>OX336391.1:167847538-170822005 GCA_946902985.2 Meconema thalassinum
TGCAGTATATATGTTAGGTGAAATGCTAAATGGTGATGGCTATCCGGAGATTGTACTTTAGAGAGATTATATGGTTGTAAACTATGGTTAAACTATAAAATTTTAGGCTAACTACTTATCTGGTTGTCTTCCGTACTACAGCTATTCGCAGTTTCCGTGTTCACTTGAACTCGCTGTGCGGTCGACTGCGGTGGTTATCTTAACGACTGGTTTTTCCCTGCCTTCCCCCCCTGTCCCTACGTGCTGTGGGGAGTGATCGCGATGTGTTTATGTGAGGTGTTGCCAACCTAGATAAGATGTATGTTATTGAATGAGGTGGATCTACAACTATTAAAGACCGTGGATTAGTCCTCGCCACGCGTGGAGCATAACCCATTCGAACTAAGCGTTGACGGTCTTATGAGGACGTCCCGGCACCTTTAATACTGCCTCTAATATGGGCCTTGGTTTATTGCAGAAGAAAAGTACATCGTACACCTGATCCAGATAACATTTACCTATTAAAAACCCCCTAATTTCCCCCCCTTTTTTATCTAGCTTGGCTGTGTCGCTAAATTGTGTTTTGTTTCCGACAGGGTGTGTTTTTTAGTAGCGTGAAGAGGGGTGAGCTCTCCATGAACGTGTGTTCATTTAGATTGTTGGGATTGTTTCGTTTGGCTAGGTGTATCTCGATTGCTTCCTTTATGTCAAGAGCTCTGCCTTTCGATTCGTGATGGATTATTTTAAGGTCCGACTCTATGTTGGTAAAGCTATGCCCTGCGTCACACATATGTTCGCACACGGCTGAATGTGTTCCGTATCTTATCGCATTCCTATGTTCATTATAACGTGTGTCTACTCGCCTTCCACTCTGCCCGATGTAATTAGCTTGACAATCGGTGTCTTGGCACGTTATAGAATATACCCCTGACCTTGAATACGGGTCACGTTTATTTAGATTACTATTTAGGAGGTGCCTAGCGGTTGTGTTTTTCGTCGTGAAAGCTATCTTTATGCCTTGCTTTTTGAATAGGTTAGTGATTTTATATGTATTCGCATTCACATAGTTGAAACGCGCAAATTTTTTCTCATTACTGTCCGGTTTGGGAATCGTTTTATCTTTATTTTTATGTTTGGCTATAATTTGATTTATTTTGCTTGGCGAGAAGTTGTTTTCCTTTGCTATTTGCATAATAGTTCTTATTTCCTTATTATAGTTGTCTTTTGACATGGGTATGTTTAAAGCCCTGTGCACCATTGAATTGAAACCCGCTAGTTTGTGCGTACTGGGGTGATTAGACTGATTGTCGATTGCATGCGAGGTTTGTGTTGCTTTCCGGAATATGGAATATGAAAGGTCGTTGTCTTTACGTTCAATAGTTATATCGAGATAATTTATTTTCCGGTCTATTTCGGATTCCTTAGTGAATTTGATAGAATGGTGAAGGCTATTAATGGATTGGAGAATTGTTTCTTCGCTTGTTAGTTCAGTATCGTAGATGCAAATTACATCATCTACGTATCTTTTCCATATTACTATTCCCTTTGTTGAAGTCTTTTCTAAGAACGCATTTTCTAGTGCATTGATGAAGATGTCAGCGATTAACCCACTTAGTGGCGATCCCATAGCTAGGCCTTCTCTCTGTGTGTATATTTTATTGTCGAATTGAAACACGTTTTGGGTGAGAACGACCCTCAGTAATCTCACAATCTCTTCAATTTCTTTTACCGAATTGTTGGATTTTAAGTTGTTTTCGAAAACAACTTAAAATCCAACAATTCGGTAAAAGAAATTGAAGAGATTGTGAGATTACTGAGGGTCGTTCTCACCCAAAACGTGTTTCAATTCGACAATAAAATATACACACAGAGAGAAGGCCTAGCTATGGGATCGCCACTAAGTGGGTTAATCGCTGACATCTTCATCAATGCACTAGAAAATGCGTTCTTAGAAAAGACTTCAACAAAGGGAATAGTAATATGGAAAAGATACGTAGATGATGTAATTTGCATCTACGATACTGAACTAACAAGCGAAGAAACAATTCTCCAATCCATTAATAGCCTTCACCATTCTATCAAATTCACTAAGGAATCCGAAATAGACCGGAAAATAAATTATCTCGATATAACTATTGAACGTAAAGACAACGACCTTTCATATTCCATATTCCGGAAAGCAACACAAACCTCGCATGCAATCGACAATCAGTCTAATCACCCCAGTACGCACAAACTAGCGGGTTTCAATTCAATGGTGCACAGGGCTTTAAACATACCCATGTCAAAAGACAACTATAATAAGGAAATAAGAACTATTATGCAAATAGCAAAGGAAAACAACTTCTCGCCAAGCAAAATAAATCAAATTATAGCCAAACATAAAAATAAAGATAAAACGATTCCCAAACCGGACAGTAATGAGAAAAAATTTGCGCGTTTCAACTATGTGAATGCGAATACATATAAAATCACTAACCTATTCAAAAAGCAAGGCATAAAGATAGCTTTCACGACGAAAAACACAACCGCTAGGCACCTCCTAAATAGTAATCTAAATAAACGTGACCCGTATTCAAGGTCAGGGGTATATTCTATAACGTGCCAAGACACCGATTGTCAAGCTAATTACATCGGGCAGAGTGGAAGGCGAGTAGACACACGTTATAATGAACATAGGAATGCGATAAGATACGGAACACATTCAGCCGTGTGCGAACATATGTGTGACGCAGGGCATAGCTTTACCAACATAGAGTCGGACCTTAAAATAATCCATCACGAATCGAAAGGCAGAGCTCTTGACATAAAGGAAGCAATCGAGATACACCTAGCCAAACGAAACAATCCCAACAATCTAAATGAACACACGTTCATGGAGAGCTCACCCCTCTTCACGCTACTAAAAAACACACCCTGTCGGAAACAAAACACAATTTAGCGACACAGCCAAGCTAGATAAAAAAGGGGGGGAAATTAGGGGGTTTTTAATAGGTAAATGTTATCTGGATCAGGTGTACGATGTACTTTTCTTCTGCAATAAACCAAGGCCCATATTAGAGGCAGTATTAAAGGTGCCGGGACGTCCTCATAAGACCGTCAACGCTTAGTTCGAATGGGTTATGCTCCACGCGTGGCGAGGACTAATCCACGGTCTTTAATAGTTGTAGATCCACCTCATTCAATAACATACATCTTATCTAGGTTGGCAACACCTCACATAAACACATCGCGATCACTCCCCACAGCACGTAGGGACAGGGGGGGAAGGCAGGGAAAAACCAGTCGTTAAGATAACCACCGCAGTCGACCGCACAGCGAGTTCAAGTGAACACGGAAACTGCGAATAGCTGTAGTACGGAAGACAACCAGATAAGTAGTTAGCCTAAAATTTTATAGTTTAACCATAGTTTACAACCATATAATCTCTCTAAAGTACAATCTCCGGATAGCCATCACCATTTAGCATTTCACCTAACATATATACTGCATTTAGCATACACTGACAGTTGCAGTACCAATACTGCAACTAAATAATTGTACATATTGTAAATATTTTCACCTGTATTTCAAACATAGATTTTATAGCCTAAGTGTATTGGATCTGATGATGATCGCTTGACGATCGAAACTGGTCATCCTAGTGTTTTATTAATCTCATGTAATTTATTTCAGGATTAGGGCATAACCCATCTCTTTTGGGTACATTCGTGTTGACCGACTGAAAAGCACTAAACTCTTGTTTACTAAGGCAACACTGAAAATATGGCTTCAAACACCACAATGTTCACGGCTAGTCAGGCAAATCGTGAAGCCAAGAAATTCAAATCACTCAGGCTTAAACTCATGAATTTAGACAAGTCAATTTGGTTCAACAAAAAATGTATAGAACTAAACCTCACCCCTAAATACGTACCAATTAAAACCGTACCGAACACACCAGCCTCGATCATTTCAACTAAACAAGCCAAAGCGCTTTGGATAAAAAACGAATTAAGATTTGCATACATAAGAAAGCAAAAAATTAACCAACAATTATACGACATTCAATTGCAACTAAGTAATTTCTGGCACGCAGCCCAATGGGACAGCTTCACCGAACACCTACATGACACCATCAAAATCAGAGCAACGAGGAAGCATGAAACGCTAGAAAATAAATTAAGAAAACTAGGAGAAACACAGAACCATCAATCTAACGAACAACACACGAATAACAATGAATTCAATTTCCACAGCAGAGTAAACAACAGAACGAACGTAACCTTTTCTCAAGGTGAAATGAATATGTTAGACAAAGGTTTGAAATACAACTGCACAGACGCACACACGAACCACAATATAAAACAGTTAATCACAGATATTGAGATAGCCAGTCACAAGCTCCCAGCAGAAGACAGGGAATTAACCAAAAATCTCGCCACCAACGAAGCCAAAAAAAATCCTCAAACGAGAGGGCGATAGCAATAACATTCAAAACAACAAACAAATCAAAGAAATAAAGTCGTTGAAACAAAAAATAAAAGAACATGACTTAATCATCACAAAAGCAGATAAGGGAAACACTACAGTAATTTTGAACAAAACAGAATACATTGAAAAAACAGTCGAATTCCTAAACAACAACGAAATCAAGGAATTAACAAAAGACCCCACCAACAAATTCCAAAAACAAATAAAAAGTGCGCTAAAAGAAACAGAATACATACTGACCAAAGCTGAAAAATCAAAACTAATAAACATGAACCCGAAAATACCGTCATTGAGGGGACAACCAAAAATACACAAAAAGGAATGCCCAATGAGACCAATTGTCAATTGTAGGAATGCCCCTAATTACAAAATCAGCAAAGAGTTACTAAAAATCTTAAAAAGCCGTCTTTCCAACGACAAAAACAACTCGGTAAAGAACACAACAGAACTAGTAACAGCATTGAACACCCTACAAATGAAACCTAGCTTCAGGCTAGTATCCTTCGACGTAACTAACATGTACACCAATATTCCGATTATTGAAGCAATCAACACTATCGAAAACAACTTAAAATCCAACAATTCGGTAAAAGAAATTGAAGAGATTGTGAGATTACTGAGGGTCGTTCTCACCCAAAACGTGTTTCAATTCGACAATAAAATATACACACAGAGAGAAGGCCTAGCTATGGGATCGCCACTAAGTGGGTTAATCGCTGACATCTTCATCAATGCACTAGAAAATGCGTTCTTAGAAAAGACTTCAACAAAGGGAATAGTAATATGGAAAAGATACGTAGATGATGTAATTTGCATCTACGATACTGAACTAACAAGCGAAGAAACAATTCTCCAATCCATTAATAGCCTTCACCATTCTATCAAATTCACTAAGGAATCCGAAATAGACCGGAAAATAAATTATCTCGATATAACTATTGAACGTAAAGACAACGACCTTTCATATTCCATATTCCGGAAAGCAACACAAACCTCGCATGCAATCGACAATCAGTCTAATCACCCCAGTACGCACAAACTAGCGGGTTTCAATTCAATGGTGCACAGGGCTTTAAACATACCCATGTCAAAAGACAACTATAATAAGGAAATAAGAACTATTATGCAAATAGCAAAGGAAAACAACTTCTCGCCAAGCAAAATAAATCAAATTATAGCCAAACATAAAAATAAAGATAAAACGATTCCCAAACCGGACAGTAATGAGAAAAAATTTGCGCGTTTCAACTATGTGAATGCGAATACATATAAAATCACTAACCTATTCAAAAAGCAAGGCATAAAGATAGCTTTCACGACGAAAAACACAACCGCTAGGCACCTCCTAAATAGTAATCTAAATAAACGTGACCCGTATTCAAGGTCAGGGGTATATTCTATAACGTGCCAAGACACCGATTGTCAAGCTAATTACATCGGGCAGAGTGGAAGGCGAGTAGACACACGTTATAATGAACATAGGAATGCGATAAGATACGGAACACATTCAGCCGTGTGCGAACATATGTGTGACGCAGGGCATAGCTTTACCAACATAGAGTCGGACCTTAAAATAATCCATCACGAATCGAAAGGCAGAGCTCTTGACATAAAGGAAGCAATCGAGATACACCTAGCCAAACGAAACAATCCCAACAATCTAAATGAACACACGTTCATGGAGAGCTCACCCCTCTTCACGCTACTAAAAAACACACCCTGTCGGAAACAAAACACAATTTAGCGACACAGCCAAGCTAGATAAAAAAGGGGGGGAAATTAGGGGGTTTTTAATAGGTAAATGTTATCTGGATCAGGTGTACGATGTACTTTTCTTCTGCAATAAACCAAGGCCCATATTAGAGGCAGTATTAAAGGTGCCGGGACGTCCTCATAAGACCGTCAACGCTTAGTTCGAATGGGTTATGCTCCACGCGTGGCGAGGACTAATCCACGGTCTTTAATAGTTGTAGATCCACCTCATTCAATAACATACATCTTATCTAGGTTGGCAACACCTCACATAAACACATCGCGATCACTCCCCACAGCACGTAGGGACAGGGGGGGAAGGCAGGGAAAAACCAGTCGTTAAGATAACCACCGCAGTCGACCGCACAGCGAGTTCAAGTGAACACGGAAACTGCGAATAGCTGTAGTACGGAAGACAACCAGATAAGTAGTTAGCCTAAAATTTTATAGTTTAACCATAGTTTACAACCATATAATCTCTCTAAAGTACAATCTCCGGATAGCCATCACCATTTAGCATTTCACCTAACATATATACTGCATTTAGCATACACTGACAGTTGCAGTACCAATACTGCAACTAAATAATTGTACATATTGTAAATATTTTCACCTGTATTTCAAACATAGATTTTATAGCCTAAGTGTATTGGATCTGATGATGATCGCTTGACGATCGAAACTGGTCATCCTAGTGTTTTATTAATCTCATGTAATTTATTTCAGGATTAGGGCATAACCCATCTCTTTTGGGTACATTCGTGTTGACCGACTGAAAAGCACTAAACTCTTGTTTACTAAGGCAACACTGAAAATATGGCTTCAAACACCACAACATATATATATATACATAAATTATATATAAACTTTTGAACTGACGGTGGTTTTGGGGTCTGGGGGATGTGAAACGCGAAGATATGTAAGAATTTTTTCGGAAGTCGAAACATGGTACCCATTCCAATAGTTAGCTTTCTAATGAAATCTACCTAACAGATAACACACACTAATACAGCAATCATAATTAACACCGGTTATCACAGATTCTACACACATCCAAAGTACACGGGGCTACACGACCGCGTTGTCTCAGCCTCTAAACTGAGGAACCAACCATTCGATAACATGTATCACGGGGACTGTACCATTTCCATATCAATAATGTTTATTTTTATCCATAATCAATGAAAAATGGCTTCTAATATTTCAACATCAATAGCTAGTTGTAAAAAGAGGTTACTGGGTCATAATGTCACCGGACTAAATATAACAATCAATTAATTAGTAAATAAATAAATAAATAAATAAATTAAA
Organism: Meconema thalassinum; assembly: GCA_946902985.2. Lineage (NCBI taxonomy): Eukaryota > Metazoa > Arthropoda > Insecta > Orthoptera > Tettigoniidae > Meconema > Meconema thalassinum. The sequence goes on from OX336391.1 coordinate 167,855,054, forward strand.
CACTTACGTGGACACGATGTAGGCTATTGGTACATAACATAAGTCATCCCTACCTTAAATGTCAAATTTTCACTGTACATATACATCGTTTCTACGTAAGCATTTAATGTCTACTATTTTCATTCTTTTTTCTGATTCATTACAAAACTCGATCTCATTTTATTCTTATCTGTTTAGGCCATTGGTATTTCCTACGTCGAGATGTTTTCAACAAATATTTTTTCCACATTAATCAAAATTGTAACAGAACTGATTTTTTTTTATTTTTATATTTTAAATAAATTAGATAATTAACATTTTTATTAGAAGTAAAATTAACATAATTTATTTGTTAATAGATCGTACAATGTACATAGTTTATTCAAGTTGTTTGCACGATTAAGTACATTACTCTCTGTTGCAGTAGGCCTACTCTGTATGGAGTAATTGTTCTTTTACCGCACACCTTGAACATAACATAACCTTTTGATAAATTTAAGTATCAAACCTTTACATTTTGCTGATGAAGGTGACCTAAATCGGTGCATTGTATTATATGAATATTGACTTAAGGTATTATTTATTCGTAATCTATTCAATTTACTAGTGTTATAATTATTTTATGATAATGTGATTTTATACATAGTTCAATTCCTGATTTGGAATTATTAATTAAAGGATGAATAATTTAAGTTTACTTTTTTAAATATATACACATTATAATTTCTAGGAATTGTTGCGGTTTTCATGGGACCTGATGATGAGGATGATGATGATGACAAATAAACCCCCTATTTAATTTTTTCCGAAAAATTTTCCTAAGCTTTAGTACAGAACATTTCTAATTTAATGATCTTTAATTTGAGGCCTCGTTGAGAATGATAGTACTAGGTGAAATAGAACTTGACATATTCTTGTTTGAATATACAATTCTTAGTTAATTAAGTTTTGTGTTATGTTATGGTGTTTGAAGCCATTTTCAGTGTTGGCTTGGTAAACGAAAGTTTCTTGCTTTTCAGTCGGTCAACACGATTTTTAATCCTGAAAAAGAAATACATGAAATTAACAAATTCACTTGGATGGCGAGTTTCGATCGTCAAGCGATCATCATCAGATTCATTACACTTAGGCCCTAAAATTTATGTCAGAAACAGACATACTGTAAATATTTTCACCCATACTTTCTGACATACATTTTCGGGCCTAAGTGTAATAGATCTGATTATGATCCCTTGACGATCGAAACTGGTCATCCAAGTGTATTTGTTAATCTTATGTAATTCTTTTCAGGATTAGGGAATAACCCATCTCTTTTGGGTACAATAGTGTTGACCGACTGAAAAGCATCAAACTTTAGTTTTGTATTATGAATAAACACGTGCGCCCTGGCCCATTTAAATCAATTTTCTAGGCATATTGAGCATGAGACAACCATGTAAGGCCATACATTTTCTTTTAGAAAATAATCCCTTTTTATCTGGATACAATAAAAAGTGAAGTATCTATCCAAATATGCCATTACAAACGTATATGAATACCTTTAAAATAAACTTCACTTCTCCTAATTCCATAATAACATCTATAACTCCACGACGGTATCACCTTAATTCCGTGATAATTTATTATGTATGGTAAAAGACATAAAACAAGGCAGTTATTGCTACTAAACATTCAGACAGCTCAAAGCAGACATTCTGAAGGCACAAACAATTAATTAATATTAATAAAGTATAAATTAATAACAAAATTATATTTTATGTTCAAAAGAGTCTTGTTGCTAACGTAGGTTCAACACTCACTCTAATACTTAGTCATCATCAGTATCTGGACATTCCTTTGCCTAAGAAACACACATGATAATGTCATGGGTTTCTCTTACCTGACATTCTACGTGAAAGAAAAAAAAAGAGCTTCATTTCATCTCGTGACATCAATGGAGAAATATCCATCCCAAACTCTACAAAACCAGTCATCACCTGCGTTGCTTTTCTTCGTTGTGGATCGTAAGCTTGCATTTTTTTCTTTTGCCTCACTAACATTGGTCACGCACAGAACATAAAATTGCAGATTAATTTTGAGTAACCCTTACATGACAGAATAGCCTGCACGAGTGTACGCGCGTTGATACATTCAATGCTTAGCTGGATGTAACTTCTATATTAACGAACAGATTTCATTAAAAAAACGTGCAATGTAAACTGTGCTTATTATATGAGTAATGAGGGCTACCAACTGTATGTTAATGATCTGAAGACTTTTGAATCCAAGAGTCAGTATCTGGGAATTGGTGTGCGGAATAAACTTCAAACTTAGCTCAGTGTAAGTCCATGATGTTTTAGACAAAGTGAGAGTAAATCGTCAAAGTTAATGTTACCAATATAATGATACGCGTATAATGTTAAATTGCATGCAACTGGCATACTAATTTAAGGACTTATACATAGGCTAATTTTGAATCTTAAGTCTTCAGATAATTTGTTCGTAGGAGTACGACACTTTTCTCGGACATATGTCTGAACTTCAGTTTATTACGTGTACAGGGGTGTAAGAAGATCATAAAATTAAACGAGTCACGGAATTAGATGAGTTAACCCTATAACAGTGAAGGCATAATGGGGATTTGACAGTAATTACGTGAAATGTAGAGAGCTCTTACCAACCGTATTGACCTCACTCGCTTTGAACAACCGCGTGTGATGCTTCCGCTTCACTGATAGCGCAGGCTATCTTTCTCCTTCGTTCAAGCACACGAGAGCGATACATTTCCATATTGATTGTTGCCATCTCCCCTCCAAGAGTATCTTCACTAGGCGAGTAGATGAGTTTTTCTCCCCCACGTTAACCATTCCACAGACAATTGAATAAAGGAGTGTAGCCAGCGATCGTAAAACCAGATGCTGTCTGCAGGGTTGCCAATTTAACGACTCCGTCGTTACATCTAGCGACTTTTCAGAAAATATTGGCGACAAGATATTTTAAATTTAGTATTATTTAAAAAGGCATTTAACGACTAAACTCCCCTTAGCGGCAAAAATATTTTGCACTCTAGGTAAAAGACAACCTAGGGTGAACTCCCGTTAGTGACAAAAATATTCCCTCTTGATAACATATCAATCTAGGGTAAACTCCAGTAATGACAAAAATATTTTTCCCTAGTGATTAAACTCCCGTTAGCGACAAAATAGTATCCATTCATAACATAGGAATCTAGATTAAACTCCCGTTATTTACAAAAATATTTTTCTCTATTGATAACATAGGAATCTATATTAAACTCCCGTTAGTGGCAAAAATATTTTTCTCCATTTATAAAATAGGAATTTAGGTTAAACTCCCGTTAGCGGCAAAAATATTTTTCTGTATGGATGACATAGGAATCTTTGTTAAACTCCCGTTGGCGGCAAAAGTATTTTACGCTATAGATAACATAGGTACCGGTATCTAAGTCAAACTCCCGTTAGTGACAAAAATATTCCCTCTACTGATAACGTAGGAACCTAGGTTTAAATCACGTTAGTGATAAACATATTCTCTCTTGATAACACAGGGTAAACTCCCGTTAGCGACAAAACTATTATCTCTATTGATTACATAGATTAAACTTCCGTTAACGGCAAGGATGTTTTTCTCTGTTGATAACATCGAAATTTAGGTTAAACTCCCGTTAGCGGCAAGACTATGTTTCTCTATTGATAACAATAGGAATCTAGGATAAATTTCTATTTGCGGAAAGGATATTTTTGTCGCTTGGTAACAATGGATTCTAGTGACTTGCTGGAATAAGTGACACATGAGTGACAGACAACTTGCTGGCTGCGCGGAGAGATTGGAGTGGTTTGGCATAGAAACCCGACTCCCTCTCGGGGCAATGCCACGGTCAGGGACACACAGCTTCTTATTCTCATAGAAGGTTTTGGCGTAGCACGAAGTCTTTAAATATTAACTGACTTAATGCGCCCCGTGTGGCTGGGGTTTCTCGTATGATAAATATGTACGAGGGCAGATAAAAAAAAGTTGCACTTCCCAGTTATGGTCATTTATTACACCACCTATACAACAGCAACACGCCTATAACGACATGAAATGTAACGTCACTTTTCCACATAGTTTCCAAGAGACTCCAAACATTTCTGCGAACGCACAACCAACTTGTCGATGCCGGATGCATAGAAAGTTCCTCCAGCGTTCTGCAACCACACGGAGACAGCTGCCTTCACCTCCTCATCGGTCTGGGAATGTCGACCACCGTTCTGTCTGTCTAACGTTCGCATTCACACTGTTGACATTCGCACAGGTCCTGGACGTTGTGGGCCTGCCCTCGCAATATTCGTCCGGGATATCCGTGCGTCCGGCTTCGAATTGCTGACACCACTTTACGATCCCTTGCCGGGAAATGGGCCGCTCCCCATACACAGCACTAATTTCAAGATGGATGTCCGTGCAATTCTTCCTTTTGGCACATAAGAATCGGATTGTCGCACGCATCTCATATTTGGAGTGAACGTCCAGCCATTGCTTTTGGCCGCTATTCACACCATACAAGACGAGACACCACAGCGGCCTGCCTAACAGATGTGTGGGCAGTGTCTGTCCCTTTCTCCGCTGTGCCAACGTTTGCGACACTTAGCGCGCTGCTGCAGCACGTTAGTGCAACTAACTTTTTGATCCACTTTCGTAGAACGTTTGTAGTTATACAACAATAATTGGCAAAGTTAGTGATTTCGAAATATTTTTTCTTTGCCTGCTGATTTCCACCTTAGCCTTCCGGAGGATTTATTTTTACACACGTTTCCCAGAAAAAGACCACCGGTTTAAGAATTGTGCGGCGGCTTCGGTGGCGTAGTTGGTAGCATGCTGAGCTTCCATGCCCAAGGTCACGGGTTCAAACCTGACCGTAGTCGCCGGATTTTTTAAGAGCGTTCAAAATCCCTCAGTAAGCCTTCCTTCGGAGGGGAAGTATGGCTGGCGGGCCTATGTCATAGATTTATGGCATGTAAAAGAAGCTTCCACTAATTACACTTGTGTGAAGCTAAATTATAAGTTAGATTTGACTAACGCTCTTAGGTTTCAATGTTCGTCACCAGGTACTGGTGACATCTAGTAACCAAGTTCACTACTAGTTATCATTGACGGTGGCGTTTGGTGGCAAAAGCAGTAACTATAAGGTGCGTTCAAAAAGTAACTAGCCGGAGTCTGGAATGCGCAAACTGGTGACGACATCAGCTAATCGTGGCGTGTGTAACTAGGTGTGGTTCTGACCAGAGCGTGGAAGGTCGTCGCTAGAGGGCACGCATGCACGTCGCGTGACGATACAAAGCGAGCAGCAACATGCATCAATCGTCCAACGCTGCCAGTAATGCTGACGTTCTTCTTTGACCAAGATGGCCCCCTTCTGATACACTTCATGCCGCACGGGACAACAGTGAATGCCCAGCGTTACTCGCAAACCTTCACCACCCTTCGCCAAGCGATCAAAACAAAACGACCAGGCAATCTCACCCGTGGGGTCATTCTGCTCCACGACAATGCACGACCTCACACGGCCAACACAGTCGCGGCACTCCTGCAGAAATTCAAATGGGAGGTTCTCGGCCACCCGCCATAAAGTCCAGACCTCACTCCCAGTTATTACGCTATGTTTGGTCCCCTGAAAAGGGCTCTGTGGGGCCAACGATTCACCTCGGACGCTGACGTCCAGCTGTACGTACGGGACTGGTTCACATCGCAGCCCAGGGAATTTTATGAGACAGCCATTCACCGCCTCGTGTCACAGTGGGACAAGTGCCTCAACAGCCAGGGCCAATACTTCTAACATACAGGTACTGGTTTCTGTAATTATGCCTCCGGCTCGTTACTTTTTGAACGCACCTTATAATTGAAAATTGAATGTCTGCAGTCCTTACTAATACATCCATCACAATTAACACCAGTTATCAGACAGATTCTACACACAACCAAAGTGCACGGGGCTACATGACTGCAATTTCGCAGCCCCTAAACTGAGGAACCAACCAACCAACCACATAAAGAGGCACTTGACTGAAAGAGTTCTTAACATATTCTCTACAAATATACCACAACAGATCCACCAACGATGGGTACAACAGCTAGTTAACAATAAATCATCTTCCTTTTCTTGATTCACCATTGCCAACTGAATTTGGGGAATAAACCGGACACGAAGCCAGCGAATGAAAATAAAATATACACTGGTAAGAGCAGAGCAGTGGCGGATACCATACTTTAACCTGCCAAATGCACAGATTTCTTTAATATTAAGATCTCCTGCTTTAAATAAATTAAGACATATATTACAGTATATGTGTTATGAAACACAGTTTTACCTCCGTGAAAATACACTATATTTTAAACCAGAAAGAAATATGTAAAGTCTGCTGCCACGCGCGGTTTCCTTTATTTTGCTAGGAGTAAAAACTATTTATGTGAGTCCAACAAGGCTAATAAATATCTTGAAAGAGGTAGCCGCCTCGCTGTTTCTCTTCCTCAGATGATCTTTATAAATAAATGTTGAAAAGTGTTCATTTCACGCACTCATAACCATGATATATAAATGCTATAATTTATCTCCTGTTTTAAGAACATTGACACTCTAGTTAAAATTATACCCCAAGGCCAACCGGCTGAAACTGTCTGTATGAATTTTGTATATACCTCTTTTCTTTACTTTTACGGTTGTTCTGTGAAGGTAAGTGTGGACTGATTGTAGAATCGTCTCTGAATGTTTATTCGTTACCATTTATCCTTCACGTTCGGTTCTGATCCAGAACTATCCTATACAAATAATTCATGGTTTTTGGGCGGAGTTTCCATCTGTTTTTTCGCCGTTGCCTGTATGACGTTAGGTATCGTTCAGACACACTTCCCTTTTGTTTCTGTTTCCTTATATCCATCTAACCATCCCCCCTCCCTTTCTCCTTATTTGGACATCCTCATTCTTCGAGGAATCTCTATATTTTCACCCCGCCCACTTTACCTTCTCCTTACTTACTACTCTGTTTCTACCATGGCACATACAGTAATTTCTGGCAGCTGCTCTCTGGTGACGAACAGAGGAATTTATCAAATTTTTTGTAATCTCATTGATATACTTTCTTTGGCCACATTGTTTGATTCCATTGAAAAGGGAGGCAAGGTTCCTTCGAAACGTCTGGTATCTAATTCAATTTCACACGGAATTAGCCTAAAAACCATGAATTATTTGTATAGTAAACCGGGCCGTGAAAGCCTTAATCTACATATCTAACTATCCTGTTAACACCTTAACTAGCAGTTCTTAATGACTTGTGACTCGACATTGTTTCCACATTAGGGTGGGCCAGATGATGTCATTGTTGTTTTGTATTTATTTATTTATTTATTTATTTATTTATTTGTTGATGGTACACAACAGGGCTCAGTGTGCGCCCAAATAATAGTGCACCTACACAGTAAAATACATTTCCTGATATGTCTGCATTAAGTATTAATATCTTAATGTAATTCTTAAAACTAAGAAGTTCACACAGATCAAAATGCATAGTAGTAAAAAGATAATATAAAAACTAAATCTAAATATGATCTAATGCCAAATATAAAAACAGATTTTGAAATTATTACATAATAAACTAAAAGGTAACATCAATAACTAGGGAACAGGCCTATCCACATATATACTGTACATTGTTGATTCTGTTATGTGTGATAATTTTATTTCAAGTATGAATTAGAGTGACTGGGTTATAATTTCCAAGAACGGTCTGATTGAGAGACAGAAATCTAGTTTCCAGTTTACACGAACCGCATCGTTGTAAATACTGCAAAGCCTCCATACAGGTGAATTGTTATGTGAAGTGGTATTGGTTATATCAGTTTTGAATGTTATGGTTGATCTGGTAGTTAAGCGAGGGATGTTGAAATTTAGGAGTGATAGGAAAAATGAGTTATCAATTTGACCGTTAATGACTTTATAAAGGAATTTCATATCATTCACTTGCCTTCGAGACTCCAAACTAGTCATGCCGAAATTCAACAAAAGTTCACCGTAGGGTACCATGTGTGGGTAATTGCCCGTTATTTTGAGGTGTAAATATCTGAGGAATTTCTTTTGAACTTGCTCAATGGACTTAATGCATGTTTTCTGCCAGGGACTCCATATTTGGCTGGCGTACTCGAGCTTGGATCTCACCATGGCAGTATAAAGTTTTATGCAGGTACTGGTCCTAATGAATGGCTTAGTGTTTCTTATTATAAACCCTAACATGCGGTAAGCATCCCCGACCGTCTTTTGCACATGATAGGTGAAAGCAAGCTCTCGGTTAAACAGAATCCCTAGATCTTTCTTCTCGCTTACTGTTTTCAATGACTTAGGTCCAATTCCATAAACAAATGTGATTGGGTTCTTCTTACGTGTAAAGGTCATAACAACACACTTCGGTACGTTTAAGTATAATTTGTTTTCTATACTCCATTTGTGTATATTATTTAGGTCATTTTGTAGTAGAGTGCAGTCATTAGTGGAAGAAATTGATTTAAAAATTTTGAAGTCATCTGCATATAAAAGACTATTTGAGTGCAGGATACATCGTGGCAAATCATTTATCATTGCTAGAAAAATCAAAGGTCCAAGGTTCGAACCTTGGGGTATTCCGGAATGAACTATGTATTCCTTTGAGACAATTCTCTGGAACAAAACAAATTGTTTCCTGTCTCAGAGATAGGAGATGAATAATTTTAGTAATGGGTGGGAAAATCCCAAAATACATATTTTTTTAAGAAGGATATCGTGATTTATTGTGTCGAAAGCTTTCTCGAAATCTGTAAATATGACATCCATCTGCCCTCCTTTATCTAAAGTTGCAAGTGTTAAGAATCCCCGCAAAAGAAGACTCACACTTTCAGTGATAATAATAGACCTAATAATATCGTATGGCCTCGGATGCCAGGTGCAAGCTTTGTTATTTGACACCTAGAGGGCACCTTGCTTGTCGAATTTTGTTGTTCCTTGAAGCAATATGAAAGTCAAGGAGGAGGGGCAGATGACCTCGTAGTTCCGCCCCTTAAAACAACAATAACTAACTAACATAAAGTCAAGGAGGTTAGATATCGAAGTTCCTTGACACTATTGCGCTTTCTAGTAGAGAAATGAGGAACATTGCAATGGCGGAAAATCCCGAGATTAATTTTGCCATTATGAACGCGGCCTACTGAATTCAAATGGATTCTTTAACATGCCAACATCGCATGGCATGCTTGTTGTGATTTTTGGCGCCTTTCAAAAATTATTTACCACGGTCAGGAGCAAACCTGCAAGCTTGGGGTTAGTAATCCGACACGATAACCACTCACCCACCGTGGGAAAGAAAGAAAGAAAGAAAGATTGAGAAGGAGTCAAAGATTGAAAAATCACTGGCAGGAAGCTAAACGACAAGGAAAAACCTCCTTAAAGGCGAAGACCTGAATACTTGTTGTGTATTTGCAGTCCATATCGAATTAATAATAATAATTCATTGTTGCCAATATTGCCATTATCATCATTCCACACACCACTCCATTTGAAACAAGTTTTAATAAATAGTTGATGCATTAAAAACTGTACCGGTACTCACATGGCTCCTTATTTGTAAATATATTCTCCTCTTCTGTGGTTGGATGAAGCAAATTTATCTATAAGCTTGGTTGATGTGGTCCTAAGTTTGTGTTCAGCGGTATAGAAGAAAATGGATTTGTTAATAAGAATTCCACATCATTTATTTTCCTATGACACATACATCACCGTATTAAAAAGAGTGATAGTCAGTCTGAAAGACTAGACTTTAAATCATTTTAAATGCTACAAATGCTACAAATGATGAAAAATGCTGGGTGAAAGCCTCATGATCATGCAGCGAACTGCGTGAACTCAAAATCCATTAACAAGTGCAAACCAAGGTCAAAGGAGGTAGCTGGCTGGATGACGTCACGCTCACCGGAGCGCGTGGGGGAAGGAGGCTGCTCAAGCGGTACTATGACGTCACACACCTCAGTGCATTCTTGGTACATTTCGTCCCGTCGCCGTAACGTAACGCCAGACCTCAGCGTGACGACGAAGTCGACAAGATCATTTAAAATGATAATAACTACGTACAGTAACAACAAAGTTAAAAACTCATTAATTTATAAAATCCAAATACTTTTGCCATGAAAGCAAAGTATTAATTAAAAATCCATATTGATAGAAGAAATATAAGATGTTAAACAGTACGCCAATCAATACTTATTAAATCTTATCTATTTTAATTATTAATGATGATACATGTTTACCATTAGATGAATTATAGCGTAGGTTCATTATTCAAACGTTCACTTCAATCGAATGATTAGGACACAAGAAATAAGAACTTAATTTTACAATTTTGCACAGCCGCCATATTGAGGTAAGGTAAATAATTGGACTAAATTAGTTGTCAGTGCATTACAATGTGTATAAATATTTGCTGAGCCAAGTTTCACTGCGCTCGGATGGTTAAATCGCGAGAAAAGTCTACTCAAATGTTTCAAATTCACTTGGCCTCCATGTCCGTTTTTTACTTAACAGGTTTATGAAAGTCACATAGATAAACTTGTAGTAGTGCCCCTTACCACCGTACAAAATTTGAGGATGTTATCTGTCACTGTTGCGAAGATATAGAATGCCAGTGAAATATTTCGCGTGGCCGGCATGTTGGATTTGTGAAACGTATGAAAATTTGAATGGCTCGGACGAGGTCGGACGAGGTAGTAGTACGCACTTACCGTGTTTCATTGAAATCGCTTTGGCCGTTTAGATTATATTAAGGGGAGGGGGGTTCGCACACACATGGACAAAAGTAGATCTCATAAGCCTATGTTTCTTTCATACGTGAGAATAGGCCTTCAGGCTGAAGGCTTGGGAGGAAACAGTGGGAAAGTACGGATGGAAGTTCAACATCAGTAAATGTGAGATCCTGTTAACGACCCGGAAAAAGGACAGACCAATGAGTGGGATAACACTTGGAGGTGGACAGCTGAAGAAGGTAGAAAGTCTCAAGTACTTGGGAAGTATAGTGGAGGAAAATGGGAGAAATGACAAGGAGATTACGGAACGTGGCAGACAGGCAGAAGCATTTCTGAGAAGCATTAGGAGCTTAGTGTGGAATAAAGATGTCCCACAAAAAAGCAAGGAAGTGTTATACAGAAGCTACTATATCCCGATACTGACCTATGCTTCAGAAACGTGGACAATGAAGAAAAGAGACATAAGCAGAATACAGGCAGGTGAAATGAAGTTCCTGCGAAGTAGGATCGGAGTAACAAGAAAAGACAGGGTGAGGAATGAAAAGGTCAGGGAAATGATGAAAGAGGAGCCCTTGCAAGGTAGGATTGAGACATCAAGACTGAGGTGGTATGGATACTTAAAGAGAATGGATGAGAAGAAGATTCCCAAGAGGATACATGAGATGCAGATGCAGATGAAACGACCAAGGGGAAGACCAAGAGATAGATGGCTGAAAGGAGTGGAGGAATGTGTCAAGAAGAGAGGCGAGGACTGGACCAGAGTGACAGCGGAGAGGTGGTGGGAAGAAAGAACTAAGTGGCGAGGCTTATGTTCCAAACAGACCCAGCCTGGGGCTGGAAACTGTACAAGATGATGATGATGACGTGAGAATAGGCAAAAAATTATGGAAAAAAACAAAAAAAAATAGAATTAAAAGAAGAACTAGTCTTTGAGTAACCGTACACTTGAAAATTTGGATTGCTGGCTCTAACCCAGTCTCACTTATAAAGCGGATGACGAAATAAGCAGCCACTACGCCATCGGTTAATATACAGTAAATTTGAACGTTATCTGCAAACCAAGGTTTCTTTGTAAGTCAGCAAGATCCACACACTTGGTTAAAATGTGAAAAAAAAAAGTCTTAAATTTTGTATCATGACAGAAAACTTTTAATTAACTATAGATCGGTGACTTTTAACAGCCTGATAAACAATGATACAACATGGCGGCCTTGTGAATTCAAATACAGTAGTTATACTGACTAGACTGGCGTTCTTATCTCCGAGGGCAGTGAAAATTGACATAAAGTAGAACTTACAGCTTAATATATAGTATTAGAATGTAATGTGGTTCAATTGATTTCGATTTGTCTATTCCTTTCCCCATCGTAACCTAGATCTCATAATATTTCTGAAACCTCTTCTTGTCAAATGACATTTGTACACAATGAAGCACACGGATAATGATGGAACATGAAGTTGTCCCAGCTGGCGAACGGAAAGCGGGTTAAACTGATGACGTCAAACCCATATTATTGCACTCTGGTTGCTAGGCAACGGAGTGTGGCCCATTAGAGTGTGCTAATGAAGATTCACGTTCAACTGTACACAGGCTAGGATTTACTGAATTAACGATGCTAAGAATTGATGAGGCAATTTAAAAGTAACGACTCTTTTCTCAGGGATAAGTGGCCTTTGAATTATTTTAATGAGTCCTGCTTGAATTTAATTCATCCTTGCTTGCGGTCTGTTTAGACACAGCAGTTAGTAAAACTCTCAGTACAGCAGAGGCGTATCTAGGTATTCAGGCACCCATGGCAAGCATTGAATTTGCAACCCTGTCAGGATACATCAATTCAGGGTAGTTGTTATTTGTTTTAGCCGGTACACACTAGTGTCAATAAGATTCTGATTGTTTTCAAAAGGTTTCAAAAACTAGTTACTGTATCTTTTGATTTTACATTTGTTTTCAGTTATAGGAATTGTGATGAATAAGTGAAAATAACTATATAGTATTATTAATAGTATCGATTTTTAGCCTACATTTCTATGAGATTGATCCGGGGAAATGTGTGTGTCTGTCTGTCCTTCTGTCTGTCTGGCTGTGTCTGTGCCCCCCCTATCAAGTCCTAAACGACTGCAGCTATGGATACCAAATTTGGTATGAGTAAAGATCTAAGCCGGAATATCTCAAGGCCGTATTTGAAAATGATGTCAGTGCTACCAACTGCTGAAAAATCGCAATTGAAATTTGAGCTCAATGTTGGATATCCTGGAAGGTATGCATGGAAGCTATTCCAAAGTTGGCACACATATAGATAATATTTCAGTTTAATATTCAGGAGGCCATACATGTCAGTGTTAGCAACATGATTCTAAGCCAGCTGATAAGTCTAATTTTTAAATGCATGTAACTTCTACACTATCAATAGGATTTCAACCAAATGTCATGTGTTGTATGTGTACAATAACAAATAAGACTATGCGTATTCTTAAGAGCAACCAGGGCTGCCAACTGTTATAAATGCTCTCTCTATTATTTTATCCTAACACCAATATATCAGAAAGTATGCAAACCAAGAGCTCGAAACATTGCACACTTATAGTATATGACCTTGTACATTAATTTGGAGTACCTAGTATACTGTACGTCAGTACTGCCAACTTGATTCTAAGCTTGTTGATAGGTCCAAATTTTAAATGCATGTATCTACTATACTAATAAATGGATTTCAACCAAATTTTGTATGTGACTTTTGTACCACAATTCATATGAATATGCATATTCTTAAGAGCCAGCAGAGCTGCCAACTGTAACTAAATGATCTCTCTCTCTATCTTTTTACTCTAATAGGCTATCTATAAATCAGAATATATCCAAGCCAACAGCTCTAAACTTTGCACACGTATAGTACCTAACATTCTAAATTAATTTGGGGTAACTAATGTACGTCAGTGCTGCCAGCATTATTTAATCCTTCTGATAAGTCCAATTTTTAAATGCATGTAACTTCTATACTATTAAATGGATTTCATCCAAAATTGGCACAGTAATAGATCATAAGATTTTAGATTATTTCATAAATTCTAAGAAAAGTAGGCTCTTTAGTTCGTCACGGAACTACTAGTTCCCCTTTGGGAGAGCGTGCGAACTTGAGCCAATCACAGTTTCACTTCCTTTTCCTCTTCTCTTTTCTTCCCGAAACCTTTCCAATAATTCACTGTGTTATTTTCTTCCTTTCCTCAGTCCATTCTTTTCCTATTGTTTATTTTCTTGAGATTTATTCAAATTTCTTGTTTCTGAATTTATTTCTGAATTGATTTCTGTCCTTAATATCGTCTTCAGAGATTAGTCAGTTAGTTATTGTTGTTTTAAGGGGCGGAACTTCGAGGTCATCTGCCCCTAATCTTCAGAGATTTTGAATTGTTCCAAGACCTCCTGTACTTCTCTCATCCAACTGGTCTTTAATTGTTTAATGATGTTAAAATTTATCTTAGTGAGTCTATTTTCATCCATCCTCCACAGGTACCCATAGAACTGTAGGCGTCTTTTCCTGAATTTCTCTGTGATGGTGTCTGTGTTTCCGTAATAACTATTTATATTTATTAATATTTATTAATTTATTGTTAATATATATTAATATTTCGATACATTGTTAAAAATACTATATTATTATCATCAGGATTATTATTATTAGAAAGAAATACAAATGAGGTTGTAGTGAGTCAAATTCATGAGAATCGATACCTGTTGAACACCATCAAGAAACGGAAAGCAAAATTCATGGGACACATACTCAGTCATGTCACTCTCCTTCAGGTAATCTTTGAAAGAAAATTTTGGTAAAAATACGAAGGGGACGACCAAGACAATCGTATCTCAAGAACATTATCAAGGAAATGGAATGAGACTCGTATGCCCATATGAAGAGAACTGCTGAATACCGTAAGAAATGGCTGCAACGATAAGGCTTTTAGCCTTTAGAAGCTGACGATGAGATTAACCGTGTGCCAGTCTTGATTTTACTGAAGCAAATTTGACAATGAGAGAATCAAAATCAATTTTGTCCGTTTCTTCTCTTTCAACAATTAATAGGGTAGTAAGCGGCCGTGGCCCCAAGGTAGGTACTGTACCCGAAACACTTACCAATACCTGGTGAAATCCCTCGATGGTCACTGGATCGTAGAACCTGAAAAATGCCCGGCGAAAAACCCTCCCAGGTCCTACCACCAAGTAGAGGAATGAATGGGGTACTAGTCATCCTATCAGGCTGTTTTAAGAATGACCATGGCTACAACGAACGAACAAATAAGAAACTAGCTCAAGAACACGAAAAACAACTCTAAAAGGAACTATCTCAAGGGTGGAAAACCCTGGAAAAAGAAAATCCAAGCGATGGTCATCTTAAAACGACCTCCAATCTCTTCGTTAAAATATCACACCATGATTTAAAATTGGGAAAGCAATTTATTCCAAGAGAACAAGGTAACAGACAAGAAAATAACATATTAATACCCTGTCGTCAAGAAAACAAAATCACAGCTAAACACAACTGTAGTAAGAAAAACATAAATGATTCCAGAAATGGATTACGATCAGCACCTACACGCTGGGGTGATTCTAAAAATAATATCTCACATTATGAAACAAGGATATTAGGCATCAATCTCCTAATGATATTAGGAGGACTGGATGAAATATTAGACGAAGAATAAAGAAGAATTATCAATTTTTTTACACGTGTATCATCTTAAACGATATTCCAAAAGTGTTGCAATATCAAGATTATATACAAGTATTTATAAGAATATATACAGATATGTCCTCAGACATTCACATGCTTCAGCCTAAACAGCTGATCTTGGCCATAACATTCGCATTGTGATGTGTAATTAACATTCAATACATCGGGTTACCAATTTTTATCAAGCAATTAAGCTAAATAGTGTATCTATCGACTATGTTCATGATTCAAATTTCAAGTAAACTTGTACAAAATTGTGGAGGTTTTAACGATTATATGCTGTGAAAATGTCTTAAGTAGCTCGAACAGATTATCCAAGCGTTGCCTTTGATTAGGTGAAGAAAAGCATGTAGGATCGCTCTATAAGAATGACGACGCCAATGTCTCCAACAGACATTAAAATACCAGAAAAACTCATCTACAGTATATTAATGTAACACCAAACACGGGTGTTGACTCCTCGAAGTTACAAACAGATTGGCACTTACCGGCTGAAAAGCACTTACCGGCTCAATCTAAAACTGGCCTAATGCTTTAACAAGCATAAAATCTCACAAATATGCATCATCCCAGATGTGCATCCAAAACACAACACAACAAGGTTATACGAACCTTCAAAACACTACTATTATTTAATCTCAATACTCACACAAGAGCTACAAACATGCTTAACTCACACACTAACCTTAAGCACGTTGTTCAAAGTCGAGACACTGAAACATTCCACTAGCAAATTAACCTATCTTGCCTCCCGATAATGTATATTAATAATACTTGTTCATTTTCCTTGACTCCAAGTCAAGCTTTCCTGGAATAATTTAATCAACTTTGTGAATGGTGTTCAAAACTGCTATACTATATCTCACTCACACAATTGCATTAAATGCAATTATTTACGTTAATACTGTGGAAAATACATGTCTCAAAATGACATCCTAAATTAAGTTAATCTCAAATCAATACCCAATAGAAGTTAAAACTGATCTCTTCCTGAACCAGGATAGCCTCCAACTTCGGCGGGCTTCGAAGTATCAGTGGATAAAACTTACACCATGAAAGCAAGTTAACTAATCAGGTTAATCCAATGACAATCATTAAGTAAATCCACTAATAAATCTGCACTCACAGAAGCGAAGTGCTTTCCATAAAAATAATCCAACAGGTGGATTAAAACTATAAATGCAACGAACACCAAGATAAACTTTCCAAGATTCAAATCGCTGCGAGAAAACGAAGTTCCTAACAGAACAGTAGTACATAAAAAACACGTACTGGCCTCAAAGAAATCAGTGTTCCAAACACTGAGAAACAAACGCGATTAATACTATGCTTGGACAAAATATTGGAGATCTTCCCCTAAATTCTCTTCTCGGCAAATAAAAATACGCACTACTAAGAAATTACTGATTCTACTGATTAAATGATCCAAACTAATAATACACAACGGATGAATTCGTTAAGCGAATACAAAATCCCGGGAACACAGCAAGTCAGATTCGACAGAAACATCGAACCTAAACTTGTGAATACCCATATAATCTACAAAAATGAAATGACAATTGCAATTGCTAACATGTGCCTCTACTAAGCTACGTTAGAGAGTCCGCTGGTCCAGTACCTTTTGTTGCATCTTGAAGCGTCTTAAGCGGTATATATAAAGATCTGATGAATATCCAGGGTATCACCAGATAATACACTCTTCTTCTTTTCTGGATCTGGGAATCGAACCCGGGCCTGCAGCGCACATGCATAATGGTCAGACGACCATACGAGCCTACTCCCATCGTGCCAGAAATACTATAATCCGCCTGAGAAATAGCACTGTCCTGCATGTCGCAGCTCATGAATGCACTCGCAAACAACCACTGGAGTGCGGTGAAAATATACTCCTCTCCAACAAGGAGAATGCAGTTGTGGGTGGCAGTCATTTCGCTTAAGCATTTCTCATGAAGCTACCCCATTTAATCTAACCTGCCATTCTGGAAGTCATAACTATAACGTTGAACCACTCACTGACATCTCAGACGATAATATGCGTTCTAGTGTCTGCATAATGTTCAGCTTAACAAGTCCTGATGTTAGCATGTATCAGCACAATCATAAACGTTACTATTGCTCGTGATGAAGACCTCACAAGGTTTCGAAATGGCTGCCTTGATCATGGACACCACTGGACAGAGACATACAGTCAGTCCGCGTTCCGTTTCGACACAATTCTTCTTGACCAAGATGGCAGTATACATTTACAACTGTTCTGAAAATATCTCAGATACATTGTAAAATGGTAGCTTTAAAAAGTACTTGAGCACGGTACACGTCCGCTTGTCGAGACACGAAATACTCTGCACGTTTATAACGCACTTTGAAAAAGACCGTTCGGCTTAGCTGAGTAGAAACGCGAGCCGTCTCCACACGGAGTTATCACAGCCTGCCTTGCACCTGCGATCTCGCTTACTAGCCGAGTTGCGTAACCACACATATGACACTCCGAATACAAAAGTACAAGTCCAAGTGAAGTCGCCTTGCTTGCAGCCAAACGCCACAGCAAGCAACCCCCACTAACACCTTCCTTCATCGATATCTCGATGTGTCAATAACTCGCTTATGGCTTGATCATTATAGATGTTATTCTTGCACGTCGCTTGTTATATTATATTCCTCATATAAAATAGCTTTCTGCTATGATAATCTGCGTTCTACGTCCTTTGAAAAGTCTTCTAATACTCTAATTCGCTTCAAAACAATAAAGATAATCCTGTAGCCTGGATCGATATATGACTTGACGTCACATATATGTTTATTGATCGGTTATCCGTGAGTCCACCCACTCGGGAATGCTCGTTACTTTCCGATCTCGAACCGAATGACACTTCTTATATAAATGGCGTGAGAGATCATGACTAGACTCACGAGCTCAACAGCATCGCGTCTCTCGTCGTCTCCACTACAGTATCTGGGCATAACCTTATGAAAATATACGGTACAGTACCATCCCGGAATTTATCTGGAGTAGAAGTGGGAAACCACGGAAAACCACTTCCAGGATGGCTTGGGTAGGAATCGAGTGGACCCCGTTCCAGCCTTCACACATTCATCGTTTGTGTAAAGCTGATTTCCATAATTGAAAAATAAATAATTCAATTATTTGTCTCAAATGTGTCATGCTAACTAGTGCCCCTTGTGAGAGGCATCCAAGGCACGCCTCTGCACTACAGGTTCCGATTCTGAATTGCACGTTATATGATGCGGTGGTTGTGATGATTGTTGCTTCAAGGAGGGAAACAACGAGGTTATCTGCCTCTCCCATGGTCTCACAACTTGTGGGATGTGGCTAAGTAAACATGGGACCAATGTCAAGTGACCTCAATGTGCCGACCATTAAAACATAAATCCGTGGACATCATAGATTTAGGTATTCGAAAGTCATTTTTGAAAGCCTTTGTCTGGAGTGTGGCGCTCTATGGAAGTGAAACTTGAACTGTTGGAGCAGCAGAAAAGAGGTGAATAAAAGCATTTCAAATGTGGTGTTATAGGAGAATGATGAAGATCAGATGGGTAGATAGGGTAACAAATGAAGAATTATGTTAGCTATGAACGCCTCTAAATTCACACATGACAGGGCTGAGGAAGAGGGCACCGATTTACGATAGGCCTACTTAAAAGTGTGGAAGCAATGATTTGCTGAAATTTAAACTGAGAAGGCTGTAGTATTGTGCCCTTGGCTTTCCACTACATGGTGTATTCTAAATTAAGCTCCACAAAGTGAATGAGACACTTGCCGGCAGGTGAATATATTTTGAAGCGCACCTAATATGGATGCTTGAGATCAGGTAACGCAATTTGGTTCATATTCCAACAACAAGTCTATTTAACATACCAAATCAGCCGTATTGAAAGCATGTCGCTCCTTATTTGATTTACAAGGAAACTGCTGCATGATAATCAAGTTTCAGCACCAACAACTTTAAAATAAGTTCTTACGTGTTGTTCCTCAAAGACAGTGGTTCTTAACCGTTGGTCCGCCGACCAAAGGTGGTCCGCGAGTACCTCGGGAGTGGTTCGCAGGAGAAAACGGTCCACCAGCACGTATAAAAAAGTGGCCAATAAATGGGGATTTTTGAATCAATGTGCGTTGAACGAGAATCGTCTGAATGTATTCGCGGCGATGTCTATCAGGGTTTGAATTGAAATATCTTTAAAATAAGGCTTATGGAGGAATGGTTACAACCGATAATGTGTATTGTGGGGAGGGGGTGGTCCGTACATGATTCAATTCTAGGCTGAGTGGTCTGCAGAGTTCTAAGGGTTCAGAACCACTGCCAGTAGTTCTTAACCGGTGGTCCGTGGACCAAAGGTGGTCCGCGACTACCTCGGGAGTGGTCCGCGGGAGAAAAGGGTCCACCAGCACGCATAAAAAAAGTGGCCAATAGATGGGGATTTCGGAAACAATGTGCGTTGAACGAGAATCATCCGAATGTATTCGCGGCGATGACTATCAGGGTTTGAATTGAAATATCTTTAAAATAAGTGTTGCTGAGGAAGGGTTACAACCGATAATGTGTATTGTGGAGAGGGGGTGGTCCGTACATGATTCAATTTTAGGCTGAATGGTCCGCAGACTTCTACGGGTTCAGAACCACTGGATAGGCCATAGAGTCATGTACCATTCAAGGAAAATTATTGCGTAGGTTCATTATTCAAACTTTCACTTCGATCGCTTGATTGCGACACAAGAAATAAAAACTTCATTTTAAAATTCGCACAGCCGCCATCTTGAGGTTATGGAAACAATTGAACTAAAGTACATACCAGTGCATTTCAATGTGCATAAACATTTCCTGTACCAAGTTTCATTGCGTTTGGATCATTGAATCGCGAGAAAGGTATATTTAAAATTTTCAAATTCGCTTGGTCGTCATATTCGTTTTGTAGTTAACCGGGTTTTGAAAGTATTATAAATGAACTTCCAGTAGTGCCCTTTATCTCCGTACAAAATTTCAGGGTGATACCGCTAATAGTTTCAGAGATATAGAATGCCGGTGAAATATTTCGCACAGCCGCCATCTTGAGGTTATGTAAACAATTTAACGAAGTTAGATGTCGGTGCATTACAATGTGTATGAACGTATACTGTACCAGGTTTTATTGCGTTCGGTTCGTTAAATCGCGAGAAACGTCTATTGAAATTCGCAAATTCGATTGGCCGCCATGTTGGTTTTGTAGTTACCAGATTTTTAAATGTCACATAGGTGAACTTCTAGTTGTTCCCTATATTACCGTAAAATATTCCAGGGTGATATCGGTAATAGTTTCGGAGATATTGAATGCTGGTGAAATATTTCGCACAGCCGCCATGCTGGATCGGTGAGACGTAAAACAATTTGAAGGCCACGGTCGGGGTCGTCCGAAATAGTGCTATAAACTTACCGAGTTTGATTGAAATCTCTCCAGCCGTTTAGAAGTTATTCGGGAGAGACACACACCATCACACACGCACACACAGATAGACAAACGGACAAAAGTTGATCTCATAAGCCTTGTGTGTGAAGGTGTGTGTCCCCCCCTAATAACTTGTAAACGGCAGGGCCGATTTCAGTGAAACTCGGTAAGTTCATAGCACTATTCCGGACGACCCCGACCGTGTCCTTCAATTTTTTTACGTCTCACCAATCCAACATGGCGGCTGTGCGAAATATTTCACCAGCATTCAATATCTCCGGAACTATTACCGATATCACCCTGGAATATTTTACGGTGATAAAGGGAACTACTGGAAGTTCACCTATGTGACGTTTGAAAACCTGGTAACTACAAAACCAACATGGCGCCCAGGCGAATTTGCGACTTTTAAATAGACGTTTTTCGCGATTTAACCAACCAAACGCAATAAAGCTTGGTACAGTATATTTTTATACACATTGTAATGCACCGACATCTAACTTCGTTCAATTGTTTACATAACCTCAAGATGGCGGCTGTGCGAAATATTTCACCGGCATTATACGTATATCTCTAAAACTATTAGCGGGATCATCCTCTAATTTTGTACGGAGATAAAGGGCACTACTGGAAGTTCAACTATAAGACTTTCAAAAACCGGTCAACTACAAAAGGAATATGGCAGACAAGCGAATTTGAAAATTTTAAATAGACCTTTCTCACGATTTAATGATCCAAACGCAATGAAACTTGGTACAGCAAATGTTTATACACATTGTAATGCATTGGTATCTAATTCAGTTCAATTGTTTACATAACCTCAAGATGGCGGCTGTGCGAATTTTAAAATTAAGTTTTCATTTCTTGTGTCGTAATCATGCGATCAAAGTGAGAGTTTGAACAATGAACCTACGCAATAATTTTCCTGTAATGGTACTGTCCCCGATAATCCGGATAGTAGGCTGTCAGAAATCCGCCCCCTCAATCGGATTGCCAATAATCAATCGCACCGGCACAGCTACCTCAATGAAAATGGCACTGACAGATACTACCGAGATTAGAGCACAGTAGTTAACATGAAATTATTGTGGAACACACCAAAATATACGGGGGTTCATACTTACCTTTTACTTACCTATTCAATTTAATCTCGGGTCTGGGTTTTCAACTGGATCACTTAATAGTATGCCCTCACAATAACCTCCACCACGATATTTAAAATGAACCAAGTCGAAATAAGAAAATTTAAACTGCACAATAATTTATTTCACATAAAGAGAAAAATAATTTAACAAAATTTAACAACAAAATATACGTGGCAATCAGAAGCCATTGTCAATGCAACCATGTCCTCCTGTAGGACTTGTAGACTACACATACAAAAATTCAGCTTTCTCTAGCTCAAAAGAACGTAATAATAACAACAATGCCCTTTGGAATGGATAAGGGAGCTGGGACGAGACATATAGCATTTGTTTCCTTTTTCATGAACTTCACATTTTATTTATAACCGCCAGGCTGCTATGTAGATGACCTTGGCCTCTATCATACAGTTATCTGGCCACCTGCGATACACCCTGCACCGTGTCGCATGCTTGCTTCGTCAAATGGACGCACCTGTCCAGCAAATGTTAGCATATGCTAGTTACCTCAGAGCCTAGCTCCTTTTCAAAACACTTTAAATGTTCACATCTCAACTCAAATATTATCACGCAAATCTTTTAAATCCTCCGTTCAAATATCAATGGATTACTCTAATAATCCCAAATCTTGTTTAATTGTATAATCCAATTGTTGAACTAGCGTTGTTTAGAGTATAATAACGAAAACGCTTAATGTTTATAACAAAATGTTCATTAATTATTTATAACATTTTAAATTGTTTATAACATTGTCAAACGACAATTGAAAAATTTATACACGCCTCTATTAATCCCGTTCGTTTCAAATTATTATTAAAGATATTTACATAGTTATTTACATTATTTATATTATTTATATTAGAAATACATTAAACCACACGTTTATCCGATTGATAATTACTTAAATCGTGGTGATATAATCGACCAATGAAGGTTAGTTATATTTAAATTTTAGATTCAGGTTTAATAAGATTTAATAATAATTATTATTTGTGATGGTAACCTCCATTCAAAATCTTTATCACAAATTATTTAAACACTCTTGTTAATATTAACAGTAACTTCACATGAATAATTTTCAATGGACCTGAACAATTCACACAGCGGAAAAATACCTCGCTCAAAACGCACAAAATTGCACCAAAATTGGCCCATAATTCATCATATATCTCATTATATATGGCATCAAAATCTTCCACAATACACACAAAAACCTCCACTTATAAATTCATCATCATCATCAACAATATTACTGTGGGAACCTCCTTCACTTATTAAAGGGCATTATTCATCAGCGACTTTTACACGTCCACTGAACTAACGATTATACATCCATAGTTCCTCTTTAAAAATTCTTATATTCATCAATTGTATCAAAAACTGTTATTATATTTAACCTTCGTGGGTTTCATTCATGAATCGATATGAAGTAAAAATTTGCCAGTCACAAATAAATTTAATAGCAAATACGATTAGACACGCCTCCCTGGTCTATCAAAATTGAGATTAATATCATCAAAGTATCGCAGTATAAAAATACTATCTTCAATCAAAGTTCATCTAAACTGCATAAATAATCGAATAGAATACAATTAGACTGTGGACTGCCAACATTATTGTTCCAATCTAGAATTGAGAAAAACTCCTATCAAATGTTCATTACTATAGTGTACTCAATAAATAGTAATCAAAGTTCATATTTCATAAAATTGTCTATAATGCAATGGTATTTCAGAATTGACGATAAATGTCTATGCTGCAATCATGTTCATAAAACGACTAGTATTTCTAAGATCGTCGATAAAGTAGTAGATTTTAACGCTCTAAAATCTTTTAATCATTCTTCTTTCTTGAGGATGACAGAAAATTGGTCAAAGTAATTTACTGAATAGAATTACTTTAATAAAATGACACGCTGTCTGAATTCAAATTTGCCATAGAGAATCGTTAACTTTACAGTCAAATCGTGACTACAAAAATATGCAAATTACTGAAAGAATATATATAATATCAGTCTCAACTGATCCAAAATTATTTAAATATGCCAATGACATAATAATGTCTCAATAAATCGTAGAAAAAGGCATAAATCAGCAAAGTGTACAGAGTACAGAAATATCAAGCAAGAATATGGGGAAAAATATATGGGACAGAAAATATGGGAAAAATGGTTGCTCAGATATCGCTAAATGGCTCAAATAAATCAAGAAACATTCACGACTACCATATCTGTTGATTGAAGTTCTAGAGGAAAATTTCCAAAGAAGACTGCTGTTGGTTCCATTTCACCACCGTAAAGATGTGCTCCGACCTCGAACCTGGAACCTGCGCCCTCGGAGAATAGAACAGTTTCCTCCTCCGGAAATTGCACTGCTCCGTGTAGACGATAGACATCCTTCTGGCAAAACTCTTCTGTGTGAGCCGGGTCCACCCTGGCCTCTCTCGAAAGTTCCCTGAAGTTCTGGTAGAAATTCGCCATGAAGTTTATTGCAATTATTTCTGCAGAAATGTTCATAATTGTGGAGTATGAAGATATTTCCACTGCCATTTGATGTAATTCAGCGATGGATTACGATGCATGAGTGTAGTTGGATGTTCACTACATGCTCGCTTTTGTAGAATGACGATTAACGAAGCTCCATGCTGCTATTTCACTCCATTGATATATGTCCCAATTGCATTAAAGTTTTTAGTCTTCCATCTCCACTTCCGTTATAATAATAGTCGAAAGAACTGCCAGATTATATAGTTCCATTGTAGAATGTAGCGTTGTATCACCAAATGTAATCTTCAGTATCACGGTTGCAATACATGTGTCAGCCGTAGCGTAGAATGTGGTATTATAAAAGTGCTTCTCAGGTGTCGAGAAAATCACTTTTGTCTGCAGTCTTGAAATGCGAATATCTTCCAAAGTATAATAGTGAAAATGTTCAACTTTCGTACACGCCTCAATATTGTAATGCACAATTGAATTAGCATAAATGCAGTATCTAACTCCTGATAGATAATCTTGTAGACTCGTTTATGTGTGCGCTCCAACTTCGCCTAGTTTTAGTAACCGTAAAATTGCACTGCTGCACGCTCAATGCTTGTTCGATGCTGTGGGCTCTACCACACTTGCTAATGACGACTTGCTTCACTTAAGAACTCGAAGTCTGACAATATGAGAATGAGAAATGAGCCATGAGGCCTGAGACATGAGACATGAGAGCTTCCTTTCTGCTGTGCAAGGCCTTTTATCAACTTATTAAGGGGCGTATCCATCCCTTCCATAGCTTGTTCCTCCGTCATTGCTAGAAGTTCTAACTTTGGCTATACTTGACGGATTTTCAAATTTCAAAAACTCATAATTAATTTCTTCAAAATTCCAAATCAATGCCATAACTGAAAATAGTTTTCCACAATTCTGCATGCCAAAAGTAATTAAATATGGTAGTTTCAGTAATCTCCGTCTCCCTCCAAACTATCATTCATTGGTTCGAGCCTCTCCTCCAATAGCGTAACTTCTTCCTCAGCACAATTCCTTGCTTCCCTGCGACTGCGTCGTAAATCTCAGATCCTTCTCGAACAAAATCGTGACGTCACCAAGAATCTCAGCTCATCCAGCCTACTTGCATGAAGTCTGCGTCATCCGTGCCTACGTCATGAATATACACGTCACAACTATGACGGCCATAACTTTATTCACATATGCCAATACAGCCACCGTGGTCTCAGTATAATTCAATTTACGGGGGCATTCTTCCTTCACCACGTTTTAAAAACAGTTGCAATTTTTTTTAAACTCCGTTATAAATATCTGAATTCACTTGAACACGAAATTGAATTATTATTCTACTCTTGTATGATATTTCCTCTATGTTCCTTAATCATAAGTCTATTCTTCTCTTGGTTGTGTGTGGCTAATGCATTCTCTCCTCTCTACTTTCTCTTCTGTCCTGTATTCCTGTTTTCCAAATTCTGCTGGCTTGTAGAAGGACCATGATCGATCACTACATCCTGTCTTTTCTTCTGGTTTTCAGCTTCCTTCTCTCTTAACTCCTTCAAATACTGCTGACTTTCTTTCTCTCTCTCTTGATACTTGTCCGGTGTCATAACCTGACCTTGAGAATTTTGATTCCGATTCTGGTACTGGTTATTTCTGTTGTAGTTCCTATTGTACCCATTGTTATTATAATATCTAACTCTTCCGTTATTATAGTTCCCTCTATTGTTATTCCAGCCTCGTCTTTGCTGATATGGACCGTAACCTTGTGATCCGTTGTTGCGAAAATAATTGTTCCTGTGAGGACCTACATTTTCAGTTTTCTCTTCAGCAGGCGTATCAGTTTGCTGAACTTGATCCATGTAGACTGTATTAATGTCTTTGAATTCGTGCCTCTGACCTTTTTGAATCAAATTTGGCATTGGACTCGTGTAGTCAAGCCTTCTCAATAGTTCGTCCATACTGGTCAAATCCCTGATATTTGACGATATAATAAGCCTTCTCACCTCCACAGGCAGCATACGTGAAATAGCATCTATCAACTGCTCTGTCGACAATGGGGGTTGTAAAAATCTCAAGCGCGATAACTGGCTCGTGAAGAAATCAGCGTACTGTGTTGGAAGAGTACCCGAATACTTCCTCGAGTATACCTCAGCTCTTAATGAATTTTGTGCTTCTATTGACCAGAATCGTTTTATCAGTGCCTCTGCAAATTCATCGAAATTACTAAAAGTGTACCGGAATGCTCTGAACCACTCAAGGGGTCCTCCAGCTAGAAATCTTTCTACGATTCTCATCTCTCTTTCTCTAGGAATATGGGCTTCAATAAAATAGTCTTTCAGGTTTCTGATATACTCTATCGGTGTTAGACTATCTGTATTACTAAATTTCTGAGGCTTGTCCTCAAAGTTTCGGATGACTGTCACATTTCTTGGATATGAATCCATGTAATTCTTCCCACTATCACGATATTTCCATTCAGGTTCGATATTCCTATCCTCTTCTTCTTCCCGGAATCTGAATATACGTTCCTCAGGACTAATATCTCTCTCTTCAGTAGCGAGGTTACATCTTCTGACGTAATTCCTATTATCTTCACAAGTCAACCCTTCTGGATCCTTATCTGTGATTTCCGTGATGACTTTCCTAATCAACTCTTCTTTATACGTTTCCAACATGCTAGCTTCTCCTAGTTTCAAATTCTGAAGTTTGCTCGTAGTTTCATTGACATCTGAGACAACCTTATGAATTTGTTCCTCTAACGCGGTTTTTAATGCTTGCACGTCCTGGCCTATTTGAGTTCTATCCTCTACCTGCTTTTCGGATAGCGAGTCCATCCTTATACTCAAATCCTTTCTAATTTGAACTACCTCATTATTTATATCTACTTGTGTACTGGCAAGTTTACGTTAAATTCGCTCCTGAATCTGATTGACATGTTCCCCACTTGACCTGTTCCATTCATCTTTCCAAACCGTTACATTTGCAGTTAACATTTCAGCAATATCTACTTCAATGTCTTCCTTAAGTAAACGATTATGATCTAAGACTTGGGTTCTCATGACCTCTACATCATGTTTTAATCCAGCTAGTGAAGCTGTTGTCCTAACAGACTCGTCAACCAATCTAGTTGTTAAATCACTAATGTTACGAGTACAAAGCGTTTTTGAAGTTTCAATTTCTTCTCTAACTTTATTAACATCAGTTTGAACTTTGGCAATGTCTACAAAAACTGTATTAACTTCTATTTGCATCTTATTGATATCGCTTTGCATATCATTAACATCAGAATGAATATTATTTATGTCTACTTGAACGTTTGACACATCGGTTCGAACATTTCTAATCTCTATTTGAACTTCTTCTACCTTGTCTTGTACAGTAGCAACATCATTCCTAACAACGATTACTTCTGCTCTAGCACATGAAATATCACCCCGGACATTAGCAACATCAAGATTCAACA
The DNA here is from genome assembly GCA_946902985.2 of Meconema thalassinum. Lineage (NCBI taxonomy): Eukaryota > Metazoa > Arthropoda > Insecta > Orthoptera > Tettigoniidae > Meconema > Meconema thalassinum. The sequence goes on from OX336391.1 coordinate 167,883,080, forward strand.
CATTAAGGTCCTTATGTACTTTGGAAACATCTTTATGGACATTGGATAAATCTACTTTAACATCCGAGACATCCTTGTGAATGTCAGTCACGGCATTCTGGCTTCCCTGGGTACTGGTCTGTAAACGCGACACATTATTTTACAAGTTTGCAGAACTGGTCTGAAGAACTTTCAAACTTTCAACCAGCCTAATAGACAAATTACTAGCATTCTCCTCCATTGGACTAGCATTCCTAGCTTCCATCTCCTCCAACATCTTTCTCATACTCTCATCTGCCATCTCAATAAAATTTCAATAATAGACTGCGTTAGGGACATACATCAAACAGAGCAAGATAACAACATCCGAGCAACATCTTTCACCATATATAAGTTTGAGCAATTTTCTGTCTTAAATCTAACTTATAATTACCTTATAATTAACTTTCGTAGACACTTCATGTTGAAACAAACTCAAGCACATGTTCAAATTTCTTTGGTTCATTTTAAATATCCTAACACAAATAATTTACATTTACAATCCAAATAGTTTAATTTTATCTTTAATATGACTAAACATGTTATAAGCCGGTCAAATAAACTAAGAATCAAGATCATAGGCGATTTTTCTAAGTTTCCATCCTATTTAACCTCTCTCAGGTTGTATAAGATCTGATCTTTTCTGAGTGTAATTTTCCTAATACAACGCAACATTTAATCCCTATATAATCACACTCTCAAATTCTACAATTGGCCAAGACATCTAACAAAGAATCAACATCTTTATTTGAGTCTTCACAATCCCATTGACATCGATAACTTGGTAATCCAATGTTATTCGAACGTTCCACACGTTGATTGTACCAATCCAACTGGCGTTCAACCTGGTAATCCAGTTTTGTCCAGCCCCACGAAATTGCGGTGCCAATCCTACTGTCTCCGATAATCCGGATAGTAGGCTGTCAGAAATCCGCCCCCTCAATCGGATTGCCAATAATCAATCGCACCGGGACAGCTACCTCAATGAAAATGGCACTGACAGATACTACCGAGATTAGAGCACAGTAGTTAACATGAAATTATTGTGGAACACACCAAAATATACGGGGGTTCATACTTACCTTTTACTTACCTATTCAATTTAATCTCGGGTCTGGGTTTTCAACTGGATCACTTAATAGTATGCACTCACAATAACCTCCACCACGATATTTAAAATGAACCAAGTCGAAATAAGAAAATTTAAACTGCACAATAATTTATTTCACATAAAGAGAAAAATAATTTAACAAAATTTAACAACAAAATATACGTGGCAATCAGAAGCCATTGTCAATGCAACCATGTCCTCCTGTAGGACTTGTAGACTACACATACAAAAATTCAGCTTTCTCTAGCTCAAAAGAACGTAATAATAACAACAATGCCCTTTGGAATGGATAAGGGAGCTGGGACGAGACATATAGCATTTGTTTCCTTTTTCATGAACTTCACATTTTATTTATAACCGCCAGGCTGCTATGTAGATGACCTTGGCCTCTATCATACAGTTATCTGGCCACCTGCGATACACCCTGCACCGTGTCGCATGCTTGCTTCGTCAAATGGACGCACCTGTCCAGCCAATGTTAGCATATGCTAGTTACCTCAGAGCCTAGCTCCTTTTCAAAACACTTTAAATGTTCACATCTCAACTCAAATATTATCACGCAAATCTTTTAAATGCTCCGTTCAAATATCAATGGATTACTCTAATAATCCCAAATCTTGTTTAATTGTATAATCCAATTGTTGAACTAGCGTTGTTTAGAGTATAATAACGAAAACGCTTAATGCTTATAACAAAATGTTCAGTAATTATTTATAACATTTTAAATTGTTTATAACATTGTCAAACGACAATTGAAAAATTTATACACGCCTCTATTAATCCCGTTCGTTTCAAATTATTATTAAAGATATTTACATAGTTATTTACATTATTTATATTATTTATATTAGAAATACATTAAACCACACGTTTATCCGGTTGATAATTACTTAAATCGTGGTGATATAATCGACCAATGAAGGTTAGTTATATTTAAATTTTAGATTCAGGTTTAATAAGATTTAGTAATAATTATTATTTGTGACGGTAACCTCCATTCAAAATCTTTATCACAAATTATTTAAACACTCTTGTTAATTTTAACAGTAACTTCACATGAATAATTTTCAATGGACCTGAACAATACACTCAGTGGAAAATTCCTCGCTCAAAACGCACAAAATTGCACCAAAATTGGCCCATAATTCATCATATATCTCATTATATATGGCATCAAAATCTTCCACAATACACACAAAAATCTCCACTTATAAATTCATCATCATCATCATCAATATTACTGTGGGAACCTCCTTCACTTATTAAAGGGCATTATTCATCAGCGACTTTTACACGTCCACTGAACTAACGATTATACATCCATAGTTCCTCTTTAAAAATTCTTATATTCATCAATTGTATCAAAAACTGTTATTATATTTAACCTTCGTGGGTTTCATTCATGAATCGATATGAAGTAAAAATTTGCCAGTCACAAATAAATTTAATAGCAAATACGATTAGACACGCCTCCCTGGTCTATCAAAATTGAGATTAATATCATCAAAGTATCGCAGTATAAAAATACTATCTTCAATCAAAGTTCATCTAAACTGCATAAATAGTCGAATAGAATACAATTAGACTGTGGACTGCCAACATTATTGTTCCAATCCAGAATTGAGAAAAACTCCTATCAAATGTTCATTACTATAGTGTACTCAATAAATAGTAATCAAAGTTCATATTTCATAAAATTGTCTATAATGCAATGGTATTTCAGAATTGACGATAAATGTCTATGCTGCAATCATGTTCATAAAACGACTAGTATTTCTAAGATCGTCGATAAAGTAGTAGATTTTAACGCTCTAAAATCTTTTAATCATTCTTCTTTCTTGAGGATGACAGAAAATTGGTCAAAGTAATTTACTGAATAGAATTACTTTAATAAAATGACACGCTGTCTGAATTCAAATTTGCCATAGAGAATCGTTAACTTTACAGTCAAATCGTGACTACAAAAATATGCAAATTACTGAAAGAATATATATAATATCAGTCTCAACTGATCCAAAATTATTTAAATATGCCAATGACATAATAATGTCTCAATAAATCGTAGAAAAAGGCATAAATCAGCAAAGTGTACAGAGTACAGAAATATCAAGCAAGAATATGGGGCAAAATATATGGGACAGAAAATATGGGAAAAATGGTTGCTCAGATATCGCTAAATGGCTCAAATAAATCAAGAAACATTCACGACTACCTTATCTGTTGGTTGAAGTTCTAGAGGAAAATTTCCAAAGAAGACTGCTGTTGGTTCCATTTCACCACCGTAAAGATGTGCTCCGACCTCGAACCTGGAACCTGCGCCCTCGGAGAATAGAACAGTTTCCTCCTCCGGAAATTGCACTGCTCCGTGTAGACGATAGACATCCTTCTGGCAAAACTCTTCTGTGTGAGCCGGGTCCACCCTGGCCTCTCTTGAAAGTTCCCTGAAGTTCTGGTAGAAATTCGCCATGAAGTTTATTGCAATTATTTCCGCAGAAATGTTCATAATTTTGGAGTATGAAGATATTTCCACTGCCATTTGATGTAATTCAGCGATGGATTACGATGCATGAGTGTAGTTGGATGTTCACTACATGCTCGCTTTTGTAGAATGACGATTAACGAAGCTCCATGCTGCTATTTCACTCCATTGATATATGTCCCAATTGCATTAAAGTTTTTAGTCTTCCATCTCCACTTCCGTTATAATAATAGTCGAAAGAACTGCCAGATTATATAGTTCCATTGTAGAATGTAGCGTTGTATCACCAAATGTAATCTTCAGTATCACGGTTGCAATACATGTGTCAGCCGTAGCGTAGAATGTGGTATTATAAACGTGCTTCTCAGGTGTCGAGAAAATCACTTTTGTCTGCAGTCTTAAAATGCGAATATCTTCCAAAGTATAATAGTGAAAATGTTCAACTTTCGTACACGCCTCAATATTGTAATGCACAATTGAATTAGCATAAATGCAGTATCTAACTCCTGATAGATAATCTTGTAGACTCGTTTATGTGTGCGCTCCAACTTCGCCTAGTTTTAGTAACCGTAAAATTGCACTGCTGCACGCTCAATGCTTGTTCGATGCTGTGGGCTCTACCACACTTGCTAATGACGACTTGCTTCACTTAAGAACTCGAAGTCTGACAATATGAGAATGAGAAATGAGCCATGAGGCCTGAGACATGAGACATGAGAGCTTCCTTTCTGCTGTGCAAGGCCTTTTATCAACTTATTAAGGGGCGTATCAATCCCTTCCATAGCTTGTTCCTCCGTCATTGCTAGAAATTCTAACTTTGGCTATACTTGACGGATTTTCAAATTTCAAAAACTCATAATTAATTTCTTCAAAATTCCAAATCAATGCCATAACTGAAAATAGTTTTCCACAATTCTGCATGCCAAAAGTAATTAAATATGGTAGTTTCAGTAATCTCCGTCTCCCTCCAAACTATCATTCATTGGTTCGAGCCTCTCCTCCAATAGTGTAACTTCTTCCTCAGCACAATTCCTTGCTTCCCTGCGACTGCGTCGTAAATCTCAGATCCTTCTCGAACAAAATCATGACGTCACCAAGAATCTCAGCTCATCCAGCCTACTTGCATGAAGTCTGCGTCATCCGTGCCTACGTCATGAATATACACGTCACAACTATGACGGCCATAACTTTATTCACATATGCCAATACAGCCACCGTGGTCTCAGTATAATTCAATTTACCGGGGCAGTACATGACCCTATGGCCTATATATATAACGATCCAACATGGCGACCATCCGAAATATTTAAATGGATCTCAATATCTACGAATCTATTACAGCAATCAAACTGAATTTTTTAACGTTCATAGGGGCTATGAACATAAGTTCACCTATAGGACTTTCAATAACCTGGTTATCACAAATCCAACATGGCGGCGACGAGAAATATAAATATGCACATGGTCGTTTCTCACAATTTAACCATCCGAGTGCAGTGACACTTGGTACAGTGAATCCTTATACAAATGTTATTCCATTGGCATCTAATTTTTTCAATTGTTTCCATAACCACAAGATGGCAGCTGTGCGAAATTCTAAAATCTCGTTTTTACCTCTTGTGTCCTAATCATGCGATTGAAGTTTGAGGACTACACGTACGCAATGATCTTCATGTAACAGTGCATAACTACATATTGAACCCATGTACCATGGCCTCAAAAGGGAGTCGAATCTATTCACTTAGAGAAAAGAATGAAAGAATCATACAGTTTCTAAGGGAACGGAGAGAGATTTCAAGCCAGGATTATAGCTTAACATTGTGCAAGCGTTAGGGCCAGGTGTTCCTTAGATGAGCTCATGCCTCTTGACATTTATAAGGAGCCAGTCATGGATATTATTAGAACGAGTGGAAAGTTTTTACTGTAAGACGAAGAAGCTGGACTCGGAAATTGCTCTTACGTTGCAGGATTATGGCAACCTCGCTGCTGAGTCAGAACAGGAATAATTAAATTTAACCCGTTTACGAGTATAAAAATAAGTAAACAGATACAGTATGGTGAATCAATTTGGATTAGAGATTTTTGTGTAAAGAAAAACCTTGTAAAAATTGCATTGGAGAAAACTGCAAACGCAAGTAGACGTCATTGGGGGTTCACCGAGACTCAATGAGAGGGAGAATAAAAAAAGTACAGCACCACCCACATAGTTGAGGACGAGAAATTAATTAATATCTCGGAAATGCACGATCGATTTCCATGCACAGGAAGATTATTTTACGTTTGGAAGACGAGCTTTCTGGATATATAATTTTTTTATAATTGTGCGACAATTAGTTCAAAAGTTGGTCACGAAAAGGACTAGGATTGTATCTTTTTGTGACTGAAAGGTATAAAACTCCTGGCCTCACCAAGCCAATCATGCAGTCTACGAGAGCCCGTGAGGGGAACTGCTGCACCACATAGTATACGCAGTATTCAAGAGCCCGTGAGGGGGACGTTAAGCTGTATTAGACATCGATCCAGAGCCTGTGGGGGGCTATGCTACAAGTTCACCGAGTGTAGACCAGTTACGATATAAGTACGCTACGCTGAGGGTTAGCAGTTCGAGACTTTGGAGAGTCCTAAATTATAAAGAACATTAAATATACGGACTTTAAAGCAATATCGCCAAAGTAAGACACAGCGATCAGTAGGGAACTTCGAATTCCAGAAGAACACTAGTTCAATACAGTTACGAAGTTATAAGAACTCCAACAAATAAACGGCGTTACGTCTAGTAAAGACATTGTTAAAGACATTAAGTCCTGTAAAGGACGAGAATAAACAGTAATTACGATCGCGAAAGATAGAAGTTCAAGCGAAAGGAACTTAGGAACTTAGCTTCGAAACCAGAGGGAAACGTACTCTAGTGAGAAAACGTCAAAAATATACGATAGACAGTATACGGTCCTCGAAGGGAGGCCAAGATATAGAAACTAAACGGTACGATAGACAGTATACGGTCCTCGAAGGGAGGCCAAGATATAGAAACTATCGGGTGCGATAGATCACCATATATAAATAGAGGTGACGGCAAAGAAAAGACATTTATCGCCTAGTTAAAGCAGATAAAGTAAAGCCGGGTAATAGACAATAGAAGCGGTTTTGAGAGACTGAAACCAGTAGTTTCCTTTGTAGGAGAGAGCAACTTTGAACGAGTAAAATCACACGTCCAATGCAGGTCGATAGGATTCACCTCAGGGATCATCAACCGCCGACAGAAATTGTAAAAATCGTTGAGATACGCCCGTGTGATAGGAGTGAAGTGTAAATATTGTAAGAAAAGAAATAAGAGTATCATTTTAAGTGTTTTAGGTAAAGTGAAAGCATTTTTATGCACAGTGATATGTGTTATAATATGTACCAGAGTAATATTTTTTAGTGTTTTAGTGTGTGTTCAAAACGGATACACCAGTGTATTAAAAAAAATGTTGTCAGTGTTAAATATAGTGAATATGTGTCAAGAAATTTCTGTACATAAGATGAGATTGTACAATATGGAGTAGGTCAAGAAGGTGGGCCAAAATGTCACATCAAACGAGAATAAAGGTCAAAAAGCGACCTTAATCATGTAAGTAGAGATTTTCATTATGTTTTGGTGTCGGGAAAAATTTTGTGTACAATTCCACCGGAGTTTTGAGTAGAAGGGATGTTTTTAAATGAATAATAACTAAATAAGAATGCGATCTGAACGAAAATAAAGTTTTAAGAAATAATAAATGAGTATGTGAAATAATAAATCCTGTAGAGGAAATGCATGGAATAAAATGTCAGTATTTAATAAAAGCAAGCGTGATAATAATAATTATAACAAAGATATTTACATCTTGTAAGAGGTGTTAAATACACCGTGAGTGTTTAAAGTTGTTAATGACCCGGGCGTTGAACCGAGGTCCTTGTAGATTGATATTAGCGCTTGCCAATTCAGATCGTAGTTTTCTTATGTGATAATGGTCTTATAAGACAAATGAATTAAATAAAATCCCTATTGTAATATTGTATGGAAAAGAAGGAATCCACGAGTTTTGTGAAGATAACTAGGTTTCGGGAGTGATCATAGTTTTTGACTTTGTCAAGTAATCTTTATAACTCTGGAGTACACAAATAGTTTTCCCGATCACCGTAGTGAATTTGTAAAACTTGAGAGAGAAAGTAAATATGGAGAACATGTGATATGCCCAAATATTGAAGTGAATAATTAACATGTAATTTTAAATGTAATTATATATTTGTTTTGATGATAAGAAAAGATAAAAATAATTCTTGAGGTGTACAAAAGTATGACACCATTATTATGGGAAAGTATCGAGCCAAAGAAGCTCGTAGTTATTTGGAACTTTAAGATAAGTACTTTATGGAAGTGAAAATAATCGTGAATTGTTGGTTTTAAAGAAAACCATGTGTTTTAATCTAATATTTGTTTTATTTTTATGCTATTCCTTGTTCACTTTGGACAAGTAGAATGATATTGGTCAGTAGTTTATGTGTTTATTTGTTTGTAGCGCCATAATTTTTGATTAATTAAATGTGTTAAAATAGGAGTTGATTTTGTTATTATTTTTGCAAGTGTATCCTCTATTTAATCCAAAATATGTAGGTCACAGAGTGGGAGAACTTACCGCAGCCCCGAAAAATCCCGAATTGAGCAATGCTGGCATACTGTGATTTGCATATTTCTTGCTGCAAGGGCACAATATATAATAATCCAACATTTCGACCATCCGAAATATTTAGTTGGTTCTCGATATCTACGAATCTATTACAGCAATCAAACTGAAATTTTGTATTTTGATAGAGGCAATTAACATAAGTAGGATATATGAAAATAGGCTTTATAGTTCTTCACGGTTAGATACGTTGCATTGATCCTTTCCAGCGTTGCCAGGTTTCTGTGCCTAAGATGCTGTGCTTAATAACATAATTTGAATGTGATTAGCGTAAATCATCTTCCATTTGTCATGAAAAAAATCATAACGGAAAAATATACTCATAAACATCCGGGTCCTTGTCAAGGCCAGATTTAAGAGTATGCCGCCTATGGGCTAAATTCCATTTGCCGCCCCCTCTACGTGTAAGTAAAACTACACTTTTAATGGCTTACATAATAAATGTTATAATGAATTTTATGTTCGACCCTCACTATTATGTGTCAGAAAACTGTATCATAATGATGGTCATTATAACACAGCTTTTCATTATGTTACAGTTTCTTCAGCCAATCAGAGCTCGTTCATTGACCAATTAGGTAACGATACCTTCGCGCATGTGCTCAAAATCCAACATGTCGGACATAAACACAACATCGAACAATAATAAATTACCGACATGGAATACGCACCGTTCATATGTTCGCGTAAATAAACTGGCGGATATGAGACAGGAAATAGCACTGCACCTTAATATCACCATCACTAATTTCTACACAGCCTTGAAACGACTCCGGTGACAATATTACTGAGGGACGGCAGATGTAAACATATGGCCTGCATATGGCATTGCAAGCTCACAGAGCGCATGCGTCGGTCGTTCAAAGATCTTGAAAGACAGAGATATCAAACCCAGCGCTCGCTCTCCAATCACAAAAGTGGATGACTCTCAACAGGTAGCCTATTTACGAATATTTATGTTAAAACATATAATAAAGTTATAATTATCGTCGAACATAAACAGTCGTATGCAACTCGCCTATAATGATAATTAAGACACTCGCATACGCTCGTTTTATAAAAATACTCGTGTCTTAATTATAGCCATTATAGGCTCGTTGCATAATGTACTATAGTTATCTAGCCAACTTGTTTCTTTTTACCGGTACTTACTTCTTTTAAGATTCGTTAAAAAATGAAATGGTTTTCGAGCTTAATTAATTAATTAATTAATTTGTTCTTGGAGATCAGTGATCATTATTTTACACATATTTTTATATTTTAATGCTAATGACTATCTTTTGCGTAATTGAAGAACTGTGTTTAATTTGAATTAAGTTGTCCTACATGATGAAATGAAATTACACAAAATGTAGTTAATTACTAGTTTATTTGTTGAAAAATATACAAACTTCTCTAAAACAACTCACCCCACGTAATCTTGATGTTCAAATTTACATAGGTTTCTTACGAGATTTCTTAATGGCAAACTCGTTAATAATGTCCTCATATGAATATGTTTTTGTTGTATTTGCCTCAATACAAAGTATTGAAAGTGAGTTTAACCGTATTTCAGAAATACTATTTCGCAGATAGTTCTTAACTCTTCTAAAGTAGGAAACAACTGTAGAAGGACTAAAACATATTTTTAAGTAACATGTGTATTCTTAAATGCGTACGGAAAATATTATTAACGTATGAACTACTTCATTTCAGTTTTTGAGTGAATTGCAAAGCTTCCACCCCTGAAAATTTGCCTCTCTAGGCTGCAGCCTATTTAGCCTATTTAGAAATACGGCCCTGGTCCTAGTAACGATATTCAACAAGTTCGGATTATATTCTAAAAATTATCTGCAAATTTACTCCAAACATTATCCGCAGCGTATCCGCTATCTGCATAGCAATGTAAACTATATCCGCATGGCGAAATATTTTGTGGATATCCCCGGGTTTATCCGCATCCGCGCAGCGCTTTAGACCCTTGCACTACGTGTGGTGTGAGATGCAAACTAGTACAGGACAGCTGCACAGAAAAAAGACTTTTGTTCCAAAAACTGTGCTATGGTTGGTTTTTTGTAAATCGTTAGAAAAACAAAAAAAAAGCTTAACTCTGAATTTGCACGATCATTTTGTCGGAAAACTAAAAAAAACATTGAAAAGCGTTTTTCTCTGAATCGACGTATTTTAAAGAAACAAAAATTAAACAAAAAATGTAGAGGACATTGTCACCTACAATTCGTCTCAGTGAGGTCATGTCATACGTTTTGAAATGCAGAAGCTAGGTGGCGCCAAAGTTTCCAAAGAAGTGTTTTTTCACCTTTTATCCTAGAAAAAATATTTTTTTCACAAAAGAGCGAATCAGAAATTCGTTCCTCTCAACGGTAAGTCGGAGGAAACAAACGTTTAAATAAATGTTGCAGACAATTTTGAGAGGAACAAATTTCTGATTCACTCTTTAGTGAAAAAACTATTTTTTCTAGGACAAAAAGTGAAAAACACTTTTTTGGAAACTTTGGCGCCACCTAGCTTCTGCATTTCAAAACGTATGACATGACCTCAATGAGACGAATTGTAGGTGACAATGTCCTCTACATATTTTGTTTAAAAAACTTTTCTTTAAAATACGTCGATTCGGAGAAAAACGCTTTTCAATGTTTGTTTTTTTTGTTTTCCGACAAAATGATCGTGCAAATTATTCTAAAATTCAGAGTTAAGCTTTTTTGTGCTTTTCTAACGATTTACAAAAAGCCAACCATAGCACAGTTTTTGGAACAAAACCATTCCAGCTGTACTGTACTATTAGACCCTTGCAATACGTGTGGTGTGAGATGCAAACTACTCTGCCAGCAGTTACTTCTCCTTGGCCACCTTCCCAAGGTGATGCTCGGCATTCCCACGTCACGGTGCAACGTTACACGCGACAAAACACGTGGAATACAATACTGTATGAATGAAGTGTAAGAGACCTTGCGCATATAATATTTCCCAACATAATGCTTGGGAACGAGTCATGAATAGCTTACTATTGTTGAGCACAGCTCGAACGAGGTGTAATTAGGATAACAGAAGGACCCTTCCTTTGAGAAGCAATCCGAAAACCCAGTTGCAAGAAAACAACGTCATTTCAGAACAGGAATGCAAGGCCAAGACTCAACGACTGAACAGAGATGTGCTTTAGTCTACTCGCATATTGACAATTCATATTGAAAATGATTGGAATAAAGTACAGGGATAGGAAGGTGATATACAATCTATACAGAAACCAGACAGCAGTCATTCGAGCTGAAGTACATGAGAGAGAAGCTGGTATTCAGAAAGGTGTAAGGCAAGGCTGCAACTTATCACCCATACTTTTCAATCTTTACATTGAACACGCAATGAAGGAAATTGGAGAAAAATGTAAAGTGGGAGTGAAGATTCAAGGAGAAATAATTTCAACTCTGAGATTTGCCGATGACATCATCATCATGGCCGACACGCCTGAGGATTTGAATGAGTTTTTGAATGGTATGGACACCGTCTTGAGGAAACAATTCATGATGAAAATTAATAAATGTAAAATAAAAATATTGGAATGCAGCCGAAATAAACCAGAAACCTCTATGGACATCAAATTGGCAGGTGAAAAGTTAAAGGAAGTAGGAGAATTCTGTTACTTAGGAAGCAAAATAACCAGTGATGGACGAAGCAAAGAGGATATAAAAAGTAGGTTAGCTCAGGCAAGGAAAGCATTTCTACAGAAAAGGAATCTGTTGACATCGAATATAGATTCAGGTATTAGGAAGTCATTTTTGAAGGCCTTTGTCTGGAGCGTGGCACTCTATGGAAGTGAAACTTGGACTATTGGTGCAGCAGAAAGAGAAGAATTGAAGCGTTTGAAATGTGGTGTTACAGGAGAATGATGAAGATCAGATGGGTAGATAGAGTTACAAACGAAGAGGTATTGAGACTAGTGGGAGAGGAGAGATGTTTCTGGCGACTTCTAATGAAGAGAAGAGATAGATTGGTAGGACACATACTAAGACATCCAGGAATAGCAAGCTTAGTTATGGAAGGAAGGGTTGAGGACAAGAACTGTAGGGGTAGACCAAGGTTAGAATATGTTAAACAGAATGCCTCGGATGTAGGGTGTGGTAGCTATGTAGAGATGAAACGATTAGCTCAGGACAGGGAGGCATGGAGCGCTGCATCAAACAAGTCAAAAGACTGAGAACTCAAACAACAACAACATTGCAAACCTTCAGACGCAAGATCGTGGGTTCAAATCCGGATGAAGTCGTTGAATATTTTAAGAGTGTTAAAATCCCTCATTATACCTTCCTTCGGAAGGGAAGTAAAGCTGGCGGGCCCATGTCATAGATTTATGGCATGTACTACCTTGCACTAACTAATTGTGTGAAGCTAAATTTGTAGATTAGATTTTATTAACGCTCTATAAGTTCCAACGTTCAGCGCCAGGTGCCAGTTGCGGAGGCATCTAGTAGCCAAGATCACAGCTAGATGTCGTTGACGGTAGCATTTTGTAGCAAAAGTAGGTACTACTTGAAATTGATCGTCTGCAGTCCTTACCTGACTTAGCCTACTGATAACTCACACTAATACAGCCATCACAATTAACAGCGGTTATCAGACAGATTCTACACACACCCAAAGTACACGGGGCTACATGACCGCGTTGTCGCAGCCCCTAAACTGAGGGACCAATCAACGGTCAACACAATACTATCCCAACTACTGGTATATGCGATAAAAACTACCTGCAAAAATTCCCAGTTCTAGCCCTTCAGTTGTCTGTTAACCTGTGTCACGATGATGTCTGTACAGGTGTGTATTTGTATCGAGGTAGGATTTGATTAGGAAGCAGCCGTTGCCTTACGTTAATAACCATCCTGGCATTTACCTGGAGTAGAAGTGGGAAACCATGGAAAACCTCTTTCAGAATGGCGGAGGTGGGAATCGAACCCGCTTCTTCTCAGTTTTAGTTCACGAGACTGAGTATACCCCATTCCAGCCCGATTTCCACCTCAGTCATCTTGGATGTAGTTTTCCGTGGTTTCTCACTTCTACTCCAGGCAAATGCCGGGATGATTCATGACTTAAGGTCACGTCGGCCTCCTTCCCAATCCTCACCAGACTTACAAATGCACACTAATACTCAGGTTATCAAACAGAATTGCACACACACACAAATTCACGAGGGTGAAGCCCCTCAAATGACACAACAACGAATGTAAAGGGGGAAATCTAGGAAAATGATAATAATTGTTGTTTTAAGGGGCCTAACATCTAGGTTATCGGCCGTAGGAAAATGATACCAAAATGTTGTTTTCACTTAGAAACATCAATTTGGCATGTAGTTTAGTAGGTAGGTAATAAGTCACTGGAGTGAGAAACATCCAAAACCACTTTTCTCTATCGTAATTAAAAGGGAACAGCCCATATTGTGTGTGCCGTAAGAATGGGTTACTTTGTGCCTGTAGAGGTTACTTTGTGACACAGTGATATTTTTTTTGTATTTTTCTTGAAACTTGTACAAGTGGAGGAAGAAATCTTCATCATGTTGCGAGTGCGGTGCTGAAGGGCAGACTGTTCGGCACTTAGTTTAAGAATACCCACAAACTTCTTACAGTGGTGAATTCAGCGACTTCTTCCTAGGGACACCACAGGCACTTCATTACGTTCCTAAACTTGATGTCAAATTATAAATAATTTTCATGTATGCCATACGATAAGTAAATGATTTTTTTTTTGTATTTTGATTCTCACGCTTCGACCTTGCGGACAGGGAAGCTTAAATTCAGACAAAATGCTGGCGCAAATTTTAGCTTCCCTGGCCTCAAGGACGAAGCGCAATATTCAAAATACAAAAAATTATCACTGTATTCCACTTACGGTGTTCCATTTTTACTTTTTGAGAGCCCAATGCGTCCGTCCCTTCTCCTCTCGTCCTAAAGGTAAAGCCCTACGCAGTTGCGGATATCCGCGGATAAACCCGTGGATATCCGCAACATTTTTCGCCATGCGGATATAGTTTGCATGGCTGTGCGGATAGCGGATAAGCTGCGGATAATGTTTGGAGTAAATTTTCGTGTAGTTTTTAGAATACTATGCGAACTTGTTTAATACCATTATTAGAACAACATATTTTTCTGTTACGTTTTTTCATAACAAATGTAAGATGATGATTTAAGCTAATCTTATTCAAATTATGTCATTGAGCATAATTAACACTCCGAACAGGAAAGGGTTGCTATTCTGACTGTATAACATTCATTTTAAACATAGCACATGGCACACGAAGCCCGAGGGAGCGACTTTTTCCTAAATACTCGTACAGTATGTTGCTTTAGTATAATGTTTGAGGTGGTCCGATGTAGGGTGGTCCGCGCTGAGGTGGTCTTTTCAAATTTGGGTGTCCATCTCTACATTTTAAGTTCAATTCTAAAATTTGTATTCTTTAATCAGTGTTAAGAGGGGCAGGTGACCTCGAAGTTCCGCCCCTTAAAACAACAATAACTAACTAACTAACTAGTAGACCTAATATATGCATCATCTAATTAAAAGTAGTCTATTATTGTAATGCCAGTAGATTCGGATAACAAACGTGAGAATGCGGTAAAAGGCCGTGCGGATGGGGGGCTGATGCGGATAACACTAGTGAGAATGCGGTAAAAGGCCGTGCGGATGGGGGGCTGATGCGGATAACACTAGTGAGAATGCGGTAAAAGGCCGTGCGGATGGGGGGCTGATGCGGATAACACTAGTGAGAATGCGGTAAAAGGCCGTGCGGATGGGGGCTGATGCGGATAACACTAGTGAGAATGCGGTAAAAGGCCGTGCGGATGGGGGACTGATGCGGATAACACTAGTGAGAATGCGGTAAAAGGCCGTGCGGATGGGGGGCTGATGCGGATAACACTAGTGAGGATGCGGTAAAAGGCCGTGCGGATGGGGGGCTGATGCGGATAACACTAGTGAGAATGCGGTAAATGGCCGTGCGGATGGGGGGCTGATGCGGATAACACTAGTGAGAATGCGGTAAAAGGCCGTGCGGATGGGGGGCTGATGCGGATAACACTAGTGCGAATGCTGGGCGGATGCGGATAAAGGTTTGTATATCCCCGCAGGGCTCTACCTAAAGGTTACAATCCACAATTTGAGCACACTGTATTAGCGGGAATATGCTTACAGTGGGCATTGCATGTCATCTTGAGCTGATACATCGCTCATGAATCATCGGCATTCAAATACAGTAATACAAGCATTCCGACACATACACCACACTTCCGAACACTGATTATTTCCTTACTCTCTCCATGATGCGTCATGTCTGTTGAACCACTGATGTTTGACAAAGCCATATACAAGATGTTCCAAAAAGGGGAACCAAACTCGTATGTGTAATGAGTAGACTGTGGATTTTAGGCAAATGCCTATTTTCTTCCTTAATATATACATGACACACCTAATAAATTTACATGTTTCATGTACGTTTAGGTGTATATAAAGCATTTTTACAGTGCCTAAAAATGCCTATTTTGACATTAGAGCCTATTTTCCATTCTAAGTCTATTTTAGTACCAATTTTCCAGTTTGATGAGTTTTTACTTTGTTAGATTTGAATTTCTGTTTGAATTTTGAGCAGAAACTATCTGAAGCTCCTGGAGCTGCTGTTGAAAAAGTGAATAAGACGTTTCATTCAGTTCTTCAGAAAAACATCTGTTTGAAGAGTTTGTTCGTTGCTGCCAACAATTTAAAGGTAAAGAATGACGATGAAGGTGAAAGTGAAATCCCAGTTCATCTTATCAAAAACTTGAAACAAAAGTTTGGTGCTTTTCAGTCGGTCAATACGAAAGTACCCAAAAAGTGCTGGGTTATCTCCTAAGCCTGAAATAAATTACATGAGATTAATAAATACACTAGGATGACCAGTTTCGATCGTCAAGCGATCATCATCAGAACCATTACACTTAGGCTATGACATCTATGTTTGAGAATACAGGTGAAAAATATTCACAATATGTACAATTATTTAGTTGCAGTATTGGTAATGCAACTGTCGGTGTATGCTAAATGTAGTATATCTAATGTTAGGTGAAATGCTAAAATGGTGATAAAAATCCGGAGTTTGTCTGTTTGGGGGTGATTATATGGTTATACAAAATCAACTATGGTTATACTGTAATAATACAGGCTGATACTTATCCGGTTGTCTTCCTGACTGAAACTTCGAGCAGTTGCGTGTTCACACTAGCACCAGTTTTGGTCGACTAACCTGGGTGTTAACTGGACGAAACTGGGTTTTCCTTTATCCCCCCTTTGTTCCTGTGTGCTTTCTGAAGTCAGTGCTATGTTTATTTGTGTAACGTTGCGAAATCTAGATAAGAATATATGTTATTGAATACAGGAAGATCTGCAAATATAAAAGACCGTGGAACTGTCTTCGCCACGCGTGGACTAAAAAGCCATTCAACTAAGCGCTGCCCGGTCTATTGAAGACGTCCCGGCACCTTTAATACTGCCGCGCATACCAGCCTAGGTTTATTGCAGAAAAAGTACATAGTACACCTGATCCAGGTAACATTTACCTATTAACCACCGCTATTTTCCCCTGTTTTTTATCTAGCTTGGCTGTATCGCTAAGTTGTGTCTTGTTTACAGGGTGTGTTTTTAGTAGAGTGAAAAGGGGTGAACTCTCCATAAAAGTGTGTTCATTTAGATTGTTGGGATTATTTCGTTTGGCTAGGTGAATCTCGATTGCTTCCTTTATGTCAAGAGCTCTGCCTTTCGATTCGTGATGAATTATTTTTAGGTCAGTCTCGATTTTAGTAAAGCTGTGCCCCATGTCACACATATGTTCGCATACGGCTGAATGTGTTTCGTATCTTATGTTCTTTTGATATCTGCTCAGCTATATATCTGCCAATTATTCATATTAGTGCCTGAATATAGCAGTTAACGAGCCTATTTTAGGCGCCTAAAACATTACCTTTATAGCCTGAACTTACGCTGTCTAGTAATGATGATGATAATTTTTGTTGTTTTAAGGGGCCTAAGATCTAGGTTATCGGCCCTGTCTAGTAATGAGCTTGCCAAATAAACAAAGAGAGTAAATTCCAATGGTTGACCAGAGCAAGAGCTATTGTGAATTCTTTGAGTCTTGATACAGCCCCGTGGCATAGGGTTAGCATTCTTGCCTCGTATGTAGAAATCTGCGAATTTTATTCCTCGTGACGTAGTGGCTAGCGTTCTTGGTATCGACCCCGGAGATCTGGGTTCGATTCCCGGCTCTTCCAAAAATTTTAATTCTAGTGTGAGGTCTGGAACGGGGTACACTCAAGCAGCTACTCAACCATCCTGAAGAGATTGAATACATCCTATTCCCACCCACACGTCAGATTCTTCCAGGACCAGGAATATAGTTGTTGTTGCTTATTTGTTTATCACAATGGCCATCCTGGAAGTGGTTTTCCGTGGTTTCCCCAATTCTACACCAGGTAAATGCTGGGATGGTTCTTAAATTAAGGCCACGGCTGCCTCCTTCCCAATCCTATCCCCAATTTACAAATACACACACTAATGCAGCCATCACAATAATACACGTTATCACACAAATTCCACACACTCCCAAATACACGAGGCTATATGACCACGATATCGCAGCCCTTAAAATAAGCAACAACAACTCTATTCCTGGCAACGGCAGAATCTGACGTGAGCGTACTGGAACAGGGTGTAGTCTCTTTAGGAGAGCTGAGTAGCTCCTTGATATGAAATTTGACGCCATTATTGTTATAATTGATAATTTATTTATTTATTTACATTAAACTGTTTTATTAGGCTATTATTTATTTATTTATTTACAGCGTATTTTCCCAATATTGGAAAGCGTTAAGCACTTTGACTCAATTCTTGACGTTCTTCTTATTTTGCCAGTATTGTTTCATTCTGTTGGAGAATGCCAATTTTCGTCTGACCATTGAGGTCTGTAAGGTGTAGGTTTTGATTGCTCTGGTTGGACTTCCCAGTTGTTCACTATTATTGCTATTTTTAATATTATTCCGACACTTAGATACTCTTGTCAGACCTGAATGTCTGTACGCAGCAGAAACACTAGACATGATTGGGAAGGGCGGCCTCGAAGACATCCGGAAGAGAGAAGGGAAAATGCTCAGAAAAATCCTAGGCCCAAATATCAAGGATGGAGAGAGGAGACTCAAACAAAGAACTATACCTGAGGACAGAAAGAGTCTTAGCTCTAGTGAGAAAAAGGAGAATACAGTTTTATGGTTGGTAGGCGGCTTCGGTGGCGTAGTTGGTAGCATGCTGAGCTTCTACGCCGAAGATCGTGGGTTCAAACCCAGCCGAAGTCGTCGGAAATCCCTCAGTATGACTTCCTTCGGAGGGGAAGTAAAGCCGGTGGTCCCATGTCATAGATTTATGGCATGAAAAAGAACCTTCCACTAATTACACCTGTGTGAAGCTAAATTAGGTTAAAAATGTAAACAACGCTCAGGTTCATACGTTCGTCGCCAGGAGCCGACTGCGGTGGCTTCTAGTAGCCAAGTTCTAAACTAGTAGTTGTTGACGGTGGCGTTCGGCGGCAAAAGTAGGAACTACTTGAAAAATCCAAAGTTTGCACTCCTTACTTGAATTAAGAAACAGAAACACACATTAATACAGTCATCACAATTAACACCGGTTATCAGACAGATTCTACACACACCCAAAGTACACGGGGCTACATGACTGCGTTGTCGCAGCCCCTAAACTGAAGAACCAACCAACCAACAGTTTTATGGACACTTGGTGAGGACGAGCAGTGCTAGATTGACGAAGAGTAGGAAGGAGCCGAAATGGTTTCGGGAAGTGAGATTGGACTTGGATCGGATGGGGGTGAAAGAAGAGGACATAATGGAGAGAGAGCGATTTAGACGGCTGGTTAAGAAGTGTGCAGGTTTCCAGGAGACAAGGGAGTTTTCAGTGAGGAAAGGAAGATCTTACACGGAGGAACTGAAGAAGGAAGTGGGAGAGAGGATCAAGAGATATTGGCAGAGTGAAGACAACAAATAATGTAAAAACTGTCGAACGTGGTCCATAGTTGGCCGTAACGAATATATATATAGCTCAAATACCACTGACTGACTGATTCATTCATCACAAAATCTCAGAAACCACCGAACGGATTGGAATGAAATTTGGTATGCAGCTTCCTCAAGGGCCGCAAACGCCCAATAAGAAAGGATTTTAGGATATTCAGGTTCTAAAGGGGTATTAAGGGGATAGACCTGCATTTCATTGAATAGCAATATCTCCCGATTGGTTTCATTGGGAGATGAGATACTCGGCATATAAACTCATCATTAAAAATAAGAAGACACGTGTCTGAGGGTTTTTCGATGTGGTGTATATTATGAGGGGAAAGGGGTGAAAAGTGGGGGTTGAAGGATTCCTAACCGAGCGTGTATCTCTTAACGACATAGGCGAGGAGTTTGGAACTCAGTGGAAAACAAGATGTTCAGTAAAGAACATATAGCCTACTTTCTCCTAAATGCATGGGTATTGTTATAACTCTTTGTCCTTTTCAAGGAGTATAATTGAATGTTGGTTGTAGTAGCTTGTTGAAATACAACGTGCTATAGGGATATTAAACGTGAATATGAGGTGCCCTTTGCTAGTGCTACCTCTGTACCAAATTTCGTTCAATTCGGTTTCACCGTGTTTGAATTGATAGGGGGAATCGATTTGCACACAAACTTGGCCACCATCTGCAAACTATTGGGCTGATGTTCTTGCAGTTTGGTCTGAATATGTTACCCACATTAAGATATGGTGTTGCAAAATTTGATAGAGACTAGATTATTAGGTTGGTCGTAATTACATTTTAGCTTTTAACATTTGGGTGGCCGCGATTACGTTTCCGTCAAGATAGCGGTGATATAAAACATGACACTGAGGTGCCCTTTGCTAGTGCTACCTCTGTACAAAATTTCGTTCATTCGGTTCCACCGTGTTCGAATTAATAGGGGGAATCAATTTTGACATAAAGATGGCCACCATCCGCAAACTATTAGGCTAATGGCCTATTAGATTGGTCAAAGGATGCTCCCTCCATAAAGGTATGTTGTTGCAAAGTTTGGTGGGGATCGGATGGTTATGTTAGTCGTTATTTGATTTAAGCCTTAAACATTTGTGTGGCCGCCATTACGTTTCTGTCAATATGGCGGCGATATAAATCATGACCCTGAGATGCCATTTGCTAGTGCTACCTCTGTACCAAATTTCGTTCCATTCGGTTCCACCGTGTTCGAATTAATAGGGTGATCAATGTTGACATAAAGATGGCCGCCACCCGCAAACTATTAGGCTAATAACCTATTAGATTGGTCAAAGGATGCTCCCTCCATAAAGGAATGTTGTTGCAAAGTTTGGTAGAGATCGGATGGTTATGTTAGTCGTAATTTAACTTAAGCTTTGAACATTTGTGTGGCCGCCATTACGTTTCTGTCAAGATGGCGGCGATATAAAACATGACACTGAGGTGCCTTTTGTTAGTACTACCTCTGTACCAAATTTCGTTCCATTCGGTTGCACCGTGTTCGAATTAATAGGGGGAATCGATTTTCACACAAAGATGGCCGCCATCCGCAAACTATTACACTGCTGGCCTATTGGTTTGGTCAAAGGATGCTCCCCCCATAAAGGTATGTTGTTGCAAAATTTGGTAGAGATCGGATGATTAGGTTAGTCGTAATTTGATTTAAGCTTTGAACATTTGTGTGGCCGCCATTACGTTTCCCTCAAGATGGCAGCGATATAAAACATGACACTGAGGTGTCCTTTGCTAGTGCTACCTTTGTACCAAATTTCGTTCAATTCGCATTCACCGTGTTCGAATTGATAGGGGGGGGGCAGACATTCAGAGTACACACACTCACACACACATAGACACACACACACACAGACACACACACACACACACAGACTCACACACACACATACACACACACAGACAGACACACTTTTTTCGCCCTGTGTTGATCTCATAAGTCTTCTTTCATTTTTTGCAAAAATCGAAAGTAGGCTAAAAATCAGCATAAAAAATAAACAAGATGTTCAGCAAAGAACATATAGCCTACTTTCTCCTAAATGTATGGGTATATTTATAACTCTCTGTCCTCATCCCTAAAACCACCTCTACCACCATGTAGTGTTTGTTTTCTTTTATATTGATAATTAGCCAGTAAGTGTCAAAATCAATATTATATACTTTATGATGATTGAATAACAAAACTACTAACTTATTGTAATGCATTCACGTCCGTTAATCTCTATATTAAGCCAGCCTGCAAACTTAAGAATCTATCGTTTTGGGTACCTTCCCCTTAAAAAATCCGCGTCAATCACAGTAGGTTGGTGCTGCGACCTAGCAGTGAATTCATATTTATCTAGTACGCCTCTGGGTGTTCAACGAGTAGGCAGTTTAAAGTAGCCAGGAGGGAGGCGATCCAACTGGCAGTGTTTAATGATAGAGCGTACAGTCACTCGTCCTGCTAGAAGGACCTTCCGGAAGTACTTTTGTACACAGCGGTGCGTCCTTCCAGCAGGACTTTGGACCCTTATGGCAAATGTTTGAACTGGCCTTCCAGCAGGACGCGTCCTTCCGGCAGTACTTTGGGTTATCAGAGCGTAATAATATTGCAGTTCTGGTACTGGGCAAACAATAAAAGTCTGTAAATATTCTAAAATATTCAATATGACTCATATTGACTAATACAATAACTGTCTCTTAACAACATATTGACTCTAAAATATATAAACGTATAAAGTATAAACGTGTTTTCTTATAGTACAGAGACTAAATAAATGTATGAGCGACGGCACGTCCATCACTCGAGAATAAATAAATAAAAAAAAGCCTAGTTGTGTTTTTGTCAATATCCCACTGCACAGTTGCACAACTACACGTAATTTAAACTACAGTACCATGACATTTACTGATATCATAATTACTAGCAAATAACGAGCGACTCCATGCATCTCCGCTGTTTGGAGCATCGAAATAGGTAGCAAAAACATAAACACAGTCACCATTACGTATAATCGCCGCCATTACTGAACGGTCAGAGCTACCAACTTCAGACTTGCATGCGCTGATTCGTTACATTTCCCTCTATATAATGGAAAAAAGAACGGTCCTGCCAGCAGGACGCTTCGTCCTCATATAAGCAATTGAATTACGTACTCAAATGAGGACCTAACTTCCTGCCGGCAGTGCCTTGTACGTTCTATCATTAAAGGTAATCGGAGCGCGATCGTGGCTAATAGTCGAACTACCAGTATTAAAAATTGCCATACTTTAGGAGGCCAGGTATTGACACAGCGGTATATTTGGAACAATACTACCCACATAACCCACAAGAGGACAGCACCGTACAGAGACATTAAGAAGGCTGTGGTTGATAACAACGTGTATCTAATTCTTCTGTTCTCCTTTTCGTAATGTCTTCTGTTTATGTGCAATGCTGGGACTGTGATTTTATTAATAAACGAGTGCATACATTAGCCTCCCCTTTGAGCTAAATGACATTTTATTCAGTATCTGTGAAAAGAGCTTGTGCACATCATTTGTAAAAGAATTCAAGAAAAAAAAAGTCAACTGTAGCAGTAATCGATCCCCAGTCAACTGCGTGACAGGCTAACACGCTAGCCCAGAGCTAAACATATGCGTAATATCATGGCGATCTTAACTGATATATTAGATTCAACCTGTTGGCAAATAATGACTTTAAATAAACTATTTCTTCACTGCAGTACATCTTCATTATAGATCATTTCATACAAAGTTTATATTATTGTATCAGTAGGGTATATCGCATACAACATACTAAAACTACTGAAATATAAGACAGGCTCATGAGGACAGCTGCCATCTTGTCGTGTGGCAGATACAGCTCAGCTCTTTTAAGCCAGTCATACAGAATAATATTATAATATTAAATTATAATAAATAACGGATCACGACCTTCAGAATAGCTTAAACCACCCTAGGCTTGATAATCTGAATTGGTGGGTCTTAAGCTATTGATTATAACGGTTGCATAATTCACACGGCCACCATCCTGAAATGGCAAGGCCGATGACCTTGAAGTTTGGATGAAAGACGCGTCCTACAGTATATAAAGGTATGTTGTCACCAAATTTGGTAGAGATCGGATGATTAGTTTAGCCGTAATTTGAGTTTACGTTTTGAACGTTTGAGTGGCCGCCATTCAGTTTTGGTAAAGATGGCGGCGATATAAAGTATGACACTGAGGTGCCCTATGCTAGAGCTACCTCTGTACCAAATTTCGTTCAATTCGGTTTCACCGTGTTCGAATTGATAGGGGGGGGGGGGACAGACATTCAGAGTACACTCACTCACTCACTCACTCACACACACACACACACACACACAGACTCACACACACACATACACACAGACAGACACACAATTTTTCGCCCTGTGTTGATCTCATAAGTCTACTTTCATTTTTTGCAAAAATCGAAAGTAGGCTAATAAATAGGTCTTTGGCCGTTTTTTCATAAATCCAATATAAGGGGCCCATGGGGAGGGGTGAAATTATGGGGGAGAGGGGGGAAACGTAATATGTCTGAGTGTAAAATTATACATGGCCTATGTTGTAGACAATAACACATTACATCTTTTTTGTCTCTTGCTATTTCATCATACGACGAATACTTGGGGAGTTATTAATTATTTTGTACTTTTTGCCCGGAATTTTCGAAGTCCCAGGAATGACATAAAAATTGATTCGAATGAAATTTCGAAAAATAGTTTTTTAATACTTTTATTATATTTTTCACGTCTTTGAGGGTTCGAAACCAACATGATATTTTGATGTTTTTTTTTTTTTCGTCCCATGCATTTTTGGTTTCAGGTGATAGAATTATTTTCCACTAGGACCCATGCTTATCTATCTATTTAACTAATGTTATAACAGGATTCCAAATGTTATTGCGGGCGAAGCCGCGGGTAACAGCTAGTATATAATATTTAAGCATCCACCTCAACATTTCATAAAATTAACTTTTATATCTCAACCGACCATGGTGGCCAAGAGTGCACTCGCTGGCATCAGGAGAGGGTGGTATCGAAACCCAGCTCGGCCGTTCTGAAAATGGTTTTCGTGGTTTGCCATTTTCACCACCAAGTAAAAGCCGGGATGGTCCTTTTCAACTGGTCCACGTCGATTGCCTTTCAAACCCCCTACCCTGACCCTTCTTTAATTAGACCCAAGTTGGCGGTCGCCTAGACGATCGGCCTGTCTCCAACCACAGTTGTATCTGCTGACAAAGTATGTTCAGCTCCAAGACACCGTCCATACGACAGTAGAGGAATGGTCCCTCGCGGAATCCGTTGGTGAAGCCGAGCTGAGATTACCACCGATTCCCGAAGGGTCGTCTTGTTGTGCCTAATTTCCAGCGAACAACTCATAAATAAACCTAAGAATAGAAGCAGTCGTCTCCGTGCTTACTGGTCAGAGTGCTTAGCTGCCACCCCGGAGGTCCGTGGTTCGATTTCCGGCTCTGCCACGAAATTTGAAAAGTGGTATGAGGACTGGAACGGGGTCTATTCTGCCTCGGGTGGTCCAAATGAGTAGAGGGGGTTCGATTCCCACCTCAACCAACCTCGAAGTGGTTTTCCGTAGTTTCCCGTCAGGCTATGGCCGCCCATTCCCTCTTCCTTGTCTATCCCCCCCCCCCCCCAATCTTCCCACCCCGCCCCATCCCTCATGAGGCCCCCTATTCACTTGGCAGGTGAGGTCGCCTGGGCGAGGCGCTAGTCCCGCCTCCCCAGTTGTAACCCCCGACCCGATGTTAAGCTCCTGGACACTGCCCGTGGAGGCGGCAAATGTGGGATCCCTCGCTGAGTCCGTGGGAAAAACGTCCCTGGTGGGGGGAGGGGGGAAAATGAATAGAAGCACAGTTAGTAGATGATGTTGTTGTTGTTGTTGTTGATTCTTTAGGGGATTTGCGTCATCGTGACAGTTATTCGAGGCACGTTTTGTAGGAAATTATAAAAGGCAATTGATCTCTTTCTTGTAAAGTAGAATCTGAAATACTGGACATGATATTTAATTTAGAAATGCCACATGCATTGACCACGGATCGATTCCGAGCCACCTGGATGAGAAGCGAGTTTATAGACCATTCTGATGATGATGATGATGATAATTGTTGTTTTAAGGGGCCTAACATCGAGGTTATCGGCCCCTTATAGACCATTCTAGAATCTGGTCTCCATCCTCTATTGCAGCCGAGATCAACAGATAGAACAAAACACAATGGCATTAACATCCAGATTCCTTGAAATAATTTTGTGAATCAGAATTTGTGGGACAATCTGTTAAGTGTACTTGAACGACATTTCAAAATCGGTATACTGAATTTTATGACATAAGGAAAATAACAATTTGCGACCTTGCCAGGATTCGAACCTGGAATCTTCTGATCCGTAGTCAGACGCGTTATCCGTTGCGCCACAAGGCCACGTGAGTTCAAGACGAGAGTCAATTACACAGTACATTTCAGAGAAGGCTATTAATAAGAACAACACAAGCCTCATAAAGATGATATCCTGACTCGAGGTCACGATAGCATAGTGCACAGTTCAACGCACACAATGTCAACATATTGAGAAACTTGTTTCCGCCAGGGAATGAACCGGAGACCTTTCACGCGTGAGGCGGGTGAAAAATATCACTCTAGGGAATCGAATTATGCTCACCATGACTTCGAAACGTGTGTTTCTGTTTCTTTACGAAGCTTGTGATATCAGGGTCATCATACTTCTGTGTATCTGTTCCGTTATCGTTTTACCCTCCAGGGTTGGCTTTTCCCACGGACTAAGTGAAGGGCTCCCACTTCTACCTCCACTGAGGGCAGTGTCCTGGAGCTTAAGACTCTGAGTCGGGGGATACAACTGGGGAGTGTGACTAGCACTTTCTCACCTGCAAAGCGAACAGGGGCCTTATGAAGGGATGGTAAGAGTCGGAGGGATAGGCAAGGATGAGGGAAGGAGGCAGCTGTGGCCCGAAACTCCGGGAAACCACTTAGAGGACGGCTGAGGTGGGAATCGAACCCACTCTACTCATTTGGACCACCCGAAGCTGAGTAGACCCCGTTCCAGTCCTCATACCACTTTTCAAATTTCGTGGCCGAGCCGGAAATGGAACTTCGGACTTCCGGGGTGGCAGCTTAGCACGCTGACCACTACACCACGGAGGCGACACGTATGTGTATGCTGAATCAATATAATAACCTGTGCTACTGGCATGTATGAACTCGTGAGCGTACTTGAGATTGGAACTAGGATTGGTAATAACGTGGTATTAAGTTAAAGCATTTAACTCGAGAAGAGGTGGGAATCGAATCCACTTGTTCTCAGTTGTTCTGCCTACACTGAGTGAACCTCGATCCAGCCCTCAGACTAGAATTACATTTCTTGGCAGAGTCGCAGAGCCAGAAACACTAGATAAGGTAATCTGTGCACTAGAACACGGAAGGCGATGGCAGACAGTACGTTTCACGAACACCGTATGAGTAAAGCCATATGCGGAAGCGGATATCTGCGGTTAAACCCGTGGATATCCGTAACATTCTTCGCGTTGCGGATATAGTTTTAATGACTGTGCGAATAGCTAGAAATAAATTTGCGGATATATTTTAGAATACAATGTTGAACTGGAATATTTTTAAAAGAATTTTAGTTTTTGCTAAACTTTGCGTCTTTTCCTATTAGGCCAGGCGACAGGTAGTTCAATAAGGAAATAATTAGTGGAAAGCTGGAAATTGCTTTAATCGCTTTATTTGGACCCAGATATTACTCTCCCTCGAGTGAAGTCGGCGTTGGCCCTTCTGGCACTAAGAAGGTACCAATTTTCGTTTTGTTGCAAATATCTCCCAAACCGTCAACTTTATCAACATAATACCTACACACATCAAAAAAAGTTTTGCATCACCTCGGTTCCCAGATCTCCGGCATATAGACGTTGACTGTGTATATTGTATCCAAGATACAGTCCCTTTGACTGTTCATAGATGTCACTAAAACTGCTCAAAGATGTAAACAACCATGCATAAGCAGGGCCTATTAGACGGAGGGGGTACGACAGCCGATCAGTTCCAGTCATTCCACCAGGACGAAGGTACGCTGCTCATGTTGTCTGTAGTTCTACCATGCCTAGAAGGTCAATACCGCAGTTCGATCGCGTCCGCATTGTTACTTTGTGTCAAGAAGGGCTCTCAACAAGGGAAGTTTCCAGGCGTCTCAGAGTGAACCAAAGCGATGTTGTTCGGACATGGAGGAGGTACAGAGATACAGGAACTGTCGATGACAGGCCTCGCTCAGGCCGCCCAAGGGCTACTACTGTAGTGGATGACCGCTACTTACGGATTGCCGCTCGGGGGAACCCTGACAGCAATGCCACCATGTTGAATAATGCGTTTCGTTCAGCCACAGGACGTCGTGTTTCAACTCAAACTGTGCGCAATAGGCTGCATGATGCGCAACTTCACTCCCGACGTCCATGGCGAGGTCCAGCTTTGCAACCCCGACACCATGCAGCGCGGTACAGATGGGCCCAACAACATGCTGAATGGACCCCACGGAATTGGCATCACGTTCTCTTCACCGATGAGTGTCGCATATGCCTTCAACCAGACAATCGTCGGAGACGTGTTTGGAGGCACCCTGGTCAGGCTGAACGTCTTAGACACACTGTCCAGCGAGTGCAGCAAGGTGGTGGTTCCCTGATGTTTTGGGGTGGCATTATGTGGGGCCGACGTACGCCACTGGTGGTCATGGAAGGCTCCGAAACGGCTTTACGATACCTGAATGACATCCTCCGACCCATAGTGCAACCATATCGGCAGAATATTGGAGAGGCATTTGTCTTCATGGACGACAATTCTCGACCTCATCGTGCACATCTTGTGAATGCGTTCCTTCAAGATAACGACATCGCTCGACTACAGTGGCCAGCATGTTCGCCAGACATGAACCCTATCGAACATGCCTGGGATATGTTGAAAAGGGCTGTTTATGGACGTCTTGACCCACCAACCACTCTGAGAGATTTACGCCGAATTGTCGTTGAGGAGTGGGACAATTTG
The DNA here is from genome assembly GCA_946902985.2 of Meconema thalassinum. Taxonomy (NCBI): domain Eukaryota; kingdom Metazoa; phylum Arthropoda; class Insecta; order Orthoptera; family Tettigoniidae; genus Meconema; species Meconema thalassinum. Next base: position 167,911,551 of record OX336391.1, read on the forward strand.
GACCAACAGTGTCTTGATGAACTTGTGGATAGTATGCCACGGCGAATACAGGCATGCATCAATGCAAGAGGACGTGCTACTGGGTATTAGAGGTAGTGGTGTGTACTGCAATCTGGACCACAAATGCTGAAAGTCTAGCTGTATGATGGTACAACATGCAATGTGTGGGTCTCATGAGCAATAAAACGAGCTGAAATGTTGTTTGTGTTGATCTCTATTCCCTTTGTATTTAACGGTTCCGGAACTCTTGGAACCGAGGTGATGCAAAACTTTTTTTGATGTGTGTATAATAACAAGAAGTTCCGTGAAGAACTATACAGCCTACTTTTCATGCCAATGATTATTCTACAGTATATGAACCTATCTGGAATAATGACAAAATTAAGTTGGTAATATCGAAATATCAAATTGGTTCAAAATATACCTGGTATAATTTAGCCTAATAGAGCACTACAGTTGGCAGCCCTGGTGACTGAATATATTCCTAGTTCCATCGCTTAAGGTACAGAATACAAAATTAGGTTGAAGTCCATTGGACGTTACAGGCAGTTAGACACTGGATCTATCAGCACGCGTAAAAGCGTGCTGCCAACAATAACATGCGTGTGCTGGCCAGAAATAATCTCAAATATTATGATATCTTGTTGTGCCAATTTTGGATGAAATCCATTTGTTAGTATAGGAGTTACATGTATTTTAATATTGGACATATCAGCAGGCATAGAATCATGTTGGCAGCACTGCCTTGTATTAATTACTCCAAATTAATCTACAATGTCAGGTGCTATACGTGTGCAAAGTATAGAGCTGTTGGCTTGCATACTTTCTGATATATTGATATTAGGGTAAAAAAATATAGACAGCATTTATTAACAGTTGGCAGCCCTGATTGCTCTTAACAATACTTACAGATATTCTGTTATGGTACACATAGCACATACGAAATTTGGTTGTAATCCAACTGATAGTATAGAAGTTACATGTATTTAAAAATTGGTACTATCAGCAGGCTTATAATCATGTTGGTAGAACTGACGTATATAAGTTACTCAAAATTAATCTAAAATGTCAGAATATACGTGTGCATAGTTTAAAGCTGTTGGCTTGCATACTTTCTGATATATTGGTATTTGGATTTTAAAAAAATAGAGAGAGCAATTATTAACAGTTGGCAGCCCTGGTGGCTCTTAAGAATACGCTCAATCATATCTGTTTATGTTCAGATATTACATACAAAATTTGGTTGTAATACAATGGATAGTGTAGAAGTTATATGCATTTAAACATTGGACTTCTCAGAAGGCTTGAAATTATTTTGGCAACACTGTCATTGTTGGTCTCCTGAAAATTAAACTGAAATAGTATTATCTGCATGTGTACCAATTTTGGAATAGCTCCCATGCATACCTTGAAAGATATCCAACATGGAGCTCAAATTTCTAGAGCGTTTTTCCAGCAGTTCGTAGCACTGACATCATTTTCAAATATGGACGTGAGATATTCCGGTGCACATCTTTACTCATACTAAATTTGGTTTTGATTGCTGCAGCCGTTTAGGAGTTGATAGGGGGGGGGGGACACACACAGCCAGACAGACAGACAGACAGACAGACAGACACACATTTTCCCGGATCGATCTCGTAAGTCTACTTTTTCCTCATTTTTGCAAAATGTGAAAAGTAGGCTAAAAACAAGTAGTTCGGTGAAGAACTATACAGCCTATTTTCATATATCCTACTTATGTTAATTGCCACTATCAACATACACAATTTCAGTTTGATTGCTGTAATAGATTCGTAGATATTGAGAACCGACTAAATATTTCGGATGGTCGCCATGTTGGATTTTATATATGTAGGTCCTAGAGTTATGTACTGTTACATGCAGATTATTGTGAACGTGTAGTATTCAAACTTCAATCGCATAATTAGGACACAAGAAGTAACAAGGAGATTTTAAAATTTTTCACAGCTGCCATCTTGAGGTTATGGAAACAATTGAAATAAATTAGATGCCAGTGGATTAACATTCGTATAAGGATTTACTGTACCAAGTTTTACTGCACGCGGATGGTTAAATTGCGAGAAACGTCCATGTGAATATTTATAATTCGCGTCGCCGCCATGTTGGATTTGTGATCACCAGGTTATTTAAAGTCCTATAGGTGAACTTAAGTTCATAGCCCCTATGAACATTAAAGAATGCAGTTTGATTGCTAAAATAGATTCGTAGATATTCAGTATCGTCTAAATATTTCGGATGGTCGCCATGTTGGATTGTTAAATGTATAGGCCATAGAGTCATGTACTGCCCCCGTAAATTGAATTATATTGAGACCACGATGGCTGTATTGGCATAAATGAATAAAGTTATGAATGTCATAGTTGTGACGTGTATATTCATGACGTAGGCACGGATGACGCAGATTTCATGCAAGTAGGCTGGTTGAGCTGAGATTCTTGGTGACGTCATGAGTTTGTTCGAGAAAGATCTGAGATTTACGACGCAGTCGCAGGAAACAAGGTATCGTGCTAAGGAAGAAGTTACGCTATTGGAGGAGAGACTCGAACCAATGAACGATAGTTTGGAAGGAAGACGGAGATTGCTGAAACTACGATATTTAATTACTTTTGGCATGCAGATTTGTGGAAAACTATTTTCAGTTATGGCATTGATTTGGAATTTTGAAGAAATTAATTTTGAGTTTTTGAAATTTGAAAATCCGTCAAGTATAGCCAAAGTTAAAACTTCTAGCAATGACGGAGCAACAGACTATGGAAGGGATGGATACGCCCCTTAAGAAGTTGATAAAAGGTCGTGCACAGGATAGAGGAGCTCTCATATCTCTCATACCGCTGATAACGCATATATATTTCTGATGTTATATAGTCATTTTCGAGTGAATAAGTGAAGCAAGTTGTCTTTAGCGTGTGGTTAAAGCCCGGCGCATCGAACGAACACGGAGGAGTTCCATTTTACGCTGTTCGAAACTAGGTGAAGTTGTAACGCTCACATTAACGTTTCTACGAGATAAGATATAAAGAGTTAACTTCTGCCTTTATTATAATTCAATTGGGCAGTACAACATTGAGGTGTGTAGAACATTTGAACAATTTCACAGTTATACTTTGAAAGATATTGACACTTTAAGGCTGCAGACAAAAGTGATTTTCTCGCCACCTGAGAAGCACTTTTAAAATTCTACATTATACACTACGGCTGACACGTGCATCGCAACCGTGATATTGGAGAATACGTTTGGTAATACAAAGATACATTCTATTATGGAACATTATAATCTTGCAGTGCTTTCAATGATTATAACAGAAGTTGAGATGGAAGGCTAAGGCTTTAATGCAATTGGGACATATATCGATGGAGTGAAGTAACAGCATGGAACTTCGTTAATCGTCATTCTACAAGAGCGAGCATGTATTGAACATCCAACTACACTCATGCATCGTGAATCCATCGCTGAATAATATCAAATGACAGTGGAAATATTTTCATACTCCACGATTATGAATATTTCTGCGGAAATAACTGCAATAAACTTCATGGCGAATTACGCCTGGAACTTCAGGGAACTTTCAAGAGAGGCCAGGGAGGACCCGGCTCACAAAGAAGAATTTTGCCAGAAGGATGTCTTTCGTATACATGGAGCAGTGCAATTTCCGGAGGAGGAAGCAGTTCGATTCTCCGAGGACGCTGATTCCAGGTTCGAGGTCGGAGCACATCTTCACGCTGGTGAAATGGAACCAACAGCAGTTTTCTTTGAAAACTTTCCTCTAGAACTTCAATCAACAGATAAGGTAGTCGTGAACGTTTCTTGTATTATTTGAGTCATGTAGCGATATCTGAGCAACCATTTTTCCCATATTTTTTGTCCTATCTTTTGCCCCATTTTCTTGATTAACATTTCTGTACTCAGTACACTTCGATGATTTATGCCTTTTTCTACGATTTGTTGAGACATTGTTATGTCATTGGCATAGTTAAATAATTTTGGATCAGTTGAGACTGATAATTTAGATTCTTTCAGTAATTTGCATATTTTTGTAGTCACGATTTGACTGTAAAGTTAACGTTTGCTATGGCAGATTTGAAGTCAGACAGCGTGTCATTTTATTAAAGTAATTCTATTCAGTAAATTACTTTGACCAATTTTCTGTCATCCTCAAGAAAGAAGAATAATTAAAAGATTTTAGAGCGTTAAAATCTAATACGTTATCGACGATCTTTGAAATACTAGTCGTCTTATGAACATGATTGCAGCATAGACATTTATCATTGCATTATAGACAATTTTATGAAATATGAACTTTGATTACGATTTACTGAATACACTATAGTAATGAACTTTTGATAGGAGTTATTTCTCAATTATAGATTGGAACAATAATGTTTGCATTCCACAATCTAATTGTATTCTATTCGACTATTTATGCAGTTTAGATGAACTTTGATTGAAGATAGTATTTTTATACTGCGTTACTTTGATGATATTAATCTCAATTTTGATAGACCAGGGAGGAGTGTCTAATCGTATTTGCTATTAAATTTATTTGTGATTGGCAAATTTTTACTTCATATCGATTCATGAATGAAACCCACGAAGGTTAAATAATAACAGACATTAATACAATTGATGAATATAAGAATTTTTGAAGAGGAACAATGGATGTATAATCGTTAGTTCAGTGGACCTGTAAAAGTCGCTGATGAGTAATGCCCTTGAATAATGAAGGAGGTTCCCACAGTAATAAATGAAGTTGTTGAATTTATGAGTGGAGGTTTTTGTATGTAATTTGGAAGATTTTGATGCCATATATATGAAGATATATGATGAATTCTGGGCCAATTGTTGAGCAATTTTGTGCGTTTTGAGCGAAGTACTTTTCCGCTGAATGTATTGTCCTGGTTCTTTGAAAGTTATTCGTGTGAAGATACTGTTAAAGTTAACAAGAGTGTTAAATAATTTGAGATGAAGATTTTGAATAGAGGTTACCGTCACAAATATTAATAATAATTATTAAACCTTATTAAACCTGAATTTGACATTTAAATATAACTAACCTTCATTGGTCGATTATATCAACACCATTTGAGTAATTATCAACCGGATAAACGTGTGGTTTAATGTATTTCTTGTATAAATAATATAAACAATATAATATTGTAAATAATTATGTAAATATCTTTGATAACAATTTGTAATGAAAGGGATTAATAGAGGCGTGTATAAAATTTTTAATTGACATCTGACATTGTTATAAACAATTTATTATTGTTATAAATAATTAATGAACTTTTGTTATTAACATTAAGAGTTTTGTTTTTATACTCTAAACAACGCTAATTAAACAAGTGGATTGAACAATTAAACATGATTTAGGATTATTGGAGTATTCCACTGGTGTTTGAATGGAGCATTTAAAACATTTGCGTGATAATATTTCAGTTGAGATGTGGACATTTAACGTGTTTTGAAAGGAGAGCTAAGCTCTGATGTAACTCGCATATGCTAGGGTTGAACGGAGGGGTGAGTCCACTTTGACGATGCAGGTGCATTGCAGCTGGCCCGGACAACTGTATGATAGAGGCCAAGGACGTCTCCATAATAGCCTTGTGGCTATAAATAAAATGTGATGTGTATAAACACGCAAAACAATTGCTATATGTGTCTCGTCCCAAATCCCGTTTCCATTCCAAGTGCACAATTATTTTACGTTATTTTGAGCTTGAGAAAGCTGAAACATTGTATGTAGAGTATACAAGTTCTACAGGAGGACATGGTTATGTGGTCGATGGCTTCTGATTGCCACGTGGATTTTGTTGTTTTATTTTTGTTAAATTCATTCTTTATGTGAAATAAATTATTGTGCAGTTTAAAGTTTCTCGTCTTCGTTATGGTTCATTTTTAATATCATGGTGGAGGTTATTGTGAGGGCATACTTTAAGTGATCCAGTTGACAACCCATCCCCGAGATAAATTTAAGAGGTAAGTAAAGGTAAGTATGAACCCCCGTATATTTTGGTGTGTTCCACAATAATTTTCTTGTTAACTATTGTGCTCTAATCTCGATAGTATCTGTCAGTGCCATTTTCATTGATGTAGCTGTGCCGGTGCGATTGATTATTGGCAATCCGATTGAGGGGGCGGATATCTGACAGCCTACTATCCTGATAACGGGGACAGTAGGATTGGCGCCCAACGTGGGGCACGATCAGCAAAACATTGGATTACCAAGTTATTGCAGTAGAATTGGCACCGCAATTTGTGTGGAGTGTTCGAATAACATTGGATTACCAAGTTATCGATGTCAAAGGGATTGTGAAGACTTAAATAAAGAGGTTGATTCTTTGTTAGATGTCTTAGCCAATTGTAGAATTTGAGAGTGTGATTATATAAGAATAAAATGTTGTGTTGTATTAGGAAAATTACACTCAGAAAAGATCAGATCTTATACAACTTGAGAGAGGTTAAATAGGCTGGAAACTTAGAAAAATCGCCTATGATCTGGAATCTTATTTTATTTGACCGGCTTATGACATGTGTAGTCATATTAAAGATAAAATTAAACTATTTGGATTGTAAATGTAAATTATTTGTGTTAGGATATTTTAAAATGAACCAAAGAAATTTGAACATGTGCTTGAGTTTATTTCAACATGAAGGGTCTACGAAGGTTAATTATAAGGTAATTATAAGTTAGATTTAAGACAGAAAATTGCTCAAATTTATATATGGTGAAAAATGTTGCTCAGATGTTGTTATTTTGCTCTGTTTGATGTATGTCCCTAAAGCAGTTTATTATTGAAATATTATTGAAATGGCAGATGAGAGTCTGAGAATGATGTTGGAGGAGATGTCCAACAGCTTGAAAACTAGCATGAATAGCAGTATGAAGCAGATGATGGAGGAGAATTCTAGTAGTTTGTCTGCTAATTTGTCTATTAGGCTGGATGAAAGTGTGAAGGAGATGGAAGCTAGGAATACTAGTCGAATGGAGGAGAATGCTAGTAATATGTCTGCTAATTTGAAAGCTAGCATGAATGAAAGTGTAAAGCAGATGCTGGATGAAAGTTTGAAAGTTCTTCAGACCAGTTCTGCAAACGTAGAGAATAATGTGTCGTGTTTACAGATCAGTACCCAGGGAATCGAGAATGCCGTGAGTGGCATTCACAAAGATGTTTCTGATGTTAAAATTGGTGTTTCTAAGGTACAAAAAGATCTTACTATGTTGAATCTTGATGTTGCTAATGTCCGGGGTGATATTTCATGTGCTAGAGCTGAAGTAATTGTTGCTAGGAATGATGTTGCTACTGTACAAGACAAAGTAGAGGAAGTTCAAAGAGAGGTTAGAAATGCTCGAACTGATGTGTCAAATGTCCAAGTTGACATCAATAATATTCATTCAGATGTTAATGATATGCAAAGCGATATCAATAAAATACAAGTAGAAGTCAATACTGTTTTTGTAGACATTGCTAAAGTTCAGACTGATGTTAACAAAGTTAGGGAAGAAATTGAAACTTCAAAAACGCTTTGTACTCGTAACATTAGTGCATTAACAACTAGGTTAGTTGACGAGTCTGTTAGGACAACAGCTTCTTTAGCTGGTTTAAAATACGATGTAGAGGTCATGAGAACCCAAGTATTAGATCACAATCGTTTACTTAAGGAAGGCATTGAGGTATGTATCGCGGAAATGTTAACTGCAAATGTAACGGTTTGGAAAGATGAATGGAACAGGTCAAGTGGGGAACATGTCGATCAGATTCAGGAACGAATTGAAAGAAAACTTGCCAGTACACAAGTAGACATTAATAATGAAGTAGTTCAGATTAGGAAAGACTTGAATGTAAGGATGGATTCGCTATCCGAAAAGCAGGTAGAGGATAGAACTCAAATAGGTCAGGACGTGCAAGCATTAAGAACTGCGTTAGAGGAACAGATTCATAAGGTTGTCTCTGATGTTAATGAAACTACGAGCAAACTGCAGAATTTGAAACTAGGAGAAGCTAGCATGATGGAAACCTATAAGGAAGAGTTGATTAGGAAAGTCATCACGGAAATCACAGACAAGGATACTGAAGGATTGACTGGTGAAGAGGATAGAAATTACGTGAGAAGATGTAACCTCGCTACAGAAGAGAGAGATATTAGTCCTGAGGAACGTATATCCAGATTCAGGGAAGAAGAAGAGGATCGGAATATTGAACCTGAATGGAAGTATCGTGATAGTGGGAAACATTATATGGATTCATATCCAAGAAATGTGACAGTCATCCGGAATTTTGAAGACAAACCTCAAAAATTTAGCAACACTGATAGTCTCACACCGATCGAATATATCAGGAATCTTAAAGACTATTTCATAGAAGCCCACATTCCTAGAGAGAGAGAGATGAGAATCGTAGAAAGATTTCTAGCTGGAGGACCCCTCGAATGGTTTAGAGCATTTCGGTACACTTTCTGCAATTTTGACGAATTTGCAGAGGCACTGATAAAACGATTCTGGTCAATAGAAGCTCAGAATTCACTAAGAGCTGAGGTATACTCGAGGAAGTATTCAGGTACTCTTCCGACACGGTACGCTGATTTCTTCACGAGTCAGCTATCACGCTTGAGATTTTTGCAACCCCCATTGTCAACAGAGCGGTTGATAGATGCGATTTCACGTATGCTGCCTGTGGAGGTAAGAAGACTGATCATATCGTCAAATATCAGAGATTTGACCAGTATGGACGAATTATTGAGAAGGCTTGACTACACGAGTCCAATGCCAAATTTGGTACAAAAAGGTCAGAGGCACGAATTCAAAGACGTTAATACAGTCTACATGGATCAAGTGCAGCAAACTGATAAGCCTGATGAAAAAAAACTGAAAATGTAGGTCCTCACAGGAATAATTATTTCCGCAACAACAGATCCCAAGGTTACCGTCCATATCAGCAAAGACGAGGCTGGAGTAATAATAGAGGGAATTATAACAACGGAAGAGGTAGATACTATAACAATGGTTATAATAGAAACTACAATCGAAATAACCAGTATCAGAATCAGAATCAGAATTCTCAAGGTCAGGTTATGACACCCGACAAGTATCAAGAAAGAGAGAAAGAAAGTCAGCAGTATCTGAAGGAATTACGAGAAAAGGAAGCAGAAAACCAAAAGAAAAGACAGGATGTAGTGATCGATCCTGGTCCTTCTACAAGTCAGCAGGGGAATTTTGAGATTGGTAACACAAAAAAACGCCGATTTCTCAACGACAGTGAGAAACTATGAATACATTGCCACACCACACATGATTACCATTAATGAAATTTACGAAGTAACTGATGAGGATTTATTAGAAGAGAGGGGAATCGTCAAAGAGGAAAGACCATGTGCCTTACCTATTATTTCTGTACTGATAGATGGCCAACAGTATAAAGCTCTTATGGATACTGGTGCAATTATTTCGATCATCTCTGATGAATGCTATCAAAGTCTGTTAAAAGGAGAAAACATGACAGTTTTACCAGTTTCTACCGTCAAAGTGAGAGGAATTTTCCAAGACAAGGCAGCGAAATGCAAGATCCAAGCGCTGTTGAACTTTGAAATTAATGGAAGGAATTATGAACAGATCTTTATTGTGGTTAACAAGATCCATTTCGATATTGTGCTAGGAATCGATTTTATATCGAAAGTTGGAGCCATTATTGACATGAAGAATAGAAGTATTAGCTTTAATGATGGTTACATGATCACAGAAGAGATTGAAGAACAGTCTGGAGATAGACCTTAGGGAAGAAATTTTAAATACCATTATCAATGAAGTAGAGAATATAACAGAAATACCCAGTAGAAAAACTGAAGGATTTGGAGAAATTCAGGGGGAATTTGAGGATTTGATAAAGGAATTCCAAGATATTTTTGATGAAAAGCCTGGATTGATTAAAGACTATGATAAGGCTAACCGATGAAACCCCTTACCAAAAGAGAATATAGCCCATACCTGAGAAATACTATCAAGAAGTACGAGGGTTAATCAGAAAAATGGAGGTAGACGGGATTATTAAAAAACAGGCGTCGTCTTACATAAACCCCATCACTGTAGTCAAGAAAAGTAATGGTCAGATACGTCTTTGTCTCGATGCTCGGACCATCAACTTGAAGATTCTTCCAGAAAATGACCGACCACCTAAGATTAGAGATCTGCTTAGAAAGTTCAAAGGGAGAGCATGTTTCAGTGTTCTTGACTTGACATCTTCGTTTTACCAAGTTCAACTGGAGGAAGAAAGTATGCAGTACACTGGATTCCTATTTGACCAGACGTCATGGGTCTTTGTGAGAATGCCTTTTGGAATGGTCAACAGTGGACCAGCACTTATTCGAGCACTTGATAGCAAGCTCACTGACGAGGTAAAGGAAAATGTAATCTGCTACATTGACGATTTAATTGTATCTTCACCCAACGCCGCAGAACATTTAGTGCACTTGAGAAAGTTGTTTGAAAATTTAAGGGAGGCCAATATCAAGGTCAATTTTGGAAAATGTCAATTCTTGAAGAAGGAGATCAATTACCTGGGTCATACTATTGATAAGGATGGATATCATCCAAACATGCAGAAAGTAGATGCAATCACTAGGTTCCCAAGGCCAACCAAGGTGAAACAAGTCAGAGAATTTGTAGGCGCATGCCAATTCATTAGCAGCCACTGTCCGAGATACTCTGAAATTATGGCTCCTCTGTATGATTTACTCAAGAAAAATAATAGATGGAAATGGAGTACCGCAGCAGACGAGGCTTTTGAGAAAGCAAAGGAGATGCTCAGAAACAACGTCAAACTGGAGTACCCAGACTTTGAGAAGGTGTTCTATATAGAGTCTGATGCATCAAGAATAGGCATTAGTGCAGTCTTATACCAAAAAGACGAGGCAGGCAACAAGCACTACATTGCGTTCACTAGTCGAAAGTTAAAGAAACACGAGGAAAATTACTTTACGACTGAACTAGAAGCGTTAGCTTTTGTAACAGCTTTGCAAGCTTGGAAAAAAAATGTTGCTGGGACATAAGGTTATCATTATTACAGATCACAAAGCACTTCAGTTTATGCTGCAAACTGACATGTCTAGTGATAGATTGACACGTTGGGCTTTGTTCACCCAACAGTTTATCGCCACTATCGTCCATCAGCCTGGGAAAGATAACTTACTGGCTGATGCTTTATCACGTAACCCTATCGAAAATGTGCAGATACACCATGTACAATTGGAGCAGCAAGATCAAGAGACCGTTAGGAGGTTAGCCCGAATCGGTGTGTCACAGAAGAGACACGCTCCAATCAGGAAAATGTACAGGTTTCTTAAGGGTTACATGGACAATACTGATGTTGACTATGCAGCTACACAGAGAGATTCACGACACTTTGTCTTGAGTGGAGACATCGTATGTAAGTGCTGACTCTGCGCATACAAAGCTCCGAATAGTCGTGCCACCTAAACTTGTTGTCAATTTAGTGTGGGTAGCTCATCACGCAACTGGACATGCGGGTTTAGATAAAACTCTTGATACTCTTAAAGAGAGGTTTATTTGGACTAACATGCGTTCCAGCATTGCTAATGTCATTCGTTCATGTGATAAATGTCAAAGAGCAAAGTATGCTTCCGCTCTATTAAAAGGAAAACCTAAGGCTATGATTACCTCTAAACCAAATGAACTCATGGCGACAGACATATTTGGTCCTTGTCCGAAGGGATATCAGGGTAATCAGTTCCTGTTGGTTACCGTGGATGTCTTCTCAAAATTTGTAACAATGAGTCCCATGCAAAAAGCTAACACGAGGAACGTTGTAAGCAGACTGGAACATGCTGTATTTCCAAAAGCTGGTAAACCAGAATATCTACTTTCGGTTCATGGAGCTCAGTTTACATCCTTAGAATTTGCTGCAGATATGGAAAGGCTTGGTATTAAGCACATATTTTCAAGCGTGCGATATCCGGAATCGAATTCTTCAGAAAGATATATGGCTGAATTTTCGAAATTTTGTCGAATTTTCTGTCCGAATGATCATTCTGGTTGGGTGAGATGTGTACCCCTTATTGAGGAATGTCTAAATTCTACAGTGCAGGAGAGCACAGGAGAGGTGCCAATGAGACTTCATCTAGGAAGAAACCCAGAAAGGCCGTGGGACAATCTTTTTAACCACGTTCCTAGAGATCCCGACCTAGGAAGGCAGCAGAGAATAGACAGAGCGAAGGAACAACTCCAGAAAGCAGCACAAAAACGACTGAAAAGAGTAGCTGGAAAACGTTTTGGTGCTCCCTTAGAAATTGGAAATCTGGTATTATTACGCAGACCTGTCAAGACTGACGTGGGTAAGAAAATCTATCCCAAGTTTGGAATAGTGTTCATGGGTCCGTTCAGAATTACGAATGCCTATGGAAACAACTGTTATGAACTATACGAAGATGAGAATAATGTCGTTTATGGCAAGTTCAATGCTGGGAACTTGAAGAAATATTATCCAAGAGTAAGCCAATAATAATTCAATTTCGTGTTCAAGTGAATTGAGATATCTATAACACAGAGTTTAAAAACAATTTGCAACTGTTTTTAAAACGTGGTGAAGGGAGAATGCCCCCGTAAATTGAATTATATTGAGACCACGATGGCTGTATTGGCATAAATGAATAAAGTTATGAATGTCATAGTTGTGACGTGTATATTCATGACGTAGGCACGGATGACGCAGATTTCATGCAAGTAGGCTGGTTGAGCTGAGATTCTTGGTGACGTCATGAGTTTGTTCGAGAAAGATCTGAGATTTACGACGCAGTCGCAGGAAACAAGGTATCGTGCTAAGGAAGAAGTTACGCTATTGGAGGAGAGACTCGAACCAATGAACGATAGTTTGGAAGGAAGGCGGAGATTGCTGAAACTACGATATTTAATTACTTTTGGCATGCAGATTTGTGGAAAACTATTTTCAGTTATGGCATTGATTTGGAATTTTGAAGAAATTAATTTTGAGTTTTTGAAATTTGAAAATCCGTCAAGTATAGCCAAAGTTAAAACTTCTAGCAATGACGGAGCAACAGGCTATGGAAGGGATGGATACGCCCCTTAAGAAGTTGATAAAAGGTCGTGCACAGGATAGAGGAGCTCTCATATCTCTCATACCGCTGATAACGCATATATATTTCTGATGTTATATAGTCATTTTCGAGTGAATAAGTGAAGCAAGTTGTCTTTAGCGTGTGGTTAAAGCCCGGCGCATCGAACGAACACGGAGCAGTTCCATTTTACGCTGTTCGAAACTAGGTGAAGTTGTAACGCTCACATTAACGTTTCTACGAGATAAGATATAAAGAGTTAACTTCTGCCTTTATTATAATTCAATTGGGCAGTACAACATTGAGGTGTGTAGAACATTTGAACAATTTCACAGTTATAAATAGGAATCTCCGTTTCGCGGGCTTATAGGTCGTGTTCCAAGGACATTTTGTCGTCCTGACGTTTCGCTGAATACTGCGTTCAGCATGTTCACAGGTTACATAAAGCGAGGTAAAACAAGTAAACAGAAGATATATAAATAGTCAACAACCCACACATAGAGGCTACCATAGCAACGGCGTACCACATAAAAGTAATGCATCACGGACAGGGCTGCTCGTCTGTTGCATCTTCTCGTCTACGACGGTCAATAAGGGCAGGCTTGAGGGGATTAAGGACTGGAAGCCAAGCTCTGTTCACACGTTCTGCTTCCTCCATAAGATTGAAGCTGTTAGTATGCTTCAGGATTTCAATGGCCTCCCTTTGTAGCCTGGCATGATAAGACACCGTGGTGGACAGAACTTCGGTGTCTCCATATCTTATATCGTGACCTGCAAGTAGCGAGTTTGCTGCTACAGTGGATTTATCTGTTTGTCCCAGCCGGCTGTGTCGTTCGTGCTCCTTGAGGCGAGTGGCAATACTTCTTTTCGTTGTTCCAATATATACTTGGCCACAATCACACGGGATTTTATAAACCCCTGCCGCGGTATGAGGATGTCGCTTATCTTTAGCGGACCTACACGAAAAATTAAGGACATGTCTAGAGTAAATTTCCTACATAATTGTCTGTACCTTTTGTCTCTAATGTGAACCTTTACGATGCTACGACCATTCGAAGTGGAGCCATTTTTAGCCTATTTTCATTTTATGAAAAATAGGCTAATGAGATCACCTTTTGTCCGTGTGTGTGTGCGTATGTGTGTGTGTCATTCGTGTGTGTGTCCCCCCCTAATAAAATCTAAACGGCTGGAGGGATTTCAATGAAACTCGGTAATATCATAGCACCATTCTGGCCGATCCTGACCGTGACCTTCAAACTTAATTGTGTCTCACCAATCCAACATGGCGGCTGTGCGAATTATTTCACCAGCATTCAGTATCTCCGAAACTATTACAGATATCACCCTGAAATTTTGTACGGTGATAAAGGGAACTACTAGAAGTTCACCTATGGGACTTTGAAAAACCTGGTGACTACTAAACCAACATGGCGGCCAAGCGAAGTTGATACTTTTGAATAGAATTTTCTTGCGATTTAACCATCCAAACGTAATGAAACTTGGTACAGCAAATGTTTATACACATTGTAATGCACCGGCGTCCTATTTAGTTCAATTGTTTACATAACCTCAAAATGGCGGCTTTGCGAAATATTTCACTGGCATTCTATAACTACGAAACTATTACCGATATCACCCTGAAATTTTGTACGGTAATAAAGGGCACTGCTAAACGTTTACCTATTAACTTTCAAAAATCTGTAAAGTACAAGACGAACATGGCGGCCATGCGAATTTGAAACATTTTAAAAGACTTTTCTCGTGATTTAACCATCTGAGCGCAGTGAAATGTGGTGCAATAATTGATTATCCATGTCGTAATGCACTGGCATCTAATTTAGTTCAATTTTTTACATAACCTCAATATGGCGACTGTGCGAAATTTTAAAATTAAGTTTTTTTCTTATGTCATAATCATGCGATCGAAGTGAAAGCTTGAATAATGAAGCTACGCAATAATTTTCCTTTAATGGTACATAACTCTATGGCCTATACATATAACAATCCAAACTGGCGAGCATCCGAAATATTTTGACGGATCTCAATATCTACGAATCTTTTACAGCAATCAAACTGAAATTGTATATGTTCATAGAGGCTATGAACATAAGTTCACCTATAGGACTTTCAGTACCTTGGTTAGCACAAATCCAATATGGCAGCGACGCGAAATATAAATATTTAAATGGATGTTTCTCGCGATTTCACTATCCGCGTGGAGTGACACTTTGCACGTTAAATGCTTATACAAATGTTAATCCACTGGTATCAAATTTATTTCAATTGTTTTCATAACCACAAGATGGCAGCTATGCGACATTTTAAAATCTCGTTTTTACTTCTTGTGTCCTAAGCATGCGATTAAAGATTGAATACCACACGTGCACAGTAATCTTCATGTAATCTAATATATAAAAGTGAAAGTCTGTATGTATGTATGTATGTATGTATGTATGTGGGTTGGTTCCGTATACAAATCTACACCGTTCCACCAATCTCAACCATATTTTGCATACACATAGTTTAGGACCCAGAAGGAACCGCTGGCTACATGAATTTTCGATAGTCTTTCTCATTCTTGTGATTTCGGCCCTTTTGCACTCAAAACAAGTAGTTCCGTGAAGAACTATACAGCCTATTTTCATATATCCTGCTCATGTTAATTGCCTCTATCAACATACAAAATTTCAGTTTAATTGCTGTAACAGTTTCGTAGATATTGAGAACCGTCTAAATATTTCAGATTGTCGCCAGGTTGGATTTTTATTTTTGTACTATTACATTAAGATTATTGTGTACGTGTGGTATTCAAACTTCAATCGCATGATTAGAACACAAGAAGTAAAAACGAGATTTTAAAATTACGCACAGCAGCCATCTTGTGATTATGCAAACAATTGAAATAAATTAGATGCCAGTGGATCAACATTTGTATAAGCATTTAACGTGCAACGTTTCACAGCACTCGGATAGTTAATTCGCGAGAATCGTCCATTTAAATATTTATACTTCGCGTCGCCGCCATGTTGGATTAGTGCTCACCAGGTTAATGGAAGTCCTATAGGTGAACATATGTTCATAGTCTCTATGAACATAAAAAAAATCAGTTTGGTTACTGTAAAAGATTCATAGATATTGAGAACCGTCTAAATATTTCGGAAGCTCGCCATTTAGGATTGTTATATGTATAGGCCATAGAATTATGTACCATTCAAGGACAATTATTGCCTAGGTTCATTATTCAAACTTTCACTTCGATCGCATGATTACGACACAAGAAATAAAAACTTAATTTTAAAATTTCGCACAGCCGCCATATTGAGGTTATGTAAACAATTGATTTAAATTAGATGGCAGTGCATTACAATCTGCAAAATCATTTACTGTACCACATTTCACTGCGCTCAGAGAGTTAAATCACGAGAAAAGTCTATTAAAATATTTCAAATTCGCTTGGTCGCCATGTTCGTTTTTTACTTTACAAGTTTATGAAATATACATAGATAAACTTGTACCAGTACCCTTTATCACTGTACAAAATTGCAGGGTAATATCTGTAATAGTTTCGGAGATATAGAATGTCAGTGAAATATTTCGCACAGCCGCCATTTTGAGGTTATGTAAACAATTGAACTAAATTAGACTCCAGTGCATTACTATGTGTATAAACACTTGCTGTACCTAGTTTCATTACGTTTGGATGGTTACATCGTGAGAAAAGTCTATTTAAAAGTCTCAACTTCGCTTGGTCGCCATGTTCGTTTTCTACTTTACAAGTATATGAAATATACATAGGTAAACTTGTATCAGTGCCCTTTATCACCGTACTAAATTGCAGGGTGATATCTGTAATAGTTTCGGAGATATAGAATGTCGGTGAAATATTTCGCACAGCCGCCATTTTGAAGTTATGTAAACAATTGAACTAAATTAGACTCCAGTGCATTACAATGTGTATAAACATTTGCTGTACCAAGTTTCATTACGTGTGGATAGTTAAATCGCGAGAAAAGTTTATTTAAATGTCTCAACTTCGCTTGACCGCCATGTTGGTTTTGTAGTCACCAGGTTTTCGAAAGTCTCATAGGTGAACTTCTAGTAGTACCCTTCATCACCGTACACAATTTCAGGGCGATATCAGTAATAGTTTCGGAGATATTGAATGCTAGTGAAATATTTCGCACAGCCGCCATTTTGCATTGGTGAGACGTAACAAAATTTGAAGGGCACGGTCGAGGTCGCCGGGAATAGTGCTATGAACATACCGAGTTTCATTGAAATCGCTCCAGCCGTTTAGATTTTATTAGGGGGGGACACACACACGAATCACACACACACACACACACACGCACACACACACGGACAAAAGGTGATCTCATAAGCCTATTTTTTTCAAAATTGAAAATAGGCTAAAAAAAGGCTAATCAAATCATAAAATATACTCATGAAGGAATGGCAAGGCAGATAGTTTCCATGGCAACATAGCTCAAGTCGAGACACGGCCGACTGGATTCGAGTTATGCTCTGCACTACCGGTATAGAAAATGAGGATCATTACTTGAAATCCCGTTAGTTACTCAACTGCTCACACAGCACTGTCAACCGAGTTTAGCATAACAAAGACTTGACACTATCTTCTTTCTACTATATATTTGTCAAATACCACTCACTCACTCACTCATTCATTTATTAGCCTACTTTTCACATTTTGCAAAAATGAGGAAAAAGTAGACTTATGAGATCGGGAAAATGTGTGTCTGTCTGTCTGTCTGTCTGTCTGTCTGTCTGTCTGGCTGGCTGGCTGTGTGTGTGTCCCCCCCTATCAACTCCTAAACGGCTGCAGCAATCGAAACAAAATTTTGTAGGAGTAAATATCTATACCTGAATATATCACGGCCATATTTGAAAATGATGCCAGTGCTACCAACTGCTAAAAAAACGCAATTGAAATTTGAGCTCCATGTTGGATATCTTGGAAAGTATGAATGGGAGCGATTTCAAAATTGGCACACGTACAGATCATAATATTTCAGTTTAATTTCCAGGAGGCTAAACATGGCAGTGTTGCCAAAATGATTATAAGCCTCCTGATAGGTCCAATTTTTAAATGCATATAACTTCTATACTATCAATTGGAATTCAACCAAATTTCTTATGTTGTATGTGTACATAACCAGATATGACTGAGCGTATTCTTAAGACCTAACAGGGCTGCCACCTGTTAATAAATGCTCCTATTTGTTTTATCCAAATACCAATATATCAGAAAGTATGCAAGCCGACAGCTTTAAACTATGCACACGTATAGTAGCCTACCTGACATTCTATATTAATTTGGAGTAACTTATATACGTCAGTGCTACCAACATGATTCTAAGCCTGCTGACAGGTCCAACTTTAAATACATGCAACTTCCATACTATCATTTGGATTTCAACCAAATTTCGTATGTGCTATGTGTACCATAACATATATGACTATGCGTATTCTAAGGAGCAACCAGTGCTGCCAACTGTTAATATGTGCTGTCCCTATTTTTGTTACCCTAATATCAATATATCAGAAAGTATGCCAGCCAATAGCTCTAAACTTTGCACACGTATAGTACCTGGCATTCTAGACGAATTTGAAGTAACTAATATACGTCAGTGCTGCCAACATGATTCTAAGCCTGCTGATAGGTCCAATTTTAAAATGCATGTAACTTCTATACTAACTAATGGATTTCATTCAAAATTGGCACAACAATAGATCATATTGTTTCAGATTATTTCTGACCAATACATGCATGACATTGTTGCCAACATGATTTTACGCGCGCAGTTAGATCCAATGTTTAACTACATGTAACGTCCATGCTATTCATTGGACTTCAACCAAATTTTGTATTTTGTACCTTAAGAGACGGAACTAAGAATATATTCAGTCATCAGGGCTGCCAACTGTAGTGCTCTATTAGGATACATTATGCCAGGTATACAGTATTTCGAACTAATTGGAAATTTCGATATTAGCAACTTAATTTCGTCATTATTCTAGATAGGTTCATATTCTGTAGAATAATCATTGGCATGAAAAGTAGGCTGTATAGTTCTTCACGGAACTTATTGTTCATCACGAAATCTCAGAAACCACCGAACGGATTGGAATGAAATCTGGTATGCAGCTTCCTCAAGGGCCGCAAATCCCACTAAGAGAGAAATTTTGGCTATTCGGGTTCTAAAGGGGTGTTAAGGGGGTAGACCTGCATTTAATTGAATAGCTATATCTCCCGATTGGTTTCATGGGGGGATGTGATACTCGGCATATAAACTCATCATTAAAAATAAGAAGACATGTGTCTGCGGGTTTTTCGATGAGGTGTATATTATGAGGTGAAAGGGGTGAAAAGTGGGGATTAAAAGATTCCTAACGGAGCGTGTGTCTCTTAAACGACATAGGCGAGGAGTTTGAAACTCAGCGAAAAAAAATCAACATAAAAAAGAAGTAAATATGTGTTTGACAGTTTTATCATAAATCCAATTTAAGGGGCCCATGGGGAGAGATGAAATTCTGGAGGGTGGGGGAACAGGAAAGAAAGTGTCCTAACTGATTGACTGACTGGCTCACTCATCAAAATCAGGGGGAAAAACTGCTTTATAGTAAGTAAATAACTGTTCGACATTTTTTTACATAAATCACATTTAAGGGGTTCATGGGGAGGGGTGAAATTCTGAAAAAAGAAAATTGAAAGAAAATGTCCAGACTCACTCACTTACTCACTCACTCATCATCGCCTAGCCAAAATTATTGAAGTTAGAAACATGACAGTATGGGGATATGTTCATTGTATGTCAAAACCGACTACTAAGGGAGGATTTTCGGATATTCAGGTTCTAAAGGGGTCTTAAGGGGGTTAAACCTGCATTTCATTGAATAACAATATCTCCCGATTGGTTTCATTGGGGGATGTGATACACGGCATATAAACTTATCATTAAAAAGTAACAAGACACGTGTCTGAGGGTTTTTCGATGTGTTTATGAGATTAAAGGGGTGAAAAGTGGGGATTGAAAGATTCCTAACGGAGCGTGTATCTCTTAAACGACATAGGCGAGGAGTTTGAAACTCAGCGGGAAAAAAATCAGCATAAAAATAAGTAAAAATGTGTTTGACCGCTTTTCCATAAATCCAATTTAAGGGGCCCATGGGGAGGGGTGAAATTCGGGGGGGGGGACAGGAAAGAAAGTGTCCTAACTGATTGACTGACTGACTCACTCATCAAACTCAGGGAGAAAAACTGCTTTAAAGTAAGTAAATAGCTTTTCGACAGTTTGTTTTTCAATCAAATTGAAGGGGTTCAACGGGAGGGGTGAAATTCTGAAGAAAAAAAATTGAAAGGAAATGTCCTGACTCATTCACTCACTCATCATCGCCCAGCCAAAAATATTGAAGTTGGAAACATGACATTTCGGGGATATGTTCGTTGTATGTCAAAACCGTACACTAAGGGAGGTTTTCTGGATATTCGGGTTCTAAAGGGGTCTTAAGGGGGTTAAACCTGCATTTCATTGAATAACAATATCTCACGAGTGGTTTCATTTGTGGATGTGATACTCGGCATATAAACTAATCATTAAAAATACGCAGACATGTGTCTAAGCGTTTTTCGATGTGGTGTATTATTATGAGGTGAAAGGGCTGAAAAGTGGGGGTTGAAGGATTCCTAATGGAGCGTGTAGGCCTATCTCTTAAACGACATAGGCGGGAAATTTGAAAATCAGCGAGAAAAAAACAGCTTAGAAAGTAAGTAAATCGGTTTTCGACTGTTTTTTCATAAATTAATTTAAGGGGCCAATGGGGTGGGGTGAAATTCTGGGGGAAAAAAAGGAGAGAAAGTGTCCTAACCGACTGACTAACTCACCCACTCATCAACTCAGGGGAAAAAGACAGCTTAAGAAATAAGTTAATAGGTGTTCAAGCGTTTTTTTTTTCATCAATCCAATTTAAGGGGCCCATGGGGAGGGGTGAAATTCTGGTAAAATAATTGAAAGAAAATGTCCTGTCTGACTCACTCACTCATCACGCTCAGCGAAAACTATTAAAGTTGGAAACATGAAATTTTGGGAATATGTTCGCTGTATGTCGAAAACGTTAACTAAGGAATGATTTTTGTTTATTCGGGTTTTAGAGAGGTGTCAAGGGGGTAAACGTGCATTTCATTGAATAAAGATATCCCATGAGTTGTTTCTTTGGGGATGTGATATTCGGTATATAAACTAATCATTAAAAATAATCAGACATATGTCTAAGGGTTTATCGATGTGGTGTATATTATGAGGTGAAAGGGGTGAAAATTGGGGGTTGAGGGATTCTTGACGGAGCGTGTATCTCTGAAACGACATAGGCGAGAAGTTTGAAATTCGGCGGAAAAAACAGCTTAAAATACAAGTAAATAGGTGTTCGACCGTTTTTTCATAAATCCAATTTAAGGGGCCCTTGGAGAGGGGTGAAATTCTAGAAAGAAAAAAAAACAGGAAAGAAAGTGTCCTAACTGATTGACTCACTTACTCACTCATCAAACTCAGGGGGAAAACAGCTTTAAATAAGTAAATAGGTGTTTGACCGTTTGTTTCATAAATCCAATTTAAGGGGTTCATGGGGACGGGTGAAATTATCAAAAATAAATGAAAAAAACATGTCCTGACTGACTCACCTACTCATCATCGCCCAGCCAAAGTTATTGAAGTTAGAAACATGAAATTTTGGGGATATGTTCGATGTATGTCGAAAACGTCCACTAAGGAAAGAGTTTTGGATATTCAGGTTCTAAAGAGGTGTTAAGGGGGTAACGTTCTTTCCATTGAATAACAATATCTCACGAGTGGTTTCATTTGGGGATGTGATACTTGGCACATATACTAATCATTAAAAATAAGCTGACACATGTCTAATGGTTTTTCGATGTAGTGTATATTATGAGGTGAAAGGGATGAAAAGTGGGGGTTGAAAGATTCCTAACTGACTTAGGGAGGAGTCTGAAACTCGGAGGAAATCAATCAGCTTAAAAATAAATAAATAAATAAATAAATAAATAAATAAATAAATAAAATATGTGTTCGACCGTGTTTTCATAAATGCAATTTAAGGGGCATATGGGGAGGGGTGAACTTCTGGAAGAAAGAAGTCCACTAAGGAAGGATTTTTGGATGTTTGTTCTCATCGACCAACCAAAACTATTAAAGTTAGAAGAATGATATTTTGGGGATATGTTTGTTGTGTGTCGAAAACGTCTACTAAGGAGGGATTTTTGGGTATTCAGGTTCTAAAGGGGTGTTAACGGGGTTAAACCTGCATTTCATTGAAAAACAATATGATACGACTATGACGCGAGCGAAGCGAGGCTAAAATTGAGATGGTGTGTGTTTGTGTATTACTCAATCTCGCAAGTTCCACTGGTCCGATTTACGTGAATTTTACATGGAAGTAGCTGATTTACCTGGTTAACATGTAGGTTACTTTTGATTTCAATACTTTGCACTATTTAAAATGGCGACCATTTTTGTGACGTCACTACACCCTTTGGTTTCAAACTTTCATATTTCCATTTCAAATAAAAAGAGAACGCTAAGAAATAGCTAACTTTTGATGGCATATGCGAGGTTTAAAATTACATTTTCTATCCGAAAGGTATCTGCAACTGTTAGCGAGTAAAACCTAAATTTGTGCTAGAAAACACGGTCAACGCCGGGCGGTGTTGTTGGACAAAATGTTCCATCCTTAATCTCCCTCTGCGCAGCACCTCGCCTATCCCCTGTTTTAACTGTCACCTTCACATTTTAATTTATTTATGACGCGTAGCGAAGCAAGGGTACTTCAGCTAGTAGTACATAAATAAACATCCAAACTGGCGACCGTCTGAAATATTTAGACGGTTCTCTATATCTACGAATCTATCACAACAATCAAACTGATATTTTGTATGTTGATAGAGGCAATTAACATGAGTAGGATATATGAAAATAGGCTGTATAGTTCTTCACGGAACTACTTGTTGATTCTTGTGGAAAAGCTATGGAAATGATATTCCATATCAAAGTTTCTACATGTTATAAATATTTGTCAGCATTCCAGGTGCACAAGCTGTTAAC
Organism: Meconema thalassinum; assembly: GCA_946902985.2. Lineage (NCBI taxonomy): Eukaryota > Metazoa > Arthropoda > Insecta > Orthoptera > Tettigoniidae > Meconema > Meconema thalassinum. Next base: position 167,934,786 of record OX336391.1, read on the forward strand.
TTGTTACAAGTATAACAGCTTTTCAATGTAAATAACTGTGGCAAAGTACCTACCATTAGTATTATTATTGCGTAGCATTGGTATAAAACCACTCTTTTCCACACCACCTGGCGGTAGAGTAAATGACGCGTTTTTTTAAGCGGTGTCCCCAGGAGGCCTATTCCACTGTTCAAATGTCAAAGTTAGTCGATTTTAAACTGTTTTGATGAAGGCTGGCAGTCTTGATCGTCTGCCTCAATTTCTCCGTCATCACTTTCATCGTCTGTATCGGTACACTTGTCCGACGTCACAGGGCGCTCAAGATTAACATCGATGTCTCCGTCACAATCATCCATATCATCTTCCTGACAGCATTTGTACATGTCCGTCCCATACAATTCATGCTGATTCTGGAGCATCGAAGGCCCGTTTTCCTGCAACTACACGCTGCGTTACATCCATTCGAACATTTGCAGGACGCTGTGTTTAGAAGCGTTTGTGCTGCCGGATCCCTCGTCGTAGGTAAGGGAGCAAACCACATTGAACATTTTTCCAGCCCCAATCCAGTGGATTTGTGTCATTTCCATACCATGTTTGGATTTGATGGTATGTTCTTAAAGAGTGCTCACGAGCCGCTGATTCGGTGGGAGGTAAGCTTGCGAGATTAAATCGATGTTTGCTTAGAGATTTTTAAAACAGTTGGAACCGCAACTAATTCAGGGTATTTTCCGTGGTTTTGTTGTCATAAAGCCTAGCCAAAAGCAACTGGCCCGCTTTGTCAATTTCATCGGTGTTTGCGTTCACGTCTCGGAAAACCCTAACAGCTGTCAGCAGTTCCTCATTACTCATCAGCAGTGTTACGAATTTTATTTTGCCCTGCCTGTGAAATTAAAACGTTGTATCCCACCCACTAAACACATGCAAAAAGAGGATGTTTTCATGCACACACGGCGGGAGATAGAAACTTATCAGTTGGCAGTCAAAGTGAAAGGTCGTGTTTTTCCCGAGCTCTCAGGTGTGCTGAAATGGGTTGTTCTCTGGAGTGTTATCGGGCGAGGATCGGACTGTGGTATGCGAAGGGTAGTCGGGATTTCCGGTGTTTGTGTGTGCGTACGGGACCTAGCAACTTGTGGTCCATAGCCCTAGTGATAGCTGCATTGTTAGTTATTGGTGGAGTGGAAGTGAATCCAGGGCCTGTTACTCCAAATGAGAATCAGGCAACTGATCCAGTGGCAGCTTTAAAGTGTTCGACGTGCAGTAAAACATTGAAGAATGGTGTTGAGTACGGTCTATGTCGGACTGTTTGAGGGTGCAAATCAAAGCAAGGGATCAAATAATACAGGAACTTAGAGCAAAGCTTCGTGAATCAGAAGAAACAGTGAACGATGTGACTGAACGGCTTTCTACTGAGATCAGTGTGGAAGAGGGCGTGCAGGAGCAAACTGAGGATGACGTTATCATAATGGGTGATTCTATGATACGATGGAGTGCGAATATCTCGAGGAAATCAGGTGCGAAAGTGCGGTGTTATCCGGGGATTAAAATTGGCCAGCTTGCCCAACAAGTGGAAGAATCAAATGTAGAGGACTGTGAAAAGGTTAAAGTGTTGTTGCTACATGTTGGGACGAACGATTTGAAGAAGAGGGCTACAGCTGATTACATCATGGGGGAGCTCTACGAACTAGGCAGAAAAGCTAAAAGCAAGTTTAGAAATGCAAAAATTATAATGAGTGGCATTGTTCGGCGGGGAGATGTTCCGTTAAGGCGAGTTAAGACTGTAAATGACCGCATGGACTGGGTATGTGCACAACTGGGATTAGTGTACGTAGAAGCTGACTGCTGGATTGGTGGCCGTGACTTCGCCCGAGAAGGGCTGCATCTAAATGGACGCCCCGCTTTCAACCTAGGGAGCCTACATGACAGGGTCATCGGTTCGTGCCGGCTTTTGTGAGGAGGAGCAGGTCCAGAGGTTGCCAGCCGATGGGAACAGAAGGAGCTATTTCGAAATATTTGCTCTGAGGTAAGACTCTAAGATTACTCCAGGTTAATTGTCAGAGTTTAGGAAATAAATAAATTAAATTTTGGAATCATGTAGAGACGTATTCTCCGGACATTGTCATTGCAACTGAATCTTGGTTATATGAGGACATAAATAGTAGCGAAATAATTCAAGGGACCTACGAAATGTATAGAAGGGATCGGGGGAAGCGAGGTGGTGGGCTATTTATTTGTGTGCGCAAAAACATAGCTAGTTTCTTAAAGTGGGCTGATATGGATCATGAAATGTTATGTGTACAAATTTTGGATAAAGGAAATAAATTCCCTCTTCAGGTGATAGGGGCGTATAGAGCACCGAAAGATAACTTTTCTATCCTCGAAACACTCTATGATAAAACTTGTACGGGTAATGCTATGAAAGAGAGCATAATAATTGCTGGAGATTTAAACCTCCCCAAAGTAGACTGGTCTGGTGAGTCGACTAGCTGTGGTCAAGCTCAGAGCGCCGCAAATAAATTCTTAAAGGAGGGGGGGATTTTCCCAAGTAGTTGACTTCCCAACTAGAGACAATAATACCTTAGATGTTTATCTCTTAAGGCCTGTAGAGCTGTATATTAACTGTCTGAAAGTACCAGGAATTAGTGACCATTCTGGGGTTGAATAAAATTTTAGATATGGTGACATCTTTCTTTATTCGTGTCAGAAGTATCAACTTTACACATAATTATTTTAAAATACACGATATATACCTTGCTACTATACAAATATACAGATATACACATATAAACAATCCTACTGAGCAACAAAATCGGAAGCTAGATAATTCTTGCCCAGTATTGGGCGACGTCAATAGCATTAGAGGAAGCTGCAACCAAGTCTATCATAGTGCACTTTGAGGGACATAAGACACACTGACATAAATGTTGGATCGTTTGCTGCTTTCCACAATCACAGAGTGATGAGTCGCTTGAGAAACCCCACTTCCGAAGATTTACTTTTGTTCTGCCGACTTCTGTACGGAGTCTGTTAAGGGATTTCCAGGTTGTCCACTTCTCCTGGTGTCCACATGGAAGACTTTCCTTCGGCTCCATCCAGTTGGAGAGATGGCTGGTTGATATGGTGACATTACAAAATTAGACTCTGATGTAGCAAAAAAGATCATATTCCAATATCGCAGGGCGGATCATGGCAAGTTTCAGGGGTATTTGAATGAGCTATTTGTAGGATGGGCATCGGAAGGAAATCACATTAATATCCTGTGGACTAACTTTTTGAAAATTTTAAATAGCGCTGTTGATAAATTTGCCCATTCAAATTGCTGAAACAAAACCCGGATCCTGAGTATTACACACGAGAAATTAGGGGTCTAAAACGGAAAATTAGGAAATTATACAATAAAAGACATGATAGTGACAAGTATATGTTGAAATTTAAGTCCTTATCAAGAGAGCTCGTCTTAAAAAAGAGGGCTGCTCATGACAGTTATATGCAAGGTTTACTTGGTTCGGGAGGTGATGGGTGGAAAAAAAATTACAGTTATGTTAGGAGAAGAAAGGGAAATTCAAATAATTTGTCGATGATAATGTCCGGTGACGGTAAATTAATTACAGAGAATCAGGCCTTTGCTAATGGATTAAATGTCTTTTACGGTAGTGTGTTCAATAAATCCAATAGCTGTGTGTTGGACCTTAACGACGAATCAGGGGCTCCCCTTTTCCAAATAAACCAGTCAGCAATTGTGAAGCTAATACAAAAACTACGTTTCAATGTATCAAAGGGTCCTGATAATATTGTTAATGAAGTACTTAAACTAGGAGGTAGGGCCGTGGCACGATACTTAGAGGTGATGTTTAATGTGTCCATAAACAATGCGCAAATCCCTGATGACTGGAAAAGAGCTACGGTAGTCCCAATATTTAAGGGAGGGAGCAGACTTGAATTGGGCAACTACAGGCCGGTTAGCCTTACGTCCATCGTTTGTAAACATATGGAACATCTCATTTGCGACTACTTGGGGGAACAGTGGGAATCATTATCATGGTTTACTGATAGGCAACATGGATTTCGGAAAGGTTAATCATGCGAGAGTCAGATGCTATCACTTTTTCAAGACATTAGCGAATCGTTAGACCATGGAGTTTCAGTCGACGCCGTGGTTATAGATTTTGCGAAGGCATTTGATGTCGTGCCGCATGACATGTTACTCCATAAATTAGCTTCGACGAAGATTGATAGAAGAGTAATTTTATGGATCCAAGAATTTTTGACGGGTCGTTCCCAGAAAGTGAAAGTTGAAGGCATATTCCCGGATGAAATTACCGTAACGACGGGTATCCCTCAGGGCAGCGTAATAGGAACTTTGTTATTTTTGGCGTTTATAAATGACTTACCAAATGGGATTCGCAGTGACTGTCGATTGTTTGCGGATGATTGTGTAATATATCGAAAGATACATGACTCACAAGACAATGCAGTGCTTCAAGAGGACCTGAACCTGGTCTATAAGTGGGCGATTGAAAATAAAATGAAAATAAACACAAGAAAATGTAGTCTCTTAAAAATAGGGAAAGTGCGAAGGCTGGATTTTCAATATAACATTGGCTCGGAAATACTTGTAGAAGAAGATTCTTGCAAATATTTGGGCGTTCACGTAAGGAATGATATGAAATGGAGTAGTCATGTAGGATGTGTAGTTTCAAAAGCTCACAAATCCCTGCACTTTGTAATGAGGGTATTAAAAGGAAGTAGTACCTCTGCTAAAGAATTAGGCTATTTGTCACTTGTAAGACCTATTCTGGAATATGCCTCGGCAGTTTGGGATCCATATCAAGTAGGGCTCATCAATGAGTTGGAAATGGTACAAAGAAAGGCCGCTAGATTTGTGCTGAGTGACTTTAATCCCAGGAGCAATGTGAGCCGTATGTTAAAGAAACTTGGGTGGGAATCACTGGAGGCTAGGAGGATGAAATCTATACTCTGCGCTATGTACAACACGTATACAAATCAACCAGCGTGGGGTGAGCTTAGCAAACGATTGGAAAAGACCACTTACATGGGTGGGAGCGATCATCCTTTCAAAGTTAAGGGCCTACCACAGCGAACAAATTATGGTAAATATTCTTTTGTAAACCGTGCCATTGATAACTGGAACTCTCTACCTGACGCAGTCTTAGAGCCTTTTCCCAAACATATTGGTTTGTTTAAGAAAAGACTGACTATTTTTGTAAATACTCCAGTTTATTTGTTGTATAATTGTTATTGAATTGTTATGTATAATTATTTATTTGTTATGTATATACAATTTGCCACCGGTGGACACACCCCCCATTGCAAATAAATGAATGAATGAATTAACTTATTGTGCAAAATAGTTGTTGTTTGGTTGAACCTTTGCCGGGTTTCATAAAATACATTTCCATGGAGGGTGGCACACTATTCGCCAAGATGACCAGGATATCTATATCATCAGCCACTCTAATGACCGAATTGTCGGGCCGAGAGTACTCGAGTGCGATGGTGACTATGACCACATCGGCATCTTCTGGAGCTTGCCTGGTTTCGATTCCTTCGCTTTCGAATTTGACGAGCATCAAGTCGATCAATCTTCGTTTGTTTGTGTCATTAGACAAACATTTTGCTTGTGCCTTAAGTGCCGTCATGGACTCATAAAAAAAAAAAAAAAAAAAACATTAGCAGCATCATGCTTGTGAGATCGTCGAAGACGTTCAGCGGACTTAGTACTGCGAGCTGCTGGATTGTCAGGATACCCATTGAAAATAATGACACTGTTTTTGAAGTATCTTTTAGCGTAATTCACATATTTGGCACTAATGTCGACAACAGTATCGGTTTGGTGCCAAATTACAAAGTGCAGAAGATATCCTCCATTGAGAACATGATGTAGGTCCTCAAATGTGGGCTCATCGGTAACAGGATGGAATAATTTATAGAACACAGACTTTTGCGTCTTACGCATTCCCGCTTCATCAAAGATCGCAACCGGATACGAAGCTAGTTCAAACTGGAAAGATTGTTTCAATTCTGCATCGGATTTCTTTGCAAGGCAAATGATATGAATGATTGTGACGGAGACATCGATGTTAATCTTGAGCGCCCTGTGACGTCGGACAAATGTACCGATACAGACGATGAAAGCGATGACGGAGAAATTGAGGCAGACGATCAAGACTGCCAGCCTTCATCAAAACAGTTTAAAATAGACTAACTTTGACATTTAAACAGTGGATTAGGCCTCCTGGGGACACCGCTAAAGAAAAACCGCGTCATTTACTCTACCGCCAGGTGGTGTGGAAAAGAGTGATTTTATGCCAATACTACGCAATAATAATACTAATGGTAGGTACTTTGCCACATATGTTTACATTGAAAAGCTATTATATTTGCAACATTTTAACAGCTTGTGCACCTGGAATGCTGACAAATATTTATAACATGTAGTAACTTTGATATGGAATATCATTTCATAGCTTTTCCGCAAGAATCAAAAATGACTCTACTTCGAATTGTCGTAGCATCGTAATGGTTCACATTAGAGACAACATGTATGGGACATTGTTGTAGGAAATTTACTCTAGATTATGTTTTATAATAGGTAAGTTGTTGATAAAGTTGATGGTTTGGGAGATATTTGCAGAAAAACGAAAAATGGTACCTTCTTTAGGTCAGAGGGGCCAACGCCGACTTCGCTCGAGGGGGAAAACTTGGGAGAGTAATATCTGGGTCCAAATAAAGCGATTAAATCAATTTCCAACTTTCCACTAATTATTTCCTTATTGAGGCTTTTTTTTTTCGACTTGTCGCCTGGCCTATATTTGCTTTCGCTTGGATTCTATGAGAATAATAGAGAAATGAGAGAAGCCAGTCATGGAAACACCCTCAATTAGTGATGACTTACGGCAAAAACAAATCCTTTATACCTGTGCTTGCCTGCGAGTAATGAGCCTGACGACTAAGTAAGTGCTATAATTAGCCGACTGCTGTTAACATGCCGTTACTCAGAGGGACAAAACTCAGTCAACATTGCCTTGTGATTCTCACATAGCCTAGGGGAACGAATTTCTCCTCTAATGACTAAATGTCTACGGTAATGATTAAACATATTATTGTTATGTCAGTGGATTGGGATAACGAATAAAAGTCGTGCGGTTGCTGGGCGGATGCGGTTAGCAATCGTGCGGATGCAGGCCGGACGCGGATAACGTTTTGTACTTATACGTAGAAGTACTTTTCCACAAGTCCTATCTTGTCATGACGAATATGGGCCTACTCATTACTTAAAAATACATGTATATGCCTAACCAGTTCACTGTGGACAGTGTTAGTGAAAGCAACTGCACAATCACGGATACCACATCACTCACATAACCAGCTAAGTTCTTTAACCCATTCCAAGTTACAAACACCAACCTGACTATTTACTAACCATCACAAATTATCACACTTAACAAGTAAATCTGAAGATCAACATCCACTAACAATAACGTAACAATAACCACACATATCTAGCAATGTTGACAAATTGCGTAAGTTTACAATGAATTTTTGTAACTAAATAGATATGTTTCCAGAAACATTGTATGCAGACTGTTTCCCAAATGTTTCTCATTTGTATGCGGGATGTTTGCAGACTTTTTGAAAACAATCTACATACAATCGAGGGACATATTTCATACTCGAGTGATGTTTGGAAACAGTCTGCATACAGTTTGCAAACAGTCTGCATACAATTGACATACAAATGCCAAACAAATCTCGTGTTTCTAGAGACAAGATACAATGTTTTCTGTTTTCCAACGAAATGGAAAACATGCATACAAGAAACAAGTATTTTTTCTCAAGTCTCCCTGTGTGGACGTGTTTTGAAACTGGAGACCGGATACAAAGCACAGACGCATCCAGTAGCCAGTTGCCTTTCGAGCGGATCACAGTGCAGATGGAGTTATGCTGCTGAGTTAATTATTCGTGAATTGTGCGTGGCAAAAGTAGATATTTGGTTTTTCGTTTTAAAATTTGATAAAAGAAACTGTGCTCGTGGTGATAGTCCCAAAATGACTTCTTGGAATCAGGAACAGACGATCAAATTAATTGAAGAGTTTCGCGCCCGCCCTGCTTTGTGGGACGTGACGTGTTTAGAGTACAAAAATCGCAATAAAAAGCGGGATGCTTTGCAAGAAGTCGCAAACGCAAGTACGTCTTCTTCACTCGGCATCGCTAGAAGCACTGACTGTGTGGACTAGAGATCTAATTCTGGTGTGGACGCAAACCAATAACATACTTGTATCGGATACAATGTTTCTAAACAGTGTGCAGACTGTATGCAGACTTGTATTGAGACTGTTTGCAGACTATTTCCAGACTCCAAAGTAGTATACATACAGATTTCAAACAGTTTTCAAACAGTTTGCAAACAGTCTGCAAAGAATCAACATACAAGTAAAAATTTAGACTTTCACGACCGGCGTTGAAATAGGAATCTCTGTTTCGCGAGCTTATAGGCCGTGTTCTAAGGACATTTTGTCGTCCTGACGTTTCGCTGAATACTGCGTTCAGCATGTTCACAGGTTACATTAAGCTAGGTAAAACAAGTAAACAGAAGATATATAAATAGTCAACAACCCACACATAGAGGCTACCATAGCAACGGCGTACCACATAAAAGTAATGCATTAAGGACAGGGATGCTCTTCTGTTGCATGTTCTCGTCTACGACGGTCAATGAGGGCAGGCTTGAGGGGATTAAGGACTGGAAGCCAAGCTCTGTTAACACGTTCTGCTTCCTCCTTAAGATTGAAGCTGTTAGTATGCTTCAGGATTTCTATGGCCTCCCTTTGTAGCCTGGCATGATAAGACACCGTGGTGGACAGAACTTGTTTTACCTCGCTTAATGTAACCTGTGTGGTATAAAATACAAAATGGCGGTGAATGTTGGTGTTGAAAACCTTTACCTCTCTGCCGAAAGTCATTTAAATTTAATTTGTAATGCCTTAAATGCGGACAAACGCAAAAGTAAAAACTGGGGTGACTTACTTTCTTCCATCGATGCCATAAAACAGACACTGGACACCTTCAAAGGAGTGCTGACGAAAAGTAAACAAGACTCGTCAACTCAGGTTTATTACTCTGATGCCGTTCAACAACCTACACTACCACCACCCCTACAACTACAGCAACGACAACAACAACCCGTAAGTTTCACAAAACATGTTGTAATGATTTCACCTAAAGACTCAACCGTAGTAAAGGATTCTGAGCAGACACTGAAATTACTGCAATCTACAACCAGTACAAGGGCACTGCAGGTTGGAGTAAATCGGGTTAAAAAAATAAGAAATAAAGGCTTAGTTGTAGAACTTAGGAATGCAAAAGAATGTAATATAATGGCAAATGCTATAGAGACTAGTAACCCTCAGCTGAAAGCTAGTATTCCACGAAAGAAGAATCCGCGCATTATAATTCATGATTTAGAGGTTAACCTGACTCAGAATGAACTCGATGATTGTATAGTACAGCAGAATGCTGTAGTTAAGGAAGTAATCACTGATGTTTGTGAAGATATAAGGGCGTGTTTCATGCGACGGTCGAGAGATGGCAGAACACAATATGCTGTAATCGAAGTCAGTCCTATTATCTTCCGAGCCATACACAGTTGTGAGAAGCTCTATGTAGGTTACACCAGATGTAAGTTCCGTGAATATGTCTCGATTATTCGTTGCTTTAGGTGTCATGGGTATGGGCATTTCTCCTCTAACTGTGAAAAGCAGCAGTGCTGCTCACAGTGCTCAGATAATCATGATATCAACACATGCCCAAGAAGCAAGACCGAGAGCGTAAACTGTAAATTTCAAAATCATAGAAACGTTATGAGAAACCTGCCTGAAACTGTAGATTATCATCATCCAGCTACATCATTAGACTGTCCGATATACAAGAAAATATTTAATATCTTTAAATCGAAAATTAATTATGGCTGAATTGTTAGTTTATCAACTAAATTTACATAAATCTTTGGTACCAACTCAAGAACTGCTTTTAAATTTTGACCATACTGAGAGGACAGTTCTCTGTTTGCAAGAACCCAATATAAGAAATAATAAAGTTATTGGCTTCGGACTAGACTTTCATATTTATACTTCAAGCAACATTACGCCTGAAGAGCGAATTCGTGCGGCTATAGTTACAAAATCTAAGACCGTCATCCGTTTAGGGCAATACTGTGCTGCTGACAGAGTTGTTGTATGCACAACATTTAACTGCAGGGAACTTTATGTATGTAATGTGTACTTCGACTCCAAACAGGACATTAATGTGGATTTAAGTTTTTTGGAGCGTGTGTGTGAAGACCTACGAGGGAAACCTCTGCTCATAACAGGTGATATTAATTCGAAACATAGTTCCTGGGGTAGCCCCGTTGAAGATGCTCGTGGAAGACTTTTCTATGATTTCTGCAGTGCACAAAATTTAACTATCTTAAACAAAGGTGATAAACCAACATATATACGTTCCAACTCTCAGAGTTATTTAGACGTTAGAGTCTGTAGTCCTGCACTTCTTCCATTTATTTACGACTGGAATGTAAGCGATACACCAATGCTGTCTGATCATGCTTTAATAATGATATCTTTACAACCTACAGCAGAAATACCTACTGTAGAAGCTTCCAATTACATAACTCGCATCTATAAGACAAAGAATGTAAAGTGGGATCATTTCCATTTATCTGCCAAAAGAAATTTGCAGAAAGTGATGGGAGACATAGAATCCTGTAGTTCGGTGGACGAGCTTGATCAAGCTGTAAACTAATTAAACAACGATATAATTAATTTAGCTGAAGTTAATTTACCTAAACTTTCTCAGACACCTAGTAAAAACTTCTGGTGGAATAATGAACTTTCTCTAATGCGGAAACGTGTTCCAGCCTGTCATAGACGATATAAGCGTAGTCGTTGTCCACTGTTAAGTCAAAGATATGAAGAAATATATTTAACGGTTAAAAATGAATACAAAATAATGATTTTAAAAAGGAAATTAGAGAGGTGGAAAGAATTTTGTTCACTTCCTACAAAAACTAACCCATGGGGACTTGTTTGCAAATTATCAAGGAGGCCAGATAATCTGAATAACAATCTTACTACAATTGAGACTGAACATGGATTCACCACTTCGTTTCAAGATACCGCCGAAGTTTTAATTAACGGATTCTTTCCTGATGAAAGTAATGACACAGAATCACAAAGAGCGATTAGGATATATTCTCAACTCCCACCTGACACTGCAGATGACGTACCCTTCACAGATCAAGAGGTAGAACGAATCATCTTTTTACAAGATGACAAGAAAGCTCCCGGATGGGATGGTATATCTGCTAACATAATTAAGAACGTACACCTATGTTTTCCTCGCTTTTTTGTTGCACTTTTTAACAAATGCCTTGTCCTGCATTTCTTTCCTACCTCCTGGAAAATAGCAATAGTTAAAGTAATTCCAAAGGACAGTTCCTTAACAATATGTACTGTTAAATCAGTCAGACCTATTTGCCTCCTGCCAATACTAGGGAAAATTTTCGAGAAACTAATAATTGATCGCGTTATGTATCACATGTATCGTCATGGCCATTTAAGTGAAAAGCAGTATGGTTTCACGACCCAAAAATCAACCGAAGATGCTGTACTATATGTGGTTGATTGGATTCGCAACATATTCTCAATGAAAAAGGTGGCCGTATTGGTATCTTTGGATATTTCAGGCGCTTTCGATAATGCTTGGTGGCCTAAAATATATCACAGTTAAAAGGAAAACATTGCCCAAAGAATTTGTACAGTTTAATACAAGCCTACTTTAGCCATCGAAAAGTGAAACTTCGGATCGGAACTGCAATTTCTACAAGATGTATTAATAAGGGATGCCCTCAAGGATCAGCATGCATCCCTGGTTTTTGGAACATTTTGTATGATGAACTCCTACAATTACCTCTTCCGACAGGGTGTAATGTTATTGCTTATGCTGATGATGCTCTTCTCCTAGCTGAATCAGATAATGTGCAGAATTTGAATTATATAACAAACTCTGCTTTACACACCTTGTCTCTATGGGGTTCTGTAAACAAACTTCAATTCAATCCTTCTAAGACTAGAGCCATGTTCGTCACAAGGAGAAGAAAAGTGGAAAAACCCAAAATCATTATGAATGGCCACCGAATAACATCAGATGATCAACTTCTTTATTTGGGCGTTGTGCTTGACAAACACCTGACATTCAGAGCACATTTAAATAGATTAAAATTGAAATCAAGCAAGCTATTACAAGGTCTTGCGATTGCTTGTAGACCTTCTTGGGGTCTGAACTCCGATGTTTTACGAATAATATATTATACAGCTTTTGTGCCTTTGATTCTGTACTGCGTGTCCGCTTTCCGTACAACCCTAGAAATGAAATGGGCTCGGGTTAAGTTATTACAAATCCAAAGAGGTTTCGCTCTAAGAATTTCTCGAGCATACCGCACTACATCTACAGATGCAGCACTTGTAATTGCTGGTATAGAACCACTATTTTTAACAGGAATAGGGAAAGCTTAGCTGACATTACTGAAGAAGAATAGAACATCTCCTATGCCGATTTTCGACATTATCATGGAGCAAAAGTACCATTTCTTGGAATCTTCTCATCCTAGTCAATTCTATAAACTTCTGAATAAAAATTGTTTCAGCACCCATGACTGTTTCATCTATACTGATGGCTCCCGTACACCAAGCTTTGATGGAAATGACAGTGTTGGCTGTGCCTTTGTCGTTTATGAGAATGATACTGAAATATTTTCAGCTCAGTATAAGCTCTCTCCCAGTTGTTCAATTTTCCAGGCAGAACTTTGGGCCTTAAAGTGTGCAATAGAATGGGTTAAAGCTAACAATAAAAGAGTGAGGATTTTCAGTGATTCACAATCCGCATTGCATTCTATAAATGACAAATATAATTCTAACCCAAAAGCTGTCTACATCAGGGCAACAGCCCAGGAGTGCTCACATATATGCACATCGTGGATAAGGGGACACACTGGATTGGCTGGTAATGAAAGAGCAGACCAATTAGCAAAATCAGCAGCTACGACACATCTTGAAATAACATATAGTAAGTCTCCTATATGTTACGTTAAAAGCCAGATAAGGAAATACATATTAAACGAATGGAATATCGCATGGACATGTAGCCTGAAAGGGTCTCTAACAAGAGAAATATTCTTCCCGGAAGTACAAAATCGACTGTTATCAAAATTATTAGTGCCAAACTTTGTCCTCACACAATTTTTAACTGGTCATGGAAAATTCAAGTCTTATTTTGAACGTTTTAAAATAGCAACAGACGACTATTCATGTTTATGTGGATTGCCTCAATCGGTGTGTCACCTTGTATTTGAGTGTCCTGTTTTTGAAAAGGAAAGATACAATTTACAATGCCACCTTTATAGCTGTAACCTGAAACTTTCAAAACCGCTGTACCATATTTTCAAGAGGCAGTGCTGTTTAGGACAATTTCTCACATTCATCAACAATTTTTTTTTGTAAACTATGTTAGTAATATTTGTATTTGCTTTGTTTTTAATCTATAACCCTAATGTACCTCTGGTAAAATAGGGTTCCTGTATTGTTTTCTGGATATTCAATAATAATAATAATAATAATAATAATAATAATGTAACCTGTGAACATACTGAACGCAGTATTCAGCGAAACGTCAGGACGACAAAATGTCCTTAGAACACGGCTTATAAGCCCGCGAAACAGAGATTCCAATCAACATACAGTCTGCAAACAAATCTGCCGGTGTGGACGAGGCTTAAGGGATCTGATGATGATCGCTTGACGATTGAAACTGGTCATCCTAGTGAATTTATTAATCTCGTGTAATTTTTTTCAGGGTCAGGGCATAGCATTAACCCGATCCAATTGGGTACAATCGTGTTAACATACTGATAAGCATAAATTTCATTACCAGGGCAACACTGACATTTTCTTTCTTTCTTTCTTTCTTTCTTCCTTTCTTAGTCGTTTTACCCTCCAGGGTTGGCTTTTCCCTCAGACTCAGTGAGGGATCCCACCTTTACCGCCTCCAGGGCAGTGTCCTGGAGCTTGAAATATCGAGTTGTGAGATACAACTGGGGAGGTGGGACGAGCACCTCGCCCAGGCAGCCTTACCTGTAAAGCGAACAGGGGACCTATGAGGGATGGGAAGGGATGGGAATATTGGGAGGAGGGAAGGATGCAGCCGTTGCTTTACGGTAGGTACCATCCCGGCATCTGCCGGAGACGAAGTGGGAAACCATGGAAACCATCAGGTCATGGCTGAGGTGGGAATCGAACCCCCTCTACTCATTTGGACCACCCGAGGCAAAGTAGACCGCGTTCCAGTCCTCATACAACGATTCAAATTCCGTGGCAGAGCCGGGAATCGACCTTGGACCTTCGGAGTGGTAGCTAAGCACGTTGACCACTACACCACGGAGGCAACATAACACTGAAAATGCGATAATATAATATTTGTTTGACACTTCTCTTGATTGTGAGGAAAATTATTAATTTAAAAATCTAGTGTACGCTAAATGAGTTTTCAAATGATAAGAGCACCCCTTGACCATTATACGACTTCGATCCCCATGGACTTAAAGTATTCTTAATCGATTGAAACCGTTCTGAAAGGAATTAACACTGTAATTCTTGCAAGCCTCCGGTGTACGTTATTTACAAACTCATTTCCCCAGAAGGGGACTGCCGTGGCCGAGAGAGCTAATGTGCTAGCTAGAGCCTCACTGTCATTGGGAGAGTGTTTGTTCGAATCCCGCATCAACCGTCCTAACAATAGTCCTCGTGGCTTCCCATTTTCACCGCCAGGCAAATATGCCAGGACGGTTTCTTTCAACACGTCCACAACCGACTTCCGTGCAAAAACATTTCCCAGACCCTTCCTTAATTACGAAACAAGAAGTCCTGTGACAAACTAAAGAGCCTACTTTCCTTAAAATTTAAGATAGATCTATCTAGAATAATGACGAAATTAAGTTGGTAATATTGAAATTTCTAATTAGTTCGAAATACTGTATACACGGCATAATGCAGCCTAATAGAGCATTACAGTTAGCAGCCCAGGTGACTGAATATATTCTTAGTTCCATCTCTTAAGGTACAGAATACAAAATTTGGTTTAAGTCCAATGGATAGCATGGACGTTACATGCAGTTAAACATTGGATATAACAGCGCACGTAAAATCATTTTGGCAACAATGACATACATGTATTGGTCAGAAATAATCTGAAATAATATGATCTATTGTTGTGTCAATTTTGAATGAAATCCATTAGTTAGTATAGAAGTTACATGCATTTTGAAATTGGACCAGTGAGCAGGCTTAGAATCATGTTGGCAGCACTGGCGTAGGCCTACATTAGTTACTCCAAATTAATCTAGAATGCCAGGTACTTCACGTGTGCAAAGTTTAGAGCTATTGGCTTGCATACTTTCTGATATATTGATATTTAGGTAAAAAAAATAGAGACAGTATTTATTAACAGTTGGCAGCCCTGGTTACTCTTAAGAATCGGCATAGTCATATCTGTTATGGTACACATAGCACACACGAAATTTGGTTGAAATCCAAATGATAGTATAGAAGTTACATGTATTTAAAGATGGACCTCTCAGCAGGCTTAGAATCATGTTGGTAGCACTGACGTATATAAGTTACTCGAAATTAATATAGAATGTCAGGTACTATACGTGTGCATAGTTTAAAGCTGTCGGCTTGCATACTTTCTGATATATGGGTATTTGGAGAGAAAAAATTGAGAGCATTTATTAACAGTTGGCAGCCCTGGTGGACCTTAAGAATACGCTCAGTCATATCTGTTGATGTACACATAGCACATACGAAATTTGGTTGAAATCCAATTGATAGTGTAGAAGTTATATGCATTTTAAAAGTGGACCTATCAGCAGGCTTATAATCATTTTGGCAACACTGCCATGTATGGCCTCCTGGAAATTATTATATTATGTTATATTATATTATTATCTATACGTGAGCCAATTTTGAAATAGCTCCCATTCATACCTTCCATGATATCCAACATGGAGCTCAAATTTCAATTGCGATTTTTCAGCAGTTGGTAGCACAAACATCATTTTCAAATATGGCTGTGAGATATTCAGGTATAGATCTTTACTCCTACGAAATTTTGTTTCGATTGCTGCAGCCGTATAGGAGTTGATAGGGGACACACACACACACAGCCAGCCAGACAGACAGACAGACAGACACACATTTGCCCGATCTCATAAGTCTACTTTTCCTCATTTTTGCAAAATGTGAAAAGTAGACTAAAAATTGTATTTTTGCGTGAAAATCTCGCGATCATGAACCACGGGACCTCCATTCTCACGTGGAATCTAAACCACAGTACGTGATATTTCAATTCCAAAATCTCATATGCTTTGACCGGTTTTGAACGTGGTCCACCTGGTTGAGAGGCAAGCAGCCTGATCACTGCACCAACACGCTCCTGAATTCCTTAATTAGACCCAATTTAGCGGTCGCCTGGGAATTCGGCCCATCACCATCCCCAGTTGTATCTGCTCACAAAGTGTGTTCAGCTCCCACACATAATCCTTGTGGCGGTAGAGGAATGATCCCTCGCAGAGTCATGAGTGTTGCCAAGCTGGGAGGATAAGCGATGAAAAGGGGGAAAAAATTAAATAGCTAGTAGGCATCCATGTCCAACCTTTCGATCATAAGTCACAAGGGGACGTCCTTTTAATGCTGAATCTCAACCACTGACTAGAGACCTGCATTAGGTCATAATTATTTATAAAATGCCGTATTAATTGCCCTTGTCACCTCAGTTGTGTACTGGTCAGCGTTCTTAGCTGCCACCCTGGAGGTCCGCTGTTTGGTTCCCGGTTCTGACACGAAATTTGAAAAGTGGTATGAGGACTGGAATGGGGTCAACTCAGCCTCGGGTGGTCCAAATGAGTAGAGGGGGTTCGATTCCCACCTCAACCATCCTCGAAGTGGTTTTCCGTGGTTTCCAACTTCTTCTTCGGGCAAATACCGGGATGGTAGGCTACCAGCCATTAGGCCACGACTGGCTCCTTCCCACTTCCTTGTCTATCCCTCCCATTCTTCCCTTCCCGTCCCATCTCTCATGAGGCCCCCTGTTCGCTTTGCAGGTGAGGCCGCCCGGGCGAGGCGCTAGTCCCGCCTTCCCAGTTGTATCCCCAGACCCGATTTCAAGCTCCAGGACACTGCCCGTAGAAGCGGTAAAGGTGGGATCCCTCGATGAGTCCGTGGGAAAAGCTACCTGAAGGGTAAACTGACTACGAAAAGAAAACGAAAAAGATGATTGCCCTTACTGTGAAGTGAGACGCTAGACCGCTCTTCTATCGCGGCCTTTTGTAGTCCAGAGAAAGATATACAAGTTAGTACCATATTATTGGCTCGTTAAGGATGTAAAAAGCAATTAAGGTGTGGAGAATTAGTGGTATCAACGGTTGAAAGTAATAAATAGAAATTAAAATAAAATATAACGGGCACTATAAAAAAATCCGACCTTGCCAGGATTCGAACCTGGAATCTTCTGATCCGTAGTCAAACGCGTTATCCGTTGCGCCACAAGGCCACGTGGAGTTAAACATAGAGTCAGTTCATAGCTTTCACTGAAGGCTATTAATAAGAACATCACTACTCATATGCAGATGATGTCCTGACTCGTGGTCACGATTTAGGAGTAAAGAGGTCAACGGGTGAAGTTTCAAAAAGTTAACTACCATATGCCCACCCATGGTCGAACCAAGAAACTTCCACTGTGAGACGTGCGTGATGATCACTACACTACGTAAAGAGGACGAAGTCGTTTTCCGCGAATACTAGCCAACACTTTGAAAACGGGCATCAGCCTCTAGTATTGTTGAATCTGACTGGTACCGTGCGTCATGTATATATAGGAATAGTGACGGGTATTTATATCCATCCCAGCAGAATCCTTCAGTGTAACTTGTGACTTCTTTTTAGTCGATTTACCTTCCAGGTAGGCATTTCTCTCGGACTCAGCGAGGGATCCCACCAGGGGCGGCTCCTGACTAAACTTTTTGGGTAGGCCAGATGATATTATTGTTGTTTCATATTAAATTCAGTATTGTTTTCTACTTGACATTCATTGTTGCCAATATTGACATTATTGAATGATAATTCCACACAATGCAACATTTGAAACAAGTTTTAATAAGTAGCCTAGTTCATGCGTTAAAAACTGTATTCACATGGCTCCTTATTCGTAAATATATTCTCCTGTCCTGTGCTTGGTTGAAACAAATTTATCTATCAGCTTTGTTCATGACGTCCTACTTGTTTAATTTCTAACTTTGTGTTCAGAGGTATAGAAGAAAATGGATGTGTTAATAAAATTGCCACTTTCATTCTCCTATTTCGCACACGTACCGTAATCAGACAAGTTAACAAGTAGTTCCGTGAAGAACTTTACAGCCTATTTTCATATATCCTACTCATGTTAATTGCCACTATCAACATACTGTGAGACTTCTCTGTTAATAGTCAGAAGGCTTGGAGGCTGCTAAAGAAATTAAATAACGATCCAACTAAGAGTTCCACACATGCAAACATCACTGCCAATAACATCGCATCACAGCTCATAAATAATAGCACACCAAGATCGCCATTTAGAAAATCAGATTTCAAACTTCAGGATAAGGTACACAATCAGAACAGTGAACTCACAAGACCATTTGATCTCCATGAACTAGAAGCTGCCGTCCGTACATGTCGGAATGGCAAGGCAGCAGGACTGGATGATATTTGTGTTGAACAAATTAAACATTTTGGCAATGTCACGAAAATTTGGCTTCTAAATATTTATAATCACTGCATTGCATTTTTCAAGATCCCAAAATTATGGCGCAAGGCTCGTGTAATAGCTATTTTAAAGCCTGGTAAATTGCCAAATGATCCTAAAAGTTTCAGACCAATCTCTCTTCTTTGCCATCTTTATAAGATCCTAGAGAGAATGATCCTGAATCATTTAACTCTTGTAGTTGATCCTCTTCTAATCCCTCAACAAGCTGGGTTCAGACCAGGCAAAAATTGCACTTCTCAAGTCCTACATCTTACTCAGTTCATAGAAGATGGTTTTGAAAGGAAAAAGATCACAGGTGTAGCTTTTGTTGATCTCTCTGCTGCATATGACACCGTAAACCACAGAATACTGTTACATAAACTCTATAACCTAACGAACAACTATGGATTCACTAACATGATAGCTACACTTCTTCAGGATCACCGGTTCTTCGTTGACTTCCAAGGACATCGCAGCCGTTGGAGAACTCAGAAGAATGGATTGCCCCAGGGAAGTGTATTGTCTCCTATTTTATTTAATATGTACACCAATGATCAACCACAGCCTCAAGGGTGTAAAAGCTTCATTTACGCTGACGATCTTGCTCTTTCTGCCCAATCAGAACAGTTTGAAGTTGTAGAGCATACACTCACTCGTGCTCTCAAACAGCTGGGTACTTACTATGAAAGGAACCAACTCTTGCCCAATCCTAATAAGACTCAAGTATGTGCCTTCCACCTGAAACATAAACAATCTAGTCGGAAACTTGAAGTATTCTGGAATGGTATGTTATTGGATCATTGTTTCCATCCCAAATATCTAGGTGTCACCTTGGACCGTACACTCACATTCAAGGAGCAGTGCTTTAAGCTAAAACAGAAGATCTCTTCGAAGAACAGCCTCCTCCGTAGACTGGCAGGGACTAACTGGGGCACCCATCCCCAAACGTTAAGGACAACAGCAATGGCCTTATGCTATTCAGCAGGAGAATATGCCAGTCCTGTGTGGTACAAGTCAGCCCATGCAAAGCAGGTGGATGTAGCCTTAAATGAGAGCTGCAGGATTATCACAGGTTGCTTGAGGCCAACTCTCATCAGTAAAGTGCACTATCTTGCAGGGATTGCTCCACCTGCCATCAGAAGAGAAGTGGCTGCAAACAACGAAAGAAGTAAATCATCTGTTATGACCTCACACCCACTCTTCGGATATCAACCTGCTGAGAGGAGATTGAAATCGAGAAAGAGCTTCCTAACAACTACTCAACCATTACAAGGAACAGCAGCAACAGCTCGAGTGGCCGTGTGGAAGGAGAGGACCAGCAATCTGTCTGAATGGATGGAACCAAAGGAATCTCTACCTCCTGGTCACACAGAGAACTGGCTAATCTGGAAGTCCCTGAACAGACTGAGGGTGGAAGTTGCAAGATCCAGGGACAACTTATATAAGTGGCATTTTCCGACCAAGACAGTCCTGTGTAATTGTGGCGCAACCCAGACAACACAACACCTCTTCTCCTGTCCATTGTGCCCGTACAGCTGCACAATGAATGACTTGACTGAAGCTAATTCAAGTGCTATCGAAGTGGCTAAGTTCTGGGCAGAAACTGTTTGAAGTCGTCTGTTTAACACATACTTTGTACTTCTGACACGAACAAATAAATAAACATACTGTGCCCTACGTGGGTACAATACAAAATGTCAGTTTGATTGCTGTAATAGATTCGTAGATAATGAGAACCGACTAAATACATCGGATGGTTGCCATGTTGGATTTTATATATGTAGGTCCTAGAGTTATGCACTGTTACGTGAAGATTATTGTGTACGTGTAGCATTCAAACTTCAATCGCATGATTAGGACACAAGAAGTAACAAGGAGATTTTAAAATTTCACTCAGCTGCCATCTTGTGGTTATGGAAACAATTGAAATAAATTAAATGCCAGTGGATTAACATTCATATAAGGATTTACCGTACCAAGTTTCACTACACTCGGATGGTTAAATTGCGAGAAACGTCCATGTGAATATTTATATTTCGCGTCGCCGCCATGTTGGATTTGTGATCTCCAGATTATTTAAAGTCCTATAGGTGAACTTAAGTTCATAGCCCCTATGAACCTAAAACAATTCAGTTTGATTGCTATAATAGATTCGTAGATATTCCGAGCCGTCTAAATATTTCGGATGGTCGCCATGTTGGATTGTTAAATGTATAGGCCATAGAGTCATGTACCATTAAAGGAAAATTATTGCGTAGGTTCTTTATTCAAACCTTCACATCGATCGCATGATTACGACACAAGAAATAAAAACTTAATTTTAAAATTCGCAAAGCCTCCATCTTGAGGTTATGTAAACAATTGAACTAAATTAGATACCAGCGTATTACAATCTTGGTTAAATCGCGAGAAACGACTATTTAAAAGTCGCAAATTCGCGTGACCGCCATGTTGGTTTTGTAGTTACCAGTTTTTCAAAAGTCACATAGGTCAACTTCTAGTAGTTCCCTTTATCACCGTACAAAATTCCAGGGTGATATCAGGAATAGTTTCGGAGATATTGAATGCTGCTGAAATATTTCGCACAGCCGCCATGTTGGATTGGTGAGACGTAACAAAATTTGAAGGGCACGGTCGGGGTCGTACGGAACAGTGCTATGAACTAATCGAGTTTCATTGAAATCGCTCCAGCCGTTTAAAAGTTATTAGGGGGGGACACACACTCCTCACACACACACACACACACTCACACACACACACACGGACAAAAGGTGATCTCATAAGTCTATTTTTTCAAAATTGAAAATAGGCTAAAAATCTTATGAGATCACTTTTGTCCGTGTGTGCGTGTGTGTGTGATGGTGTGTGCTTCCCGTTAATAAATTATAAACGGCTGGAGCGATTTCAATGAAACTCGGCAAGATCATAGCACCATTCTGGCTGACCCCGACCGTGCCCTTCAAATTTTATTGTGTCTCACCAATTCAACATGGCGGCTGTGCGAAATATGTCACCAGCATTCAATATCTCCGAAATTATTTATGATATCACCCTGAAATTCTGTACGGTGATAAACGGCACTGCTACAAGTTTATCTATGTAACGTTTAAAAACCTGTAAAGTACAAAACGAACATGGCGGCCAAGCGAATTTGAAACATTTTAATAGACTTTTTTCGTGATTTAACCATCTAAGCGCAGTGAAATAAATCATTATACATATTGTAATGCACTGGCATCTAAATTAGTTCAATTGTTTACATAACCTCAAGATGGTGGCTGTGCGAAATTTGAAAATTAAGTTTTTATTTCTTGTGTCGTAATCATGCGATCGAAGTGAAAGTTTGAATAATGAAGCTACGCAATAATTTTCCTTTAATGGTACATAACTCTATGCCCATACATATAATAGTCCAAAATGGCGAGCATAAAAATATTTGGAGGTTCTCAATATCTACGAATATTTTACAGCAATTAAACTGAAATTTTTCATGTTCATAGAGGCTATGAACATAAGTTCACCTATATGACTTTCAGTAACCTGGTGGGCACAAATCCAACATGGCGGTGACGCGAAATATAAATATTTAAATGGACGTTTCTCGCGATTTAACCATCCGAGTGCAGTGAAACTTTGCACGTTAAATGCTTATACAAATGTTAATCCACTGGCATCTAATTTATTTCACTTGTTTTCGTAACCACAAGACGGCAGCTGTGCGAAATTTTAAAATCTCGTTTTTACTTCTTGTGTCCTAATCATGCGATTGAAGTCTGAATACACACATGTACTCAATAATCTTCATGTGATAGTACATAAATGATAATCCAACATGGCTTCCATCAGAAATATTTAGACGGTTCTAAATATCTACGTATCTATCACAACAATCAAACTGAAATTTTGTATGTAGATAGAGGCAATTAACATGAGTAGGATATATGAAAATAGGCTGAATAGTTCTTCACGGAACTACTTGTTTCTTCATGACAAATGTAAGATGATGATTTACACTAATCTCATTCAAATTATGTCATTAAGCACAATAAACACTCCGACCTGAAATGGGTTGCAATTCTGCCTGTATAACATTCATTTTAAACATAGCACATGGCATACAAAGCCTAGGAGAACGTCTTCCTCACATGTCTGTGTTGCTTTAATATGTTATGCTTTATCTAATTAAAAGATAGAGTCAGTCAGAGAGACTAGACTTTATATAATTTATAATGACGCATGCTACAAATGCTACACATGTTAGAAAGGCTCAGGAGGGATTCTCGCTTCGCTCAAAGCCCCACGACTCTTTCAACAGACTCCATTACCCAATAACTTAGGCTTCCCGCGCACTCTGCTGCATGACGTCAAGCAATCGCCGTCTCCGTATCGTATAACGCCAGACCCCAGGAGTAAACTCAGACTCAACAGACTCCAGTACCCTTTAACTTAGGCTTCCCGCGCGGGGGCTACATGACGTCACGCACTCGCCGTCTCCGTTCGCATAACGCCAGACCCCAGGAGTAAACTCCGACTCGGTGCATATGTACTGAACAACATGATGACGTCATACACGCCGTAACCGTGACGCATAACGGTAGACCTAAGCATAACGATGAAGTCGACAAGATCATTTGAAATGATAAAAATATTACTCTAAGTCAGTAGGTTCGGATAACAAACGTTCGGATGCGGATAAAAGTCTGCGGATGCGAGACGGATGTGGATTACAGTCGTGTGGATGCGGGGCGGATGCCACGCGGGCTCTAAGGAGACGCCCTGTCACCTCTCTAGCACGCTGTGTGTTGATGCATTGACCACGCCCCCATAAATGCACTACTCCAGCTACTGGCATCTCAGGTAGCCAGGGTTACCTCAATTGCACTTGGTCCCTCAAGGGACCCAAAAATAAGTTCCTCAACTCCGCTCAGGCTTTGACAAGGGGTCGGCAAAGGGATTATCTCCAATGACGAATACAAATGTCATAACCCTCCTGCTCGCTTACCAAGGGCCGGGTCAAACACCTTCTGCAGGGCATGAGTGAATTCTTGAATGCAGCTGATTTTTTCGTTCTAGGCAGGAAAACAGTATTTTCAGCATCCGCAGCTGATACCGAAAGTATTTTTAGGTACACATTATACACCTATTATTATTTAAATTAATTTAATAATGTCTGACTAAAACATACAAACATTTAATTTTGCACATGCTAAAAACAATGTATACAATTTGTAGAAAAAAATAGCAGACTTAGCAGACTTATTTAAAAGAATATTATGATTAATTTTAAATCACTTGTATTTTCTGCCAAATAAGTTACAATGTGCCAAACACTTTATACCTGATTTAACGAATGAGCGGACTTGACATCAGAGCGGTTGACCAATGGCACAACAATGTCTTGCGAACACCACCACGCCGTCGGTCAAACGCTCTGAGGGTTTCTATTTTTCTCTACAAATTTTATACATTGTTTTTAACATGTGCATAATAAAATTTTTGTATGTTTTTTAACCTAGTCAGACATTATTAAATTAAATTTAGATAATAATAGGTGTATAATTTGTACCTAAAAATGCTTTCGATATCAGCTGCGGATGCTAAAAATACTGTTTTCCAGCCTAGAACGGAAACATCAGTTGCATTCAAGAATTCACTCATGCCCTGCATAAGGTGTTTGACCGGCCCTTGGTATGCGAGCAGGAGGGTTATGACATTTGTTTACGTCATTGGGGATAACCCCTTTGCCGACCCCTTGTCAAAGCCTGAGCGGAGTTGAGGAACTTATTTTTGGGTCCCATGGAGGACCGAGTGGAATGAAGGAAAATCCAGCGGAATTTATGCTCGACCGCTTAGTTTACAGATATTGTCATTAAAATTATGCATTTCCTTGGTCGATAGATTATAAGCAATATGAATGATCATATTACATAACTGAATGTGTATTTTCGCTAAAAATATTCTGTCTTATCCGTCATACATCCATTTCAGTAGCTTACTGAGATATAATGAACAGTAACTCTTAACAAAACCACGTGCAATACCATTGCGGGTTGATAATGTAGGCCTATACGCATTTCCATAATAATTACAGAATTAAATAATTACATAATCATCGACTTATGCTCTTCTTAATGAAAACACTGGAAAATATAAAAATGATAGATAGAATCAACAAAGGAAATAGCCCTGTTGCTTTTTCAATTATTTTGTTTAATTATTGTCCATTTGTGAAGCTTGAAGGGCCATCTCGTAGTGTAATTAAGACCCGGATAGTTATGTGTTCAAATTTTTTTTTCACTAAATATTTTCTATTTATTTATATATTTTTGCCATTTTTATAAATAAATACATATTCATAAGTACATTTTTGACACTTAGCAAATCCAATAATTTGCTTCTCTATTTCGTGAATACACCGTTGTCTCTGTAATGCAGTAGTAGTATTTCAAGACAGGAATTCCCCGGGGGGCTTGAGTCAATAATCCCTTAAAGCCTCCAATAGTCCTTTGGTTGTGTCTTGATTGCGGTCATTCCGGATTGCGTTCACCTCATTAGCATTCCGGATTGCGTTCACCTCATTAGCAGTCCAGATTGCGGTCACTTTCATTTTAGGGAAGAACTATAAACATTCCAGCGTCCAGATTGCGATCACTTTTCTTGGGAGACCGGTCCTTGGTTCTTGGTTCTTCCCAACTGACTCATACCTTCCGTAAGTTTTGTGGATAACAAGAGGAAACTGATATTTCACTATCTAACCAAAGAATATAGTTCAGTGTTCAGCTGAGCACACCCCATAAAACTTCGCATAAAAAATCAAGTCCCCTCCCAATCTGACAGCACCTCGTAAAGCAATGATTATAACATTTTCAGTCTTAAGAATAGAAACGTTTCAGGATCGGAATCAACGACCTTCCCTTTCAACAAAATTGTTGTAACGGGAAATTTTATACTTACAGGGTATAATTTTTAATTTCTGCCCCTCCTCTCCTATTTGAGGCTAATACAGTGTATCAGGACCAAAGAGAACTGACACACGACATATACCTCAACATTGGCAAGATGGTAGGAAGTGAAAGGTGAGGAAATCCCCAGGGGAGTTACAACTGGACCGGTCTCCCAAGAAAAGTGATCGCAATCCGGACGCTGGAATGTTTATAGATATTCCCTAAAATGAAAGTAACCGCAATCTGGACTACTAATGAAGTGAACGCAATCTGGAATTACCGCAATCAGGAAGACACCGTCCTTACCTTGACCGGAAATTTTACTTGAAATTACAGTGGTCTGCGAAAGTATTGACAGAGTGTAATGAAAGTTTTTGAAGTGACCTTTTCTTCTGCTCTTTAGAATGAAATTCGAAAACAGCACATACATGATTTCGTATCGCGCTTTTTCAGTAAGTATTGTAGGATTCGGAAACTGAGTCAAGCCCCGGCCTATTAAGCGGGAACATTTGTACTGTAGACAGGATTATGGATTATTCAACTTCATGCAGCTGGACGTTTCAACTATATTTCGAGTAACTGGGGGACATAAATATGACACAAATTTAAGATCATATTTTGGAAACTTGTCGCCTCCGTAGCGTAGCGGTCAGCATGGTTAGCTGCCGCCCCGGAGGTCCTGGGTTCGATTCCCGGCTCTGCCACGAAATTTGAAAAGTGGTATGAGGACTGGAACGGGGTCTACTCAGCCTCGGGTGTTCCAAATGATTAGAGGGGGTTCGATTCCCACCTCAGCCATCCTCGAAGTGGTTTTCCGTGGTTTCCCACTTCGTCTTCGGGCAAATGCCGGGATGGTACCTTCTTCAAGGCCACGGCCGCCTCCTTCCCTCTTCCTTGCCTATCCATCCTGACCATCCATTACCTTCCCTCATGAGCCCCTGTTCGCTTTGCAGGTGAGGCCGCCTGGGTGAGGTGCCAATCACACCTCACCAGTTGTATCCACTCTGATTAGATGTTCCCAGCTCTAGGACACTGCCCGTAGAGGCGGTAGTGATGAGTTCCCTCGCTGAGTCCGTGGGTTCCACCAACCTGGAGGGTAAACGACTAAGAAAAAGAGAAGAGAAAAGAAAATTTTGGAAACTTAATCACATATTTTCCACTTTTAAGCACATAAATAAATACATATTTCTGAAAAGTTAAGCACATTGGAATTATTAACATTCTTGGCTGGCACCGTGGAGGACCGACGTCGATTTTCGGCTCTGCCAAGGAAGTTAATTCTGGTTTTACGCCTGGAATTGGATTCACTCAGCCTCGTGAGGCATAACTGAGAAGAGGTAGGTTTGAATCCCACCTCAACCATAGTAGAAGTGGTTTTCCTACGCCTTGAGGTGGACGCTCGTAATGCTTTGTATCGACAGTCGTTATGCCAAACCTAACAACGAATACAAATTACAATTACGAAACCATTTCTAAGTTTACACGGCTCTAACCTTTCGATCATAAATCACGAGACCTCCATTTCACTTCTAGGGTAAAGTCGAGGGAATCGGGTCAACAATAGGAAGAATTTCATTTGCAGTCAAATATTCTGCATAAACTGTTTATTGCACATATCTTCAAAGAGCCATCTTTCAACTACAACCATCAGTACATAACAGTTCAAAAATTATTCTCACTGTTTCTAAAAATACGTTTACATAAAGGTCTGCATGACCCCACTTGCCTTTCTCAGGTGAAGTGAATCGGGTCACAGCGTTTGGCGAATAGGGTCAATTCTAATATCACTCAAGAGCAACACATTTTCCACCAGTTAAACGTTTTCTCCCTTTAGCAGTTCTCATGATACCATTTTTTCCCCCGTACCTTGCCACTGAATCCAGTCTCCAAGTTTAACTGAGATTAGATCCGTGTATTTGATCCTACAGCAGTGGCGTAATAAGAGCCAAATAATTTCTCTGTACATATGTAAAATATTTAGTGTTACCAAAACTGTTCATTTCCGAGAGCAAATAAAACGTATCAAATGCTATCGAGATCAAAAATGAAAACGTGTAGGTTTGCTATCATTGTCTTATTTTGTGCCTCCCACACAAACACAAATACACAAAGCAAAATACAAAATTCCTAAACAAAAGCAAAAGCAGAAAGCAAAAAGCAAAATTCAATATTCAAATAAAAGCAGTAAACAAACACAAAAATAAAAAAGAAACAAAGCAAAAAGCAAAAGCAGAAAACAAATTCAAAACCAAAACCAAAAATACAATACAAAAAAGTAGAAAACAAAAAAGAAACAAAGCAAAAAGCAAAATTCAAAAACAAAAGCAGAAGCATAAAACAAAAACAAAGCAAAAAGTAAAAATCAAAAGCAAAAGCAGAACACAAACACAAAATCAAACAACTGGTTCCGTGAAGAACTATACAGCCTATTTTCATATATCCTACTCATGTTAATTTCCTCTATCAACATACAAAATTTCAGTTTGATTGTTGTAATAGATCCGTAGATATTGAGAACCGTCTAAATATTTCAGATGGTCGCCATGTTGGATTTTTATTTATGTACTGTTACATGAAGATTATTGTGTACGTGTGGTATTCAAACTTCAATCGCATGATTAGGACACAAGACATAAAAACGAGATTTTAAAATTTTGCACAGCTGCCATCTTGTGGTTATGAAAACAATTGAAGTAAATTAAATGCCAGTGGATTAACAATTGTTTAAACATTTAACGTACAAAGTTTCACTGCACTCGGATGGTTAATTCGCGAGAAACGTCCATGTAAATATTTAAACTTCGTCATGTTGGATTTGTGCTCACCAGGTTACTGAAAGTCCTATAGGTTAACGTATGTTCAAAGCCTCTATGAACATTTAAAAAAGTCCTCTCGGCACGCCGGAAGGCGGAGGTAGATTTCACCGGACAAACTTGGAGATAGGAGAAAATAGGCAGAATATGCAGGTTTTCGTAGAAGGATCAGACCTCATTTATCGCGTGAAAGTATTTTATAATTGAAGATTAATTAACTTTGTTTTTCTTAATTTTAAACATATTTTAAACATTTTATTGTCTTATGGGGACGGTAACCTTCTTGTCATTTGGAGTCCATTTTTAGCCTATTTTCAATTTTGAAAAAATAGGCTTATGAGATCACCTTTTGTCCGTGTGTGTGTGCGTGCGTGTGTGTGTGTGTGTTTGTGAGGTGTGTGTGTGTGTCCCTAATAAAATCTAAACGGCTGGAGTGATTTCAGTGAAACTCGGTAAGTTCATAGCACTATTCCCGGCGACCTCGACCGTGCCCATCGAATTTTGTTACGTCTCACCAATCCAACATGGCGGCTGTGCGAAATATTTCACTAGCATTCAGTATCTCCGAAACTATAACGGATATCACCCTGAAATTGTGTACGGTGATAAGGGTACTACTAGAAGTTCACCTATGAGACTTTCAAAAACCTGGTTACTGCATAACCAACAAGGCGGCCAAGCGAAGTGGAGACTTTTAAATAGACTTTTCTCGCGATTTAACTATCCAAACGTAATGAAACTTGGTACAGCAAATATTTATACACATTGCAATGCTCTGGAGTCTAATTTAGTTCAATTGTTTACATAACCTCAAAATGGCGGCTGTGCGAAATATTTCACTGACATTCTATATCCCCGAAACTATTACAGATATCATCCTGCAATTTTGTACGGTGATAAAGGGTACTGATACAAGTTTACCTATGTATGATTCATAAAACTGTAAAGTACAAAACGAACATGGCGACCAAGCGAATTTGAAATATTTTAATAGACTTTTCTCGTGAGTTAACTCTCTGAGCGCAGTGAAATGTGGTACAGTAAATGATTTTGCAGATTGTAATGTACTGCCATCTAATTTAATTCAATTGTTTACATAACCTCAAGATGGCGGCTGTGCGAAATTTTAAAATTAAGTTTTTATTTATTGTGTCGTAATCATGCGATCGAAGTGAAAGTTTGAATAATGAACCTAGGCAATAATTGTCCTTGAATGGTTTATAACTCTATGGCCTATACATATAACAATCCTAAATGGCAAGCTTCCGTAATATTTAGACGGTTCTCAATATCTATGAATCTTTTACAGCAACCAAACTGAAATTTTTATGTTCATAGAGACTATGAACATATGTTCACCTATAGGACTTTCAGTAACCTGGTGAGCACGAATCCAACATGGCGGCGACGCGAAGTATAAATATTTAAATGGACGTTTCTCGCGAATTAACTATCCGAGTGCCGTGAAACGTTGCACGTTAAATGCTTACACAAATGTTGATCCACTGGCATCTAATTTATTTGAATTGTTTGCATAATCACAAGATGGCTGCTGTGCGTAATTTTAAAATCTCGTTTTTACTTCTAGTGTTCTAATCATGCGATTGAAGTTTGAATACCACACGTACACAATAATCTTAATATAATAGTACAAAAATAAAAATCCAACCTGGCGACCATCTGAAATATTTAGACGGTTCTCAATATCTACGAATCTGTTACAGCAATTAAACTGAAATTTTGTATGTTGATAGAGGCAATTAGCATGAGCAGGATATATGAAAATAGGCTGTACAGTTCTTCACGGAACTACTTGTTATACTTGTGGTCACACTGTCCTTATGCAAGGTTTCGACACTGATGTGTAACTCTGTAACGGTCTGTTACTTCTTCACGCAAAATTATATCTCCCGCAGAGATGTTGGTTGGTTCCTCAGTTTATGGGCTGCGACAACGCGGTCATATAACCCCGTGTACTTTGGGTGAGTGTAGAATTTGTCTGATAAGCGGTGTGAATTGTGATGGCTGTATTAGTCTGTAATTCAGGTAAGGAATGCAGACGCTAAATTTCAAGCAGTAGTTCCTAATGTTGCTACCAGATTCTAACGTCAACGCCACCTAGCTGTGAACTTGGCTACTAGATGCCACCTCAATCAGCAACTCGCAACGAACGTTGGAACTTCCCTTCCGAAAGAAAGCATACTGAGGGATTTTTAGCGCTCTTAGAAAATCTGACGACTTCGGCCGGCTTTGAACCCGCGACTTTTGGCATAGAAGTTAAGTCACCGAAGCCGCTTCACACTTAGTCAGATGGAAAACTGAATGTGATCTCGTGCGAGTGCGTTGTCATGGCAACGTCTGATGGCTCATCCCTCATCAATTTAGTAGTGTTGTCATGGCAACCTCTGATGGCTCTTGGCATTTTCTTATAATTCCGAAATTATTTTTCTCATCCCTTGGCGTAATGGTGGCTCATATCAAAAATTATTTCAGACAAATGTTTTAGGTAATTATTAGGGGAATACTGTCCATTTTGTACGGTTTTGATATTGTGCCTATTAACAGAGATATGATTAATGTTTCCCGAAAAAAACACTTTTTCCCACCCCTTTGGTCAATGGTTGGTGCTATCAAAAAACGTTTCAAACATAAATTTCTGAGCTTTATCCGACACATAATATGAACTTTGAACGGATTCGATATTTCACATATTAATAGAGTTATAGCAATATTTCATTTTTTCGAAAAAAAAAAGTCCCCCATTTTCATCCCCTTCGACCGATTTAGCCCAGTAACGAACTTGTCCGAGATTTTAAGGGTATACATATTCGGTAAAAAAATCAAAGTGTTTGGTGCAAAATTACGGCAGTTATCGTGTCCACAAGAAACTGATATACATATATACATATATTACATAAATTATATATAAACTTTTGAACTGACGGTGGTTTTGGGGTCTGGGGGATGTGAAACGCGAAGATATGTCGAAATTTTCCGGAAATCGAAACATGGTACCCATTGCAATAGTTAGCTTTCTAATGAAATCTACCTAAAATACTACCGTCAACGACACCTAGCTGTGAACTTGGCTACTAGATGCCACCTCAATCAGCAACTCGCAACGAACGTTGGAACTTCCCCTCCGAAGGAAAGCAAACTCAGGTTTTTTAGCGCTCTTAGTAAATCCGACGACTTCAGCCGGGTTTGAACCCGCGACTTTGGGCATAGAAGTTCAGCATGCTACCAGTTCCGATACCGAAGTCGCTTCCCACTGATATATGAAAACTGAATGTGATCTCGTCCAGTGGCGTTGTCATAGCAACTGCTGATGGTCATCCCTTATCAATTAAAAGTAAAGTTGTCATGGCAACCTCTCTTGGCACTTGGCATTTTCTTATAATTTAAATCATTTTGTTCACCCCGTGGCGTAATGGTGGGTCATATCAAAAATTCTTTCAGACAAAAGTTTTAGGTAATTATTGGAGGAATATTGTCCATTTTGTGCGGTTTTGATATTGTGCCTATTAACAGAGATATGATTAATGTTTCCCTAAAAACCCACTTTTTCCCACCCCTATGGTCAATGGTTGATGCTATCAAAAAACTTATTTGACATAAATGTTTGGCACTTATCCGACACATATTATGAACTTTGAAGGGATTCGATATTTCATGTATTAAGAGAGTTATAGCGATATTTCACTTTTTCGAAAAAAGCCCCCCATTTTCACCCCCTTTGACCGATTTTGCCCATTAACGAACTCGACCGAAATTTTATAGGGATACATATTATGTAAAAAATTCAAAGTGATTGGTGGAAAATTACGGCAGTTATCGTGTCCACAAGAAACTGATATAGATAGATAGATAGATACATATATACATAAATTATATATAAACTTTTGAACTGACGGTGGTTTTGGGGTCTAGGGGATGTGAAACGCGAAGATATGTCGAAATTTTCCGGAAGTCGAAACATGGGACCCATTGCAATAGTTAGCTTTCTAATGAAATCTACCTAAAACAATCAGTTTGGTTGCTGTCAAAGATTCTTAGATATTGAGAACCGTCTAAATATTTCGGATGGTCGTCATTTTGGATTGTTATATGCACAGGCCATAGAGTTAAGAACCATTAAAAGAAAATTATTGGGCAGCTTCATTATTCAAACTTTCACTTCGATCACATGATTTCGACACAAGAAATAAAAACTTAATTTTAAAATTTTGCTCAGCCGCCATCTTGAGGTTAAGTAACTTTAACTAAATTAGATGCCAGTGCATTACAATATGTATAATCATTAACTGTACCACATTTCACTGCGCTCAGATGGCTAAATCGCGAGAAAGGGCTATTAAAATGTTCAAATTCGTTTCGCCGCCATGTTCGTTTTGTACTTTACAGGTTTTTGAAAGTTACAAATATAAACTTTCAGTAGTGCCCTTTATCACCGTACAAAATTTCAGGGTGATATCGGTAATAGTTTCGGAGATATAGAATGCCAGTGAAATATTTCGCACAGCCACCATCTTGAGGTTATGTAAACAATTTAACTAAATTTGACGCCAGTGCATTAAAATATGTATAAACATTTGCTCTACCAAGTTTTATTACATTTGGATGGTTAAATCGCGAGAAATATATATATATATAAAAGTATCAAATTCGCTTGGCCACCATGTTGGTTTTGTAGCTACCAGGTTTTTGAAAGTCTCATAGGTGAACTTCTAGTAGTGCCCTTTATAATCGTACAAAATTTCAGAGTGATATCGTTAATAGTTTCGGAGATATTGAATGCTGGTGAAATATTTCGCACAGACGCCAAGTTGGATTGGTGAGACGTAATAAAATATGAAGGGAACGGTCGGGGTCGGCCAAAGTTTTGCTATGACTTTACCGAGTTTCATTGAAATCGCTCCAGCCGTTTAGAATTTTTTAGGGACACACACCACACACACACATACGCACACACATACACACACACGGACAAAAGGTCATCTCCCAAGCCTATTTTTAGCCTATTTTCAATTTAAAAAAAATAGGCTTATGAGATCACCTTTTGTCCGTGTGTGTGTGCGTGTGTGTGTGTGTGTGTGTGATTCGTGTGTGTGTCCCCCCCTAATAAAATCTAAACGGCAGGAGCGATTTGAATGAAACTCGGAAAGTTCATAGCACTATTCCGGGCGACCTCGACCGTGCCCTTCAAATTTTGTTACGACTCACCAATCCAATATGGTGGCTGTGCGAAATATTTCACCGGCATTCAATATCTCCGAAACTATTACCGATATTACCCTGACATTTTCTATGGTGATAGAGGGAACTACTATAAGTTCACTTATGTGACATTTGAAAACCTGGTAACTACAAAACCAACATGGCGGCCAAGCGAATTTGCGACTTTTAAATAGACGTTTCTCGCGATTTGGCCAACCAAACGCAATGAAACTTATTACAGTATATGTTTATATACATTTTAATGCACAGACATCTAAATTCGTTCAATTGTTTACATAATCACAAGATGGCGGATGTGCGAAATATTTCACCGGCATTCTATATCTCTGAAACTATTAGCGGTATCTCCCTAAAATTTTGTACGAAGATAAAGGGCACTACTGGAAGTCCATCTATAAGACTTTCAAAAACCGGTTAACTACAAAACGAACATGGCCGCCAAGCGAATTTGAAAATTTTAAATAGACCTTTCTCGCGATTTAATGTTCCAAGCGCACTGAAACCTGGTACAGGAAATATTTATACACATTGTAATCCACTGGTATGTAATTTAGTTCCATTTTTTACATAACCTCAAGATGGCGGCGGTGCGAATTTTAAAATTAAGTTTTTATTTCTTGTGATGTAGTCATGCGATCGAAGTGAAATTGAATAATGAACCTACGCAATAATTTTCCTTTAATGGTACATGACTCTATGGCCTATACATTTAACAATCCAACATGGCGACCATCCGAAATATTAAGACGATACTGAATATCTACGAATCTATTTTAGCAATCAAACTGCATTTTTTAATTTCCATAGGGGCTATGAACTTAAATTCACCTATAGGACTTTAAATAACCTGGTGATCACAAATCCAACATGGCGGCGACGCGAATTATAAATATTCACATGGGACGTTTCTCGCAATTTAACCATCCGAGTGCAGTGAAACTTGGTACAGTAAATCCTTATACGAATGTTAATCCACTGGCATCTAATTTATTTCAATTGTTTCCATAACCTCAAGATGGCAGCTGTGAAAAATTTTAAAATCTCCTTGTTACTTCTTGTGTCCTAAATATGCGATTGAAGTTTGAATACTACACGTTCACATTAATATGCATGTAACAGTACATAACTCTAGGACCTACATATATAAAATTCAACATGGCGACCATCCGAAATATTTAGTCGGTTCTCAATATCTACGAATCTATTACAGCAATCAAACTGAAATTGTGTATGTTGATAGTGGCAATTAACATAAGTAGGATATATGAAAATAGGCTGTATAGTTCTTCACGGAACTACTTGTTTGTTTTCATAAAATAAAAATAGGCTAAAAATCAAAGAAATTCAAAATTCAAAACCAGAAGAGGAAGCAAACACAAAACCAATAGCAAAAGACACGAAGCAAAAAAAAAAAAAGCTTAAGTAGAAAACAACAATGTCGCCTCCGTAGCGTAGCGGTCAGCATGGTTAGCTGCCGCCCCGGAGGTCCTGCGTTCGATTCCCGGCTCTGCCACGAAATTTCAAAAGTGGTACGAGGACTGGAACGGGGTCTACTCAGCCTCGGGTGGCCCAAATTAGTAGAGGGGGTTCGATTCCCCCTCAGCCATCCTGGAAGTGGTTTTCCGTGGTTTCCCAATTCGTCTTCGGGCAAATGCCGAGATGGTACCTTCATCAAGGCCACGGCCGCCTCCTTCCCTCTTCCTTGCCTAACCATCCTAACCATCCCTTACCTTCCCTCATGAGGCCCCTGTTCGCTTTTCAGGTGAGGCCGCCTGGGCGAGGTGCCAATCACACCTCACCAGTTGTATCCCTTCCGATTCGATGTTCCCCGCTTTGGGACACTGCCCGTAGAGGCGGTAGTGGTGAGTTCCCTCGCTGAGTCCGTGGGTTCCACCAACCTGGAGGGTAAAACTACTAAGAAAAAAAAACAACAACAAACCAAAAACCAAAAACGCAGTTAATTGAGATTAGACTCCTCTCATCCCCCTGCAAAAGAAAAACCTAGTTACGCCACTGTCCTATTGACTTGACATGAGCTGTTGTTTTCCTCGTTTCTTCCTTGGATTCGGATGACTCTGATGACTGATGATCGTTGATTAGGCATACGCAATTCCTGGGTGATAGTGACAACTTCACCATTTGTTCTCATCACGAAGCGCAGGTGTCAATTCGTAAAAAGTGCACCTGATCTCTACGGAGCCCACACGCTGCCATTTATGAAATCCTGCATGCATTGAATTCAGGTCACCTTGGTACTGTATGAAGCGAGCAGCAGGCCCTTCTGTCACGCCCCTTTGTTGTCCAGATCAAAAGATAAAAAGAGTTAACTCCATGGCACTGGGACATAC
This sequence comes from Meconema thalassinum, assembly GCA_946902985.2. NCBI lineage: Eukaryota > Metazoa > Arthropoda > Insecta > Orthoptera > Tettigoniidae > Meconema > Meconema thalassinum. The sequence continues at coordinate 167,971,017 of OX336391.1, forward strand.
AAGGATAAACAAGAACCTTTCTACACGGAATGTTAGGTGTGAATGAGAATTTGCTGTACAAATGGTTATGAGTAACAAAAAGAGATTAAGGTACAATATTATTTTAAACGTAAAAGGTATTTTAAAAAAATTCGACCTTGCCAGGATTCGAACCTGGAATCTTCTGATCCGTAGTCAGACGCGTTATCCGTTGCGCCACAAGGCCACGCAGATTTTAGCAGAGACTCAATAAGTAACTTTCACTGAATGTTATTAATAGGAATTGTACTACTCTCGCACAGATGGTGTTCTGACTCGTGTAGTCACGTGGACAGTTCAACGACCGATATCTCAAAATAAGAGCAATAACTGTCGCCTCCGTAGCGTAGTGGTCAGTGTGGTTAGCTGCCACCCGGAGGTCCGTGGTTCGATTCCCGTCCCTGCCACGAAATTTGAAAAGTGGTGTGAAGACTGGAACGGGGTCTACTCAGCATCGGGTGGTCCAAATGAGTAGTGGGGGTTCGATTCCCACCTCAGCCATCCTCAAAAGTCGTTTTCCGTGGTTTCCCACTTCGTCTTCGGGCAAATGCCAGGATTGTACCTACCGTAAGGCCACGGCCGTCTCCTTCCCACTTCCTTGCCTAACCCTCCCACTGTTCCCATCCTTTAATCAGGCCCCTGTTCGCTTTGCAGGTGAGGCCACCTGGGCATAGTGCTGGTCACACATCCCAGTTGTATCCCCGATTCAGAGTCTCAAGCTCCAGGATACTGCCCTCAGTGGCGGTAAAGGTGGGATCCCTCGCTTAGTCCATGGGAAAAACCAAAACCTGGAGGGTAAAACGTTAGCGAAAACTACCATGTGTCCACATGTGATCGAACCGAGAAACTTGTACTTCTGAGACGCACGAGATAATCATTACACTGGGAAAACGGACGAACGTTGTATTCTGCGGTCTGCTCTTCACGAGTACCAGCAAATACTTCAACAACGCGCTTGAAAAGAGCGATAATTAATTGCCATCGTGGTCATCAGCTCCGAGTACTTGAGTATGGCTGACACTCAGCATTCTGATAATGTGTGTACTAGTGTGTGTTTGTAATCGCGGTTAAGGCAGGGAAGGGGGCTACCTTTGCCTTATGCCTGCCTGCAGTAAACGTGGGAAATTACGTAAGATGGCTGAGTAAGGGAATCAAGCCCACTACCTCTCAGAGATGGCACTCTAGCCTTTGCCTGCCTCGTTGCATAGAAGCTAGGATTCTTGGCTGTCACCCCGGAGGTCTAGGTTCGATTTCCGCTTCTGCCAAGAAACTTAATTCTGGTCTGAGGGCTGGAACCGGACACACTCAGAATCGTGAGGCAAAACTGAGGAGAGGTTGATTCGATTCCCACCTCAGCCACCCTAGAAGTGGATGTTACGTGATGTTCCTACTTCTACTCCAGGAAAATGCCGGTATGGTTTCAAACTTTAAGCCACGGCCACCTCATTCCCAATTCTCACCTGGATTACCAATAAACACACTACTACAGGTACCACAATAACAGAGGTTTAGTTAGTTATTGTTGTTTTAAGGGGCGGAACTACGAGGTCATTTGTCCCTCTTAACACAGATTAAAGATTACAAATTTGGAATTGAATTAAATATTTTGAGGTGGACGCCTAAATTTAAAAAGACCAAAAATTAATAAAACAAAAACAAAAAATTAAATAAAAATTAAAAATTATAAAAATAAACGTCGCCTCCGTAGCATAGCGGTCAGCATGGTTAGCTGCCGCCCCGGAGGTCCTGTGTTCAATTCCCGGCTCTGCCACGAAATTTGAAAAGTGGTATTGTACCCGTTCGTCCTGGGGATGCGATGACCCATCTGCTATTACATCGCATTCCTGGATTTCCAGGACAGAGCGGAGTTAAATGAACCTGAAGTCAAATAAGGAATGTGCCGGAAATTCAGTTGAAATATCACAAAAGCAGAGGGTAACACGAGATAAGGTATCTCCAGGGTCGTTACGGGTTTAAATTTAATAAAAAATACAAATATAAATGGGCGCCATCAACTGAATCCCTAGCAAACCACATCCTTCCTGGTTAAGCCTTAATTAAGACAAGGAAAGAAATAGGAAAATCACATCATCATCAGATCACAACTAAGATAAAAACAAATTTATTCAACTTTGATAGTCAGACAGACGTATTAAACACTCATCCTACCTGAGAGCATGGTCGAATGCCAACGTTAAATTGTCATTGTCCAGAAAATCGAACCATCTCTATTCTACTCAAAGTGTATTTAATCCACATAAAATAGGAAACATTTCTAAAGTTCTCTTGGGTTCTCAGGATCACCGTAGCGTCACTGACATTCGTGATACCTGAGACCTAACTTCTTTTTAAATTAACATCATGAATGTGGATGTAAAAATATAATTAATCTGTCTAAACACATATATTCTAAGCACATATTTAAATATCACATAATTTATGGCTTGCATGGCATTATTCAAATGCTGAATATGTTAGTAAAATGCTCCTAAACATCGAATAATTAATTTACACTATTTACACTGTCATTAATAATTGCTTGTTCGTGAATCACAGAAAATCCACTACTCATTGGTTGTAATCATCATCATCATCAAAATTAAATATTTTTCACATTAATTCTCATCTCAAAATTCACTATATTCATGTCAGAATAATTAATTCATTATCATCAAATCATTTAAATGAATATTATGATCATCACTTCATTATGCTCTCTAATTATTCACAAACTATCATTTCATCCTCTCCTTCAGATTAAATCATCTTAAATCATCAATATAACTTGTTTAATTCATCAACTCAAGTTGCAATTCTTCAAATTATATCTCAATTAAATTTACTTAAATTCATTTAAATTTATTAATCATCAGCTTCTTTAATTAATTATCACCTTCTAATTCAGTTATTCATCATCTATTCAATCATCTATTAATTTCTTTAAATCAGCTTATTTATTCAACCTTTAATTCATCCATTTATTTAATTCATTGATCTATTCCAAAATTTAATTTGTCAATTTATTTAAGTTTTATTCATCTGGTTATTTAGATTTTTATTATTTCATCTAGTCATTCTGATTTTTATTTCATTAGGTCAGATCATTAATATGCTTAAATTTCAGATTATTATTTCATTAATTATTATCATCAGAAAATCTTGTATTATCAACATTATTTATTTGTTTAATTTCCTAACAAATTGTTTAATATGGGTTATAGAACGTTGTCTTACAGTTTTATCACTTCCAAGTTATATCTCGTATTCAATTATCATGCCAAAAAATATTATTGCCTTCACAAATTCACGTTGGATCTCACTATCCACAATTACATTATATATTTTCACTTTATCAAATATCTCATTTGAATACCACAATTATTCCACAAAACTCCATAAATATTCAGCGCACAGCATGAATCTCAAAAATTATGCTAGACTGGGTTCGACAACCTCATGTCTGCTTCAAAATACATTAGCAATATTGCAACTTCCACTTGGCAACTTCCACAAAATGCCTATCACAAACTTCACTTAATCACGTTGCATGATCTACAAATTATATAACTGGCCTCAAATTATCAACGCACACAATCTCCAATAACTGTAATTAATCTGATCACATCTAGACAACTTCTTAAACAATTAGGAAAAATATTACCTTAGTAATCGTAATCAAATTCAAAATCTGCTTTCAAATAGCATAAATTCTCTTAAAATTCTCATAATTCACTTCACAGAAAAACACTAATGTGCTATAATCTCTCACATCAAAAATATGCAATACTGATCTGCCTTAAAATAAATCTGACCATTAATGATTCATCTTACAAGATTCAATTACTTTAAATCCTTCTCAATGGTATCAAATTCAATCATAAAAATTATCAAAAGCATCATCTGTAACAGCTGTTAACTGAAAGTACTCTCAAAAGAGTATAGCAACAAAATATTGGATTGGCAAACAAGAATTACAAAATGTAACCCTGTTGACATTTATTTTTAATTTATTTAACAAAATTCGACTGATATATGACTAGTAGTTTCTTGTTTGATCCTCTTACAATCTCAAGTACACTCGGATGATAAAAATGAGTTCCTCAATGGCAAGTAAGATGAGTAACCAGCACACGATCGTATAAATACGAAAGGCCTTGCCCCGTTGTCTAACATGATAATGCCCTGAACGATGGGTAAAGATGTGTACCACCACGCAATCGTATAAATACGAAAGGCCCCATCTCGTTGTCTAATGAGTGAATGTACCAGATTGGAATCAACAAGTCTCTAGTTGTCACATAAAAGCGATATTCATTCACTTGAGTGAATAACATCTTAATATCTCCAAACAATCCAATGGAAAAAATCCCTACTGATGAATAATACACACTCGCTAGTATGCAATGAACTGACAAAGTGATTTAAATAATCCAATTGCAGATCACGAGTTCGAAATACTCGCCACAAAAAAATAACTATCCAAGAAAACTATCCTTACTGGAAAATGTCTAAAAGACCAAACATCTGCTTAATAAAGCCAACCAATGGTGAGAATTTCGTATAATGGTGCCTGCCATGTCATATGGTAACGCCATATTCTAGCAAAATGGAGCAAATAATGTCTAAGCCATGTCTAAATAATCGTAGAACTCCTACTAGAAAAATATACAAGTATGCCCAGTGTTCATGGAAAAATCATATCAGAAAGTCATAACTCTTACAGTACCTTCTCATATCAGCTGTTTAATATATTTCAAAGATCGTCGATTATCTTCGTGTGTAGTAAATTTCTCGAAAGATCGACGTGAATATCGTATCTCCCACGCGAAAACGATCGCCTTCATATCCCAAGTGAATCAGCTGTTAGACCTCCTCTTCTTCAGGAATCGAATCCATCGCTCCGTGGTGCCATCGCGTCTCTGTCTCCGTTTACTCCGACATGATGAACTGTATGTTATCCATAGCGGATACTGTCCAAATTCTTACGTAAATTTTCATAAAAGCAGCGTACCCCATATTCTTCCTCAATGTTACGCCACTGTCCCATACAATGTTCGGTTTGCTTGTTAAAAGTTCAATCTCCACAGCGGTTAAGTCTCACTTGCAGAAAATAAATTTTATTTATGAGAGTGTATAAGTTTTTGAAACACCCTGTAGCTGTGTTCGTACTCGATATTCTATAATAATTCATAAAAAGGAATTGCATTAATGCACATGCTAATGTTCATAAGTGCATATAATTGTAACATTTCGTTTGCCTAAAAGCGTTAATGTTAGTTTGACCCCATGGTCGCTCTACATGTTCCGTTATGAAATGCATAGTCGTAATGTCGTTTGAATATCTAAGTTCATAATTGCAGCATATTACAACCATCCGCCTGCACAATTCTATTACTGAACACAAGTCCCAACTCAATGTTGTAACTGAATTTTGAAATGAAGTTCAGCTTCTTTAATATTGCCTGCGTATAAAAGTCGGAAACAGCCCGCTCGGATCTACTGCACTGTTCCAGAATGATCTACGCTTAAAGCCGGCCTCGCCATGCCGCTTCGCTCTGTTGTTCTGCGTTACAAAATGCAGCTCGAAATAAAGTTCTCAATCTCGTATTACAATGCTGTTCTGACCCCGGCCCTTCTCCTGCTTACACCGTACAGCCTGCCTCGTAACCGGTCTTCTCGCCGTCTACCGTACGTTGCTCGCCTTGGCTCACTGTCCTACTTTCGCTCTCTGCTTGGTTAAGTAATACTGTTCGTTTTCACGCCACGTAACAAGTGCTGTGCACCGCTCAACTTTACCGTACACTCTGCGCATGTGTACTACTCAGCTCGCTGGCTGAACTCGATTGATGTGTCTGGACTGCTTTAAGGAGCTCGTACCTGGCGCAGTCACGTGATGCATCCCCCACCTACTGTGTTCATGCGTTACAAATATAATCTCGACCACCATCATCTCGGCTATTAAGTTATACAATAACTTAAGGGATTATCTGTCTTTCTTCAAGTTATTACCATATATATTGCTTGACATTTCTTCTCTTTTGAGATGATATAATTCTATGTTCCATATAGATCTTAATAAGACTTTAATATTCCTCCCATAATTCCATCTGCTTGACTGGCAGTGCCTTCTTGATCCTTGGCCTTCTACGTCATTTCCTAACATTCCTCTCTACTCGATCTGAGCGCTATCTTTACAATTTTTCCCATAAATCTCAACTACGGCTCAATGTCAGCTGGCGTAGCCGATAGCCTCAACTGGGTATCGGGTACAGTATGAGGACTGGAACAGGGACTACTCAGCCTCGGGTGTTCCAAATGAGTAGAGGGGGTTCGATTCCCACCTCAGCCATCCTGGAAGTGGTTTTCCGTGATTTCCCACTTCGTCTTCGGGCAAATTCCGGGATGGTACCTTCTTCAAGGCCACGGCCACCTCCTTCCCTCTTCCTTGCCTATCCATCCTGGCCATCCATTACCTTCCCTCATGAGGCCCCTGTTCGCTTTGCAGGTGAGGCCGCCTGGGCGAGGTGCCAATCCCACCTCACCAGTTGTATCCCTTCCGATTCGATGTTCCCAGCTCTCGGACACTGCCCGTAAGAGGCGGTAGTGGTGAGTTCCCTCGCTGAGTCCGTGGGTTCCACCAACCTGGAGGGTAAACGACCAAAGAATAAAAATAAAAATTACAGAAAAACAAAACATTATCATTTAAAAACGAACAAGTCGTTGGGTCAATTTATACTGAAGAATTTAGATTGCTGGCCCTAACCCACTCTCACTTATAAAGCGGATAACGCGATCAGCAGTCACCGCGTCATCGGCTAATATAAGTTTGAGTGTCATCTGCAAACCAAGGTTTCTTCGTAAGTCAGCAAGATCCACACACTCGGTGAAAACGGCTCCACAGGTACAAAGTGGGGGTCTTCCCTTCTCATTAGGTACGAGTGGGTGGATCTTGTATGACCTATCCTTAGCCTACACAAAATGAATAACAGAGGTTATCAGACAAATTCTATACATACACGCACCCAAGCACCTGGAGCTAAATGACCACGATGTCCAAGCCCCTCAAATTAAACAACAACAACAGCAATACTTATCAAACGGAGCGACTATTACCATCGTGGTCATCAGCCCCGAGTACTTGAGTGTAGCTAGGGCAGGGGAAGGAGGCTACCGTGGTCTTACGTCAGCCTGCAATAGAAGTGGGAATTACGTAGACCTAAAACCACTTCATGAATGGCTGAGTAGGGGAATGAAACCCGCCTCCTCTCTGAGAGCCTCACAAGGATGATTTTTTTTATTATTACTTTTTTAGCGTATGGCTATTAGTGCCGGGAGTGTCCGAGGACATGTTCGTCTCGCTAGTGTTGTAGCTGCTTCGAGGCGGACACCCAATGGGTGAGCTACAAGTACCGTCGCGTATGGAGTGTTGTCTGGGGAGGAAAGTTTGAATGTAAGGACAAGGAGTTGGAAGGTAGCGGCTGTGGCCTATAGTTAGGGACCAACCCTGGCATTTGCCTGGAAGGAAGATGGGAAACCACAGAAAACCATCTTCAAGGTTGCTTCGAACCTCCTCGCCTCCAGGATGTGAGCGACTGCCAGCAGTCATGCCGTGATGACCACGGTCAACTCACCCGGTACAAGGATGATGGTACCACACTTTAACCTTCAAACCAGAATTAAAGTTCATGTATCGCCGGAATGAAACTAAGAATCTCTGGGACAGGAATTTCGGTATATACCCCTGGACCATGGAAAGGGGATTTAACACATACATGCAGAGCGACGATAATCACGATTAATTGTGACCGGACCTTGTCCGGATTATCAAAAGTCCGGATTTTCCAAAAGAAACAAAAAAAGGTCCATTGAGTTCATAACAAAGAGAAATCTTGTTAAAACCGTTAATAATTCACTTTATTGGTTAAATAATTGGAGCAGATAAATAAAACAATTAATTAATATGAGCGTCGCCTCCGTGGTGTAGTGGTCAGCGTGCATAGCTACCACCCCGGAGGTCCGAGGTTCAATTCCCGGCTCTGCCACGAAATTTAAAAAGTTGTTTGAGGACTGGAAGGGGGTCTACTCAGCCTCGGGTGGTCTAAATGAGTAGAGGAGGTTCGATTCCCACCTCAGCCATCCTCGAAGTGGTTTTCCGTGGTTTTCCACTTCATCTCCAGGGAAATGCTGGGATGGTATCTAACGTAAGGCCACGGCCACCTCCTTTCCTCATCCTTGCCTATCTCTTCCAATCTTCCCCTCCTTTTCCATCCCTCATAAGGCCCCTGTTCGCTTTGCAGGTGAGGCCGCCCGGGGGATGTGCTGGTCCCACCTCCCCAGTAGTATCCCCAATACAGGTGTTTCAATCTCTAGGACACTGCCCTGATGGCGGTAATGGTGGGATCCCTCGCTGAGTCCGAGGGAAAAGCCAACCTATAGGGTAAACCGACTAAAATAATAATAATAATAATAATAATAATAATAATAATAATAATAATAATATCATCATCATGAAAATGAAAATCCACAGCCTGCTTCCAGTCTCCGACCGGGTCAGGAATGGAATGAATGAAGCCCCCATCTAGCGGCGAGGATATGAACTGTGCCGGCTGCCGAGGCCTGACGCACTCCTCTGGGGCAATGACTAAATGAATGACAGATGAAATGAAATGATAGTGGAGAGTGTTGCTGGAATGAAATTTTTGACAGGGAAAACCGGAGTACCCGGAGAAAAACCTGTCTGCCTCCGTTCTGTCCAGCACAGATCGCACATGGAGTGACCGGGATTTGAACCACGGACCCAGCGGTGAGAGGCCGGCGTGCTGCCGCCTAAGCCACGGAGGCTTCAATATCATCATCATAATGAATAATAATAATAATAATAATAATAATAATAATAATAATAATAATAATAATAATAATAATAATAATAATAATAATAATAATAATAATAATAATAATGTGAACTTATAATTAACAGAATACTGTAGAGTTTATACATTGCCAGAGCTCATTAAAAATCTGTTATTGATTTTTGAACTACAGTTGTGGTTCGCTATTTTGCGGCCAAGTCTTTGATTCGTAGCGATATGACGACCTCGCCCAGCCCGTCGCAATAACGTTTTTGATTGACAATGTATGTATGTATGTATTCACTTCAACTTTATTTTAAACCGGAATTTAATCAAGATTAACTACGGTCCAGATTTTCGACGTCCGGATTTTCAACGATCCGGGTTTTTGACGCCCGGATTATCGACGTCCGAGTTTTTGACGTCCAGATTATTGACGGTCCGGATATTTGGCGTCCGGATTATCGACGTCCAAGTTTTCGACGTCCAAATTATTGACATCCGAGTTTTCGAGGTCCGGATTATTGACGGTCCGGTTTATCAACGTCCGAGTTTTCGACGTCCATATTATCGACGTCTTAGTTTTCGACGTCCGGATTATTGACGATCCGAGTTTTTGACGTCCGGATTATTGACGGTCCGGATATTTGATGTTCGGATTATCGACGTCCGAGTTTTCGACGTCCGGATTATTGACGGTCCGGATCTTCGATGTTCGGATTATCGACGTATGGATTGTCGACGCTCGGATTATCGACGTCTGATTATCGATGCTCTTCTGTAATACTATTTGTGATACTCTTACTTGATAGTCTTAATCCGCAGCGTTGCCGTGTTCGTTAAATCGGGCACCACGGCCAGGAGGCCATCTGCAGGAAAATCCGGCGATTGAAGGTTCAAATCCCGGCGCTGGCAGCGGCTATCCTGGATGTGTTTTTCCCCGTTTTTTTTCTCACTCCCTCCAGGCAAATGCCGGAGTGCCCGGGCGCCTGCCCCATCCCTCCCAGATATATTTACACACACTACTACAGTCATCGAGCCTCCGTGGCTTAGGCGGCAGCACGCCGGCCTCTCACTGCTGGGTCCGTGGTTCAAATCCCGGTCACTCCATCTGAGATTTGTGCTGGAGAAAGCGGAGGCCGACGGGCTTTTCTCCGGGTACTCCGGTTTTCCCTGTTGCAATTTCCTTCCAGCAACACTCTCCACTATCATTTCATTTCATCTGCCAATCATTTAATCATTGCCTCAGGGGAGTGCGACAGGCTTCGCCAGCCGGCACGGTTCATATCCTCCCCGCTAGATGGGGGCTTCATTCATTCCATTCCCTGATCCGGTCGGTCGACTGGAAGCAGGCTGTGGATTTTCTTTTTCACTACAGTCATCACTGCGATACAGGTTATCAGACGAGTTCAAATCATACTCCCCCCTTAAAACAACAATATCTAACTAACCGATGGAGGCATGGTGGCGCAGCGGTCAAGATGTTGGCTCTCTCCGCGGCGGACCGGGTTCGATTCCCGGCCAATGCATGTGAGATTTTGAACGGGGAAATTCCATGTTTTCGGTTTCCACGTAGAAATTAAGTCCCCTGGCTCATAATCGCGAGATTAACGGTCACGTAAAACTACAAGCTTCCTTGACTAACCGGCCACGATGACCGAGAGTGGTAACGCGCTATATCGTTCCACGCTGGCATCAAGAGAGCGTGGGTTCGAACCCCATCTCAGCCATCGAGAAAATGGTTTTGGTTGTTTCTTATTTTCTTCACCAGGCAAAGGACTTAAAGTCTGTTCGCCGAGTCGAGAGAGTGCGCGTAAGTACTTAAACGTGGTCACTTGACTACCTGGACTGGGAAACACGCCCAGTTCATGTCATCGGCTCTGCCGGACAGGGGTAGCCAAGAAGCTCCGAGATCATTAGTCATGCCGTAGCCCTAGACAATACAAGACTTGCTGCACTGTATAGCCTACTGTTGCCTGTCATATGCAGTTAAGAGCTAAGAACTTTCTTCGGCTTTTCCCATTTAATTGGGGTCGCCGGAGCCAACCAGGTTCATTTTGGTTTTGGCCAAGGATTTAAGGCCGGATACCCTTCCTGACGCCACGTGATTTTTCAGGTGAAAATTCCACCTCACTGTCACCGGGATTCGAACCTCGGCCTTCCGGATGAAAGACGAGCAGCTAAGCAACTAAGCCATCACGCTCCCCAATAAGCAATAAAGAACTAATTAATTAATTCAGTAAATAATTACATAAACGAACAATATTTATTTGGTGTATGGAATATAAAACATTAAATTATCACATACATGATATTCTATAATAGTTCCAGCTATTGAAACATAACTTCCTACATATCTCTATATACAAATATTCATGTTGTAAAAACAGGGATTTGGAGGTCAGGTAAAGCATTGATGTACTGTACCCGCTTAACGGAGGATGCTCAGTCAGTACTCGGCTTGGCTACTGCGGTTCGGGGCGTGTAACGTTCCCTCCACCACTGACTTATCATCCATAACGTGACTTAATGCCTTTCAGCTCTGTGGCCAGTTCACTGCGGCATGAAGCCATACAGAATGAATATTTCACATGCTATTTTATTTAAAAATGGATTTTTAACATAAGTACCACCTAAACCCTGTACAAATGTAATTTACAATAGCACTGTATCACGCGGGAATCTTGCAGTGCGGCCAACATTAGTACGGAATACGGTGCTGAAAGACAGCAAGTCATAGACTTAATAATTTTCTCCTCTGATCGCACTACATGTAGCATTCGTTTCTGGCTTAAACAGAAGGCAGGCTTAATTCTTTCCTATGCCGTTCAAAGGGCCTTGGGTCAATACTTCAGAAAACCGATCCAATTGCATTTTACCGGTCGTTATGGCAGCCACATATTAATCTACCCTCATACCAATTCAAGAGTGACCGAGCAAAAAGGGCTTATGGCTGCTTGTTGACAGCACAAGCTTTTCTACCATGTGAATACACAAGCTTCACCCATGGTGCGAAAATGGGGTGCTCATCGTAACCAGCAGAGTGCTCTGTCAGCGTGAGTTAGTTATTGTTGTCTTAAGGGGCGGAACTACGAGGTCATCTGCCCCTAGACTTCAGCGTTATCAAAACAATGTATATCGATAGGACGTCGGGACAACGTATTGTTACGGCTGTGATTTTGTGTCATCGCTCGCCGCATGAGTCACAACTGCCCCAGGGCTGGGCTGTGGCCTGCCTCCTGTATTGCGTGCGCCTTATGCAACAGGGCTACTAGGACAAAGGGATGATCCAGAATATTCATGACTGAGCCAGCGATGGAAACCTCGAGAAGCCGTGAACCCTGGATGGATCTAGAAGCATTTATTGAGTCACCGGCCTGCTATATAAGTGCGACCTGTCAAGCAGTGGTTGTTGTGTTTTAGGAGCGAGTGCGAGCGCTTATCCTGAGCGACAGAAGTGTGGAGACTTGCGAAACCCCTAGTGAAGCCGATTCTCTTGACAGCGAAGGGAGTGAGGAGCTTACAGGGGACTGCCTATGTTTTGAGCGAGTGTGCTTACTCAGTGCGAGAGAGGTCATTGTGGCGAGTTGCAAAACAGTGAGTGACAGACCTAGTGCAGCTATTTTCAGCCAGCGTACGGGACTGGACACATTAGCGAGAGGATTAACTGTGGTCTGTTGAAAAGTGAAAGGGGAAGTATTCTCGACGTGAGGAAACTGGAGTAAGGTAATAATTGCTTGTATTTGCTGTTGAGTAGTGTATCTTTCTGGCCACAATAAAGTTAATTATTTCTTTAAGCAGTAATTGGTGTTGTGCTTTCTACCCACCGCAATCCAGTTAACAAAAGTGCCACTAGGGGGGTGGCACGTAAGAACTGATGTCAGAAGTGGGATTACGAACTCAAGCACAAGCACAACACCTGGCGGTCCTGGTTTCAAAACCCGAGCAGGCCATTTTCTCTAATTTACCTGTGAGTGCATGCCCTTTACAAGACAAACAACTTAAATGGAGGCGCAATTGGCAGCATTGCTAGAAAAGTTAAATGGCATGGAAACCAAAATGGAGGACGGCCAGAAGAATTTAACCAAGGACCTAACTGCCAAATTAGAAGACGGCCAGAAGAAGCTAGAAGACGGCCAGAAGAAGATGGAAGACGGTCAAAATAAGTTAGCGGAGGACCTGAAGAAGATGGGAGACAGCCAGAAAAGTTTAGCCGAGGACCTAACTTCCAAATTAGAAGACGGTCAGAATAAGCTAGCAGAGGACCTGAAGGACGGCCAGAATAAGTTAGCAGAGGACCTAACCGCCAAATTTCTGGATGGCCAGAAAAATCTGGAAGAGTGTCTGCTGACGAAATTAGAGGAGAGCCAAAGGAAATTAGAACAGGGCCTACGTGAGGAAGTCGCAGCAGTGGAAAAGAAGTTCGACGCCTTACAAGTGGAAGTTGCCGAGCTGCGCCAACACCCGCTGATAGGGGTGGAGGAGAAATTCAACGCCTTGCAAGTGGAAGTTGCCGAGCTGTGCCAACGACCGCTGATGGGGGTGGAGCTGAGAGAGCGGTTCTACTGGATCGGATGCCGAACAGACGTGGAGAACCACTGCGCGAGGTGCCACGATTGCGCAGCCAGCAAGGGCCCAGGACGAAGACGACGGGGTCCACTGAAGACCTACAACGTGGGCGGCCCCATGGAGAGAGTGGCCATCGATGTTGCTGGGCCATTCCCGTTAAGCGAGGCAGGGAACCGCTACATATTAGTCGTCAGCGACTATTTTACCAAATGGCCGGAGGCGTATGCGCTCCCTAACCAAGAAGCCGCGACGATTGCAGAGACCCTGGTGAAGGAATTCGTCAGCCGGTACGGAGTACCCCTGGAGCTGCACTCCGACCAAGGGAGGAACTTCGAGTCGCAGGTGTTCCAGAACCTATGCCAGCTGCTGGGAATCCGGAAGACAAGGACAACGCCGTTACACCCTCAGTCCGACGGGATGGTAGAGCGATTCAATCGCACCATCGAGAACCATCTCCGAATAGTCGTCAGCGAGCACCAGAGGGATTGGGACAAACATCTTCCACTATTTCTCCTGGCCTACCGCGCCGCCGTGCATGAAGCCACCGGGTGCACACCTGCCCGGGCCATGTTTGGGAGGGAGCTCCGTCTACCTGTCGATCTTGCCTTCGGCTGACCTGGGAATGATCCGATCCCGGTAAGCCAGTATTGTCAAGAACTGGTCGACCAACTGGAGGACGTGCACGCGTTCGCGAGGAGGAAACTGCGGATCGAGACCGACCGAATGAAGACCCGATACGACCAGCAGACGGATGCCGGCGGATTCCACGAGGATGACCTGGTCTGGCTCTTCAACCCATTACGGAAGAAAGGCCTGTCACCCAAACTGCAGAAGACCTGGGAGGGCCCGTACCGAGTCGTGAAACGGATCAACGAAGTCGTCTACAGGATCCAGCGGAGCCCGAGGGCGAAGATGAAGATCGTGCATCGAGATCGCCTGGCAGCCTACGGAGGGACACAGACGGACCAATGATTGATCGGGGCGATCAGCCTTTTAGGAAGGTGGTGGTGTTACGGCTGTGAGTTTGTGTCATCGCTCGCCGCATGAGTCACAACTGCCCCAGGGCTGGGCTGTGCCTTGCCTCGTGTATTGCGTGCGCCTTATGCAACAGGGCTACTAGGACAAAGGGATGGTCCAGAATATTCGTGACTGAGCCAGCGATGGAAACCTCGAGAAGCCGTGAATCCTGGATGGATCTAGAAGCATTTATTGAGTCACCGGCCTGCTATACTGTATAAGTGCGACCTGTCAAGCAGTGGTTGATGTGTTTTAGGAGCGAGTGCGAGCGCTTATCCTAAGCGACAGAAGTGTGGAGACTTGCGAAACCCCTAGTGAAGCCGATTCTCTTGACAGCGAAGGGAGTGAGGAGCTTACAGGGGACTGCCTGTGTTTTGAGCGAGTGTGCTTACTCAGTGCGAGAGAGGTCATTGTGGCGAGTTGCAAAACAGTGAGTGACAGACCTAGTGCAGCTATTTTCAGCCAGCGTACGGGACTGGACTCATTAGCGAGAGGATTAACTGTGGTCTGTTGACAAGTGAAAGGGGAAGTATTCTCGACGTGAGGAAACTGGAGTAAGGTAATAATTGCTTGTATTGCTGTTGAGTAGTGTATCTTTCTGGCCACAATAAAGTTAATTATTTCTTTGAGCAGTAATTGGTGTTGTGCTTTCTACCCACCGCAATCCAGTTAACAAAAGTGCCACTGGGGGGGTGGCACGTAACAGTATATCACTACGACGGCAGCCATGTTGCTCAAGCGGTGAGCATTCTTCAACTGTTATCTGAGCGGCACTGCCGACAGGATCGCACCCCTCCTGGTTGCTTTAAACTGCCTGCCCATTCAACGATTACAGCATTGGTTTGAGCGTACAACCACGTTTCCAAATAATGGCGCTAGGAAGCAGCACCAAGTGACTGTGGCAGACATAAGTTTTATATTGATGTTAATGGCGAAGTTGTGTTTGGAATTTATTCTGAACGATTTTATAATGCTGTAAAGCTACGTGCCCTTTTGTAAATCAGAACAGGGCAAGTTAGAATATCGGGGAATCTCATTTCATGAGATACCATCGACAATTCACTGCGTGGGATGTGGTTACGTGCAATTTCCAGAGAAGGTGACGAAAAGGAAGCAAATAAAGAGAAAAATAAAAAAATACATAACTTAAATGAATGAATGATTAAGGGAGTAAATGCGTGAGTCAATAAATATGCTAGTAAATAAGTAAGTAAATAAATATGTAAGTAAATAAATAAATAAATAAGTAAATAAATATGTAACATTGTGGGGTTTGAAGCCATTTTTCAATGTTGCCGAAGTAAACAAAAGTTTGGTGCTTTTCAGTCGGTCAACACGAATGTACCCAAAAAGAGCTGGGTTATGCCCAAATCCTGAAATAAATTACATTAAATGTATTAATCTCATGTAATTTATTTCAGGATTAGGGCATAACCCAGCTCTTTTTGGGTACATTCGTGTTGACCGACTGAAAAGCACCAAACGTTCGTTATAAATATGTGAGTAAATACATAAGCAAAAGAATAAATAAGTAAATAAATAATTAAATAAATATGTAAGTAAATAAGTAAATAAAAAAGTGAATAATTAAGCACATAAATAAGTAAACAAATAAATAAGAAAATATGTAATTAAATAAATAAATGTGTAAGTAAATATGTAAATAAAAGAATAAGTACAAAAATAAGTAAATGAATAATTAAATAAATACATATGTAAGTAACTTATATGAGTAAATAAATAATTACGGGAAAATGAGCTAGACATTTCGCCCCTTAAAATAATCGCCTCCACCACATGTATTTTTGCTTTCCTTTATACTGAAAATTTGCCCGTAAGTATGTGTCCGAATACTTTTAGATGATTGAATAACAAAAGAACTAACTTAGTGTATTGTTTCCACGTCCGTCAATCTCGATATTTAAGCCTCCAAACATAACAATCCTTCATTTCAGGTATCTTCCTCTTTAAAAAGCCCCGGCAATCCCAGTGCGTTGGTGCTGCACCTAGCGGTGAATTAATGCATTTATCTTGTACGCCTGTGAGTGTCGAATGGGCAGGCAGTTTAAAGCAGCCAGGAGGGGTGCAATCCAGCCAGTAGTGCTGAACGGAGACATTGACAATACATGACGACACATCCACTTCACGGTAGTGTTGCTTAGCCTATATGTAAGGTATAAAATACACCACCATATGAGGTTTTGCGTGAGTAAACCCATTGGTTTAGAGAAAGATTATGCGTGCTATTTTCCGCTTATACAATTAGTACCGTATAAGTGGGGTTTCATTGGGGGTATACTGCAGTCTACTAGTGCACAATTCACGCGGATAAAGGCCGACAATGCAGGAATTTTACTATACAAGTAGCGATATAAATTGGGAAGTCGGGCGCGTTAAAGACAGCGGAGGAGTGAACTATATCCTTTCCACATCTATTTTGTATCATTACAGAAGGTATTTATAGCCAATGTAATTGGTATTCTAGCCGAAGGTAGGTCCGTGCCGCCAAAAAGGCTATCCTCAGCCGGAGTTAACGTGTGTTAGGGTGGCCAGGGCCTTTCCGCTCCTCCTTAGGTTTCCCTACCTTGAACCAGCATGCCATTCAAGTTCCGACCACGCCCAATGCTGCTTAACTGCGGAGTTCTCATGGGATTCGGTGTTTCAACATGGCCAGGCTTTATTCATATTCATATTCATATTCATTCATTTATTTGCAATGGGGGGTGTGTCCCCCGGTGGCAAATTGTATATACATAACAAATAAATAATTATACATAACAATTCAATAACAATTATACAACAATTAAACTGGAGTATTTACACAAACAGTCAGTCTTTTATTAAACACACCTATATGTTTGGGAAAAGGCTCTAAGACTGCGGCAGGTAGAGAGTTCTAGTTATCAATGGCACGGTTTACAAAAGAATATTTACCATAATTTGTTCGCTGTGGTCGGCCCTTAACTTTGAAAGGATGATCGCTCCTACCCATGTAAGTGGGCTTTCCCAATCGTTTGCTAAGCTCACCCCATGCTGGTTGATTTGTATACGTGTTGTACATAGCGCAGAGTCTAGATTTCATCCTCCTAGCCTCCAGTGATTCCCACCCAAGTTTCTTTAACATACGGCTCACACTGCTCCTGGGATTAAAGTCACTGAGCACAAATCTAGCGGCCTTTCTTTGTACCATTTCCAACTCATTGATGAGCCCTACTTGATATGGATCCCAAACCGCCGAGGCATATTCCAGAATAGGTCTTACAAGTGACAAATAGCCTAATACTTTAGCAGAGGTTCTACTTCCTTTTAATACCCTCATTACAAAGTGCAGGGATTTGTAAGCTTTTGAAACTACACATCCTACATGACTACTCCATTTCATATCATTCCTTACGTGAACGCCCAAGTATTTGCAAGAATCTTCTTCTACAAGTATTTCCGAGCCAATGTTATATTGAAAATCCTGCCTTCGCACTTTCCTTATTTTTAAGAGACTACATTTTCTTGTGTTTATTTTCATTTTATTTACAATCGCCCACTTATAGACCAGGTTCAGGTCCTCTTGAAGCACTGCATTGTCTTGTGAGTCATGTATCTTTCGATATATTACACAATCATCCGCAAACAATCGACAGTCACTGCGAATCCCATTTGGTAAGTCATTTATAAACGCCAAAAATAACAAAGTTCCGATTACGCTGCCCTGAGGGATACCCGACGTTACGGTAATTTCATCCGAGAATATGCCTTCGACGTTCACTTTCTGAGAACGACCCGTCAAAAATTCTTGGATCCATAAAATTACTCTTCTATCAATCTTCGTCAAAGCTAATTTATGGAGTAGCATGTCATGCGGAACGACATCAAAGGCCTTCGCAAAATCTATAACCACGGCGTCGACTGAAACTCCATGGTCTAACGATTCGCTAATGTCTTGAAAAAGTGATAGCATCTGACTCTTGCATGAGTAACCTTCTCGAAATCCATGTTGCCTATCATTAAACCATGATAATGTTTCCCACTGTTCCCTCAAGTAGTCGCAAATGAGATGCTCCATCTGTTTACAAACGACGGACGTAAGGCTAACCGGCCTGTAGTTGCCCAATTCAAGTCTGCTCCCTCCCTTAAGTATTGGGACTACCGTAGCTCTTTTCCAGTCATCTGGGATTTGCGCATTGTTTATGGACACATTAAACATCACCACCAAGTATCGTGCCACGGCCCTACCTCCTAGTTTAAGTACTTCACTAACAATATTATCAGGACCCTTTGATACATTGGAACGTAGTTTTTGTATTAGCTTTACAATTGCTGACTGGTTTATTTGGAACAGGGGAGCCCCTGATTCGTCGTTAAGGTCCAACACACAGCTATTGGATTTATTGAACACACTACCGTAAAAGACATTTAATTCATTAGCAATGGCCTGTTTCTCAGTAATTAATTTACCGTCACCGGACATTATCATCGACAAATTATTTGAATTTCCCTTTCTTCTCCTAACATAACTGTAAAATTTTTTCACCCATCACCTCCCGAACCAAGTAAACTTTGCATATAACTGTCATGAGCAGCCCTCTTTTTTAAGACGAGCTCTCTTGATAAGGACTTAAATTTCAACATATACTTGTCACTATCATGTCTTTTATTGTATAATTTCCTAATTTTCCGTTTTAGACTCCTAATTTCTCGTGTGTAATACTCAGGATCTGGGTTTTGTTTCAGCAATTTAAATGGGACAAATTTATCAACAGCGCTATTTAAAATTTTCAAAAAGTTAGTCCACAGGATATTAATGTGATTTCCTTCCGATGCCCATCCTACAAATAGCTCAATCAAATACCCCTGAAACTTGCCATGATCCGCCCTGCGATACTGGAATATGATCTTTTTTGCTACATGAGAGTCTAATTTTGTAATGTCACCATATCTAATATTTAATTCAACCCCAGAATGGTCACTAATTCCTGGTACTTTCAGACAGTTAATATACAGCTCTACAGGCCTTACGAGATAAACATCTAAGGTATTATTGTCTCTAGTTGGGAAGTCAACTACTTGGGAAAATCCCCCCTCCCTTAAGAATTTATTTGCAGCGCTCTGAGCCTGACCACAGCTAGTTGACTCACCAGACCAGTCTACTTTGGGGAGGTTTAAATCTCCAGCAATTATTATGCTCTTTTTCATAGCATTACCCGTACAAGTTTTATCATACAGTGTTTCGAGGAGAGAAAGGTTATCTTTCGGTGCTCTATACGCCCCTATCACCTGAAGAGGGAATTTATTTTCTTTATCCGAAATTTGTACACATAACATTTCATGATCCATATCAGCCCACTTTAAGAAACTAGCTATATTTTTGCGCACACAGATAAATAGCCCACCACCTCGCTTCCCCCGATCCCTTCTGTATATCTCGTAGGTCCCTTGAATTATTTCGCTACTATTTATGCCCTCATATAACCAAGATTCAGTTTCAATGACAATGTCCGGAGAATACGTCTCTACAAGATTCCCAAATTCAATTAATTTATTTCCTAAACTCTGACAATTAACCTGCAGTAATCTTAGAGTCTTACCTCCGCAGCAAATATTTCGAAATAGCTCCTTCTGTTCCCATCGGCTGGCAACCTCTGGACCTGCTCCTCCTCACAAAAGCCGGCACGAACCGATGACCCTGTCATGTAGGCTCCCTTGATTGAAAGCGCCCCGTCGATTTAGATGCAGCCCGTCTCGGGCGAAGTCACGGCCACCAATCCAGCAGTCAGCTTCTACGTACACTAATCCCAGTTGTGCACATACCCAGTCCATGCGGTCATTTACAGTCTTAACTCGCCTCAACGGAACATCTCCCCGCCGAACAATGCCACTCATTATAATTTTTGCATTTCTAAACTTGCTTTTAGCTTTTCTGCCTAGTTCGTAGAGCTCCCCCATGATGTAATCAGCTGTAGCCCTCTTCTTCAAATCGTTCGTCCCAACATGGAGCAACAACACTTTAACTTTGTCACAGTCCTCTACATTTGCTTCTTCCACTTGTTGGGCAAGCTGGTCAATCTTAATCCCCGGGTAACACCGCACTTTCGCACCTGATTTCCTCGAGATATTCGCACTCCATCGTATCATAGAATCACCCATTATGATAACGTCATCCTCAGTTTGCTCCTGCACGCCGTCTTCCACACTGATCCCAGTAGAAAGCCGTTCAGTCACATCCTTCACCGTTTCTTCTGATTCACGAAGCTTTGCTCTAAGTTCCTGTATTATTTGATCCCTTGCTTTGATTTGCACCCTCAAACTGTCCGGCGTATCACATACTTTACAAAACCAATTTCCGACATCACAATCCTCCTTCTTGACCTTAATACAGCCGAAGTGAAACCATTTCTCACATAGTCCACACTCAACACCATTCTTCAATGTTTTACTGCACGTCGAACACTTTAAAGATGCCACTGGATCATTTGCCTGATTCACATTTGGAGTAACAGGCCCTGGATTCACTTCCACTCCACCAATAACTAACAACGCAGCTATCACTAGGGCTATAAACGGCAAGTTACTAGGTCCCGTACTCACACACAAACACCGGAAATCCCGACTACCCTTCGCATACCACAGCCCGATCCTCGCCCGATAACACTCCAGAGAACACCCCATTTCAGCACACCTGCGAGCTCGGGAAAAACACGACCTTTCACTTTGACTGCCAACTGATAACTGATAGCCAATGTATGTCTACCACTTAGTATTCTCGTTTTCCAACGGGGTTGAGGATGAGATGCGATGGAAGTCTTTGTGTGAGGGATGGTTTTTACGGCCGGATGCCCTTCCTGACGTCAACCTCATGATAGGAGTTAATGAGAGATGAAATGATTGATGGTGAATAAAACTGAGCAAGGATGTGGAAGGAAGCGGCCGCGGCCTGTCTGAAGTTACCGTCCCAGCATTTGTCTGGAGTTGAAAATGAGGAAACCACGGCAATCATTTCAAGGACGGCCGACGGTGGGACTCGAACCCACGCGTCTACCGAGTCAGCAGAGAGCATGGCCCAATGACCTAACGCTGCGCTTTAGCGAGCGTAGCTACCACTGTCAGTTTTAGAGCCAATATCAGCACTTAAGAAAATTTTTCCGTGGATACACGTCTCTTCAACTGTACAGTTTTCTTTGTCTCCCCAGCGGCTTCGCTGGCGTAGCTGGTAGCATGCTGAGCTTCTATGCCCAAGATTGCGGGTTCAAACCCGACCGAAGTCGTCAGATTTTTTAAGAGCGTTAAAACTCCCTCAGTATGCCTTTCTTCGGAGGGGAAGTAAAGCCAGCGGTCCCACGTCATAGATTTATGGCATGTTAAAGAACCTTCCACTAATTACACCTGGGTGAAGCTAAATTATATAGGTAGGTTAAACATTTGACAAACGCTCTTAGGATCCGACGTTCTTCGCCATGAGCCAACTGCGATGGCAACTGGTGACCAAGCTCTGGACTAGTAGTTGTTGACGGTGGCGTTTGGCGACAAAAGTAGGAACTACTTGAAAAAATTCAATGTCTGCAGTCCTACTTGAATTGAAAACAGATAACACTCACTAATACAGTCATCACAATTAACACAGGTTATCATACAGATTCTACACACACCCAAAGTGCACGGGGCTACATGACCGCGTTGTCGCAGCCCCTAAACTGAGGAACCAACCACTTGTTTCCCCAAGAATGTGAAAATGGAGCATCGCCGTTTTTGAACCGGATCCTTCAATTACAAGGACAGATTGCCCCCCCCCCCCCTAGCCCTCCCCCCCCCCCCCTCCTCTCCCTGTAAATGAATCACCAACAACAACAATCTTCTAGTTGGCTGGATAACGATCCTGTAAGGCAATACGTCATTGCTCACGCTCGTGCTCACAGCCCGTTCCAACCGAGCTACCTTGCGTGACGGAGATGACGTTAAAGTGTTACATGGTTTAAAAAACTGCAATTATAAATACATTCTACTAAATTTGAAGATATAATTGTGTTGCGAGATGGAAACCCTTAATTCATGGGCAATTACACCGGCATAATACCGTACTGAGAGAGTCGACTGGGAAATATGATAGAATTAATTCGGCTTTCATAATTATGACGTCTGTGAAATGAAAGTGTCACTCGCCTCGCAGGCCACCTAGTGGTTGTTGGCAGGTGCGTAGGACTTGTATTGTTCTTATTAAGGTGAGGCTAACGTAAGTTTCGGTGAAAAGAATCAATTTTCACTTTTTTGATGTTTTGGGTTCTCAATATATTAAAATATCATAGAAAGTCTCTATAGAGTAAAAATGATAATCTGTCGCCAAGGGAAGCGTTTTTGATGGCAAACATCTACCAAGTCTTTACGTATTCATCTACCTTTGTAGACATTTCTTTGACAGACATTTATTTCAAGTGTTATTTTTAGCCCACTTTTCAGATTTTGTAAAAATGAGGAAAAAGTAGACTTATGAGACCAATTCGGGCAAATGTGTGTCTGTCTGTATGTCTGTGTGCCCCTCCCCCTATCAACTCTTAAACGGCTGCAGCTATTGAAACCGAATTTGGTATGAGTAAAGATCTATACCTGAATATATCACGGCCATATTTGAAAATGACGTCAGTACTACCAACTGCTAAAAATCGCAACTGAAATTTGAGCTCCAGGTAGGATATCTTGGAAGGTATGCTTGGGAGCTATTCAAAAAATTGGCACACATATAAATAATAGTATTTCAGTTTAATTTCCAAGAGGCCATACATAACAGTGGTGCCAACATGATTCTAAGGTCCAATTTTAAA
The DNA here is from genome assembly GCA_946902985.2 of Meconema thalassinum. NCBI lineage: Eukaryota > Metazoa > Arthropoda > Insecta > Orthoptera > Tettigoniidae > Meconema > Meconema thalassinum. The sequence continues at coordinate 167,994,274 of OX336391.1, forward strand.
TGCATGTAACTTCTATACCATCAAGTGGATTTAACCAAATTTCGTATGTGGTTCGTGTACCATAATTGATATGACTATGAATATTCTTAAGAGCCAGCAGGCTGTCAACTGTTAATAAATGCTCTTTCTATTTTATTACCCTAATATCAATATATCAGAAAGTATTCAAGCCAACAGCTCTAAACATTGCATACGTATAGTACCTGATATTTTAGATTAATTTTGAGTAACTAATATACGTCTGTGCTGCCAATATGATTCTAGGCCTACTGATAGGTCCAATGTTTAAATACATGTTACTTCCCGGATTTCAACCAAATTTCGTATGTGGTTTGTGTACCATAACATATATGACGACGCATACTCGTAAGAGCCAGCAGGGACACCAACTGTTAATAAATTCTTCCTCAATTTGTTATCCTAATATCACAGAAAGTATGCAAGCCAATTGCTCTAAACCTTGCACACGTAGCCTATAGTACCTGACATTCTAGATTAATTTGGAGTAACTGATATACGTCAGTGCAGCCAACATGATTCTAAGCCTGCTGATAGGTCCAATGTTTAAATGCATGTAACTTCTATATTAACAAACGGATTTCGTCCAAAAGTGGCACAATAATAGATCATAACATTTCAAATTAATTCTGAGCAACACATACATGACATCTTTGCCAACATGATTTTACGTGCGCTGATAGATCCAACGTCTAACTGCATGTAACGTCCATACTATCCATTGGACTTCAACCAAATTTTGTATGTGTATTCTGTACCTTAAGAGATGGAACTAAGAATATATTCAGTCACCAGGGCTGCCAACCGTAGTGCTCTATTAGGCCGGAATATTTCCAGTATATTTTCAACTAATTAAACATTTTAGTGTTACCAACTTAATTTCGCCATTACCCTAGATACGGTAAGTCTATTTAGATAAATCATTGGCATGAATCTTAAATTTCAAGAAATGCTGGTTCTTTAGTTCGTCACTGAACTACTTGTTATGTAAATAAGGTACTGTAGATTATCTCAGAACTTACTGTGCCGATCTGCTTGACATTTTCACAGTATCTTTACATCCATATGTGCCTTAATCTGACCTAGAATAATGGGTGCAGTATTTATGTAACTTGATAAAGAAAAAGCATTCCTTCATAAACAAAGCGTTTTCTAAAGCTTATCAAAGATAAATTTACAAATAATAAGCTATTTTCCGTTATCGTTTTACCCACCAGTGTTGGCTTTTCCCACGAGGGATCCCACCTCTACCACCACTGAGGGTATTGTCCTGGAGCTTGAGACACTGAGTCGCGGGATACAACTGCGGAGTGTTACTAGCACTTGGCCAGGTGGCCTCATCTGCAAAGCGAACAGGGGGCCTGATGAGGGGATGGGAAGATTGGGAGGGTTTGACAAGGAAGTGGGAAGGAGGCTGCCGTAGCCTTACGTTAGGTATCACAACGGCATTTGCCCGAAGACTAAGTGGAAAACCACAGAAAACCACTTCGAGGATGACCGAGGTGGCAATCGAACCCCCTCTACTCATTTGGACCACCCGAGGGCTGAGTAGACCCCGTTCCAGTACTCATACCGGCAGAGCCGGGAATCGAACCTTGGACCTCTGGGGTGGCAGCTGAGCATGCTGACACACTACGTAGGCGACTAAATATTAAGTTTATCGAACTAAAACCGTGATTCTAAGTTGGATTGTAAACCATGAACACTCCTAGACTACTAGTGTTAGGTAGATTTCATTAGAAAGCTAACTATTTCAATGGGCACCATGTTTCGACTTCCGGAAAATTTCGACATATCTTCGCGTTTCACATCCCCCAGACCCCAAAACCACCGTCAGTTCAAAAGTTTTTATATAATTTATGTATGTACGTATATATATTGAACCCATTTGCCATAGGGTCCAAGGAGGTCGAATCCATGTATTTGGGGAAGAAATGAAAGAAACGTACAGTTTCTAATGTAACATAGAGAAAGATCAAGCCAGGATTCTAGCCTAACATTGTGCAAGCAGCACGAGCCAGGTGTTCGAGAGATGAGATCACCCCTCTTGACAATCAGAAGGAGCTGGTCATGAGTATTAATAACCGAGTGGAAAATTTCGACTGTTAGACAAGGAAGCCTGACTCGGAAATCGAGCTTAGCTTGCTTGAAAACGACAACACCGCCTATGCGCCAGAAGAGGAATAATTAAATTTAACCCGTTTACGAGTATAAAAATAAGTAAACAATTACAGTACGGTGAATCATTTCGAATTAGAGATTTTTGTGTAAAGAAAAACCCTTTAATAATTGCACAGGAGAAAACTGCAAACGCAAGTAGACGTCATAGGGGATTTACCAAGGCCTGTGGAGAGGGAGAATGCAAATGAACAGCAACACCCACACAGTTGAGGACGAGAAATTAATTAATATCTCCGAATTGCACGATCGATTCTTATGCGCAATGAGATTATTTAACATTGAGAAGTCGAGCTTTTTGAAGGTATAATTTTTATAATGGTGCAACCATTATTTTAAAAGTTGGGCACGGAAAGGGCTAGAGTCTTATCTTTTTGTAGCGAAAGAGTATAAAGCTCCTGGCATCACCAAGCCAAACATGCAGTTTCAAACAGTCCAGGGGACGTGACGCTGGAGCATCAGTACATGCAGTTCACGACAGACTCCGTGAGGGGAGGTGCTGTATCACATCGTACATGCAGTTATTCTGACAACCCGTGAGGGGTGTTACTACGCATCAGTACAAGCAGTTACAAACAGCCCGAGGGGGGCGTTGCTACACTTCACACCGAAGACAGTTTACCAGTACTCCTTGAGGGGAAAAACGCTGTATTACACCGCAGAATTAATATCTAAAAAGCCACAGGCGTCGCAGTATTAACAACTTGCGTGCCTCCAAAAGGAGTTGTAAAGAAGAAATATTAAAGTATCGCCGTGTTGAAAAATTAGGAAAATCCTAGTTACTGGATTTTAGGTCCGACAGTACACAAGTTTACAGTGAAAAGTTCGTAAAATATAGTCAGAGCAGCCTGCGAACGTTGGACTTAAAGGCGATAGGTCTTTAAATAAACGACCGAAAAAAATCATAACGTACGGAAGTACCGTAACAGGAAGATAAACAGTTATCTAATTTAAAAGAACCCAAATAGGGAAAAACAGAGTAAGGTTCGCAACGTATTTCAGAAAAGTAGGAGTGCGGGAACCGGATAAACAAAGAAGAACGGAGAATATAGACATTATCTCCAGAAAGCAGATGAACTATTCTAAAGCACTAGAATCGAGAAGTACTAGATGCTATAAAATAAATCCATCGATCATCGATAGGTTATCGAGGGGACCTCGATCCGAACAGACTTTTACTAGGATCGATAAACTAGATCTAAAAAGAAGCCGTTCAACCTAGAGAAATAGCCGGTCATCCAGAATAGGATTCGAAGAATTAGGATTCCAGGGAAAAGTAGATGTTTCGAGACTTTCGTATTCTGTAGGATAGGAAGCCGATATTGAATAAATTTCACCCTTGGAAACGGGAGATTAAGAGGTCACGTGTGATAGGCTAGGAAAATACGGCCTAGTGATCAAAAGTTGTGAAGTGTAAATCTATCAAGATTGTGTGTAAAAATAATATTTTTTAGTGTTTATTGTGTGTTCTAAAAGGATACACCAGTGTATTAAAAATGTTGTCAATGTTAAGTGTATTGAATATGTGTCAAGAAGTGTTTGTACATGAGATGAATTTCTACAATATGGAGTAAGTTCAAAAGTGGGCCAAAATGAAACACCGCACAAGGATAAAGGTCATGAGACGACCTTAAAAACATGTGAGTAATGAATTTCATTATATTTTGGTGTCAGGGAATGATTGTGTACAAATCCACCGGAGTTTTTGAGTAAAAGGGATGTGTTTAAATAAATAAATACTGAATAAAGAAAACGCGGTCTGAACAATAATAAAAATTTGAGAAACTATAAATAATTATGTAAAAGAATAAATCCAGTAGAGGAAATATATGAATAAAATGTCAGTGTATTTGACGAATGTCATAAGAGCAAGCGAAAGATTAATATTATCATGAAAGATATTTGAATAAAATTTGAGTTATATGAAAGAAATAGTTTTGAGCTTTTTGTAAAGAATGAAGATATGAAATAATAATAATAATAACCAAGTAAGGAAATATTAAATAAAGATCAAATTAATTGATGTGAACATAAGAGCGTCAGAGCCTTAATAAAAAATATAGACATGTTGTTCAAATGCATGTTCTTAGAAAGAGAGAAAGTTATTGCAAAAGGAAAGATTTATATAAAAATTGAGATGTGTATCAATTGTTAATATGATATTATCAGTTCTTTGGATGACGCTAGGCTTTAAAATAAACTATAGCGCAAAAGAGCGCAATTAAAATAAAATGTCACGCTAGGAACGCGTAAAAATTAATATACTTGGTAAATTACTTATGAGAGGTAGTTGATTGTAGCGAATTGAGAATTGGTATAAGTCCTCTATTTGTGACGTAGTATCACGAGGCCATAGTGTATGTTGTATTGAAAGGGAGCAAATGTATGGTATTGAGCGTAGGTCTTAAGCTATAGGCTGACCCTAAATCGCATTTTGTATAGTCCTCTTTATGGGAATGGTTCCCGAGGCATGTGAAGAGATTCGAACTCAGAATCTTCTTATTGTGAAAGGCCCTTTATTATTCGTCGTAGAATGTGTATATCTCTTCCCCAATCAATGAGGACCTTTCATAATTAATAAATGCCAAGATTACGAATGTGGTTTATGAGCCCAATAATATTGTTGATTTTAAACGAGGAGTAGAATGCCAGGTCTCCCCAAAGAATTGAGAATGAACGAAAAACTGTTTGTAAAGCATTAAAGAGAGCTCTAGCTTAGACTAGACGGGAGGGTTCCCGCATAGTCATAAATAACTCTCAAGTAGCACGGTCAGACCCTCGGAGTAGGAGGGGTGTCTGAAAGCCGTCGTGTAAGGAGTAATGAATACACCAGGAGTGTTTAAAGTTGTTAACGACCCGGGCGTTGAACCGAGGTCCTTGTAGATTGATATTTCCGATTGCCTGTTCAGATCGTAGTTTTTTTTAAGTGATAATGGTCTTATAAGACGTATGAGATAAATAACAATCCCTATTGTAATGTTGTATGGAAGTAGGATTCTATGAGTTAATTGAAGGCAACTAGGTTTCGGGAGTGACCATAGTTTTTTGACTGTGTCAAGTATCTTCATGCTCTGGAGTACACAAATAATTTCCTGATTACCTTAATGTATTTGTAAAACTAGAGAGAGATGATAACAGCTGAAAACATGTGAAAATGCCCAAATATTGAGTTAGATAATTAACATGTAATTTTAAATGTAATTATACATTTGTTTTGATGATTAAGAAAATATAAAAAATAGTATTTGAGGTGTACAAAGAATGACACCATTATTATAGAAAGCATTGAGCCAAAAAGAGCTCGGAGTTATAGGAAACTTACAGTTGATGCTTTATGGAAGTAAAAATAATTAGGAATTGTTGGTTTATATGGAAACCATATGTTTTAATACAATATTTGTTTTATTTTTATGTTCATTTGGAACAAGTAGATGATTATGGGTCAGTAATTTAATTGTTTAATTGTTTGTAGCGCCATAATTTTTATTAATTAAGTGTGTTAAAATAGGAGTTGATTTTGTTGTTATTTTTGCAAGTGTATCCTCTAATTAATCCAAAATATGTGAGTCACAGAGTGGGTGAACTTACTGCTACCCCGAAAATCCCGAATTGAGCTACGCTGGTATACTGTGATTGGCATATTTCTTGCTAAAAGGGCACATGGGGGGCATAGAAGTAATGTGCTGGATTAATAACTAGAGGAACACTTAAGACGGTCATATCATGTAAATTAAAGTAATGATAGGAATAGCTACAACGTAAAATATTAACTGACCGCATGGGTCCCTGGAAACTCATACCGAGCAGCCCTGAATCATATCATTAACCCCCCTAGCCCGAGGGGGGGTTGCTACGCATCAGTATTCAGACAGCCGTGTGGGGCGCTACTCTGATTCACACCGAAGACAGTTTACCAGTACTACTTGAGGGGAGAAACGCTGTATTACACCGCAGAATTAATATCCGATAGCCACAGGCGTCGCAGTATTAACAACTTGCGTGCCTCCATAAGGAGTTGTAAAGAAGAAATATTAAAGTATCGCCGTGTTGAGAAATTAGGAAAATCCTAGTTACAGGATTTAGGTCCGACAGTACACAAGTTTACAGTGAAAAGTTTGTAAAATATAGTCAGAGCAGGCTGCGAACGTTGGACTTAAGGCGATAGGTCTTTAAATAAACGACCGAAAAAATCATAACGTACGAAAGTACCGTAATAGAAAGATAAACAGTTATCTAATTTAAAGAACCCAAACAGGGAAAAGCAGAGTAAGGTTCGCAACGTATTTCAAAGAGGTAGGAGTACGAGAACCGAAGAAACAAAGAAGAACGGAGGCTATAGACATTATCTCCAGAAAGCAGACGAACTATTCTAAAGCACTAGAATCGAGAAGTACTAGATGCTATAAAATAAATCCATCGATCATCGGTAGGTTATCGAGGGGACCTCGATCCGAACAGACTTTCACTAGGATCGATAAACTAGATCTAAAAGGAAGCCGTTCAAGCTAGAGAAATAGCCGGTCATCCAGAATAGGATTCGAAGAATTAGGATTCCAGGGAAAAGTAGATGTTTCGAGACTTTCGTATTCTGCAGGATAGGAAGCCGACATTGAATAAATTTCACCCTTGGAAACGGGAGATTAAGAGGTCACGTGTGATAGGCTAGGAAAATACGGCCTAGTGATCAAGAGTTGTGAAGTGTAAATCTATCAAGATTGTGTGTTAAATTAATATTTTTTAGTGTTTATTGTGTGTTCTAAATGGATACACCAGTGTATTAAAAATGTTGTCAATGTTAAGTGTATTGAATATGTGTCAAGAAGTGTTTGTACATGAGATGAATTTCTACAATATGGAGTAAGTTAACAAGTGGGCCAAAATGAAACACCGCACAAGGATAAAGATCATGAGACGACCTTAAAAACATGTGAGTAATGAATTTCATTATATTTTGATTCAAGAAATGATTGTGTACAAATCCACCGGAGTTTTTGAGTAAAAGGAATGTGTTTAAATAAATAAATACTGAACAAAACAAAAACGCGGTCTGAACAATAATAGAAATTTGAGAAACTATAAATAATTATGTAAAAGAATAAATCCAGTAGAGGAAATATATGAATACAATGTCAGTGTATTTGACGAATGTCATAAGAGCAAGCGAAATATTAATAATTATCATGAAAGATATTTAAATAAAAGTAAATTTGAGTTATATGAATGAAATAGCTTTTGAGCTTGTGTAAAGAATGAAGATATGAAATAATAATAATAATAACCAAGTAAGGAAATATTAAATAAAGATCAAATTAATTGATGTGAATATAAGAGCGTTAGAGCCTTAATAAAAAGTATAGACATGATGTTCAAATGCATGTTCTTTAAAGAGAGAAAGTTATTGTCAAAGGAAAAGAATAATATAAAAATTGAGATGTGTATCAATTGTTAATATGATATTATCAATTCTTTGGATGACGCTAGGCTTAAAATAAAGTATAGCGCAAAGGAGCGCAATTAAAATATAATGTCACGCTAGGAACGCGTAAAAGTTAATGTACTTGGTAAATTACTTATGAGAGGTAGTTGATTGTAGCGAATTGAGAATTGGTGTAAGTCCTCTATTTGTGACGTAGTATCGCGAGGCCATTGTGTATGTTGTATTGAAAGGGAGCAATGTATGGTATTGAGCGTAGGTCTTAAGCTATAGGCTGACCCTAAATCGCATTTTGTATAGTCCTCTATATGGGAATGATTCCCGAGGCATGTGAAGAGATTCGAACTCAGAATCTTCTTATGTTGAAAGCCCCTTTATTATTCGTCGTAGAATGTGTATATCTCTTCCCCAATCAATGAGGACCTTTCATAATTAATAAATGCCAAGATTACGAATGTGGTTTATGAGCCCAATAATATTGTTGATATTAAACGAGGAGTAGAATGCCAGGTCTCCCCAAAGAATTGAGAATGAACGAAGAGCTGTTTGTAAAAGCATTAAAGAGAGCTCTAGCTTAGACTAGACGGGAGGGTTCCCGCATAGTCATAAATAACTCTCAAGTAGCACGGTCAGACCCTCGGAGTAGGAGGGGTGTTTGAAAGCCGTCGTGTAAGGAGTAATGAATACACCAGGAGTGTTTAAAGTTGTTAACGACCCGGGCGTTGAACCGAGGTCCTTGTAGATTGATATTTCCGCTTGCCTGTTCAGATCGTAGTTTTTTTTATGTGATAATGGTCTTATAAGACATATGAAATAAATAACAATCCCTATTGTAATGTTGTATGGAAGTAGGATTCCATGAGTTAATTGAAGGCAACTAGGTTTCGGGAGTGACCATAGTTTTTTTGACTGTGTCAAGTATCTTCATACTCTGGAGTACACAAGTAATTTCCTGATTACCTTAATGTATTTGTAAAACTAGAGAGAGATGATAAAAGCTGAAAACATGTGAAAATGCCCAAAGATTGAGTTAGATAATTAACATGTAATTTTAAATGTAATTATACATTTGTTTGATGATTAAGTAAATATAAAAAGGTAGTATTGGAGGTGTACAAAGAATGACACCATTATTATAGAAAGCATTGAGCCAAAAGAGCTCGGAGTTATATGAAACTTACAGTTGATGCTTTATGGAAGTAAAAAAAATCTAGGATTTGCTAGGGGGGTTAATGATATAATTCAGGGCTGCTCGGTATGAGTTTCCAGGGACCCATGCGGTCAGTTAATATTTTACGTTGTAGCTATTCCTATCATTATTTAATTTACATGTTATGACCGTCTTAAGTGTTCCTCTAGTTATTAATCCAGCACATTACTTCTATGCCCCCCATGTGCCCTTTTAGCAAGAAATATGCAGATCACAGTATACCAGCGTAGCTCAATTCGGGATTTTCGGGGCAGCGGTAAGTTCACCCACTCTGTGACTCACATATTTTGGATTAATTAGAGGATACACTTGCAAAACAACAAAATCAACTCCTATTTTAACACATTTAATTAATAAAAATTATGGCGCTACAAACAATTAAACAATTAAATTACTGACCCATAATCATCTACTTGTTCCAAATGAACAAGGAATAACATAAGAATAAAACAAATATTGTATTAAAACATCTGGTTTCCATATAAACCAACAATTCCTAATTATTTTTACTTCCATAAAGCATGAACTGTAAGTTTCATATAACTCCGAGCTCTTTTGGCTCAATGCTTTCTATAATAATGGTGTCATTCTTTGTACACCTCCAATACTACCTTTTTATATTTACTTAATCATCAAACAAATGTATAATTACATTTAAAATTACATGTTAATTATCTAACTCAATCTTTGGGCATTTTCACAGGTTTTCAGCTTTTATCATCTCTCTCTAGTTTTACAAATACATTAAGGTAATCAGGAAATTACTTGTGTACTCCAGAGTATGAAGATACTTGACACAGTCAAAAAAACTATGGTCACTCCCGAAACCTAGTTGCCTTCAATTAACTCATGGAATCCTACTTCCATACAACATTACAATAGGTATTGTTATTTATTTCATATGTCTTATAAGACCATTATCACATAAAAAAACTACGATCTGAACAGGCAAGCGGAAATATCAATCTACAAGGACCTCGGTTCAACGCCCGGGTCGTTAACAACTTTAAACACTCCTGGTGTATTCATTACTCCTTACACGACGGCTTTCAGACACCCCTCCTACTCCGAGGGTCTGACCGTGCTACTTGAGAGTTATTTATGACTATGCGGGAACCCTCCCGTCTAGTCTAAGCTAGAGCTCTCTTTAATGCTTTTACAAACAGCTTTTCGTTCATTCTCAATTCTTTGGGGAGACCTGGCATTCTACTCCTCGTTTAAAATCAACAATATTATTGGGCTCATAAACCAAATTCGTAATCTTGGCATTTATTAATTATGAAAGGTCCTCATTGATTGGGGAAGAGATATACACATTCTACGACGAATAATAAGGGGGCTTTCAACATAAGAAGATTCTGAGTTCGAATCTCTTCACATGCCTCGGGAATCATTCCCATATAGAGGACTATACAAAATGCGATTTAGGGTCAGCCTATAGCTTAAGACCTACGCTCAATACCATACATTTGCTCCCTTTCAATACAACATACACAATGGCCTCGTGATACTACGTCACAAATAGAGGACTTACACCAATTCTCAATTCGCTACAATCAACTACCTCTCATAAGTAATTTACCAAGTACACACATCAAAAAAAGTTTTGCATCACCTCGGTTCCATGAGTTCCGGAACCTTTAAATACAAAGGGAATAGAGATCAACACAAACAACATTTCAGCTCGTTTTATTGCTCATGAGACCCACACATTGCATGTTGTACCATCATACAGCTAGACTTTCAGCATTTGTGGTCCAGATGCAGTACACACCACTACCTCTAATACCCAGTAGCACGTCCTCTTGCATTGATGCATGCCTGTATTCGTCGTGGCATACTATCCACAAGTTCATCAAGACACTGTTGGTCCAAATTGTCCCACTCCTCAACGACAATTCGGCGTAAATCTCTCAGAGTGGTTGGTGGGTCAAGACGTCCATAAACAGCCCTTTTCAACATATCCCAGGCATGTTCGATAGGGTTCATGTCTGGCGAACATGCTGGCCACTGTAGTCGAGCGATGTCGTTATCTTGAAGGAACGCATTCACAAGATGTGCACGATGAGGTCGAGAATTGTCGTCCATGAAGACAAATGCCTCTCCAATATTCTGCCGATATGGGTGCACTATGGGTCGGAGGATGTCATTCAGGTATCGTAAAGCCGTTTCGGAGCCTTCCATGACCACCAGTGGCGTACGTCGGCCCCACATAATGCCACCCCAAAACATCAGGGAACCACCACCTTGCTGCACTCGCTGGACAGTGTGTCTAAGACGTTCAGCCTGACCAGGGTGCCTCCAAACACGTCTCCGACGATTGTCTGGTTGAAGGCATATGCGACACTCATCGGTGACGAGAACGTGATGCCAATTCTGTGGGGTCCATTCAGCATGTTGTTGGGCCCATCTGTACCGCGCTGCATGGTGTCGGGGTTGCAAAGCTGGACCTCGCCATGGACGTCGGGAGTGAAGTTGCGCATCATGCAGCCTATTGCGCACAGTTTGAGTTGAAACACGACGTCCTGTGGCTGAACGAAACGCATTATTCAACATGGTGGCATTGCTGTCAGGGTTCCTCCGAGCGGCAATCCGTAAGTAGCGGTCATCCACTACAGTAGTAGCCCTTGGGCGGCCTGAGCGAGGCCTGTCATCGACAGTTCCTGTATCTCTGTACCTCCTCCATGTCCGAACAACATCGCTTTGGTTCACTCTGAGACGCCTGGAAACTTCCCTTGTTGAGAGCCCTTCTTGACACAAAGTAACAATGCGGACGCGATCGAACTGCGGTATTGACCTTCTAGGCATGGTAGAACTACAGACAACATGAGCAGCGTACCTTCGTCCTGGTGGAATGACTGGAACTGATCGGCTGTCGTACCCCCTCCGTCTAATAGACCCTGCTCATGCATGGTTGTTTACATCTTTGAGCAGTTTTAGTGACATCTATGAACAGTCAAAGGGACTGTATCTTTGATACAATATACACAGTCAACGTCTATATGCCGGAGATCTGGGAACCGAGGTGATGCAAAACTTATTTTGATGTGTGTACATTAACTTTTACGCGTTCCTAGCGTGACATTATATTTTAATTGCGCTCCTTTGCGCTATACTTTATTTTAAGCCTAGCGTCATCCAAAGAACTGATAATATCATATTAACAATTGATACACATCTCAATTTTAATATTATTCTTTTCCTTTGACAATAACTTTCTCTCTTTTAAGAACATGCATTTGAACATCATGTCTATACTTTTTGTTAAGGCTCTAACGCTCTTATATTCACATCAATTAATTTGATCCTTATTTAATATTTCCTTACTTGGTTATTATTATTATTATTATTTCATATCTTCATTCTTTACACAAGCTCAAAAGCTATTTCTTTCATATAACTCAAATTTACTTTTATTTAAATATCTTTCATGATAATTATTAATATTTCGCTTGCTCTTATGACATTCGTCAAATACACTGACATTGTATTCATATATTTCCTCTACTGGATTTATTCTTTTACATAATTATTTATAGTTTCTCAAATTTCTATTATTGTTCAGACCGCGTTTTTTTTTGTTCAGTATTTATTTATTTAAACACATCCCTTTTACTCAAAAACTCCGGTGGATTTGTACACAATCATTTCCTGACACCAAAATATAATGAAATTCATTACTCACATGTTTTTAAGGTCGTCTCATGACCTTTATCCTTGTGCGGTGTTTCATTTTGGCCCACTTTTGAACTTACTCCATATTGTAGAAATTCATCTCATGTACAAACACTTCTTGACACATATTCAATACACGTAACATTGACAACATTTTAATACACTGGTGTATCCATTTAGAACACACAATAAACACTAAAAAATATTAATTTAACACACAATCTTGATAGATTTACACTTCACAACTCTTGATCACTAGGCCGTATTTTCCTAGCCTATCACACGTGACCTCTTAATCTCCCGTTTCCAAGGGTGAAATTTATTCAATGTCGGCTTCTTATCCTGCAGAATACGAAAGTCTCGAAACATCTACTTTTCCCTGGAATCCTAATTCTTCGAATCCTATTCTGGATGACCGGCTATTTCTCTAGCTTGAACGGCTTCTTTTAGATCTAGTTTATCGATCCTAGTGAAAGTCTGTTCGGATCGAGGTCCCCTCGATAACCTATCGATGATCGATGGTTTTATTTTATATCAGCTAGTACTTCTCGAGTCTAGTGCTTTAGAATAGTTCGTCTGCTTTCTGGAGTAATGTCTATAGCCTCCGTTCTTCTTTGTTTCTTCGGTTCTCGTACTCCTACCTCTTTGAAAAACGTTGCGAACCTTACTCTGTTTTTCCCAGTTTGGGTTCTTTAAATTAGATAACTGTTTATTTTCTATTAAGGTACTTTCGTACGTTATGATTTTTTCGGTCGTTTATTTAAAGACCTATCGCCTTAAGTACAACGTTCGCAGCCTGCTCTGACTATATTTTACAAACTTTTCACTGTAAACTTGTGTACTGTCGGACCTAAATCCTGTAACTAGGATTTTCCTAATTTCTCAACACGGCGATACTTTAATATTTCTTCTTTACAACTCCTTATGGAGGCACGCAAGTTGTTAATACTGCGACGCCTGTGGCTATCGGATATTAATTCTGCGGTGTAATACAGCGTTTCTCCCCTCAAGGAGTACTGGTAAACTGTCTTCGGTGTGAATCAGAGTAGCGCCCCACACGGCTGTCTGAATACTGATGCGTAGCAACGCCCCCCTCGGGCTGTTTGGAACTGCTTGTACTGATGCTCCAGCGTCACGTCCCCTGGACTGTTTGAAACTGCATGTACGATGTGATACAGCACCTCCCCTCACGGAGTCTGTCGTGAACTGCATGTTTGGCTTGGTGATGCCAGGAGCTTTATACTCTTTCGCTACAAAAAGATAAGACTCTAGCCCTTTCCGTGCCCAACTTTTAAAATAATGGTTGCACCATTATAAAAATTATACCTTCAAAAAGCTCGTCTTCTCAATGTTAAATAATCTCATTGCGCATAAGAATCGATCGTGCAATTCGGAGATATTAATTAATTTCTCGTTCTCAACTGTGTGGGTGTTGCTGTTCATTTGCATTCTCCCCTCTCCACAGGCCTTGGTAAATCCCCTATGACGTCTACTTGCGTTTGCAGTTTTCTCCTGTGCAATTATTAAAGGGTTTTTCTTTACACAAAAATCTCTAATTCGAAATGATTCACTGTACTGTAATTGTATACTTATTTTTATACTCGTAAACGGGTTAAAGTTAATTATTCCTCTTCTGGCGCATAGGCGGTGTTGTCGTTTTCAAGCAAGCTAAGCTCGATTTCCGAGTCAGGCTCCCTTGTCTAACAGTCGAAATTTTCCACTCGGTTATTAATACTCATGACCAGCTCCTTCTGATTGTCAAGAGGGGTGATCTCATCTCTCGAACACCCGGCTCGCTCTGCTTGCACAATGTTAGGCTAGAATCCTGGCTTGATCTTTCTCTATGTTACATGAGAAACTGTACGTTTCTTTCATTTCTTCCCCCAAATACATGGATTCGACCTCCATGGACCCTATGGCACATGGGTTCATCTCTCCCCTCCTTAGGTAAATAAATTTTCGAAAAATTTTGAGGAAATTTATTTCAATTAATCTTATCTTTCTTTATTCGTCGAAGCCATCATAACGTTGTCCGTACCTTCCGTTGTTTTTATTTCTTTAAAGTCGTATCCGGTGATTGTGTAGGTCGGGTATGCTCTGTCCCTACCCTTTCTTTTTCCTTTATTTGTCTGGACTTTAAGTCCCCAGAACCTCATTCTTCTTTACGGGTTTGGTCTATCCCTACCCGTTTCCTTATTTCATCATTCTCCTTTCTTAAATTGAAATTTTCTTCTTCAATAAACTCAATTATTTCTTTGATTTCCCAATACAATTTTTCCAATTCGCATTCGCCCTCGAATGCTTGAACTCTATTTTCTATTTCTTCCTTATTCTTGTTTATGTCAAAAGCGGATTCATCTCTAAATGTTTCCATAACCAGGGCTTGTTCATTTGCTTCATCGAAATCTTCGGGAGGGTAATATAATTTCAAATTTGCTGAATTCATGGTCACTTCGTTATCCGTTTCACAGTGCCGAATTCTATATGCGTTATTCCTGAAATCTCTGATTATTTGATAGGTCCGTGGTACATTTTCTGGAACTTCTTGTACACACGGTTCCCTGGATCCGAAATGGCTGGTCTTTTTACTAACACCATTTCTCCTGCTAATAATGGTCGATGATACCTCTTATGCCTATTTCTTCTTTGCCTCCTGTCGGCTTGAGCTTTTAGATGCTCAAAGGCTCTTCTAATACGTACATCTCTTCCAGGCTGAGCGTCTGCTGGCCTAGGAATTACCAGACTCCAAGGTCTCTCTGGTTGCTCATTCCGATGTAACGTTATGGGTATCTCTCCCGTGGATTCATGGATTGTATTATTTATACAAAATTCGATAATATCCAAGATATCTATCCACTTCCAATTTTCTTCAGCACAGTATATTCTGCAGTACTTGGCCGTCTCCCTCATCACTCTTTCTACAGGATTTGCCTCAGGATGGAGAATACTTGACAAAATCTGACGTATTCCAAGTCTTTCTAATTCTCGTCTGAACTCTACACTGGTGAAACAACTGCCGTGATCCGACAACAAATTCTCAGGTTTTCCCAGAATCGGTATCACTTTTTCTTTTAGTCGTTTTAACACCTGTTTGGTACTAGTCTTCTGTATGGGAGCAAGGACCACCATTTTAGTGAAGACATCCATAGCCACCATTATGTGTCGATTTCCTCTTCTTGCCTTTGGCAAAGGTCCAAAGTTATCAATAGATATGATTTGGCCTGGCCTTTCGGGCAACAATGGTATAGGCTTTTGCCTCATCAGAAATGCATTAGGTTTGATCCTTTGACATAAATCACATGTCTTTAGCGTGTCCCTTACAGTTTCTCTCAGTCTCGGCCATACAAATGCTTCTTTCAGCATCGAGACTGTTTTGTCGACTCCCATATGTCCGAACGATCTATGGGCTAACCATACTATTTTCCTCTGCAAAATTGCAGGTACGACAATCCTTAATTTTGTATGGTCAGAGTCTACAAACTTATATAATAATCCATTATAAAACGTGTAGTCTTGAGCTATCTTATTAGCTTCCGTGTACGCTGGTGTTCCCCTTATCAAACTTCCCTCAAGGAAAGATATGAGCATGTTCATCCATGGATCCTCACGTTGCCGTTGACTAATGCTCCTTAACTCATTTAGAGTACGCTGATCCCTGTCTTCCAAATCTATAGCCATTACTTCCTCTTCTGTGGACTCTGGCTGTCTACTTAAGTAGTCTGGAACTATATTTTCTTTTCCTGGGCAGTACTCTATCTTGACATCAAATTGTTGAATGTATAAAGCCCACCGCATCAACCTTTGACTGGATAAGTCAGTCTTCATCAAAAAGGTTAAGGCTTTATGATCCGTTCTTAAGATGACCTGAAACCCATATACGATCTTCCGCCAATATTGCAACGCGTGCAGTATCGCTAACAGCTCGATTTCGCTGATCGTATAATTTTTCTCGTGTGGTTTCAGTCTCCGACTTGTGAAAGCTAGATAATTTTTCTTATCAGGGTTTTCCGGGTTTTCCTGATATAGCATTGCCCCTATTCCAATCTGGGATGCGTCTGTTTGAATGATAAATCTCTGATTAAAATCAGGATACCCTAGCTTTACATAATTTAAGAGCATTTCCTTGGCCTCCACGAACGCTTTTTCTGTTTCCTCCGTCCATTTCCACTTGCCCCCCTTTTTCAGAAGGTCCTGTAGTGGTGCAACAGTTTTTGTGTATGATGGACAATGTCCTGAGAAGAACACAATCAATCCCAAAAACTGGCGAACGTTCTTCACCTTCAAAGGCCTTGGAAAATCCCTTATCGATTCCAATTTGCATGGATTTGGTTTAACACCATCCTTGTCAATCACATGCCCTAAAAATGTTACTTGTCTTTGACAAAAATTTGACTTCTTTAAATTTATTTTAAAATTAGCCTTCCTTAAATCTTCCATGAGTTACTTCAGCTTTTCTAAATGTTCCTCAATATTCTCCGAGGTAAGCAAAATATCATCCACATAACGGATAGTGCACTCTTTCACTTCCTCTGACAGGTTTCGATCAAGCGCTCTTATTAATGCAGATCCTGCGGTCTTCAATCCAAACGGACATCTTCTAAAACAATAGGTTTGTTGGTCGAACTGAAATCCAGTCAACAAGCTGGTTTTCTCTTCCAGTTCGAGATGATGATACGAAGAAGTCATGTCAATATTTGTGAAAATCTTCTTGCCTTTGAACTTCCTCAGTATTTCTTTTATGGGTGGTGCCGAATCATTATCTGGTATGATTTTCGCATTTAGATTTCTGGCATCTAGACACACCCTTACTGAGCCATCCGGTTTACTCACAATCACTAATGGACTAACATATGGTGTCGCCATCTTTTCTATAACACCTGCATTCATCATCTCCTGCAGTGTTTTCTTAGTTTGTGGGTAATGTTTTTCCGCAACCGGGTATGGTTTTTGTCTGAACGGTGCCCAATCATTGACTTGGAACGCGTATTTAAAATTTTCAATCTTCCCTGGCTTGGAATCAAATACGTCCCTAAAATTCAATAATAATTTCTTTAATTGTTCCTTATTTTCGAGGTAAACTTTGGCTTCCTCTACTTTTCCTGACAGGTTGGTCTCGAACTCAGATTCCAAATCATCTTCGAGTTCTATGTTGAGGACTTCAAATATCTTTTCTATGTCCTTATAACCTTCCTCCGTTACTTCTTCCATATGCCATACCTGTTCTCCTATCTTCGCATCCTGTTCCTGTAGGTTAATGTTTTGTTCATCCACATCCTCTCTTTGAATTCTAATGCAGTTTTGCGCTAGGTCTATAATGACCTTGTTCTCACGGATAAAATCAATACCTAATATGACATTATACGGTAATTGATTTACCAGCAAAAAGCACTGCGAAATTTCAGCGTTACCCATGATCAGATCGATATATACCTGAAATTTACATGTTAAAGATTTTTCAGGGATAATCCCCTTAATCTTTACACTTGATGTGGGAATCTTTAATACTCGGCCCCTTGTTTCCAGTTCATTTAGCAGGGTTTGTGTAATTAAACTTATTGTGGATCCGGTATCAATTAATGCTCTGACCAGTAATCCTTCTATCCTTAGCATAATTATAGGTAGTTCTCTTTTAACAGGTGGGATTCCTTCCACATCCTCGTTAATTAGCTCATCTGGTCTAGTTATCCAATTCACAATTTCTACCTCCTCCCAGCTCCTGGTATGTTTCCACTTTTGACAATTTAAATTTGGAGTTTTTTTTTAATCCTGAGGGCTTCCTTTCCCCTCATTCTTTAATTGGGCTTGTAGTTCCAAGCTTTGAGCTCCGTCTAGTCGGTCGGGTGATTTCCGGTTCTTGATTGCCTCACTCCAACGGACTTTTTGCCTATCAGGTTCATCTGGTCGTTCGTTCATGTAACGAAGACTTTCCTGATATCTTTCCTCTATTTCGGCCCGATATTCATCATCCCTATCCTCTGGCCTTACATTCCTCCTGGGATAATTCTCCCATTTCTTTCTGTTTTCTTGCCTTTGATGGTTATTGTTATAGGGTCGGCTCTCTTGTTGCCTATAACCCGTATTCGTAGGATTTCTTCCTCGATATCCTCCTCTGTAATATGGCTGTATCCCTCTAGGCTCCTGGTGCCAATACTCTCGACCTAGTCCTTGAGTATCCGTGCTAGTGGACTGATTCCTGGACGCTGGTTTTTCTCTGGTTTCCTGATTGCTGGCCATATGTACTTGCTCAGTCTGTCTTTGATGCCGAGGAGTTACGTGCGAAATCGTCATATCTAATTGACGTAATACACTCTCCACTTCCACAGCACTTCTGGCTTTGGATGAGATTAACAGCCTCTGAATCTCATACGGAAGTTGTCTTGCAATGGCGGCACACAGGTCGTTCTCTGCCAGAGCAATGTCGAGTTCGCGGAATTTACATAACTGAGCGGTGAAAAATGCTGAGTACTTAGTAGGTGCATTTGTGCTGTACTTCCTAGAGTACAGATCTAGCCTTAAATTCTCTTGGACATCTGCTGCCCAATATCGTTTTAAAAATGCTTCCCTAAAGCCTTCCACCGTATCAAAGGTGTACCTGAAGCTTCTGAACCAGGTGAGACAATCACCTGCCAACAGCTTTTCAATAGCTCTCAGTCTCCGATCCTGAGGAACTTTCATTTCGTTTAAATACTCTGCAACTTCCTTTAGCCAGTATTTTGGAGTAATAGACATGTTATTACCCGTAAACTTTACTGGTCTGTCCTCATTCGATTTAATAATGTTTATTATCTGTCCATTTGCCTGATTCATGTACGGGGTTGACATCGCCATCGGATATCCTGGGTTCTTATAAGGGCTCTCCCCTCCTAAGTCCCTCTCCGTATCTGTGCCTTGTTCACGGGAATCTACCCATCCTGTCTTTGGAAACTCCTCCTGATTCTCAAATTCTAACTTCCTTTCCCTTCGGGCACTTTCTTCATTAGCCATGAGTTGGATTTCCATTTGACTATTCTTATGTTCAGTCCTCTCCAATCGGGATCCTAATTCATTTTGAATTCTTTCCTGATTTTTCTTACTGGTTTCCAGTTCTTGTTTGATTTGGTTTTTGTCGTTCCTGAAGCTATCCCTGAATTCATTTAGTTGGTCTTCTACCTCTTTCTTGATGACCATGACCTGTTCTGTTATAATTTCTGGCTTCACGTCACCTTTAGTATCTAGGTCTTCTCGCATTTCCTTTATCTTTTTCTCCATCTCTCCCTTAATTCCTTCAAGCTTTTCCTCAGTTTTCCATTGACTCTTATACAATCTCCTCAAGTGGTCGTGGACCTGGTTTACTTCAGTACTGGTTTTTCCTACGTGAACCTTTAATGTTCCGATGGTTTCTTGAACCTCATTAATACCCTGACTTATTTCATCTATCTTATGGGTATATCCCTTATTTTCTTCATCTCGTTTCTTCCTTTCTCCCTAGAGATGCTCTTCGTAAGTCCCTAGTCTCTTACTTATTGTTTCCTCGTGCTTCCTCAATTTTTCATCTACCTGCCCGGTAAATTGATTAATCTGATCTTTCATACCCTGTACATCTTTGTGATTCTGAGTTTCCAAACTATCCACTTTATCCTGAATTTTATCAACCTTTCCCTCAAGATTTCCTACTTTCTCCTCCACTCTTTCAAATCGGTTTCCTAGCTCACTGACACTTGTTTTTATCTCATCCCGAGATTTTTCACAAATACTCTTGTTCGATTCTATCTGAGCTTCTAAATTTTTCTGCACCTCTTGGATCTGGGTTACAAGTTCATTTTTACATCCGTCTACTTTCTCTTTACATGCTGTTTCCATAGAACCAATTTTATCCTCTATAATTTTAAAATTATCTTGGCACTCCTTTTTGGATTCTATAATATTTTTTTCTATAGTACTTATCTGGGTTCTCAATCCTGCGTTAAACGTGTTACTCTCAGTTTGCAATGCCTTTAACTTGTCCCCAAATGTTTTATCCAATATTTGAAATTTGGACTCTATGTTTCCTTCTATACTTTCTCGGAGTTCATCTGACCCCTGTTTTATTCCCCCTTTTAATTCATTTAACTTATTCCCAAAATCAGTGTCAAAAGCTTGAAATTTGTTATTCATTGTTTCTTCTAATTTCTTATTTATATTACTTTGTATTTTAGTTTCCATGACATCTAGTTTGTTGTTCATGGCTTGACTTTTCAAAAAATTATCACCTATTATCTTCTCCTGAAATGAATGTAATTTATTTTCAAGTTTCCCTTCTATTATTCCTAGTTTATCTTCCAAAGCCCTGGATTGTGCTGACAAATGATCTGAATTTTCTGTTTTTATACTATTCAATTTGCCTTCTATCTCAGCCTTCAATTCCCTGTTCATGTTTTTACACTCGGCCTGGATAGACTCTAATTTAGTTCCCATGTTAACATTATCAGTTTTAAGTGACTCTAAACTTTGATTCATGGATCCTAATTTTTGATTATTTTCCTCCTGTTGGCTGTCCAACTTATTCAAACTCTCATTTATGGATTCGAACACTTTGTTATTTTCATCCTTTTGGAGACTCAATGTATTGTCTATTGTTCCCAATTTATTGTTCATGGTCTCCCACTTTTCTTTGCTATCGGCTTTTATAGCATTCAAAAGTTCCTGCCTCTCTTCCCTATTCTCTTTTTTTGCATCTTCCGTACTTTTCGTACTTATTTTTACTATCTCGTCCCTATTCTTTTGGAAATGTTCATCCAAACACTCCTTTAACTCCATCATCGTCACCATCTTTTCTAATATAAGAATACAGTGGGCCACTCATGCCACATGCTTGAGAGATGATACTCTGAACCATTGTGTCCCAATTTCTTTTAAAAAAATTACTTTGGTACGGGTATTTACTACAACGTACCCTTTTAATATTCTTCTACAAACTCAAAGACCTTTATGGAAGTATTTAAAATTCAAAATTTCGAAAAACCATTTTTTTCAAAAAATGAAAATTTTGATTTTTCGAGAAAACTCGGGTTTTCCCTAGGAAAACTCAGCCCTGCGTACTGGGCGCCAAAATCTACGATTTGCTAGGGGGGTTAATGATATAATTCAGGGCTGCTCGGTATGAGTTTCCAGGGACCCATGCGGTCAGTTAATATTTTACGTTGTAGCTATTCCTATCATTACATTAATTTACACGTTATGATCGTCTTAAGTGTTCCTCTAGTTATTAATCCAGCACATTACTTCTATGCCCCCCATGTGCCCTTTTAGCAAGAAATATGCAGATCACAGTATACCAGCGTAGCTCAATTTGGGATTTTCGGGGCAGCGGTAAGTTCACCCACTCTGTGACTCACATATTTTGGATTAATTAGAGGATACACTTGCAAAAATAACAACAAAATCAACTCCTATTTTAACACATTTAATTAATAAAAATTATGGCGCTACAAACAATTAAACAATTACATTACTGACCCATAATCATCTACTTGTTCCAAATGAACAAGGAATAACATAAGAATAAAACAAATATTGTATTAAAACATATGGTTTCCATATAAACCAACAATTCCTAATTATTTTTACTTCCATAAAGCATCAACTGTAAGTTTCATATAACTCCGAGCTCTTTTGGCTCAATGCTTTCTATAATAATGGTGTCATTCTTTGTACACCTCCAATACTACTTTTTTATATTTTCTTAATCATCAAAACAAATGTATAATTACATTTAAAATCACATGTTAATTATCTAACTCAAGATTTGGGCATTTTCACATGTTTTCAGCTGTTATCATCTCTCTCTAGTTTTACAAATACATTAAGGTAATCAGGAAATTACTTGTGTACTCCAGAGTATGAAGATACTTGACACAGTCAAAAAACTATGGTCACTCCCGAAACCTAGTTGCCTTCAATTAACTCATGGAATCCTACTTCCATACAACATTACAATAGGGATTGTTATTTATTTCATTTGTCTTTTAAGACCATTATCACATAAAAAAACTACTATCTGAACAGGCAAGCGGAAATATCAATCTACAAGGACCTCGGTTCAACGCCCGGGTCGTTAACAACTTTAAACACTCCAGGTGTATTCATTACTCCTTACAAGACGGCCTCCAGACACCCTCCTACTCCAAGGGTCTGACCGTGAAACTTGAGAGTTATTTATGACTATGCGGGAACCCTCCCGTCTAGTCTAAGCTAGAGCTCTCTTTAATGCTTTACAAACAGCTTTTCGTTCATTCTCAATTCTTTGGGGAGACCTGGCATTCTACTCCTGGTTTAAATTCACCAATATTATTGGGCTCATAAACCACATTCGTAATCTTGGCATTTATTAATTATGAAAGGTCCTAATTGATTGGGGAAGAGATATACACATTCTACGACGAATAATAAAGGGGCTTTCAAAATAAGAAGATTCTGAGTTCGAATCTCTTCACATGCCTCGGGAATCATTCCCGTATAGAGGACTATACAAAATGCGATTTAGGGTCAGCCTATAGCTTAAGACCTACGCTCAATACCATACATTTGCTCCCTTTCAATACAAAATACACTATGGCCTCGTGAAACTACGTCACAAATAGAGGACTTATACCAATTCTCAATTCGCTACAATCAACTACCTCTCGTAAGTAATTTACCAAGTATATTAACTTTTACGCGTTCCTAGCGTGACATTTTATTTTAATTGCGCTCTTTTGCGCTATACTTTATTTTAAAGCCTAGCGTCATCCAAAGAACTGATAATACCATATTAATAATTGATACACATCTCAATTTTTATATTATTCTTTTCCTTTGACAATAACTTTCTCTCTTTTAAGAGCATGCATTTGAACATCATGTCTATACTTTTTATTAAGGCTCTAACGCTCTTATGTTCACATCAATTAATTTGATCTTTATTTAATATTTCCTTACTTGGTTATTATTATTATTATTTCATATCTTCATTCTTTACACAAGCTCAAAAGCTATTTCTTTCATATAACTCAAATTTACTTTTATTTAAATATCTTTCATGATAATTATTAATATTTCGCTTGCTCTTATGACATTCGTCAAATACACTGACATTGTATTCATATATTTCCTCTACTGGATTTATTCTTTTACATAATTATTTATAGTTTCTCAAATTTCTATTATTGTTCAGACCGCGTTTTTTTTTGTTCAGTATTTATTTATTTAAACACATCCCTTTTACTCAAAAACTCCGGTGGATTTGTACACAATCATTTCCTGACACCAAAATATAATGAAATTCATTACTCACATGTTTTTAAGGTCGTCTCATGACCTTTATCCTTGTGCGGTGTTTCATTTTGGCCCACTTTTGAACTTACTCCATATTGTAGAAATTCATCTCATGTACAAACACCTCTTGACACATATTCAATTCACTTAACATTGACAACATTTTTAATACACTGGTGTATCCATTTAGAACACACAATAAACACTAAAAATTATTATTTTAACACACAATCTTGATAGATTTACACTTCACCACTTTTGATCACTAGGCCGTATTTTCCTAGCCTATCACACGTGACCTCTTAATCTCCCGTTTCCAAGGGTGAAATTTATTCAATGTCGGCTTCCTATCCTGCAGAATACGAAAGTCTCGAAACATCTACTTTTCCCTGGAATCCTAATTCTTCGAATCCTATTCTGGATGACCGGCTATTTCTCTAGCTTGAACGGCTTCCTTTTAGATCTAGTTTATCGATCCTAGTGAAAGTCTGTTCGGATCGAGGTCCCCTCGATAACCTACCGATGATCGGTGGATTTATTTTATAGCATCTAGTACTTATCGATTCTAGTGCTTTAGAACAGTTCGTCTGCTTTCTGGAGATAATGTCTATAGCCTCCGTTCTTCTTTGTTTATTCGGTTCCCGCACTCCTACTTTTCTGAAATACGTTGCGAACCTTACTCTGTTTTTCCCTATTTGGGTTCTTTAATTTAGATATTTGTTTATCTTTCTATTACGGTCTTCCGTACGTTATGATATTTTCGGTCGTTTATTTAAAGACCTATCGCCTTAAGTCCAACGTTCGCAGCCTGCTCTGACTATATTTTACGAACTTTTCACTGTAAACTTGTGTACTGTCGGACCTAAATCCTGTAACTAGGATATTCCTAAATTTTCAACACGGCGATACTTTAAGATTTCTTCTTTACAACTCCTTATGGAGGCACGCAAGTTATTAATACTGCGACGCCCGTGGCTATCAGATATTATTTCTGCGGTGTAATACAGCGTTTCTCCCCTCAAGGAGTACTGGTAAGCTGTCTTCGGTGTGAAGCGTAGCAACGCCCCCTCGGGCTGTTTGGAACTGCTTGTACTAATGCTCCAGCGTCACGTCCCCTGGACTGCTTGAAACTGCATGCACGATGTGATACAGCACCTCCCCTCACGGAGTCTGTCGTGAACTGCATTTACTGTTGATGCTCCAGCGTCACGCCCCCCTGGACGGACTAATACTGCTTGATACAGCGTAACGCCTCCCTGGGCTATCGAAAACTGCATGTTTGGCTTGGTGATGCCAGGAGCTTTATACTCTTTCGCTACAAAAAGATAAGACTCTAGCCCTTTCCGTGCCCAACTTTTAAAATAATGGTTGCACCATTATAAAAATTATACCTTCAAAAAGCTCGTCTTCTCAATGTTAAATAATCTCATTGCGCATAAGAATCGATCGTGCAATTCGGAGATATTAATTAATATCTCGTCCTCAACTGTGTGGGTGTTGCTGTTCATTTGCATTCTCCCCTCTCCACAGGCCTTGGTAAATCCCCTATGACGTCTACTTGCGTTTGCAGTTTTCTCCTGTGCAATTATTAAAGGGTTTTTCTTTACACAAAAATCTCTAATTCGAAATGATTCACCGTACTGTAATTGTTTACTTATTTTTATACTCGTAAACGGGTTAAATTTAATTATTCCTCTTCTGGCGCATAGGCGGTGTTGTCGTTTTCCAGCCAGCTCAGCTCGATTTCCGAATCAGGCTTCCTTGTCTAACAGTCGAAATTTTCCACTCGGTTATTAATACTCATGACCAGCTCCTTCTGAATGTCAAGAGGGGTGATCTCATCTCTCGAACACCTGGCTCGCGCTGCTTGCACAACGTTAGGCTAGAATCCTGGCTTGATCTTTCTCTATGTTACATGAGAAACTGTACGTTTCTTTCATTTCTTCCCCAAATACATGGATTCGACCTCCATGGACCCTATGGCACATGAGTTCATCTCTCCCCTCCTTAGGTAAATAAATTTTCGAAAAATTTTGAGGAAATTTATTTCAATTAATCTTATCTTTCTTTATTCGTCGAAGCCATCATAACGTTGTCCGTACCTTCTGTTGTTTTTATTTCTTTAAAGTCGTATCCGGTAATTGTGTAGGTCGGGTATGCTCTGTCCCTACCCTTTCTTTCTCCCTTATTCGTCTGGGCTATAAATCTCCAGAACCTCATTCTTCCTTACGGGTTTGGTCTATCCCTACCCGTTTCCTGATTTCATCATTCTCCTTTCTTAAATTGAAATTTTCTTCTTCAATAAACTCAATTATTTCTTTGATTTCCCAATACAATTTTTCCAATTCGCATTCGCACTCGAATGCTTGAGCTCTATTTTCTATTTCTTCCTTATTCTTGTTTATGTCAAAAGCGGATTCATCTCTAAATTGTTCCATAACCAGGGCTTGTTCATTTGCTTCATCGAAATCTTCGGGAGGGTAATATAATTTCAAATTTGCTGAATTCATGGTCACTTCGTGATCCGTTTCACAGTGCCGAATTCTATATGCGTTATTCCTCAAATCTCTGATTATTTGATACGGTCCGTGGTACATTTTCTGGAACTTCTTGTACACACGGTTCCCTGGATCCGAAATGGCTGGTCTTTTTACTAACACCATTTCTCCTGCTAATAATGGTCGATGATACCTCTTATGCCTATTTCTTCTTTGCCTCCTGTCGGCTTGAGCTTTTAGATGCTCAAAGGCTCTTCTAATACGTACATCTCTTCCAGGCTGAGCGTCTGCTGGCCTAGGAATTACCAGACTCCAAGGTCTCTCTGGTTGCTCATTCCGATGTAACGTTATGGGTATCTCTCCCGTGGATTCATGGATTGTGTTATTTATACAAAATTCGATAATATCCAAGATATCTATCCACTTCCAATTTTCTTCGGCACAGTATATTCTACAATACTTGGCCGTCTCCCTCATCACTCTTTCTACAGGATTTGCCTCAGGATGGCGAATACTTGACAAAATCTGACGTATTCCAAGTCTTTCTAATTCTCGTCTGAACTCTACACTGGTGAAACAACTGCCGTGATCCGACAACAAATTCTCAGGTTTTCCCAGAATCGGTATCACTTTTTCTTTTAGTCGTTTTAACACCTGTTTGGTACTAGTCTTCTGTATGGGAGCAAGGACAACCATTTTAGTGAAGACATCCATAGCCACCATTATGTGTCGATTTCCTCTTCTTGCCTTTGGCAAAGGTCCGAAGTTATCAATAGATATGATTTGACCTGGCCTTTCGGGCAACAATGGTATAGGCTTCTGTCTCATCAGAAATGCATTAGGTTTGATCCTTTGACATAAATCACATGTCTTTAACGTGTCCCTTACAGTTTCTCCCAGTCTCGGCCATACAAATGCTTCTTTCAGCATCGAGACTGTTTTGTCGACTCCCATATGTCCGAACGATCTATGGGCTAACCATACTATTTTCCTCTGCAAAATTGCAGGTACAACAATCCTTAATTTGGTATGGTCAGAGTCCACAAACTTATATAATAATCCATTATAAAACGTGTAGTCTTGAGCTATCTTATTAGCTTCCGTGTACGCTGGTGTTCCCCTTATCAAGCTTCCCTCAAGGAAAGATATGAGCATGTTCATCCATGGATCCTCACGTTGCCGTTGATTAATGCTCCTTAACTCATTAAGAGTACGCTGATCCCTGTCTTCCAAATCTATAGCCATTACTTCCTCTTCTGTGGACTCTGGCTGTCTACTTAAGTAGTCTGGAACTATATTTTCTTTTCCTGGGCAGTATTCTATCTTGACATCAAATTGTTGAATGTATAAAGCCCAACGCATCAACCTTTGACTGGATAAATCAGTCTTCATCAAAAAGGTTAAGGCTTTATGATCCGTTCTTAAGATGACCTGAAACCCATATACGATCTTTCGCCAATATTGCAACGCGTGCAGTATCGCTAACAGCTCGATTTCGCTGATCGTATAATTTTTCTCGTGTGGTTTCAGTCTCCGACTTGTGAAAGCTAGATAATTTTTCTTATCAGGGTTTTCCGGGTTTTCCTGATATAGCATTGCCCCTATTCCAATCTGGGATGCGTCTGTTTGAATGATAAATTTCTGATTAAAATCAGGATACCCTAGCTTCACGTAATTTAAGAGCATTTCCTTGGCCTCCACGAATGCTTTTTCTGTTTCCTCCGTCCATTTCCACTTACCCCCCTTCTTCAGAAGGTCCTGTAGTGGCGCAACAGTTTTTGTGGATGATGGACAATGTCCTGAGAAGAACCCAATCATTCCCAAAAACTGGCGAACGTTCTTTACTTTCAAAGGCCTTGGAAAATCTCTTATCGATTCCAATTTGCACGGATTTGGTTTAACCCTAGAACTGCGGACCGTCTTCCAGGAAGACGGTGTGTTGTTTAATCAAGTGCGACCGTCTCTCTGAAAGACGGTCTTGGAATTCAAATATAGTACTACTGTTAGCCCTCAGATGGCACTAATTTCAAGTCATGCTGGTTCCCGATGCTTTTATCTTTCGTAGTGTAAGTCTTTGGCAAACAAATGACAGTATGGAAGCTATTATTTGGCTGCAGAAGTGGAAGTACTGCCATGTTGATATTGAAGTTGCATTGAGCAAAATGGCCGCCAACCATGTAGACGATTCAGAAATTGAGCACTTGATTTTTGACGATTCGTGTGATAGTATGGACGATGACAGTGATTATTGTGTGGATTCGTATGAAAATGAAGATGGTGAAAGTAGTGGCAGTGATACCGGCGAACAGGATGTCACGCGAGTTATGGAAATCACCATCAATGCAAGCGATGTTTATCATGTTCCGACAGACCCTGTACACATGCCTAATGTTAGCCGTGAAGGGGTAAGTGTGAACTAGACTGATATTCAACCCGAAGAAAGTGACTTTCCAGGTAAAAATGTACCGTTTATCGTTCATCATCCTGGGCCTGTGAACTTGCCTCCCCGTAATCGCGCGCCGATCATGTACTTCAAAATCGAGAAATGTCATATTTTTGTGTAAGTAATTTTCTTTTTAGTAAATAACAGGAATTATTTGAAACTGGTTCTTGAATTAGTAAACCAACTATGAACTTTTCATTTATGATGTCTCTGACGAACATTTAACTCGGCAATATGGTTTTCTAGAGCAGAAAAGTCAATAATGTTTTATTTTTTATTTTTTATAAAATACTTTTTATAATTAATTCAAACTGACGAGTCTGAATGATTCACCTATATCAATATAATATAGAACAGTCTTTCAGCTTTCTATTGATGTATGATAAGTCATATTCATGAACACCGTATGCTTACAGATACCAAATTCCTTTAGTGTGTACTTTAAGGGAATTAACTGCAGCATTTGACAGATAAACCTGCAGCAGTTCTAGGGTTAACACCATCCTTGTCAATCACATGCCCTAAAAATGTTACTTGTCTTTGACAAAAATTTGACTTCTTTAAATTTATTTTAAAATTAGCCTTCCTTAAATCTTCCAAGAGTTCCTTCAATTTTTCTAAATGCTCCTCAATATTCTCCGAGGTAAGCAAAATATCATCCACATAACGGATAGTGCACTCTTTCACTTCCTCTGACAGGTTTCGATCAAGCGCTCTTATTAATGCAGATCCTGCGGTCTTCAATCCAAACGGACATCTCCTAAAACAATATGTTTGTTGGTCGAACTGAAATCCAGTCAACAAGCTGGTTTTCTCTTCCAGTTCGAGATGATGATACGAAGAAGTCATGTCAATATTTGTGAAAATCTTCTTGCCTTTGAACTTCCTCAGTATTTCTTTTATGGGTGGTGCCGAATCATTTTCTGGTATGATTTTCGCATTTAGATTTCTGGCATCTAGGCACACCCTTACTGATCCTTCCGGTTTACTCACAATCACTAATGGACTAACATATGGTGTCGCCATCTTTTCTATAACACCTGCATTCATCATCTCCTGCAGTGTTTTCTTAGTTTGTGGGTAATGTTTTTCCGCAACCGGGTATGGTTTTTGTCTGAACGGTGCCCAATCATTGACTTGGAACGCGTATTTCAAATTTTCAATCTTCCCCGGCTTGGAATCAAATACGTCCCTATAATTCAATAATAATTTCTTTAACTGTTCCTTATTTTCGAGGTTAACTTTAGCTTCCTCTACTTTTCCTGACAGGTTGGTTTCGAACTCAGTTTCCAAATCATCTTCGAGTTCTATGTTGAGGACTTCAAATATCCTTTCTATGTCCTTATAACCTTCCTCCGTTACTTCGTCCATATGCCATACCTGTTCTCCTATCTTCGCATCCTGTTCCTGTAGGTTAATGTTTTGTTCATCCACATCCTCTCTTTGAATTCTAATGCAGTTTTGCGCTAGGTCTATAATGACCTTGTTCTCACGGATAAAATCAATACCTAATATGACATTATACGGTAATTGATTTACCAGCAAAAAGCACTGCGAAATTTCAGCGTTACCCATGATCAGATCGATATATACCTGAAATTTACATGTTAAAGATTTTTCAGGGATAATCCCCTTAATCTTTACACTTGATGTGGGAATCTTTAATACTCGGCCCCTTATTTCCAGTTCATTTAGAAGGGTTTGTGTAATTAGACTTATTGTGGATCCGGTATCAATTAATGCTCTGACCAGTAATCCTTCTATCCTAAGCATAATTATAGGTAGTTCTCTTTTAACAGGTGGGATTCCTTCCACATCCTCGTTAATTAGCTCATCTGGTCTGGCTATCCAATTCACAATTTCTACCTCCTCCCAGCTCCTGGTATGTTTCCACTTTTGACAATTTAAATTTGGAGTTTTTTTTATCCTGAGGGCTTCCTTTCCCCTCATTCTTTAATTGAGCTTGTAGTTCCAAGCTTTGAGCTCCGTCTAGTCGGTCGGGTGATTTCCGGTTCTTGATTGCCTCACTCCAACGGACTTTTTGCCTATCAGGTTCATCTGGTCGTTCGTTCATATAACGAGGACTTTCCTGATATCTTTCTTCTATTTCGGCCCGATATTCATCATCCCTATCCTCTGGCCTTACATTCCTCCTGGGATAATTCTCCTATTTCTTTCTGTTTTCTTGCCTTTGATGGTTATTGTTATACGGTCGGCTCTCTTGTTGCCTATAACCCGTATTCCTAGGATTTCTTCCTCGATATCCTCCTCTGTAATATGGCTGTATTCCTCTAGGCTCCTGGTGCCCATACTCTCGACCTAGTCCTTGAGTATCCGTGCTGGTGGACTGATTCCTGGTCGCTGGTTTTTCTCTGGTTTCCTGACTGCTGGCCATGTGTACTTGCTCAGTCTGTCTTTGATGCCGAGGAGTTACGTGCGAAGTCGTCATATCTAATTGACGTAATACACTCTCCACTTCCACAGCACTTCTTGCTTTGGATGAGATTAACAGCCTCTGAATCTCATACGGAAGTTGTCTTGCAATGGCGGCACACAGGTCGTTCTCTGCCGGAGCAATGTCGAGTTCGCGGAATTTACATAACTGAGCGGTGAAAAATTCCGAGTATTTAGTTGGTGCATTCGTGCTGTACTTCCTAGAGTACAGATCTAGCCTTAAATTCTCTTGGAATTCTGCTGCCCAATATCGTTTTAAAAATGCTTCCCTAAAGCCTTCCACCGTATCAAAGGTGTACCTGAAGCTTCTGAACCAGGTGAGACAATCACCTGCCAACAGCTTTTCAATAGCTCTCAGTCTCCGATCCTGAGGAACTTTCATTTCGTTTAAATACTCTGCAACTTCCTTTAGCCAGTATTTTGGAGTAATAGACATGTTATTACCCGTAAACTTTACTGGTCTGTCCTCATTCGATTTAATAATGTTTATTATCTGACCATTTGTTTGGTTCATGTATGGGGTTGACATCGCCATCGGATATCCTGGGTTCTTATAAGGGCTCTCCCCTCCTAAGTCCCTCTCCGTATCTGTGCCTTGTTCACGGGAATCTACCCATCCTGTCTTTGGAAACTCCTCCTGATTCTCAAATTCTAACTTCCTTTCCCTTCGGGCACTTTCTTCATTAGCCATGAGTTGGATTTCCATTTGACTATTCTTATGTTCAGTCCTCTCCAATCGGGATCCTAATTCATTTTGAATTCTTTCCTGACTTTTCTTACTGGTTTCCAGTTCTTGTTTGATTTGGTTTTTGTCGTTCCTGAAGCTATCCCTGAATTCATTTAGTTGGTCTTCTACCTCTTTCTTGATGACCATGACCTGTTCTGTTATAATTTCTGGTTTAACGTCACCTTTAGTATCTAGGTCTTCTTGTATCTCCTTTATTTTTTTCTCCATCTCTCTTTGTCCTTTGACCATATTTACTTTAATTCCTTCCAGTTTTTCCTCAGTTTTCCCTTGACTCTTATATAATATCATCAAATCATTTTGGATCTGGCCTACTTCCCTATGAGTTTTTCCTATTTCGACCTTTAATGTTCCGATGGTTCCCTGAACATCATTAATACCCTGACTTATTTCATCTATCTTATGGGTACTTTCCTTATTTTCGTCCTCTCGTTGTTTTCTTTCACTCTGGAGATGCCCCTCGTATATATCTAATCTTCGATTTATTTCACCCTCATACTTCTTTAAGTTATCATCTACCTGCCCGGTAAACAGTTCAAATTGACTTTTCATATCCTGCCCATCCTTTTGATTTTGATTTTTCATCTCAGTTACTTCGGTCTGAACTACACCGATTTTGTTCTCGAGGGTTCCTACTTTCTCCTCAACCTTTCCAAATCGGGTTCCTAGCTCATTCACACTTTGTTTTATTTCATCCCGGGATGTTTTACATATATCGCTGTTAGATTTTATCTGATCTTCTAACTTTTTCTGCACACCTTGAATCTGGGTTACAAGTTCATTTTTACAATCGTCTACATTCTTTTTGCACATTCCTTCCATGTTACTTAATTTAGTTTCCAAATTTTCAAAATTTTCTTGACACCTAGTTTGGGACTCTACCGTACTATCCTTTAAGGTTCTTATTTGGTCTTGCAATTCTGATTTAAGTGCCCCATTTTCCTCCTGAATTTTACTGGTGATTTCCCCTTTTAACTCAGTTAGCTTTTTCCCAAACTCAGTGTCAAAACCTTGGAACTTGTCATTTATTTTATCTATCTCAGCCTTCACTTCATTGTTCATTTCTACACAGTTAGCTTCGATAGCTTCTAATTTAGTTCCCATATTATCACTTTTAATTTTTAGTGACTCTAAACTGTCAGTTATGGATCCTAACCCTTCTTTATTTTCAGTCTGTTGGCTATCCAACTTATTCAAACTCTCATTTATGGATTCAAACACTTTGTTATTTTCATCCTTTTGGAGGCCCAATGTATTGTCTATTGTTCCCAATTTATTGTTTATGGCCTCCAACTTCTCATTGCTATCGGCTTTTATAGCCTCCAAAAGCCGTTGCATCTCTTCACTCAATGCCATCTTATTAGAATATAGTGGGCTACTCATGCCACCACACTAGTACATGCTTGAGAGATGATACTCTGAACCATTGTGTCCCAATTTCTTAAAAAATTTACTTTGGTACGGGTGTGTACTACAACGTACCCTTTTGATACTTTTATTCAATTTCATAAACCTTTATGGAAGTATTTAAAATTAAAAATTTCGAAAAACCATTTTTTTTTTCAAAAAATCAAAATTTTGATTTTTCGAGAAAACTCGGGTTTTCCCTAGGAAAACTCATCCCTGCGTACTGGGCGCCAAAAAATCTACGATTTGCTAGGGGGGGTTAATGATATAATTCAGGGCTGCTCGGTATGAGTTTCCAGGGACCCATGCGGTCAGTTAATATTTTACGTTGTAGCTATTCCTATCATTACTTTAATTCACATGTTATGACCGTCTTAAGTGTTCCTCTAGTTATTAATCCAGCATATTACTTCTATGCCCCCCATGTGCCCTTTTAGCAAGAAATATGCCCATCACAGTATACCAGCGTAGCTCAATTCGGGATTTTCGGGGCAGCGGTAAGTTCACCCACTCTGTGACTCACATATTTTGGATTAATGAGAGGATACACTTGCAAAAATAACAACAAAATCAACTCCTATTTTAACACATTTAATTTATCAAAATTATGGCGCTACAAACAATTAAACAATTACATTACTGACCCATAATCATCTACTTGTTCCAAATGAACAAGGAATAACATAAGAATAAAACAAATATTGTATTAAAACATATGGTTTCCATATAAACCAACAATTCCTAATTATTTTTACTTCCATAAAGCATCAACTGTAAGTTTCATATAACTCCGAGCTCTTTTGGCTCAATGCTTTCTATAATAATGGTGTCATTCTTTGTACACCTCCAATACTACTTTTTTATATTTTCTTAATCATCAAAACAAATGTATAATTACATTTAAAATCACATGTTAATTATCTAACTCAAGATTTGGGCATTTTCACATGTTTTCAGCTGTTATCATCTCTCTCTAGTTTTACAAATACATTAAGGTAATCAGGAAATTACTTGTGTACTCCAGAGTATGAAGATACTTGACACAGTCAAAAAACTATGGTCACTCCCGAAACCTAGTTGCCTTCAATTAACTCATGGAATCCTACTTCCATACAACATTACAATAGGGATTGTTATTTATTTCATTTGTCTTTTAAGACCATTATCACATAAAAAAAACTACGATCTGAACAGGCAAGCGGAAATATCAATCTACAAGGACCTCGGTTCAACGCCCGGGTCGTTAACAACTTTAAACACTCCTGGTGTATTCACTACTCCTTACAAGACGGCCTCCAGACACCCTCCTACTCCAAGGGTCTGACCGTGAAACATGAGAGTTATTTATGACTATGCGGGAACCCTCCCGTCTAGTCTAAGCTAGAGCTCTCTTTAATGCTTTACAAACAGCTTTTCGTTCATTCTCAATTCTTTGGGGAGACCTGGCATTCTACTCCTGGTTTAAATTCACCAATATTATTGGGCTCATAAACCACATTCGTAATCTTGGCATTTATTAATTATGAAAGGTCCTCATTGATTGGGGAAGAGATATACACATTCTACGACGAATAATAAAGGGGCTTTCAACATAAGAAGATTCCGAGTTCGAATCTCTTCACATGCCTCGGGAATCATTCCCATATAGAGGACTATACAAAATGCGATTTAGGGTCAGCCTATAGCTTAAGACCTACGCTCAATACCATACATTTGCTCCCTTTCAATACAAAATACACTATGGCCTCGTGAATCTACTTCACAAATAGAGGACTTATACCAATTCTCAATTCGCTACAATCAACTACCTCTCATAAGTAATTTACCAAGTATATTAACTTTTACGCGTTCCTAGCGTGACATTTTATTTTAATTGCGCTCTTTTGCGCTATACTTTATTTTAAAACCTAGCGTCATCAAAAGAACTGATAATACCATATTAATAATTGATAAACATCTCAATTTTTATATTATTCTTTTCCTTTGACAATAACTTTCTCTCTTTTAAGAGCATGCATTTGAACATCATGTCTATACTTTTTATTAAGGCTCTAACGCTCTTATGTTCACATCAATTAATTTGATCTTTATTTAATATTTCCTTACTTGGTTATTATTATTATTATTTCATATCTTCATTCTTTACACAAGCTCAAAAGCTATTTCTTTCATATAACTCAAATTTTATTTAAATATCTTTCATGATAATTATTAATATTTCGCTTGCTCTTATGACATTCGTCAAATACACTGACATTTTATTCGTCTATTTCCCCTACTGGATTTATTCTTTTACATAATTATTTATAGTTTCTCAAATTTCTATTATTGTTCAGACCGCGTTCTTGTTTATTCAGTATTTATTTATTTAAACACAACCCTTTTACTAAAAACCTCCGGTGGATTTGTACACAATCATTTCCTGACACCAAAATATAATGAAATTCATTACTCACATGTTTTTAAGGTCGTCTCGTGACCTTTATCCTTGTGCGGTGTTTCATTTTGGCCCACTTTTGAACTTACTCCATATTGTAGAAATTCATCTCATGTACAAACACTTCTTGACACATATTCAATACACTTAACATTGACAACATTTTTAATACACTGGTGTATCCATTTAGAACACACAATAAACACTAAAAATTATTATTTTAACACACAATCTTGATAGATTTACACTTCACCACTTTTGATCACTAGGCCGTATTTTCCTAGCCTATCACACGTGACCTCTTAATCTCCCGTTTCCAAGGGTGAAATTTATTCAATTCCTATCCTGCAGAATACGAAAGTCTCGAAACATCTACTTTTCCCTGGAATCCTAATTCTTCGAATCTTATTCTGGATGACCGGCTATTTCTCTAGCTTGAACGGCTTCCTTTTAGATCTAGTTTATCGATCCTAGTGAAAGTCTGTTCGGATCGAGGTCCCCTCGATAACCTACCGATGATCGATGGATTTATTTTATAGCATCTAGTACTTCTCGATTCTAGTGCTTTAGAATAGTTCGTCTGTTTTCTGGAGATAATGTCTATAGCCTCCGTTCTTCTTTGTTTATTCGGTTCCCGCACTCCTACTTTTCTGAAATACGTTGCGAACCTTACTCTGTTTTTCCCTATTTGGGTTCTTTAATTTAGATAACTGTTTATCTTTCTATTACGGTACTTCGGTACGTTATGATATTTTCGGTCGTTTATTTAAAGACCTATCGC
Organism: Meconema thalassinum; assembly: GCA_946902985.2. NCBI lineage: Eukaryota > Metazoa > Arthropoda > Insecta > Orthoptera > Tettigoniidae > Meconema > Meconema thalassinum. The sequence continues at coordinate 168,030,825 of OX336391.1, forward strand.
CTTAAGTCCAACGTTCGCAGCCTGCTCTGACTATATTTTACGAACTTTTCACTGTAAACTTGTGTACTGTCGGACCTAAATCCTGTAACTAGGATTTTCCTAAATTTTCAACACGGCGATACTTTAAGATTTCTTCTTTACAACTCCTTATGGAGGCACGCACGTTATTAATACTGCGACGCCCGTGGCTATCAGATATTATTTCTGCGGTGTAATACCGCGTTTCTCCCCTCAAGGAGTACTGGTAAGCTGTCTTCGGTGTGAAGCGTAGCAACGCCCCCTCGGGCTGTTTGGAACTGCTTGTACTAATGCTCCAGCGTCACGTCCCCTGGACTGTTTGAAACTGCATGCACGATGTGATACAGCACCTCCCCTCACGGAGTCTGTCGTGAACTGCATATACTGTTGATGCTCCAGCGTCACGCCCCCCTGGACGGACTAATACTGCATGATACAGCGTAACGCCTCCCTGGGCTATCGAAAACTGCATGTTTGGCTTGGTGATGCCAGGAGCTTTATACTCTTTCGCTACAAAAAGATAAGACTCTAGCCCTTTCCGTGCCCAACTTTTAAAATAATGGTTGCACCATTATAAAAATTATACCTTCAAAAAGCTCGTCTTCTCAATGTTAAATCATCTCATTGCGCATATGAATCGATCGTGCAATTCGGAGATATTAATTAATTTCTCGTCCTCAACTGTGTGGGTGTTGCTGTTCATTTGCATTCTCCCCTCTCCACAGGCCTTGGTAAATCCCCTATGACGTCTACTTGCGTTTGCAGTTTTCTCCTGTGCAATTATTAAAGGTTTTTTCTTTACACAAAAATCTCTAATTCGAAATGATTCACCGTACTGTAATTGTTTACTTATTTTTATACTCGTAAACGGGTTAAATTTAATTATTCCTCTTCTGGCGCATAGGCGGTGTTGTCGTTTTCCAGCCAGCTCAGCTCGATTTCCGAATCAGGCTTCCTTGTCTAACAGTCGAAATTTTCCACTCGGTTATTAATACTCATGACCAGCTCCTTCTGAATGTCAAGAGGGGTGATCTCATCTCTCGAACACCTGGCTCGCGCTGCTTGCACAACGTTAGGCTAGAATCCTGGCTTGATCTTTCTCTATGTTACATGAGAAACTGTACGTTTCTTTCATTTCTTCCCCAAATACATGGATTCGACCTCCATGGACCCTATGGCACATGGGTTCATCTCTCCCCTCCTTAGGTAAATAAATTTTCGAAAAATTTTTAGGAAATTTATTTCAATTAATCTTATCTATCTTTATTCGTCGAAGCCATCATAACGTTGTCCGTACCTTCTGTTGTTTTTATTTCTTTAAAGTCGTATCCGGTAATTGTGTAGGTCGGGTATGCTCTGTCCCTACCCTTTCTTTCTCCCTTATTCGTCTGGGCTATAAATCTCCAGAACCTCATTCTTCCTTACGGGTTTGGTCTATCCCTACCCGTTTCCTGATTTCATCATTCTCCTTTCTTAAATTGAAATTTTCTTCTTCAATAAACTCAATTATTTCTTTGATTTCCCAATACAATTTTTCCAATTCGCATTCGCACTCGAATGCTTGAGCTCTATTTTCTATTTCTTCCTTATTCTTGTTTATGTCAAAAGCGGATTCATCTCTAAATGTTTCCATAACCAGGGCTTGTTCATTTGCTTCATCGAAATCTTCGGGAGGGTAATATAATTTCAAATTTGCTGAATTCATGGTCACTTCGTGATCCGTTTCACAGTGCCGAATTCTATATGCGTTATTCCTCAAATCTCTGATTATTTGATACGGTCCGTGGTACATTTTCTGGAACTTCTTGTACACACGGTTCCCTGGATCCGAAATGGCTGGTCTTTTTACTAACACCATTTCTCCTGCTAATAATGGTCGATGATACCTCTTATGCCTATTTCTTCTATGCCTCCTGTCGGCTTGAGCTTTTAGATGCTCAAAGGCTCTTCTAATACGTACATCTCTTCCAGGCTGAGCGTCTGCTGGCCTAGGAATTACCAGACTCCAAGGTCTCTCTGGTTGCTCATTTCGATGTAACGTTATGGGTATCTCTCCCGTGGATTCATGGATTGTATTATTTATACAAAATTCGATAATATCCAAGATATCTATCCACTTCCAATTTTCTTCGGCACAGTATATTCTACAATACTTGGCCGTCTCCCTCATCACTCTTTCTACAGGATTTGCCTCAGGATGGCGAATACTTGACAAAATCTGACGTATTCCAAGTCTTTCTAATTCTCGTCTGAACTCTACACTGGTGAAACAACTGCCGTGATCCGACAACAAATTCTCAGGTTTTCCCAGAATCGGTATCACTTTTTCTTTTAGTAGTTTTAACACCTGTTTGGTACTAGTCTTCTGTATGGGAGCAAGGACAACCATTTTAGTGAAGACATCCATAGCCACCATTATGTGTCGATTTCCTCTTCTTGCCTTTGGCAAAGGTCCGAAGTTATCAATAGATATGATTTGACCTGGCCTTTCGGGCAACAATGGTATAGGCTTCTGTCTCATCAGAAATGCATTAGGTTTGATCCTTTGATATAAATCACATGTCTTTAACGTGTCCCTTACAATTTCTCTCAGTCTCGGCCATACAAATGCTTATTTCAGCATCGAGACTGTTTTGTCGACTCCCATATGTCCGAACGATCTATGGGCTAACCATACTATTTTCCTCTGCAAAATTGCAGGTACAACAATCCTTAATTTGGTATGGTCAGAGTCCACAAACTTATATAATAATCCATTATAAAACGTGTAGTCTTGAGCTATCTTATTAGCTTCCGTGTACGCTGGTGTTCCCCTTATCAAGCTTCCCTCAAGGAAAGATATGAGCATGTTCATCCATGGATCCTCACGTTGCCGTTGATTAATGCTCCTTAACTCATTAAGAGTACGCTGATCCCTGTCTTCCAAATCTATAGCCATTACTTCCTCTTCTGTGGACTCTGGCTGTCTACTTAAGTAGTCTGGAACTATATTTTCTTTTCCTGGGCAGTATTCTATCTTGACATCAAATTGTTGAATGTATAAAGCCCAACGCATCAACCTTTGAATGGATAAATCAGTCTTCATCAAAAAGGTTAAAGCTTTATGATCCGTTCTTAAGATGACCTGAAACCCATATACGATCTTTCGCCAATATTGCAACGCGTGCAGTATCGCTAACAGCTCGATTTCGCTGATCGTATAATTTTTCTCGTGTGGTTTCAGTCTCCGACTTGTGAAAGCTAGATAATTTTTCTTATCAGGGTTTTCCGGGTTTTCCTGATATAGCATTGCCCCTATTCCAATCTGGGATGCGTCTGTTTGAATGATAAATTTCTGATTAAAATCAGGATACCCTACCTTCACGTAATTTAAGAGCATTTCCTTGGCCTCCACGAATGCTTTTTCTGTTTCCTCCGTCCATTTCCACTTGCCCCCCTTCTTCAGAAGGTCCTGTAGTGGCGCAACAGTTTTTGTGTATGATGGACAATGTCCTGAGAAGAACCCAATCAATCCCAAAAACTGGCGAACGTTCTTTACTTTCAAAGGCCTTGGAAAATCTCTTATCGATTCCAATTTGCACGGATTTGGTTTAACACCATCCTTGTCAATCACATGCCCTAAAAATGTTACTTGTCTTTGACAAAAATTTGACTTCTTTAAATTTATTTTAAAATTAGCCTTCCTTAAATCTTCCAAGAGTTTCTTCAATTTTTCTAAATGTTCCTCAATATTCTCCGAGGTAAGCAAAATATCATCCACATAACGGATAGTGCACTCTTTCACTTCCTCTGACAGGTTTCGATCAAGCGCTCTTATTAATGCAGATCCTGCGGTCTTCAATCCAAACGGACATCTCCTAAAACAATATGTTTGTTGGTCGAACTGAAATCCAGTCAACAAGCTGGTTTTCTCTTCCAGTTCGAGATGATGATACGAAGAAGTCATGTCAATATTTGTGAAAATCTTCTTGCCTTTAAACTTCCTCAGTATTTCTTTTATGGGTGGTGCCGAATCATTTTCTGGTATGATTTTCGCATTTAGATTTCTGGCATCTAGGCACACCGTTACTGAGCCATCCGGTTTACTCACAATCACTAATGGACTAACATATGGTGTCGCCATCTTTTCTATAACACCTGCATTCATCATCTCCTGCAGTGTTTTCTTAGTTTGTGGGTAATGTTTTTCCGCAACCGGGTATGGTTTTTGTCTGAACGGTGCCCAATCATTGACTTGGAACGCGTACTTAAAATTTTCAATCTTCCCTGGCTTGGAATCAAATACGTCCCTATAATTCAATAATAATTTCTTTAACTGTTCCTTATTTTCGAGGTTAACTTTAGCTTCCTCTACTTTTCCTGACAGGTTGGTTTCGAACTCAGTTTCCAAATCTTCTTCGAGTTCTATGTTGAGGACTTCAAATATCCTTTCTATGTCCTTATAACCTTCCTCCGTTACTTCTTCCATATGCCATACCTGTTCTCCTATTTTCGCATCCTGTTCCTGTAGGTTAATGTTTTGTTCATCCACATCCTCTCTTTGAATTCTAATGCAGTTTTGCGCTAGGTCTATAATGACCTTGTTCTCACGGATAAAATCAATACCTAATATGACATTATACGGTAATTGATTTACCAGCAAAAAGCAATGCGAAATTTCAGCGTTACCCATGATCAGATCGATATATACCTGAAATTTACATGTTAAAGATTTTTCAGGGATAATCCCCTTAATCTTTACACTTGATGTGGGAATCTTTAATACTCGGCCCCTTATTTCCAGTTCATTTAGAAGGGTTTGTGTAATTAGACTTATTGTGGATCCGGTATCAATTAATGCTCTGACCAGTAATCCTTCTATCCTAAGCATAATTATAGGTAGTTCTCTTTTAACAGGTGGGATTCCTTCCACATCCTCGTTAATTAGCTCATCTGGTCTGGCTATCCAATTCACAATTTCTACCTCCTCCCAGCTCCTGGTATGTTTCCACTTTTGACAATTTAAATTTGGAGTTTTTTTATCCTGAGGCCTTCCTTTCCCCTCATTCTTTAATTGAGCTTGTAGTTCCAAGCTTTGAGCTCCGTCTAGTCGGTCGGGTGATTTCCGGTTCTTGATTGCCTCACTCCAACGGACTTTTTGCCTATCAGGTTCATCTGGTCGTTCGTTCATATAACGAAGACTTTCCTGATATCTTTCTTCTATTTCGGCCCGATATTCATCATCCCTATCCTCTGGCCTTACATTCCTCCTGGGATAATTCTCCCATTTCTTTCTGTTTTCTTGCCTTTGATGGTTATTGTTATAGGGTCGGCTCTCTTGTTGCCTATAACCCGTATTCCTAGGATTTCTTCCTCGATATCCTCCTCTGTAATATGGCTGTATTCCTCTAGGCTCCTGGTGCCCATACTCTCGACCTAGTCCTTGAGTATCCGTGCTGGTGGACTGATACCTGGTCGCTGGTTTTTCTCTGGTTTCCTGACTGCTGGCCATGTGTACTTGCTCAGTCTGTCTTTGATGCCGAGGAGTTACGTGCGAAGTCGTCATATCTAATTGACGTAATACACTCTCCACTTCCACAGCACTTCTTGCTTTGGATGAGATTAACAGCCTCTGAATCTCATACGGAAGTTGTCTTGCAATGGCGGCACACAGGTCGTTCTCTGCCGGAGCAATGTCGAGAAGTCAAGGAATTTACATAACTGAGCGGTGAAAAATTCCGAGTATTTAGTTGGTGCATTCGTGCTGTACTTCCTAGAGTACAGATCTAGCCTTAAATTCTCTTGGACGTCTGCTGCCCAATATCGTTTTAAGAAAATATAAAAAAGTAGTATTGGAGGTGTACAAAGAATGACACCATTATTATAGAAAGCATTGAGCCAAAAGAGCTCGGAGTTATATGAAACTTACAGTTGATGCTTTATGGAAGTAAAAATAATTAGGAATTGTTGGTTTATATGGAAACCATATGTTTTAATACAATATTTGTTTTATTCTTATGTTATTCCTTGTTCATTTGGAACAAGTAGATGATTATGGGTCAGTAATTTAATTGTTTAATTGTTTGTGGCGCCATAATTTTTATTAATTAAATGTGTTAAAATAGGAGTTGATTTTGTTGTTATTTTTGCAAGTGTATCCTCTAATTAATCCAAAATATGTGGGTCACAGAGTGGGTGAACTTACCGCTGCCCCGAAAATCCCGGATTGAGCTACGCTGGTATACTGTGATTGACGTATTTCTTGCTAAAAGGGCACAATATATGTATATATGTATATATGTATGTATATCAGTTTCTTGTGGACTCGATAACTGCCGTAATTTTGCACCCTTTACCGAATATGTATACCTATGAAATCTCGGTCGAGTTCGTAACTGGGCTAAATCGGTCGAAGGAGGTGAAAATGGGGGGCTTTTTTTTTTTTTTTTTTCGAAAAAGTGAAATATTGCTATAACTCTCTTAATATGTGAAATATCGAATCCGTTCAAAGTTCATACTATGTTTGAAGAGTTCTTTTATAGCACCAACCATTGACTAAAGGGGTGGAAAAAAGTGGGTTTTTCGGGAAACATTAATCATATCTCTCTTAATAGGCACAATATCAAAACCGTACAAAATGGACAATATTCCCCTAATAATTACCTGAAACTTTTGTCTGAAAGAATTTTTGATATGACCCACCATTACGCCAAGGGATGAGAAAAATGATTTCGGAATTATAAGAAAATGCCAAGAGCTATCATTGGTTGCCATGGCAACACTACTAAATTGATGAGGGATGAGCCATCAGACGTTGCCATGACAACGCACTTGCACGAGATCAGATTCAGATTTTCATCTGACTAAGTGTGAAGCGGCTTCGGTGACGTAACTGGTAGCATGCTGAACTACTATGCCCAAGGTCGCGGGTTCAAAGCCGGCCAAAGTCGTCGGATTTTCTAAGAGCGCTAAAAATCCCCCAGTATGCTTTCCTTTTGGAGGGGAAGTTCCAACGTTCGTTGCGAGTTGCTGGTTGCGGTGGCATCTAGTATTCATGTTCACAGCTAGGTGTCGTTGACGGTAGTATCTGGTAGTAACATTAGGAACTACTGCTTGAAATTGACCGTCTGCAGTCCTTACCTGAATTACAGACTAATACAGCCATCACAATTCCCACCGTTTATCAGACAGATTCTACACTCACACAAAGTACACGGGGCTACATGACCACGTTGTCGCAGCCCCTAAACTGAGGAACCAACCAAAATCTCTGCGAGAGATATAATTTTGCGTGAAGAAATAACAGACCGTTACATAGTTACACATCAGTGTCGAGACCTTGCATAAGGACAGTGTGACCACAAGTATAAAAATGGACTCCAAATGACAAGAAGGTTACCGTCATCATAAGACAATAAAATGTTTAAAATATGCATAAAATGACGAAAAACAATGTTAATTAATCTCCAATTATAAAATATTTTCTCGCAATAAATGAGGTCTGATCCTTCTACGAAAACCTGCATATTCTGCCTATTTTCGCCTATCCCCAAGTTTGCCCGGTGACATCTACCTCCGCCTTCCGGCGTGCCGAGAGGACTTTTTTTCGTTTAAAATCTTCAACTTTAGTTAGGTCACAAATTTGCCCTTTGCTTATTATTCTGCTTCTGAAGAATTGATTAATTGTAATGTTGGTAACAATTTTATTTTATAAAGATTAATTTTGATAAATTTTCATAACAATTGATTCAATAGTTTATATGGTGTCGTCTCCGTGGTGTAGTGGTCAGCATGCTTAGCTGCCACCCCGGAGGTCCGAGGGAAAAGCTAACCTGGAGGGTAAACCGACTTAAAAGAAAAACGTTTTTGTGGTATTAAGAAACTGAACTGAGTCGCCTCCGTAGCGTAGCGGACAGCATGGTTAGCTGCCGTCCCGGAGGTCCTGGGTTCGATTCCCGGCTCTGCCACGAAATTTGAAAAGTGGTATGAGGACTGGAACGGGGTCTACTCAGCCTCGGGTGTTCCAAATGAGTAGAGGGGGTTCGATTCCCACCTCAGCCATCCTCGAAGTGGTTTTCCGTGGTTTCCCACTTCGTCTTCGGGCAAATGCCGGGATGGTACCTTCAAGGCCACGGCCGCTCCTTCCCTCTGCCTTGCCTATCCATCCTGCCCTTTCATTACCTTCCCTCATGAGGCCCCTGTTCGCTTTGCAGGTGAGGCCGCCTGGGCGAGGTGCCAATCACACCTCACCAGTTGTATCCTCTCAGATTAGATGTTCCCAGCTCTAGGACACTGCCCGTAGAGGCGGTAGTGGTGAGTTCCCTCGCTGAGTCCGTGGGTTCCACCAACCTGGAGGGTAAACGACTAAGAAGAAGAAAGAGAAGAAACTGAACTGTTTTGTCCAACTATTCAGTTAGCGCCATCTTAATTGCCTTCTGTTACTTGCTTAATCACTCCCCAGTGTAACAAATGAGGCCTTGTGGCGCAACGGATAACGCGTCTGACTACGGATCAGAAGATTCCAGGTTCGAATCCTGGCAAGGTCGTGATTTTTATTTTCCGTTAATTTTAAAGGAAATAATTTAATCTGGACACACATTTAGCCTTTACCGGTATTGATTTTGTGAAGGCTTTCGATAAAATAGACAGAAGGATAATTTGGAACATTTTTGCAGAAAGTAATACCACATCACATATAACAAAAGCAATTCAAAATATCTACAGTCAAAATGGGATTGCTGTCAGAATTGGACAACAGCAGACGGGATGGAAACCCATTGACCAGGGAGTTAGACAAGGCTGTTGTCACTCACATACATACATACATAAATAAAATCATCAGTGAATGGAGACAAAAAAAACATGGTAACATTAAGATAGATAGACAACCTAATATAGACTCTCTACTGTTTGCAGATGACTTAGTACTTTTTGCAGAATCTGAAGATGATTTACAGAGATCAGTATTTAATCTTCACACAACAGCAAGAAATTACAACATGGAGATATCCCTTACCAAAATTAAGTTATGGCCTTCATCGGGAAAAACCACGAGAGAACAAAAATTGCAATGGAAAATACAACCCTTGAGCAGGTATCAACATTCAAATATCTCGGCTATATCCTCAGGTACATCCAAGAAACCGATATGCAGCACAAAATCATCAACTTCACTAAGGCCACAGGACTAATAAATAACATCTTCAGGCCATCTTTAGTCCAGAGGCACACACGACACAAACTATACAACATCCTAGCCAAACCTACCCTTCTGTATGGCAGCGAAGCTTGGACCCTTCGCAAAGGGGATGAATGGAGACTAACGAGTGCCGAGATGCGGTTCATGAGGAGAATAGCTGGATACACACTATGGGATGGGGAAAGATCTGAGGATATCCTTAAAGAACTAATAGTAAAGCCAATTATCAACACAGTGCAGAACTACAGGTCAGCTTGGAAGGACCATGAACTACGTATGAAGACCGGCCGGATCACCAGACGAGCCCTCAAATACCAACCTTAGAGGCAGAGGAGACGTAGATCGACCTACAAAGAGATGGAACGAGACCATAATAGGCCACCTGGCCTAACACTTGATAGGAAGTTGAAGAAGAAGATAAGTTTAAATAGTATACCGTATTTGAATGTATTTCAATTGCAGTATAACAGACTTGTTTGTTGTTGATTAATTGAGGGACTTTGATACATCGTGGTCATGTAGCCCCGCGTGCTTGGGTGTGTCTGTTGAATTTATCTGATAACCTGTGTTATTGTGATGGCTGTATTAGTGTGTGTAGTAATTCAGATGGGGAATGGGAAGGAGGCGGCTGTGACCTTCAGTTAGGACCCATCCCGGTCCAACAGCTTTTGCTAAGTAGTGCATCAGTGATTTTTACTTATTGCCACATCTTCTTTAATTATTCCACTCACTCGCTGTATTAGGCTATACTATAAGGTGCGTTCAAAAAGTAACGAGCCGGAGGCTGGAATGCGCAAACCGGTGACGACATCGGCTAAACGTGGCGTGTTTAACGAGGTGTGGTTCCGACCAGAGCGTAGAAGGTCACAGCCCGTCGCTAGAGGGCACGCGTGCACGTCACGTGACGATAAAAAGTGAGCAGCAGCATGCATCGATCGTCCAACGCTGCCAGTCACATTGTAAACAGTGACATGGAGGCGTCAAACGAAGGGCAAAGAGGTGTTGTTCGGTTTCTGACAGCGGAATGAGTAGGGGGAACGGACATTCATCGCCGAATGTCACAAGTGTACGGCGAACACTGCATGTCCCTTGCAAGGGTCAAGGCGTGGCACAAGCGCTTCAGGGAAGGACGGGTGTCATTAGCCGATGATGCCCGGTCTGGGGGCACACCCCTGCATTACCAATGACAACGTCCAGCTGGTTGATGCACTCACTACCCAGGACCGCCGAGTGACAGTGAACGCCATAGCCGCCGTGGTCGGATTGAGCGTCGGAAGTGTGCGCACCATCATGAAGGAACGACTGCACTTGCGCAAAGTGTGTGCCCAATGGGTGCCCCACAGTCTTCAACCACACCAGGAAGCATGTCGAATGGCCCACTGTGTTGGTCATCTGCAGCGCTATGCGAGGGATGGGAATGGGTTCCTGGCACGAGTGGTGGCTGGAGATGAGTCATGGTGGCATCACTTCGAACCAGAATCCAAACGACAAAGCCTTCAGTGGAAGCATCCAGGGTCACCACTACCCAAAAAAGCCAAGGCCATCCACACGAGTGCAGGAAAGGTAATGCTGACGTTCTTCTTTGACCAAGATGGTCCCCTTCTGATACACTTCATGTCGCACGGGACAACAGTGAATGCCCAGCGTTACTCGCAATCCTTGACTACCCTTCCCCAAGCGATCAAAACAAAACGACCAGGCAATCCCACCCGTGGGGTCATTCTGCTCCACGACAATGCACGACCTCATACGGCCAACACTGTTGCGGCACTCCTGCAGAAATTCAAATGGGAGGTTCTCGGCTACCCTCCATACAGTCCCAACCTCTCTCCCTCTGATTACGCCATGTTTGGTCCCCTGTGATATGGCGTTTCCTTTTTATAGACTCCTTGATCTTTATGGATCAGCCATAGTTAATTGTCTTTGTTTTTTCTGTATTCCTTGATAGATGTCTGATAAGCATCATGTACCGGTATGTGTTAAGTTAAGATTAATAAAACCTAACAAACAGGTTTGTCAAAGTGTTCATATCTATTACAATTTATTAATATCAACTAAGAATGGATCGACTACTAAGACCCGAGCGTCTGGACATCGACCCAGAATCTAGCAAAGCACAACAAGAATGTTATCACTGGTACATAGGAACTTCATAGTGTCTTACCAAGTAAGTGACGCCGACAAATTAAGAATCCTGATAAATCATGTCTCACCTTCAGTATACGAATATTTCAATGAAGCTAAAACGTTCAATGACGCAATAAGCATTTTGGTTAACACGTTCACAAAACCGGTGAACGAAATATTTGCGCGTCACAAATTAGCAACCAGAAAGCAGCTAGCTGGAGAAACAGTGCCGAGATATATAGAATCTTTGAAGCTTCTGAGCAAAGATTGTAACTTTAAGGCTGTAACAACGGAAGTAAATAGAGATGATTATATTCGAGACGCATTCATTGCCGGTCTTCTTAACTCCAATATTCGTCAGAGACTATTAGAAAATCTTAACCTCACTCTTGAGGAGGCTTCAATAAGGGCAAAGGCTTTAGAGTCAGCGATGGAACAGTCCTTTCAGTATCAAGAGCCTGTTTCAGTCAGTGCTGTTCAGAACCGTCGTGCTAGTTCACCCAGACCACTCTCAATTACTTATGCCAGCCGTGACAGCTGCTCAGGGAATAGCGAAGCCTCGTGTGAAGTTGTGCAGTGACAAACAGGAAGTGCTATTTTTGTGGACTTGCCTATCACAAGAGGAATGAATGCCCAGCAAGGGAAGCTATTTGTCGTGCATGCTCGAAAACTGGTCACTACGCCAAAGTCTGTAGAAGTGCCAAACCGAATAGTTCCCAAAAATCTTACCATTGCCATACTGTAGTCTTATCTTATGCCTCTTCCACACCATCTTGTCTGGCAAAAGCAATAACTCCCATTCACTTAAATGGAACGAAAGCCAATGCTCTGGTAGACACTGGTAGTTCTACAAGTTTTATATCTGAGAGGTTGGTCCGGATGCTCCGGCTCCCCGTGTGGGCTAGTAGTATCACAGTAACAATTGCCTCAAATTCTCTTAGCTCATCTGTTAAGGGAGTTTGTTCAGTCAATCTGAAAGTCGAGGACCATGTATATGAAGACGTTCAGCTAAATATACTGACAGATCTATGCTCGGACGTTATTTTGGGTCACGACAGTCTTGGTCGCCATCCATAGAAATAAAGTTTGGGGGCAGCAAAGAATCGTTGAATATCTGCGGATTGACAGTGGCTAATGTAGAACCTGTCCAACTTTTTCGTAAAATCCCTCCAGACTGTAAACCAGTCGCTGTTAAATCTCGACGTCACACAGCTTCACATGCCAATTTCAATGATCAGGAAATTCAACGACTCTTAAAGGAAGATGTCATAGAAATAAGCTTTTCTCCATGGCGTGCACAGGTTCTTGTTACCCACATCGAGAACCACAAGCGCCGCATGGTAGTCGACTATTCTCGGACAGTAAATCAGTACACCCAACTAGATGCATATCCACTCCCACGCATTGAGGATATCGTAAACAAAGTGGCCAATTATGAAGTGTTCAGTGCTCTCGACTTAAAGAGCGCCTATCATCAAATCCCTATCTGTGAAGAGGACCGTCCGTACACAGCATTTGAAGCTAGTGGTAAACTTTGGCAGTATAAACGAATTCCATTTGGCCCAACTAATGGTGTGCCCTGTTTTCAAAAAACCTTCGATTCGATCATCCAGAAAGAGGAACTCACTGGGGTAGCAGCTTACCTAGATGTTGTCCTATTTGGAGGCAAGAATCTGCAAGAACATGACATAAATCTGAAGAAGTTCCTAAAAGCCGTAGAAAAGTATCGCTTGACAATTAATGATAAGAAGAGTGTCTTCTCAGCTCGTACAATAAAGCTGTTGGGTTATATAATCTCCAATCATGAAAATCGTCCAGATCCTGACCGACTCACATCCTTGAGAGAACTTCCAGTTCCATCTGATACTGCTTCTCTTCGAAGAGCAATGGGCATGTTCGCACATTTTTCAAACTTCATTCCAAGATTTCCACAGAAAATATATATCCTTTCGAGTGGTCTCTTTCCATTAAACGAAAAGGCTGTTGAAGCGTTCAATACTCTGAAAGAAGATGTAGAAAACGCACTGGTCTCAGCTATATATGAGAAGGTTATGTTCACCGTGGAGACTGATGCTTCAGAACATTCTATTGGAGCCACCCTGTCACAAAATGGGCGGCCTGTAGCTTTTTCTTCACAAACCCTCAACAAGTCAGAACAAAGACATTCATCTGTGGAGAATGAAGCTCAGGCTATTATCGAAGCTGTCAAGAAATGGAGGCATTATTTACTAGGAAGACATGTCCACCTCATCACCGATCAGAAGTCAGTGGCCTTCATGTTCGACAGCAGGCGTCATGGCAAGATTAAGAATGAAAAGATACTGCGTTGGAGATTGGAACTTTCATGTTTTGACTATGAAATCATCTGCAGACCCGGACAACACAACGAAGCAGCTGATGTTTTATCCAGAATCTGTTCGGCTACCCAGGGCTATGGATTACGACTTAAGAACATTCATGAAGCCTTATGTCATCCGGGATTGACGAGAATGAATCACTTCGTTAAGTCAAAGAATTTGCCCTATTCGTTGGAGGATATAAAGAAGGTTTTATCAGCGTGTAATGTCTGTGCTGAGCTAAAACCTAGATTTATCCAACACGGGGGAAGTCTCATCTAAGCTATCCATCCATTTGAACGAATAAACATGGATTTCAAGGGACCTCTTCCATCCACTTCCAGGAACCGTTACCTCCTCATCTTAGTAGATGAATATTCCAGATATCCTTTTGCTTTTCCCTGCAATGATGTTACTGCCTCCACCGCTATCTCAAATCTAAAAATCATTTTTAAAATTTTTGGATTTCCTTCCTATATTCATTCAGATCAAGGTTCTACCTTCATGTCCCAAGAATTGAAGTCATATCTCACGACTGTTGGTGTAGCGACGAGCAGAACGACACCGTATAATCCCAGAGGCAATGGCCAGGCAGAAAAATACGTAGGCATTGTCTGGAAAACTATACAGCTTGCCATAAAATCAAGACAATTGGATATCCGACAGTGGGAAAAAGTATTAGATGATACCCTCGGTTCTATCAGGTCATTACTTTGTACCGCAACAAACGAAACTCCCCATGAGCGTATGTTTAAACACCAACGGAGATCGACTTATGGACAAGCAACCCCTTCATGGTTATTGACTTCAGGACCTGTATTTCAGTGGAATCATACCAGGCATTCAAAGTGTGAACCATTTCTCTAAGAGGTCACTCTTGTTGAAGCGAACCCCGAGTACGCTCACGTACAACTTTCTGATGGACGGGAGACCACCGTTTCAACTAGAGACTTGGCTCCGGTACCTTCTCCAGGCCACATTTCTCAGGAATGGGAAGAAGAAAGAGAGGTAACAGAAGAGCAGCATTCCAACAGATCTCTTAGATATCTCTGGCCTCAACATCAATGGTCCCTCCTCGACCATCGGAATCTTCGACTCTGGTTCCCCACGTCCTGACTTCTCCGGAATCTCAGAGGTCGTTAGGAAGTCCAGTTGCGACTTCTCCTCCTGACCAGCAACCTAGGCGGAGCACCAGATTCCTGACTTCTCCAGAATCTCAGGGGTCGACAGAGAGTCCAGTTACACTTCCTCCAGTCCAAAAACCTAGGCGGAGCACTAGAATCCGTCGTCCTCCCCCTTACCTCAAGAACTATACTTATCAGTTAGGTGGGGTGAATGATATGGCGTTTCCTTTTTATAGACTCCTTGATCTTTATGGATCAGCCATAGTTAATGGTCTTTTTTTTTCTGTATTCTTTGATAGATGTCTGATACGCATTATGTACCGGTATGTGTTGAGTTAAGATTAATAAAACCTAACAAACAGGTTTATCAAAGTGTTCATATCTATTACACCCTGAAAAGGGCTATGTGGGGCCAACGATTCACCTCGGACATCGACGTCCATCTGTACGTGCGGAACTGGTTCACATCGCAGCCCAGTGAATTTTATGAGACAGCCATTCACCGCCTCGTATCTCAGTGGGACAATTGCCTCAACAGCCAGGTCCAATACTTCTAACATACAGGTACTGGTTTCTGAAATTATGCCTCCGGCTCGTAACTTTTTGAACGCACCTTATATTAGTATTATCATTATTATTCGTCCCTTTTGTGTAACACCAGATCTCATGAGAAATCCAAGTTACGCAACGTGAACATCGTCAGAAATAGAATTCCGGAGGTAGGAACCAAGTATTGTAGGCAGAAAAAGGAAAGGAGAAGCGGAAAGGAACTGGCCACCCTACCACAGGTAAATTGTGGCTCAGAATACCTCCTCAGAGATTCATATCCGCCTAAAGGCCAAGAAATCAGTAACGTTCCTTTAGCCACTGTGAAGGACGATACGCATTAACTTAATACATTAGAGTTGAACTGTGTCTCCCTGACCTTGTTATGTTGCACAACAAGTTCAATTTTACAGAATTAACAGCATCACACCACCAAGCCAATGTCATAATACTAATCTGGATTTGTATAATAGTTATTATGTGATAGGAATTTAGCCTCCGTGGCTTAGGCGGCAGCACGCCGGCCTCTCACCGCTGGGTCCGTGGTTCAAATCCCGGTCACTCCATGTGAGATCTGTGCTGGACAAAACGGAGGCAGACAGGTTTTTCTCCAGGTACTCCGGTTTTCCCTGTCAAAATTTCATTCCAGCAACACTCTCCACTATCATTTCATTTCATCTGTCATTCATTTAATCATTGCCCCAGAGGGGTGCGTCAGGCCTCGGCAGCCGGCACAGTTCATATCCTCGCCGCTAGATGGGGGCTTCATTCATTCCATTCCTGACCCGGTCGGAGACTGGAAGCAGACTGTGGATTTTCATTTTCATGTGATAGGAATTTATAAATCCTGTGTAATATTTAAGAGTACAATTCTGATAAACTTGCGCTGAATATTATATAACGTCCTTGCAGACATCTCGCGATCCCGCAGACATTTAGGGTCAAGAGGACGTATTATCAAATCCAATCCGAATAAATGAGCTTGATAGTGTGGTGGGTAATTGCTGACTGTTGATCAATACTGAAAGGTCACCAACGACAAATTGTTTATCTTAATTAGATAGAGTGAATTCTTTAATTGCTGCTCCTTTAAGATAAGATAGAAGCCAACAAGACTTACAATGAAGAACAAATCAACCACTTTGCTTCAACTGCATGGGCTGACTTGCAGTGACAGTACTGCTGGAAGCTCACTTTGTTGAGCGTGGCGGAGAGCGGGAGGATAGGGCTTCCCACCACATGGCGTTCATTTCGTAGCCATGGCAACCTGCTTACTACAGTATTTGTTAGAACATATCGACCCGTAGCGCAGACATTCAGTAGACACTGTCTGAGTGGCTTTCTTGATGTACGTATCTGCGCTTTCTTTGTCGTTATTATCACTCGCTGTTTTGTTTCTGTTCGTGTTCTTCTTTGTTTTGTACTATTGGATTGTATTTCAATGTAAATACACAGTTAGTTTTGTTGCTTTAAGGGGTGATAAATACACATTATGTAAAGATAATAAAAATAGATGCTTCGGTGGCGTAGTCGGTTGCATACTGAGCTTCTATGCCCAAGATAGCGGGTTCAAACCCGGCCGAAGCCGACGGATTTTTTAAGAGAGTTAAAATCCCTCAGTATGCCTTCCTTCGGAGGGAAAGTAAAGCCAGCGGTCCCATGTCATAGATTTATGTCATGTTAAAGAACCTTCAACTAATTACACCTGTGTAAAGCTAAATTGGATAGGTTAAGAATGTAAACGACGCTCTTAGGTATCTACGTTCGTTGCCAAGAGCCGACTGCGGTGGCGTCTAGTAGCTAAGTTCTGAACTAGGCCTAGTAGTCGTTGACGGTGGCGCTTGGCGGCAAAAGTAGGAACTATTTGAAAAATTCTAAGTTGCAGTCTGTACTTAAATTAAAAAAACAGATACACACACTACTGTAATACAGCCATCACAATTAACACCGGTTATCAGACAGATTCTACACACACCCAAAGTACACGGGGCTACATGACCGCGTTGTCGCAGCCCCTAAACTGAGGAACCAATCAAACAACCTTAAAGTTAATTTTGGCTTCATAGAAGAATGGATATTAAGAAAATGTTCTGTTGAACTGCAAATCCACCTATATTGTTGTTCGAGAGGGGCTTGGACATCGTGGTGATTTATTCCCATGTGCTTGGGTGTGTGTAGAATTTGTCTGATAACCTGTGTTATTGTGGTTTCTGTATTAGTGTGTGTATTTGTAATTGAAGCGTGGACAGGGAAGGATGCGGCCGAGGCCTTAAATTAGGACCCATCACGACATTTCCCCGTGGCGTAGCCAAGCTCGTTAACACTTAGAGTGCGGGCGCCGTAATATTACGTTTGAACGATTTCTCGCGCTTTGTGTTGGAGACGAACGTAATAATACAGCTCTAGCACTCGCGTGTGGGTGCCAGTAAGCATAAAGTTGCACATACTATCGCTCGATAGCACCACGTCACTGTTCAGCGGAAGAATATCGATCTGTTCGATGGCAAGCGATGCAAGTTCAGGTAGATCAAATCTGTTTTCCTTTCCTTTGTTTTTATTCTTTGAGGACAGATTTATCTTTTGCAAAAACGTTGAGTTTTTTCTATGACTAGTATAGTATATTATGGGATATAATTCTCATTACAGATTCTGAATCTGACGCAACCGAAGAGGCAGTTCTCCCTTCTACTTCTGCCGCCGCCCGCTCGTTCCAGGAAGAGAGCGCGCGCAACAGCTGTTTACGGCATTTTTTTAATATAAGTTTTTTTTTCAATCGTGTCGGATTTTTATTAAATTTGTAGTGTATGGGTTCGGAAATCGAACGGACTTTTCAATTTATTTGTAACTCAAACCACATTCAGTTTGTGCCATTCTGAATATAGCCATAAATTCTGGAAATCAGCCAGCACACGGGTGAGGAGCATCATTTAAGGCATCAGCAGGGTAAGTGTTAAATCGTGCACCATGGCCGAGGGGACTGCTGCAGCAAGTCCGTAGGTCAAAGGCTTGAATCTCCGGGGTTTTCCACACTCCCTCCAGGAGAATGTCGGATTAGTACTGCTCGAGTCCAAGCTCTGTGAACTTGAGAGGAATGTGGATCGCAGACGATGAGTAGAGATGTGTAAGGTTCCCGGTCCGTGCGTAGTAACAGAACCAAATACATTGGTTGGTGACTCACTCACTCATTCTCAACACCACACTGCACAGTGGGTCGAAATCGAAATCTAGGGGGACAAAACTATTTTTACGTTTTAATCATTAATTTAGAGTGAAAGCAACATACGTAATTTGTTTGCTTCATAATAAACACCAGTTAAGACCTTTTTAAGCTACGTCTACACATGCAAGAAATTATATATGACTAGGAGTAGGAACAATTTACTACTTCTAATTTACTTTTAACAAAGTCACAAAGTTCCACTATTGACATAATCGTCGAACCCAGTGCTTCAAAGAGTTGTAAACGTGTGAGAACTGGTTGCGCGGCATCTTCTAAAACGTAAACTAACTAAGTAAGTTGCAAAAAGATGCAAAAAGTCTTATAACATGCGTAAACTACAAGACTTTATCTACATTTTATCATTAAGTAGAAAGTGACGCAGAGTGACAAGACATACTAAAAATCTAAGTGAAAATATAATTTTAAAAATAATAGTTAAATATTATATAATGCAATTATAGCAAAAATTACGTAACAATTACGCCCATTAATAACTGAAACACGTTACAAAGATCATACCTTCAGCTGCATGTTCCATCTTAAAGCATCACACTAACCACAAAGATCACCAAACCACAGCCACTTACATTCACCCTCCAATTCAGACTGCTCGAACAATGGTGACAGATTTATACTAAGATGCGTTTATATCCCAGAATAGTGAGTGGAAATTATATGAGAATACTGTAGAAGTAATAAATTTTGATTTTTTAATTATGAAAATAAATAATTTTGTCCCCCTAGATATCGATTTTGACCCACTGTGCGCTGGTTTAAGCAACGTCCCTATGATAGCAGTATTGGAATAGACAGGAATACCAGATAACACGGCGGACTGTTGACAGGCCCTTCTCTTCCCGCCTACCCTGCATGTTCACAGACTTGGGCTCGAGCAGTAACTTACCTCCAATCCCTAGGTACCTACCCAATCTCTGTCCCTAATACAGTTGCATACACCACTACAGTCATGCGATTAGTAGGGGTTATCAGACACACCCAACCACATGGGGGCCAATAACCACGATGATAATAATAATAATAATATCGTATGGCCTCGGGAGCCGGGTGCAAGCTTTGTAATTTGACACCCAGAGGGTAGCTTGCATGTCGAATTTTGTTGTTCCTTGAATCACTATGAAAGTCAAGGAGGTTAGATATCTAAGCTCCTTGAACACTATAGCGCTTTCTAGCAGAGAAATGAGGAACTTTGTGTTGGCGGAAAACTCCCGAGATTAATTTTGCCATTATGAACACGGCCTACTGAATTCAAATGGGTTCTTTAACATGCCAACATCGTACGACATGCGTGTCGTATTTTTGCTGCCTTTAAAAACTCACTTACCACGGCCAGGAGCGAACCTGCAATCTTGGTGTTAGTAGACCGACACGCTATCCACTCACCCACCGTGGCAAGCTAATAACCACGATGTCCTATGCCCATAAACCGTATTAACAACAACAACAACAACCCATTTGCATTTGCCTAGCCGCTACACCAGGAGGTGGACACTTCAATATGAATTCGCATATAATAATATTGCGGCTTCGATGGCGGCGTAGTTTGCAACATGCTGAGCTTCTATTCATTCATTCATTCGTTTATTTGCAATTGGGGTTGTGTCCCCAGGTGGAAAATTAGATATACATAACAAATAAATAACTGTACATAACAATTCACTAACAATTAAACTGGAGTATTTACACAAATAGTCAGTCTTTTCTTCAACACACCTATATGTTTGGGAAAAGGCTCTAAGACTGCGGCAGGTAGAGAGGTCCAATTATCAATGGCACGGTTAACGAAAGAATATTTACCATAAATTGTTCGCTGTGGTCGGCCCTTAACTTTGAAAGGGTGATCGCTCCTACCCATGTAAGTAGGCTTTTCCATACGTTTGCTAAGCTCACCCCATGCTGGTTGATTTGTATACGCGTTGTACATAGCGCAGAGTCTAGATTTCATCCTCCTAGCCTCAAGTGATTCCCACCCAAGTTTCTTTAACATACGGCTCACACTGCTCCTGGGATTAAAGTCACTGAGCACAAATCTAGCGGCCTTTCTTTGTACCATTTCCAACTCATTTATGAGCCCTACTTGATATGGATCCCAAACCGCCGAGGCATATTCCAGAATAGGTCTTACAAGTGACAAATAGCTTAATTCTTTAGCAGAGGTACTACTTCCTTTTAATACCCTCATTACAAAGTGCAGGGATTTGTAAGCTTTAGAAACTACACATCCTATATGAATACTCCATTTCATGTCATTTCTTACGTGAACGCCCAAATATTTGCAAGAATCTTCTTCTACAAGTATTTCCGAGCCAATGTTATATTGAAAATCTTGCCTTCGCACTTTCCCTATTTTTATTAGACTACATTTTCTTGTGTTTATTTTCATTTCATTTTCAATCGCCCACTTATAGACCAGGTTCAGGTCATCTTGAAGTACTGCATTGTCTTGTGAGTCATGTATCTTTCGATATATTACACAATCATCCGCAAACAATCGACAGTCACTATTCACAAGATCGCAGGTTCAAACTCGGCCAAAGTCGTCCGATTTTTAAGAGCGTTAAAAATCCCTCAGTATGTCTTCCTTCAGAGGGGATGTAAAGCCGGTGGGTCCATGCCATAGATTTATGGCATGTAAATGAACCTTCCACCAACTAAAATTGTGCGAAACTAAATGTGTAGGTTAGATTTGATTAACGCTCTATAAGTTCCAACGTTCGCCACCAGGTGCCAGTTGCGGTGGCATCTATTAATCAAGTTCATAGCTAGGTGTCTTTGACGGTAGCATTTGGAAGCAAAAGTAGGAACTACTTTAAATTATTGATCGTGTGCAGGCCTTACCTGAATTAACACACACTAATACAGCCATCACAATTAACACCGGTTATCAGACAGATTCTACACACACCCAAAGTACACGGGCCTACATGACCGCGTTGTCGCAACCCTTAAGTGAGGAACCAACCAACTATACAATAATATTGTTCTTTTTTACTCAAAACTCGTACCTTGGATTATGGAAAGAAAAGTTTACAGTCGACCTTTTAATGCTGTATCGGAAAATTGGTATGATGCCACAATTAGTGGGCATCACAAATATGACAGCTTCAGGGTTCCTAACTTGGTGCAATCTGAGGTTAAGCCGTGTTATATGAATTCACACGCTCATAATATCTCGCCTTTGTGAGAACTTCACAAACAACCAGGAAGTTGACAATTATGGAAATGTAATGCAAATCCCACAATATCCACTCTCTGAGTTTTATCTTCACCCCGGATCTCATTATGTTAATTGTACAGCAATGTCCTCTTGCAACATGGCAGCACGTTTTGTTTAATGGAATATGGAACAAGATTTTTTATTCAGTTCTTGGTTATGAATAAACTTTACATAACAGCGTGGTATTCAACCGCTGTCTTGAGGAAGTATTTAGAACTGTTATTTACTCAGAATCTGAAAACAAAAAGGTTTATACTATTAGCAATGACTTCGTGGAATAGTTCCTCAGAAGCTGAGCTATATCTTGCGTAATTTACATTGATTTACCACCTGTTACCTCAATGTTGGTATAATATAGGAATTAAGCATAATTTTGGGTTTTTCTTCTGTGCAATACTGTATTAAACGCAATAAATAGAGTTTTCCTTAGCATTTAAGAATCGAAATTTTGAATTCCAAATTTAGCGATTTGTAACTTCATGATTTTCAGATTTATCGTTCTTTAGCATTCATGTTTTTTCTACTTCTACTTCCTTCCCCCTTTCCTTTTGTCTATTGTTCCACTTCCAGGGATTGGCAATAAAGCACACCACAGTAGCTGCACAATCGCGGACTAGTGATGGAAGGCCGCGAGTATTTCTGCGTGGCTTTGTGGGTTTTATTGTGTTTGGTAGTGCTTAGTTACTTGTCTTGTATATATAATTTGATTAACCCTCTAACTGATGATGTTCGTTTGACGAACGAAACATATCATCCAAATAAATTCCCCCACTTCTTTTTTCGTGAAGTGTATACAATCATCTATGGAATTCATGTAATTTGTGATGTGCATTTTTAGCCTATTTTCATTTAATGAAAAAAAAAAGGCTTATGAGATCACCTTTTGTCCGTGTGTGCATGTGTGTGTGTGTGTGTCCCCCCCCCCCCCCCCGTAATAAATTCTAAGTGGCAGGAGCGATTTCAATGAAACTCGGTATGATCATAGCACCATTCTGGCCGACCCCGACCGTGCCCTTCAAATTTTATTGTGTCGCACCAATCCAACATGGCGGCTGTGCGAAATATTTCACCAGCATTCATTATCTCAGAAACTGTTAAAGATATCACCCTGAAATTGTACACGGTGATAAAGGGAACTACTAGAGGTTCACCTATGAGACTTTCAAAGAACTGGTAACTACAAAACCAACATGGCGGCCAAGTGAAGTTGAGACCCTAAAAATAGACTTTTCTCGTGATTTAACCATCCAAACGTAATGAAACATGGTACAGAAAATGTTTCTACACATTGTAATGCACTGGCGTCTAATTTAGGTCAATTGTTTGCATAACCTCAAAATGGCGGCTGAGCAAAATATTTCACTGTCATTCAATATCTCCGAAACTAGGCCTATTTATGATATCACCCTTAAATTATGTACTGTGATAAAGGGCACTGCTACAAGTTTATCTATGTAACTTGGAAACACCTGTAAAGTACAAAACGTTAGTATAAAAGAACAAGGAGTTCCTAACGACCTCTGGGATTCCGGAGAAGTCAGGACGTGGGGAACCAGAGTCGAAGATTCCGATGGTCGAGGAGGGACCATTGATGTTGAGGCCAGTGATGTCTAAGAGATCTGTTGGAATGCTGCTCTTCTGTTACCTCTCACCAGGAGTGAAACTGCATGTAAATAAATATTCCTAATTCTAATTATATTTTTCTTTTTTAAATCTTGAGAGCAACTCAGCACTTTTATATGTTTTTTAGAAGATAGTTTATATTTTTTGTTTAAATAATTTTGTAACAGATCTGATTTCGATAGTTTTGGAATATTTTAAAAGAATCTCAAAATACAACATAGTGGGTAGGTGGTTATCGTGTTAGACTACCAACCCCAAGCTTGCAGTTTCACTCCTGGTCGTGGTAAGTAAATTTTGAAAGGCGACAAAAATCTTGGCACACATGTCATACGTTGTTGGCATTGTTAAAGAACCCATTTGAATTCAGTTGGTCGTGTTCATAATGGCAAAATTAATCTCGGGATTTGCTGCCAACACAAAGTTCCTCCTTTCTCTACTAGAAAGCGCTATAGTGTCAAGGAGCTTAGATATCTAACCTCCCTGAATTTCATTGTGCACCATGGAACGAAATAAATCGACATGCAAGCTGCCATCTGGGCGCAAATAATAAAGCTTGCACCCGGCACCCGAGAACATATGATATTATTAATATTATTGATATTATTCATGTTTTGGGCATATTGCCGTGTGAAAATAAAATTTTAAGTTCTAAACGTTTCGAAGGAACCTTGCCTCCTTCTTCAATAGAATTCAAACAATGTGGCCAGAAAATGTGTGTCAATGAGCTTTCAAAAACTAGAGACTTTCCTCTGTTCGTCACCAGATAGCAGCTAGAAGCTACTATATGGACCTTGGTAGAAAAACTCGCCATATTAATTAGAACGGCGGACAGAGTAGTAATGAAGGAGAAGATCTGGGAAGATAGTTCCTCTCAGTTTCTCTATTTCTTCACCTATTTCGAATTGTACGGTTTCCTCTATGGCTACAGGGCCATGATTTGTTCTCCATTATTCGTCACAGGAGGAGGTTACATCTGTTTTCTTCGCCGAGGCCAGGATGACGTTGGGTACCGTACAGATACACTTCCCGTTTTGTTTCTGTTTCTATATATCCATCCTTCCCCCCACTTTTCCCCTTATTTGGACAACCTCATTCTTCGAGGAGTCTCAAATTTTCCCCCGCCCCCTTTTCCTTTTCCTTACTACTCTGTCCGCCGTTCTAATTAATATGGCGCGTTTCTCTACCAAGGTCCATACAGTAGTTTCTAGCTGCTATCTGGTGACGAACAGGGGAATTTCTCTAGTTTTTGTAAGCTCATTGACACACATTCCTTGTCCACATTGTCTTAATTCTATCAAAAAACGAGGCAAGGTTCCTCTAGAAACGTTTAGAATTTTAAATTTTATTTTCACACGCCAATATGCCAAAAGTATGAATAATTTTAATAGTATTCCGGACCGTGAAAGCCTTAATCTACAGATATTATTATTACTTGCAAATTTTTTTAATACTTTCTTCCGACAACTTAAGATTGCTGATGATGACCACACCGTGATATTAAACAACTAATAAATTACATTATGCAACGAGCCTATAATGGCAATAATTAAGACACGAGTATGTTTATAAAACGAGCGTACGCGAGTTTTATAATTTCCATACGAGTCTCTTAATTACCAATATAGGTGAGTTGCATACGACTGTTTATGTTCGACGATAATTATTATAACTATTTTATGTTCGAACATAAATATTCATAAATATCTGTCGAGATTTCGCCAGTTTTATGTACTGAACAGAGAGCATGAGACGCAGAGAATGCCTTGTATTTGACCATGGCCTCCTCGATTACCCTACTATGACACTAGGCCAGGCAGTGAAATTTAAATTAGAAGGTCGTGGAACTCAGCGCATCTATTTATCTAATTGATAAAAAAAACTGTTTCTTGAGCTCTGATTGGTGGGAGAAACTGTTTCATAATGAAAAATAGTGTTATAATGAGCCTCATATAGTACAGTTTTCTGACATATAATAGTCAGGGTCGAACATAAATTATATATTGGTATTTATTGACTGTTAGTGGTTTTGTTTAATGCCATTTAGATTTCATTGACATTTTGTCAATAAGGAACAAATTGTTTCTGATATGGTTTATTAATTATCTATATATAGTAACAATAACTCAATTATTTTCAGACTCCAGAAGTTTCCGAGGAGACGGATAAAAGTAATCTTCAAAAGTGGTATTTAAAGTAGACATAAGAAAGGAGATGAGCCTCCTAATGAAGCTGTATTGGCAGAAACTCAAACGTCAGTGGAGGAAAGACATGATTCAAAACGTCATAATTGTTACTTCATGTTCCATAGTGGTAATTCATAAACATCATACGCTAATTTAGCCTAAGTGAGCAAGATCTTGACGTTCCAAACATGCCATTCAATTAAATACCCTATTTTGTACATAAAAGCGTGTTATTTTGTATTAATATCTACAGTAGTTTCTTTCAGGTTAGGGCATGTTTCTGGCCTAATGTAATTGGGCACAAATTGTGTTGACCGACTGGAAAGCATTCTTTAATAGAATTAGGCAACACTGAAAAATGGCTTCAATTGTATCAATAAATTAACAAGTAAATATCGCATATATTTTTGTGCTTATGCAGTACTCTATATAAATATGTACACATTTCCTTTTAAAATGCTTCGGTTGAAATAGATCTGATGATGTTCGCCTGACAAACGAAACCTATCATTCAAATAAACCTCTTAGTTAGAAATATATACCAAAGCGTAAAAGTGTATAATTTAATTTCATCCATTCTATTTCTGGTTAGGAAGTGCGATAAATACTTGTCACTCCCTGCCCTATTTAATTAGGTCCCTCAATGTGTTGACTGACTAAAAATCAATTCTTTTATTTACCTCCTTCACGAAACAACCAAACTTACGTTTGCGTCCCCGTAATTAACACCTGTTTTGCTCTGAATAACGCTATGAAGCTATTTAGATGACGTGTGCCACTAATTGAGAATTTATGACATTACTGATATTAGTTGTTAACATGCAAGAATACGTCATCCACAGGACTAGTCACAACAATATCCTAATTATCGCGCAAGGTGAATCAGACAGCAAGTGCCCCGTCATGCCACATGACATGTGGGAGGCAACACAGCTGCTCACGACAACGTAATGAATCATCCACAAATCATTTCTGAGTTCACACAAGTTCACACTCACTTGATGAGTGATCGACTAGCGGGCCGCTGCAGTGGATTCCCCCATTACTCTATAGCTAGAGCTCTGCGCGGATGCGTTGCATAGCTGTACGGATAGCGGATAAGCTGCGGATAATGTTTGCAGTAAATTTGCGAACTTTGTTAATATCATTACTAAAACATTACTCGAATGTTTATGTTTACCGTATGTTTTACGTTATGTTTCTTCAATGACAAGCAAAGCTAATCTCATTCAAATTATGTCATAAAGCATAATTAACACTCTGAACTGAAAAGGATTGCAATTCTGGTAGTATAACATTCATTTTAAACATAGCATATGACACACAAAGCCTAGACGAACGACTTCCTCCTCTAATGTCTAAATGTGTAGCTTTAAGGCTAAATGTCCCGACACTTTGGTAAGAATATATTTCAACAGATGGCAGCACAAGCGAAGCTGAATTTATTTAATTATTTTTGTATCGAAGGGGAGCTCCGATCTGCGATCTGAAAACTGATATGTACTCTGTTTAGTAGCAGAATTAATATTAATACATTGTCTACTTTTTAATTTCAAAAACAGAATAGTTGATGTTTGTTTTTCAAATATCTGATTAAAATTCGAAAGAAAACGGGTAATACGAAAGTTGAGTTTTACTCACTGACTCCAAAGCCGCATCGAAAACCTAAATCGGTTGAATAGAATCGTCGGAATCACCTTGGGAAGTTTGTAAATAAAAGTGTTACTGTATTTGCAACAGTAGAACAAGGTCATGGAGAGCGGGTTGGTGGAGGGTTGGGGGGTGGTGAGGGGAAGGGAGCGGAGCACGAGTGATTTGAGAGAGCGACAACCTTATCTGACGGTATTGTATTCCCGAGCATCTAGTCCATTGTTGCGATTGACTGTGCTGGTAGTTCTGAATTATTGTCTAGGTCTGGATATTTCTGAGTGATCCTTTGATATTTTACCAGTTCCTAGTTGCGACTTCTTGTTTTTAGTTCATCGATCTCATTAATTACTTTTTGTTTAATTTATTTTACCTGCAACAGTATAATTTTTAATGCCCGTTAGGTGTTCTATTTTCGGCACTTTATTTTGTGGACAGTATTTCTGGTACAATAGATACATGTACATATAACTTAGGTAGGCTACGACTGGTGGAGAGCATTACGGTCATCACATGGAGTTATTTTTTCGTTTTTGTTGAAAAATGGAGCCACCACCAAACCCGATTCAAGGGCGTTCCACTAAATCCCAGGGGAGATTGCGACCAAGTACCAAGAAAAGAAAGCCAGGCCCTAAAAAATAAAAAAAATAAAAAAACACCTCTTCACACCCGTAGGATTTTCCTAGTTTATATTTGAAATTATATATTTCTTTACGTTTGCATTAGAGATAATGTAATGCACTGAGAAGTTATGATTTCACTTATATTTTACCTGTAGCATACAAGTTGGATGACTACACATCACCCAGCAATCTGGAGGCTACATGGCTGAACAGCGGAGTGGTTGCTTGGTAGGCCTAGGCCCTTCATGGGCTGTCGCGCCACGGGTGTAGTTTGTTTCTTACTTCCAATACATACGTGTGGGAGTACAAAATCACGAACTATTCAGTGTCAACTTTCTTCAGAGAAGCAAGTTAGACTTCAAATGAAAATAATGCGTTGTGTGGAAAAATAAAGGCGTAGCGATTGTGAAAACGGAAAATTGTTTTCCGGAAATACAGGATTAGATTGGGGTCCATAAAAACTGCAAACAGTACTTTTGAACTACCAGCGGGCAAGGTGAAGACAAACAGCTAACTGCAACCAAACTTATGCGTTTTTGCTCGCAGCCCCTAATTGTAAAATGTTCCCAGCTAGTATCAAACACCTCCAGCAATGCTGCCAAAAATTATATGTCCCTTGTTGCAAAATTCGCGGTAGGTAAACAGATCAATCGAGGGAAACGAGGTTCCTTCACTCATAGAACCAAAGCTGCCGGGCTGGTCTTTCAATGTGGGCCATCCTGACACTATAAAACAATGAAATCAGTTTAGGAAAAAAAACTGCCACACTATTGAAGGACACTGCACTCAGCAGAAAGAGAAGAAGAGCAGCTTTCCGAAAAAAGTTTATTTGCGTCGCGAGAAGGGAAAAGAATGTCCCGAGAACAGTCTAATGAAATGAAACGTACTGTCTCACGTGATTATGGAAACCGATCAATGCAGTTGGATTTCGATGAGGTACTGTTAAAAGAGTATAGTGATGGATCCAGATGGGGGCAAGTGCCCCGACCGAAATAACATTGGTATTGACGATAAAAATTATTGTTTCTGCAAACTGCACTGCAAGTAAAATCTTTGCTGTATTGCCTGCATTCATGAATGTGGTCAATGATTGTTATCATATAGTATCACTGTTAATATAATCGCTACATCGACAGTGTTGCAAGTGCAGAGAGATCTTTCAGCAGCCTGCAACTTGTCAAATCAAGGCTACGAACGCGAATGA
Organism: Meconema thalassinum; assembly: GCA_946902985.2. Classification (NCBI taxonomy): domain Eukaryota; kingdom Metazoa; phylum Arthropoda; class Insecta; order Orthoptera; family Tettigoniidae; genus Meconema; species Meconema thalassinum. The sequence continues at coordinate 168,059,889 of OX336391.1, forward strand.
CAGAGGAAAGGCTGAATGGCTTGTGTCTGTTATTTGTTCACCGTGATATAAATGTTGACTTTGAAAACGTTCTAATTTGTTTTATGATGATAATTGTTGTTTTAAGGGGCCTAACATCTAGGTTATCGGCCCTGAAAACGTTCTAGAACGTTTCTCTAATAAAGGGGGTAAACGAAGGATCGCCCTGGATCTTATTTTGTAATAGGCATGTATTTTGCCTGGGATAGTCACCAAATAGAATCCCAATCAGTATTCAATACAATTACTTTTTGTATTTATATTGATGTCACTAGTAGTGACTAAGTGACTAACAATGTTGTTGCTATGTACATATTTCGTAACATTTGTGTAGTACGGTAGACTTGTATACTGTCTTCAGATAGTCACTATGATTGCAAATGATTTAATACATATTAGACTGTGTAATGTACATTAAAGTGTGGAAATGTAGGCCTATATATTTTTTGACATAATGACAATCACTTGTGTTATTGAAACTGGAACCAATAAACCATTTTAATATAATGAATTTATTGTAGAATTATAAAATCTGGTGGTTGAATGTTATGTGTAGTGTGTGTAGATTAAATACAAATTTAGTAATTTTATTACATATTTTCTCTAGCTACTTTGAAATCCTAGAGTGCCCCCTCTGAGGTGAACCTCTGGATTCGCCACTGGTACGAACACATTGTGTCAACGTTACATATTGTGACACGACTACAGTATAATTTATTGCTCACTTGTCAGATATTGTTCCACACCTAGACACTTGTACACGTGACTCGTCGAACTATACTATTTATGACAAGAGGAAGACAACACCTTCCTGTCGTCAAATCGTCCCATTCTCACTCGTCCCTGTCAGCGGGTTCATCATTTTCCTTGCGCAAGAGATCTTGTGAAGCCACGCCTCTACCCCTACCACCCTTTTCAAAACAATTCCCTAAGTAAAGCTGCCGATTCAATTCACCCGATTTTAATTCTGAAAAATGCATTGGAATCAGGAAATAAATCTCCATTTTCGTATTACCGTTTTTTTTTAATACTTTAAGCAGAGATATAAAAATTGTTAGTAACTTTTTTGTTTTTCACATTTTGAAAAATGCATTGAATTAATACCAATTCAATTGCAGTTTAGTATACATAGTGGTTTTCAGACCGCAAATACGAGCTTTCGTTCGAGTGAAAATTGAAAAAAGAAATTGTCTCACTTTGGTGCTGCTACGTGGTGTCAGAATTTCAAACTAAAAAATGATCTATAGCAATTCCTAGCCACAAGAGAATTTCATAAACTTTAACTCCTTGGTGATATAATTGACAATACTGAAAGATAAATGCTGCATAATGATATGAATTAATAATTTCTCATACATATTGTACAAAGGCAGTAGCTATAACAGGCCGAAGCTGGCGCAGGGGCATTTGCTCAAGATGGCGGCCGAGCGCAACCAAACCCATGAAGGTTGCATGGAGGGAGAGTCATAGCTAGCACAAGGGCTACTGCGCAAGATGGCCACCACGCCCTGAGGAAGTAAGATGACGTCATCAATAACCTTTACGAGGAGACTCATGGCCTAGTAGTTGATTAAATGGAGGGTGAGGTAAAGCTAGCTGCGTAGGTACATCTGTGCTAGAATTAATGGTCCAAGTGTAAAGGATCTGATGATGATCGCTTGACGATCGAACTCATCCTGCAATTTAATGTATTTATTAAACTCATGCAATTTATTCCCCATTACAATCATCGTGACCGACTGAAAAGCATTAATTTCTATTACTAAGTTAATACTGTAAAACGGCTTCCAATACAATAACACAAAACCAGGTGGTTACGTTTCGTTTTCTGGCTTCCTGCTTTACTCGTGGTAGTGGACTTTCCGAATGTGATTTACTTTTCCTCCTGTATTGTTCTAATCAACACACTTTTAACTACACGTTTTTCACATCTTTTGGCCCTTCCTGGCCTGGGCAATCGTATGTTCTCGGTTGCCCAGTCATTCTCCCCCACCTTGTAAGTGGATGAAGTCATCCCAGAGAAGAGTTTATGTTGCAAAGTAATTTGAGGAATATCTAACGGTGGAAGAGTGATTCAGCAGAGAGATCCATTTCAGAATGACAGCAATACGTAACAGCTGGTTGAGTGGGAAGGGTAACTGACCGTGCCAAGGATTTCCTAATTTTAGTGCTGATTACATGAGCCAGCTTTATTCACAGTTCCCTGGGATTCATTTGGTGAACACATCCATATCCATAAAATAATTGACGTATTTCTTTCTTTTATCGTTGTTGTTTGAAACTTCAGTCGTTTGACTGGTTTGATGCAGCCGTCCATGCCTCCCTGCCCTGAGCTAATCGCTTCATATCTATATAGCTACCTCACTCTACATCCAAGGCAATCTGTTTAACATATAAACTTGGGCTACGCCTACAGTTCTTGTCCTCGACCTTTCCTTCCATAACTAAGCTTGCTGTTCCTGGGTGTCTTAGTATGTGTCCTACCAACCTAGCTATTCTCTTCATTAGCAGTCGCCAGAAACATCTCTCCTCTCCCACTCGTCTTAATACCTCTTCGTTTGTAACCCTCTCTACCCATCTGATCTTTATAATTCTCCTGTAACACCACATTTCAAACGCTTCAATTCTCATCTTTTCTGCTGCACCAATAGTCGAAGTTTTACTTCCACAGAGTGCCACGCTCCAGACAAAGGCTTTCAAAAATGACTTCCTAATACCTAAATCTATATTGTGCCCTTTTAGCAAGAAATATGCCCATCACAGTATACCAGCGTAGCTCAATTCGGGATTTTCGGGGTAGTGGTAAGTTCACCCACTCTGTGACCCACATATTTTGGATTAATTAGAGGATACACTTGCAAAAATAACAACAAAATCAACTCATATTTTAACACATTTAATTAATAAAAATTATGGCGCTACAAACAATTAAACAATTAAATTACTGACCCATAATCATCTACTTGTTCCAAATGAACAAAGAATAACATAAGAATAAAACAAATATTGTATTAAAACATATGGTTTCCATATAAACCAACAATTCCTAATTATTTTTACTTCCATAAAGCATCAACTGTAAGTTTCATATAACTCCGAGCTCTTTTGGCTCAATGCTTTCTATAATAAGGGCGTCATTCTTTGTACACCTCCAATACTATTTTTTTATATTTTCTTAATCATCAAACAAATGTATAATTACATTTAAAATTACATGTTAATTATCTAACTCAATATTTGGGCATTTTCACATGTTTTCAGCTTTTATCATCTCTCTCTAGTTTTACAAATACATCAAGGTAATCAGGAAATTACTTGTGTACTCCAGAGTATGAAGATACTTGACACAGTCAAAAAACTATGGTCACTCCCGGAACCTAGTTGTCTTCAATTAACTCATGGCATCCTACTTCCATACAACATTACAATAGGGATTGTTATTTATCTCATATGTCTTATAAGACCATTATCACATAAAAAACTACGATCTGAACAGGCAAGCGGAAATATCAATCTACAAGGACCTCGGTTCAACGCCCGGGTCATTTACAACTTTAAACACTCCTGGTGTATTCATTACTCCTTACAAGACGGCCTTCAGACACCCCTCCTGCTCCAAGGGTCTGACCGTGCTACTCGAGCGTTATTTATGACTATGCGTGAACCCTCCCGTCTAGCCTAAACTAGAGCTCTCATTAATGCTTTTACAAACAGCTTTTCGTTCATTCTCAATTCTTTGGGAAGACCTGGCATTCTACTCCTCGTTTAAATTCAACAATATTATTGGGCTCATAAACCACATTCGTAATCTTGGCATTTATTAATTATGAAAGGTCCTCATTGATTGGGGAAGAGTAATACACATTCTACGACGAATAATAAAGGGGCTTTCACAATAAGAAGATTCTGAGTTCGAATCTCTTCACATGCCTCGGGAACCATTCCCATATAGAGGACTATACAAAATGCGATTTAGGGTCAGCCTATAGCTTATAAGACCTACGCTCAATACCATACATTTGCTCCCTTTCAATACAACATACACAATGGCCTCGTGATACTACGTCACAAATAGAGGACTTACACCAATTCTCAATTCGCTACAATCAACTACCTCTCATAAGTAATTTACCAAGTACATTAACTTTTACGCGTTCCTAGCGTGACATTTTATTTTAATTGCGCTCCTTTTGCGCTATACTTTATTTTTAAGCCTAGCGTCATCCAAAGAACTGATAATATCATATTAACAATTGATACACATCTCAATTTTTATATTATTCTTTTCCTTTGACAATAACTTTCTCTTTTTTTAAGAACATGCATTTGAACATCATGTCTATACTTTTTATTAAGGCTCTAACGCTCTTATGTTCACATCAATTAATTTGATCTTTATTTAATATTTCCTTGCTTGGTTATTATTATTATTATTATTTCATATCTTCGTTCTTTACAAAAAGCTCAAAAGCTATTTCTTTCATATAACTCAAATTTACTTTTATTTAAATATCATTCATGATAATTATTAATATTTCGCTTGCTCTTATGACATTCGTCAAATACACTGACATTTTATTCATCTATTTCCTCTACTGGATTTATTCTTTTACATAATTATTTATAGTTTCTCAAATTTCTATTATTGTTCAGACCGCGTTCTTGTTTATTCAGTATTTATTTATTTAAACACATCCCTTTTACTCAAAAACTCCGGTGGATTTGTACACAATCATTTCCTGACACCAAAATATAATGAAATTCATTACTCACATGTTTTTAAGGTCGTCTCATGACCTTTATCCTTGTGCGGTGTTTCATTTTGGCCCACTTTTTAACTTACTCCATATTGTAGAGATTCATCTCATGTACAAACACTTCTTGACACATATTCAATACACTTAACATTGACAACATTTTAAGACACTGGTGTATCCATTTAGAACACACAATAAACACTAAAAAATATTATTTTAACACACAATCTTGATAGATTTACACTTCACAACTTTTGATCACTTGGCCGTATTTTCCTAGCCTATCACACGTGACCTCTTAATCTCCCGTTTCCAAGGGTGAAAGTTATTCAATGTCGGCTTCCTATCCTGCAGAATACGAAAGTCTCGAATCTTCTACTTTTCCCTGGAATCCTAATTCTTCGAATCCTATTCTGGATGACCGGCTATTTCTCTAGCTTGAACGGCTCCTTTTTTAGATCTGGTTTATCGATCCTAGCGAAAGTCTGTTCGGATCGAGGTCCCCTCGATAACCTATCGATGATCGATGGATTTATTTTATAACAGCTAGTACTTCTCGAGTCTAGTGCTTTAGAATAGTTCGTCTACTTTCTGGAGATAATGTCTATAGTCTCCGTTCTTCTTTGTTTATTCGGTTCTCGCACTCCTACTTTTCTGAAATACGTTGCGAACCTTACTCTGTTTTTCCCTATTTGGGTTCTTTAATTTAGATAACTGTTTATCTTCCTGTTACGGTACTTCCGTACGTTATGATATTTTCGTTCGTCTATTTAAAGACCTATCGCCTTAAGTCCAACGTTCGCAGCCTGCTCTGACTATATTTTACGAAATTTTCACTGTAAACTTGTGTACTGTCGGACCTAAATCCTGTAACTAGGATTTTCCTAATTTTTCAACACGGCGATACTTTAATATTTCTTCTTTACAACTCCTTATGGAGGCACGCAAGTTGTTAATACTGCGACGCCTATGGCTATCGGATATTAATTCTGCGATGTAATACAGCGTTTCTCCCCTCAAGGAGTACTGGTAAACTGTCTTCGGTGTGAAGCAGAATAACGCCCCACACGGCTGTCTGAATACTGATGCGTAGCAACGCCCCCCTCGGGCTGTTTGTAACTGCTTGTACTGATGCGTAGTAACACCCCCTCACGGGCTGTCAGAATAACTGCATGTTTGGCTTGGTGATGCCAGGAGCTTTATACTCTTTCGCTACAAAAAGATAAGACTCTAGCCCTTTTCGTGCCCAACTTTTAAAATAATGGTTGCACCATTATAAAAATTATACCTTCAAAAAGCTCGTCTTCTCAATGTTAAATAATCTCATTGCGCATAAGAATCGATCGTGCAATTCGGAGATATTAATGAATTTCTCGTCCTCAACTGTGTGGGTGTTGCTGTTCATTTGCATTCTCCCCTCTCCACAGGCCTTGGTAAATCCCCTATGACGTCTACTTGCGTTTGCAGTTTTCTCCTGTGCAATTATTAAAGGGTTTTTCTTTACACAAAAATCTCTAATTCGAAATGATTCACCGTACTGTAATTGTTTACTTATTTTATACTCGTAAACGGGTTAAATTTAATTATTCCTCTTCTGGCGCATAGGCGGTGTTGTCGTTTTCAAGCAAGCTCAGCTCGATTTCCGAGTCAGGCTTCCTTGTCTAACAGTCGAAATTTTCCACTCGGTTATTAATACTCATGACCAGCTCCTTCTGAATGTCAAGAGGGGTGATCTCATCTCTCGAACACCTGGCTCGCGCTGCTTGCACAATGTTAGGCTAGAATCCTGGCTTGATCTTTCTCTATGTTACAGTAGAAACTGTACGTTACTTTCATTTCTTCCCCCAATACATGGATTCGACCTCCTTGGACCCTATGGCACATGGGTTCAATATTCGATGTCAACAGATTGCTTTTCTGTAGAAATGCTTTCCTTACCTGAGCCAACCTACTTTTTATATCTTCTTTGCTTCGTCCATCACTGGTTATTTTGCTTCCTAAGTAACAGAAGTCTCCTACTTCCATTAGCTTTTCACCTTCCAATTTGATATCCATAAAGGTTTCTGATTTATTTCGGCTGCATTCCAATATTTTTGTTTTACATTTATTAATTTTCATAATGAATTCTTTCCTCTAAACGGAGTCCTTACCATTCAAAAACTCATTCAAATCTTCATCGGCAAATCTCAGAGTAGAAATTTCTTTTAACAGAACTGTTGAATATTCCACTCGAGCGTTGCATGGAGAGTCTGTTCTTTTGCCTTGGTCGTAGAAAGCTACATACGATCCTTCTGTACCTTCTCACTAAGTTTCGTTACAGTAGGTCTTAAGTCTTGATAGTTTTCTTTAAATATTTTATAACAAGCAGCCCGACCCTGATTCGCCCGGTATCTTTAATGCTTTACCCATTGTAAGCTCAAAAGGCGCACGGACGGCAGGTCCCAGACGCAATTCAGAAAAGTCGAGGTGAACAGCGAAACTCCAAACACATAATATGTCTATATTATAGTTTTCTTGGAAGTCTTAACTCCACACGAATCGACAGTTTGATGTTGGCCGTAACTGGAGTGATAGGCTCGCTCACTACCTCGTAAACTCGCTCCGAAGATAGTAATTTAAATTTGCACAGAACGGAGATCATTGGAAGAAATGAAATTGTAAAAACACTTATAGTTGGCGATATATTTAAGATAGACATATTTTGTCGGGGAACTTTTTGTAGAACTTTTCATGCTGAACAATTCTTACACTCATACTATTGAACCCTTTATCCACAGGCTGTATAAAGGATTCTAATAATTATTCATCATATTTTGATACATTTCTACAGACAACAGATATGAGAGCCAGACGGTGTTGGGAAATATTGAGAAATCAGTGGCCAAGAGGACACAATGGTTTAAGCTCCTGTGGTATTTTAGGAAGAAGCATATATATTCTTGAGACATAGGACAGGTGCAACTTTTAGCGCGGAAGACGGCTTGGGGACGCACATTATGGCCTGTTGCTAGGAAGGTTGGCGCCAAGAAGGAAATCGAATGCTACGAAGCAATTGGTCTATCATCATGTTAACCACTCCCTACTGCTGAAAAATATGTAAAAGCGCGCAAAGACATACAAGAGTCTGGGCCAATAATATCAAGACGCCTTGGTTTAGCGGCAACTCGGCTTGATAACGCACACTGGTACGTTAACGCGGGAGTTATCTACAGATTAATTCCACGATCGATTCGAGCCGGCTACAGCATAATCGTAACCTCCACACTGCTACGAACTCAATGATACCGATCGCATGCTAGTCTGATAATTATTATGGAATATTTTTTTAATAAATCCCCTTCCACACCAACCCTAGTCAGTTTCATTTATAAGGATCCAAGATGCTTCGAGGATCATCACTTATTTGTGCGTCTGAGGACGTAACACACCACTTATTTTCGTGCGTCTGAGGACGTAACGTTCATTCACTCATTTTGTACGTCTGAGAACGTAAGGTTCATACTCTGCATATTTTCATGTTATTGAACATGGAGCATATTCGTCAAGTTATAAGTGTAACTTCAGTGATTTATTTGTAGTCCCAGCACTATCAGTAGGGTCCAGTTCATCGAAATAATTCACCAAATAGACTATCAAGGAATATAGTACTTGATAGGTGAATATAGTAGGAATTATATCGTGTGTGTATCTGACAAAACTTTATTTAATTCGGCACGAGATGACGTCTAAGAACGAGAACGGAACTGGGAACCAGCAGGACATTTGCCAGAAGATGTCGATGACCAGATAAACATCTTAAAGGAGATGGCTGCAGACGTTTTTCCTGGCGCTGTTTTAAAGGATTGAGTACAAATGAATTTATTTACTTATTAAGTCATCTATGGTATTATGGGACATATTTTTGTAGATATTTGTTTGCTTGTTTGGTAATGTAGATTATTAGTTTTTGTTTTACTGACACATTAAATATGGGACTAGCCGAGCGTTGTGTAATTTGTAAATATTGTGATTGTATTTGGTTCAACTGTACGGGGCGACGCGGAGCTCATGCTCGCGTTCGCTTGCGTAAATCGCGGTCAAACATTATTATTCGGAGGTATGCCTTACAACAAAAATGGAACTGAATTAATTTTGAGATTAAAAATAGAATTTGGAGGGTAAGATTATTTGTGAGTAGAATTTTATGAGAGATCAGGATTATTTCGATAGTTGCTTTCCAGCAGATTTGAACGGGATGGCACTTTGCACCCGAGTTTTTGTTGTGTATTTTTGTTAATGTGTCAATGGACGCAATATTGTTGATCTGTTTTGAGCCGACCCAGTGTGTGCGTAGGAGAGTCAGGCCAAGCTTTTGGTGCGTTGTGTGATTTTTTTTATAATGTGCTAGCGAGAATATATCATGGTGATTATTCTGTCTTGCTCCACATTAGCCCAGTTCATGACCTCGCGAGGGTGAACTTGTGGTATATATTTGTGTTTCTCGCCATCCAGGGGATGAGTGAGATTTGTTGACGTTTCCAGTGGGAAACTGCACCGAGCTTGCGGGGCTGAGAGAGATATTTGTGGCAGTGGTGACTCATACGAGAAGGGCGCGCTCAAATCAGATAACGTGACTTGTCATTAGTAACAGGCTTGCTTCCTGTATTGCAATTTAAGATGTTGTTTAAAATTTCACAAAACCTGATCGGTTATAATGAGTATTGATTGATTAAATGGGTGCTGTCCATAGTTGTACGGTAGCTACCGAAATTCGTGTTTGTCTGGCGTTTTATAGAAATATAAAAATAGTTTTTCAGCCGTTAGGCTTGTATTTTGTTGTTGTTTGTTCAATTTTTGGTGTGTTTATTTTTTACGCGTCCTTGACCCGTGTCAATTTAGGGTGCGCGAAGCTATGTTCCCAAGTTATGTTGAGAGCGTTTTGGCCTATTTCTGGCATGCTCTTTTTGTGTTCATTTTGTGCTCCGGTGCCAGTTAGGATCTCAGGGAGATTCTTCATTCTGTTTATATTATTAGATCTTGTATGTGTCAGTAGTAATTATAGTGTATTAATTAAGGGTGGGTCCCATAGCCGTAGTGTGATTTAAAAGATGCAACTCCGTAAGCAACATGACTGTTTCAGTTGTAAACGGACTCGCATCAGTACTCAATTTCTTTTTAACGAACAGTACACCACACATTATATAACTTCTTGACCAGAAAAAAATGGACTTGTATCCATATGTTGTGACGGGTGAGTTCTTACCGCTCAAATGCTTATGTTATGATTTTTATCATTTATGTGAAGCTGCATTCACATTGTCTTGTTGTGACGAGCGAGTTCCTGCCGCTCAGTGTTATTATTGTTTATTAAGGGGGTGAAAGTCAGGGAGGATTTCTTTTATTATTATTATTATTATTATGCACATACCTTTTCAGTCATTAAATTTCTTTTATTCTACTTGTTATCCATTTTATTTCTAGTATAGCCTCTGTCATGAACCTTTCTATTCATTAGAGCATGTTGTTTTTAGCGAACTTAGCTGTGTATCGCAGTCTGGACTGAACACGACCCCGTAGATGAATCTTGAGAAAACCATGCTTTATTGATGGGTGCACTATATAGATATTTTTGACGGTTTAACCAGCGTAAGCTTTAAAGGCTCACTGATGGCAGGTTTTCTTCCGACTCGATTCATTGAAATCGTTACTGCTCGGCTTCCTTTGGTCAAAAATAAATGTTTTTCTTCAGAAACCTTCCTCGAGAAATCCTTGACAGAATGGTGAAAACCGCATCAAAATCCATCCAGTGGCTGTCGAGATTACCCGTGACATCCAAGAATCGGGGACTTTGTCTTATACATGTAGATATTTCAAGGTGGCGGCTGCGCTTGAACTGTTATCACATTGGTAACAGAAGATCCTTATATTAGACTATGCGAATGACAAATACTGTGAACATTGATTCATTGGATCATGAGTTATGGATTATAAAGCTTGCGTGATGCACACAGAGGCCATCTTGAAATTGTTCGGCTGATGACCTCATAGTTTGGGTGCCAGACCAACAAATTTTATTGTGTTTCCTTATTCTTTATACAAAACTAAACAGCATTTCGTACACCAATTTTATAAGTACCGGTACATGGTTCTGTCCCAGGTGTAGACAATGCAACATTGATGCCAGGTGGTATTCAGCGTAATACCAGTTATTGCACACGCATCGGACCTTAGCGTAAGAAATGTTCAAAATGATAGCCTTGCACCTCACTGAATTTTCCAACTCTGTGAATGAACGATTGATGTGTCCATAAAAGCATGTCTCTGTCAATACTGGCACAAGCATTCCGTATCCGTGCCTTCATGTTTTCCGGAGTCGTTGGTTTTTTCAGAATACACTCGATCTTTCATATAACCCCGTAAGAGAAAGTCCGGGGATGTAAGGTCAATTAACGGGACCTATCCAACGATCGTGGTAATTGTTATTTAAAACGTCCCGAGGAAACCATTCATGTAATTCGTTCATACTTGACGTTCTTATGTAGGCTACGTTGGTGTACCAAGAAGTGCTTTATTCAAAAGTTGTTAAGATTTGTTTGAGGATAAGGAATCAAAATTTTAAAAATGTTGGTTCCGATTTAAAAAACGTCACGTGACCATCAAATTACCATCCAAAAGTTCTCCAAATAAACCACGACATATAGCGTGTTCTTTCCCCCTTAATATCACGCAACCTTTATTCCAATTAGTTTTTGAGATATTGTACAATCTCAACTTACGTAGACCACATACGAGGGCTGTTTCTTTTTCAAGTTCCGATGGACTGTATAAAAATAACAGATTGACCAACCAAACTGATTTTACTACTAAATGTTTGCTTGTTTTATTCTTATGTCTCGACATAATCGCCAAAACGATTGAAACATTTGTCGTTTCGTTACACCAGCTTTCCAAAGCCCTCGGCAAAAAATTCCGCCACCACTGAGGTGGGTACGTCTGGACTGTCTCCTGGAGTGTTTCCTTTTTGGCGAGGCGTTGCCGCCCAACCATACCTTCAATTCCCTAAAAAGGTGAAAATCATTCAGTGCTGGTTTGGACTAAACGGCAGATAGTCCAAAGCTTTACACTTGAATTCTTTGAAAAAGTCTACCTTAACGTTAGCACAGTGCGGTCGTGAATGATTTTCAACTATTTCATTCCCCACCTTAATTAAAAATGCACTCATTAATACAGCCACAGGTTATCAGAGAAAATTTTACACACACACCAAAGTACATGGGGCTGAGTTACCACGTTACCCGAGTCCATCAAAGAATAATGTTCGCCAATTGTCTCTCATGGCGAAAGCGACAGTGGCCATTTTTCTTTAATAATTTAAAAGTAAATGGAAACGTAAATCGTGGAGAATTCGTTTATTTACGGGAATATTGAAACTAAAATATGTTTAGACAACGTAATACCAATAGCAAGAAAGAATAACTCTGAAATAAAAAAAATACATGTCTGAGGTGGTATTCGAACTCCTTCGACGATGCAACATTCATTTTTATTGTCTGCAACGTTAGCCTCTGAGCCACTCAGACAATGGAACGTGGCTGTCATATTAAGTTAGGTAAGCATCAAAGGCACTCAACTACCAGTTGAAGTTCTTCACTCTTTCCCTTCTTTTATGATTCTATTCCAGGTTGATGTTTTTTGTGTTTTTTTTAGCGTATGGCTTTTAGTGCCTGGAGTGTCCGGGGACATGTTTGGCTCGCCAGGGTTTGTAGCTGCTTCTATGTGGACACCCATGGGGTGAGATACAAGTACCGTCGAATGTGGAGTGTTGTCTGGGAAGGAAAGTGTGATTGTAGGCACGAGGAATTGGAAGGTAGCGGCTGTCGCCTTTGGTTAGGGACCAACCCCGGCATTTGCCTCGAAAGAAGATGGGAAACCACAGAAGACCATCTTCAAAGTTGCCGGCGTGGGGATTCGAACCTCCACGCCTCCCGGATGTGACCGACTGCTTGCAGCCACGCCGTAACGACCACGGCTAACTCACCCGGTTCTATTCCAGTATATAATTATCGAGAAAACATCATAAACGATATTTCCCCCTTTTTTATTTTTATAAACATAGTTCACGCTACGATGCGGTGGATCTTTTATCCGCCATTTCACTCGTGTAGGAACGCCATTGTGCGCACGCGCAACTGCCATAAATATTACATTTTTCATTTATAATTTAAAAATATACCGTCACATATACCTGCAAATCTACAGGCCAAGAGCTTCCGTCAGAGTACTTTACGTAGTCAATTAGTTCAACCGTTTTCTCAATCTCGCGGTAACAAACCTTCACGAGTTCATTATGGTAAGTACATTAGCATTTTAAGTCGCCTTTGTAGCGTAGCGGTCAGCACGGTTAGCTGCCGCCCCGGAGGTCCTGGGTTCGATTCCCGGCTCTGACACGAAATTTGAAAAGTGGTATGAGGACTGGAACGGGGTCTACTCAGCCTCGGGTGGTCCAAATGAGTAGAGGGGGTTCGATTCCCACCTCAGCCATCCTCGAAGTGGTTTTCCGTGGTTTCCCACTTCGTCTTCGGGCAAATCCCGGGATGGTACTGTCCCCGTTTACCTGGATAGTAGGCTGTCAGATATCCGCCCCCTCAATCGGATTGCCAATTATCAATCGCACCGGCACAGTTACATCAATGAAAATGGCACTGACAGATACTATCGAGATAAGAGCACAGAAGTTCACAGGAAATCATTGTGGAACACACCAAAATAGATGGGGGTTCGTACTTACCGTTACTTACCTCTTAATTTGAGTCTAATCGAACCTCACGTTTTAGGTTTGCCACTCTTTCTGGCGTTCAACCTGGTAATCCAGTTATGTTGAATCGAGCCCCAACGTTTTAGGTGCGCCAATCTTTCTGTTGACTCAGCCCCACGTTCTTGGGTCGCCAATCTTTCTGTCCCCGTTTACCTGGATAGTAGGCTGTCAGATATCCGCCCCCTCAATCGGATTGCCAATTATCAATCGCACCGGCACAGTTACATCAATGAAAATGGCACTGACAGATACTATCGAGATAAGAGCACAGAAGTTCACAGGAAATCATTGTGGAACACACCAAAATAGACGGGGGTTCGTACTTACCGTTACTTACCTCTTAATTATCTCGGGGTTTGAGTTGACAACAGGATCACTAAAGTCTGTTCACACAATAACCTCCACCATGACATTTAAAAATGAGCCAGAACGAAGACGAGAACTTTGAACTGTACAAAAGCTTTATTTCTAATAAAGGGTATGATTTTACTAACACAACAAAATCAACGTGGCTATCAGTAGCCCAAGTCAATCTGACTACGTCCTCCAGCAGGACTTGCAAAAATTATCATACAACATGATATAAAACATTTTAGCTCCCAAGAGCTCCAAATAACGTAATATTCATAACACTATTGGGTTGGAGAAGGACGTCAGGGTGTGACATATATAGAGCATTTGGTTTCCTTTTAATAAACATGAGAATGGTATTTATAGTCGCAAGGCCAGAGTGTGGACGACCTCACACTGGTAACCAGATGTTGGCCCAGCTGCGAGCTACCCTCGAACCTGTTGCATCCTGGTCAAATGCACTCCCTTCTCACATGCTATGTTACGTAAGAATACAGCTTTCTCTCTCAAGCTTTTAAATGTCTACAAGACAACTCACATTATTTACGCAAATCTTTCAAGTACTTTGCTCACATCCTATTGAATCATTATGTTAATTCCCTAAATTTGTTAAGTTCAATCCAAATGTTTAATTAGCTCTTAAATGTTTATAACAAAATCACATAAATTATTTATAACAATTAGAAATTGTTTATAATATTTGTCAAAGACAATAAAAATATTATAAGCACGCCTTTAACATCACTCTCGTTTCACATTATTTTCAAAAATATTTACAGCAATTATTTACAATATTAACATTTAAATTGTTTAAATTATTAATTTAATAAATACATTAACCACATGTTCATTCGGTTGGTAATTTTCATAATCGTGTTTAATATAATCGACCAATGAAGGTTAGTTATACATGTTAATGTCACAATCTGGTTTAATAAAGGTTTTAATAATGATTTGTGACGGCAACCTTCATTCAAAATCTTATCTCAAATTCTTTCAAAACTCGTGTTAATTCTAACAGTAAATCACTTGATTAATTTTCAACGAACTATTACAATCTTACTCCAGCGGAAAATCCTTCGCTAACAAGTTAATGCACAAACTGCATTAAAAATATGCCCAAAATCATCATATATTAATCTATATGGCATTCAACTTCCACATAACTTACAAAACTTCCACAAATAATTCTTTAACATTTATTCCTGTGGGAACTTCCTTCATATTCAAGGGCATTATACCTCAGCGACTTTCAACACGCGCTGCACTAGCGATTATACATTCATAGTTCCACTTAAAAATTTTTATAATCATTAATTGTTTCAAAACTGTTTTTCTATTTAACCTTCGTGGATTTCATTCATGAACCGAAATGAAGTCAAAACTTGCCAATCACAAACAAATTTAATAGTGAATACGCTTATATACGCCTGTCTGGTCTATCAAAATTTAAGATTAACATCTTAAAAGAAAATTGTAGTATGAAAATACTATCTTCAAATAAAGAGCGACTAAAATGCAAAGTAGTCGAATAGAATCCAATTAGACTGGGGAATGCAAACATCGTTATATAAATCTCTAATTGAGAAAAACTCCTAACAAAAGTACTTGACTTTAATGCATTCAATAATTCATTATCAAAGTTAATCTTTCACAAAAGTGTCTATGATGCAATGTTCATTCATAACTGACGATAAATGTCTGTGTTGCAATCAATTTAAATAACGACTAGTATTTCCAAGATCGTCGACAACGTAAGAGATTTTAACGCTCTAAAATCATTTAAATGTTCTTCCTTCTTGATGATGACAGAAAATTGGTCAAAGTAATTAAACTGGGGTAGAATTACTTTAATAGAATGACACGCTGTCTGAATTTAAATCTGCCATAAAAATCATTAACTTACAGTCAAATCGTGACTACAAAAATATTAATTACTGAAAATTCTAAATATCAGTCTCAACTGATTCAAAATCATTAACTATGCCCATGACAAAACAATGTCTTAATAAATCGTCGAAAAATGCAAAACTCATCAAGGTGTACTGAGAATAAGAATCTCAACAAGAAAATAGGGCAAAAAACATGAGGATAAAAATATGGGAAAAATGGTTGCTCAAACATCATTAGTAAACTCAAATACAATAAACGTTCACGACTACCTTATCTGCCGATTGACGTTCCAGAGGAAAATTCCCCAAAGAAGACTGCTGATGGATCCATTTCACCACGTTAAAGTTGAGCTCCATCCTCGAAATAGGAAATAGCACCCTCGGAGAATCGAACTGCTTCCTTCTCCGGAAATCGCTCTGCTCCTTGAAGACGAATAGACATCCTTCCGGCAATAATCTTCTTTGTGAGTCGGGATATCCCTGACCTCTCTTGAAAAATTCCCTGAAGTTCCAGTAGACAATCGCCATGAAGTTTTGTAGAAATTTCCGAAGAAATTATTCATATTCAGAGTATGAAATTGTTTCTATGGCTGTTCGATGGTATTCAGCCTTTAATTACGAAACATGGGTGTAGATGGTATTCACCGCATGTTCGCTTGTGTGGAATAGCAATTAGCGAAGTTCCATGTCGCTATCTTACTCCGTTGAAGTATGTCCCAATTGCAATAAGCCCTTTAGCCTTCCATCTGCTCTTCGGTTGTAGTGTCAGAAGAACAAACTGCCGTATTCAATTGCTCCATTATACTGAATCGTTCTGTAACCAAGCAATCTGAAGTCTTTCTATTCCACTCGCTGCGTCAGCCGTTGCGTTGATTCTGGCTATACAAAAGTGCTTCTCTTGTGGCGAGATAATCACTTTTCTCAGTCGTATAAAACTGCTAATATCTTTCGAACTAATCGGTCGAAATTGTTCAGCTTTTCTCTATTACTTTATGAAGCACTGCACAATACAATTAGCTTATCGGTGACCGCTAACTGTTCGAAGCTAAACTTGTAGAAGCTTTCTAAGGTCCGTTTCAACTTCACCTAGTTTGACTTGGATCTCGTTAATATAGTGGCCTCGCCACACGTTATAAAGACGATTCTTTTCACTGCTGTTCACTTCGACGTCTCACTATAATGAATGTATAAGAAAAGAACTTTCACAATAGACTTCGATGATCTGAGAATGAGATCTCAGAATGATCAGAGAACGAAAGAGACTCCTCTCTTCTGCGCAAGCCCTTTTATTAACTTCACGAGGGGCGTTTCCATCCCTTCCAAAGCGAGGTACTGCGTCATCGCTAGAAGTTCCAGTTTCGTTAATACATGACGGATTTTCAAAATTCAAAAACTAAAAATATATTTCACCAAAATTCCAAATCAATGCTTTTACTGCAAATGGATTTCCACAATTCTGCATTCCAAAAGTAATAAAAATACCATAGTTTCAGCAATCTCCGTCTTCCTTTAAACTATCGTTCATTGGTTCATGCCTCTCCTCCAATAGCATAGTTTCTTCCTCAGCAGAATTCCTCGTTTCCTGCGACTGCGTCGTACATCTTGGAACATTCTCGACTAAATGCTGACGTCACTGAGAATCTCAGCTCAAGTAGCCTGCTGGCATAACATTTACGTCATCCGTGCTTACGTCATGACTACCCACGTCATAACTATGACAAACATAACTCTCCTTATAAATTTCAAATATAGCCACCGTGGTCTCTACATAATTCAATTACGGGGGCAGTACCTACTGTAAGGCCACGGCCGCCTCCTTCCCTCTTCCTAGCCTATCCATCTCTATCTTCCATCCCTTCCCCTCCCTCATGAGGCCCCTGTTCACTTTGCAGGTGAGGCCGCCTGGGCGAAGTGCTGATCACACCTCCCCAGTTGTATCCATCCCGACCAGATGTTCCAAGCTCCAGGACACTGCCCATAGAGGCGGTAGTGGGAACCACCAACCTAGAGGGTAAATTGACTAAATAAAAAAAAATAACATTAGCATTTTATCGGTGAGTAAGCCATCATTTCATAGTTGATTTCCCTGAGCATTTTTTTATTCATATATAAACCGTACCTAATATGTATTTAATAATAATAATAAAAATAATATATTTTATTGCAGCCAATGATTTACATGAAAGTATAATGGAATAAACTATAAATTAATCGTGGCAAAAAGCAGTTAAGGAATCAAGCCGAAGTTCGCAAATAATAGCATGGTACCGTTCTCAACTCTTGCCACAACGGTCACATATACAATTTGAATCTCGTTGATGGAATTTCTTAATTTTTCAGAACTTAAAGTGAAAACCATGTATGGCGAAGCGTGTAACCAAATGTCGCTGCCCGTAACCCCCTCCTTGCCAGTCTTTGTAGATCATGGCATCCGTACAGTAGAATTAATACCAACTGTCTCTCTTTGCTCTTAATTTCTCTAAAAAGCGAACATAACTCGTTATAATGTATCTCTGTCTCACCAAGTCATATCTCTTGAGCATACTTTTACATTTTAATACACCAGATCGCTTGATAAGACTTCTTAACCTAACCGTATACCATATCCATGAACTGTATTATGTTACAATCTAATGCTTGCATGCGTTTATAACGGCTTTTACAACGGCGGCTTCAGTGGCATAGTTAGTAGCATGCTGGGATTCTATGCCCAAGGTTGCGGGTTCAAACCTGCCCAAAGTCACGGATTTTTTAAGAGCGTTAAAATCCCTCACTATGCCTTCCTTCGGAGGGGAAGTAAAGCCGGCGGGCCCATGTCATAGATTTATGGCATGTAAAGGAACCTTCCACTAATTAAGCTTGTGTGAAGCTAAATTATAGGTTAGAGTTGACTAACGCTCTTAAGTTCCAACGTTTGTCACCAAGTGCCGACTGCGGTGGCATCTAGTAACCAAGTTCACAACTAGTTGTCGTGGACGGTAGCATTTGGTAGCAAAGGTAGGAACTACTTGAAAATTGAATGTCTGCAGTCCTCACCTGAATTACAGATAAAACACACTAATACAGCCATCACCAGGCTTCGGATAATTATGCACTTAAAATGCTAAAATATGCATGCAAATATGCACTAAAAAGTGTCTAAATAAGCATTAAAATATGCATTAAAATAAACATACATCTGATAACAATTAGTGGTTTATATTACAAGAAATTTAATGTTACATATTAAATGTCGCCAAAATAAAGAAAATTTCTTACAGTACTACAGTAGATTGCTCCAGTTTGTCAATAAAATTTACAAGTCTTGATTACACTTAATCACTGCATGATGTAATAGGTTTTCAAACACAAACTTGCGCCTCTTTTAACTTAAAATGACTTTGTACTAAAAAAAAACACTCTCTCCACATCACATGCCACATTCCTGTTACCTGAAATACTGTACATGTCAAATATTCCAAAAGTGTCCTGCAGAAGTTGACGTCTACACTCAAGATTAAGAATGTTTTTGAAATAATATGCACTAACAGGAGAAAAACCCTAAATATGCACTGTTAAGTTAAAACTGTCCCAAATATGCAATTGCATATGCAATATGCAAAATGCATAATTATCCGAAGACTGGCCATCACAATTAACACCGGTTATCAGAGAGATTCTACACACACCCAAAGTACACGGGGCTACATACCGCGTTGTCGCAGCCCCTAAACTGAGGAACCAACCAACGGATTTTACAAAGTCATGAAAATTTTCCTACGTTGTGATTGAATTGGAATTTTATAAACATGATTCTTACGTTTTATGATATGAATCGGGTTGAACATGTGAAGATTTGAAAGAAAGATTTTTTTAAATTATTTTTATTTTTATTTTTTTTAGCGTATGGTTTTTAGTGCCGGGAGTGTCCAAGGACATGTTCGGCTCGCCAGTTTTGTAGCTGCTTCGAGACGGACACCCAATGGGTGAGCTACAAGTACCGTTGGGGAGGAATGTTGGATGGGAGGGTCGAGGAGTTGGAAGGTAGCGGCTGTGGCCTATAGTTAGGGACCAACCCCGGCATTTGCCTGGAAGGAAGATGGGAAACCACAGAAGACCATATTCAAGGTTGCCGGCGGGGGGATTCGAACCTCCTCGCCTCCCGGATGTGAGCGACTGCCAACAGTCATGCCGCAACGACCTCGGCTAACTCACCCGGTAGAAGGATATTAATTAACCATTACAGTTAAAGGTAAACACCACTTTAGTGAATAGGCATACGCTATAATGTTTATTTCTTATTTCTTTATATAAACAACTAGCAGTAGTACCCGGCTTCGCCCGGTGGAATGATGATAATGTTTTAAGGTCTCCTTAGAAATATAATGGACTTAAAATCTAAGTCATTTGCCCCCAAAGACAATGAGGGAGTAATATCTAGGTCATTTGCCCTTTTGATAAGGATGATAATTAAAACTACTGTTGAATTGACACGTCAAACTTACAAACTACCGTAATAGAAATACATATTTCAAAATTCACAGGCGAGGAAGACTTATTGTGTGTGGTGATTAATGGTGTAATGGGCGTAACATCTACTGTAGGTCATTTGCTCTTATGATGAGGATGATAAGGGAAACTACTACCGGTACTGAATTGACACTTCAACGTATAATGTACACAATGTACTGTAATAAACATAACTATATGGCGGCTTCGGTGGCGTATTTGGTAGCATGCTGAGCTTCTATGCCCAAGATAGCGGGTTCAAACCCGGCCGAAGCCGTCGGATATTTTAAGAGCGTTAAAAATTCGTCAGTATGCCTTTCTTCGGAGGGGAAGTAAAGCCGGCGGTCCCATGTCAGATTTATGGCATGTTATTGAACCTTCCACTAATTACACCTGTGTGAAGCTAAATTGGATAGGTAAACAACGCTCATAGATGTCTACGTCCGTTGCCAAGAGCCTACTGCAGTGGCGTCTAGTAGCTAAGTTCCGAACTTGGCCTAGTAGTCGTTGACGGTGGCGCTTGGCGGCAAAAGTACGAACTATTTGAAGAATTCTAAGTTGCAGTTTGTACTTAAATTAAAAAACAGATAACACACACTAATACAGTCATCACAATTAACACCGGTTATCAGACAGATTCTACACACACCCAAAGTACACGGGGCTACATGACCGCGTTGTCGTAGCCCCTAAACTTAAGAACCAACCAACCAAAAATAAATATTTTAAAAATCACAGTCGAGAAAGACTTAATGCGGCGGTGATTATTGGTATGATGCGCGTAACATCTAGGTCATTTGCACTTATGATGATAATAATAAGGTAATGAAAAAATGACTACTAAACGAACATGGTGTTATTTTAAAACTGATATAGGTAATTCAGGTGTCTAGCTTCGATGTCTTCCAAAGTCTCAACCGTATTTTCTGGCTTAGGCCTGTACTGGATGCGTCTAGTGAAAGAGCGTACTGCTCGGCAAAGACAAAGAATATAGGTCCAAGCTGCACGAACCTGAGATGATCGCAGATGATGACGAAATATGATGACACACTTTCGGGGTTCCCCGTCCTATACAGATTGACCGGGAATCACTCACTGTTTCGCAACGGCCCTGTGCTGGCATCAGCATAGACAGCAGGAGATAACACGGCGGGCTCTGGAAAGTACTCTCAAGTCACCTCACGATGAATCAGCAAGCTATTCTCACAACTGACCCCCCCTCCCCAGGGTCTCACAACTTGTGGGACGTGGGTTGGCGACCACGGAACCCCAGCTGAGTCTGGCATCGCTTCTACTTCCTGGTGCCGGGCTCATTTCAGTTCTCTTTCCTATCGGCCTCCCTTGGTCAACTCTTGTTCTCTTCCAACCCAGACTGTATTAGGGTATCCGAGGGCTAGGGAGTCTTTCAATTTCCCGCCTTAATTGGCTTTGTCTCATCTTTCCTGATACCCTCATTCTTCGAGGGGTCTGCCTTCTTTTCCTTTTCATAATATCTCCTGTCTTCTGCTCAAGGCCCTCAAAGAGGCAGGGTGTGTGTAGACCCACCACTTCTGGTACACCCTCAAGGGCTCATGACTGGTGAGTCAGGAAGCTGGCAACCCCGAGGAATTCCTGAGCTACATGCAGGGAATGGAGTGGTATGTCAGAAATTTCAAGTGGACAGTGTTACGCATCGGGTTCCAAAGGGTAAGTATACACACTTTGTTTTCGATCGGTGAACGATGTAGATTTGTACCAAAGGGCCTTAATGCGGGAAATGGAGTGGTCTGTCCGAAATTTCGAGTGGACAGTGTTACTCGTCGAGTTCCAAACGGTAATTATGTAAAATCTGGTTGAGATTGGTGAAACGGTGAAGTTTTGTGCCAAGGGCCAAAATGCAGGGAATGGAGTGGCCTGTCCAAATTTTAAAGTGGACAGTGTTACTCATCGGGTTCCAAAGGGTAAGTATACACATTTTGTTTTCGATCGGTGAACGATGTAGATTTGTGCCAAAGGGCCTAAATGCGTGGAATGGAGTGGTCTGCCCGAAATTTCGAGTGGACAGTGTTACGCATCGGGTTCCAAAGGGTAATTATGTAAAATCTGGTTGAGATCGGTGAAACGGTGTAGTTTTCTGCCAAAGGGCCAAAAAGCAGGGAATAGTGTGGTCTGTCCGAAATTTAAAGTGAACAGTGTTACTTGTCGGGTTCTACGGGTAAGTATATAAAATTGGGGTCAGATCGGTGAAACAGTTAGATTTGTGCCAAACAGCCTAAATGCAAGGGATGGAGTGGCCTCGCCGCAATTTCAAGCAGACAGTGTTAGTCGCAGTGTTCCAAAGGGTAAATATACAAATTTTGGTTGAGATCGGTGAAACGGTGTAGATTTGGGACAAAGGGCCTAAATGCAGGGAATGGAGTGGTCTGTCCGCAATTTCAAGCAGACAGTGTTACTCGTTGGGTACCAAAGGGTAAGTTTACGAATATTGGTTCTGATCGGTGAAACGGTGTAGATTTGGGCCAAAGTGCCTAAATGCAGGGAATGGGGTGGTCTGTCCGACATTTTAAGTGGACAGTGTTACTCGCAGGGTTCCAAAGGGTAAGTATACAAAGTTTGGTTCAGATCGGTGAAACGGTGCAGATTTGTGCCAAAGGGCCTAAATGCATGGGATGGAGTAGCCTCTCCGCAATTTCAAGCAGACAGTGTTAGTCGTAGTGTTCCAAAGGGTAAATATACAAATTTTGGTTGAGATCGGTGGAACGGTGTAGATTTGGGCCAAAGGGCCTAAATGCAGGGAATGGAGTGGTCTGTCCGCAATTTCAAGTAGACAGTGTTACTCGCAGGGTTCCAAAGGGTAAGTATACACATTTTGGTTCAGATCGGTGAAACGGTGTAGATTTGTGCAAAAAGGGCCTAAACGCAGGGAATGGCGTGGTCTGTCCGAAATATCAAGCAGACAGTGTTCGTCGCTGTTCCAAAGGGTAAATATACAAATTTTGGTTGAGATCGGTGAAACGGTATAGATTTGGGCCAAAGGGCCTAAATGCAGGGAATGGAGTGGTCTGTCCCCAATTTCAAGCAGACAGTGTTACTCGCAGGGCACCAAAGGGTAAGAATATGAATTTTGGTTCTGATCGGTGAAACGGTGTAGATTTGGACCAAAGGGCCTAAATGCAGGGAATGGGGTGGTCTGTCCGAAATTTTAAGTGGCCAGTGGTACTCGCAGGGTTCCAAAGGGTAAATATACAAATTTTGGTTGAGATCGGTGAAACGGTGTGGATTTGGACCAAAGGGCCTAAATGCAGGGAATGGGGTGGTCTGTCCGAAATTTCAGGTGGACAGTGTTACTCGCAGGGTTCCAAAGGTTAAATATACAACTTTTGGTTCAGATCGGAGAAACGGTGTAGATTTGTGCAAAAGGGCCTAAATGCAGGGCATGGGGTGGTCTGTCCGAAATTTAATGTTGACGGGGTCACCCGCTGGGTTCCAAAGGGTAAGTATACAAATTTTGGTTCAGATCGGTGAAACGGTGTAGATTTGTATACATAACAGACAGACAGACAGACAGACGGACAGACAAACTTTGTGCTTTATATATATAGATAGATTGTGTTTCTCTGACACTGGAAAGTTTCTGTGCAGCGCTTTTTTTTTTTTTTACCTATGTGCAAGAAACAAAGGTTCCAACACCCTTCCTGTGGTTGTTAGACGAGTTGAATCAAATTATGACTGTTTACAAAGAAGTGCAAGAAGCACCTGTCTCTTATTATCGTGCAGAACTTCCGTTTACACTCCAGGAGATAATTTCCTTCTGCTCTGGCTGCATCCTGTGGAAATTCACGTCTTCCGCCGGCAGTCGTTAGTTGTAAAGTAGGGCACCTCGCAGTGCGGTGAAGGCAATTGCAAAAGTTAATAAGGATATTTTTAAACAACACTTCTTTAAACCTTAAACCAATATATTCCCAGAGGAAAGAAATATTTGTTGTTACAGGGGTGGTCAAATTATTATAGCAAAGCTGAATAAAATCGAAATCTTTGTTGCAAATTGAGATACTGTATTACAATGCAGCATTTTATTTGAGGCGAAGCCTTTCTCTCTCTCTCAGGACCATGACTTTTCCTTGGTTTTCATAGAACCTTCAATATACAGATTTCCTATAAGATGATAAAAATAATAATATGTTTTTGTGAGGTCCTGACCTCAGTCTTCGGTTCCGATTGAGCAAACGCGTCTAGAAATGAATGAAGTGTTCTTAAACAACGATTTTATACGTCTAGTCTAGTGTCTAATAAAAATATACATAAAGTTTAAAAATAACTAGATACTGTACCCGTTTTCCAGATATCACGTCGGCCCGGCCATCACAACGTGATGTCCACGAAACGATAGTGAATTAACACATAATTTAGGAGTCCCTGAAATATATATCCGGAAAAATCTAATCCAAATTCAAATGTAAGCTCGGGCTAGAAATATATCGAGTATTTCGGGTCGTTTAATGGGATAGGTGAGAAAGGTTGACTTGGACATATATTTTCAAATAAAATAGGATTATTCAATCAAATCTGCAGGAATAATTTATACTTTCTAAGATGAAATGATCTCTTTCATTTTAAGAGCAGACGAACACACACGAAACAAGTAGTTCCGCTAAGAACTAAAGCCTATTTTCATATATCCTACTTATGTTAATTGCCACTATCAACATACAAAATTTCAGTTTGATTGCTGCAATAGATTCATAGATATTGAGAACCGACTAAATATTGCGGATGGTCGCCATGTTGGATTTTTATATATGTAGGTCTTAGAGTTATGTACTGTTACATGAAGATTATTGTGTAGGTCAACGTGTAGTATTCAAACTTAAATCGCATGATGAGGACACAAGAAGTAAAAAACGAGATTTTTAAAATTTAGCACAGCTGTCATCTTGTGGTTATGGAAACAATTGAAAAAAATTAGATGCCAGTGGATTAAAATTTGTATAAGGATTTACTGTACTAAGTGTCACTGCACTCGGATGGTTAAATAGCGAGAAACGACCACGTGAATATTTATACTTCGCGTCGCCACCATGTTGGATTTGTGATCACCAGGTTATTGAAAGTCCTATATGTAAACTTATGTTCATAGCCCCTATGAACATTTAAAAAAAAACAGTTTGATTGCTGTAATAGATTCGTAGATATTGAGATCCGTCTAAATATTTCTGATGGTCGCCATGTTGGATTGTTCAATGTATAGGCCAGAGAGTCATGTACCATTAAAGGAAAATTATTGCGTAGGTTCATTATTCAAACTTTCACTTCGATCGCATGATTTCGACACAAGAAATAAAAACTTAATTTTAAAATTCGCACAGCCCCCATCTTAAGGTTATGTAAACAATTGAACTAAATTAGATACCAGTGCATTACAATGTGTATAAATATTTGCTGTACCAAGTTGCATTGTGTTTGGATTATTAAATCGCGAGAAAAGTCTACCGGTATTTAAAACTTTCAAATTCGCTTGGCCGCCATATTCGTTTTGTAGTTAACCGGTTATTGAAAGACTCATAGATGAACTTCCATCAGTACCCTTTATCTCCGTACAAAATTTCAGGGTGATACCGGTACCGGTTATAGTTTCAGAGATATAGAATGCCGGTGAAATATTTCGCACAGCCGCCATCTTGAGGTTATGTAAACAATTGAACGAAGTTAGATGCCGGTGCAATACAATGTGTATAAACATATAGTGTACCAAGTTTCATTGCATTTGGTTGGTTAAATCGCGAGAAACGTCTATTTGAAAGTTCGCTTGGCCACCATGTTGGTTTTGTAGTTACCAGGTTTTCAAAGGTCACATAGGTGAACTTGTAGTTGTTCCCTTTATCACTGTACACAGTTCCAGGGTGATATCGGTAATAGTTTCGGAGATATTGAATGCTGGTGAAATATTTCGCACAGCCACCCTGTTGGATTGGTGAGATGTAACAAAATGTTAAGGGCACGGTCAAGGTCGTCCGGAATAGTGCTATGAACTTACCGAGTTTCATTGAAATCGTTCCAGCCGTTTAGATTTTATTAGGGGGAGACACACACGAATCACACACACACGCACGCACAGCCAGACTCACGGACAAAAGGTGATCTCATAAGCCTATTTTTTTTCATCAATGAAAATAGGCTAAAAATAAGAATAACAACACTCCTGCAATCAAATTGGTATTTTCTTTCGTTGGGATCGTGGATTTAATCTCTCCTTGGGGTAAAGTGAAATTGAAATTAGAGTTCAATCGTTCGTTGGGTAGAGCTGAATTTCAATTTAATAATAATATAACACTGCACTTTTTACTGTTTCAGCTTTTGGATCAAAAAGGAAATTAAATATGAAACTTCACTCATTTCACTTCCTCTGTAAATAATCTAGCTAAACATAAACATAAAAGGGTCGAGGACAAGAACTGTAGGGGTAGACCAAGGTTGGAATATGTTAAACTGATTGCCTCGGATGTAGGGTGTGGTAGCTATGTAGAGATGAAGCGATTAGCTCAGGACAGGGAGGCATGGAAAGCTGCATCAAACCAGTCAAAAGACTGAAGACTCAATCATCAAACATAAACTTGAAATTTCACACATATAATTATTTTAATTGATTAATACGTGGATTGATTATCACAGATTAATCATGATCTTAAATAATTCTTATGTAATAAATTGAAGAAAATATATACAAGTTATATATGACATTATCGTAATGTTTAAATGTTATCAATTTCATTTCATCTCCATGTCAATGTTCATCAATAATACTCTAATCCTTTTGTTTAATTTGTAGTAATATGTCCATCATAAATGTCTATTCCATGATTTAATTTCAAGAAATTATTATTATTATAATCAATAAATAAAAGCCTCCGTGGCTTAGGCGGAGCCCGCCGGCCTCTCACCGCTGGGTCCGTGGTTCCAATCCCTGTCACTCCATGTGAGATCTGTGCTGGACAAAACGGAAGGAGACAGGTTTTTCTCCGGGTACTCCGGTATTCCCTCTCAAAATTTCATTCCAACAACACTCTCCACTATCATTTCATTCCATCTGTCATTCATTTAAGCATTGCCCCAGAGGGGCGCGTCAGGCCTCGGCAGCCGGCACAGTCCATATCCTCGCCGCTAGATGGGGGCTTCATTCATTCCATTCCTGACCCGGTCGGAGAATGGAAGCAGGCTGTGGATTTTCATTTTTAGCAAACTTTTCACATTTTGCAAAAATGAGGAAAAAGTAGACTTATGAAATCGATCCGGGAAAATGTGTGTCTGTCTGTCTACCCTTCTGTCTGTCTGTCTGTGTGTCTGCCCCCCCCCCCCCACCTATCAACTCCTAAACGGCTGCAGCAATCGAAACCAAATTTGGTATGAGTAAAGATCTATACCGGGACATCTCAATGTCATACTTGAAAATGATGTCAGTGCTTCCAACTGCTGAAAAATCGCAATTGAAATTTCAGCTCCATGTTGGATATCTTGGAATATATACCTGGGAACTATTCCAAAATTGACACACATATAGATAGACCCCGTGGACGGCCAGCGTTTTAGAGGTCCGCCTCGCTTCAGCAACCAAAATCACCTCCAGATGACATGTCCCAACAGAAGAGCTCCAAAGGGGTGGAAGGAAGGTGGAGAAGGGGACAACGCACAGGCTATTCTACAGACACCCCCCAATAACTAATGGAACTGCTGCCGACGAAATAATGCCACAACAGTTGATTAAAAATTTAAAATAAAAATTTAATGTTAAAATTTAAAAA
Organism: Meconema thalassinum; assembly: GCA_946902985.2. Lineage (NCBI taxonomy): Eukaryota > Metazoa > Arthropoda > Insecta > Orthoptera > Tettigoniidae > Meconema > Meconema thalassinum. Next base: position 168,087,964 of record OX336391.1, read on the forward strand.
GAAAACACCTCCACCAGAAAACAGAACATGCATCAGGCAGCCTAAATTTAAATATAAAATAAAATCTCAGCTAGAATTCTCACTGTAGAAATAATAAATATTTAAGGCCGATATCAAAAAAAAATTACTTGAGGTAAGAGCATAAACAGCTACAAACCAAAAAAAACACTAAATAAGCACCAGACATATTCCCAAACTGGACCATGAGGGCCTTGGAGAATCAGAAAAAAAACTAGTGCAAAATTATAACCATAAACAAGGTAACGAAAGAATAACGTAGGAGTACCAAGAAAACTCCAAAAAAGGAAAACAAAAGGAAAATTAAAACAAATAAGTTAACCAACATCACCAGTACCCAAGAACGTGCACTTCAAAACACGCCAGAAAAACAAACCCCACAATGCACTTCTGTCAACAAGTTACCATGGCGACCAAGAACAGTTGAAGGTACATCAGTACGTATTTAAGTGAAACGCGTAATTTACATTTTTAAATTAAATCTTCTCCAGTGAGAAAACAGCTAGATATAAACAAACTCAAGACATTACGAAATCAAATAGTTTTTAAAGGCAACGGATCAGACTAAAAACCGACCGACTAATGAACCAATTTAGGCCTAGTGTTAATAGATTCGTCTGGCCAGTACCATAATATTATAAGAAGAAAATGCCTTAGCCAGATGCCAAATAATAAATTAAGAAGAAAAACAGTAGTGTTCCCCGGACAAATATAGTTTAACAAAAAATTTACATTTTCATAGGTGACATATCTTTTCCAAGGTCAACCTTTCAGAACCAAAACAAACACTCAGTACACAATGCAAAAATATGGAGCTCCAATAATTTAAAATAATAACATGCAAAACGTATCTTTAGGGGAAACACTAATTTTTACCACACTACTTAGAAATCCTTAAAGGATTTATATCACTAAAATAAACAAAATAGCAGATGGCTGCCAGTCGCTGTCGAAGAGATGCACACCAAAGATCGTCTTTCCATATTAAGGTCGACGAAACTATTTACACGATCATCATAGATGATAGTTGCTCACTAATACTTCATGTATCATTAAACACTGGGATATTTTCCCCAAGTTGTCTTGGACGAGGGCAGAGCCCTCGCCCTGGCGAGATTCACAATATGCGTAGTTCTTTTTTCACCCAGCGATCAGTCACAACTATTATTCACAAGATGGATGACAAAAGCCACGAAGGCCACCCAGCATGCACCAGGTTTATTTAAATTGGACCAATTAAATTTAGCCACATATTACGACAATGTGAAAACCAAATAATATTCACACGACACCACTAAAATGTTTTGGCGGCATGAAGTATATATAGGCTTTTGTTTATGACGTAGAATATAATAAATAGCCTTCAACATGACTGGAATAGGATGAGTTATAAGGCACCCCAACACACTCTACCGGAGAAGAAGGAACCACGTGAAGAACGCCAAAATCCGACAGCAGCTACCATCTCGTGTTCACAAACGGAACCAAGCGACGATGCGGTCGTTTCAAAATGTCATGAAGTTACATCCAGGTGTAGATGCATGTTTGACAACGTTGGGACGGGCTCTTGCACGTAACAGTCTCCCTCCCTTAAGCGTGAACACCGTTCACGAATATGCCTAGGCATAGGCAGTACTCCTTAACTAGTCGATTCACCAAGCATGCTTCCCGAAGATAATGTTCACCAGTTAACTCCAATTGATGGATAAAACCGCATCGTTTTGGTTAGGAAGAGTGCAGGGTCAGATTATCAGTGATGGGATAATTGATCACCTCGCAAACCACTTAGTCAACAGCATCACTGTGTCCATAAGTCTTCAGAAACGCAGAACACCAGCACCAGCAGTGCTTTCATAGTCCGAGACACGTTAGGTAAATTTTCAAGAAGTCCAATTTAGTTCGTTTTAAACGAAGTAGGTGGAAGCAATGTGCAAGATATTATGCGACGCGTGGCCAGCCATTTACAAACCAGAAGTTAATCTTATTTCAGAAAGGTTTACAGAAATTACTACTTCTTAACATATTTTACAAAAGAGAAACAAAGTTGAATTTAAAATGAAGAAAATATTTCTGACCATGCCCTAGATCCGTGCCTACAAAATTTCATTAAATAACAAGATTACCTTTTTACAGACTAGAAGTACCTTTCAAGATTACATGAGTTAAGCGACTATACATTTAGAAGGAACTACGGCAGAGGAATGACCACTTAAATTCCCAAGGAATCCTGTATATAAATTTTACCATGAATTATGTCTCCCACCTAGTCCAACTTACATGCTAGCATCTTTTATGTAAACATCAAAATTTAGTTTCAATTTTACAATTTACCATAAAATGGGAATTACCCAACAGTTACAGTTTGTATCCCAGCAGAGTTTTCATATCCAGTTCAAAATTCCAGAAGGAACAGATGCCTGAAGGCATCAATGAAGGTTAGGGATACTCTACATTATACAAAATCACTTTACAAAATTTATGGTAGCATTTCCTCATTAGACACCTCTCCACTTCGTTTAATGTGCGACAGATGCACTCTGGAAATTTTGTTTGCTTTGGGGTTTCTAATAAGCAGAGTAACGGGAGTCAGGAATGCCTCTCCATAACATGGGCCCTTGAAACGAGGGGTCAACTTGCTTGAAACTAGATTACTGACGCCCTTGGGCTCGAAATTGCGGACGTACACAACATCTCCAATTTCCAAATCAGTCGGCTTGCGACAGGCATTGTGTCGCTTGGCAAGTTGGTCATGTGATACCTTAATATTCTCTCTAGCCTTCTCGAATTTCGCCCTCATATCCTCGGGCGTGAAACTGTCTGGAAGGAGATCGTGCAGGTTCCACAGGTTAGACAACGGAGAATTAGCCATAAAGGAAAACATTAACGAAAAAGGGGTGGCTTGCGTGCTCTCATGCACGGCGGTGTTGAAAGCAAAATTGAGCCAATGCAAATTAGAATCCCACTTGGAATGGTCGTCGTGGTGGAAAGCAATCAGGGCAGAACGGAGATTACGATTGACTCGCTCAGCGAGAGACGGGTTAGGAAAATAGGGAGTGGTGGTTACATGAGAAATAGCATAATCAAATAAGAATTGACGGAACTGATGAGATACAAAGCACTTGGCATTATCTGATACCAGGAACTGACATGGCCCAAAATATGAAAAGATGGAATTAAGACACTTTATGACGGAACTGGTCGTAGCCTGTCTGGTGGGCAAAATCCATCTAAACCGGGTGAAACCGTCAGTGCAAACAAGCGCAAATTGGTTTCCCCGACCTGAGCGAGGGAACGGCCCAACATGGTCGATAAAAAGCCTCTCCATGGGTCTAGATGCCGGTTCAGATGACAACAGGCCAACCTTAATAGAAACCGGAGGTTTGCTAATACTACATGCAGCACAATTTCTAATGAGCCTCCTGATGTCGCTATCCATACTTTGCCAAATGAAAAACTGTCTGATTTTAGCTCGGGTCTTGAATACTCTTAGGTGGCCACCAATAGGAGATTCGTGATAGTAACGAAAGATTTCCGGAATGAGGACTGACGGGAGCACAATTTTAGGTAGACGGTCATGACGAGACGAACAACACAATACACCGTCCTTCAGAGAGTAGGGCTTGATCACTTCACCAGAATTGATTCGGTCAATTAGGCTAGATAAGGAGGGATCTTCTTTCTGGAATCGTCTCACATCATCAAAAAGCACAGGGGAATTGCTAAGAACGACATTGACACAATTTACAGCAGATATAAGGTTTACGGGTTCACATTCTTGAATATCCTCTTCAGCTGTTTCCTCGTACATGCGGCTTAATGAATCAGCTACCGCATTTTCGGACCCACGAATATGTTGGACTGAGAACTGGAATGACAGAATCCTAGTTGCCCATCTGGCAATCCTACTAGTTTTACGGGGTTTCCCTAAGACCCAGCTCAAGGCTTGGTTATCGGTCTCAAGGAGAAACTTAGTGTGCTCAAGATACATACGGAATTTTTCTAGAGCGAACACAGCTAAACCCTCAAGTTCGTATATGGAATACTTCCTCTCTGCGTCCGTTAAGGTACGAGAAGCGTATGCAGGGTTGCCTACCCAGATCAGATTCTTGCAGTAGGACACAACCAACACCACGACCAGACGCATCAGTCTGCACAATGAACTGCTTCCCAAAATCCGGAATGGCTAAGACAGGGGCGTTAGAGGGCGCAAGCTGAAGATCTTCGAAGGCTGCCTGCTGAGAGGGACCCCACTCAAATTTCACAGCCTTTTTGCGTAATTGATTTAGAGAAGCAGCACGGTCGGCAAAATTACTGATGAACTTACGGAAGAAGTTCACCATACCAATATAACGAGCAACACCCTTGGCGTTCTTGGGTGGTTTAAAATCTCTGATGGCCTGCGTACGAGACTGGTCCAGGGAGATACCAGATTCGGAAACAATATGTCCCAAGAAGGAAATTTTGGGCTTGGCAAAGGAAACCTTGGACAATTTGACGGTAAGGCCAGCGTCACGCAATCGATCAAGTACAACCTTCAAATGATCAACGTGTTCCTCGAAGGACTCAGAATAGATCACCACATCGTCAAGATAGTGGTACACAAACTTGAAATTAATTTCTGAAAACACCTTGTCCAGAAGTCTGCTCAACACAGCGGCTCCGGTGGATAGGCCAAACGGGACACGGGCATACTCAAACAGGTTCCAGTCAGTGGAAAAAGCAGTAACATGCCTGGATTCCGGAGAGAGGGGAATTTGGAAGTAAGAAGAATTTAAATCGAGGATCGTGAACACCTTCGCGTTGCGAAACCAACTAAAACATGTGTGAAGGTCCGGCAAAGGGATGGACTGCAAAACAACTTTTTGATTAAGAGCCCTATAGTCGACCACCGGCCGAAAACCACCGTTAGGTTTTGGCACAAGAAATACAGGGGATGAGTAGGCAGAGATAGAGGGTTGGATTACACCTTCTTCTAACATCTTATCGATAATCTTACGAAGTTCAGCCATCTTGGGCGGGGCAAGGCGATACGGGCTGGAACGCACCGGCACAAAATCGGTTAGCTCAATCTTGTATTCCAACAAATGGGTTACACCCAACTTGTCCGTAAATACATCACTATACTCCTGAGATAACCTCTTAATGGCATCCTTTTGAAGACTCGTTAAATTTTCCAGATCGAGATCCTCAATAGTCATAGGTTCACTAACAGAATTGACAGCAGGAGAAGATAAAACCGGGTTAAATGATAATTTACTCTGCGGATTAAACTTAAACCATAAGTTGCGAGCACCAAAATCAAGAAGCATACCAACGTGTGACATGAAATTAGCTCCAATGACCACAGAACAAGAAAGATTTCTGGCAACAAAAAATTTAAACTTCCAAGAAAATTTAGAATATGAATTTTGACTGTCATACTACCCAAAATATTTAAGTTTGAACAATTTGCCGAAATAAAAGATTCATTGTTAGGCTCTAACTCAGGAAATTTGCAAACACTCTTCATAGATAAAAAAAAACAGTCCTCGCTTATAAAGGATGCGACACTACCAGAATCAAGCAATGCAGAAACGGGCACGTCATTAACACAAATTTCAATAAACGGGGATATTCCTTTAGCCACAGGAGAAATTCCAAAATCATTACTCACTCTAAAACGATTACAAGTAGATGACGAGGACACCCGCACCACAGGTTTCACATTATGTTTAGAATTAGGCTGACTTGCCACGACATTGCTCACCGACAGGTTAGGTAGGTCAGCGACATAAGCAGAATTAGCACGTGAAGATTTAGTTTTCAACGAGTTATCAAGATTTTCATTAGTAGGGCGACCAGAAACTTCACAGGGTTTTCCCAAATTCACATGCACAGAAATATCCTTAGAAGTAACACCCGAGTTGGTCTCCACAACATCCCGTCATTGGCGATACACAACCAGGTTACTCGGACACACCTTCTTGACATGTCCCACGCCACCTCACGTGTGGCACTTAATATTGGGTCTTGGGTGGAACATAACCTTAGGCGGGGGACGAGACATCAAGGAAGGAGGAGGAACATTAGCTACACGAAGGGAATCTGCATGTTTCACAGCTATAGCCTCTATAACGACCTGTTTCAACTCGACAAATGACGAAGGCCTGGTACACATAGTCACATGACCTATATTGAGGCGAAAACCCATTTACAATAGATGACACCAACTGTCGTTCAGTTAAAGGGGATGCAAATACCTGGGCATATACCTTGATGTCACTGACATAGTCGCTAAGTGACTCGCCCAACCTTTGGACACGATACAAAAACCTTTGCTCGAGAGCACTAAGGGCACTCGCAGGGACAAAAAACCACAACACTTCCCTAATAAACATGGCTAAGGACATGCGGAGGTGGATAGCTTCAATTACCTTATCGCGCAGCATACCGGACGCAACAGGATACAAAAGTTGAAAAATCTGAATTTCCGATATCCCAAAAATCAAGACATGGTTACCCAATTCGACCACTTGTTTTAAAAATAGGACCACTTGGGTAACGTCATCTAGGTTGAAACTCTTTAACTTAGTTAAGAAACCAGAAATTGGACGAGGAATCGACCCATAATTAACGGTAGGCGAGAATGTAGCATTTGGAAAAGAGATATTGTTACCAGGGTAGCCCGCTCGCACACCCTCTACAGGAGACAAAACATTTACATTACTAGAGAAGGAACTGGGATGCAATGGGTCGGCAGGACCCAGGAAATCATTAGGTGACCTAACATGAGAAGAATGACCGTATGCAGGGTTAAGAGGTCTGGACGAGCCAGAAGCAGGCAACAGAAGGGCAGGCAAACTACTACTAGTAATCGATCCCAAAACCTCAGACCTAGCAAACAGAGGTGATTCACGTTCAACCCCAGAAGAACTCTCCAAATTCACAAGGTTATCTCTTAAGTCAATTAAATCGAAAACACTATTGTTGTCGGCCATTTTAAAAAACACAGAATGCAGACAGACAATATAGAACGAAACAAATTTTAGGAATTACTAGGACAGTTTACACTTTCACAACAATACCGTAACTACCAATTACCAACACCACAGATTAGGTTGACACTCGAACACAGCCACCACCTATAATACAAGATCATGCACAATGCTGCCCCGAACTGCATACGTTACCGCCAGCTTGGCTCGAGAACAGGAAGCTAAATTACAAACATTTGTACAAAACCCATGGCGAACAGCTACAGACAGGGCTCCAGGATGTCTTCACTCGTAGCATGTAGGCTATCAGAATATTACCAAATCCACATTTCCCATGCCAAGAACACATGCCAGTCACTTCCCAACTTCTTATTCAGAGGGGATGTTGTATTACAAGCAGGATAACATACAGCAGCAAACACCCGCTTTGAACAGGACATTTACATCTCCTCACATGGATATTCAGAGGCAAACATGAAATTAAACAAACGACAAGGATTAGCTTTACATAACATCAAGTGCACTGCTATGACAGATCCCATCAACAACCGCCCCATCAGCACTAGAAGGGTCCATAAAACGAGCCTGCGGGTATTGAGGAGGGGATAGTTACGGAAGCGAACTCGAGCTCGGTCTGCTACCAAAATGACCCCGTGGACGGCCAGCGTGGATCTACTTACCTGTTTTAGAGGTCCGCCTCGCTTCAGCAACCAAAATCACCTCCAGATGACATGTCCCAACAGAAGAGCTCCAAAGGGGTGGAAGGAAGGTGGAGAAGGGGACAACGCACAGGCTATTCTACAGACACCCCCCAATAACTAATGGAACTGCTGCCGACGAAATAATGCCACAACAGTTGATTAAAAATTTAAAATAAAAATTTAATGTTAAAATTTAAAAAGAAACCCCTCCACCAGAAAACAGAACATGCATCAGGCAGCCTAAATTTAAATATCAAATAAAATCTCAGCTAGAATTCTCACTGTAGAAATAATAAATATTTAAGGCCGATATAAAAAAAAAAAAATTAATTGAGGTAAGAGCATAAACAGCTACAAACCAAAAAAAAACACTAAATAAGCACCAGACATATTCCCAAACTGGACCATGAGGGCCATGGAGAATCGGAAAAAAAAACTAGTGCAAAATTATAACCATAAACAAGGTAACGAAAGAATAACGTAGGAGTACCAAGAAAACTCCATAAAAGGAAAACAAAAGGAAAATTAAAACAAATAAGTTAACCAACATCACCTTGACCCAAGAACGTGCACTTCAAAACACGCCAGAAAAACAAAACCCACAATGCACTTCTGTCAACAAGTTACCATGGCGACCAAGAACAGTTGAAGGTACATCAGTACGTATTTAAGTGAAACGCGTAATTTACATTTTTAAATTAAATCTTCTCCAGTGAGAAAACAGCTAGATATAAACAAACTCAAGACATTACGAGATCAAATAGTTTTTAAAGGCAACGGATCAGACTAAAAACCGACCGACTAATGAACCAATTTAGGCCTAGTATTAATAGATTCGTCTGGCCAGTAACATAATATTATAAGAAGAAAATGCCTTAGCCAGATGCCAAATAATAAATTAAGAAGAAAAACAGTAGTGTTCCCCGGACAAATATAGTTTAACAAAAAATTTACATTTTCATAGGTGACATATCTTTTCCAAGGTCAACCTTTCAGAACCAAAACAAACACTCAGTACACAATGCAAAAATATGGAGCTCCAATAATTTAAAATAATAACATGCAAAACGTATCTTTAGGGGAAACACTAATTTTTACCACACTACTTAGAAATCCTTAAAGGATTTATATCACTAAAATAAACAAAATAGCAGATGGCTGCCAGTCGCTATCGAAGAGATGCACACCAAAGATCGCCTTTCCATATTAAGGCCGACGAAACTATTTACACGATCATCATAGATGATAGTTGCTCACTAATACTTCATGTATCATTAAACACTGGGATATTTTCCCCAAGTTGTCTTGGACGAGGGCAGAGCCCTCGCCCTGGCGAGATTCACAATATGCGTAGTTCTTTTTTCACCCAGCGATCAGTCACAACTATTATTCACAAGATGGATGACAAAAGCCACGAAGGCCACCCAGCATGCACCAGGTTTATTTAAATTGGACCAATTAAATTTAGCCACATATTACGACAATGTGAAAACCAAATAATATTCACACGACACCACTAAAATGTTTTGGCGGCATGAAGTATATATAGGCTTTTGTTTATGACGTAGAATATAATAAATAGCCTTCAACATGACTGGAATAGGATGAGTTATAAGGCACCCCAACACACTCTATCGGAGAAGAAGGAACCACGTGAAGAACGCCAAAATCCGACAGCAGCTACCATCTCGTGTTCACAAACGGAACCAAGCGACGATGCGGTCGTTTCAAAATGTCATGAAGTTACATCCAGGTGTAGATGCATGTTTGACAACGTTGGGACGGGCTCTTGCACGTAACATAGATAATAATACTTCAGTATAATTTTCAGGAGGCCATACATGACAGTGTTGCCAAAATGATTCTAAGCCTACTGATAGGTTCAATTTTTAAATGCATATAACTCCTACACTATCAATTGGATTTCAACCAAATTTCGTATGTACTATGTGTACGTAATCTGATATGACTGAGCGTATTCTTTAGAGCCACGAGGGCTGCCAACTGTCAATAAATGCTCTCTCAATTTTTTTAAAATCCAAATACCAATATATCAGAAAGTATGCGAGCCAACAGCCTTAACCTTTGCACACGTATAGTGCCTGACATTCTAGATTAATTTGGACTAATGTATGCCAGTGCTACCAACATGATTCTAAGCCTGCTGTTAGGACCAATTTTTAAATACATGTAACTTCTATACTATCAAATGGATTTCAACAATAACATATATGACCATGCGTATTCTTAAGAGCAATCAGGGCTGCCAACTGTTAATAAATGCTCATTTATATTTTTTGCCCTAATATCTTGTACCCGATAGGGCAATCCTTTAGGCCTGGATAAAATAAATTGATCTCGGGGGTGGTGAGTTCGTTATAGTAACTGACTTAAAGGCCTAAAGTGAAGGAATCAGGTGACTAACAATAACAGAAATGGCGTACAATCACATCTTACTGAGTCCGTAATTTATTTCCAACAAGAAAAAAAATCTGGCAGAAAGAAATTACAGAAACAAAACAAATAAAAACCCAACTGACATCATACAAAGAAAAACCACACCTTCAAAATTAAATATAAAAAAACAAAGAATATGTGATATCCCAGTGCGCCCCTCTTTAAAAAAAACTAGAACAAACCTCATCCCACAGGATGAAGCCTTAATAACAGCTGAGTTCAACATAGAATTTACATTAAATCATTACATCACGTTACTCAGCTGTGCGATGTGGTCAAAAACTACTTTAAATGGACTGTCAACTGCCTCTAACACGAATTTGGGTCAAAAACAAACTGCAGTTGCGCTTACTGATTTTATTATAAACAAATAGTGTTATTCTGATTTTTATGTCACACAAATATACACTCTATCAGGAAACAAGGACAATTTTTACACAGATAATGACGAGTACCCTTCATAGACGGGCTTCGAACCACATGGGGCCCAACCTACGTCGGGCTAATATAACTACGATATTTAGGGCGGGCGGATCATATCCAAGTATACGGGGCTAGGCACAAGACAAAATTATTACAAAATAAACACGGGCTGAACCCGGATGAACAAAAAAAAACTACTATTCACGAACAGTAGTACAAGCAGAGAAATACGAATCAGCATGGCAAAACGACATGCACCCTTAAATTAATTAGCTAACAACGGTAAGTGGTAATTACAGCTTTGACCAAGACGAGACAGAAGGACTCTCCCTGCTTACACAATGGCTCCCGCGGGCCGGCCGAACTATAAATAGCTCCCTACCTGAGCAGCAGACAAAACAAACAAACCTCTATTGTGCCTACATTATGCGAATATACAAATGGTAAATTTATAATATGCTGGTGTACATCGGCGGGGGGATTGAACCAGTGTTTCTTCATGGTGTTCCTGAAAACACATATATATTTACCCATGCGTGTGTGACTGAACTTTCCCTGTTATGAGGCATGGACCCTCTCATACAGAAACAACAACAACAAATGTACCATCACGTGCATCACGACGCCTCTCGTATCAACATACGGCTATCGCACGTGGTACGACCCTCGGCTATCCTCGCCGGCAATCTCAATCCCCATCACACATAAATATCACACACGCTCCTGTGGGAACAACTCACCATAACACACTCGTAACCTCTCGCCGGACACTGGTTCGACCCCGCCGGTCTCACGGAAAGTAAAAGGGGCAAAGGGGCACTCAATATACCTCATTATTTGGCGAAAAACTATCCTCACTGGAATTTATTAATCTCACGATAAACAAATATAAACCAACTATGGTCAAAGTCATTAACATCATTACATTAAATGCCACACGAACAAAACATCAAAACTTCACGTGAATTTATCTTACGTGCCCTGGCTCACAAATCATTCTTACCTACATGGACATACTCGTACCATTTGAGCCCAAAGACATGCATTAAACTAAAAATGGCGAGTACACACGCAACTCCTAACTAGAACATGCTGACCGTTAAATAACTTGTCTCCCGCATCTATAATGACTGTGACTAACATCGTCACGCAAGCTACTGAATCTACATTACTGTCCGCCCCCCTTTCGTAAGCTATATACCCATAATTTGAAAGTCAATACTCATCATTTCTGCCGTCCAGGTGAGGTGGTCTGCATGGTGTCCTGGGTTCGCTCAGACCCACAAAGGCCACCTTAGCCCATGGTGCGGAGTCGCCAATGGGACTCCATAACCCTGCCCATTGTTACGCGCTGGGATTCACACACACAGATATCTGCCTCCAACACAGGCAGCACTGGTTTTTTCCACATACACTGGAATTACACTGAAAATGCACTGAAATTACACTGAATTTTATAACACATATTTTTACACCTCGGAAGTCACTAGTAAATGTTCTTCCCTATCACTTCTTGCTGGTGGAACTTGTCCTATCGGGCTCCGAACCTCGTTCACTTAGTCTCGCGTTGGTGGACCCGTACCGTTTTGTTCGGCACTACCTCAGGATTTAAAACAAGATTAACCTGGACCAAACCACAGTTTCGTAGGCGTTAACTTAGAGAGTCCGTCTGGCAACACTAGTGACGTCACGCTTCGAACGCTCAGTCCCGTACTTCGGCAATCAGCGGGGATCCTCCAGTTCCCCGTGAACTTGTCGCTATCGCGACAGCAAGTATAGCACTGGGTGCAATGTCCAACACCCTATTTCCCTTTCGGTTCTTGATTCGAACCAGTATCACTTAATGCATGATATTTCAAACACAAGTACTTCGCGGCTCCAGCTCGCGGCTGGAATACGTGACCGACCCGACCTCAACAGTCCGTCGCATGAAGTCTATACAAGAAAAATGAACCCCCGCTCCTCGTGCTCTGGGCTTATATCGGCAGGCCGTTGGTACACAATGGATATATTACCGCCAAAGAATCCGCTCCTCAGGAAATGGTCGCAGATTCACGAGCGATATCTCATATTGTCACTTTAAATGGGCAGGTACCGAATATCCAGTTCTGATTAGGATTCGATCGTGGGGAGACTCTTCATATGCCATTGCATCATGACGCTAGCAAATAGTCCCAGGTAGCGTCATCTACACCCCCACCAGGCTGAGTTTCGCGCCGTATCGTAGATCACTGCGCCTGCGAACTTAAAAATCCACCAATACCGAGTGCTATCTCCGGTGTCTTACCAAAGTTATGATTTTTTCTTTCACCAAAAAAAAACCGTTTCTTTTTCTGAACACAGCTCTTCTTTCCTTATAAATTTTCATCATCTATTTTTCCGATTACATTTATTCGCGCAGCTTCCTATTGTCCTGGGTCATGTACCTTGGTTTTACAACCCACGCTGGCCCATCCTGCAGCACTGGTATCATAAATTTTCAGTGACTAGCATACAATAAGTCTAAATCAAACAATGGCCAAGCAGGGGTTGGCCTCATATTGAGTAGGAAACTTGGACAGCGGGTGGAATATTATGAGCAATGTAGTGAACGGATTATTGTAGCAAAAATAAATACTAAACCTACCTGCACCACAGTGGTACAAGTCTATATGCCTACCAGTCAAGCTGATGATGAGGATGTTGGAAAGGTCTACGAAGAAATAGACGAAATTCTGAGGTATATCAAGGGTGATGAAAATGTTATAGTAATGGGAGATTGGAATGCTGTGGTAGGAAAAGGGAGAGAAGGGAAGATAGTAGGAGATTTCGGATTAGGTGAAAGGAATGATCAAGGAAGCAGGCTGGTAGAATTCTGCACCGAGCATGAGTTGGTCATAGCCAACACCTTATTCAATAACCACAATAGAAGAATATACACATGGATGAGACCAGGAGATACAGGGCGTTACCAAATCGACTTCATTATGGTCAAGCAGAGGTTTCGAAACCAGATTTTGGATTGTAAAACATATCCTGGTGCTGACATAAACTCTGACCACAATCTGGTTGTAATGAAATGCAGATTAAAGTTGAAGAAACTGAAGAAAAGTCAAAAGCCAAAAAGGTGGGCAATAGACAGACTGAAAGAGAAGGATGTAAGAGTATAAAGGAAGGACTAATGAATAACCCTAAACACACTTCAATTGCAGACGAATGGGCACTTTTGAGGAATGAAATAACAAAATCCGCAGAAGAAAACATTGGTAGGAAAGAGAGAATAGGTAGAAAACCGTGGATCACTCAGGATATACTCGAATTGATGGAAGAAAGGCGGAAGCACAAGAATGTAAGAGATGAAAAGGGGAAAGCAGAATACAGACGTCTGAGAAATGAGGTTAACAAGAAGTGCAAGGAAGCGAAAGAAGAATGGTTGAAAGAGAAATGTGCTGGTATAGAAAATTGTCTGAAATTAGGGAAAGTAGACACAGCTTATCGAAGGATTAAGAATACTTTTGGGGAAAAGAAGACTAAGTGCTGTAATATTAAGGACACAAATGGAAAGCCTCTAACAGATAGGGAAGAAAAGGTTGAGAGATGGAAAGCTTACATAGAGAGTTTGTATAAGGGAAAGGAGATTGAGAATCATGTAATGGAAAGGGAGGAGGAAATTGATGAGGATGCGAAAGGAGATTTAATATTGAGATCAGAATTTGATAGAGCTTTGGAAGACTTAAGCAGGAACAAAGCACCAGGCATAGATGATATACCGATTGAGTTGCTACGCTGCATAGGAGAGGAAGGTCTGATCAGGTTATTTCACTTGGTGTGTAGGATTTATGAGACAGGTGAGGTACCCCCTGATTTCAAGAAGAATGTAATCATCCCTATACCAAAGAAAGTGGGAGCTGACAGATGTGAAGATTACCGTACAATCAGCTTGATTACTCATGCTTCAAAGATCCTGTCTAGAATAATTTACAAGAGGATTGAGAGCCAGATAGAAACGGAGTTGGGTGAAGACCAGTTTGGTTTCAGGAGAAATGTAGGAACAAGGGAAGCTGTACTAAGTCTTAGGCTGATTTTGGAAGGTAGAATAAGGAAAGATAAGAGAACGTTCATGGCTTTTGTAGACTTAGAAAAGGCTTTTGATAACGTTGATTGGACTAAATTGTTTGACATTTTGAAATCGATTGGAATAAAGTACAGGGATAGGAGGGTGATATACAATCTATACAGAAACCAGACAGCAGTCATTCGAGTTGAAGGACATGAGAGAGAAGCTGGTATTCAGAAAGGTGTAAGGCAAGGCTGCAACTTATCACTCCCGCGCAACCACATGGCGGTATAAACGTGAGTGATAGTTCCTAGCCAGAATTGCTTTTAGAAGGTGACAAAGAAGAAGCAGTGCATTGCAAGAGTGATCAGTGAGAAGTAAATCAACAGCAGAACGTTCGGTGATAAACGCAGTAAGTTGAAATATTGCTGTTATTTTGATAAACAAGTATTAAAGTGTGTGAGAGGTTAGAGTTGAAAACTACAAAATGACGGGCAAAGACAAACAAAAGAAGGCCGTTGACCGCAGTGGGGAGCGCGGAGTTCGTGAACAAACGAAGGGTGGACAGCGCAAGCAAGAGAAAGCCGACGACCCTAGCGCCCTAGAGAGGAACGGAGCAGGTAGCAGCTCGGGAGAACAATTGAAGACCGTGGATCGCAGTCAGGGTGGGGGTTGTCGCAATGCTAGCGAAGCTGACGGCTCAAAAAGAAACTGGAAGGACAGTGGCACTACTTTTTCTTCAGCGGACCACAACCAAGCTACGCAGGATGTGCGCCGAGACTCAGCTGACATTTTAAGCCTGCTGAGTAATACGAACCTAATCGAGGAGCTCGTGGATCGAGTTGCTAATAAGGTGATTGATAAACTAAAAGAAACAATAGATTTTAACACCCAGGTCATCAATGAACTCAGACAGGAACTTGCCAGGCGAGACGACACTATAAATCAACTTGAGCTGCAACTGAATGACCGCACTGATGAACTTGAGCAGTACCAGCGTCGAAATAACTTGAGAATTTTTGGTATTCCAGAAACTCAAGGCGAGGACACCAACAGGTGTGTAATGGATGTTGCTGCCAAGTTGAATGTGACAATCGATCCCCAAAGAATAGACCGATCTCATCGTGTAGGACTCCGGGATGCTGGAAAGAAGCGGCCAATAATAGTGCGGTTCGTGTCCTATGCAGATCGAGCAGCACTCTTCAGGTCGAAGAAATATTTAAGGAATACCGGCATAACTGTAAGAGAAGATCTGACGAAAACCCGGACTGAAATTGTAAAACAAGCAGTAAGCCACTTTGGGTTACACGGTGTCTGGACTGCAGATGGCGTTGTTCTGATCCGCATTGATGACACGAGGCATCGTGTGAAAACACTCCGAGAATTGGACTTTTTGAAGAAAAAGTTTCCCGCTCCTCGTACGTAAAGGACCCTCATACGTGCCAGTGTGAGGGGGCTCAACTGATCAAAGTTACAAGTGTAAGCACAAACATGTAATATGGTTACTGGTGGAACTTTAACTACAGTGTCTAGCCAAAATACAAGCTGATATTATTGATTAATATTTAGAAAATAGCTTAAGTTTTAGATTTTGTAATTTTTTATATTTCTTGTTTAACAATTTTACAATAACTTTCAATTATCTTTTACATGGATATTAGTACCAATGAGTATGATACGCATGCCTATCTTTGTGATATAGCTGATAGATTACCCAATGATTTTAAAGTAACTCACCTGAACACGCAGTCACTTAAAATGCTAGAACATTTCGCAGAATTTGAATACACATTTGTTAACTCCGGTATTGATGTAATCGCTGTTAGTGAAACATGGTTCAATAAGTCCATTACTGATTCATCTGTAACCTTGCCAGGATATAATATCTACCGCAATGACAGACAACGTAGAGAAGGGGGTGGAGTAGCAGTGTATGTTCGACAGCACATTAAGTGCCGGGTTATCTGCAAATCCCCAAATAATGAGAATTTCAGACCTGAGTACCTATTCGTAGAGATTTGCCTGAAAGATACTAAAGTATTATTTATTTGTGTTTATAGAGCACCCAAAGTCGGTTTTATGGAACTACTATTAAATGACATGCTTTCACACATTTTTAGTTATAAATATGTAATATTAGCCGGTGATTTCAATGCCCATTTTGGGTCGGCTACATTTGAAACGAAAAACATAGTAGAAACTCTAAATACTTGCAATCTGTCGTGGCTCCCGTATCAAGATACACATCACACTGCAACCTCCTCTTCTACTCTGGATCTAATAGCATCCAACTGCAATGAGCACGTGATTGAGTTTGGCCAAACAGCTGCTTCTGGCTTCTCAGCACATGATCTCTTATACGCAGTATATACCCTGTCAACTCCAAAATATAAGCCCAGTATTCGAACTTTTCGAGACTTCAGCAGGTTTAATTATGAAAGGTTTAAGGCTGATGCCATCTCAGTTCCATGGCACACTGTTCTCGAGCAGCAAACTATAGATGAGAAGGTCGAAACATTCAACACATTTTTAATTGATTTATATGATCGCCATGCCCCAGTGCGCTCAGCTAATGTGAGGCACGCACCAGCTGCCTGGATCAACACAGAAATAAAAGATCTAATAAGATCTCGAAATAGAGCCAGAAAGAAGTGCAACAGAACACAGAAACCCGAGGACATTGTAGAATACAAAAGCTTACGCAACAGAACCCAGCAAGTTATTCGTAATACAAAGATACGTTACACTTATTCGCTAATTAATTCAGCTAAAAACTCTTCGGCTTTGTGGAGAGCTATAAAAACTCTCGGTGTTGGAAAATCCAGACACAAAAGCAATAACCCAACAATGAGCGCTGATGAGCTTAATAAGCATTATTTAAACGTATCAACCGTTGTAGACAGCAATAGAGTTTTGTCAACTGTTGCTAACTACAGGGAAAAATTTACTGACCGACGGGAAGAATTTCATTTTGGCTATATATATCCAGAGGACATTCATTTAGCGATATTTAGGATAACTTCAAAAGCCATAGGACCAGATCATATATCTATTACGCTATTGAAAAGGAATATGAACCTCCTCATGCCAGTTTTATTGCATATATTTAACTATAGCCTGCAAATGGGTATTTATCCGACACAATGGAAAAAAGCCAACATCAAAGCAATACCAAAATTCACGAACGCCTTAAACTGTAGTGACTTTAGACCAATAAGTATATTGTGTGCAATTGGGAAAGCGTTAGAACGGATTGTTTTTGATCAGTTTTATGAATATATAAATTCCAACAATATCTTAAACCCGAACCAATCTGGATATAAATTAAAACATAGTACTCTGACAGCCCTTATCAAAGTCACAGACGACATTCGTCTAGCAATGGACCGGAAGGAAATAACTATATTATCTCTATTCGATTTCAGCAAAGCTTTTGACAGAGTTCACCATGAGATCCTACTAGTTAAATTAAGAAATCTAGGCCTTTCAAAGTCAGTAACGAACTGGTTTAGGTCTTACCTAACAGGCAGATGTCAGAGAGTAGTCCCAGCAGATGACAATGTTTCAGAATGGTGTGAAGTAACAACAGGTGTGCCGCAGGGTTCGGTCCTTGGTCCACTCCTGTTCTCCGTGTATATAAATGACCTTCCATCTGTCCTTAAATTTTGTCAACATCATATGTACGCAGATGACCTTCAGCTATATCTACACACGGATCTGAAATCCATTCATTTGAAGGTAGCTCTAATTAACAGTGACATTCAAAGCCTATCTCAGTACGCACTCGATCATAATCTAATACTTAACTTCGAAAAAACGCAACCGATCGTCATCGGCTATACCAAATTACTCAGTTCCCTACCTGACCCAGTACCACCTTTACAGCTTGCATCCCAAACAGTTCCGTACCAGTCAGCAGTAAGAAATCTGGGAGTTATTTTTGACTCTCGATTATCGTGGCAGGATCACACAAACATGATTCTGAAAAGGGTTGCATCGTCATTATATCAAATTAGGCGAACTTGCTTCTATTTGCCTCAAAATGTACGAAAGATACTGATACAGAGTTTGATACTACCAATATTTGACTATGGATCTATAATTTACCATGATATGGGAGAGGTCCTCAATACAAAATTGCAAAGAATGCAAAATGCTTGCTTGCGGTTTGTTCTCAGTGTACCAAGAGAGTCTCATATAACTCCATTTTACGTCCAGATTGGATGGCTAAAGTTAAAGGAACGAAGGCAGTATGCCATGGCTCTGACTGTGATAAAAATTCTAAAATTCAAAATTCCGTCTTATATTTACTGCACACTAACTCCCATGCAATCAGTGCATAACCGTGCGAATAGACACACTGCACAAATGCTCCAGATACCTCATCACAGAACCGAAAAATGCAAAGGTTCATTCCGTATTTCAGCTAGTATTCTCTGGAATAAATATAAATTGCACCAGTATTCAGGACTTCCTATCAGAGCGATAAAACACTCCCTTCATTGTAATCTATCAGCTATACAATTATCATGTTCAAGGTGAACGGATGTAATAACAAGAACTTTTATTGTCAACTGTATGTATAGGTTAAGTTTTTTTCTTTCATAATTTATTCTATTGTATGTAACCGCCCTCTGAATGAAGAGAGCTGCATAAAGAGGCTTTGTAGCCTCAGTGGCCTGTATAAGAGAAACAATAAATTCAAATTCAAATTCATACTTTTCAATCTTTACATTGAACAAGCAATGAAGGAAATTAGAGAAAAATTTAAAGTGGGAGTGAAGATTCAAGGAGAAATAATTTCAACTCTGAGATTTGCTGATGACATCGTCATCTTGGCCAACAAGCCTGAGGATTTGAATGAGTTTTTGAATGGTATGGACTCCGTCTTACGGAAAGAATTCATGATGAAAATTAATAAATGTAAAACAAAAATACTGGAATGCAGCCGAAATAAATCAGAAACCTCTATGGAGATCAAATTGGCAGGTGAAAAGCTGAAGGAAGTAGGAGATTTCTGTTACTTAGGAAGCAGAATAACCAGTGATGGACGAAGCAAAGAGGATATAAAACGTAGGTTGGCTCAGGCAAGAAAAGCATTTCTACAAAAAAGGAATCTGCTGACATCGAATATAGATATAGGTATTAGGAAGTCATTTTTGAAAGTCTTTGTCTGGAGCGTGGCGCTCTATGGAAGTGAAACTTGGACTATTGGTGCAGCAGAAAAGAGGAGAATTGAAGCATTTGAAATGTGGTGCTACAGGAGAATGATGAAGATCAGATGGGTAGATAGGGTTACAAACAAAGAGGTATTAAGACGAGTGGGAGAGGAGAGATGTTTCTGGCGACTGCTAATGAAGAGAAGAGATAGGTTGGTAGGACACATACTAAGACACCCAGGAATAGCAAGCTTAGTTATGGAAGGAAGGGTCGAGGACAAGAACTGTAGGGGTAGACCAAGGTTAGAATATGCTAAACAGATTGCCTCGGATGTAGGGTGTGGTAGCTATGTAGAGATGAAACGATTAGCTCAGGACAGGGAGGCATGGATAGCTGCATCAAACCAGTCAAAGACTGAAGACTCAAACAACAAGTCTCCAGCACAAACAATGACATGGAGCTGGCCAAGTCTTCTAGGAAAAGGGCTTGTCCGTACCTGGGCTCTATTGTCCTGGGGTGGGTTGGCCTTCCCATCTCTACACTGTGCCCTGAGTTGGCAATGTTCTACCAGTAGCAAAGGAATATATTGATAACTTTCTGTCTTAAATGCTTCAAAATTACATTCAAATTTTGCCCTTCGGTTACAATCTATATAGGCTATCAGAATGTATGCAAGCCAACAGCTCTAAACTTTGCGCACGTATAGTACCTGCCATTCTAGATTAATTTGGTATGTCAGTGCTACCAACATGATTCTAAGCCTGCTGTTAGGACCAATTTTTAAATACATGTAACTTCTATACTATCAAATGATTTCAACAATAACATATATGAACATGCGTATTCTTAAGAGCAATCAGGGCTGCCAACTGTTAATAAATGCTCTTTATATTTTTTACCCTAATATCTATATAGGCTATCAGAATGTATGCAAGCCAACAGCTCTAAACTTTGCGCACGTATAGTACCTGCCATTCTAGATTAATTTGGAGCAACTAATGTATGTCAGTGCTACCAACATGATTCTAAGCCTGCTGATAGGTCCAATTTTAAAATACCAGTAACTTCTATACTAACAAATGGATTTCATCCAAAATTGACACAACAATAGATCATAATATTTCAAATTATTTCTGACCAACACATGCATGACATTGTTGCCAACATAATTTTACGCGCACCGATAAGTCCAATGTTTAACTGCATGTAACGTACATGCTATCCATTGGACTTCAACCAAATTTTGTATTCTGTTCCTTAAGAGATGGAACTAAGAATATATTGTCCCCAGGGCTGCCAACTGTAGTGCTCTATCAGGCTACATCAAGCCAGGTATATTTCGAACTAATTAGAAAGTTCGACATTACCAACTTTATTTCGTTATTATTCGAGATAGCCTGGAAGGACCTGCACTCGGCCTCTCTGGAGGCCACACGATCATACATTCATCAGTGTAATTAATTAATTATTTGATATTGCGTTGTTAAATATTAATTTAATTGGTTACAGATCACCTGAGATTCAATTATTCATTCACTAAAGAAATGATCAGATTTAGCTAAATTCCAATAAATTATTTTAATACTCAGCAATTTTTGTAGGCTTGTGCCGTGTCTATTGTGGCGTTTCGCCAAGCCAGTTGATCACTGGGCTCTTGGTGTCTCCGCCCGGACACCTAGGCGAAACCCCACACAAGACACGACACAAACCTAGAAAAAAAGCTGCGTTTTAATTCACTGGCCGTGAAAGCCAATATATCATCTCTTTGGAAGCCTTCATAGGGAGGTTATGGCTGCTTGAGCTTTAAGTTCTCGCAGTGAGGAGGCGTAGGTGCGCTTCATAAAAAAGTGACAGTAAGTCTGAAAGACTAGACTTTGTAACAGTTTAAATGCTACAAATTCTGAAAAATACTTCGCTCGAAGCCAAAGACTCTTGACATGTTAGAAAATTATATGCATAATACTTATCTTGCTTATCTTGTTTCAAATTACTCGGGAACGGCAAGTGAAAACCAAGGGCAAAGCAAGGTGAAGCGCGGGATGCCGTCACGCTCACCAGAGCGCGCGAGGACGTGCCCCTTCCATCCAATCTAAAAACACTCATGGTGGGCGATGTATTGAAGATAGAGATATTCTCTCGCGGACTTTTTTGTAGAACTTTTCATGCTGACCAATTCTTACGCTGTAGTATATTGATATTTTTAACGGTTTGCCCAGCGTAAGCTTAAGAAGCGCACGAACGCCAAGTTTGTTTCGACTTTTTCACTGAAATCGTTACTGCTTGGCTTCCTTTGATCATACATAAATTATTTTCTACAGAATCTTTCCCCGAGATATCCTTTACAGAATGGTGAAAACCGCATCAAAACCCATCCAGTGGTTCTCGAGATTACCCGTGACATCCAAGAATCGGGGATTTTTGTCTTATACTAACGAAGTAGAGATTGTCGGGGAACACATGCACCAAGCGGTACCATGACGTCATACACCTCAGTGCATCTGAGTACAATTCGTCCCGTCACCGTAACGTAACGCCAGACCCCAGCGTAACGATGAAGTAGACAAGATCATTTAAAATGATAAAAGGGAGGTCGCACGCAGTTCGCTAGTCCTGTGGGGTCCGGGCAGGGACACCAAGAGCCCGCTGATGAGCCAGCTTGGTGTCCTAGGCGAAACCCCACACAAGACACAGCACAATCCTAGAAAAATTGCTGCGTTTTAATTCACCGGCCGTGAAAGCCAATAGGCTATACCATCTCTTTGGAAGCCTTCATAGGGAGGTTATGGCTGCTTGAGTTTTAAGTTCTCGCAGTGAAGAGGTGGAGGTGCGCTTCATAAAATGAGAGTTAGCACGCAGTTCGCTACTCCTGTGGGGTCCGGGCAGGGACACCAAGAACCCGCTGATGAGCCAGCTTGGTGTCCTAGGCGAAACCCCACACAAGACACAGCACAATCCTAGAAAAATTGCTGCGTTTTAATTCACCGGCCGTGAAAGCCAATAGGCTATACCATCTCTTTGGAAGCCTTCATAGGGAGGTTATGGCTGCTTGAGTTTTAAGTTCTCGCAGTGAAGAGGTGGAGGTGCGCTTCATAAAATGAGAGTTAGCACGCAGTTCGCTACTCCTGTGGGGTCCGGGCAGGGACACCAAGAGCCCGCTGATGAGCCAGCTTGGTGTCCTAGGCGAAACCCTACACAAGACACGGCGCAAACCTAAAAATATTGCTGAGTTTTAATTCACTGGCCGAGAAAGCCAATATACCATCTCTTTGAAAGTCTTCATAGGGAGACCAAAGCTATGGAGGAAAGCTCATGTGGTCGCACTGCTAAAACCAGGCAAGGAACCAACGGATACAAAGAACTTCCGTCCTGTCTCTCTTCTTTGCCACCTATACAAGGCATTTGAAAGGTTGATCCTTGAAAGAATTGCAACATTCATTGATAACCGGCTAATTCAAGATCAAGCTGGATTTAGACCAGGGAAATCATGTTCCAGCCAAATTCTGAACCTGACACAGCATATCGAGGATGGCTATGAGAATAAACTTATCACTGGTGTCGCCTTTATAGATCTCAGTGCTGCATATGATACAGTGAACCATAAGAAGCTCATAGCCAAGCTGTACAACATCACTAAGGACATGAATCTAACAAATGTCATACGTGGGATGCTCCAGAACAGAAGGTTCTATGTTACACTTCAAGGGAATAAAAGTCGATGGAGGAACCAGAAAAACGGGTTACCTCAAGACAGTGTGTTATCCCCATTACTATTCAACATTTATACAAATGACCAGCCAGAATATTTAGAGGCCAGGCGATTTATTTATGCGGATGACACCACTATTGCTGTACAGGGTAGGAGCTTTGAGGAGGTGGAGGGAAAACTGTCCAATGCTCTTGAGAGATTAGACAATTATTACACCCAGAATCACCTGAAACCTAACCCTGGAAAGACACAAGTATGCGCATTTCATCTTCGCAACAAAGAGGCCCGGAGAAAGTTGAATGTTGTCTGGAAAGGAGTGACACTCGAAAGCTGTGAAACGCCTCGATATTTGGGAATCAAGCTTGATCGTACCCTCAGCTTCAGGAAACATTGTAGAGAATTGAAGTGCAAGATCAGCTCAAGAAATAGCATAATGTGGAAGTTGATAGGTTCAACATGGGGAGCGAACCCTCAGGTTCTACGTTCAACAGCATTGGGACTTTGCTTTGCAGCAGGAGAGTACGGATCATCAGTGTGGGGAGCATCTGCCCATACCAAGCAAGTGGACATAGCTCTTAACGAGTCCACACGTATTGTCACTGGATGTCTGAGATCTACTCCAGTGCAGAAGATCTACCCTCTCGCTGGCATTGCACCTCCAGTTATTCGACGCAGGGTGGCAGCAGAGAAAGAGAGACAAAAGCTTGAAACAGATCCCAGACATTCAATGTTCAACCACAAGGTGACCACTCCTCGCCTAAGATCCAGGAGGTGTTTTATTAAGAGAACAGTACCCCTCCATACCAAGCCAGACGTCCGGCGTGTGTCACTCTGGAAACAAATAGTACCAGAGGGGTTTACCCCTAAAGAAGAACTGAGCAGTGGTAGTCATATGCCTTATACCACCTGGAGGTCCTTAAACCGGATGAGAACAGGAGTGTCTAAGTGTCGTAGCAACCTTGTGAAGTGGGGTTATGCAGAAGATCCACGATGTGCCTGTGGAGAAATCCAGACTCCACAACACCTGCTCACGTGCAAAGATCTTATTGAAACCTGCAGCCAGGAAGACCTTATGTTGGCCACAGACCGAGGGATAAGAGCTGCAGAGTTCTGGAAAGGAAGAATTTAGTGTGTCTCCCGGACACGGAAAGTAAGTAAGTATAGGGAGGTTATGGCTGCTTGAGCTTTAAGTTCTCGCAGTGAAGAGGTGCAGGTGTGCTTCGTAAAAAGAGAGTTAGCACGCAGTTCGCTACTCCTGTGGGGTCCGAGCAGGGACACCAAGAGCCCGCTGATGAGCCAGCTTGGTGTTCTAGGCGAAACCCCACACAAGACACGGTGCAAACCTAGAAATATTGCTGAGTTTTAATTCACCGGCCGTGAAATCCAATATACCATCTCTTTGGAAGCCTTCATAGGGAGGTTATGGCTGCTTGAGCTTTTAGTTCTCGCAGTCAAGAGGCCCAGGTGCACTTCATAAATTTCGTATTGTTTAGATGGGAACTTAATGTGTGTTTGAGCTCCCATTAGCGGCAAAAGAATATCTTTTCTGCAATGCTAACTTAGGGACCTAGTGAATTTTGACTACTTTTCGATTTTTTTTAAACCTGAGTTGGTAACACTGCTGCTCTCCATCCAGCACTTGGAACTAGCGCCGATAGTGCTAACAGCACATATTCATGAATCGAGTTACCGCAGTCTTCAATGTAATCAACATTACGATCACTCCAAATAGATTGTTTTCGCTTCATTTAGGGGCTTTGTGACATCGTGGTCATGTAGCCCCATGTATTTGGGTGTGAGTGGTATCTGTCGAATAACCTGTGTCTTTGTAATGGCTTTCCTAGTTGATGAAATTTTAATCAGGCTAGAATTTAGGTAGGAAGCAGCTGTGGGTAGGCGGCAGCCGTGGCTTTAATATAGCTACCATCGCAGCATTAGCTTGGAGTAGAAGTGTGTGTGGGTGGGGGGGGGGGGACCACGGAAAACCACTTCTTGGATGGCTGAAGCAGGAATCGAACACTCCTCTTCACAGTTCTGCCTCACGAGCCCAAGTAAACTCTGTTCCTGTCCTCAGATCTGAATTAAACTTCTCGCAAGAACCGGGGATCGAACCCGGTCTTTCACCGGCACTGCAAAGAATGCTAGTCACGACGCTATGGAGTTGGGACACTCTAATAAGTCGAAGTGCAGATTTATGGAAACATATTATTCCAAAGTGGACACGTACGCACATAATAGATTTTATGTTCGACCCTGACTATTACATGTCAGAAAACTACTATAATGAGGCTCATTATAACACTATTTTTCATTATGAGACAGATTCTCCCACCAATCAGAGCTCAAGAAACAGTTGTTTGACCAATTAGATAATTAGATGCGCTGAGTTCCACGACCTTCTAATTTAAATTTCACTGCCTGGCCTAGTGTCATTGTTGGATAATTGAGGAGGCCATGGTCAAATACAAGGCATTCTCTGCGTCTCATGCGCTCTGTTCAGTGTATAAAACTGGCGAAATCTCGACAGATATGTATGAATATTTATGTTCGAACATAAAATGGATATAATAATTATCGTCGAACATAAACAGTCGTATGCAACTCGCCTAGAATGGTAATTAAGACACCCGTATGGAAATTATAAAACTCGCATACGCTCGTTTTATAAACATACTCGTGTCTTAATTATTGCCATTATAGGCTTGTTGCATAATGTACTATTTCGAATTGTCGGGGCAAATTCCATTCTCACCTCCCGGCATTCTATAAATTGCTTACTGTACCAATTTCACCACTTGAGTTCCAGGCAAATGCTGGAATTGAACTTATATCACGACCACCACTTTCTTTCGGAGCCATGCCCAGTAGTGCTAATAATGATCGTGTGGCCTCTGGAGAGGCCGAGTGCAGGTCTTTCTAGTTGACGCCCGTGATGCGCGGTAGTGCTGATCCATAGCAACAAGCAAACTAAATATAGTGGGTAACTACTGTGTTCTACGTGTGCATGGTGGGGTTAACGAATTGCTGTTGGTTATGCTTGGCTTCCTCTTTAATAGCCATCGCATTTATCTTTCCCCATGCTCCATTGTAGTTGGTTTGTTTGGAGTTGGCTGCCTGGTCGAGGCGCCAGGGGCTCGCTAAAATAATTATTTAGTGAGGTGCGGGACATGGACGTCAGCTTTGTTTGTGGAACTTAAGTTGAAGGCTGTAAAACAGACATCACTTACTTAAACATGTATTACTATTCTTGAAACGATCGGAGTTGAGCATTGTATAGTCTACTGTAATGAACCATTACTATAGCCTATATAATATGAAATTACGCGTACATACTGTAATTCGCTAGCTTAGTTTATATAAATGACTAGCTATACTTGGGACATCATTACTCTCGGTTGGTTGGTTGGTTGGTTGGTTCCTTAGTTTAGGGGCTGCGACAACGCGGTCATGTAGCCCCGTGTACTTTAGGTGAGTGTAGAATCTGTCTGATAACCAGTGTTAATTGTTATGACTGTATTAGTATGTGTATCTGTTTTTTAACTCAAGTAAGGACTGCAACATTGAATTTTTCAAATAGTTCCTACATACTTTTGCCGCCAAACGCCACCGTCAACGACTACTAGGCCTAGTTCAGAACTTAGCTACTAGACGCCACCGCAGTTGGCTCTTGGCAACGAACGTAGCAACCTAAGAGCGTTGTTTACATCCTTAACCTATTTAATTTAGTTTCACACAGGTGTAATTAGTGGAAAGTTCTTTAACATGCCAGAAATCTATGACATGGGACCGCCGGCTTTACTTCCCTTCCGAAGGAAGGCATACTGAGGGATTTTTGACGCTCTTAAAAATCCGACGGCTTCGGCTGGTTTTGAACCCGCTATCTTGGGCATAGAAGCTCAGCATGCTACCAACTACGCCACCGAAGCCGCCTATCATTACTCTCGATTTGACATTTAAATGCTACGCTAGAACTACCTAGCGGTCAGATAACGTGACCGTTAATCTCGAGATCATGAGCCACGGAACCTCCTTTTTACGTGGAATCCGAACCACAGGACATGGCATTTCACTTCGAAGATCTCACTTGCATTGACCGGGAATCGAACCCGGACTGCCTTGGTGAGAGGCATTCAGCTAGACCGCTGAGTCACCACGCCCCCACGCGGCGGTCAGAAGTGAAATCACCCTAAACAGCCAATCACAGGTAGCCATTCACACCGATATTGCAACATCCGAAATAAACTCGATTTCTCGTGATACAACGATATGAATCGCTGCATGTGATTGGTACTTTAGAGTGGTTTCACCCTTGACCGCTAGGTAACTCTAGCGTAGCACTTCAAACGTCAAGTCCAAAGTAATGATGGACGAAGTACAGTTATCCATCTTTCGTAGTAGTGTCTGTTTCTTACACTCTGATCTCTTTTATTGTTCTAACCAGGGAAAATAAACTCTGAATTAAAAAGCGAAAAGTTAGCAGCGAGAAGCGTGGGCAAGAGTGAATATTGCAACCTGCCATGGATACATGTTCACCGGATGGGGCGTGGCTGCACCTGCTACTGAAGTGATACGTGACTTATGCATGTTTAGCATACGAGAAGTCCCATCTTCTTATAATTCCGAAAATAATTGCACATCCCTTGGTGTAAGGGTGGGTCATATCAAAAATTATTTCAGACAAAAATTTCTGGTAATGTTTAAAGGACTATTTACTACTTCAAACGGTTTTGATATTGTGCCAATTAAGGGAGATATCTTTTTTTTTTCTCTCAAAACTGTATTTTATGGATTAATTCTAACATGCAAAATGACGGTTGTTTTCGTGTCCACAAGAATGTGATTTACAGTATATAATCTGTAAACCTTTGAACTGACGGGAGTTTTGGGGTCTGATGCACAGCATGCTACCACCTGCACCACTAAAGCCGCTCTATTTAAATCTACCTAAAAGCAAATAGTTCTTCACGGAAAAGTATAATGAAGAGAGTTGCACTGTTAATGCCAGACTCCATTCTTGAGGCACTGATTTAACGAATACACTACGCTCCCTTCAGTCGATAGATTACTCGCAATCTCAGGCGATTACAGATAAATGTTACCAAGGTTATTGCCCAGTAAGACTGGCAGGTGCCTTATTAAAACAGTTTATCACACGTACCCTCAATAACAGTGTTTTGAGCAGCAAGCACGTACTGTGTGGGTGGCATGAGAGGTACCGTAACGGAGTAGGACTGCTGTAGTCGGGGTATTTGATGCTTGATCTTGTGTAGTAGTGATGAGATGTGTCGTATTACCCTGTTTGCGAGGGCACGTTTAAGTTAATAATCTTTCATTCTACAAAAACCAACCTAACTAGAGGTCTTTCTCTTTTAAAACTCCTAAGTAACTTCAAACTTCTAACCAATTATTATTAATATTATTAACCCCGCTGAAGCAGCTGCTGATAGGCCATTACCGAGCGAACGGTATATAACAACACTTATTGCCGCTACGAGTCCCGATGGTCAATAGCCAAGTTGCTGACCCAATATCAGTACTCGCAGCTCAAACGGGCATAAGTACATTGCCACCCATCGAACAGTCATCTTAAGTAATAAATTAACATCTAACGAAAGTATAAAGCCTAAGGACTAAATTCTCTCGCAAATACATTATACTTAATGAATTGTGGGAGAAATTACCTAAGAATTCAATTAAACCAAAAATATAAAAATTATACCATCTCACATCGGAGTGAAAGGAGCCCATTAGGGCACAGACTCCTAGCATTCTCTATCGCCTATAGGCGATATATGACTGAAAGAGAGTACTACTACGTTTAAGTTGGGTTCACGATCAAACCATTCCTCTCGAGATTACCGTCAATCTCAATGGGGTAGGTTTCTTCTTTTGTCAATGCTCAACTGCTCGTTTTTGATGTGTAACATCTTTCATCTCGGTAACTGGATATTTTTGTGGCGCTCGGTAGCTGGACATGTTTGTGGGAGTGATTTTGGAAAAGGGACGGAAATGGATGGGACGGAAGTGCATGGGACGGAAACAAAAAGCGCATGTGGTGGCGGAGATCGGTACAACGACGTACTGTAGGTCGTGTGGCTATGGGGAATGTATATCGCATACAGTTTAGTTCATGGTTTGGAGACCCCATTTAAGATATTCTCACAATAAATCATCTTCAAGTTGTCGTTCTTTGGTGTGAAAATATTCATTTTATCATATTTGCTGAAAACAATTACGATTTATTAAATCTTCCTACTTTTGCTGTATTCTTATTTAATGTAAGCACTCGATGTACTGTCGGCCGTGTGGCTATGTGGAATCTAAATCGCATCAACAAACACTCCAAACAACGTAGGAATTCAGTATATTAACGCCGACTACTAACAATAATTGAAAATTCGTTGGTCTAATCATATCACTGGGAGAAACCCATTTAATATACTATCCGCACACCTAATTTTTAATGGTGCCTATACTTGGCAGTGCGCTCTATCGGCTAAACGAGGCCATTTTCAATAACATCGCTGGCATGGGTTCACTAACTGGCCGGTATAGAGCGCAGCTCGCATCAAGTAGGCAGTGGATTGCATCCGCCACGGCAAATAACAATATGATTCATTACGGTCAGGATTTGGCACTGGAGTTATACAAGTAGTTATTTCAATGACCAACAGAGTTCACTGTCAACAAGGGATTTGCGCTCCCGGGACACACATAGTAGGATAACATGTCACATGTTACACATCATATGCGACTACTAAGGCTCGTTTTTTTAATTTATTTGAATGCCCTTCTTGATGGCGTAGTTGGTAACATGCTGAACTGCTGTGCCCAAGATAGCGGCTTCAAACCCGGCCGAAGACGTCGGATATTTTAAGAGCGTTAAAATCAGTCAGTATGCCTTCCTTCTGAGGGTAAGTAAAGCCGGCGGTCCAATGTCATACGTTTATGGCATGTAGAAGATCCTTTCACAGACTGAACTTGTGTGAAGCCAAATTTCTAGGTTAGATTTCGTTGGAACGCTTTATCAAAATTCCATCGTTCACCACTAGGTAGCCTATCATTGCCATCTGGTAGCGAAAGTTGGAAGTACAGGTACTTGAAATTGAACGGAACTTGTAGCTCACCCTATGGGTGTCCGGTCGAAACAGCTACAGCCTCTGGCTAGCCGAACATGTCCTCGGACACTCCCGGCACTAAAAGCCATACGATAGATAAATAAATACTAAATATTATATTTCAATATCAAAGACAATTATTGAAATTATTACATCCTCCTCGAATTATTACTATAATCAGGGGCGTAGGTAAGGGGGGAGCTGTGGGGGCTCCAGCCCCGGGCCAGAAAAAAAGCCAATAAAAATTAAGAATGTGTTGCTTTGGTAAGTGCATAAAATAATTGTACATTTGGTTGTACCCTAATCTTAACTTATTAGCTGAGTTATAAACAATATTAAGATTGAAATTAGACTACCTCGTGGTGTAGTGGCTAGCATTCTTGACTGCCACCCCGGAGGTCCGAATTTGATTCCTGGCACTGCCAAGAAATTTTAATTCTGGTCTGAGGGTTGGAACGGGGTACACTCAGCCTTGTGAGGCAAAACTGAGAATTCCACAGTACGGTACTTTTGAGAAATAAATTATCAATTTGTAAAAAAAAAAAAAAAAAAAAAAACTGTTTACCTTTCTGTTTAATAAATTGACAAATATTTAGATATTTGCAATTCATGCTCCATAGACCATAATAGAAAATTCATTAAGTACAAAATTGTACTTGTGTGTTGTGTTGTATTTTAGAACTATTTTTATATAGCCACTAATTGTTGGCTATATAAACTTAGCATTTTATAATTAACTCTTATCTAAAATA
This sequence comes from Meconema thalassinum, assembly GCA_946902985.2. NCBI lineage: Eukaryota > Metazoa > Arthropoda > Insecta > Orthoptera > Tettigoniidae > Meconema > Meconema thalassinum. Next base: position 168,119,309 of record OX336391.1, read on the forward strand.
ATTACACAAAGTTATATGCTCTAAGATATTGGTTGTTATTTCTATGTATTTTGCGGTGACAATCCCCTGAGAATACTCACAATTTTCCAGGATAGTCAGCCCCTCCCCCCTCCCCCTTCCTCCCCCCTCCCCCCTCCCCCGAAAAGATTGTATATACGCTCCTGACTATAATGTCTTAACTTCGTATTTATAATAAAACATTAAATAATGTTAAATAAGCTCTAACCTAACATAACGTAACCTCACCGTACCTTGGGTCGACGGTAATCCGCATCATTCATTCATTTCCGTGTCCGGTCAACATTTCCAAAAAACTGCAGCTGCAATGGCCTTGATACTTCCTCTAAAAACAACTTCTATTGTGCATGGGTTGTCCAGGAGAGGGCAGATAAGTAGGTGGCTTGGGTCTTGTTCAGCTCCACATTCACAAGAGGTGTCTGCGTCTGCTGGAAGGATCCCCCATTTTTGTAGGTTGGTCTTGCATCGAGGGACACCCACTCTTAAGCGGTTGAGGGACCTCCACACAGGATAAGGTAGGTCGGCGCCAGGAGCCAGTTCTTCTTTTGGTGACATGTCTGTGGACAGTGAGCTCCTCCATCTGTTGAGACGAGTTGTCTCTGGTGTTCTCTCCAGCGGCAGAGTCCTAGCAAGGAAACTCTTGCGGGATCTGAGGCGAGACCTTGCTGCCTGGTGACCATGTTATAGTGGATGTCGATGGTCATTCTCCTGCTTTGTTCTCTGGCGTCCGCAGCAGTGGCCCTCCGGATGTTGGGTGGGGCAATTCCAACAATAGGGTATAGTTTATGCACTGGTGTTGGTTTCAGGCATCCCAAGATTATCCTTGCAGTGTCGTTGACAGCAATATCAACCTGCTTAGCATGTTTTGAAGCGCTCCACACAGGAGCGGCATACTCAGCGGCTGACACACACAGTGCAAGTCCAGAAGTCCTCAGGATGTGCGGGCTGGCTCCCCAGGTGCTCGGTAATCCGCAGAGGTATCTTTACACCGTGGACACATCGTAACGTGTCCTTGATAACTGGGAGCAGTTCCGTGGGACGAAATCTACCTTCCTTTACATGTACATCACTGACCGAGGACCCAACTCAACATCACCCGATTGCGATATATCGCAACGCTGCGTTGCACAACGAGGAGGGGGTTTCAACGAATTGTTACGACCATAGTCGTATGATAAAGGTTCTTTTCGTTGCAATGTGTAGTCGTTGAGTTTATCGGACTTAATTTTGAAAGTGGTTGAAATAGGCCTACTCGATAACTTTCATAACTGAGCAATTTTATTCAAGTGATGACGATGACTAAAAACTACTGAGTGTACGAGTACATGAAGCAGCTCCATCACTTTACCAACAAAACGACAACAACAAGAACAGTAATGCGAGTCCTTAGGGTACTGACTATAATACCAAATGCCCAAGATCGCGGGCTCAAAACCGGCCGAAGTCGTTGGATTTTTAGAGCGTTAAAAATCCCTCACTATGCCTTCCTTCGGAGGGGATGTAAATCCGGCGGTCCCATGTTATATATTTATGGCATGAAATAGAACGTTCCACTAACTGCACTGTGGAAGCTAAAATGTATAGGTTAGTTTGATAACGCTATATTAGTTCCAACGTTCGCCGCCAGGTGCTGACTGCGATGGCATTTAGTAGCTAGGTGTCGTAGCAAAAGTAGGAACTACTTGAAAAAATAATCGTCTGCAGTCCTTCTACCTGAATCACATATACCACACACTAATACAGCCATCAAAATTAACACCGGTTATCAAACAAATTCTACACACACCCAAAGTACACGGGGCTACATGAACGCGTTGTCGCAGCCCCTAAACTAAGGAACCAACCAACCAACCAACCTACATTACCAAATTTAGACCCTTCAGACATCTCGGCAACAACTCGAGTGGAAAAGTGTTCGGTACGGTTTCCTTCAGCAGATTGAAATAGGAGATTTACTTTGACCAATTAAAGTGCTTTCACCGTAGTTTGTCAATAAATTCTGGTCTAATTACAAATGAAGAAGCAGTTAAATCAGGAGGGGACGACAGCTTTCCCCGAGTCTGTTAGTCTACTTGTTGATATGTAATCCATTAACGTCACCCTACCATAACAAGATATTAAGATATGAACTAGGAACCATTACATATATGAGGAACTGATATTGCCGTCCGTAAAGAGCCATGTGGTCTAACAAACACACACTCCGTGTCCTGACTGGATATTCTGTGATCCGAGGTTAGAATCCTGGCGCTTAATAACGGCCATTTTGAGTGTGATGTTCTTCACTGTGATGTAAGCTAATGTCGGGATGGTAACTCTTTTCAGGAACCTATACCAGTACTTAACCCTAACGATTAACCATGTTACAGTCAATACAACAAGATAGTTTGTGAAGTAGCCTACATTCTACACACACCCCACAGAGATGATGGCCATGATGTTCTTAGAGAATTTTGATAGGAATTTGCGACATGGTTTTCGTTTACAACAGATAAAAAAAAGGATACCGTAGTAGCATCTGCCAGTGTGGTAGTTTTGAGTATAGAAATAATGATAATAATATGGTATGGCCGCGGGTGTTGGGTACAAGATTTGTTAATTGACGCCCAGAGGGCAGCTTGCATGTCGAATTTTATCTCACCTTAGAGCACTATGAAAGTCAATGAGGTTAGATATCTAAGCTCCTTGACACTATAGCGCTTTCTAGTAGAGAAAGGAGGAACTTTTTTGTGTTGGCGGAAAATCCCGAGATTAATTTTGCCATTATGAACACGGCCTACTAAATTCAAATAGGTGCTTTAACATGCCAACATCGTATGACATGCGTACCGTGATTTTTGTCGCCTTTCAACCTGCAAGCTTGGGGTTGGCAGTCCGACACGATTACCACTCACCCACCGTGGCAAGTGGCACGGTTTACGAAAGAATATTTACCATAATTTGTTCGCTGTGGTCGGCCCTTAACTTTGAAATGATGATCGCTCCTACCCATGTAAGTAGGCTTTTCCATACGTTTGCTAAGCTCACCCCATGCTGGTTGATTTGTATACGTGTTGTACATAGCGCAGAGTCTAGATTTCATCCTCCTAGCCTCAAGTGATTCCCACCCAAGCAGTGGCGGACTGGCTCTCGAGGGCCCACTCGGGTGTTCTGACAGAAGCCCCCCCCCCCCCCTCCCCCTCCCCGTACCCCCGTAGTGGGAAATGCAGGGAAAATAGGCAAAAAATAATTCCTAGTTTTTTTCGTTTAATTTTACTTATTGAACACAAACACAATAAACATAAACAATTGAAGCAGAAAACAGCTTAGCAGCTGATTACAGAGGTAATATGCTTGAACAATAAAATCACAGCAACAATCGCGAAAGTTCAGAGGATGTTATAGCAACACTATCTATAATTTTGTCTTTGTCAATCGACGCCACCAGGTCGTACTCGACGTTCATCAGAAACAGAGGTTCAAATATCTCTTGCGAAATCGTGGACCTTAACTTAGTTTTGACAATCTTGAGTTTTGAGAACACTCTCTCACAAGTTATTTGCTTGCAAGGTAGTGTCAGAACGAATTGATAGACGCAATACAGATTAGGAAACAATCCTGATTGCTGGACAATACCCGGACGATATCAAACGCACACTTTAAACATCTTTTACATTTAGGATAACTTTCTTTGATCTCATCAGATTCTTCATCAACATCAACATGTAAGTCAGTTTCAAGGGGAACATCATCTTTGCTAGGCTCAAATGTTTCATTTAAATCTTTGGTTAAGGAAGAGTAGGCTACTGCGCCGCAAAAGTTTTTAATTCTTTGGATAGTGTATCTTTATCTACCTTAGCTAATCTTGCAACTTCCCTTAACGCGTTTTCAGGCAACCCGTTTGTGATAACATTATTAAAAATTTTAGGATCTAAGCAAGCACAATCTTTGAGAAGATCCGCGTTAGCAATAAATCTACGATCTATGCTAGACTTAGCTACATCAAGAATATTCAAGTACGTCTCAATCCTGTACACATCTTTTGGATTTTTTGGTCTTTCGCCATCAACTTGTTCACCAGCCATTTTTTGGTTCTTTTCATTTTCTTTGGTTTAAAGTCCTCCTGCAATTGAAAATCCTCTGGGACACCAGCCTCATCGGGATCATGTAAATTCAATCTCTCGTTTAAAAGGGCAGCAACATTTTTGCTCTTCTCATACAGCGACTCAAAGTGTTCGTTGCTTCTATTTTTCTCAATCTCTTTTGCAAGTTTTTCCACCATATTGAACGCGGTCAAGTAGTTTAAAGACTTAGATTGTAAATATTTTGACGCAACTGAACTCCTTAAAAATATCTAGGTACACAGCAGCAGTTAAAATGTTCTCAAACTTGCTCCAGTTTTTTAACAGTGCATTTGCTAGAAACTTTGTTTTTGCATCAAAAGTCGAGCCCCGTGAAACAATTTTGAACAATGCTTCCAATAAAATAGCGAATTTTGAAGTAGAAATCGATTCCTCGTGAACATCTAGATCTATTTGGGACGAAAGAGCTTTGTCCTTGCTCCACCACCTGGTTTTTCTGATAACATGTAACCTGCTCATTTTCCCATGACCAGACTCAGCCTGCTTTTTTACTTCCCTTACAATATCCATACGCTTATGCGATTCGGAGAAAAACACTGCTGTTTCCTGCACTAAACCGAACAAGTTTTCGCTAGAAAAGCAACATTCGGTCGCGTCTATCATGACTAGATTAAGAACGTGTCCAACGCAGTGCGTAAACAATATGTCTGGATTCAAAATTTTAAAGTGGGCTTGCAATCCCTCGTACTTAGCTGACATGTTGGCAGCGCCGTCCAATGAACAACCATTCTATTTTTCGATTTCTACTTTCATTTCGGAAAATTCTTTACAGATGAGATAGTAGAGAGCTTTTCCTCTAGAGTCATGAACAGCGAGCAAACGAAGCAATCTTACATAAACTTTTCCGTGTAATACGTAACGCACTACCACAGCCATTTGACCCACAACAGAAACGTCCTGAGTGGAATCAACAAGAAGACCAAACCACGTTGCTTCCTTTAAATCTGAGATTATCTGTTCTTGCAAGCATTCACCAATAGCTTTAATTAACTTGTTAATGAACGTTTTTGACAGAAAAGAGACCAGAGACCCCCTCCCTGCTGAAGGTTCTCCCCCTTTTTCTTTTCGTTTTTCCTTCATTCGCTTACTAAGCTCAATGCACTTATTGATATGTTCTTTGAGTACGACATCATAGTCTTTAAGCAATAACACCAACTCTAAAAAGTTGCCATGGTTAACAGACCTATCCTCCAAACTATAGGCAGCCTCATCCGACGTTCCTCTATAAGCAAGCCCTTGCCTCCCAACAAACACAATTACATCAATCAGCGCCTTAGCTCAACCTCTTGCCTACGCATTTCCCTAAGATTGGCATCAATGCAACTATTAATGTCCCTACTAACGGCTGCTTGCAACAAAGCATCACAGGCATTTAAGTGATTCTTGGATTTCTCATGACTTTCAACAGAACTGCAAAAATGTTTCGCGTCTTTTACGTCATGACCAGTAACAAAGCTGGATAAGTTACCTCGAAAGTCAATGTTTCTCCCAAAAACCATGCATGTTGTGCAGAAAATGTGCTTTTTCTCACTGCAATACGAAAGCCACTTGCGCTTTATTTTCTCGCCTGATGGTAACGTAAAAAGTAAAGTTTGTTTGTTGCAAAAGGCAAGTTATAAGGACACTCTTCCGAAGAAGGCTGAATCGGATGATTTAAAAAAAATGCTAATTTGGCATCAACACTAGAATCCTTTGCAGGAGGTAAAAATCTATAAGAGACACGTACGCTGAAAGTGGCTCGCGCTTGCTTCGAGGGAAAGAACTACTGCTACTACATCCTTCTTTTTCAGATTTATTAGCCTTGCTAGTTTGTTCTGTATCCTGGTTCCCTGAAAAGGCCGAGCTGTGTTCGGCACTGTTATCTTTTGCTTCAATTTCAATGTCCACGGCACGCTCAATATCGGGAGTTGACACAGCCTCTACCTGTACCGGTACCGGTACGTCGTCGCCAGCGTTCTGCTCGTTTGTTGAAGAAGCGCTCGCGGTGCCCTGTAAGTCCACGGGCTCCCGAGACGTACGAGCGTCAACCCCGGCTGCGGCTTCTCGATAGGCTTCGCTCGGAAACGACACTGAACTCTGCTGGCAGCTTCCACTGTTTTTTCCATCGACCCCATGGGATTCCTTTGGATGAGTTGACAGAGCAGATGGAGGTTCATCTCGGTTATTAGTTCCGAGTCCGTCGCCTTTGTTCTTATCACCGACCTGCGAGTCCGAGAGCGGTTTGTCGACGACACCTCGGCTTTCTCGATCTGTGAAAGCAAAAACAAGCTTACTTTATACATCTGAATGGAGCAATGTGCAAGTTTTAAAGCACGAGTTTTAGAACATAGCGTTATAAATCAAAAATGTTTTATGTATGTATTAGGAAAAAATAGTGTTTTCTTCACGGTAGACGGCAAAATTAAAAAAGAAAACCCTGTGCACAGGAATTTTTAAATTACAGAAGAAAAGAAGTACGTTGAAATTGCAGCTTGCTAACCTTGCACAACGCAAAGCGAAAGTTAAGTCATAACTCTAATTACGTAAGACATTATTTTTCCAATTTGTTATCCGTGCCTACCCCAACCCTACAACAAGGTTGTGTTTCATATAGATGTTGATAATTCTCAGTAGTATTTTCTCGAATCCCCTCCCCTTACTCTTGCAAGATTTTCGTTTCGTAGAGAAACTTGATTAAATCAACGATAATTTACGACCTTCGCAATTTAATGACCTGTTCTCCCCTTTTAAAAATATTGCCACTAAAAAGGATCATTATCGCATCAACTCAGAGTAAAAGTGATTTGATTAGGTATCGTTCATTTTTTTTTTTTTTACAAAATGAGCAAAATAAAAATACATTTAAGTTCTAAGTATTTACTTATCTACAAGAGACACACAGCAAAGTTCCGCACCGCGTTTCGTCGTAAGAGATACGGTATCATCTTCTTAAGAACGTAGCAAAAATTCTCACGCCCAAGATCTCGCCAACACGCCACCTCCCTCGCCGCCTTCCCTACCCTCCCATGAAAAGTTGCGATGAGATTTTCTCCGACCCTCGACTCTTCCCCTTTTCAATTACGTGATTTGCGTATGACCCTTTGACGACATATGCTTTCTTAGAGTTGACATAATTTTTATAAATTATATTAGTAATGAGTGTAAATGCGGACCAAACACTGCACTTATTTTAGACATAGTACTACATACCTGCGCTCCTTGCTTCGTAATCAAGCACAGTGAACAGTTTCTTTTGCTTAGGATCTGATCCAGCAGCTTCCAGAGCACTTCTCTCGCGTATTTTCTTCTTTTCGTGTCCGCTTTTGCGTTGTTGTGGCTTCTTGTTTGGTTGCGGCATTGTTGTCGAGCATTAGTCTATCGTTGTATAGTTTTGGGGATTTCCGGTACCTTAATTAAGGTACACAAGGCTTAGTGTGTAACTCACAACTGATTTACAGGACCTTTTCCCATACACGCTCACATCAGATCAGTCAGTAGTTATTCCTCCCCAAAGTAATCCAGGGTAAGACTTCGCTTCACGTTAACAATCAGACGCACACTCGATTCGCACTGCACTTAATGGCAAACTTGTTTATAACGATTGCGGTACGCACTTAAAAAAGTTTTATCACACCTTAATTGCACTGTTAAGGCTCCTGGGACGGCAACAAAAAAAATCACAGCAACGCGCAGGTGATAACAATAGGGATGTCACCAACTTAGACACGCAGCCCAGCCTCGGCTCGATCACCATGCGCGTGCAGGTGCAGGCAGGGCCTCGGATTCGGATTCCGTAAACTTCGTCAGCGACTTTTTGCGATTGTAGCGAAGCAGGCAGTGTGACGGCCTAAGCTGATAACATGGCTATAGTACCGCCTGATCCGCTACGATCGCATAAAGTCGCTGACGAAGTTTACGGAAACAAAAATCCATCGCTACAGAAAGATTGTGCAGATTCCAAGCTTTAATTTGATATATATATCTCAGTACAGCACAAAAAGGAAATATTGAAAAGTTGCGAAAATAAAATGGGTTCCTTCGCAAAATCAAACGTTGGACGTTGGGGCCTACTGTACAACTCTTAACGGCTTTCGGTCGGCGCGGTGCACGGAAAAACGATGTCGGAGCATACTTTAATCGCTCGGCATTCGTTTTTGCGCAGACATGCGCAGACTTTGACAAGTTCAGTGATATTCTATATACATTAAGGGTTGTAAAGGTGTTCGTCGTACCTTGGTACTCGTTGGTGCAAGGTTTACATCTCGCCTTAAACTTGCGGATTTTCATTTTTTTTTGTCTAGTTTAGGCACTGTTAAAACAATTATATTGAGTGCTATATCTGTGTGTAATAGAACCATCTTTTAGGAAACATTATGACCTTTCCAAATGTGGATATGGTTATAGGGGTTTAATAACGTTAACCCATGAAAAATTGAAAATACGCGAACCCCAGCTGTTAGCAGAGGCTTTTTTGTAGAAAAATAGTCGAATTTGAACGCTCATTCTGCCATCAAATAATGATTTTGTTTCAACATTTTTGTTATCACATGAAGCTTTGGACCTTTATGAAACAAATAAGATCGATATTTATTTAAAATTAACACTTTCGCAAACGCCCAATTTCCCCCCTCCAGACCACCGTCTGGCAGGCGATGACACTACTCAGGCGGGTGTTTCCGGAAAATTAGCTTTTGCATTTTCTTGGAGTAGTGATTGTTCTGTCTTAATAAAACAGAACAGGAAACAAAAGAGCCACTTGGAGCGGCGTAGAGGACATCCTTTTTTTTAAATCAAATTGAGACGTTGGCCGTCTCCACAGAAGCATCCAAACGCTGGCGTCTCAATATAACAGAATGCGTTTCAATATGAGAGGGCTTGGGTCTTAGTTTGAGACAGCAGAAAGGGGCCCCGAGATGAAAGGGGCCCTTAGCTAAAAGAGGCCATGAGCTCAAAGGGGCCCTTAGCTGAAAGGGGCCCCAAGAAAGCCAAAAAGTTGTTTTAAAAATGAAAGGACCAAAATAAATTAAAACAACACTAATTCGATTAAAGACCTCAATCGATTCATTTTGTTTCAATAGGGAGGTGGTGTATTCTTTAGCTTCAACCAGTGGCCCAAGGACTCTAAGTTGCGGCTATCGTTACGGCCCACACAAAATCCCGAAAGGCAGTGCTGCGGCTCAATACAAATTTTCGGTAGGCCGGGGGCCCAAGGGCCCCCGACCCACCGAAAGCCCACTCGGGCATCCCCGAGTGCCCGCCCGGGCCAGTCCGCCACTGCACCCAAGTGTCTTTAACATACGGCTCACACTGCTCCTGGGATTAAAGTCACTGAGCACAAATCTAGCGGCCTTTCTTTGTACAATTTCCAACTCATTTATGAGCCCTACTTGATATGGATCCCAAACCGCCGAGGCATATTCCAGAATAGGTCTTACAAGTGACAAATATCCGAATTCTTTAGCAGAGGTACTACTTCCTTTTAATACCCTCATTACAAAGTGCAGGGATTTGTAAGCTTTAGAAACTACACATCCTATATGACTACTCCATTTCATATCATTTCTTACATGAGCGCCCAAATATTTGCAAGAATCTTCTTCTACAAGTATTTCCGAGCCAATGTTATATTGAAAATCTTACCTTCGCACTTTCCCTATTTTTATTAGACTACATTTTCTTGTGTTTATTTTCATTTTATTTTCAATCGCCCACTTATGGACCCGGTTCAGGTCATCTTGAAGTACTGCATTGTCTTGTGAGTCATGTATATTTCGATATATTACACAATCATCCGCAAACAATCGACAGTCACTGCGAATCCCATTTGGTAAGTCATTTATAAACGCCAAAAATAACAAAGTTCCGATTACGCTGCCCTGAGGGATACCCGACGTTACGGTAATTTCATCCGAGAATCGGCCTTCAACTTTCACTTTCTGGGAACGACCCGTCAAAAATTCTTGGATCCATAAAACTACTCTTCTATCCGTCTTCGTCGAAGCTAATTTATGGAGTAGCATGTCATGCGGCACGACATCAAATGCCTTCGCAAAAACTATAACTACGGCGTCGACTGAAACTCCATCGTCTAACGATTCGCTAATATCTTGAAAAAGTGATAGCATCTGACTCTCGCATGAGTAACCTTTCCGAAATCCATGTTGCCTATCATTAAACCATGATAATGTTTCCCAATGTTCCTTCAAGTAGTCGCAAATGAGATGCTCCATCTGTCTACAAACGATGGACGTAAGACTAACCGGCCTGTAGTTGCCCAATTCAAGTCTGCTCCCTCCCTTAAATATTGGGACTACTGTAGCTCTTTTCCAGTCATCCGGGATTTGCGCATTGTTTATGGACACATTAAACATCACCTCTAAGTATCGTGCCACGGCCCTACCTCCTAGTTTTAGTACTTCACTAACAATATTATCAGGACCCTTCGATATATTGTAACGTAACTTTTGTATTAGCTTTACAATTGCTGACTGGTTTATTTGGAGAAGTGGAGCCCCTGATTCACCGTTAAGGTCCAACACACAGCTATTGGATTTATTGAACACACTACCATAAAATACATTTAATTCATTAGCAACGGCCTGCTTCTCAGTAATTAATTTACCGTTACCGGACATTATCATCGACAAATTATTTGAATTTCCCTTTCTTCTCCTAACATAACTGTAATTTTTTTCCACCCATCGCCTCCCGAACCAAGTAAACCTTGCATATAATTGTCATCAGCAGCCCTCTTTTTTAAGACGAGCTCTCTTGATAAGGACTTAAATTTCAACATATACTTGTCACTATCATGTCTTTTATTGTATAATTTCCTAATTTTCCGTTTATGATTCCTGATTGCCCGTGTGTAATACTCAGGATCTGGGTTTTGTTTCAGTAATTTAAATGGAACAAATTTATCAATAGAGCTATTTAAAATTTTCAAAAAGATTGTCCACAGGATATTAATGTGATTTCCTTCCGATGCCCATCCTACAAATAGCTCATTAAAATACCCCTGAAATTTGCCCTGATCCGCCCTGCGATTCTGGAATATGATCTTATTTGCTACATCAGAGTCTAATTTTGTAATGTCACCGTATCTAATATTTAATTCAACCCCAGAATGGTCACTAATTCCTGGTACTTTCAGACAGTTAATATACAGCTCTACAGGCCTTTCGAGATAAACATCTAAGGTATTATTGCCTCTAGTTGGGAAGTCAACTACTTGGAAAAATCCTCCCTCCCTTGAGAATTTGTTTGCAGCGCTCTGAGCTTGACCACCGCTAGTTGACTCACCAGACCAGTCTACTTTGGGGAGGTTTAAATCTCCAGCAATTATTATGCTCTTTTTCATAGCATTCATTACCCGTACAAGTTTTATCATACAGTGTGTCGAGAAGCGAAAAGTTATCTTTCGGTGCTCTATACGCCCCTATCATCTGAAGAGGGAATTTATTCCCTTTATCCGAAATTTGTACACATAACATTTCATGATCCGTATCAGCCCACTTTAAGAAACTAGCTATATTTTTGCGCGCACAAATAAATAGCCCACCACCTCGCATCCCCCGATCCCTTCTGTATATTTCGTAGGTCCCTTGAATTATTTCATTACTATTTATATCCTCATATAACCAAGATTCAGTAGCAATGACAATGTCCGGAGAATACGTCTCTACACGATTCCAAAATTCAATTAATTTATTTCCTAAACTCTGACAATTAACCTGCAGTAATCTTAGAGTCGTACCTCCGCAGCAAATATCCCGAAGTAGCTCCTTCTGTTCCCGTCGGCTGGCAACCTCTGGACCTGCTCCTCCTCACAATGGCCGGCACGAACCGATGACCCTCTCATGTAGGCTCCCTAGGTTGAAAGCACCCCGTCGATTTAAATGCAGCCCGTCTCGGGTGAAGTCACGACCACCAATCCAGTAGTCAGCATCTACGTATACTAATCCCAGTTGTGCACAAACCCAGTCCATGCGGTCATTTACAGTCTTAACTCGCCTTAACGGAACATCTCCCCGCCGAACAATGCCACTCATTATAATTTTTGCATTTCTAAACTTGCTTTTAGCTCTTCTGCCTAGTTCGTAGAGCTCCCCCATGATGTAATCAGCTGTAGCCCTCTTCTTCAAATCGTTCGTTCCAACATGGAGCAACAAATCTTTAACTTTGTCACAGTCCTCTGCATTTGCTTCTTCCACTTGTTGGGCAAGCTGGTCAATTTTAATCCCCGGATAACACCGCACTTTCGCACCCGATTTCCTCGAGATATTCGCACTCCATCGTATCATAGAATCACCCATTATGATAACGTCATCCTCAGTTTGCTCCTACACGCCCTCTTCCACACTGATCCCAGTAGAAAGCCGTTCAGTCACATCCTTCACCGTTTCCTCCGATTCACGAAGCTTTGTTCTAAGTTCCTGTATTATTTGATCCCTTGCTTTGATTTGCACCCTTAAACAGTCCGGCGTATCACATACTTTACAAAACCAATTCCCGACATCACAATCCTCCTTCTTGACCTTAATACAGCCGAAGTGAAACCATTTCTCACATAGTCCACACTGGACACCGTTCTTCAATGTTTTACTGCACGTCGAACACTTGAATGCTGCCACTGGATCATTTGCCTGATTCACATTTGGAGTTACAGGGCCTGGATTCACTTCCACTCCACCAATAACTAACAACGCAGCTAACATTAGGGCTATAAACCACAAGTTACTAGGTCCCGTACGCACACACAAACACCGGAAATCCCGACTACCCTTCGCATACCTCAGTCCGATCCTCGCGCGATAACACTCCAGAGAACAACCCATTTCAGCACACCTGAGAGCACGGGAAAAACACGACCTTTCACTTTGACTGCTAACTGTCCTCGACTCTTCCTTCCTTCCATAACTAAGCTTGCTATTTCTGGGTGTCTTAGTATGTATCCTACCAATCTATCTCTTCTCTTCATTAGCAGTTGCCAGACACATCTCTCCTCTCCCTCTCGTCTTAATACCCCTTCATTTGTAACCCTATCTACCCATCTGATCATCGTCATTCTCCTGTAACACCACATTTCAGACGCTTCTATTCTCCTATTTTCTGCTGCACCAACAGTTCAAGTTTCACTTCCATATAGTGCCACGCTCCAGACAAGGGCTTTCAAAAATGACTTCCTAATACCTAAATCTATATTTTATGTTTTCAAATTTCCTTTCTACTGAAATTCTCTCCTTGCCTGAGCCAACCTACTTGTTATACCCTCTTTGCTTCGTCCATCACTGGTTATTTTGCTTCCTAAGTATCAAACGTTTCCAACTTCATTTAGCTTTTCACCTGCCAATTTGATATCAATATTGGTTTTTTGATTTATTTCGCCAGCACTCCATTATTTTTGTTTTACATTTAGTGATTTCCATCATGTATTCTTTCCTTTACTGTATTATATTCAAATACTTTTTTTAAGTTCAATTTATTATAACACAAGGACAATAGCTGACAACCTGCCTTCTTTAATAGCTTTTCTTGTACAGTATATGGTGTTTGTTTTTCGGGCTGATAGTCTGTATGCACTCTTACTATTTTGTATATAATTTTTCCATTATCATTAGTATTATTATTGTATTGTTACTATCTTTTTGTTACTATAATTGTTAGACTATGATTATTTATATTGTGAATGTAAGTGAAATGTTTTATTTTTATAATTCCTAATCTTATTTTATGTAGGGCGCTGCTCTAAAGGAGCTCTTAAGCTCTAAATGTAGCCGTGAAAATAAAATCAATCAATCAAATCAACCAACACGGAGCCAATACCATTTGAAAACTCATCCAAATCCTATGGTGAATAAGCTAAGATAATGTCATCAACAAATCTCTGAGTTTAAATTATTTCTCCTTGAATCTTTACTCCTAGTTTTATATTTGTCCCTAATTTCCTTTACGGCTTGTTCAATACATAGAATGAAGACTATAAGGATGATACTAATGAGAGTGATAACCATAAGTTTATAACTACGATGATACTAAGAATAATAATAATAATAATAATAATAATCATAGTAAATAATGCCAGGTTGATAGTGCAACTCCTGCTTCGTGAAGGAGAAGAATATTTAAAGATATAACAGGTTTAGCTTTGGAGTAATTGGTTAAATATTTGTTCTCTCAGATTTTGGATTTAGAATTGTGATGCTAGAGAAGTCCTTTTGTCAGAGTTTGCTTCCTAGTTTCAGGTTCAACAGATGTGATTGTTGCTTGTGACGTCACATTTCAATGCGCAGCTTGCCTATCGTTACGGTAACTATTCTGTTGTAACTGACATTTTCCTGCTATCCTCTTGAGGAATTAGATTTGATTGAGAATACAATTATGGAACCCGGGCAGCCCTTCGGGATAGTAACACTTAAAATGTTTATGTTTGGGACCAAGGAGGAGTGCTGAGAGGAAGCAAGGAGGAAGGATTCTCCTACAGATTACGGATTATGGAAGAATACTGTGTTTGATTTTATGTGTATCTTGACATGATTTTATATGATAACATGTGGACCTAATGTTAGTTAGAACAGTGTAATTTTCGAATAGATATATTGTTGATTATTGTATAACATAATATTTGGTTCAACCCCAGTGTGAAGATAGAATAGGGTAATAACTTGACTTAAATCGTAGGTTCCTTGCTCTCTTTTTGAATTTGGTGCGTTGCACTCATCTAACTAGTAATTAACTATCTAGCAATTTAGCTAACAATTGTCAATTTACAGAATATGTTTCAAGAATCAATTGTAAATCAAATTATTTTAAAACCACGAAATCGACTTGCTTTCAATTTCAACGAGAATCCCTTTATTGCCGTTTTTAATATTTTTCAAATGTGATGTTTAGAGGAGCACTTCCAAGTGGAATGAGGATTTTTCAATAACTGTATTATTTTAATATTCAAATAGTTGAATTGTGAATTCAGTGACGGTATTGTTTTAGAATGTATGTTCTGGTTGGTTGGTTCCTAAGTTTAGGGGCTGCGACAACGTGGTCATGTAGCCCCGTGTACTTTGGGTGTGTGTAGAATCAGTCTGATGACCGGTGTTAGTGATGACTGTATTAGTGTGTGCTATCTGTTTTTTAATTCAAGTAAGGACTGCAGACGATAATTTCAAGTAATTCCTACTTTCGCTACCAAATGCTACTGTCCACGACACCTAGCTGTGAACTTGGCTACTACTGGATGCCATCGCAACCAGCGCCTGGTGACGAACGTTGGAACTTAAGAGCATTAATGAAGCCTAACCTACAAAATTTGCTTCACACAAGTTTAGGCCTAGTTCGTGGAAGCTTCTTTTACATGGCATAAATCTATGACATGGCCCACCGGATTTACTTCCCCTCTGAAGGTAGGCATACTGAGGGATTTTTAACGCTCTTAAAAAATCTGACGACTTCGGCCAGGTTTGAACTCGCGACCTTGGGCACTTCTATGTTATATTAAATTCATGTGTGAATTGTGTGCCTTGTTATGTGGTGTTGAGTAAAAGTACCTAACTGCATGAGGCATGCCGATGTAGCGTATATTCACCGAACGGACCTCGATCGGGGTGAGCAAATATAGGCTACACTACATGGGTTTAGTACTGAACGGGCACAATATATACATACATACTTTACATAATTGCTGATTTTCATAGCAAAACAACTCATTTTATTTGGATGGTAGTACTGTGATCACAGCAGGAGTACATGTTACATGACCACAACACAGTATTTACCGGACCATCAATTACCCAACATAAAAGTACCCGCCAGTTAGGGTAACAATTCCATTCTACTGTTTAATAATGAACAGAATGCACTTTTCTATTTTCGTGCATTCATGTTTCACAACGTTTAACTTTCTAATAGCCTTTGTACAATGCCGATGATAATGATATGGTGTAGGTCTAGTAACGTAACCTGCCTCCGAGGTCGATTACATACTGTGCCACACCATTTGTGCCATAGTACAGCTCTCAAGTAAAAACTAGCTTGCATTTGCCTGATTCTAGTTGTGTGCAGAACTGTGCGTAATTGTAATGCCAGCCTATAATCCGCTTGTAGAACGTTATTTTGCATAATTGAGGACAACTTAATCGTATACATTCCGGTGCAGCATGTGGTTTGTTTGATTTAAAAGATAGTGCATGTAGTCATTATGTAAGCAGGTTTGCCACAGCCTAGCCGTTACTTGGCACAGGCTCACTTCTGTATCATAAATGGTCATGGGCGCCCGGAGGATTTTTCCAAGTAATATTTTAGTATCAGAACCCGCTAAGATCCGCAAAGGTGTGCGACAAGGTTGTTTGCTGTCCCCTGGACTGTTCAATGCCTTCGCTGAAGCTATAACAAAGTGGTCTTTTAAAGGTTCTAATATGGGAGTGAAAGTTGGCGGAAGACTTATCCAGAATATTAAATTTGCTGAAGATCTGGAATTACTTGCAGTAAATCCGCATACATTAACAAACATGTTGCAATGTTTAAATGATACAGCTACAGAATGAAAATGAAAATCCACAGCCTGCTTCCAGTCTCCGACCGGGTCAGGAATGGAATGAATGAAGCCCCCATCTAGCGGCGAGGATATGAACTGTGCCGGCTGCCTAGGCCTGACGCACTCCTCTGGGGCAATGATTAAATAAATGACAGATGAAATGAAATGATAGTGGAGAGTGTTGCTGGAATGAAATTTTGACAGGGAAAACCGGAGTACCCGGAGAAAAACCTGTCTGCCTCCGTTTTGTCCAGCACAGATCTCACATGGAGTGACCGGGATTTGAACCACGGGCCCAGTGGTGAGAGGCCGGCGTGCTGCCGCATAAGCCACGGAGGCTGGACAGCTACAGAATACGGAATGAAAATCAATTTTAAGAAGACCAAGATTCTGGTGATAAGTAAGCATAAACAGCAACTAAATATAACCATAAATAAAGAACCAGTACAACAGGTCAGTCGATTTAAATACCTTGGTCAGATCTTCACAGAAGACCTACGATGTAAAGTTGAGATCAGGAGCCGTATAGCCATGGCTAAGCAGGCATTCCGTTAAAAGCATTCTCTAAGTTGTCAACGCTCGATGTCCCTCAGCCTTAGAAAACAACTGGTTAAGACCTACATATGGCCAGTTACAATGTACTGCAGTGAGACATGGGCAATGAATAGAGGTGACTTTAAAAGACTAGAAGCGTTTGAGATGTGGTGTTGGCGCCGAATGGAAAAGATCAGCTAGGTAGAGAAAATGACCAACATAACGGTGCTGGATCGAATAAAGGAAAAACGGCAAATGATCCGCCAGATATATAGAAGGAGATCCACCTGGCTTGGCCACAGGTTACGACATGGTGGCCTGATGATCGACACACTAGAAGGAAAAATACCTGGAAAACGCCCTCGCGGGAGGCCACGGAACACTTTCATGAGATCTTTCCTAGATAGCTCTGGCCTACGAAGTTATGAAGTGGTCAAAAGGACAGCACAAAAGCGAACAAAATGGAAAAGACTCATTGTAGGGACAGACCAGTCGCTTGACTGAAAAACATGATGATGATGATGATGACAATCATGTTGGCCGACTGAAAAGCATTTACATTTAGTTTACCAAGGTAACACTGAAAAATGCCTTACAATAGCCAACACGATTGAACCCAGCTTGTAATGGGTGTAATCCCCCTCCCCGATGCTCTGAAACCATTGGGTAAATGAACTTTATGGCATGAATGGGAGGGATAGTTACTTTTAGTTCAAAGTGTTTTCCATCGCTTTTCATAATGTTCATTTCTTAAAAACAGTTAAAAAGTAGTTGTATCACCATGAATCTACAAAAAGAACAAGTAGTTCTGTGAAGAACTATACAGCCTATTTTCATATATCCTACTCATGTTAATTTCCTCTATCAACGTAAAATAATTCAGTTTGAAGGTTGTGATAGATTCGTAGATATTGAGAACCGTCTAAATAGTTCAGACGGTTGCCAGGTTGGATTTTTATTTATGTACTATTACATTAAGATTATTGTGTACGTGTGGTATTCAAACTTCAATCGCATGATTAGAACACAAGAAGTAACAAGTAGTTCCGTGAAGAACTATGCAGCCTAATTTCATATATCCTACTTATGTTAACTGCCACTATCAACATACAAAATTTCAGTTTGATTGCTGTAATGGATTCGTAGTTATTGAGAACCCACTAAATATTTCAGATGGTCGCCATGTTGGATTTTATATATGTAGGTCCTAGAGTTATGTACTGTTACATGAAGATTATTGTGTGCGTGTAGCATTCAAACTTCAATCGCATGAATTGGACACAAGAAGTAACAAGGATATTTTAAAATTTCGCACAGCTGCCATCTTGTGGTTATGGAAACAATTGAAATAAATTAGATGCCAGTGGATTAACATTCGTATAAGGATTTACTGTACCAAGTTTCACGGCACTCGGATGGTTAAATTGCGAGAAACGTCCATGTGAATATATATAATTAGCGTCGCCGCCATGTTGGATTCGTGATCACCAGGTTATTTAAAGTCCTATAGGTGAACTTAAGTTCATAGCCCCTATGAACTTCAAAAAATTCAGTTTGATTGCTATAATAGATTCGTAGATATTCAGAGCCGTCTAAATATTTCGGATGGTCGCGATGTTGGATTGTTAAATGTTTAGGCCATAGAGTCATGTACCATTAAAGGAAAATTATTGCGTAGGTTCATTATTCAAACTTTCACTTCGATCGCATGAATACGACACAAGATATAAAAACTTAATTTTAAAATTCATACAGCCGCCATCTTGAGGTTATGTAAACAATTGAACTAAATTAGATACCAGTGCATTACAATGTGTATAAACATTTCCTGTACCAGATTTCATTACGTTTGGAACATTAAATAGCGAGATAGGTCTATTTAAAATTTTCTAATTCGCTTGGCCGCCATATTCGTTTTGTAGTTAACCGGTTTTGAAAGTCTTATAGATGAACTTCCAGTAGTGCCCTTTGTCTCCGTACAAAATTTCAGGGTGATACCGCTAATAATTTCAGAGATACAGAATGCCGGTGAAATATCTTGCACAGCCGCCATCTTGTGGTTATGTAAACAATTGAACGAAGTTAGATGTCGGTGCATTACAATGTGTATAAACATATACTGTACCAAGTTTTATTGCATTTGGTTAGTTAAATCGCGAGAAACGTCTATTTAAAAGTCGCAAATTCGCTTGGCCGCCATGTTGGTTTTGTAGTTACCAGTTTTTCAAAAATCACATAGGTGAACTTCTAGTAGTGCTCTTTATCACCGTAATAAATTCCAGGGTGATATCGGGAATAGTTTAGGAGATATTGAGTACCGGTGAAATATTTCGCACAGCCGCCATGTTGGATTGGTGAGAGGTAACAAAATTTGAAGGGCACGGCCGGGGTCGCCCGGAATACTATGAACTTTCCGAGTTTCATTGAAATCGCTCATACCGTTTAGATTTTATTAGGGGGGGACACACACACGAATCACACACACACACACACACACACGCACACACACACGGACAAAAGGTGATCTCATAAGCCTATTTTTTCAAAATTGAAAATAGGCTAAAAATGAGATTTTAAAATTTCGTACAGCTGCCATCTTGTGGTTATGCAAACAATTGAAATGAATTAGATGCCAGTGGATTAACATTTGTATAAGCATTTAACGTGCAACGTTTCACTGCACTCGGTTAGTTAAATCGCGAGAAACGTCCATTTACATATTTATACTTCGCGTCGCCGCCATGTTGTATTTGTGTTCACCAGGTAACTGAACATCCTATAGGTGAACTTATGTTCATAGCCTCTATGAACATAACAAATTTCAGTTTGATTGCTGTAAAAGATTCGTAGATATTGAGAACCGTCTAAATATTTCGAATGCTCGCCATTTTGGATTGTTATATGTATTGGCCATAGAGTTATGTACCATTCAAGGAAAATTATTGCCTAGGTTCATTATTCAAACTTTCACTTCGATCGCATGATTACGACACAAGAAATAAAAACTTAATTTTAAAATTTCGCACAGCCGCCATCTTGAGGTTATGTAAACAATTAAACTAAATTAGATGCCAGTGCATTACAATATGTATAATCATTTACTGTACCACATTTAACTGCACTCAGAGAGTTAAATCACGAGAAAAGTCTATTAAAATGTTTCAACTTCGCTTGACCGCCATGTTCGTTTTGTACTTTACAGGTTTATGAAAGTTACATACATAAACTTGTATCAGTACCCTTTATCACCGTACAAAATTTCAGGGTGATCTGTAATAGTTTCGGAGATATAGAATGTCAGTGAAATATTTCGCACAGCCGCCATTTTGAGATTATGTAAACAATTGAACAAAATTAGACTCCAGTGCGTACAATGTGTATAAAAATATGTTGTACCAAGTTTCATTACGTTTGGATGGTTAAATCGCGAGAAAAGTCTATTAAAAGTTTCAACTTTGCTTGGCCGCCATGTTGGTTTGTAGTTACCAGGTTTTTGAAAGTCTCATAGGCGAACTTCTGGTAGTGCCCTTTATCACCGTACACAATATTCAGGGCGATATCGGTAATAGTTTAGGATATACTGAATGCTGGTGAAATATTTCGCACAGCCGCCATTTTGGATTGTTGAGACGCACTAAAATTTGAAGGGCCTGGTCGGGGTCGGCCAGAATGGTGCTATGATCTTACCGAATTTTATTGTAATCGCTCCAGCCGTTTAGAAGTTATTAGTGGGGACACACACACACCATTACACACACGTGCACACACAGACACACGGACAAAAGGTGATCTCATGAAAATAGGCTAAAAAGGAAGCAGTTCTTTAAAATAAAAGCAAACGGCGCCTTTGTACGGCTCTATCCGGTGTGGAAGAACAGCAAAATATCCATGAAGACCAAACTTCGCATCTTCCGGAGTAATGGCAGGTCCGTTCTGATATATGGATCTGAGACTTGGAAGGTAACCTCCAGGCTGCAGACCTTTGTTAACCGCTGTTTAAAAGAAATATTCTAAATATCTAATGGCCGAAAGTAATCTCCAACCAAGAACTTGGGAGATAGACGGGTGAAACTGAGATGGCATTACACATAAAGCGACGGACATACCCTGAGGAAAGAAAATGAAGCCATTAAGAGGGAGGCACTGGATTGGAACCCACAGAGTTCGAGGAGGAGAGGGAGACCCAAATAAACGTGGCGCAACTCTTTACACTTGGAGGCTATAGAGGAGGGAAAAGTCTGGTTCACAATTGGCCCGGGAACGAGAACCAGAACGAGAACGTAAACGAGAACGCGAAGCTTCCCGGGGCCCCGGTTCACAATTAGCCCGGGAACATGAACTTGTACATGCGTGCGCAATCAGCTATAGCGTAATAATACTGTATTAAAACAATCAACAAGCGCCCACTAATAAACACCAATTACACAACTGAACTGCTTCAGAGTGTTATAATAACTTTATTAAACAGAAATTGTGCGCTTTAGAGAAGCAAGGTTAGAGAGCGCATTCACATAGCTGGCTACTCCTTCCGTACTGCGCATGTGCAGGTACAACGTTTCTGATTGGCTCCGGGAACATCCGATAACGTCAAACAAGAAACTTGACCATGTTTCCCGTTAGCCTTCCCGGGCTATTTTAAGCTTCTCGTTCCCGGAGATTGGTTTTGAACCGACCCATAAGGTAGCATGCATTTCAACTTCCTTCTCGTTCCCGTTCTCGTTCTAGTTCTCGTTCCCGGGCTATTGTGAACCGGGCTTAAGACCTGGAGCGAGATGGAGAGGTTGTCTGCTAACACTAGCAGATGGAGATGCTTCATTGATGCCCTATGTTCCACGAGGGACAATAGGAACTAAGTCAAATAAGTCAAGTTCATTAAAATGGTAATGTTAATCCAGTTCGCCGTTTTTCTAAATAACTGGAAATATTTTAAAATAATCCCAAATTACTAAGTTAAATAAAATTGTAGAATTATCCCTACATCTAAATCAGTTAACTATCAGTAACTTCAATTTATGAAATAAACTGGTGTGACAATAATCAATAGAAATATTCTCTGGATTCCAGGGGGGGGGGGGACACGGCCCCTCCTTGACCCCCCCCCCCCCTCCCCTCTTGCAGGCGCCCATTTAAATGGTACAGCAGGGTCCTCGTAGATCCCTTATCCCCATTCTCACAAGGGAAGTATCAGGTAAGACAGGTCGTAACCTACCTTGAAACATTGTGGACGTAATCTTTGTACTATAGGAGGATAACGTGCGGAAAATCTGCCGCCAGATTGAACTGCAAGGCTCCTAAATCGTACCTGACATCCTGGTACGCAGGCATGACGGCTGGAGGAGCTGGACATCCCTGTGACACTCGGAGTAGTAGTGAGGCGGGGCGTATATGCTGACTGGAGCATGTGGCTGCTTCCCACCGGCCTTGAGTGCTTGGGCGGTCTGGGCTGTCCCTTCCAACATGTACTGTACTCGCTACCTCCCATTAATTTATATGAGAGATTCGTCACATGATTCCGGAGCTTTGCAGTTCAATCTGGCAACTGATTTTTCGCACGTTGTCCTCTTATAGTACAACGATTGCGTCCCCAAAGTTTTAAGATAGGTTTCGACCTGTTTACCTGATACTTCCTTTGTGAGTTAATTTAGTAAAAGATCCTTGACATAGGCACATAACCAGGGATCCTAAGAGGTGGTAGCGTAACCCCAGTTATCACCGTATTGGCTACTCAAATTTCCTTTGAGTTCTAGGGATATGAGAAGGGGATATTTAAGATACAGCCCCAAATCTGGCGATTGACGTCACCAGAATCTCGTAGGCGCTTGTGACAAGAAAGCAATTGAAAGAAAAAATTGTGTTCCATTACAGTGGGCAGCTGGCGAGACGCTAGAATTCCCCTGAGCTGAGAGAATAGATGGAGGAGAGCTGTAACACTCCAACCCTCTCCACAGCCTGCTGCCACTCCTAGAGCGCTGGACCGTCACGTCTTCCTACTCAAGTGCTGCTGTGTCTACCAACACCAGCATTCAAATGTCGAGTGGGACTCCATTTCACGGAACCAAACAGTATCAACAAGAATGAGATTAAATTTGCTGTCAACCTACGTGTTATTCCATTACTAAACCAAGCCTTGATTGGAGTTCTCAATGCTTGGATACACTGCATATTCTACGAACTCTTTGCTGTATAAAAGAAAAACATGGCGTATTATTTTAATGCTACATTTTACCTGTTGCGAAGTTTACTGAAAATAATGGTGTAATAAACAATTACAATGAGATTAACTTTCGATAAATCATTGTGCTTCACGTGGACAAGAGCTACAGGGGTAGACCAAGGTTAGAATATGTTAATGGGGTTAAACCTGCATTTCATTGAATAACAATATCTCACGAGTGGTTTCATTCGAGGATGTGACACTCGGCATATAAACTAATCATTAAAAATAAGTTTTTTTATGTGGTGTATATTATGAGATGAAGGGGGTGCAAAGTGGGGATTGAAGGATTCCTAACGGAGCGTGTATCTCTTAATCGATATAGGCGAGAAGTTTGAAACTCAGGGGAGACAAATGAGCTTAAAAATAGGTAAATAGGTGTTCGACCGTTTTTTCATAAATCCAATTTAAGGGACCCACGGGGAGGGGTGAAATTCTGGAAGAAAACGTCCACTAAGGAAGGATTTTAGGATATTCCCTCATCATCGCCCAGCCAAAACTGTTAAAGTAGAAACATGACATTTTGGGGATATGTTCGTTGCATGTCGAAAACGTCCATTAAGGATGGATTTTTTGATATTCGGGTTCTAAAGGAGTGTTAAGGGGGTTAAACCTGCATTTCATTGAATAACAATATCTCACGAGTGGTTTCATTCGAGGATGTGACACTCGGCATATAAACTAATCATTAAAAATAAGTTTTTTTATGTGGTGTATATTATGAGATGAAGGGGGTGCAAAGTGGGGATTGAAGGATTCCTAACGGAGCGTGTATCTCTTAATCGATATAGGCGAGAAGTTTGAAACTCAGGGGAGACAAATGAGCTTAAAAATAGGTAAATAGGTGTTCGACCGTTTTTTCATAAATCCAATTTAAGGGACCCATGGGGAGGGGTGAAATTCTGGAAGAAAACGTCCACTAAGGAAGGATTTTAGGATATTCCCTCATCATCGCCCAGCCAAAACTGTTAAAGTAGAAACATGACATTTTGGGGATATGTTCGTTGCATGTCGAAAACGTCCATTAAGGATGGATTTTTTGATATTCGGGTTCTAAAGGAGTGTTAAGGGGGTTAAACCTGCATTTCATTGAATAACAATATCTCACGAGTGGTTTCATTTGGGTTTGTGATACTCGGCATATACACTAATCAATGAAAATAAGCAGACACGTGTTTAAGGGTTTTTCGATGTGGTGTATATTATGAGGTGAAAATCGGGGGTTGAAGGATTCCTAACCGAGTGTGTATCTCTTAAACGACATAGGCGAGAAGTTTGAAGCTAATGAAGGATTTAATGGGGTTAAACCCGTATTTCATTGAATAAGAATATCTCATGAGTGGTTTCATTTGGGGATGTGACACATGGCATACAAACCACTAACCATTGAAAATAAGCAGACACATGTCTAGTTTTTGTTTTTAATGTCGTGTATATTATGAGGTGAAAGGGGGAAAATGTGACCGTAGAAGATTTTGATTTCTGTAATTTTATGATGTGTAGGCTACTTCTTTTACATTGGATTTTGTGTTTAGTCAGTGTGTTTAATTTGTCTCATTTATTTTATATTAACGTTTGTGGTCGGAAACTGCGTTTTGATTTGGAGTCGAATTTTATACATGCGATGCGACGTGACGTTCATGAGATTTTGATATGTATATGCCACTAGCTGAAGTTCCCGTGCTTCGCTACTGGTTATAAATAAATTTAAATGTGAAGGTGACAGTTAAAACAGGGGATAGGCGAGGAGCTGCGCGAAGGGAGAGTAACGATGGAACATTTCGACCAACTACATCGCTCGGCGTTGACCGTGTTTTATTGCACAAATTTAGGTTTTATTAGCTAACCGTTGGAGATACATGAAAAGTGATAAGGACCTCTCGGATAGAAATTTAAATTTTAAGCCTCGTGTATGCCATCAAAAGTTTGCGAATTCTTAGCGTTCTCTTTTTATTTGAAATTGAAATATGAAAGTTTGAAACCAAAGGGTGTAGTGACGTCACTAAAATGATGGACCATCTTTAAATAGTGCAAAATATTGCAATCAAAAGTAGTTATCATATTAACCAGATACATCAGCAACTTCCCTGTAAAATTTCATGTAAATCGACCAGTGTTTTTTGGTGATTTAGTAATACACAGACACACAGACACACACCATCTCATTTTTATATATTAGTATAGATGTAGTTTCTTCATGTAGTAAATAAGTACGATGTTATTTACTTAGTAATTAGAAAGTACCCATGTTTAAGTACAAGAGGAGCCTGGTCATGGCTTCAAATGATTACTATGAGAATTATTGCTGACGTCAGTTACCTGTAGATTTACTACGGTACTGTATCTGTTGAGGGCAGTGAAGGATGTGATTTTCTGTACAAATTATTTACTCTTATAGTCATCTTTTTGACTCATTGCGTGTATAGGGAGCTGCCGTAGTACCTCTAAACTGAACCCAACGTCTTAAGTAGAAAAGAGGTCGTGATCATTGTGTGGTTAATCATTTTAGGTTACTGTTTCATTTTGGTTGCTACAAACTATTCTGGTTTCGTTAGTCTTAGTCAAGACTTATCATAGTTTTTGTATTCCTGATTTGTAATACAAAAGACAACCGGTACCGTACAGTTTAACACTGTCAACAATGAAAAAATGCAGCATAAAACATTAGGATTAATAAAACATAAACGTCAACATATTAGTAGTAGAACACTCCTTAACGGAGAGTATAATATATTGCGCGTGATACCTTCCGTCATAAGGTAAATATTCAAAATCTCCCGTAAGAGCAGCGGCATCAAGAGTATGAAATTAGACCCAATATGTCACATTTAGACGACCACGTGGATTAGCGGTTAACATTCTCGGCTGTCGCCTTGGAGATCCGAGTTTGAATCCCAGCTCTGCCGAGAAATTTTAATTCTGGTCTGAGAGCTGGAACGGGGTACACTGCGCCTCCCGAGGCAAAACTTGGAAGATGTTTTCCGTGGTTTCCCACTTCTACTCGAATCAAATACCGGGATAGTTCCTAACTGAAGGCAACAGCATCCTCCTTTTTAATCCTCACCTGAATTACAAATACACACACTACTACAGCCATCACAGTAACACATGTTATTAGAAAATATTCATACACACTCAATTTCATGGGGCTACATGGCCATGATGTCGCGAAGCCTCTAAATCAATCAACAATAACAGAATCATTTAAGCGTATATAATCTTATAATAATTAGTTTCGTGATGATATCTCCAGCCATTGTTACGTTAGGCCGTGTGCAGGGTTAGCCGATGTAGGCCTATTTAAAAAAAAAAAATTAATTCCCTATGTCGAACCCTATTAATAAAATTTAAAAAAATATAGGCCCAAGTTTTCTGATTTTTATGGCGTTCAGATTTCTAATGTTGTTATCGTGGTTTGGATAGGAAAAGGAGGCCAATGAACTGGTGTTTACGGCTCGAGCTATTGTAGTCGAGGAGAAAATGGAGTGGCATGGCCCCTTTCAGAAACAGGTGGAAACCTGGTAGCCACTTCTTGAGCTACTGTTGCCGTTGAGTAAATGGAGTGGCATGGCCTCTTACCGAGGTAGATGGAAACTTGGTGGACCCGTCTTGTGCTACTGTTGTCATGGAGATGGCCTGCCTTGCCATTTCTTCATCAGTTAATTTTCTGACTTTATTAGACTTTGCTCGAGTGCAAAAAGGCCGATATCAGAAGAATGAATGACAAGGACTATCGAAAATTCATGCAGCCAGAGTTTTATTCTGGGATTCTGAAGTACAGTATGTGTATGCAAAATTTGGTTGAGATTGGAGGAAGGGCGTAGATTTGTATACGGAACAAATATACATGCATGCATACATACAGACTTTCACTTTTATATATTAGATTGTTGAGTTATACGTGTTTATTGTCTGGTTGTTTATGGTCTTTAAATCATTATTAGCATTATTATTCAAAATTATATGATACATAACTCATAGCATTCATGATTGTGACGTTGCTAAGTGTGCTATTTACAACTACAATATTCGCGGGCGAAGCCGCGACGGGTAATGCTAGTGCAATATAACCCTTCAATACTTTATTGCGCAGTTGTAGAGCAACTTGCTCAGTGTGAACATGTCGTCCGCTGAACGTAAGAGACGTTTCTTGTTCTGGATTTGTACTTGTCCCCGCAACTTTCAATACAAAAATAGCTAACTTTGTGTATCAACAACGTAATAAAGGAACAAGTTTACAGACCTATTCTCATGCAAATGATGATGATGATAATTGTTGTTTTAAGGGGCCTAACATCTAGGTGTTGTGCAAGTGTTGTAAACACGTGCTCGCCTGTAATATAACCATTTTAGAGGGGTTAACAGGTACCAACAGCGATAGCTACGCTCGCTAAAGCGCAGCGCTAGGTCATGGGGCCAAGCTATCTGTGGACTCAGTAGTCGAGGGTTTGCGCCCCACCTTCGGGCGTCCTCGAAATGGTTTTACTAGTCTAAAATGATATAGTCGCGGTCGGCTCGCGAAGCTAAAAAGATGTTTAGATGAATAAATAATTTTTTCAGGTGTGTTTAATATTTTTATTTTATTTCTATTTAATTGGGTTGATTAAGGGGTTTGACAGTGGGGGATCTGACTTAATATTCGCAAAATGACTTATAGGGATTTATTATTTCGTGATTTGACTTAGCTATTGACCGTCACAACTTCACTATTTAGTTCACTGCAGTTTGGGATGATGTTCGCTTATTATGCTAGATGGAGCATAGCTACTTATCATCACCGCTCGCCATGGTGTGGATGGTTTAATAGTCGTTTACAGCGGCAGCTTCAGCTTGGTGAGTGGATAGCGTGTCGGTTTACTAACCCCAAGATTGCAGGTTCGCTCCTGGCTGTGGTAAGTGATTTTTGAAAGGCGGCAAAAATACGACACGCATGTCTTACGATGTTGGCATGTCAAAGAACCCATTTGAATTCAGTAGGCCATGTTCACAATGGCAAAATTAATCTCGGGAATTTCCGCCAACACAAAGTTCCTCATTTCTCTACTAGAAGGCGCTATAGTGTTCAAGGAGCTTAGATATCTAACCTCCTTGACTTTCATAGTGATTCAAGGAGCAACGAAATTCGACATGCAAGCTACCCTCTGGGTATCAAATTACAAAGCTTGCACCCGGCAACCGAGGCCATACGATATTATTATTATTATTATTATTATTATTATTATTATTATTATTATTATTATTATTATTATTATTATTATTATATAACAATGTAAAAAGATCTGAATCTGTTAACTTTTTAAATTGATATTTTAGGAAGTAAGAGAGACCACTAGTGGGTTGGTTTTTGAAGTATGAAAAGAGAACAGACCTGTAGTAGGTTTTTGATTGAAATAATAGTTGTTTTTAATAAGCCTCGCTTTGACTTGGGGAATAATGTTATGAAAATGGATTGGTGGTATGTGCCGAATGCGTGATATTTTAATCGAACCCACGACCCACAGGGCACCATCCCAAGTAAGTCGGCCGTGGCGAACCCCACAGGCAGGTACCCCGCGATGTCGCAGGACGAGTAAAAGCAATATAATGAGTTGTCTGACTGGGTTATTGTTGAGTAAAGTTTTGTTCTGTAGCGGGGAGTTTGAAATTTGAAGCGCTCTGCTCTGATTGGCTGCTCGGGTTTTGGAGCTGCCAATCAGAGCCTGGCAGTGCCTGGCTGCTTTGAATTTGTTTCAATATATTTTAAATATATTTTAATGGACTTAGGAGTTAAAAAGTAATTGTTTGGAGGGTGTTTATTGATTATTAGGTCTAGTTTAGCTGTATTTCAGTGGTTGTTAAGCGAACTGAGTGTAATTTATGGTCAATATATCTGCCGAAACGCAGGTCAGTAATTGGCGGCTGCCGCGCTTGACCGGGCTTCCTGAAGTGTACTGGGTTCGAGTTCTCTATTGTTCGAAAGAAGATTTGTGAAATTTGGCTTCTCCTGTCCGTGGTTCATCATCCTGGGCGAGCTGGAATGGCCCTTACTCCCCAGGCAGATTAAACCACGGTGCCAGGGTCCTGAGTTAAGAGTTAGCCCCGTGAAGTCGGGTGTGTTTACATGGTGATGGCTGAGAGTTGCTGTAGCAAGCTCAGCAGTTGTGTAAGTGCAGTGGTGTGAGGTACTTGAGGGGGTGTTGGTTGTAGGGAGAGTAGGGAGGGGATATGTTTGGTCTGTTGCTTGTGCTTCAATTGCCGGTGTTTGATGGCGTTTTTTAAGGTACTTGCAACCTGGGAATGAAGCCGCGTGCTTGCCTCCACAGTTTATACATGTGGGGGAATCCTTAGGCACCGCGCAGTCAGTATGATGGTGTGAACCGCCACACCGATTGCACCGGGCTTCCTTCTTGCAATCTCTTGCAGTTTGGTACAAGCGTTGGCAATTTAAGCATTGTATAATGAGTGTTGGATGTGGTCTTGGAGGAGGGTGCTGCGGCACCAGGGTTTTTGAAGGTGTAGGTTGGGATAGGAGGGGCTGGGGACCAGGTGTAGCGTCGCTCTTTGAGGAAGAAGCAACTGCTTGTGAGAGAGCTGTTTTTTGAACTGATTGGGAGCCTTCAAGTTCATGTCCGTTTGGCAGAGTGATAGGGCTGGTAATTTGAGTATAGTACTTTCATGTTTGCGCTTTGGTTTTTCGGTAGTGTGTTTTTCAGGGGCCAGAGAGATTTGAACTGTTGGAATGATTTCGAGTGTATGAATTGTTTCTGTATGTTTGATTGAGGTGAACTTGGGCATAGGTGGCGTGATTGAGATGGTTTGGGATTGCACCTCACTGGTCTCCTGGAGTTCAGTTTGAGTGTGCTTATCTTTAGGATCTGCTGGGTATGGACTCAACCAATCGTGCGGGTTAATGGCTGAATGTTGCTGAAGCGCTGTACTCAAGTTGTCAAGATGTATCTCATGCGTTGGGATGACTGTCACATAATGTTGACAAGTCTCCTCAATGATCCTGGAATGGGGAGCAAGTGTGTGGCAGATGGCCTGTCTGAGTGTGACGGGATGTAGGTTGCGAGGAGGGTGGATCATAATCATAATGCTCCTTTTAGGGAGATCCTCTTTTGGATTGTCAGCATAAAGCTCTTCTGACGTATCCATTTCAAGAATTCAGTTTTTTCGTGTAGATGAGCGTGTGTCCCTGAAGGTATCACAGGCCGGATCGGCTGGATCGTACTCTTCAGGATTGATTGTCTTTGCGTGAGGAGTTCATGTCTGTTAATGAGGAAGCGGAATGAATGAGTGGAGAATGAATGAATAGGTCAAATGCTTGGCAGACCTTAGGGGAACCTAGTTTTGCCTCGCCCAAGAAATACCAGTCGTTCAGGGTTTCCAGTTATTAAACGGATGGGTCGCGACAGAGAACGCGCTGGTTAAATTAAAATTTAATAATTAATTAATAGTTATTAATTAATTATTGGCTGCTGGGAGTCAGAAGGGATGAGTTAAGCTTGGTGGCAACTCGAAATGATAGGATTTTCTTGATATGGATGGTCTGAGGGTGGGCTATAAGCTTGGTTGCGGACGACAATGGGTAACGGTTGGAAATGGTATTGTTGCTTGAATAATGCAGGACGGGAAGGGATTTGATTATTGGTTGGATATGGTTAGATTGAGTCGGAGACTCGGCGGAAGGTGGACCATCAATTTGCATCGATTCTTGAAGTATTCGCTGATCGTGGCGGGAGCTCGGTGCAGTAGCTGCTGTCTTGCTCGGTAGCTAGCTAGCGAATTGAAATGGTTTTCCGTGGTTTCCCCATTTTCAACTCCAGGCAAATGCTGGGACGGTACCTTCTGACAGGCCACGGCCGCTTCCTTCCACATCCTTGCCCAGTTTCATTCATCTTCACCTCTCATTAACTCATTTCACAAGATTGCCGTCAGGAAGGGCATCTGATCGTAAAATCCATCTGACACATAGAATTTCATTGCATCTCATCCTCGACCCCGTTGTAAGCGGGAATAATAAGGGGTAGACATACATATACACAGGGGTTAACAGGTATTTATCATATGAAAAACATATCTATTATTCGAAATGTAATGGTTTTCAGTCAGTCAACACGATTGTAACCAAGTGTAAAGGGTGTGCCCTAGTCCTGAACCAAAAAAAAAAACCATGAGAGTAACTAGATCACCAGTTTCGATCGTCAAGCGATCATCATCAGATCTTTTACACTTAAGTTACTAAGTATATGTCTACAAATATGATTGACGGCATTTACAATATAGAGGCCTATACTTATTTAGTTGCATTAGTTATTTATTAGTTATTAAACTAGCGCAACTAGTCAAGATTTATCAGGTTATAGCTAGGGCCCTGCACGGATAAACAAAACGCATCCGCCCCGCATCCGCACAACTTTTTTCCCCCGCAAATCCCACGTTTGTTATCCGAATCTACTTGCATTACAAAAATATTTATAATTAGATAAAGCATAAATTACTAAAGCATCATATTTAGGCTATGTATTGTACCCGATTGTCATCATGTGGACCATGTGTTCGTATCCCAACTAACTCACGGTCTTTCGAGGTATGGGACGTTCCTGCCCACTATACGACCACATGCTCAGGATTTGAGTCTACCAGGTAACTACTCTACAGGAAATACACAACACTTTCCTAAAAATGAACAATTTACTGGTCTAAAATCATGGCTATACAACAAATACAAATAAAGGACAAATTATATTTAATTCCCACAAATAAAATAGGGTTATTCTGTGAGCTTTCTTCTTAAAATAGTGCTACACTGCACTCAAATCTAATTCTAGCATCCTGTCAATGATATTTTCAGACTTCCATGGGTTTCCATAGTGTTCATCAAGTGACACAATTTTAGTTAATGGTAGTATCATAACACAAAAATCACACATCACATAAAAATGATATTAATAAAACATTATTCCGTTTCTTATGGCATTTACCTTGATTAGCATGAATTCATTCTTTTCTGCAATCATTAACAAATATTTGTTGTGTTGTGTGAATCATCTTCCCTCTTTCCATCCACATGAACGCTTTAAGAAAAGTGGTACTTATCCCTTCCAAAATAAACATGGATAGAATATTTTATAGTTTCACCATATAACGATTTTCTGGGTCTTGTCGGGCTTATCATCGTTACAAATGTGTCATGTTCTGGGAAAATACATACCCGTCTGCATAAATTAGCAGGAATGGCAAAATGCACTCAAAAAAAGATGCCTACAATATTTTGGTTCAGCTTTCCTCCTCAGAGAATAACTGAGCCAAATATTATCTGATTTCTATGATTCAACAACGTATGTGAGTTGCAACCCACCGTTCAATTCAATTGGCATCATCATATACTCAAATCTTAATTGCATATTGAAATATCGAGATTCCTCAGTGTCCTATTGTGACTCTTACTTACAAGGGACCGGTCGAACGACCTTCCTCCCCCTCAGCAGGCAATACAATTCGTTCCAGCTGGCTAGCTAAAAATGGCCGCCGCAGAAGTGGTCTATGACCCCTCCTCTCTCTGCTGTCAAGATCAAGGTCAGGTTTGTTTACAAATTGCAGTACTGGAGTAACGCTAAGTGTGGCTCCTAAGTAATTGAATAATTTAAATATTTAATACCTATCCTTATAGTGTCTTGGGCTCAACTGGCTCCTTAATTAACATTCAAGGCTGGGGTGGAATTCTAGTGATAGCCTTGCCGTTCTAAGGTGACTACTAGTGGCTTTTAGACGCGCATCATAGTGAAAATCCACGACTTTCACCAGCAGCTGTCAATAAAATATAAGGAAATCTGCGTTCCTAAACGACGAATATGATCCTTACCTCAGGGTAGGTCATTAATACACACATGCTCACTGCGTCTCGACGGACGTCAATAGTGGCATAATTCAAGCAAGCGTTGGATACAGACAGGCTCTGTCCAATTCGCTGCGTATAATACAGTATGCTCAAGGGCGATACTACTCGTAGATTCAGCCAACTTCTCACCTAACGCGCAAGCTATACTAGTTTGTCCCCGCAATATTTATTACGTAAATCACTGGATTCTACGTTAATTCTACACGCTTACATGCGGCTCAAACAATACTTCACATAGATGACTCAATTATTAAGGCACCCGCGTTCTCTCTGTCATACCACTTAAGCCAAAGCTTTACATAGCTCCTAACAAAAATGTAATAAAATTACTGGCTTACTTTACTTTAATGGTCCTCAAACATAATCCTAAAGATTGACCATATCAAATATTCATTCATATTTCACTGACACTGAAAAAGCTCTCGTATATCTCTATATTTCACGTTACACTCTTACTGTTTACCAAAATACAGTATCTTTATATTAGACATAACACTATTTGAACATTATTTAGGCCAAAAATGCCTATTACTTTACTGTTGCCGACCCCATAATATTATTATTATTATCATTTAACGTTACCGTTACATCCATCACTATTTTTGCCTGAATGGCCTTAAACAAATCACCTTCCAAGCCATATTTTATTCAAGACGAGTGGTGAAAACTCGTTCAGTAAGTGACTATTACATCTTATTCTCAAAGTGATAAATCGTTACATGGTGAACTATTTAGTTATAAAGACATTATAAAAAATAGGTACTCACATTTTCCTCTTTGCTGGATAGTGCCAGCGCTTCAGCTTTAGCGCTACCATGACGCTTCAATTAAGCCATCATGTTATCCTTTACACAACACTTAGATTCACACACTTTCCACATGATACACATATTTTTATCAGTGGCTTTTATCATTGCTATACACTGCATATTAATCACTATACACATGAACACTTTAAATCACTATTTCACAATTTATGTACATTTATCCACTACATCACATGTTGATCCTTAAATTGGACTTCTCCTACGCCTGATCTCAGAGATGCGATGCAATTATGACAACCGCTGGTCTCCGTGAAAATCTAACAGCGTTTTACGGACGTTCGATCCTCGTTCCCTGCAATCTTGTTCAGCTCACTATCCAGATTAGGTGGCAATGATTTCCAAGCTCCCATCATTGTAGTGATCCTGATGATGATGTCATATATAATTCTGACAATACCTCCCGGTATAAGAACTGTTCAAAAACATTATAAGTTCCTTTTCGCTGTGACGAATTTATATTTGCGTCAGATAATAGGTAAATATCTGTAATAATTTACTTTCGACGCGCTTCATGATTACTTATGAAGCTTTATAACTTGCTTCTATTGTTCTCCAACGGCGGCGCGTTGATACTTTAACAATTGGCGCGCTACTAGCAGCGTCTTAGTTACGTGTATACTGTAGAACAACTGTAGAACAACTGTAGAACAACTGGCTTGGCTTGCCTTGCTCCCCATATATAAAGGTTTCTCGTACAAAATAGTCCACTGGACACATGAGAGCGACTCCCTTCTTGAAATAATACCCCTTCAGCCGAAATGACATCTACATCTTGTTTATTTATGTGTGGAGGTTTCAAAAACATTCGCGTGCCGGCGATCGCTTCGGCCAATTAATTACAATTAATTGCCTTAGTTCAGCGCGTGGGTACGCCATCGTGGTAATTCCCCGTTGACTGGTCACAAAGTCACTGCTCTCGAGCGTAGGCTAGGTTGTAATGCGTTCATTTGGAGATATAGGCCTTAATTTAGGTGAAAAACCACTCCTAAATTACCTCTCCGTGAATATATTCACCTGGGTGTATATTTCAATGCATTTCAATACTCCACTTGGCTGTAATTAATTAATTTCCATGAGCCATCATCCCTACCCTCAGTTTCACCGTTGTCAAGCGGTGGATACCCGGGTCATTAATTTTGAGCTGTATTCCTGCTCCAGACGTAAATAGTACGGTCGGCGCCTAGGCTCTCCGCCCACTTGCTAAGGGTCATTTGTAAAACTTCAAACTGGCCTCCTCTCATTTTCGTATGCTCTGAAAATGTATATTTCCTTGCATTTGGCTACAATTCTTCGCTTAAATTGCTATGATATTCACCTATAGATCGTGAAATCACGCTACCTAATTATATGTCAGTATACCTCTCATTGCTCTTTGGGTTCCCTGAATCGCTCCCCCGCAGAGATCAATGGGTCGACTCCAGGCATAACCATGGGCCTGGTCTTCTCTGATGAGACCTGAGTTCGATGCCAGACTGCCGTGACTGATTGGGCACATCTTTCCCCTGCTAAGCTCGGAAAATTCATTTCATAAGTGCATTTTTCGGGCCTTTCAGATGGCATCGACTCCATGCAATATTTACTTTAAGCGGTCAGTGCTCTCGGCAATGGGATCTCTCGTTCCCCACTCCACTCTGTCTGCTTTCTCGTAGACTCCCGTTCTGCCTTCGCAATTGTTCATTCATCCCCTCTAGCTCCGTAGCGGCCTCCCTCAACTGGTCATAAAGTTCCTGCAGTTGACAGCTGCATTCTCCCTTTGTATCCGTTAGGTCTGCGAGCTGGTCGCTTCGCTCCGTTCCTTCCTGAGACTGCAAGCTTTTCTCAAGATTCTTTCCGTGCATACGTAATGATTCCCCGTCCACTTTGGTGTGCAATGATTGCTCCTCTCTTGTATCATAGTCTTCTGGTGGACTATATAACTTCAAATTAGCTGCATTTACAACAACTTCTCTACCTGTTGCTTCGTCTTTGATCCGATATGCATTATTTTGCAGATCCCTTATAATCAGGTAGGGTCCGTGATAAGCATGCTGAAATTTCTTATATTTCCTGCTCTCTGGATCTGAACTGGCGGGTTTCTTCAATAAGACGTATTCCCCTACAAGTAACGGTCTGTGGTAACGTTTCCTCCTGTTTCTCCGCTGCCGTCTATCTGCTTGTTTCTTGAGATACTCGAACGTTCTCTGGATCCTCAACTCACGTCCAGGTTGCGCATCGATGGGTGTCCGAGTGACATTATTCCATGGCCTCTCTGGTCTTC
The DNA here is from genome assembly GCA_946902985.2 of Meconema thalassinum. Classification (NCBI taxonomy): domain Eukaryota; kingdom Metazoa; phylum Arthropoda; class Insecta; order Orthoptera; family Tettigoniidae; genus Meconema; species Meconema thalassinum. Next base: position 168,155,668 of record OX336391.1, read on the forward strand.
TATCGACATGTAGGCTCACTGGCATCTCTCCTGTCGCTTCGTGTACGGTATTGTTGATACAATACTCAATAATCTCAAGTACGTCAATCCATTTCCAGTTCTCAGTAGAGCAATATATCTTCATGTACTTTTGCAGTTCCCTCATAACTCTCTCGGCGGAATTCGACTCCGGGTGTCGAACTGTGGACAAAATCTGTCTTATGCCCAGATTCTCCAACTCCCTGCGAAATTCTATGCTGGTAAAACAGCTCCCATGATCCGATAAGATGTTCTCTGGCTGTCCTAACATAGGAATGATTCTTTCCTTCAGCCTCTTAAGTACCCGTTTTGTACTGGTTTTCTGAATTGGACACAGGACTACCATTTTTGAAAACACGTCTAGTGCAACTTGAATGTGTCTATTTCCTCTTCTAGCTCTAGGAAGCGGCCCAAAGTTGTCCAGTGCCAGAAGCTGACATGGCTTCTCTGGTAAGAGTGGTATAGGTTTCTGCCTCATTAAGTACGAGTTAGGCTTGACTCGTTGGCACATATCACATGTCCTGATTGTGTACCTGACTGTCTCTCGAAGTTTTGGCCAAATAAATGCTCCTTTAAGCAAGGCAACAGTCTTATCTACACCGGAGTGACCAAAAGCTCGGTGTGCTAACCATATTAGCCTTCTCTGCAATGCTGGTGGTACGACTATCCTGGGTTTGGTGTGATCTGAGTCGCTCCATTTATGTAACATCTGGTTAAACCATAGATATTCCGTTGATAGTGCTTCAGCTTCCACATCCATCGGAGTTCCTCTATCCAGCTTTCCCTCGAAGTAATTAATCATCAACCGTATCCAGGGATCTTCACGTTGAAAAACGGTGATGTTCCTCAGATCTTCTAAGGTCTTCTGATCTCTATCTTCAATCTCGATAGCTAGAACTCTTCTTCATCAGCTGTAGGGTATCTGCTCAGCAAGTCAGGTATGATATTGTCCTTCCCCGGGCAATACTCTATTTCCACTTGAAATTGCTGTATGTACAGGGACCACCTTGTCAGTCTTTGACTCGACAAGTCAGTTTTCAGCAGGAACGTTAGGGCTTTATGGTCTGTTCTCAATATAATTCTAAAACCATAAACTAGCTTTCGCCAATACTGTAAGGCATACAGTATCGCGAGTAATTCGATCTCCGTGACCGTATAATTCTTTTCATTAGGCTTCAACCTTCTGCTGATAAATGCAATGTAAGTTTTCTCCTCTGGCCTGTCCACATTCTCCTGATATAACAATGCTCCGATCCCTATAAATGATGCGTCAGTCTGGATAATAAATTTCTGAGTGTAGTCAGGATATCCCAATTTGACATAATCTAACAACATCTGTTTAGATTTCACGAAGGCTTCCTCGCATTGTTCCGTCCAGCGCCATCTTCCTCCCTTCTTAAGTAAGACTTGGAGTGGTGCTACGGTCTCGGTATACTTCGGACAATGGTTTGAAAAGAATCCAATAACGCCTAGATATTGCCTTACGTTCTTTACCTTCGTTGGTCTCGGGAAATGTTTAATGACTTCCAATTTTCCCGGATTAGGTCTGACTCCTTGAGCATCTATCACGTGGCCTAGAAATTTAACTTCTCTCTGAGCAAAGTTAGACTTCTTTATATTGACCTTAAAATTAGCCTGACTTAGGTCATATAACAACTTGCGTAGATCTCTGACATGTTCTTCGATAGTTTCATATGTCAGTAGTATATCATCTACGTAACATATGGTTGTAGCTTTTACTTCTTCGGACAGGTTCCGATCTAGCGCTCGTATCAATGCTGAACCTGCTGTTTTTAATCCAAATGGAAGAAGCACGTATGAATATGTGTGCTGGTCAAATAAAAATCCAGTTAACAAACTTGTTTTCTCTTCCAGAGCAAGATGGTGAAAACTTGCCGTCAGATCAAGATTTGAGAACACAGTCTTTCCTTTGAACCTTCTGAGTACCTCCTTAATGGGCGGCACTTTATCAAATTCCGGTATGACCTTGGAATTCAAATTTCGTAGGTCCAGGCATATCCTCACACTTCCGTCCTGTTTAGGTACAACTACCAGTGGGCTGACATAGGGTGTGGCTGTCTTTACAATGACGCCTGCTTCTAGCATTTCCTGTATTGCTTCTTTGACCTTTAAATAATGTTTCTCAGCTACAGGATACGGCTTCTGTTTAAATGGTGTCCAATCGCTGACTTGGAACGCATATTGGAAATTCTTGATCCGGCCAGGTCTCGAATCGAAGACTCCTTTATACTCAAATAGCAGTTCCCTTAGCATTTGCTTATGTTCTGGACCAAATTTAGCTTCTTCAATCTTCTCTTCCAGGCATTCTTCAAATTTTGGTTCGAGATCCTTTTCGATGTCTGCGGCCAGTGTTGCCAACTCTTCCTCGATGTCTTCTGTTGTCGACACTGCATCCCCAGTCATATCTCCGTATGTATGCCATACGTATTCTTCTGGTCTCGTTTCATTATGCTTTAATGAGAGTTCTAACTCTTCCTTTCCCTCACTTGCGCGAAACATAACAATGTATTGCGAGAGATCTATAATAACTTTATACTCTCTTATGAAATCCATCCCAACAATGATATTAAAAGGCAGCTTATTCACAAGTAGGAAGCTCTGTGAGAATGTAGAGTTCCCTATATGCAAATCTAAAAATACTTGGTATTTGCATATCATAACTTTATCTGGTATGACACCTTTTATTTTCACACTTGAAATAGGTATTTTCAATACGTGAATTTTACTCTGGATTTCACTGTATAATGCCTGGGTTATCAAACACACTGTTGACCCTGTATCAATGAGACTTCTTATCTTCATACCCGCAATGTTTACAATAATAATGGGTAGTTCCCTTCTCACATTGACCGTCCTTTCATCGAGGTCTTCGATAAGCTCCTCAGGTTTGGCAATCCAGTTAACAACATTCACTGTATTCCATCCTGAACTTATCTCTCTTTGGTCATTTAAAGTTGGTGTTTTTTTTTCAATTGCTCCATTCTTTGTGGAGTTCTTCTGCCTGTCTTCATGCTGCTGAAGTTCCAGACTCTTGGCACCGTCATCATTTTTATATATGTCAGGTGACCTTCTATTCCTAATCGCTTCATCCCAATGAACTCGCGATTGTCTCGGATCATCTCCGCGCTCTTCCATGTATCTTAAAGATGCGTGATAACGTTCTTCCGCCTCTTCATCGAACCCGCGACTCTGCTCTTGGGATCTCCATCCTTGGTTGTTCCCATTTCGGCCGTAATTCCTTCTGTTATCAAGCTGCTGGTCTCTGGTACCACGCTGATTCCAGTTTTTCCTTCCTCGGTTACCACGGTTCGATCCTCCTCGATATGCTGGCCTCCAATTTTGGTTTTCGCGTCCTTCGCGTTGCCAGTCGGATTTTTCTGTTTCGGTGCTTGTAGATTTGCTTTTTGTCTGCACCTTGGTTGGCTCAATCGGTGTAGTCGTCATGTTAACTTGTTCCGCATTTCGACTTTGTCTTGTGTGCTGCACTGTGGTTAGATCGAGTTGTCTCAGCACCTCCTCCATATCGATTGCAGTTTTGGCGTTTGCCGAGATTAGCAGACGTTGTACTTCATACGGTAGCTGCTTGGCTATTGCTATGCACAAATCTGACTCTCTAAGCCCTTCATCAAGCTCTCGAAAACGGCACAATTTATTCACAAAGAATTCTCCGTACTTAGTCGGATTACTAGTACTGTAACGCCTGGAATACAAGTCCAATCTGAGGTTCTATTGCACGCTCGCGTTCCAGTATCTGCTTAAAAATGCTTGGCGAAATCCGTCAACGGTGTCGAACGTGTACCGAAAACTCCTAAACCATAGGGCACACTCCCCTTCGGTTAGTTTTTCAATCGCACTCAACCTGCGCTCTGGCGGTACCTTCGCGTCATTCAAGTACTCGGAAACTTCTTTAAGCCAGTACTTGGGTGTCATGTTAGAATTACTCCCAGAGTATTTCTTTGGTTTCTCATCACTAGCCCTTATAACTGTGACTATTTGACTTTGAACAGCATTTTCATGCGGTGTTGACATGGCAATTGGCATACCAGGTGTGGTATACGGGCTGTCACTTGGCATGGCTGCATTCTTTGGAGTGGGCTGCATTTCTATATCTGCCCATTTGTTTCTCCTATTCTCGTCTATACTTCCTTCGCTAGACCTAGGATTCCGCAACACAGATTCCTCCTGCGCGATCATTCTAGTCTCGATTTGGCTGAGTCTATTTTCTGCCCTTTCCAAACGAGCTAATACCTCTCGTTCTATTTTCTCTAGGCGATCTCGGTTTCTTTCTGCCATAGAAAATACCTTTTCCTTATCATCCTTAAGGTTTTCCTTCAGGTGGTTAATTTCCCCCGCTAGACTTTCTCTTACTTCGGCAAGAGTCTTATCACTGGCTTCAGTCTTTAAGCCTTCTCGAAGTTCTAATTCTTCTCGTAAGCCTGTGACTTCCTTTTGAATGTGACCTTGTATATGAGAGATTTCAGTCCTTATTTTCGTGATTTCTCCCTGGTCCTCGTCTTGTCTTTTATGGATAACTGCTAAGTCACTCTGAGTTTGTTCCAACTCTTTCTGCACTTTCCCGACTTGCCTCTTCATATTTGACATTATCTCCTTATTCTCTTGATCAGAAGTTTTTATTTCCTGTATTTCCTTGCATTGGTCAAGGATATTCTGATCCTGTTTTCTTAAGGCTTCGTCTACCGCCTTGGCGTAACCTGCCATTCGCGTATTCCATTTTATATCGCTATCCTCGAACCTTTGATCCACGGTCTGAGTGAACGTATTAAATTGCTCTAATTGACGTTTAGTATTAGCTTCATTCTGACTCTGAATGTCTTTAAGCTCCATGGACATACTGCTTAAACTATCGTTAATTTCACGCTGTGACTCTCTGCACGCTTGCAGATTATTCTCTAGTTTTAATTCTATAGACTCAAAGCGTTTACCGTTATCATCTTGCATTTCTGAGACCACACTAACAATATTCTTAGTTACCTCACGCTGGACAGACTCTTTAACGTCATCCATTTTCTTACTAACCTCTATTAGGTTTGATTCTAACTGCGTGTTTACTGTAGCCAATATCTGGCTTACCTCAGTCTGATTGGCATCCAATCTACCCGCTATTTCATCTTTAAATTCTCTAATTTCTTCCTTTCTCTTAGCATTAGAGTTATCAAAATGTTCCTTTAACTCAGCAATACACCTGAGTACGTCTTCAGTTCCAGCCATCCTGTACTTCTTAATTTGAGATTTAGGTAGGCCGCAGCTGAATATGCTGGCGCGTTCTATTGGAAAGAAAAGGATTCCGATCCCACGACAACAACAACAACATATTACCAAATGACAAAATTGACTATGGAATGGGTATAGACCCTCGTACCCGTCTGACAACAGTGTCTGACGTCTGAATATCATCTAGAAAGACTCACAATCGCTCAAACAAAGTTTGAGGAAAAATATTACTTTTATGGTTTTCCCCATGAAAACCATGCTATTATTATGGGTTTATCTGAATCCCATAAGCCACTCACGTACTGGGCGCCATGATAATGAAGAGATAACCATTATCATTCTGGTCCTCATTGTAAGACATCGGCCATATTCTGAATTATTAATAAAACCGTCCTAGGAGTGGTTTTTATTGCCGAATGCCCCACGTATGGGCCGTCATGATAATGAAGAAGGTAATGACATGCTTTTCCCCACACACCTGGGCGACATGATAATGATAAAATAACATTATCCATGCTTTGTGGTAGTTGCCCGGGCCAGTTTGCGCAATGCCAAGATCGCTCATATTGCACAGATGCAGGCGGTTCCATCATGAATTAATACCGTCCCACATTGCTTGGGCCATGATAATTAAAGGGATTTGTGTGTAAGTTACATTTACATTTAAGCATGTTCTATGGAGGATTATCAACACTTATTTTACGCGATGGCTTATTAACAAATGGGACGCGGCCTTTCCTATTCTGTCCTAATTTCTATGCTATATTTGCTTCTACCATTAATATCTTGGCCGACTTTAGCAGTACCTGTGACTCAATCCTAGTACAGAGACATCTCCTCCATGTACCCGATTGTCATCATGTGGACCATGTGTTCGTATCCCAACTAACTCACGGTCTTTCGAGGTATGGGACGTTCCTGCCCACTATACGACCACATGCTCAGGATTTGAGTCTACCAGGTAACTACTCTACAGGAAATACACAACACTTTCCTAAAAATGAACAATTTACTGGTCTAAAATCATGGCTATACAACAAATACAAATAAAGGACAAATTATATTTAATTCCCACAAATAAAATAGGGTTATTCTGTGAGCTTTCTTCTTAAAATAGTGCTACTCTGCACTCAAATCTAATTCTAGCATCCTGTCAATGATATTTTCAGACTTCCATGGGTTTCCATAGTGTTCATCAAGTGACACAATTTTAGTTAATGGTAGTATCATAACACAAAAATCACACATCACATAAAAATGATATTAATAAAACATTATTCCGTTTCTTATGGCATTTACCTTGATTAGCATGAATTCATTCTTTTCTGCAATCATTAACAAATATTTGTTGTGTTGTGTGAATCATCTTCCCTCTTTCCATCCATATGAACGCTTTAAGAAAAGTGGTACTTATCCCTTCCAAAATAAACATGGATAGAATATTTTATAGTTTCACCATATAACGATTTTCTGGGTCTTGTCGGGCTTATCATCGTTACAAATGTGTCATGTTCTGGGAAAATACATACCCGTCTGCATAAATTAGCAGGAATGGCAAAATGCACTCAAAAAAAGATGCCTACATTATTTTGGTTCAGCTTTCCTCCTCAGAGAATAACTGAGCCAAATATTATCTGATTTCTATGATTCAACAACGTATGTGAGATGCAACCCACCGTTCAATTCAATTGGCATCATCATATACTCAAATCTTAATTGCATATTTAAATATCGAGATTCCTCAGTGTCCTATTGTGACTCTAACTTACAAGGGACCGGTCGAACGACCTTCCTCCCCCTCAGCAGGCAATAAAATTCGTTCCAGCTGGCTAGCTAAAAATGGCCACCGCAGAAGTGGTCTATGACCCCTCCTCTCTCTGCTGTCAAGATCAAGGTCAGGTTTGTTTACAAATTGCAGTACTGGAGTAACGCTAAGTGTGGCTCCTAAGTAATTGAGTCATTTAAATATTTAACACCTATCCTTATAGTGTCTTGGGCTCAACTGGCTCCTTAATTAACATTCAAGGCTGGGGTGGAATTCTAGTGATAGCCTTGCCGTTCTATGGTGACTACTAGTGGCTTTTAGACGCGCATCATAGTGAAAATCCACGACTTTCACCAGCAGCTGTCAATAAAATATAAGGAAATCTGCGTTCCTAAACGACGAATATGATCCTTACCTCAGGGTAGGTCATTAATACACACATGCTCACTGCGTCTTGACGGACGTCAATAGTGGCATAATTCAAGCAAGCGTTGGATACAGACAGGCTCTGTCCAATTCGCTGCGTATAATACAGTATGCTCAAGGGCGATACTACTCGTAGATTCAGCCAACTTCTCACCTAACGCGCAAGCTATACTAGTTTGTCCCCGCAATATTTATTACGTAAATCACTGGATTCTACGTTAATTCTGCACGCTTACATGCGGCTCAAACAATACTTCACATAGATGACTCAATTATTAAGGCACCCGCGTTCTCTCTGTCATACCACTTAAGCCAAAGCTTTACATAGCTCCTAACAAAAATGTAATAAAATTACTGGCTTACTTTACTTTAATGGTCCTCAAACATAATCCTAAGGATTGACCATATCAAATATTCATTCATATTTCACTGACACTGAAAAAGCTCTCGTATTTCTCTATATTTCACGTTACACTCTTACTGTTTACCAAAATACAGTATCTTTATATTAGACATGACACTATTTGAACATTATTTAGGCCAAAAATGCCTATTACTTTACTGTTGCCGACCCAATAATATTATTATTATTATCATTTAACGTTACCGTTACATCCATCACTATTTTTGCCTGAATGGCCTTAAACAAATCACCTTCCAAGCCATATTTTATTCAAGACGAGTGGTGAAAACTCGTTCAGTAAGTGACTATTACATCTTATTCTCAAAGTGATAAATCGTTACATGGTGAACTATTTAGTTATAAAGACATTATAAAAAATGGGTACTCACTTTTTCCTCTTTGCTGGATAGTGCCAGCGCTTCAGCTTTAGCGCTACCATGACGCTTCAATTAAGCCATCATGTTATCCTTTACACAACACTTAGATTCACACACTTTCCACATGATACACATATTTTTATCAGTGGCTTTTATCATTGCTATACACTGCATATTAATCACTATACACATGAACACTTTAAATCACTATTTCACAATTTATGTACTTTTATCCACTACATCACATGTTGATCCTTAAATTGGACTTCTCCTACGCCTGATCTCAGAGATGCGATGCAATTATGACAACCGCTGGTCTCCGTGAAAATCTAACAGCGTTTTACGGACGTTCGATCCTCGTTCCCTGCAATCTTGTTCAGCTCACTATCCAGATTAGGTGGCAATGATTTCCAAGCTCCCATCATTGTAGTGATCCTGATGATGATGTCATATATAATTCTGACAATACCTCCCGGTATAAGAACTGTTCAAAAACATTATAAGTTCCTTTTCGCTGTGGCGAATTTATATTTGCGTCAGATAATAGGTAAATATCTGTATTAATTTACTTTCGACGCGCTTCATGATTACTTATGAAGCTTTATAACTTGCTTCTATTGTTCTCCAACGGCGGCGCGTTGATACTTTAACAATTGGCGCGCTACTAGCAGCGTCCTAGTTACGTGTATACTGTAGAACAACTGTAGAACAACTGTAGAACAACTGGCTTGGCTTGCCTTGCTCCCCATATATAAAGGTTTCTCGTACAAAATAGTCCACTGGACACATGAGAGCGACTCCTTTCTTGAAATAATACCTCTTCAGCCGAAATGACATCTACATCTTGTTTATTTATGTGTGGAGGTTTCAAAAACATTCGCGTGCCGGCGATCGCTTCGGCCAATTAATTACAATTAATTGCCTTAGTTCAGCGCGTGGGTACGCCATCGTGGTAATTCCCCGTTGACTGGTCACAAAGTCACTGCTCTCGAGCGTAGGCTAGGTTGTAATGCGTTCATTTGGAGATATAGGCCTTAATTTAGGTGAAAAACCACTCCTAAATTACCTCTCCGTGAATATATTCACCTGGGTGTATATTTCAATGCATTTCAATACTCCACTTGGCTGTAATTAATTAATTTCCATGAGCCATCATCCCTACCCTCAGTTTCACCGTTGTCAAGCGGTGGATACCCGGGTCATTAATTTTGAGCTGTCTTCCTGCTCCAGACGTAAATAGTACGGTCGGCGCCTAGGCTCTCCGCCCACTTGCTAAGGGTCATTTGTAAAACTTCAAACTGGCCTCCTCTCATTTTCGTATGCTCTGAAAATGTATATTTCCTTGCATTTGGCTACAGTTCTTCGCTTAAATTGCTATGATATTCACCTATAGATCGTGAAATCACGCTACCTAATTATATGTCAGTATACCTCTCATTGCTCTTTGGGTTCCCTGAATCGCTCCCCCGCAGAGATCAATGGTTCGACTCTAGGCATAACCATGTGCCTGGTCTTCTCTGATGAGACCTGAGTTCGATGCCAGACTGCCGTGACTGATTGGGCACAGTATGTCATTTGCTATAAAAAGCCTCCGTGGCTTAGGCGGCAGCACGCCGGCCTCTCAACGCTGGGTCCGTGGTTCAAATCCCGGTCACTCCATGTGAGATCTGTGCTGGACAAAACGGAGGCAGACAGGTTTTTCTCCGGGTACTCCGGTTTTCCCTGTCAAAATTCATTCCAGCAACACTCTCCACTATCATTTCATTTCAACTGTCAGTAATTTAATCATTGCCCCCAGAGGAGTGCGTCAGGCCTCGGCAGCCGGCACAGTTCATATCCTCGCCGCTAGATGGGGGCTTCATTCATTCCATTCCTGATCCGGTCGGAGACTGGAAGCAGGCTGTGGATTTTCATATTTTTTTTTCATGTCATGTGCTATGTTTAAAATGAATGCAACCCATTCCTGTTCGGAGTGTTAATTATGCTTAATGACATAATGTGAATGAGTTTATCTTAAATCATTTATTATTATTATTAATCTTGATAGGTCACATTGGACCACTTGAGTCGTTCCACAATCACTTCTTCTGCTTGGTTCTTGCGCTCTTTCCAGTACTTTTTCATTCTTTCAGATCAGGATTTTCTCAACTCATCTGAAATCTCCATAGGCTTTCTATGTGCCATTTCTGCAGAAAATTTGTGAGTTTTAAGAATGGTGTTATTTAAATTTTTCTCCTCGGCATCTGTTATCTTGAGTCCAACTGCTTTGAGATCTTGTTGGATTTCTTCGATCCATTTTCCTCCAGTTTAATTTCCTAGATTTCCCATCATTTGTTATGAAAAAAACAATGATGGAAAAATATGATATGGCATAAACATCCGGGTCCTAATGAAAAATGAAAATCCACAGCCTGCTTCCAGTCTCCGACCGGGTCAGGAATGGAATGAATGAAGCCCCCATCTAGCGGCGAGGATATGGACTGTGCCGGCTGCCGAGGCCTGACGCACTCCTCTGGGGCAATGATTAAATGAATGACAGATGAAATGAAATGATAGTGGAGAGTGTTGCTGGAATGAAATTTTGACAGGGAAAACCGGAGTACCCGGAGAAAAACCTGTCTGCCTCCGTTTTGTCCAGCACAGATCTCACATGGAGTGACCGGGATTTGAACCACGGACCCAGCGGTGAGAGGCCGGCGTGATACCGCCTAAGCCACGGAGGCTTCATCCGGGTCCTAATAATGTAATTAACAAAGTTCGGGTTGTATTCTAAAAATTATCCGCAATTTTTTTCCAAATATTATTCGCAGCTTATCCGCTACACGCAAAGCCATGCAAACTATATTCGCATGGCTGTAGTTATAGCCTATGAATTTTGTGTTAAGATATTGATAGTGGTGATTGACCTTCAAGTTAGCTTGCTTAGTGTGATTATGTGGTTGTTATTAAATGGTCAGGTTTGAGTGGATTGTGACCTTAGCTGATTGAGCGATGTGTGGTCGGGTACCGCGCAGCTCCTCTCACCACTGCACAGTGGGTCAAAATCGAAATCTAGGTGGACAAAATTATTTTTACGTTTTAATCATGAATTTAGAGTGAAAGCAACGTATATAATTTGTCTACATCATAATAAACATCAGTTAAGACATTTTTTTAGCTACGTCTACACATGCAAGGAATTGTCTATGACTAGGAGTTGGATAGAGCATTCAGTTATCTCTTCAGAACAATTTTCTACCCCTAATTTACTTTTAACAAAGTCACAAAGTTCCACTTTTGACATAATCGTCGAACCCAGTGCTTCAAACAGTTGTAAACGTGTGAGATCTGGTTGCGCGGCATCTTCTAAAACGTAAAATAACTAAGTAATTTGCAAAAAGATGCAAAAAATCTTATAACAGGCGTGAACTACAAGACTTTATCTACATTTTACCGACAGTAGTGGCTACGCTAGCTATAGCGCAGCGTTAGGCCACGGGGCCAAGCTCTCTGCTGACCCGGTAGACGCGTGGGTTCGAGCCCCACCATCGGCTGTCCTTGAAATGGTTTTCCGTGGTTTCCCATTTTCAACACCAGGCAAATGCTGGGACGGTACCTTCTGACAGGCCACGGCCGCTTCCTTCCACATCGTTGCCCAGTTTCTTTCATCTTCATTCCATCTCTCAGCCCGACGCGCAGGTCGCCCACGGGCGTCGACTAGAAAGACTTGCACTCGGCCTCTCCGGAGACCACACGACAAAAAAAATCTACATTTTAACATTAATTAAAAAGTGACGCACAGTGACGCGACATACTAAAAATCTAAGTGAAAATATAATTTTAAAAGTAATAGTTAAATATTATATAATGCAAATACAGCTAAAATTACGTAACAATTATGCCCATTAATAACTGAAACACTTTACAAAGATCATACCTTCAGCTGCATGTTCCATCTTAAAGCATCACACTAACCACAAAGATAACCAAACCACAGCCACTTACATTCACCCACCAATTCAGACTGCTCGAACAGTGGTGACAGATTTACACTAAGATGCATTTATATCACAGAATAATGAGCGGCAGTTATATGAGAATGCTGTAGAAGTAATACATTTTGATTTTTTAATTACGAAAATAAATATTTTTTCCTCCTAGATTTCGATTTTGACCCACTGTGCCCTGCTTGCACTGAACTAACAATCACATATAACTAACAAATCTTGACTAGTTGTGCTTGTTTAATAACTAATGCAATTAAATAAGTGAACATATTGTAAATACCTTCACCCATAGGCCTACTGGTCATCCAAGTGTAATTATTAATCGTAAGTAATTTTTAGCCTACTTTTCACATTTTGCAAAAATGAGGAAAGGTAGACTTAAGAGATCGATCCGGGCAAATGTCTGTCGGTCTGTCTGTCTGGCTGTGTGTGTGTGTGTGTGTGTGTGTGTGTCCCACTATCAACTCCTAAACGGCTGCAGCAATCGAAACCAAATTTGGTACGAGTAAAGATCTATACCGGAATATCTCAAGCCAAAATTTGAAAATGATGTCAGTTCTACCAACTGCTGAAAAAACGTAATTGAAATTTGAGCTCCATATTAGATATCTTGGAAGATATGAATGGGAGCTATTCAAAAATTGGCACACATATAGATAATAATATTTCAGTTTAATTTCCAGGAGGCCATACTTATCAGTGTTGCCAAAATGATTCTAAGCCTGACGATAGGTCCAATGTTTAAATGCATATACCTCTACGCTATCAATTGGCTTTCAACCAAATTTCGTATATACTATGTACATATAAACACACATGACTGAGCGTATTCGTAAGAGCCACTAGGGCTGCCAACTGTTAATAAATGGTCTCCCTATTTTCTTATCCAAATACCAATATATCAGAAAGTATGAAAGCCGCCAGCTTTAAACTATGCACACGTATAGTGCATGCCATTCTAGATTAACTTGGAGTAACTAATATACGTCAGTGCTACCAACATGATTCTAAGTCTGCTGATAGGACCAATTTTTAAATACATGTAACTTCTATACTACCAATTGGATTTCAACCAAATTTCGTATGTGCTATGTGCACCATAACAGATATGACTTGCGTATTCTTAAGAGCAACCAGGGCCACCAACTGTTAATAAATACTGTCTCTATTTTTTACCCTAATATCAATATAACAGAAAGTATGCAAGCCAACAACTCTAAACTTTGCAAACATATTGCACCTGACATTCTAGATTAATTTGAAGTAACTAATATACGTCAGTGCTGCCAACATGATTCTAAGCCTGCTGATAAATCCAATTTTAAAATGCATGTGATTTCTATACTAGCAAATAGATTTAATCCGAGATTGGCACAACAAGATATCATAATATTTCCGATTATTTCTGACCATCATATGCATGACATTGTTGCCAACATGATTTTACGCGCACTAATAGGTCCAATGTCTAACTGCATGTAATGTACATGCTATCCATTGGACTTCATCCAAATTTTGTATGTGCATTCTGTACCTTAAGAGATGGAACTAAGAATATATTCAGTCACCAGGGCTGGCAACTCTAGTAATCTATTGGGCTACATTAATTAGAAATTTTAATATTACCAACTTAATTTCGTCATTATTCTAGATAGGTCCATACAGATTAATCATTGGTATGAATTTTAAATTTTAAGAAAAGTAGGCTCTTTAGTTCGTCACGGAACTTCTTCTTTTTTTTTTTTTTTTTTTCAGGATTAGGGTACACCCATTACAATTGGACAAAAATATTGGAATGCAGCCGAAATACATTAGAAACCTCTATGGACACAAAATTGGCATGTGAAAAGCTAAAAGAAGTTGAAGACTTCTGTTACTTAGGAAGCAAAATAACCAGTGATGGACGAAGCAAAGAGGATATGAGAAGTAGGTTGGCTCAGGCAAAGAAAGCATTTCTACAAAAAAGGAATCTGTTGACATCGAATATAGATTTGGGTATTAGGAAGTCATTTTTGAAAGCCTTTGTCTGGAGTGTGGTGCCCTATGGAAGTGAAACTTGGACTGTTGGAGCAGCAGAAAAGAGGAGAATTGAAGCATTTGAAATGGGGTGTTACACGAAAATGATGTAGATCAGATGGGTACAAACGAAGAGGTATTAAGATGAGTAGGAGAGGAGAGATGTTACTGGCGACTACTAATGAAGAGAAGAGATAGGTTGGTAGGACACATACTAAGACACCCAGGAATAGCAAGCTTAGTTATGGAAGGAAGGGTCGAGGACAAGAACTGAAGGAGTAGACCAAGGTTAGAATATGATAAACAGATTGCCTCGGATGGAGGGTGTGGTAGCTATGCAGAGATGAAACGTTTAGCTCAGGACAGGGAGGCATGAAAAGCTGCATCAAACCAGTCGAAAGACTGAAGACTCAAACAACAACATTTTTTTCCGGATTTGGGCACACACACTTCAGTTACAATCGTGTTGACCGACTGAAAAACATTACATTTCGATTACTAAGGTAACACTGAAAAATGGCTTCCAAAACGATAATATCCATGATTCGATGTTGGTTGATTGGTTGGTTACTCAGTTTACGGGCTGCGACAACGCGGTCATGTAGCCCCGTGTACTTTGGGTGTGTGTAGAATTTGCCTGATAACCGGCGTTTATTGTGATGACTGTATTAGTGTGTGTATATGTTTTTTAATATAAGTACTGCAACTTATACTTTTTCAAATAGTTCCTACTTTTTCCGCCGAGTGCCACCCTCAACAACTACTAGGCCATGTTCAGAACTTAGCTACCAAACGCCACCGCAGTCGGCTCTTGGCAACGAACATAGAAACCTAAGAGCGTTGTTTACATTCTTAACCTATCCAATTTAGCTTCACACAGGTGCAATTAGTGGAAGGTTCTTTAACATGCCATAAATCTATGACATGGGACCGCCGGCTTTACTTCCCCTCCGAAGGAAGGCATACTGAGGGATTTTTAACGCTCTTAAAAAATCCGACGGCT
This sequence comes from Meconema thalassinum, assembly GCA_946902985.2. NCBI lineage: Eukaryota > Metazoa > Arthropoda > Insecta > Orthoptera > Tettigoniidae > Meconema > Meconema thalassinum. The sequence continues at coordinate 168,170,915 of OX336391.1, forward strand.
TCGGCCGAGTTTGAACCCGCTATTTTGGGCATAGAAGCTCAGCATGCTCAACGCAGCGGAGGAACTTTAACTTTTTTAAATTGTACACGTCACAAATTGTAGGTTTCAGCCTCTGGTCTAGGCAGCTTCGGCGGCGTGGTTGGTAGTTTGCTGAGCTTCTAACCCCAAGATCGCGGGTTCAAACCCGGCCGAAGTCGTTGGATTTTTTAAGAGCGTTAAAAATTCCTCATAATGCCTTCCTTCTGAGGGGAAGTAAAGCTGGCGGTCCCATGTCATAGATTTATGGCATGTTAAAGAACCTTCCACTAACTACACATGTGTGAAGCTAAATGAGGTTAAAAATGTAAACAACGCTCAGGTTCCTGCGTTCGTCGCCAGGAGCCGACTGTGGTGGCGTCTAGTAGCCAAGTTCTGAACTAGCAGTCGTTGACGGTGGCGTTTGGCGGCAAAAGTAGGAACTGCTTGAAAAATGCAAAGTCTGCAGTCTTTACATGAATGGAAACAGATAACACACACTAATACAGTCATAACAATTAACACCGGTTATCAGACAGATTCTACACACACCCAAAGTACACGGAGCTACATGACCGCGTTGTCGCAGCCCCTAAACTGAGGAACCAACCAACCAGCCTCTGGTTGGTGTCCAGAAAGTCAGTCGATCGGTAAATTTCGCTTCTAATGTGGAGGAATTTAGCAGATGGAAGTGGACTGTAATTGGATGACGTATTCACAATTGGATCTGGCTCTCCCCATATTGAGTATCAACTAATTGACAACGGTTTGAAGAGCACTGCCGAGATTGAAGAACATGGTATCTGGCGTGTTATGTATATTATCTGACAGTGGAAACCCACTCCACTTGCCGAGCCCATCGACCGCTGCTGGCCGCAAAGGGATGAACGATGGCCGGCCTCGTATTGATTGGAGGCTACACTCGACAACCCAGCCAACTCACCCCTCTCATTTTCAACAATTCCCTTCCATTGGTAACTTGCTTAATATTCCAAAATGTAAATTGTTATTATTCTGAAATAGTAATATTTACTTTATGAATTAACGTCCCTTTCAACTGCTGTATCATTTAATACACTGAAAATTCATCCTGGGGAAGCTTCTGACTAAAATTTTAGGGTGGGCCAGATGATATTATAGTTATTTCAAATAAAATATTGTTTTATATTTGACATTCACAACAACAAAAAGAAATAATAATAATAATAATAATAATAATAATAATAATAATAATAATAATAATAATAATAATAATAATAATAATATAAGGGAGCATTATCATGGGACACTAAAATTTAACATACCAATACTGTGGTGAGACATAAAGCACTATTTGGAGCTGAAACATTAAAGTTAATGCGGAAAGGTGACATAAACAATCATGTTCATGGAAATAAGATTGGTTGGATGCATCCTTGGTCCGAGGAAAACAGGAACAAGGAAATATACACCCATGTGGAGAACATAATTCACACCATGCACAAAAGACGAATGTAATTTTTTGGGCATTTAAATAGAATGATTAATGACAGGCTAACAAAACAAACTTTTAATAAAATTTTAAAACTTTAAGTTCAATCAGCGTGGTTACACGGACATTAAAGGATCTTAAGGAAGCCGACATTGACATTACAGATACATAATAATAGGAATTTATTTCTATTTAGATCTTCAGGATGGAACAAGAAAGACAAGGAAAGCAGCCACGTAACATTGAACAGCTCCGGAAGTAGAGATCAGAGAGGATGACGTGAATGTGGGCAGAGAGAAAAAAGACATGTGTCAAGATTTGAAGTAGGGGTGACTTTGCTAATTCTGAAGTACTTGAAATATACATTTTCTGTAGAGATACCCCAGTGCAAGAGACCAGATCAACTCACCAGTTGTGTTGATTAACTATTTAATTTTTCTTGGCTATGAATTTCGAAACGACAAGTACTGCAACCTAACGGTAAAATCGTGAAAACTTGTGTTATTTGTTTGAGAAGTATTTATAAAATCTCATGTACGGTATTTCTGTGATGCCGTTGTGGTAGTAATGTACTGTAGCATATTATTAGACTTATCTTATAGCAGAATTTGACAAGGTTCCGCCGATTTAACGCTAGTACCACTAGAATCAACCAAAAATCCCTAAAAAGTTACTAAATGAAAATGTATTCTAAAGTGTTATTTTAATTAGGCCTATCAGATGATTTAGACATCCCATGCCAGCTGAAATTTTAAAAACTCATTTGCCTATGTGAAAAATACCTACGGTAGTTATTATAATTCCATGTTAAGTTTTTGAAACCCTTTCCCTTTGTTTATCATGTTCACCATCAATTCCTTAATATTGCAGATTTAGCTGAGTCTCCCGTATTGATTGTACTTGCTCTGTAATAGTGCTATTCGATTAAATAAATGATAATAATAATGCACCATCGTCAGTTTCATGATTGCGGTGGTGGTTGTAATCGTAGTAACAGGAACATAGCGACACTGTAATTGTTTTGAATCCTTTCCAATGAAAAGGTTATAAAGTAATGTTGAATCACTGCAAGCTTGAGCGAGTACAAAAGATCTCATTTCTATTGCTCTTTTATACATTGCACAGTAGCGCCAGAGCAACTTTTGAGCCAGCAGGAATGCAGTAATATCGCAGCATCTCAGACAAACGACTCACTCGTGCATTCCTTTCAAGCTCCAGTGAAGGAGCCAATATTCTCCCCAATGACAGGCCTAGGCGATGCTTCTGTTCCTGACAACAAGATAAAATATTGCAAGCGCAGCATGAGCACCCGAAACAAGGATTGAATTGATAACAACGATCCTATTGCACAGAAGTGCAGTACTTCCCTGAATGTAGAAGAGTTAAGACAATGAAAAGCACCTGCTCACTATTGCCATGCAGATCAAGGTGCTGTACTGCTCGGGTCTAAGCTGCGTGAACCTGAGAGGAATGTGCATCGCGGACTATGAGAAGTGGTCGTGACGAGTGACGAGGTTTCTCGGTCCTTGCGTAGTAACAGAAGCAAATACATTAGTCGGTGACACACTCACTCATTCCCAACGCCACACTGGTTTCAGAAAAGATCCTATGTTAGCAGTATTGGAATAGACGAGAATGTCAGGTAACACGGCGGGCTGTTGACAGGCTTCTCAATTCTCGCGTGCTCCTTCCCTGCCTCTGCCCTTCATCCCGAACGTTCACAGAGCTTAGAGCCGACCAGTAGTTCTCACTCTCGAACCTGCTGTGCATCCCCAATGTTACAACAAATTTAACATTTTAATCAAAATCTATTTTAACGATAACATAAACTCTCTCTCTCTCTCCCTTGTTCTCCCATCCATCTCATTGCATGGAGGCTATTATTTCCTGTGGAGGCCCCGGTTCGATTCCCGGCTATGCCAAGAAATTTAATTCCGGTCTGAGGGCTGGAACGGGGTTCACTTCACCGCGGAAGGCAAAACTGATAACAGACGGGTTTGTTTCCTACCTTAGCCAATGGTTTTCCGTGGTTTCCCACTTTAAGTCCAGGAAAATGCCGTGATGGCACCTAACTTAGGGCCACGGCTAATTCCTACCCAAATCCTACCTTTATTGCAAGTACACGCACTAGTGTAGTCATCATAGTGACACAGGTTATCAGAGAACTTCTACACACACCCAAGTAGGGTAAACCTACTTTATTTCGTGACATACTTAATTTCGTGTCACCAGACATAATATTTATCCTGAAGTAAGGTAGGTGTTCCACACCGAGTTCCAACAGTCCTCAAAAGATGGCAGGAATGTCGTTACACGGGAAAAATGCTCTGAGAGGAAATCGTCACTGGGTGTCCGACAGGCAGTTGAGTAAATGGTATGTCCGCGAAAACCCGTTGTTTGTTAAGCAGCTCCTGTACTACAAGGTCGTTAAGGTAAGTTGTTGAGGTAATTATTCAAAACCTTCTATGCAGCCGTATTCTCTAAGGAAAATACTTGCAATCTCAGTCGTCAGAGTTGGATTTATATGCATTATTACTGAAATACCGGGTGAGTTAGCCGTGGTGGTTACGGCATGACTGATGGCAGTCGCTCACATCCGGGAGGCGAGGAGGTTCGAATCCCCCCGCCGGCAACCTTGAAGATGGTCTTCTGTGGTTTCCCATCTTCCTTCCAGGCAAATGCCGGGGTTGGTCCCTAACTATAGGCCACAGCCGCTACCTTCCAACTCCTCGTCCTTACATTCCAACTTCCCTCATTCCCTCCCCAACGGTACCTGTAGCTCACCCATTGGGTGTCCGTCTCGAAGCAGCTACAAAACTGGCGAGCCGAACATGTCCTCGGACACTCCCGGCACTAAAAGCCATACGCTAAAAAAAAAAAAAAAAAAAAAAAAAAAAAATTACTGAAATAATTGCTTAGCAAAACGACAACGACTCTTACGTTTTGTGTCCATTTCAGACACAATGGGGCCAACCCTAAGGACATGTGTGAAGAAGGACAACAGCAACAATCCTAAGAAAACGGGTTCTGTGAACAATATAAGACATGCCTACTAAACAGATGATCTTCGGGAAGCACTTCAGAAGGTGTTTTAATACACTTCAGGGGATTGGGACATCTTGGTCATCAGCCCCGTGTAGTTTGGTGTGTGTGTGTTGAATTTGTCTGATGACCTGTATTGTATAACTGTGATGGCTGTGGCAGTGTGTGTAACTGTATTAGAGATGGGGATAAAAAAAGGTACTGTACTCTCCTGGCATTTATCAGGAGGGAGTGTGGAAAACCCAAGGGAAAACACATTCAGGATGGCCGCTGTAGGCTGGAACCTCCACCACACATCAAACTACACATGTTCCTGATCAAGCCGGAAAATCCAACACACATCGGACTAGAGTAAAATCTTAATCCAGAGGAAAACAGAAATCCAAAAACAAGAAAATTGACGACTTCTGCGCCACCTGTAATGAGAGTTTCTTCTTCTTTATGTGCCATCTCCTCTCAGGAGGTTGGCAACCATCATAGAGACACTTGCTTTAGATGATGCAGCACGAAACAGCTCAATAGTGGAACAATTGAACCAAGTTTTCAGATTATCAATCCAAGAAATGCGTCTTCTACCTGGTCTTCTTTTGCCTTGTAGCTTCCCTTGAATGACCAGCTGCAGCAGATGATATTTCTCTCCCCTCATCACATGACCCAGATACTGCAGTTTTCTAATTTTGACAGTATTTAATATTTCCTTTCTCTTTCCCATCCGCCTCATCACCTCATCGTTGGTGACCTTTTCTTTCCAACTCAGCCTCAGTATCCTTCTGTACGTCCATAGCTCAAATGCCTCCAATCTGTCCATTTCTCGTTTCTTTGTGGTCCAGGTCTCAACTCCATAGAACAAGATGGAGAAGATATAACATCTCAGAAGTCTAATTTTTAGATGTAAATTAAGGTCTCTGCTACAGAACACTCTCCTCGTTTTATTGAATGCATTTCTGGCTTGACCGATCCTGGACTTTATCTCCTCAGTACAGTCAATGTAACAGTTCACATTTGTTCCTAAATACTTGTACTTTGTCACTTGCTGTACTGTCTCCCCATTGATTATCAAGCTCTCTTGATGTTGTGTTCGTGATACTACCATAAAACGTGTTTTACTGACATTAAGTGTTAATCCCCATTGTTCACTTGCCTCCTCGACTTTGTTAGTCAGTCGCTGTAATTCTTGTAGACCTTCCGCGAATAACAACGTGTCATCTGCAAATCTTAAGTTGTTTATTATTTTTCCATTGTCTTTAATTCCTGCTGTTTCTTCCTCTAAAGCTGCTTGTAATATTTCTTCTGAGTATTGATTAAACAGCATAGGAGACAAGACACATCCTTGTCTAACACCACGTTTTATTTCCACCTCTTCAGATAGCTTCCTACCTTCCTTTATGACCGCAGTCTGTTTGTAATAAATATTGCTGATGATTCTAATGTCCTTCACATCCAAGTTCTTCTTCTGGAGCATTTGGATGGGGCAATCATGAGAGCTACAGTTGTGGAAATAATAGACGTCCGTGGATTCAGTGTTGCTTCTGTTTGCGATGGTTTCACGAAAGCTGTCAGTCCACTGATTCATCAGATGTTACTGTATTTATGTGCAATATTTGTTCGTGTGTCAGTGACAATTATACCGATACTGAAAACTAGTGATAAGTGTGGTAACAATGCTAAATAAATGTTATCACGAACTTAAGTATATAGTGTCACGGAATTAAGTATGCTACCACGAAATTATGTAGCATGCCCACTACGCACATATCATTGTATAACATTAATATTTTTACATTTCTTGAATGATCTTTATCATGGATAAGTAGAACAATGTATTGGTTTCGTACACGTAAAATATAAACTTTTTTGATCGAGTAATTGTTTTGGTTTCTCATTTATAATCCTTGATATTACGAAGTTAGGTAGGTTTACCCTACATGTGGCTACATGACCACGATGTCGAAATGCCCCTAATGAATCAACAACTCTTGTTCTCCCAGCCTTGAACAGTCTCAGGGGCTATCTCGAGTGTAGTGTTTCAAAGCACCTTCCTGGCAAAATGTCGGGATGGTACCTTACGGTATATCAAGTTACGTGGCATCTAAGCTAAGCGGTTATTATGTATTTATTGTATGGCTTTTAGTGCCGGGAGTGTCCGAGGACATGTTCGGCTCGCCAGAGGCTGTAGCTGCTTCAAGCGGACACCCATGGGGTGAGCAACAAGTTGCGTTTAGTTTCCAGTAATTCCAACTTTCCCTACCAGATGTCACTGAAACCTAGAGGTGAACGTTGGAACTTTGATAGAGCGTTCCAACGAAATCTAACCTAGAAGTTTAGCTTCTCACAAGTTTAGTCTGTGCAAGGATCCTTCACATGCCAGAAATCTATGACATGGGATCGCCGGCTTTACTTCCCCTCCGAAGGAAGGAATACTGAAGGATTTTATGGCACTTAAAAAATCCGACGACTTCAGCCAGGTTTGGGCACAGCAGTTCAGCATGCTACCCAATACGCCACCGAAGCCGCTATCCTAAGCGGTGATCCGAATAATTTCAGCTACGCACACTACTACAGTCTTAGAAAAAACACAGGTTATCAGACAAACACAGTAGGTACTTATTCCTGTGCACGGGGATATTATGTTATGTTATTGTTATTTTATTTATCGTATGGCTTTTAGTGCCGGGAGTGTCCGAGGACATGTTCGCCTAGCCAGAGTCTGTAGATGCTTCCAGCGGACACCCTTAGAGTTAGCTACGAGTTCCGTTCAATTTCAAGTAGTTCCAACTTTCACCACCAGATATCAATGATACCTAGTGGTGAACGTTGGAACTTTGATAGAGCGTTCTGACGAAATCTAACCTAACAATTGTTGTATTAAGGGGGTGGAACAGCGAGGTCATCTGCCCCTGTACACGGGATTGATGATCATAATGTAGCCTACCAGACAAAACATTCATTCATTCAATCATTCATTAAATTTATTTATTTATTTATTTGTTTATTTATTTATTTATTTATTTATTTATTATCATATTGGGAGCCATTTTAGCCTATTTTCAGTTATGAAAAATAGGCTTGTGAGATCAACTTTTGTCCACGTGTGTATGTGTGTGTCCCCACCCCTAATAAAACGGCTGGAGCGATTTCAATGAAACTCGGTAAGGTCATAGTACTATTTTGGCCGACCCTGACCGTGCCCCTTAAATTTTATTACGTTACACCAATCTAACATGGCGGCTGTGCAAATTATTTCACCGGCATTCCATATCTACAAAACTATTACTGATATCACCCTGAAATTTTGTACAGGTTCACCTGTGTGACTTTCAAAAACCTGTTTCTACAAAGCGAACATGGCAGCCAAGCGAAGTTGAAACATTAAATAGACTTTTCTCGCGATTTAACCATCCCAACGCAGTGAAACTTTACACAGCAAAAGTATATACATATTGTAATACGCTGACATCTAATTTAGTTCAATTGTTTACATACCTCAAGATGGCGGCTGTGAGAAATTTTAAAATTAAGTTTTTATTTCTTGTGTCCTAATCATGCGATCGAAGTTAACGTTTGAATAATGAACCTACGCAATAATTCTCATCTAATTGTACATAACTCTATTGCCTACTTATATAAGAACCCAACATTGTGACTATCCGAATATTTAGACGGTTCCCAATATCTATTAATCTATGACAGCAATCAAACTCAAATTTTGTATGTTGATAGAGGCTATAAACATAAGTTTATCTATGGGGCCTTCAAACATCTGTTATGTAGAAAACGAACATGGCGGCCAAGCGAATTCGAAACATTTAAATAGACATTTCTCGCGATTTAACCACCGGGCGCAGTGAAACTTGGTACGGTATATGCTTGTACACATTTTTATCCACTGGCATCTAATTTATTTTAATTGTTTTCATAACCACAAGATGGCGGCTGTGCGAAATTTTAAAATCCCTTTTTTTATTTTTTGTGTCCTAATCATGCGATTGAAATCTGAATAATACACCTACACAGTAATATTCATGTAATAGCACATAACTCTAAGGCATACATGTATAAAAATCTAACATGGCGACCATCCAAAATATTAAGACGGTTCTCAATATATACGAATGTATTTCAGCAATCAAACTGAAATTTTGTATGTTGATAGAGGCAATTAACATAAGTAGGATATATGAAAATAGGCTATTTCTTTCTTCACAGAACGACTTGTTCAGTGTTACCTTACTAAAAGAATTCAATGTTTTTCAGTCGGTCCACACGATTGTATCCAATTGTAATGAGTGTTTCCCTAAACCCGGAAAGAATTGCATGAGCGAAAAGAATTGCATGAGATTAATATTTTTTTCGGGTTTAGGGAAACACCAATTTCAATTGGGTACAATCATGTTGACCGACTGAAAAGCATTAATTTCTATTTATTTATTTATTTATTTATTTATTTATTTATTTATTAAGGGGCTTGAAGCCATTTTCAGTGTTGCCTAAGTAAACAAAAGTTTGGTGCTTTTCAGTCGGTCAATACGAATGTACCCAAAAGAGTTGGGTAATACCCTAATACTGAAAAAAAAACCATGAAATTAATTAATACACTAGGATGACAAGTTTCGATCGTCAAGCGATCATCATCAGATCCATTACACTTAGGCTATAAAATCTATGTTGCGTCGACCGCAACCGTTGTAAGAGTGAAGTTGAAACTTCTCGTAGCTCCAGCGAGGAAGACATCCATCCAGATAAGTAGTATTACAGTACAACCATAGTTGACCTTTTACAACCACATAGTAACCCCAAACAGACAAACTCCGGATTTCTATCACCATTTCAGCATTTCACCTAACATCATGTAAACCACAATTAGCATACACTGACAAGTTGCATTACCAATACTGCAACTAAATAATTGTACATATTGTAAATATTTTCACCTGTATTTTCAGACATAGATTTTATAGCCTAAGTGCAATGGATCTGATGATGATCGCTTGATGATCGAAACTGGTCATCCTAGTGTATTTATTAATCTCATGTAATTAGGTAGATTTCATTAGAAAGCTAACTATTGCAATGGGTCCCATGTTTCGACTTCCGGAAAATTTCGACATATCTTCGCGTTTCACATCCCCCAGACCCCAAAACCACCGTCAGTTCAAAAGTTTATATATAATTTATGTATATATGTATCTATCTATATATATATATATATATATATATATATCAGTTTCTTGTGGACACGATAACTGCCGTAATTTTGCACCAATCACTTTGAATTTTTTACATAATATGTATCCCTATAAAATCTCGGTCGAGTTCGTTAATGGGAAAAATCGGTCAAAGGGGGTGAAAATGGGGGGCTTTTTTCGAAAAAGTGAAATATCGCTATAACTCTCTTAATACATGATATATCGAATCCCTTCAAAGTTCATAATATGTGTCGGATAAGTGCCAAAAATTTATGTCAAATAAGTTTTTTGATAGCACCAACCATTGACCAAAGGGGTGGGAAAAAGTGGGTTTTTCGGGAAACATTAATCATATCTCTGTTAATAGGCACAATATCAAAACCGCACAAAATGGACAATATTCCTCCAATAATTACCTAAAACTTTTGTCTGAAAGAATTTTTGATATGACCCACCATTACGCCACGGGGTGAACAAAATGATTTAAATTATAAGAAAATGCCAAGTGCCAAGAGAGGTTGCCATGACAACTTTACTTTAAATTGATAAGGGATGAGCCATTAGCAGTTGCTATGACAACGCCATTGCACGAGATCACATTCAGTTTTCATATGTCTGTGGGAAGCGACTTCGATATCGGAACTGGTAGCATGCTGAACTTCTATGCCCAAGGTCGCGGGTTCAAACCCGGCTGAAGTCGTCGGATTTACTAAGAGCGCTAAAAAACCTGAGTTTGCTTTCCTTCGGAGGGGAAGTTCCAACGTTCGTTGCGAGTTGCTGATTGAGGTGGCATCTAGTAGCCAAGTTCACAGCTAGGTGTCGTTGACGGTAGTATTTTAGGTAGATTTCATTAGAAAGCTAACTATTGCAATGGGTACCATGTTTCGATTTCCGGAAAATTTCGACATATCTTCGTGTTTCACATCCCCCAGACCCCAAAACCACCGTCAGTTCAAAAGTTTATATATATAATTTATGTAATATATGTATATATGTATATCAGTTTCTTGTGGACACGATAACTGCCGTAATTTTGCACCAATCACTTTGAACTTTTTACCGAATATGTATACCCATAAAATCTCGGACGAGTTCGTTACTGGGCTAAATCGGTCGAAGGGGATGAACATGGGGGACTTTTCTTTCGAAAAAAATGAAATATTGCTATAACTCTCTTAATATGTGAAATATCGAATCCGTTCAAAGTTCATACTATGTGTCGGATAAAGCTCAGAAATTTATGTTTGAAACGTTTTTTGATAGCACCAACCATTGACCAAAGGGGTGGGAAAAAGTGTTTTTTTCGGGAAACATTAATCATATCTCTGTTAATAGGCAAAATATCAAAACCGTACAAAATGGACAATATTCCCCTAATAATTACCTAAAACGTTTGTCTGAAAGAATTTTTGATATGAGCCACCATTGCGCCAAGGGATGAGAAAAATGATTTCGGAATTATAAGAAAATGCCAAGAGCTATCAGTGGTTGACATGGCAACACTACTAAATTGATGAGGGATGAGCCATCAGACGTTGCCATGACAACGCACTTGCGCGAGATCAGATTCAGATTTCCATCTGACTAAGTGTGAAGCGGCTTCGGTGACGTAGCCTAACTGGTAGCATGCTGAACTTCTATGCCCAAGGTCGCGGGTTCAAAGCCGGCCAAAGTCGTCGGATTTTCTAAGAGCGCTAAAAATCCCTCAGTAAGCTTTCCTTTGGAGGGGAAGTTCCAACGTTCGTTGCGAGTTGCTGATTGAGATGACATCTAGTAGCCAAGTTCACAGCCAGGTGGCGTTGACGTTAGTATCTGGAAGCAACATTAGGAACTACTGCTTGAAATTTAGCGTCTGCATTCCTTACCTGAATTACAGACTAATACAGCCATCACAATTCACACCGTTTATCAGACAGATTCTACACTCACCCAAAGTACACGGGGTTATATGACCGCGTTGTCGCAGCCCCTAAACTGAGGAACCAACCAACATCTCTGCGGGAGATATAATTATGCGTGAAGAAGTAACAGACCGTTACATAGTTACACATCAGTGTCGAAACCTTGCATAAGGACAGTGTGACCACAAGTGTAACAAGTAGTTCCGTGAAGAACTGTACAGCCTATTTTCATATATCCTGCTCATGTTAATTGCCTCTATCAACACACAAAATTTCAGTTTATTTGCTGTAACAGATTCGTAGATATTGAGAACCGTCTAAATATTTCAGATGGTCGCCAGGTTGGATTTTTATTTTTGTACTATTATATTAAGATTATTGTGTACGTGTGGTATTCAAACTTCAATCGCATGATTAGAACACAAGAAGTAAAAACGAGATTTTAAAAGTACGCACACCAGCCATCTTGTGATGATGCAAACAATTGAAATAAATTAGATGCCAGTGGATCAACATTTATGTAAGCATTTAACGTGCAACGTTTCACGGCACTCGGATAGTTAATTCGCGAGAAACGTCCATTTAAATATTTATACTTCGCGTCGCCGCCATGTTGGATTCGTGCTCACCAGGTTACTGAAAGTCCTATAGGTGAACATATGTTCATAGTCTCTATGAACATAAAAATTTCAGTTTGGTTGCTGTAAAAGATTCATAGATATTGAGCACCGTCTAAATATTACGGAAGTTTGCCATTTAGGATTGTTATATGTATAGGCCATATAGTTATGTACCATTCAAGGACACTTATTGCCTAGGTTCATTATTCAAACTTTCACTTCGATCGCATGATTACGACACAAGAAATAAAAACTTAATTTTAAAATTTCGCACAGCCGCCATCTTGAGGTTATGTAAACAATTCAATTAAATTAGATGGCAGTACATTACAATCTGCAAAATCATTTACTGTACCACATTTCACTGCGCTCAGAGAGTTAACTCACGAGTAAAGTCTATTAAAATATTTCAAATTCGCTTGGTCGCCATGTTTGTTTTGTACTTTACAGGTTTATGAATTATACATAGGTAAACTTGTATCAGTACCCTTTATCACCGTACAAAATTGCAGGGTGATATCTGTAATAGTTTCGGGGATATAGAATATCAGTGAAATATTTCGCACAGCCGCCATTTTGAGGTTATGTAAACAATTGAACTAAATTAGACTCCAGTGCATTGCAATGTGTATAAACATTTGCTGTACAAAGTTTCATTACGTTTGGATAGTTAAATCGCGAGAAAAGTCTATTTAAAAGTCTCCACTTCGCTTGGCCGCCATGTTGGTTATGTAGTAACCAGGTTTTTGAAAGTCTCATAGGTGAACTTCTAGTAGTACCCTTTATCACCGTACACAATTTCAGGGCGATATCCGTGATAGTTTCAGAGATACTGAATGCTAGTGAAATATTTCGCACATCCGCCATGTTGGATTGGTGAGACGTAACAAAATTCGATGGGCACAGTCGAGGTCGCCGGGAATAGTGCTATGAACTTACCGAGTTTCACTGAAATCGCTCCAGCCGTTTAGATTTTATTAGGGGACACACACACACACCTCTCACACACACACCCACACGCACACACACACGGACAAAAGGTGATTTCATAAGCCTATTTTTTCAAAATTGAAAATAGGCTAAAAATGGACTCCAAATGACAAGAAGGTTACCGTCCCCATAAGACAATAAAATGTTTAAAATATGTTTAAAATGAAGAAAAACAAAGTTAATTAATCTCCAATTATAAAATACTTTCACGCGATAAATGAGGTCTGATCCTTCTACGAAAACCTGCATATCCTGCCTATTTTCGCCTGTCTCCAAGTTTGTCCGGTGAAATCTACCTCCGCCTTCCGGCGTGCCGAGAGGATTTTTTTTTTTTTTTCAGGATTAGGGTATTACCCAACTCTTTCGGGTACATTTATGTTGACCGACTGAAAAGCACCAAACTTTTGTTTATTTATTTATTTATTTATTTATTTAAGTGCTAAGAGAGTGTAGCTGTGTTAGACGTTTAGACAGGGTTACGCTATGTGAATATGCACATTTTCTCCCTCCCTCGTTACTCACCGCGGAAGGAGAGTAACCTTATCTCTAATTAATTTTTTGCCACGCGGCTGATTAATGATTACACTTCTCCCCCATTGCACGTGATGTCATAGCGACAGCAATCCTTGTTTGTACCTGAGAAGTCTTCCGCAAGGGCGTTGTGTTCCAGTTCTTGTCTAGGTGTTAGACAAAATGAAACGTTGGATGACATATCCGGGAACTGCGCTAATATATTTACTTCGGTTAGACAAAATCATAGAGGGTCCCGTCAGCTTACGCTAATGGGTTTGAGAAGAGACTGGGAGTAGGCAACCTCTCCTGAAATGTTGGCTAAGCCATGAGTTGTCTGACAGCTACTTACACCTGAAATTCCTGGAGTTTCCGTAGTTATAATCAGTGCAGGTAACATGTTATCCATGTACTGTCCAAGAGGTGGAATACTGCGAGTTAGGAAACTAAGTGTAAGTAGTCACAACGGGGTCAAAAGTAGAGGTGTTCGAACAAGGAATGTTCTGGCCATTTATTTAAGAATGCGCCTTGTTCTGTAGCAGAATACATATAAGCGATTTGGTTCCCACGACGTCGTTTTAATGCTCATAGTGCAAGCTATAACTTGCATACGAAGAAATGTGAGGAACTTTTTTTTAAACTGAATATCTCCAAATATTAAAAAAAAATGGTTGATTCGGTAACATTTGCTTCAGCTGCATTCGATGGTAAAATAGTTTTTGTTGAATTTTTACTATTTCACATTGATAAGGCTGTAATAAAACATGCTTTTCGTTCAAAACTGAACATATTCATCACTTACTGTACACTATATTAAACTACATGATTTTTTTTAAATAAAGGCATTTAATTTCTTATTTTACCTATTAATAATATGTTCAAAATAAATATCACGAAGTAGGATAAATATTTGAGATTATGTGAAATATCCTGCTTTCCATACCTAAATACAACAACCATTTTCTTCAAAACAAAATATATTCATTCATTCTTATCAATCTTTTATCAATAACTTTTCATGTACTGTATATAATTTGGTGCACTTTCGGTGATAGTTTGTTGCTCTTTCTAGCTATCATACAAACTATACGGTATATTACTCCATTTTGCTAACCCTGTCTGAAGATATATGTTTTTCCTCTCTCCTGTAAAATTAATGATTGTGGAGATATTCAGTTTTGAAAACAAGCTCCTCTTCTTATTGTAGCTACAACATAAAAATTAAAATGTGCATATCTAATTAGTAACTGTGAAACACAAAGACAATGGCCGATCTTGAGCTTTAAGTGCAAAGCTAAAGAAATCCCAAAACTTGTTAATCTTTAAGATAACAAGAGTAGATAGTGAAGATCAGCGCAGGTTGACAATATTTACCTTCACGTCCAGATTGGAGTGGGGGACAGTGAAACACGCCTGATGCAACTTCTCCTGTTAGGATTTTCCTAATTGACTCCCGTGGAGAGAACTCATTAGTGCGGCTTGATATCTCCCGAAATGTCACATAACTCTCATCTTCAGTAAATTAAACAACTATTAGGTTTCAATAGGGACGATATTGGACGGAGCTTAGGCTAGTGTTTTCACTAGTCTCCAGATTAATTCGAAAAATTCATGTAATTTTACAGCCGTCCCTGTGGTACACGGGTAATGCACCTGCTTCTCACCTCGGAGACCCTGGGTACGATTCCCTATTCAGTCAGAGATACAGTATTTAGAAACTGACTTGAGGATTGGAACGGGATGCACTTAGCCTCGTGAGGACAATTGAGTAGCTGTGTGATCAGAGAGGCAATGCCCTGGTCAAGAACGCCAAGATTAACGGATGAGTGGACCCGTCGCGTTGGCCACGCATCACTCCGCGATCTGGGGCTGTTGACTTCGCTGCTCCGGCCCTTAAAACAACAATAACTAACTCCATTATCTGTAGGCCAAACGGCTGAGCTATGATCGCTTGGTAGACCAAGGCCTTTGTCATTCACGTTTATTCCTTCCTCTGTTCACTAAAAGAGTGAACAGTGTGGTGTTTGAAGCCATTTTTCAGTGTTGAATTAGTGAACAAAATTTTGCTGCTTTTCAGACGATTGTACAAAATTAAAATGAGATGAGTTATTCCCTAATCGTGAAAAAATACATGAGATTAATAAATACAATTGGATGACGAGTTTCGATCGTCAAGCGATCATCATCAGATCCATTACACTTAGGCTATAAACTCTATGACTGAAAATATGGGTGAAAATATTCCCAATATATACACCTATTTAGTTGCAGTATTAGTTAAGATATTGCAACTCGACAATAGTTGTTAGTTATAGTCTATGTGGTGTTTTGTTAAAATACTGGAAGTGGTGATTGACCTCCAGAATTTGCTTGTTTGGAGTGAATATGTGGTTGTTGTAAATGGTCAATTCAGATTGTATTGTACAGGTTACTTATCTGGTTGAGTCTCGCGCGGTCCTGTTGAGAGCAGTTAACTTTGTCACTGTATGCACTCGACTTTATTGTAAATATTTTCACCCATATTTTCAAGCATAGATTTTATAGCCTAAGTGTAATTAATATGATGATGATCACTTGACCATCGAAATTGGTCATCCAATTGTATTTATAAATCTCATGCTATATTTTTCAGAATTAGGGAGTAACCCACCTCATTTTTGGCACAATCATGTTGACCGACTGAAGAGTATCATTCTTTTGTTAAGAGTTAACAGAATAATCTAGGTTTCCATGTAATAGAATAGATGGCATCTGACAAAAAAAATCATAGCCATTTTCAGTGTTGCCTTAGTAAACAAAAGTTTGATGCTTTTCCTAAATACAGTAACATACACCACATTAGGGAGACTAGACTTGGCCATACTTTGTCACATTTGTACAACGTACACAGAAACTTAGGAATGAGAGAAGGGAATTGCCCAGGTATATGAGAGACCTTGGCCCACAGGAAGTTCTCCCTGTTGAGAGAATATAGTGACCAATATAACTGCTCTCACCAGGACAGCGCAAGACACCATCAGATAAATTAGCCGGTACAATACAACCTGTATTGACCATTTAACCACAATCACATATTCACTCTAAACAAGCAAATTTGGAGATCAATCAGCAACTCCAATATTTTAACAAAACATCACATATACCACAACTAACAAATATTGACGAAGAATTATCTCAACTCATGCTGCAACCATATAAGTGTACATATTGTAAATATTTTCACTCATACTTTCTGACATAAATTTTAGGGACTAAGTGTAATGGATCTGATGATCGCTTGGCGATCGAAACTGGTTATCCAAGTGTATTTGTTATTCTTATGTATATTTTTTCAGGATTTTCTTTTGAGGAAAATCGTGTCGACCGACTGAAAAGCATCAAACTTCCGTAACAATTCGCAAAATGTAAGTTGTCGAGAAGTGTTTCATTATTACGTTCATTACAATGGTTTTATTTAAGTCCTGGAGCAAAGGATCATGTTCTCTACATTTGGAAACAAGAATTTGGAAATATACGGTTTATAATGGCTACGCAGGCTAATGCGCAGCGTTAGGCCATGGGGCCAAGCTCTCTGCTGACTCGGTAGACGCGTGGGTTCGAGCCCCACCGTCGGCCGGCCTTGAAATGGTTTTCCGTGGTTTCCCCATTTTCAACACCAGGCAAATGCTGGGACGGTACCTTCTGACAGGCCACGGCCGCTTACTTCCACATCCTTGCCCAGTTTCATTCATCTTCATCCATTCCACTTCTCATCCCGACGCGCAGGTCGCCCACGGTCGTCGACTAAAAAGACCTGCACTCGGCCTCTCAGGAGGCCACACGACAAAAAAAAAAAAGAATTCTGTCGCCTAGGGTTGGGTTTGGTATCTGCATTAACTTTACAGCTTCCGCTATTGTTGGGATGTGAGAATGGCGGTTTGTTGTGGCATTTTTGGGCTCTCACAATTGTTATTCAGTACTTCCTAGAGCATTAAGAAGTTTGGTTGCTGTAAAGATGAGTGAAGATGAGTTTTTGTGGTAGTGATTTTTAAGCACAAAATATTGGAAATAACGTAGATCAAATTCATTTAGGTATTATGCCATGTCTGTCTGGACCCAGGGTCGGCGCTAGGCTCATGTGACACAGGCCGGTGAAGTCGGCGTCTTTTTTTTTTCATTTTTCGTTCGAAAATCATATAAAACTGAAATATAAACTTTGGCACCCCTGAATATGTAAACATATTAAGCATTAAATCTCGTAATTTTATTGAGATATTAAATCTCAATATCATTTGGAATATTGGGATGGCAACATTGCCAATTGAAAACCAAATTTTAAAAAGAGTGCTAGTCAGTCTGAAAGACTAGACTTTATATCATTTTAAATGCTACAAATGCTGAAAAATGCTGGGTGAAAGCCTCATGATCATGCAGCGAAATGCGAGAACTCAAAGTCCACTAGCAAGTGCAAACCTAGGTCAAAGAAGGTAGCTGGCTGGATGACGTCACGCTCACCGGAGCGCGCGGGGAAAGGAGGGAGCTCAAGCGGTACTATGACGTCACAAACCTCAGTGCATTCTCAGTACATTTCGTACCGTCGCCGTAACGTAACGCCAGACCTCAGCGTAACGACGAAGTCGACAAGATCATTTAAAATGATAACACTATTGATACTAATTCAATTTTGGAAGACTTTGATAAGCTCAAGGGGAGGAAAGTTTGTTTATAAGAAGTCTTTTATGATACAGTATTTGTTATACTATTAGTCAATTTTTCATTTGATGTAAATACAAAACACAATTATTGATTTTAATTTGTAATAAACAAATTAAGATTGTGAAGAAGTTCAAATATCTTGGGGAGATAATCACCTGGAACTCAAACGAGAAACCATCGATAGACAGTAGAACATCCAAACTGAAACAAGCACAACGAATCACCTGGCCAACCTACAAAAGGAAATCTCTCTCAATGAATGCCAAATTTCGGCATTACAATTCCGTTGTTAAACCCGAGGCAACGTATGGTAGTGAAACACTCTTCAAGTTGAAGATCAAATCAACAACACTGACAAACTGCAGAAAGCAGAGAGAAGAATCATCAGAACAATTATTAACAACAACAAAAACATCAATTAAATGGCCAATGGAGATTGCTGCCGAATGAAGTGGTATATCGAGAGAGTGAATCAATAATAGATACAATGCGGAAAAGGAGAAAATCTTTTTCCTGTCATATCTCACGCCTACCAGAAACCAGACTAATAAAACAGCTGTTTAGTTACTTTTGGAAGAGTAAAACAAAGAACAACTGGTTCATGGAGATCCAGCATGATATAAATTTATTAAATTTAACGATGCTCCAAATTAATAACAGAGAAGAGAAGAATATTTAAGGAATAAACACTTACGATTCACATTAACAACATTTGAACGGAAAAACTACACCATAACAGATGAACAGCCAGGTCAGATAGAATGAAGAGATTTTGGGTGCAGAAGAAGCTGAAGCTGAATCGCTAATCTCCAATCTCCAATAGGTAATTGTATTTGTATTCATTCAAGTGCCCCAATGAGGGCGTAAAATATGAAAAAAAAAAACAATAAAATTGTTACCTCCCATTAATTAAAAGACGAATAAGTTTTTAAGAGAGGGCCGCCAGACCCTAATCTTGCATGTGCCTAAAGAAAACCTTCAACCGGCCCTGTCTGGACCCATCTGGAATATAAACTATTTGCTACGTCTAATTTATGAAGCGCATTGCTGTGCTTCTTGCCTAAAGGAGCTAAAATCGTCCAGCTACTTTTTACTTTTCTCCCTTTGGAGGAACAAAAAGAATACTAGATGAATTTGTTGTATTAATCATTCTGAACGTGAAAACTAAAACGTCCACCTCGTTACGTAGTGGTTAAAACTCTTGGCTGTCACCGCAGAGGCTCGGGTTCGATTTCTGGCTCTGCAAAGAAATTTAATTCAGGTCTGAGGGATGGAACGGGGTACACTCAGCCTCGAGAAACAGAACTGAGAAGAGGAGGGTTCGATTCCTAACTCAGTCATCCTAGAAGTGGCTTTCCGTGGTTTCCCACTTCTACTCAGGGCACGGCCGCTTTCTGCCCATATCCTATGTCAATTACAAATACGCACACTAGTACAGATATCACAGTGACACAGATTATCAGAAATGTCTACACATACCCAAGTGCATGGGGCTACATGACCACGATGTCGCATAGCACCTTTACGAAACAAAACAACAACGAAAACTAAAACATAGCAAATCAGGTAATATCTGTAGGGACCGAACATTTATGCACTAAAATCGATTAAAATATGCATGCAAATATGCATCAAAATTGTAGAAAATATGCAAATCAGATTATATCTGTAGGGACCGAACATTTATGCACTAAAATCGATTAAAATATGCATGCAAATATGCTTCAAAATTGTAGAAAATATGCAAATCAGATTATATCTGTAGGGACCGAACATTTATGCACTAAAATCGATTAAAATATGCATGCAAATATGCTTCAAAATTTTAGAAAATATGCAAATCAGATTATATCTGTAGGGACCGAACATTTATGCACTAAAATCGATTAAAATATGCATGCAAATATGCTTCAAAATTGTAGAAAATATGCAAATCAGATTATATCTGTAGGGACCGAACATTTATGCACTAAAATCGATTAAAATATGCATGCAAATATGCTTCAAAATTGTAGAAAATATGCAAATCAGATTATATCTGTAGGGACCGAACATTTATGCACTAAAATCGATTTAAATATGCATGCAAATATGCTTCAAAATTGTAGAAAATATGCAAATCAGATTATATCTGTAGGGACCGAACATTTATGCACTAAAATCGATTAAAATATGCATGCAAATATGCTTCAAAATTGTAGAAAATATGCAAATCAGATTATATCTGTAGGGACCGAACATTTATGCACTAAAATCGATTAAAATATGCATGCAAATATGCTTCAAAATTGTAGAAAATATGCAAATCAGATTATATCTGTAGGGACCGAACATTTATGCACTAAAATCGATTAAAATATGCATGCAAATATGCTTCAAAATTGTAGAAAATATGCAAATCAGATTATATCTGTAGGGACCGAACATTTATGCACTAAAATCGATTAAAATATGCATGCAAATATGCTTCAAAATTGTAGAAAATATGCAAATCAGATTATATCTGTAGGGACCGAACATTTATGTACTAAAATCGATTAAAATATGCATGCAAATATGCTTCAAAATTGTAGAAAATATGCAAATCAGATTATATCTGTAGGGACCGAACATTTATGCACTAAAATCGATTAAAATATGCATGCAAATATGCTTCAAAATTGTAGAAAATATGCAAATCAGATTATATCTGTAGGGACCGAACATTTATGCACTAAAATCGATTAAAATATGCATGCAAATATGCTTCAAAATTGTAGAAAATATGCAAATCAGATTATATCTGTAGGGACCGAACATTTATGCACTAAAATCGATTAAAATATGCATGCAAATATGCTTCAAAATTTTAGAAAATATGCAAATCAGATTATATCTGTAGGGACCGAACATTTATGCACTAAAATCGATTAAAATATGCATGCAAATATGCTTCAAAATTGTAGAAAATATGCAAATCAGATTATATCTGTAGGGACCGAACATTTATGCACTAAAATCGATTAAAATATGCATGCAAATATGCTTCAAAATTGTAGAAAATATGCAAATCAGATTATATCTGTAGGGACCGAACATTTATGCACTAAAATCGATTAAAATATGCATGCAAATATGCTTCAAAATTGTAGAAAATATGCAAATCAGATTATATCTGTAGGGACCGAACATTTATGCACTAAAATCGATTAAAATATGCATGCAAATATGCTTCAAAATTGTAGAAAATATGCAAATCAGATTATATCTGTAGGGACCGAACATTTATGCACTAAAATCGATTAAAATATGCATGCAAACATGCTTTAAAATTGTAGAAAATATGCAAATCAGATTATATCTGTAGGGACCGAACATTTATGCACTAAAATCGATTAAAATATGCATGCAAATATGCTTCAAAATTGTAGAAAATATGCAAATCAGATTATATCTGTAGGGACCGAACATTTATGCACTAAAATCGATTAAAATATGCATGCAAATATGCTTCAAAATTGTAGAAAATATGCAAATCAGATTATATCTGTAGGGACCGAACATTTATGTACTAAAATCGATTAAAATATGCATGCAAATATGCTTCAAAATTGTAGAAAATATGCAAATCAGATTATATCTGTAGGGACCGAACATTTATGCACTAAAATCGATTAAAATATGCATGCAAATATGCTTCAAAATTGTAGAAAATATGCAAATCAGATTATATCTGTAGGGACCGAACATTTATGCACTAAAATCGATTAAAATATGCATGCAAATATGCTTCAAAATTGTAGAAAATATGCAAATCAGATTATATCTGTAGGGACCGAACATTTATGCACTAAAATCGATTAAAATATGCATGCAAATATGCTTCAAAATTGTAGAAAATATGCAAATCAGATTATATCTGTAGGGACCGAACATTTATGCACTAAAATCGATTAAAATATGCATGCAAATATGCTTCAAAATTGTAGAAAATATGCAAATCAGATTATATCTGTAGGGACCGAACATTTATGCACTAAAATCGATTAAAATATGCATGCAAATATGCTTCAAAATTGTAGAAAATATGCAAATCAGATTATATCTGTAGGGACCGAACATTTATGCACTAAAATCGATTAAAATATGCATGCAAATATGCTTCAAAATTGTAGAAAATATGCAAATCAGATTATATCTGTAGGGACCGAACATTTATGCACTAAAATCGATTAAAATATGCATGCAAATATGCTTCAAAATTGTAGAAAATATGCAAATCAGATTATATCTGTAGGGACCGAACATTTATGCACTAAAATCGATTAAAATATGCATGCAAATATGCTTCAAAATTGTAGAAAATATGCAAATCAGATTATATCTGTAGGGACCGAACATTTATGCACTAAAATCGATTAAAGTATGCATGCAAATATGCTTCAAAATTGTAGAAAATATGCAAATCAGATTATATCTGTAGGGACCGAACATTTATGCACTAAAATCGATTAAAATATGCATGCAAATATGCTTCAAAATTGTAGAAAATATGCAAATCAGATTATATCTGTAGGGACCGAACATTTATGCACTAAAATCGATTAAAATATGCATGCAAATATGCTTCAAAATTGTAGAAAATATGCAAATCAGATTATATCTGTAGGGACCGAACATTTATGCACTAAAATCGATTAAAATATGCATGCAAATATGCTTCAAAATTGTAGAAAATATGCAAATCAGATTATATCTGTAGGGACCGAACATTTATGCACTAAAATCGATTAAAATATGCATGCAAATATGCTTCAAAATTGTAGAAAATATGCAAATCAGATTATATCTGTAGGGACCGAACATTTATGCACTAAAATCGATTAAAATATGCATGCAAATATGCTTCAAAATTGTAGAAAATATGCAAATCAGATTATATCTGTAGGGACCGAACATTTATGCACTAAAATCGATTAAAATATGCATGCAAATATGCTTCAAAATTGTAGAAAATATGCAAATCAGATTATATCTGTAGGGACCGAACATTTATGCACTAAAATCGATTAAAATATGCATGCAAATATGCTTCAAAATTGTAGAAAATATGCAAATCAGATTATATCTGTAGGGACCGAACATTTATGCACTAAAATCGATTAAAATATGCATGCAAATATGCTTCAAAATTGTAGAAAATATGCAAATCAGATTATATCTGTAGGGACCGAACATTTATGCACTAAAATCGATTAAAATATGCATGCAAATATGCTTCAAAATTGTAGAAAATATGCAAATCAGATTATATCTGTAGGGACCGAACATTTATGCACTAAAATCGATTAAAATATGCATGCAAACATGCTTCAAAATTGTAGAAAATATGCAAATCAGATTATATCTGTAGGGACCGAACATTTATGCACTAAAATCGATTAAAATATGCATGCAAATATGCTTCAAAATTGTAGAAAATATGCAAATCAGATTATATCTGTAGG
The DNA here is from genome assembly GCA_946902985.2 of Meconema thalassinum. Classification (NCBI taxonomy): domain Eukaryota; kingdom Metazoa; phylum Arthropoda; class Insecta; order Orthoptera; family Tettigoniidae; genus Meconema; species Meconema thalassinum. The sequence goes on from OX336391.1 coordinate 168,194,831, forward strand.
GACCGAACATTTATGCACTAAAATCGATTAAAATATGCATGCAAATATGCTTCAAAATTGTAGAAAATATGCAAATCAGATTATATCTGTAGGGACCGAACATTTATGCACTAAAATCGATTAAAATATGCATGCAAATATGCTTCAAAATTGTAGAAAATATGCAAATCAGATTATATCTGTAGGGACCGAACATTTATGCACTAAAATCGATTAAAATATGCATGCAAATATGCTTCAAAATTGTAGAAAATATGCAAATCAGATTATATCTGTAGGGACCGAACATTTATGCACTAAAATCGTTTAAAATATGCATGCAAATATGCTTCAAAATTGTAGAAAATATGCAAATCAGATTATATCTGTAGGGACCGAACATTTATGCACTAAAATCGATTAAAATATGCATGCAAATATGCTTCAAAATTGTAGAAAATATGCAAATCAGATTATATCTGTAGGGACCGAACATTTATGCACTAAAATCGATTAAAATATGCATGCAAATATGCTTCAAAATTGTAGAAAATATGCAAATCAGATTATATCTGTAGGGACCGAACATTTATGCACTAAAATCGATTAAAATATGCATGCAAATATGCTTCAAAATTGTAGAAAATATGCAAATCAGATTATATCTGTAGGGACCGAACATTTATGCACTAAAATCGATTAAAATATGCATGCAAATATGCTTCAAAATTGTAGAAAATATGCAAATCAGATTATATCTGTGGGGACCGAACATTTATGCACTAAAATCGATTAAAATATGCATGCAAATATGCTTCAAAATTGTAGAAAATATGCAAATCAGATTATATCTGTAGGGACCGAACATTTATGCACTAAAATCGATTAAAATATGCATGCAAATATGCTTCAAAATTGTAGAAAATATGCAAATCAGATTATATCTGTAGGGACCGAACATTTATGCACTAAATCGATTAAAATATGCATGCAAATATGCTTCAAAATTGTAGAAAATATGCAAATCAGATTATATCTGTAGGGACCGAACATTTATGCACTAAAATCGATTAAAATATGCATGCAAATATGCTTCAAAATTGTAGAAAATATGCAAATCAGATTATATCTGTAGGGAACGAACATTTATGCACTAAAATCGATTAAAATATGCATGCAAATATGCTTCACAATTGTAGAAAATATGCAAATCAGATTATATCTGTAGGGACCGAACATTTATGCACTAAAATCGATTAAAATATGCTTCAAAAATGTAGAAAATATGCATTAAAAATTGGAAAATATGCACTTAACAATAAGCCAATCTTATTCAATCTTCTTTCCCTCCTTTTCCGTAATATGTGCTGTCGTTTTTTTGTATGTTGTTCAAATTGAAATTTCTTTTCACATTTCACAATCATCGAGCATAGGCTACTTGACAATAGACGACAAAAGGCATCAGTTGAATAATCACTGTTACCTAACACCCATTGGCTTAATAAATACTTTCTGATGCTCTTTTCTTTTTAGGCATTAAGAGTAAAGGATATGCAGACAAAAGTAACACATTAACTGAAGAAACTCATCACAAAACCAACCCCGGGCTACTTGCTGCCCAAAAGGTGATAAAAAAAATGGCCCATCCCATCCATTTTTTGAAATGCCAGGTGTAAATACAGTTATCTCGTTATCTGATGCTTACAAGGGATGTACAACACACAGGCGAAACCAATTTTGATCAAGATGTTTTGTGTACTTAATTTCAAATGTATATGCTAAAATATGCTGTTATGTTCAGAATATGCAATGAATCCAATAAACCCACAAAATATGCAATTGCATATGCGCATAATGCATTTTTTAAAAATCCGGTCACTAAATATCTGTAATAACCAGGCCTCGGATTTTTAGGTAAATAAATATTGTTTTATGTGAATACATATTTTAAGCATTTTTTCAATAAATACATAAATTCGTGCTTTTCACTTATTAGCACATAAAAAGATATCATATTTTTATTTTTATAAATCAGTAAGCTAGATCTTTCAGTTTGTTGCATTTTTGGTCTGTGTTATTTGAACGGGGAAGAACCTGTTAGCTATCTAATCTTCATGTAGAGCGTATGTCAGCTTGCAACTGTGTTATTCTTAACTTCTCGCCCCGTGCCACTCATTGTGGAAGCCGGAGATTTCCTTGTCCATAGCCAAATTGCCCCACGTGCTAAACCCCCCTGCTACCTGGAACGAGTGTCACTCACATGCGGTTCATTTCTGACACTGTGAAGTGTAAAGCAGTTCTACGATGCCTTAAGTAAACACAACTACACGTTACCTTCTGTTGCAGAATTTAAAGATAATTTTACTTCTGATGGGGGCGTTCTGTTCTGCCAGCCATGTGGGAAAGCAATCAAGGCTGAACAGCGATCTCAATTTGCATAGCACTTCAAGGGCAAGAAACATATTGCCGCAGTTTCGCGCCTTCAGAGGAAGTGTTTCGCGATAATCGTCGGTCATTTGTGATGGACAACCTGAAGATGTATCACGATGTGTATTGTAATGCTTCTGCAGTCAGTAAGGCATAGAATAAATTGCATTCGTGAGTACTGCATATTGTTTATATTCACATTGAAAATGAAAATCCACAGCCTGCTTCCAGTCGCAACCAGGTCAGGAATGGAATGAATGAAGCCCTCATCTGGCGGCGAGGATATGAACTGTGCCGCTGCCGAGGCCTGACGCACTGCTCTGGGGCAATGACTAAATGAATGACAGATGGAATGAAATGATAGTGGAGAGTGTTGCTGGAATGAAATTTTGACAGGGAAAACCGGAGTACCCGGAGAAAAACCTGTCTGCCTCCGTTTTGTCCAGCACAGATCTCACATGGAGTGACCGGGATTTGAACCACGGATCCAGCGGTGAAAGGCCGGCGTTCTGCCGCCTAAGCCACGGAGGCTTTGTTTATATTCACATTAATAAACTAAATTATAATTAAGTATTTTAAATTTTTTGTCATATATTTCAGGTATTTCTAATCCATAAAAAATAAATATTTTCCCGATTTTTAGCACCTAATAATCCGAGCCCTAGTAATAACTATCCAATAGGGAGCTTTGACCTCCAAGCTGCAGGTGCCGTGTAATCTAGCGTAACGATCCGAGTGGGCACATCACTGATTCAACCAGCCGTTTGCAGTGTGACTCAACTGAATGACTCACTCTGCAATATCCCTGCTCCCCCTCCCACTGTCGCTCGCACCCCCTCTGCATCTCAATTGATGCCACGTGCTTACTGCCCGCGTCACATTTAAAAGAATACTAACAATGTAATATTTGATGAATTGAAAATCCACCTAATCAATATTAAGAAAAGTTGTATAATGAAATATTAAACGACGTACAGTACATGTTTCGAATATCAATGATTCCGTCCTCGGCTCCCAGAAAATCTAAAAATACAGGCAGTGACAATGGTAGCGTTCATCTCCGCGACGAAAACGGGATATACTTCAGCTTCCCCCACTTCTCTCTTTTGTCCAATCCCATCCAGTGTTTGGTAGTCCTAAAAATCAAAGCAAATTAGTCAAAATATAAAAAAAATATAAAAAATAAAATAAACACCAAAAATCAATTATAGGTAGGTAGGCAAAATCCATAAAACCCCAAAAAACAATAAATAAATAGTCAAAATTGGTCAAAAAAGCCAAAAAGTAAAAAGAACAAAAAATAGTCAAAATCCAAAAAGAAAACAATCAAAATAAATTAGCAAAAATTAGTGAAAATCAGCTCATTTTTTTTAAAGAATAAAGAACTAGTCAAAATCCAAAAAAGAAAATTAAAAAAAATGAAACAAAATTATTCAAAAACTGTCTCCATTCATCTAGCCTCGAGAGTGACATAAAGTTTAACGTAAGTGGTATAGAATCGTTGTCGTCGCCGATGCGAAGCACTACCGATAACAACGTTGCAATTAGCGCTGCCGTTCAGGGGTTAGACGGTGTTGGCTGTGCATAATTTGAAAGAATGCGTACACATTAACCATTTTTAAACAATGGTAAATAGATATATCCGTATTAATTGATAGAATTGATAAATTGATAATCCGCCTGATCAATGCTAAGAGAAGTTGTATAATGAAATATTAAACGACGTACAGTACATGTTTTGGAATATCAATGATTCCATCCTCAGCGTGAAACATATTATTCCTTAAAAACTAGTTAACCATTGTCAAAGAAAATGGATACCCTCACAAATAGCGACAATTTAAATTGTCTTGTCTACTCTGCTGTTGAATATTGCGCCCCAGGATGGCTTAATAGCCCTCATGTGAGGAAAATTGATGTTAGTACATACAGCAATGAGGACAATAACAGGATGCATTAGATCTACTGCTCTGCAATGGCTACCACCTTTAAGTCATATTGCTCCACCAGATTTGCGAAGACAGAATGCCCTTCTCAAGGAATATGAAAAATTGATTAAAAATCCACAGCTCCCAATTCACTCTGACGTTCCTATACTTAAAAGGAGTAGATTAAAATCTAGGCGGCCACCCATAACATTGGCAGAATCGTTACAAGAAATGGGCTTTAACATGAACAAAAAGTGGTCGGAAATGTGGAGTAGAACTAATAACGTCGAACATCAGACTCGAATAAGAATCATCACAAAGCCATCAGGAATGGAACTCCAGCAACATGCATGGAAGACAATTAACAGGATTCGAACAGGCCATGGCATCTGCGCAGAGAGTCTTCACCGCTGGGGAAAAGTCCCATCTCCCCAATGTGATTGTGGCAGTGAACATCAGACCATCCAACACATTATATCAAGTTGCAGCCGTCGAGCGTACCCTGGAAATCGTAACGATTTCTATGAAGTGACAGAGGCAGCCCTTCAATGGATAGAGAATTTAGATATTAAATTATAAATTTAATGACTTAGTTAAATTAATTTTGAATATTCATTATGTTGTAATTCAGTTTTGCCATACGCTAAATAAATAAGTTATGCAATTAGACAAACTACTTTAAAATCTTATGTTGATATTGTAGCAGTTCTGCTTAGGCTGGGATGACAAGTGAAACGGTATTTACTTTGCTCCACGTTGAGCGTACAAATGTAACAGTTTCGCTAGCCCACACTGTTGGGAGAAAATGTAATTGTTTACCTTTGCCTAAGCTATGTTGTTTTAATGGGCGCCAAGACTTCAACGCAATGCTGAAATCTAAATTTGTATTTAACAACGTCTAGCTCTGGTAGAACACCGTCAAGAATCTATTCACTCAGATCGTGGTATGATTTGATCATTAACCCAACAAACAATTGTATCAGGAGAAGGAATTGGTCTATATCTAATGCTACCTACTGAAAGCAAAGATTACTTTGTAAAAGAAATGAATTTATTATATAAAACAAGTATAGCAAAATTAATAATAATAATAATAAGTACAAAATTTAAATTGGAGCGTTGTGATTTGAATATTACCGATAGAAAATTACGTGAAAACGGAGTCTGATAAATTGATTTTACTCTTATTTCCAAGCTATGAAGTTACTGAAATATGAAATATAAAACAAAGAAAATGAGAGATTGCGTATTTCCGCGTCATTTGCGCTTACCACTGGAAATTGCTAAAGCATTTCCCTCGTACTGGATGATGCGGTGTGCTTCCCACAGTCTCCTGGACGTCGCCATCTCCGTCGGAATTTGATGATATTCTGGTAGATTAGATAATTCTATGGTCCGTACCTCGGACCCAAACACTCGTACAACCAAGTTTTACAAAAGTTCGTCGCTAACTCCACTGAACATCGGAGCGACACGCACTTGCGACCGTACTCTGCAAGTTCTACACAGATTGTTCGTTCCACGGAACATCGGAGCGTCCCCCGCGTATAACCATACTCCGCAAGTATTTCACAGATAGCTCTCGTTTCACGGCGCGTCGAACGATATATCCACACGTTGGCTCCCCCACCATGGTACCGACATCTAGCTTACGTCGTCCTCACTGATTGGCTGAGCACGCCGCTAGTTCCCCTCCTCTGCCTCATTACACTCGGCGCGCGAGAGGGAGAAGTCGATTTCCGTTCCAACAATTCGCCTTTTCTAGACCTTGCGACCCAGCCTTGCGTAATACTTCTCGACAGGAATCAGCTTGTATTCGAATTCCCAGTGAGTCATGTCTCTCAAATACCCTAACTGACAAAACTCCGTAAAATTCCGTAATCACATAATTTTCTATGATATCGTCGTTCGTAATAATTTGCTTGATAGCGTTTTCTAAGACATAGAAAACCTATCTGTATGCTTATAATTTTTATAAAATGCTCCGAAAATATCTTAATAATAATTATAATAAATTAATAATAATAATAAATTAACATGAAAAATTCTCTTGGCTGAACAATTTGCCGCGTAAATAAATATAGAATGGCTTCCTACTGACTTATGCCAGTTGCATAAAACCCCTCGAAAAACACGTTACATATTCGCCTCGGATCATCGGATGATTTACCGTGACGACGGTCCATTATCCGATTATCCCAGACACGTTAATAAACCCCATCCAAAATACATATTACATAAATGAAATCACCCTAAATTACAGATATATACACTCATATTTTTTCTTCACGCACTTTGCGTCAAAGTTTGTTGTCACTATGGATTGCACTTTGCAACCAGTCCAATGTTTTACATATGGAATAGTGTTCCACGGATATTTCCGCCTCTCAAATTTCTCTATGTTGGAGAAATAGACATAATTAATGTGTGAGCACTATGTATTTATGATGTCATATCACACGCATTGAAGGTGTTCTGATATATTTATATCACCATAGAACTTCCTAATTTCACTGGAGGTCCCCTCCTTATGGTGACATTTAATTCCACTTATCACTGAGCACACGATCACACTACTGTGGCAGCGCCTCGTGACCATAATACTTAATCTCTCTTTAAAGTAGATTAAATTAATATTGACTTCTGAAAAAAAAACAGTAAATGCGCATTACATATAACACCAAATATTTCTGTGTCTTGTTAAGTTCCCGTTAACCATATTCTACTTAATACTAGTTCTCAACACAGACCATTTCTCCTCACACAAATAATACCATTGTACAAATTATCTTAAATTACACACTTACAAATCTTACATGGCGAGGCCGTAAACAGAAATCACGTGTGCTGATATGTATGAGTTTCATGAAGGACTGTCTCGCATTCTGATGGCCCATCTTTTGCCTCGTGGACGCCTTAAGCAAAAATACCATGTACAAGCGCTCACCCATCTCTTGGAGGCAAATGGGAATTCACCAGTGCTACCAAATTCTGGCCTTGGTGTATCGAGACATTTTAGTGCTCAAGAGCATCCGACAATCCCGTCATATTTCCCTGTACCTTAAAAACTCTCATTTACTTACATACTACCCCCCTGTGTGACTTCTGATACGCCTGCCTTAAGACCAGATCCTCCCACGCACCAAATACCACACTTACTCATTTGTTAGGCTGGCTCGCCAGCTAAACACACTCACTTTATGACACATATTTTCGTAGACTATGAATATTATACGTCCCGTATAATCTGTTTCCCTCACTATTCTCCAGTACATATGCTGTTTTTCCAATACGTTTGGAAACTATAAATGTTTCTGCGTCACCTGCTTCCAACAATGCAAGTGGCTCCCTTAAATGAACGTCATCACGTTGCTCTACCTAGCATATTTCTCAGTGTCTGTAACGATGCCCTGTTGCTACTGTCCACACATGCTAACCCTACTTTCCTCTGGTGTAACACCTCTACTTGACACTCTATGACCTAAAAATGTCACTTCTGACTGACAGAATGACGACTTAGACAGTTTCAAAGTGAACCCTGCCTGATCTAACTTCTGAAAAACTATATCTAAATGACGTAGATGCTCCTCAAAACTGCGTGAACTAATTACCATATCATCTATGTAAATGGTTACAAACTCTCCTGTGTCATCCCCTAATGCGATGTTTAAAGCCCTAATTAAAGCTGCTGAACTACTCTTTAACCCATAAGGTGTTCTACAAAATTGATAAAGGTTATATTTATGACTAAAAGCTGTAAATGGTCTATCTTCGTACATAAGTGGCACTTGCCAAAAACTGGAACTCAAATCTACACAAGTGAAATACTTCTTCCCCTCAAATGTTTGCATTAATTCTTCTATTGACATAGATTTCAGCTGATCTGAACTAATTCTATTGTTAACCAAACGAGCGTCTAAACAAATACGAACAGTGCCGTCGGTCTTGGGTACCGTTATCAAAGAATTAACATACGGACTGTTAGAGTGCTCAATAATCCCATCTTCAAGCATCTGATTAATTTGTGCCTCAACTGCACTCTGATAAGCGAAAGGTACAGGATATCTATGTCCTGTGAATACTGACCTATCAATAACGTTCAATGAATGTGTATAGCAATTGGCCATACCAATGCGATCCTCAAAAACTCTCCTATTACACCATAACACATCATAGAGCCGAACACACTGTTCATCCTCTATATTTCCCTCAAATGCAGCCTCACGTAACGAGTCCTCTAGACTTCCGTTCGTAATCACACTGCCCACAAAACATGGAGAACCCCGCTCTACGGCTGGCGATATCTCATTTAAAGTACAAATCACACCTACAATACTACTCCTCTGAATATGGTCATTGAACGCTACTTCTACTTCAGAATCTCCCCATTTAAATTTCAAACTCCCTACATCATAACATAAGTTACCAGACACTCGACTTAGCCACTCTGAACCCAAGATAACACTGAATACTAAATTTGGAATTACAAGGCAAAACTGCTTCTCTACATGATTATTAATTTTAATGTCTACTAAAACTTGCTTAGAAATTACTTTAGACCTCTTCCCAACAGCTGTGATAACAAAAGTGCTTTTAATTGGCATCTCCTCAAAATTTACTCCAGTTCCTTTCATTTTATCATAAAATGCACTACTTATGCAACTCTTCATACAACCACTATCAATTAAAACATCTGTGTACGCCTCGGACACGTTAAATTTAACTATGGGGCTCTTACTAACCACTTCCTGAATAATACCTTCATCATTTAGTTCATGTAATAATTCATTTCTTACATTTAGGTCATAGGGTTCCTGTATAATTGTATGGACAGGGCATGCTACAGACTGAGATTCTGACCTTACTTCGCAGCCTGGTTCGCGTTTAAAGAACCGCTACAGCTGGCCGTAGTACTACTAACTACTAAACTGGTCTGGTTGTTCTGGGCTGTGTTGTCATTGTTTGGCTGTATATTACTACCACTAGGCTGTCCTCTTCCTTGACCCCTATTCTGGTTGTAATTATTGTCATTATAATTTCTCCCTTGATTTCCCCTGAAATCATTGTTTCTCCCTTGATTTCCCCTGTAATCATTGTTCCTCCCTTGATTTCCCCTGAAATCATTGTTCCTCCCTTGATACTGATTACCATAGCCATTTCCTCTGTTCTGATTTAGCTGATTATTATTATTTCTATTTTGAGCGTTGGCCCCTTCGCCACCGTTCCCTTGAACTTCCTGATGCCTGGCTTCATTAGGTCTATTATTATTATTACCCTGGTTCCGATTGAAATTGTCCTCATAACCCCCTCTCCCTAGTGCATCAAATGTGCTTAACAAATTTTCTACTTGTGATATAGTCTTTACATTCTGGATACAAGCAGCCTCCTTGATCCTATAGGGAAAGTGCCTAAGTAGCAACCTTACCACATCACTTTCCTCCTTCAAGCCATCCAGATATTTACACACTAATACCTGCCCTAAAAAGTATTCGGTCATGGTGGAGCTTCCTTTAGGGTTATATTTACCACACACTACTCCCTCACGATGCTGCGACTGAATAACCTCATTCCAGAACTTTTCACAGAATTTCATTTTAAAATCATTAATATCAGTAAACTTGTCTCTGTAGACAGCAAACCAATTCCTCGTTTCCCCCACAAACACTTGTTCTAAAATTTCAACTACCTGGCACCACTCAATACTACCATTTTCCAACCTCTCCCCGAATTTATTTTCTATAGTGTTCATGAACTCCATTGGGCACCCCTGTCGATTGCTGAACTTACCCAGTTCTACCTCCCTGTGTGTGCTATTCACAAAAACTGGCCTATTCTGACTATTTTCTTGCCTGATCCTAGCTTTTAATTTTAATTCTAATTCTGCTATTTTCTCCTCAGCCTTCCTCTCAATACTGTTTACTGTTAATTTAATGTTTCCTTCTGATTCTTCTACTTTATCATATAGCTTTGCTTGTTTCTCCTCAATCTTGCTAATGCTCTCTCTATTACTCTCTCTTAAATCATTTACTTCTGTAACTATTTGCGAGTGGACTTTCTCAATTCTACCCCCCAGCTGTTCCTTAACCTCTTTAGTAGCCACCTGAATTTTGTCAATTTCTCCCCCCAATTGCTTTTTGACCTGCTGTGTTTCCAGTTGCACTAGTTCTTTTAAATTTTCAGCCTGTGTACTGATTCTAATTTCCAACTCCTCCTGTACTTTTCCTAATTTTCTGTCTACATCTGCAATAATCTCTTTAGCCTTCTCTTCCATCACCCCCCTGATCTCACCTCTAATCAGTTCGAATTTGTCACTCATTTCCCTAGTGTTTTGTTCTAATTTAGCATTTAAAGTTTCAGTACTCTCTCTATTTTCCTTACTGTTTTGTTCTAATCTGGCATTTAAAGTTTCATTACTCTCTCTATTTTCCCTACTGTTTTGTTCTAATTTAGCATTTAAGGCATCTGTACTTTCTTTATTTTCCCTACTGTTTTGTTCTAATTTTGCATTATTCTGTTCTAATTTTGCATTTAAGGCATCACTACTAACTTTGTTCTGATACATGAACTCGAGAAGTAAAGTTTTTAATTCTGGTTGGCCGCCTACACTCCCTGTTTCAGTATCGGGATTTACCTCCGCTACCCCGGTACTACCATCACTCGACATACTGCTCGTATCATCACTCTCCAGCTGATGACCACTACGTAACCTCATCTGTCTTTCTTTCTCATCCCCCATAATGATATACACTGATAAAGACAAATAACCCCCAAAATACAGGCACAGAAATATATACCCTTCTCCTTCCACAAATGTTATTAGGTTTTCAGCCCCAAGTTGTCGGCGACAAATGTAGCAGTTCTGCTTGCCCCTAACTGTTGGGTGATAATTGTAGCTGTTTACCTTTGCCTAAGCTATGTTGTTTTAATGGGCGCCAAGACTTCAACGCAATGCTGAAATCTAAATTTGTATTTAACAACGTCTAGCTCTGGTAGAACACCGTCAAGAATCTATTCACTCAGATCGTGGTATGATTTGATCATTAACCCAACAAACAATTGTATCAGGAGAAGGAATTGGTCTATATCTAATGCTACCTACTGAAAGCAAAGATTGCATTGTAAAAGAAATGAATTTATTATATAAAACAAGTATAGCAAAATTAATAATAATAATAATAATAAGTACAAAATTTAAATTGGAGCGTTGTGATTTGAATATTACCGATAGAAAATTACGTGAAAACGGAGTCTGATAAATTGATTTTACTCTTATTTCCAAGCTATGAAGTTACTGAAATATGAAATATAAAACAAAGAAAATGAGAGATTGCGTATTTCCGCGTCATTTGCGCTTACCACTGGAAATTGCTAAAGCATTTCCCTCGTACTGGATGATGCGGTGTGCTTCCCACAGTCTCCTGGACGTCGCCATCTCCGTCGGAATTTGATGATATTCTGGTAGATTAGATAATTCTATGGTCCGTACCTCGGACCCAAACACTCGTACAACCAAGTTTTACAAAAGTTCGTCGCTAACTCCACTGAACATCGGAGCGACACGCACTTGCGACCGTACTCTGCAAGTTCTACACAGATTGTTCGTTCCACGGAACATCGGAGCGTCCCCCGCGTATAACCATACTCCGCAAGTATTTCACAGATAGCTCTCGTTTCACGGCGCGTCGAACGATATATCCACACGTTGGCTCCCCCACCATGGTACCGACATCTAGCTTACGTCGTCCTCACTGATTGGCTGAGCACGCCGCTAGTTCCCCTCCTCTGCCTCATTACACTCGGCGCGCGAGAGGGAGAAGTCGATTTCCGTTCCAACAATTCGCCTTTTCTAGACCTTGCGACCCAGCCTTGCGTAATACTTCTCGACAGGAATCAGCTTGTATTCGAATTCCCAGTGAGTCATGTCTCTCAAATACCCTAACTGACAAAACTCCGTAAAATTCCGTAATCACATAATTTTCTATGATATCGTCGTTCGTAATAATTTGCTTGATAGCGTTTTCTAAGACATAGAAAACCTATCTGTATGCTTATAATTTTTATAAAATGCTCCGAAAATATCTTAATAATAATTATAATAAATTAATAATAATAATAAATTAACATGAAAAATTCTCTTGGCTGAACAATTTGCCGCGTAAATAAATATAGAATGGCTTCCTACTGACTTATGCCAGTTGCATAAAACCCCTCGAAAAACACGTTACAATATGTTATTATAACGAAAAATACAGTATATTAATAGGAGACTTCTTTTTTCGAATGTAGATAAGTGAGAAGGCAAGTAAACTGTCGTTAAAATTGAAAGAATTTCGATAATAAACGTAAATAAATATTATCAAAAACAGTCGAAAATTTAAGATGATTCATCACTCTGTAGATTTATCTGTTCCACTGGCAATACAATGTGCGTAAAAATTCCATAATAGCAACTAATAATTAAAGTAGTCTATACTTCTTCTATCCCTTTTGCCTCTCGGCGTCGGGTCTGCCAGCCACTTTCTGTATTCTCCCACTCTTCCATTTGTTCTCTGAATTTGAAAAGCTTCGCCCGACGTTGGAATTCATCCCTACGCGAGCTAGCACAGTGGAGGGGCTGCCTCCTCACAGCATCTATGCCTACTGGACTATTCTGTCAGGGTTGTTCCCCCTTATCTGAGCATATCCCGTTTTAAGGCGTCGGAAACTCGCCCTCACCCCTCCTTTACGGGCTAGGATTTGCAGGTTGCATTGCTAGGCAGAGCCTTCCAACTAGGGCATTTCTCAGTATTTACCAGAGATACCTACTCAGCAATCTTTTATTATTTCTCCTGTCTGTCCTCTCATCGTCGATTCTTATTCTCTTCCGAATCCAATCGTATTTATGGTCTATAAGTGTAAGCTTACAGCCTTAAATAGTCCTTCACTTCACTTCACTTTCCTACTCGAAACATAACCGTCCTCATTCTTTGACGGTCCATTACTCTTCCTTCTTTATTAATAGATCTCATGCACACCCGTTAAACATCAATCAATCATTCAAACCTATGCGTGTTAGTGAAAACTGACCAGATTCTGAATCAGCGTTCTAAACTTAGCATGGGTTTTCTATTGGATGTTTAAGGTGATCTATACAGACCGTGCTACCTAACAAAATAAGCAGAAATCATATATAGATGATGATGATGACTGTTGTTTGAAGGGGCGGAACATTGGGATCATCTGCCCCAAAAATGCTTTGTATGCAGAGTGTCGTTCAGGGGGATGATTGGTGCCTATTAACTCCCCTCCCCACTGAGACATATCGAAATCTTACCATTTACGTTAATGGACATAGCCCATGTCCTGTTACAAATTACCTATTCAATTTCATAATCGTGCATTATGCAACGAGCCTATAATGGCAATAATAGCTTCGCTCGTTTTATAATTTCCATACGAGTGTCTTAATTACCATTATAGGCGAGTTGCATACGTCTGTTTATGTTCGACGATAATTATAACTATTTTATGTTCGAACATAAATATTCCTAAATATCTGTCGAGATTTCGCCAATTTTATGTACTGAACAGAGCGCATGGGACGCAGAGAATACCTTGTATTCGACTATGGCCTCCTCGAATACCCCACTATGACACTAGCCACGCAGTGAAATTTTAAATTGGAGGTCGTGGAAGTGAGCGCAGGTTCGATGCTAGTTTTTGGTCAGCTGAAGAAGTTCCTGGCAAGACAGCGATTCACGTCCATCAATAACGCCAAGACAGCAGTCCGACGATGGTTCCACAGTCAGCCGGCTGAATTATAACACAGGGGCATCTCAAATTTAGTGGTGTGATGGGACAAATATCTGAGTATGTTGGAAAATAGTGTATGTGTTTTTCTTGACTCAAGAAATACGGGCAAAGACTTTTCGATCTGCCCTCGTACTTTCTGTAAAGGAACTCAGATTCCTCAAAATGCTTTTAATGAAATTCTAATTAGAATGGGAGGGATGGTGAACTACTACTCCAAGAAACGAAATAAGGCAACCCTATGTGCATAACAATACAGACTATTTAGTTGACATACTGGTTTTACGGCATTGTATTAGCCTATTTCCATTTATGAAACAAGATGTTCAGTAAAGAACATATAGCCTACTTTCTCCTAAATGCATGGGTATTGTTATAACTCTTTGTCCTTTTCAAGGAGTATAATTGAATGTTGGTTGTAGTAGCTTGTTGAAATACAACGTGCTATAGGGATATTAAACATGAATATGAGGTGCCCTTTGCTAGTGCTACATCTGTAAAAAATTTCATTCAATTCGGTTTCACCGTGTTTGAATTGATAAGGGGAAGGATTTGCACACAAACATGGCCGCTATTTGCAAACTATTGGGCTGATGACCTTGTAGTCAGTCATAAGATGCTTTCCACAAAAAGGCATGTTGTTGCAATATCTAGTAGAGATCAAATTATTAGGATGGTCGTAATTTGATTAAAGCTTTTAACATTTGGGTGGCCGTCATTCCGTTTCCGTCAAGATGGCGGCGATATAAAACATGACACTGAGGTGCCCTTTGTTAGTGCTACCTCTGTACCAAATTTCGTTCAATTCGGTTTCACCGTGTTTGAATTGATAGGGGGAATCGATTTGCACACATACTTGGCCACCATCTGCAAACTATTGGGCTGATGATCTTGCAGTTTGATCAGAATATGCTTCCCACATAAAGATATGTTGATGCAAAATTTGGTAGAGACTAGATTATTAGGTTGGTCGTAATTACATTTTAGCTTTTAACATTTGGGTGGCCGCGATTACGTTTCCGTCAAGATGGCGGTGATATAAAACATGACACTGAGGTGGCCTTTTCTGGTGCTACCTCTGTACCAAATTTCGTTCCATTCGGTTTCACCGTGTTCGAATTAATAGTGGGAATCGATTTTCACACAAAGATGGCCGCCATCCGCAAACTATTAGGCTGATGACCCACTAGTTTGGTCAAAGGATTCTCCCCCCATAATGATATGTTGTTGGAAAATTTGGTAGAGATCGGATGATTAGGTTAGTCGTAATTTGATTTAAGCTTTGAACATTTGTGTGGCCGCCATTACGTTTCCGTCATGATGGCGGCGATATAATACATGACACTGAGGTGTCCTTTGCTAGTGCTACCTTTTTACCAAATTTCGTTCAATTCGCGCTAACCGTGTTCGAATTGATAGGGGGGGAGGAGACATTCAGAGTACACACACTCACACACACACAGACTCACACACACACATACACACACACACAGACACACTTGTTTTCGCCCTGTGTTGATGTCATAAGTCTCCTTTCATTTTTTGCAAAAATCGAAAGTAGGCTAAAAATTAGGCTTATGAGGTCACCTTTGTCCGTGTGTGTGTAGCCTATGTGTGTGTGTGCGTATGTGTATGGGTGTCCCCCTAATATAATCTAAACGGCTAGAGCGATTTCAATCAAACTCGGTAGAGTCATAGTACTATTTTGGCCGACCCTGAACGTGCCCATCAAACTTTATTGCGTCTCACCAATCCATCATGGCGGCTGTGCGAATTATTTCACCGGCATTCTATGTCTCTATTCTTCTTCTTCTTGTTTCGAATGGGCCTACTTTGGACCACGCTTGTTCAACTGTTGAGCTTTGATCTTTGCCCAGTGTTGTCGCATTTTCTGCCGGTGTAACTCCTTCCTTTCATCTGTCCAAGGGGTACCTTTCTTCCGGGGTTTTTCCTGAAATCCATGGACTTCCTTCAGGGCATGTCTCACAGATTGCCTGTCTTGAAGATCTGATATTCCCAGTTCATTAATGTCTTTCTCAGTTTCTGTCAGCCAAGTGGTACGAACCTTCTTGTTCTGCCAGAAAGTGAACAGCCTATTGGTCAGTCTTTTGGGAGGCAATCTTGCCACATGACCATAGAATGCTACTCTCCTTTTCCTAGCACAGTCAGAGAGCCTTTCTATATGTTCGTAGAGCTCGGAATTGTGCCGCCTACGGTATTCCTCATCTTCCTTTACCGGACCTAGGATCTTCCTGAGAATTCTCCTCTCTCTGACTTCCATTTTCTCCATCAGACCACTTCGGTTCAATGAGAGACACTCCATGGCATACAGGGCTTCTGGTCGTATGACTGAGGTGTAGTGCTTCAGTTTCAGGTTGCGTGACAGGCATTTCTTGTTGTAGATGTTCTTTGTCAGTCGATAAGCCAGTTCCAGCTTGTTGACTCTCATGGATAATGATGCTCTTTCTGATAAGTTGGGTTCAATCCATTCGCCGAGATACTTAAATTTCTCAATCCTCTTGATTTTTCCCTGTTCTAGTAGCATCTGTCTGTTAGCTTCTTTGATGTTGGTGAAGAATTCTGTTTTTTTCCAGCGACACTTGAAGACCCACTTTGGCTGCCTGTCTTCTGAGGCAATTGACCTGCATTGTTGCTGTATCCAGAGAATCGGCAATAAGTGCCATGTCGTCAGCAAAGGCCAGGCAATCTACAACCAGTCCTTCCTTCCTACGCCCCAGGTATATCCCACTCTGGACACCCATATTGGTCAGTTCCTTGCGCCATTCTCTCACAACCTTTTCAAGGACACAGTTGAAAAGAAGTGGAGAAAGTCCATCCCCTTGTCTCACCCCTGTTTTTATCTCGAAGCTTGCTGAGACCTCGCCTCTAAATTTAACCTTGGAATGGGTATTGGTCAAGGTTTCTAGAATGAGTTTGCGGGTTTTGTTGTCTAACCCTAGTTCTTGGAGAATTCTATTAAGTGTTTCCCTATCAACAGAGTCGTAGGCCTTCCTAAAATCAACAAAGGTGACAACCACCTTGCGGTTTCTCAATTTGGAGTATGCAAGTACAGTTTTCAGGTTGAGGATCTCTATTACTATTACTATTACAGATATCACCCTGAAATGTTGTACGGCGGTAAAGGACACTACTAGAAGTTTTCCTATGTAATTTTCAAAAACCTGTTAAGCACAGAACGAACATGGCGCCCATTCGAATTTGAAATATTTCAATCGATTTTTCTTGCGATTTAACCATTCGACGCAGTGAAACTTGGTACAACAAATATTTATACACAATTTAATGGACTGACTTCTAATTTAGTTCAATTGTTTACATAAACTGAAGATGGCGGATGCATGAAATTTCAAAATTAAGTTTTCATTTCTTGTGTCCTAATCATGCGATCGAAGTAAACATCTGAGTAATGAATCTAGGCAATAATTGCCATCAAATAGTACGTACCTCTCTGGTCTAAATGTATAAAAATCCAACATGGTGGCGAGCCAAAACATTTAGACGGTTCTCAATATCCACTAATCTATGCCAGCAATCAAACTGAAATTTTGTATGATGACACAGTCTATGAACATAAGTTCGCCTATGGGACAATCAATAACCTGGTGAGCAGAAATCAAACATGGCGGCGACGCAAAATTTAAATATTTAAATGGACGCTCCTCGTGATTTAACCATTGGAGCGCAGTGAAACTTGGTACGGTAGATGCATATACACATTTTAATCAACTGCCATCTAATTTATTTCAATGTTTTTATATCCACATTATGGCGGCTGTGCGAAATTTTAAAATTTCGTTTTCATTTTCTGTGTCCTAATCATGCGATTGAAGTTTGAATAATACACCTAGGCCTACGTAATAATCTCCATGTAGTAGTTCATAACTCTATGGCCTACATATATAAAATCCAACATGGCGACCAGCCGAAATATTTAGACGATTCTCAATATCTACGAATCTATAACAGAAATCAAACTGAAATTTTGTATGTTGATAGAGGTAATTACCATAAGTAGGATGTATGAAAATAGGATATTTAGTTCTTCGTGGAACTACTTGTTATAGTCCAGCAAACCGTTTGGTGTTGGCTGGATCTGTTGCTGGGTTTCGACTAGGTGCACTAAGTCAGGTTCATTAGTGGGCTCTTGGTGACCTTGACCTAACATATTTTCTGGAGTATAACATGTTTTAGCTGATTCACCAGAAGATTTGAATGATTTTTTAAATGGCATGGACTCCAACTTGAGAAGGAATTTATAATGAAAATTAATAAATATAAAACAAAAATAGTGGATAGCAGCCGAAAAAAGAGAACCTCTATTGACGTCAAATTGTTATGTGAAAAGCTACAGGAGAGTTCAGCTACTTAGGAAACAAAATAACCAGTGCTGGACGAAGCAAAGAGGATGTAAAAAGTAGTTTGACTCAGGCATGGACAGTATTTCTACAGAAAAGGAATCTGTTGACATCAAATATAGATTTAGGTATTAGGAAGTCATCTTTGAAAGCCTTTGTCTGGAGCGTGGCGCTCTATGGAAGTGAAACTTGGATTGTTGGCGCAGCAGAAAAGAGGAGAATAGATGCATTTGAAATGTGGTGTTACAGGAGAATGGTTAAGGTCAGTTGGGTAGATAGAGTTACAAATGAAGTGGTATTAAGAGGAAGGGGAAAGGAAAAGATGTTTCTGGTGACTGCTTATGAAGAGAAAAGATGGACACCCAGGAATAGCAAACTTAGTTATGGAAGGAACAGTTGAGAACAAGAACCGTAGGGGTAGACCAAGATTAGAATGTGTTAAACAGATTGCCTCGGATGTAGGATGTGGCAGCTATGTAGGTAGAGATGAAACGGTTAGCTCAGGACAGGGAGTAATGGGTGCCTGCATCAAACCAGTCTAATGACTGAAGACTCAAATAAATAAAACACATTTAGTTATTTACTTTTTGCTTCCCCCAAAGAATCAAAATACTCTTCCCTTCCTCCGTGAATATCTATGCCTGGAAGAAACACTGATGGTATGACAGAAATCCCTTACCTTTTGACTCCAATCTGAGTGAAGTGAACCAGCTGTTAACGAGGATAGTCCTCGGAGCTGCATAATAGAAGTCAATTAAGGTAATCAGCATGCGATCTTGCACATTGGTTCTCTGGCAGAGGGATTACTGCCTCAGAAACAAGCACGCAACTAGTTACCAGATAATCGTAATTATCCGGCGCGATGCGACGATGGGATGTCGGGGGATTACAGGTAACTGAGTTGGAGAGGCTGCAAAATGTCTCCACTACAGAGTTAGCACTCAAAGGGACCATATCAGTAAATATTTATGTTGTACTGGCATTTAGTACCCGTCGTTAACGGGCTCATATAGTGAACGTAGACAGTTTATGGCGACAACTACTAGTTCATCTCCCTGTCACTGAAAAAAAAGCAACAATGAATAGTCATGTAACAGAAAAATGGAGGAGATAATAATAATGTTATTGGTTTTACGTTCCTTTTAACTAATTCGGCTTTTAGAGACACCAGGGTGCCGGAATTTGGCCCCGAAGGAGATCTTTAGCGTGCCAGTAAATTGACTCACACTGTGCCCGTTTAGACCGGAGTCCGCACGACCACATATGCATTTTACCAATAATCAGTCTGCACGAGAGTCAAAATATCCCGGAGCGCCAGATGGGTTAAAGCTAATCGCAAAAACGACATCAAATAAAAAAATGCTTTACTGATTTTTGGCTCAATGCAACAATAAGGATAGAAGGAGATTCAATTGGGCGTAACACATCAAGTAAAATTATCTCATTTTATTTTGAATTTAAAATTGACTGCAAAAATGCTCAAAGCAGCATCACTCACGTGTGGCGACCCACACTCCTATTTACACAATATACAGAAATTTTCCAAACACATTTGACAATTATTTTTTTGAAACACAAGTCTGATTATTAGTCCTGTAGACTGTGTTCCAAAATTATTTATGATTAAATCCAGTTCAAATTTAATTGTCTCTACTGGAAATATCGTAGTTCACTGTTTGAATTTTTACATAATATTAACACTTGTAGAATAAATGTTCATAGAATTTTAACTTTCACTTATTTTTCCAGTTTCAAAAATATATATTGTCGAAAAATATTATTATTCCTGAATCAACACACATTATTTACACATATTAATAACATCATCTGAAAAGTATTTGACCTTGAGCATAGCATCGAAGAACTGTGCGAAGCACAACAAAAATTAATTGTTCTTCTGACATTAAACGTTTCGAGAAGTGACTCGATTATGAACTTCAAGTTCCTAACAAAATATATGATTTCTGAATCATCAACTTGATCAATAAATTGTTGAACCATTCAACTATTCAATTTTCCACTTGGAATCATTATTATGAAAAAAATATTTATATTCATGGCCATTTTAGTAACCTTCACAACTTGCAATTCTTCGACAGAATGCGGAAATAAGAATAGTAGCTTCATAATAAATTCATTTAGTTCATGGCACTAGGATTAAAAATATCCTTCAAATTATTCGTGGTTAAAGAATTATTTTTTAATTGGCAGTGGCCCATTCTATTATTTGTGTAAGAACACAATATTCCAACAACAACGGCAAAGGTCTTCCTCTGAAGAAGAATAAACTACTATCATGACAAATCCGGGTTCTAGCAAAATCAAAGTCTAAATGGAATCCGTAAACAAGGTTGAAATAAGAACTGATGGTTTTAAGAAATAACCTTCGGGTCATTCATACGACGAAATGTGTAGTTCCAATACTCCTTCTATAAACCTGAGCCATCGAACCTGCTATTTGATTGATGCTCGAAACAACCTCCTCATTCCTGCGACTTAAACATGCGCACCTGGGAATGGCATTTCAACTACTCCACACATATAAATTTTCTTCCCAAAATTTATACAATAAATCAAGCCTCTGCTTGTTATCAACACTGGAAGATTAATAAACTTACAAGTTTATTTTATTTTACCATTCAGTTCAACCCGTGAATTTACCATACTTATGAAAATCTTTATTTCACTTTCGAGTGTATTTACGTCATGATTTTATATAAATACAAAAATATCCTATTTGATACAAATATCATTTGCTTCCCGTTTCATGCCTCTCCGTGTTATCTGAAAAATATACTTTGCTCATTGCAAATATTAACTGTTCAACCAGAACTGAAATGTTGGTTGAATGCGGGCTTGCGCTAATCACTCTCCTTCGGAAAATCTCCTGTTCCAAACTAGAAATGATTAAACTACTTCATTGGCTCTCTCTCAATACATATGATTATTATAAAATATAATATCCAAGAATTATTTAGAAAAAATTATAAAAATTATTATTATTATTATTAGTGGATTATTATTATTATTATTAGTTATATTATTTTAAATGTGTTTAATTATCATCTCATTATGTGAGAATCCACATGTTCGAACCTTCGAATATGGATAAAATATCCATTCCTCAACAAAAAATAATTTAACTTTTACAGTTACATCGGCTGATTACCGTGATTATCCCAAAAAATATGAAATATTCAAATAAATGCTCGATATGCTCGGTCATCGATCCTAAACTGTTCTGAGTGTTGAAAATACTCAGAATAACTCTAACAAGTCTTGCGTAAATCATTGCAAGATTTAAATACGAAGAAAAATAAATGTGTTGGTCATCTGCAGAAAAATAGTTTGTTCCAATTAGCTAGGCATAATATAATTCAAATGTGGCTTACATTTCTTGATGGTCTTGAAGCGTAGTGAACCTGGTCTGTACCAGATTTATCCATAGACATGCCCTATCGGACAAGCATGTATAATCCTTGTATCGGCCGCCATTATATACCCACAATCCGTCTAACAAGACATAGTGGTAGTATCTCTTGACGTTTGAAGTAACTGTTGATCCATTTTAATATGGGCTTCTGTTAAAGCCATAACAGTTTGCTTAAATGGGGTCAGATCTAAGTGATCTATTCTTAGATATGTCAGTTGTAACATAACTCACGGTAACCTTTTCAGTACAAGAAAACACTGACAGTCTAACCAATCAACGGCTGTTCTGAAGATCGTTCCCTGGGCATGGCTTCACACCATCTACCATGCGCGAAGCAACATGTAGTTTCCCTGCGTTGACTAATGAACAACACCGTGATAGACTGGTCTTCAATGTACTGATAGATCGAAGTGGTTAACAAGTTACAAATATGAACACTGACTAAAATGGACTTAAATATACAAGTATTAGGTTTTTACTGGATTGTGACAAAGTATTAATTCTAGACAAAGTCTAGCATATGTCCATGTAGAAATAAAAATATTTCACCAGTGTCTGTAGAAAAATATTAATCACCTCAGTGATTCTCCTTGCCGGAAACTTACTAAGTTCCACTCGTAGCGCAGACCTTTTGTGACTATCACAACTTTGAAAATAACTTCTGGGTAGATCCGGCAACCATGTGCCTTGGCTCAGCGTAGCGGCACCTTGCTAGGCAAGTGCTTGTTTCGAAGTGAGCTAATGATGCCTGAGCCAGCCGGCTTTTATTCAAAACGGTCAGGGTCACGCTGCATCAGCTGAAATCTGGAAATCCTCATATCTCCGGTATCCCTGGTCCGATTTACTTGATACTAATTGCATTCTCATTCATTTGGCCGTGCCAGTAATCTGATCCAAGTCTCAAGTCTCTACTCCATGGTTAACTATTTAATCAATAAATAGCCTCGACCTCTGCTATTACTCGCTACGTCACTTGACATGCTCTTAGCGGTATATTTTTTCCAATTCCTTCTCGAAGCAATGTAGCGCGATATTCAAATATCTCAACTTTCAAAAGCGGCTGTAGCCTTTCCCTTGATATCTAGGTGTCTGAATCTTGGAATACCCATTCCTAGAGTTGGGCACAACACGGCTCCCTCGCATTTGCGCACGCTCAAATGTCAGCTGGCTGTACCAGGATTCGATCCTGCAACCTTCAGCATAGCAGGCGAGAACGTTACCGCTGAGCCACGCAGCCAGGCAAACCGCGGGAGAATCCTGTCCCCTAATTGCTAATAGTGGAGTAAATCAGAGTTGTTGTTGTTGTTTCAATTGAGGGGCTTAGCCATTGTGGTCATTATCCTCGTGTACTTGAGTGTATGAGAGAAATTTCGTCCGATAACCTGTGTTATTGTGATAGCTGTATTAGTGTGTGTTTAGGTTATCCAGGTGATAATTACGAAGGACACGGCTGTGGCATTAAGTTAGAAACCATCTCGGCATTTGCCTGGAGTAGAAGTGTGAAACCACAGAAAACCACTTCCTAGATGACTGAGGTAGGAATAAATCCACCCCTTCTCAGTTTTGCGCCAAGAGGCTGTGTGTGCCCTGTTTCAGCCCTCAGACTAGAAGTTAATTTCTTGCAGAGCAGGGAATCGAACCCTGACCTCCGAGACGTCAGCCAAGAATGCTAGCTGTTACACCTCGAGGTGGACTAGTAAATTTGATTGACTCGACATTCCACGGAGAATGAGTTCTTACTGACATTGGAATATACAGCAAAAAGCCAATGTTGCGCTTCCTTTGTCGAGAAATACCAGTGGAATTAGATAGGAATAAACATAAAATAAATCTGACGATAATAATAATAATAATAATTATAATTATAATATCGTCTGGCCTCGGGTGCCGGGTGCAAGCTTTGTTATTTGACAACCAAAGGGTAGCTTGCATGTTGAATTTCGTTGTTCCTTGAAGCACTAAGAAAGTCAAGGAGGTTAGGTATCTAAGCTCCTTGAACACTATAGCGCTTTCCAGTAGAGAAATGAGGAACTTTGTGTTGGCGGAAACTCCCGAGATTAATTTTGCAATTATGAACACGGCCTACTGAATTCAAATGGGTTCTTTGACATGCCAACATCGTATGACACAGTGTCGCAATTTTTTCCGCCTTTCAAAAAATCACTTACCACGGCCAGGAGCGAACCTGCAAACTTGGGGTTAGTAGACCGACACGTTGACCACTCACCCACCGTGGCAATAATCTTATGAAATTACTCAATGGTTCGTGCGATGTGTATGATGGACATCGATTCGATTGCCGACCCATTATTTTAATTCTGCTCTGAGAGCTGGATCGGGGCACATTCAGGCAGTACTGAGAAGAGGGGTTTTTATTCTCACCTCAGCCATCTTAGAAATGGTTTTCTGTGGTTTTCCACTTCTGCGTTGCTTACAATTACGAGAGCAGCACGACCCATACGAACTGTCTTACATAACGGAAACCTCAGGAGCACGTGACCAGCCAGTAGCAGCATTCCAGCTAAGGTTTTGAAAACTTATTTATGTTCGACTCTGACTATTATATGTCTGAAAACTGTATCATAATGATGGTCATTATAACGCTATTTTTCATTATGAAACAGTTTCTCCCACCAATCACAGCTCAAGAAACAGTTGTTTAACCAATTAGATAAGGATACCTTCACGCATGCGCTCAAAATCCAACATGTCTATTGAACCCTTCAGAATAGCAGTGTTTTATGCAAGAATCTTGATCAAGGGGTCGCGCTCAGTTCATAGTGTGATGTTTACGTCCGCCAAACAACATGCTTTACTGAGGCAAGGGTCATAGGATAAAAACTGTAATTAAGAAAGTAAGGAGACAAGACGTAAGATAATAACATGATTTAATAACTAATTGTGCATAAAAGAAAATAAACAAACAATAATAAAAACATATGCTCCCTGAATCATTCCCCGACTCATTCCCTGACAGGAATATCTAACACTTTGAGGAGTCAAACGGATCTCCCCCTTTATAAATAAATTGTGGATCCTAGTTCCACTACCTTGCATTTGAGTTTTATGTGCGCGTGATGACTAACTACGAGAAAATGAGTACTTGGATGACCGTTCGTTTACAACGGGTTAACAGCCACGGTGCTCACGAACAATCATCACGTAAATCAACGTTTATGAATATGGGCATGACATTAATAAAAACCCTTAAAAACTCTAGTGCTGACACACACACTACAAATCTATTATTTACAGGAATCTCTCTGAGATCCTCATTAGCGCGAAGACGCACTTAACAACATGAGCTACCAACTGGCCAATTGCTCAATACACACAAGGAAAGACAGCATTGCACATGACTCACGGGTCACTGAAATGAAAATAAACCTGGAATAAACCAACAACAACAAAAGCCTGACCGGCTAAGATTACTTTATATGAACGAAACTGCATGTTAAGGTAACGCTTCGGAGATTATCGTGATTCGTAGGCAACTCCCATTTATTTCAACAATGTTTACCATTGATCAGTTCTTATCTGTAATTCAAGTAATTAGGGAGCCAACGAGCACTCCTCACTAATGACCATGCTTTGCACGTTCAGACAGCCTTGTGAAACATCTCCCCCCTTTCCTCAAATACTTGTCGTGTCCCAGTCCAGTGTATATAAATAGCTGACCAGCTGTTCCGTTACCTCACGGAATCAACAGCAACAAAAATCTCATCCAACTCAACATATGGTCAGACATAATCACATATCCACAATTGCCCTCGCAAGGATACAATATGGACCGGGTACCAAGCTGACAGAAATCAGTCTCAGCTGAAATTCCCGCTTGTAATACCACAAAAATACACACATACACACATCTGGGACTGACATGACGCTTTTCACACAGGTCTGCTGAATAGGTGCTCACAAACATTAAACACAATATTTAAAACCTACGATAGAGCTGATTACTCTTCGTCACAAATTACATTGCTCCAATCGGCAATAGTCACACTGAATCTGATCAATAATAAATCTTAAACAATTTTAATTACCCTCCAATCTACTGTACAATTACATTAATTCAGTCCTACTTCTGAAACACAACAGATCTCCGAGAGATGTTTTTAACCGCATTGCGTAACATATGCAAACACGGCCGTTCACATAGCTACGTTAGTTAACACAATACAAAACAAGAACCTTCCACTAAGTACATTCGTGCGAGCTGCTTCCATACAAAAGTGTGTCAGACCAAAACTAAGTATACTACGTTAATCACACAAGCAATGTATTTACAAAAATACGTCCCATAAACCATAAGTTAATTTATCAAATAATAAAGAATATTATTTTGTACTCATCTCTGTTGTAGTCACCCGTCAAAGAACGTCTGCTGCCATTTCCCAACTGAATGGTTCTATCTCATCTCAGCCATCTGGACGGAGTGTTGAGAATTCCAAACTTCCTCTATAGTCGTCGGTGTCATCTCTGGCGCTGCTTCAAAAATTAGATTATTATACACTTGATATCTGACTACTAAATTCGCTGTTCAGGTACTACTTTCCCTGTCACAGTTCGTTGGCGAATTATCGACGATACTGCCCCTACAATATAGTACTGTGACTATCTATCACTGAATTTAACACTTTACAATAATTTCTGTGTTCTCATGACACGCAAAGTAATAACTGACTAGTGTCCACGACACACCAAATAAAAGTCAACCAGTGTCCACGACACACAAAATAATAGTCTACGTCCTCAGACGAACAGAATAGAAGTCCACGTCCGTAGACGCACAGAATAGAAGTCAAAGTCTTGGCTCTTCATGCCACTTATAAAAGAACTGGCCCTAGATCTCGATGGGGGGGGGGGGGGGGGAATTTATATAAAAATTTCTCGAAATAATAGTGGTACAGGAATGAAATAAATATCACTGAACTCGTAACATTGCACAGGTCAAGAATATGCTCATTAATCCTAGAATCGATCGTAGAGATTTTGTCTAGGCGATTTCCCGCGTGAATGCTAGCCGAGCGTGCCCACGCTAGACCTGCCGCGTTAACTAGGCATTCTTCTCTCATTGGTTCTCACATTTTCTGTAATTTGGCGGTTCATAGCGGATCTTGGCGTCGTAGGAGTGTCCAGCCTGCTCATCAGCCACTCACGTTACTGCATCATATTTCTTCTAGGCGCGAATATCACAATGAACATACCAGCAGCATGTCTCACTGCGCGTCGCTTCTATTTGAGGCGGCCCACACCTGTCCTTTCTGACACATCGCTATGCTATTTCCTTTCACAGCTAATGTATTTAGCCTATTGTCAATCCGCTTCAGGTATGTCCCCGCTGTCTCCAACCAATGCTTGAAATTTCCTCATCTCCGTCTGGCTACTTTCATGATGCTGGTGGAAATATTTATTAATTGGAGAAATAAAACATAGAATCATTTATCCAACAGAGGATAAAAGGGTTCACAACTCTCCCACTCACAAAATTTCGAACTTAGGAATAAAGTCGACAATTTTAAAGGACTTCCGTAGGCCAAATTGTTTTATTTCAGAATCACCCCTTTTCTATTACTGGTCTAGTCGCTCCTGTCTTGAATGGCATTTACTCGTTTTCATTTCCTGCTCGTATCTCCCCTCTCAGTCTGCTTGCATGACGCTCTGGTGCCTGAGGCAAAACTCTGCTCGTCCCGTTAATGTTTGTCAACAACAACACTACTTCCTCGTTTACGTGCCGTACTCAACTGCTCCTCGTGCACTTTGTTGATATTAGGACGTCCATATATTCAAACTGCATCATTAATTCGGCGCTCCCATGGTTCGCTTCTACGATACTTTTTTAGGTTGGCAGCGTTGTAGACTGACATTGTTCCTGTACTCAACTCTTTCACTCTGTAAGCATTGTTTCCAAGGTTTCTTACGATAGAATAGGGTCCTATGAACTTTTCGCAGAATTTACTGAAGATCTTCTTCTCTGGGTCCGATGTAGCGGGTCGTTTCACCAAAACGAGCTGGTTGATTTCAAGATCACTGTGAAACCTCTTATTTCTTACTCGCCGTAATCTGCGGTCTGCTTGTTTTCTCATGTAGGCTCTCGTCCTCTCAATTCGCAAGTCAGGTGCTATCATTGGATCTTGTGGACAGTTAATGATGCTTTTCCACGTTCTTACTGGATACTCGTTCTTGTGTAGGACCATAGGGATTTGTCCTGTTGACTCGTGCCTGGTAGGATTCATGCATGTCTCTACATCCTTAATTTTATCGACCCATTTGTGCAGCAAATTGTTGACATAAACATATCTTCCTTCTTTGGCTTTCGCTTCTCGAAATGCAGGTGTTCCTGTAGGTAGTTGCTTTCTGAAGTATTGAATTAAAAGCATCATCCATGGTTCCGCTTCCTGTTCTCTCTGTATCTCACGTAACTCCTCCAAGAATTCCCGGTCCTTCGGTGTTAACTCCAAGTGTTGTACCATCGCTGTTTCTTCATTATCAGGCTCTGGGTTCCTGCTGAGTGCATCCGGTATCACGTTCATCTTCCCTGGGCAATGTTCAATCTCAATGCTGAACTGCTGAATATATATAGACCAACGTGTCACACGTTCGCTTGCCATCGACGTCTTAAACAAGAATGTTAGTGCCTTGTGGTCGGTCCTGACAACAATAGGGTAGCCGTAAATTATTCGTTTCCATAGTTGTAACGCATGAAGTATGGCCAACAGTTCTAGTTCCGTTACCGTATAATTGCGCTCGTGCTTACGCAATTTTCAGCTGACAAATGCCAAATATGTTTTGTGCTGCAGGTTAGCTAGATCCTCTTGGTAAAGCATAGCACCTATACCAATTAGTGAAGCATCCGCTTGGATTATAAATTTGTGCTTGAAATCTGGATATCCTAATTTAATGCAGTTTTCCAATAGCTGCTTTGTTGCTTGGAATGCCTTCTCACTCTCCGCATTCCATAACCATTTATTATTATTCTTTAGCATTTCCTGCATTGGAGCTACAGTCTCCGTATAACCTGGACAGTTTTCCTTAAAGAATCCCGTTACGCCTAAGAAAGCCCGAATGTGCTTGACTCTCGTTGGTGTAGGGAAATTCTTTATCGCTTCGATCTTAGCTGGGTTTGGCTTCACTCCCTCCTTGTCAATGACGTGACCCAAATATAAGATCTCGCTCTTGAAGAAATGCGATTTCTTCAGATTTACTTTGAAATTAGATGCATTCAGGTTGCCTAATACTTTATCTAAATTTTCCATGTGAGTTTCAATGTTGTCGGATGCCAGCAAAATGTCATCAATGTAGCGTACCGTCATCTCCTTAACTTCCTCGGTTAAATTCCGGTCCAGGGCTCGGATTAAAGCACAGCCCGCTGATTTGACTCCAAAGGGCATTCGAACGAAGCAAAACGTCTGGTTATCGAATAAGAAGCCAGTTAGAAGCTGTGACTTCTCATCCAATTCAATATGGTGGAACGAACTCGTCAGATCGACAGATGAATAAATGCTCTTGTTTTTAAAGCCTTTTAGTACGTCTCCGATGATTGGCGCTCTGTCATACTCAGGAAAAATGAGTCTTGTGTTGAGATTTCTGGCATCTAAACAAAGTCTAATAGATCCATTTGGTTTTGTGACTGCCAAAATCGCATTTAGATAAGGTGCCGGTGTCTTCCTTATCACTCCAGCTTGTAACATCTCATCTATAATGACCTTAACTTGACCACGATATTCTTTAGGAATTGGGTACAATCTGCTTTTGAAAGGTGACCAGTCCTCGACTTGCATAGAATTTTTGAAATTTAATATTTTTCCAGGTACTGTATCAAATACTGTTTGTGCTTCCTTAATATCTCTTCCAACTGTTTTCTGTGTTCACCCCCAAGTTGAATGTCATTTAGCTGCTCCTGTAGTAACTCTTCAAATTGTGCATCACTGTTATCTCCTTCTGTTAATAAAGACCATATCTCCTGGGATTCACTCTCCTCATCTAGTTCCACAACAGCTCCTTCTATGATGTTATCTTCTGCCTTTCGTACCTCCTCTTCCGTCTCTTCCGATATTGCTTCCAATGCCCAAGAATTTACATCTCTTCCGGTAGTGATTTCATCCATATGCAATCCCACATTTTTCAGCTGATCATACTCTCTAAAACTGACAGTATTCTTGTGCAAATCTATCACTGCTTGATAGTCACAAATAAAATTTGCACCAAGAATTATATTGAAATTCATCTTTGCCATGATAATGAATGTTTGCCCAAAAGTGTGTTCCAATATGTTCAGTTCTAAGTATGCCTGACGTTTACAAGTGACGGTGCGTTCAGGAATAACACCCCTCACTTTGAGCTGTGGTACCGGAATTACAGGAATATTCTGACTCCGTCCCAACTCTCGAACCAAGGCCTCCGATACCAGACTGATCTGTGACCCCGTATCCAATAAACATCTTATATTAATTCCACCAATCCTCGCGTAAATAATGGGTAATTGCCTAATTTCATCGTTCCGTGGTTTCACCGTCTCCTCCAGGCAGTCTTCCGGCAAAGCAATCCATTCTTGTATGTTCGCTACTATCCATCCATCTTCAACTTCCGACTGTTGTGTTTGTAGCCTGTCTCCTTTATCCAAATTTAACATTTTTTTTTAGCTCCATTGCGACTCCCATCATCCTTCTGTCGCTCATGTCCTTGATATCCCTGTTGTCTCAGTAGACGTCCAGCTTCCTCAGTATGTGTATCAGGATTCTTCATGTTCCCAATGGCCTTTTCCCATCTTCCTATCTCTCCACCTTGACTAGCGTGTAACTCCTCTAAGTAATTTTGCGATTGAGCGTGCCTATCATCCCAGTCATCTCGATAGTTACGTGGCTCTCCTTGATTTTGGTCTCTTCTTCCTTTCCATCTTTGATTGGCATTGTAATCACCGTATCTTCCATAAGGCCTGTCATTCCTTCGATTTTCACGCCATTGCTGATATCCTCTCTGTTGGTATCTATTGTTACCTTGGTATGACCTATTGTTGTAATGATTTTCGTTACGCTGATATGGTCTGTTTTCTCCTTCTTCCTGGTTTCGCCTAGGTGTGGAAGTGCTTGTATTAGTGCCCTGCGTGTTGGTGTTTGCCTGTTTTGGTTTGATGACCTCTGTAGTATTTACTAACTCCAGCTGTCTTCCTCCTCTATAATGACTATGAGATGTAGTCTCATCTATTTGCCGTAGTATCTGCTCTGCATGTAGGGCCGTACTAACGTTCGCTGCGACTAGTACTTGTTGTACGTTTACTGGCATTTGTCTCGCTATAGTCATCACCAGATCTGCTTCATTTAATGGGTAATCAAGGTCACGAAATTTTAACATTTGCATGTTAAAGAAATCTGAGTATTTTGTTTGCTGGGTGGTTTGATACTTCCTAGAATAAAGCTCCATCCTTAGACTCTGTTGTGTTGCGGGCGACCAATATTTGCGCAGAAACGCTAAGTTGAAATCTGACATGTTTCCAAATGTATATTTGAAGCTTAAAAACCATGTGAGGACATTTCCTGATAAAAATCTCTCCATCATCCTTAATCTTCGTGCTTCAGGTACCCCAGTGTCATTGAAATGGTCTTCCATCTCTTTGATAAAGGCTTTAGGTGTCACCCCTGAATTTTCCGTGTATTTCTGCGGTTTGTAGTCATTTGAGCGAATTACTTTAATAAGTAATGACCGTCTTGTGGTGTCGAGCTCCTATCGACATTCTTACGAAATCCTTCCGTGTTTGTTGTTAATGGGCTGTCTGCCTGAGTCTGACTTCCTGCTGTGCTGGACTCTGGACTATTTGAGTTATCCGGCTTGTCTTTCACTGTTCCCGTTCTAAATATAGATGATTGTTCTAATGAGCGGAGTTCGGCTTTAATGATCCTGTCCGTCTGCTCTTTAAGTTTATTTTTCACCTCTTGCTCCAAAGCTTGAATACGCGTGTGATTTTCGCCTACTGTTTTAAGAATGGTGGATCTTTCCTCTTTAGAATCAATATTCATTTTCTTCCAATCTTTCCTTATTTGTTCTTTAATCGTGCTTACTTGCCCTTCGATCTGGCTTTTTGTGTCATCCTGATTACTTTCTATCTGGCTCAGCCTTTCGTCTAATGTACTCTTAAATTGCTCTTGCTCCGTTTTTAGGCTTACCGGTACCCATTGTTCCGCTGATTTTATCTCGAGACGGTCCATATCTTTAATTATGCCGGATGTGTTTTCATCTACTGCTGATAATTGTTGTTGAATGACCCTGCCGCTTTTCTCCATCTCCTTAAATCGTCCTTCCAATTTATCCTGAGCTATTTTGACCTCGCTTGTATTCATCGTGCATGCTATTTCAATTTGTTCTAATTTAGCCAACACCGTTTCATCCAGAATGCTAAGTTTTTGATCAAAAATATCTTCCATTTTTTTAATCTGCTCTAATTGTTTCTCATTATTCTTGCTAACATCTAGGGCCAGTAATATCATCTGTTGATTAGTGTGATCTTTCATTTCTGCAGTTAACGAAGCTAATTGGTTCGTGTTTTTAATATTTTGCGCCTCTAACCAACGCCACCTAGATAATAAAGGCCTCCGCGCTGGCTGACCAGCGCTAGGTAGGTCGACCAACAGTAGTCAATCGCGTTGTTTGGGCAGCGTTACAAGTTCGGCACATAAGTTGTACTTTTTGCTTTAGTTTTGCTCTTCAGCGTTCGAAGTGTGTTAATCAGTGTAGATACATGTGTAATGAAGTGTGTGTATTTGTGGATATTTGTAATATTAATCACCAAAATGCCGTATAGATGTTGTGTAACAGGGTGCAGAGGGAATTATCCAACGGGACCTAAAGTCCAAGTGTTTTCTTTTCCGAAAGAAGCAGACTTGACAAACAAGTGGATACGAGCCATCCCAAGGGAAAATTTAACAGTCAGCAAAACAACAAAGGTAAGTTATACAGTACTTATACTACCCATATTAAATATAGATTAAAGATAGAAGGTCTGAACCACATGGTGTACATAACCTCAAATACACCTAGGCCTACTGTACGTACATCTGTTCTATGAAAACATTTCCAATGCAGTTAAATACCGGTACTATAACATACCGTAAGTGATTTGCCCGTTTGGAATTAGTTTGTTTTTTATTATTTTCATTCTAGTGAGCAGCAGACGTATGATATAACTTAAATGCTGGTTTATTTTCTGAAAGTACCATAGGATGTGATACAAATTAGGCTTGTAATCCACTACGACGTTTTATGTGCACTTTATGCTGTTTGATAATTTAATTTTCAGAACATTCCCTGAATTCGTAAGCCTACAATTATTTAAAATATTACTATATTACTATAGTAGTTCTAACATAACCTACACTATATTATTAAGAGAATATAGGCTCTGTTATAATCCTGGGGTATGTTTAAGACCAAGATGTTTATTTATATGGGTTTTTCTTACATTAGAGTAAAATCATTGTACCAGTGCACGTCTGTCATTGTGCATGTTATTGTAGGCTACAGTACATATGCCTATGATAAATACCTTATTTTGAATTGATCCAATATAGGCCTACAGTAGCCCTGCGTACTGCATTTATTTAGAGGTAAGGTATTCATTGCCCAGTTTGTGACTAAGTTACTCCCATTTTTAACAACAGGTTTGTTTGGTTCATTAGTTATAAGTTCATAAATTCTTTTATGGTATAGAATTTAGGCTAGCATAGGCCTACCGGTATATTAAAATTAGAGTATTCCTAGAGTTCAGGTTCCAGTAAGTTGGCCTAAGGTGTTTGTCAACCTAGATACAAGATTTTCTCTAGACCTTCCTGTTTAGGTCCTATAAAGAAATATTATAAAGCGTTTTTCAGGTGTAGCAATTTATCACAAATATTTTATTTTGTGAAATAGGGCATAGCTTAAAATTATATCTGCCTTAATATATAAGGTCAATTGTTCGTTAGCTTAATTATTCCTTTGAGCTTTAATAGAAAGAACACTTCTTTGTCTGTTAGGTAGTCAGCCCGAAGGCTGGTTGGATCCTCAAATGGCACTGCCATTAGGTTATGTGGGTAGATACCCACAAAAACCCAAGGCAGCACTATATTGTTGCACATGACCAAAGAAGTCAGGTGATTTTTAGGGCTTTTGCAAACAAGCCTTTCTAGTGGCTCTCCCAGACTATCACGTGGAATCTTAGCCTACTGTGCAAAGTTATTGTGCTTTAAATTTCTTTTTTACACCCAATACAGGTTTACAAAAGCAGATATATACAGTAAGAAATGTTTACCAGTCTTATGTTTTGTTGCAAATCTGCAGTACTTATTAAACATTCGACATTTGAAAGTTACTTAGTTATGTGTTCATTATGATCCAAGTAACCCATATTGTGATATTTTAAATACTTACAAAACTAATAGTATTTTCAGCATAACATAGGGTTTCTTTAGGTCTGTTATTGAGTTCTTTTTTGTTTTTTTGTTATATTTTTGGACATGTTCATAATTAAATTCTTAAGAAAGCAGGGAAGTTTAAATTACTTTGTCAAATTAGCAGCATTATTACAAAGGAAGCATTGGGCTAATAATTTTAAAAACACCATAATAACTTAAACTTCATGTCCTCAATAAAAATTTTAATGAAGGATTTGAAACTACACCATTCAGAACTCCAAAGTGCACTTCTAAAATTAAATGTAATAAATCATATTCAAACCCAACTGCAACTTTGATTTCATAAACACTAATTGATTTTATAGCAGTTCTCAAGAACAAAATTCACCCTCCTCAACAGGATGTAGCCTATTTTGAAACACTGTACATTCCCAGCTGTACAGTATTTCAAAAGAATTCTCAATTAATATAGAATGTTCTCTGTTGGAGTAGGCCTTACATCTGGGCATAAATTGGAGGGTTGGTATGAAAACATGAACCAATTTCAAATTATCATACAGAATTTCTTTCAGTAATCAATCTTGCCTAGCTTTGGTGGTGATTGTTCTTTTAATGGACAGGAAATTGATGTCCATTTATGATCATCCAAGCACAATCGCCATCAAATTGATCCTGAAGGAGTACCTAGGTTTTAAGAATGGTATTTCATTCTTTCTTCACAGGTATGTGAACAACATTTTCATCCCCATGAAATTATAAGAACATCTGTGGATGCCAGAAGGAACAAAGGAGATCCTCGCAGACTTACTAGACCATCTTTACTTCCAGGGGTCGTGCCATCTATCTTCCCAAGTTGCCCTCATTACCTAAGTAAACCTGCTAGTTACAGGGAGAGCCCTGAAGCAAAGAGACAGAAACTTGAACAAAAGAATATTCAAGAAGCTGTTGAGGAGAGTTTGAAGGAAAGAGAAAGACATCTGAAAGCTCGATCTGTGAATTCACTATGCGAGTTGAAAGAAAAATTGTCACTCCTTGTATTGTCTAATTTTTGGAACATTATTGTAAATCCTAATTCAGTGTTGTTTTTGAACATTCAGCAAGAACCTGCTCCTGTGATAAAATATTCTGTAGTAGTTTCTGAATCCCTTGATGTGTCAGTATTTGTGTTCAGTGAGAGCATGAAGACTTTAAATGATGAAAGGTTTCCCAAAAGTATTTCAAACTTAGATGAATTAGCAGAGGTATTAGATTCATTAGAGAATCTTCATAGGCCTAAATCTATTAATGCTCCAGGTGCTATCGAGAAAGTTTTGAGTTTTGTCCTGTATCTTCTGCAGTCACTTCAGCTATCTGAATATGGTAAAAGTAAAAACATTTACTTTATTATTGAACAACTGACATTGATATTGGCTAAGAAAATTATATACACTCCATCATTCCTGATATTTTCATGTTTGTCTTATAGTATTTCTGCATGTTCTTATAAATTTAATAGAGAACAGGGGCTTTTTATAAGCCCTCATCCTTCTACAATCCAGAGAATATGCTCCAGTTTTGACTTGGTTCCCCAAAATGAGCAGAGTAAGGATAATTTTTTGTCCTATGTAAGAGGAAAATATAAATATTTAAAACCCCACGAGCACTTAGTCAACCTGCTAATAGATGAGGTACGCTTAAAAGAGTATTTTGATTATAAAGGTGGAAGTGTTGTAGGAATGGCTAATGATACGTGTGTGGCAGCAAATTCAGCTCAGGTGTTCATGATAACCAGTATACTAAGTAGTTACAAGGATGTTGCTCATATATTAGCAGTCAAAAAATTAACAGGTGAGAATTTGCATCAATGGATCAAGAAAGTGATTATAACTCTTGAAGAAATAGGATTCAAAGTATTATCTGTCATTTCAGATAATAATGCTGTTAATAGGAAGGCTATGTCATTGTTTTCAAATCCTCCAGCAGTTTCTCATGTGTATGAACATCCCAAAGATAATGAGAGACCTTTGTTTTTTGTCATTGACCCAGTCCACATCATGAAGAGTATTTGGCACAACTGGTTAAAGCAAAAGGATAATTCTTGTATGATTTATCCCACATTTCAGGATGGTGATAGTTGTGTCCATTATGCCTGTTTTAATCTCTTAATGAAACTGTATGATCTTGAACATGAAAAACTAGCTAAATATTGCTATGGCTTGACATTAAAAGCATTGCGTCCAAATAATTTTGAGAAGCAAAATGTAAAACTTGCTCTGCAAATTTTTAGTGATGTCACTGCTAGTAGCCTTCAAATGCTTGGTCCTAAACATTCCTTACTTCTTTGTTCAGAAACAGCAAATTACATTACACTGTTTGTAAAGTGGTGGAAAATTGTCAATGTTAAAACACCTTTCAAAGGTGATAGGTTGAATGATGAACTCATGTGTCCTATAAAGCAGTGTTCAGAAATTGATGTAAGGTATACATATCTAAAGGAGATGCTGAAATTTTTAGTTCGATGGGAAAAACTCAGCATAAAATATCCATGGGGTTCACTGACAAGAGAAACTCATTCTGCATTACGTCAAACAACACAGGCTCTCATCAATTTAAGTGCATATTGTTTAAAAGAACTACAATTTTCATACTTTTTGCCTGGTAAATTTCAAACAGATATGTTGGAAGATAGATTTGGAAAGTATAGGCAGCTATGTGGTGGCCAGTACAACATCAGTATCAGGCAAGTTTATGAAGTGGAAAAGAAACTTCGTTTACAATCAGTAGTTAGGCTAAATTTAAAATCAGAAGTCTTTGGTACCATCAGTATTCACTCAATAAGGGATTTTCTATCAGATATCCCAGAATCACTCCCTAAAGTTCCCCTTCAATTTGAAAAGCTTGAGGTTGGTCAGTCAGAAGTTGAAAATGCCAGTGATGATTTGCCTGTGCTGACCTATATTGCAGGGTATTGTTGCTATTCAATTCTAAAGCACTCAAAATGTGAAATTTGTAAGGATCACCTAGTGCTCAATGACATTTTACAAGATCATACAATGTATACCTTGATAGAGAATGTAAGTCGAGGAAAGCTGCTCTTTCCTCAATATCATGTTATCAGTATTGTTGTCAATACTTATTTGATTGTTCAAAAATTGTGTGATCAGTTTGAACAGGAATTTCTTCATGTGCCAAACCAAAGAGAAGTAGCTACAAAGCTAGCTTTAGATTCTGTCCTAAACAATGAATTGTTGTGGGAGAGAGAATGTTCTGAGCATAGTGCACAGGACCTTTGTCGGAA
Organism: Meconema thalassinum; assembly: GCA_946902985.2. Lineage (NCBI taxonomy): Eukaryota > Metazoa > Arthropoda > Insecta > Orthoptera > Tettigoniidae > Meconema > Meconema thalassinum. Next base: position 168,232,426 of record OX336391.1, read on the forward strand.
GATAGTTTGGATTTCTGTGAATGTTTGCCTTAATAATTATTGTCGAAACAAAAATCAAGGAAATCTCAAGGACACTGTGCCCAGGAAGACAAACATATTTTCCCAAAGCAACTGACACTAAATCACCTATGTCCAAATCAACATATCTGCGTACCGTTCCTTTACTTATTTTCTGCTTCAGCTTTCTCATATTCAGGGCTAGGATATTTATGTAAATACTTATTTCTCTATTACACAGATATTCATATCCTATTAACTTATCTCCATCGATTATGTTGTCCTCTTTCAAATTAAACAAATTTATTTGACATGTTTTTCCATATTTCTGACTTCAGTACACACATGCACAATAAAATATTTTACATATTTAGTAAATTTCAATCCAATATTTATACATATTTTACTCTTATGAGTAAAAATATATAGAATTGTAGTTTTCAGTGACTGGAAATATGCCAGCACAGGACAAGTTTACAGTTATGTAATGAAAAGAAAGATTTCAGAAGTACGTAGATGTAACGATAGCAATTTTTATGAAAATAAGCTTCAAGTTTGAAAATTTAGAACATTTCATGGCATACTGTTATGGTAGGCAGGAATAATCAATGAATGAAAGCAAGTGAAAAGTAAGTGAAATAAAAGAAAATTGGATAATTTGATTTATAAATCCAGTATTTTTAATGCAATTATGTGGGTTAGATAAGTAACAAAATTAGAATCATGGGGAAAAATTTATCTTTTGTCCATATTTCATAAAATATATTTACATTTTGTCATTTTTTACATTGTAGATATTTTTAAAATATATATACATACATATGTACATATTTTGACACTTTTCAGTACATATAAATCCTAGCCCTGTTCATAATTTTACCTTAATGTAGCCTATATCATTAATTGAAGATTTAGCTTTGGCAGTCCTAATATACCAGATAGGTGAAGCATATTTGTGGTGTTTGAAGCCATATTTTCAGTGTTGCCTTAGTAAACAAGAGTTTAGTGCTTTTCAGTCGGTCAACACGAATGTACATTCGTGTTGACCGACTGAAAAGCACTAAACTCTTGAAGCATATTTCTTAACTTCTATACATATCAGAAAGTCAATAAGCTTATTATTGATTCCCAAGATTAATACATTTAACTTAGTCCTATTGTAATTTCAAAAACAACCCTCTTAAAATGTGAATTGAATCTATTTTGAAAATCTTTAACCCATTTAAACTAATTTTTTAACTTTCACTTACATCCTTTAAGAAATTTTCTAGTAGCAAAATGTAATTTTAATGTACAATCTGTTAAAATAATAGTTATGAAACTGAAGATATCCTATGCTCTCTCTATTCTCTTTAAGCTACAAGAAGAGTAAGCTCATAAGTTGAATTGTTGGCGAGAGTTAATTAGGCTATCTTCCTGCTGTACAATGTAGGCTCTGCAAAATATGTTTCAAGATAAAACTGTATTGTATTGTATTTCTGTCTGTAGCCAAATTGTTGATACTTTTTATGTAAATACCTGCAAAATTCAAAACTTTTAATTAAATTGATATTCTGTAATCCAACGCCAGTGAAATAATACTAAAAATTGAACGAGTGAGTGGAAAAGGACAATATTCAAAGAAATGGGATAATATTCCAGCATATTTAATCATTAATTAGTCGCTAACTGATGACACTCCTATTATGACATTTTGAGACATAACTTCTTGCTACTAGTACTACAATTGCCTAATAGTGAATTTTTCAATACGACGTCTAGTTTCGACAGATGATCGTTCTTTTTTCCTCTTGGAAATGGAATGTTATCGTTTTTCGACTCAGCTGTTCAATTATTCTTTTCCATTTTTGCCCTTCTCCCTTCATTTAAAAGTGAGGTTAATAAGTTCATAACGTTCTGAAAATCATAATAAACATCATTATCGTAATAATTACGGGCCTTTTTTGTTATTATGATGAAACTGTTTATTTATTTTTCCTCCCTCGGTATAGAAGGAGTATTTTATGGAAGGTAAGGAAGAAGGTAAATTCTACTAGGTACGGGTAATTTAGCAATACTGGCTACTCAAAGACTTGCATGCTATACAGTGTTCATTTACAGTTGTACAGTGCAACAATATGAGCGTTTTCTTTGCGAGTGGAAACATCGTTTGGAAGGGCAGGGAGGGATGACTACTCTTGGCGCGCGTGCTTCCGAGCGCGGAGGCCTTTTATTTAGGTGGCGTTGCTCTAACTGCGAATTGATAGTGTCATTAATTTCACTCTTTAATAACCTAGCTTGTTCCGCCTGATATTCATTTTGTTCAATTCTACTGTTATTTAATTGTGTCCGCAATGATTCACTTTGTTCAGATAATTTGTTTATGGACTCACTTTGTTCTAGCCTACTATTGTTTAATTGTGTCCGCAATGATTCACTTTGCTCAGATAATTTGTTTATGGACTCACTTTGTTCTAATATACTAGTGTTTATAGATTGACTCTGTTCTGATAGTTTAGTGTTTATTTGTTCAGATAACTTCGTGTTTAGCGATACACTTTGTTCCGCCAATTTAGTATCCAACAATTCCTGTGTTCTCCTCGCCGCACTCTCAATGATCTCCTGGATCTGCTCCACCGTTGCCATATTACACAATTTATATGAGACATAAGGGAAATGGCATAAAGCAATGCCCTTTGACACACATAAAATCCAATGCACATTTTCTTTCTTTAACCTACTCAGTTCATTTATTTTTTACATTTAATCCCACTAGTCAATTGCATCTCTGAGTGGTTCTAGTTTTACTCAATTTAATTTTAAACCCAAGCACATATTTAGTCATTAAATTGTTATCCTGATCTGATATTAACACTGACTAATTAACAAAGTGTTAATTGTCATTTTAGGCTACAGCCTCCTAATATTTCCATGAGTTTGACTTTCTAACAAATCTAGTTTTAATTTTATCATTGGGCGCCCGGTATCACATATTAATTTTACTTTAATTTAAAAGACAAAAACGTGAACCGTATTTTACTTTGCAAACTCCTGATTTTAATTTATTTTTCACACATTTGGCGGTATCCACTTCACCTCAATTACTTTTAATAAAATATCACTTCCCGGTGATTAAATACTGTCATATCTGCCTGCACTTGCGGCATGTCAGTTTTACTCAAATACGCCACTATTGACATGTGTAATCTCCGCCGTTACACCACAGTAAATGGCCCCACGCTTGGCCGCGCCAGCTTTATCCCTATGAACCCTTCAGAATAGCAGTGTTTTATGCAAGAATCTTGATCAAGGGGTCGCGCTCAGTTCATAGTGTGATGTTTACGTCCGCCAAACAACATGCTTTACTGAGGCAAGGGTCATAGGATAAAAACTGTAATTAAGAAAGTAAGGAGACAAGACGTAAGATAATAACATGATTTAATAACTAATTGTGCATAAAAGAAAATAAACAAACAATAACAAAAACATATGCTCCCTGAATCATTCCCCGACTCATTCCCTGACAGGAATATCTAACACTTTGAGGAGTCAAACGGATCTCCCCCTTTATAAATAAATTGTGGATCCTAGTTCCACTACCTTGCATTTGAGTTTTATGTGCGCGTGATGACTAACTACGAGAAAATGAGTACTTGGATGACCGTTCGTTTACAACGGGTTAACAGCCACGGTGCTCACGAACAATCATCACGTAAATCAACGTTTATGGATATGGGCATGACATTAATAAAAACCCTTAAAAACTCTAGTGCTGACACACACACTACAAATCTATTATTTACAGGAATCTCTCTGAGATCCTCATTAGCGCGAAGACGCACTTAACAACATGAGCTACCAACTGGCCAATTGCTCAATACACACAAGGAAAGACAGCATTGCACATGACTCACGGGTCACTGAAATGAAAATAAACCTGGAATAAACCAACAACAACAAAAGCCTGACCGGCTAAGATTACTTTATATGAACGAAACTGCATGTTAAGGTAACGCTTCGGAGATTATCGTGATTCGTAGGCAACTCCCATTTATTTCAACAATTTTTACCATTGATCAGTTCTTATCTGTAATTCAAGTAATTAGGGAGCCAACGAGCACGCCTCACTAATGACCATGCTTTGCACGTTCAGACAGCCTTGTGAAACATCTCCCCCCTTTCCTCAAATACTTGTCGTGTCCCAGTCCAGTGTATATAAATAGCTGACCAGCTGTTCCGTTACCTCACGGAATCAACAGCAACAAAAATCTCATCCAACTCCACATATGGTCAGACATAATCACATATCCACAATTGCCCTCGCAAGGATACAATATGGACCGGGTACCAAGCTGACAGAAATCAGTCTCAGCTGAAATTCCCGCTTGTAATACCACAAAAATACACACATACACACATCTGGGACTGACATGACGCTTTTCACACAGGTCTGCTGAATAGGTGCTCACAAACATTAAACACAATATTTAAAACCTACGATAGAGCTGATTACTCTTCGTCACAAATTACATTGCTCCAATCGGCAATAGTCACACTGAATCTGATCAATAATAAATCTTAAACAATTTTAATTACCCTCCAATCTACTGTACAATTACATTAATTCAGTCCTACTTCTGAAACACAACAGATCTCCGAGAGACGTTTTAACCGCATTGCGTAACATATGCAAACACGGCCGTTCACATAGCTACGTTAGTTAACACAATACAAAACAAGAACCTTCCACTAACTACATTCGTGCGAGCTGCTTCCATACAAAAGTGTGTCAGACCAAAACTAAGTATACTACGTTAATCACACAAGCAATGTATTTACAAAAATATGTCCCATAAACCATAAGTTAATTTATCAAATAATAAAGAATATTATTTTGTACTCATCTCTGTTGTAGTCACCCGTCAAAGAACGTCTGCTGCCATTTCCCAACTGAATGGTTCTATCTCATCTCAGCCATCTGGACGGAGTGTTGAGAATTCCAAACTTCCTCTGTAGTCGTCGGTGTCATCTCTGGCGCTGCTTCAAAAATTAGATTATTATACACTTGATATCTGACTACTAAATTCGCTGTTCAGGTACTACTTTCCCTGTCACAGTTCGTTGGCGAATTATCGACGATACTGCCCCTACAATATAGTACTGTGACTATCTATCACTGAATTTAACACTTTACAATGATTTCTGTGTTCTCATGACACGCAAAGTAATAACTGACTAGTGTCCACGACACACCAAATAAAAGTCAACCAGTGTCCACGACACACAAAATAATAGTCTACGTCCTCAGACGAACAGAATAGAAGTCCACGTCCGTAGACGCACAGAATAGAAGTCAAAGTCTTGGCTCTTCATGCCACTTATAAAAGAACTGGCCCTAGATCTCGATGGGGGGGGAATTTATGTAAAAATTTCTCGAAATAATAGTGGTACAGGAATGAAATAAATATCACTGAACTCGTAACATTGCACAGGTCAAGAATATGCTCATTAATCCTAGAATCGATCGTAGAGATTTTGTCTAGGCGATTTCCCGCGTGAATGCTAGCCGAGCGTGCCCACGCTAGACCTGCCGCGTTAACTAGGCATTCTTCTCTCATTGGTTCTCACATTTTCTGTAATTTGGCGGTTCATAGCGGATCTTGGCGTCGTAGGAGTGTCCAGCCTGCTCATCAGCCACTCACGTTACTGCATCATATTTCTTCTAGGCGCGAATATCACAATGAACATACCAGCAGCATGTCTCACTGCGCGTCGCTTCTATTTGAGGCGGCCCACACCTGTCCTTTCTGACACATCGCTATGCTATTTCCTTTCACAGCTAATGTATTTAGCCTATTGTCAATCCGCTTCAGGTATGTCCCCGCTGTCTCCAACCAATGCTTGAAATTTCCTCATCTCCGTCTGGCTACTTTCATGATGCTGGTGGAAATATTTATTAATTGGAGAAATAAAACATAGAATCATTTATCCAACAGAGGATAAAAGGGTTCACTATATAAATTACCGAAAGTGCGCCGTCCATATGTTCGCGTAAATAAACTGGTGAATATGAGACAAGAAATAGCAGTGTACTTTAATATCCCCAAATCCAATTTCTACACAGCGGGTTGTTTTCAAACGACTACGGAGACAGTTTTACTGAATACTGGTTCACAATCTGCACATATGGCATTGAAGCACACAGAGCGCATGCGTCGGTCGGCCAGAGAGCTTGTAACACAGAGATATCCTACCCAGCCCAGCACCCAATCACTAAATTCTAGTTACTGAACAGATATTTATGAATATTTATGTTAAAACATATAATAAAGTTATAATTATCGTCGAACATAAACAGTCGTATGCAACTCGCATATAATGGTAATTAAGACACTCATATGGAAATTATAAAACTAGCCTACGCTGGTTTTGTAAACATACTCGTGTCTTAATTATAGCCATTATAAGCTCGTTGCATAATGTACAATAAACTGATTCTACCCGTCCTTATTCATACAATTCTCTGTCAACAAAGGAATTCAGTGACATTTGAGTTGAACGTGGCTATTCCATGTAAATTTGATTAAAAGATATGTTAATTACAAAATATTACTAGAAACTTCTCGAGCCTCCGTGGCTTAGGCAGTAGCAGGACAACCTCTCACCGCTGGGTCCGTGGTTCAAATCCCGGTCACTCCACGTGAGATTTGTCCTGGACAAAGCGGAGGCAGACAGGTTTTTCTCCGGGTATTCCGGTTTTCCCTGTCACAATTTCATTCCAGCATCACTCTCCACTAACAATTCATTTCATCTGTCATTCATTTAATCATTGCCCCAAGGGAAGTGCGACAGGCTTCGGCAGCCGGCACAGTTCATATCCCCGCCGCTAGATGGGGGCTTCATTCATTCCATTCCCTGACCCGGTCGGTTGACTGGAAACAGGCTGTGGATTTTTAGCCTACTTTCGATTTTTGCAAAAAATGAAAGTAGACTTATGAGATCAACACAGGGCGAAAAAAGTGTGTCTGTCTGTGTGTGTGTATGTGTGTGTGTGAGTCTGTGTGTGTGTGTGTATGTGTGTGTGTGAGTCTCTGTGTGTGTGTGTGTGTGTCTGTGTGTGTGTGTGAGTGTGTGTACTCTGAATGTCTGTCCCCCCCTATCAATTCGAACACGGTGAAACCGAATTGAACGAAATTTGGTACAGAGGTAGCACTAGTAAAGGACACCTCAGTGTCATACTTTATATCGCCGCCATCTTTACCAAAACAGAATGGCGGCCACTCAAATGTTCAAAACGTAAAATCACATTACGGCTACACTAATCATCCGATCTCTACTAAATTCGGTGACAACAGACCTTTATATAGGACGCGTCTTTCACCCAAAATTCAAGGTCATCGGCCATGCCATTTCAGGATGGCGGCCGTGTGAATTATGCAACCATTTTAATAAATAGCTTAAGACCCACCAATTCCGATTATCGAGCCTAGGGGGGTTTAAGCTATCCTGAAGGTCGTGATACGTTATTTATTATAATTTAATATTATAATATTATACAGTATGAGTGGCTTAAAAGAGCTGAGCCGTTTGTGTCACACGACAAGATGGCAGCTGTCCTCATGTGCCTGTCTTATATTTCAGTAGTTTTAGTATGTTGTATGTGATATACCGTACTGATACAATAATATAAACTTTGTATGAAATGATCTTTAATGAAGATGTACTGCAGTGAAGAAATCGTTTATTTAAAGTCATTATTTGCCAACAGTTTGTATCTAATATGTCAGTTAAGAACACCTGACGTCATGGATACGGTTAGCTCTGGGCTAGCATGTTAGTCTGACACGCAGTTGACTGGGGATCGAGTACTGCTACAGTTAGGTTTTTTTTTTCTTGAATTCTTTTACAAATGATGTGCACGAGCTTTTTCCACAGATACTGAATAAAATGTCATTTAGCTCAAAGGAGAGGATAAAGTATACACTCGTATATTAATAAAATCACAGTCCCAGCATCGCACATAAACAGAAGCCATTAGGAAAAGGAGAATAGAAGAACTAGATACACGTTGTCATTAACCACAGCCTTCTTAATGCCTCTGTACGGTGCTGTCCTCTTGTGGGTTATGTGGGTAATATTGTTCCAAACATAACGCTGTGTAAATGCCTGAGCTGGCCTCCTGAAGTATGGCAATTTTGTAATACTGGTAGTTCAACTATTAGCCACGATCGCGCTCCGAATACCTTTAAACACTGCCAGCTGGATCGCCTCCCTCTTGGCTACTTTAAACTGCCTACTCATTCAACACCCATAGAACACTGCCATCGTAGTACATTACGATGGCAGTGCATAGGCGTACAAGATAAAGATTAATTCACTGATAGGTCGCAGCACCACCTACTGTGATTGGGGCGGAAGATTCTTAATTTTGCAGGCTGGCTTAATATAGAGATTAACGGACGTGAATGCATTACAATAAGTTAGTAGTTTTGTTATTCAATCATCATAAAGTATATAATATTGATTTTGACACTTACTGGCTTATTATCAATATAAATGAAAACAAACAATACATTGTGGTAGGGGTGATTGTGTTAGGGATGAGGACAAAGAGTCATAAAGATACCCATACATTTAGGAGAAAGTAGGCTATATGTTCTTTGCTGAACATCTTGTTTTTACTAGAAACTTCTATAATGATAATTTCTTTTGGCATGTACTGTGATAGATAAATTAATTAATTAATCAATCCCTTTAAATAAAATATAATTAAGTAACTAACACGTAAATAAATATATAAATAAATAAATAAATAATAACTTAAATTTTGATGTTTTTCTGTCGGCCAATACGATTCTACTCAATTGCAATGGGTGTTTCCCTAATCCCGAGAAGAATTACATGATATTAATTTATACACCCATTACAATTACAATGCCGGCCCCGTGGTGTTGGGGTAGCGCGATTGCCTCTCACCCGGAGGCCCCGTGTTCGATTCCCGGCTCCGTCAGGGATTTTATAAACTGACGTGAGGGCTGGAACGGGGTACACTCAGACTCGTGAGGACAATTGCGTAGCTGTCTGACAGTAAGGAAGCGCCCCGGTCACGAAAACCAAGATTAACGGCCAAGAGGACCCCATGCGCTGACCACACGTCACACCAATATCTGCAGGCCAAATGGCTGGGCAGCGGTCGCTTGGTAGGCCTAGGCCTTCCATGGGCTGTAGTGCCAGGGGTTATTTATTACAATTACAATTGTGTACAATCGTGTTGGTCGACTGAAAAACATCAAATGTCGATTACTATGGTTACACCAAAAAAAAAAGGCTTCCAACACGATCATAAATAAATAAATAAATAAACAAGATAAATACTTAAATACTTCAATAAATAAATAAATAAATAAATAAATACTTAAATAAATAAATAAATAAATAAATAAATAAAAACTTAAATAAATAAATAAATAAATAAATAAATAAATGAAAATGAAAATCCACAGCCTGCTTCCAGTCGACCGATCGGGTCAGGGAATGGAATGAATGAAGCCCCCATCTAGCGGCGACGATATGAACTGTGCCGGCTACCGACGCCTGTCGCACTCCCCTGGGGGAATGATTTAATGAATGACAGATGAAATGAAATGATAGTGGAGAGTGTTGCTGGAATGAAATTGTGACAGGGAAAACCGGAGTACCCCGAGCAAAACCTGTCCGCCTCCGCTTTGTCCAGCACAAATCTCACATGGTGTGACCGGTATTTGAACCACGGACCCAGCGGTGAGAGGCCGGCATGCTTCCGCCTAAGCCATGGAGGTTCTAAATAAATAAATAAATAAATAAATAAATAAATAAATAAATACTTAAATAAACATTTAAATAAATAAATACTTAAATAAATACTCAAATAAATAAATATATAAATACGGTACTTAAATAAATACTTAAATAAATGAATAAATAAAAACTTAAATTATAAATAAATACTTAAATAAATACTTAAATAAATAAATAAATAAATATTTCAAAAATTAAATAAATAAATACTTAAATAAATAAATAAATAAATACATTCTTAGATAAATATACAAATAAATATACTTAAATAAATAAATACTTAATTAAATAAACAAATAAAATACTTAAATAAATAAATAAATAAATAAATAAACAAATAAAATACTTAATTAAATAAATAATTAAATAAATACTTAAATAAATAAACAAATTAGTAAATAAATAAAAAAATGAATGCATAAATAATTTAAAATATATATTAATAAATAAATAAATAAATAAATGAACCCCTTAATAGTATCTGCCGCCAAACTTGTATGCATGTAAGGCTGAAGGATACTGCAATAGTTTTCTTTCCATTTCAATCCTTGATAACATAAAACATTTCTATTTCGTTTACAAAATTATATAATTTCGTGACCAGTACAATACAATAAATGTAGGAGCGAGGCCGCAGATCTTATTACCGCTATCTGTTGTCTGGATAGAAGGATAGTTTAAGTTATAACTACAGTACTTGCTAACGTTACTTCCGCGTCAGATAAAGTGAATAGCATAGTGAGCTATATCATTAGCTATCCTGAGGCTAAGTGTGATGGTAGCGACCATGGATATTGGAAATAATACCTGTTATCTTACACATGCAGCACGTTTCTATAATCCACTCAAGTAACCTCAACATTGTGTGAAGGAAAGATTTTCTGATAAGCCAGTAGCTGTCGATACGGGCACTTCGGGGAGAAAGTTCAGGTGTCGATATCAGTCCTGTTGGATTATCAACAGTTCATTTTAACTTACAAGCATCCAATGACCACACTGTACTCTCAGAAGTTAAGGACTACTGACCATCTTTTAACTGCAATATGCATTTTCGCATGGAGCCAATCGCACAGGTGCCAGATATCCCGGGGAATTGCGGTTTCGATAATTCTTCTTGCTCCCAAAGTTACTCAGGGGTTATCACCGGTTATGCAGGCTGTACAACGCACCGTCCAGTCGCAACCAACACATGCACAGTCGGGGATAGATCTGGTGATCATGCTGGCCAATGGACTCCACTCATGCTTAGATGAACGCATAGGAAATCATGAGTGGTGTTTGGATGAATATTGTAAGGGTACATTGCCTAATATTTTGATAATGTTAACAGAATGGGTCGGATGACGTCTTTGATATACTTAGAGCAAGCAGGACAACTGGTCATCTTGTATCCAAATGCTTTGGTCATAGCAGCAGAAACCATGTTATCGCTAATGAATGCTGTAATCAAACTGCAATATTTCCGGTAATTTAAAGCCTGCCTGGCTTAGGCGGAGCACGCCGACCTATCACCGCTGGGTCCATGGTTCAAATCCCGGTCACTCCATGGTAGGTCTGTGGTGGAAAAAACGGAAGCAGGCATGTTTTTCTTCGGGTACTGTCAAACTTTTATTCCAGCAACACTCTCCACAATCATTTCATTTCATCTTTCATTCATTTAATCATTTCGTCAAGAGAGTGCGACAGGCATCGGCAACCGGCACAGTTCATATCCTCGCCGCTAGATGGGGGCTTCATTCATTCCATCCCTGACCCGGTCGGTCGACTGGAAGCAGGCTGTGGATTTTCATTCATGGACGAATCGTCATGATTCCTTCACAGTGTTCAACTACATAATGTTACCTATTTTGTCTAAAATTACAATATATATTTATATATATTTCGTACGGCATAAAGGATACATATGTTACAAATAAGGTGAAAAACTTAATTGCTAGTATATAAAAAAGTACATAAGTTCTGACAGGGAGGAAGATACAAGCATTACAAATGGATGTCCAACGAGTTTAACCAATTCACTGCTTCATCTGTAGCCTCATGTATTTCTTGTAGCGGCCCACTGAACCTCCTTATTGGGCATTCCATGGCAATGTGATAAACCATCTGTGGCACTTCACTGCAATCGCAGGCTGGACTGTTGATCATTTTCCACTTATGCCTCCAATACTGGCCTCTACCATGTCGGGTTCTTAGTCGATTTAGTGACGTCCACGTTTTTCGGGATTAGTTGAAACCAAGGGCGCGTTGAGTGGGATCCAGAATTAGATGATATTTGTCTGGATTCGAGGAAACCCAATTGTTGCGCCATGCTTGATAGACATTAAATTGCTCATGAACCAATTCCTCTCCCAGTAATTAGGGAGGTTTCCTAGATGTCAATCTGAGATGTGGTTGAAAAATGTCCTGATGTATTGGTAATGAAGGATCTTTACAGTATTTTTCCCATTCTTTCGCCAATGCCATTTGTCTACGGAGGTGAGGAGGCGGAATGTTTGAGAGGACTGGTAACCAATCCAGAGGTGTAGATCGGATAAAATTCCAATAATACAATATCAATAAACTAGCTGACTACCCGGTTCAGAGAAGACAGTAGTTGGTAGCAGCTGCACGAAAACAGATCCCACATCGCTCGAACATCCAGCTAAGTTCATTCAACCTGAGCATTCACTAACAATCACAGATATCACTATACAAGCAAACTTGAAGGTCAATAACTGGTAACGATATCTTGACAAAAAAAAGTTACAGTCAGTCTGAAAGACTAGACTTTATATCATTTCAAATGACGCATGCTACAAATGCTACACATGTTAGAAAGACAAGAGGGCTCTTTCAACAGACTCCATTACCCATTAACTTAGGCTTCCCGCGCGGGGAACGGAGAGCGGGAGGTGCACTCTGCTGCATGGCTCTCCGTCTCCGTATCGCATAACACCAATGCCCAGGAGTAAACTCAGACTCGGTGCATATGCACTGAACAACATGATGACGTCATACGCTCTCCGTCTCCGTATCGTATAACGCCATAGCCCAGGAGTAAACTCAGACTCGGTGTATATGCACTGAACAACATGATGACGTCATACGCTCAAGTGCAACCATAGTACATTTCATCTCCGTAACCGTAACGCATAACGGTAGACCAAAGCATAACGATGAAGTCGACAAGATCATTTCAAATGATTAAAAAATACATATAATTCACAAATCTTGACAATTGCACAAGTTTATAATAACTGCTGTAACCAAATAATAATTGAATATATTGTAAATACCATCACCTACTTAATTGTAGACATAAATTTAACAGCCTAAGTATAAAAGATCTGACGATGCTCGCTTGACGACCCCACTTCTTGCAATCTGTACAATAACTATTGATCACATGTAACATTTTTCCCAATAATAGGTATTCTAATCGTGTTGACCGACTGAAAAGTTACAATAACATTTATGATTATGGGTAGGTTATGTTTACTCACACAGTGACGCCAAGAATTGATTCAGACTGTCGCTGCGACACTGTGTAAAGTTCGACTCGACTGGTCGACCTCTCACCCGTAAACCACCATCCCTAACACCGAAATATAACCTACTCTTATATCTATACAGCACATTGTGTCATTCTTCTAGAAGCTCGTTTACGTTACCATTGGCCAACTCGTGGAGTAGTGGCTAGCATTCTAGGCTGTCACCACCTGAGGTCCAAATTCTATTCTCGACTGTGCAAAGATAATGTAATATATTGTCTGAGGGTTGGATGTTCAACCACTTGAATGAGACAACATATAACATGAATCATAATTCTACAGCAGGGCACCAGGGAATGTTATCCGCAGTGCCTACAAGCTGCTGCGAGAGATTACGTCACCAGTTACTTTGGCAGCACGGCTGTCGCTTGTATCATAACTAGGGCTCGGATTTTTAGGTAAATAAATATTTTTTAATGTAAATACATATTTTAGGCATTTTTTTCATAAATACATAAATTCCTGCTTTTCACTTATTAGCACATAAAAAGAGAAGCCTCCGTGGCTTAGGCGGCAGCACGCCGGCCTCTCACCGCTGGGTCCGTGGTTCAAATCCCGGTCACTCCATGTGAGATCTGTGCTGGACAAAACGGAGGCAGACAGATTTTTCTCCGGGTACTCCGGTTTTCCCTGTCAAAATTTCATTCCAGCAACACTCTCCACTATCATTTCATTCCATCTGTCATTCATTTAATCATTGCCCCAGAGGAGTGCGTCAGGCCTCGGCAGCCGGCACAGTTCATATCCTCGCCGCTAGACAAGGGCTTCATTCATTCCATTCCTGACCCGGTCGGAGACTGGAAGCAGGCTGTGGATTTTCATTTTTTCAGCACATAAAAAGACATAATCCCTATATCCCTATATCCCTATATCCCTATATATCCCTATATATATTATAAATGTGAAAGTCTGTGTGTGTGTTAGTTTGTTACCTCTTGACACTAAAACGGCTGGACGGATTTGGATGAAATTTGAAATGGAGACAGCTTATACCCTGGGATAACATATAGGCTGCCTTTCACCCAGAAATAAATCATTGTTCCCGTGGAACGAGCAACATAACTGAAAAGTCACTAAAAATACTCAACTGGGACAAAATATCGAAGTTGTCGCATATAGACCGGACAAAGCTCATTTTACGCCCCTCGATGCGAGAAACAATACTCGGTAGGTCCCTACGGGACACCGAAAACCACATTTTAAGGCCCTAAAACCAATAGTTTCAAAGATATTCGCAGAAAACTATCTTCACTCTGATAAACTGAACTAATGGCAAGTCCGTTTCCATGGCAACACTACCTCAAGGTATGACATCCGATTTTCTATATATGCCTGTAGGAGGCAATGCCAATCCATTTGTTATCTTTTTCAAGATATATATAAACACAATAAGAACAGGGTAGCGCGCCTGCCTCTCACCGGAGGCCCTGGGTTCGATTCCCGGCTCCGTCAGAGATTTTTGACACTGACGTGAGGTTTGCAACGGAGTGCATTCAGATTCGTGAGGACAATTGAGTAGCTGTCTGATAGTGAGGCAGCGCCCCGGTCACGAAGAACAACATTAAGGGCCGAGGGACACGATGCACTGACCACGCGTCACCACAATATATGCAGGCCAAATGACTGGGAAGCGGTCGCATTATAGGCTTAGGCCCTTCATGGGCTGTAGTGCGGGGTAAAAAAATTAGAGGAAGCGCCTTCTGATACCACCTTTAATTTTTAAACACTACAGTAGCGGCTACTAAATAAAGGTAGCGATCAAGCAACGTTCAATTTCATAAACACTGGGCTCACAAATCCCGTATATTTAAGTACAAATATCAGTCTGGTCGTTATGTCAGTAGCAACGAAGCTATGTGGCGGCTATTGCCGTTTCCGTAACACTAAAGGCATCCCGCCGTCACATAGTCAATGTGCACTTATAAAATTGTGAACCTCACTCACTACCTTTAGCAAAATTTACACAAGACGTGATTTTGAAAGCACTCTTCTGTATGTTGAGGTACAGAGATATACCACATGGAAAGATACAATAAAATGTTGGCAAATCTGAGTTTAAGGAACTGCTGTTCAGAATAGGCCTTGTGTTAAATCTGCAGAAGATTTCGGTACAGGTTATGCATCCCATGTTCGTAACATAGAATGTTTTCCTTTGACAATGCATCTACACAATGTGCGAGGGCAACGCATTTCAAAGATCTCTAAAACACAGTAATCAGGAAATTGGAGAAAATTTATAGTGGGAGAGAAGATTCAAGGAGAAATCACTTCGACTCTGAGATTTGCTGATGACATAGTCATCTTGGCCGATACGCCAGAGGATTTGAATGAGTTTTTGAATGGTATGGAATCCGTCTTGAGGAAAGAATTCATGATGAAGATCAATAAATGTAAAACAAAAATATTTGAATGCAGCCGAAAAAGATCAAAAACCTCTATGGACATCAAATTGGCAGGTGAAACGATACGGGCAGTAGGTGACTTCTGTTCTTAGGAAGCAAAATAACCAGTGAAGGACGAAGCAAAGAGGATATCAAAAGTAGGTTGGCTCAGGCAAGGACAGCATTTCTACAGAAAGGGAATCGGTTGACATAGAATATATTGTAGATTTAGGTATTCGGAAGTAATTTTTGAAAGGTTTGTCTGTAGCGTGACACTATAAGGAAGTGAAACTTGGACTATTGGTGCAGCAGAAAAGAGGAGAATTGAAGCGTTTGAAACGCGGTGTTACAGGAGAATGATGAAGATAGATGGGTAGATAGGGTAACAAATGAAGCGGTATTAAGACGAGTGGGAGAGGAGCGATGTTTCTGGCGATTGCTTATGCAGAGAAGAGACAGGTTGGTAAGACAAATATTAAGACACCCAGGAATAGCAAGCTTAGTTATGGATGGGAGGGTCGAGCCCAAGAACTGTAGGGGTAGACCAAGGTTAAACAGATTGCCTCGGATGTAGGGTGAGGTAGCTATGTAGAGATGAAACGATTAGCTCAGGAGAGGGAGGCATGGAGGTCTGTATCAAACCAGTCAAAAGACTAAAGACTCAAACAACAACAATCAGGAATTTTAATTACCCAGAGAGGCATGTGGAGAATTTCAATCCCAGGGATGTAACATTGGAAGAGACTGCATAATGTACTCCAGCGGCCAAGGTGAGAGATATTTTACTATGGGTGTATTAATAGCGACATGTTGACGTTCAAACCATCAATAAGTGTGCCAAAATTACACCGTGAATAGCTTAAGGAAAAATACTTTTAATTCCCCATATTCCGATAGATTTGCCATTCCAGTGTGCAAGAGTGCAGTTCTCTTTTCAAGCAATATTCGCAATTTCTATTAACAAAGCGCAATGACAAACACTTAAGAGCAGCAGGTGTACATTTAGACAAAACCATTTTTTTCCCATGAACAACTGTATGTGGCCTGCTCAAGAATATCCGGACAACAAAATTGTTATGTCTCAGCAGAAGATGGCAAAACCAAAAACGTAATTTTCAAATGTGTTCACGTAAGGTAACATCATACCCTGTGGACTTTCTCAACTCTATGAAAGTCCCACTTTGCTCCTCATATCAATACACTGTATGTATTAGAATTTTGAGAATTAGAATGGACCCACCTGTAGCCGCGATTGATGTGATAGAATAGACCAATTTTCAGAATACTGCATCGTCCCCATTGTCTTCATCGCGAGCGAAGCCGCGGGTACCTGCTAGTATATTATAATTGTGAAAGTCTGTGTGTGTGTGTGTTAGTTTGTTACCTCTTGACACTAAAACGGCTGGACGGATTTGGATGAAATTTGAAATGGAGACAGCTTATACCCTGGGATAACATATAGGCATCCTTTCATCCGGAAATAAATCATTGTTCCCGTGGAACAGGCAACATAACTGAAAAGTCACCAAAAATACTCAACCGGGACAAAATATCGAAGTTGTCGCAAAAAGACCGGACAAAGCTCATTTTACGCCCCTCGATGCAAGGAATAATACTCAGTAGGTCCCTACGGGACACCGAAAACCACATTTTAAGGCCCTAAAACCAACCGTTTCAAAGATATTCGCAGAAAACTATCTTTACTCTGATAAACTGATGAAATAATGGCAAGTCCGTTTCCATGGCAACTGAACCTCACGGTATGACATCCGATTTTATATACATATCCCTGTAGGAGGCAAAGCCAATCAATTTGTTATCTTTTTCAAGATATATATGAACACAATAAGAACAGGGTAACGCGCCTGCCTCTCATCCGGAGGCCCCGGGTTCGATTCTTGGCTCCATCAGAGATTTTAGACACTGACGTGAGGACTGCAACGGAGTGCACTCAGCTTCGTGCGGACAATTGAGTAGCTGTCTGATAGCGAGGCAGCGCCCTGGTCACGAAGAACAAGACTAACGGCCGAGGGGACACGGTACACTGACCACGCGTCACCACAATATCTGCAGGCCAAATGGCTGGGAAGCGGTCGCATGATAGGCCTAGGCCCTTCATGGTCTGTAGTGCCAGGGGTAAAAAAATAGGGAAAGCGCCTTCTAATACCACCTTTAATTTGTAAACACTACAGAAGCGGCTTCTAGGGAAGCGTGATGGCGCAGTGGCTTAGCTTCTCGCCTTTCACCAGGACGGCCGGGGTTCGAATCCCGGTGACAGCGGGGTGGAATTTTCACCTGGAAAATCACGTGGCGTCAGGAAGAGCATCCGGCCTTAAATCCCCGGCCAAAACCGAAATGAGCCTGGCTGGCTACGGCGACCCCAATTAATTGGGAATAGCTGAAGAAAGTTTTACAGTAGCAGCTACTAAATAAAGGTAGCGATATAGCTACGTTCAATTTCATAAACACTGGGCTCACAAATCCCGTATAGTTAAGTAAAAATAACAGTCTGGTCGTTATTTCAGTAGCAACGAAGCTCTGTGGTGGCTATTGCCGTGTCCGTAACACTTAAGGCATCCCGCCGTCACATACCTCAATGTGCACTTACAAAATTGTGAACCAGTCTATTTTACTGAAAAGAATTTCTACGAGCGAGTATCCACTCCGGCAAAAACCACACTCACTACCTTTTCCAAAATTTACACAAGACATGATTTTTAAAGCACTCTTCTGTGTGTTGAGGTACAGAGATATACCACATGGAAAGATACAATAAAATGTTGGCAAATCTGAGTTCAAGGAACTGCTGTTCAGAATAGGCTTTCGGTGCAGGTTATGCGGCCCATGTTCGTAACATGGAATGTTTTCTTTTGACAATGCATCTACACCATGTGCGAGGGCAACGCATTTCAAAGATCTCTAAAAACACAATAAACAGGTAGTTGGAGAAAAATTTTAAGTGGGAGCGAAGATTCAAAGAGAAATAATTTCATCTTAGAGATTTGCTGATGAGATCGTCATCTTGACCGATACGCCAGAGGAATTGAATGAGTTTTTGAATGGTATGGACTCCGTCTTGAGGAAATAATTCATGATGGAAATCAATAAATGTAAAGCAAAATTATTGGAATGCAGCCAAAATAAATCAGAAACCTCTATGCACATCAAATTGGCAGGTGAAACGCTACGGGAAGTAGGAGACTTCTGTTACTTAGGAAGAAAAATAGCCAGTGATGGACGAAGCAAAGAGGTTGGCTCAGGCAAGGACATCATTTCTACAGAAAAGGAATCTGTTGACATCGAATATACATTTAGATATTAGGAAGTAATTTTTGAAAGCTTTTGTCTGGAGCGTGACACTATAAGGAAGTGAAACTTGGTCTAATGGTGCAGCAGAAAAGAGGAGAATTGAAGCGTTTGTAATGTGGTGTTACAGGAGAATGATGATGATCAGATGGGTAGATGGGGTAACAAATAAAGAGCTATTAAGACGAGTGGGAGTGGAGAGATGTTTCTGGCGACTGCTATTGAAGAGAAGATATAGGTTGGTACGACACATATTAAGACACCCAGAAATAGCAAGCTTAGTTATGGATGGGAGGGTTAAGGACAAGAACTGTAGGGTAGACCAGGGTAAAACAGATTGCCTCGGATGTAGGGTGTGGTAGCGATATAGAGATGAAACGATTAGCTCAGGAGAGGGAGTCATGGAGGGCTGCATCAGTCCAGTCAAGAAACTGAAGACTCAAACAACAACAGTTGGGAATTTTAATTACTTAGAGAGGCATGTGAGGCAAAAGGGTTGTTGGAGAATTTCAATCCCTGGGATGTAACACTGGAAGAGAGTGCATAATGTACATCAACGGCCAAGGTCAGAGATATTTTACTATAGGTAAGGAAAAATACTTTTGATTCCCCATATTCCGATAGATTTGCCATTCCAGTGTGCAAGAGTGCAGTTCCCTCTTCAAACAATATTCGCAATTTCTATTAACAAAGCGCAATCGCACACACTTAACAGCAGGTGTACAATTGCATCGTCCCCATTGACTTGATCGCGAGCGAAGCCGCGGGTACCTGCTAGTATTTACATATTTTTAAAATCAGTATGCTAGATCTTTCAGTTCATTGCATTTTTGTTCTGTGTTACTTCAACGGGGAGGGACCTGTGAGCTATCTAATCTTCATGCAGAGCGTATGTTACCTTGCAGCTGTGTTATTCTTAACTTGTCACCCCGTGCCACTCAATGTGGAAGCCGGGGATTTCCGTGTAAAAGCAACTACAAGTTATAGTCTGCAGCAGTATGATGCAGAATTTAAAGATAATTTTACTTCCGATGGGGGCGTTCTGTTCAGCTAACCATGTGGGAAAGAAATCAAGGCTGAGCAGCGATCTCAAGTTACACTACACCTCAAGGGCAAGAAACATATTGCCGCATTACTGCATATTGTTTATATTCACATTAGTAAACTTAATTAAAATTAAATATTTTTACTTTTTTGTCACATATTTCAGGCATTTTTAATACATAAAAATAAATATTTTCCTGATTTTTAGCACCAAAAAATCCCAGCCCTAATCATAACAAACAAACAGAAAACTTTATACTCACCACAGCGATTCATAACATACTGTTGCTCTCTTCCAATAATCTAACTATACGAACTGACGATTTCGACAGCCCACACATGTGGCCTTCACCCTATCAAGGACACTGTGCTGCCAACTAAACTAAGCTGCCCGTAGCCACTGCGGAGAACATATCCTGGCGCACTGTAGTTTGGAGCAGGGACGTACGATCTCACAAATTGAAGTGTAGAACACTAACAAGCGAACGGATTGCGGTGTAAAATTCTAATCTGGTCGAAATTTAGTACACAATACTCCTACATAGTTGTACAATGACGTAGTGAAAACCGCACGGGCCACTTTCAATTTTGAACGCCAATATTGACCTGAAATAACATGTCTGGTATCTCTACCTTAAGACAGAGTGCGTTAAATGAAGCGCGCTAATGTCAGGTTGGCTCAGGCAAGGAAAACATTTCTACAGAAAAGAAATCTATTAACATCAAATATAGATTTAATTATAGGGCCCGGATGTTGATGCCATAAAGAAGTTTAAAAATCGCACATAAAATTTTCAAAAATGACTGTAATAAATTACCTAAAAATTCGAAAAATGCACTATAAAATGGAGAAAATTATCTTATAATAATACACTCACCGATATTTCAAAAATGACATCTTAAGCTCAAATTGAAAAGTCAATCAAAATAGATTTCTAGCACTTAACAAAAGGTTTATGTTCACTTTAGTGTGAGTTGCACTGCACTACAAATGTCATTCTGATGTTCTCAAATGTAAATGATCTGCGGTTTCAGCCAACAAGTTTTTATATCTAGAAAAGCTGCGTTCAACATCAACTGATGTGATCGGAGCGTACTTGAAGTGAGGAAGGCCGTTTGTTGCTAACTCTGAGAGACGTAACTCCCTCATATAAAGCTGTGAAATGACTAAATTGAAAAAAATATGACCTTAAAAGGCCGATTTCTCTAAAATATGACCCAAAAAATCTACCAAACTTAAAAATATGCTCTTAAAATGGAAAAATAGGCAAAAGTGCAAAAAGATGCAAGGTAAAAAGGACATATTTGAAGACGGGATGGCCCTTCCGGAGTTTCTATGTACCTCAGCATTGTTTTAGACGGCTCAGTAAAAATATGACATGTCATCAACATCCGGGCCCTAGTTATTAGGAATTCATTTTTGAAAGCCTTTGTCTGGAGCGTGGCGCTCTATGGAAGGGACACTTGGATTGATGGCGCAACAGAGAAGAGGAAAATAGTTGCGTTTGAAATGTGGTGTTACAGAAGAATGATGAAGATCAGATGGGTATATAGAGTAACAAATGAAGAGGTATTAATATGGGTGGCAGAGGAGAGATGTTTCTGGCCTCAGCTAATGAAGAGAATAGATAGGTTGGTAGGGCACAAGGCTACTAAGACATCCAGGAATAGCAAACTTAGTTATGAAAGGATCGAGGGCGAGAACTGTAGGGGTAGGCCAAGGTGAGAATATGTAAAACAGATTGCCTCGGATGTAAGGTGTGATAGCTACTGTTTGTAGAGGTATAAGTAGGTTGTTTAGAATTGATCTTCCTAGAAGGAAAACCACTGTTCTGGGAATGAGGCTTCCAGACAGCGTTGTGTACTCACAAGACCACATTCCTCTCCTCCTACCGCAGCAGGTGAATCATATTGAGTGTCGAACACCAGAGCTGAATCATCGCTTGCTCATCGGCTAAGCTCGTGGGTCTCCCCACTTGCGCTCTTCCACCTGCAAAGAGAAACATGTCCCACTTGCCAAGGCCAAGCACTTCGCATGCTCGTGAAGGTCACCATCACTATATAAGGTAAACTGATGATGGATGATAATGATGATTATAAACCCTTTGGAAAATAGCATGTAGACAAGATTCAAAATTTCGGGGTCGTAATGGATTCTTGTGAATGTGATTTAGAGGTTTTGCTATCAACATAACTTCCAGGGTTCATAAGGTTAACTTATTATTATTATAAAGCCAAGAAAAACAACAGGATCTACTAACAAATGAAATTTATTAACTGAATCAAACATAAAAAAAGAAAACTATAACCACCCTTTTATTGTTCACTCGCGTGAACAGATCTAACACTGACCAGCCTGACGTACCGTGACGACACGGCATGACAGCTGTCAAGAAGCATTATGACTGCAATGTCACTTAAGTCAAAGTAACAAAAGAAAACGGATCACAAGATCCAAATATAACAAACAAATAAAATAGTACAAAAATCTAATATTTATGAGCGACACGGGTTTTAAGACTAGTTCAAGTAATGAGCATTTTGACGGGCGCTCGTTTCCGACCAAAACAGTTGGTTCGGGAACGGACTCCGTACTGCGAAGGACGAATTACGGAAATGTGGGAACAACAATTACATATTTATATACACTACTGACATGCTCTAACCTTAGATTACCACAACCAAATACACGTGTGTATTATTTAAAATAAGGGCTGCGGAATTACCGTCTTATACCTTAAACACTAGGATAGCATAACATGACATGAACAGGTTTGGCCGGTTGCCAAATTATATTTATATGAATACAATGGCCTTGAAAATAAGAGCCAACAACAACAAAATATAACTTTTAATATTCACGCCGGAAAGTTTGGCGTTTTAAAACAATGAACAAATAAGTCGTAGTAATGATAAAAGAAACTTGGATCGACAACATGGCAACTTCCCAAATTAAACCAAATAAAATAACCTTAACTCATAAGGCTTTAAAGCAAACATAACGTGTCATAACGAGCTGGAGACAACCGGGCCTGTTATCGCATCACCGAGAGAGTGGCTGATTTCTTCCCCCAAGTAGTAATTAGTGCCATGCTAAATATAGATTCTGGCCCATAGCCAGCGTACAGCACCTTTGCTAATCGCCACCTGTTAAACGCGTACAAATAAATAACACATTATCTCAAAACATCCTCTCAGGGATTTTTAAGAATACATTCCCAGGTCAAACTTATCCCCACGGATAATTAGTTTGCCGGAATGATATCGCAGTCATGGACAGGCTTTACCTCTCCTCATCATCATCACTTACACCCAAAAATACGTGGCACATTTCTCGAAGATCTCGTCGTAGCATTAATCAGCACACCTCTCAGATAATGACACACAACATGTCCAAATGACAATAAAGAATAAATAACAGGATCAGTCCTAGCCCGAGTTATCAAAGCAACAAAATGCAAATATTCCCCCCACGTAGTAATTAGTTTAACATATCATTAAATCAGTCCATTTATCATTGTCGTTCCTAGGTTCTCATTCATGGCTACACTTTTTATAGATACGTTAATCGATGCGGCCGTTTCGCTATAAGAATTACGTAACATAAGGACCACATTTAAATTACAAATTTTACTGTACAACATAATTGTCACGCAATGCCAAAATTTACTACACGCATGTCAGTTAAGAAATCAAACCCTGAAATTTAAATTAAACCACACAAATAAAATCTATACAAAGTTCCACACATCTCTCGCGATTCCCCTCGTCCAAAATCAATAAATCAATTTTTTAATACTCATCACTTAAACTGCTTTCCAGAGGCCTCCCGCCTCGTCAATTCCCATCATTAGGCCGTTAGCCCATAACACTGATGGTAATGGAGGATGAAGCTTGCTGTCTTCTCTCCATGGTCGACATTTTGCTGCTGTTAAAACACAATTAAATCAAAGTTTTTAAACTGTTCTATCTGCGTCCTAAGTATTTTATTTCCTCAGATCGTCCTATGCAGAATCGTCGACTTTCCCTATTCTATGGCTAATTGCCATCTCACAATTTATGAAAATTTCCAACTTCGTTGCCGACACACAACTATAATTTTAAAACCATATCGTCTTAAGGACGTCTTAAAATGACTGTCGAAGAATAATTAGGAGTGTCCCGATTCATCTCAGACATTTGTATATATACAGAAAGCCTAAAGTTTCAATGGTGGGAGAAAAACAGCTCCTCAATATTTTAAGTAATGGGCCTATAATTATGTGTGACCTCTCAAAATTCTTGTATTTTCTCACAGGTCGCGAATCTGCTGTCGAACAAGCAAACCGATCGCTAGATCTTTTTATATCCGATTGCCGCGCAAAACACACTGACGCTATGTTCTGGCGTCATGTTTTCTTATTGGTCAGATAAGTTGGCTTCGGAGTTCTGACCTTACAAATCCCGCCCTTATTTTCACGTCACGACTATTCTCCTCTCTCTCACTCCTTGCCTTGTACGCAGCATTGTGGCCTTTTATGGTCACGTACGCCACAGCGTCATATCTGATTTTCTCAGAAATCCAAGAATAGCATTGGTTGTGAAACTATTGGTCATTTCCAGCCAGCACGTAGCATGTCTTACCAAGTCCAGATTTCTTGCTACATCAATTTTACTCAAATATCCAGCATTTCATGTATTTAGTATTTCCATCTGTTTTAATAATATGAAACATTATTATTGGACACAATGATAAGGGTTCATCTGACCCCTAGTTGATGAAATTCGAACTCAAATGAAGTCGAATTTCACATCCCCTACTTTTCTGGCTCAAATTTGAAGTTGCTGGTCACCCTCAAAATATAATGACTGTCCGCCTCTGTCTGTTTCAGTAGCCGTCTTGTTCCAAACTCATTAGGAAATTCCTGTATACTTATGCCCTCCGGCCTCTTTCCTTGCTACTCGTCTCCCCTCTCACTCTTTCAAAACATCAACATATTCATTAACGACTTCCGCCTGAACTTGTAAACACGTCAGAGCTGTCTTTTGAGCGCTTTCACCACTCGAGTACCCCCGTATCTTTTGTTGTATGTTATCACGCGAATGTTTAATTTGCTGCAGTAACATTATTTCTCGGTTCGTATGGCTCTCTCTGATGATACAATTTTAAATTAGATATTATACACTGCCATGTTTCCTTTGCTCACCTCTCGGACTCTGTAGGCGTTGTTACCTAAATTCGTAACCCCTAGTTGAACTTCCTTAAGCCGCTCCTGTCTCTTCTCCATTTTACCGTGATGTCATCTCCTTCTTCTCCCCCGCGTTGCCATCTTCTTCCTTCTCCCTTCTTCTTCTCCGATTCCCGTACAATAACTTTTTTTTTACCATATTTCGAGACCCTTGCCTGACACGGTCTGCGAATCTCTCCTGCTATTCTTCTGTTTCCTATTGTCGGCTGCTCTATTTTCTTCTTCTCCATGCAGCTCCTCCAAATATCTCTGGGTTTCTACATGCATGGCCTCCAACATTTGATGTGTTCCGTTTTCCTCCTCGTGGTTGTCGGGATTCTTCCGCCGATCTATCGCTCTTTCCCATTTATCATTATTTTCTTCCATGTTACGTGGCTCCTCCAGGTACTGTTGCGGGTCAGCGTGTCTCTCGTTCCAATTTCTCTGATCATCCCTTGGATCCGATTGCTCGTTAAACCGCTGGTTATTTTGTGCGTTATATTGTTGATTGTAACGCCTATTGTCTCTGGGCCTATATTGTTGATTATAGTGTCCTCCACGCCATCCCTGATTATAAGGTGCGTTATTATTATTATTCCTATTGTATGACGTTTGGTATCTCCTATTATCTCGCCACTGCTGATTGTTTGTGTTCCGGTAGCGGTTAGTTTCTTCCTGATTGTTATGGTTTCTGTCCCTATTTTCGTATCTCGGTTGAGATCTCGGCTCATATTCTTCGGTGCTCTGCCGTCTTTGGTTATCCCCAGTGTTTGTAGCTTGCGACCTCGTGTTTTTGTTCGGTGTCTTGACTACTTCGACTGCATTAACTAACTCTATCTGTCTCTTCTCTCTCGGGTTGATGTAATTAGTGGTTTCATCTATCTTCCTTAATACCTCTTCTGCCTGGACCACGGTCGTAATATTTGCCGCCACCAAGAATTGCTGAACGCTAATAGGCATCTGCTTTCCTATAGTAGTTATTAGCTCCATTTCGCTCGGGGGATTATCAAGATCCTGCAATTTGACAAGTTGCATGGCGAAAAAATCTGCATATTTCGTCTGATGCGTGGAATGGTATTTGCGCGAGTATAAGTCCATCCGCAAGCTTTGTTGATACGACTCACTCCAGTATTTGCTTAGGAAGGCCTTGTGGAAACCTTCCATTGATTTAAATGTGTTCTTAAATCCAAGATACCAGGTAAGTGCTGAGCCCGCCAAAAATTTTTCAACCATTCTTAATTGTCGCGTTGAGCTAACATTTTGGTCCGAAAAATATTCTGTCAGTTCCCTTAAGAAAGCTTTAGGTGTCCCTCCGCTCTCTGGTAAAAACTTATTCGGTTTAAATTCGTTTCCACGGATGACTTGTATAACTTGCGTGGGAAGTTGTGTGTTTTGAGGTGTCGAGCTACGACCCTCATAATTCTGGAATGCTTGCGTGTCTACCGTTCTTGGACTTTGCCCAAGCTCGTGGCTGTCTATTGTGTGCTCTCTTTCCGCATTCTCCCCTTTCCCCTTTTCCATTAGTGTCGCAAACATCGTATTTTGTCCAAGTGACTGCAACTCCGATTTTATCATGCGGTCCTCTTGAATTTGAAATCTTAACTTCATATTTTCTTCTAACGCCTGTATTTTCGCGTTATTTTCCCCTAGCTTCTTGCTTACTGCGAGCCGTTCATCTTTCGAATCAGCGCTCATCTTGGTCTAATCTTTCCTAATAGTATCCTTCAATTTAACAAAGCGTTTTTCGACTTCCTGTTGATTAGCCTCCTGATTATCTTCAAGTTTATCTATCCTTTCTCCCAGAGAAATGTTGTTCTGTTCTAATGTTTGTTTAATTTCTTCCTGGTCAATTTCTAACTTTTTCCATTTCTTAATTGATTGTATTTCTAATTTGTTGAGTTCCGTCACTAAGCCCGTGATATTGTTATCTACTGTAATTATCTGATCTTGCATACCCTGTGTCCCTCGTTCGATCATCTCAAACCTTTTTTCTAAGTTTGTGTGTGCTTCTTTGATTTCAGATGAGCTGGTCAAACACGCTTGCTCGATTTGTGCTAGTTTTGCCATAACAGTCTCATCCATTCCTTTTATTTCCTTTTTAAACGAATCTTCGATACCTTTTATTATTCCTAATTGTTTGGTATTGTTAGTGCTAACGTCCTTTGCTAATTGGATTAGCTGTTCTTTTGTGTGCTCTTTGATTTCTACCGTTAGCGCAGCTAGATTTTGAGTGTTCCTTTCGTCTTGTGCGTTTAATATTTCATTGTTTTTCTCAGACTGCCTATGTAATTGTTCACTAACCAGAATGTTTTGTGTAGCGATTTTCTGATTTATATTCTCGTTAACTTCAGATAGTTTTGTGTTTAACTGTGTCTGTATTTCTTCCGATTGTTTATTTATAGCAGCTAACTGTGTCTGCGTTTCTACACTATTTGCCGCTAACTGTGTCTGCGTTTCTTCACTATTTGCCGCTAACTGTGTCTGTATTTCATTGGTTATGTCCTTTCTCATCTCACTAAGTTGTTCTCGCGTACGAGCGGATGCTAATTCAATCACTTCGCGAATTTCTCCCAGAGTTGCCATCACAACAATAATATATTTGAGACATAGGGAAATGACATAAGGGCGGAGCCCTGGATACGCGCGCTCACACATATTAAATATACACACATTAACCCTTTACATACTCAGTTCATTTACTTTAAATTACTCCCACAAACTATAGCATCACTGAGTATAATTTACTTATTATTCCATTTAATTTTAACCCTTTGATTCAGTTATAATCTTCCTGACCTTACTTTACTTACAAATTTTAACCAATTAATAGAGTATTAATTAGTTTTTAAGGTCTAACCTTCCTGTCAAACAATTCTTTGAGTTTGGCTTTTCTACACAAAGCTAATTTAATTTTATTGGGCGCCTGGAACAGTTTGTTCTAATTTTAATCAAAGTTCAAACACTTAACTTGTTCCACATTTACTTTATTGCAAACTCCATGACTTTATATTTTCAAACATTTGGCGGTACTATCTTCGCCTAACTTACGTTAATAAACTTATCACATGCCGGTGATCTATTTTTTTTACTCTAAAACACAAATGCCCCACGTTGGGCGCCAAAGTAACTCTTATAAACCCTTTGGAAAATAGCATGTAGACAAGATTCAAAATTTCGGGGTCGTAATGGATTCTTGTGAATGTGATTTAGAGGTTTTGCTATCAACATAACTTCCAGGGTTCATAAGGTTAACTTATTATTATTATAAAGCCAAGAAAAACAACAGGATCTACTAACAAATGAAATTTATTAACTGAATCAAACATAAAAAAAGAAAACTATAACCACCCTTTTATTGTTCACTCGCGTGAACAGATCTAACACTGACCAGCCTGACGTACCGTGACGACACGGCATGACAGCTGTCAACAAGCATTATGACTGCAATGTCACTTAAGTCAAAGTAACATAAGAAAACGGATCACAAGATCCAAATATAACAAACAAATAAAATAGTACAAAAATCTAATATTTATGAGCGACACGGGTTTTAAGACTAGTTCAAGTAATGAGCATTTTGACGGGCGCTCGTTTCCGACCAAAACAGTTGGTTCGGGAACGGACTCCGTACTGCGAAGGACGAATTACGGAAATGTGGGAACAACAATTACATATTTATATACACTACTGACATGCTCTAACCTTAGATTACCACAACCAAATACACGTGTGTATTATTTAAAATAAGGGCTGCGGAATTACCGTCTTATACCTTAAACACTAGGATAGCATAACATGACATGAACAGGTTTGGCCGGTTGCCAAATTATATTTATATGAATACAATGGCCTTGAAAATAAGAGCCAACAACAACAAAATATAACTTTTAATATTCACGCCGGAAAGTTTGGCGTTTTAAAACAATGAACAAATAAGTCGTAGTAATGATAAAAGAAACTTGGATCGACAACATGGCAACTTCCCAAATTAAACCAAATAAAATAACCTTAACTCATAAGGCTTTAAAGCAAACATAACGTGTCATAACGAGCTGGAGACAACCGGGCCTGTTATCGCATCACCGAGAGAGTGGCTGATTTCTTCCCCCAAGTAGTAATTAGTGCCATGCTAAATATAGATTCTGGCCCATAGCCAGCGTACAGCACCTTTGCTAATCGCCACCTGTTAAACGCGTACAAATAAATAACACATTATCTCAAAACATCCTCTCAGGGATTTTTAAGAATACATTCCCAGGTCAAACTTATCCCCACGGATAATTAGTTTGCCGGAATGATATCGCAGTCATGGACAGGCTTTACCTCTCCTCATCATCATCACTTACACCCAAAAATACGTGGCACATTTCTCGAAGATCTCGTCGTAGCATTAATCAGCACACCTCTCAGATAATGACACACAACATGTCCAAATGACAATAAAGAATAAATAACAGGATCAGTCCTAGCCCGAGTTATCAAAGCAACAAAATGCAAATATTCCCCCCACGTAGTAATTAGTTTAACATATCATTAAATCAGTCCATTTATCATTGTCGTTCCTAGGTTCTCATTCATGGCTACACTTTTTATAGATACGTTAATCGATGCGGCCGTTTCGCTATAAGAATTACGTAACATAAGGACCACATTTAAATTACAAATTTTACTGTACAACATAATTGTCACGCAATGCCAAAATTTACTACACGCATGTCAGTTAAGAAATCAAACCCTGAAATTTAAATTAAACCACACAAATAAAATCTATACAAAGTTCCACACATCTCTCGCGATTCCCCTCGTCCAAAATCAATAAATCAATTTTTTAATACTCATCACTTAAACTGCTTTCCAGAGGCCTCCCGCCTCGTCAATTCCCATCATTAGGCCGTTAGCCCATAACACTGATGGTAATGGAGGATGAAGCTTGCTGTCTTCTCTCCATGGTCGACATTTTGCTGCTGTTAAAACACAATTAAATCAAAGTTTTTAAACTGTTCTATCTGCGTCCTAAGTATTTTATTTCCTCAGATCGTCCTATGCAGAATCGTCGACTTTCCCTATTCTATGGCTAATTGCCATCTCACAATTTATGAAAATTTCCAACTTCGTTGCCGACACACAACTATAATTTTAAAACCATATCGTCTTAAGGACGTCTTAAAATGACTGTCGAAGAATAATTAGGAGTGTCCCGATTCATCTCAGACATTTGTATATATACAGAAAGCCTAAAGTTTCAATGGTGGGAGAAAAACAGCTCCTCAATATTTTAAGTAATGGGCCTATAATTATGTGTGACCTCTCAAAATTCTTGTATTTTCTCACAGGTCGCGAATCTGCTGTCGAACAAGCAAACCGATCGCTAGATCTTTTTATATCCGATTGCCGCGCAAAACACACTGACGCTATGTTCTGGCGTCATGTTTTCTTATTGGTCAGATAAGTTGGCTTCGGAGTTCTGACCTTACAAATCCCGCCCTTATTTTCACGTCACGACTATTCTCCTCTCTCTCACTCCTTGCCTTGTACGCAGCATTGTGGCCTTTTATGGTCACGTACGCCACAGCGTCATATCTGATTTTCTCAGAAATCCAAGAATAGCATTGGTTGTGAAACTATTGGTCATTTCCAGCCAGCACGTAGCATGTCTTACCAAGTCCAGATTTCTTGCTACATCAATTTTACTCAAATATCCAGCATTTCATGTATTTAGTATTTCCATCTGTTTTAATAATATGAAACATTATTATTGGACACAATGATAAGGGTTCAGTAAAATATCCTTCCACAGACAAAATTTGTGTGAAGCTAAATTGTTAGGTTAGATTTCGTCAGAACGCTCTATCAAAGTTCCAACGTTCACCACTACGTATCATTGATATTGGTAGCGAAAGTTGGAACCACTTGAAATTTAAAGGAACTTGTAACTCACTCTAAGCGTGTCCGCTGGAAACAGCTACAGACTCTGGCGAGCCGAACATGTCCTCGGACACTCCTAGCACTAAAAGCCGTACGATAAATAAATAAATAAATAAATAGTGTCTGTGCTTGTGTGTGTACATTGTATTTACTTTTGCTTGGGGTTAGGATTTGTAAGAAATTATCGCGTTGGAAGCCAGTTTTCAGTGTTCCCTTCGTAATCGAAATTTAATGTTTCTCAATCAGTCAACACAGGAGATGCAAGGTACCAAACCACACATCCCTCAATCAGCTAAGTTCACAATCAACTTCACCTGACCATTTACGAGGGCAGATAAGTTGCACTTCCCAGTTATGGCCATTTATTACACCACCTAGGCAACAGCATCACGCCTATAACGACATACAATATAATGTTACTTTTCCAAATAGTTCCCAAGAGACTCCAAACATTTCTGCGAACGCACAACCAACTTGTCGATGCCGGATACACTGAAAGTTCCTCCAGCGTTCTGCAACCACACTGAGACAGCGGCCTTCACCTCCTCATCTATCTAATGATCGCATTCACACTGTTGACATTGACACAGGTCCTGGACGTTACGGGCCTGCCCTCGCGATATCTGTGCGTCCGGCTTCGAATTGCTGACACCACTTTACGATCTCTTCCCGGGAAATATCCTGCTCCCCATACACAGTACTAATTTCACGATGAATGTCCGTTCAATTCTTCCTTTTGGCCCATAGGAATCGGATTGTCACACGCATCTCATATTTGGAGTGAACGTCCAGTCGACGCGCCATTGCTTTTGGCCGCTATTCACACCATACAAGACGAGACACCACAGCGACCTGCCTAACAGACGTGTGGGCAGTGTCTGCCCCTTTCTCCGCTAAGTCCACGTTTGCGACACACAGCGACCTGCAGCAGCGCGTTAGTGCAACTAACTTTTTGATCCACCTTCGTAATAACAATCACATAATCACACTAAGCAAGCAAACTTGAAGGTCAATCACCATTATCAGTATCTTAAAAGAGAAATCACATATTACTAATAAATCTTGACTATTTGCGCTAGTTTAATAATTTCTGCAACTAAATAAGTGTCGTTTTTTAAGTAAGGGCCGTGCGCGCTATCTCCCGGCATCATTTGCGAACAAGCAGGCGGCAGTTGCAGCTGTGTAGCTAACCTGTACGCTGAACTGTGCATCTTTACAGTGTTCAAGATTATTGATTCGCCCGCCGCGTGAGAGGTACGATCTGTGATACGTTTTTTGAGAGCAAGAAACATGTCGGCTGCAGACATTCATCGTCAGCTTTGTGAGGTGTATGGTGATAATGCAATGACGGAAGGTAAAATGCGAAAATGGGTACGCGAGTTCAAACGTGGCCGTGAAAATGTTCATGACGATGAACGCTCAGGTCGATCATCTGTGATCACAGATGACTTGGTGACTGTAATTGACACGAAAATTCACGAGGACCGAAGATTCACGATAACCACTCTATCAATGGATTTTCCTCAAGTGTCTAGGTCTGTACTGTATAAAATTGTGTCTGAAAACCGATAGTTCAGGAAATTGTGCTCTCGATGGGTACCCAGACTCCTCACAGAAGACCACAAACGAAAGAGATTGGCCAGTTCCCTCACTTTTTTGACTCGTTATGCCCAAGAAGGGGATGACATGTTGAGTCGAATCATCACAGGAGATGAAACATGGGTCTCCCATTCCACCCCTGAAACCAAGCAACAGTCAATGGAATGGCGACACTAAGCCTCTCCTGTCAAGGTCAAACCCAAACAAACGCCGTCACAGCGCAAGATCATGGCAACTGTGTTCATTGAAAATTCTATCACCCATACTGGTCATCTACACCCTGGGCACAAAGTCCCGTTACCCCTATATATTTCAGGAAATACATTGATTTTTTTAACATTTTCTTTTTCAGATATAATCAATGGCTGATACTAGTGACTTTAGCATTGAAGAACGCATTGTCACAAGCACTTGGGTTCATGAGAGACCAAGAACAGGGAAAACGTTAGAACAGGTGCGTACTGACTTTGAGCAGCGATTCGGACGACAGCCTCCTCAAAAGACAACACTTTTACGTTAGGAAAAGAAACTGTTCGCTACAG
The DNA here is from genome assembly GCA_946902985.2 of Meconema thalassinum. Classification (NCBI taxonomy): domain Eukaryota; kingdom Metazoa; phylum Arthropoda; class Insecta; order Orthoptera; family Tettigoniidae; genus Meconema; species Meconema thalassinum. The sequence goes on from OX336391.1 coordinate 168,265,773, forward strand.
GCAGCGTGAAGGACAAACCAAGAAGTGGTCGACCATCAACAAGAGAGGAACAGTGCCGAGAAGTCCCGGAGTCAGTGGAAAGATCACCAACGAAGTAAACTCGCAAACGATCCGCGGTACTGGGTATCCCCCTGTCAACTCTGCGCAAACACATGAAACATGACTTAAAGTTGCACCTATATCGACCAAAGAGTTGTCATTTATTGTGTCTTGTGTATTTATTAATCTCACGTAAATATTTTTCAGAACTAGGGTACTACACTACCAGCGAATTGTTACCGGTGGCGGAAATCGGAACTAATGCGCTCCGACCGGCCACACGCCTGCGATAAGACGTGCAGTTGTCGCCAGCGAAACATCATCGCGTGTCACTTGTGTGCATGATTCATGCTGTGTCGTGCGCTAAGCGGTGTGTTCTCATTGTATGCCTGTACATGCTTTCCTCTCTTGCCCCGGAACCGCTCGCTGCAGCCATAACGAGGCGAGATGACGTAATGTATACACTACAGCTGCGCTCCACAGCTAGCGGTGACAATTCCCTGGTAGGGTAGTAACTCCCATTACAATTGGGTAGATTTTGTGTTGGCCGACTGAAAACATAAGCTTCCCCTCCAAATGAAGGCATACTGAAGGATTTGAACGCTCTTAAAAATTCGACGACTTTGGCTGGGATTGAACCCGCGGTCTTGGGCATAGCAGTTCAGCATGCTACCTACTACCCCACCGTAGCCGCTGAATTTCATTATGTATGTTAGTTATTGTATGCCGGCCCCGTGGTGTTGGGGTAGCGCACTTGCCACTGAACCGGAGGCCCCGGGTTCAATTCCAGGCTCCGTCAGGGATTTTAGAAACTGATGTGAGGGCTGGAACGGGGTGCACTCAGCCTCAGTAGCTGCCTGACAGTGAGGCAGTGCCCCGGTCGCGAAAACCAAGATTAACGGCCGAGGGGGCCCGACGCGCTGACCACGCGTCTCCCCAATATCTGCAGGCCAAATGGCTGGGCAGCGGTCGCTTGGTAGGCCTAGGCCCTTCATGAGCTGTAGTGCCAGGGGTTATTATTTTATTTATAATTGTATTATGTTAGTTATTGTTTTCTCAATTAGTTGTTAAATACGAGTAAAAACATCTGATTATAATTTGTATGATTTACTTCCATTGTCACAGCCTCCGTGGCTTAGGCGGCAGCACGCCGGCCTCTCACCGCTGGGTCCGTGGTTCAAATCCTGGTCACTCCATGTGAGATCTGTGCTGGACAAAACGGAGGCAGACTGGTTTTTCTCCGGGTACTCCGGTTTTCCCTGTCAAATTTCATTCCAGCAACACTCTCCACTATCATTTCATCTGTCATTCATTTAATCATTGCCCCAGAGGAGTGCGACAGGCTTCGGCAGCCGGCACAGCTCTTATCCTCGCCGCTAGATGGGGGCTTCATTCATTCCATTCCTGACCCGGTCGGAGACTGGAAGCAGGCTGTGGATTTTCATTACTTCCATTGAAATATAATGCAATCAAAATAGCTACCACGGGCCGGATTGGTGCTGCTCGCGGGCGCTAGTTTGGAGGCCTTGGATCTAATCAAAAACGAACGATGAACAGACGAAGAGAAAATTAAACTGAGGTTATGTGGGGCCAAGCACCTCATCTGGCGTAAATACTCAAGATGATCGGTCAGAAGGCTTGCTTTATTTATATAGATGACACATAACAGTACAAAATTCATTAACAGTCGTAAGTCTTGGGTTGAGCTTTTACTTAGGTGAGGCATCAGCATTAACCAACAATTTATTCAGTATATCATAGATTTCACTATCATTAAATTAATGTACCGTACTTTCGCAGAGATTTCCTTTCTATCTTCTTGGTCAAAGGTCAGACTTTGCAATCTTCTTTCCCCTTACAGTAATTGACGGTGAATCGCAAATTATATGCATAGGTCTATGCAGAAATTTATACGGAGACTTGCAAGCCATTCACTATGAACATACATTTACTCATACTGACAGGTAGTTATTTGATTTTATTGATCTGTAATTTTATATTCGATCCTGGGTTTTCTTTAGTTCTTAAGATGCCCAGACTTTCTCGTGGGTCACGTCCAGATAATCTCATCCTCTATTTCTGGATTTAAGAAATGATGTGCAGTACATCTTCTTCTCTTCAAACTCCTAGCTATACGAAGTGGGTACCTTTAGGCTATATCGTAACTTCCTATAGGGAATTGGCTGAAATAATTTTTGAAACATGATGATGATGATAATTGTTGTGTTAAGGGGCCTAACATCTAGGTAATCAGCCCCTGATGGTTTGGGTGATCGTGAAGATGAAAATGAAATGTAAACTATAACTAAAACTAACTACTAACTTATATACTAGAAGAAGAAATGGAAAACAAAAGGAGAATAAGGCAAATTAAGGACAGGAGGAAAAGAAATGCCCTCAACCCTCGAAGATTGCGGATTGAGCGACTTAGAAGGAAGGAGAGCCATGAAAGGCAGATAGGAAAGTGAAAGAGGAGAGGGTCCATCCCACAGGTAAGGGACAAAAGGGGGAAACCGGACCCAGCTCAGGAATCCCTCGGGGTCGCCAACTCCCGAACTCACCAGCCGTGAGCCCCTGAGGGTGTAGCATTATCTAGGGTGCACCAAAAGTGGTGGTGCTACATACACCCGGCCTCCTTGAGGGCCTTGCGCAGAAGGCAGGAGATAACAGGAAAAGAAAAAGAAGGCTGACCCCTCGCAGAAGGAGGGTATCAGAAAAGATGAGACAAGGGCCAATTAAGGCGGGAAAGGAAGAGACTCCTTAGGCCTCGGATACTCTAATACCGTCGGGGTCAGAAGAGAACAAGAGTTGACCAAGTGAGATCGACAGGAAAGAAGACAGAAAGGAGCCCGGCACAAGTAAGTGGAAGCAATGCCGGACTCAGCTGGGGCCCCGTGGTCGCCAACCCACGTCCCACTAGATGTGAGCCCCTGGGGGTAATTTTTTAAACAAAACAGAGCGCAGTGTCCTATAGCATTATCAAATTATTGCACTTCGCTCACTGCTTCCGCCAAACCGTTCAGTAAGTAATGCATTTCAACTACCCTATTACTTTGCTACTATTTTTATATTCCTGAAAAATGTATTATTATAAGTATGAAGATTTATAGTTTTATAGTCCTACTACCAACCCGCCCCGGCTTCGCCCGGTATCATTACCGCTTTACCCAGCGTAACCTTAAAAGGCACACGGACGGCAGATCCCAGACGCAATTCAGAAAAGCCAAGTTGAACAGCGAAAATCCAAACAGGCTACTCTTCTCCGAAGTCTTAACTCGACACGACTCGACAGTTTGATGCTGGCCGTAGCTGGGGAGATAGGCTTGCTCGCTATCTTGTAGACAACTCACTCCGTAGCTAGTAATTTAAATTTCCACTGAAATGAGGTTGTTGGAAGAAATGAGAACATAAAAACACTTATAGTGGGCGATGTATTACAGATATGCTGCTGTGGGCTTTCTTGTAGAACTTGTAATGCTGAAAAATTTTTACACCCATAGTACAAAGATATTTTAACGGTTTACCCAGCGTACGGCGTAAGGCGTACAGATGGCAGGTTTTTCTTCGAATTGACTCACTAAAATCGCCGCTGCTTTGCTTTCTTTGGTCATAAATGAATGTTTTTCTACAGAAACCTTCCTCGAGAAATCCTTTACAGAATGGTGAAACCCGCATCAAAATCCACCCAGTGGTTCTCGAGATTACCCGTTACATCCAGGAATCGGGGACTTAGTTTCATACTATGTAGAGATTCGTAAAAAATTGTGTCATCTATAATTTATTACAACATGTGCATTAAAATCGCGCTCCGAACTTTGGAGTATCATACCTAAATATGGTATTTTCTTTCGATCTATTGGGCAATTATATGCAAAAGACAAATATATCGAATGTTTCGAGTTTTTTTTACAAAATAACAAAGCAAAATCACGCCTGTGTAAGAGTTTTGTAACATGCACAACTTTTTATGTGCAGCTATTTGATGTCGTTGTTGTTTGATTCTTCAGTCTTGTGACTGGTTTGATGCATATCTCCATGCTTCCCTGTCCTGAGCTAATCGTTTCATCTCTACATACAGTAGCTATCACACCTTACATCGGAGGCAATCTGTTTTACATACTCTCACGTTGGCCTACCCCTACAGTTCTCGTCCTAGATCCTTCCATAACTAAGTTTGATATTCCTGGGTGACTTAGTAGCTAAGTGTCCTACCAACCTATCTCTTCTCTTCATTAGCAGTCGCCAGAAACATCTCTCCTCTCCCACTCGTCTTAATACATCTTCATTTGTTACTCTATCTACCCACCTGATCTTCATCATTCTCCTGTAACACCACATTTCAAACGCTTCTATTCTCCTCTTTTCCGCTGCGTCATCAGTCCAATTTTCACTTCCGCTGACAAAGGCTTTACTAAATGAATTCCTAATAACTAAATCTATATTTGATGTCAACGGATTTATTTTCTGTAGAAATGCTTTCCTTGCCTGAATCAACCTGATATCAGCGCGCTTCCTCTGTCTTAACCCTCTACTTGTGAGGTGCGGTCAAGGCGACCGCAACAATATCTTGAAGTGTTATTTATATCCCTTCTATTGTTACTTCCCGCCTTTTCTTTCGTGCACCTTCCGAACACATTGTCTCGAGTCACTGCATAGCTCAGTGCGGCTCTAGCTACGGTAACATGCGCCCCCCAGGGGCTCACATCTAGTGGGACGTGGGTTGGCGACCACGGGGCCCCAGCTGGGTCCGGCATTGCTTCCACTTTCTTGTGCCGGGATCCTCTCCTTCATCTTTGCTGTCGACCTCACTTGGTCTCTTCCGACCCCAACGGTATTAGGGTATCCGAGGCCTAGGGTGTCTCTTCCTTTCCTGCCTTAATTGGCCCTTGTCTCATTAGCCTACTTTCGATTTTTGCAAAAAATGAAAGTAGACTTATGAGATCACTACAGGGCGAAAAAAAAGTGTGCCTGTCTGTGTGTGTGTATGTGTGTGTGTGAGTCTGTGTGTGTGTGTGTGTGTGAGTCTGTGTACTCTGAATGTCTGTCCCCCCCCTATCAATTCGAACACGGTGAGCGCAAATTGAACGAAATTTGGTACAAAGGTAGCACTAGCAAAGGACACCTCAGTGTCATGTTTTATATCGCCGCCATCTTGACGGAAACGTAATGGCGGCCACACAAATGTTCAAAGCTTAAATCATATTACGACTAACCTAATCATCCGATCTCTACCAAATTTTGCAACAACATACCTTTATGGGGGCAGCATCCTTTGACCAAACTAATAGGTCATCAGCCTAATAGTTTGCGGATGGCGGCCATCTTTGTGTGAAAATCGATTGCCCGTATTAATTCGAACACGGTGAAACCGAATGGAACGAAATTTGGTACAGAGGTAGTACTAGCAAAGGGCACCCCAGTGTCATGTTTTATATCGCCGCCATCTTGACGGAAACGTAATGGCGGCCACACAAATGTTCAAAGCTTAAATCAAATTACGACTAACCTAATCATCCGATCTCTACCAAATTTTTCAACAACATACCTTTATGGAGGGAGCATCCTTTGACCAAACTAATAGGTCATTAGCCTAATATTTTGCGGATGGCGGCCATCTTTGTGTGAAAATCGATTGCCCCTATTAATTCGAACACGGTGAAACCGAATGGAACGAAATTTGGTACAGAGGTAGCATGACGAATAGAAATAAATAGTGTTATCACTCACCGAGTTCAACCGCGCCCCGCTCGGCTAGCGCTAGCGGCGCTGATACCCAACGCTACACAGTCAGCTGTTCAATAGTGGGATACGTGCTGGGCTACGTAAACCTCTTTACGAAGGCTGCGGTTACGCTGATTACAACAAATTGTGTGTTTAGACTTATGAATAATACTGTCAAAAAGTTAGTATTAATATTCTCTGTCCCCATGTAGAACTATCGTTTAAAACCCTCCGTTAGTCGCGCATTGGTCTGACAGCTCCAAGGTTCGTTATATTAGTTTTAATATCAAGCCAACAGTTCAAGTTATGATCTTATCGTCTCGTGACATCTTACACCAAACCTTAGTAAGCATTTTTTGGAATTGTGAAATAGCGTGCCTAAAAATAACTTTAACACGTGTAACATTTTGTCAGCGTGAGATTGATATACCAGCACTCCCAATGATGTTACATTCTGTCAGTGAGTGGCAGGTGTGCTGTTATACCGATTATTTGGCTTAGTATGTTGCCTTAGTTAATATGAGTAAGGAGATTGCGCCTTACGAAAGCCTAAGGATGCTGATGAAGCGTGTCACCTTCTGCTGAAATATAACGAATAGCTAGTTCATGATTCAGTAATTTCAAAGGAATTTGTTACTCTGATACTGAAGACAAAGTTGAAACAAGATCAGAAGGACGGTAACGGAAGCGAAGAATTGGATGACCGTTTATTTTATTGGCAGGTTGGCCATTATTATATGTCCGACTCATTCTTGGCCACTTTGCTATCACCACGGAAGTCCGGGTTCGATTCCCAGCTCTGCCAATATATTTAATACTGGTCTGAGGGCTGGAACGGTGTTCACTCAGCCTCGTGAGGCAAAAATGTTAAGAGGCGCGTTCGATTCCTACCTCAGCTATCCTGGAAGTGGATTTCCGGGGTTTCCCACTTCTCCTCCAGGCAAATGCCGGGATGGTACCTAACTGAAGGACACGGCCGCTTCCTACCCAAATCCGACCTCAATTCCAAATACACACACTACTACAGACATCATAATGACACAGGTTATCAGACGAATTCTAAACAAACCCAAACACACGGGGCTACGTGACCACGATGTCGTTAAGTCCCTAAAGAATCATCAACTATTATTATTTTAGGCCTATTATTATTAAGACGGATTTTTTTTCGTTTTAGGTAAGGATGGCACGAAATAGAACAAGTAACCATGGAAGGCTGCCTTCATTCCGTATCCTACTGGGCGGCTTTCGTGATTTTACATCAGTGGATAGATATTTCGGTAAATTTTGAAAAATGTGAGGTACTGATCCTGGTTTTAATTTCCACTTCACACGAGGAATTTCCACGTTCTCATAGTTCACTACGAAACAGTCCGCCTTTATAATAATTAAATCTTCCGAAAAACGCTCGTCACAGATTATATATTTTTTTGATCGACAATTGTTTATCTTTTCACGGAATAATTCTCGCCCATTTCGCAAACAGATTTGCTTCTTTTGGCGGTGTGAAAAAATGTCTACCATCAGATTTTCTTCGTAACCCGATTTACTTCCAGGGAAAAAAAAATACGACATTTACCCGAAGGAATAGAAAACATAGTTGTTTGCACACACAAAGCACTGAACATACATTCGTAAACTATTACAAAGAAACAAATTCCCTCGAATAATATGACTTCTCACGCACGGGATATTACAGTACTAACCTCGTGGGTTACTGTCACACGTGCTTATGGTTCGACGCGACTTCCGCGCCACACACTGGCTGGACCATGAACTACAATGCTTAAGTAGCGGAGTGATGACACTGTTTAGTTCTATTCGTCATGGAGGTAGTACTAGCAAAGGGCACCCCAGTGTCATGTTTTATATCGCCGCCATCTTGACGGAAACGTAATGGCGGCCACACAAATGTTCAAAGCTTAAATCAAATTACGACTAACCTAATCATCCGATCACTACCAAATTTTGCAACAACATACCTTTATGGAGGGAGCATCCTTTGACAAATCTAATAGGTCATTAGCCTAATAGTTTGTGGATGGCGGCCATCTTTGTGTCAAAATGGATTACCCCTATTAATTCGAACACGGTGAAACCGAATGGAATGAAATTTGGTACAGAGGTAGCACTAGCAAAGGGGACCCCAGTGTCATGTTTTATATCGCCGCCATCTTGACGGAAACGTAATGGCGGCCACCCAAATGTTCAAAGCTTAAATCAAATTACGACTAACCTAATCATCCGATCTCTACCAAATTTTGCAACAACATACCTTTATGAAGGGAGCATCCTTTGACAAATCTAATAGGTCATTAGCCTAATAGTTTGCGGATGGCGGCCATCTTTGTGTCAAAATCCATTACCCCCATTAATTCGAACACGGTGAAACCGAATGGAATGAAATTTGGTACAGAGGTAGCACTAGCAAAGGGCAACTCAGTGTCATGTTTTATATCACCGCCATCTTCACGGAAACGTAATGGCGGCCACACAAATGTTCAAAGCTTAAATCAAATTACGACTAACCTAATCATCCGATATCTACCAAATTTTGCAACAACATACCTTTATGGAGGAGGCATCCTTTGACAAATCTAATAGGTCATTAGCCTAATAGTTTGCGGATGGCGGCCATCTTTGTGTCAAAATCGATTACCCCTATTAATTCGAACACGGTGAAACCGAATGGAATGAAATTTGGTACAGAGGTAGCACTAGCAAAGGGCACCTCAGTGTCATGTTTTATATCGCCGCCATCTTGACGGAAACGTAATGGCGGCCACACAAATATTCAAAGCTTAAATCAAATTACGATTAACCTAATCATCCGATCTCTACCAAATTTTGCATCAACATACCATTATGGAGGGAGCATCCTTTGACCAAACTAATAGGTCATTAGCCTAATATTTTGCGGATGGCGGTCATCTTTGTGTGAAAATCGATTCCCCCTATTAATTCGAACACGGTGAAACCGAATGGAACGAAATTTGGTACAGAGGTAGCACTAGAAAAGGCCACCTCAGTGTCATGTTTTATATCACCGCCATCTTGACGGAAACGTAATCGCGGCCACCCAAATGTTAAAGGCTAAAATGTAATTACGACCAACCTAATAATCTAGTCTCTACCAAATTTTGCAACAACAAATCCTTATGTGGGAAGCATATTCTGACCACACTGCTAGATCATCAGCCCAATAGTTTGCAGATGATGGTCAAGTATGTGTGCAAATCGATTCCCCCTATCAATTCAAACACGGTGAAACCGAATTGAACGAAATTTGGTACAGAGGTAGCACTAGCAAAAGGCACCTCAGTGTCATGTTTTATATCGCCGCCATCTTGACGGAAACGGAATGACGGCCACCCAAATGTTAAAAGCTTAAATCAAATTTCGGCCATCCTAATAATTTGATCTCTACCGGATTTTGCAACAACATGCCTTTTTGTGGAAAGCATCTTATGACTGACTACAAGGTCATCAGCCCAATAGTTTGCAAATAGCGGCCATGTATGTGTGCAAATCCATTCCCCAGATCAATTCAAACACGGTGAAACTGAATTGAATGATTTTTTTTTACAGAGGTAGCACTAGCAAAGGGCACCTCATATTCATGTTTAATATCCCTATAGCACGTTGTATTTCAACAAGCTACTACAACCAACATTCAATTATACTCCTTGAAAAGGACAATGAGTTATAACAATACCCATGCATTTAGGAGAAAGTAGGCTATATGTTCATTACTGAATATCTTGTTTTTCTGATACCCTCCTTCTGCGAGGGGTCAGCCTTCTTTTTATTTTCCTGTTATCTCCTGCCTTCTGCTCAAGGCCCTCAAGGAGTCAGGGTGTATGTAGCCCCACCACTTCTGGTGCACCCTGGATAGTGCTACACCCTCAAGGGCTCACGGCTGCTGAGTTCGGGAGTTGGCGACCCCGAGGGATTCCTCAGCTGGGTCCGTTTATTCCCCTTTTATCCATTACCTGTGGGGTGGACCCTCTCCTCTTTCACTTTCCTATCTGCCTTTTACGGCTCTCCTTCCTTCCAAGTCCCTCAATCCGCATTCTTCGCGGGTTGAGGGCATTTCTTTTCCTCCTGTCCTTTATTTGCCTTATTCTCCTTTTGTTTTCCATTTCTTCTTCTACCACATACGTTAGTAGTTAGATTTAGGCCTAGTTATAGCTTACATTTCATTATCATCTTCACGATCACCCTAACCATTAGGGGCCGATAACCTAGATGTTAGAACCCTTAAAACAACATCATCTTTTTACATGCGGCCGATTGCGTTGTAAAGTTTTCGAATGATATCAGAGACCGCACCTCACGTTCCACGCTGACCATGCAGGCGGGACATATAGCCTACTTTCAGCTGAAGAAGAATGTTTCGCTGTTTCATTGTGTCAACCATGTAGGCTATATTTGTTTCTAAATAATAATTGTATAATGATATTTTGTTAAGTTTTCATTTTCAAAATTAATTAAATCTAATGTTCAGAGAAACAGGTCGCCTCCGTAGCGTAGCGGTCAGCATAGTTAGCTGCCGCCCCGGAGGTCCTGTGTTCGATTCCCGGCTCTGCCACGAAATTTGAAAAGTGGTATGAGGACTGGAACGGGGTCTACTCAGCCTCGGGTGGCCCAAATGAGTAGAGGGTGTTCGATTCCCAACTGAGCCATCCTCGAAGTGGTTTCCGTGTTTCCCACTTCGTCTTCAGGCAAATGCCGGGATGGTCCCTACTGTAAGGCCACGGCCGCCTCCTTCCCACTTCCTTGCCTAACCGTCCCCCTCTTCTCATCCCTTCATCTGGCCCCCTGTTCGATTTGCAGGTGAGGCCGCCTGGGCGTAGTGCTGGTCACACACCCCAGTTGTATCCCTGACTCAGAGTCTCAAGCTCCAGGACACTGCCCTCAGTGGCGGTAGAGGTGGGATCCCTCGCTTAGTCCGTGGGAAAAGCCAATCTTGGAGGGTAAAACGATAGCGAAAAAAAAGCTATCAGAGAAACCTTTTATTTTTTTGCATTACAAACGTAATACTTCGATTTTAAGAAATATTTGTGTATATATCGTGTGTTGGAGTAGTTGAAGTACCAACACGAGAAATTTCAAGTAAATAGTTTTATTGTGTGTGCCTATGTTCTAGCAAGATTAACAGTCTACCACCTCTCAAGTAGAGAGTTAAAAGGTAGAGTTGCCTGACATGTTATTTCAGGTCAAACGTCAATAATAGTCTAAGAAAATACATACTGTAATTCGGAAATAGTGGATGATGAAAGTCCATGGAACATCTCTGTGAGTTGGAGATCAAGTTTTGAATCAAACGACGCAAAGGCTTTTACCGCCTTCGTTTAAGGTGGAGCGCTTTGAGAGAACGGTTACAAAAGTGACTCAAGTAGTTCAAGGACGGAGATGAATAATTTCAGAATTTCTCGCGTGTAGCATTTCTGTCATCGGAGAAGAGAAGAGCCGCCATGCATCTAATTAACACGCAACATCACGTTCTCTACTCAGAGCTGGTAACAGAATCTTCTCGTAGAGTGAAATTTAATCTTTCTCGATACCTAAAATGGTCACGTTTGACCCCACATGGATTGGTAATTTAATGAAGATATTATGGTAGTTTAGAGCAAACACAACTCTCAAATCAAGTTCCAAATGCCATGTTCTTGGTTATGGACTTCCATTGTACTGGCTGGGGTCTCAGCTCATTGACTATAGAAAAGCTTTTGACTTAATCAACCGGAATGATCTAATAAATATACTAAAATTGATGCTGGGATACGCTTGGCTTTGTGCCAAGTAATAGAAAATACTAGAGATAATAGAAGTGAAATAATAGAAGAATCGTAACACTAAAACGATAATTGCCAATATGTGTTGATTCCGCGTGGTCCTAGGAGACCCTTTTACGCAGAAGAAGAAGAAAACGATAATTAAGGATCTTGTGGGAATAGAAAAGAATTCATTTGATGCTAATCGGGCTCCTTTTGATTTTGCTGAGGGAGAATCTGAATTAGTATCAGGATTTCATACTGTTGATTTCGAATAAATTTCAGTTGAGATTACTCTACCGGATGTTAGAAGGTCCTTGCCCTATAGATATGTAATAGGTTTTTGTAATCTGTAGCATTCTCTTTTGTGATGGTGGGATATCACTACACCAACTCCACCTGGATCAGGTCTACTGCTCATTTCCGCATATTGATAGCGTTGAAAGGAAACAACTGGTGAGCTACTATGCCGTTGTGGTACAGTAAAACCGGACTTCTATGCTTCTATACCCAAGATCGCGGTTTCACACCGGGCCGAAGTCGTCGGATTTTTTAACAGCGTTCAAAATCCCTCAGTATGCTTTCCTTCAGAGGTGAAATAAAGCCGGCGGTCCCATGTCATCTATTTATGGCATGTAAAAGAACCTTCCACTAACTACATCTGTGTTAAGCTAAATTTGTAGGTTAGATTTGATTAATGCTCTATTAAGTTCCAACGTTCGTCGCCAAGTGCTGGTTGCGGTGGCGTCTAGTGAAGTTCGCAGCTAGGTGTCGTTGACGGTAGCATTTGGTAGCAAACGTAGGAACTTCTTGAAATTGATCGTGTGCAGTCCTTACCTGAATTACATATAACACACACTAATACAGCCATCACAATTAACACCGGTTATCAGACAGATTCTACACACACCCAAAGTACACGGGGCTACAAGAGGGCGTTGTCGCAGACCCTAAACTGAGGAACCAACAATCAACGGTATCAAACCGGACACGCAATTATTTTCTGTGGGTAGCTTTCCGAGGCAATGTCATATTCACACTCATTTTTGGCTATTATTACGATGAGTTTGCCACTCCCAAAGACATTTTAATTTCATACATGTGACAAAATATCCCCAAAAATGAAAATGTCAGCCGACAACCAATGTTTCGAAGTTATCATTTCGCTATTTTGGCGTCCCCTCGTCCCACAAGTAGGCACCACACTCTTTTCCCACCCCTTGGCCAGCCTTTTGATCCCAACATACAGGCCGACTAATGCAAAGACATCAGCTGCAGTACATCTTCCGGGAGATGTAATCCTTTCTTCTGTTATTATGACCACACACCCAGAGGAAGTAATTGGGAACCACACCTTTCTATTGTACAGCAATCTCCCGATCCACTGATTTACGGGCAGTCACGGACGAACGTGTGGTGTAATTTAGAATTAATCTCCTCTCTCCCAGGGAAAGTGGCCACGAAACCCATTATTAGAATTGATTAGGTCTGATCTCAACTGTAGTCTTAGAGTAGAGAACCTGAACTAATGGATGAAGTGTCATCATAAAAATGGAATAAGTTATATCACTGACTTGGCTTTGGTTACAACGAGACCTACAGTTCGGTTGAATTGAGGATTGACCCCGCCACTTAATGAGAGATGTCTCTGGATTATTCCAGACTATACTCGATTTTAAACCGATACATTATTTTCATTCCTACTTCACAATTCATTTAGTTGCAATTACCCAATAATAATAATAATAATAATAATAATAATAATAATAATAATAATAATAATATGAATAAAATTATATAATACTAATAATAATCATTTACTAATAATAATTGTCTATAATAATAAGATAATAATATAAAACTAATAAAACCAAAAACAACAATGCCATGGTACGTTAACGTCCAGAAATATCTGAAAGAAATGAGGAAGAAAATGCACAAGACCGAAATCTTTATAGAGCAGCCATCAAGAATTTTGGGACTTCCCGTGACGAAATAGGACAACTGGTGCGAAATGGACAGAAGAACGTCGTGCTAAACACAGTGAGCTCATGAAGACAATATGGATCAAGCGAAAAATGAACAAATGCCAGAATGTAAAATGAGGCTAAATGAATAAAATTAATAATAGCTGGTCCCGCGGTGTAGGAGTAGCACGCCTGCCTCTCACCCGGATACCCCGGGTTCGATTCCCGGCTCCGTCATGACTTTGAGAAACTGACGTGAGAGCTGGAACAGGGTGCACTCAGCTTCGTGAGGCTAATTGAGTAGCTGTCTGACAGTGAGGCAACTCCCCGGTCACAAACACCAAGATTAATGGCTGAGGAGACCCGACGTGTTGACCACGCGTCACCCCACAATCTGCAGGCCAAATGGCTGGGTGGAGGTCACTTGGTAGGCCTAGGCTCTTCATGGGCTGTGGTGCCATGGATGTAATAATAATAATATTTTAAATCGCTTATCCACGCAGCTCAGCTTCTCCCACGGACTCTGCGAGGGACCATTCGTCTACCGTCCTAAGGATGCTATCTGGAAACTGAACACACATTGTCAGCAAATACAACTGGGGATAGTGACAGGCAACTGCTAACTTGGGTCCAATTAAGGAAGGGCCAAGGAAGGGATTCTGGAAGGAAGTCGGCCGTGGACCTGTTGAAAGGAACCTTCCCGGCAACTGCTTGGTGGTGAAAATGGGAAACCAGGAAAACCACTTTCAGAACAGTCGAGGTGGGATTCGAGCCCACACTCTTCCGATATCAGCGAGGCACAAGCTAGCGCGTTTTTCTTAAGAATTCTTATTTATTGGTAAGCAAATGACCTACAGTTTGTATCATTGAAATCTTAGTTTTACATCTCTGAATGAAATAAAATATTAGTCACTTTTCATAAACTGTTCATTTAAAAAAGTTCACCAGAAGTTCTCCACTCTTTTTCTGAACCGTTGTAATCATTTCTTGCATATCCATATTCCCCATTATTTTCTAATAACCTGAAGTTATAAATAGAAATGCTCTCTCACAAGGATCAGACCCTTCGTTGCTCTTCTTAGCCATACCATTGAGCTCATTTATGAAGCCAGCCCTGATGACGTCACTGTAGATCGAACGAGCTTTCTTCTTCAGCTGTTCTATGTTCACATTTCCGTCGTCCTCCATCACGTTAAAAGCTTGCAACCTGCTCGAAATAAAGCATTTGGTGTTGTTTTGTATATCTTGGCCATGAAGACTGTTCATGATAATAATAATAATAATAATAATAATAATAATAATAATTTTTCATTTCTTTGACTCCAAACCCAAAACCACAATGCCCTGGTTTATGAATACCAAAGACGACCTCAAAATGCTGCATCTAAAACCCGACGACGCCTTCAATAGAGATCTCTTCCGCAGAAAGATACTGACTAATGGGCTAACCCAAGACGAGACACCGAACCCGAAAAGAAGACAAGGTACCACCTGGACAGCGGAGCGCAAGATGGCTCACTAACAGAGAATGAGGGAATTCTGGGCTCAGAGGAATTGCCAAGTGGATCAGGGGCGTATATAGAAAAAAAAAATCGAGGGGGGGGGGCTGATTATCCTGGAAATTTGTGAGTATTCTCAGGGGATTGTCACCGCAAAATACCCAGAAATATCAACCAATATCTTAGAGCATATAACTTTGTGTAATTATTTTAGATAAGATTCAAAGTTTATATAGCCTACAATTACTGGCAATACAAAGAAATTAAATACAACACAACACACAAATAAAATTTTATACTTAATGAACTTTCTATTACGATCTATGGAATATGAATGGCAAATATCTAAATATTTGTCAATTTACCAAGCAGAAAGGTAACCAGACTTTTTTACATGTATTTCTCAAAAAACATACTGTGGAATTCACAGCTTTACCTCACAAGGCTGAGTGCACCCCGTTCCAGCCCTCAGACTAGAATTACAATTTCATGGCAGAGCCGGGAATCGAATTCGGATCTCCGGGGCGGCAGCGAAGAATGCTACCCACTACACCACGAGTTAGTATAATTTCAATTTTAATATTGTTTATAACTTTGCCGATAAGTTAAGATTAGGGTACAACCAAATTTACAATTATTTTATGCTCTTACCAAAGCAACACTTTCTTAATTTTTATTGGCTTTTTTCAGGGGGGGGGCTGGAGCTCCCTCAGCAACCCCCTAATATACGCCCCTGAAGTGTAGCAAGACTTAACGTGGTCCTAGATGGCCTCAACGAATTATATATAATAATAATAATGTGTGTCTACTACATATATATTATTCCCGTTTACAACGGGGTTGGCAATGAGTTGCGTTGGAAGTCTATGTGGCGGATTGATTTTACGACCAGATGCCCTTCCTGACGCCAACCTCATGAGAGGAGTTAATGAAGGATAAAATTAATGAAGATGAATGAAACTGAGCAAGGATGCACAAGCAAACGGCCGTGGCCTGTCAGAAAGTACCGTCCCAGCATTTGCCTGGAGTTGAAAACGAGGAAACCATGAAATACCATTTCAAAGACGGTCAACGGTGAGGATCGAACCCACGTCTACCAAGTCCACATAGAGCTTGCCTCCACGGCCTAGCCCTGCGCGTTAGCGAGCGTAGCTATCACTGTCGTTGATAATACTAATAATAATAATAGTAATGATAGTATTAATAAAACATATCTGACAGCTTTACAAAGTCTCACATGCCCCACAGTTTATGTCAGCTGAAGGAGTGGTGGCAAAATCATTCCTGAAGAGTATTTTAGAGGACTTTACAGCACATACTGAAGATGATACGGTAAGCTTTATTACTGCAGACTAACCTTATTGATGATGATGATGATGATGATGATGATGATGATGATGATGCTGATGATGATGATGATGATGTTTGTCCTTTTAAGTGGCCCAACTTCTAAGCTATAGGCCTCAAAATATTTGGCTGAAAATTATATATTATTTATTTATAGCTATTTACAAATATATACAGTAATACATAATCTCAAGTTCGTAGTCTTAAATAATTAATTTACAACTGCAGATCCAAAGGGAGAAGCCAGTCAACAGACTCTTGAGGTAGCCTTTGTAGATCTTCCAGTGCACCACTGAAGGTTCTGAGGAGAAGCCAGTCAACAGCATCTTGAGGTAGCCTGTGTAGATCTTCCAGTGCACCACTGAAGGTTCTGAGGAGAAGCCAGTCAACAGCATCTTGAGGTAGCCTGTGTAGATCTTCCATTGTACAACTGAAGGCTCTGAGGAGAAGCCAGTCAACGGCATCTTGAGGTAGCCTGTGTAGATCTTCCAGTGTACCACTGAAGGTTCTGAGGAGAAGCCAGTCAACAGCATCTTGAGGTAGCATGTGTAGATCCTCCAGTGCACCACTGAAGGTTCTGAGGAGAAGCCAGTCAACGGCATCTTGAGGTAACATGTGTAGATCTTCCAGTGTACCACTGAAGGTTCTGAGGAGAAGCCAGTCAACGGCATCTTGAGGTAGCATGTGTAGATCTTCCAGTGAACCACTGAAGGTTCTGAGGAGAAGCCATTCAACGTCATCTTGAGGTAGCAAGTGTAGATCTTCCAGTGCACCACTGAAGGCTCTGAGGAGAAGCCAGTCAACGGCATCTTGAGGTAACATGTGTAGATCTTCCAGTGTACCACTGAAGGTTCTGAGGAGAAGCCAGTCAACAGCATCTTGATGTAGCATGTGTAAATCTTCCAGTGCACCACTGAAGATTCTGAGGAGAAGCCAGTCAACGGCATCTTGAGGTAGCCTGTGTTGATCTTCCAGTGTACCACTGAAGGCTCTGAGGAGAAGCCAGTCAACAGCCTCTTGAGATAGCCTGTGTAGATCTTCCATTGTACAACTGAAGACTCTGAGGAGAAGCCAGTCAACGTTATCTTGAGGTAGCATGTGTAGATCTTCCAGTGCACCACTGAAGGCTCTGAGGAGAAGCCAGTCAACGTCATCTTGAGGTAGCATGTGTAGATCTTCCAGTGTACCACTGAAGGTTCTGAGGAGAAGCCAGTCAACAGACTTTTGAGGTAGCATGTGTAGATCTTCCAGTGTACCACTGAAGGTTCTGAAGAGAAGCTAGTCAACAGACTCTTGAGGAAGCCTGTGTAGATCTTCCAGTGTACCACTGAAGGTTCTGAGGAGAAGCGAGTCAACAGACTCTTGAGGTAGCATGTGTAGATCTTCCAGTGTACCACTGAAGGTTCTGAGGAGAAGCTAGTCAACAGACTCTTGAGGAAGCCTGTGTAGATCTTCCAGTGTACCACTGAAGGTTCTGAGGAGAAGCGAGTCAACAGACTCTTGAGGTAGCATGTGTAGATCTTCCAGTGTACCACTGAAGGTTCTGAGGAGAAGCTAGTCAACAGACTCTTGAGGAAGCCTGTGTAGATCTTCCAGTGTACCACTGAAGGTTCTGAGGAGAAGCCAGTCAACAGACTCTTGAGGAAGCCTGTGTAGATCTTCCAGTGTACCACTGAAGGCTCTGAGGAGAAGCCAGTCAACGTCATCTTGAGGTAGCATGTGTATATCTTCCAGTGTACCACTGAAGGCTCTGAGGAGAAGCCAGTCAACAGCATCTTGAGGTAGCCTGTGTAGATCTTCCAGTGTACCACTGAAGGCTCTGAGGAGAAGCCAGTCAACAGCATCTTGAGATAGCCTGTGTTGATCTTCCATTGTACTACTGAAGGCTCTGAGGAGAAGCCAGTCAACGGCATCTTGAGGTAGCCTGTGTAGATCTTCCAGTGTACCACTGAAGGCTCTGAGGAGAAGCCAGTCAACGGCATCTTGAGGTAGCATGTGTAGATCTTCCAGTGCACCACTGAAGGTTCTGAGGAGAAGCCAGTGAACGGCATCTTGAGGTAGCCTGTGTAGATCTTCCAGTGTACCACTGAAGGCTCTGAGGAGAAGCCAGTCAAAGTCATCTTGAGGTAGCATGTGTAGATCTTCCAGTGTACCACTGAAGGCTCTGAGGAGAAGCCAGTCAACAGACTCTTGAGGTAGCATGTGTAGATCTTCCAGTGTACCACTGAAGGTTCTGAGGAGAAGCCAGTCAACGGCATCTTGAGGTAGCATGTGTAGATCTTCCAGTGTACCACTGAAGGTTCTGAGGAGAAGCCAGTCAACAGCATCTTGAGGTAGCCTGTGTAGATCTTCCAGTGTACCACTGAAGGTTCTGAGGAGAAGCCAGTCAACAGACTCTTGAGGAAGCCTGTGTATATCTTCCAGTGCATCACTGAAGGTTCTGAGGAGAAGCCAGTCAACAGCATCTTGAGGTAGCCTGTGTAGATCTTCCAGTGTACCACTGAAGGTTCTGAGGAGAAGCCAGTCAACAGCATCTTGAGGAAGCCTGTGTAGATCTTCCAGTGTAACACTGAAGGTTCTGAGGAGAAGCCAGTCAACGGCATCTTGAGGTAGCATGTGTAGATCTTCCAGTGCACCACTGAAGGTTCTGAGGAGAAGCCAGTCAACGGCATCTTGATGTAGCACGTGTAGATCTTCCATTGTAAACTGAAGGCTCTGAGGAGAAGCCAGTCAACAGCATCTTGAGGTAGCCTGTGTAGATCTTCCAGTGTACCACTGAAGGCTCTGAGGAGAAGCCAGTCAACATTATCTTGAGATAGCCTGTGTAGATCTTCCATTGTACAACTGAAGGCTCTGAGGAGAAGCCAGTCAACGGCATCTTGAGGTAGCCTGTGTAGATCTTCCAGTGTACCACTGAAGGCTCTGAGGAGAAGCCAGTCAACGGCAACTTGAGGTAGCATGTGTAGATCTTCCAGTGCACCACTGAAGGTTCTGAGGAGAAGCCTGTCAACGGCATCTTGAGGTAGCATGTGTAGATCTTCCAGTGTACCACTGTAGGTTCTGAGGAGAAGCCAGTCAACGGCATCTTGAGGTAGCATGTGTAGATCTTCCATTGTACAACTGAAGGCTCTGAGCAGAAGCCAGTCAACAGACTCTTGAGGTAGCCTGTGTAGATCTTCCATTGTACAACTGAAGGCTCTGAGGAGAAGCCAGTCAACAGACTCTTGAGGTAGCATGTGTAGATCTTCCAGTGCACCACTGAAGGCTCTGAGGAGAAGCCAGTCAACGGCATCTTGAGGTAGCATGTGTAGATCTTCCAGTGTACCACTGAAGGCTCTGAGGAGAAGCCAGTCAAAGGCATCTTGAGGTAGCCTGTGTAGATCTTCCAGTGTACCACTGAAGGTTCTGAGGGGAAGCCAGTCAACGGCATCTTGAGGTAGCATGTGTAGATCTTCCAGTGTACCACTGAAGGCTCTGAGGAGAAACCAGTCAACAGCATCTTGAGATAGCATGTGTAGATCTTCTAGTGTACCACTGAAGGTTCTGAGGAGAAGCCAGTCAACGGCATCTTGAGGTAGCATGTGTAGATCTTCCAGTGCACCACTGAAGGCTCTGAGGAGAAGGCAGTCAACAGCATCTTGAGGAAGCCTGTGTTGATCTTCCAGTGTACCACTGAAGGTTCTGAGGAGAAGCCAGTCAACAGCATCTTGAGGAAGCCTGTGATGATCTTCCAGTGTACCACTGAAGGCTCTGAGGGGACAATCAAGCGTTATGCTTCTCTTCTCCACAGCCGCAATTTGGAGAGGACTTCCAACCCCATTGATGTAGTGTACCTCCACACCTGCCCTGGCCAGTTCCAATACGGTTCAGCAAGCACCAGTGACGCCTAGATAAGTGAAACACTGCAGGTCTTTCCCAGGGATTAATAATTAATCCACGGTGTGCCAGGGAACTTCGTTCAATCCAGGCAACTTTGATATTGAAGTTGTTAGTCATCAAGCTATCTGCTGTTCGACACGACGTCGGGTGTCGGGACTTGAATCGATGAGCTGATAGAACTGGAAGTTCTGCATGTATTGGTAATAGTGGATTCGAGTTGATTCTTTTATAGGTGTTCAGCAACGACAGACATCTTCTTAAATGTCGTGGGGGAATGTTACTTAGAACTGGTAAACCATTGAATATTAGTAGAACGAAAGCATCCTGTGATGAGGCGCGTTGTTTGATTGAGCTGTATGTCAACTGTTTTGGTGTGGTTAAAAATGAGAAATGATGAGATGAAAACTAGGATATAACTAACTGCACACCTACAACTCGTATCTAAGGGGCTAGAAGAAGAAAGGGAAGGAAAAAGGAAAATAAATGACAGAGAAAGAAATGTCCTCAACCCTCAAAGTATGTGAATTAAGGAACTTGGAATGAAGTAGGAAGTAGAGCCATGAAAGGCAGATAGGGAAGGGAGAAAAGAGACGATACGCCCCACAAGCACTGGCAAAAGGAAAAAAAAACCCGGACACAGCTCAGGAATCATCGGGGTCGCCAACTTCCAAACTCCCCAGCCGTGAGCCCTTGGCGGGTGTAGCACTATCCAGAGTGGGGCTACATGTTGACTACTCTGCCTCCGTTTTACGGCCTTGAGCAGAAGGCAGGAGATAACATGAAAAGAAAACAAAAGGTCGGCGCAAGTAAGTGGAAGCAATGCTAGACACAGCTGGGGTCCCGTGAACTCGAACCTAGGAGTGAGCCCCTGGGGGGTTACCATATTGTACGTAAGTTTTTAGAATAACAACTCCTACTACAGTGATGCAAATAATTGTTTGTACAGGTCAGGATGAATTCCGTTCAGTGTAAATCAGTGACGGTAGGTGGGATTTTGTGTTGGATGTTGACCATCTTCCACGAAAGTTCTTTTATTTTTATTTTTAGCCTACTTTCGATTTTTGCAAAAAATGAAAGTAGACTTATGAGATCACTACAGGGCGAAAAAAAAGTGTATCTGTTTGTGTGTGTGTATGTGTGTGAGTCTGTGTGTGTGTGTGTGTGTGAGTGTGAGTACTCTGAATGTCTGTCCCCCCCTATCAATTCGAACACGGTGAAACCGAATTGAACGAAATTTGGTACAGAGGTAGAACAAGCAAAGGGCACCTCAGTGTCATGTTTTATATCGCCGCCATCTTTACTAAAACTGAATGGCGGCCACTCAAACGTTCCAAACGTAAAATCAAATAACGACTAACCAAATTATCCGATCTCTACCAAATTTGGTAACAACATACTGTGCCCTTTCAGCAAGAAATATGCAAATCACAGTATGCCAGCATTGCTCAATTCGGGATTTTCGGGGCTGTGGTATGTTCTCCCACTCTGTGACTTACATATTTTGGATTAAATAGAGGATACACTTGCAAAAATAACAACAAAATCAACTCCTATTTTAACACATTTAATTAATCAAAATTATGGCGCTACAAACAATAAAATAAATAAACTACTGACCAATATATTTCTACTTGTTCAAAGTGAACAAGGAATAGCATAAGAATAAAACAAATATTAGATTAAAACACATGGTTTTCTTTAAAACCAACAATTTATGATTATTTTTATTTCCATAAAGTACCTATCTTAACCCTAGAACTGCTGCAGGTTTATCTGTCAAATGCTGCAGTAAATTCCCATAAAGTACACACTAAAGGAATTTGGTATCTGTAAGCATACTGTGTTCATGAATATGACTTATCATACACCAATATGAAGCTGAAAGACTGTTCTATATTATATTGTTATAGGTGAATCACTCAGACTCGTCACTTTGAATTAATCATAAAAAGTATTTTATAAAAAATAAAAAAATAAAAAAATATTGAATTTTCTGCTCTAGAAAACCATATTGCCGAGTTAAATGTTCGTCAGAGACATCATAAATGAAAAGTTCATAGTTTTTTGTTACTAATTCAAGAACCAGTTTCAAATAATTCCTGTTATTTACTAAAAAGAAAATTATTTTTACAAAAATATGACATTTCTCGATTTTGAAGTACATAATCGGCGCGCGATTACGGGGAGGCAAGTTCACAGGCCCAGGATGATGAACGATAAACGGTACATTTTTACCTGGAAAGTAACTTTCTTCGGGTTGAATATCAGTCTAGTTCACACTTACCCCTTCGCGGCTAACATTAGGCATGTGTACAGGGTCTGTCGGAACATGATAAACATCGCTTGCATTGATGGGGATTTCCATAACTTGCGTGACATCCTGTTCATCGGTATCTCTGCCACTACTTTCACCATTTTCATTTTCATACGAATCCACACAATAATCACTGTCTTCGTCCATACTACCACACGAATCGTCAAAAATCAAGTGCTAAATTTCTGAATCGTCTACATAGTTGGCGGCCATTTTGCTCAATGCAACTTCAATATCAACATGGAAGTACTTCCACTTCTGCAGCCAAATAATAGCTTGCATACTGTCATTTGTTTGCCAATGACTTACACTACGAAAGATAAAAGCACCGGGAACCAGCATAACATGAAATTAGTGCCATCTTAAGGCTAACAGTAGTACTATATTTGAATTCCAAGACCGTCTTTCAGAGAGACGGTCGCACTTGATTAAACAACACACCGTCTTCCTGGAAGACGGTCCGCAGTTCTAGGGTTAAAGATCCATACAACTACGAGCTTCCTTGGCTCGATACTTTTCCATAATAATGGTGTCATACTTTTGTACACCTCAAGAACTATTTTTATCCTTTCTTATCATCAAAACAAATATATAATTACATTTAAAATTACATGTTAATTATCTACTTCAATCTTTGGGCATCTCACATGTTCTCAGTATTTACCACCTCTCTCAAGTTTTGAAAATTCACTACGGTGATCGGGAAACTACTTGTGTACTCCAGAGTTATAAAGATTACTTGACAAAGTCAAAAACTATGATTACTCCCGAAATCTAGTTATCTTCACAAAACTCGTGGATTCCTTATTTCCATACCACATTACAATAGGGATTTTTATTTAATTCATTTGTCTTATAAGACCATTATCACCTAAGAAAACTACGATCTGAACTGGCAAGCGATAATATCAATCTACAAGGACCTCGGTTCAACACCCGGGTCATTAACAACTTTTAAACACTCACGGTGTATTCAGCACTTCTTAAAAATAGCCTCTTCCCCAACCCTCATGCGGCTAGGGTCTGGTCAATTACTTGAGCGTGATTTATGACAGGGAGGGCGGCTCCCTGCCTAGCCTACGGTTGGAGCTCTCTTCAATGCTTTTAAAACAAACCTTCATTTTATTTTCAGTTCTATGGAGAGACCTGGCATTTAACTTCTCTTCTCACTTTCAACAATATTCTTTGGCTCATAAACCACTCTCGTAACCTTGGCATTTATTAATTATGAAGGGTCCTCGTTGATTGGGAAGAGTAATACACATTCTACGACGAATAATAAGGAGCTTTAACAACAAGATGATTCTAGGTTCGAATCTCTTAACATGCCTCGGGAACCATTTCCACATTGGAGGACTTATACAAGACGCGATTTAAAGTCGGCCGTGGCCTACATGACATACGCTCAATAATACCATACATTTGCTCCCTTTTATATAATAACACACACATGGCCTCGTGATCTACGTCACAATTAGAGGACTTACAACATATCTCAATTCAATACAATCAACTACCCCTCATAAGTAATTTACCAAGTACATTTAAATTCTACGCATTCCTAGCGTGACTTTTTATTTAATTGCGTTCCATTGCGCTACGCATTACTTTACGGCCAAATGTCTTCCAAAGAACTGATAAATTTCATAGTAACAATTGATACATATTTCAATTTTTATATTTATATTTTCCGTTGACAATAAATCGCTCCATTTTTAAGAACATGCATTCACATCATGTCTTATACATTTGTTAAGGCTCCAACGCTCTATATTTTTATATCATTCAATTTAATCTTTATTTAGATTTCTTTACCTTGTCATTATTATTATTATTCACATCATGTCTTCATTCCTTACAAAAGCTCAAAAGCTATTTCTTTCATATGATTCAAATTTACCTTTATTTAAATATCTGCCATTATAATTATTATTATTACGCTTGCTTTTATAACATTCGTCAAATACACTGACATTTTATTCCAGGCATTTCCTCTACAGGATTTATTCTTTCACATAATTATTTATTATTTCTCAAAACTTTATTTTTGTTCAGATCGCGTTCTTATTTAGCTATTATTTATTTAAAAACATCCCTTTTACTCAAAACTCCGGTGGAATTGTACACAAAAATTTCCCCGACACCAAAACATAATGAAAATCTTTACTCACATGTCTAAGGTCGTTTTCTGACCTTCATCCTCGTTCGATGTGTCATTTTTGCCCACCTTCTTGACTTACTCCATATTGTACAAATTCATCTCATGTACAAACACTTCTTGACACATATTCAATACATTTAACACTGACAACATTTTTAATACACTGGTGTATCCGTTTAGAACACACAATAAAACACTAAAAAATATATTACTTTTAACACACAATCTTGAAATATTTACACTTCACAACTTTTGATCACTAGGCCGTCTTTTTCTAGCCTATCACACGTGACCTCTTAATCTCCCGTCTCCATGGGTGAAATTTATTCAATGTCGGCTTCCTATCCTGCAGAATACGAAAGTCTCGAATCATCTCCTTTTTCCCTGGAATAACAATTCTTCGAATCCTGTTCCTGATGATCGGCTATTTCTCTAGCTTGAACGGCTCCCCTTTTATATCTGGTTTATCGATCCTAGCGAAAGTCTGTTCTGATCGAGGTCCTCTCGATAACCTATCGATGACCTATGGATTTTTTAGCAACTAATACTTCTCGAGTCTTAGTGCTTTAGAATAGTTCGTCTGCTTTCTTGAGACAATGTCTATAGTTTCCGTTCTTCTTTGTTTATTCGGTCCTCGCACTTCTAATTTTCTGGAATACGTTGCGAACCTTACTCTGTTTTTCCCTGTTCGGGTTCTTTAAAATTGACAAACTGTTTATCTCGCTGTTCCGGTACTTCCGTACGTTATGATACTTTTGGTCGTTTACTGAAAGACCTATCGCCTGAATCCTAAGTTCGCAGCCTGCTTTGACTGTATTTTAAGAACTTTTACAGTAAACTTTGCACTGTCGGACCTAAATCCTGTAACTAGGATTTTCCTAATTTTTCAACACGGCGACACTTTAATATTTCTTCTTTGCAACTCCTTATGGAGGCACGCAAGTTATTAATACTGCGACGCCCGTGGCTATCGGATATTAATTCTGCGGTGTAACACAGCGTTTCTCCCCTCAAGGAGTATTGGTAAACTGCCTTCGATGTCTGATACAGCGTAACGCCCCTCTGGACGGACTAATACTGCGTATACAATGTGATGCAGCACCTCCGCTCACGGTGTGCTTGTAGACTGCATGTATTGATACAGCGTGACGTCCCACTCACGGGCTCTTGAATACTGCATGATTGGCTTGGTGAGGCCAGGGGTTTTATACCTTTTAGTCAAAAAAAGATAAAATCCTAGTCCTTTTCGTGACCAACTTTTGAACTAATTGTCGTACAATTATAAAAATTATATCTCCATAAAGCTCGTCTTCCAAACGTAAAATGATCTTCCTGTGCAGGGAAATCGATCGTGCATTTCCGAGATATTAATTAATTCTTAGTCTTCAACTGTGTGGGTGGTGCTGTTCATTTTTAATTCTCCCACTCCTCGGGTCCCGGTGAATTCCCGATGACGTCTGCTGCATTTGCACTTTTCTCTTGTGCAATTATTAAAGGGTTTTTCTTTACACAAAAATCTCTAATCCGAAATGATTCACCGTACTGTATTTGTTTACTTATTTTTATACTCGTAAACGGGTTAAATTTAATTATTCTGGTTCTGACTCAGCAGCGAGGTTGCCGTTTTCCTGCAACGTAAGAGCAATTTCCGAGTCAAGCTTCTTCGTCTTACAGTCCAAACTTTCCACTCGTTCTAATAATATCCATGACTGGCTCCTTATAAATGTCAAGAGGCATGAGCTCATCTTATGAACACCTGGTCCTGCAGCTTGCGCAATGTTAGGCTAGAATCCTGGCTTGAAATCTCTCTCCGTTCCCTTAGAGACTGTATGATTCTTTCATTCCTTTCACAAAATACATGGATTCGACTCCCTTTGAAGCCTATGGTACATGGGTTCAATACCTTCGTATAGGATGCGTCTTGTGACCAAACTACAAGGTCGTCCGCCATACCATTTCAGGATGGCGGCCGTGCGAATTATGCAAACTTTATAATCCATATCATGGGACCCACCAGTTCCGATTATCGAGCCGAGAATCGTTTTAACTGTTCTAAAGGAAGAGGCACGTTCGAAATTAAAAGTTTATTTTGTAATACTATAGTGCAGAAGTGATTTTAAAAAGCTGAGCCGATTCAGTAATAAGACAAGATGGCAGCGGATATCTTGTGCCTGACTTATATTTCATTAATTTGAGTATTGCATGCAATATAGCGTACTGATACAAAATAAATAAACTTTGTATGAAATGCTTTATATATAAATAATATACTCCAGTGATGAAATCGTTTAGTATAAATCATTATTTGCTAACAAGTTCTATGTAAGTCATTTTATATAGAACGATATTCGTTGACACAATTAGCTCAGTGGTAGAGCGTTAGCCTATCGCTCAAATGCCTATCGTTCAAACCCGATCAGAGCTAGGTTTTTTGCTTGAAATGTTATATGTTTATTGTTTTGTAATGACTCAGACGTTTTAAAATTAAGCGTTATATTGTGCATATTATGGTGTAAAATATATATTTAATTAAAACATAATTCGCCAGCAGATTTACTCGAGACATCTAGCTGCCAAAAAGGTAACTGCACGCCGACCTACTTATTAACTTCCAGATTTTATTGAAAAGTTTCTTCTTCTGGCCGCTAGAATGCACTCGCTCTGTTTGGATTATATTGTTCGATATTTCACCACTAGATGTCACGACTAGTCTACGTGGGGCTCCATTGATTAGTATACCATTGGCATTCTATGCGCATCGAATTTGAAGAATGACAAGATGATACTACGATACATTTTTACTTTTTATTTTAAAGGGTTTGTAACAGCCTATTTTGCGTTACTTGAAAATGTTATTTGAAGTAAAGAACAAAACGATTTCACATAGTAACTGAATTCAAGCCGTTGGTGTTAGTTCAGGTTATTAATTACTACTTTTATTTCAGGCAAATAACAATCGAAAATATTCACATAGTTTGTATACACACGTCTCTGTAGGGTCATGGAAAGATTTGTTAATTCAATTAGGGTTGTGAAAGCCATGCACAACCAGACGTGTAAAGACATGCCTCAACTCAAAGTTGGATGTTGCCCACGGCAGGTCGTATATGTAATAATAATAATAATAATAATAATAATAATAATAATAATAATAATATTAAAGATAGAACCATAGCTATCTACAATCAACGCCTTAACAAGATTTTAATATCAAAGTTGAATGGAAAGAACACCTTTAAGGCTATTAATACCTATGCTATTCCTGCTCTGACATATACTTTCGGTATTATCAAATGGACGCAGACTGACTTGGAGAACATCCTAATTAGGACACGTACCATCTTAACAAAACACAGATGTCTCCACCCTAAGTCAGCTGTTGAGCGATTGACAATCCCGCGTCAAAGATGTGGACTTGGGCTCACGGACATTATCCAATTGCATGCAAGGCAAGTGAGGAACCTTCAGAGATATTTTCTGGGAAGACATGACTCTCCCATACATCAAGCCGCTGTGAAGGCAGATGACAAGTGCACCCCGCTGGATCTTCTTCACGTAAGGGATATACAGTTAGCCACTGATGAGAAATGTTCAGCCATCAAGCTTCAGCAGTGGACGCAGAAAGCTCTGCACGGTCGTCATCCGTATGATCTCAACCAGAAACATGTCGACATTGATGCGTCGAACAGCTGGTTGACTCATGCTGACCTATTCACTGAGACTGAAGGATTCATGGTTGCAATACAGGATCAAGTTGTGGCTACCAAAAACTACCTGAAATATATATTTAAGGCAAATATTCAGGATGATAAATGCAGAAGATGCCAACTAGAACCGGAAACAATTCAACATATCACAGGAGGCTGCCAAGCAATCTCCTGTACTGATTACATGAAAAGGCACAACCAAGTGGCCAAAATAATGCACCAACACCTTGCTCAAAAGCATTTATTATCTGATAATATTTTGCCTTACTATCAGTATGTTCCTGACGCCGTTTTGGAAAATCCCAGTCACAAGTTGTTATGGGACCGATCAGTTATTACTGATAAAACCATACCAGCAAACCGACCAGATATCGTTCTTGTGGACAAGGTGCAGAAGAGAACCTTCCTAATTGATATTGCAGTGCCCAATTCCCATAATCTGCAACAAACCTGCTGTGATAAGATCACCAAATATCTGCCTTTGGCTGAGGAAATACGGCAAATGTGGAGACAGGAAAGTGTAGTGGTTCTGCCCATAGTAATTTCTTCTACCGGCATCATCCCCAAATTATTGGCTCGTAATCTACAAATATTGGGAATACATCCTGGTCTACATATCACCATGCAGAAGGCCGTCATCTTGGAGACCTGTTCCATTGTTCGCTCGTTTCTCAATGTGCCACCTTAAGAGAATTAGCCATACCGTCTTGCAAACAAGCCGACGATATGTTGATATGTCCCACTTAT
Organism: Meconema thalassinum; assembly: GCA_946902985.2. Taxonomy (NCBI): domain Eukaryota; kingdom Metazoa; phylum Arthropoda; class Insecta; order Orthoptera; family Tettigoniidae; genus Meconema; species Meconema thalassinum. Next base: position 168,294,931 of record OX336391.1, read on the forward strand.
GTGGTGAAATGAATGTAGAAAAATAATAATAATAATAATAATAATAATAATAATAATAATAATAATAATAATAATAATAATAATAATAATAATGTTATTGGTTTTACATCCCTTTTAACTACTGCTGCTTTTAGAGACACCGGGGTGCCGGAATTTTGGCCCGAAGGGGATCTTTAACGTGCCAGTAAATGTACTGACACGGCTCCCTCGCATTTGTGCACCCTCAAATGCCAGCTGACTGCGCCAGGATACGAACCTGCAACCTAGGGCCCAGCAAGCGAGAACGTTACCGCTGAGCCACGCAGCCTGTCCGGTCGATTATGTCTCCAGATCCATAACATTCTTGATATACTTCTTATCTTTCTTTCTTCAATGATGGTAGCAGTTTTTGTCTAGGTTGTGGCGTTTGGTAGAGGTAAATCGTTTCTATGGCCTTCAACAAAGAATAGTTCTATTATACTCTTTGATAATAACAACGAGTTATAACTATACTCATACATTTAGGAGAAAGTAGGCTATATGTTCTTTACTGAACATCTTGTTTAGATTATGGCTTCTTAGTGCCGGGAGTGTCCGAGGACATGTTCGCCTCGCCAGAGTTTGTAGGTGCTTCTATGTGGACACCCATGGGGTGAGCTACAAGTACCGTCGCATGAGGAGTGTTGACTAGGGAGGAAAGTGTGAATGTAAGGACGAGGAATTAGAAGGTAGCGGCTGTGGCCTCGAGTTAGAAACCAACCCCGGCATTTGCCTGGAAGGAAGATGGGAAACCACAGAAGACCATCTTCAAGGCTGCCGGCGGGGAAATTCGAACCTCCTCGCCTCCCGGATGTGAGTAACTGCCCGCAGCCACGCCGTAACGACCACGGCTAACTCATCCACGGGTGGTAATTATCACATAAAACGCGAAGGTTTCTCAAAATTCAAGCTCTTAAACCAGAGGGAGTTAGGAGGTGCGGTTTGTGCCAAAAGTTTCCAAATCGTCTCAATAGCACAGGGTAATTCATGCATTTCTTGAATAGCCAACGGAAATGTGTATTTGTTTATGAAGTGCGTTTAAACAAATAAACAAGTCGATAGCCGCTGTCAGAACTGTGTCGAGTCGAACTCGCATACCAATACACATGCGAGAGTTATTATTAATAATAACGTAATAATGTAAAATGAGGCTTATCGTGGTCCCTAGTTTGCCGATTAGCGAAATTGAATGAATGAATAATAACAATAATAATAATAATAATAATAATAATATCAAAACGAAATCTACTGGCGTGGTCTCTGACATTTAAGCACATTGAAATGCCAACAGACTGTGCTCGGACATAGGAGGCGAAAGATGTATCAACTGTGCCTTATTACAACGATGCCGAGAAAGGAGGAAAGGAAGAAAGCGAAGGAAAGAGTGAAGGGAGGAAGGAATGAGAGAGCGAATGACGGAAGGAAGAAAGAAAGGAAGGAAGGAAAGAGCGATGGAAGGAAGGAAGGAAATAGTGAAGGAAATAGCGAAAGAAGGAACGAAAGAGCGAAGGAAAGAGGGATGGAAAGAGCGAAGAAAGGAAATAAGGGAAGAGCGAAGGAAGGAAGGAAAGAGGAAAGGAAGATGCGAAGGAAGGAAGGAAGGAAGGAAAGAGCGAAGGAAGGAAGGGAGGAAGGAGGGAAGGAAAGAGTGAAGGAAAGAGCGAAGGAAAGAGCGAAGTAAGGAGGGAAGGATGATGCGAAGGAAAGAGCGAAGGAAAAAAGGAGGGAAATAGAGAATTACGGAAGAAAGGAAGCAAGGAAAGAGCGAAGGAATGAAGGAGCGAATGACGGAAGGAAGGAGTGAGCGAAGGAAGGAAGGAAGGAAAGAGCGAAGGAAAGAGGGAAGGAAAGAACGAAGGAAGGAAAGAAGGGAAGAGCGAAGGAAGGAAGGAAGGAAGGAAAGGAAGATGCGAAGGAAGGAAGGAAGGAAGGAAAGAGCGAAGGAAAGAGCGTAGGAAGGAAAGAGGGAAGTAAGATGCGAAGGAAGGAAGGAAGGAAGGAAAGAGTGAAGTAAGGAAGGAAGGAAGGAAGGAGGGAAGAATGATGCGAAGGAAAGAGCGAAGGAAGGAAAGAGCGAAGGAAAAAAGGAAGGAAAGAGAGAATGACGGACGAAAGGAAGGAAGGAAAGAGCGAAGGAATGAAGAAGCAAATGACGGAAGGAAGGAAAGAGGGAAGGAAGATGCGAAAGAAGGAAGGAAGGAAAGAGCGAAGGAAGGAGTGAAGGATGATGCGAAGGAAAGAGCGAAAGAAGGAAGGAAAGAGCGAAGGAAGGAAAGAGCGAAGGAAAAAAGGAGGGAAAGAGAGAATGACGGAGGGAAGGAAGGAAGGAGCGAATGACGGAAGGAAAGAGTGAGCGAAGGAAGGAAGTAAAGAAAGAAGAAAGGAAGGAGGTGCAGATTCCAGCGATGTTTCATCCTCGCCTTCAGCACATCGTCACGCTCTGTCATAAAATATGTGCTCTCACCTGAGCGAATTACTCATGTCTGCTGTTGCTTGAGATAAAAATAGAATGATGACAGTGGTGGTTTATATCCTTGTGTTACACGTAATTTAACCCGAGGGAAAGTAAGAAGTTCAAGAACATGTGGAGTGGCAAGATACCGCGTGTTTCTCGTTCTGCAAAGATTGCCGCCACATTGTTCTTACAGTGTTCTTCAAAGAATGGAACAATGCTTTATCTTTGTAAAAGATGGTATATTGGCTTTCACGGCCGGTGAATTAAAACTCAGCAAATCTTCTAGGTTTGTGCCGTGTCCTATGTGGGGTTTCGCCTAGGACACCAAGCTGGCTCATCGGCGGGCTCTTGGTGTCCCCGCCCGGACCCCCACAGGAGTATCGAACTGCGCGATACCTCCCTTTATATAGAGTGCAACTAGCACTCCTTGACTGCGAGAACCGGGCGGGGACACCAAGAGCCCGCCGATGAGCCAGCTTGGTGTCCTAGGCGAAACCCCTCATAGGACACGGCACAAACCTAGAAGATTTGCTGAGCTTTATCTTTGTATTTATCAAGGATAGGGGGTAGGCCTATATAGGCTACCCTTCGTTTATCAAGGATAGGGGGTAGGCCCATATAGGCTACCCTTCGTTTATCAAGGATAGGGGGTAGGCCCATATAGGCTACCCTTCGTTTAATTATTGTCGTTTGTTATTAATGCAGCCAATGGCCATTTATTTTCTCTTTGCCGTAGTGGTGGGATGGTTCCAAAATTATCGCCACGGCCGCCTCCTTCCTAATCATCTGAATTACAAATACACACTAACACAGCCATATCAATAGCGCAGATTATCAGACAAATTCCTCCAAGTACACGGGGCCACATGACCAATGAATCATCAACTCTTATTAAACCGATACCGACAGCAGTGGCTAGGCTCGCTAAAGACCATGGGACCAAGCTCTCTGTTGTCTCGGTAGACGCGTGGGTTCGAGCCCCACCGTCAGCCGTCCTAGAAATGGTTTTCCGTGGTTTCCCCATTTTCAACACCAGGCAAATGCTGCGATTGTACCTTCTGACAGACCACAGCCGCTTCCTTCCTATGGGCGTCGACTAGAAAGACCTGCACTCGGCCTCTCAGAAGGCCACACGACTAAAAAGAAATAAACCGATATGACCGCACAATTTGATCGACAAAACAATTAATCAATTATTTGACCAATCGATTAATCGATTTAATGACAGATTAATTGATTAAACGCACAATCGATTAATCATTAATTCTAACAATTAATCAATTATTCTGTTTAGATTAATCCTATATTCGAATGTTGAAATTAATCGATCAAAAGAAGACTATGGAATATTTCTGACAATATTTTATTTTGTTTGTTTAGAGGTGTTCTGGAATCTCTAGCGCCTCCTCCAAAAACATCCGTGGGTGAATATCATCACATTATGTGAGGGAAGTTCCTACGAAAAGGGATTTGTGTATTTATACGTAAGGTACGGGCACTTTCAATTCTGAATATCCCTCCAGGGGCTCACGACTACTGGGTTGGCGACCACGGCACCGGCATTGATTCCACTTACTAGGCATTGAATATAATCAAATGTTCTAGAAAGAGAAACAAAATGAGTATTGTCCGTTGAGCCATTATAATTAACACAAAAAGTGATAAAATGTCCAGCATAAATCAACACATTGCTAGCGTTTCGCCCCAGCGTGCCAATTGGGCTCTTCAGTTGGTAAAGGCACACCTACCAAGACGTGTAGCAGGTACACACTGAGAAGGCCATGCACGACTCCTTGCCATAAATCTAGCCACGTCACGAGCATGCCAGTGCACCACTTTTTGTGTTAATTATAATGGCTCAATGGACAATACTCATTTTGTTTCTCTTTCGAGAACATTTGATTGTATTCAATGCCAAAGCAAGGTTTTTTGTTTTTGGAGTGGAGTTTTTGACTCCCGTGGTGCACTGGCATGCTCGTGACGTGGCTGCATATGCGGCGAGGAGTCTTACATGGCTTTCTCAGCGTGTGCTTGCTACGCGTCTTGGTAGGTGTGCCTTTACCAACTGAAGAGCCCAATTGGCACGCTGGGGCGAAACGCTAGCAATGTGTTGAGTTATGCTGGACATTAAACACTTTTTGTGTTAATTCACTTACTAGTGTCGGGCTCCTCTCTGTCAGCTTTCCGGTTGAACTTCCTTGGTCAACTCTTGTTCTCTTCCAAACACGACGGTAGCAGAGTATCCGAGGTCAAATGAGTCATACCCTTACCCGCCCTAATTGGCCCTTGTCTCAACTTTCCTGATACCCTCATTTTTCGAGGAGTCAGACCTCTTGGTTTTCTGTTCATGTTATCTCCTACCTTCTGCTGAAGACCCTAAAGGAGGCAAGGTGTGTGTAGCCACACCACTTACGGTGCACCCTGAATAATGCTACCCTCAATGGCTTACGGCTGGTGAATTTGGTGATTTGGTGAACCCGAGTGATTTCTGAGCTGGGTCTGTTTTTTCTACTTTGTCTTTGGGGCGGGCACTCTCCTCTCTCCCTTTTCTATCTGCCTTTCATGGCGTTCGTTCCTTCCAAGTCCTACATTTATTATTTTAGTTTGTAAGTCTGCAGTTAGTTTTAGTTGTAAATTACATGTAAGTAGATTGCTGGCAATAGCATTATTGACCTAAATATTTTAAATCAGATGGATGGTTCCTTAGTTTAGGGGCAGCGACAACGCGGTCGTGTAGCCCCGTGTACTTTAGGTGTGGGCAGAATTTGTCTGATAACCGGTGTTAATTGTGATGGCTGTATTAGTGTGTGTTATCTGTGATTCAGGTAAGGACTGCAGACGATCAATTTTTCAAATAGTTCCTACTTTTGCTACCAATTGCAACCGTTCACGACACCTAGCTGCGGACTTGGCTACTAGATGCTATCGCAGCTAGCACCTGGTGGCGAACGTTGGAACTAACATAGTGTTATCAAATAATCTAACCTACACATTTTGGCTTCACACAAGTGCAGTTAGTGGAAGGTTCTTTTTCATGCCACAAATCTATGACATGGGACAACCGGCTTTAAATCCCCTCCGAAGGAAGGAATACTGAGGGATTTTTAACGCTATTAAAAAAATCTGACGACTTCGGCCGGGTTTGAACCCGCGACCTTGGGCATAGAAGCTCAGCATGCTACCAACTACGCCACCGAAGCCACCATTCTTAATCAGAAATCCCCATCATATCTTTACGACGGATTTTCTCATACAGTATGGAAACAGTCGGAAAGCCTCCGTGTCTTAGGCGGCAGCACGCCGGCCTCTCACCGCTGGGTCCGTGGTTCAAATCCCGGTCACTCCATGTGAGATTTGTGCTGGACGAAACGGTGGCAGACAGGTTTTTCTCCGGCTACTCCGGTTTTCCCTGTCACAATTTCATTCCAGCAGCACTCTCCACTATCATTTCATTTCATCTGTCATTCATTTAATCATTGCCCCAGGGGAGTGCGACAGGCTTCGCCAGCCGGCACAGTCCATATCCTCACCGCTAGATGGGGGCTTCATTCATTCCATCCCTGACCCGGTCGGTCGACTGGAAGCAGGCTGTCGATTTTCATATGGAAACAGTCAATGGCCGAAGCAACAGATTTACCGAGTTAACAATGCAGATACCTCACCATTGTACTTACAGTAGTCCTAAATACAATAAATCGTTTATATGTAGTGCATCACGGATTTATAATTTGTATCATCTGCATGCGATTGAGAATTCACATCGCTCAGTACCCAGAACACCTTGTCGATGTATTATTGGATGGTAATTAATATTGTCGGATGGTTACAGGATCTTTGCAAGCACATCTTAGGATGTAATACTTAGTAGTATTAGGTAACTAGCAACCGGTATGCTTAACGGTTTACCCAGCGTAAGCTTAAAAGGCGCACGGACGGCAGGTTCCAGACACAATTCAGAAAAGCCAAGGTGAACAGCGAAACTCCAAACACATTTACTCTTCTCTGAAGTCTTAAGTTGACACAGCTAGACAGTTTGATGCTGGTCGAAACTGGGGTGATAAGCTCCCTCGCTCGTAAACTCGTTCCGAAGCTAGTTATTTAAATTCACACTGAATGGAGATTGTAGGAAGAAATGAAAACGTAAAAACACTTATAGTGAACGATATATTAAAGATAGAGATATGCTGTTGTAGACATTCTTTTGTAGAACTTTTCATGTTGAACAATTATTCTTACACTCATAGTACATAGATATTAACAGTTTACCCAGCGTTAGCTTAAATGTGCACGATTCACTGAAGTCGTTACTGCTCGGCTTTCATTGGTCATAAATAAATGTTTTTTCTACATAAACCTTCCTCGAAAAATCGTTTACAGAATGGTGAAAACCGCATCAAAATCTATCCAATGGTTCTCAAGATTGCCCGTTATATCCAAGAATCGGGAACTATACTGTGTAGAGATAATGTTTAGTATTGTTATTTGATGCAATGCTATTTATTGTAAAAGAGTGCATTGCATGCAACAAATGGGGCTTCTCAGCATTATGCTTATAATCCTTAAGCCATCATTCATTCATTCATTCATTCATTCATTCATTCATTCATTCAATCAATCAATCAATCAATCAATCAATCAATCAATTCTCATTCGCTGAGGGTAGAAGCATTTCTTTTCCTCCTGTGTTTTATTTACCTTTTCTTTTTCTCTCATTTGTTCTTCTAGTTTATAGTTAGTTTTACTTATAGTTTCCATTTCATTTTCTTCATTTTCACGATCAACCAAACCATTAGGGGCTGATAACCTAGATAACCTTAAAATAACAATTATCAGCATCATCATCATCATCATCATCATCGTCATCATCATCTGAATATCGTCGTCATAATATGTTAGTTCTTGATTTAAATGTTTGGGACATTTGAGTTAATTGATCTGTTTGTGTCAAACAAGCATTCAAAATTGTCTCTGTCATTGCAGGGTTTCGAACCTCTCCTTCCGAAGCCTACTACTCCCCATCGATGGCATGGAGTGTAATTAAACTTGATTGTCATTTAAAGGAGGATTTGAAACTACATTAACTATCGAGTAAGAGGAAACTTTACACTAGATATATTGAAACACTCTTTGTATAGTGATTTAAAAGGCGCCACCAGAATCTTATCAAACTAACCTCAGACATAGTAAATATACTACAACGAAGTCGTAATAAGAACGCACAAACTAAACGTGATGGTGATGACTCATTGTTTGCTCGGATATAGCCTGCTGTAATCACCTCAGGAAGAAGAAAAACATATTAAGACTTTAAAACTATCTCCGTAATCTGAGCTTTTATGGCTGGAGCGCTGTTAATGGCCTAGGAAAGTGTGGAACACCTGTTTTCTTGCAGATAAGCTACTCCAGTAACACTCTTGTTTTCTTCTTTCTTATAGGGCTGGAAGTGGCAATGACTTGTCGCAGCCAAGTACAGCGGTGCGGTGGTGGGATAGCACTGTACTAGACTCGATCAGGCGCGTACCCAGGACTTCTCTTTTGGAGGCGGATAAATCCATATACAGGAATCAGCAGCGCGAAACAGAAATATGAACCAAGATGTAGGCCTAGATGTAGAGAATGTATTTTAATTTGTATTATTCCTTTTAAGTCGCCTCCGGAGAGTAGCGGTCAGCATGGTTAGCTGCCGCCCCGGAGGTCCTGGGTTCGATTCCCGGCTCTGCCACGAAATTTGAAAAGTGGTACGAGGACTGGAACGGGGTCTACTCAGCCTCGGGTGGCCCAAATGAGTAGAGGGGGTTCGATTCCCCCTCAGCCATCCTCGAAGTGGTTTTCCGTGGTTTCCCACTTCGTCTTCGGGCAAATGCCGGGATGGTACCTTCTTCAAGGCCACGGCCGTCTCCTTCCCTCTTCCTTGCCTATCCATCCTGACCATCCCTTACCTTCCCTCATGAGGCCCCTGTTCGCTTTGCAGGTGAGGCCTCCTGGGCGAGGTGCCAATCACACCTCACCTGTTGTATCCCTTCCGATTAGATGTTTCCAGCTCTAGGACACTGCCCGTAGAGGCGGTAGTGGTGAGTTCCCTCGCTGAGTCCGTGGGTTCCACCAACCTGGAGGGTAAAAAAAAAAATCCTTTTACATACGACATATTAAGTTGTAAGATTCATACTTTTCCTGTTTGCTAATTGACATGTTTAGTTATAAGTGCCATTCGTATTTTGATTTATTAGTTGAGTCGTCCAGTTGCAAAACTCGTTTAATCCACTTGTGAATAAGGATCATGTCGTAAAATTATTTATTTAATTATTTTATTTTATTTTACTTTATTTTATTTTATTTGGTTTTGTTTTATTTTATTTCGTTTTATTTTGTTTTAAATTCTTTTATTTAATTTTTTGTTTTGTTTTGTTTATTTTGTTTTATTTTGTTTGGTTTGATTTTGATTTTGATTTGTTTATTTTGTTTAATTTTATATTTCTTGTTTTATTTTGATTTTCCAGATAACAAACACAAAACCAAAAAACCAAAACACGAAGCAATGAGAAAAAGTCAAAAACAAAAGCAAAAGCAGAAAACAAAAAACAAGAAATAAAAAGCAAAAGAAAAATTAAGAAACAAGTAGTTCCGTGAAGAACTATACAGCCTATTTTCATATATCCTACTTATGTTAACTGCCACTATCAACATACACAATTTCAGTTTGATTGCTGTAATAGATTCGTAGATATTAAGAACCGACTAAATATTTCGGATGGTCGCCATGTTGGATTTTATATATGTAGGTCCTAGAGTTATGTACTGTTACATGCAGATTATTGTGAACGTGTAGTATTCAAACTTCAATCGCATAGTTAGGACACAAGAAAAAACAAGGAGATTTAAAAATTTTTCACAGCTGCCATCTTGAGGTTATGGAAACAATTGAAATAAATTAGATGCCAGTGGATTTACATTCGTATAAGGATTTACTGTACCAGATGGTTAAATTGCGAGAAACGTCCATGTGAATATTTATAATTCGCGTCACCGCCATGTTGGATTTGTGATCACCAGGTTATTTAAAGTCCTATAGGTGAACTTAAGTTCATAGCCCCTATGAACATTAAAAAATGCAGTTTGATTGCTAAAATAGATTCGTAGATATTCAGTATCGTCTAAATATTTCGGTTGGTCGCCATGTTGGATTGTTAAATGTATAGGCCATAGAGTCATGTACCATTAAAGGAAAATTATTGCGTAGGTTCATTATTCAAACTTTCACTTGGATCGCATGACTACATCACAATGAATAAAATCTTAATATTAAAATTTGCACTGCCGCCATCTTGAGGTTATGTAAACAATTGAACTAAATTCGATACCAGTGGATTACAATGTGTATAAATATTTCCTGGGCCAGGTTTCAGTGCGCTTGGAACGTTAAATCGCGAGAAAGGTCTATTTAAAATTTTCAAATTCGCTTGGCCGCCATGTTCGTTTTGTAGTTAACCGGTTTTTGAAAGTCTTATAGATGGACTTCCAGTAGTGCCCTTTATCTCCGTACAAAATGTCAGGGTTTTACCGCTAATAGTTTCAGAGATATAGAATGCCGGTGAAATATTTCGCACATCCGCCATCTTGTGATTATGTAAACAATTGAACGAAGTTAGATGTCGGTGCATTACAATGTATATAAACATATACTGTACCAAGTTTCATTGCGTTTGGTTGGTCGAATCGCGAGAAACGTCCATTTAAAAGTCGCAAATTCGCTTGGCCGCCATGTTGGTTTTGTAGTTACCAGGTTTTCAAAAGTCACATAAGTGAACTTATAGTAGTTCCCTCTATCACCATAGGAAATGTCAGGGTAATATCGGTAATAGTTTCGGAGATATTGAATGCTGGTGAAACATTTCGCACAGCCGCCATGTTGGATTGGTGAGTCGTAACAAAATTTGAAGGGAACGGTCGAGGTCGCTGGGAATAGTGCTATGAACTTTCCGAGTTTTATTGAAATCGCTCCAGCCGTTTAGATTTTATTAGGGGGGGACACACACACGAATCACACACACACACACACACACACACACACACACACGCACGCACACACACACGGACAAAAGGTGATCTCATAAGCCTATTTTTTCAAAATTGAAAATAGGCTAAAAACAAAAGCAGAATACAAACACAAAACCAAAACCAAGAAAGAAAAGCAAAAAGTAAAATTCAAAAGCATAAACACAAAGCAAAAAGAAAAAAGTAGAAAACAGCAAACACAAAAGATACTCGAGGCAAAGTCCAGAGAAACGTTTCTCATGAAAATGATTCTTATTCACAAGTGGATTAAACGAGTTTTGCAACTGGACGACTCAGTTGTTAGGTTAGGTTTAGTTTCTCTTAACCGTATTTTATACCAGACCTTTGTAAACATTTCATAAAGGCTCATTAGTAGGAACCAGATTCTTATGTTTTTACCTAATTGTTTCCTTATTTCTAATTACAAAAATACTTTAATACTTTTCCGAATCACAGTCAAAAGAGCCATATTGATGCGTTCTCGATTACAAAAAAAAATAACTGTCAGGAAAGTGAGAATAAATCTCTTATTATTCCCATGCTTCTATTATTCTAAATAAACACATTTAATTAAACGGGATAGAGTGTGAAAATCACCTCTGACACCCTTGGTTTAATTGTACTTGAATAATTAACAGATTTAAATAATTGTTTAAAAGTGTGAAGTTCTCGGTGATAATTTGATGACGTGTTATTATGTAAAATAATTACACTCTCGTTGCAATCAGAATTTCTACTAAGTTAGTTAGTTAGTTATTGTTGTTTTAATGGGCGGAACTACGGGGTCATCCGCCCCTATTTTCATCTGGCAATTAGGCATTAATTTTAAGCTTTGAGGAATTTATGTCAACTTTTGTTGCACTTTAAACTTAAAACCCTATTTTAAAAAACCCATTCTACCTATTAAAGACCTAAAACAATAGTACATTATGCAAAGGGCCTATAATGGCAATAATTAAGACACGAGTGTCTTAATTACCATTATAGGCGAGTTGCATACGACTGTTTATGTTCGACGATAATTATAATTATTTTATGTTCGAACATAAATATTCATAAATATCTGTCGAGATGTCACCAGTTTTATGTACTGAACAGAGCGCATGGGACGCAGAGAATACCTTGTATTTGACCATGGCCTCCTGGAATACCTCACTATGACACTCGCCACGCAGTAAAATTTAAAATAGGGTGCCATGGAAGTGAGCGCAGGTGCGTTGCTATCCTCACCTAATTGGTCACACAACTGTTTATTGAGCTCCGATTGGTGGGAGAAACTGTATCATAATGAAAACTTGTACTATAATGAGCCTCATTAAAGTACAGTTTTCTGACATATAATATTTCCATTTCGCCAGGGTCGAACATAAACTATTTTATGTTTTTGAAAACCTAACATGACAAACTCAGCAACTTTTCTAAACTGGCCGTGAAAGCCAATACCACCTAATATGACAATTTTAAAAACAAAACAAAAATCCACTCCCTGCTTATTAGCCTCAGTGACAGTTCTTTACCAATAAATTCAGATTCAATGCGGGTTGTTAGATAAACAACAATAGTATGAATCTCTCTTAGTATAAAACAAAGTCCCCGATTCTTGGATGTCACGGGTAATCTCGAGAACCACTGGATGGATTTTGATGCGGTTTTCACCATTCTGTAAAAGATATCTCGAGGAAGATTTCTGTAGAAAATAATTTATTTATGAACAAAGGAAGCCGAGCAGTAACTATTTCAGTGAAAAAGTCGAAAAAAAACTGGCGTCCATGCACTTTTAAAGCTTACGCTGGGCAAACCGTTAAAAATATCAGCATACTATGAATGTAAGAATTGTTCAGCATGAAAAGTTCTACGTACAAAAAAGTCCGCGAGAGCATATCTCTAACTTCAATACATCGCCCACTGTAAGTGTTTCTACGTTTTTCATTTCTTCCAACAATCTCCATTCAATTACTGAGGCGACAGTTTACGAGATAGCTAGGGGAAAAAAAGCCCTTATCACGTAATGCATTCATAACTGTTCCCGGGCGAAGCTAGTATAATATAAGCAGCAAGTTGAATCTTGTAGTACCATGCAAGCAGACAATGCACTTCAAAAGCTGCTTTGATAATTCAGGTGTGGAGAAAAGACCTTTTTGTTATAAAGAACAGGCATACACTACTGTATGTTGCATTCAGTGTTCCCCCAGGCTATATAAAGTGCACGTCGACCGTTAAGGAAGAGAAGAAAGCCGGTATTCACGTCGTTGCGTCTTGGAGAAGGGGAGATCCTCAAGCAGATGTCAACCCAAGCCCATAGGGGCCGAGTGTGGGAAGACTTGCCAGACTTGATAAAATAAATACCAAGACAGTTTAACACCCCACGAAACTTCGCAGGTGTATGAGTTGAGAGGTGACAAAAAACATTCTGTATTTGTAGAGAATTGTACCGTACCCTATAACCTCCCACATGAGCACCTGCACGTAGGCCTATCTACCCTTATCTACAGGCTGTACACCCTACACAGCTGGCAGGTGCAACTGATTTGAGTTTTGAGAGATACAGGACAATGTTGGGCCGCGGAGAGGGAGCTACAAAGGGAGCAGTAATCTAGGAACCTAAGAGATAGAAGTAAAATGAAAATAATAATAATAATAATAATAATAATAATAATAATAATAATAATAATAATAATGAGAACGAAGACTACTACGGAAGATCTTGGGTAACAGATGGTTTCGACTCCCATCTCAGCCATTTTGGATGTGGTTTTCTGTGGTTTTTCAATTTATACACCAGGCAAATGCCGGGATGGTTCCTAACTTAAGCCACGGCTGCCTCCTTTTCTGTGTCATTAAATTTGGTTGGTTGGTTCCTAAGTTTAGGGGCTGCGACAACGCGGTCATGTAGCCCCATGTACTTTGGGTGTGTGTAGAATTTGTCTGATAACCGGTTTTAATTGTGATGACTGTATTAGTGTGTGTTATCTGTTTTTTAATTCAAGTAAGGACTGCAGACTTTGGATTTTCAAATAGTTCCTACTTTTGCCGCCAAACACCACCGTCAACGACTACTAGTTCAGAACTTAGCTACCAGACGTCACCGCAGTCGGCACTTGGCAACGAACGTAGGAACCTAAGAGCGTTGTTTACATTCTTAACCTATACAATTTAGCTTCACACAGGTGTAATTACTGGAAGGTTCTTTAACATGCCATAAATCTATGACATGGGACCGCCGGCTTTACTTCCCCTCCGAAGGAAGGCATACTGAGGGATTTTTAACGCTCTTAAAAATCCGACGACTTCGGCCGGATTTGAACCCGCTATCTTGGGCATAGAAGCTCAACTACGCCACCGAAGCTGCCTGTCAGTAAATTTACTGGCACGTTAGTGATCCTCATCGGACCAAAATTCCCGCACCCCGGTGTGGCGTCTGTATACGCCGTAGTAGTTAGAAGGGACGTAAATTCAATAACTTTATCGGGGTTAGATTCCCATCTCAGCCGTCTTGGAAGTGGTATTCCGTTGTTTCCCATTTCTACTCCAGGAAAATACCGGGATGGTTCCTAACATAATCCACGGCCGCTTCCTTCTCAATCCCCGCCATAATTACAAATACACACACTACTAACAGAGACCACAATGACACAGGTTAGCAGACAAATTCTACACACACCCAAGTACTCGGGGCTACATGGCCACGATTTCGCAAAGCCCATAAATCAATCAATAACCAAAACCTTGGGCTCAGCAGGCGAGGCGATATCGCTGTGCTACGCAGCCAGTCGAGCTGTTGTTGGTGCCTGTGTATTCCGGCGATCAAGTGCAGTCAGGTTCATAATAATGTTATTGGTTTTACGTCCCTTTTAACTACTGTGGCTTTTAGAGGCGCCGGGGTGCCAAAACTTTGCCCCGAAGGGGATCTTTAACGTGCCAGTAAATCTACTGACACGGCTCTCTTGCATTTTCGCACCCTCAAATGGCAGCTAACTGCACGACCCTGCAACCTTGGGCCCAGCAAGCGAGAACGTACCACGCAGCCAGTCGCAGGCAGGATCAGTATGTACACCCCTGGCCACTGAACATTGAATAATGGGCAGTGTGTTCCCGTCATTAGCATCACAAATTATTTGTCCTATTTCTATCTCACCGTCAATTCATCAAACAGAAAACTTTTAAGGTGGCTCTAGTGTGTAAGATTCCATGTCTTTAGACGGCGAAGACGTGTTAAAGGGCAGGTTAAAGCCTGAAGAACGAGGAGAGCTTCTAAGATCGTTGGAGACGATGCAATGACGCGGTGGGCAGGTGCAAGGGGGGAAGAGAGGCAGGAGATTCATATTACAACTTGTTCGGGCACAAAGGACTTCTACGTCGCGGTTCTGCTTGTCTCTGGAGACCCTGACTCAAAGGTTATCAGGCCTAGAAATTTACTCTGTATATTTAACACACCTCCACACGTGAAGGCAAAAAGTTTCTCGAATATACGTTAAAAGGGAAGAAGATGAAAAGGTGTTCTGTTGAGACAAATTTGAAATTCAAAACTCCTACTAAATCCAATTTTTGTGTAGTTCTCGATACGAAAAATATCCTGCATTTTATGTATATAGTAAATAACTTATAAATGAACTGAGTTTATTATTCTGTTTTATTTCAAAAAGAAAAAAAATATCTTTGACATATTTCTTCCTATAATTTCCTCTCGTCATTCCAGAACAAATGTTCATGTTTCTTTCACACATGTAGGTACTGATTCCGTTTGCATGTAAAAGCAACAAAGAATCTGTCTTATAACCTCTTCAAATCCAGGGTGAACACATTTGTACCTTCACTTTTTAATATTTTTATCAGCAGAAGTTTGTATTATATTAATTCTGACCTGTATTTCTACCCCTGAGCATTCCCATTTGTACGGGGTCGGAGATGACATGTGATTTCTATGTGGTGTGATGGTTTTACGTTCGCAAGCCCTTTCCGACGCCCAGCTCATCAGAGGAGACAGAGGTGTAATGAATGGTGCCGAATGAAACGAGGCAGGAAGTTGGAAGGAGGTAGTCGTGGCCAGTTAGAAAGTATATTTACAGTTTCGTATGGAGTTGTACATGATAAGACATGAAAACCATTTCAAGGGCATGCGACAGTGATGTACGTTGTCGTTTCACGGGTGTTTTTCTTTAGAATGCTGCAATTGATGGCTACAACAAGCGTGCACATGACAACTAATCAAAATTCATTTTTGCAACGATATGTTTAACCCTTTATAGGGCAAAAGACTGGGGGGTTTAATTATTATTTTTGCACATTTTTTTTTGTAATTTGGGGTGATAGATGAGTAGAAATATGCAACAATTTTATGGGTGTGGATTCTATTTTATGAAATACGGGGTGGGAAATTATTATCCCACTGTCCACACCCGACAGTATGTTTTCAATGAGCAATGGGGTAATAATCCCCCACCTCCAAATTATGATGATACTTTGTTTATCACTCAATAATGAGGTTTATTCAACAGGATATAATATATAAAACACCCATCACGCTCTATAATAAAAATTTAAAAAACCTAACTCCCACGCAACACAAGGAGAGTGACCTATATCATCTTTGCCAAAAACTGCACAAAAAATATAAAAGTAATTTTGGAATGTTAATAATTCAATAATTTCAAAATAGTATTAACTAAAAACACAGAAAATTAATTTTTAAAATCTTCTATTCTATGACAAACACCCAGAGCAGAATAATTATTTCCATTCTAGCTGAAATATACTGTATTTACTCAAGTGAAGAAAACCATTATTAACATTGTATTTCAGTTATATACCAACGTTTACAAATCTCTTATCTTCAATAAAAACACCTTCTTATGTAAAACAATGCATTTCTTTCACACAACACAACCGAACTGGCGAGCACGTGCACTGTGGAGACCACTGGGATATAATATATATGCTTCCCACCTTTGGTTTCTGATGACAGTACACATCAAATTAATGGGTTTTCAATATTTCTCTGCATCTAGCTTGTGGATGCAGGTGGAACAGCTTGAAATGAACACCGTTCTATAAATACATGGTGGGAAGATAATATCCCAAGGACCTATAAAGGGTTAACGACTCACGCACCACCTAGTGTAAAAAGGTTTTACTAATTCAGAGACATTCCCGGGAGTACGCACTACTCACCAAAGTTTCATCGCAATCTGGTGAATGTTGGCTATATGAACGCATGCGGGACAAACAGACAGACTATCAAGAAACATTCATTTTTATATTCCAGGTGAATTAGCTGCCCCTAATAATATTGTCTGATGCAGCCCAACTAACGCCTTTTGTCAGGAAGGTCGATTAATGTTCTGAACGGGAGTCGAGGTATATCAGTTACTCCAAATTAATCTAGAATGTCAGGTACTATACGTTAGCATAGTTTAGAGATGATGGTTTGCATACTTTCTGATATTAGGATTAAACAAATAGAGAGAGCATTTATTAACAGTTGGCAGCCCTGCTGGTACTTAGAAATACACATAGTCATAACTGTTATGGTGCACAAAGCACATACGAAATTTGATTGAAACCCATTTGTTAGTATAGAAGTTATATGCATTTAAAAGCTGGAACTATCAGCAGGCTTAGAGTCGTGTTGCCAGCACCGATGTATATAAGTTACACCAATCTAATGTAGCATGTCAGGTACTATACTTGTGCAAAGTTCAGAGTTATTGGCTTGCATACTTTCTGATACATTGATGTTAGGGGTAAAACATAGAGATAAAGGTAAAATGTCCTCCAGAATATCAATTTCTTGAGGGTCTTTTTCTATTTCACTAAGCAAGTTCTACAGCATAGCTACACCTCTAAATTACACAAAATCAATCAAAAACCACAAATTTACTACCCGGAAATACTCTAAACAGGCCAAAAACCAACTACCAATCACAGCCCAGCAAAGCTACCCGCCTAGCCAACACGTTCAAATACAGCCAATCACAGCGCACTAGCTCAAAACACAGCTCATACATTTCATTAAGATCACTTAAATTTATCATTACCCCCAAAAGCGAGGCTTATTAATATCAACTTTTATCTTTCAAACAAACAAACCTACTATAGGTCCATCTACCATTTCATACTATAAATATCCACCCACTAGAGGTCTGTCTTTCTTCATTAAAGCATAAAGTTACAACTTCAAAATCTTCATATTTATTATTATTATCAATCTGAAGTGACTTCTGCTGTCGCGCCACGGCCGGGAGGGCATGTGGTGTGCGATGGTCGAGTGAACGAAATGGAAATCTGTATTTTATTTTAGTAAGCCTGACATTGTTCATTCTAAGAATTTGAACGTAGAACTTCAGTCGCCTTTTCCAGTAGGTGTCAGTGATGCTTTAGCATGCTGATAAAGCTCCTGAGACTTCCATTTCATCTAGATTCCTTCTGAGCAAACTGGACCAAGGATTTTCTTCAATGATGGTATAATGATTATTATTATTATTATTATTATTATTTTATTATTAAATTTTAGAAATTCGTACAGCTCGAGTAAAGATACAAAGAGCAAGTAGTCTGTCTGTTTGTTTGGTAGTCAGCCCCAAGGCTGGTTGGATCCTCAAATAGTACCGCCGTTAAGTTATGTGGATAGATACCCACAAAACCCACGGCAGCGCTATATTGAGGCGTACTAGGCAAGGTGATGAGTGAGGTAGTTTGCCATTGCTTTCCTCACTGTACACCAGTACTAACCCTATGAGTAGAACCTTTCACAGCGTCCACAGGCACTGACTGTGTCCTGAGTGCCATTACTAAGCACCACCCATACCTCAGTAGCTTCCATATTATCACAGCCTTGAGTGAGACTGAGACATCGGTGAAAAGCCACATTTTACTCTAGCCTGTGCCAACAGAAGAATGCAAATGTACTGCATTCATCAAGAGATGGCAAACAGGCCGTGAAGAAATAAATAGCCTATTTTCAATATGTCCTACTTATGTTAATTGCCTCCTCAAAGTTATAATTTATAGATATAGAATGCCGGTGAAATATTTCGCACAGCCACTATGTTGGATTGGTGAGACGTAATAACATTTAAAGGACTCGGTCGGGATAGGACAAAATATTAGTATGATCTTACCGAGTTTCATTGAAATCGCTAGCTTGCCACGGTGGGTGAGTGGTCAACGTGTCGGTCTACTAACCCCCATGCTTGCAGGTTCGCTCCTGGCGGTGGTAAGTGATTTTTGAAAGGCGGCAAAAATTACGACACCATGTCATACGATGTTGGCATGTCAAAGAACTCATTTGAACTCAGTAGGCCGTGTACATAATGGCAAAATTAATCTCGTGAGTTTCCGCAACACAAAGTTCCTCATTTATCTACTAGAAAGCGTTATAGTGTTCAAGGAGCTTAGACATCTAACCTCCTCGAATTTCATAGTGCTTCAAGGAACAACGAAATTCGACATGCAAGCTACCCTTTGGGTGCCTGATAACAAAGCTTGCACCCGGCATCCGAGGCCATACGATATTATTATTATTATTATTATTGAAATCGCTTTAGCCGTTTATATTTAATTAGTGAGATACACGGACAAAAGGTGATCTCGTAAGTCTATTTTTTTCATAAATGAAAATAGGCTAAAAATTACTCTGAATAAATGGCGTCCTTTATGACTATGTAGCTTCCCCAGGCCATGGCCTTCCCTGGCCATGTATATGAACACGCTCTAGTGCAAAAGCAGGTGTTTATAGACGATCACTACCATACAACTGGTTCACCTAATTAGAGTATAATAAAGTGTTGCGAAGCAAAGGGAAAGTAATGTTTACTTGTAATACTGTGCAGTAGTTTGGTTAATGAGACAAATGGTCATGTCACGCACACCAACAGATCCGGTTGTTATGCTGATGAATCTGCTATTGCATGCGAGCGAGTGAATTGCTCATCGCATCACGAACTCTGAGGTAATCTTGTGCATAGATAAGCGTAGCATTATAGATCCTCATCCAGATGGCACGGATCTGAAGGAACGAAATGCAATGAGCCTCATGGGAACAACTGAGACACAGACTATGAACTGAAGTTTGATATGAAAACATCCCAAAGGCATTCTTGAAAATTTCGTCAGTGCTAACAACTACTGAAGAAACACAATTGAAATTTGAACTCTTAGTCGGATATCACATATGGTAATATGTATTGTGTAATCTGCCTTCTCAATACTTTGAAATTATGATTAATAAACTATTTTAAACGTATAGCCTGTGCCGATACAACACGGCACTGTAAAATGGGTTGCCTATCCACCCGCAATCGGCTTGAATTCAGCTCGCAGCGCGCTAGCGACGGGGCTGAGATCGATTTCACTGATTGCCGCCTTCTTATGCAGCATTGCAAGCTATTTTGCTGTTTCAAAATGTAACGTCGAAGATTGATTACAATTTTGTAGCACATCAATCCCAAATTGTATCTAGTTTTGTGGTATTAGGTTAAAAAGCAATAAATTGTGTTGTAAATAAATACAACACAAAAGTGCATTGTGTTGTAATAAACTACGCTGTATAATAAAATTTTATTTCATAGAAATGCTCTGCAAAAGCCATTAACAGAAGAGTAATATAACAAGTTCTGAAACAGAAATCGTTCAAACTTATTGTGAAGCCTGTGTAAATATATTTTGAAAGAGCGAAATACTTTGCAATGCTGCATTAGAAAGCGATAATCAGTGAAATTAAACTCAGCCCCGTCGCTAGCGCGCTGCGACCAGAATTCAAGCCGATTGCGGGTGGGTAGGCAACCCATTTTACAGTTCCGTGTTGTATCGGAACACACTGTACATGTTTCGATATGACGATATCTTCATCGGCGTTGATAGTTTAATCGTTGAACATGATAAAGTGAAATGGAATCAATGAAAGATATCACTGTCATATCGAAACATGTAGGCCTACGTTAAAAATATATTATTAAACATCATTTCATAGCATTGATAAGGCGTATTGCACAATCCCTGCCTATATTATTCTGCTAAGGTACCATTCCAGTTTTGTACCGAAAATAAGGTCCCATTAACACCAACCTACACATATTGGGTACCTACAGATTCAGCAGAACTCAATGCGTAACCGAAACGCACTCACTCACTCTTTAAATGACTCACAATTAAATAACTACCTTAAAACATGTATATTTACAATGAAATAATGAAGGAATGCAACACGGTAACCATGGTAACAGAATCTCACAGGTCCATCTATTTCTGTAAGACGCAATGCAATTCCAATTATTACATTACTGTGAAAGTTTCCAGACGGTTATAAGGTTATCACTGAACCAAATTAAGCTGTAAAATTCATCAATAAATATAGTATAATGCGCTTATGGGGGTCAAGGGACACTCTAGAATTTTTTGCATGCAATTTTCACGCAATTTTCGCGTGTGAGTGTGGTACGAAAGGTCTTTTTCAGCCGACTATAAAGGGTCTCCGAAAACCACATTTAAAGACCCTTAAATTAACAGTGTCTGTGATATTCCCATAAAACTAACTTCGCTCTGATATACCTATGAAGGAATGACAAAACCCTAACCACTGCACCAGTAGCTGAATTGATAAAGTCTGATTAGTCATACCAAGGATAAATCAGTCATAGCATTCATGATTGAGATTTTGCTAAGTGTACTTTTTACAACTAGAATATTCGCGGGCGAAGCCGCGACGGGTAATGCTAGTACATAATTATTAGTCTACCATTAATCAATACGGATAAAACTGTTACCAATTTAATATGGTTAACGTATACGCATTTTATCTCAGAAAAAAGAAAAAAGTCAACAGACAGACATTCTTTGGCCAAGAAGGGAGCTGTTTTTGATCCAATACATTGCTGCAACTGTAAGACTCCAACGTGAAACATAAAGGATCTCTGTAGCCGAAAGGGTCTCCCACCCACCCAAGGCCAAAGAATGTCTGTCTGTTGACTTTTTTCTGCGGTTCTATTTCGGGCTATAAATCTGGTGATATTTCTCAATAGAAACACATTCATGTGTTCTGTTGCAAATATAATAGTACATTATGCAACGAGCCTATAATGGCAATAATTAAGACACGAGTAGGTTTATAAAACGAGCTTAAGCGAGTTTTATAATTTCCATATGAGTGTCTTAATTACCATTATAGGCGAGTTGCATAAGACTGTTTATGTTCGACCCTCACTATTATGTGTTTGAAAACTGTATCATAATGATGGTCATTATAACACCGTTTTTCATTACGATACAGTTTCTCCAGCCAATCAGAGCTCGTTCATTGACCAATTAGGTAACGATAATTTCGCGCATGCGCTCAAAATCCAACATGTCGGACATAAACACAACATCGAACTATAATAAATTACCGACATGGAATACCCACCGTCCATAAGTTCGCGTAAATAAACTGGCGAATATGAGACAAGAAATAGCACAGTACCTTAAAATCACTAACACTAATTTCTACACAGCGCATTGTCTTCAAATGACTGCGGTGACAATATTACTGAGGGACGGCTGATGTAAACATATGGCTGCATATGGCAGAGCGCATGCGTCGGCCGTTCAAAGCTCTTGAAAGATGAAGGTATAACACCCAACGCTCGCTCTGCGATCACAAAATTCCAGTAGCAGACTCTCAACAGATATTTATGAATATTTATGTTAAAACATATAATAAAGTTATAATTATCGTCGAACATAAACAGTCGTATGCAACTCGCCTATAATGGTAATTAAGACACTCGTATGGAAATTATAAAACTCGCATACGCTCGTTTTATAAAAAATACTCGTGTCTTAATTATAGCCATTATAGGCTCGTTGCATAATGTACTATTATGTTCGACGATAATTATTACTTTATTTTATATTTTAACATAAATATTCATAAATATTTGTTGAGATTCAGTGACTTGAATTTTGATATCGGAGTGCAAGCGCTGGGTACGATATCTCTGTTTTCCATGTTCCTTGACCGACCGACGCATGCGCTCTGTGTGCTTGGTAATTCCATACATATTCATTGATGCCATATGTTTACAGCCTGGCCGATGTGCACCAGCATTCAGTCAGACACCGAAGTCGTTTGAAAGCAATGCGCTGTGTAGAAATTGGAGTTGAGGATATTAAGGCACAGTGCTATTTCCTGTCTCATATTCGCCAGTTTATTTCACGCAAACATATGGACATGGACATGGAATGTCGATAATTTATAAAGACATGTTGGATTTTGAAGGTATCTTTACCTAATTGGTCAATGAATGAGCTCTGATTGGCTGGAGAAACTGTATCGTAACGAAAAACAGTGTTATAATGACCATCATTATGATACAGTTTTCGGACGCATAATGTTTACATTTCGACATCGTCGTACATAAATATTCTACAGGTATCTGTGTTTCTTCATAACCAATCTAGTGGATGCAATCCTTATAGAGTTCTGTCCTGATCACTTCAAATATGAAAAAATACACATTTTTTCACACTTATCTTAAACAAAAGAATTCGTAGGTTCAAAACTAACAGTGATGTTCTCATAATAAAATCACAAAATGTTCCTCGGAACACGATCTATGTCCCTGTAAAAAGTCGTATGCCGGAGACCAAAAGTAAACGGACAGAACTAATGATCATGAAATTTGCGGGTGTCTGTAAACTTTTGGTAGGACCTGTACATCGAAATAATTCAGATATGCTATCAGGAAGGAGCTCATATTCGACATTGCTGCCAACCCGATTTTACGCTTGCTGATAGATTCAATGCTGGAGTACAGGTAACGTCCATACCATGCATTGTACCATGTATTGGACTTCAACCTAATTTCGTATGTGCTTTCTGTACATTAAGAGATATGACTACGCATATTCTTCCGAGTCCCCAGGGCTGACAACGGTTGATAAATAATTTACGTAATGTTCAACTCTAGTCTCAATATAGGCTATCACAAATTGGCCGAGAGGGCTAACGTGCTAGCTCATGACTCGCTGGCACCGGGAGAGCGTGTGTTCGTATACCACCTCAGCTGTCCATAATGGATTCATTCGATTCAACCTACGTCACGCTTTGCTCCTCTCACTATCGTACAAGGTGGCGGAACGTCCCAGAACACGTAGAGTATATGAATGGCAGGGGAACGAAACAAGAGAGCTGTTAAACAACAAATGTCGTGGTTTACCATTTTCGCCACCAGGCAAATGCCGGGACAGTTCCTTCCAAATGTTCCAGAATCCCTTCCCTGGCTGTTCTTTAATTAGATGCTGATGATGATAATTGTCGTTTTAAGGGCCCCAACATCTAGGTTATCGGCCCCTAATGGTTTGGGTGATGGTGAAAGATAAGATGAGAATGAAAACTATAACTAATACTAACTACAGACTAACATACTAGAAGAAGAAATGGTAAAAAAAAGAATAAGGAAAATAAAGGACAGGAAGAAAAGAAATGCCTTCAACCCTCAAAGAATGAGGATTGAGGGACTTGAAAGGAAGGAGAGCCATGAAAGGCAGATAGGAAATGGAAAGAAGAGAAGGTCCGCCCCAAGGTCAGAGGAAAAAGGGGACAAAACGGACCCAGCTCAGGAATTCCTCGGGGTCGCCAAGTCCCAAACTCACCAGCCGTGAGCCCTTGAGGGTGTAGCACTATCCAGGGTGCACCAGAAGTGGTGGGGCTACATACACCCTGCCCCTTTGAGGGACTTGTGCAGAAGACAGGAGGTAACATGAAAAGAAAAAGAAGGCCGACACCTCGAAGAATGAGGGTATCAGGAAAGATGAGGCAAGGGCCAATTAAGGCGAAAAAGTGAAAGACTCCCTAGATTTGGATACCCTAATACCGTCAGGGTCGGAAGAGAGGCCGACAGGAAAGAAAACGGAGAAGAGCCCGGCGCAAGTAAGTGAAAGCAATGCCAGACTCAGCTGGGGTCCCGTGGTCGTCATCCCACGTCCCACTAGATGTGAGCCCCTGGGGGTTCCTAAATTAGACCCAAGTTAGCCGTCGCTAGGGCGATCGACCTGTCACTATCCCCAGTTGTATCTGCTGGCAAAGTGTGCTCAGCTCCCAGACACTGACCTTACATCGGTAGAGGAATGATTCCTCGCAGAGTCCGTGGTTAAAGCCGAACTGGGAGGATAAGCGATAAAAAATGAAATAACAATATATTTCAAAATAGAACAGAATATTTTAGCTAAATCCGCTTTAACGGATCATGCAAGGGCAAAAGATCACGTAATCTGATTCGTAGATAAAGAAAAACTCTCTAGAACAACAGTTCCCAACCTGGGGTACGCATACCCCCTTGGATGTACGCAACGAACCGGTTAGAGGTACGCCAAAAATAAACGTTAATGGCGGGTGCCGTGTTCCCATCGTACGTGTCAGTCGTAATGTACCGGCTCGGCGCGCAGTGCCGTCATAATCACGCACGCCAAGGGCAATGCTCCCTCCCTACCCCAACAACAGCCACTTTCACCGCTGCACTGCTATTGTCTTCATTTGTCTATTTTTTTGCCAAACTAAAGTTATATTTAGCTTTTTATTGTAATTAAATACATAGTCTACTAACAGCAAATAAATAATAAATTAAAAACAAGATGTACAGTAAAGAACATATAGCCTACTTTCACCTAAATGCATGGGTATTGTTATAACTCTTTG
The DNA here is from genome assembly GCA_946902985.2 of Meconema thalassinum. NCBI lineage: Eukaryota > Metazoa > Arthropoda > Insecta > Orthoptera > Tettigoniidae > Meconema > Meconema thalassinum. The sequence goes on from OX336391.1 coordinate 168,320,124, forward strand.
TCCTTTTCAAGGAGTATGATTGAATGTTGGTTGTAGTAGCTTGTTGAAATACAACGTGCTATAGGGATATTAAACATGAATATGAGCTGCCCTTTGCTAGTGCTACCTCTGTACCAAATTTCGTTCAATTCGGTTTCACCGTGTTTGAATTGATAGGGGGAATCGATTTGCACACATACTTGGCCACCATCTGCAAACTATTGGGCTGATGTTCCTGCAGTTTGGTCAGAATATGTTTCCCACATAAAGATATGGTGTTGCAAAATTTGGTAGAGACTAGATTATTAGGTTGGTCGTAATTACATTTTAGCTTTTAACATTTGGGTGGCCGCGATTACGTTTCCGTCAAGATAGCGGTGATATAAAACATGACACTGAGGTGCCCTTTGCTAGTGCTACCTCTGTACCAAATTTCGTTCATTCGGTTCCACCGTGTTCGAATTAATAGGGGGAATCAATTTTGACATAAAGATGGCCGCCATCCGCAAACTATTAGGCTAATGACCTATTAGATTGGCCAAAGGATGCTCCCTCCATAAAGGTATGTCGTTGCAAAGTTTGGTAGAGATCGGATGGTTATGTTAGTCGTAATTTGATTTAAGCTTTAAATATTTGTGTGGCCGCCATTACGTTTCTGTCAATATGGCGGCGATATTAATCATGACACTGAGATGCCCTTTGCTAGTGCTATCTCTGTACCAAATTTCGTTCCATTCGGTTTCACCGTGTTTGAATTAATAGGGGGAATCGATTCTGACACAAAGATGGCCGCCATCCGCAAACTATTAGCCGAATGTCCTATTAGATTGGTCAAAGGATGCTCCCTCCATAAAGGTATGTAGTTGCAAAATTTGGTAGAGATCGGATGATTAGTTTAATCGTAATTTGATTTTAGCTTTGAACATTCGTGTGGCCGCCATTACGTTTCAGTCAAGATGGCGGCGATATAAGACATGACATCGAGGTGCCCTTTGCTCGTGCAAGCTCTGTACCAAATTTCGTTCCATTCGGTTCCATCGTGTTTGAATTAATAGGGGGAATCAATTTTGACATAAAGATGGCCGCCATCCGCAAACTATTAGGCTAATAACCTATTAGATTGGTCAAAGGATGCTCCCTCCATAAAGGTATGTTGTTGCAAAGTATGCTAGAGATCGGATGGTTATGTTAGTCGTAATTTAACTTAAGCTTTGAACCTTTGTGTGGCCGCCATTACGTTTCTGTCAATATGGCGGCGATATAAAACATGACACTGAGATGCCCTTTGCTAGTGCTACCTCTGTACCAAATTTCATTCCATTCGGTTTCACCGTGTTTGAATTAATAGGGGGAATTGATTTTCACACAAAGATGACCGCCATCCGCAAACAATAAGGCTAATGATCTATTCATTTGGTCAAAGGATGCTTCCTCTATAAGGGTATGTTGTTGCAAAATTTGGTGGAGATCGGATGATTAGGTTAATCGTAATTTGATTTAAGCTTTGAACATTTGTGTGGCCGCCATTACGTTTCCGTCAAGATGGCGGCGATATAAAACATGACACTGAGGTGCTTTTTGTTAGTACTTCCTCTGTACCAAATTTCGTTCCATTCGGTTGCTCCGTGTTCGAATTAATAGGGGGAATCGATTTTCACACAAAGATGGCCGCCATCCGCAAACTATTACGCTGATGAGCTATTAGATTGGTCACAAGTTGCTCCCTCCATAAAGGTATGTAATTGCAAAATTTGGTAGAGATCGGATGATTAGGTTAATCGTAATTTGATTTAAGCTTTGAACATTCGTGTGGCCGCCATTACGTTTCAGTCAAGATGGCGGCGATATAAAACATGACACTGAGATGGCCTTTGCTAGTGCTACCTCTGTACCAAATTTCATTCCATTCGGTTTCACCGTGTTTGAATTAATAGGGGGAATTGATTTTAACACAAAGATGGCTGCCATCCGCAAACTATTAGGCTAATGACCAATTCATTTGGTCAAAGGATGCTTCCTCTATAAGGGTATGTTGTTGCAAAATTTGGTAGAGATCGGATGATTAGGTTAATCGTAATTTGATTTAATCTTTGAATATTTGTGTGGCCGCCATTACGTTTCCGTCAAGACGGCGGCGATATAAAACATGACACTGGGGTGCCCTTTGCTATTGCAACCTCTGTACCAAATTTAATTCCATTCGGTTTCACCGTGTTCGAATTAATAGGGGGAATCGATTTTCACACAAAGATGGCCGCTATCCGCAAACTATTACGCTGATGACCTATTAGTTTGGTCAAAGGATGCTCCCCCCATAAAGGTATGTTTTTGCAAAATTTGGTAGAGATCGGATGATTAGGCTAGTCGTAATTTGATTTAAGCTTTGAACATTTGTGTGGCCGCCATTACGTTTCCGTCAAGTTGGCGGCGATATAAAACATGACACTGAGGTGTCCTTTGCTAGTGCTACCTTTGTACCAAATTTCGTTCAATTCTCATTCACCGTGTTCGAATTGATAGGGGGTGGGGGGGTGGGGACAGACATTCAGAGTACACACACTCACACACACACACACAGACACACACACACACACACACACACATACACACACACATACACACACACACACATACTCACACACACACATACACACACACAGACAGACACACTTTTTTCGCCCTGTGTTGATCTCATAAGTCTACTTTCATTTTTTGCAAAAATCGAAAGTAGGCTAACAAGAAGTTGTGTGACGAACTAAAGAGCCTGCTTTTCTTAAAATTTAAGATTCATGCCAATCATTAAATAGACCTATCTAGAATAATAGCGAAATTAAGTTGGTAATATCGAAATTTCTAATTAGTTCGAAATATACCTGTAGCCTAATAGAGCACTGCAGTTGGCAGCCCTGGTGACTGAATATATTGTTAGTTCCATCTCTTAAGGTACAGAATACAATATTTGGTTGAAGTCCAATGGATAGCATGGTCGTTACATGGAGTTAGACATTGGATCTATCAGCGCGCGTAAAATCATGTTGGCAACAATGTCATGCATGCGTTGGTCAGAAATAATCTGAAATATTATGATCTCTTGTTGTGCCAAGTTTGGATGAAATCCATTTGTTAGTATAGAAGTTATATGTATTTAAAAATTGGTCCTATCAGCAGGCTTAGAATCATGTTATTAGCAGTGACGTACATAAGTTACTCCAAATTAATCTAGAATGTCAGGTATTATGGGTGTGCATAGTTTAAAGCTGTCGGCTTGCATACCTTCTGATATATTGGTATTTGGATAAAAGAATAGAGAGAACATTTATTGACAGTTGGCAGCCCTGGTGGCTCTTAAGAATACGCTCAGTCATATATGTTTATGTACACATATTACATATAACATGTGGTTGAAATCCAATTGATAGTATAGAAGTTATATGCATTTAAAATTGGACCTATCAGCAGGCTTAGAATCATTCTGGCAACACTGCCATGCATGGCCTCCTGGAAATTAAACTGAAATATTAGTAACTATACGTGTGCCAATTTTGAAATAGCTCCCATGGATATCTTCCAAGATATCCAACATGGAGATCAAATTTCAATGGCGGTTTTTCAGCAGTTGGTAGCACTGACGTCATTTTCAAATTTGGATTCGATTGCTGAAGCCGTTTAGGAGGAGTTGTTGGGGGGGGGGGGCACACACACACACAGCCAGCCAGCCAGACAGACAGACAGATAGAAGGACAGACAGAAATTTGCCTGGATCGATCTCATAATTCTACTTTTTCCTCATTTTTGCAAAATGTGAAAAGTAGGCAAAAATACAGGGTCTTTATTTTTGCTTGGCAAGGCGATTTTGTTCGACCTTACACCGCTGTTACAGGTCGACACGCGCGCGGTCTGCGGCCGTATTCCCACGCTCTTGCTGCGGTAGACGTGAGCTCCGAGCAAATCGGGTGTTTTATAAAGCTACTGTGCACTGTATATCGTATTGTGATTGTGTATAGTGCTGTAATGTGAAATATTCGTTACGTGAACGTGTATATCTGCACAATACGTACATAAAGTGCAGGAAATCGTGCACTAGAACAAGACAAAAGTTTCGCGTGAAATTTCCCGGCAGACCCATTCTTATAAATTGGACAATAAAACAACTTGCTAAGAGATTCAAACATACAGGTTCAATAAACAATAAAAATAGACGTCGTTATTTCCTCACTGAAGCTAAATTAACCGGAGTAACCGGAAACTTCATAAGGGGATGCCGTTTATGTTTGGCAGCTGATGAGGAATATTTTCAGCATCTACGGTAAACATGGTGAGTAAAAACACGGGCACCGTATTCTGCCGTATATATGCGGGCGCTTTCGTCGGAAACTGAGCCGTCACTGGCGGAGCACGTGAGCGAGAATGTCCTTGCCAAGCAAATATAAAGACCCTGTATTAGTTATGTTGACTAAAGCTTTCAAGGCCCGGATTACTATACAAATAATTCATGGTTTTAGGGTTAATGCCGTGTGAAATTAAATTAGATACCAGACGTTCGAAGGAATCTTGCCTACTTTTTCAATGGAATCGAACAATTTGGCCAAAGAAAGTATATCAATGAGATTACAAAAAAAAACAAAAAAAAAACAAGAAGTTCCGTGAAGAACTATACAGCCTACTTTTCATGTCAATGATTATTCTACAGAATATGAACCTATCTAGAATAATGACGAAATTAAGTTGCTAATATCGAAATTTCCAATTAGTTCGAAATACTGTATACCTGGCATAATGTATCCTAATAGAGCACTACAGTTGGCAGCCCTGATGACTGAATATATTCTTAGTTCCGTCTCTTAAGGTACAAAATACAAAATTTGGTTGAAGTCCAATGAATAGCATGGACGTTACATGCAGTTAAACATTGGATCTAACAGCGCGCGTAAAATCATGTTGGCAACAATGTCATGCATGTATTGGTCAGAAATAATCTGAAATAATATGATCTATTGTTGTGCCAATTTTGAATGAAATCCTTTAGTTAGTATAGAAGTTACATGCATTTTAAAATTGGACCTATCAGCAGGCTTAGAATCATGTTGGCAGCACTGACGTATATTAGTTACTCCAAATTCGTCTAGAATGCCAGGTACTATACGTGTGAAAAGTTTAGAGCTATTGGCTTGCATACGTTCTGATATATTGATATTAGGGTAACAAAAATAGGGACAGCACATATTAACAGTTGGCAGCACTGGTTGCTCCTTAGAATACGCATAGTCATATCTGTTATGGTACACATAGCACATACGAAATTTGGTTGAAATCCAAATGATAGTATGGAAGTTACATGTATTTAAAGTTGGACCTGTCAGCAGGCTTAGAATCATGTTGGTAGCACTGACGTTACTCCAAATTAATATAGAATGTCAGGTACTATACGTGTGCATAGTTTAAAGCTGTCGGCTTGCATACTTTCTGATATATTGGTATTTGGATAAAATAAATTAGGAGCATTTATTAACAGTTGGCAGCCCTGGTAGGTCTTAAGAATACGCTCAGTCATATCTGGTTATGTACACATACAACATACGAAATTTGGTTGAATTCCAATTGATAGTATAGAAGTTATATGCATTTAAAAATTGGACCTATCAGGAGGCTTATAATCATTTTGGCAACACTGCCATGTTTAGCCTCCTGGAAATTATACTGAAATATTATGATCCGTACGTGTGCCAATTTTGAAATAGCTCCCATTCATACTTTCCAAGATATCCAACATGGAGCTCAAATTTCAATTGCGATTTTTTAGCAGTTGGTAGCACTGACATCATTTTCAAATATGGCCGTGAGATGTTCAGGTATAGATCTTTACTCCTACCAAATTTTGTTTCGTTTGCTGCAGCCGTTTAGGAGTTGATAAGGGGGGACACACACACAGCCAGACAGACAGACAGACAGACAGACAGAAGGACAGACAGACAGACAGACAGACAGACAGACGGACAGACAGACAGACAGACAGACACACATTTGCCCGATCTCATAAGTCTACTTTTTCCTCATTTTTGCAAAATGTGAAAAGTAGGCTAATAATGATAAATTCCTCTGTTCGTCATTAGAGAGCAGCTGCCAGAAATTACTGTATGGACCATGGTAGAACGCCGGACAGAGTAGTAACTATGGCAAGGCAAAGGGGGCGGGGTGAAAATATAGAGACTCCTCGAAGATGTCCAAATAAGGAGAAGGGGGGGGGGGGGGGGGGGAAGATGGATATAAGCAAACAGAAACAAAAGGGAAGTGTATATGAATGATACCTAACGTCATACAGGTAACGGCGAAAAAACAGATGGAAACTTCTCCAGTGACGAACAAAGGAGATCAAATCCAGGCTCGCTAGCCATAGAGGAAAATGTACAATTTGTTTGAGTCTTCAGTCTTTTGACTGGTTTGATGCAGCTCTCCATGCCTCCCTGTCCTGAGCTAATTGTTACATCCCTGCGTAGCTAACACACCCTACATCCGAGGCAATCTGTTTAACATATTCTAACCTTGATCTAGCCCTACAGTTCTTGTCCTCGACCCTTCCTTCCATAACTAAGCTTGCTATTCCTGGGTGTCTTAGTTAGAGTCCTACCGACCTATCTCTTCTCTTCATTAGCAGTCGCCAGAATACCTCTTCATTTGTAACCCTATCCACCCATCTGAGCTTCATCATTCTCCTGTAACACCACATTTCAAACGCTTCAATTCTCCTCTTTTCTGCTGCACCAGTAGTCCAAGTTTCACTACCATAGAGCGCCATGCTCTAGACGAAGGCCTTCAAAAATGACTTCCTAATACCTAAATCTATATTCGATGTCAACAGATTCCTTTTCTGTAGAAATGCTTTCCCTGCCTGAGCTAACCTACTTTTTATATCCTCTTTGCTTCGTCCATCACTGGCTATTTTGCTTCCTAAGTAACAGAAGTCTCCTACTTCCTTTAGTTTCTCACCTGCCAATTTGATGTCCATAGAGGTTTCTGATTTATTTCGGCTGCATTCCAATATTATGCTGTATTCAAAAATTAGTTAAGAATAGTTGTCAGTTATTTTATTTTATTGTAGGTACTGTAACAGTCATTTACAGCACAATATCCATGGTAATTTGTCAGTTGACAGTGTCATCGGTAGCACTGTGTAGGTCATGGATGGTTCTTTCAAATCTTCTCCTTGGACCTCGAGGACATATTGCTGAATGGTCTGAGGTACATTGGCACAGTCGCAGAATAGGCTGAGAGCTTTTACCCACTCCCCCCCAGGGGCTCACATCAAGTGAGACGTGGGTTGGCGACCACGGGGCCCCAGCATTGCTTCCACTTACTTGTGCCGGCTCCTCTCCGTCTTCTTTGCTGTCGACCTCACTTGGTCAACTCTTGTTCTCTTCCGACCCCAACGGTATTAAGGTATCCGAGGTCTAGGGAGTCTCTTCCTTTCCCGCCTTAATTGGCCCTTGTCTCATATTTTCTGATACCCTCCTTCTGCGAGTGGTCAGCCTTCTTTTTTCTTTTCATGTTATCTCCTGCATTCTGCTCAAGGCCCTCAAGGGTGTTTGTAGCCCCACCACTTCTGGTACACCCTGGATATTGCTACACCCTCAGGGGTTCACGGCTGGTGAGTTCGGGAGTTGGCGACCATAAGGGATTCCTGAGCTGGGTCCAGTTTTCCCCCCTTTATCCTTTACCTCTGGGGCGGACCCTCTCCTTTTTCACTTTCCGATCTGCCTTTCATGGCTCTCCTTCCTTCCAAGTCCCTCACTCCGCATTCTTCGCGGGTTGAGGGCATTCCTTTTCCTCCTGCCCTTTTTTGCCTTATTCTCCTTTTGTTTTCCATTTCTTCTTCTAGTATATAAGTTAGTAGTTTGTTTAATTATAATTTACATTTCATTTTCATCTTCACGATCACCCAAACCATTAGGGGCCGATAACCTAGATGTTAGGCCCCTTTAAACAACAATTATCATCATCATCATCATCATCATCATCTTTTTCCCACTTGTGAAGCCAAGAATTGCATCGTCCGTGATTTGTGTGGACCCTGTTCAATGATAGAATACCTTTCTCGGTAAATTGAAACCAGGCGGTTCTCTGCCGGAATCAGTTATTAAACCCAGATGGTCAGGTTTTGATGCAGCCCGTTCTTCATCCCAGGTCTTATCAGCAGCGAAATGTGATGAAATTAGCTCCTCCCCAGCTTCCATGGAGGATTTCTGGAATTCTATCTCACCTTTTTCTGCAAATTACAGTCCTGGTATATGGGCAGTTGGGGATTACTGCGACATTTCAATCATACGCTTTTCAGAGCTGTTCTTCTTCATACATGAAATGGGTGGATGTTGGATAGCACTGCCAACCACTTCAAAGGTGTGGATTTGATTGTGCCTGATATTTTCCTCATTATTACAGGCCAATAAAAGAATGTCGAATGTTTGGACTGAATGATAGAAGAATTTACTGACTCACGTTGGTTAGTTGGTTGGTTCCTCAATTTAGAAGCTGCGTCAACGCGGTCATGTAGCCCCGTGTACTTTGGGTGTGTGGAGAATCTGTCTGATAAACGGTGTTAATTGTGATGGCTGTATTAGTGTGTGCTATCTGTTTTCAATTCAAGTAAGACCGGGTGAGATAGCCGTGGTCGTTACGGCATGACTGCTGGCAGTCGCTCACATCCGGGAGGCGAGGAGGTTCGAATCCCCCCACCGGCAACCTTGAAGATGGCCTTCTGTCGTTTTCCATCTTCCTTCCAGGCAAATGCCGGGGTTGGTCCCTAACTACAGGCCACAGCCGCTACCTTCCAACTCCTCGTCCTTACATTCCCACTTTCCTCCCCAACGGTACTTGTAGCTCACCCATTGGGTGTCCGTCTCGAAGCAGCTACAAACCTGGCGAGCCGAACATGTCCTCGAACACTCCCGGCACTAAAAAGCAATACGCAAAAAAAAAACAAGTAAGGATTGCAGACATTGAATATTTTGTAGTAGTTCCTACTTTTGGCGCCAAATGCCAGTCACGACTACTAGTTCAGAACTTGGTTACCAGATGCCACTGCAGTCGGCTCCTGGCTACGAACGTTGGAACCTAAGAGCGTAATGTCAAATGTTTAACCTATAATTTAGCTTCACACAGGTGTAATCAGTGGTAGGTTCTTTATCATGCCATAAATCTATGACATGGAACCGCCGGCTTTACTTCTCCTCCGAAGGAAGGCTTACTGAGGGATTTTAACGCTCTTAAAAAGTCCGACGACTTCGGCCGGGTTTGAACCTGCGATCTCAGGCATAAAAGCTCAGCATGCTACCAACTTCGTCACCGAAGCTGACATTTACTAACTCTGTGGAGATAATAATGTGATCACTAGGGACCCAACAGTGAGAGTGGGTTAGGGCCAGCAATCTAAATTTTCCAGTATAAATTGAATCAACGACTTGTTCATTTTTGAATGATTTTTTCCGTAATTTTTGTTTATTATTATAATTTTTATTTTTATTTAATTTTTGTTTTATTAATGTTTGGTCTTTTTGAATTTAGGTGTCCACCTCAAAATTTTAAATTCAATTCCAAATTTGTATTCTTTAATCTGTGTTAAGAGGGGCAGATGACCTCGTAGTTCCTCCTTTTAAAACTACAATAACTAACTAACTAATCATGCTCTAAAATAATTAAAATATGCATTAAATTATGCGCTAAAAATTTAGAAAATATGCATTAAAAATTGAAAAATATGCACTCAATAACTTAATAAGCCAATCATATTCACTCTTCTTTCTCTCCTTTGCCGTAATATGTGCAGTCGGATTTGCATGTTGTTCAAGTTGAAATTTCTTTTCACATTTCGCTTCCTTCGAGCACACTTGACAACAGACGACAACGCCATCAGTTGAATAATCACTATTACCTGACACCCACTGATTTAATAATAGTACATTATGCAACGAGCCTATAATGGTAATAATTAAGACACGAGTAAGTTTATAAAACGAGCGAAGGAAGTTTTATAATGTCCATACGAGTGTCTTAATTACCATTATAGGCGAGTTCCATACGACTGTTTATGTTCGACGATAATTATAACTATTTCATGATGGAACATAAATATTCATAAATATCTGTCGAGATTTCGCCAGTTTTATGGACTGAACAGAGCGCATGGGACGCACAGAATACCTTGTATTTGACCATGGCCTCCTCGATTACTCCACTATGACACTAGTCACGCAGTGAAATTTAAATTAGGAGGCCGTGGAACTCAGCGCAGGTGCGATGCTATCCTCACCTAATTGGTCACACAACTGTTTCTTGAGCTCTGATTGGTGGGTGAATTTGTTTCGTAATGAAAAATAGTGTTATAATGACCCTCATTATGATACAGTTTTCTGACATATAATATTTACATTTCGACATCGTAGAACATAAATAATTTCTACTACTCTTAGGCATTTTGATTAAAGGATATGCAGACTAAAGTAACACTTTAACTGAAGAAACTCGTCACAAAACTAACTCCGGATACTGGCTGCCGAGAAGGTGCAAGGAATGTCCCACTCCATTTCCATCTTGAAAGAGCCAGGCAACATGCTTGTGTAAAATACTGTTATCTCGTTATCCGTTGCTCAGAAAGTGGCTTACAAGGGATGTCCAACACACAGGCGAAACCAATTTTGTTCAAGATATTATAAATTATACTTAATTTCAACTGTATATGCTTAAAATATGCTGTTATGTTCAGAATATGCAATACATCCAACAAACGCACAAAATATGCCTTTGCATAAGCGCATATGAAAAAAATCCACAGCCTGCTTCCAGTCTCCGACCGGGTCAGGAATGGAATGAATGAAGCCCCCATCTAGCGGCGAAGATATGAACTGTGCCGGCTGCCGAGGCCTGACGCACTCCTCTGGGGCAATGATTAAATGAATGACAGATGAAATGAAATGATAGTGGAGAGTGTTGCTGGAATGAAATTTTGACAGGGAAAACCAGAGTACCCGGAGAAAAACCTGTCTGCCTCCGTTTTGTCCAGCACAGATCTCACATGGAGTGACCGGGATTTGAATCACGGACCCAGCGGTGAGAGGCCGGCGTGCTGCCGCCTAAGCCACGGAGGCTTTCTTAAGCGCATATGTATTTTCAAAAATCCAGTCCCTACTGATCACTAAATGATGATGATGATGATGATGATAGTTGTTGTTTTAAGGGACCTAACATCTAGGTTATCGGCCACTAATGGTCTGGGTGATAGCGAAAATGACAATGGAATGGAAACCAGAACGAAAATTAAGTGAGACGGAAACTACTTACAAAAAAAGAACTCAGATTGAAACTACTCGCAAAAGGGAGAGCGGTAATACTTACAAAAGGGAATTTAGAACGAAAATACTCACAAGAGGAATAGATTGCAAAATACGCACACAAGGTAGGTTAGGTTCAAAATACGTACAAAAAGCAATGTAGAGTCGAAATACTTACAAAATGCAACTGATATTCAAAATACTTACAAAATTCAAATGAGTTTGAAAATACGTACAAAATGCAATTGAGGTTGAAACACTTACAAAATGCATTTGAAATTCAAAATACTCACAAAAGTTCAACCTCCTATATTGAAGGACTTACTAAAAAGCAATTTAGATTGTCAATCTTGACAAAATGCAATTGAGGTTGAAAACACTTGAAAAATGCAATTTAGATCGAAAAAACTTACAAAATACAACGTAGAATGAAAATACCTACAAAATGGAGTGTAGATTCAAAAATAAAAATAAAAATAAAAATAAAAATAAAAATAAAAATAAAAATAAAAATAAAAATAAAAATAAAAATAAAAATAAAAATAAAAATAAAAATAAAAATAAAAATAAAAATAAAATAAAAATAAAAATAAAAATAAAAATAAAATAAAAATAAAAATAAAAATAAAAATAAAAATAAAAATAAAAATAAAAATAAAAATAAAAATAAAAATAAAAATAGAAATAAAAATTAAAATAAAAATAAAAATAAAAAATAGGAATAAAAATAAAAATAGGAATACAAATAAAAAATTAAAATAACAAAATAAAAAATAAAAATAAAAAATAAAAAAATAAAAAATAACAGATAAAAATAAAAATAAATAAAAAATCACTGAAGCGAATTTAGATACTCGGGGAGCCAATTAACAAAAACAGTGTGGGAATTTTAAATAGAAGAGGATGTATAATGAAAAGAAAACAAGAGGTCTGACACCTCGAAAAAGGAGGGATCAGGAAAGATGAGACAAGGGCCAATTAAGGCGGGAAAGTGAAAGACTCCCTAGGCCTCGGATACCGCAATACCGTCGGGGTCGGAAAAGAACAAGAGTTGACCAAGGGAGGTCGACAGGAAAGAAGACGGAGAGGAGTCCGACACAAGTAAGTGGAAGTAATGCCGGACTCAGCTGGGGTCCCGTGGTCTCCAACCCACGTCTCACTAGATGTGAGCCCCTGGGGGGAATCACTAAATGATGATGGCAGGCAATTTTGTATTGCTATTTGCCGTAAACAAACACACTTTGTTTGCTATAGGCCTCCGGATAAATTTCAAATGACCCCATATTGAACTTGGGACATCCCCGAAGATAAAGTGATGGGTAAACTAGTGATAGCGCTCTGTCATCTTATCTTGGAGGTCACGTGACAACAAAAAATACTGTCAATCTGCCGTTTATATTACAAGTTTTCTGATAAGGTCTGTTTACCAACGCAAACATAACATTGGTCTAAAACGTGTGAGGGAAGAAATCTATCAGTCATATTAAATTGTTATCTAACAGGGTCCCCGGTAGTTCCCCTCGTGAAATTGAATTCACAATGCCACGACGGGTGTACCATATAGTTTTCCACTTTATTTTTTCTACCCAAATGACATACATTACACATCAGTTGTTACGTCCACCTTCTCAACATAATCTCCTTGTAACTTCCTGCACTTTAGCCATCGATGAGTCAGTCTCTCCAGACCTTCCTGAAACCATTTTTTCAGAGTTCTGCGAACCCAGGCCTTGACAGCTGTGTCCAATTCTGCAAAATCCGGAAAACGGCGACCATGCAATGGAAGCATAGGGGCAGTCCTCCGCCAAAGAAATGTCGAACAGTGCCATCAGTTGGCAGGTGAATGGCGACAGTGTTTTGGGACACAAAGGGCATCATCCACATTGACTGGCTGGAATTGGGGGCCACGATTAACAGTGCAGCATATGTGGCAACCCTTAGGTGCTTTCGTCGTGCCATTCAAACTAAACGGCCAGGAAAATGGGCTAAAGGTGTGCTTGTGCAACATGACAATGCCCGCCCCCACAATAGCCGAGAGACCACCACTGCCAGTGGTCAAATGGGATTCACGGTGCTGCCAGATCCACCATACTCTCCCGACTTGGCACCAAGTGATTATCACCTGTTCGAGAACATGAAGAAACCTCTGGACACAGCTGTCAAGGCATGGTACACAGCACTCCGAAAGAATGGTCTCAGGAAGGTCTAGAGAGACTGACACATCGATGGCAAAAGTGCATAAAGTTACAAGGAGATTATGTTGAGAAGGTGGACGTAACAACGGATGTGTAATGTACTTCATTTGGGTAGAAAAAAAAATAAAGTGTGAAACAATAGAGTACGCCCCTCGTATTTCCTTGTTTCGTTGGCGAGAAATACTGCATCATTACCAACTACCTTCCAAACATTGTCATATTCTCTACTCATACAATAGTACAGGACAGCTGCACAGAAAAAAAAATCCTTTTGTTCCAAAAACTGTGCTATGGTTGGCTTTTTGTAAATCGTTAGAAAAGCACAAACAAAGCTTAACTCTGAATTTTAGAATAATTTGCACGATCATTTTGTCGGAAAACTCAAAAAAACATTGAAAAGCGTTTTTCTCTGAATCGACGTATTTTAAAGACAAGTTTTTTAAACAAAAAATTAGATGACATTGTCACCTACAATTCGTCTCATTGAGGTCATGTCATACGTTTTGAAATGCAGAAGCTAGGTGGCGCCAAATTTTCCAAAAAAAGTGTTTTTTCACTTTTTGTCCTAGAAAAAATGATTTGTTCACAAAAGAGCGAGTCAGAAATTTGTTCCTCTCAAAATTGTCTACAACATTTATTGAAACATTTTTTTCCTCCGCCTTACCGTTCGTAAGTTATAGTCTGCCGAAGTGTGAAAATTGTACTATTCAGATGGCACAAAGGTTAATATGTGTACAGTTATGATTGATACGTTGCGATTGAAATAGATATGATTGTTTGAGCTAATTAACAAACACAGCCCGCGTCCTGTTTGACCGAGTCTTAGGCAGCTGTCCGACACCGGTCCCAGTCTAAATTATGCCCACCGCTCTCTCCGCAGTAACAATAGTAGCCTTGACTAGCCAGCGTTGCATTTGCTGCGCTATAACTTTGGAACGGTAAGTCTGAGGAAACAAACGTTTAAATAAATGTTGCAGACAATTTTGAGAGGAACACATTTCTGATTCACTCCCTTGTGAAAAAAATATTTTTTCTAGGACATAAAGTGAAAAAACACTTTTTCTGGAAACTTTGGCGCCACCTAGCTTCTGCATTTCAAAACGTATGACATGCCCACAATGAGACGAATTGTAGGTGACAATGTCCTCTACATTTTTTTTAAAAAATATTTTCTTTAAAATACGTCGATTCAGAGAAAAACGCTTTTCAATGATTTTTGAGTTTTCCGACAACATTATCGTGCAAATTATTCTAAAATTCAGAGTTAAGCTTTTTTTGTGCTTTAATAACGATTTACAAAAAAGCCAACCATAGCACAGTTTTTGGGACAAAACCATTCCAGCTGTACTGTACTAAACATTCAAGTAAAACCTTTGAAGATCCCTTACATCCTCAATCTTAACCCCCTTCCCCTCCTGATCACCCGTTATCACAATCTTTTCCTGCGGTTTTCTCGAGCTTCGTCCCTTGCTATCATCATTGGCATTTGTTACTTGTTGTTGTTAATATTATTTAAGATTTGAAGATTAAGGCTTTCACGGCCCGGAATACAATTAAAATTAAAACTCAGCAATCTTTCTAGGTTTGTGCCGTGTCTTGTGTGGGGTTTAACCTAGGACACCAAGCTGGCTCATCAGCGGACTCTTGGTGTTCATGCCCGGACCCCTACAGGAGTAGCGAACTGCACGCTACCTCTCTTTTTATGAAACGCTCGTGAGCCTCTTTAATGCGAGAACCAAAAGCTCAAGCAGCCATAACCTCCCTATGAAAGCTTCCATACAGATGGTAGGCCTATATTGGCTTTCACGACCTGCGAATTAAAACTCAGCAATTTTTCTAGGTTTGTGCCGTGTATTGTGTGGGCTTTTCTTACTCGCAGTAAAGAGGTGCTCGTGCGCTTCATAAAAAGGAAGGTGGCGCGCAGTTCGCTGATGAGCCAGCTTGGTGTCCTTGGCGAAACCCCACACAAGACGCGGCACAAACCTAGAAAAGGTGCTGAGTTTTAATTCACTTTTGGGATATTGCAGTGTGAAAATAACATTGAAATTCTGAGACGATCGAGAGGAACCTTGCCTCCTATTTCAATAGAATTAATACAATATGGCCAAAGAATGTGTGTCAATGAGCTTAGAAATAACTGGAGAAATTCCTCTGTTCGTCACCAGAGAGCAGCCAGAAGCTACTGTATGGACCTTGGAAGAAAAACGCACCTTATTAATTAGAACGGCGGATAGCGTAGTAATGAAGGAGAAGGAAAAGGGTGCGGGGGAAAATTGAGACTCCTCGAAGAAAGAGGAAGTCCAAATAAGGGGAAATGTGGGGGAAGGATGGATATATAGAAACGGAAACAAAAGGGAAGTGTATCTGTACGATACCCAACGTCATACTGGCTTCGGCGAAAAAACAGATGGAAACTTCTCCTGTGACGAACAATGGAGATCAAATCATGGCCCTGTAGTCATAGAGGAAACCGTACAATGTTTAACTATTAGTGTAAAATGACCCTTTCATGGTTGTATCTTATAAATGAAAATCCGCAGCTTGCTTCAAGTCGACCGGCCAGGTCAGGGAATGGAATGAATGAATCCCTCATCTAGCGGCGAGGATATGAACTGTACCGGCTGCCGAAGCCTGCCGTACTCCCTTGGGGCAATGATTAAATGAATGACAGATGAAATGAAATGATAGTGGAGAGTGATGCTGGAAGGAAATTTGTGACAGGGCAAACAGGAGTAACCGGAGAAAAACCTGTCTGCCTCCGCTTTGTCCAGCACAAATCTCAGTTGGAGTGACCGGAATTAGAACCACGGACCCAGTGGTGAGAGGACGGCGTGCTGCCGCCTAAGCCACGGAGGCACTTTGTATCTTATAAATAAATAAATGAAAAAATAAATAAATAAAAATATTAAATACATAAACAATTCAACTGTTTATGCGAATCTGCGGTAACGTTCTCGTCTACTGACAAGTGAGTCCAAGGTTGCTGGAACAAATCATGGCGCAGTCAGTTAGTATTTGAAGGTGCTTAGATGAGTTTCTGTCGTTAGTATTGGGTATGTATAACTGAAATAGGTTTAGATGGCCTGGGACTTCAAATACGGTACCTTCCTTGCATATACTTGAATGGAGTGGGAAATCCACTCTGTGGATGGCCCCAGTCACCACCGGGATTCCAATCTCTAGTCTCCGGATTTCTAACTTCACTATTCAATCAACATTGTGGGGGTTTGAAGCCATTTTTCACTGTTGCCTAAGTAAACAAAAGTTTGGTGCTTTTCAGTCGGTCAACACGAATTTTTCCCAAGAGCTGGGTTATGCCCTAATCCTGCAATAAATTACATAAGATTAATACATACACTAGGATGACCAGTTTCGATCGTCAAGCGATCATCATCAGATCCATTATACTTAGGCCATGACGAATAGGAGAAAGTGAGAAGACTCCTGAAGTTCAAGCGCGCCACGCTAGGCAGCGCTAGAGTGGGCAAGTTCCACACTGCCGGGGTCAGCTGGTCTTAGGGATGGTGCTAAGGGAAACGAATTACTTTGTAACTAATACTCTTTTAAAAAGTAATTAGCGGTTACAATTAAAATCGCATGGCAGGGCACAATGGAAATTATAATACATGGAAACAAGAACTACGATCTTCATTACATGTTACGGAATGCACAGATTCCTGGAGTATACAGTCGGAGAAAGCCCAGATCTTTCTCGTAACATCTGCAGGATTAAGGATGTGAGGTTGTAGAGAGCTTGTCTTGCCACTGACTCCTAACGAATTCCTAGCCTTTTTATTTGATTGATTACCATCACAAGTGAAGCCAGCCACC
This sequence comes from Meconema thalassinum, assembly GCA_946902985.2. NCBI lineage: Eukaryota > Metazoa > Arthropoda > Insecta > Orthoptera > Tettigoniidae > Meconema > Meconema thalassinum. The sequence goes on from OX336391.1 coordinate 168,337,447, forward strand.
CTCGCCCCAGCCTCTTCTAACTGCAAAATCACCTGTATTAGAATTTTTGCGAGAATGTCCCTTGGAGTAGCATTTCTGCTTGCATAAACAGCAACTGGCTGCACCCAATTATGCATGAAAGGAACGAACATGAACACTAGAGCGTGACTTGCAAGTACGTTCTTCTGGAGGTCAGGTGAGTGTTCACCTAAATCAACTCATCCATCTACTTGATCAGAAAAGCTATTTAACTCAATTTCTTCTCTTAGCTTCTCTTCTTCGGAAATTACAATACCGTAACGTGAATTAGCATTCTTTTCTTCCTTAAAATAGTCTGAAATAGCATTTATACTATGCGTATTAACAGGGGCGGATCTAGGGGAGGGTGAGGGGGGCGACCGCCCAGGGTCCCGCGGTCCGGGGGGCCCCACGCCATGGATTGTTTTAAATTTAATTGATTAATTAATTATACTTTTCAAACTAATTTATAATTCATATTCTTTTTTTTTTTTCAGTGCAGCTATGACCACCCGTGACCGTTTAGCAAGTTTAGAATTCAGTGAAACGATAGGAGACTTTAGCCGGGGAAAAGGTCGCGAAGTAATATTTTAATATTTCATAGTTTACATAATCTTCTTCAAGGGGACTTAAAGGTTTCTTTCATATTATTAAAACAATGTACTGTAGTGTATTCAAAATATTGTAACTATTTTTTTAATTATTATTATTACAAAACTATTTTCCATTTTTAGCCTATTTTCAATTATGAAAAAAAAAATAGCCTTATGAGATCACCTTTTGTCCGTGTGTGTGTGCGTGTGTGTGTGTGAGAGAGGAGTGTATGTGTGTGTCCCCCTAATAACTTCTAAACGGCTGGAGTGATTTTGATGAAACTCGGCAAGTTCACAGCACTATTCCGGACGACCCCGACCGTGTCCTTCAAATTTTGTTACGTCTCACCAATCCAGCATGGCGGCTGTGCGAAATATGTTACCAGCATTCAATATCTCCGAAACTATTCCCGATATCACCCTGGATTTTTTTACGGTGATAAAGAGAACTACTAGAAGTTCACCTATGTGACTTTTGAGAACCTGGTAAGTACAAAACCAACATGGCATCCACGCGAATTTGGGACTTTTAAATAGACGTTTCTCGCGATTTAACCAACCAAACGCAATAAAACTTGGTACACTATATGTTTATACACATTGTAATGCACCGACATCTAACTTTGTTCAATTGTTTACATGACCACAAGATGGCGGATGTGCGAAATATTTCACCGGCATTCTATATCTCTGAAACTATTAGCGGTATCACCCTAAAGTTTGTACGGAGATAAAGGGCACTACTGGAAATACATCTATAAGACTTTCAAAAACCGGTTAACTAAAAAACGAACATGGCGGCCAAGCGAATTTGAAAATTTTAAATAGACCTTTCTCGCGATTTAATGTTCCAAACGCAATGAAATCTGTTACAGGAAATGTTTATACACATTGTAATACATTGGTATCTAATTTGGTTCAATTGTTTACATAACCTCAAGATGGCGACTTTGCGAATTTTAAAATTAAGTTTTTATTTCTTGTGTCGTAATCATGCGATCGATGTGAAAGTTTGAATAAAGAACCTACGCAATAATTTTCCTTTAATGGTACATGACTCTATGGACTATACATTTAACAATCCAACATATTGACCATCCGAAATATTTAGTCGGCTCTGAATATCTACGAATCTATTATAGCAATCAAAATGATTTTTTATGTTCATAGGGGCTATGAGCATATGTTCACCTATAGGACTTTAAATAACCTGGTGATCACAAATCTAAGATGGCGGTGACGCGAAGTATAAATATTCACATGGAGGTTTCTCGCAATTTAACCATCCGACTGCAGTTAAACTTGGTACAGTAAATCCTTGTACGAATGTTAATACATGAAATGAAAATCCACAGCCTGCTTCCAGTCTCCGACCGGGTCAGGAAGGGAATGAATGAAGCCCCCATCTAGCGGCGAGGATATGGACTGTGCCGGCTGCCGAGGCCTGACGCACTCCTCTGGGGCAATAATTAAATGAATGACAGATGAAATGAAATGATAGTGGAGAGTGTTGCTGGAATGAAATTTTGACAGGGAAAACCGGAGTACCCGGAGAAAAACCTGTCTGTCTCCGTTCTGTCCAGCACAGATCTCACATGGAGTGACCGGGATTTGAACCACGGACCCAGCGGTGAGAGGCCGGCGTGCTGCCGCCTAAGCCACGGAGGCTTACGAATGTTAATACACTGGCATCTAATTTATTTCAATTGTTTCCATAACCACAAGATGGCAGCTGTGCGAAATTTTAAAATCTCGTTGTTACTTCTTGTGTCCTAATCATGCGATTGAAGTTTGAATGCTACACGTACACAATAATCTTCATGTAACAGTACATAATTCTAGGACCTACATATATAAAATCCAAAATGGCGACCATCCGAAATATTTAGTCGGTTCTCAATATCTACAAATCTATTACAGCAATCAAACTGAAATTTTGTATGTAGATAGAGGCAATTAACATAACTAGGATATATGAAAATAGGCTGTATAGTTCTTCACGGAACTACTTGTTTTTCTTTTTTTCCTATTGTTTTGGGCCCCACCTTATATCGCCCAGGGCCCCGCAAGGCCTGGATCCGCCACTGCGTATTAACTCCATAAGGGCACTCAAGTCCTTTACAAAGTTTTCTCAAGTGACTTTCTGAAGGCAGAGGCAAGAGATTATGTCAGCGACAATGACGGAATCCTTTCGGTGATTTTATTCTCAACAATAAACAATCTAAAATGATTTCATTGCTGTACCTCATTCCATTGGGAGATTTTTCCTGGCATTTCTTGAGCATAGTGTCTATTATCATCTTGTCCTTCTTGCTAAGGTGTTCGTTATCTTTGTAATTAAATGCCTGTGAATTTCGAACCTGCTTCTCCAGCAAATTAATTCTCGATTTTGCTGAGTTGAGGCAGGATCTAACGCGAATTAAATTACGGTTAGCATTCTTTAGGCGCCTTTTGAGTAATATTATAGTCTTTTCAGCATCAGTAAGTACACTAGAATGACCCAAATTCTTATCAACATTGGACTGACCTTTTAATGCCTCATTCGTTGCTCCACTCCCATCTTCAATCTCCTTTTTCTGGTGGTGTCGAGATTCTTTTTCCTGTTGGGAGCTTTACGGGACTTATTCTCACTACTTCGGTAAATTAGGGAAGAAATGAGGCACTGCTCCAGGACGTAACTTCCACCACACACGAGAGATTTCCACTTCATCACCATTCACTATAAAATTACCTGATTTTTCTATAGAATCATCTGAGAAATTAATTTGACAAATTCTAATACTTCGCGTTAACTCCGTATCCATTTGTGGAATAGCTCTGGCCTATTTTTCAAATTGATTTGTATTCTTCGGTGGTGAAAAAAAATCGTATATAGTCACCTATTCTACCATACCCTGACTTACAGCCAGGCAAAAAACAGTACGGCATGTTGAATTATTAAATTAACAAAGCCGCATAAGAAATATGTTTGAAGTTCACAACATAAAACGCTGATGTACACAAGACACAATTAACTGAATTTAAGAACTGAATGCAAAGAAAATTCAATTTAATTCACACAAATATCTCACACAGTAACTTCTCGCTCACTTTTCTAAGACCCGGCTCGACCCAACAACAGGACACGTTGTTGGACATTATCGCTTGCAGTGCTTGTAGCGGCGGGACCACAAACTACCGTGCTATAATGGCGGAGTCCTCACACTAGGTCCTTCTATTCGTCATGCTTAGGCTATAATATCTATGTTTGAGAATACAGGTGAAAAATATTTACAATATGTACAATTATTTAGTTGCAGTATTGGTAATGCAACTGTCAGTGTATGCTAAATGTAGTATATCTAATGTTAGGTGAAATGCTAAAATGGTGCTAGATATCTGGAGTTTGTCTGTTTGGGGTGATTATATGCTTGTAAAAAATCAACTATGGTTATACTGTAATAATACAGGCTGATACTTATCCGGTTGTCTTCCTAGCTGGGACTTCGAGCAGTTTCGTGTTCACTCTAGCACCAGTTGTGGTCGATTGAACCCGGGTGTTAACTGGACGAAACTGGTTTTTCCTTTCTCCCCTCTTTGTTCCTTTGTTCTGTCTGAGGTCAGTGCAATGTTTATTTGTGTGACGTTGCCAAATCTAGATAATAATAATAATGTTATTGGTTTTACGCCCCTTTTAACTACACTGGCTTTTAGAGACGCCGGGGTGCCGGAATTTTGCCCCGAAGGGGATCTTTAACGTGCCAGTAAATGTACTGACACGGCTCCCTCGCATTTGCGCACCCTCAAATGCCAGCTGACTGCGCCAGGTTTCGAACCTGCAACCTTGGGCTCAGCAAGCGAGAACGTTACCCCTGAGCCACGCAGCCAAAATCTAGATAAGAATGTATGTATAAACATTGCACTGACCTCAGACAGATCATAGGAACAAAGGGGGGAGAAAGGAAAACCCAGTTTCGTCCAGTTAACACCCGGGTTCAGCCGACCACAACTGGTGCTAGAGTGAACACGAAACTGCTCGAAGTCCCAGCCAGGAAGACAAACGGATAAATATCAGCCTGTATTATTACAGTATAACCATAGTTGATTTTTTACAAGCATATAATCACCCCAAACAGACAAACTCCAGATTTCTTTCACCATTTTAGCATTTCACCTAACATTAGATATACTACATTTAGCATACTCTGACAGTTGCATTACCAATACTGCAACTAAATAATTGAACACATTGTAAATATTTTTCACCTGTATTCTCAAACATAGATGTTATAGCCTAAGTATAATGGATCTGATGATAATCGCTTGACGATCGAAACTGGTCATCCTAGTGTATTTATTAATCTCATTTAATTTATTGCAGGATTAGGGCATAACCCAGCTCTTTTTGAAAAAAAAAATCGTGTTGACCGACTGAAAAGCACCAATCTTTTGTTTTGTTTTGCTATTCAATCAAGTTGTGTGACCTAACAGCTACGATGCTGAGCAGTTAAAATAGCATTTTGTTTGGTAGCAAGATCCTACTGCCTCCGCTGAATATTATTCCTACGTGCAATCCTGGGGACTATAATAACTTTCAACCATCACATCAAGGACCGTTAGTGACTATATTAAAATATTATTTCAATACACCTCGTATCCTTGATAAGAGCAGACTAACCTCGCCTCTGTAATTAGACAGAGTAAACATACATTTACTAGACTTGAGGGTCGGATAAACGGCATCACCCTTTGCGTTCAAAGAAGCAGAGGAACGAGCCAAACTTCATAAATCTCTCTCCAAGACACCTGTTTCCGTATCTCTTCTGGTTACACAATTTAAAAGAGCGGCGTGAACTCCTGTGGTGTTCAACACGTGAGCATATCGTGTGGACCATGATTTACTTTTTCTTGCAAGGTCACAGCCACCCACTCCCCAGAATTACTTTTAGCCTATTTCCATTTATGAAAAAAAAAAAAATAGGCTTATGAGATCACCTTTTGTCCGTGTGTCGGTCTGTGTGTGCGTGTGTGATTAGTGTGTGTGTGTGTGTGTCCCTAATAAAATCTAAATGGCTGGAGCGATTTCAATGTCACCGGACGACCCCGACCGTACCCTTCAAATTTTGTTACATCTCACCAATCCAACATGGCGGCTGTGCGAATTATTTCACCAACATTTAATATATCCGAAACTATAACCGATAACAATCTGAAATTTTGTACGGTGATAAAGGGAACAGCTAGAATATCACCTATGTGACTTTTGAAAACCTGGTAACTACAGAACCAACATGGCGGCCAAGCGAAGTTGCGACTTTTAAATAGACGTTTCTCGCGATTTAACCAACCAAACGCAATGAAACTTGGTACAGTATATGTTTATACACTTTGCATTGCACTGACATCTAACTTCGTTCAATTGTTTACATAACCTCGAGATGGCGGCTGTGAAAATTTTAAAATTAAGTTTTATTTCTTGTGTCGTAATCATGCGATTGAAGTGAAAGTTCGAATAATGAACCTACGCAATAATTTTCCTTTAATGGTACATGACTCGATGGTCTATGCATATAACAATCCAACATGGCGACCATCCGAAATATTTACACGGTTCTCAATATCTACGAATCTATTACAGCAATCAAACTGTTCTTTTTTAATGTTCATAAGGGCTATGAACATAAGTTCTCCTATAGGATTTGGTGATCACAAATCCAACATGGCGGCGACACGAAGCATAAATATTCACATGGACGTTTCTCGCAATTTAACCATCCGAGTGCAGTGAAACTTGGTACAGTAAATCCTTATACAAATGTTAATCCACTGGCATCTAATTTATTTTAATTGTTTCCATAACTACAAGATGGCAGCTGTGCAAAATTTTAAAATCTCGTTTTTACTTCTTGTGTCCTAATCATGCGATTGAAGTTTGAATACTACACGTACACAATAATCTTCATGTAACAGTACATACCTCTAAGACCTACATACTGTATATAAAAATTCAACATGGCGACCATTCGCAATATTTAGTCGGTTCTAAACATCTACGAATCTATTACAGCAATCAAACTGATATTTTGTATGTTGATAGAGGCAATTAACATAAGTAGGATGTATGAAAATAGGCTTTATATTTCTTCCCGGAACTACTTGTTTTCTTTTATAGTATGCGCCGACAAGGGTCCACAATCTATATTAATTCAGGGTCAAATTACAATTAATGTCATCTCTTCTCTTCTCTACCCCTTCTCTTCTCTTCTCTTCTCTTCCCCATCTCTTCTCTTCTCTACCCCTTCTCTTCTCTTCTCTTCTCTTCCCCATCTCTTCTCTTCTCTACCCATTCTCTTCTCTTCTCTACCCCTTCTCTTCTCTTCTCTTCTCTTCCCTTCCCTTCTCTTCTCGTTGACGCCTACTGCTCTTATCGCATAAGTTTAGTGCGAGAGATTTCGGATTTTGAAGTAGCCTACTGTAACATTTTTAATGAGTTAACTAAACGTGGTGTTGACTATTGTGGTTCAATAAAACAAACATGATATGAATAAATAATATACACTGTGGTGTGACCTTACCTGTGATAGTGTAATATAATAAGTTGTTGAGCGCCAGATTCCTATTTAAGATAGTGAATCGAAATTTATTGATTTAACCTCGGCTATCAGCAGTAGAGTCGAGAACCACTTACCCGGGCCGTAGTGAGACAAAGTCATCTAACCAATCCAGTATTTAATCAAGGAGTATGATTGCCTTAAAGTACTAACTACAATGAAAGAAATAGGCATTACGTTGAAGAGAATGAATTTATTAAATGCAAAAACAAAATATTAATAAAACAGAATAGTGATAGTCACACAATTGAATTTAAAATTACTCAATGCGGCAATTAATTATTTAAAAGAAAATGAATATTAAAATGAATTGAAAGTTAAATGAAGTTAAATTATAATAGAGACGATAGTTTTATTGAATTGTTGGCTCACCCAGTCGAAGATTCGTCATATTTAAGAAATGATCGATGATCTCGATGTTACGTCGCTTATGTTTAAAAAAATGATGTGATATCTCATTTACTATGAAATATCCTCATTAAGTACGTTGCCATCTGTAGAAAGACTCTTGATCAGGGATATAACCCATTATGTATTGATATAGATGTTGGCAAGACATCGTTCAGTGTCGACTCTCGGTGCTGAGTCCATTAGGACCCAGAAAGCAAGGTTACAACTTCCTTACTTCATTAAGAGCTGTAGATCAATGCCATTCTTGTCCGATGTTGCAGGTACAAATACTAATGACTTCCTTGTCACGTGGTGTCACAGCTTCCCTCTCTATTAGCCTTCTCCATTCTTGACTCATAACTTGCAATATATATTGACGCGTATATACCGTAGAAAATGGCGTGTTGGTTACACCATAGTGGGTTTCTTAACATCTCAGGAAAATGACGCAGTTTGCCGTGGTGAAATTCTTACTACGTCGTTCAGTTTGTGACGCACAGGGTTAGTCCATATCGCCAGTCTTGTTGCAATATATAATACTTCGTCTCTTTACAAGTAATTGTTAATAAAAATCTAATTGAATATAATAATCAAAACCGCTTACAATTATCTGATATAAAAATCATCTCATGGATGTACTAGTTAATAATAATAATAATAACATGATAATAAATGAATAACCCTTTAAATATAACAGCTATGGGATCGAATCGTTACAATCGCCCCTGGTATAAATAATTTAAAATAAAATGTAACATTATTTATATCACTACACATCCTACACAAATGAATACAAATTTAAATATTAATACCCCCATAACGACAACATACAAATAATACCCTTCAACAATACATAAAAATATACAAGAACATACTCTTTTCACTTTACATATTTGTACTATCATTTCTCATTCTTCCAAATGTTCATAATGTTCATTCTTCTTTATGTATGTTGTAAAAAAAATATACATATAAAATGCCCTTCACTTTTATTTTTGACATATATGTCAACGCTGCACTCGTTTATATTTCGGTGATCGTATGCATGACATACAATTTTGGCTTCATCTCTTTTGAACGTAGTTTTTGTATATCAGTCTGGCGTAGAAGTACATTGTTGTAATACCAGCTGATTAACCCATAATAATTATTACAGCACACGATAATAGGATGCAAACAATACAATATTCCTTTCGTCTTTATAAAGGGATTACTCAAATGCAGTAAAATTTCAATAATTGAAGAAAAAAATAACTTAGCAAGATACCTAAGGCAATTCCTATTTCAGTGCATATGTCATACATGTAAATATTTCCCCAAATACATAATGACATCGAAATACCTCAAAGCAGTTATTAAACAGTTCATTTAAATATCCAAGTTACTACTCACCTGCCTTCGTGGCTTAATTCTTTCTTAGGCCACGGCCGCCTCCTTCCAAATTAATACTTCCTAAGTCTCCACGACTTCTTAACTTCTCATAAAACCATAATTCCTCTTTACTACTTCTCGAAAACAATAACTTGAATTTTCAAAATCACCAATAAACATAAAATCTGACTTCTCGTTCACTTTATAAAATTTAACTTAGCGTCAAGATATAACTTTACCGTAACGTCATTCCTTACTTACCATAACAAAATGATTAAGACTTGGACAAAATACTACTCAATACCTGAATTACGTATATCACTAAACTATTTCACAAAAACACATGACAAACTCCTCGGAATAAATATTTCGTTCCACAAAATATTAATGCTCTTATACTTTGAACTTAGTCTATTCATGATTTGACTTTTTGCTGAATGCCTAAAAACCCCCCTTAGTTTTCTCTCAAAACTCTTAATTAAGTACCGTGTCCTCCAAACACCACTTCCTACTTGTTCTGACCGCCTGGACTATAGCTCACACTTGCTATACCAGAATCTCTCAAAACTCATCGTGACATCACACGTCACATACAAAAAAACCTCCCCTATTCGTGGTATAATCCCACTTCTTCTTACTGTTACAGGTCACCTCTTACTGACCAATAACACATTAAATTTCAGCTAAAAAAAAAATCTTACATGCTTCGACTAACTCCTTGGAATAATAACATCACCCTTTGCTTTCCTAACTATTGTCTTCCTCAAATAATGACAGTGTTCCAGTTGACAGTCAATAACACTGACACTCATAATTAGCAAATATTCTCCCATAATCACTTCATAAAGCAAGTTCTGAGTTCTAACACAGTTCAGATACTTTCTTCTCTATCAAATTAAATGCGTAACTTACACCTGCCTTTAATTGTAACTTCATTATTACCCCTTAGGTATACACTTATCTTACCAACTTATTCTTCCTTCAAAATATTAACTTATCTTTACTAACTCCGTATGACATAAATAAAACTTAATTTCTCGTCTACTAAAAAAATGATTTATCTTTAAATCCTCAAACGTCGAATTATAACAAATTCCTTTCAATATTAGTAAATATTATGTCAACCTTTTAATTATTACTATTATCTTTACTTTAACCTGTATGTAGGACAACAATCTACCACATCATTATTTCGTTATTATTCATCAGTAACTTTTTACTAAAAGTGGTTTAGCTCGATAACAAGCCTTGTAATATCTTTAAAACGTGCGTAACTGTAACTAAAACTTGGACAATCTTACCTTTGTAATCTCTTATTACCTTGTGTGCATACATCCATATATACTTTAAAAAAAACTCCCTTATTAACTTCACGTAGTCCCGTAGATACCATAAAAAAATAATTATTGCTCAACGGAATATACCTCGCTGACCTACTTCATCTTACCAAAAACTTCCTCCAACCTACTTCATTTGGCATCTTACCAAAAACTTCCTCAAAAAACAACTTCATTTGGCATCTTACCAAAACTTCCTCCTTAAAAAACTTCATTTGGCATCTTACCAAAACTTTAAAACCACATTGCTCAACGGCATTACCTTCGTTGGCCTACTTCTTCAAACTCACGTCCATTTACGTGAAAATACACACATACACACACACATATCTGTCAACAAGTACCAGATGTCCTAATTAGTTACTACTTCCTCATTTCAACCCGATGTTGGTTAATTCATACAACGCATTACCATTAACAATTCTAAACCACTTATAAATTTCTCAAAATATATCCACTGATGACCTCGCTGTCCTCAAAATGAAACTTCTTTATTAAATCAATACCTAATTCTTCAACTCATTCGTTTTATTACCACTGTATCATCTGATCTTCACTCACTTTTGAATTAAATCTTTATTACCATTATATTCTTAATTATGGTTGCCATAATAATTATTACTTTCTTTCGATTACTTACCTATGTAATAACCTTCCTACTTTTAAAATTTAATTCTTACTTCATCCAACTTACCTGCAGTTTAAGGACCTACATTCAACTTACCTGCATTGCTCAATAGCACGACAACCTCTGTCTTCAAAATTAAATAATTTTAGTCAATCTAAATCAATAAGCGTAGGCACTACGCGCCCCTTACCATCCTAACTTCACGACTGAATTAAAATTACACACAGCAGGTTCCTTATCTACCTCTGTTAAATCCTATTAAACTTCATTACTTAATATTTAAGTCATGCGGAACAGTAACTATCGGTAATATAAATTTACATAAATACGTTCACTGGCATTTCACCGTTCTTACCACATTCATCTTCAATTCTATCTTTAACTAGAATTCCACATAATTCCTTCCGTGTTACATTAGTTTCTACTTCCTCTGTACTACATTCATCCATAGTAACACAGTACTTCGGCTTTCCCCCTCTCACATCCCCAAGTCTGGCTAATTCAGTACGCCACTGCACGTCATATGCTTTCTTTCTCTCTCTCATCTTGATTTCTTTCTCCTCTAGCAACTTAATTCTCTTTTCTTTCATTTTACTTCTAAAATATCTACCTACATGTCTTCCCTTCACTTCTCCACTACTAATATTTAATTTTCTCTTTAGCCGTTGCCCATTGCTTCTCCTCTTATCTATCTCTCTCCTCCTCTTAACCTGTTTACTAATTATGTTTTTCTGACTATGACTTAACGCACGCTTCTCTGCCACTAATAATTTCATATTAACTTCCTCTATCACAGGACTAAATTCTTCCCTAGTTTGCCTATCTAACTTATCTATGATTGTCTGCATCTTAATCTCTTGGGTGCTTAGTACTTTCTTTATCTTACCTACTTCTATCCCTATCTTTTCTCTCATCTTCTTCACTTCTTTTTCGCTACATTCTATAGTCTCTTCTACAGCTATCCTGCGTTCATCTAAAATCTCCTTCAACTCTACTATGCTTTCTCCTACTATCTCCTCTGACGCTAATCTATTTTCACCTAAAATCTCGTCTGACTCTAATCTGATTTCACCTAAAATCTCCGCTAATTCCAATTTGCTTTCACCTAAAATCTCGTCTGACTCCATTCTACTTTCAATTATAGTCTCCTTACAGGCTGTCTTTACTGATTCTACTGCAGTTTCCCCTAAAGTCTCTACCACCTGCCTAGTTTCCACTTCTACCAATTTGCTAAAACTTTCACCTTGAGTTGCTATTTTCTCTTCAATCACAGTTACTATTCTTTCCTGAATCCTACTTTCTGCTGCTTCTAATTTCTTATCTACTGTCTTAATAATATCTTTAGCCTTCATCTCTACCTCCTCCTTAATTTCACCTCTGATTTCCTGTTTCACCCCCTGAATACTCTCCTGTAGCATATCATACTTCATACTTAATTCTCTATTCATCGTTTCCACAATATCTAGTTTTACATTATTCTCTTCCAGCTTCTGATTTATTTTACTCATATCTTGATTTAGCCTACCCATCTCTTCTCTCATCTCCTTACTATTTTTATTCATATCTTTATCTAATTTCTCAAATTTACCATTGAATTCCAAATAATTTCTTTTATTCTCTTCACTATTTGTATTCATATCTTTATCTAATTTCTCAAATTTACCATTGAATTCCAAATAATTTCTTTTATTCTCTTCACTATTTTTATTCATATCTTTATCTAATTTCTCAAATTTACCATTGAATTCCAAATAATTTCTTTTATTCTCTTCACTATTTTTATTCATATCTTTATCTAATTTCTCAAATTTATCATTGAATTCCTTCCTACTTTCTAAATTATCTTTCTTATTCTCTTCCATATTTTGATTTAGCCTACCAATATTTTCTTTCATCTCCCTACTATTTTTATTCATCTCCTGACTATTTTTATTCATCTCCCTCAAGATATCAGCTAATGAAATTTCATGGACCTCTAAGGACTTCTGTTTCTCCTGACTACCACTAGTCTCAGGATGTACCTCTGTATTCGTCTCGAGATTTTCCTCTGAATTCATGTCAGGGTTAACCTCAGGATTATTTTCAGGATTACTCCCAGGATTATTCTCAAGATTTACCTCCGACATCTTGGTATTATTCTCTACGCTCTCAACATCGCTACCGCTATCAACCTCCTTATAATTAACTTTCTTGACTGCATCCCTACTTCTCAACTGCCTCTGTTCCTCCTCCGACATCTCGAAGTACACCGTATAACAATTGCCCTTCCAAAATTTCACTTCACTTCACTGTCCCCCAAAAGCACTGACAATTTGCACTGAAATTATACACTCCTCTGACTAAATACCGAATGGTTTTCGTGTCCTACTTTGTGGCGCCAAATGTAACATTTTTAATGTAGTTAACTAAACGTGGTGTTGACTATTGTGGTTCAATAAAACAAACATGATATGAATAAATAATATACACTCTGGTGTGACCTTACCTGTGATAGTGTAATATAATAAGTTGTTGAGCGCCAGATTCCTATTTAAGATAGTGAATCGAAATTTATTGATTTAACCTCGGCTATCAGCAGTAGAGTCGAGAACCACTTACCCGGGCCGTAGTGAGACAAAGTCATCTAACCAATCCAGTATTTAATCAAGGAGTATGATTGCCTTAAAGTACTAACTACAATGAAAGAAATAGGCATTACGTTGAAGAGAATGAATTTATTAAATGCAAAAACAAAATATTAATAAAACAGAATAGTGATAGTCACACAATTGAATTTAAAATTACTCAATGCGGCAATTAATTATTTAAAAGAAAATGAATATTAAAATGAATTGAAAGTTAAATGAAGTTAAATTATAATAGAGACGATAGTTTTATTGAATTGTTGGCTCACCCAGTCGAAGATTCGTCATATTTAAGAAATGATCGATGATCTCGATGTTACGTCGCTTATGTTTAAAAAAATGATGTGATATCTCATTTACTATGAAATATCCTCATTAAGTACGTTGCCATCTGTAGAAAGACTCTTGATCAGGGATATAACCCATTATGTATTGATATAGATGTCGGCAAGACATCGTTCAGTGTCGACTCTCGGTGCTCAGTCCATTAGGACCCAGAAAGCAAGGTTACAACTTCCTTACTTCATTAAGAGCTGTAGATCAATGCCATTCTTGTCCGATGTTGCAGGTACAAATACTAATGACTTCCTTGTCACGTGGTGTCACAGCTTCCCTCTCTATTAGCCTTCTCCATTCTTGACTCATAACTTGCAATATATATTGACGCGTATATACCGTAGAAAATGGCGTGTTGGTTACACCATAGTGGGTTTCTTAACATCTCAGGAAAATGACGCAGTTTGCCGTGGTGAAATTCTTACTACGTCGTTCAGTTTGTGACGCACAGGGTTAGTCCATATCGCCAGTCTTGTTGCAATATATAATACTTCGTCTCTTTACAAGTAATTGTTAATAAAAATCTAATTGAATATAATAATCAAAACCGCTTACAATTATCTGATATAAAAATCATCTCATGGATGTACTAGTTAATAATAATAATAATAACATGATAATAAATGAATAACCCTTTAAATATAACAGCTATGGGATCGAATCGTTACACTACCAATGGCTGTTCTCAGTGACAATGCATGTAAGAGGACATAAAACTTGAGTACGTAAGGCAGAGTTTCCAGATTTCCCGAGTTTTGCGGGATTACCCTAAATTTAGAGAAAGTAAGTAACAATTTCCTGCTTCCTGAATAAAACTATCAATTTCTAGCTTTCCTCTCTTCAAAATATAATGTTTTAAAAGGTAAATTTCAACAGTATTAATTCTTCACAGTTGATAATATTCTAGATAAACATAAACAAACCCTAACCCCCAGGCACTACAGGCCATAAAGGGCCCAGGCCTACTACGCACCCGCAGCCCAGCCATTTGGCCTGCAGATTATGGGGTGCGCGTGATGCCCTTGGCCGTTAATCATCGTCTCTGTTATCGGGGCGCTATCTCACTGTCAGACAGCTACTCAATTGTCCTCACGAGACTAAGTGTGCCCCGTTCCAGACCTCACGTCAGTTTCTAAAATACCTGATGGAGCCGGGAATCGAACCCGGGGCCGGCTTATACAAACATGCCGTGTTCACTAATTGATCTTTGCTACGACAGTAACGTCATGAGACAGAAATCCGAATATTTAATTTGAATTTATGCTGTTAAAAATTACCCTTTTTATCTTTATGAAACTGGGCATTCCAGTAGCTAGGACATGTGAATAGCCTCATTTAGTTTATTCAACAATGCGATAAACTGAAAATGCCGGTGTTCTTGGCCATGCAAATCCAAATATTCCATCTTTTAGGTGCTTCCATAGCGACCTAATCAGTGCTAAAGGAGCTAAAATCGCTTGGCTCTATTAGGCAAGAATGCACCTCATAGATGGGACATAGCAAGGAGTACTTGCTATCCCGCAAGAGGTCCAGACAACGTGCACTGACGTCTACTGACGAGTCCAATCGGAACTTCAGGGCATCACACCGGCCAAGACACAGTAAATTACTTTTAAAAATTGCTGTAGTTCCTAATTTTCATTTTAAGTACGGTATATAGGTAATTTCTCTTAACATTACATAATCAATCTGGCAATCTGGAAGACATTCATCACAGTTACGACAGCAGACATACTCCATTACGTCGACAGGAGAGTTTTATGCCAGCTGTAAACGTTGAGTCATAATAGAAAGGAAGCTTTACGCCTTGCCTTGAGTTCTCTCTCGGAGCTCTAGACTCTAGAGTTTAAGTAACGCCAATCGACAGCTTCGCTTGCTCGTAAATGAGGTTCTTAACTAAAAGTACTACCTCGTGTTCATTGAAGTATCTTTCTCACGCTCAGCTTCTGCCTGCCAACATGGTTCAAATGTTTTCGCAACAATATCATCAAACACAAGAAAATTAAGATCAGGGTCATTCCACAGAATTTAGTCAAAGTACTAGCAGCTTCCTAATGTGTCATCATAGGTTTTTCTCCCGCAGTGACAAGTTACAGCGTTGTCGGGCGAGTTAACGCCCACGAGATTCCCCTATAAGTAGGCTATGTTATGTGTTTAAAATATATCTGCCTGCTACGGAAAGAATTACAAACATTCTATCTTCAAAAACATAAGTAGGAGATACATTTTATCAAAAACTGGTAACTACAAAACCAACATGGCGGCCAAGCGAAGTTGCGACTTTTAAATAGACGTTTCTCGCGATTTAACCAACCAAACTCAATGAAACTTGGTACAGTATATGTTTATACACATTGTAATGCACCGACATCTAACTTCGTTCAATTGTTTACATAACTTCAAGATGGCGGCTGTGCGAATTTTAAAATTAAGTGTTTATTTCTTGTATTGCAATAATGCGATCGAAGTGAAAGTTTGAATAATGAACCTACGAAATAATTTTCCTTTAGTGGTACATAACTCTATGACCTATACATATAACAATCCAACATGGCGACCATCCGAAATATTTGGACGGTTCTCAATATCTACGAACCTATTACAGCAATCAACCTGATTCTTTTATGTTCATAGGGGTTATGAACATAAGTTCACATTTCAATAACCTGGTGAGCACTAATCAAACAAGGCGGCGACGCGAAATAAAAATATTTAAATGGACATTTCTCGCAATTTTACCATCGGAGTGCAGTGACACTCGGTACAGTATTTGCTTATACAAATGTTAATCCACTGGCATCTAATTTATTTCAATTATGTCCATAACCACAAGATGGCAGCTGTGCGAAAGTTTAAATTCTCGTTTTTACTTCTTGTGTCCTAATCATGCGATTGAAGTTTGAATACTATACGTACACAATAATCGTCTTGTAACAATACATAACTCTAAGACCTACATATATAAAAATCCAACATGGCGACATTCCGAAAAATTTAGTCGGTTGTCAATATCTATGAATCTATTACAGCAATCAAACTGAAATTTTGATAGTGGCAATTAACATAAGTAGGATAGGCCTATATGAAAACAAGATGTTCAGTAAAGAACATATAGCCTACTTTCTCCTTAATGTATGAGTATAGTTATAACTCGTTGTTATTATCAAAGAGTATAATAGAATCATTTCTTGGTTGAAGACCTTAGAAACTATTTACCTCTAACAAACGCCACAACCTAGAAAAAAGCTACTACCATCATTGAAGAAAGATAGATAAGAAGGATCTCAAGAATGTTATGGATCTGGAGACATAATCGACCGGACTGGTTGCGTGGCTCAGCGGTAACGTTCTCGCTTGCTGGGCCCTAGGTTGCAGGTTCGTATCCTGGCGCAGTCAGCTGGCATTTGAGGGTGCACAAATGCGAGGGAGCCGTGTCAGTAGATTTAGTGGCACGTTAAAGATCCCCTTCGGGCCTTAATTCCGGCACCCCGGCGTATCTAAAAGCAGCAGTAGTTAAAAGGGACGTAAAACAAATAACATTATTATTATTGTTATTATTACATAATCGACCTGCCGTGGGCAACATCCAACTTTGAGTTGAGGCATGTCTTTACACGTCTGGTTGTGCATGGCTTTCACAGCCCTAATTGAATTAACAAATCTTTCCATTACCCTACAGAGTCGTGTGTATACAAACTATGTGGATATTTTCGATTGCTATTTGCCTGAAATAAAAGTATTAATTAATAACCTGAACTAGCACCAACGGCTAGAATTCAGTTACTATGTGAAATCGTTTTGTTCTTTACTTCAATTAACATTTTCAAATTACGCACAATAGGCTGTTACAAACCCTTTAAAATAAAAAGTAAAAATTTATCTTAGTATCATCTTGCTATTCTTCAAGTTCGATGCGCATAGAATGCCAATGGTATACGGTACTAACCAATGGAGTTCCAAGTAGACCAGTCGTGACATCTAGTGGAGAAGTATCGAACAATATAACCCTAACAGGGCGAGTGCATTCTAGTGGCCATAAGAAGAAACTTTTCAATAAAATCTTGAAGTTAATAAGTAGGCCGGCGTGCAGTTACCTTTTTGGCTGCTAGATGTCTCGAGCAAATCTGCTGGTGAATTATGTTTTAATTAAAAATATATTTTCCACCGTAATATGCAAAATATAACGCTTAATTTTAAAACGTCTGAATCATTACAAAACAATAAATATATAAAATTTCAAGCAAAAAAAAAAACAACAACTCTGATGGGGTTTGAACCATAGGCATATGAGTGATAGTCCAACGCTTTACCACGGAGCCATTTGTGCCAACGTACAGTGTACTATATAAAATGACTTACATATAACTTGTTAGCAAATAATGATTTAGACTAAACGATTTCATCAGTGGAGTATATTATTTATTTATAAAGCATTTCATACAAAGTTTATTTATTTTGTATCAGAACGCTATATTGCATGCAATACTCAAATTAGTGAAATATAAGTCAAGCACAAGATATCCGCTGCCATCTTGCCTTGTAACTGAGACGGCTCAGCTTTTTATAATCACGTCTGCACTATAGTATTACAAAATAAACTTTTAATTTCGAACGTGCCTCTTCCTTTAGAACAGTTAAATCGATTCTCGGCTCGATAATCGGAACTGGTGGGTCCCATGATATGGATTATAAAGTTTGCATAATTCGCACGGCCGCCATCCTGAAATGGTACCGCGGATGACCTTGTAGTTTGGTCACAAGACGCGTCCTATATGAAGGTATGTTATTACCAAATTTGGTAGAGATCGGATAATTTGGTTAGTCGCTATTTGATTTTACGTTTTGAACGTTTGAGTGGCCGCCACTCAGTTTTGGTAAAGATGGCGGCGATATAAAACATGACACTGAGGTGCCCTTTGCTTGTTCTACCCCTGTACCAAATTTCGTTCAATTCGGTTTCACCGTGTTCGAATTGATAGGGGGGGACAGACATTCAGAGTACACACACTCTCACACACACACACACACACAGACTCACACACACACACACACACACACACACAGACAGACACACAATTTTTGGCCCTGTAGTGATCTCATAAGTCTACTTTCATTTTTTGCAAAAATCGAAAGTAGGCTAATAGGCTTTAGTTCTTCATGGAACTACTTGTTTCATAAATGAAAATAGGCTAAAAATCCCACTACGACACGAGAAATACCTCGAAGAATTCCTGGATTTTAACTACTTGGCCTTGAAAGCCAATACGTTATCAATAATAAGAATTTCACAAGCCTGGGCCGATAGATCGCCCCGTGACATTTTAGCAGAAGTTTCCTGGCACAATACGGGTTAATAGTGCGCGAGCGGTGCGTAGTATCGAAGTTGTTGGGAGTGATGCGTGACATAGCTGGCACCGTATCCATGGTGGTTAGGACGCCAGGCGCGGCTCCCCAACGCAGGAATGGCCTATCTGGACATTTTTAGCCTATTTTCAATTTTGAAAAAATAGGCTTATGAGATCTCCTTTTGTCCGTGTGTGTGTGCGTGTGTGTGTGTGTGTGTGTGTGTGTGAGGTGTGTGTGTGTCCCCCCCTAATAAAATCTAAACGGCTGGAGCGATTTCAATGAAACTCAGTACGTTCATAGCACTATTCCCGGCGACCTCCACCGTGCCCTTCAAATTTTGTTACGTCTCACCAATCCAACATGGCGGCTGTGCGAAATATTTCACTAGCATTCAATATCTCCTAAACTATTACCGATATCGCCCTGAAATTGTGTACGGTGATAAAGGGCACTACTAGCAGTTCACGTATGAGACTTTCAAAAACCTGGTGACTACAAAACCAACATGGCGGTCAAGCGAAATTGAGACTTTTAAATAGACATTTCTCGCGATTTAACTATCCAAACGTAATAAAACTTGGTACAGCAAATGTTTATACACATTGTAATGCAGTGGAGTCTAATTTAGTTCAATTGTTTACATAACCTCAAAATGGCGGCTGTGCGAAATATTTCACTGACATTCTATATCTCCGAAACTATTACAGATATCATCATGCAATTTTGTACGGTGATAAAGGGTACTGATACAAGTTTACCTATGTATATTTCATAAACCTGTAAAGTACAAAACGAGCATGGCGACCAAGCGAATTTGAAATATTTTAATAGACTTTTCTCGTGATTTAACTCTCTGAGCGCAGTGAAATGTGGTACAGTAAATGATTTTACAGATTGTAATGCACTGCCATCTAATTTAATTCAATTGTTTACATAACCTCAAGATGGCGGCTGTGCGAAATTTTAAAATTAAGTTTTTATTCTTGTGTCGTAATCATGCGATCGAAGTGAAAGTTTGAATAATGAAGCTAGGCAATAATTGTCCTTGAATGGTGCATAACTCTATGGCCTATACATATAACATTCCTAAATGACGAGCTTCCGAAATATTTAGACGGTTCTCAATATCTATGAATCGTTTACAGCAACCAGCCTGAATTTTTTAATGTTCATAGAGACTATGAACATATGTTCACCTATAGGACTTTCAGTAACCTGGTGAGCACAAATCCAACATGGCGTCGACGCGAAGTATTGAACCCTTTGTTCTCTGTTGGATAAATGATTCTATGTTTTATTTCTTCAATTAATAAATATTTCCACCAGCATCATGAAGGTAGCCAGACGGAGATGAGGAAATTTCAAGCATTGGTTGGAGACAGCGGGGACATACCTGAAGCAGATTGACAAAAGGCTAAATACTTTAGGCGTGAAAGGAAATAGCCTAGCGATGTGTCAGAAGGACAGGTGTTGGCCACCTCAAAATAGAAGCGACTCGCAGTGAGACATGCTGCTGGTATGTTCATTGTAATATTCGCGCCTAGAAGAAATATGATGCAGTAACGTGAGTGGCTGATGTACATAATAGACACTCCTACGACGCCAAGGTCTGCTAAAAACCGCCAAATTACAGAAAATGTGGGAACCAATGAGAGAAGAATGCCTATTTAGCGCGACAGGTCTAGCGTGGGCACGCTCGGCTAGCATTCACGCGGGAAATCGCCTAGACAAAATCTCTACGATCGATTCTAGGATTAATGGGCATATTCTTGACCTGCGCTATTTTTCGAGTCCAGTGATATTTATTTCATTTCTGTATCACTATTATTTTGTGAAATTTTAATCTAATTTCCCCCTCTATCAAGACCTAGGGCCAGTTCATTTATAAGTGATGTGAAGAGCCAAGACATTGCTTATTATTACTCTGTGCGTCGACAGACATAGCTTATTACTTTGGTTCGTCTGAGGACGGAGGCTGTTATTTTGTGTGTCAGTGGACACAGGCTTTTATACTTTGCGCGTCTAAGGACGTTGACAGTTATACTTTGCGTGTCATGAAGGACACAGAAATTATTATTAAAAGTGTTAAATTCAGTGTTAGATAGTCACAGTACTATATTTGTAGGGACAGTATCTTCGATAATTCGCCAACACACTGCTTTGGGGAAAGTAGTACCCGAACGGCGAATTTAGTAGTCAGACATCAAGTGTATAATAATTTAATTTTTTGAATCAGCACGGGAGATGACATCATTGACCATGGAGGAAGCCTGGAAATATCAAGACTCCGTCAAGATGGTTGAGATGAGATAAGAAGAATCCAGTTGGGAGATGGCTGCGGATGTTCTTTGACGGGTGGCTGGCTGAGGATGAGTACTGAATAATATTTATTATTATCTGATAAATTAACTTATGGTGTATGGGACATAATTTGTTTTGTAAATAATTTGCTTGTGTGATTAACGTAGTCTATTTAGTTTTGGTCTGACACACCTTTTGCATGGAAACAGCTCGCATATATTATTAGTAGAAGGTTCTTTTCTTGTTGTTGTTTTAACTAACGTAGCTATGTGGACGACCGTGTTTGCATATGTTACGCGATGCGGTTAAAAACGTCTCTCGGAGGTATGTTGTGTTTCAGAAGTAGGACTGAAGTAAAATAGTTATACAGTAGATTGGAGGGTAATTAATTTCTTTTGTTTTATTATTGATCAGATTCAATGAGATTATTGCCTTTGGAGCAATGTGATTTGTGACGAAGAGCAGTCAGCTCTATCGTAGGTTTTAATTTTTTTTTTAATTGTCGGCGAGCATCCATTCAGCCGATCTGTGTAAAAAAACGTATTGTCATTCCCATATGTGTGTGTGTGTGTGTATTTGTGTCATTACAAGCGGGAATTTCAGCGTAGACTGATTTCTGGCAGCTTGATGACAAATCCATATTGTGACCTCGCGAGGGCAATTCTGGATATTTTGATTAATGTCTGACCATATGTTGAAGTGGTTGAGTTTGTTGCTGTTGATTCCTTGAGATAACGGCACAGCTGGTCAGGTATTTATACACACTGGAGTGGGACAATGACAGGTGATTGAGGAAGAGGGGAGATGTTGCACAAGACGGACTGAAGGTTGCCAGCCAGGTCATTAGTGGAGAGTGCCTGTGTGGCACAGTAATAACTTGAAATACAGAATAAGAACTGATCAATGATAAAAATTGTTTAAATAAATGGGAGTTGCCTACGAATCACGATAATCTCCGAAGCGTTAGCTTAACATGCAGTTTTGTTCATATAAAGTAATGTCAGCCAGTCAGGCTTTTGTTGTTGTTGGTTTATTCCATGTTATATTTCATTCAGTGACCCGTGAGTCACGTGCTATGCTGTATTTCCTTGTTCATGTTGAGCAATTTGGCCAGTGTTGGCAGCTCATAGTCAAGTGCGTCTTCGCGCTAATGAGGGTCCCGATAGAGATTCCTGTAAATAGTAAATTTGTAGTGCGTGTGTCGGCATTACTTTTTAAGGGTTTTTATTAATGTCATGTTCCATATCCATTAACGTTGATTTACGAGATGATTGTTCGTAAGCATCGTGGCTGTTAACCCGTTGTAAACGAACAGTCATCCAAAGTACTCATTCCTCGTAGTTAGTCATTACGCGCACATAAAACCCAAATTGCTAGGTAGTGGAACCAGGATCCACATTTTAAATAAAAGGGGAGATCCGTCTGACTCCTCAAATTTATAGATATTCCTATCATGGGAAATTCAGGGAGGATTTGTTTTATATTTTATTGTTGTTTATTTCTTTTTATGCACTAGTAGTCATTAAATCATGTTATTATTTTACATCTTGTCACCTTTCTTTCTTAGTTTATAGTTTATATCCTATGACCCTTACCTCAGTAGAGCATGTTGTTTGGCGAACGTAAACATCACATAGGAACTGAGCGCGACCCCTTGATTAAGATTTCTTACATTAAACACTGCTTTTCTGAAGGGTTCAGTATAAACATTTAAATGGGCGTTTCTCGCGAATTAACTATCCGAGTGCCGTGAAACGTTGCACATTAAATGCTTATACAAATGTTGATCCACTGGCATGTAATTTATTTCAATTGTTTGCATAATCACAAGATGGCTGGTGTGCGTACTTTTAACATCTCGTTTTTACTTCTTGTGTTCTAATCATGCGATTGAAGTTTGAATACCACACGTACACAATAATCTTAATGTAATAGTACAAAAATAAAAATCCATCCTGGCGACCATATGAAATATTTAGACGGTTCTCAATATCTACGAATCTGTTACAGCAATTAAACTGAAATTTTGTTTGTTGATAGAGACAATTAACATGTGCAGGATATATGAAAATAGACTGTATAATTCTTCACGGAACTACTTGTTAAAAGATACAGAAACATCAACTATATTAATATTTAACCCCCACCGATTATACTTGGGTCCCTCAGACCCCAGCGATTTTTGTTTTCTTAACAAATTGGACAGAGCAGGATTCATGGCCTTCCCTTACTATGTAAACTAAGTTGGTAGTGCTGTGGAGCCATGTTCTAACCGGCAGCTCCATTATTTCACTGCATTTCAGTCCATAGTGTGTTTAAACGAATGGGGCGTGTCTCGATGTGAAGTAAGATTGCCATTGTTTTGGAACGGATATACTGTGTTAATTTAACACTCGAAGGTTGGAAAAACGTATATTTTATTATGTGTGTATATTCTTCTGATGTGGAATATGACTTTGTATATTCACATTGCTATTTTAAAAATATGGTCATCATCATCATCATTTCCCCTTTTCCAGCTGACAGTGAGTGGGGGCAAATATGGTTCCTCTCCACTTTGTTCTGTCGTTCCACCATTCCTCTTCCGACATGGTGTTCCAATACAGGTTCCGTTTTCTAATGCTATACTTCACCGAGTTCATCCAACGCATTCTCAGTCTTCATCGCTCTCTCTCTTCCCTGTCATCCGTCGTTCCAGTGCTCGTCTTGTTAGCCTTACTTCATTCATCCGTTTGACATGTCCAAACCATCTCAATCTGTTTTCCTCCAGTTTGTCATTTAGTTTCTGTACTCCCAGTTCTCTCCGTAGGCTATATCTTCATTTCTCACTCTGTGTCTCCTCGTTATCTGGACCATACTTCTCAGGAATATCATCTCAGCTGCCTGTACTCTGCTCTCATCCCTCTTAGTCATTGTCCAAGTTTCTGCTACATATGTCATTATATGAACATAATATGCTTTGTACATAAGTTCTTTAGCTTTAATTGGTATATCCTTGTTCCTTACTAGTCCCCGTACCTGTTGGTAGAAAGCACACCCGAGTTGTATTCTTCTGCTAATTTCCAAATCTATTCTTCCATCTTCAGTCAGTTCACTTCCCAAGTATTTGAAGTGTTTCACCACTTCCAATTCCTTATCTCCGACTTTGATTACTCCTTTTCCTTCTTTCTTACCTCTACTCATCACAACAGTTTTACACTTCTCCACATTTATCTTCAATGCCCATTGCTCAATCTTTTCACTTATTACGTCTAACTGTTCTTGAACCTCCATCTCATCCTCGCCCCAGATAACAACATCGTCTGCAAACTACATTACCCTCATCTTTGCCCGACTATAGTCTTCCATTGCTGCCATCATGATGTAATCCATCTCCATTAAAACAGTAAGGGTGACAACAAACTTCCTTACTTTAGTCCAGTGTCAATTTTAAACCATTCCGATGTCCCGACTCTAATCTTCACACTACTGAAGCAATCCATGCACACTGAATTTATCAAGTCTCTCAGTTCCTTGCCTATCCCCCTATTTGTTAAGCTTTCCCAAACTTTTGTTGTAAGGATGCTATCATAGGCCTTTTCTAGATCAATAAAAGTCATTACCATATCCTTCCCATATTCCCAACTCTTTTCAATGTCCTGTCTCAGAAAAATATGGTATTAATGATTAATATTATGACTAAGGCCAGGAAGTTCATGCACTATTAAATGAATATATATGGATGCAGAAATGCACTGATTATTGGTCAAATATGAATCACGTTACAAAAAATATGCACTATGAAATTACTACGGAAATTACGATCACTCCTTACTCTTTAGCGTTTCTATTTTGAATATAAAGAAAATATGAACAGACGGACATGTAACTACTCCTTTTTAAATTATCTCAACTAAGAAACAGAGTTAGAAATGTGGACAGAAAATGATGCCTCTTGAGACTTTGGTAAAATAGATTGAATTTGTCAGTTCTTTGGAATAAGTCTTTTCCGCTTTGATTTGATTATTATTGGAGAATGCATAGAGTAGAATTCGAGTGGAATTGTGAGTGTATTATGATAATAAATATGATGAGAAAACTATAGGTAAGACAGGGAAGTGATAAATCGGGTAGATTTGTCGACGTTCCATCATAGTGGTGACCCTGACGTGATATAGCGGTGCAGATATCGGTAAGTTCAAGTTGAATAGTTATTATTGTGCCCGATAATGGCAAGACATATCAAGAAACAAGCGCCAGTGAGAGCAATATTCACAAAGACATACGATGCGTTCATACGTGAACTGAGTGAGCAGATCCCCTAAGAAGACGTTGTGAAAACTAGATTTTCGACCTTGTAGAGGCTTAATGGTGAATTACGTGAACTTTATGAACAGATTTCTACCACATTCGTGGGAGATGATGAGAATACAGAGTCAGATTTTGAAAAAAGAGTATGAATCGGTTGCAGAATATCAAGAGAAAATGGACTATGTACGTGTGAAGATGGAGGCGTATAACATAAGCTGCTCAAGTGAATGACATGCTTGCATCACATCTGCGTGCTTTAGAAGCATTAGGTTTAACCTCATGCAATTTCTTCTTGTGGAATCGTTTACTGTTTACCTGAAGAGATGTTGAGGGTATGGCTAAGAAAATGTAGCACGGACTGTGATAAGAAAAATGGGAACAGAACATACGAAGATAAGTTACAGAACCTATTATTGTTTCTGAGAAGTGAAGTGGAAGACGAGGAGAGGATTTCCGTAGCATAATCAGGCTTCAGGCTAGGTGAGGAAAATGACAGAGCAGAACGGATTGTCGATGAAGTTTTCCCTACAGCGACAAATCTCCTATCAGGTGAGAAGGAAACAAACTACATTAATTGTTTGTTCTGTGATAAACCGCACGACAGCAAGGATTGCTTCGTGGCTCAGAAACTATCTCGTGAACAGAAGCAAGATATCCTAGAAAGGAAGAATGGTTGCTTCGTCTGTCTCTAACTGGGGCATAGGGCAAGAGATTGTAAGCAGAGAATTAGTTGTATTGTCTGTTTCAAGAGATACTGCACGATCATATGTTCAGAGATACCATCCTTGCAGAAAATGCAAGATACAGAAGAAATCATACCAAACCAGAATGCATCTCTGTCAAATCAATGCTATTCAGAAGTAATTCTGCAGACTCTGTTAGTGAATCTGGAGCATAATGGAAGGAAGCGGACGGTAAGAGTAGTTATCGACACAGGTTCACAACGTTCGTATATACTGAAGAGTACAGCACAAGAGATGGAGTTTCCCTCCACCAAATCTGAATCTGTGATACATGATTTATTTGGAAGGAGCGTGACCGAGAAGATGGACCATCAGTGTTTTAAAATTTGTTTGAAGAGTTTAACAGACGATTATTCTTGCTCGATTGAAATGTTGGATCAGCCAATGATATGTGGATCTATCACACGTCCTAAATCAAATTCTTGTATTGAGTAACTTAAAAGGAAGGGAATATTTCTTACAGATGTTGGACGTGGACAGCCGGCAATTGAAATCCTGATTGGGGCTGATGTAGTAGCAAAGTTATTCACTGGAGAGATGCATGAACTCGAGTGTGGACTAACAGCTGTGCGGACAAGACTAGGGTGGGTTGTCATGTGAAAGATGAAAAAATCGTCAGATCAAACCACTGATGCATCAATGTTGACCACCCTCTTGACCCATACTAATCACCTGTCAGATTTGTAGAGACTGGATGTTCTTGGAATTATAGATCCCTGTGAGAAAAAGCGAACTAAGAAATGGAAGCTGCAGTGATTGACCATTTTAAGAAGACAGTAAAGAGGAACCCTGAAGGGAGATATGAAGTCTGTTTACCCTGGTCAGAATACCGTGACACGCTTCAGGATAATCGAGTGGTAGCTGCGAAGAGACTGTTAGCTTCAACTGCAAAATTGGAACAGGATAATAAGTTGAATGCCTACAACGAAGTACTTCTAACACGGTTGAATGATGGAATAATTGAAGAAGTTAGGGGAGAAGAAGACAGATACGCTAGACACTACTTGCCACATCGAGGAGTTTTAAGGATAATTCTACGACAAGTGTTAGACCTGTCTTCGATGCCTCATGTAAATCTAAAGGTACGCGTTCTTTAAATGATTGCTTGAAAAGGGGGCCAAATCTGTTGGAAAAGATTTCAGAAATTCTATTGAAGTTCCGTCAAGGATGTTTAGGTGTCACTTATGACATCAAACTGGCCTTTCTGCAGATATCAGTCGTCAAGCAAGATAGACACTTCTTGAGGTTTCTTTGGTGGAGAGACGTAAGACAAAATTCAATCACGACCTTGAGGCATTGCAGAGTAGTCATTGGGGTGAACTGCAGTCAATTCCTTTTGAGTGCAGTTATCAACCATCACTTGGACCAATGTGAAGCACGACGGGAGATTACTGTGAGAAGGTTGAAGAGTTCCTTTAACGTTGACAACTGTATTACGTCAATGGACTCTGAGGAAGAGTTACAGAAGTTTATAGAAGAATCAACTGAGATCATGGCCGAAGCAAGATTCGAACTGAGAGGGTGGGAAAATACTGCCTTATCCCCTGTGGAAAACGTTTCTGAGTGATCATATGTGCTCGGGTACATGTGGAAGAAAAGGAAGGATACATTATGTTGTGATGTAAAAGCAATAATCAAATATGAAGGTCCTGTAACCAGAAGGAGTATCTTGGCCACTGGGTAGGTTATTAGCTAAGGAATAACCCTCCCTAAGGGAAGATGATGAGAAAAAAAAAAGGGAAGAAGTGGGTTTTGGAATGGAGAAAAAGTATGGATAGATGGGACGGGAGTCCAATATAACTCATGAACTTAAACTAAAGTAAACGTTTAATCACCATTTTCACTGTGCGAGCCTGCGGGATACCTAAAGGGGGTATGGACTTGGACACAGATAACGGGAAATGCGGCTGGAGCTTGGGCTATTTGCAAGCAAGCGGCGATCGTACTTTCCCTTCCTAGCCTAAATTTGGATACTATGGGGAAGGGTGGTAGTCTGGCAAGACAAAGAATGACAGATTTATTGTATATCCTTTCAAAGGAGTTAAGTTTAAAAGAATGTTTTGAAAGGCGCAAATAATTTGAATTTGCCGAGATGATTTCAGTTCTTGGAACTGTAGGATCTCCGACGACTGATCGAGTACTCCCAGGAAGGGTAGTGGTGAAGCAGTTATAGTGAGTGCTTTTGGGAACAATTTTGTTGTTTTCTTTGAAAATTTTGGTAAAAACAGCAATTGTTGCATTTAAAAAGCTAAGCTTTTACCCAGCAAAACGCCGACTAAAAGTTTAGACAAGATAAAAAACTTGAACTTTGAGAACAAACCCTAAGTTAGAGAGAAAATCTCAACAAGCAGGAAGCTTGCGGAGCTAGCTATACTTGCCTTAAGGGCTCGTTAGAATTAGCTATAGCAGCTAAAAGATGCTCTGAAAAAGATGATACTGGAAGTTTTCGTTCAAATGCAACAAGAAGAAAAACTTTTATAATTGGAGTATGTGATTTTCTTAAAGAGAGCATAAGCCGATGGGAAGTCAGGGAAAATAGGGTCCTGTCTAATCGTTATTCTAAGACAAGGATAAAACGAAGAAATATAATCTGATTTATTTAACAATGCGTGAAGATATAATAATTTTGACAAATATAAAAGGTACAATTTATTTTTTAACCTTTGAAGTCTCAGACCTCTAGAATGTTGAAGATTGCACTCGGCAATTAACAATTTTTAGGTTTGAAACCTCTTATAAGCACTAAAATCTGCATACGATTTTAAAAATGGTGCTAAGATTAACAAATTCGAAGTTTAACGACAATTAACGCAATTAAAGCTTTAATAATTATATCAGGTACAAGGTGAGCAATTTTTAATTCCTATTGGAAATCTTAAAGGCTATGAAAAATTACAACAAAGAAAAGAGAGAAAATAAAGAAGAAGTCTCTATAACTTCATATATTTATACAGTAATTACGGCCGTGCTAAATTCAAATAGAACAGGTCACTATTTGTGAAACCTGAAGAGAAAAAAATTAGATCACTCAATTATGAGTAGAAAGAGTAGAATTCCCCCATTTCGAAGGGAAAAGAATTAGAATGTGGACTAGCCACTGATTATACAGAAGTTAATTCGTGAAATGCGAAACTAAGTTGAGAGGGCACTTTTTGGCAAGTGAGGCCTCGTTGATTAATAGCTAGGTACATCAATTGACTTAAATTTAGAACTTAATTAGATTAAGTTAGTAAGGTGTTTAGGGAGGAAGAATCGGGAACTTTAGGAAAAAGTTTTGGCCATATTTATTGCTCTCACAAACGCGACACGATTGGTGGATTAACGGACACTGTTTTCACTATAGTCTATTGGTGTGTTTGAAAAGTTCACTATTGCAGCACAGGAAGTTCACAAGGAGAAAAGTTATTGCAATTATGTAAATCACTAGTTGAATTTTAGCTTGAGAGAGTTCATTGCGTCGTAGCTTTTGTAGGTTGCAGTTGAATGCAGCGGAAAATCTCCAACGAATGAAGACAAATTATGTTGATTAGAGGTGAGCTTTAATTTCTCAGTGAGGAAAATGTATTCCCATATTTGAAGAAATGCTAGGTTATTTTACTTGTAGAAAGATAGTTCGATATCGAAAGTTCTGGAGTTATGATAACAGTTGAATTGGGCAATAGGTCCCGCGGAGAAAAAAGCTAAGTTTTTATAGACAGTATTACGTTTAATATGAATCCCGCGGTGTGAGAACTCATTCTCAGTTAATTTGTGCAAGAAGCACTAAATTTTTAAGTGGAAAGTCAGCTTAGATAGAGCATGACTAGAAAAATCCCTCGAAGGTAGTTATTGCACTGCATTTAGTAATTTCCCA
This sequence comes from Meconema thalassinum, assembly GCA_946902985.2. NCBI lineage: Eukaryota > Metazoa > Arthropoda > Insecta > Orthoptera > Tettigoniidae > Meconema > Meconema thalassinum. The sequence continues at coordinate 168,367,846 of OX336391.1, forward strand.
CTGTCTATTAAACAAGAATTAAAAAGCATTTAGCGGTTTAAAACCAATTAAAATGCGGTGAAAAACATTGAAGTTGTACTTAGCTCATTTCTGAAGAGTAGGCGATCCAGGCGATCGTTAGCTTAAATCCACATCATGGCGTAGATATTTAAAACATGTCTCGCATGGACAGGAGACATTCCTTTGTTGGGCTCCAACTGTAAGCTTTGACGTCTGACACACAAGTGAGAGCCAATCGACGATGCACGAAGGTACCAAGGAGGGATCAGGGTGGGGGAAACAGACAAAGGAACATACATAAAGATTACAAACATGACAAAAATTAAGTATCTTGATGAAGTGGTCTTCAAGTAATTGATAGCAGGCGCCAATAGCGAAGCCTGGTGGATGGGATTGGAGAAGAAGTCCTCTTCAGCATGGAGATGTTAGCTGACTATGACGACGACATCTGGTGGCTTGACTTGTAAGAAAGTCCTCTTGAGAGTGAAAATGTTGAAGAACTTCATTGGTTTGCTGCTGGATGCCGCTAGGTTGATCATGGAAAATATATATCTATAACAGACTTACAAACGAAGTAAGCAAGGTGCACAAATAAAAGAAAAAGTAAGAAATCACTGTTGGTGTTTGCGAAAAAGGAAGGAATGAATTAAAGCAAAGAGCAGCAAAAGCTAACTCTGTCTTACCGTGTATTCAAAGAATACACCAGCCACCGCACAAAGAGTGTTCGATCCGCTGGGCTTCTGTTCTCCTGTTACTCTGTTTACTAAGTTACTTTTACAAGAAAGTTGGAAGAGTAAACTTAGTTGGGATTCAGAAGTTCCCAAAGACATAAGCAAGAGGTTCATTAGATGGGTCGAAGAGCTGAAGGATTTAATAAATGTAAAAATCCCCAAATGGACGTCATTTATGAATGCCAAAACATATTCTCTACATACTTTCTGTGATGCGTCAAAATTGTCATACGTTTCTGTTGTATATTTGAGCAGTACAGATGGGGAGAAAGTGTCTCTACAGTTGGTCCAATCCAAATCAAGAGTGGCACCACTAAAATAGATCACTATCCCAAGATTGGAACTCTTAGCCTGCTGTATAGGAGTTCGTCTAACGGCGAATGTGAAGAAAGGTCTGGAACTAACAGGTCTTAAGGAATATTATTGGACTGATGCAACTACTGCTCTGATGTGGATAACTGGAGGAGGACCGTCGGTGACTTTCGTCCAAAACAGGGTGAACGAAATACGCACAAACACTAAGGCTGACGATTGGAGACATATTGCAGGTCATAAGAATCCAGCTGACCTGCCTTTTAGAGGTTGTAACGTTAGTACACTTGTGGAATCGCGATGATGGGAGGGACCATGCTGGCTTAGGCTGGAAGAAGACAAATGTCCAAAGTCGGAAGTAGGCATAAACGACGAGGAAGTGTTTCGAGAAAAGAGAGCTATAGTTACACTTAGAGTTGGATTACAAGATGAGATGTGGTACATGAGATACTTTTCTTCTTACACAAAGTTACTCAGAATGTTAACCTGGATTCTTCGTTTCGTCAACAATGCTCGGAAAGGAGACCGAGTATATAAGGAAGATGAGTTATTGGTTGACGAGCTGAACACCGCAGAGGCAGAGTCGCACTTTTCTCTGCAAAAGGCGAAGACTACAAGAAGTGGCAGAGACATCCCTTGAAAAATGAAAATCCACAGCCTGCTTCCAGTCTCCGACCGGGTCAGGAATGGAATGGATGAAGCCCCTAACTAGCGGCGAGGATACGAACTGTGCCGGCTGCCGAGGCCTGACGCACTCCTCTGGAGCAATGATTAAATGAATGACAGATGAAATGAAATGATAGTGGAGAGTGTTGCTGGAATGAAATTTTGACAGGGAAAACCGGAGTACCCGGAGAAAAACCTGTCTGCCTCCGTTCTGTCCAGCACAGATCTCACATGGAGTGACCGGGATTTGAACCACGGACCCAGCGGTGAGAGGCCGGCGTGCTGCCGACTAAGCCACGGAGGCTTCTAGAGAGACATCCCTTAAGATCTTCAAATATGGCAATTGATAGGTTTTGATTATATGTTTCATTATCAATTAATATGATAAAATTGGTCCGGCCAGATCAATCATAAAATGCCAGCGTTTCGCCCCAGTATGCCGTTGGGCTCGTCAGTTGGTACAGACACACCTCACCAATACGCATGGCTAGCACATACTGAGAAGGCCATCACAAGACACAAAATACAAGTAGTATTGACGTCACGAGTGATGCCAATGTGCTATGGAAGTCAAGTTCCCTTTCATAAAACAAAAACCTTACCTTGGCAATCCAAATAGGTTATGAATATTCCCAAATGGGATTATGATGTAATTTCCGTTTGATCAGATAAATTATCAATTAATATGATAAAATTGATCCTGCCAGATCAAACATAAAATGCCAGCGTTTCGCCCCAGTGTGCCGTTGGGCTCGTCAGTTGGTACAGACACACCTCACCAATACGCATGGCTAGCACATACTGAGAAGGCCATCATAAGACACAAAATACAAGTAGTATTGACGTCACGAGTGATGCCAATGTGCTACGGAAGTAAAGCTCCCTTTCATAATACTAAAACCTTACCTTGGCAAACCAGATAGTTGGGAATATGATGTAATTTCCGTTTGATCAGATAAATTATCAATTAATATGATAAAATTGGTCCGGCCAGATCAAACAAAAAATGCCAGCGTTTCGCCCCAGTAAGCCGTTGGGCTCGTCAGTTGGTACAGACACACCTACCAATACGCATGGCTAGCACATACTGAGAAGGCCATCACAAGACACAAAATACAAGTAGTATTGACGTCACGAGTGATGCCAATGTGCTATGGAAGTCAAGCTCCCTTTCATAAAACAAAAACCTTACCTTGGCAATCCAAATAGGTTATGAATATTCCCAAATGGGATTATGATGTAATTTCCGTTTGATCAGATAAATTATCAATTAATATGATAAAATTGATCCCGCCAGATCAAACATAAAATGCCAGCGTTTCGCCCCAGTGTGCCGTTGGGCTCGTCAGTTGGTACAGACACACCTCACCAATACGCGTGGCTAGCACATACTGAGAAGGCCATCATAAGACACAAAATACAAGTAGTATTGACGTCACGAGTGATGCCAATGTGCTACGGAAGTAAAGCTCCCTTTCATAAAACTAAAACCTTACCTTGGCAATCCAGATAGTTGGGAATATGATGTAATTTCCGTTTGATCAGATAAATTATCAATTAATATGATAAAATTGGTCCGGCCAGATCAGTATGTGCTAGCCATGCGTATTGGTGAGGTGTGTCTGTACCAACTGACGAGCCCAGCGGCAAACTGGGGAGAAACGCTGGCATTTTATGTTTCATCTGGCCGGACCAATTTTATCATATTAATTGATAATTTATCTGATCAAACGGAAATTACATCATATTCCCATTTGGGAATATTCATAACCTATATGTTTCATATCAAAAGGTGGGAGGATGTTAGAAATGTGGACAGAAAATGGCGCCTCTTGAGACTTTGGTAAACCAGATTGAGTTTGTTAGTTCTTTGGAATACGTTTTTTCCGCTTTGATTTGATTATTATTAAGTTATGCAAATGTCCACTTTACAATACAAAATTATCTTTTTATATATCACTAGATGTCAATATACATTTTGAGACATGTTTCGGCTCTGTGAGCCTTCTTCAGTAAAAATCACTAAAAAATTCTCCTAACACAGTCTAATGTTTGGTCTCTCATAAAAATCTGTAAAACATTTTTACATCGCCAAGATGATTAAAACACATGAATATAAAATGCTTAAAGATTTTTTTTAATGTACAAAATTTCGATTATTATTGTTATTATTATTATTATTATTATTATTATTATTATTGGAGATTGCATAGAGTAGAATTCGAGTGGATTGTGAGTGTATTATGATAATGAATATGATGAGAAAACAATAGGTAATACAGGGAAGTGATAAATCGGGTAGATTTGTCGACGTTCCAACAAACAGTTTTAAATGGTAGGAAATGTCATTTTATGGAACTTCAAACGGTGTTGACCATCAATAATTATTTTATTTTGTTGACTTTTAAGTATAACTGATATGCAATTTTAATAGCCATTGCATTTTTAAATGAAAATAATTTTACAATATTTACATAGTGAATGCTGAATAAAATAATTGATATTATTTGCTGAAGAACTCAAACGTACTAGGTATTAAAATAATTTCAGTATTATTCTGTGATAGACTCTCGGAGTCCGAATCGAAATATACGGCTTTAAGACCATGAAGTAACCAAAATCACTTCAAAACAATAGGAAATTTGAATATACGCCCTTCTCAAGCAGAGATACAGTATGCACTTAAACAGGCAAAGGAGAAAAAGATGATGCATTGTGTCAAAATAACCAAAACATGCATAAATATGCAGAAATATGATTTTGCATGAACTTCCGGGCCTTAATTATGACCATGGTAGATATTGTGTAGAGATGTTACTTGCTATTGGGGTTCACAAAGTGATCATATTAAATTTATATGTGGATTTGTGATCCACATTCTCAAAAGTTTTATTTTCTTTTGTATTAACCTTTAGTATAGAACTTATCAAACAATTAGGCTACTCTTCAAATAATGACCCCTTTTCCCAGTTAGGTTTACTTAGGTACTGATGAAACTAAATGTGGCATGCAATGATTTACGCTGCTATAAGGAAACGTTTTATGCCAGGAAATGCTAAGCAAGTTTGTTTTCAAGCCAGTCAAAAATCTACAGGCCTATGTTCAAACATGTCAAGTGAGCGTCATAAATTATACAGAACTAGCTTGGATGTATAAGTAGAAGGACATTGATGGATGACTCTTGGGCGGCTGGGATTCAGTCAAACTTCTGGCTAAATCTCCTACTGTATGATATCGTGTGAGCCTTCGAGATTCCAAACTTTACCCTCGAACCTCAGTAAATTGTCCGGAGGGCAGGCGCGTGTTGAAGATACGGACATCTGCCATTGCTGTCTTAGTCTGAGCACGTTGTTTGCTGCTCCCAATCTTGACCAAACCAGCTCCCAAATGTCACGAGGTTGGCTGTCGAGTGGTGAGCGACTGGACTCTGACGGTGTGACCCCTCTGAACATGTAGTATTAGGCCAGTAGAAATGTGACTAGGACAGTAGGGCAACAAACCGGCCTGTCAACAGACAACCAGCCATACACTTGTCTCAAGTTGAACGGGTTCAGGGAGATAACCATCTCTGAAGAGCGTCATGTCATACTGACTGATCCTTCTTTGATATTTCCATCAATGTTCCTCACCGAATCTCCATTACAGCAGACAAAATGAAACTCCATGTCACTATAATATTTCCAAGTGCTTGCCACGGTGGGTGAGTGGTTATCGTGTCGGACTACCAACCCCCATGGTTGCAGGTTCGCTCCTGGCCGTGGTAAGTGATTTTTGAAAAGTGACAAAAATCTCGTCACGCTTGTTATACGTTGTTGGCATGTTAAAGAACCCATTTGAATTCAGTAGGCCGTGTTCATAATGGCAAAATGAATCTCGGGATATACCGAAAACACAAAGTTCCTCCTTTCTCTACTAGAAAGCGCAATAGTGCCAAGGAGCTTAGATATCTAACCGCCTTGATTTTCACAGCGCTCCAAGGAACGACAACATTCGACATGCAAGCTGCCCTCTGGTCGTCAAATAACAAAGCTTGCACCCGGAACCCGAGGACGTACGATATTATTGTTATTATTAGCCTATAATCCCAAGTCCCATGTGGGGATTTACCAGTTACCTCCATCGGGCGGGTCCCATTGGAATTGGGGAAGCTCGCTGGCTCTGTCACCAAGAGTCAGTGGGCAGTAGGGAAATAAAATACCACCGTGAAAAAAAAACCTGGTCCTTTTCCAAGGTTACGGTGAAGACTGGTAAATGACCAGACGCCAGAAAACATCTATCAACCCTATATAGCTGCTCCAGTGTACAATATGATTCGCTTCATGTGATTCTACCAGAAATCTTGTTCTCCACAAGAGGCTCTTCCTGGATTTGAAACGTTGCACCACACGTGCTCGCACGGCTCTTTTCAATTTATCCCAAGCATGTTCATTTGGATTCCTATCATGAGAACATGTAGGCCAATTCAATCGTGCAATATCGGCACGATTGATGAAATCGTTGACGATGCTGGCACGATGGACTCAGGATTTGTCGTCCATAAACTTGAACTCTTTTCCGAAATGCTGATGAAACGGTTCATCGATGGGTTGGAGGATGTTATCCCTGTATTGTGGAGCCTTGAGCGGGACTTGAAAGGGCAACAATGTCGTCCAAAACCTCCTCACGATACCTGCTGTACTCGATTGACGGAATCCCCCTGGCGTGTAGCATTACCAGGTTCTCTTCACACACATTGTCGACGGTCATCCGGTAGCAGACATATGCGGCTTTCATCTGTGAAGAGAAACTTTGCGCCAATTTTTCATAGTCCATTCTTGGTGATTTTGGGTCCACCTGTACGGTGTTGCATGGTGTCTGGGTTTATGGGCCGGGCCTCTCTTCATCCTTGGCTGTCTAGCATACAGAGAGTTGTTGTGGAGTCTGTTGTGTACAGTCTGGTTTGACACTTGCCTCCCGGTGGTCCTCACAAAGTCATAGTTTATCCTGGTGGCAGTCTGGTCGGCATTGCTGTAGGCGAGAATTCTTCAGTCGCTTTCGCACATTGTTTTTCCACTGAAATTGATGTATCTTCATTTTCCTGCTCTTATTGAGTGCTAAAGAAGAGCTTGGCGACACATTCAAATTGGCAACATCCGCCATCTTTGTTGATACACAGGGAAGAAGGGAAGCCAACTTTCGAACCCAAAATTCTCTGTGATTTCTTTAGATATTGACTAATATTAGGTTTGCAATTTGTCGGTGTGATGCTATCCAACCTTCTTAACTGAAAATCTCAACATGGTCACTTTTTGATATACAACGCTCTTGTAGGGCAGGCTTCAACACTGCCTGTAGATTGAAAACGATTCCAGGTTCTTACCACATCACTCTGGCTCACGACTAGTCGCCTGGAAACTTCTCTTGATGAAAGTCCTTGTTGACATACAGCAACAATCCGTGTGTGATCAAACGTTGATATTCGTTTTCTTGCCGTCCATACAATGTCTACAAACGCCCTGTACTGTTCCTACACTGTGTATTGAATAAAGGTACGAATGTTACTGCCTCACCTACATTCAACGAAATGGGTATGCTTTCGAAGGATAAGCAGATTATTCAAAGGACCATGTTTTGTGCATTATGTCAACGTACAGTAGGTCCGGGAGGAATATGTTTATAGGATACACAGGTGATGCAAAACTTTTTTTAATGTGTGGTTCAATCGCACTCCGTAATTGGAAATGTTGTTTTAAACAATAACAATGATGATATTATTAATAATAATATTATTTAGAATGTTTAAGGTATTAGCCTACTTTCGATTTTTGCAAAAATTGAAAGTAGACTTATGAGATCAATACAGGGCGAAAAAATTGTGTGTCTGTCTGTGTATGTGTGTGAGTCTGTCTGTGTGTGGGTGTGAGTCTGTGTTCTCTGAATGTCTGTCCCCCCCCCCCCCCCCTATCAATTCGAACACGGTGAATTCGAATTGAATGAAATTTGGTACAGAGGTAGCACTAGCAAAGGGCACCTCAGTGTCATGTTTTTTATCGCCGCCATCTTGACGAAAACGTAATGGAGGCCACCCAAATGTTCAAGGCTTAAATCAAATTACGACTATTCTACTCATCCGATCTCTATACCAAATTTTGCAAAAATATATATCTATATAACGAGCGTCTTCTGACTTAACAACAAGGTCATCAGCCGAATAGTTTGCAGATGGCGGCCATGTATGTGTGCAAATCGATTCCCCCTATCACTTCAAACACGGTGGAACCAACTTGAACGAAATTTGGTACAGAGGTAGCACTAGTAAAGGGTACCTCAGAGTCATGTTTTATATCGCCGTCATCTTGACGAAAACGTATTGGCGACCACCCAAATGTTAAAAGCTTAAATCAAATTACGACCAACCTAATTATCTGATCTCTTCCAATTTTCACAACATTATATCTTTATGTACGAATAATCTTTTGACCAAACTAGAAGGTCATCAGCCAAATAATTTGCAGATGGCGGCCATGTATGTGTGCAAATTGATTCCTCCTATTCAAATAGGGTGAAACCGAATTGACCAAAATTCGGTACAGAGGTAGCACTAGCAAAGGGTAGGCCTACCTCAGTGTCATGTTTTATATCGCCACCATCTTGACGAAAACGTAATGGCGGCCACCCAAATGTTAAATGCTTAAATTAAATTAAGACCAACCTAATCATCTGATTTCTACCAAATATTGCAACAACATATCTTTATTTAAGAAGCGTTCTTTGACCAAGCTACAAGGTCATCAGTCCAATAGTTTGCATATGGCGGCCATGTATATGTGCAAATCGATTCCCCCTATCAATTCAAACAGGGTAAAACCGAATTGAACGAAATTTGGTACAGAGGTAGCACTAGCAAAGAGCACCTCAGTGTCATATTTTATATCGTCGCCATCTTGACGGAAACGGAATGGCGGCCACCCATATATTAAAAGCTTAAATCAAATTACGACCAACCTAATCATTTGATCTCTACCAAATTTTGCAACAACATACCTTTTTGTGGGAAGCATCTTTTCTCTGAACTACAAGGTCATCAGCCCATTAGTTTGCAGATAGCGGCCATGTATGTGTGCAAATCGATTCACCATATCAATTCAAACACGGTGAAATCGAATTGAATGACATTTTATACAGAGGTAGCACTAGCAAAGGGCACCTCATATTCATGTTTAATATACGTATAACCCATTGTATTTCAACAAGCTACTACAACCTACATTCAATTATACTCCTTGAAAAGGACAAAGAGTTATAACAATACCCATGCATTTAGGAGAAAGTAGGCTATATGTTCTTTACTGAACATCTTGTTTTTCCTTTTTATATAGGTTTAGCCTATTATTTATTGCTCCCACTTTACACATTTTCTATTTATCCTTGGTAGTTACCAAGCACAATGATTTAAGTTAGTGGTTGTGTTTTTGCAAACAAATTTGAGAGTGAGTGCGAGATGTTGGGGCATTGAGTACACTTCTAATATCAGGGTACATCCATCAAATATGTTATCACTGGACACAACAACGTGTGAGGTAAGAAAGGTCACTCTTCCTTCAGCTTCTTACGAGTCTTGCTGAACTGCCAAATTGTTCTCCCATTCCCCCTGTTACGAATCGGATTGCTTACCTGCTAGGTACTCAAACCTGAACTTTGGAGAAAGAGACCAAAAGTAATGTAAAGTAGAGAGCTAATAAAAATGGATAAAGTAGGTAAACATTGATGGAGTGGTATTGAAAGCAGAATATAAATGGGTTTGGTTATGAGGTGGCCATTGTCAGTAGCGATCACCAATATTCCATGAATGTATTATCGCCTGGAATGGACGCTCGTGATTGTCAGAGTACAATAGAACTACCTCGCCTCACCCACACTTAAATTTTAAGGGAACCTTAATTGTTATCATGACAGCTATATTCTGCTCCATAATTGAGTTCACTCCGAACAAAGAGGAGAATGAAAGTTACTAAAGGTCACTGCCGGCTGCTTGTGTTACGAGCAGACAGCCATTATCCAAGGTTCAATTATTAACTAGAGAAAGTAGTGCCACGCCAGCGAAGTGCATGAACCCGCCAAGCGAGCTAACTTCAGGTTGATAACTTAACGGTATTTGTAATCTGTATTCACAGAGACCAGGGTTTGTTAAAGTGTGGTGCCCTGTTGTGGCGAGGAAGGGAGAGGTATCCTGTTCCGGCTGGTTGAGTGATGCTCACAGATGGGGACGATCATTTTATATACGGTAATAATAATAATAATAATAATAATAATAATTGCATGAACTCCAAGTCGAAAGTTTCTTCCAGGAACAATCTCCTACGCAAACTGGCTGGATCACAGTGGGGTAGTCAACCTGAAACGATCCGAACTTCTGCAATGGCACTATGCTATTCTGCAGCAGAGTATGCTTCTCCTGTTTGGTATAATTCAACACATGCCAAACAGGTGGATGTAGCTCTCAACGATACCTGCAGAATTATAACAGGTTGCTTGAAATCAACTCCAGTCGAATGGCTTTATCTCCTCGCAGGAATAGCACCACACCTTGTTCTAAGGGAAATAGCTGCGAACAAGGAACGAAAGACAGTGGAGCATGAAAGAACTCATCCTCTATATGGACACGAACCGCAGCCGCAACGACTGAAGTCGAGGAAAAGTTTCCTTAGAACATCAATGGAACTTAGAACCACTGCTGAAAAAACTAGGTTGCAATTGTGGAGGGCTACGACCAACCTTCCCCCTGGTTGGGAAAATGTTTCTGAAACTCTACCTCCTGGTTATGACAAGGAATGGACGACTTGGAAGTCCCTGAATAGACTGCGCTCTAGAGTAGGCAGATCAAGGGTTAATATGGCAAGATGGGGTTACATTGACCAGGATGATATTCAATGTGATTGTGGAGACGACCAGACTGTTCAGCATATGACTGAGTGTCAACTGTGCCCAGCATCCTGCACGGAAGAAGATCTTCGTCGGGGAGTACAGAGTGCACTGGAAGTGGCCAAGTTTTGGGCAAAGATAATATAATAACTGTGTTATATGTTTAAAATGTATGTTTCTGATACGAGAATAATAATAATAATAATAATAATAATAATAATAATAATAATAATAATAATAATAATAATAATAATAATAATAATAATAATAATAATAATGACGTCCGCTGTTGTGGAAGTCTGCCGTAATGACCTACTCTCCCTGTAGCTGCCTTATTAAGATGTCCCGGCGCCACGACGCTTTAGACGCAGGTGTGATGACGCCTCTCATCTAATTAGCGTTGGCAGTGGTTTTGGATTCTTAGGGACCAAAACAATTCACAGGCTTATTTCAAGATTGGGTCATGAACACTGACCGAGTCCTCGGTAAATCTTTTGTTACATTGAACAGTGACCTTTAACTTCATTTATTTACGATACCACACTGGATCCAACAGCTGGCGAGGACTGACCGACAGGTAGCATGAAGAGAACTAATTGCCGTTTGTTGTTGTTGTTGTTGTTGTTAATTCGCAATACCCCTCAGGGGCTCAATACTTGTGGGATGTGGGTTGGCGACCAGCTGAGTCCGGCAATGTTTCCACTTACTTGTGCCGGGCTACTCTCTGTTACCTTTCCTCTCGACCTCCCTTGGTCAACTCTTGTTCTTTTCCAACCCCGACGGTAATATGGTATCCGAGGCCTAGGGAGTCTTTCAGCTTCCCGCTTTAATTGGCGCTTGATCATCTTTCCTGATCCCTCAATCTTCGAGGGGCAGACCTCTTGTTTTGTTTTCATATCTCCTGCCTTCTGCTCAAGGCCCTCGAGGAGGCGGGGTGTGTGTAGCCCCACCATTTATGGTGCACCCTGGATTGTGCTACACCCTCAAAGGCTTACTTCTGGTGAGTTCGGAAGTTGGCGACCCCGAGGGCATCCCGAGCTGGGTCTAGTTTCTCTTCTTTTTCCATTGCCTTTGGGGCGGTCCCTCTCCTCTTTACCTGCCTTCTATCTGCTTTTCCTGGCTCTCCTTTCTTCCAAGTCCCTTCATTTTCATTCTTCGAGGTTTGAGGGCATTTTTTCTTCCTGTCTTTTGTTTCCCTTATTCTTATTTTTGTTTTTCATTTCATCTTCTAGTTCGTAGTTAGTTTTATGTTTAGTTTCATTTCATTTGCGTTTTCGCTATCACCCGGACCATTACGGGCCGATAACCTAGATGTTAGGCCCTTTAAAACGACAATTATCATCATCAATTCACATTAGGGGCATGGAACATCTTTGGTCATCAGTCTCGTATACTTGGGCATGTGCTGGATCTGTCTGATAACCTGTGTTTCGTTGGTAACTGTAGTAGAATGCCCGTGCGGAGACTACCTCACTTTTCTCCATGAGCGTGCGCACACTCAGCTCTTTCAAAATGGCAGCCGGGGAATACCCCTAGTGACGTCACATGACCATCAACACGTGACCGCTACCATCTTGGTCACGTGACCGTGATTGCGCACGGTCATGAAGAAAAAATATATAGTCTCCACACCGGCATTCTACCGAAAGTAGTGGTGTGTGAAGCTGCATTAGAGACAGGGACTGTGTAGGTGACCCGGGAGTAGGGAATATAAGCCGGAGCTGGGCCAGGGGCTAATGGGCAAGATGGCCGCCACGCGCAACTGCCCTATGTTATTCTTATGGAGAGGTCAGTCATAGCTGGGGCAGGGGCTAATGGGCAAGATGGCCGCAGCGCTGTCACAGGGGGATGTCGGCCGTGTAGTTACTAAATGGAATATTTATTATTATTATTATTATTATTAATTTTATTAGGTAATTATTGATTTGATAGTTTGCCACGGTGGTTGAGTGGTTATTGTGTCGGACTACCAACCCCAAGCTTGCAGGTTCGATCTTGGTTGTGGTAAGTGATTTTTGAAAGGCGGCAAAAATTACGACACGCATGTCATACGATGTTGGCATGTAAAAGAACCCAGAGAGAGGTCGGCTATGTAGTTGCTAAATGGAATATTTATTATTATTATTATTATTATTATTATTAGGTAATTATTGACTGATCATGTACAATCAAGACCAGCCTTATATTGCCCCAATTTATGGTGTGGTGGTTAGCATTCTTGGCTGTTACTGTGGAGGCTCGGGTTCGAGTCCTGGCTCTGTCAAGATTTTAAATTCTAGACTGAGGGTTGGAATGGGGTACACTCAACCTTCTGAGGCAAAACTGACAGGAGCTGGCTTTTGATTCATACCGCAGCCATTCTGCCTAACCTAACTTCACCTAACCTAACCTAACCTAACCTAACCTAACCTAACCTTACCTAACCTAACCAGATCCCACCTTACCTAACCTAACCTAACCTAACCTAACTTCAAAGTCAGAATGTACAATACATTTTATTGTTTTTTTATACCCTCATAAATTAGATATATCGAATATCCACCACGATTTAGATCCTCGAGCACACTTTTCTGACATATACCGTATCATTAAAACGTGTAGAAAGGAATGTCTGAAAATTTTCACTAACTCATAATACACGTTCACGATACATTGTGTCACCTTTTTGAATGTTAATGATACGGAAAAGGGTATGCATTGGTAATTCAGTGAGCTTTTTTTTCTCTCTAATCAACAGTTCTGCCCCCATAGCATTGTGAATATTTGTTGTAGTAGCCTATAAAGAAACAAAAAAAATCAGATCTATTACAGTTTAGCTATAAGTGAACAGAACCACTATAACATTTTATTCTAATAAGGAGATTTCCACAATGATAAGAAAAAAATGCTTTCCATAATGATGGATTGTGTGTAAGTAAACGTCTTTTGCTGCATGATGCCACCACTAAACTGATGCTCATACAACAGACAAGTGAGTTCATGTTTCGCTGACGTAATCGTATGTTCCCACGCACTTCCTGTGTGTTGCACGCGCCATAGTGGCTAAATTTGAAACTAGATGAGATGATTTGCTGATGTAATCGTATGTTCCCCCGCACGCACACGCAGGCCCCTGTGGACGGGTCCTTGTGGACGAGTCCCTGTGGATGGGTCATTGTTGACGGGTCATTGTTGACGGGTCCTTGTTGTCGGGTCCTTGTGGACGAGCCCCTGTGGACGGGTCCTTGTTGACGGGTCCTTTTTGACTAATCCCTTTAGACCGGTTCCTTTTGACTGGTTCATAACCCCTAATGCTATAATGAAATTAAACGTTGTTCCACATGATACGCAAGCAAAGAGCCGATCGCTACTATGAATTAACATGTTTGTTTTTGTTTTGTTTTTACGCATGTGCACTTGGGTTTTTTGTAAGAGGGCGGGCTTTTTGAATACAGATTTATAGATGAGTTTTTTTTAAATTACCAAAAGATCCAAAACTAATAGGTTATTAACTTTTTAACATTTCATGAACCAATAAGGCTATGGGACTTGTATTAGAGGTCGTTGGACTTGAGGTGACATTTTGTTTTTGAATGTTTTTTTTTGTTAAAAGGGCCTAACTACACTTTTGTTAATATCTCGCTAACTAATAGTCAGAGAGGGTCAAGTGAGGTGTCATGGGACTCAGGATGGTCAACCCTTTCCCATGGCCAATGCATTTACCAAAAATACCCAATACATCAAGGTCATTGACCTGAGATTTTATAAACTAATAATCGGGTACGAACATGTGAGATGTTTACCATGTGTGATGAAACATAGCTAGGTAGAGAAAGAATTAGTGTAGGCTACATGTATGGTGACTGACAAGTCTTTTACCATTGAAACTTGTTTTCAGATCAAACTGCAGTATAGAGAGAGTATAGGTTGCAGGTATGGGTTAATAAATGAGAAACGGTGTACGCAAACTCTGATTTATCAAGAATGAAGAGTAGACTATCTTTATTTGATAGGTTAAAGAGGATAGCTAAAACACAAAAATGGTCAGTGGTTACCGAGACAAAATGATCGCTACACACAAAAAGCTTTAAATACTTGAGGCTAATAATCAATACACACACACTCGCTTGTTCTAAACTAACCTGTGTTGCTGTCAGTGCTCAGACAGTAGGCTGATGACGAAATGCATTGCTAAAAGAAATATAATCATTTTCGGTTGTCTAATGTTACCAGCTATCCATTTATTTATTTTTGTGTTGCAGTGGTAAACACTTTTAGCTCTTGTATTGGTAGTCTTAACTCGATTTCCAGGTCTGAGGCCTAGAACGAGTCGAACTAAGAAACAAGGGCATGGTGGTGCAGTGGTTAAGCTGTTAGCCTTTCACTAGAGGGTTCGATTTCAGGTTAATATGCATGTCATAAACATATTAAACAAAACAAAACAGAGATAACGTTTAAAACTGTTTACATTTGTGACTTTTCAAATTATTACTTGGATTACAAATACAAAGGTGAACTGGGTTTGATATACAGTTAATGCTGTCTATCACACACTCGACTGTAAGAAAGCCAAAAGAGCAAAAAGGCTTAGGTAGAGCAGTGGTAAAATTGCTATATGTAGAGAACTACCTGGCAAAGCTATATCGCATAAACAGTGCAGGATCCAGCAATCAAATTTGTATCTTGTGGAACAGAGAAATGCACTTACGTGAGAAAATGCAAGTGCATGTGTAATATGACCTAACACACAAGTGTTCACCTGTGAACGTGCACAATAAGGGCTAACAAGTCACATTCTGTTTAGTTCGTACGTAACGTTAGGTTAGGGCTAATGCACACACTCTAGTACACGAGGCACATACCATTTGAGAGCAGGTCAAGGGATCTAACTTGGTGGATGGATGTGTTCTAACGAGTCATTTGTAGTTGAAAGAGAATAATACTTGTTCTTAAGATGATAAAACTGAGGAGATGGTATGTACAGTAAGACGTCTTGTTCTTTCCTGTGTAATATTACAGACATGGCAGAGAGCACACAGTTCTGTTGCTATGACTACGCTGCAGTAATTTGAAACCCTACGTGTTCATTAAGACAATGGGTGATGATTATACAAAGTTAGCAGTCATTGGATATTACACAGGTGTTCCTTCCGGTGTCATGTTGCTGACATGGCAGAGAGCGCACAGTTCTATTGCTACGACTAACGCTGCAGTAATTTGAAACCCAAGGTGTTGATCAAGACAATGGGTGATGATTATGCAAAGTCAGCAGTAATTGGATACCACACATCAACATTGACTAAATAATAAGCGTGTTGTCATAACCAGCAGAAACCTCATTTTAAGATTTTAGATTTTACATTTTAAATTTAAGATTTTTTAATTTTTAGATTTTACTTTTTTACATTTTCCTAAAAGAGTAAACAACAAGGTCACATACCTAACCTCATTAAACCTAACTTTACCAAACCTAACTTAAGCTAATCCAAAGGCTAATGCACATACCCAAAGCATATAAGGTACATGCAACTATCCTTATGCTAGTCTTACAGGTTACTGTACAACATGATAACTACCCAAACGGATTTTTTTTTTCATTTTGTTGTTTACACATATGTCATTTTTCCAATTTCCCATTTTCAGTTTTTTTATGTCAGTTTTAAGTTTTTCAATTTCATAATATGGAAACATGGATTTTGCATTTTGTTGTTTACACATTTATTAATTTCACAATTTCCCATTTACAGTTCTTAAAATGACAGTTTAAAGTTTTTCAATTTCATGATATAGAAACATGGATTTTCCAATTTGTTGTTTTCACATTTATCAATTTACCAAATTCCCATTTACAGTTTTTAAAATTTCAGTTTAATGTTGTTGTTTTTTTTCTATTTGTTAATATGGGAACATGGATTTTTCCAATTTGTGTTTTACATGTTCATTTTGCATTAGGGGTGGAGAGAGGTGGGTAGTAATTAAAAATGTGCAAGCAGTGTCCATTGTTGACAGGTCATTGTTGACGAGTCCTTTTCATACAACAGAAAAGTGAGTTCATGTTTTGCATGCATTACCTAAAATGCAATACCATGCAAGTGTTTAACATTTTACAACTAACCTGTTAGAATGATTTGCACACTACAAAGGTTATATCTGTTCTGGTAATAGAATTATTTAGCGTTGGCTTTTATATTTAATATGTACAGTTTAAAGTGATAGAAAAGTGGTAGACAAGTGGTAGCAAAGTGGTAGACAAGTGGTAGACAATTGGTAACAAAGTGGTAGAAAAGTGGTAGCAAAGTGGTAGAAAAGTGGTAGAAAAGTGGTAGCAAAGTGGTAGAAAAGTGGTAGAAAAGTGGTAGCAAAGTGGTAGAAAAGTGGTAGCAAACTGGTAGAATAGTGGTAGAAAAGTGGTAGCAAAGTGGTAGAAAAGTGGTAGCAAAGTGGTAGAAAAGTGGTAGAAAAGTGGCAGCAAAGTGGTAGAAAAGTGGTATCAAACTAGGAAAGTGGTAGCAAAGTGGTAGAAAAAATATTACATGTATTGTTAAGAAATAGTTTAAGCGGTTACATGGATTCATTACACAATAATTTTGCATGACAAAGCTCATTTTCTATATCCAATAGTTCTTCCTCATATTTAGTATGACCAGTTTACACATTTATCAATTTCACAATTTCCCATTTACAGTTCTTAAAATGTCAGTTTAAAGGTTTTAAATTTCATGATATAGAAACATGGATTTTCCAATTTGTTGTTTTCACATTTATCAATTTACCAAATTCCCATTTACAGTTTTTAAAATTTCAGTTTAATGTTGTTTTTTTTTCTATTTGTCAATATGGAAACATGGATTTTTCCAATTTGTGTTTTACATGTTCATTTTGCATTAGGAGTGGAGAGAGGTGGGTAGTAATTAAAAATGTGCAAGCAGTGTCCATTGTTGACAGGTCATTGTTGACGAGTCCTTTTTATACAACAGACAAGTGAGTTCACGTTTCACATGCATTACCTAAAATGTAATACCATGCGAGTGTTTAACATTTTACAAATTAGCTTATGTGTTAGTTTATGTGTGGGGGTCTTATGTTGGGCATTTTGTGTTGGCTTATTTAACAAGTTATTTTGTCAATGCATTTAGTAGAATTTTCTCTTGGTCTTGGAGTGTATATCAGTCCATTTTATTACAACATAATGCTTACTGCCATGTTTGTAAGCAACAACAACACACTAAACTTTCAAAAAGATCTCTAGTACTCTCAGGTACTCTCAACTCGTACTCTTACCTCTATCCCATGCCAAGTCAAGAACATTTATTTTTTTAAAAAAGGTGAATGGGGAAAGTAGACTATATGTTTAAACTAAAAAAATCATATAAAGTCATATGTTAACTCTAACACCTACGTTTATCCCATTCTTAGTCGAAAAATATTATATTTTTTTAAATTTTTCTAAAAAATAATTGGAAAGTAGGCTATATTTTTGAAAACTAATCATTCTATAAAGTCATATATAGACTCAACCAATGGCTTTTATATCCTTAATCGTTAGAACAAAATATGGAATTTTTGACATTTTTTCCAAAAATGTTCATTTTTTTAAAATGGACTATATTTTGGAAACTAGGAATTTTACAAAAAGGTGTTTGACATAAATGACAGGTATTTACCCCCCTCTACCCACAAACCAAGTCCCAGATCTCTGGGACAAAATCCAAAAATGTTTAATTGTGAAATTAGGCGATATTTTGAAAACGTATCATTCTAAAAAGTCATATATAGACTCAAACAAATGTTCTTTAAGTTATTTAACGTTAAAACAAAACTTAACATTTTTTCATTTTTCCGAAAAAAGTCCAATTTTCAAAATTGTCTATATTTTGGAAACTAAGAATTTTACAAAAATGTTTGTTTAACGTAAATGAAAGGTCTTTACCCCCTCTACCCAAAAAATTAATTTCAGGACCCTAGGACAAAAACTGTGCAGTAGTGTGTTTTCGATGGTACCGCAGCCTCCTCCTCCTCCCCTCCTCACAAGATGGCGGCCGTAGCTTAACTTAACCTAGCCTAACCTAACAAGATGGCGGCCGTAGGTTAACTTAACCTAGCCTAACCTAACAAGATGGCGGCCGTAGCTTAACTTAACCTAGCCTAACCTAACCTGACCTACGAGGTGTGATCAAAAAGTTCCAAAAATGTGGCTGCAACTTAACCAAACCTAGCCTAGCCTAACCAAACCTAACCTACAAGGTGTGATCAAAAAGTTCCAAAATGGCGGCCGTAGCTTTACTTAACCTAACCTAACCTAACTTAACCTAAACCTACGAGGTGTGATCAAAAAGTTCTAAAATGGCGGCTGTAGGTTAACTTAACCTAACCTATCCTAACCTAAACCTACGAGGTGTTATCATAAAGTTCCAAAATGGCGGCCGTAGCTTAACTCAACCTAACCTAACCCTACGAGGAGTGATCAAAAAGTTCCAAAATGTGTGGAGGAATGTAGAGGAGGAGGGTGTTTGTAGAACTCTTAAAAACTACTGGGGTGGGGTGGGGGTAGTAAGAAATAAAAACAGTATTAATTATTAATCAGCATAAGAGTTTTTTAATTCGTTAAAACGTACAATACATCTATTGTTTTTTATACCCTCATAAATTAGATATAGAGAATGTCCACCATGATTTAGATCCTCAAGCACACTTTCTGACATATCATTAAAACGTGTAGGAAGGAATGTCTGAAAATTTTCACTAACACATAGTACACGTTCACCATACATTGTGTCCACTTTTTGAATGTTGATGATACGGAATGGAGTATGCATTGGTAATTCAGTGAGCTTTTTTCTCTCTAATCCGCAGTTCTGCCCCATTGCATTGAGAATGTTTATTGTAGTAGCCTATAAAGAAACAAAAAAAAATGTCTATTACAGTTTAGCTATAAGTGACCAGAATCACTATATGTATATATCATTTTATTCTAAGAGCTTTCCATGATGATAAGAAAAAAGAGCTTACCATAATGATGGATTGAGTGTAAGAAAACGACTTTTGCTGCTTGATGTCACTACTAAAGTGGTACTCTTACAACAGTCAAGTGAGTTCATGTTTCGCTGACGTAATCGTATGTTTCCACGCACTTCCTGTGTTGAGCGCGTCATAGTGGCTAAATTTAAAACTCTAGATGGGATGTTTTGCTGACCTAATCGTATGTTCCCCGCACGCACACTTTGGGTGGACGGGTCCTTTTTGAAGGGAGTCATTTTTTTTCGGGTCCGGGAGGACGGGTCCTTGTTGACGGGTCCCTGTGGCGGGTCCCCTTTGACATAATTTGGATAAAATGCAAGGGTCAGTCCATAGGGATCAGTCCAAAGGACCCGCCCACAGGGACCCGTCAACAAGGACCCGTCCTCCCGGACCCGAAAAAAAAATGACTCCCTTCAAAAAGGACCCGTCCACCCAAAGTGTGCGTGCGGGGAACATACGATTACGTCAGCAAAACATCTCATCTAGAGTTTTAAATTTAGCCACTATGACGCGCTCAACACAGGAAGTGCGTGGAAACATACGATTACGTCAGCGAAACATGAACTCACTTGTCTGTTGTAAGAGTATCACTTTAGTAGTGACATCAAGCAGCAAAAGACGTTTTCTTACACTCAATCCATCATTATGGTAAGCTCTTTTTTTCTTATAATCATGGAAAGCTCTTAGAATAAAATGATATATATATATATAGTGATTCTGGTCACTTATAGCTAAACTGTAATAGACATTTTTTTTGTTTCTTTATAGGCTACTACAATAAACATTCTCAATGCTATGGGGCAGAACTGCGGATTAGAGAGAAAAAAAGCTCACTGAATTACCAATGCATACTCCATTCCGTATCATCAACATTCAAAAAGTGGACACAATGTATGGTGAACGTGTACTATGTGTTAGTGAAAATTTTCAGACATTCCTTCCTACACGTTTTAATGATATGTCAGAAAGTGTGCTTGAGGATCTAAATCATGGTGGACATTCTCTATATCTAATTTATGAGGATATAAAAAACAATAGATGTATTGTACGTTTTAACGAATTAAAAAACTCTTATGATGAATAATAATTAATACTGTTTTTATTTCTTACTACCCCACCCCACCCCAGTAGTTTTTAAGAGTTCTACAAACACCCTCCTTCTCTACATTCCTCCACACATTTTGGAACTTTTTGATCACTCCTCGTAGGGTTAGGTTAGGTTGAGTTAAGCTACGGCCGCTATTTTGGAAATTTATGATAACACCTCGTAGGTTTAGGTTAGGTTAGGTTTGGTTAAGTTAACCTACAGCCGCCATTTTAGAACTTTTTGATCACACCTCGTAGGTTTAGGTTAAGTTAGGTTAGGTTAGGTTAAGTAAAGCTACGACCGCCATTTTGGAACTTTTTGATCACACCTTGTAGGTTAGGTTAGGTTAGGCTAGGCTAGGTTTGGTTAAGTTGCAGCCACATTTTTGGAACTTTTTTATCACACCTCGTAGGTCAGGTTATGTTAGGCTAGGTTAAGTTAAGCCACGGCCGCCATCTTGTTAGGTTAGGCTAGGTTAAGTTAACCTACGGCCACCATCTTGTTAGGTTAGGCTAGGTTAAGTTAGGCTACGGCCGCCATCTTGTGAGGAGGGGAGGAGGAGGAGGCTGCGGAACCATCCAAAACACACTACTGCTCAGTTTTTGTCCTAGGGTCCTGAAATTTATTTTTTTGGGTAGAGGGGGTAAAGACCTTTCATTTACGTTAAGCAAACATTTTTGTAAAATTCTTAGTTTCCAAAATATAGACAATTTTGAAAATTGGACTTTTTTCGGAAAAATGAAAAAATGTTAAGTTTTGTTTTAACGTTAAATAACTTAAAGAACATTTGTTTGAGTCTATATATGACTTTTTAGAATGATACGTTTTCAAAATATCGCCTACTTTCACAATTAAACATTTTTGGATTTTGTCCCAGAGATCTGGGACTTGGTTTGTGGGTAGAGGGGGTAAATACCTGTCATTTATGTCAAACAACTTTTTGTAAAATTCCTAGTTTCCAAAATATAGTCCATTTTAAAAAATGAACATTTTTGAAAAAAATGTCAAAAATTCCATATTTTGTTCTAACGATTAAGGATATAAAAGCCATTGGTTGAGTCTATATATGACTTTATAGAATGATTAGTTTTCAAAAATATAGCCTACTTTCCAATTATTTTTAAGAAAAATTTAAAAAATATAATATTTTTCGACTAAGAATGGGATAAACGTAGGTGTTAGAGTTAACATATGACTTTATATGATTTTTTAGTTTAAACATATAGTCTACTCTCCCAAATCACCTTTAAAAAAAATGTTCTTGACTTGGCATGGGATAGAGGTAAGAGTACGAGTTGAGAGTACCTTAGAGTACTTTAGATTTTTTTGAAAGTTTAGTGCGTTGTTGTTGCTTACAAACATGGCAGTAAGCATTATGTTGTAATAAAATGGACTGATATACATTCCAAGACCAAGAGAAAAATCCACTAAATGCATTGACAAAATAACTTGTTAAATAAGCCAACACAAAATGCCCAACATAAGACCCCCACACATAAACTAACACATAAGCTAATTTGTAAAATGTTAAACTCTCGCATGGTATTACATTTTAGGTAATGCATGTGAAACATGAACTCACTTGTCTGTTGTATAAAAAGGACTCGTCAACAATGACCTGTCAACAATGGACACTGCTTGCACATTTTTAATTACTACCCACCTCTCTCCACTCCTAATGCAAAATGAACATGTAAAACACAAATTGGAAATATCCATGTTTCCATATTGACAAATAGAAAAAAACAACAACATTAAACTGAAATTTTAAAAACTGTAAATGGGAATTTGGTAAATTGATAAATGTGAAAACAACAAATTGGAAAATCCATGTTTCTATATCATGAAATTGAAAACCTTTAAACTGACATTTTAAGAACTGTAAATGGGAAATTGTGAAATTGATAAATGTGTAAACTGGTCATACTAAATATGAGGAAGAACTATTGGATATAGAAAATGAGCTTTGTCATGCTAAAATTATTGTGTAATGAATCCATGTAACCGCTTAAACTATTTCTTAACAATACATGTAATATTTTTTCTACCACTTTGCTACCACTTTCCTAGTTTGATACCACTTTTCTACCACTTTTCTACCACTTTGCTACCACTTTTCTACCACTTTGCTACCACTTTTCTACCACTTTTCTACCACTTTGCTACCACTTTTCTACCACTTTGCTACCACTTTTCTACCACTTTTCTACCACTTTGTTACCAATTGTCTACCACTTGTCTACCACTTTGCTACCACTTGTCTACCACTTTTCTATCACTTTAAACTGTACATATTAAATATAAAAGCCAACGCTAAATAATTCTATTACCAGAACAGATATAACCTTTGTAGTGTGCAAATCATACTAACAGGTTAGTTGTAAAATGTTAAACACTTGCATGGTATTGCATTTTAGGTAATGCATGCGAAACATGAACTCACTTTTCCGTTGTATGAAAAGGACTCGTCAACAATGACCTGTCAACAATGGACACTGCTTGCACATTTTTAATTACTACCCACCTCTATCCACTCCTAATGCAAAATGAACAAGTAAAACACAAATTGGAAAAATCCATGTTCCCATATTAACAAATAGAAAAAAAAACAACAACATTAAACTGAAATTTTAAAAACTGTAAATGGGAATTTGGTAAATTGATAAATGTGAAAACAACAAATTGGAAAATCCATGTTTCTATATCATGAAATTGAAAAACTTTAAACTGTCATTTTAAGAACTGTAAATGGGAAATTGTGAAATTAATAAATGTGTAAACAACAAAATGCAAAATCCATGTTTCCATATTATGAAATTGAAAAACTTAAAACTGACATAAAAAAACTGAAAATGGGAAATTGGAAAAATGACATATGTGTAAACAACAAAATAAAAAAAAAATCCGTTTGGGTAGTTATCATGTTGTACAGTAACCTGTAAGACTAGCATAAGGATAGTTGCATGTACCTTATATGCTTTAGCCTTTGGATTAGCTTAAGTTAGGTTTGGTAAAGTTAGGTTTAATGAGGTTAGGTATGTGACCTTGTTGTTTACTCTTTTAGGAAAATGTAAAAAAGTAAAATCTAAAAATCAAAAAATCTTAAATTTAAAATGTAAAATCTAAAATCTTAAAATGAGGTTTCTGCTGGTTATGACAACACGCTTATTATTTAGTCAATGTTGATGTGTGGTATCCAATTACTGCTGACTTTGCATAATCATCACCCATTGTCTTGATCAACACCTTGGGTTTCAAATTACTGCAGCGTTAGTCGTAGCAATAGAACTGTGCGCTCTCTGCCATGTCAGCAACATGACACCGGAAGGAACACCTGTGTAATATCCAATGACTGCTAACTTTGTATAATCATCACCCATTGTCTTAATGAACACGTAGGGTTTCAAATTACTGCAGCGTATTCATAGCAACAGAACTGTGTGCTCTCTGCCATGTCTGTAATATTACACAGGAAAGAACAAGACGTCTTACTGTACATACCATCTCCTCAGTTTTATCATCTTAAGAACAAGTATTATTCTCTTTCAACTACAAATGACTCGTTAGAACACATCCATCCACCAAGTTAGATCCCTTGACCTGCTCTCAAATGGTATGTGCCTCGTGTACTAGAGTGTGTGCATTAGCCCTAACCTAACGTTACGTACGAACTAAACAGAATGTGACTTGTTAGCCCTTATTGTGCACGTTCACAGGTGAACACTTGTGTGTTAGGTCATATTACACATGCACTTGCATTTTCTCACGTAAGTGCATTTCTCTGTTCCACAAGATACAAATTTGATTGCTGGATCCTGCACTGTTTATGCGATATAGCTTTGCCAGGTAGTTCTCTACATATAGCAATTTTACCACTGCTCTACCTAAGCCTTTTTGCTCTTTTGGCTTTCTTACAGTCGAGTGTGTGATAGACAGCATTAACTGTATATCAAACCCAGTTCACCTTTGTATTTGTAATCCAAGTAATAATTTGAAAAGTCACAAATGTAAACAGTTTTAAACGTTATCTCTGTTTTGTTTTGTTTAATATGTTTATGACATGCATATTAACCTGAAATCGAACCCTCTAGTGAAAGGCTAACAGCTTAACCACTGCACCACCATGCCCTTGTTTCTTAGTTCGACTCGTTCTAGGCCTCAGACCTGGAAATCGAGTTAAGACTACCAATACAAGAGCTAAAAGTGTTTACCACTGCAACACAAAAATAAATAAATGGATAGCTGGTAACATTAGACAACAGAAAATGATTATATTTCTGTTAGCAATGCATTTCGTCATCAGCCTACTGTCTGAGCACTGACAGCAACACAATTTAGTTTAGAACAAGCGAGTGTGTGTATTGATTATTAGCCTCAAGTATTTAAAGCTTGTTGTGTGTAGCGATCATTTTGTCTCGGTAACCACTGACCATTTTTGTGTTTTAGCTATCCTCTTTAACCAATCAAATAAAGATAGTCTACTATTCATTCTTGATAAATCAGAGTTTGCGTACACCGTTTCTCATTTATTAACCCATACCTGCAACCTATACTCTCTCTATACTGCAGTTTGATCTGAAAACAAGTTTCAATGGTAAAAGACTTGTCAGTCACCATACATGTAGCCTACACTAATTCTTTCTCTACCTAGCTATGTTTCATCACACATGGTAAATATCTCACATGTTCGTACCCGATTATTAGTTTATAAAATCTCAGGTCAATGACCTTGATGTATTGGGTATTTTTGGTAAATGCATTGGCCATGGGAAAGGGTTGACCATCCTGAGTCCCATGACACCTCACTTGACCCTCTCTGACTATTAGTTAGCGAGATATTAACAAAAGTGTAGTTAGGCCCTTTTAACAAAAAAAAACATTCAAAAACAAAATGTCACCTCAAGTCCAACGACCTCTAATACAAGTCCCATAGCCTTATTGGTTCATGAAATGTTAAAAAGCTAATAACCTATTAGTTTTGGATCTTTTGGTAATTTAAAAAAAACTCATCTATAAATCTGTATTCAAAAAGCCCGCCCTCTTACAAAAAAAACCAAGTGCACATGCGTAAAAACAAAACAAAAACAAACATGTTAATTCATAGTAGCGATCGGCTCTTTGCTTGCGTATCATGTGGAACAACGTTTAATTTCATTATAGCATTAGGGGTTATGAACCAGTCAAAAGGAACCGGTCTAAAGGGATTAGTCAAAAAGGACCCGTCAACAAGGACCCGTCCACAGGGGCTCGTCCACAAGGACCCGACAACAAGGACCCGTCAACAATGACCCGTCAACAATGACCCGTTCACAGGGACCCGTCCACAGGGACTCGTCCACAAGGACCCGTCCACAGGGGCCTGCGTGTGCGTGCTGGGGAACATACGATTACATCAGCAAATCATCTCATCTAGTTTCAAATTTAGCCACTATGGTGCGTGCAACACACAGGAAGTGCGTGGGAACATACGATTACGTCAGCGAAACATGAACTCACTTGTCTGTTGTATGAGCATCAGTTTAGTAGTGGCATCATGCAGCAAAAGACGTTTACTTACACACAATCCATCATT
Source organism: Meconema thalassinum (assembly GCA_946902985.2). Lineage (NCBI taxonomy): Eukaryota > Metazoa > Arthropoda > Insecta > Orthoptera > Tettigoniidae > Meconema > Meconema thalassinum. The sequence continues at coordinate 168,394,112 of OX336391.1, forward strand.
ATGGTAAGCATTTTTTTCTTATCATTATGGAATCTCCTTATTAGAATAAAATGTTATAGTGGTTCTGGTCACTTATAGCTAAACTGTAATAGATCTGATTTTTTTTGTTTCTTTATAGGCTACTACAACAAATATTCACAATGCTATGGGGGCAGAACTGTTGATTAGAGAGAAAAAAAGCTCACTGAATTACCAATGCATACCCTTTTCCGTATCATTAACATTCAAAAAGGTGACACAATGTATCGTGAACGTGTATTATGAGTTAGTGAAAATTTTCAGACATTCCTTTCTACACGTTTTAATGATACGGTATATGTCAGAGAAGTGTGCTCGAGGATCTAAATCGTGGTGGACATTCGATATATCAAATTTATGAGGGTATAAAAAAACAATAAATGTATTGTACATTCTGACTTTTAAGTTAGGTTAGGTTAGGTTAGGTAAGGTGGGATCTGGTTAGGTTAGGTAAGGTTAGGTTAGGTTAGGTTAGGTGAAGTTAGGTTAGGCAGAATGGCTACGGTATGAATCAAAAGCCAGTTCCTGTCAGTTTTGCCTCAGAAGGTTGAGTGTACCCCATTCCAACCCTCAGCCTAGAATTTAAAATCTTGACAGAGCCAGGACTCAAACCCGAGCCTCCACAGTAACAGCCAAGAATGCTAACCACCACACCATAAAGTGGGGCAATATAAGGCTGGTCTTGATTGTACATGATCAGTCAATAATTACCTAATAATAATAATAATGATAATAAATATTCCATTTAGCAACTACATAGCCGACCTCTCTCTGGGTTCTTTTACATGCCAACATCGTATGACATGCGTGTCGTAATTTTTGCCGCCTTTCAAAAATCACTTACCACAACCAAGATCGAACCTGCAAGCTTGGGGTTGGTAGTCCGACACAATAACCACTCAACCACCGTGGCAAACTATCAAATCAATAATTACCTAATAAAATTAATAATAATAATAATAATAATAATAAATATTCCATTTAGTAACTACACGGCCGACATCCCCCTGTGACAGCGCGGCGGCCATCTTGCCCATTAGCCCCTGCCCCAGCTATGACTGACCTCTCCATAAGAATAACATAGGGCAGTTTCGCGTGGCGGCCATCTTGCCCATTAGCCCCTGCCCCAGCTCCGGCTTATATTCCCTACTCCCGGGACTTAATATGAGGTACTATCCCAGCATTTGCTAAAACTTGGGGAAACCACACTCAGGATAGCCACTATAAAGCGTCGGGATTCGAACCTCCAATCTCCGGACTTCCGGCAGCCCCCTCCTCCGCGGTCGTGGTGAGCGATTTAACACGCACAGCTACTCAGCATGGTAGTAAGCAGACGTTACGGGGAGTAACACACCTTACCACACTCGTATTGAGACTCCAGATCCAAGGGTTCGTGGTTTCCCATCTCACTTTTAGTAAATGTCAGGATGGTTCCTAGCTTAAGACCACAGCCGCATCCTTCCCAATCCCAGTCTCCATTACAAATTCATGCAAGCCCCTAAATAAGTTAATAACAACTAACTTTAAGTTAGCAAATAAAATATATGTTTTGATCATTGTGAACCACTGATAAATATGATCACGTCTGTACACATGAAACGATATTTTTCTTACAGCTGCAGCTTTAATTGCTGGAATGTTGGCAGCTGAATTAACGCATTTTCTACGACCGCCATGGAAAAGAAGTACTATAGTGAGAAGTTGCCTGCTAAATGGCGACATCGCGAACGAAACTCGATTTGTCGTGATAAATCGATTTGAATGACTGCAAGTGATTGGCTGGATAACGTGATTTCACTTCTGACCGCTAGATAGCTATAGCCTAGCACTGAAACGTTGAGTTGGAAGTAACGATGACATTACTATAGGGAAAATGGAATGGGTGGATGTTTACAGAGTAGGCCTACCGCTCGATGCTGAAAAGAATCATTCCCGATGCCAATCACAGAAGAAAATCAAGAATTTAAACGATTAAGGAAGTCAAGTAACATGAAGTATAGGCCTGTATCAAATGTAGCAATTTCACAAAAACTTCATCGCGTCACATAAAATCTGAACGTGACGGTGAAAAAGGAATTACATATTTAAAAACAAGTAGTTCCGTAAAGAAGTAAAGCCTATTTTCGTATATCCTACTTATGTTAATTGCCGCTTTCAACATACAAAATATCAATTGGATTGCTGTTATAAATTCGTATGTATTGAGAACCAACTAAATATTGCGGATGGTCGCCATGTTGGATTTTTATATATGTCCTAGAGTTATGTACTGTTACATGAAGATTATTGTGTACGTGTAGCATTCAAACGTCAATCGCATGATTAGGACACAAGAAGTAAAAACGAGATTTTGAAATTTCGCACAGCTGCCATCTTGTGGTTATGGAAACAATTGAAATAAATTAGATGCCAGTGGATTAACATTTGTACAAGGATTTACTGTAACACGTTTCACTGCACTCGGATGGTTAAAATGCGAGAAACGTCCATGTGAATATTTATATTTCGCGTCGCCGCCATGTTGGATTTGTGATCACCAGGTTATTGAAAGTCCTATAGGTGACCTTATGTTCATAGCCCTTAAGAACATAAAAATATTCAGTTTGATTGCTGTAATAGATTCGTAGATATTGAGAACCGTCTAAATATTTCGGATGGTCGCCATGTTGGATTCTTATATGTATAGGCCATAGAGTCATGTACCATTGAAGGAAAATTATTGCGTAGGTACATTATTCAAACCTTCACTTCGATCGCATGATTACGACACAAGAAATAAATACTTAATTTTAAAATTCGCACAGCCACCATCTTGAAGTTATGTAAACAATTGAACGAAATTAGACACCAGTGCATTGCAATGTGTATAAACATTTGCTGTACCAAGTTTCATTGCGTTTGGATCATTAAATCGCGAGAAAAGTTTATTCAACACTTTCAACTTCGCTTGGCCGCCATATTCGTTTTGTAGTTGAACGGTTTTTGAAAGTCTCACAGATGAACTTCCAGTAGAGCCATTTATCTCCGTACAAAATTTCAGGGTGATACCGCTAATAGTTTCAGAGACATAGAATGCCGGTGAAATATTTCGCATAGTCGCCATCTTGACGTTATGTAAACAATTGAACGAAGTTAGACGACGGTGTATTACAATGTGTATAAACATATACTGTACCAAGTTTCATTGCGTTTGGTTGGTTAAATAGCGAATAACGTCTATTTAAAAGTCGCAACTTCGCTTGGCCGCCATGTTGGTTTTGTAGTTATCAGGTTTTCAAAGGTCACATAGGTGAACTTATAGTAGTTCCCTTTTTTACCGTACAACATTTCAGGGTGATATCGGTAATAGTTTCGGAGATATTGAATGCTTGTGAAATATTTCGCACAGCCGCCATGTTGGATTGGTGAGACATAACAGAATTTGAAGGGCACGGTCGGGGTCGTCCAAAATAGAGCTATGAACTTACCGAGTTTCTTTGAAATCGCTCCAGCCGTTTAGATATTAGGGGGAGACCCCCCCCCCAAAAAAAAACACACACACACAGACACACGGACAAAAGGTGATCTTATAATCCTATTATTTTCATAAATGAAAATAGGCTAAAAACAGGACAGATTATACTATTAGGATCAGATATTTTCCCTCATACGTCATTTTTAAAAACATTTGTTGACCAGTGTAATTTTGTTTGGCACATAGAACCAGGATGTTGATTATGGCGTCTCATTTGAGTCTTCTACAGGTGAGCTAATGAAATAGGCTACGTCCCATGGATCGTCATGCCAGGCGGTGCCACGCGATACCATCAGCGGAGGCTTCACGGTCCTCAGACCATGCTTGACGGCTTTGTCTCTGCTGGTGGCGCTTTTACCTCGTATCCTAGCTCAGATTGTTCAACAATAATCATAATATTAATTCTTCACTTTCTATCAGAGGTGACAGAGAAAGTGTTGGTGACTGTTACCCGCAGTAATAGCTTTTGGAGGAAAGAATAAGAGGATATGTCCTGAGCTCGTTTGAGTGAAGCCAAGCGCTGCGTCACAAGTGGGCGTAACCTTAACTTGTATTCGGTGTTGCGTGACTTGCATACGGTTGCACGAATCGAATAAGTGTTCTGTTTATTAATAATAAGTTTCGTATTCTTGAATATCAAAATGTGTACGAACAATGAGTGAAAGTGGCTGTGGTCGAAATTAGGACTAAAAACTGATGAATGCCTTAACACCAATAAGAACTTGAAAATCAATTTGGTATAAATATCGTGATTAGTTCGGCATCATTATGATAGTTTCCAAGATGTCCCTTCTTTGGTAAAACTCGCACCTTCAAACACCTGTATTCAATTTAATCAGTGTTTCAGCGTGTTATTACGTTTTGCCGCGTCTTTCTTACAAAACTAGCCATGCATAGGTGCTCTCATATTTCTATTTACTTAGGCTTTTAAAACGATAACGCAGCTTATTTGTGCCAAGTACCGTGATGTACAGAGTGTATTCTGCCTATCCAAGAAAAAATCTTGACTTGTCATTGCAGTTTTATGTCACTACACTCCAAGAATTTTTGGCGAGGTTAACGGCTTGGGGCCATTAAATAAAGAGATTGTTTTACATGGTGACTTTGAGTTCGACCCACGGTCAGTGATGCTCATAAAAAGGACGGTTGAATTGGTTCGATGGTCAGCTCGGTGGAAGGTTCAAATTAGTCCCTTGGAGCTGCTGCCCCTAGTAGTAACGGACACGTTTGTGTAGGGCCCACGGTCAAGCAATTCTTCTGCGGATAACCGTCGACCCTTGGTTAGGTTAGTTTAGAATAGGTTAGGCTCGGTGAGGTAAGGTTATCTTAGATTATTATTAATATATTATAATATTTGCAAATGGGGGTAATTCCCCGGTGGCATATTGTACATATACAGACAATTACCAACAATAACATAAAACACAATATACACAATTCGCAATTTAGGATCTCTAGTAATTACATCGTAGTATTTACACAAAATTTCAATCTTCTCTTAAACACATTAATATGTTTGGGGAAAGGCTCTAAGACTGGGGCAGGAAATGAGTTCCAATTATCAATACCACGATTAATGAAAGAATATTTCCCATAAATTGTACGCTGTGGTCGGACCTTAACTTTATGTGGATGACGGGTGGGTGAAACTTTATAGGGAGTTTCGGTGCCAACGCTAGCTTGCCTTGTAGTAGTACCTGCTGACAACGTTAAAAACGCTAGCAATCATCGCGTACGACCATGTAGTTGAGTTATACTTCTATAGATGGCAGCAAAATCGGAAAATTGGTGAGTATTCTTGTTCATGTTGTATATTAAATTAATATTTGAATATATATCAATAGCAAATACATATTGAAGAGCTTAGTAAAGAATCCATCGGTTTCGAACAATATTATACGAAGAAATTGAATTATATTGAATCACACATCGATTTTAGTCGATACACTGCGCTCGAAAACTATATCAGATACTATCGATACAATTCAAAATAAGAGCTGGTTGTTTCAACGCTTCCCGTAATACAAACGTGATACGTATTTCTTAATTCGACTGATAGGAAGTACCGCACTGACTATTAAATAATACTGGTGTGTGATAAGTGCAGCTGTAATTTTGTCTTACAATTCATTTTTGTTAGCCTATTTTCAATTTTGAAAAAATAGGCTTATGAGATCACCTTTTGTCCGTGTGTGTGTGCGTGTGTGTGTGTGTGTGTGATTCGTGTGTGTGTCCCCCCCCCTAATAAAATCTAAACGGCAGGAGCGATTTCAATGAAACTCGGAAAGTTCATAACACTATTCCCGGCGACCTCGACCGTACCCTTCAAATTTTGTTACGACTCACCAATCCAACATGGCGGCTGTGCGAAATATTTCACCAGCATTCAATATCTCCGAAACTATTACCGATATTACCCTGACGATTTCTAATGTGATAGAGGGATCTACTATAAGTTCACTTATGTGACTTTTGAAAACCTGGTAACTACAAAACCAACATGGAGGCCAAGCGAATTTGCGACTTTTAAATAGACGTTTCTCGCGATTTGACCAACCAAACGCAATGAAACTTGGTACAGTATATGTTTATATACATTGTAATGCACCGACATCTAACTTCGTTCAATTTTTCACATAATCACAAGATGGCGGATGTGCGAAATATTTCACCGGCATTCTATATCTCTGAAACTATTAGCGGTATCTCCCTAAAATTTTGTACGGAGATAAAGGGCACTACTGGAAGTCCATCTATAAGACTTTCAAAAACCGGTTAACTACAAAATGAACATGGCGGCCAAGCGAATTTGAAAATTTTAAATAGATCTTTCTCGCGATTTAATGTTCCAAGCGCACTGAAACCTGGTACAGGAAATATTTGTACACATTGTAATCCACTGGTATCTAATTTAGTTCAATTGTTTACATAACCTCAAGATGGCGGCAGTGCGAATTTTAAAATTAAGTTTTTATTTCTTGTGATGTAGTCATGCGATCGAAGTGAAAGTTTGAATAATGAACCTACGCAATAATTTTCCTTTAATGGTACATGACTATATGGCCTATACATTTAACAATCCAACATGGTGACCATCCGAAGTATTTAGACGTTACTGAATATCTACGAATCTATTTTAGCAATCAAACTGCATTTTTAATGTTCATAGGGGCTATGAACTTAAGTTCACCTATAGGACTTTAAATAACCTGGTGATCACAAATCCAACATGGCGGTGACGCGAATTATAAATATTCACATGGACTTTTCTCGCAATTTAACCATCCGCATGCAGTGAAACTTAGTACAGTAAATCCTTATACGAATGTTAATCCACTGGCATCTAATTTATTTCAATTGTTTCCATAACCTCAAGATGGCAACTGTGCAAAATTTTAAAATCTCCTTGTTTTTTCTTGTGTCCTAATTATGCGATTGAAGTTTCCCTTTCAGCCCTGAGACATTTTTCTCTGAAAATTTCATTGCAATGCATGTTTTTACCCATTATTTGACATCAGGATTCCAGGAAAAATAATTAAAAAATTCTCAAATTTCTACTTTTTTCAAAAACTCACTAGCACAATTGTGCTAGTTAGGTTTTACTTAATCTATATATTTAAAACAGTAAGGTGATTTTTGTTACCACGAGATTGAGAGAACGACAGAACCGATTTACTTCGTAGAGCACTCTAACGAAAGCTCTTGGCCTCTAGATTTGCAGAGTGTCTCTAAAATAAACAAATATATTACGGTATATTTTTAAATTAATATAGAAAATAGCAGAATTCTTTCCCCTCACGCATGCGCACAATCCGCCTGGGGTCATGACAAAATGGCGGTGAGAAGTCCATTAAAATGTAAGTTATTTAATAAGCTTCCATGTAATTGAAAACATACATTAACCAAGTTCTGACAATAAAATATAATAACAGTATGAACGTATACGAATGTGCAACATTGATTTATTTGGATAATGAAATTGATTATTTCCTTCAAACAGCGGCTTTTGAATATAATGAATGGCTGCGTCTGCTGCTTAATATGAGTGCGAGAGTAGCCATGTGGTTAAGGCGACCGACTGTGGTTCCAAGAAGCGCCGGTTCGATCCTAGCCCTCGCCAGTATTTTTTTTTACCACTGAAATATTGTTTAATCAAGGAGTATTAGTAAGGTTTTATGTCTCTTAAAGATACTTATTTCTACATTCCCTCTAAATACGTTTTATTTTCGTTTTACCATTGCATTGCAGCATGTGACCAAAAGAGCAAACTGTTGTCCGCAGTACGCCGTTTAAATAACTGCAATCAGTTCCTATAACTGACAACAGATGGCAGTACATCGCCCATATAGTTCCATTAACTGACAGCAGATGGCAACACCATTGCGTCGATATATTTAAAACACAAGACATGGCATGTTTTCACGTGATGGAAAATTATAAAGGAGGGGAATATTTAAGAAGGGAAATGTTGAGGAACATTAACCGACAGTTGAATGTGTAGGCTAGGTTGTTTATGTACCTTAATATTGCAATTTCTTCCCAATGCTTCGGTGGTCAAGTTATTAGCGTCCTAGACTAAAAGTTATAATTATGCATCGTCGATATACTCTTAAATTATTAAAGAAAAAAGTAGTTTTCCAGGCACTCGCGCGTGTCCACAATTGCTTTCGCAATGAGAGACACTTGGCAAATATAATTCGTTTGAAGGGCTCCGACATCTTGGTCAACCAGCCCCGTGTACTTGGGTGTGTATGTGTGAAATTTTCTCTGATAACCTGTGTTATTGTGATGGCTGCATTACTGTGTGTATTTGTAATTAAGGTGGTAAATGGCAAGGAGACGGCCAAGGCCTTAAGTTAGGAACCATCCCGGTATTTGCCTTAAGTGGAAGTGGGAAACCACGGAAAACCACATCCAAGATTGTCGAGGTGGGAATTAAACCTTCCTCTTCTTAGTTATACCTCAAGAGACTGAATGTACCACGATTTTGCCCTGAGACCAGAATTAAATTTCTTGGCAGAGCAGGAAATGTAACCCGGGTCTCCGGGGCGATAGACAAGAATAGGTGGGCCTCCATGTGTTAATACGATTTTTGACATGCACGGAACATAGAATTCAAAAACTGCCTCCATTAGGGTGACTGTCGAAGTGAGTATTGAGTATAGGCCTATGGTCATTCCAGTAGTTGGCGAAGTGATTCTTTGTTCCCCTGCAAAATGTACTGCCATAACCTATAACAGGTGATGGAAATTGCTTATTTAGAGCAGTTTCGTACTGTTTATAACAAAATGAAGAACGTCATTCTGAGCTGCGTTTTCAAGCTATTGCAAAAAAATTCGCTGGCAGGAAGAATTATAAGGAATTTATTTTAAGCGATCAGTCTCATCGCATTCTCCTCACCAACCAACTTGAGTATGAAAGTCTCTGGACGGTCATGTTGAACTTCATTGTATAAGACAATTGTTAATGATTATTTGTTTAGAGTACTGAGTCTAACTACGGAGTTGATTTCGGCAATGGAAGTATTATTTGCCATTTAATATTTAGCGGCTCCGTTATTGCAGGACACTATAGTGTTATCGAATAATACGAAGCCACATTTAAAATCCAATATAAATAGGCCATTTCAGAAACAATTCCAGATATTATGCAGTACAGTGTACTGTAAGGTCCTTGACGATCAAATGTAAACATTGTTCTACATTGTATTTCTCTTGCGTAAAATCTATGCGTGGTTACTTTGGTCTTTACTGTTGTGAGGGTAAAATTGATCTGCTGGAATATAAAATATTTGCCAAGCTGCAACAATGTAATGATATTAATTTAAAAGTCATTGAACTTATATCCAGTAGTTCAAACACATACATCAGCGTTAACAGATTGGATACTGAAGATGAAAGCCAGCTACTTCATTTCCCTATTATTGAATTTTTCAATTCCTTGGAATTAAGAGATTCGCCTCCACATACTTCGAACGTTTGAGCCGTAGATATGCTTCTTAGAAATCTGAACGTTTCCCAAGGACTCATATATGGTAATATATTAATTGTAAGAAATCGCTTGGATTCGGATATAATAGGTGCAGTAATATTAGGCAGAGAGCTCAAATCCTACGACTTGATTTAACACCTTCCGATAAAACACTTACAGGTACAGTACATTTTATTTTAATATGCAACAATGTCCTATTCGCTCGGCCTACTTTATTATCAAAAACAATCAAGCTCAAGGAGAAACTCTTGAACGTATTGGGCTATTTACCTCATCACGTTTTCAGTCATGACCAGCAGGATAGTGAAGGTGCAAAAAAGGTCCTGTTTGGGATGGTAAAGAATAAGGGGCGGAAGGATCCTACGGATTATGTTAGAATGGTGAACAAAAGGGGACAAGAGATAGAAAATAGGGAAGAACTGAAGAAAATGTGGAAAGAATATTTTGAAGAACTCCTGAACCCAAATGGAAACCACGGCGAGGAGGAAGAAATCGCGGAAGAGGTACAGTAGATGAACTGCAAACACAAAAGGACTTAACATGGAAAGAAGTGGAAGATGCAGTGAGGAAGATGAAAGGAGGGAAGGCACTGGGTGAGGATGAGTTGAGTGTGGAGATGGTGAGAGCAGCAGGAGAGGTGGGGATACAATGGTTGTACCGAGTGATGAAGACAGCATGGAAGGAAAGGAAGACCTCAGAGGACTGGAAAAAGGGAATAATTGTCCCGATCTTCAAGAAAGGTAGTAGAACAGAATGCAGAAACTATCGGGGAATAACACTGATGAGTCATTGTGCAAAGTTGTTTGAGAAAGTTTTGGAAAGGAGAATTAGGACAAGGATAGAAGGAGGGATGAGGGAAGAACAACATGGCTTCAGATCAGGAAGGTCCACAGTGGATTTGATTTTTGCTGTAAGGCAGTTACAAGAACAGCACTATGAGTATGGAACAGATCTACTGATGGCCTTCCTGGACATTGAGAAAGCATATGACAGTGTATGCAGAAACAAAGTATGGAAGTCCCTGGAGGATAGAGGAATATAAAAATGGACTATAAGGAAGATAAAGGAGATGTACAAGGGAAGCGTGAGCTGTGTGAAAGTGGGAGGAGAGAGATCGGACTGGTTGGAACAGAGAAACGGCCTGAAACAAGGAAGTGCACTGTCACCGTTACTTTTCATTGTGGTGATGGATGACATAATGACCCGAGTGGCACAAGTAATTGGGGAAGGAAAGATGAAAGCAATGGTGCTTGAAGATGATTTGATGATTTGGGGAAACAAGGAGGAGGAGGTACAGGAACAGTTGGACGTGTGGGAAGGAATAATACAAGGTTATGGGATGAAATTTAGCATAAATAAGAGTGAGATGGTGATCACAACAAGGAAGAAGGAAAGAACCACAACAGGAATAACAATTGGTGGGGAACAGCTGAAGGAAGTGGAGAGTTTCAAGTATCTGGGAAGCCTGATACAAGAGAATGGAAGAAACGATAGAGAAATAAATGAGCGGGGGAGACAGGCAGAAGCATTCCGGAGGAGTGTGAGAAGGATATTATGGAGCAAGAATGTCCCTCAGAACAGCAAAAAGATCATATATCGGACGTACTATGTCCCTATCCTGACGTATGCCTCGGAGACCTGGGTTATGAAAGGAAGGGAGAAGAGCAAAATACAGGCCAGTGAGATGAGGTTCTTGAGAAGCAGTATTGGAGCTACAAAGATGGACAGAATAAGAAATGAGAGGACCGGAGAATTAATGAAGGATGAACCATTACAGACTGGTATAGAGAAATCTATACTTAGATGGTATGGACATGTAAAACGAATGGAGTAGAAGAGGATACCCAGGAGGATACACGAGACGAAGTGGGAAGGAAAGAGACCAAGAGGGAGACCGAGAGACAGGTGGCTGAAGGGGGAGGAAGAAATCGTGAAGAAGAGAGGAGAAGACTGGACAAGGGTGGAGGCTGAGAGATGGTGGGAAGACAGAAGACGTTGGAGAGACTTGTGTTCCTAACAGACCCGGCCAGTGGCTGGAAACTGTGCAAGATGATGATGACCTCATCACGTTTTCAGTCATGACCAGCAATATATTGCAATGCTGAGAGTGCTATCTTTTGACGCCCTTAAAGTTGCAATAGTGCTAAAAAGTAATCGTACAAAGAATGTAACTTATATAAGAAGCTTCTTCAGTAATTTTGTTCTCCATTGTCCGTCATGTTTTGACGGGTTTCATCTAGTACTATTTTATCCTCTTAGCTACATTATCATAATATACATTCACTTAGAAACAAAATACAATACAGTTTACAAATACATAGAAAACATTAAAATTTCACAACTTAAATATAAAATTGAACCGTTATTGGTACAACCCCCCTCCCCTTTCCACCCCCTCCCCCCCCCCCCGCCCCCATCATTCACTTAGAATCAAGATACAATACAGTTTACAAATACATAGAAAACATTAAAAATTCACAACTTACAAATAAAACTGAACAGTTATTGATACAACCCCCTCCCCCTTCCACCCCCCCCCCCCGTTCCGCCCCCATCATTCACTTAGAAACAAGCTACAATAGAGTTTACAAATACATAGAAAACATTAAAAATTCACCACTTAAAAATAAACTTGAACAGTTATTGATACATCCCCTCCCCACACCACCCCCTTCCATCCCCATCAATAAAGAAATTTAAAGAAAAATGGGAGGGAAAGGAAGCAATTCACTGACACTTGAATCCTGTGCCATCGTGCAGCATTTTACTTCGTATGGAAGAGCCTGAAACAACATTTATCCTTGGAATGGCACAAATAGACATTACATTTTATACAGCGGTTTTTAGTTATGCATTTACATGCTTCATACTGACATGAGCGTGGTGAAGACAGGTCATCTACTTGAGGCCAGGATCATACCCATCGTATCTTTTCTCAAAGACAGGCTTCGGAGTTGGCGAGTAGATTTTCATCTTCTTCCTTGCAGGTTCAATTTCTTCTTCTTCTTCACCACTCTCATCTACTTCTCTTCTCCCTCGGTCTGGAGTGGCCAACAGAGCTTGCCCAATTGCCATTCGAAAATTGAGAAGATCTAATATCTTGCACTTTGGAAGTTTGTTGGCTCGACAATCCTCCCGATATTGTAGCCAACTATTGACGGTGCTTAAATCAAGAAAATGGAGAATCATTTTCAGAGTCCATTTCTTTGTCTTGAACCACGTGCGGTAGCATTCCAATTGTTGGTTGCAAATGTCGAATCCTATATCTCTTCTCCTTCTTGCACCACCTTTTTACATTGGCCATGGGTTGTATTCCTGCACAAGTAGAGGCCACAACAACTCTTTGTGAATCTTGCCACTCTACAACCACAATGGCATCGTCTGAACGCACATACTCATTGCACTCACCTCTTTGCATTCTACCTTCTTTCAATTTCACACCCTTCATGCGATTTACCATTATAGTTCCTGTAGCTTCAATGCCAGCCTGCACATAAGCCTCTAGAAATGGCAATGTAGTAAATTACTGGTCAAAATATACAAAACTACCCTGTGGCAAAGAGCGAGCAAGTCGCATGACAAAAGCTGGTCCCAGACCTAGTTGCTTCTCAGGTAGTGGAGTAGTGTCAGCCTGATAAATTTCGAAGTCCAAGACCATACCCTTAGATGAACACATGACAAAGTTTTTTAAGCCTACAGGCCTTGGTTTGTTCTTAACATATTGCTTTAAAGCACAATGCCCAGTGAATGGAATCATCTGTTCATCTATTGAGTAATAGTTATGGTCCCTTGGCAACTTTTCACATTGACTTCTAACTGCATTTATCACAGGCTCTACTTTCCACAGTCTATTTTGCCAGGGGGTGACTGAACATCTACAAAATGTATATTCATTCGCAGGGAAAGGAATCTGTCCCTAGACATGCAGTCACTTACGAAGGACAAATTAATTCCTTTCTGCCAATACATCCTTATCCTAGGATAAGGGATACAACCCATGATTAAGTTCATTCCAAAAAACTTCTTCAACTCCACTGTAGTGGTACCCAAAGATTTTCCCTTTGTAAAAACACTGTACGGATTAGTACAATCTGCTCCCTTTTCATACAAGTGGTCATCAAAATAGTCCGTAAAATATTGCAGAGGTGTTCGGATTACAGGCAAATTCTGAAAAAATAGTAAGAGAGGGATGTAATATAATCGAAAAATTTGAAATACTTTTACATTCATATTCTTGATTGAGTTTTATTATTATTATGTTAAAATTAGAGTCACCTACCTGAATTGTATTGTAATCTCTAGGAGCGGGATGAAGCTTGGCAGCAAAGTCTTGTTTTTTGAACAATAATCTTCTGCTCGTACCTGGATTTCTAGTTTCTTCTGTTTCCACAGCATCATCATCATCATCATGAGTGTCACTCTCATCATCTGGTGCAAAAGGAACAGCTGTTGACACCGTGGGTACCCAATCATCATCATCATCATCATCACTTGCACTAATGTCAGAGTTGTCCAAGCATGTTATAATTCAGTCATCAGATAAGCCTGGAAGTATAAATTAAACTTATTTTGATGTATATATTGTCTAAATATAAAGTATATCAAATTATCGTAAACAATGACGATTTTAATTAGCTGTTAGAAATCCCGCCATTCTCAGGTAAAGCCTGACTGCCACAATCGTGCTAGTTCAACTTTGATGCTAGTTCAAATACGTAGTGATCAATTTATATCATTTTCAGGTTCATAATATCAATAATAATTCTTTTTGCAAACATTACATAACTAATTATCTCATAAAAACACTGAATTACTAAAAATATAAAGAACTTACCTCGTGAAGACATGATGAGTTTGCTGATTAAATGTTAACAAGTCGCTGCTACTTCCTGGCGACAGATAGATGAACTAAAAACAGTTCAAATAGGTAGCGCGGAACTCGCACGATCGTTGTAGTCCGGCACGACACGGAAAAGGGAGTTTGTTTAACGGCGAAGAAAATAAAACCGAAGTCGCACGATCGTGTGACCTAGGACTGAAAGGGAAAAATAAAATCCAACATGGCGACCATCCGAAATATTTAGTCGGTTCTCAATATCTACGAATCTATTACAGCAATCAAACAGAAATTGTGTATGTTGACAGTGGCAATTAACATAAGTAGGATATATGAAAATAGGCTGTATAGTTCTTCACGGAACTACTTGTTAATATTGTAGTATAGTAGCCTACTCTTTCTATTTGTACATATCTGTGGGGGTAGGCCTATGTCATGCTATGTGCTTTGTGGAAACATCCACAACTATTCTGATAGAGCCTATGATTTCTTCTCTACCTGATATCACAGGGGGAAGAAATCGCCTATTATTAGACCAATTACTAAAATATGACCATTATAAGGCAGGGTAAAGAAAGAAAGAAAGAAAGAAAGGAAAGGCACGGGCCGGGAGGGGAGAGGAGCCAGAAGGCCAGGTCGGGGACGGATCGCGCTCGAAAGTGCATCGTCGCGCCATCTCATATTGTCAGTTGGAACTACTTGCGCCGAGCAATAGGTTGGTATCAAAATTTTGCATTAAGTTGCAGCTCTACCCATATATCCTCCTTGGTGGATGATCTGCCCTGCTCAGGTTATTGGGATTTCCCAGACGTTTGCTTAGTTCTACCCAAACTGGCCGATTAGTGTGAATGTTAAACATAGCGTATAGTCGGGAATTCGTCCTCCTATCTTCCAGAGATTCCCACCCTACATTTTCTATCATTTGAGTTACACGACTTCAAGGATTAACACAAAGCTAGCAGCCTTCCTTTGTACCACCTCCAGCTCATTGATGAGCCCTACCTGATATGGGCCCCAAACCGCTGAGCCGTATTCCAAGATTGGCCTCACCAGCGTCAACTATCCTAATTCTTTTGCGGTAGAGCTACTGCCTTTTAATACCTGCATTACAAAATGAAGTGATTTGTACCCTTTGGAGACGACACAACCCACATGAGAACTCCATTTCATGCCCAAGTATTTGCACGGCAAATTGTGAACTTGCCTGGAATCTTTAGTCAGACGCGTTATCCGTTGCGCCACAAGGCCTTAATTAGGTGAGGTTTGGTGAGGATAGATTACGTGAGGTTAGGTTAGCTTACATTAGATTGGGTTAGGATAGGTTAGGTTAGGTTAGATTAGGAGTAGTTATGGAGTTAGGCGGAGTTAGGTTAGCATAGAGTAGGTAAGGCTAGATTAGCGTAGGCGAGCGTTGGTGAGGTTAGGCTGGCTTAGATTAGGTGAGGTTAGATGAGGTTAGGTTACGTTATGTGAGGTTAATTTAGCTTAGATTAGGTGAGGTTTGGGGTGGTTAGGCTAGCTTAGATTAGATTGGGTTAGGTTAGGGTAGGTTAGATAATAATAAAAAAAAGTAATTGGTTTTACGTCCCTTTTAACTACTGTGGGTTTTAGATCCGCCGGGGAGGGGGACGGAATTTTCCCCGAAGGGGATCTTTAACTTGCCAATAAATCTACTGACACGTGTCCTTCGCAATTGCGCACTTTAAAATGCCAACTGACTGCGCCAGGATTCGATCCAGAAACCTTGGTAACAGCAGGCGAGAATGTTACCGCTGAGCTGAGCCACGCAACCAGTCCCGGGTAGGTTAAATTAGGTGTGCTTATGTGGAGTTAGATTAGCATTGATTTGGTGATGTTAGATTAGCGTAGATTAGGTGATGTTAGGTGAGTTTGCTTAAGTTGGGTTAGGTTAGGTTGCGTTAGGTAAAGTTACAAGTCCCGGGACACCTGCTCCATCCCTGTCCTTAATACAGTAACACACACTACTACAGTCGTCGAATGATTACAGGTTATCACACAAATCGAACACACAACCAACTACACAGGGCAGATGACCAAGATGTCCCAGTCCCTAAACTGAATTAACAACAACAACTGCATTCAGAGTGATTGACGGCCTGTTAAAAGAATATGCCACAACTATTAATCATAAATAAATTAAATCAAAAGGTATGAATTAAATGTTAACATAATGGATCGTTATAAACAATTTTACAATAAGCATCTTTTGGGTCGTCCGCATATTACGTAATCGCGTTTTGGTCGATTTTTGAGACCCCGTCCTGTATTACGTAATCACAAAGCAATACCTAATGTACTCAGTGGCTTTAATCCCAGAAGCAGTGTGACCCATAAGTTATAGACACTTGGGTGGGAATCACTTGAGGCTAGATTGCGTGCGCCATGTACAACACGTATACAACTCAACCAGTATGGGGTGAGTTTAGGAAACGTATGGGAAAGCCCACTTACATGAGTAGTTAAGGGCTAACCACAGCGTACAAATTATGGTAAATATTCTTTCGAAAACCATGCCATTGACAACTTGAACTCTCTACCTGCCGCAGTCTTAGAGCCTTTCCCGTTTCCCCAAACATATAGATGTGTTTAAGAAAAGACTGGCGATTTGTGTAAATACTCCAGTTTAATTGTTATTGAATTGTTATGTATAATAATTGTTTATTTGTTAGGTATATCCAATTTGCCTCCAGGGGACACATCCCCAATTGCAAATTGAAAATGAAAATCCACAGCCTGCTTCCAGTCTCCGACCGGGTCAGGAATGGAATGAATGAAGCCCCCATCTAGCGGCGAGGATAAGGACTGTGCCGGCTGCCGAGGCCTAACGCACTCCTCTGGGGCAATGATTAAATGAATGGCAGATGAAATGAAATGATAGTGGAGAGTGTTGCTGGAATGAAATTTTGACAGGGAAAACCGGAGTACCCGGAGAAAAACCTGTCTGCCTCCGTTTTGTCCAGCACAGATCTCACATGGAGTGACCGGGATTTGAACCACGGACCCAGCGGTGAGAGGCCGGCGTCCTGCCGCCTAAGCCACGGAGGCTTCCCCAATTGCAAATTATAAATTAATATTTCTTATGTAATATCCACTACAAACACAATGTCAGAGATATCAATTACTGTAAAAAAAAAAACGCTGCAGTTTCCTGAGTTGCTTTGGGGGCAAAGAAGCACAAGAAATGTAGGAACAATAATTGACAAAAGTCCAACTTTATTTTTTATCAAAGATATTTTTTGAATCTCTTTATGATGTGAATGGAAGTATTCGCGTAGAACGTAAACCGAGTTGATTTTTTAAATTTCTTAATTTATTATATCTGATTTTCAGCCAATGGCCATAGCAGGGCAATTTCATATAATGTCTTGGCCCCCCCATCAAGTTCAATTTCAAGTAGTTCCAACTTTGGCTACCAGTGATTCCACTGTCACTGCCACCTAGCCGTGAACGTTGGAACTTGATAGAGCGTATCTAACCGAATAACGTACAAATTTAGCTGCGCACTACTAATTGTATTGGTAGGTTCTTTTACAATTTCAAGTAGTTCCAACTTTGGCTACCAGAGATTCCACTGTCACTGCCACCTAGCAGCGAATGTTGGACTTGATAGAGCGTTTCTAACCAAATACCCTACAAAATTACCTACACACTACCAATTGTAGTGGTAGGTTCCTTTACATGCCATACATCTATGACATGGGCCTGCCAGCTTTACTTCCCGTCCAAAGGAAGGCATACTGAAGGATTTTAACGCTCTTAAAAATCTGCCGGGTTAGAACCCGCGATCTTGGGCCTAGCAGTTCAGCATGCTACCGATTACACCACCGAAGCAGTTGAAATTTTTAAGTGATTAAGTAATCATTTCGTTTACCCCTCCCCCCGCACGTCATCAATGTAAACATAAGCTTTGGAACCCCCTCTGTATGTGATTACGTCATATGTGGATGGCCCCTATAATGTTCTAACACCATGTAGTTTGAGTCCTCAGTCTTTTAACTGGTTCGATGCAGCACTCCATGCTTCCCTGTCCAGAGCTAATCGTTTCATCTCTACATAGGTTTAGCTACCACACCCTACATCCGACGCAATCTTTTTGAACATACTCTAACTTTGGTCTACCCCTACAGTTCTTATCCCCGAGCCTTCCTTCCATAACTAAGCTTGCTATTCCTGGGTGTCTTACAGTAGTACGAGTCCTACCAACTTATCTCTTCTCTTCATTGGCAGTCGCCAGAAACATCTCTCCTCTTCCACTCGTCTTAATACCTCTTCATTTGTTACCCTATCTACCCATTCTCCTGTAACACCACATTTCAAACGGTTCAATTCTCCTCTTTCCTACTGCGCCAACAGTCCAAGTTTCACTTCCATAGAGTTGCACGCTCCAGACAAAGGCATTCAAAACTAACTTCCTAACACCTAAATCTATATTCGATGTCAACAGATTTCTTATCTGTAGAAATACTTTCTTCTCCTGAGCCAAACTACTTTTTATAACTTCTGTGCTTCGTCCATCACTGGTTATTTTGCTTCCTAAGTAACATAAGTCTCCTAATCCTTTTAGCTTTTCATCTGCCAATTTGATGTCCACAGAGGTTTTTGATTTATTTCGGCTGCATTCCAATATTTTTGTTTTACATTTAATGATTTTCATAAAGGGCTTGTAATAATAAATACTGTAAGATTCATATAATGTCGCCTCCGTAGCGCAGCGGTCAGCATGGTTAGCTGCCGCCACGGAGGTCCTGGGTTCGATTCCCGGCTCTGCCACGAAATTTGAAAAGTGGTATGAGGACTGGAAACGGGGTCTACTCAGCCTCGGGTGTTCCAAATGAGTAGAGGGGGTTCGATTTCCACCTGAGCCATCCTCGAAGTGGTTTTCCGTGGTTTCCCACTTCGTCTTCGGGCAAATGCCGGGATGGTACTGCCCCCGTAATTGAATTATATAGAGACCACGGTGGCTATATTTGAAATTATAAGGAAAGTTATGGTTGTCATAGTTATGACGTGGGTAGTCATGACGTAAGCACGGATGACGTAAATGCTATGCTAGCAGGCTACTTGAGCTGAGATTCTCAGTGACGTCAGCATTTAGTCGAGAATGTTCCAAGATTTACGACGCAGTCGCAGGAAACGAGGAATTCTGCTGAGGAAGAATCTATGCTATTGGAGGAGAGGCATGAACCAATCAACGATAGTTTAAAGGAAGACGGAGATTGCTGAAACTATGGTATTTTTATTACTTTTGGAATGCAGAATTGTGGAAATCCATTTGCAGTAAAAGCATTGATTTGGAATTTTGGTGAAATTTATTTTCAGTTTTTGAATTTTGAAAATCCGTCATGTATTAACGAAGTTAGAACTTTTAGCGATGACGCAGTATCACGCTTTGGAAGGGATGGAAACGCCCCTCGTGAAGTTAATAAAAGGGCTTGCGCAGAAGAGAGGAGTCTCTTTCGTTCTCCGATTATTCTCAGATCGCATTCTCAGATCATCGAAGTATATTTGTGAAAGTTCTTTTCTTATACATTCATTATAGTGAGACGTCGAAGTGAACAGCAGTGAAAAGAATCGTCTTTATAACGCGTGGCGAGGCCACTATATTATTGAGATCCAAGTCAAACTAGGTGAAGTTGAAACGGACCTTAGAAAGCTTCTACAAGTTTAGCTTCGAACAGTTAGCGGTCTCCGATAAGCTAATTGTATTGTGCAGTGCTACATGCAGTTATGGAGAAAAGCAGAACAATTTCTACCGATTAATTTGAAAGATATTAGCAGTTTTATACGACTGAGAAAAGTGATTATCTCGCCACAAGAGAAGCACTTTTGTATAGCCAGAATCAACGCAACGGCTGACGCTGCGAGTGGAATAGAAAGACTTCAGATTGCTTGGTTACAGAACGATACAGTATAATGGAGCAATTGCATACGGCAGTTTGTTCTTCTAATACTACAACCGAAGAGCAGATGGAAGGCTAAGGGCTTATTGCAATTGGGACACACTTCAACGGAGTAGGATAGCGACATGGAACTTCGCTAATTGCTATTCCACACAAGCGAACATGCGGTGAATACCATCTACACCCATGTTTCGTAATTAAAGGCTGAATACCATCGAACAGCCATAGAAACAATTTCATACTCTGAATATGAATAATTTCTTCGGAAATTTCTACAAAACTTCATGGCGATTGTCTACTGGAACTTCAGGGAATTTTTCAAGAGAGGTCAGGGATATCCCGACTCACAAAGAAGATTATTGCCGGAAGGATGTCTATTCGTCTTCGAGGAGCAGAGCGATTCACGGAGAAGGAAGCAGTTCGATTCTCCGAGGGTGCTATTTCCTATTTCGAGGATGGAGCTCAGCTTTAACGTGGTGAAATGGATCCATTAGCAGTCTTCTTTGGGGAATTTTCCTCTGGAACGTCAATCGGCAGATAAGGTAGTCGTGAACGTTTATTGTATTTGAGTTCATTAATGATGTTTGAGCAACCATTTTTCCCATATTTTTATCCTCATGTTTTTTGCCCTATTTTCTTGTTGAGATTCTTATTCTCAGTACACCTGGATGAGTTATGCCTTTTTCGACAATTTATTAAGACATTGTTATGTCATGGGCATAGTTAATGATTTTGGATCAGTTGAGACTGATATTTAGATTTTCAGTAATTAATATTTTTGTAGTCACGATTTGACTGTAAGTTAATGATTTTTAATGGCAGATTTAAATTCAGACAGCGTGTCATTTTATTAAAGTAATTTTACCCCAGTTTAATTACTTTGAACAATTTTCTGTCATCATCAAGAAGGAAGAACATTTAAATGATTTTAGAGCGTTAAAATCTCTTACGTTGTCGACGATCTTGGAAATACTAGTCGTTATTTGAATTGATTGCAACAAAGACATTTATCGTCAGTTATGAATGAACATTGCATCATAGACACTTTTGTGAAAGAGTAAATTTAATAATGAATTATTGAATGCATTAAAGCCAAGAACTTTTGTTAGGAGTTTTTCTCAATTAGAGAATTATATAACGATGTTTGCATTCCCCAGTCTAATTGGATTCTATTCGACTACTTTGCATTTTAGTCGCACTTTATTTGATGATAGTATTTTCATACTACAATTTCTTTTAAGATGTTAATCTTAAATTTTGATAGACCAGACAGGCGTATATAAGCATATTCACTATTAAATTTGTTTGTGATTGGCAAGTTTTGACTTCATTTCGGTTCATGAATGAAATCCACGAAGGTTAAATAGAAAAACAGTTTTGAAACAATTAATGATTATAAAAAATTTTAAGTGGAACTATGAATGTATAATCGCTAGTGCAGCGCGTGTTGAAAGTCGCTGAGGTATAATGCCCTTGAATATGAAGGAAGTTCCCACAGGAATAAATGTTAAAGAATTATTTGTGGAAGTTTTGTAAGTTATGTGGAAGTTTAATGCCATATAGATTAATATATGATGATTTTGGGCATATTTTTAATGCAGTTTATGCATTAACTTGTTAGCGAAGGATTTTCCGCTGGAGTAAGATTGTCATAGTTCGTTGAAAATAAATCAAGTGAATTACTGTTATAATTAACACGAGTTTTGAAAGAATTTGAGATAAGATTTTGAATGAAGGTTGCCGTCACAAATCATTATTAAAACCTTTATTAAACCAGATTGTGACATTAACATGTATAACTAACCTTCATTGGTCGATTATATTAAACACGATTATGAAAATTATCAACCGGATGAACATGTGGTCAATGTATTTCTTAAATTAATAATTTAAACAATTTAAATGTTAATATTGTAAATAAATGCTGTAAATATTTTTGAAAATAATGTGGAACGAGAGTGATGTTAAAGGCGTGCTTATAATATTTTTATTGTCTTTGACAAACATTATAAACAATTTCTAATTGTTATAAATAATTTATGTGATTTTGTTATAAACATTTAAGAGCTAATTATACAATTGAATTGAACTTAACAAGTTTAAGAAATTAACATAATGATCCAATAGGATGTGAGCAAAGTACTTGAAAGATTTGCGTAAATATTAATGTGAGTTGTCTTGTAGACATTTAAAAGCTTGAGAGAGCAGGCTGTATTCTTACGTAACATAGCACGTGAGAAGGGAGTCCATTCAACCAGTTTGCAACAGGTTCGAGGGTAGCTCGCAGCTGGGCCAACATCTGGTTATCAGTGTGAGGTCGTCCGCACTCCGGCCTTGCGACTATAAATACCATTGCCATGTTTATTAAAAGGAAACCAAATGCTCTATATATGTCACACCCTGATGTCCTTTTCCAATCCAATAGTGTTATGAATATTACGTTATTTGGAGCTCTTGGGAGCTAATATGTTTTATATCATGTTGTATGATAATTTTTGCAAGTCCTACTGGAGGACGTAGTCAGATTGACTTGGGCTTCTGATAGCCACGTTGATTTTGTTGTGTTAGTAAAATCATACCCTTTATTAGAAATAAAGCTTTTGTACAGTTCAAAGTTCTCGCCTTCGTTTTGGTTCATTTTTAAATGTCATGGTGGAGGTTATTGTGTGAACAGACTTTTAGTGATCCTGTTGTCAACTCAAACCCCGAGATAATTAAGAGGTAAGTAACGGTAAGTATGAACCCCCGTCTATTTTGGTGTGTTCCACAATGATTTCCTGTGAACTTCTGTGCTCTTATCTCGATAGTATCTGTCAGTGCCATTTTCATTGATGTAGCTGTGCCGGTGCGATTGATAATTGGCAATCCGATTGAGGGGGCGGATATCTGACAGCCTACTATCCAGGTAAACGGGGACAGTACTGTCCCCGATAATCCGGATAGTAGGCTGTCAGAAATCCGCCCCCTCAATCGGATTGCCAATAATCGATTGCACCGGCACAGCTACATCAATGAAAATGGCACTGACAGATACTACCGAGATTAGAGCACAGTAGTTAACATGAAATTATTGTGGAACACACCAAAATATACGGGGGTTCATACTTACCTTTTACTTACCTATTCAATTTAATCTCGGGTCTGGGTTTTCAACTGGATCACTTAATAGTATGCCCTCACAATAACCTCCACCACGATATTTAAAATGAACCAAGTCGAAGACCAGAAAATTTAAACTGCACAATAATTTATTTCACATAAAGAAAAAAAAATATTTTAACAAAATTTAACAACAAAATAGTTATGGCTGTCTGAAGCCATTGTCAAAGCAACCATGTCCTCCTGTAGGACTGTAGACTTCACATACAAAAATTCAGCTTTCTCTAGCTCAAAAGAACGTAATAATAACAACAATGCACATTGGAATGGATAAGGGAGCTGGGACGAGACATATAGCATTTGTTTCCTTGTTCACGAACTTCATAATTTAGTTCATTGACACACATTTATTAATAACCGCAAGGCCGCTAAGTAGTTGACCTTGACCTCCACCATTCAGTTATCTGGCCACCTGCAGTACACCCTAAGCAGTGTTGCATGCTTGCTTCGTCAAATGGACGCAGCTGCCTAACCAGTGTCACCAAATGCTGGCCAACGCAGAGTCTAGCTCTCATTCAAAACAATTTAAATGCTCACATCTCAACTCAAATATTATCACGCAAAATGTATACAAGTTCCGTTCACATTGCAATGGATTACTCTGTTAATCTCAAATATTATTTAAATGTTTATTCCAATTATCGAACTAGCGTTGTTTAAATGTTAATAGCAAAACGCATAATGTTATATCATAGTGTTCAATAATTATTTATAACATTAAGATTGTTCATAACTTAGTCAAACGACAATTGAAAAATTTTTACACGCCTCTATTAATCCCGTTTGTTTCAAATTATTATTATAGATATTTACATAGTTATTTACATTATTTATATTTTATTTATATTTGAAATACATTAACCACACGTTTATCCGGTTGATATTTTCTTAAATCGTGGTAATATAATCGACCGATGAAGGTTACTTATATTTAAATTTTAGATTCAGGTTTAATAAGATTTAATAATTATTATTTGTGACAGTAACCTCCATTCAAAATCTATAATTCAATCAATTTATCACTCTTGTTAATTTTAACAGTAACTTCACATGAATAATTTTCAATGGACCTGAACAATACAACTCAGCGGAAACATACCTTGCACAAACGCACAAAATTGGCCCATAATTCATCATATATCTCATTATATATGGCATCAAAATCTTCCACAATACACACAAAAAACCTCCACTTATAAATTCATCATAATCATCATCAATATTATTGTGGGAACCTCCTTCACTTATTAAAGGGCATTATTCATCAGCGACTTTTACACGTCCACTGAACTAACGATTATACATCCATAGTTCCTCTTTAAAAATTCTTATATTCATCAATTGTATCGAAAACTGTTATTATATTTAACCTTCGTGGGTTTCATTCATGAAGCGATATGAAGTAAAAATTTGCCAGTCACAAATAAATTTAATAGCAAATACGATTAGACCCGCCTCCCTGGTCTATCAAAATGAATTAATCTCATCATAATTATCGCAGTATAAAAATACTATATTCAAGCAAAATTCATTTAACTGCAGAAATAGTCGAATAGAATGCAAATAGACCAGAAAATGCAAACATTATTGTTTCAATCTAGAATTGAGAAAATCTCCTATCAAATCTTCATTACTATAGTGTACTGAATAAATCGTATTCAAAGTTCATATTTCATAAAATTGTCTCTAATGCAATGGTATTTCAGAATTGACTAAAAATGTAGGTGTTTCAATCATGTTCATAAAAACGACTAGTATTTCAAAGATCGTCGATAAAGTAGTAGATTTTAACGCTCTAAAATCTTTTAATCATTCTTCTTTCTTGAGGATGACAGAAAATTGGTCAAAGTAATTTACTGGAAAGAATTACTTTAATAAAACGACACGCTGTCTGAATTCAAACTTGCCATAGAAAATCGTTAACTTTACAGTCAAATCGTGACTACAAGAAAAATTCAAATTCTCGAAAGAATATTTAACTTCAGTATAAACTGATCCAAAATGTTTAAATATGCAAATGACATAATAATGTCTCAATAAATCGAAGAAAATGGCATAAAGCTGCAAAGTGTACAGAGTACAGAAACATCTAGCAAAAGAATATGGGGCAGTCGAATATATGACAGAAAATATGGGAAGGATAGTTGCTCAGATCTCACTAAAATGGCTCAAATAAATCAAGAAACGTTCACGGCTACCTTATCTGTTGGATTGAAATTCTAGAAGAAAATTTCAAAGAAGACTGCTGCTGGTTCCATTTCACCACAGGATAGATGTGCACCGACCTCGAACCTGGAACCTGCGCCCTCGGAGAATAGAACAGCTTCCTCCTCCGGAAATCGCACTGCTCCTTGTAGACGATAGACATCCTTCTGGCAAAACTCTTCTTTGTGTGCTGGGAAAAACCCTTGCCCCTCTTGAAAGTTCCCTGAAGTTCTTGTAGAAATCAGCCATGAAGTTCATTGCAAATATTTCCGCAGAAATGTTCATAATTGTGGAGTATGAATTTATTTCCACTGCCATTTGATGTAATTCTGCGATGGATTACGATGCATGAGTGTAGCTGAATGTTCACTACATGCTCGTCTTTGTAGAATGACGATTATCGAAGCTCCATGTTGCTACTTCACACTACTGATGTATGTCCCAATTGCATTAAAGTTTTAGTCTTCCATCTCCACTTCCATTATAATGTTAGTCGAAAGTACTGCCAGATTGTATAGTTCCATTGTAGAATGTAGCGTTGTATCACCAAATGTAATCTTCAGTATCACGGTTGCAATACACGTGTCTGCCGTAGCGTAGAATGTGGTATTAAAAGTGCTTCTCAGGATTCGAGAAAAACACTTTTCTCTGCAGTCTTTAAATGCGAATATCTTCTGAAGTATTATAATGAAAATGTTCAACTTTCGCACACACCTCAATATTGTAATGCACTATTGAATTAGTATAAATGCAGTAGCTAATTCTTGATAGATAAACTTGTAGAATCGTTTATGTGTGCGCTCCAACTTCGCCTAGTTTTAGTAACAGTAAAATTGCACTGCTGGATACCCAATACTGTTCGATGCGGTGGGCTCTGCCACGCTTGCTTATGACGATATGCTTGTGCTATCAGAACACGAAGTCAGACTATCAAGTCAGATTAAAACCACGAAGTGAGAAGATCCTCTCTGCTGTGCAAGGCCTTTTATCAACTTTGAAGGGGCGTATCCATCCCTGCCATAGCTTCTTCTTCCATCATTACTCGAAGTTCCAACTTTGGCTATTCTTGACGGATTTTCAGATTTCAAAAACATATAATTAATTTCTTCAAAATTCCAAATCAATGCCATAACTGAAAATAGTTTTCCACAATTCTGCATGCCAAAAGTTATTAAATATGGTAGTTTCAGTAATCTCCGTCTCCCTTCAAGCTATCATTCATTGGTTCAAGCCTCTCCTCCAATAGCGTAACTTCTTCCTCAGCACGTTTACTTGCTTCCCTGCGACTGCGTCGTAAATCTAAGATCCTTCGCGAACAAAATCGTGACGTCAGCAAGAATCTAAGCTCAGCCAGCCTACTTGCTCGAGCGTTGCGTCATCCACGCCTACGTCATGAATATACACGTCACAACTATGACGGCCATAACTTTATTCACATATGCCAATACAGCCACCGTGGTCTCAGTATAATTCAATTTACGGGGGCATTCTCCCTTCACCACGTTTTAAAAACAGTTGCAAATTGTTTTTAAACTCGGTTACAAATATCTGAATTCACTTGAACACGAAATTGAATTATTATTGGCTTACTCTTGGATAATATTTCTTCAAGTTTCCAGCATTGAACTTGCCATATACGACATCATTCTCATCATCATAGAGTTCATAACAGTTGTTTCCATAAGCATTCGTAATTCTGAACGGACCCATAAATACTATTCCAAACTTGGGATAGATTTTCTTACTCACGTCAGCCTTATCTTATACTTATAGTCTTTAATCAATCCAGGCTTTTCATCAAATATATCTTGGTATTCCTTTATCAAATCCTCAAATTCCCCCTGAATTTCTTCAAATCCTTCAGTTTTTCTACTGGGAATTTCTGTTAGATTCTCCACTTCATTGATAATGGTATTTAAAGTCTCTTCCCTAAGGTCTATCTCCAGACTGTTTTTCACGTCCTGTTCTTCGATCTCTTCTGTGATCATGTACCCATCATTAAAGCTAATAATCCTATTCTTCATATCAATAATGGCTCCAACTTTCGATAAAAAATCGATTCCTAGCACAATGTCGAAATGGATCTTGTTCACCACAATAAAGATCTGTTCATAATTCCTTCCATTAATTTCAAAGTTCAACAACACTTGGATCTTGCTTTTCACTGCCTTGTCTAGGAAAATTCCTCTCACTTTGACGGTAGAAGCGGGTAAAACTGTCATGTTTTCTCCCTTTAATAGACTTTGATAGCATTCATCAGAAATGATAGAAATAATTGCGCCGGTATCCATAAGAGCTTTGTACTGTTGGCCATCTATCAGTACAGAAATAATAGGTAAGGCACATGGTCTTTCCTCTTTGACGATTCCTCTCTCTTCTAATAAATCCTCATCAGTTACTTCGTAAATTTCATTGATAGTAATAATGTGTGGTGTGGCAATGTATTCATTGTTTCTCACTTTCGTTGAGAAATCGGCGTTTTTTTTTCTGTGTTACCATTTTCAAAGTTCCCCTGCTGGCTTGTAGAAGGACCAGGATCGATCACTAAATCCTGTCTTTTCTTCTGGTTTTCAGCTTCCTTCTCTCGTAATTCCTTCAAATACTGCTGACTTTCTTTCTCTCTCTCTTGATACTTGTCCGGTGTCATAAACTGACCTTGAGAATTTTGATTCCGATTCAGGTACTGGTTATTTCTGTTGTAGTTCCTATTGTACCCATTGTTATTATAATATCTACCTCTTCCGATATTATAGTTCCCTCTATTGTTATTCCAGCCTCGTCTTTGCTGATATGGACGGTAACCTTGTGATCTGTTGTTGCGAAAATAATTGTTCCTGTGAGGACCTACATTTTCAGTTTTCTCTTCAGCAGGCGTATCAGTTTGCTGAACTTGATCCATGTAGACTGTATTAATGTCTTTGAATTCGTGCCTCTGACCTTTTTGAACCAAATTTGGCACCGGACTCGTGTAATCAAGCCTTCTCAATAGTTCGTCCATACTGGTCAAATCCCTTATATTTGACGATATAATAAGTCTTCTTACCTCAACAGGTAGCATACGTGAAATGGCATCTATTAACTGCTCTGTAGACAATGGGGGTTGTAAAAATCTTAAGCGCGATAACTGGCTCGTGAAGAAATCAGCGTACCGTGTTGGAAGAGTACCCGAATACTTCCTCGAGTATACCTCAGCTCTTAATGAATTTTGTGCTTCTATTGACCAGAATCGTTTTATCAGTGCCTCTGCAAATTCATCGAAATTACTAAAAGTGTACCGAAATGCTCTGAACCACTCAAGAGGTCCTCCAGCTAGAAATCTTTCTACGATTCTCATTTCTCTTTCTCTAGGAATATGGGCTTCAATAAAATAGTCTTTCAGGTTTCTGATATACTCTATCGGTGTTAGACTATCTGTATTACTAAATTTCTGAGGCTTGTCCTCAAAGTTTCGGATGACTGTCACATTTCTTGGATATGAATCCATGTAATTCTTCCCACTATCACGATATTTCCATTCAGGTTCAATATTCCTATCCTCTTCTTCTTCCCGGAATCTGAATATACGTTCCTCAGGACTAATATATCTCTCTTCGGTAGCGAGGTTACATCTCCTCACGTAATTCCTATTATCTTCAAAAGTCAACCCTTCTGGATCCTTATCTGTGATTTCCGTGATGACTTTCCTAATCAACTCTTCTTTATACGTTTCCAACATGCTAGCTTCTCCTAGGTTTAAATTCTGAAGTTTGCTCGTAGTTTCATTGACATCAGAGACAACCTTATGAATTTGTTCCTCTAACGCGGTTTTTAATGCTTGCACGTCCTGGCCTATTTGAGTTCTATCCTCTACCTGCTTTTCGGATAGCGAATCCATCCTTATACTCAAATCCTTTCTAATTTGAACTACCTCATTATTTATATCTACTTGTGTACTGGCTAGTTTTCGTTCAATTCGCTCCTGAATCTGATTGACATGTTCCCCACTTGACTTGTTCCATTCATCTTTCCAAACCGTTACATTTGCATTTAACATTTCAGCAATATCTACTTCAATGTCTTCCTTAAGTAAACGATTATGATCTAAGACTTGGGTCCTCATGACCTCTACATCATGTTTTAATCCAACTAGTGAAGCTGTTGTCCTAACAGACTCGTCAACCAATCTAGTTGTTAAAGCACTAATGTTACGAGTACAAAGCGTTTTTGAAGTTTCAATTTCTTCTCTAACCTTATTAACATCAGTTTGAACTTTGGCAATGTCTACAAAAACTGTATTAACTTCTATTTGCACCTTATTGATATCGCTTTGCATATCATTAATATCAGACTGAATATTATTTATGTCTACTTGAACGTTTGACACATCGGTTCGAACATTTCTAATCTCTCATTGAACTTCTTCTACCTTGTCTTGTACAGTAGCAACATCATTCCTAACAACGATTACTTCTGCTCTAGCACATGAAATATCACCCCGGACATTAGCAACATCAAGATTTAACAAAGTAAGGTCTTTCTGGACTGAATCAACTTTTCCCTGTGCATTGGAAACATCAATTTTTACATCTGAAACATCTTTATGGGCATTGGATAAATCTACTTTAACATCTGAGACATCCTTGTGAATGTCAGTCACGGCATTCTGGACCTCCTGTGTACTGGTCTGTAAACGCGACATGTTATTTTCCAAATTTGCAGAACTGGTCTGGAGATCCTTCAAATTCTCCTTCATCATCTCCTGCATTCTACTAGCATTCCTAGCTTCCATCTCCCTCACACTTTCATTCATGCTAGCTTTCAAACTGTTGGACATCTCCTCCAACATCTTTCTCATACACTCATCTGCCATCTCAATAATATTTCAATAATAGACTGCGTTAGGGACATACATCAAATAGAGCAAGATAACAACATCTGAGCAACGCCTTTCACCATATATAAAGTTTGAGCAATTTTCTGTCTTAAATCTAACTTATAATTAGCTTATCACTAACTTCATAAACACCCTATGTTGAAATAAACTCAAGCACATGTTCAAATTTCTTTGGTTCATTTTAAATATCCTAACATAAATAATTTACATTTACAATCCAAATAGTTTAATTTTATCTTTAATATGACTAAACATGTCATAAGCCGGTCAAATAAAATAAGACTCCAGATCATAGGCGATTTTTCTAAGTTTCCAGCCTATTTAACTTCTCTCAGGTTGTATAAGATCTGATCTTTTCTGAGTGTAATTTTCCTAATACAACACAACATTTAATCCCTATATAATCACACTCTCAATTTCTACAATTGGCCAAGACATCTAACAAAGAATCAACCTCTTTATTTGAGTCTTCACAATCCCATTGACATCGATAACTTGGTAATCCAATGTTATTCGAGCCCCACACGTTGATTGCGCCAATCCTACTGTCCCCGATAATCCGGATAGTAGGCTGTCAGAAATCCGCCCCCTCAATCGGATTGCCAATAATCGATTGCACCGGCACAGCTACATCAATGAAAATGGCACTGACAGATACTACCGAGATTAGAGCACAGTAGTTAACATGAAATTATTGTGGAACACACCAAAATATACGGGGGTTCATACTTACCTTTTACTTACCTATTCAATTTAATCTCGGGTCTGGGTTTTCAACTGGATCACTTAATAGTATGCCCTCACAATAACCTCCACCACGATATTTAAAATGAACCAAGTCGAAGACCAAAAATTTAAACTGCACAATAATTTATTTCACATAAAGAAAAAAAAAATTTAACAAAATTTAACAACAAAATAGTTATGGCTGTCTGAAGCCATTGTCAAAGCAACCATGTCCTCCTGTAGGACTGTAGACTTCACATACAAAAATTCAGCTTCCTCTAGCTCAAAAGAACGTAATAATAACAACAATGCACATTGGAATGGATAAGGGAGCTGGGACGAGACATATAGCATTTGTTTCCTTGTTCATGAACTTCATAATTTAGTTCATTGACACACATTTATTAATAACCGCAAGGCCGCTATGTAGTTGACCTTGACCTCCACCATTCAGTTATCTGGCCACCTGCAATACACCCTAACCAGTGTTGCATGCTTGCTTCGTCAAATGGACGCAGCTGCCTAACCAGTGTCACCAAATGCTGGCCAACGTAGGGTCTAGCTCTCATTCAAAACAATTTAAATGCTCACATCTCAACTCAAATATTATCACGCAAAATTTATACAAGTTCCGTTCACATTGCAATGGATTACTCTGTTAATCTCAAATATTATTTAAATGTTTATTCCAATTATCGAACTAGCGTTGTTTAAATGTTAATAGCAAAACGCATAATGTTATATCATAGTGTTCAATAATTATTTATAACATTAAGATTGTTCATAACTTAGTCAAACGACAATTGAAAAAAATTTACACGTCTCTATTAATCCCGTTTGTTTCAAATTATTATTATAGATATTTACATAGTTATTTACATTATTTATATTTTATTTATATTTGAAATACATTAACCACACGTTTATCCGGTTGATATTTTCTTAAATCGTGGTAATATAATCGACCGATGAAGGTTACTTATATTTAAATTTTAGATTCAGGTTTAATAAGATTTAATAATTATTATTTGTGACAGTAACCTCCATTCAAAATCTATAATTCAATCAATTTATCACTCTTGTTAATTTTAACAGTAACTTCACATGAATAATTTTCAATGGACCTGAACAATACAACTCAGCGGAAACATACCTCGCACAAACGCACAAAATTGGCCCATAATTCATCATATATCTCATTATATATGGCATCAAAATCTTCCACAATACACACAAAAAACCTCCACTTATAAATTCATCATCATCATCATCAATATTATTGTGGGAACCTCCTTCACTTATTAAAGGGCATTATTCATCAGCGACTTTTACACGTCCACTGAACTAACGATTATACATCCATAGTTCCTCTTTAAAAATTCTTATATTCATCAATTGTATCGAAAACTGTTATTATATTTAACCTTCGTGGGTTTCATTCATGAAGCGATATGAAGTAAAAATTTGCCAGTCACAAATAAATTTAATAGCAAATACGATTAGACACGCCTCCCTGGTCTATCAAAATGAATTAATCTCATCATAATTATCGCAGTATAAAAATACTATATTCAAGCAAAATTCATTTAACTGCAGAAATAGTCGAATAGAATGCAAATAGACCAGAAAATGCAAACATTATTGTTTCAATCTAGAATTGAGAAAATCTCCTATCAAATGTTAGTTACTATAGTGTACTGAATAAATCGTATTCAAAGTTCATATTTCATAAAATTGTCTATAATGCAATGGTATTTCAGAATTGACTAAAAATGTTGGTGTTTCAATCATGTTCATAAAAAAGACTAGTATTTCAAAGATCGTCGATAAAGTAGTAGATTTTAACGCTCTAAAATCTTTTAATCATTCTTCTTTCTTGAGGATGACAGAAAATTGGTCAAAGTAATTTACTGGAAAGAATTACTTTAATAAAACGACACGCTGTCTGAATTCAAACTTGCCATAGAAAATCGTTAACTTTACAGTCAAATCGTGACTACAAGAAAAATTCAAATTCTCGAAAGAATATTTAACTTCAGTATAAACTGATCCAAAATGTTTAAATATGCAAATGACATAATAATGTCTCAATAAATCGAAGAAAATGGCATAAAGCTGCAAAGTGTACAGAGTACAGAAACATCTAGCAAATGAATATGGGGCAATCAAATATATGACAGAAAATATGGGAAAGATAGTTGCTCAGATCTCACTAAAATGGCTCAAATAAATCAAGAAACGTTCACGGCTACCTTATCTGTTGGATTGAAATTCTAGAAGAAAATTTCAAAGAAGACTGCTGCTGGTTCCATTTCACCACAGGATAGATGTGCACCGACCTCGAACCTGGAACCTGCGCCCTCGGAGAATAGAACAGCTTCCTCCTCCGGAAATCGCACTGCTCCGTGTAGACGATAGACATCCTTCTGGCAAAACTCTTCTTTGTGTGCTGGGAAAAACCCTTGCCCCTCTTGAAAGTTCCCTGAAGTTCTTGTAGAAATCAGCCATGAAGTTCATTGCAAATATTTCCGCAGAAATGTTCATAAATGTGGAGTATGAATTTATTTCCACTGCCATTTGATGTAATTCTGCGATGGATTACGATGCATGAGTGTAGCTGAATGTTCACTACATGCTCGTCTTTGTAGAATGACGATTATCGAAGCTCCATGTTGCTACTTCACACTACTGATGTATGTCCCAATTGCATTAAAGTTTTAGTCTTCCATCTCCACTTCCATTATAATGTTAGTCGAAAGTACTGCCAGATTGTATAGTTCCATTGTAGAATGTAGCGTTGTATCACCAAATGTAATCTTCAGTATCACGGTTGCAATACACGTGTCTGCCGTAGCGTAGAATGTGGTATTAAAAGTGCTTCTCAGGATTCGAGAAAAACACTTTTCTCTGCAGTCTTTAAATGCGAATATCTTCTGAAGTATTATAATGAAAATGTTCAACTTTCGCACACACCTCAATATTGTAATGCACTATTGAATTAGTATAAATGCAGTAGCTAATTCTTGATAGATAAACTTGTAGAATCGTTTATGTGTGCGCTCCAACTTCGCCTAGTTTTAGTAACAGTAAAATTGCACTGCTGGATACCCAATACTGTTCGATGCCGTGGGCTCTGCCACGCTTGCTTATGACGATATGCTTGTTCTATCAGAACACGAAGTCAGACTATCAAGTCAGAATAAAACCACAAAGTGAGAAGATCCTCTCTGCTGTGCAAGGCCTTTTATCAACTTTGAAGGGGCGTATCCA
The DNA here is from genome assembly GCA_946902985.2 of Meconema thalassinum. Classification (NCBI taxonomy): domain Eukaryota; kingdom Metazoa; phylum Arthropoda; class Insecta; order Orthoptera; family Tettigoniidae; genus Meconema; species Meconema thalassinum. The sequence continues at coordinate 168,428,626 of OX336391.1, forward strand.
TCCCTACCATAGCTTCTTCTTCCATCATTACTCAAAGTTCCAACTTTGGCTATTCTTGACGGATTTTCAGATTTCAAAAACATATAATTAATTTCTTCAAAATTCCAAATCAATGCCATAACTGAAAATAGTTTTCCACAATTCTGCATGCCAAAAGTTATTAAATATGGTAGTTTCAGTAATCTCCGTCTCCCTTCAAGCTATCATTCATTGGTTCGAGCCTCTCCTCCAATAGCGTAACTTCTTCCTCAGCACGTTTACTTGCTTCCCTGCGACTGCGTCGTAAATCTAAGATCCTTCGCGAACAAAATCGTGACGTCAGCAAGAATCTAAGCTCAGCCAGCCTACTTGCTCGAGCGTTGCGTCATCCACGCCTACGTCATGAATATACACGTCACAACTATGACGGCCATAACTTTATTCAGATATGCCAATACAGCCACCGTGGTCTCAGTATAATTCAATTTACGGGGGCAGTACCTTTTTCAAGGCCACGGCCGCCTCCTTCCATCTTCCTTGCCTATCAATCCAGACCATCCATTACCTTCTCTCATGAGGCCCCTGTTCGCTTTGTAGGTGAGGCCGCCTGGGCGAGGTGCCACTCACACCTCACTAGTTGTATCCCTTCCGATTAGATGTTCCCAGCTCTTGGACACTGCCCGTACAGACGGTAGTGGTGAGTTCCCTCGCTGAGTCCGTGGGTTCCTCCAACCTGGAGGGTAAACGACTAAGAGAAGAAAAAGAAAGAAGAAGATTCATATATGATTTGCCCCTTGCTATACTTGAAGGAGCACTTATTCCACTGCACAGACTATTATGACTTGTTGAATGACATCTGAAATATTGCCCTGTGCTATTTCAGTGCTGTTGTTCTCAGATAAAGTTCATACTGCTATCCCCACCGGCTGTGGCCTGGTAGATCCAGTTTGCTCTGTGGCGAGCCAACACCACATACAGTACTGTATTTTACTCGTACAACCTTGAATAGGATCCAAGGAGGCTTCTTTCCCCCCCCAGAGACTCACAACAAGCGGCGACTTATTAGGAACCCCAGCTGAGTTCGGCATTGCTTCCACTTATTTGTGCCTCGCTCCTTTCTTCTCATTTTGCCCCGAAGGGGATCTTTTATTAACATACCAGTAAATCTACTGACTCAGCTCCCTCACTTTTGCGCATCCTCAAATACCAACTGACTGTGCCAGGATTCGATCCAGCAAACTTGGACACAGCAGGCGACAACGTTATCGCTGTGCCACGCAGCCAGTCCACTGATTATTTGTTTTCTTGTCACCGCGAAGGCCCGGGTTGGATTCCCGGCTCTGCCAAGAAATTCACTTCTGATGTGAGGGTTGGAACAGGGTAGACTCAGCCTCGTGAGGGAAAACTGAGAAGAAGCAGGTTCGGTTCCAACCTCAGTCATCCTGGAAGAGGTTTTCCGTGGTTTCCCACTTCTACTCGAGACAAATGCCAGGTTGGTACCTAACTTAAGGCCACGGCCGCTTCATACCCAAAACCTAACTAAATTACAAATACACACACTAGTACAGATATCACAGTGACACATGTTGTCAGACAAATTGTACCTACTCCCAAGTACACGGGGCTAAAAGACTACGATGTGCAAGCCCTTCAAAAAATATATACAGTGGAACGTGGCTAATTCGAACTTCTATAATTCGAAATCTTCTTTAATTCGATTTTTTCTCTTGGTCCCTAGCATTTTATATACAATCAAGGCTAAAAAGTCGTGGTTAATTCGAATTATATTTTGGATAATTCGACGATTTTAGTGTAAAAAGCTGATCGGAAGCCAAACAGTTGGGTCAGTTCCCGAAAAAAACTGTTCCGAGTGCAGCCCAAGCAACAAACCACATAACAGAACTTAGGCGCTTTTTTTCTGATGAAATGACGTAAGTGGTTCTGTTTCCCGTTCCTTAAATCTTTTGTGATGGCCGAGAGACTTAATTGTAGGAAACGGGTAAAAATCTCAAACTTTTTTGAAAAACAGTAGAATTCTCTAAGACTTAACTAGATTGCTGGATTACTACTGTCATTAAATAGGTGAATAGTATATTTTACATTTGAAACTTTTGAGGATATTCACGATACGGTACAGTCTTTATAAAGTTAATCTGCTTTGTTGAACGTAAATCATTATGTAAACGTAATACAATATATTTTCTCTAACCTTTTCAAAGAACTTTCATAATTCGAATTCTTGGCTAATTCGAATATTTTTACTGGTCCCTTGAGGTTCGAATTATCCAAGTTCCACTGTATATTGACGGAAACAGTTCCCTCAATAAAATAATCTTGAATAGACCTACATGCTCGGTGTTAGGGTGATGAGTGTACTTCCTTGGTAGAGGAAATACCATTACTCTAACTTCCTGGGTCTAGCTACAAACAAGTCAATTATAACTTGCTCGTGGGACAGTTTAAATCAATTATTCACTTCCCTACGACAACTCCGGCTAACTTGTGCAGTTAGCGGCCTGAATAGCGTGACCGCAGCACATCGTAAAGCCTTTCACAGCAATTTAATACTGCAGCCATAAATATATTGCGAATTAAATTATCTGTGTTAAGTACCTTACTGTGCACGCAGCTGACTAGACAGTAATAACAGCAGTAATTTTAAACTCACACTCTCACATATCAGTAGTTCTTCCGTTATTGTATTGCTCATTTTTCCCCGCAGAAGTTAACCAAATATTGGCTCGGTCATGATAACAAAGCTTGCTGTTTTGAATTATACGTGTGATATAATAACTTACAACTCCTACCTACGAGCTTATTTATCCAATGATTCATACTAAACATGCTATCATAACTAGGAGTTACAGTTACAGCCCGTGGCACTGCGCTACAGTCCATGAAAGGCCTAGTTCTACCAGGGGCATATATTGCGCCCGTTGACGCATGTTGACGCATGTTGACGCATGTTTGCACAGCTAACAAAGACCAAGATCCATGCCGAAAAGTAACTGAACATACCCTGCGAGCGACGGGAAGAAGCCGAAGCAATATTGCTTATAATTACATTTTTATGCACTTTAGACATTCCATAAATCCACAATTATTTAATCAACGTAATTCTGCTTATTTAAAATACGGTATAAAACGCTGGTGAGCGAAACCGTCAATTTACGCGGCTAACTCATGTCCAGAGTGAACGCCATATTTTGTGAAGCCAGTACTTACTCGTTGTCTGATGAAGCAACATCTATGTGAATGTGAAGCACAAATAAGGACACGTTCCGTGAAGGGAATCCATGTGCTATGGATAAATCCGAGTATATTTGTCAAATGGACAGCCATCAGCGTATAAGCTGATAATCGAATAATTGTGTACAATTAATAACATTTAATCTGAGAAATATTTTGATTCACGAAGTTAAAATTACGGAATCGTGCAACGCAAATTCTAAGACCACATAGTCGCATCCAAGTGTATTATAAACTGTGAATTGATAAACTGTGTAATTCTACAGGAATATTTTTATGTTTTGCCGGAAGGGCAGTGATTATGATTTTTATTTTGTGTAAATAATTCGTGAAAGTAACGAGTGAGCGTCGCACAAGCGATAACTTAACACCAGTGGCGGAGTGAAAATGGGCAATTTATTACCGCACCTTAGCATCAGTGAGTGCAAGTTTTCTTTAAATATGTGTAATATTATCACCAACGGCAACATTATAATCCTACTGAAACGTCAAATCTTGGAATATAACCACTACCACGCAATGCAGATGGATAGCTAAATCATGCTAGAGGAGTTGGCAGCGGAAGGTGACCGGAAACAATGAGGAAATGATTTAAAACCGTAGAGGAGACCGCTTACAACATCTCATGGCGGGTCTCGAACCGACGGTCGCTGCATCTGTAAGTCAGATCTTGTATCGGTAGCGTCAATTGTAATGAGTTGGAAACAGTAGATTTAATTTTAGTTTGGTTTCATTTTTCGGTGCACAATGCAGGTAGCTATTATAAGAACACGTGTGGAAAGTTATAGATTTGTTAAAATTGTATAAACGCCAGGAAGGCTGTATTTTCAATGTCCATTTCGTATCGTTTCAAAACAGTTATTAACAACTTTTATTTTGTCAAGCTGATGAAAAAGAAACTAGTTTTGGCAGGTGTTAGAACAAAGCCAAGGTTACATGTACAAGCCAAATCACTACACAGCACACTCGATTTTAGGCAGTGCATCTTTATTTATTTAGAAGGCTGTGAAATTCCTAGCATTATTATAAGCGGAATGCAGAGTTCCGTTATTCACATTTGTTGGCCAGATCAATACTTGAAAACAGGTTTATTTCTTTACGAGGAGCCAGACAAGCAATGAATGCAACAGTATTTTGCAACTAGAGAACATAGGTTCGACCTCATTCAGGGAAGAGGCAATTTAATAAATGCACAATCTCACACTTTAGTTTGTATCAGAAGCCTTCATGTTAATTCATAGCGTTGTTTGAATGTGTTTTACACACACATAATCTTTATGACCAGTACATAAAACGTGTATAATTTAGGAATCCATACTTATTGTAATTAACATTATTAGAGCATTATTGATATGAGTCTCGATGGTGGATCGACATGTTATTGTGGTTATACCGGTGGTAACGAACTACTGCAGTCGTACCTAACCGAGTGCGCCTGGATTGATGAATCCGTAATAGTAAGGGTGAGACACAGGGTGTCTAATATTAATGATGAAGTATTGGTGGAGACACAGGGTGTCTATTAAATTATTAAGTTAGTATGCATTAGTTGGATACACACGTTACCTGAGTACACTGAACGCTTTTTAAAGGTCCATACACTGAACAACTATACTGTGAGGAATAAATAATTGTGTGAAGCTTTAATAGTCAAAGATAGGATTTTGATAACTAAACAAATGTCATAATTCCCCCTGAGCCAAAATAAAGATAATAAATATTAAAAATAAAATATTTTCTGGACCAAATGTTGACTCTTAGTTATTGTTAAGTTATTTTAGATACATTTTGATACATTTTCACATGAATAGTCGACAGTCAATTGGTGATGTGATAACGGTAGCACACGCATCAGATTGGCAGCAATGTGAGTCGATGTAATTGTTTAATTACCATCGCATTTGCAGGCTTTCCTATTCTTCTACATGCCTAACACTTGGAAACTATGACCGTTTGTTACAAACAGTAACAAATCGAGTACGCAGGCAGTGCCAATTGCACAACCATAGGAGTGATGAATTATTGTATGCATTTGTGTTGTATTAGCATAGCTCTTTTTTTATTCAGCAACATTGTGCACATAGCTTGATTTTCTTTGTAATAAACGCGTCTCGTTTATTAATTAATGGTATTTAGGACTAGCTAAACACTTAAATCTAAAGATAAATGTTAGAGATGGCACCATCATAGCATAGGACAAATTTTCCCCTTGCTACCAAATGTAAATGTTTCTAGTATTTGTAAACGAGTAAATGTCTTGCTTTGCTGTAGATTCTTTTGATGTTTGATCCTTCCGTAGTCATTTCGATGTAATTGTTTAGGGCAGATCCTACGTGCCATTCTCTTAGCTTGTTCGTTCTTAGTCGAATTTTGTATTAGGACCATGAGAGTAATTTAGAACTTGATTAGGACTTTTTATATTTCTCTTTCAGGGCAGAATAGAATCAGACTAGCCGTTTGCAACTCTCATGCTAGGCTAGGGATCTATTCTGAATAAAATTTATTCGTGATTTTAACATAAGACTGACCTCTCTTTTCTTGTTTAGTTTTGTTATCGATGCATTCCTCTGAGCTGGTTAAAGATTGAACCTCACTAATTCCCGATACCCCCGAGTGCAGACTTTGTGCTACACCAACCTATGAATGTGTCGTCCCCATAGTTGTGTGTTAACTGGAAGAGGGTCTCGGAAGGGTCATTTGAAACCGGTGGCTCCCCGAGACCTTCGGCAAGCGGGCACAATATACAATTCATTTTATTGAGGGGGACAGTTGACTATCCTGGAAAATTGTGAGTATTCTCAGGGGATTATCAACGCAAAATACCGAGAAATATCAACCAATATCTTAGAGCATATAACTTTGTGTAATTATATTAGATAAGATTTAATTATAAAAAGCTAAGTTTATATAGCCTAAAATTAGTGTCAATACAAAAATGTTGTAAAATACAACACAACACACAAATACAATTGTATACTTAATGAATTTTCTATTATGGTCTATGGAGTATGAATGGCAAATATCTAAATATTTGTCAATTTAATAAGAAGGAAGGCAAAGAGTTTTTTTATTTACAAATTGACAACTTATTTCTCAAAAGTACCGTACTGTGGAATTCTCAGTTTTGCCTCTCAAGGCTGAGTGTACCTCGTTCCAATCTTCAGACCAGAATTAAAATTTTCAGGTAGAGCCGGGAATCGAATTTGGACCTCCAGGGCGGCAGCTAATAATGCTAGCCACTACACCACGAGGTAGTCTAATTTCAATCTTAATATTGTTAAGAACTTAGCCAATACGTTAAGATTAGGATACAACCAAATTTACAATTATTTCATGTTTATACCAAAGCAACACTTTCTTAATTTTTATTGGGCTTTTTTCTTAGCGGGGAAGGGGGGATGCTGGTGCCTCTGCGGCTCCCCCCTTATATGAGCCCTTGAGTCCTACCATGCGACCGCTGCCCAGCCTGCAGATTATGGGCTGATGCATGGTCAGCACTTCGGTTCCCCTCGGCCGTTAATCTTGGTGTCCGTGACCTGGGTGCTGCCTCACTGAGGGACAGCTACTCAATTGTCCTTACGAGGCAGAAATGCACCCTGTTCCAGCCCTCACGTCAGTTTCTAAAATCGAACCCGGGATCTCCGGGTGAGAGACAGCGCACTACCCCAACACCACGTGGTCGGCAATCTCTACTTAGTATAAAACAACTAAGTCCCCGATTCTTGGATGTCACAGGTATTCTCGAGAACCAATGGATGGAATTTGATGCGGTTTTCACCATTCTGTAAAGGATATATCGGGGAAGGTTTCTGTAGAAAATTATTTATTTATGATCAAACGAAGCCAAGCAGTGACGATTTCAGTGAAAAACTCGAAAAAAGAACCTGGCGTCCATGCGCTTTCTAAGCTTACGCTGGGCAAACCGTTAAAAGTATCTATATACTATGAGTGTAAGAATTGTTCAGCATGTAAAGATCAACCAGAAAGTCCGGGAGAGCATATCCGTATCTTCAATACATCGCCCACTCTAAGTGTGTTTACGTTTTCATTTCTTCCAACAATCCCCATTCAATTACTGAGGCGACAGTTTACGAGCTAGCTAGCGGCGAACCTATCACCCCAGCTACAGCCTAGCAAGCGGGCGAGCACATTACCCCAGATACAGCCAGCAGCAAACCGTCGAATCGTGTTGAGTTAAGACTTCAGAGAAGAGTGGTTGTGTTTGGAGTTTCCCTGGAAGTGCAACTCGCCTTTTCTTCATTTCGCCTGAGAACTTTTCGTTCCGCAAAATACACAGTCAAGTTAAAATTGGACGTAAGGGGGATTTGTGTTTCATGCACCTCGCCATTCTTAAATTAGGTCTGACAAGATTTCGTTGCACATGCATCTCCATGATAATATAATTAATAGTCCAGTCAGTGAGACGTAAAATGGAAATAGGTCGTAGTTCATTGACATCGAAAAAAACAAAGCTCTTATCCCGTAATGCATTCATAATTGTTCCAGGGCGGGTTGCTAGAACAGCTATACAATATAGTTACAGCCACGGTTGGGAAATAATACTTTACTTTTCGTTGGTTGTTGATGGATTTATGGGCTGTGTGATATCGCGGTCGACTGGCTGCGTGGCTCAGCGGTAACGTTATCGCTTGCTGTTCCAAGGTTGCAGGATCGACACCTGGCGCAGTCAGCTGGTATTTGAGGGAGCGAAAATGTGAGGGAGCCGTGTCAGTAGATATATGGGGAAATATACAGCTAAAAGAGTCAAAACAATAACGATATTTTTAATAGAACTGCCCTGTCATAAACCTTTTACAACAATTATAAACAGTTGCGAGGAAACACACACCATCTTGCCATTACAAAGGCTGCTTCGGTGGCGTAGTTGGTAGCATGCTGAGCTTCTATGCCCAAGATCGCGGGTTCAAACCTGGCCAAACCCATCGGATTTTTTAAGAGTGTTAAAAATCGCTCAGTATGCCTTCCTTCGGAGGGAAAGTAAAGCCGGCGGTCCCATGTCATATATATTTATGACATGTTAAAGAACCTTCCACTAATTACACCTGTGTGAAGCTAAATTGTATAGGTTAAGAATGTACAAACGCTCTTAGGTTCCTACGTTCGTTGCCAAGAGCCGACTGCGGTGGCGTCTAGTAGCTAATTTCTGAACTTGGCCTAGTGGTCGTTGACGGTGGCGTTTGGCGGCAACAGTAGGAACAATTTGGAAAATTCAAAGTTGCAGGCGTTACAAGAAATAAAAAAAACAGACACACACACTAATACAGCCATCACAATTAACACCGGTTATCAGACAGATTCTACACACACCCAAAGTACACGGGGCTACATGACCACCTTGTAGCAGCCCCTAAACTGAGGAACCAACCAACCAACCTTGATATTACAAAATTAGTTACTAATTTTTCAAAATTCAAAACATAACTATTTTTATCCATTTTCAAAATTTGGTTTTTGTTTTGTGCTATCTTCATCGTTTCCCCTTTTCCCCATGTTTATGGACATTTTTCAACTTTTCATTTTATAAATTGGGCGTTAAACTTTCAGCTACAAAATGAAATTCAATCAACACTCTTTGGCTTTAATTAGTCTTTCTTTGAAACGTTAAAAATACTTTTTGATTTTGTTCCCTATAAAGATTAAATTATAGCGCTTAATCTATACTAATATAGGCTAATAAAGCTGAAGAGTTTGTGTGTTTGAACGCGCTAATCTCCGGAACTACCAGTCAGATTCGAAAAATTCTTTTTGTATATGATAGCCAGATTCAAGAGGAATAGTTTAGGCTATGTAGCGTTATGCTACACCTCTCAGGTAACCATAATGATTGATTTTTGTTCAGTAAGTCGGAAGAACAAGCGCTCCCGGACGCATATTTTTTTTCAGCCCGAGCCTAGCCACAGTATGTATTTCCGAGCCTCTTATTGGCTGTTATGTCAAGCCATTCTCCTGGTTCCGATTCGAGACGGTAGATAGTAGCAGGGGTCACATCCGATCAAACATGGAGGAAGGTTATCGAGTAAGATGTGGATAATATTCGATGTAGAATTGCATTATTAGCGTGAAACAGGAATGAAACTTGCTTTAGGTCAAGTTTAAAACAACCCACGCAGCAAATGAATGCGTTCCAATCAACATTTTAAAGTCTAAGTGAAATCATTCGACATTTAACCACATGTATTAATAATAATAGAGAAAAGATTCGCACAATGTGCAAAGAAAACATATTAGTTCTCAACATCGAGACAGAATTTAGTCAGCGACAATAGTCTTTTCCCGCAAAACATTGCGTGATACCTCTCACAGCTTCTTCCGCACAATTTGCATATACACTGTAATTCTTGAGGTTCATGATAGTTGGCTCTGCTGCATATCCGGTGGTGAAAACCGTGAACAGCGAAACGCGACATTAAGTGTCCTAGTTCATATCCTGGCTTTTTCCAATCACTGTTTAACATTGCGTCTGTAGTGTAAAACTCCAGCCATATGTCTCTCCTTTTTCTTTGAAGGTCTATAAGCAAGCACTGATACGCATGTGTAGAGGGTAGATGTAATTGCAGGTGGAGATCTTCTATGAAAAATTTTTCCCTAGCCAGCACATATACCAGGCGCGAACGGGTGTATTTTGATACACCCAACGTCTTTTTTAGGAATTTTGCTTTTACTTTTTCTAAGTCCGTTAGATTACTTTTGGTAAGGTCTTCCCAAATTAACTCCATGCCGTATGTTATGATGGGCGTAATTTTCAATTTAAATATTTCCATTGCTGTTACCAGCGAGATCTGCGGAAGAATTTTTAGACTTATCATGGCTAAGGTCGCAGCTGTTATTCTTTCTTTGACATGTATCGTAAAGACATTTCCTTATGTCTGTAATGTGATTCCTAAGTATTTAAAGTATGGAACAGTTGTTATTGGTTCATTTCTGTATGTGATCATGTCATTGGTTGCTGATTTGCCTCCTTTCCTGAATGTCATTACAACGGTTTTCTTTTCGTTAATTTGCAGTTCATTTTTGGTGGCCCACTTTTCCAGCTGGTCAAAGGCTTCTTAAAGTTTTGTTATCTCGGGTGACATAAGAATCATGTCATCAGCATATGCCAGTATTTTGACGTCTGCTTTGATGCATTTGATGATATCTGATGTTGCTATATTGAACAATAGTGGGCTAAGTGGATCTCCCTGCAACACGCCATTTTTTTGTTCTAGTGGCCTGGATCGATCAACACTATCATCTATTTGTACCAAGTTACGGCCAAGTATATCTCTAATAATTCTCGTGATGTAATTTTCCCCTACGAATTCTTCCAGTTTTTCTATTATCATGGATCTATTTAAAAGGTCAAATGCCTTGGTGTAATTCACGAAAATCACATGAAGCTTTCCTCTCCGGTATTTCAAAACTTCCTCGATTTCGTCCTTAAGGTATTTCACAGCGTGTAAAGTCGATTTGCCCTTGGTGAACCCGAATTGCTCTTCAGGGATGAATTTCTCTATCATTTGGTATAGTCGGTTATTCAGAAGACTCGTTAGGATTTTGAAGGCTGTACATTCTAATGCTATGTCCCTGCATGCATTTGGATCTTCCATATCTCCTTTGCCTTTATATAACAGCTTCAGCGTGGCATGTCGCCAGATATTTGGAATTGTTCCTTGTTTTAGGCATTCATTAAAAATGTCTGTCCATAGGTCTAAAAAGTATGGGGCCGTGCTTTTGATATGCTCATAGTAAATCCCATCTGGCCCACATGCCTTGTTTTTATGAGTGTTCCTTATTACTTTATCTAATTCTGCTGGCGTGAAAGGTTCAATATGCATTTCCGTATCTTTTATTGTTTGAGGTCGTATTTCACGTGCCTGAAGTACTTTTATAAAATGTTCTTCCCATATAGTCATTGGCATATCTTTTGGGAAATGCGGTTGGTTTGTGTAAAGTGCCTTATACCATTTCTCTGTTGCTTCTTCTATCATTTTTTGTTCTTCTCTTTTTTTGAATTCTTCTTTTGCCCTTTTCACGTTTTCCTTATATTGTTTCCTAGCATCTGAATATTGTTGTAAATTAAAATCATTGGGTAGTTTTACTGCTCTATGTAGTGCTATTAAGGCCTCTTTTTTCGCTTGTGTGCATTTCCTGTTGAACCATTGATTTTTCGTTCGTTTTGGTCGAGGGATGGGGATTGAGTTATCTTTGATGAGTTTTTCCAAGTTAGCTATTGCTGAGTCCAAATTTCCCATCTTTATTTCCTGCTGTAAATAATGTGTGTCGATGTGAGCAATAGCATCTGTGTCTATTTTTCTGCTGAATTTCGTTTTTTCCTCCTGGACAGTCGTTTGTTGTATGTTTGGTAGAATTATTGTAGTATCCACAGGCAGATATTTTCTCGCAACTACATTCGTGATGATAGTTTGTTGAACTATACTGACGTTACTAAAGACTAGATCTATTGTACTTGTACCATACACTCCAATATAAGTTTTATCGTTGCGGTTATTTATTAACCTTAGTCCTTCCCCATTTATATAATTTATGACTACTTTTGATTTTGTCTGTTCTGTATCAATTCTGCAGTTCAGATCACCTGCTAGTACTACTGTGTCTGCGTTTGATAACATATAGAAGGCGGTTGGTAGTTCATCTATTATTTCCTCTTCTTTATAATATGGTTGGAAATACGCACCGATAATTTTGCATGATATCGTTTCCACGACTAGAATATTATCTGTTCTTTGTATTAATTTAAAGGGAGCTAGTTTGGGTTTTAGAAGAATAGTTATACCGCCTATTGGTCTTCCTCTATCGCCTTGTTTTGCAAAAGAGTGTATCGAATAAAAATTTTCGTAACTCCAGTCTGAGGTGAGGAAAGTTTCAGTTAATATCACTGCATCATATGTCTGTAGTAGGTCTGCTGGGATGAGTTGGATAGCATTTCTTATTCCTTCTGAATTCCATAATAATATTCTCAATGATTCTTCCGGACGATTCGTTTGGCGTTCTTGTATTATTCTAAATTTAATTAAAGGTAGTTTCTTGGGTCTCTCTCCATCCTCGAAAGAAGCGAAAACGTCTCACTAAAATTCTTTTTGGCCAGAACTGTGGGACTGAGATTGTTTCTAAATATTGGAATGGGATGCCTACTTTGAAGGACTTGCCTTCCCCACGCGTTGCTAATTCTTCACACTCTATATGATCTTTTATACCATTTCTCTCCAAGAAATTTTTAACATGTTCGGCACTTGTTTCTTTTTTCGCTTTCCCTACATAAAGCAAAGCTGATTTTCCCATGGCCTGCAGTTCACAATCCTGTCGGCTGGTGCCTATCAGGGGTTGATCTCTTGTCATTGGTCTGAACCTTTTCCGATCTATTTTTTTAATACACTCCACACCCTCTTCTATTTCTTCCTTATCTTCTGACCTTACATTTCCAGAGTTGCCATTGTCTTACTTGGACGTTTGATGTGTCTCTTTTTGTACACAACTTTGGTGAAGCCTGCTTTCTACTCATCTTCTTCTAATGCCGAATCACCATCCCTAGCCTCTTCTATGTTCGCCACAAATTCTTCTCTCCTATTCAGAGTTTCCTCCGTATTAGAACTTTCAGTCATCACTTGTCTTTTGAAGGATACTGTTCTTCTTGTATCTTCCATGTTGGAATTTTCATCTTTGAGGGGACTTGACCTTGTGCTATTGCCTACGTTTTTCGCTTTCCGAGATTGCTCTTGTAGTTTATTTATCATTTCATCTAACTCCTGTAACTGCCTATTCATATCATCCCTTATGCGGTCAATTTCATGTTTAATGGTCTCTCCTGCTTTATGGGATTGGAAGTCTTGTTCGCATTGGTAGCATAACCATAATCATTTGGATTTCTTTTTCTTTGTCGCCTTAAGCGCATTGTATTGTCCTTGTTGTAGTTCCGTGCAAGCCATATGATGCCATCTTTGACATGCTCCGTCACACTCTACTCCACAATCAGAGTCTTTAACTTTTTTTTTTATCACAGATGGGGCAGATGTCCACATCTTTGAGGTCAACTGTTTGGGACATGAGCTGTGTGGCCACGTCTGGCATGTTTGTAATCTAATATGCTGTGACAATATGGCGGCTCTTCTCTGTGTCAACGTTTTGGATTATAATTCCACTCGTATTTATCCTATTGTGGCTGGTTCGTGATGAAAAAACTCTATGAATTACCGTTTTGTTTAGGTATATCCTCTTGACGTTTTTGATCTTCTTTCTTGTCTTCTACTACTGCTTCCTACTTGATTTTACTGACACTGAAATTCTCCTCCTTTCTTGCTTTTCAATTGTCTCAATAAATTGCGTAAAGCAATTAAACATGCACACGTTTGTTACTGTAATATAAACACGATTACTTACATAGATTCTGATTACACTGGTCTATCATTCAAAATAGTCCTTCAAAGCATACCACAATGTGGTTGTTAAACACTATTATTTACACATAGGCTAACTGCAGCGTGCCGATTCAACCGTTACACTTACTACCGTAATTGATTGATTTCTTACTTATATATGATCTGCATACTATTCACGTTAAAACGTTTACCCCTCACTTCTGGTATCACTCGGAACACATTTATTTGTATACTTTTCACTCGCTATTTCACTCGTGATGCTATGTAACATGCAACCGACCGTCCCAGTTACCGTCAACCACATGTATTAAGACCTATGTTAATACACACTTTCGCGGGCGCAGATGTGCACAAGTGGTATCGTGCGGGTTTGGTAAATTTGTGTCCCGGGTTCAAGACTGCTCTAGGGCAGAGTTTTTTACTTCTTTTGGATTATTTTAGTATATCCTCCCTACCTTTTACAGCATGTTTTATGCCTTGTTTCATTGAAATTATCTATATCGGTGATTGAAATAATACACATTGTTAGGCGGATTCCCACCTCAGCCAACTTGGAAGTGATTTTCCATTTCTACTCCAGACAAATGCCGAAATTGTTCATAACAAAGGCAAGGCTGCAACTTATCAGCCATAGTTTTCAATCTTTACATTCAAAAAACAATGAAGGAAATTGGTGAAACATTTAAAGTGGGAGTGCAGATTCAAGGAGACATAATTTCAACTCGGAGATTTGCTGACAACATCGTCATGTTGGCCGACACGCCTGAGGATTTGGATAAGTTTTTGAATGGTATGGACTCCGTCTTGAGGAAAGAGTTCGTGATGAAAATTAATAAAATATAAAACAAAAAATATTGGGACGCAGCCGAAATACTCGTAAATCAGAAACCTCTATGGACATCAAATTGGCCGGCGAAAAGCTAAAGGAAGTAGCCGACTTCTGTAACTTAGGAAGCAAAATAACCAGTGATGGACGAAGCAAAGAGGACATGAATAGTAGGTTGGCTCAGGCAAGGAAAGCATTTCCACAAAAAAGGAATCTCTTGACATCGAATATAGATGTAGGTGCTAGGGAGTCATTTTTGAAAGCCTTTGTCTGGAGCGTGGCACTCTAATGGAAGTCAAACTTGGACGATTGGTGCAGCAGAAAAGAGGAGAATTGAAGCGTTTGAAATGTGGTGTTACAGGAGAATGATGAAGATGAGATGGGTAGATAGGGTTACAAACAAAGAGGTATTAAGACGAGTGGAAGGAGAGATGTTTCTGGCGACTGCTAATGAAGAGAAGAGATAGGTTGGTAGAACACATACTAAGACACAAAGGAACAGCAAGCTTAGTTATGGAAGGAAGGGCCGAAAACTGTAGGGGTAGACCAAGTTTAGAATATGTTAAACAGATTTCCTCGGATGTAGGGTGTGGTAGCTATGTAGAGATGAAAATATTAACTCAGGACAGGGAGACATGGAGGGCTGCATCAAACCTGTTAAAACACTGAAGACTCAAACACACAATCTCGCGATCATTAGACACGGTACCTCCAATTTAGTTAGAAACCAAAACTCAGAACGTGATAATTCCCTTCGTAAATCTCACGTGAATTGACCGGGAATCGAACCCTGTCTACCTTGGGGAGAGGCAAGCAGAAGTTGACGCTGATGTTGCTCTTGTTCATTTGAGCAAATTGGACATGGTGGTCATTGAGCCCACCTACTTGTAAATAAATAAATAAATAAATAAATATATAAATAAATACATTTCTCTGATAACCTGTGTTATTGTGGTGTATGTAGTATTGTGAGTATTTGTTATTCAGGTGAGGATTCGCAAGGAGGCGGTCGTGCCTTTGTTATGAACAATTTCGGCATTCGTCTGGTGTGGATGTGGAAAACTATGGAAAATCACTTCCAAGATCGCTGAGGTGGGAATCGGACCCACCTCTACTCAGTTTTGGCTCATGAGGCCGAGTGTACTCCGTTGCAGCCCTCACTCAGAATTGAAATTTCTCGGCAGAGCTGGGAATCGAACCCGGACCTCTGGGGAGACAGCCAAGTACGCTAGCCACGTTGAACAGTAAGCAGAGGAATATAAATTCAAGTGAGAATAGGGAAGAATTCCGCCTAAAAATGTTAATTATTTCAATCACCCATACAGATAATTTCAATAAAACATGGCATAAAACATGCTGTAAAAGGTAGGGAGGATATTATAAAATAATTCAAAAGAATAAAAGTTTCTGCTCTAGGGCTGTCTTGAACCCAGGACACAAAGTCACTAAGATCGCACGATACCACTTGTGCACATCTGTGCACGCATGTTCAGTAGATTAACATAGGTCTCAATACATGTGGTTAAATGTCGAATGATTTCACTTAGACTTTATAATGTTGATTGGAACGTATTCATTTGCTGTGTGGGTTGTTTTAAACTTGATCTAAAGCAAGTTTCATGCCTGTTTCACGCTAATAATGCAATTCAACATCGAATATTATCCACATCTCACTCGATAAGCTTCCTCCATGTTTGATCGGTTGTGACCCTTGCTACTATCTACCGTCTCGATTCGGAACCAGGAGAATGGCTTGACATAACAGTCAATAAGAGGCTCGGAAATACATACTGTGGCTAGGCTCGGGCTGAAAAAAAATTATGCCTCCCGGACAGCTCAAATAATACTTAAGTTATTGTTGCCATGTAATGCGGGCTGTATCACGTCGCCCCTACCAGTGTTGTGGTGCGGAATTGCGAGCTGCTTATAAATTGCAGTCACGGGGAGTAATTAGTGCAAAAAGATTTCTTAGGCCCCTTAAAACAGTTATCATCATGACAATAGTATGCCTCTGTATATGGGCAATGGTGTTGGTGCAGTATACTGAGGTTATCAGCTACAATAAGCGTTGGTGCTTTCCAATCAGTATCCTTGAGCGCTTCAGTTATGTGGTAGTATTCATTATCATCCATAAAACAAATAAATTCACCGGGCGAAGCCGGGCACTACTGCTAGTTAATTAATAATGTGGAAATGAGTGAGATTCACTTTGTAGCTGAAGGTTGAATAGCCACGCTAAGAAAATGAAAGTCCAATAATTCCTTTAAACACGGGAGATATGAGGGAATCAGTAACGGTCAGCACAAAGCAAGGACCAAATTTGAAAAATTGATAAAAATAGTTTCGATTTGAAACTTGAAAATTAAAATCTTTGCAATTAAAAGGAGGTTGTGTGTGTTTCCTTGGAAATGAATATAATTGTTATACAATATTTATGACACGCAAAGTTATAATATAACAAGAAGTTCCGTGACGAACTAAAGAGCCTACTTTTCTTAAAATTTAAGATTCATGCCAATCTATATAGACCTATCTAGAAAAATAGCGAAATTAAGTTGGTAATATCGAAATTTCTAATTAATTTGAAATATACCTGTAGCCTAATAGAACACTAATGTTGGCAGCCCTGGTGACTGAATATATTCTTAGTTCCATCTCTTAAGATACAGCATACAATATTTGGTTGAAGTCCAATGGGTAGCATGGACGTTACATGCAGTTAGACATTGGATCTATCAGCGCGCGTAAAATCATGTTGGCAACAATGTCACGCATGCGTTGGTCAGAAATAATCTGAAATATTATGATATCGTGCTGTGCCAATTTTGGATGAAATCCATTTGTTAGTATAGAAGTTACATGTATTTGAAAATTGGACCTATCAACAGGCTTAGAGTCATGTTGGCAGCACTGACGTATATTAGTTTCTCATATTTAATCTAGAATGTTAGGTACTATACTTGTGCAAAGTTTAAAGCTGTTGGCTTACATACTTTCTGATATATTAATATTTGGGTAAAAAATAGAGACAGCATTTATTAACAGTTGGCAGCCCTGATTGCTCTTAAGAATAAGCATAGTCATATCTGTTATGATACACATAGCACATAGGAAATTTGGTTGAAATCCAATTGATATTATAGAAGTTACATGTATTTAAAAATTGGTCTTATCAGCAGTCTTAGAATCATGTTGGTAGCACTGATGTACATAAGTTACTCCAAATTCATTTAGAATGCCAGGTACTATACGTGTGCATAGTTTAAAGCTGTCGGATTGCATACTTTCTGATATATTGGTATTTGGATAAAAGAATAGAGATAACATTTATTGACAGTTGGCAGCCCTGGTGGCTCTTACGAATACGCCCAGTCATATCTGTTTAAGTACACATATTACATACAAAATCCAATTGATAGTATAGAAGTTATATGCATTTAAAATTAGACCTATCAGCAGGCTTAGAATCATTTTGGCAACACTGCCATGCATGGCCTCCTGGAAATTTAACTGAAATATTATTATCTATACGTATGCCAAATTTGAAATAGTTCCCATTCATACCTTCCAAGATATCCAACATGGAGCTCAAATTTCAATTGCGATTTTTCAGCAGTTGGTAGCACTGACATCATTTTCAAATATGGCCGTGAGATATTCAGGTATAGATCTTTACTCCTACCAAATTTCGTTTGGATTCCTGCAGCCGTTTAGGAATTGATAGGGGGGGGGGGGACACACACACAGCCAGACAGACAGACAGAAGGACAGACAGACAGACAGACAGACACACATTTGCCCGATCTCATAAGACTACTTTTTCCTCATTTTTGCAAAATGTGAAAAGTAGGCTAAAAATCGTTATGGTTTTGGCTTCTTAAGCTGTATGTTCTCCCTTAATGGCACGTTGAAAATCCCCTTCGGGGAAAAATTCCGGCACCCTGGTGTTTCTAAAAGCTGCAGTCGGTAAATGGGACGTGGTCATGTATACACGGTGGGTGGGTAGTTATCGTGTCGGACTACCAACCCCAAGCGTGCAGGCTCGCTCCTGGCGGTGGTAAGTGATGTTTGAAAGGTGACAAAAATCACGACACGCATGTCATACGTTGTTGACATCTTAAAGAACCCATTTGAATTCAGTAGGCCCAGTTCATAATGGCAAAATTAATCTCGGGATTTTTCGCCAACACAAAAGCTCCTCCGTTCTCTACTAGAAAGCGCTATACTGTAGTGTCAAGAAGCTTAGATGTCTAACAACCCGACTTTCATAGCGTTCCAAGGAACAACAAAATTCGACATGCAAGCTGCCCTTTGGGCGCAAATAACAAAGCTTGCACCCGGCACCCGAGGCCATACGATACTATTATTATTATTATGTATCCCCGTGTACGCGCGCGCGTGTGTGTGTGTGTGTAGTTTGTCTGATAACCTGTGTTATTGTGATGGCTGTATTACTTGTTTTTGGTGTTGCTCATTTTAGGGACTGTGACAACGTGGTCATATAGTCCCGTGTGCTTGGGTGGATGTGGAATTTGTGTGATAACCACTGTTAATCTGATGACTGTACTGGAGTGTGCATTTGCAAATTGAGGATAGGATTGGGAAGGAGGCGGCCCTGGCCTTAAGTTAGGAACCATTCTGGCACTTGCTTGAAGTAGGAGTGGGAAACCTCGGAATATACACTATTTCAGCCCTCAGACCAGGACACAAATAGAAATCCTATTATTGTCTTGATGGTGTGTGGGGTAATAACTGAACTCAATTGGTGAACGACACACCCACTTTTAAATTAGCTAAGCAGGTAGTTGCATAGTGAGGTGATCAGCTGAGCGTTTCACAACAGTTCTATTTGTGGAAGCACATAATGTTGTATCCCGACATGTTTGGACCGGCTTCATGTGTTTTTTGGCTCGCTCTGCGCCTTACCCAGTGGTAATACCACACTCCATAGCATTAATCGTGGGCACGAAGCACACACACATAATTTTAACTATTATGCTTATTCTTATTCTTAGCGGCTTCGCCGGAGTAGTTGGTAGCATGCTGAACTGCTATGCCCAAGATCGCGGTTTCAAACCCGTCCGAAGTCGCAGGATTTTTTAAGAGCGTTAAAAACCCCTCAGTATGCCTTCCTTCGGAGGGGAAGTTATGCCGGTGGGCCCACGTCATAGATTTATGGCATGTTAAATAACCTTCCAGAAACTTCCATTGTGTGAAGCACAAATTGTAGGTTAAATTTGATTAATGCTCTAAGTTCCAACGTTCGTTGTCAGGTGCAGGTTGTGATGGCATCTAGTATCCAAGTTTGCGACTAGGTGTCGTGGACGGTAGCATTTGGTATAAAAAATAGGAACTATTTGAAATAATCGTCTTACTTGAATTAAAAGATAACACATCCTAATACGACCATCTCAATTAACACCGGTTATCAGACAGATTCTACACACACCCAAAGTACACGGGGCTACATAACCGCGTTGTCGCAGCCCCTAAACTGAGGAACCAACTATAATTAATTGAAATGCTCCGGAAATCAATACAAATTATATTAATATCACTAGTAAACATGTTTCGGTACAAAAATGGGACCTTCTTCAGCAAATTAGAATTAAACATTAAGAAATTAATTTAATAAAACTAGTGAGAAATGAAACTAAACAAATTATATAAGCTGCAGGATGAAATAAAGACACTGGAAAAACAATGAATAAGAACTATGAAAATATAAAAACTAATGAATAAGTATTCTTGTAAATTGTAAAATATTAGAATCAATTTGGAATAAATTAAAATTGATATCCTTACAAATAATTTGGTTAAATAAAGGTTCTAATGTAAGCCTCCGTGGCTTAGGCGGCAGCACGCCGGCCTCTCACCGCTGGGTCTGTGGTTCAAATCCCGGTCACTCCATGTGAGATCTGTGCTGGACAAAACGGAGGCAGACAGGTTTTTCTCCGGGTACTCCGGTTTTCCCTGTCAATTTCATTCCAGCAACACTCTCCACTATCATTTCATTTCATCTGTCATTCATTTAATCATTGCCCCAGAGGAGTGCGTCAGGCATCGGCAGCCGGCACAGTTCATATCCTCGCCGCGAGATAGGGGCTTCATTCATTCCATTCCTGACCCGGTCGGAGACTGGAAGCAGGATGTGGATTTTCATTTTTCAAAGGTTCTAATTATTGGAATATAATTTTCAAAACACTCGGAAGATTCCTTTTCTAACTTGTTATTGGAGCCGTGATGGATGGTGAAACAGACGGATGGAATTGAGACTACCAAATATAAATTCATAAATATCGGCCTATTTTCGCTGTATTCGTTCATAAAATGATACACGATGCTTGGTGGACGGAGAATTCCATGAGAAACAAGGAGAGGCTTCTCCGAAGGTTAGAGTATCAGAAAAGAATACATAGGTGGCCGTCCATATATTACGTAATCACAAAGGAAGGGGGTTCGAAGCTTATAATTTCGGTGGTGACGTGCGTGGTGGGCGTAAACGATATGATTACATAATCACTAAAGAAATAACACAAAGCAACCCATTTTACGCTCTAGGCGGCTTTGCAGCCGCACTGACAGAAATGAAAAGGTAACTTTTGTTTTATTTATTTATTTATTTATTTATTTATTTATTTATTGCCTCCAACAGAATACAATTCCAATTACTGGAGACTGACCAATTTTACATACAGTATTATTACAATCACATGTTAAAGAAAAAAACATACCAGCAATAATAATACAGTTCACATTGTACAATCCTCAAGTTTAACTATGCTTAATACAAATATATGCTGAATGCCAACTTGATAAAGTGAAAGTAAACTGTAATTAAATTAAGAATATTAGTAATGGGTAAAAACAACAATAATAATAAATGCCTAGTGATTATCACTTAATACTATTGTGCAGACGGTCTAGATCTGACTAACAACAGGGTTCATTCTACAGTTGCATAAAGTATGATGCATAGATTTTGACATTGTATCAGACATTTTCCAAGATGTATTTGTATTACTTATTTATGTAGGTACTGACTTAGTATTTTTTTAACTGTTGCAAAGATAAAGTGAAATCAAACATTTCGAAAAGCACACTGATGGGATTAGCTGTCCGGCCCATTGTATGAAGTGCCGAGTTTTGTTGAGAGCACGTTCTTGGTTTGGGGGCGACTAGCAAAGCACGTTGTCTGAGATTCATTCTCAGGGTATTAAAACTGATGTAATTTAGAAATTCGGTATTATAAATAATAGTATTTATAAGCTTATAAAGAAATATCTGTTGCGATATTTCTCTTCTATTCGACAAGCTATTGAAATTAAACACATGAAGCACTTCAGTATAAGAGATTCCATCTGATACTGCAAACTCTCCATGTTTTCTATAATAGAGATACCAAATGAACTTCTTCTGAATGTTTTCAATATGATTCGTATAAGTAAAATAAATAGGAAGCCAGACAGAAGATGCATATTCAAGTTTGCTTCTAACAAAAGATTGATACAATACTGACAGTGATGTTATATTTCGGAAGTCTCTGGCATTTCTAAACAGGAAGCCTAGGTTTCTATACGATTGTAGTACTATTTTATCAACATGTTGCCAAAACGAGAGATCGTAAGAAATTGTTACTCCTAAATCGTTATATTCATATACTCTTTCAATGACATCTTGTTAATACTATAGGACTGTATCGGATTGTCAAATTTCCGAGACATTATCATGTAACAGCACTTCCTAATATTAAAAAAGATTAGTCCATTCTCTATGCCCCAAAGATAAGCTCTATTCAAATCATCTTGTAAATCTGACATAGCTCCCATGTTATTAATTGTTTTATACAGTTTAATATCATCTGCATAAAGCAAACATTCTGCGTGCCTTACAACTTGTGGTAACTCATTAATATACAAAAGAAACTTACCTTCTATTCAGATCATGAAGAGGTTCAAAAATATTTTTGATGCAAAATAAGATAGGGCTTTTGTCAATTGTTCGTACATTTCTTGTGGTTCTTTGCCCCTGAAGCAGTTCAGGAAACTGCAGCGTTATAATTGTTACAGTAGTTGATATCTCTGACATTGTGTTTCTTGTTACATTTATTATACGGATAAATCGTGACGAAATCACAAATATTTATTAACTAGCTTCGCCCAGGAACAGTTATGAATGCAAGGTCATAGGCTACTTTTGACCGAGGACTTATAAGATATCCTTGTATACGACATTACCTGAAGTAATTATCTCTCTCTCTTGTGACAATCGATTTGTTGCTCAGTTTCATTGTTACCTGATAAGTGAGCTTTTTTCGAATTCAATGAACTACGACCTACGAACAACGTCTCGTTATGATGGATTAAAATCACTGACTGGATTATTAATTATATTGTTACGGAGATAGCATGTGCAACGAATTCTTGTCAGACGTAATTTAAGAATGGCGAGATGCATTAATCAGAAATCCGCATTCCGTCCAATCTAAACTTGATTGTGTAACCTGCAAATGATTAGTTCACAGGGGCAATGAATAAATGCCTAATTGCACCTCTAGGGAAACTCCAGACAGTGGAACAAAATACTTCCCAGACGCAATTCAGAAAAACCGAGGTGAACAGCGAAACTCCAAACACATATAGTATTGAAGTCTTAACTCGACAAGACTCGACAGTTTGATGCTGGCTGAAGCTAGCTCGCTAGCTCTTAAACTTGCTCCGAAGCTAGTGCAGTGGAACGTGGCTAATTCGAACTTCTTTAATTCGAAACCTTCTTTAATTCGAATTTTTCTCTTGGCCCCTAGCATTTTATATACAATCAATGCTAAACAATCGTGGTTAATTCGAATTATATTTTGGATAATTCGAAGTTTTTAGTGTAAAAAGCCGATCGGAAGCCAGACAGTTGGGACAGTTGGGTCAGTTCCCCAAAAAACTGTTCCGAGTGCAGCACAAGCAACAAACCACATCACAGAACTTAGGCGTTTTTTGAAAGTAGAAATGACGTAAGTGGCCCTGTTTTCCGTTCCTTAAATTTGTTAGATTCTTTAGTGATGGCTGAGAGACTTAATTGTAGGAAACAGGTAAAAATCTCAAACTATTTTAAAAAACAATAGATTTCTCTGAGACTTAACTAGATTGCTGGATTACTACTGTCGTTAAATAGGTGAATAGTACATTTTGGTTTTATTTTTGATTTGAAACTTTTGAGGTTATTCACGATACAGCCTTTATGAAGTGCCGTTTTGTGTTAATCTGCTTTGTTGAACCTAAATCATTATGTAAACGTAATACAATATATTTTC
This sequence comes from Meconema thalassinum, assembly GCA_946902985.2. Lineage (NCBI taxonomy): Eukaryota > Metazoa > Arthropoda > Insecta > Orthoptera > Tettigoniidae > Meconema > Meconema thalassinum. The sequence goes on from OX336391.1 coordinate 168,452,378, forward strand.
TCTACCCTTTTCAAATAACTTTCTTAATTCGAATTTTTGAATAATTCGATTTTTTTACTGGTCCCTTGAGGTTCGAATTATCCAAGTTCCACTGTACAGTAATTTAAATTTCCAATGAATGGAGATTGTTGGAAGAAATGAAAACGTAAAAACACTTATAGTGGGCGATGAGGTAAGGATAGAGATATGCTGTTCCCGACCATTTTGTAGAACTTTTCATGCTGAACAATTCTTACACTCTTAGTGTATAGATATTTTTAACGGTTTACCCAGCGTAAGCCTAAAAGGCGCTCGGATGGCAGGTTTCCTTTCGACTCGATTCACTGAAATCGATACTGCTCGGCTTCCTTTGGTCATAAATGATTGTTTTTCTACAGGAACCTTTCTTGAGAAATCCTTTACAGAATGGCGAAAACCGCGTCAAAATCCATACAGAGGTTCTCGAGAATACTCATTACATCCAAGAATCGGGGACTTAGTTTATACTAAGTACTGTAGAGATTGGTGCCTTTATTATGGCGAAGTCAGGGCTCTTGGCCTCTCTTACACTCACCTACACACAATGCAACTTCCATTAATACTCATATATGTCATTCTTAGGTATTGCTTTGTAATTACGCAATACAGGTGGGGGGGGGGGGGGCGCAATGCGATGATTACGTGTGATTGCACGAGGTGAGGGTATAAAAAACGACCAAAACTTGATTACGTAATAATGTAGACGGCCGCAAGAGTAGATTAAGGTAAGACAATTAATTTCTGCCTAGGCCAGGTTGTCTGGAGAGAACAAGGAATGACCAAGGGAGGTTGACAAAATAAGGGGCGAAAGAGTGGAGCCCGGTATAAGTAAGTGGAAGCCTTGCCGAATTCAGCTGTGGTCCCCGTGGTCATCAACCCACGACCCACTACATGTGAATGCCCGGGGCGTTGGGACACAAAATTGAGAAAAGGAATGTGCTTGCTAATATCGTGACCATGAGTGCCGTTGACTATGTCACGTGGTCCGCCATCCTCCACCCGCGCAGCACAGGTGTGTCTGTATCTCATCCAGGAAGTCATTGAGCACAATGAAGCCTTATTGCTTGACATGTTGGCTCCCTGCTGTATATTTTAATCCAGCTGTCGACTAACATGGCGATCTCCTTGAGGAGACATCCCCGCTGTGACGAGGAACGCTCTAAGAATAGGCGGGCAATGCAGTGTCCTCGTAGTAAAGTGGTCCTGTGCGGGCAGCGCCGCCGCGCCGCGCCGTCACGTGCGAAATAAATAAATAGAATGCAAAGAAACACAAACTACTATTTTTAATAAAATTAAATATTTTATCATCTTACATTGAAAATACGGCTCGTATGGAACCATACATGGACTAACAATAAATAAATAAATAAATAACTTAATTAATAATAAGAAAATCAATAAATAATTAAGTAAATAAATAAATAATTAATTAAGAAAATCGATAAATAAATAAGTAAATAAATAAAGCAATAATTAAATAAATAAGAAAATCTATAAATAAATAAGTAAATAAATAAATAATTAAATAAAAATATCAATAAATAAATAAATAAATAAGAAAATTTATAAATAAATAAGTAAATAAATAAATAAGTAAATAAATAATTAAATAAGATAATCTATAAATAAATAAATACAAAAATAAATAAAAGTGTTCATTTAGAGATTTATTTCATTTTGTATTTATTTACTGAATAATTTTTAAAATTTATTTCCTTTTTTTAATTTTATTTTTTGCAAAAGAGCATCTCCATAAATGACCTTATATTGCAGAACGTCATAAATAAATAGAACGCTATTAGTAACATAAAATCATTTATTTATTTCCTCAGTGTACTTGGGTGTGCGAAGATTTTGTCTAATAACGTGTGTAGTTGTGGTGTCTGTAGTAGTGTGTTTGTAATTCAGTTATGGATTGAGAAGGAAGCGGTTGTGACCTTAGGTTAGGAACAGCTCGGCATTTGCTTGAGAATTTCAAAATCACAAAAAAAAAAAAAACTTCCAGGATGTCTGAGGTGGGAATCGAACCCGCCTATTCACAGTTTTGCCTCACGAGGCTGAACCTAGCCTACCCCGTTCCAGCCCTCAAACCAACTGACCTAACGTGCCACAATGATCCATCGACATACAGTACAGTGCAGACTGTGCCGCTATTTCCGGAAAGTCCACCTCTTTGTATAGTGGCTAGCATTCTTGGCTATCACCGCGGAGGTCCGGGTTTGATTCCCGGCTCTGGCAAGAAATTTAATTCTGGGTTGAAGGCTGGAACGCGTTACACTCAGCCTCGTAAGGCAAAACTGAGAAGAGGCGGGTTCGATTCCTACCTCAACTACTATACTTCTACTTCTACTCCAGGAAAATGCCTCGGTGGTACCTAACTTGAGGCCACGGTCCCTTCTTAACCAAATCCTACTTCAATTACAAATACATACACTAGCACAGACATTATAGTGACGCAGACAAATTATACACACACCCACGTGACCACGATGCCGTAAAGCCCTTAAAGAATCTACAACAAGAACAACATATTTCAGGAAGAAATCAAATACGTCGCACCATTCACTATTTGTAATTCAAACATCAACCACTGGCAAGGATTCGTCAGACGTAGGCTATAATAGACCATCTAAACAATAATTAAACAACTTGGTCATGAAGTTATTATTACTGCAAGTTTGCAGGCATATACTTCACTAGGCCTTCCATACTTCCTGTACGATTTATGGTAAATAAATGATAATACTTAATTATTCTACCTAACCAGTAAACAAGTAGTTCCGTGACGAACTAAAGAGCCTACTTTTCTTAAAATTTAAGATTCATACCAATCTATATACATCTATTTAGAATAATGACGAAATCAAGTTGATAATACTAACATTTTCAAGTACTGCAGTTTGATATACACCTGAAACGCAGAGGTGTGCAAATTATTAGACTCAAAGCCAGATTTCCGAAATGTCATTCATACCCTTCATGATTTAGTGCACTAAATATATGTACAATGCACTGAAGTTATTTAAAATATTTAACCATTAGTCTTAATTACATTTTGCTTTAAGAAATTTACTGTAAAATGATTATATAGAATTTCCAATAAAAGAGGAGCCTCGTTAATGCAAAATGCCACACTTTTGTATTAATTACTTTTGTATGCATATTTAGAGCTGAGGAATTGAAAGTCTTTTATACTGGTCATCCGTTCCTGAACTATACAAAGTGAGCCCTTGAATGTATGCCTACATTCAAGTCCTCAAATAATTGTTATTTCTTCAGCTAAAATACAGCTCAGTTGAGAAAAAGTTTGGTCATATTTGAAATATCAGTCTGTCTGGGTGGACAATGCATTGCTATCGTTGTCGCCAGTGAAGCAACTCCAGGTTAAATATAGCCGATTCCAAGAAAAAGAGAAAGGCAGATGCAAGCGATGTATCCGTTGACTTGTTCAAACGAGATGTATAAATGTTTCATGGTATTAAACGCTAGAGAAGGAAGATGATAGGCCAACTGAAGAATAAGTTTATGACCAGACATGAGAGTGGGATAAAGGTCATCACCCTGATGTCACCGTATTATTTGAAATATAGCCAATGAGAACAAGACGCCAAATTTGACCGCGCAGATTGTTTGCGCGCGAATTCTGATAAATAGGTGTTCCCACGATGCGAAGTTTCCGAACGCGAATGCCAATTGTTTGTGCTGATTTTTACAAGCTGAATGAGATGTGTCCGAAGTCTGTGCGAGTATTATTACTATTTTTGTGGAACGAGTTACCCCTTCCACGTGAAATTTGATTGAAACACAAAATTATAGCGGTCTGTGAATGGACGGGGTCACAATTTTAGATATCTTCGAGCGAGTAGGGTGTCACTCTGTCTGAGGATGTGGCACGTTGATTGACTAACTTTTGCGGGTGCTTAGGCGGCACGAAAGACTTTGAAAATTTTATTGTGTTGCGTGACGGGCAACATAGAATTGTGTTTGTGTATTAGGTGGAATATGTCCACATATTGTAGGGAAAGTCTATGACACTGCAATTAACTTATGGGTGAATCGAGTAGCTTAATTATGCAGTATAATTAGGAGCCTGAAAATAATAACAATAACTTTATTTCCTTTAGCAAGATGATCGTCACCATGGCCTCAAGAGTGGATAGTGTCGTATCCCAAGATTTGATGTCTAGCACGATGGGCTAGGCTATGCAGAAGGAAGATAGCAGGTGCTATCTCGGCACCGGGCAGCATGGAAAGTGATGACTACTAATAAAATTTATTTAATTTTGACGGGGAGGGATCATGTGTAATCAATTGGGAAATTGTGGTTTTTTTTGGTAAATAATTTTGCTTTGCTGTGATTACATGTAGATTCGTTTCACTGATATAATAAGTTAAATAGCATCACGTGACTTTGTGTAAATATTAGGTTATTTTCTTGTGTGTTTTACTTGGGTTTTAACCCGTTTCTTTGTTTGATAGAGTGCTTGCCTTCATGTTGATGCGCACATGAATGCGAGGCACTAGCGAGATTATTTACGGCTGAAACCTTAGATAAGGGTGATAAATGGGACTGCATTTAAATTTTATGTTAGATAATGGGGGGGGGGGGGGATTCCCGTCTTTTTGGTTGTGTTTTACCCAGGCAAATGCTTAGTTTGTATTGCTTTGAACAACTTTATGTTGTTACAGAAGGCCGTCCACTTTTCCGTAGTCATATTTTTTGATTTTTGTGTGGTAATTTATATTCGGGATCTGGGGTACAAATGAGGTCAATTGGTCAGGTATGGAGATGTTGTAACATGTGGTTACAATGTCTATTTTAGATCTCTATGCATTTTCTATGTTCCTTTTTTGATGTTGTTTTGTTTTTGTTTTTTTTATTCCATGATTTTATATATATCTTTGACTTCTTGTTTGGGTCCGTACTGGAGGATTTTGTAAGAGAGTTTTTTTTATCTATGGAGATTGCAGGAAGCCATGTTAGATTATCTGGGGAGATTATTGGTTTGTTGAAGTTAGTTGAAGCTTGTGAAAAGATATTGGCAATTAAGAGAGTGACATATAATCGTCAAATTTAATAGTATTTATGAAAGCAATACAGTATGATATAAATGGTATGTGAGCTTATAGTAGCTATTGGTGATGAGCTGATGAGTATGGGAAGTGATAAAAATAAATGGTATTAATAATGATTCATCTCCCTCTTGTGCGGTAAACAACCACGGCCCCGTTAAGAAAAGTTACAATAATGACGCACCAACGAGGAGCACGAATGGGGGAGATAAAAAAAAATAATAATATCGTATGGCCTCGGGTGCCTGGTGCAAGCTTTGCTATTTGACACCCTGAGGGTAGCTTGCATGTCGAATTTCGTAGTTCTTTGACTATGAAAGTCAAGGAGGTTAGATGTTAGATATCTAATTTCCTTGAACACAATAGCGCTTTCTAGTAGAGAAATGAGGAACTTTGTGCTGGCGGAAACTCCCGAGATTAATTTTGCCATTATGAACTCGGCCTACTGAATTTAAATGGGTTCTTTGACATGCCAACATCGTATGACATGCGTATCGTATTTTTGCCGCCTTTCAAAAATCACTTACCACGGTCAGGGGCGAACCTGCATGGGGGAGATGAACCTTAGTGATTTCCAAATGCTCATGGAGCAGTTGACCAAGAGGAGTGACATCTTTGATAAGGGGAGTGAACGGATATGTGAGCGGATAGACTCAATGAAAGTACAAATGGAGAACATATGTGAAGTATGTGATGCTGCAGTTGCTGAAATAGAAGGAAATGATAGAAAACTAAATGAAGAAAAGTATCAACGAGGTGGGGGGCGCGAAGAAGAAATGAAAGACGGACAAGAGAGAGAACAAGGTCAAATGGAGGAGGATAAAACTGAGGACAAGGAAGAAGATGAGATAGAGGGCAAGGTAGAAGGGAAACGAGAAACAGATAACGGAGAAGAAGGAATGAAAGACGGACAAGAGAGAGAACAAGGTGAAGAAGAACAAGGTCAGATAATGGAGGAGGATAAAACTGAGGACAAGGAAGAAGATGAGCTAGAGGGCATGGTAGAAAAGAAAGGAGAGATGGATAACGGAGAAGGTGAGATGGAAGAAACTGAAGAAGAGAAACTACTAGCAGATGAGATTGGTCATGAGGAGGACAGTAGCAGTCAAGAAATAGAGGCTACAGATGAGGGTAAAAGTGCAAGAGTGAGTCATGAAGAAGACAGCATACTGGAAAAAGATAAGGTGAAGAAGCGTTGGAGAAGGAAGATGGGGATGAAAAAGATGAGATGTAGAATGAAGAGAAAGGATTTGTTGAATAGTATGAGACAGACAAGAAAGAAGAAGAGAAAAATGAGGAAGGGAAGGAGAGAGGTACGATGGAGATGGAAGATGAGAAGTACAAGGTATGGAAGGATATGGCGAATTAAGAAAAAGACGAGATGGAATGCAGAGGAAGAAAGAAGAATGGGGAAGAAGGAGAAACAGAAGAAAAGGAAGAACGAGGAAGGTGGAATCAGACGACGATGAATGGGGGGACGAAGGATGATGGTAATAACGGAGTGGACTGGTTTGATGCAAATATGTAGTTCATTCTGATTATAATATCGTTGCCGGATCTAATGATGGAAGAGGAGTGTCTTATAGACTTGATGAAATAGTTTTGGCTACTACATCTGAAGAAAATATTCATGTTGGTGATTCTGGTGAACTTAGAACAATTGTTTCTGGCGATGATAGTGCTTATGGATCTTCTGAAGTAGTTGATAAGTTATTTTATTGTGTGTGATATTTCTTAGTGTATTTGTGATGTGTGTTACTTTTATTTATGTAGTGTGTTTTTGTTATGAATGTGATACTCATGTGCTTCCCACATGAGAATCACATTGGGGGGGCGTATTGTAACATGTGGTTACAATGTCTATTTTAGATCTCTATGCATTTTCTATGTTCCTTTTTTGATGTTGTTTTGTTTTTGTTTTTTTATTCCATGATCTTATATATATCTTTGACTTCTTGTGTGGGTCCGTACTGGAGGATTTTGTAAGAGAGTTTTTTTTTATCTATGGAGATCGTAGGAAGCCATGTTAGATTATCTGGGGAGATTATTGGTTTGTTGAAGTTAGTTGAAGCTTGTGAAAAGATATTGGCAATTAAGAGAGTGACATATAATCGTCAAATTTAATAGTATTTATGAAAGCAATACAGTATGATATAAATGATATGTGAGCTTATAGTAGTTATTGGTGATGAGTATGGGAAGTGATAAAAATAAATGGTATTAATAATGATTCATCTCCCTCTTATGCAGTAGACAACCACGGCCCCAATAAGAAAAGTTACAATGTGAGTGTGCTATATGATATTCTTCGAAGAGGTAGCAGGATTCGGACATGGCGATCCAGTTTCCGTTGCTCCTCATGCTTCAGTAAACGTACCTGAGGGACGTGTTGCTGATATGTGGATCTTGACACCCATGGGTGGTTGGTCAAGAAAATTTGACGTTTTATGATGTATTTTACGCGATTTCAGAGGCTTGGAGTTTCTGTTGACACATTATGGCACATTTGAGCTTGACAGACCTATGTACTCAGATCTCTAAATGTTGATAAGGAAGCAGCGGGCGCGCTATGCATTCCTTTAACTAATTGGTAGATTGCTTGCCTGGCAAATTATAGCTTGCTTTTGATGTTAATTGGGATAGATGGCCATGCCCGTATTTAAATACTTCAGTCCGTATTAATCGAAGTGTTACTTGTAATTTTTGTATTCAGCCCGCTGGGGCATTTTAATTTGGTTGTTGTTGTTGCTTGGATTTTTGCCAAGCATTGTAAAGTGCCAGTTTGAAGGTCGCAGACGGCGTGCCGATATCCTTGTTGTCACGTGGATGCTCTGTTTTGTTTTGCATGACTTAAGACCGACTGTTCGGCAGTCAAATAAGTGTAAATATACAATTCGTGTATGATTGATTTTATGTAAGGGTAGACTATGTCAGTGCATTTATATTTTGTATTAGCCATTTAGTGCGTATTGCCATAATTATCATGATTTACCAACTCGCAGTACGGGGTTCACGACTTAATCGTATGGTCGATCGGAAGTGAATTCCCGTCAAGTACTCAAATCTTTCTTTGTCCGAACGCGCGCACAACACAATAAACATGTTTCTTTTCTATTTTTTGTATTTTTGATATTTTTTGTTGTTTAAACTGTAATATTCTTTGAGGTGATAGTTTTGTATCCCTCGTTTACAACTGTCTAAGTTGATTTATGAGGTAGCTTTGCATGGGCTGGTGGTTGAACCAGTTATTTGTTTTTTTTTTACGGCTATCGTGGGCTGGGGATACGTTGTGAGCAGGCGCAAGCGGGGCTTTCCAAGTTCCCAGCTGGCTTGTTGACTTGGTGTTCGCTGTCCAGGGGTCGAGTGTGGGTTAATGGTTCACTTGCACGTCAGGTGTGGCGGGCCATTGACTCATGGCATCACACGAGGGTGGATCATTTTACTGTTAGGTTATTAGTCCGTATTATATTGTTTTGTTTTAACCTGTCATATTTCATTTATAGCCTTAAGTTCCCTTATGAATCCTGGAAATTTTTAAGAAGCCCGTTCTCCTCTTAGTACTTTGTATGGACCGATCACCCCCTTCTTTTCCAAGGGTACAAACCATTCGTGGACCTTGGATTGAACTCTTCAGATAGAGGGCACAATCTAAAGTCGATGAAACAAGAGAAAGCGGACCCAGCTCAGGTATCCCTCAGAATACCCAATTCTGAAAAATTCCAGTCACAATTCCTTATGCAAAAAGTTATAAATCTACAGGGGAGAAAACTTTACTAAGTAGGGTGATAAAATGTGTCAGCAGTTGTTTAATAAAATGATTTTGAATAAAAAGTTCTGACTGATTTAATTGCTCTATTTGATTCTAATAATTTGCACTCCTCTGTAGTGTAGCCTAATAGAGTAACTTACTACAGTTGTCAGCCCTGGTGACTCTGAATATATTCTTAGTTCCATCTCTAAAGTTAGACTATAGAATGCACATTCAAAATCTGGTCGAAGTCTAATGGATAGTATGAACGTTACATGCTGTTTTATATTCGATTTATTAGTGTGCGTAAAATCATGTTGGGAACAATGTCATGTATGTGATGCTCTGAATTAATCTGAAATATTACGATCTATTATAGTGCCAATTTTGGATAAAATCCATTTGTTAGTGTAGAAGTTACATGTAATAAAAATTGAAACTATCAGGAAGCTTAGAATCATGTTGGCAGCACTGAGGTACAGTATATTAGTTACCCTAAATTAATCTAGAACGTCAGGTACTATACTCGTGCAAAGTTTAGAGCTGATGGCTTGCATCCTATCTGATATATTGATATTAGGATTAAACAAATAGACAGAGCATTTATTAACAGTGGGCAGCCCTGCTGGTTCTTACGAATACCCATACTCATAACTGTCATGCTGCACAAAGCACAAACGAAATTTGGTTGAAATCCATTTATTAGTATACAAGTTATATGCATTTTAAAACTGGACCTATCAGAAAGCTTAGATTCGTGTTGGTAGCACTGATGTATATACGTTGCACCAAACTAAGGTGGAATGTCAGGTACTAAACGTGTGCTAAGTTTAGAGCAGTTGGCTTTCCGATAAATTGGTATTAGGGTTGAAACATAGAAAGGGCATTTATTAACAGTTGGCGTCCCTGGTGGCTCTTTAGAATATGCACAGTCATATTTGTTGTAGGAAACATAGTACATACGAAAATTAGTTGAAACCCATCGATAGTAAAGATGTTACATTCATTTAGAAATTGGACATATCAGCAGGCTTAGAATCATGTTGGCAACACTAACATGTATGGACTTCTGAAAATTAATCTGGAATGTTATTATCTATATGTGCGCCAATTTTGGAATAGTTCACATGCATAATTTCTGAGATATCTAACATAGAGCTCAAATTTCAATTGCGAGTTTTAGCAGTTGGTAGCACTGACGTCAATTTCAAATATTGCCGTGAGATATTCAGGTATAGATCTTTACTCTTACCATATTTGGTTTCGATAGCTGCAACCGTTTAGGAGTTAATAGGGGGGACACAGACAGACAGACAGACAGACACACATTTTCCGGGATCGATCTCATAAGTCTACTTTTTCCTCATTTTTGCAAAATGAGAAAAGTAGGCTAAAATCCAAGAGGATTATGAAACGTTATTATAAGAAGGCATTTAATTTATCTCTGCAATGACGTACAGGTGGGCAGATATTTTCACACCGTATACACTCTGAAAAGGAGATTATGCCTGGCTCAGCAGTAGCGTTCTGGCCTGCTTTTCCCAAGGCTGCAGGATCTCATTCTGGCGCCGTCAGTTGACATTTGAGGGTGCAGAAATAGGAGGCCCCGTGTCAGTAGTTTTTCTGGCACGTTAAAGATCCCTTTTGAGGCAAAAGCGTCAGTAGCCTCAGTAGTGAAACCAATAACATTATTATTCGTTGCTAGATTTGTTGATATATTCTGTTTATCTGGATACTCTCGTTTCGCAGAGAGGTTGGGCTCTGAAAGGGCTCCCCTAGGAAGGAAGACACGCTGTGTTGGACTTGGCAGAGACGCCAGGTACAGGCAGGAGGGCCTGGTTCATTGCGCTTGTCATCTTACATCATCACAGAAGGCGGCACGGCGCTCCGCGCGGCTCCCAGCTATAATTAGATCATGTCGTAGTCTTGTTAACAGATTATAGACTCTAGTATGACGTAAACAGTCTAAATTTAATCTAGTTTTATTTGTCTTGACTACACGACGAATGTCACATGCTAAACTGTTGTGACGACTAAAAACAGAATTACTGCTGGCACCAGCAGACGTGATGTCTGCGGATAGACATTTTTACAACCTGTTTATGATCGCGTTTGTTTTTGTGCTGTCATTAAGCACATAAGTCCACCCCCAGTCTCTAATTTAGTCCCGTAGCCATCAACCTTCTGATCAGGAGGTCTACCACTTAACCACTGCGTCAAGGGGAGATGTAACAGTGAATGCATAGCTGGCTTTAAAAGTTCACCTAGTCCACAATAGAAAATTGAAACTTTGTACAGATGTTTAATTGTGCTTGCTCTATTGTGGCAAACAACAGCCATTATGGGTGGCAAAATGGTACAAGAACAGTCACTGCAAAAGGTTTGCTACTGTACAACTCAGGTGCGGATTCAAGGGGGGGTCACGGGGGTCATGAACCCCCAAACGGAGACCAATTTTTTTTTGCAAACTCAAAAAACGAAAACACAATAACCAGACAAGTAAAACTTAACGAATTTTAACTGAAAAACAGGTGTTTTTTTTCATTTTATTCATTACTGAAAATAACTTTATCGCAATTATTATGTTCTGTTACAATTATACATATTTACAACTTCATACCTGTTATATAAAAACGATTATTTATATAACAAAATCAACTCGTCTATTTTATTTAGTAAACCTTGTGATTATCGAATCGATGTTTATAGTGATGTAACGATGAATGTGCAGCAATGCACGGATAGGAATTCGGGGCTTTTATCGCTCCAAAAAAATTTTGCTGACGTCCAAACTGCAAGCTTGGTTGGCAATTTAGGCTGTGACTTTCTCCCTTTGTCGGTACCAACTCGACTTGCCGAAACTGTAACGTACCTTGATACTTTTCTGGAAGGTCGATGTAAAAGTCGCAAAACACGCCTTTCAATGTGTACGAATATTTTTGGTGCGCCAAACGCATCAAATTTCTATCCATGTAGCTTGCAAAGAAAATTGGTCTGGTTTTGTACGTTTTGTTATTTTGTAATTGCGTTTTTAGTGATACCATTTTTCTTATCAATTTCGATTCTCTGACCCCCCCCCCAGCCAAACTCTAGATCCGCGCCTGGTACAACTTAACTGTAAAAGATATTGGCCTGAGCTTTTTACTAATTTAACTATCGACCTCTAAATTTATGGCGTAGTTGGTAGCATGCTGAGTTTCTATGCCCAAGGTCACGGATTCAAACCCGGACGAAGTCGCCGGAATTTTTAAGAGCGTTAAAAATCCTTCAGTATGCCTTCCTTTGGAGGGGAAGTAAAGCCGGCGGTCTCATGACATAGATTTATGACATGAAAAAGAACCTTCCACTAACTACACTTGTGTGAAGCCAAAATGTATAGGTTATGTTTGATTAATGCTCTCAAGTTCAAACGTTCGTCACCGGGCTCTGTTTCCGATGGCATCTAATAGTAGCGAAGTTCACATCTAGGTGTCGTGGACGGTAGCATTTGGTAGCGAAAGTAGGAACTACTTGAAATTATCGTCTGCAGTCCTTACTTGCATTAAAACAAATAACACACACACTAATACAGCCATCACAATTAACACCGTTTATCAGACAGATTCTACACACACCCAAACTACACGGGGCTACATGACCGCGTTGTCGCAGCCCCTAAACCAAAGAACCAATCAACCAATCTAACTTTATGAAAACTTATCCAAATATCAAGAGAAGTATATTTTATTGTCATTAGAATTTTAATTCTGTAAACCTCAGTGAAAATATGAATGTAAGTGCATTCAAATTCTGCAAATGGTTGAATAGTAGTAAATTTCTTCATAAATATGCGTATAATCACTCAATAAACAACGTTAATGCCAGTTGGTGTGTTCTTTCCCTTAATGTTCCACCATCTTCGAGAGGAGACGGGGTAATACAGTGAGGACCTTCTCTATAGAACGGAACGTTGCAGGCACCGTGTGATGGCTGACCACCTCTCGAGTGAGACCCTGGCGCTAGCAGCAGCGTAGTGCCCAACTAGATCAACACATTTACACTTTTTTAACGTCGGTATTTAATAATCATCAATACTTACATGAATTTCAGGGTAGTTGCTGGAAATGCTATCCAATTTTTCTAGACACATGTTGCATTACTGTAGGAAGTTTTGGTACACTCGCTGTAATTCATCCTCACTGATATTTCGTATCAGTGCAGTTATTTCATTCTTGGGAGCCTCCAGAGTACGCGGATTGTTTCTGTATGGGGCTGTCTCTTGTTTGGGATTCCCCCACAAGAATAAAACGCACAGCGCTAAAAGTTGCGAACACATTTACTGGAAGTCTTCTTAAGAAGATAAATTTTCACTAGAAAAATCGATGTTTTGTTCTGTACCTAATCATGTTCACGGGATACTTGATAGGCTACAGTACAACATCACAAGCCATAATTATCTCAACTATGGTATCTTGCGAGCTCCGTATGTAATGAATGTTATGACAGCATCCGGTGTTTCCCGAACCGCATTTGTGGAATCAGTAAATTCTAGTCTTTTAGCGGTGACGCAACCCTCTCCACCCGTCACACGGCTCCAGCGAGGTTCCGTTCTATACAGAAGGCCCTCACTGTATTATGTTAATCGAGAAGATAACAAAGGCTTGCTTCCTGGGAGGCCCACTGCAGATCTTCCTATTTGACTCCCGTGGGCAACCTGTGCGTCGTAATGAGGTGATGAAGACCAAGTCCCGGGACCTGAGGAATTAAATTAAAAATTTCCGATGGCCTGACCAGGAATGGACCCGGGACCCTATGGGCCAATGCCTAGTGCGCTAGTCAAATTCTTCACGTGGTCGGACAAATCTTTTACTAGTATCTTCATAATAAATACACACTTAAATAAATAAAAGCGACCACCGACCTCAAATACAAGAGGGAGGTAGCTGTTGTTTTTTATTAACATACTTTCGATTTTTGCAAAAAATTAAAGTAGACTTATGAGATCTACACAGGGCCAAAAATTGTGTGTCTGTGTGTGTGAGTGTGTGTACTCTGAATGTCTGTTCCCCCCGCCCCCCTATCAATTCAAACACGGTGAAACCTAATTGAACGAAATTTGGTACAGAGATAGAACTAGCAAAGGGCACCTCAGTGTCATCGCCGCCATCTTTACCAAAACTGATTGGCGGCCTCTCAAACGTTCAAAACGTAAAATCAAATAACGATTAACCAAATCATCCGATCTCTACCAAATTGTGTAACAACATACCTTCATATAGGACGCGTCTTGTGACCAAACTACAAGGTCATCCGCCGTACCATTGCAGGATGGTGGCCTTGCGAATTATGCAAACTTTATATTCCATATCATGGGACCCACCAGTTCCGATTATCGAGCCGATAATCGTTTTAACTGCTTTAAGGAAGAGGCACGTTCGAAATTAAAAGTTTATTTTGTAATACTATAGTGCAGAATTGATTATAAAAAAGCTGAGCCGTCTCAGTTACAAGGCAAGATGGCAGAGGATATCTTGTGCCTGACTTATATTTCACTAATTTGAGTATTGCATGCAATATAGCGTACTGATACAAAATAAATAAACTTTGTATGAAATGCTTTATACATAAATAATATACTCCACTGATGGAATCGTTCAGTCTAAATCATTATTTGCTAACATGTTCTATCTAACTCATTTGATATCGGACGATGTTCGTCGGCACGTTTGGCTCCGTGGTAAAGCGTTAGCCTATCACTCTTATGGAAATGGTTTAAACCCCATCAGAGTTAGGTTTTTGCTTGACATTTTTTATATTTATTGTTTTGTAATGACTCAGACGTTTTAAAATTAAACGTTATATTGTGCATATTACGATGGAAAATATATATTTAATTAAAACAAAATTCGCCAGCAGATTTTCACGAGACATCTAGTAGCAAACAAGAAGTTCCGTGAAGAACTATACAGCCTACTTTTCATGCCAATGATTATTCTACAGTATATGAACCTATCTAGAATAATGACGAAGTTAAGTTGGTGATATCGAAATATCTAATTAGTTCAATATATACCTGGTATAATGTAGCCTAATAGAGCACTAAAGTTGGCAGCCCTGGTGACTGAATATATTCTTAGTTCCACCTCTTAAGGTACAGAATACAAAATTTGGTTGAAGTCCAATGGACGTTACATGCAGTTAGACACTGGATCTATCAGCGCGCGTAAAAGCATGTTGCCAACAATACCATGCGTGTGCTGGTCAGAAATAATCTGAATTATTATGATATCTTGTTGTGCCAATTTTGGATGAAATCCATTTGTTAGTATAGAAGTTACATGTATCGTATTTTAAAATTGGACATATCAGCAGGCATAGAATCATGTTGGCAGCACTGCCTTGTATTAATTACTCCAAATTAATCTAGAATGTCAGGTGCTATACGTATGCAAAGTATAGAGCTGTTGGCTTGCATACTTTCTGATATATTGATATTAGGGTAAAAAGAATATAGACAGCATTTATTAACAGTTGGCAGCCCTGATTGCTCTTAACAATACTTATAGTCATAAGTTATCTGTTATGGTACACATATCACATACGAAATTTGGTTGAAATCCAACAGATAGTATAGAAGTTACATGTATTTAAAAATTGGTACTATCAGCAGGCTTATAATCAAGTTGGTAGAACTGACATATATAAGTTACTCCAAATTAATCTAAAATGTCAGAATATACGTGTGCATAGTTTAAAGCTGTTGGCTTGCATACTTTCTGATATATTGGTATTTGGATAAAAAAAATAGAGAGAGCAATTATTAACAGTTGGCAGCCCTGGTGGCTCTTAAGAATACGCCCCGTCATATCTGTTTATGTACAGATATTACATACAAAATTTGGTTGAAATCCAATTGATAGTGTAGAAGTTATATGCATTTAAACATTGGACCTATCAGAAGGCTTAAAATTATTTTGGCAACACTGTCATGGTTGGCCTCCTGGAAATTAAACTGAAATAGTATTATCTACATGTGTGCCAATTTTGGAATAGCTCCCATGCATACCTTGCAAGATATCCAACATGGAGCTCAAATTTCTAGTGCGTTTTTTCAGCAGTTGGTAGCACTGACCTCATTTTCAAATATGGCCGTGAGATATTCAGGTATAGATCTTTACTCATACCAAATTTTGTTTCGATTGCTGCAGCCGTTTAGGAGTTGATAGAGGGGGACACACACACAGACAGACAGACAGAAGGACAGACAGACAGACAGACAGACAGACACACATTTATCCGATCTCATAAGACTACGTTTTCCTCATTTTTGCAAAATGTGAAAAGTAGACTAAAAAGTGAATTTTCATGACCAACTGGCGGCGAACTGCACGCCGGCCTACAGATTAACTTACATATTTTATTGAAAAGTGTATTTTAAGGCTGCTAGAATGTACTCGCCCTATTAGGATTATCTTGTTCGATAATTCTCCACTAGATATCACGACTGGTCTACGTGGGACTCCATTGATTAGTATACCATTGGCATCCTATGCGCATCGATGTTTGAAGAATGACAAGAGGATACTACGATACATTTTTACTTTTTATTTTAAAGGGTATGTAACAGCCTATTGTGCGTTATTTGAAAATGTTATTTGATGTAAGGAACAAAACGATTTCACATAGTACCTGAACTCTAGCCGTTGGTGCTAGCTCAGGATATTAATTAATACTTTCATTGCAGCCAAATGGCAATCGAAAATATCCACATAGTTGGTATACACACGTCCCTGTAGGGTCATGGAAAGATTTGTTTATTCAATCAGGGTTGTGAAAGCCATGCACAGCCAGACGTGTAAAGACATGCCTCAACTCAAAGTTGGACGTTGCCCTCGTCAGGTCGATTACGTAATACTACTACTACTACTACTAATAATAAAGTTATTGGTTTTACGTTCCTTTTACCTACTGTTGCTTTTAGAGACGCCGGGGTGCCGGAATTTTTCCCCGAAGGGGATCTTTTACGTGCCAGTAAATCTACTGACACGGCTCCCTCGCATTTGTGCACCCTCAAATGCCAGCTGACTGCGCCAGGATACGAACCTGCAACCTAGGGCCCAGCAAGCGAGAACGTAACCGATGAGCCACGCAGCCAGTCCGGTCGATTATGTCTCCAGATCCATAACATTATTGAGATAATTCATATATTTTTTCTTCAATGATGGTAGCAGTTTTTTCGAGGTTGTGGTGTTTGGTAGAGGTAAATAGTTTCTAAGGTCTTCAACTAAGAAATGATTCTATTATATTCTTTGATAAAAAACAAGTTATAACTATACTCATACATTTAGGAGAAAGTAGGAGTAGTGGTTTTGTGAGAGTTCTAATACCACCGCCACCGCTCCACCGCTGGAATACTAAAATGGCAATATCTCGCGAACCAATCAGGCTAGAGACTTGTACGAGGTGTCAAATTACTCAGGCGAACACCCCCTTTCCAATGGACAACATATTTCCACCCCAAAATAAAACCTACCCCTACTAGGGGGTGAAATTGAATTTTTTAGAGAATCTCTCTTTCCAATTGCAACATGTGAGAGTTTGAATGCCGATATGGAATGAAACGTTGTTCTGCAAACCAATAATCAAAGAGGGGCATGTTAGGCCTTGAGGTGAGAGCCCCTGTTATTGTTGACGAGCCCCATGCTGTCAGGGCCCCTGTTGATGGGTTATTGTTGACAGGTCCTTGTGGACGAGTCCTTGTGGACAGGTCCTTGTTGACAGGTCCCTGTGGACGAGTCCTTGTCCCTTTGGACTGATCCCTTTGGACCGGCCCCTTTGGCCTGGTTCCTACCGACTAGCCCATGAATTTATTTAAATTATGTCAAAGGGCCTAACTACATTTGTGTGTGTTGAATTGACGTTGTTCACTAATCCCCCACTACTATAATGGGATAATGATATGAAACGAAAGTGACGAAATACATGTGAACACGTGTGAGATGACCTTATTACCGTCCTCCTTGTGAATCAAGTCACATCCTGTTTTGGTTCATACGTGAGAAAATGAAAGTTCATGTGTAATATGACCTAACACACAAGTGTACACATGTGCACGTGCACGATAAGAGCTAACAAGTCACAACCTGTTTTGACAGTGGTGGGAATAAGGCTAGAGACATGTACGAGTAGTCAAATTACTCCGGCAGACAACCCCTTTCCTATGGATAACTTATTTCCACTCAAAAATAAAATCTACCCCTACTAGGGGGTGAAATAATAATTTTTAGGTAAAAGTCGCTTTCTATGTGCAACATGTGAGAGTTTGTATGCCAATATGAAATTAAACTCGTTCCACATAAAGTGCATGCATACAACTGAATGCCGCTATGATTTATCATTTTAGTTTTTTGTTTTACAAATGCGCATTTGGGTTTTTTGTAAGAGGGCGGGCTTTTTGAATAATGATTTATAGATACTTTTTTTTTTACAAATTAACCAAAGATCCAAAAACTAATAGGTCATCGGCTTTTTAATATCTTATGAACTAAGAAAGCTAGGGACTTGTATGAGGGGTCGTTGGACTTGGGGTGACGCTCTGTTTTTGAATGTATTATTCATTTTTGTCAAAAGGGCCTAACTGCACTATCGTTAATATCTCGCTAACTAATAATCACAGAGGGTCAAGTGAGGTGTCATAGGACTTAAAATGGCCAACCCCTCTCCATGACCAATGAATTTACCCAAAAAAACAGCAAGGTCATTAACCTAAGATTTTATCAACTAATAATCAGAGAGGGACAAGTGAGGTGTCACAAGACTCAGGATGGCCAACCCTATTCCATGACCAACGAATTTACCCAAAATACCCAAAACAGCAGGGTCATTGACCTAAGATTTTATAAACTTATCAGTAGAGAGGGTCAAGTGAGGTGTCATAGGACTACGAATGGTTACCCCTTTCCCATGACCAATGAATTTATCTCAAAAATTCAAAACAGCAAGGTCATTGACCTGAGATTTTATAAACTAATAATCGGATATCAACATGTGAGGTGTCATAGGACTTACAATGGTCAACCCTTTCCCATGGCTAATGAATTTACCCAAAAATACCCAATACATCAAGGTCATCGGCCTGAGATTTTATAAACTTATAATCGGATATGGACATGTGAAATGTTTACAGTGAGTGATGAAACATAGCTAGGTAGTGAAAGAATTATTGTAGGCTACATGTATGGTGACTGACAAACCTTTCACCATTGGAACTTGTTTTCAGATCAAACTGCAGTACAGAGAGAGTATAGGTTGTAGGTATGGGATAATAAATGACAAATGGTGTATACAAAATCTAATTTATCGATTCAAGAAATAAGAGTAGACAATCTTTAATTGATTGGTTAAATAGGATAGCTAAAATCCAAAATAGTGACTGAACTAAACTGAACCAAGCTGAATCAAACCCAACCAAACCGAACCAAACTTAATCAAAAACAAGCCAATGGTTTAAGTGTAAAACTTGTGGGTGAATGTGGTCATTGCTAATGTCGGAAAGGAAAGGGATAACGCTCTACCTATAGAGGGTAAGGTAAAGCTAGTGCATGATGCTAATGCACACACACAAGTACATGAACCACACACAACTATCCTATGCAGTTTTTACGGGTTGACTGTTAAAACTTGCTCAGTGGTTACTGGGACAAGATGGTCGCTACACACAACAAGCTTTAAATACCTGAGACTAATAATCTATACACACACTCACACACACTTGTTCTAAACTAAACTGTCTTGCTGGCAGAGCTCACACAGTAGGTAAATGACAGAAATGCTTGGCTAACAGAAATACAATCATTTTCAGTTGTCTAATGTTACCAGCTAAACATTACGTGCTATAGTGGTGAGCACATGTGCCTCTTTCACTGGAGATCTTAACTCGATTTCCAGCTCTAAGGCCTAGAACGATTCAAACTAAGAAAAAAGGGTATGGTGACGCAGTGGTTAAACTGTTAGCCTTTCACTAAGGTAGACTAGGGTTTGATTTTAGGTTAATATGCATGTCATAAACAAACAAATAAAAGCAGAGATAATGTTTAAAACTGATTACACTTGTCTCTTTTCAAATTATTACTTAGATTACAAATACAAACGTGGACTGGGTTTGACATACAGTTAATGCTTCCTATCACATACTAGACTGTAAGAAAGCCAAACAAGCAAACGGCGTAGGTAGAGCAGTGGTAAAATCGCAATGTGTGGACAAATACCTAACGGTTTTATGAACTGGCAAAGGTATGTCGCATAAACAGTTCAGGATACAATCCAGCAACCATAATTTTTATCTCGTGGACAAGAGAAAACATATATAGAGAGAGAGATGTATAGAAAGCTTGTGTGTGTGTGTGGGTAGCATTGGTTGTTTGACCAGAGAAAATACGGTGAGGTAGGGTGGGGAGAGGGAGAATTAGCACTTATATATGAATGGAAAATAGATTTTTTTCAATCGTTTTGTTTTTCAAATGCAGTGGTAGATAGTCGTTTTTTGTAAAACATTCTTACTTGCAGTAGTAATAAGCCTCTATGATTCCGCTAACACATAGATAGACTGTATTATTGCCATGGTCAAGCACTCACATTAAGATCATTTACAAAATCATAAAATGAAAAATAAAAAATCTTGTTTTGGAAATATCGTTTTTCAACATACACACAAAATAAATATATAAAATATTTGTAAACAGCAAAATGGAAAATCCATGTTTCCATATAGACAAAATTTAAAAACCTTAAACGGACATTTAAGAAAATATATGCAAATGGGAAATTGACAAATGTGTAAATATGAAAATGGAAAAATCCATGTTTCCATATCATGAAATTGAAAAACCTCAAACTGTCATTTAAAAAAATGCAAATGGAAAATTGACAAATTGCAATGTGTGAAATGTGAATTTGAACAAATGGCTATGATTATTTAAAAAAAAAAGAACATGGTGCTCTATGGTTGAGGTGTGAATCAAACCTTCTCTACTTATTTGGACTACTCGAGACTGAGTAGACTAGTTTTAGTTGTCATACCACTTTTAAAAGTTTGTGTTAAATCTAGGAATTGAACCCAAGAGCTTGTAGGGGGGATCCAAGGTTATAATATGTTAAACAGATAGCCTTGAATGTAGGGTGTGGTAGTTATATAGAGATGAGACGTTTCGCTCAGGGCAGGGAGGCATGGAGATCTGCATCAAACCAGTCAAAAGACTGACGACTCAAACAACAACATGTAGAGCTCACCAAAATAATGTTGTGTAACGGTAAATGTTAGTCAACGAACAGTAATGCATTACTAAAACCCATGACACGATACCTAAGAGCTTTTCTAAAATTATTTAAAAATGCCTTTAACCCTATATTAAACACCCAGTTCACAAGACTCATAACTGCAATGTTATGGTCAAACAAAACAAAATCTACATTTCCAAACAAACAAGTGGTTTAGTCAATGTATACTGGAAAAAGTTTTATAAACACTCAAGTCCACAAAAATAATTAAATTAGTAACTGTCAGTTTGACCGAGTGGTTATGGTGTTTGACTTAATTTCAAATTTTCTGTACAAGAAAGCAAGGGTTCGAATCCCTTACCTGATATAACTATTACCTCAACATGGCTTGACCACACTGTATTATTAAAAAGAAGCTTGCAGTTTAACGTGACTG
Organism: Meconema thalassinum; assembly: GCA_946902985.2. NCBI lineage: Eukaryota > Metazoa > Arthropoda > Insecta > Orthoptera > Tettigoniidae > Meconema > Meconema thalassinum. Next base: position 168,473,908 of record OX336391.1, read on the forward strand.
TTAATCTCTCGATCATAAGCCACGGGACCTCCGTTTTACGTGGAATCCGAACCACAGGACATGGCATTTCACATCGAAAATCTCACATGCATTGACCGGGAATCGAACCCGGTCCGCCTTGGTGAGAGGCATACAGCTTGACCGCTGCGCCACCACGCCCCACACTGTATTATTGTGTACTCGGTACACAAACCATAGATAGAGTGTATTGTTTAAGGTCACTCTCTTCGCGAACATAGTCAGAGACTGTTGATGGTTAACAATTGCATTAATAGTGGGACATAGGGATAGCAATTAAGAAAAACAGACAATACCCATACACTATTTTTATTTATTTAATATAAGTACTTGTACAATAGTTATATACAAACTACAACTCGCTTTTGTCTATTACTATCTAGTCCTTTTCGATCCACTTGCATAACAAGGCAGATGACTTTGTAGTTCAGCCCCTTAAAACAACAACAACACTACCTCTTACATAGTCTGTGATGTTGATGACTCTTGAGGCGTGGAAGATGGATACAACATAACTTTTACAACAGGGGTTAAACGTTGCTCAAGAAAACAATGCACTATTTTGAGTAGCAACATCTTTCTCTTGTACTAACTTATTAGCATTCTGATGATTTTTTGCCAACACCTTCAGTGTTTTGTCTGGAGCACTACATTGATGATCACTCACACTTAAAACCACACCATTTCTACTTTTCATATTGCCTCGACATATTGTTGACCTCTGTTTTGAGCATCGTCAGAATATTATTCCTTTTACATTTTGTCGTCTATAGTTATAAGAGTAGCCCTTATAGAGTACACGTTGTTTACCTCGGTTAGTTGTAGTAAGTTCCATAGTAGTAACTAACCTGTTAGTATGATTTGCAAACTGCAAAGGTTATCTCTGTTCTGGTAATAGAATTATTTAGCGTTGGCTTTTATATTTAATATGTACAGTTAAAAGTGATAGAAAAGTGGTAGAAACGTGGTAGCAAAGTGGTAGACAAGTGGTAGACAATTGGTAACATAGTGGTAGAAAAGTGGTAGCAAAGTGGTAGCAAAGTGGTAGAAAAGTGGTAGAAAGGTGGCAGAAAAGTAGTAGAAAAGTGGTAGCAAAGTGGTAGAAAAGTGGTAGCAAACTAGAAAAGTTGTAGAAAAGTGGCAGAAAAGTAGTAGAAAAGTGGTAGCAAAGTGGTAGAAAAGTGGTAGCAAACTAGAAAAGTGGTAGCAAAGTGGCAGAAAAGTAGTAGAAAAGTGGTAGCACAGTGGTAGAAAAGTGGTAGCAAACTAGAAAAGTGGTAGCAAAGTGGTAGCAAAGTGGTAGAAAATATTACATGTATTGTTAAGAAATAGTTTAAGCGGTTACATGGATTCATTACACTATAATTTTAGCATCACGAAGCTCATTTTCTATATCCAAAAGTTCTTCCTCATATTTAGTATGACCAGCCTGTTTACAGGTATGCAAGTACTGAAGCCGCTGGATTAGCTTATTGGGATTGTTCCAGTAAACAAATTTAACAAATGATTTGTTTGGGTGTAAACCATTATCATCATCATCATCATCATCATCATCATCATCATCATCATCATCATCATCATCATCATCATCATCATGGTTATCATCATCAATATAATTATCATCAATATAATCATCATCACTATTACTATCTAATCCTTTTTGTGTTTAGCTATCCTCTTTAACCAATCAATTAAAAATTGTCTAGTCTTATTTCTTGAATCGATAAATCAGATTTTGTATACACCATTTGTCATTTATTATCCCATACCTACAACCTATACTCTCTCTGTACTGCAGTTTGATCTGAAAACAAGTTCCAATGGTGAAAGATTTGTCAGTCACCATACATGTAGCCTACAATAATTCTTTCACTACCTAGCTATGTTTCATCACTCACTGTAAACATTTCACATGTCCATATCCGATTATAAGTTTATAAAATCTCAGGTCGATGACCTTGATGTATTGGGTATTTTTGGGTAAATTCATTAGCCATGGGAAAGGGTTGACCATTCTAAGTCCTATGACACCTCACATGTTGATATCCGATTATTAGTTTATAAAATCTCAGGTCAATGACCTTGCTGTTTTGAATTTTTGAGATAAATTCATTGGTCATGGGAAAGGGTTAACCATTCGTAGTCCTATGACACCTCACTTGACCTTCTCTACTGATAAGTTTATAAAATCTTAGGTCAATGACCTTGCTGTTTTGGGTATTTTGGGTAAATTCGTTGGTCATGGAAAAGGGTTGGCCATCCTGAGTCTTGTGACACCTCACTTGTCCCTCTCTGATTATTAGTTGATAAAATCTTAGGTTAATGACCTTGCTGTTTTTTGGGTAAATTCATTGGTCATGGAGAGGGGTTGGCCATTTTAAGTCCTATGACACCTCACTTGACCCTCTGTGATTATTAGTTAGCGAGATATTAACGAAAGTGCAGTTAGGCCCTTTTGACAAAAAATGAATAATACATTCAAAAACAGGGCGTCACCCCAAGTCCAACGACCCCTCATACAAGTCCCTAGCTTTCTTAGTTCATAAGATATTAAAAAGCCGATGACCTATTAGTTTTTGGATCTTTGGTTAATTTGTAAAAAAAACGTATCTATAAATCATTATTCAAAAAGCCCGCCCTCTTACAAAAAACCCAATTGCGCATTTGTAAAACAAAAAACAAAAATGATAAATCATAGCGGCATTCAGTTGTATGCATGCACTTTATGTAGAACGAGTTTAATTTCATATTGGCATACAAACTCTCACATGTTGCACATGGAAAGCGACTTTTACCTAAAAATTATTATTTCACCCCGTAGTAGGGGTAGATTTTATTTTTTGAGTGGAAATAAGTTATCCATAGGAAAGGGGTTGTCTGCCGGAGTAATTTGACTACTTGTACATGTCTCTAGCCTTATTCCCACCACTGTCAAAACAGGTTGTGACTTGTTAGCTCTTATCGTGCACGTGCACATGTGTACACTTGTGTGTTAGGTCATATTACACATGAAATTTCATTTTCTCACGTATGAACCAAAACAGGATGTGACTTGATTCACAAGGAGGACGGTAATAAGGTCATCTCACACGTGTTCACATGTATTTCGTCACTTTCTTTTCATATCGTTATCCCATTATAGTAGTGGGGGATTAGTGAACAACGTCAATTCAACACACACAAATGTAGTTAGGCCCTTTGACATAATTTAAATAAATTCATGGGCTAGTCCGTAGGAACCAGGCCAAAGGGGCCGGTCCAAAGGGATCAGTCCAAAGGGACAAGGACTCGTCCACAGGGACCTGTCAACAAGGACCTGTCCACAAGGACTCGTCCACAAGGACCTGTCAACAATAACCCATCAACAGGGGCCCCGACAGCAGGGGGCTCGTCAACAATAACAGGGGCTCTCACCTCAAGGCCTAACATGCCCCTCTTTGATTATTGGTTTGCAGAACAACGTTTCATTCCATATCGGCATTCAAACTCTCACATGTTGCAATTGGAAAGAGAGATTCTCTAAAAAATTCAATTTCACCCCCTAGCAGGGGTAGGTTTTATTTTGGGGTAGAAATATGTTGTCCATTGGAAAGGGGGTGTTCGCCTGAGTAATTTGACACCTCGTACAAGTCTCTAGCCTGATTGGTTTGCGAGATATTGCCATTTTAGTATTCCAGCGGTGGAGCGGTGGCGGTGGTATTAGAACTCTCACAAAACCACTACTAGTAGGCTATATGTTCTTTACTGAACATCTTGTTTATTAAATTGAATACTTATCAGTTCTTCTCCACAGAATAAGGATAAAAGGAGCAGTGTAAATAGGACCAGTTCCTACTATTATGCTGTAGCTCATCCTTATATTTGTCGCTGAATACGCTACACGTGAGCTTGCACTTGTACTTGTTAACATGGTTACTAGGTGTTGTATTTGTCGCTGAACACGCTACACGTGAGCTTGCACTTGTACTTGTTGCCATGGTTACTAGGTGTTGTATATTTTTCGCTATTTATTTATCGTATGGCTTTTAGTGCCGGGAGTGTCCAAGGACATGTTCGGCTTGCCTGAGTCTGTAGCTGCTTCCAGCGGATACCCTAAAGGGTGAGCTACAAGTTCCTTTCAATTTCAAGTAGTTCCAACTTTCGCCACCAGATATCAATGATACCTAGTGGTGAACGTTGGAACTTGATAGAGCGTTCTGACGAAATCTAACCTAACAAATTTTGCTTTACACATGTTTAGTCTGTGAAAGGATCTTTTACATGCCATAAATCTATGACATGGGACCGCCGGCTTCACTTCCCCTCCGAAGGAAGGCATACTGAAGGATTTTTAACGCTCATAAAAAATCCGACGACTTCGGCCGGGTTTGAACCCGCTATCTTGGGCATAGCAGTTCAGCATGCTACCGACTACGCCACCGAAGCCGCTATATTTTTCGCTGAACACGCTTCAATTGAGATTGCACTTGTATCCTACTTGTTGCCATGGTAACTAGGAATTGGATATTTGTTCACACTATTGCAGATAAAACCTCAGCCGAAAACCATATCCATGTTGAAAAAAGAAGACGGACCCAGCTCTAGAGACCGTTGTTGTCTCCAAATCCCGAACTCACTAAAAGGAAGCCACTTAGAGTGTAGACGGTTTTGTGTTATCTGCCCCGCTTATTGCTCTAATCGGGGTGGGCTATAACACACCTTGGCTTTTATTGGCTTCTTAGGTGCGCAAGGAATAGGCCTACCATGGAAAAGTAGAAAATAAGACCAACAACTCGAACAAATATGATATTGGGAAAGAAACGACATGGAATAATCGAGGCATTCAAAACGATATATATCACAAGGCCTTCGATAAGCGAGTGCCGTCGCAGTCTGAACTCTGAAGAGATTGGTTGGTTTGTTCCTCAGTTTAGGGGCTGCAACAACGTGGTTATGTAGCCCCGTGTACTTTGGGTGTGTGTAGAATCTGTTTGATAACCGGTGTTAATTGTGATGGCTGTATTATTGTGTGCTATCAGTTTATAATTCAAGTAAGGACTGCAGACAATCGAATTTCAAGTAGTTCCAACTTTTGCAACCAAATGACACCGTCAACGACCAACTAGTTCTGAACGTTGTTACTAGATGCCACTGCAGTCGGCTCCTGGCGAAGGACGTTGGAACCTGAGAGCGTTAGTCAAATATAACCTATAGGCTAATAAATTTAGCTTCACACAAGTGTAATTAGTGGAAGGTTATTTATCATGCCATAAATCTATGACATGGGACCGCCAGCTTCACTTCCCATCCTAAGGAAGGCATACTGAGGGATTTTAACGCTCTTAAAATATTCGACAGTTTCGGCCGGGTTTGAACCCACGACCTTGAGCATAGAAGCCCAGCCTGCTTCCAACAACGCCACCGAAGCCGCCAGTCAGAAGAGAAATCGTGTTGTTCAAGAGAGGTCAATTGAATATATAAAGTTGAGGAAATCATTATTAGCAAGGGGATGGAATACCATGCTCAGCTTTGGTACTGTGATCGCCAACCCATGTCCTATTAGCTTTGAGCTCCTGTGGGAAGCTATCGTATGGGCTACACTGGTCTGTTCTAATGTTGAAAAGAGGTACGGCCAGCATCCAACAGATTGATCTTAATTGATAATCTTAGTGTAAACGGTGACTTATAGAACAGAAGCTCCGATATTCTGCCCTGAGGTAACTTTATGGAGATTTAAACTGGTTTGGACTCCCACGACCGCCATACTTCACATGAACCGTTTAATTTGACAGCCATGCCTGACCACATACCGGCGTGCTGGCATCTCCTTCACAGCAGGCTGCCGACCTCGTCCGTACACTCACTGGTACCATAGTTTCTCTTACAGGTCCAGCCTGGCTTGAAAGGAAGGAGGATTGTAGTTTTACGTGACCGTGAATCTTGTGATTATGAGCCACGAGACCTCCTCTTTACATGGAAGGACATGGCATTTCGCTTCGAAAATCGCTCATGTCTATTGACCGGGAATCGAAACCAGTCCACCTTGATGAGAGGCCAACTGTTTGACCGCTGCCCCACCATGCTCGCAGGAAATCTTAAAATACAGGCAGTGACAAATTCAGAGTGAAGGAGAGGGTTCCTACCCCCGAGATTGTCTTTATCTGTAACCCTAGAATGTGAGTGTCGTCTCCGTGACGAAAATGGGATATACTCCTGCTTCTCCCTTTTGTCCAATCCCCTCCAGTGTTTGGTAGTCCTAAAATACAAAGCAAATTAGTCAAAATAAAATAAAATTAACAAACAAAAAAACACCAAAAATCAATAGACTGTTAAGTAGTGAAAGTCCATACCCCCCCCCCTCCCGAAAATTATAAAAATTAGTGAAAATTGGTCAAAAGAGCTCAAAAAACAAATAAAAATTGGTCAAAATTGGTCAAAAGAGCTCAAAAAACAAATAAAAATTAGTCAAAATTGGTCAAAAGAGCTCAAAAAACAAATAAAAATCAGTCAAAATTGGTCAAAAGAGCTCAAAAAACAAATAAAAATTAGTCAAAATTGGTCAAAAGAGCTCAAAAAATAAATACAAATTAGTCAAAATTGGTCAAAAGAGCTCAAAAAACAAATAAAAATTAGTCAAAATTGGTCAAAAGAGCTCAAAAAACAAATAAAAATTAGTCAAAATTGGTCAAAAGAGCTCAAAAAACAAATAAAAATTAGTCAAAATTGGTCAAAAGAGCTCAAAAAATAAATAAAAATTAGTCAAAATTCAAAGAGAAAACAAACAAAATAAATTAGTTCAAAAATTCAAAAAAAATAAAAAAATCAGTAAAAATCCAAAACAGAAAATAAAAACAAGATGTTCAGTAAAGAACATATAGCCTACTTTCTCCTAAATGTATGAGTATAGTTATAACTCGTTGTTATTATCAAAGAGTATAATAGAACTATTCTTTGTTGAAGACCTTAGAAACGATTTACCTCTACCAAACGCCACAACCTAGATAAAAACTGCTACCATCATTGAAGAAAGAAAGATAAGAAGTATAACAAGAATGTTATGGATCTGGAGACATAATCGACCGGACTGGCTGCGTGGCTCAGCGGTAACCTTCTCGCTTGCTGGGCCCTAGGTTGCAGGTTCGTATCCTGGCGCAGTCAGCTGGCATTTGAGGGTGCACAAATGCGAGGGAGCCGTGTCAGTACATTTACTGGCACGTTAAAGATCCCCTTCGGGCCAAAATTCCGGCACCCCGGTGTTTCTAAAAGCAGCAATAGTTAAAAGGGATGTAAAACCAATAACATTATTATTATTATTATTATTATTATTATTATTATTATTATTATTATTATTATTACATATACGACCTGCCGTGGGCAACACCCAACTTTTAGTTGAGGCATGTCTTTACACGTCTGGTTGTGCATGGCTTTCACAACCCTAATTGAATTAACAAATCTTTCCATGACCCTATAGAGACGTGTGTATACAAACTATGTGGATATTTTCGATTGCTATTTGCCTGAAATAAAAGTAGTAATTAATAACCTGAACTAACACCAACGGCTTGAATTCAGTTACTATGTGAAATCGTTTTGTTCTTTACTTCAAATAACATTTTCAAGTAACGCAAAATAGGCTGTTACAAACCCTTTAAAATAAAAAGTAAAAATGTATCGTAGTATCATCTTGTCATTCTTCAAATTCGATGCGCATAGAATGCCAATGGTATAGTAATCAATGGAGCCCCACGTAGACTAGTCGTGACATCGAGTGGTGAAATATCGAACAATATAATCCTAACAGAGCGAGTGCATTCTAGCGGCCAGAAGAAGAAACTTTTCAATAAAATCTGGAAGTTAATAAGTAGGCCGGCGTGCAGTTACCTTTTTGGCAGCTAGATGTCTCGAGTAAATCTGCTGGCGAATTATGTTTTAATTAAATATATATTTTACACCATAATATGCACAATATAACGCTTAATTTTAAAACGTCTGAGTCATTACAAAACAATAAACATATAACATTTCAAGCAAAAAACCTAGCTCTGATCGGGTTTGAACCATAGGCATTTGAGCGATAGGCTCTACCACTGAGCTAATTGTGTCAACGAATATCGTTCTATATAAAATGACACATAGAACTTGTTAGCAAATAATGATTTATACTAAACGATTTCATCACTGGAGTATATTATTTATATATAAAGCATTTCATACAAAGTTTATTTATTTTGTATCAGTACGCTATATTGCATGCAACACTCAAATTAATGAAATATAAGTCAGGCACAAGATATCCGCTGCCATCTTGTCTTATTACTGAATCGGCTCAGCTTTTTAAAATCACGTCTGCACCATAGTATTACAAAATAAACTTTTAATTTCAAACGTGCCTCTTCCTTTAGAACAGTTAAAACGATTCTCGGCTCGATAATCGGAACTGGTGGGTCCCATGATATGGATTATAAAGTTTGCATAATTCGCACGGCCGTCATCCTGAAATGGTATGGCGGACGACCTTGTAGTTTGGTCACAAGACGCATCCTATACGAAGGTATGTTGTTACCAAATTTGGTAGAGATCGGATGATTTGGTTAGTCGTTATTTGATTTTACGTTTTGAACGTTTGAGTGGCCGCCATTCAGTTTTAGTAAAGATGGCGGCGATATAAAACATGGCACTGAGGTGCCCTTTGCTTGTTCTACCTCTGTACCAAATTTCGTTCAATTCGGTTTCACCGTGTTCGAATTGATAGGGGGGGACAGACATTCAGAGTACACACACTCACACACACACACACACACACAGACTCACACACAGACAGACACACTTTTTTTCGCCCTGTAGTGATCTCATAAGTCTACTTTCATTTTTTGCAAAAATCCAAAGTAGGCTAATAATTTCGGAATTATAAGAAAATGCCAAGACCTATCAGTGGTTGCCATGGCAACACTACTAAATTGATGAGGGATGAGCCATCAGACGTTGCCAAGATATCGCACTTGCACGAGATCAGATTCAGATTTCCATCTAAGTGTGAAGCGGCTTCGGTGACGTAACTGGTAGAATGCTGAATGTCTATGCCCAAGGTCGCGAGTTCAAAGCCGGCCGAAGTCGTCGGATTTTCTAAGAGCGCTAAAAATCCCTCAGTATGCTTTCCTTTGGAGGGGAAGTTGCAACTTTCGTTGCGAGTTGCTGGTTGCGGTGGCATCTAGTAGCCAAGTTCACAGCTAGGTGTCGTTGACGGTAGTACCTGGTAGCAACATTAGGAACTACTGCTTGAAATTGACCGTCTGCAGTTCTTACCTGAATTACAGATTAATACAGCCATCCCAAAATACACGGGGTTACATGACCGCGTTGTCGCAGCCCCTAAACTGAGGAACCAACCAAAATCTCTGCGGGTGATATAATTTTGCGTGAAGAAGTAACAGACCGTTACATAGTTACACATCAGTGTCGAAACCTTGCATAAGGATAGTGTGACCACAAGTATAACAAGATGTTCGGGAAAGAACATATAGCCTACTTTCTCCGAAATGTATGGGTATAGTTATAACTCTCTGTCCTTATCATCTCCTAATTTCTTCCTATTTGAAGTGCAAATTGGCACACAGGATTTGAACAGTGGCGTTCAAACCATAGTTTATAATTTACCCCAGCATTTTGCAATTTCATCAGCAAACACTCCAAACACCGACTACTTACAATAATTGAAACTTCGTTGCCCTAATAAGGCCCATCTACAATGCGCAGTCGGCAGTCCGTAGTTGGTAGTCCTCGGTCGGCAGTCGCGATCGACTCCGTGTATACTATAGGCACCATACACAACATGAAGTTGCAGTTGGTAGCTGGCAGTTGGCAGTCGAGAATTTTATCCTTGACTGCCAACTACCCGACTGCAGCAATGTAATAGCCAATCAGAGCAGATCAGAAACTGACGTCACGTTGTTGTTCTGTGTCGTGTACGAATGATATAGAACTAAGTGAAGTAACTTCGCAACCCGTTAATTTATAGGCTAATCTTAAATACACGGTATAACAAAATAATCCATCTCCAAATCATCCATATTGCAAGTTTTGAGATTATCAACAACGCCTCTGTGCACAAGGAATAAACGAATGTTACTGTCTTATTACTCCTAGCAGTCGTTAAGACTGGGTTCACTAACTGGCCGGTATAGAGCGCTGCTCGAATCTATAGTTTCTGCATAGTACAACTGAAGGCTGGAAGATGTCACACCAGTGGAGAATGTCGTTTTTTTAAATATATAATTTCCATTGCAAAAAGCACCATATAAAGCTTTATTTTATAACGTCTCAGTACTCAAGAAACAATAAATATAAAAACTAGTCGTGATATCTAGTTGTGAAATATCGAACAATATAATCCTAACAGAGCGAGTGCATTCTAGCGGCCAGATGAAGAAACTTTTCAATAAAATCTGTTACCTTTTTGTCAGCTAGATGTCTCGATTAAATCTGCTGGCGAATTATGTTTTAATTAAGTATATGTTTTGCACCGTAATATGCACAATATAACGCTTAATTTTAAAACGTCTGAGTCATTACAAAGCAACAAATATGTAAAATGTCAAGCAAAAAACATATCTCTGATGCGGTTTGAACCATAGGCATATGAATGACAGACTAACGCTTTACCACGGAGCTATTTGTGCCAACGAACATAGATCCATATAAAATGACTTACATAGAACTTGTTAGCAAATAATGATTTATACTAAACGATTTCATCACTGAAGTATATTATTTATATATAAAGCATTTCATACAAAGTTTATTTATTTTGTTTGAGTACGCTATATTGCATGCAATACTCAAATTAGTGAAATATAAGTCAGGCACAAGATATCCGCTGCCATCTTGTCTTATTAATGAATCAGCTGAGCTTTTTAAAATCACGTCTGCACTATAGTATTACAAAATAAACTTTTAATTTCGTACGTGCCTCTTCCTTTAGAACAGTTAAAACGATTCTCGGCTCGATAATCGGAACTGGTGGGTCCCATGATATGGATTATAAAGTTTGCATAATTCGCACGGCCGCCATCCTGAAATGGTATGGCGGACGACCTTGTAGTTTGGTCACAAGACGCATCCTATACGAAGGTATGTTGTTACCAAATTTGGTAGAGATTGGATGATTTGGTTAGTCGTTATTTGATTTTACGTTTTGAACGTTTGAGTGGCCGCCATTCAGTTTTAGTAAAGATGGCGGCGATATAAAACATGACACTGAGGTGTCCTTTGCTAGTGCTACCTTTGTACCAAATTTCGTTCAATTCGCATTCACCGTGTTCGAATTGATAGGGGGGGACAGACATTCAGAGTACACACACTCACACACACACACACAGACTCACACACACACATACACACACACAGACAGACACACTTTTTTCGCCCTGTGTTGATCTCATAAGTCTATTTTCATTTTTTGCAAAAATCGAAAGTAGGCTAATACGATCCTTACAGTAGTCGCATATGATGTGTAACATGTGACATGTTATCCCTTGTTAACAGTGAACTCTGTTGGTCTTTGAAATAACTACTTGTAAAACTGTAGTGCCAAATCCTGACCGGTTTTCAGCAAATATGATATAATGAATATTTTCACACCTAAGAACGACAATTTGAAGATGATTTATTGTAGGAATATCTTTAATGTGGCCTCCAAAGCTTGAAGTAAACATTATGCGATATACATTCCACATAGCCAAATGGCCGACGGTACGTCGTTGTATCAATCTCCACCACCGCGCGCGCTCATTGTTTCCGGCCCATCCATTTCCGTTTCAATTTTCAAAATCACCCCCACAAAAAATATATAGATACCGAGTGGAAAGATGTTACACATCAACAACAAAAACAGTCTCCATTCTGCTAGCCTAGAGATTGACATAAGTGGTATAGAATCGCAGTCGTTGCCAACGTGAAGCGCTACCGATAACAACGTAGCAATTAGCACATTTATGGCATGTAAAAGATTCTTCCACTAACTAAAATTCCTAGGTTATATTTCGTTGAAATGCTCTATCATAGTTTCAACGTACACCACTAGGAGTCAGCGACATCTGGTAGCGAAAGTTGGAACTAGGCTAATTAAAATTGAACGGAATTTGTAGCTCACCCCATGGGTGTCCGCTTGAAGCAGCTCCAGCCTGGGGCAGATGACCTCGTAGTTCCGCCCTTTAAAACAACAATAACTAACTAACTAACTAACAAACAGCTACAGCCTCTGGTGAGCCGAACATGTCCTAGGACTCGACCGGAACTAAAAGCCATACGCTAAATAAACGACTAAGCGCTACCGTTCTAAGGTTAAACGGTGTTTTTGGTGCGTAATTTCTAGGTCACTCACTGGCGGCTGGTTTGTTTTTGTCAGCTGTTATATTATTGTACACTATTTAACACAAAGTTTGTCCTTGGAAAGAAAATGCTATTTTCTAATTGATTATGTCTGAAAAGGTAGAAAAATCTTTGCTTTTGTGAGCAAGACATTGATATTTGTGACGTTAGGCCTAACGTATTTTCATTTATTTCGCCACTTCTTCTAATCAGAAGTATCAAAGACACAAAGAAAGAGTGAGACAATGATGCGATCATAGTAAAATAAATATCTGCATATGTTCAGAAGTGTGTTGTTTTTACACATGAGCAATGCAAAGTTTATGGGACATAATAGCCATTTTCCATACTTTTGGGGCATAAACCATTTGGAAATAACACTTTCAACACAAGGACAATCAAAAAGTTAAAATTCGTGACATAGTGTTATTATTATTTATAACAATAATTAAAGGGTCCACGAGAAGAGTGGAGAATGTTACTCTAAATGTAAAATCGAGATATAAGCGCGATCTGGTGTGCCTCTTTGCGACGCATTGAAGGCACAATTATTGTGTTTGGTAAGAACAATGAGGGTCGTGAGAAAATGGCATTTCAAGTTGACGCATACATATAAGTACATATTCTATATAATAAAAATATTTATGAAAATTTATCCGAGTCCGTGCGGCCATTCTATCTGGTCGATTTCCTTCATTCTTTTATTAAATTAAGGGTATTCATGCACAGATTTGTTCAAGTATTACAAATCACTTAACTTCCGCCTTCCTCAAATTATTTGATTTTTTTTCAACTTTTTCAAACTTTTTCCAAATTTGATGCAATCATATCTTTGGTTCTAATTGAGGTACGCAGGTCGTTTTGGTCTAAGATCACTCAGTGAATCAAGCGCTTTCATTTGAGCTCTTAACTGTTCAAATCGGCGGATTCTGAGGAATGTTATGAGTGAAAATTCGATATTACATCTCATTTCTTCAACATTTTTTCTCATTGTAGCAATCATATCTTTGGTTCTAATAACGGAAATTTCCTATTACACCAGCGATTTGTATTACAATCAACAAAACGCAGGGTCAAACGCTTCATCGAGTTGGAATCTAGTTGCCTGATCCTGTTTTAGGTCGTAGAATGTTCTCTGTTGCCTTATCCCGAGGAAAATCATTTAAAGATTTAGAAGTAGAAATTAAACCTAAGGATCGACGCACAGCGAACATTGTCTGGAAGGAAGTATTGTGAAATAAAGTCTGTAAACTATTACATAATGTCGTATTTTTTTAAATTCCAATACAGAAAAACAAGATGATCAGTAAAGAACATATAGCCTACTTTCTCCTAACTGCATGGGATTTGTTATAACTCTTTGTCCTTTTCAAGGAGTATGATTGAATGTTGGTTGTAGTAGCTTGTTGAAATACAACGTGCTATAGGGATATTAAACATGAATATGAGGTGCCCTTTGCTAGTGCTACCTCAGTACCAAATTTCGTTCAATTCGGTTTCACCGTGTTTGAATTGATAGGGGGAATCGATTTGCACACATACTTGGCCACCATCTGCAAACTATTGGGCTGATGTTCTTGCAGTTTGGTCAGAATATGATTCCCACATAAAGATATGGTGTTGCAAAATTTGGTAGAGACTAGATTATTAGGTTGGTCGTAATTACATTTTAGCTTTTAACATTTGGGTGGCCGCGATTACGTTTCCGTCAAGATAGCGGTGATATAAAACATGACACTGAGGTGCCCTTTGCTAGTGCTATCTCTGTACCAAATTCCGTTCATTCGGTTCCACCGTGTTCGAATTAATAGGGGGAATCAATTTTGACATAAAGATGGCCGCCATCCGCAAACTATTAGGCTAATGACCTATTAGATTGGTCAAAGGATGCTCCCTCCATAAAGGTATGTTGTTGCAAAGTTTGGTAGAGATCGGATGGTTATGTTAGTCGTAATTTGATTTAAGCTTTAAACATTTGTGTGGCCGCCATTACGTTTCTGTCAATATGGCGGCGATATTAATCATGACACTGAGATGCCCTTCGTTAGTGCTATCTCTGTACCAAATTTCGTTCCATTCGGTTTCACCGTGTTTGAATTAATAGGGGGAATTGATTTTCACACAAAGATGGCCGCCATCCGCAAACTATTAGGCTAATGACTTATTCATTTGGTCAAAGGATGCTTCCTCTATAAGGGTATGTTGTTGCAAAATTTGGTAGAGATCGGATGATTAGGTTAATCGTAATTTGATTTAAGCTTTGAACATTTGTGTGGCCGCCATTACGTTTCCGTCAAGATGGCGGCGATATAAAACATAACACTGAGGTGCCTTTTGTTAGTACTACCTCTGTACCAAATTTCGTTCCATTCGGTTGCACCATGTTCGAATTAATAGTGGGAATCGATGTTCACACAAAGATGGCCGCCATCCGCAAACCATTACGCTGATGACCTATTAGTTTGGTCATAGGATGCTCCCCCCATAAAGGTATGTTATTGCAAAATTTGGTAGAGATCGGATGATTAGGTTAGTCGTAATTTGATTTAAGCTTTGAACATTTGTGTGGCCGCGATTACGTTTCCGTCAAGATGGCGGCGATATAAATCATGACACTGAGGTGCCTTTTGTTAGTACTACCTCTGTACCAAATTTCGTTCCATTCGGTTGCACCGTGTTCGAATTAATAGGGGAATCGATTTTCACACAAAGATGGCCGCCATGCGCAAACTATTAGGCTAATGACCTATTAGATTTGTCAAAGGATGCTCCCTTCATAAAGGTATGTTGTTGCAAAATTTGGTAGAGATCGGATGATTAGGTTAGTCGTAATTTGATTTAAGCTTTGAACATTTGTGTGGCCGCCATTACGTTTCAGTCAAGATGGCGGCGATATAAAACATGACACTGAGGTGTCCTTTGCTAGTGCTACCTTTGTACCAAATTTCGTTCAATTCGCATTCTCCGTGTTCGAATTGATAGGGGGGGACAGACATTCAGAGTACACACACTCACACACACACAGACACATACACACACAGACTCACACACACACATGCACACACACACACACACACACACACAGACTCACACACACACATACACACACACAGACAGACACACTTTTTTCGCCCTGTGTTGATCTCATAAGTCTACTTTCATTTTTTGCAAAAATCGAAAGTAGGCTAATAATGCTGCGGAGCAGTACGGGCGCCCTAGTAGGTAATGAAACTTTAAACCTCGATTCCTGAACAATTTACATTATTTAACATTCCCCCTTCTTCCCCTGGACCCTTCAATTGTTAATCATATAACCAATGATCTTCAGAAACAGAATGCGTGGATGACGAAACAGCTGCACGGGAAGCAACTGAACGAAGTCAAGCCCATGTCGGCATGGTTGCGTCGAACGTTTGGCTGACTGCAGGGCACATCTACCCCTAAACTGAAGGGTTTATGGTGGCAATAAAAGACCAGGTCCTTCCAACACGTTATCATTTGAAATTCATTTTTAAATATGGAAATCTTCAACACCTTCATAGACTGTTTTGTTGATGGAATCGTAATTTTGCAACATTAAAATTGAAAGTTCATTTTTCGGGTGCTTAATGTCTTAATTTCCACACTTGCTAAGTTCTCTGACATTTTTATTTAGGGCTGAGACCATCTGTAGGTTTTAAATGTTTGAAATTATACGCCAAATCAATCCTGTAGGTTTGGCAGTGTTTTGTAAGCTTGCCACTGTGGGTGAGTGGTTATCGAGTCGGGCTACCAACCCCAAACTTGCAGGTTCGCTCCTGGTAACGGTACGTGATTTTTGAAACGCGACAAAAATCACGACACGCATGTTATACGATGTTGGTATGTAAAAGAACCCATTTGAATTCAGTAGTCCGTGTTCATAATGGCAAAATTTAATCTCGGGATTTTCCGCCAACACAAAAAGTTCCTCCATTCTTCTACTAGAAAGCACTATATTGTCAAGGAGCTTAGATATTTAACCTCCTTGACTTTCATAGCACTCCTAAGAACAACAAAATTCCACACGCGTCAAATAACAAAGCTTTCACCCGGTACCCGAGACCATACATATTATCATTATTACTGCCGTACCCGTGCGAGAAATCTCGCATATTCATAAACCACACTTTCCCCAATAGGTTTATTATGGGAGACTTACGGAGAAAGCTTGGAACACATGTACTGTTGGTTCAAGTGCCGAATCCATCATTTATTGGTAAAAGAAGGGAGGAAAAATATAGTCTTTAGAATGACTTAGGAAGATTTTATGCAAGAGGACTGGTACAACGTGGCGTAATAATAAGAGACCAGGTGGCCCCAGGAAATGATATCATGCGTGACGCACCGATAGGGAGCCGATCATAACTATTAATAGAACGATAAAAACTTTCCGCTGTGTGTAAGCGAGAAGAGGTTTCGGAAATTGATCTTACGCAGCAATAAAATGGCATCCTCGCAGTTGTGCAAGAAGAGGAATAATTAGATTTAAGCCATTTGCGAGAATATAATTAACAAAAGAAATACATCATTGTGAATCATTTTGGAATAGAGATTTTTGTGTGGGGAAAAGGGTTATAATAATCGCACAGGAAAGAAGTGCAAACGCAGCATTACGTAGTTAAAAGTTCCCCGAGACCAGAGGTAGTAGGGATTAAAAATAAACCTCAACACCCACGTATCTGAAGAGCAAATTTTATTTAATATCTCGGAATTGTACGATCGATTTTCATGTGCAAAGAAGTCAGTTTACGTTTAGAAAACGATCTTTCCAGAGATATAATTTTAAAAAGTATGCGACTATTGCTTCAAAAGTTAGTTATGAAAAAGGCGAAGACTTTATCTTTTTGTCGCCGATTTGTATAAAAGCCCTGGCAGAGCCAGGCCAATCATGCAGTACTTACCAGACCTCGAGCGGTCGTGATACGCTGTATCACCAACGAGCACCCCGTATGGGAGTGGCCAAGAAGTATCGTCATTAGTATCGCCGTGTGAAGACATAGTAAAATCCTAGTACAGGATTTATTTCAGCAAGCGTCAGTCTTTATAGTGAGAGTTCATTATTACAGTCAAAGTTAGGCTGCAACTTTGAAGGAAGAACAGGCGATAGGTCTTCGAATAATAGTTCAGTTAAAAGACAGAAAGTATCGTAACGTTTCGAAGTACCAACGGAAGTGAAACAAACATTTCTATCAAAGTTAAGGAACCCAATCAGGGTCGAACGAAATAAGTAACGCCTAGTGTGCCGAAAAGATAGGGACTAGAGCGCAGACCAATAAGAATTGAGAATTTAATCCAAGGCGTTGTCTAAAGGAGACAAACGAACGGCAAAAAGCAATAAGCTACGAATTGAAGGAATAGCAGTAAATGCTAGGGAATCATTAGGTCACCGATAAAGTATTCGAGAGGCCGTAAACAGGACAGACTTTAGCTAGACAAACTAAATAGTGTCTAGGAAGAAACGACATCGAGCTAGTAAAAATAGAAGCCGATAGTCAGAAACCGGATCTGAAGAATAGCCGTTCCAGGGAGGGGTAGATTGATCGAGACTTTCAGCATCTTGCCAGATTAGGGAGCCGACGTCTAAGAGTGTCACCCTTGGAAACGGGGAAGAAAGAAATCACGTGTGTAAGGCAAAAATCAAAGCCTAAGTAATTAAAAGCAGTGTAAAGTAAATATAGTGAAATTTGATTTAGTGTAATAATTTTAGTGAATTTATTTGTGTATGATAATCGAATACAAAATGGTATTCAATATGTTACCAGTGTTTAAGGTAAATAATGTGTATGTGTTTAAAGAAGTGTCATTGTGTGAAATGGTATCAATGAAAATAGCTTAAATGCAGTGAGTGGGCAAAAATGAAACATCGCTGGAGAATTCGGTCAATGACCGTAAAATCATGTGAGTAACCATTTCATTATGTTATGTGTTGGGGAAGATTTGCGTACAATCCACATGAGAAAGGAAGAATAGGGATGTTTGAATAACAAATAAAAGAATATAGCGCGATCTGAACGATTAAAATTGAGAAAATATAAAATAATTATGTGAAATAAATAAATCCCTTGGGGGAAATGTATGAAATAAAATATCAGTGTAGTTGATAAATGATTTAAATATTTGAAAGCAAGCGTAATAATAATAATAATAATAATAATAATAATAATAATAATAATAATAATATAAATGAATGAATATTATGATGAATTATATGAAAAGTAGTAGCTTCCGAGCTCTTTTAAATGAATAAATACATGTTATGAAAACATGTTCTTAATGTAAAGCGATTATTGTCAAGGGAGAGGATTAATATAGAATTGAGATGTAGATCAAATGTTGGTTTTGAATTTATCAGTTCGTTGAAGGCAACTTGGCTCAGTGATGTGTAAGCGCCATGTAGCGCATTGAAGTAATTTGTCACGCTAGGAACGCGTCGAAATACTTGGTAAAACTAATTATGAGGGGCAGTTGGTCGGGGTAATTGAACTATGGTAAGTCCTCTAAATAGTGAGGTGATCACGAGGCCGCATGTGTATTGTATTATAAAAGGGTGCTAATTATCGTATTATGAGCGCTGGTGTAAGGCAAAACGGCCTGCTATAAGTCGCTAATGTTATAAGTCCTCCAGTGTGGGATATGGTTCCCGAGGCATTTGAAAGGATCGAACCCAGATTCGTCCATGTTTAAGCCCCTGAATATTTGTTGTTGTATTGAATTATTCTCACCCGCCAATGAGGACACTTCATAATTAATAAATGCCGAAGTTAAGAGAATAGGTCTGTTGACCTTAAATATGTTGTCATAAAAAGTAGTATGAAAGCCTTGCCTGTTCAAAGAACTGCATTTAAGAACAGCTGTGTAAAGCAGAGGATAGCCCGTCTCTTGTGAGCGAGACCGTGAAGTTCCTGCTCCCGGCAATAAATCACGCTAAGTAGCCAAGGCCAGACCCTTACCATTAACGTGTTGTGGTAGGTCTAAGAGCCGTCTGTTTGAAGTTATAGTACACAAGAGTGTTTAGAGTTTGTTTTAACGACCCGGTCTTCGAACCGAGGTTCTTTTAGATGAATGTTACCGCTTGCAAAGTTCAGATCGTTGCTTTCTTATGATATAATGGTCTTTTAAGACAAGTAATAATAAATCCCTAATGTTATGATTATATGATGTAGAGATTCACGAGTTTTAGTGAAGACAATTAGATTCCGGGAGTGATCTTAAATGTTGACTTGTTCAAGTAGTCTTCTGTAGCTCGGGAGTGCGCAAATGTTTCCCAATCACGGTAGTGAATTGTTGACTTGAGAGAGAGATGGTAACCTAAGAGCATTGTGGAAGCCCAAAATTTTAAGTAAATGAGTAACAGTACTTTGTTAAATTATATATTGTTGATTAGAAGATATACTCATGTAATAGGAAGTGATGTGTAAAAAGTATCGAGCCTATTGGAGTTCTTGATTTTATTGAAGTTTAAAAGGACACTATATGGAAGTGAAAATTAATAGAAGTTTGTTGGTTTATAGAAAGCCATTTATTATGATTTAATATTTGTTTAAATATGACTTCCTTGTTCACTTTGAACGAGTATGAATTAAAGGGTCAGTATTTTATTTGTTTAATTTTTGTAGCGCCATATATTTGAGTAATTAAATGTTTTTATAATAGTTGATTTTGTTTATTATTTTGGGAAGTGTGTCCTCCATTTAATCCAAAGTGTGTGGGTCACAGAGTGGGAGAACATACCATTAACCCCGATACTCCCGATTGAGCATTGCTGGCAAACTGTGATTTGCATATTTCATGCTGAATGGGCACAATAAACCACACTTTCCCCAATAGGTTTATTATGGGAGACTTACGGAGAAAGCTTGTGATGTTTTTATTTCAACCAAATGATTATAGAACACTATTTAGGCTACATTTCAGTTTGAATTCCAAGTTCTACGTTCCCCAACTTAAGAAAAGTTGCCTATTTTCCTACAGCAACAGTATTTGCAAGTCGCAACTTCTTACAAAAATTGATAAGAAATTAGAATGCAATTCGTCACTGGTAATGCAATTTGTGTGCTGAGTCCATTGATTGTCATCTTTCTGAAATCCATGCAAAATAATAAAGAAAAGATCTCAGAATGTTAAGATGACATGAAACAGGCGTCACAGCGGCCAAAATGTGAAGTGGACTGCAGCGATAGAGTGTATTTAACTACATCAACAGTATCTGCAAATCGCACACTTCGTAAAGTTTTCTAAAAGTCATTTTTTGAAGAAATTTTAGTTATTTATGAAATTAGAGTGCAATTTGTCACTGCTAATGTATATTCTCTTTCATTGGATGCTCATTTGTCACGATCGGACGTTTGTGAGCCCCGCAGGAGGGATCTATTCTACTGAAATAATATATATAATGATTAGGGTTTTGTAGAGACACATGTCTTGTAAATTTTGATCTGATGATGCTCGCTTGAAGAGCGAAGCATGTGATCCCTTAGTCTTCTCCATCTTCAATAGTCCATAACAATAAATAAACGACATAAATAGTATCTTAATCACATGCAATTTATTTCGGGTTATTTTTCACATATTCCAGTAATTGGAAATATTTTGTGTTGACCGACTGAAAATTATAATATCAATTGTTAATAAGGCAACAGGCAAAAATGGCTTCAAAGCTATCTTAATAGGGTTTTGACTCTATCTGTCTTTATTGTTTTCCCTCCAGGGGCTCACATCTAGTGGGACGTGGGTTTGCGACCACGGAATTACTTCCACTTACTTGTGCCGGGCTCCTCTCCGTCTTCTTTCCTGTCGACCTCTCTTGGTCAACTATTGTTCTCTTCCGACCCCGACGGTATTAGGGTATCCGAGGCCTAGAGAGTCTATCACTTTTCGCCTTAATTGGCCCTTGTCTCATCTTTCCTGATACCTTCTTTTTCTTCTCGTGTTATCTCCTGCCTTCTGCACGGCCCTCAAGAATGCAGAGTGTAGCCCCACCACTTCTGGTGCACCCTGAATAGTGCTACACCGTCAAGGGCTCACGGCTGCTGATTATGGAAGTTGGCGATCCCGAGGGATTCCTGACCTGAGTCCGTTTTGTCCTCTTTTTTCGATGACTTTGGGGTGGGCCCTCTCCTCTTTCTGTTTCCTGCCTTCCATGGCTCTCCTTCCTTACAAGTCCCTCAATCCTCATTCTTCGAGGGTTGAGGGCATTTTTCTTCCTGTCTTTTATTTGCCTTATCCTTTATTCGTTTACCATTTCTTCTTCTAGTATGTTAGTCTGTAGTTAGTATTAGTTATAGTTTTCATTCTCATCTCATCTTTCACTATCTCCCAAACCACTAGTGGCCGATATCCTCGATGTTAGGCCCCTTAAAACAACAATTATCATCATCATCATCTTTATTGGTTTGTGTAGCATCTCTTGATAAACCTTTCTTGATATTAAAATATTGCAGCTCTCAAGTTGTTTATTCTACCTGGATCAATCATGTGACTTGACCTGGTCTTGCCGGAGGATACGAGAGAACTATAACGCTGACTACCGTGGTTCTGTTCTAACTTCTGCATTTGATCCGACCACACCACACCGGTTTCAGCCAGATGAAACGTTTCTATTCCTTGAATGTGTTCCAACTCCCGACTGCTTGTCAGCTGTCTGATATATGCTCTGGGTGCTGCAGCCGAGTACCTCCAAATCGTTCTCTCTCTCATGGAGATCGCCTCAGATGAAAAGCCTGTAATATGTACGCTGTTCCTCTCTTTCAGGTACTGCCCTTGCTTCGTCAAGGTGTTCATGTTTATGTTTTGTTTTATTGGCTATTATATGCTAGTTATTTGTTTTATTGAAAACTATTTAAGATTTGCAGTTTTAATTCTTATTTTGTTTTGTTTTTATTTTTTTACATGTTACGTAGATTTACAATTATCTATTTTGTGTTTGTGTGTCAAGAAGGGCTTTAAGACCTATGTGCTTTCATAATAAATAAATAATTAAATAAATAAATAGGCCTAAATAAATAAATGAATAAATAAATATTTAAATAAATAATTGAACAAATAAATTATTAAATAATGGTTGGTTGGTTCCTCAGTTTAGGGGCTGCGACAACGCGGTTATGTAGCACCGTGTACTTAGGGTGTGTGTAGAATCTGTCTGATAACCGGTGTTAATTGTGATGACTGCAATAGTATGTGTTTCTGTTTCTTAATTCAAGTACGGTCTGCAGACTAGTTAGTTAGTTAGTTATTGTTGTTTTAAGGGGCGGAACTACGAGGTCATCTGCCCCTCTTAACACAGATTAAAGAATACAAATTTTGAATTGAATTTAAAATTTTGAGGTGGACATCTAAATTTAAAAAGGCCAAAAATAAATAAAACAAAAACAAAAAATTTAATAAAAATAAAAATTATAAAAATAAACAAAAATTACGGAAAAACAAAACATTATCATTCAAAAACGTACAAGTCGTTGAGTCAATGTTCACTGGAAAATTTAGATTGCTGGCCCTAACCCACTCTCACTTATAAAGCGGATAACGCGATCAGCATCCACCGCGTCATCGGCTAATATAAGTTTGAGTGTCATCTGCTAACCAAGGTTTCTTCGTAAGTCAGATTGAATTTTTCAAGTAGTTCCTACTTTTGCCGCCAAACGCCACCATCAACGACTACTAGTTCATAACTTGGCTACTAGATGCCACCGCAGTCGGCTCCTGGCGACAAACGTAGCAACCTGAGCGTTGTTTACATTTTTAACCTAATTTGGCTTCACACAGGTGTAATTAGTGGAAGGTTCTTTAATATGCCATAAATCTATGACATGGGAGCCCCGGCTTTACTTCCCCTCTGGAGGAAGGCATACTGAGGGATTTTTAACGCTCTTAAAAAATCCGACGACTTCGGCCCGGTTTGAACCCACGATCTTGGGCATAGAATATCAGCATGCTACCAACTACGCCACCGAAGCCGCCATATAATTAAATAAATAAATGAACAAATAATAGTACATTATGCAACGAGCCTATCATGGCTATAATTAAGACACGAGTATTTTTATAAAACGAGCGTATGCGAGTTTTATAATTTCCATACGAGTGTCTTAATTACCATCATAGGCGAGTTGCATACGACTGTTTATGTTCGACGATAATTATAACTTTATTATATGTTATAACATAAATATTCATAAATATCTGTTGGGAGTCAGCTACTTGAATTTTGTGATCGCAGAGCGAGCGTTGGGTATTATATCTCTGTCTTTCAAGATCATTGAACGACCGACGCATGCGCTCTGTGTGCTTGCAATGCCATATGTAGGCCATATGTTTACATCTGCCGTCCCTCAGTAATATTGTCACCGGAGTCATTTGAAGACAATGCGCTGTGTAGAAATTAGGGTTGGTGATTTTAAGGTACAGTGCCATTTCTTGTTTCATATTCGCCAGTTTATTTACGCGAACATATGGACGGTGCGTATTCCATGTCGGTAATTTATTATAGCCTAGTTCGATGTTGTTTTTATGTCTGACATGTTGGATTTTGAGCACATACGTGAAGGTATCGTTACAAAATTGGTCAATGAACGAGCTCTGATTGGCTGGAGAAACTGTATCATAATGAAAATCAGTGTTATAATGGCCATCATTATGATACAGTTTTCTGACACATAATAGTGAGGGTCGAACATAATAGTATATTATGCAACGAGCCTATAATGGCTATAATTAAGACACGAGTATTTTTATAAGACGAGCGTATGCGAGTTTTATAATTTCCATACGAGTGTCTTAATTACCATTATAGGCGAGTTGCATACGACTGTTTATGTTCGACGATAATTATAACTTTATTATATGTTTTAACATAAATATTCATAAATATCTTTTGAGAGTCAGCCACAAGAATTTTGTTATCGGAGAGCGAGCGCGAGACATCTCTCTGTCTTTCAAGATCTCTGAACGACCGACGCATGCGCTCTGTGTGCTTGCAATGCCATATTATGCAGGCCATATGTTTACATCTGCCGTCCCTCAGTAATATTGTCACCGGAGTCGTTTGAAGGCTGTGTAGAAATTAGTGTTGATGATATTAAGGTCCAGTGCTATTTCTTGTCTCATATTCGCCAGTTTATTTACGCGAACATATGGACGGTGCGTATTCCATGTCGGTAATTTATTATAGTTCGATGTTGTGTTTATGTCCGACATGTTGGATTTTGAGCGCATGCGCGAAGGTATCGTTACCTAGTTGGTCAATGAACGAGCTCTGATTGGCTGGAGAAACTGTATCGTAATGAAAAACAGAGTTATAATGACCATCATTATGATACAGTTTTCTGACACATAATAGTGAGGGTCGAACATAAATAAATAAACAAGTATTTAAACAAATAAGTAGACTTAAATTAGGGTCAGTGGATACGTAGGCTATATATCACTTATGTACAACAGTATTTACAATTATTAAGATACAGACGTTTTTATTTAAACTTTCTAACGATTCAGATTTTTTAACCAAGTATGTTGTTTATTCCGTTAGTCTATTTTTTAAAATTTTTAGTCAATTTTACCCTCCAGGTTGGTTTTTCCCACGGACTCACCGAGGGAACTCACCACTACCGCCTCTACGGGCAGTGTCCTGGAGCTGGGAACACTTGGGCGGATTGGATACAACAGGGGAGCTGTGATCAGCACGTCGCCCAGGCGGCCTCACCTGCAAAGCTAACAGGAGCCTCATGAGGGAGGGGAAGGGAAGGGAAGATTGGGATGGATAGGCAAGGAAGAGGGAAGGAGGCGGCCGTGGCCTTACAGTAGGAACCATCCCGGCATTTGCCCGAAGACGAAGTGGGAAACCACGGAAAACAACTTCTAGGATGGCTGAGGTAGGAATCGAAGCCCCTATACTCATTTGGACCACCCGAGGCTGAATAGACCCAGTTCCAGTCCTCATACCACTTTTCAAATTTCGTGTCAGAGCCGAGAATCGAACCCATGACCTCCGGGGTGGCAGCTAACCATGCTGACCGATACGCTACGGAGGCGCCCTTAGTCTATTACACTTCTTAAGTGTTGCGTTTTTTGTTTGTTGTTAGTACGTTTTATGTGTATAATTGTGAAACCTTTTCAGGATCGTTAACTTCTCTCGTAGCGAGCTTTTGAAGTGATTGCGTTCTACACTGTTTTGTTATTAACCGTATCATTTCAAGTGTATTATTTACAAAACTGTGGGGGGGGGGGGGGGGGGGGGAGAAGAGGAAGACTGTGTTGATGGAATCGTAATTTCTAGGTTTTGCAACATTAAAATACTTAGTTCTATTTTCACGTAACGACGTAATATTTATCGCAAATAGTAACCACACTTACTAAGTTATTGTTGTTTTAAGGGGAGGAACTACGAGGTCATCTGCCCCCACACTTACTAAGTTTTCGGACGAGTTTTTGATTTTCATCTAATTTTTTTGTTTTTTTGTCGTGTAGCCTCCTGAGAGGCCGAGTGCAGGTCTTTCTAGTCGACGCCCGTGGGCGACCTGCGCGTCGGGATGAGAGATGGAATTGACGAAGATGAATGAAACTGGGCAAGGATGTGGAAGGAAGCGGCCGTGGCCTGTCAGAAGGTACTGTCCCAGCATTTGCCTGGTGTTGAAAATGGGAAACCACGGAAAACCATTTCAAGGACAGCCGACGGTGGGGCTCGAACCCACGCGTCTACCGAGCCAGCAGAGAGCTTGGCCCCTTGACCTAACGCAGCGCTTTAGCCCGCGCAGCCACTACTGTCGGTATTTTCATCTAATGTTCACCATTGTACAGATGGTCTAGATTTGACAAAACATCAATATATACTATAACTGTTTAAGAGCGTTAAAAATCCCTCAGTATGCCTTCCTTTGGAGGGGAAGTAAAGCCGGCGGTCCCATGTCATAGATTTATGGCATGTTAAAGAACCTTCCACTAATTACACCTGTGTGAAGCTAAATTGTATAGGTTAAGAATGTAAACAACGCTCTTAGGTTCCTACGTTCGCTGCCAAGAACCGACTGCGGTGGCGTCTGGTAGCTAAGTTCTGAACTAGTAGTCGTTGACGGTGGCGTTTGTCGGCAAAAGTAGGAACTATTTGAAAGATTCAAAAGTCTCCAGGTCTTACTTGAATTAAAAGACAGATAACACACACTAATACAGTCATCACAATTAACACCGGTTATCAGACAGATTCTACACACACCCAAAGTACACGGGGCTACATGACCGCGTTGTCGCAGCACCTAAACTTAAAAACCAACCATACTATAACAGTATATCCCGTACATTTTGACATTTACTAGACAATAAGACATATGGCGAAATGTTTACGAGTTACTTTTGTGTATTAGGCCAAGTTGAATTTTTGCAATTTGCTATTGATTCAATATTTCTCGAATTTAAGTGAACTCACAAATTTCAAATTGTAGACTGATGAAATTAGCTGTCAAGAGAAATACCGCTTGAAACTGCAAGTCTTGCTGAGAATCCGTTCATAGCGTAGAGACGAGTAGCAACGCATAACATAGACTATTTTATGAAGTGTGACAGGCCACCTATTTAATTCGCTCAGTGATTCAGAAGATATTGGAGAAATCTCTGTTTAGATTGACCCAGCCACACAAGGAAATGGCCATCTCACAAGACTATTAATATAATTATTGTAGACAAAACAGCTTGACAGACCGTGATTATTCATCTACTCAACTTCAAGAAACAGACACTGACCTCAAACCTAATGATCATTTTCTTTCCTGCAGCCTATGCTTAACCGTTAGACAACGTAAATGAAACAAATTGGCTCTGTGCACGCGAACTTGTATCTGACGCCACTGAAGAATTAGAAAGTAGTGTTTCTAAGTGATAATATGCTATTAGTGCACATATATTAGCAAAATAATCACTAAAACGGGGTCATACATATGAAGTGCAAGTTCTCTTTAGTATTTGATTGTGTGCAATATGGTTCGTTTTTTTTAAATTTATTTCTAATTTTGTATGTGGTATACTAAGCCCATATTGCTATATATTGCGGAAACACAGGTTATCAGGCGAATTCAGCACACCACTAACTACAAGGGACTGATGACTAAGATATTCCGTCCCCTAAAATTAATCAAGGACTACAACAAATCATTGCACTGCATAGTTATGTGCTAGGTTAAGGCCTACCCACAATGCGGTTTCGGCAGTCGGTAGTTGGTAGTTGACAGTCGGCAATCGCGGCCGTTCCCTTCTATACTATAGGCACCATTCACTACATGCATTTGCAGTCGCCATCTGCCAGTTGGCAGTTGGCAGCCTGTAGTCGGCAGTCGTGAATTCCATCTTTGACTGCCAACTACCCGACTGCAGCAATGTAATAGCCAATCAGAGCAGATCAGAAACTGGCGTCTCGTTGTTGTTTTGTGTCGTGTACAAAGAGGATATAAGTGAAGTACCTTCGCAACCCGTATCTTTTTAATCTTAAATACACGGTATTAAAAAATCCGTACATCTCCAAATCATCCACATTGTAAGTTTTGAGGTTATCAACAACGCCTCTGTACACAAGGAATACAAGAATGTCACTGTATTACTTACTCCTAGCAGTCGTTAATACTGCACATTGCGAATGGCTAGGTTGTCAACTACCAATTTCTGACTGCAGCTGCCGACTGCCAACTACCAGCTACCGACTGCCGACTGCGCATTGTGGATCGACCTTTAGAAATTTCACGGGATCTGGTGTTTCAACACGACTAAGCCATTATATGAAAAAAGAATCAAAGCGGTGAAAACATTGCTAATCAATTATTAACTTAAACACTCTACCACATATTCTTCTGGGGCAGATGACCTCGCTGTTCCGCCCCTCAAAATCTCAATAACTAACTAACTAACTAACTAACATATATTCTCCTCACGTTAAAAATCAGCACAGAACCTAATAATCACAAAACTGGGAGAGAAAAAAAGGTAACACAAATTTATTAACCTCGAGATATCCATGTTTACTAATCAACAGAGAACCGGAATAGCTGTCATCTTGTCCACAGCCTTCCTAACAAGTATGTCGAACATTTCCACCAAATGACGGTCAAACAGTATATACGGATTCCGGTTCAACGGTACTGGTGACAGAGAAGTAGAGGGCATGGCACTATAACGTTTCGACTTTTTTGACGCTTTTAGAAAATAAGTAGCCTACAGCGATGGAACTTTGGTATTATAATCTTAAAACTACGTACACTTTTTACAGTGAATAAAAATATTCTGAAAATTGACCTTCATCCTTCCTTAAAAAGAAACATTTTATTTAGTCTAAATTTGAATTTAATAAAAAGCGAAAACATTCACCATTAATATCCGTATTGATAGAAGCTAATCAACTATTCAACTAATACGCCAAATCAATACTCAATTTATATATAATTCTATAAAAATAGGACATGTTTCGGCCTTCAATGAGGCCATCTTCAGCCAAACAAGAAATTAATTAAGAATTAAGTTAAACTATTATAAAATTACTTAAATCTAATAACAAAAGAAATATTAGTGTTAAAATTGAATAAAATGAATCACTATTAATCACATGTCCTATTTATATAGAATTATATATAAATTGAGTATTGATTTGGCGTATTAGTTGAATAGTTGATTTGAATTTAATAACACGAACAATATTATCAAGTGGAAGCTTGATACCATAAGGATTATTCTTCTAAGACGCCAGAACTGCAAATAATCCAGTTTCTTTGTCCAGAATATACAGTAGCTTATAAAGGTGATTAACTGATAATCAAGAAATATAGGAAGAACATTGAGTGAACACGTTAGCAATCTCTTCAGTAAATTGAGTACTTAGGAGATATACATTGCTTTTGATAAAATAGTCGTAGTATAGTAGTAGATAAGCCAGCTTCTGAACATGTCCGTTCAATACGATGATGATGATAATTGTTGTTTTAAGGGGCCTAACATCTAGGTTATCGGCACGGGGAACATGATACTTTAGACTTAGTCTTTGAACACTAGGGTTAGCCAAGTAAACACCACATGTTATACAGGGTGTTTCAGTTGGTTCCTTACACCAAAACAAAACAAAAAAGTTTATATACACATATGTCCAAAAATCCTTCGTTTTCGATTTATTAATGAAAGAACATTGTACAGTGACATATTAATTGACAGCCTGTTCGGAAGTGCGGAAGTGTTTAACACATGGTTGGTTGGTTCGTTCCTCAGTTTAGGGGCTGCGACAACGCGGTCATGTAGCCCCGTGTTTCTTTGGGTGTATGTAGAATCTGTGTGATAACCGGTGTTAATTGTGATGGTTGTATTAGTGTGTGTATCTGTTTTTAATTCAAGTAAGGACTGCAACTTTGATTTTTTCAAATAGTTCCGACTTTTGCCGCCAAACGCCACCGTCAACGACTCCTAGGCCTAATTCAGAACTTAGCTACTGGACGCCACCGCGGTCGGCTCTTGGCAACGAACGTAGGAACCTAAGAGCGTTGTTTACATTCTTAACCTATACAATTTAGCTTCACACAGGTGTAATTAGTGGAAGGTTCTTTAACATGCCATAAATCTATGACATGAGACCGCCGGCTTTACTTCCCCTCCGAAGGAAGGCATACTGAACGATTTAAACGCTCATAAAAAAGTCCGACGTCTTCGGCCGGGTTTGTACCCGCTATCTTGGGCATAGAAGATCAGCATGCTACCAACTACGCCACCGAAGCCGCCGTTTAACACATGAACTCATATCGAAAAAGGTTCCTGATGCCGACAGATGGAAAATCTGTCAAATGCACAGGTGTTCCAGACAGGTTCGCCATCAGCACCAGTGTGGACTGGCATTGCAGGTTCATACGGTCTACCAGCACGTCTTACAGGTGCTGCCTCCAGGGACTTCATCCAGAACACCCTTCCAGATTTACTGCATGACAATGTGCCCCTGCAAATACGACAACGTATGAGGTGGATGCATGATGGGGCTCCTGCACGCTTTTGTCACCTTGTTCGCACTGCACTGACAGAGATCTTCCAGGACAGATGGTTGGGCAGAGGAGGACGCGTTCCATGGCATGCACGGTCCGTTACACTTTTATCCGTGGTGTCAGGAACCTTTTTAATAAATTTATTAGAGCACAAAATATGCAATTGAATTAAACATGACTTATCTTTTACTCGAACATCATCATCATCATCATCATTAATTACTTATCACTAGTACAGAACTGTGGCAGAGATAACTTCCTCTTATCACACTGCATTACATGATATCTGTCACTTGCTTTGCCGCAGAGGGCACACATGCACCAGTAATCCGGCTGATGGTACATTTTGTTTGCACACACCCTGAAGTGGAATCCATGCACCGCGAATCTGGTTATCAAGTGTCTCATCTCATAGAAACCCCTCGTCCAATCCCGCGATGTCATCGCATCCGTGATATAAAATTCCTGCCATATGCTTCCTCTCTTTAACTTCATTTCCTGCATTAGTCTCTCATAACCCGATGTAGATGGCAGGAGCAGCTGTAATCTGAGGTCTTCAACAAAAGGAGGCTCTTTCGCGAGTTCATACACCAACCGAGAAAGAGTGGGTTTCGAAAGACACATTACCCTTTTCAGGTAGGTAGCTTTCACCTTCTCCAACTCTACGAGGTGCTTATACTTAAGGTGATGCCAAATACTTTCCAAACCATATGCAACTACAGGAATGATCTTCAGCGAGAAAAGTCTCATCGCTGTCTGTAATGACAGTGTTCGGAGATGTCGTATGTCACTCATGGCCTTTATAGCCGCGTTTGTTCTGTCCTTGATGTGAATAGTGAAGACGTTTCCGTGAGTCTGGAACGTCACCCCCAGGTACTTGAAGTGCGTAACACATTCCAGCGGTCTATTTTTGTAGAGAATTGTCGCTCCTATTCCCCCTTTTCTGATAGTCATTGCAACTGTTTTCCTTTCATTCAGATAGAGTTCATTTTCCGCCCACTCCGCAACTCTGTCAAACGCCTGCTGTAAATCCTTTTCACTGGTTGAAATTAGAGCCATATCGTCTGCGTAAATGTATATTTTTACATTTGGGGGTAATATTTCCACCACATCTGCCGTAGCAAGAGCGAAGAGGATGGGGCTTAAGGGATCCCCCTGCAGTACTCCAATTGTCTGCTGTATTTCCTTGGAAGTTGTAATGTTGTCCGAAATAACTATGTAGTTTTCGCTCAACAGGGTCCTAACAAATCTCGCCAAGTAGTTGCCTTCACCAATCATGTTGTCTAATTTCCTTACTAGCATTTGTCTATTGATGGTATCAAAGGCCTTTGCATAGTCCAAGAATACCACATGTAGTTTTCCCCCGGGTGGTTTCAGGGCTTCTTCTATGTCAGCCTGCAGACATTGTATAGCCTAAGTTGCAGATCGTACCCTCCTAAAACCAAATTGCTCTTCCGGTATCTGAGATTCTATTGCCTTTGTCAAACGAATGCAAACTATATTGCTGAGGAGTTTCAATACTGTCGATTCTAGGGCAATTCCTCTGTACGAGTTAGGGTCCCCACAATCTCCCTTTCCTTTATACAGCATCTTTATTGTCGATTTTCTCCACCTGTGAGGGATTGTACCATATCTTAAATATGCATTAAAATTAGCGACTAAGCATCTACTCAGTTCTATTGATGCAAGCTTTAGGTGCTCGTTGTATATGAGGTCAGGCCCACACGCCTTGTTATTCTTTGATTTTCGTATAGCCATCATGACCTCCATGTCCGAGAGCAGCTCTGATTCCTCTAGTAAAATAGGGAAGGGCGGTGATTGAATAATAGGACGGGCATCCCTGCCTTGTAAAACTACTGTCAGGTGGTCTTCCCAAGTCTCTATTGGAATGTTTCTAGGATATATTGGTTGCCTAGGGTTCAGCGCCTTATAAGGGTTATCTTCTGCTTCGTCAATTAGTTTCCTATTTTCCTCTTGGTGATAGGATTCTTTGGCCGTTTGTAGTATGTCCTTGTACTTCTTCCTCTTGAGCCGATAAACCTTCAGAAGATGTTCTGATGGATCCATGCGAGCTATGTGTAGAGCTTCTAATGCTTCTTTACGGGCCATGTAGCAAGTTTCATTAAACCACCTCTTTGCCTTTCTTTCCCTTGAAGCGGCAAACGTGGCTTTTGTGATAAGAGACTCTAACCTGATCGCTGCCGCGTCCAAGTTACCTAACGAAATTCCATGGACTTACTTATTTCCGACTCACTCAACTAAACTGGATTCAATTTCCGAGACGTACACGGTGGTCTTCCGTACTTCCTGGAATCGGCGGAGAACATTTCAATTATTGTCAAAACTGGCAAGTGTTTCCTTAGTCTCTCTCCAAGAGTACTCTGCTGAACCGCCTTGATATTAAACTCGTTTGTGAAAACTAGATCTATTACACTGGATCCGTTATGGCAGAAGTATGTGGGTCTATTGCTTTCGTTAATGAGGGTGAAACCGGCTTCTTCAAAAAATTCCATGACATGAGTTGTCTTGAGAGAGTATTTATCTATGCGACAATTCAAGTCGCCGGCCGCAATGACTGTCTCGTTGCAACCTGTTGTTTCCAGCGCAAGTGATAATTCCCCAATTATTTCATCTTGGGTCATTTCTGGTTGAAAGTACATATGATTACACATAAACTTGCTTTTATCACAAGGACGTTTTCTGAATCATAGATAGTTCTAAATGGCGAAAGTATCGGATTCAGAAGGCATGTGATGCCTCCTGATGGTCTCCCTCGTTGTCCCCGTCTCGCTAATCTATTAATCGTATATGCGTTTCCTGCAGCCCATTCTGTCGTTAGCATCGTTTCCGTTAATATCACTATGTCATAGCGTTCGAACATATCGTCTGGTAGAAGGCTAATTGCATTTCTCACTCCCTCCACATTCCATAATAACATTCGCAACTGTGTCATTCCCTGCCTGGATCTATTCCAGATCAACCCCTCTGTTGAACTGTCTCTGTCTGGGGGCTCGAAAGGGCCGCACGAGGATTCCTTTTGGCCAAAACTCTGCTTTTTCCACTTGATTTAAGTCTTTAAAGGGAAGTCCTAATTTAAAGGCCTTATCTGTCCCTATAGTTCGCAATTCTTCGCAGCTTGTGGGTTTTTGAATTCCTTTCGTGGAGAAATGATCTTTAAGTGTAGGCGGCGATGAATATGAATGCGAATTAGCTGTGATAATCGAATGTTCTTGTGAAAGTGTTACTGTGAATAAGGTCGGAATAAGTGGATATGATTGATGTACACACATCAAAAAAAGTTTTGCATCACCTCGGTTCCAAGAGTTCCGGAACCTTTAAATACAAAGGGAATAGAGATCAACACAAACAACATTTCAGCTCGTTTTATTGCTCATGAGACCCACACATTGCATGTTGTACCATCATACAGCTAGACTTTCAGCATTTGTGGTCCAGATTGCAGTACACACCACTACCTCTAATACCCAGTAGCACGTCCTCTTGCATTGATGCATGCCTGTATTCGTCGTGGCATACTATCCACAAGTTCATCAAGACACTGTTGGTCCAAATTGTCCCACTCCTCAACGACAATTCGGCGTAAATCTCTCAGAGTGGTTGGTGGGTCAAGACGTCCATAAACAGCCCTTTTCAACATATCCCAGGCATGTTCGATAGGGTTCATGTCTGGCGAACATGCTGGCCACTGTAGTCGAGCGATGTCGTTATCTTGAAGGAACGCATTCACAAGATGTGCACGATGAGGTCGAGAATTGTCGTCCATGAAGACAAATGCCTCTCCAATATTCTGCCGATATGGTTGCACTATGGGTCGGAGGATGTCATTCAGGTATCGTAAAGCCGTTTCGGAGCCTTCCATGACCACCAGTGGCGTACGTCGGCCCCACATAATGCCACCCCAAAACATCAGGGAACCACCACCTTGCTGCACTCGCTGGACAGTGTGTCTAAGACGTTCAGCCTGACCAGGGTGCCTCCAAACACGTCTCCGACGATTGTCTGGTTGAAGGCATATGCGACACTCATTGGTGAAGAGAACGTGATGCCAATTCCGTGGGGTCCATTCAGCATGTTGTTGGGCCCATCTGTACCGCGCTGCATGGTGTCGGGGTTGCAAAGCTGGACCTCGCCATGGACGTCGGGAGTGAAGTTGCGCATCATGCAGCCTATTGCGCACAGTTTGAGTTGAAACACGACGTCCTGTGGCTGAACGAAACGCATTATTCAACATGGTGGCATTGCTGTCAGGGTTCCTCCGAGCGGCAATCCGTAAGTAGCGGTCATCCACTACAGTAGTAGCCCTTGGGCGGCCTGAGCGAGGCCTGTCATCGACAGTTCCTGTATCTCTGTACCTCCTCCATGTCCGAACAACATCGCTTTGGTTCACTCTGAGACGCCTGGAAACTTCCCTTGTTGAGAGCCCTTCTTGACACAAAGTAACAATGCGGACGCGATCGAACTGCGGTATTGACCTTCTAGGCATGGTAGAACTACAGACAACATGAGCAGCGTACCTTCGTCCTGGTGGAATAACTGGAACTGATCGGCTGTCGTACCCCCTCCGTCTAATAGGCCCTGCTCATGCATGGTTGTTTACATCTTTGAGCAGTTTTAGTGACATCTATGAACAGTCAAAGGGACTGTATCTTGGATACAATATACACAGTCAACGTCTATATGCCGGAGATCTGGGAACCGAGGTGATGCAAAACTTTTTTTGATGTGTGTATATGTTTTTATGAAGGTGGCTATTAACATAAGTTGATCTGTTAGAAGATAGTGCTCATTTATTAGTGATTTGTATGTATATTGGTAAAGAAATTGTCCGCCGCGGAATAACTGCTCGCTAGATACCAATGAGTATTGGCTCTCAACAAGGAATTACACGCTGCAGAATAACAGCGTAATATATCCAAAGCCATCTGAGTTTAGAGTAATAGTATAGTCAAAGATATCGTGACACTAAAGACACGTAGCGACAAGGAAGCGAATTATTGCATTTTTAGTTTAGCTCTGTAGCAAGCGCCTCAGAGACCAGTTACAAACAGCTGACCATCTTGCCAGAAGTAAGCACGCTACGTGCCGATCACAGTGCCCAAATGGATATCTGCCCCATATGTGAGCGGGTAGTCTAATCCACTGATGCAGCTGTGGAGTGTGATGGAACATGCCAAAGATGGCATCACCTATCTTGCACGGAACTTCAGAAAGGGCAATTTGACGTGTTAAGAGTAAGTCATAAAAAGAAGTGTAAGCTAATATGGCTATGCCATAACTGTGAACAAGACTATATGCTCTATAAGGCAGGGAAGTCCATGCGCGTGGAACTGGAAAAACTACGCGCGGACTTGAATAAAAGAATGGACGTTATAGCGGACTCACTGAGTGCCATGAGGAAAAATCAACAGTTCCAAGGAGCAGAGGAGAGGCACTACTCTTTGGTTATATTAAGCACAGTGGAGTCACTCTGCCCGTCAGTGTTTTCATCTATATTCTACATATTCGCAACTTTCTACGTCATTCCATATATTTCCGTGAGTTCGTCATCAGTACTATCGTGTGTTGCGTCAGTGTTTCTAGAACCTTCTAGACCCTTCGAGTTGAGCGTGATCCTCATGGATCCTTCCAAGCTTCCACCGCCGCTTCTACCGCTCTGTATTCCCTCGACTTCTACTTCTGGCGATCTAGGCGATGACCGGGACATGGAGGCTGAATCCATCAAACAGCCCCGCAGGATTGCTGACACTGAACCCTCCAGTCCTGAGAGCCGCAAGCGCATCTGCGCTGAAGATCCGTCAGATGGGTCCTCTACTTATACCACCGGCAGTACCTATGCCGCGTCTCAGGCTTCTTCCGTCCTGGGCATCGCCGTCTTACCACCGGCCTCTGACAACGTGGCGCCTCACCAACCTCTGCCGCCACTCTCTCCGACGTTGACCTTCAATCCGGCCACGTACATGCCCACTCATGTACGCAGTTACGCCCAGGTTGCCTGTAACCCGGCTCTCCATCCACAGGTACGACAACGCAGCATTGTCACTCCTACTATCGTTCCCCCTCCTACCTTCTACATAATCAAACTGTCAGAAGTCGAATTGGCCAAGGCAAACACCCGTACCATTTTTACCATCCTTTCCCAGTACACCCCCGATCTTTCATCCTATAACCTTGAAATCCAGCGTTCCAAGGACAGTTACCACCTCAAGACCAGCAAGCCCTTCTTCACCCATCTCTCCACCAAGGTTGGGGTTGCCCAATTTGGCCCTCGTGCCAGGGCAACATCTCTTCAACCCAACCGCCTGCCTCGCTTTCCCCCCGCCCCTCCAGCTCGCCCCACACCATTACTCTCTGTGGTGGCTTACGGGGTGGATCGCGATTTCACCGAGGATGAGGTTCTCCAGCAACTCACGCAGGGGGGCCATCTGGTCTACCGCGTCGCCCGCATCCGGAATGCTGCTGGCCCGACATCATTGGTGCGGATACTCACCAGGGATACCGCCACGCTCGACGCCCTTCTTCGAGATGGCGCGCTCATCTTCGCCCGCCGCCATCGTGTGGAGCCGTCCCGAGTATCGCCGCCCCAGCGCATCCGCTGCGACAAGTGCCAGCGCTACGACCACCTGCCCAACCAGCCCTGCCAACATGACCAGGTATGCGCCTTCTGCTCCCAGGAGCACCCCACTAATTTTTGTTCAAATAAGTCCCAACCCAAGTGTATTAACTGTGGTGATCCCCATCCTGCCTTCTCTTACAAGTGTAAGAGCAAACCCGCTCCCCTCCCGACCCAACCTGAGGCGGTGACCCCGGTCGTCTCTCAGGATCTTCCCACGTCACAACCTTCTTCTGTCCTCCTTTCCCCCAGTTCAGAGAACATCGTGCGTTTTCTCACGATGGTTCTCCAGAACGTCTTCCCTTTCCAACGCTCCCTCATTGCCCAACAGGTCCAATTGGCCGCACGACTCTGCTTTTCTACCCATGTGGACATAGCTTACTCGGGGAATCGCATGCACTTTGCATTCTTTCCCCTGAGTAACAATCCATTGGTTACGTAAACTTTATGTCTCTAAAGCTCTTATACGGCAATACCCGCTCTGCGAATTCTAATCGTGCGCTCATTGACCTGACCCTCTCCCAGCACGCCCCGGATGTTTTTATGTTTAATGAAACCTTTTATACTTTTCACCGCCGGCCGCACTTCCCCGGCTTCACTCTCTTCCGTGCCGATAGGCCGGTGAGGGGGGGCGGGGGGGTTGCGATCGGGGTCCGTAATCATATTACCACCCGTCAACATTTTTATACTTTCCCTAATCGCTTTCAAGAATATTTAATCGTTGAAATCTTCACTCCTGGTAAATCTATTATCTTGGCCACTATCTATCTTGCTCCGCGTTCTCCTCCCCCCATAGATTTTCTCAATTATTTAGACAGGAATTTTCCAAATTATATCTTAGCTGCAGATCTTAACATTACGTCTTATACCGTGGCCGATACTCTTGCTTTTCAGAATCTTTTTACTCACATCCGTGGCGTGCGTGCTCATTTTCCTTCCCATACTATTCCTACACGTTCTTCTACCCCTGATGTCATCATCCTTACCCCTTCTCTCACCCCTACTCCTCTTATCCACATGCTCCCTTCCCTTGGTAGTGACCATCTTCCCGCTCTGATTCATATTCCCCATGTCTTTCCTCGCAATCCTAATCCTCCCAAACCCCCTCCTACTCGTCGTTATAACCTCACCAACTGGAATGATTACCGCCACACTATCACCAACCTCCTTCTCCACCCTACTCCTCCTACCTCCCTTCCTAATCTCCTCACCCTGATTCATGAACTCGAAACTGCCATTCAAACCGCCGACCGATTGCACATTCCTCGTCATTCCTACCACCCCTCCAAACCTCCTATACCCCCAAGGCCCTCACTCTCCTCAACCTCGCCCATGCCCTCTATAAAAACTTTCTCCGCACTCGTGACCCTGCCACCCTATGCCAACATCGCCGCACTCTCCGCCATGCAAAATCCTACATAAATGCCATAAAACGCAAAAACTGGACTACCGCTTGCACCAATCTTTCCCATACTTCCGATCCTTCTAAATTCTGGTCTACTTTCCGCCGCCTCACAAAAAATACTCCTCCCCGGCCCAAATACCCTATAATCACTCCTACCCTTGTCCCTGTCACCGCCCAAGAGACAGCTGATCTCTTTGCCTCTCACTATGTTCGTGTCTTTTCCCCCGTACAGGACCCTTCCTTTCACCACCTTCAGGAACCTCTCCTCCATCGTCTTAGTGACCCCGCTCTTCCCTCTCTCCAACCTTCCTTCACTCATTTTCCAGACGTTGATTATTCTCACCCCCTTAATGCCCCGATTACTCCTCAAGACATTCTCACTGCTCTTCGTCATCGCCCTAATACTGCTCCTTCCTCTGATTCCATTACTTATCGTCATCTTCAAGAAGCCCCGCCCGTCCTTATTGACCTCCTTAGTACCATTTATACCACTCTCCTTTACACAGGTGCTTATCCCCTTCATTGGTGCCATGCCAACATCCTTCTCTTCCTCAAACCTGGTAAACCTCCTGCTGACCTCAATTCTTACCGTCCGATT
This sequence comes from Meconema thalassinum, assembly GCA_946902985.2. NCBI lineage: Eukaryota > Metazoa > Arthropoda > Insecta > Orthoptera > Tettigoniidae > Meconema > Meconema thalassinum. The sequence goes on from OX336391.1 coordinate 168,512,913, forward strand.
AGCCTCCTCCCTGTCCTCTCTAAACTTTTCGAAATTATTCTTGCCCGCCGCCTTTCCACTTACCTCTCTTCTCTCCGCCTTTTGCCTGAATCTCAAGCTGGTTTTCGCCCCCATCGCTCTACTCATGATCATCTCTTTCACCTCACTTCCTCTCTCCACGCCTTCGTTAAACCTCACCGCACTGCCGCCCTCCTCTGCCTCGACGTTGCCAAAGCCTTTGACACTGTCTACCTCCCAGTTCTCATGTTCAAGCTTCGCCATCTCCCCATTCCCCCCACTATTCTTCGTCTCCTATACAATTTCCTCCATCATCGCACTGCCCAAATCCTTATTCACCGTACCCCCTCTTTCACTTTTTCTCTCACTGCTGGTGTTCCCCAAGGTTCTCCACTCTCTCCTTTACTCTACATCCTTTTTACTTACGATATTCCACATCCCGACCCCCCTCTGCGACTTTACCAATACGCCGACGACCTTGCCATCCTAGCCCTTGGCAATACCGCTCCCACCCTTACTCGAAAGCTCCAAGCCTACCTCGACACCCTCCAAGCCTGGTTCAACGAATCCCATATTAAGATCAATCCCTCCAAGACTCAATTCGTTGTCTTCCGCCGCCGTTCCCGCCTCTGCCGTCCCCGCCATAAAATTCAACTCACCCTTTATAACACCCCTCTCCTAGAAACTCCTAAACTTACTTACCTCGGCATCATCTTTCAAAACAACCTCCTTTGGACCCATCACCTTAACTCTGTGTACAGTAAACTTCTTCGCCGCTTCTACGCTATCCGCTACCTCACCGGCCCCACCTGGGGCCTTCGACCCGCCCAACTCCTCAATATATATCGTACCTTCCTTCGCCCCGTTCTCACATATGCTTCCCTCGCCTGGCTTACTGCCACTCCTCTCCAATATCATCGCCTTCACCGCCTCGATCGTCATGCTATCCGAATTGCTCACCGCCTTCCCCCCGATACCCCCATCGCTCATTTCCAACCATATTATTCCTTCCCCCCTATTCTCTCTCATCTCCACTCTCTTCGTCATAAGTATCTCTCCGCCGCTCTCCTCCGCAACTCTCCCGATTTCGCTGACGCCCTAGCCACCTCCCCCTTAGCCCGCGCTATCCTTGACGATACTCGCACTCCTGCCACTTCTCACCTCTTCCCTCCGCCTATCACCTAACACTAATCCAGCCGTGCCCCGCCCCAGTTGATACACTTGTGCAGTTTTTCTTCACTTACTATATTGCTTATTGCTCCTGGGGACACGGCGCCTCCCCTGTGCCACCAAAGTCGTCCCGGCATATTTGCCATCAGTGCTACGTTCCCTTGCGTGCATATTCTCATCTCCCATACCGTGTGCTCACGCTTTCATAGTTCTTCGATTGTGCTTCGTGTGCTACGTGTGTGTTCTTAGAACATTGCTGAACACTCTGAACTTTTATTGATTTATATGGTTTTAATTGCACATGTTCATACTTCTCATACACTATCCTATCTCCAGATCGCCACTTTGGCGCCCTTCCTTCTTCAATCGATTTCTGCCTTCCCGCCTCCGAGTCTCCTTTCTCCCTTTCGCTCAGCTGTCTACTATGTTTCCCCATATCGTAATTCCCACTCTCCACTTCTACTCATCCTTCTACATTCGCCAGACGGCTTACTCGTGCAATGTCTACTCTTATTTCTGTGTGTGTCTGTCTTTTTTGCCCACATTGTGTTTACCTGTTACTGTATATCTTCTGTATCTTGTCTTATGTCAATAAATGGGGGTGTTTGGGGGGCTCTTCCCTTGGGGGTGGGATGTGGGGGTCTCCTCTGGGGCTCCGCCGTTGGTCCGGCTTTCCTCTGCGCCAGTTCATCATTCAATTTTACTATTATGTATGTACGACACATACCTCTCAAATAATTTATCTCCTTATTCATCTTACTTTTTCCTTCTCTATGGCCTAAGGGCTACCCGTTTAGCCGACGGCCCGACCACTGCCGCGCTCCGCGCGGCCGTGGTAATGAAATAACTTACATTAGTTAGAGGAGAGGCAGACCATCATTCAGATAGGCTCTCAGGAACCCATAGGAAAGACATTGGGAATCAGTAAGGAGATCCGATCCCAGGCTGAAGATGGCAGGTCTGCTGCGGCACACCTTCAGAGACCAAGACGCCACTCCGAGGCGATAGGCAAACATACCAAAATGATAGGAGACCTAACGGAAAATGGTACCAACAATGAGTCAATAAATATAGTGATAAAACCCATTGATAAGATGGAGAGGAAGGGAGACAATATATGGGCTGATGCAGACCACACGGAGGAAATCACACGGAGTAGGGAGCACACAGAAGAGGAGGACGTTTATGAAGTCATGAGTGTCATGAGGAAAAATCAACAGTTCCAGGGAGCAGAGGAGACACTGAGCATCGTTCAGATGGGCTCTCAGGAACCCATAGGACATACATTGGGAATCAGAAAAGAGTTCCGATCTCAGGTGGAAGACGACAGGTCTGCAGCGGTACAACTTCAGAGACCAAAACGCTACACCGAGGCGATAGGCATGCATACGAAAATCATAGGGGACCTAACGGAAAAAGGGACCAACATTGAGACAATAAATACAGTGATGAAACCCATCGATAAGATGGAGAGGAAGGGAGACAATACACGGGCTGATGCAGACCGCACAGACGAAAGCACTAGGAGTAGGGAAGACAGAGAAGAGGACGCCGGTTTTGAAGTAGTGCGCCGACGGTGATACAGATCGGACAGGATAAATAAAATCATCATTGGAACGGATGAATCACCAAATTCCATTTTGCAGGCAGGAAAGAGAACCGCTTGGCTATACGTGGGACGCCTATCACAACAGGAACCTTTTTTGATATGAGTTCACTTCCTAACAGGCTGTCAATTAATGCGTCACTGTACAATGTTCTTTCATTGTATGTCTACCCCTTATTATTCCCGTTTTCCAACGGGGTCGGGGATGAGATGCAATGGAAGTATTTGTGGCGATGGTTTTTACGGCCGGATGCCCTTCCTGACGCCAACCTCATGAGAGGAGTTAATGAGAGATGAAATGAATGATGGTGAATGAAACTGGGCAAGGATGTGTAAGGAAGCGGCCGCGGCCTGTCAGAAGGTACCGTCCCAGCATTTGCCTGGTGTTGAAAATGGGAAACCACGGAAAACCATTTCAAGGATGGCCGACGGTGGGGCTCGAACCCACGCGTCTACCGAGTCAGCAGAGAGCTTGGTCCCATGACCTAATGCTGCGCGTTAGCCAGCGTAGCCACTACTGTCGGTGTACAATGCTCTTTCATTATTAAAGCGAAAACGAATGATTTTGGGACATATGTATATATGAACTTTTTTTTCTTGTTTTTGTGTAAGGAACCAATCCCCAAAGTTTGTAAAAGTATTTCTGAAACACCCTGTATACAAATTCACAGAGCAATTAATCTGTGAAAGGATTAAAAGAACAAACGGTTGATCTGCTCGTGAATGCTGCTGTTTCTTCCTACAGAAATGTTTTACTGAAAGTGTTGACATATTGTAAACCAGTTAGCACACCAAGAAAGTTAATCTTTTTCCAATAATTACTACCCGTATCGGCTGTTGGAATCGATAGTGTTATGGATATGAGGGGTTGTTATTTGTTAAGATCAACATTTCGAAATATCACAGCTCTTGATTTTCTTGGAGTTTCCAGACAACTAATGATATATTTGTGTTCTGTATATGAAAATGTCCTCGTTATCAGCCATTAAAATAGTTAAGATTTGCCTTTGATACTAAAAATTGTTTCAGGGTGAGTAAATTGCTAGTTCAAGGCTGCCCAACGCTGGCGGCAAGGAGGAACGCGCCTGTTTGCAGTTAGCCCAGCTGGTTGTGCTGTAACAAGCAAGGCCAGATGTAATAATAATGTTATTGGTTTTACGTCCCTTTTAACTACAGTGGCTTTTAGAGACGCCGGGGTGCCGGAATTTTTCCCCGAAGGGGATCTTTAACGTGCCAGTAAATATACTGACACGGCTCCCTCGCATTTGCGCACCCTCAAATGCCAGCTGACTGCGCCAGGTTTCGAACCTGCAACCTTGGACTCAGCAAGCGAGAACGTTACCCCTGAGCCACGCAGCCAGACGCAAGGCCAGAAAAGCGGTCCGAGCTGGCCTGGCTAACTGCAAAGACGCTCTAACAGGACACTCGCCAGTAGAAACACAGAACATAGAACAACCTAGAATTTAGAAAATACAGTGAAACCTCTATTAAGAGACCAGTGACGGTTCCATGTAAAACTGATCTTTTAGAGGGGTGGTCTCTTAATAGGGGTAGGCATTAAAAATGATTTTATACTGCATTGTTAATAAAGTACAGTTGGAACACACAGGCCTACTTGATTACAATTTATCTGCATTGGTTCACATTTAGTACAAATTAATTACAATTATTTATTTTCTGAGGTCTGTCATTTAAAAAAGTCACGAATTGATCTCTGTTTCAGATTAGCACATCTTTTTTTTTTAACAATTTAACTTTCTAGAATATCTCTGAGAGTTCGAAAGTCCATTAATTTGTTATGGGTTCGAACAATCTTCTAGGAGAGCCGTGTATTGTATTTTTATACACTTTTTCTAATGTCATTGTATGCTGATGCAGTTCTGTGCCAACAGAACCATTGTTTACATCATGTCCAATGGGATGGCAGACGAGAAGTGGTCTTTTGAAAGAGGTCAGACTGAGAAAATGCCTGGTCTTTGGTCGGGGAGAGGGGTGGTCCTTAAATGAAAATCCACAGCCTGCTTCCAGTCTCCGACCGGGTCAGGAATGGAATGAATGAAGCCCCCATCTAGCGGCGAGGATATGAACTGTGCCGGCTGCCGAGGCCTGACGCACTCCTCTGGGGCAATGATTAAATGAATGACAAATGAAATGAAATGATAGTGGAGAGTGTTGCTGGAATGAACTTGTGACAGGGAAAACCGGAGTACCCGGAGAAAAACCTGTCTGCCTCCGCTTTGTCCAGCACAAATCTCACATGGAGTGACCGGGATTTGAACCACAGACCCAGCGGTGAGAGGCTGGCGTGCTGCCGCCTAAGCCACGGAGGCTCTGGTCCTTAAATAGAAGTAACAAATACATTGACCTTATGAGGTTTTAAATCGGCTCCAAGAAATATCGGTCTTTAAGAGGGGTGGTCTTTTAATAGGGGTGGTCTTTTAGAGAGGTTTCACTGTATGTCAGACGCTTGGCTTTAATATTCTTATTTGGTCTATGATTAGATTTAAGTCACAATAATGCAAATGAATGAAAATCCACAGCCTTCTACCAGTCTCCGACCGGGTCAGGAATGGAATGAATGAAGCCCCCATCTAGCGGCGAGGATATGAATGTGCCGGCTGCCGAGGCCTGACGCACTCCTCTGGGGCAATGATTAAATGAATGTCAGATGAAATGAAATGATAGTGGAGAGTGTTTCTGGAATGAAATTTTGACAGGGAAAACCGGAGTACCCGGAGAAAAACCAATAATGCAAATATGAACAGCAAATTTTAATATATTTGTCAATTTCCAGGTTGGTTTGGTTCCTCAGCGTGAACGCGGTCATGTAGCCCCGTGTACTCTGGGTGTGCGTAGAATCTGTCTGATAACCGGTGTTAATTGTGAAGGCTATATTAGTGTGTGTTATCTGTAATACAGGTAAGGACTGCAGATGATCAATTTCAAGCAGGGCTGGCATGCGAAACGAAATGTATTATCAATTTAATTTAGCGTCGCGAAATGAAATTGTTCAATGGAATAACATTTCGCTCCTGGCGCGAAATGATATTCGTTGCAGTCTTTTAATTTCGCTCCTGGCGCGAAATTAAATTCATTACGGACTTTTAATTTAGCTCCCGGCGCTAAATGAAATTCGTTACAGACTTTTAATTTCGCTCCTGGCGCGAAATTAAATTCATTACAGACTTTTAATTTCGCTTCTGACGCGAAATAAAATTCGTTCCAGACTTTTAATTTCGCTCCTGCCGCGAAATAAAATTTGTTAACGACCATCAGTTTCGTTCCCGGTATTTTATCCCCCCCCCCCCCCCCCCCCCGGCCTGAAATTAAAATGCATGGAACATTTCATTTTGTGTCTGAAATGAAATCTGTTTCTTTTCTTCCCCGAAAGCCTTATTTGCTCCCGCGTCCTACACCTAGCCACCATCTACATTCATCCCTACCACCCCATCCCCAAAGACTTCATTACCCACGTGTTTGAAATCTTCCCCCATTTCATTCTAATGGCCGACCTCAACCTACATTCCCGTTCGGCCCTAGAATTTCATAGCCTTGACATCTACCTACGTCACATCGACGCCACCCTCGTCCTTTTCCCAGAATCTACCCGTTCTTCCTCCAATACCACCCCGACGCAGTCATTGCTCATAACTCCCTCCTCCATCTGTTTGATGTGTCTGTCTTGCCCCTCAAAGGAGGTGATCATGCCCCCCATTTTACCTTATTTTATTTTATTTTATTTTATTTTGCTTTGCTTTATTTTGTTTTGTTAATTTCATTTTGTTTTACTTTATTTCGTTTTATTTTGTTTCAAATTGTCTTGTTTTTTTGGTTTTGTTTTATTTTGTTTTGTTTATTTTGTTTTATTTTTATTTCCCAGAAAACAAATACAAAACCAAAAACACAAAACACGAAGCAAAATGCAAAATTCAAACACATAAGCAAAAGCAGAATAAAAAAGAAACGCAAAACAAAAAGCAACATTCAAAAACAGCAAAAGCAGAAAACAAACACAAAACCAAACAAAAAAGACGAAGCAAAAAGCAAAAGCAGAACCCAAAAAACAAAAGCAAAAGCAGAAGACATGGAACATAAAGCAAAACGAAAAATTCAAAAAAGCAAAAGCAGAAAACGAACATAAAACAAAAACGAAAAAGACGAAGCAAAGTTCAAAAACAAAAGCAAAAGCAGAAAACAAATAACATAAAGCAAAATTTTAAAAATCAAAAGCAGAAAACATACACAAAACCAAGAAAGAAAAGCCTAAAGTAAAATTCAAAAGCAAAAGCACAAATCAAACACAAAACCAAAAACACAAACCAAAAGTAGAAAACAACAAACACAAAAGATACACGAGGCAAAGTCCAGAGAAACGTTTCTCATGAAAATGATCCTTATTCACAAGTGGATTAAACGAGTTTTGTAACTTGACGACTCATTTGCATTTGACTGTTGGCACAGGCTATAGTAAAATGTGGTTTTTCACCGATATCTCAGTCCCACTCATGGCTGTGATTATATGGAAGCTACTGAGGTATGGGTGGTGCTTAGTAATGACATTCAGGGCACAGTCAGTGCCTGTGAATGCTGTGAAGGGTTCTATTCATAGGGTTAGTACTGCTGTTCTGACTCAGTGAGGAAAGCAATAGCAAACTACCTCAGGCCTCATCTTGCCTAGTACGCCTCACTATAGCGCTGCCTTGAGTTTTTGTGGGTATCTACCCACATAACCTACCGCGGTAGTTTTTGAGGATCCAACCAACCTTCGGGCTGACTACCTGACAGACAGACGTCAGGACTTTGAACATCGTACAGAACATTATTTAACTCTCGAAACAAATATACTGTTTTTTAATTTCAACAACGAAATTAAATGTTTCATGTATTTTAAATACACGTCAGAGAGCGAAACTTAATAACGTTTGGGAATTTTATTTCGCCTCGGGAGTGAAATTAAAAGGCTGTAACGAATTTTATTTCGCGCCGGGAGCGAAATTATAAGTCTGGAACTAAATTATTTTCGTGCCGGGAGCGAAATTAAAAGTGTGGAACGAAATTAATTTCGCGCCGGGAGCGAAATTAAAAGTCTGGAACGAAATTAATTTCGCGCCGGGAGTGAAATTAAAAGTGTGGAACGAAATTAATTTCGCGCCGGGAGCGAAATTATAAGTCTGGAACTAAATTAATTTCGCGCCGGGAGCGAAATTAAAAGCCTGGAACGAAATTAATTTCGCTTAGAATTAAGTTTCGCTTTGATTTAATTACGCGCCGGCAATCATTATAATTTCGCTCCCGAATATTGCGCTCACGGCGAAATTAAATTATTTTCATCCCCACAGCCATGAATTTAATTCCGCATGCCAGCCCTGATTTCAAGTAGTTCCTACTTTTGCTACCAAATGCTACCATCAACGACACCTATCTAGGAACCTGGCTACTAGATGGCACCACAACCGGAATCTGGCGGCGAACATTGGAACTTAATAGAGTGTTAATCAAATCTAACACACAAATTTAGTTTCACACAATATTGTAGTTAGTGGAAGGTTTTTTTAAATCCCATAAATCGCCGGCTTTACTTTCCCTCCACAGGAAGGCATACTGAGGGATTTTTAACGCTCTTAAAAATCTGACGACTTCGACTTGGTTTGCACCCGTGATTTTGGGCATAGAATCACAGCATGCTATCAACTACGCCACCGAAGTCGCCGGTTGCCAGTTTACAGCGGAATATTTCTTAAACCAGAAGCAGAGCACTTGATTATGTGCCCACACACATTAAACTAGCTATTGCCCACGGTGTCGCACTTGTGGAATTTGTATTCTGTGACATTCAAAGAAATTGTATATATATACATGTATATATATTTTAGTTTTCCGAGGGAAACCGTGGGAAAATCTTCAAAATACAGATTGCAAGCTTCCGGACTTACAACTGTGCAGGATTCTTACCTACCAAAAACCCACAAACCCTATACTGTGCCCTTTTAGCAAGAAATATGCAAATCACAGTATGCCAGCAATGCTCAAATCGGGATTTTCGGGGTTATGGTATGTTCTCCCACTCTGTGACTTACACATTTTGGATTAAATAGAGGATACACTTCCAAAAATGAAAACAAAATCAAATCCTATTATAAAACATTTAATTTACCAAATATATGGCGCTACAAACAAAATAAACAAATAAACTACTGACCAATCCTTCTAACTTGTTCAAAGTGAACAAGGAATACATGAAATCAAACAAATATTATATTAAAATACATGGTTTCCTTCAAACCAACAAACTTATAATTCTTTTCACTTCCATAAAGTATCCCTTTTAAAGTTCATCACAATCACGAGCTCCAATGGCTCAATACTTTCCACTATAAACTGTGTTATTCTTTTACACACCTCAATATCTATTTTATGAGTTTTTTATAATCAAAACAATATATAATTTTATTCAAGTAATTGTTACTCCTTTACTTAAATTTTTGGGCATTCCACAATGTTCTCATGTTACCACCTCTCTCAAGTTAACAAATTCACTACAGTGATCGGGAAAAATACTTGTGCACTCCCGAGTTATAGAAGACTACTTGAACAAAGTCAAAAATTATGATCACTCCCGAAATTTAATTGTCTTCATTGAACTCGTGAAATCCTACATTCATATACCATTACATTAGGGATTTATATTTATTATTATTTGTCTTAAAAGACCATCATCTCATAAGAAAGAAAACGATCTGAACTTGCAAGCGGTAAATTTTCTCTACAAGAACCTCGGTTCGAATCCCGGGTCATTAACAAACTCTAAACACTCATGGTTTATTATTACTTCAAATAGACGGTTCCCCTGACCTACCATACTTTCAATAGCGAGGGGTTAGACCGTGACACTCGACTTGATTTATTGCCCGGGAGAGAGACCCTCAGTATCGCCCACACAGACGGCTACCCTCATGCTTTAAAACAGCTATTTCTCCAACACAGTTCTCTGAACAGACCTGGCGTTTCTTTCATTCATTTTTTCAACATTATTTAGGTTCATAGACCACTTTCGTAACCTTGGCATTTATTAATTATGAAGTGTCATCATCGATGGGTAAGAATAATTCAATACAACAACAATATTTAAAGGCTTCAACAACTAGACGAGTCTGGGTTCGACTCTCTCAACTGCCTCGGGAACCAATCCCATACTGGAGGACTTATCAACAAATTAGCGGCTTAGGGCGACCTCGGTCTGATCTGCGCTCATCAATACAATAAATTCGCACCCATTATTCAATACAATATAACACACATGGCCTCGGGAACCAATCCCATACTGGAGGACTAATTATAGCTCAATAACCGCAATCAACTGTCCCTCACAATTAATTTACCAAGTATATTTAGATTCAACGCCTTCCTAGCGTGACAATTTACTTTTACTGCGCGACAATGCGATATACGTTACTTTAAGGCCTAGCGTCTTCCAGAGAACTGATAAATTCAAAATCAACATTTGGTCTACATCTCAATTTTTTTTATATTAATCCTCTCCCGTGACAATAATCGCTATACTTTAAGAACATGTATTCATACCATGTCTTTATTCCTTTACAAAAAGCTCAAAAGCTATTACTTTCATATAATTCAACTTAATCTTCATTTACCTAGTTATTATTATTATTATTATTATTATTATTATTACGCTTGCTTTTTTAACATTTATCAAATACGCTGATATTTTATTTCATACATTTCCTCTAAAGGATTTATTCATTTCACATAATTATTTTATAATTTCTCAATTTTTCTGTTCAGATCGCGCTCTTATTCTGTTATTTGTTATTCAAAAACATCCCTATTTCTCAAACTCAGGTGGATTGTACACAAATATTCCCCCAACACATAACATAATGAAAATAGCTACTTACATGCTCAGACGGTCCAATACCGTGCTTTCCAACGATGTTTCATTTTTGCCCACTATTAGTGATCACACCATCGTGCTCAAATTCATTTCATACACTGACATATCATGACACACATATACTTTATATACTTTAAACACTGGTAACATTTTAAAATACACTTCGGTATTCTTCTATTACACACAATAAAATCACTGAAAAATTACTATCTAACACACATTTTATATATTTACACTACACTAATTCTAATCACTGAGGCTTTGATTAAGCCTTGCACACGTGATTTTTGCTTTCCCCGTCTCCAAGGGTGAAACTAGTAGATGTCGGCTTCCTATCTGACCAGAATATGAAAGTCTCGAACACACTACCCCTCCCTGGAATGGTACTTCTTCAAATCCGGTTTCCTGATGATCGGCTATTATTATTATTAGCTCGAACTGCTTCTTTCTAGACCCTATTAGTTGTCTAGTGAAAGTCTGTCTTGTTCACGGTCTCCCAGATAATCTATCGGTGACCTATTATTTTCTCGCATCTAATACTCCTCGTAACTTAGTGTTTTTTTATAGTTCGTTTGTTTCCTTGAAACAATGTCTCGAATTTAATTCTCCCTTCTGATTATTCTGTTCTCGAATTCCTATCTTTTCAGAATACTATGCGAACCTTATTCTGTCCGACCCTGATCGGGTTCATTAAAGAGGATAGAATGTTTATCTCGCTGTTATGGTACTTCAAAACGTTACGATACTTTCGGTCGTTTAATTGAACTGTATTTTGAAGACCTATCGCCTGTTTTGTAAGTTCGCAGCCTGCTTTGACTGTAATTACTGAACTTTTCACTGTAAGATTGATACTGGCGGAACTAGATCCTGTATTTAGGATTTTCCTAATTCTCCACACGGCGATACTTTGATTATACTTATCGTACTCTGATGCTTCATCGTGCAGCGTCTCGGCGCTCACGGAACTGGATGATTGGTGAAACAGTACAACCCGCCTCGGCAGTCGTTCAAGACTGAATATGGTGATGCTCCAACGTCACGCCCCCCTGGGCTGACTGATACTGCATGATTAGCCTGGGCCTGCCAGGGCTTTTATACAAATCGGCGACAAAAAGTCTACGTCTTTTTCGGAACCAACTTTTGAAGTAATGGTCGCACACTTTTAAAACTTATATCTCTGGACAGCTCGTTTTCTAAACGTAAAATGACCTCTCTGCACATGAAAATCGATCGTGCAGTTCTGAGATATTAAATAAAATTTAGTCTTCAGCTGTGTGGGTGTTACAGTTGATTTTTAATTCCCCACTCCTCGGGTCTCGGGGAACCCCCAATGACGTATGACCACGTCGGCACTTATTTCCTGGGCCTTTATTATAACATCTTTCTCCACACAAAAATCTCTATTCCGAAATGATTCACAATGCTGTATTTCTTTAGTTAATTTTATTCTTGCAAATGGGTTAAATTTAATTATTCTTCTTCTGGCCCAGCTGCGCGGTTGCCATTTTCCTGCAACGTAAGTGCAATTTCCGAAACACGCTCTTTGTCACTCGCTCGGAAAGTTCCACTCGTTCTATTTATATTCGTGACTGGCTCCTTATCGATGCGTCAGGCATGATCTCATTTCCTGGCCACCTGGCTTCAGTTTATTTCACAACGTTATGCTAGCCTTCTTGTATAAAATCTTTCTATGTTCCTCTGAAGACTGTATATTTCCTTCCTTTTACAAAAATACATGGATTCGACCCCTTGAACCAATGGTACATGGGTTCAATACTTGGCTTAAGGCCACCCCGGAACTGCCTGTTCAGCCTTACTTCAGGGTGGAGCTACTGTTACGACCAGAGGTCTCAGTCAATTTCATTAAACGTGATGATAATGAAATTACTTATCATCATCATCTTCACTGTCTTCAGCAACCAATCTCCTCGGTTCCTCTCCTTTTTTGTTTTCAGCAGCTCAGAGATATAGACAGCAATCTGTGCCCAACTTTCTCTGCTGCTGAGCATTTTATCCACCACATTGTCTGGTGTAATGACTCCAACTTTTGTCTCCAGAAGCCTTCGAAGATTTCTCCACCTCAAGCATGCAAAGAACGTGTGCTGAACGTCATCTCATTGATCATCACAATAACGGCACCGTGAACTTGGCGAAATTCCCATTCGATGGAGGTATTTACCATAATAACCATGGCCAGAGAGAAACATGGTAATGTAATAATTGTATAATAATAATAATAATAATAATAATAATATATATTTTTTTTAGGGGAAGAAATACATTTACGCACAGAGTGTCGGGCTCCTGCTCCTGAGTAGTAGACTACTGACTAAAACTCCCGCGTTACTTCTGAACACTAGCCTGGAACCGTTTTTGACATTACATCAGGCTAGAGTCATTTTATATTTGCCCGTAGGGCACTCTTCCGTGATGAATCATCTTCAGTGGCGATCCAGATCCGTCTTCTTTCTTCGGAGGATATCTTCAACAAAACTTGCTATCAGTTTCCAATTTTCCTCATTTTGTAGCATCACAGCAACAATATTGTCCGGGGATATCTCTACATCAATGTGATCTTGAAGAGACTGCCTATTTTGGACCCACCGTCCACAAGAGAAGAAGGTGTGATTAGCATTATCTAATTCGTTGATACAGTAGATGCAATCTGATGAATCCACCTTCCCCATCTTCTTAAGATAGGAACAGAAGTAGGCTACCCATGGCCAGTCAAGAACTGAGTGAGATAGTAACCAACTTCACCATGTTTCCTCTCTGTCCAAACCTGCACCTGAGGGATCATTCTCTTAGTATAATAATAATAATAATAATAATAATAATAATAATAATAATAATAATAATAATAATAATAATAATAATAATAATACGTTTCACTTGTACTCATGAGCATCTTGCCCGCTGCTACACAGATTTCATCCAAAATCCACAGCTTATCCCCTCTTACTTGATGCGAGGTAAAACATACCTACTGCCAAAAGGTGATAGAACCAATGATCCTTCCAAATATCGACCTATCACCTGTCTGTGCACCCTGTATAAGATATTTACATCTTGCATTGCACGTAAGATTTGTGAACACATAAATCATAATAACATCCTGGCTGAAGAGCAGAAGGGGTGCATGAAGAAGTCTCAAGGTTGCAAAGAGCAACTGGTAATCGATGCAGTTACTATGGAACAAGCAGGAATGATGATGCGTAACCTCTACATGACCTTTATTGATTACAAGAAAGCTTTTGATTCAGTGCCACATTCCTGGTTAATCCAAACCCTGAAGATATATGAAGTTGATCCTGCCATCATTATAAGTCTGCAACATATGATGTCCCATTGGGGGACCAATTTATTAATGTCTAATTGAGACACATGTATGGAATCAGGATTTATTCAAATCAAAAGAGGTATCTTTCAGGGTGATAGCTTGAGCCCTCTATGGTTCTGTTTGGGGCTCAATCCACTATCATCATTGCTGAACAATGCAAAGTGTGGTTTTCCAATTAAGCACCATGGTATAGTCAAATACAAAATTTCTCATTTGATGTACATGGATGACATTAAACTATATGCATCCTCTGAGAGACACATCGACAATCTAATTGTAATTACTGCTTCATTTTCTTCTGATATTGGAATGTCCTTCGGATTAGATAAGTGTCGCACCCTCACCATTCGGCGTGGAAAATTAGAGGCCCGAGCATTTCAACTTGATGACGGTTGTTTCATAAAGCCTATGGAAGGTAATGAGACCTACAAATATCTTGGTCTCCTGCAATCTAACCGAATTGATCATAAAGGTATTAAAGATAGAACCGTAGCTATCTGCAATCAACGCCTTAACAAGATTTTAAAATCAAAGTTGAATGGAAAGAACACCTTTAAGGCTATTAATACTTATGCTATTCCTGCTCTGACATATACTTTCGGTATTATCAAATGGACGCAGACTGACTTGGAGAACATCCTAATTAGGACACGCACCATCTTAACAAAACACAGATGTCTCCACCCTAAGTCAGCTGTTGAGCGATTGACAATCCCGCGTCAAAGAGGTGGACGAGGGCTCACGGACATTATCCAATGGCATGCAAGGCAAGTGAGGAACCTTCAGAGATATTTTCTGGGAAGACATGACTCTCCCATACATCAAGCCGCTGTGAAGGCAGATGACAAGTGCACACCGCTGGATCTTTTCACGTAAGGGATATACAGTTAGCCACTGATGAGGAATGTTCAGCCATCAAGCTTCAGCAGTGGACGCAGAAAGCTCTGCACGGTCGTCATCCGTATTGTTACGTGCCACCCCCCTAGTGGCACTTTTTGTTAACTGGATTACGGTGGGTTGAAGAGCACAAACACAGGTTGTTCCATTAAATAATTAACTTTATTGCGGCCAGAAAGATACAGCCACTCATCAGCAAATGCAAACAATTATTACCTTACTCCAGTTTCCTCAAGTCGAGAATACTTCCCCTTTCACTTGTCAACAGACCACCGTTAATCCCTCGTAATGAGGTGGCCCCGTACGCTGGATGGAAATAGCTGCACTAGGTCTGTCATTCACTGTTTTGCAACTCACCACAATGACCTCTCTTCGCACTAAGTAAGCACACTCGCTCAAAACACAGGCAGTCCCCTGTATGTTTCTCACTTCCCCGCTCCACTAGGGGTTACGCAAGTCACCACACTTCTGTCGCTCAGGATAATCGCTCACACTAGCTCGTAAACACAACAACAACCACTGCTTGACAGGTCGCACTTATATAGCAGGCCGGTGACTCAATAAATGCTTCTAGATCCATCCAGGGTTCACGGCTTCTCGAGGTTTCCATCGCTGGTCCAGTCACGAATATTCTGGACTATCCCTTTGTCCTAGTAGCCCTGTTGCATAAGGCGCACGCAATACAGGAGGCAGGGCACAGCCCAGCCCTGGGGCAGTTGTGACTCATGCGGCGAGCGATGACACAAACTCACAGCCGTAACACCATCCCCTTCCTAAAAAGGATGATCGTCCCGATCAATCATTGGTCCGTCTGTGTCCCTCCGTAGGCTGCCAGGCGATCTCGATGCACGATCTTCATCTTCGCCCTCGGGCCCCGCTGGATCCTGTAGAGGACATCGTTGATCCGTTTCACGACTCGGTACGGGCCCTCCCAGGACTTCTGAAGTTTGGGTGACAGGCCTTTCTTCCGTAATGGGTTGAAGAGCCAGACCAGGTAGTCCTCGTGGAATCCGCCGGCATCCGTCTGCTGGTCGTATCGGGTCTTCATTTGGTCGGTCTCGATCCGCAGTTTCCTCCCCGCGAACGCGTGCACGTCCTCCAGTTGGTCGACCAGTTCTTGACAATACTGGCTTACCGGGATCGGATCATTCCCAGGTCGGCCGAAGGCAAGATCGACAAGTAGGCGGAGCTCCCTCCCAAACATGGCCCGGGCTGGTGTGCACCCGGTGGCTTCATGCACGGCGGCGTGGTAGGCCAGGAGTAATAGTGGAAGATGTTTGTCCCAATCCCTCTGGTGCTCGCTGACGACTATTCGGAGATGGTTCTCGATGGTGCGATTGAATCGCTCTACCATCCCGTCGGACTGAGGGTGTAGCGGCGTTGTCCTTGTCTTCCGGATTCCCAGCAGCTGGCATAGGTTCTGGAACACCTGCGTCTCGAAGTTCCTCCCTTGGTCGGAGTGCAGCTCCAGGGGTCCTCCGTACCGGCTGACGAATTCCTTCACCAGGGTCTCTGCAATCGTCGCGGCTTCTTGGTTAGAGAGCGCATACGCCTCCGGCCATTTGGTAAAGTAGTCGCTGACGACTAATATGTAGCGGTTCCCTGCCTCGCTTAACGGGAATGTCCCAGCAACATCGATGGCCACTCTCTCCATGGGGCCGCCCACGTTGTAGGTCTTCAGTGGACCCCGTCGTCTTCGTCCTGGGCCCTTGCTGGCTGCGCAATCGTGGCACCTCGCGCAGTGGTTCTCCACGTCTGTTCGGCATCCGATCCAGTAGAACCGCTCTCTCAGCTTCTCCAGGGTCTTCTTTATCCCTAGGTGTCCACCAGATGATCCTCCATGAACTTCCTTCAGGACTTCCTCCGTCATAGCCTTTGGAACGACGACTTGTTCCCGAGATGTCTTCCCGTCGGTGCTCTCCCAGGTACGGCAGATGAGGCCATCCCTTACAATCAGCGAGTCCCACTGCGCCCAGTAGGACTTAAACTTTGGGCTGCAGTCACTCACAATGTTCCACCCGGGTCTGGGGACACAGGCCCTCTTCCATTCGGCTATCAGTCCCAGGTCATCATCTTCTGCTTGTGCCCGCGTGAAAGATTCGCGGCTCCAGCTCCCTTGAAGTTCCACGGTAGTCCTTCGGCACTGTATCCCGGTGTTCTCCTCCCTCCTAGCACAGAAGGTGCAGTCTTCGGGGCACGGTCTTCGTGACAGGGCGTCGGCGTTAGAATGCAGTTGGCCTGTCCTGTGCTGAATCTCAAATTTGTACTGTTGAAGCCTCTCTAACCACCGCTCGAGTTGACCCTCGGGCTGCTTGAAGTTCAGGAGCCACCGCAGGGATGCATGGTCGGTCCTGATGAGAAATTCTTGCCCGTACAGGTACTTGTGGAAGTGTTCAATGGTCTTCACGATGGTGAGCAGCTCCTTCCTGGTGACGCAGTAGTTCCTTTCTGGCTTTGACAAGGCCTTGCTGAAGTAGGCCACTACTCTTTCCTCGCCGTCCACTACTTGCGACAGGATTCCCCCTATGCCAAAGTCGCTGGCATCGGTATCGACGACGAACCTTGTTCCAGGTCTGGGGTAGGCCAAAATAGGCGCGGTGCACAGAGCCTGCTTGAGTTGTTCGAAGGCACTGTGGCATTCTGCTGTCCACGTGAAGAGTTGGTCCTTCTCAGTCAGTCGATGTAAAGGTTTGGCGATGTCGGCGAATCCTCTCACGAAGCGACGGTAATAAGTGCAGAGTCCCAGGAAGCTTCGTAGTTGGGACTTGTCCTTCGGAACTGGCCACTCCCTCACAGCTGCGGTCTTCTCTGGGTCGGTGCGCACCCCTTCATCGGAGACGATATGCCCAAGGTACTGGACCCGCTTCTGGAAGAGCTGACACTTCTTGGGGCTCAACTTCAGCTGGGCAGCTCGTAGCTTCATCAAGATCTCCTTCAGGTGCAGTAGTGCTCCTCGAAGCTTTTTCCCAGAACGATGACGTCGTCTAGGTAGACCAGGCAGGTCTTCCAGTGTAGTCCCCTCAGAATGGACTCCATTAGCCTTTCGAAGGTCGCAGGGGCGTTGCACAGACCGAATGGCATGACGGTGAACTGCCAGAGCCCGCTGCCCACAGAGAACGCCGTTTTCTCGCGGTCCTTAGGGTGGACCTCCACCTGCCAGTAGCCACTCTTCAAATCCAAGGTGGAGAACCATCTTGATCCTGTTATGGTGTCACGCGTGTGGTCGATCCGCGGTAGAGGGTAGCTGTCCTTCTTCGTGACGTCGTTCACCCGCCTGTTGTCCACGCAGAACCTGGTGGAACCGTCCTTCTTCTTCACAAGCACGACCGGAGAACTCCAAGGACTATGTGATGGCTCGATCACCCCTTGATCCTTCATCTCTTCTACCATCCGGTCGACTTCGGCTTGCTTGGCGAGCGGGACACGTCGGAATGGGGCCCTAATCGGTGCGCTGTCCCCAACGTCGATTCTGTGCTGGACCAAGCTTGTCCTGCCGAAGTCTTTGCTCCCCACGGAGAAGACATCCTGGAATTCGCGTAGCAGGTCCTGAAGTTGGCGTGATTGCTCCTCGTCTAAATGGTCCTGGGATCCTTGGTACAGCTTCTGTAGTTCTTCTGGCAGTGTGCGTCTTCTTCGTTTGTGCGTCTGCAGGTGTCCGTCCATCGTGTCTGTGATGCGGGCAATCCAGGTAACGGGCTCGCAGACTCCTAGGTTGGTGTCCCGGTGAAGCGTAATGTCGTAGTCGTTCAGGTTGGACAGGCGGACGTACGGCCGAGACGTCGTGTTGATGAGAGTCTTGGCAACTAGCAATCCTTTTGTCTGGATGTCCTCATATTTTGGCTCGATGACAGCCGCCACTCCCTCAGCAGTTCCGTCGACAATTACGGCAGCGCTGACCTCCGTCCTGGCGGGAACGATGACGTCTTCTCTCAGCCTTACTCGTCGTGCGGTGATGGACTCGTGC
Organism: Meconema thalassinum; assembly: GCA_946902985.2. Classification (NCBI taxonomy): domain Eukaryota; kingdom Metazoa; phylum Arthropoda; class Insecta; order Orthoptera; family Tettigoniidae; genus Meconema; species Meconema thalassinum. Next base: position 168,531,799 of record OX336391.1, read on the forward strand.
ACATGTTGCAAAGCAAGTTCCTCACCTCAGAAGTGCAGAGTTTTGGTACTCAGATCCAAGATGATGTTGTTCTGGTCCAGGAAGTCCAGTCCGATGATCACTTCATTTGATACGTCAGCCACAAGCACTGGATGCTTTATCGCCCGTCGACCAATGACGAACTCCAGTGATGCTTCGCCATGTACCGGTGCGATCTCTCCGGTCGCGGTTATTAGCTGGAGGTTCCTTTGTGTGGGTTGCACTCTCCACTTCGGGATCACGGTGGGACTGACGATGGTCCTCGATGCTCCCGTGTCGATTAGCATGGGCCAGCTCTCTCCGTTGACGACTCCGTCGACCATCAGGCTGCTATTATCCCTCCGTAACTGCGTCACACGGACTTGGACTGCCGGGGCTTGACGACTGTCACAAGCCAACCTTTGTCCCCCTAGGCTGGCTGATACTTGCTTTCCTGGGCCGCGCGGTTTCCCTACGACTGACTGTCCCGACGGAAACCCTTGGCGGCGGCGATCACCGCAGTCCTTGCTCAGGTGGCCTCTCTTACGGCAGGTCCAGCAGGTCGGTAGTCCTCTTCCGGGCCGCCTCTCCGGATGTCCTTCGGCTACGTTTTTGTTGGTGGTACTGCGATTCTTGAAGAAACGGTTTAGCGCCTCCATCAATTCGTCGGCCAGGGGCTTGGTGTCGTTGGTTTTTACTGGTTCGTCGACGTCCACTAGACGCACCCGCGCGCGCATTCTAGATACCTGTTTTGCCGTCTTGAACTCAAGTGCGTGGCTCAGCGCATCTGTCAGGGTCTTATTGCGCGCGAGTCGCAGCGCCTGTTGAGTGTCCGAGTCCCGTAGCCCGTCGGTGAAAGTCTGCGTCGGTATCTGCTCCAGAAAGTCGGCCGGCGCTGTTGGGTAGACGAGCCTTACGAGACGTGCGATGTCCATCTCGAACTCCTGCAGGGTTTCCGCGTTCTTTTCTACCCGGGTCCGGAGCTGCATCTGGTAGGCCTGCTGAAGATGGCTATCTCTATATCTGGATTCCATATGGGCGATCAGTGAAGCGTAGTCCTGGGATCCAGTCGGGATGGCCTGAAGGACGTTAAGGGCGTCACCTCTCAGCGCTACAATGAGAGCTGTAGCCTTTTCTGTGTTGTTCCAGTTATTTATGGAACAGGCCGCCTCGAACTGACGTAAGTAGGTGCTCCACGGGACCTTTCCGTCGAAGGTTGGGGGCGTCACTCTGCTATGTCCCGTTCCTGATATTCCCGGTGTAACGGTGGGCGGGCGTTGGCGCAGCTCGGCAACTTCCTCTCGTAGAGCGTTGAATTTCTCCTCCACCCCCATCAGCGGGCGTTGGCACAGCTCGGCAACTTCCACTTGTAAGGCGTTGAATTTCTCCTCCACCCCCATCAGCGGTCGTTGGCACAGCTCGGCAACTTCCACTTGCAAGGCGTTGAATTTCTCCTCCACCCCCGTCAGCGGGCGTTGGCGCAGCTCGGCAACCTCCACTTGTAAGGCGTTGAATTTCTCCTCCACCCCCATCAGCGGTCGTTGGCACAGCTCGGCAACTTCCACTTGCAAGGCGTTGAATTTCTCCTCCACCCCCGTCAGCGGGCGTTGGCGCAGCTCGGCAACCTCCACTTGTAAGGCGTTGAATTTCTCCTCCACCCCCATCAGCGGGCGTTGGCGCAGCTCGGCAACTTCCTCTCGTAGAGTGTTGAATTTCTCCTCCACCCCCATCAGCGGTCGTTGGCACAGCTCGGCAACTTCCACTTGTAAGGCGTTGAATTTCTCCTCCACCCCCATCAGCGGTCGTTGGCGCAGCTCGGCAACTTCCACTTGTAAGGCGTCGAACTTCTTTTCCACTGCTGCGACTTCCTCACGTAGGCCCTGTTCTAATTTCCTTTGGCTCTCCTCTAATTTCGTCAGCAGACACTCTTCCAGATTTTTCTGGCCATCCAGAAATTTGGCGGTTAGGTCCTCTGCTAGCTTATTCTGACCTTCTTCTAATTTGGAAGTTAGGTCCCTGGCTAAACTTTTTTGGCTGTCTTCCATCTTCTTCAGGTCCTCCGCTAACTTATTTTGACCGTCTTCCATCTTCTTCTGGTTGTCTTCTAATTTGGCAGTTAGCTCCTTGGTTAAATTCTTCTGGCCGTCTTCTATGCCATTTAACTTTTCTAGCAATTCTGCCAATTGCGCCTCCATTTTAGTTGTTTGCCTTGTAAAGGGCATGCACTCACAGGAAAATTAGAGAAAATGACCTGCTCGGGTTTTGAAACCAGGACCGTCAGGTGTTGTGCTTGAGTTCGTAATCCGGCTTCTGACACCAGTTGTTACGTGCCACCCCCCTAGTGGCACTTTGTGTTAACTGGATTACGGTGGGTTGAAGAGCACAAACACAGGTTGTTCCTTTAAATAATGAACTTTATTGCGGCCAGAAAGATACAGCCACTCATCAGCAAATGCAAACAATTATTACCCTACTCCAGTTTCCTCAAGTCGAGAATACTTCCCCTTTCACTTGTCAACAGACCACAGTTAATCCCTCGTAATGAGGTGGCCCCGTACGCTGGATGGAAATAGCTGCACTAGGTCTGTCATTCACTGTTTTGCAACTCACCACAATGACCTCTCTTCGCACTAAGTAAGCACACTCGTTCAAAACACAGGCAGTCCCCTGTATGTTTCTCACTTCCCCGCTCCACTAGGGGTTACGCAAGTCACCACACTTCTGTCGCTCAGGATAAACGCTCACACTAGCTCGTAAACACAACAACAACCACTGCTTGACAGGTCGCAGTTATATAGCAGGCCGGTGATTCAATAAATGCTTCTAGATCCATCCAGGGTTCACGGCTTCTCGAGGTTTCCATCGCTGGTCCAGTCACGAATATTCTGGACTATCCCTTTGTCCTAGTAGCCCTGTTGCATAAGGCGCACGCAATACAGGAGGCAGGGCACAGCCCAGCCCTGGGGCAGTTGTGACTCATGCGGCGAGCGATGACACAAACTCACAGCCGTAACAGTATGATCTCAACCAGAAACATGTCGACATTGATGCGTCGAACAGCTGGTTGACTCATGCGAACCTATTCACTGAGACTGAAGGATTCATGGTTGCAATCCAGGATCAAGTTATGGCTACCAAAAACTACCTGAAATATATAGTTAAGGCAAATATTCAGGATGATAAATGCTGAAGATGCCAACTAGAACCGGAAACAATTCAACATATCACAGGAGGCTGCCAAGCAATCTCCTGTACTGATTACATGAAAAGGCACAACCAAGTGGCCAAAATAATGCACCAACACCTTGCTCAAAAGCATTTATTATCTGATAATATTTTGCCTTACTATCAGTATGTTACTGACGCCGTTTTGGAAAATCCCAGTCACAAGTTGTTATGGGACCGATCAGTTATTACTGATAAAACCATACCAGCAAACCGACCAGATATCGTTCTTGTGGACAAGGTGCAGAAGAGAACCTTCCTAATTGATATTGCAGTGCCCAATTCCCATAATCTGCAACAAACCTGCTGTGATAAGATCACCAAATAACTGCCTTTGGCTGAGGAAATACGGCAAATGTGGAGACAGGAAAGTGTAGTGGTTCTGCCCATAGTAATTTCTTCAACCGGCATCATCCCCAAATTATTGGCTCGCAATCTACAAATATTGGGAATACATCCTGGTCTACATATCACCATGCAGAAGGCCGTCATCTTGGAGACCTGTTCCATTTTTCGCTCGTTTCTCAATGTGCCACCTTAAGAGAATTAGCCATACCGTCTTGCAAACAAGCCGACGATATGTTGATATGTCCCTTTTATGTGGTGAAATGAATGTAGAAATAATAATAATAATGTTCAATTAAGCCAATCAATTGAGGTTTCTCAGCTATTATATCGTGTTGCATATATGAGTTGTTGTTGTTGTTGATTCTTTAGGGGCTTTGCGACATCGTGGCCCTGTGTACTTGGGTTTGTGTAGTAGTTGTCTGATAACCTGTGTCACTGTGATGTCTGTACTAGTATGTGTACTTGTAATCAAGGTAGGATTCACGTAGAGAACGGCCGAGGCCTTAAATTAGGTACAATCCCGGCATGTGCCTGGAGTCGCAGTGGGAAACCTCGGAAAACCACTTGCAGGATGACTGAGGTAGGAATCGATCCCACCTCTTCGCTCGAGGCTGAGTGTAGGCCCTACCCCTTTCCAGTCCTCACATCAGAATTAAACTTCTTGGCAGAGCCGGGAATCGAACTTGGGCCTCAAGGGTGATATACAAGAAAGCTAGCCGCTACACCACTAGGTGGTAGCCTGCTAAGAATCTTCTGTAGTAATGCGACAATCTTGCTTGCATTGATCAGGTTTAGAACATGATAGATTACTATTGACTCGAATAGGACACGAACCCTCGGATTTCCATTCCGATGTTCTTTATAACAGAGCTACCTCGAGCAGATAGACTACTTTATTTCTGTCTGGCAAGTATACATTTACAGAAGGTGGCTACTGCTGCCATCCTAACAGCACCGAGTCGGTAAGGCTTATTCGAAGTTGTATGATCCTCGATCGTTTGAATACAAAATTAGATTTAACAGTTAGTGGGTCTTCTGGTTGGTTGGTTCCTAAGTTTAGGGGCTGCGACAACGCGTTCATGTAGCCCCGTGTACTTTGGGTGTGTGTAGAATGTGTCTGATAACCGGTGTTAATTGTGATGGCTGTATTATTGTGTGTTATCTGTGATTCTGGTAGAAGGACTGCAGACGATTTTTTTAAAGTAGCTCCTTCCTTTGCTACCAAATGCTACCGTCCATGACACATAGCTGCGGACGTGGCTACTAAATGCCATCGCAGTCAGAACTTGACGACGAACGTTGGAACTAGTATAGCGTTATAAAACTAACCTAAAATGTTAGCTTCCAGAAGTGTAGTTAGTGGAAGGTTCTTTTTCATGCCATAAATCTATGATATGGGACCGCCGGCTTTACTTCCCCTCCGAAGAAGACTTACTGAGGGATTTTAACGCTCTTAAAAAATCTGACGACTTCGGCCAGGTTTGAACCCGCGATCTTGGGCATGGAAAGTGGGTCTTCTGTACATGAAATGCAAGCCATCAAGTTAGTTAAATTTTCTGACGTGACCAGGAAGTAGGCCTACATGTACAACACGACCCAATAGCTAAAACACCGCATTTAGTGTTCAGAGAGCCATGGAAAATAACGTGGTTGTATTGTTGGGCTTCAATACAGACAGCTCAGTAACACAGAGAATCAGATAACAATTGCACAATATACAGATAATCTCGTAGTTCCTCGCCCCTAGGAAAGGGCAAGAGCATCATTATAGAGGTGTTTGTGAGATCAGCATCAATTACTGAGGTGTGGTAGGAATTTGACACAGGTTGAAGGCCTTTGTACTGTTGCCTATTTCTAGACAGCTATCATTTGAAGCACCACGAAGATCTGCGTGGGTATCCTCGTGACCTTAAGTTCACGATGAAAGTCTCCATGAAATTTGCACGCCCAGTACAATCCTTTCAAGGCATTAATCACCCCTCTGTGGCATTACCGTGCTTTCAGAATAGATGGTACTATAAGTACAAACACATTCAGCGTGTATCAAAAAGTAATTTCAGCCAACTGAGAGACATGGGTTTTTATCTCCAAATTTACTCCTTCAATTGAGGATTGCGTACTCGCAATCAGTCCGTAGAGGAGAGGCGGGTTGGTCCTAAAAGTGGTTTTCCGGTGGTCCCACTCCTACTCTAGGCAAATGCCAGGGTGGTTCCTATCTTAAGAACATCTGGCTCCTTCCCGATTCTCGCCTCAATTACATTTATAAATGCGTTGGGTTACAGCACTTATGTGAGGACGGGTGTTATCGTGAATCAGGAGAACTCGTTCTTAAGGAGTGTTTTCCTAGCTCAGCATTTTGTGCGGAGCGCACTGCGCACTGCGGACTTCTCTCCGCACATCCCGATGCGCTGCGTGGTAGTGTTTTCCTACCTCAGCAATGCACTGCGTCTATTTGAAGTTTTCATTTGTTTGAGAAGTGAGTGAATATGAGCTCTCGTCCTCTGAGCAAGAAAAAAAATAGCGTTATTGATGTTATTAGAAGAGGAAGAAGAGATCGAAGATGAAATTTACTTCATTGTTGGTCGTCTTTATAAAGAGCTGAAATCTGTCCGTGTACACATCTAGAGAGCAAGAAGGAGTGTTTAAACTTTTAATCCACAGACATTTGCTCGACGACGAAGTGAAGTTCAAATCTTACTTAGAGTTACTAGGTGTCAGTTTGAATACTTGCTTAGTTTGGAAGAAAATGATCTTGCAAGCGAGTCCTGCAACAGGAATAGAAGACCGATATCAGCGGTGGAGAAGCTGGCGTTTACATTGAGGTACGTTTGTAGAATTTATTTATTGGAAAATTTAAACAAGCTAATTTATTAGGTCTAACCTACGTCTAATCAATTAAATAAATTTGTCTGATTAAATTAAATTAATGTATCTTTGTATGAAAAATAGTTAATATAGCGTATCATTCTAGAAAATATTTCTTTATTTAATAAAAGTCGATAGTAAAATTTTTAAAAATATAAAATGGGTAAAAAATATAGTTTCTTTGGACAAAGTTCTTGAACTTAACTTAGAACTACTGTACACACTCAATTAGTTCTTTTTGAATTTTGTGGCAAAGAAAGAAATCTACAGTACACAAGAGAAAACTGCCCAAATACTCGTCTGTTGCGTAGCGCGGTCCGCACTTGACTGCTCTCAAAGGAGTCGTCCAGTTGCGCAGAGCGCACTGCGCAAGGCGCACTGCGCACCGCGGTCTGCGCATTTCGCAGTGCCCTCTGCACAAAATGCGGAGCTAGGAAAACCCAGCTTTAATTACCCTACAAAACTCGCTCTTGGTGAGGGAATCAATCGTCGTAACAGCCATTTATCAGTGTCACCTGCTGATAGCCTTTCAGGATTTGTTTGCCGGTGGTCGAGGTGGGAAAATATTTACAATACTGCAACTAAATAAGTGTGCACATTGTAAATATTTTCACCCATATTTTCAGACATTGATTTTATAGCCTAAGTGTAATGGATCTGATGATGATCGCTTGACGAACGAAACTAGTCATCCTTGTGCATTACCGGGTGAGTTAGCCGTGGTCGTTACGGCATGACTGCTGGCAGTCGCTCACATCCGGGAGGCGAGAAGGATCGAATCCCCCCGCCGGCAACCTTGAAGATGGTCTTCTGTGGTTTCCCATCTTCCTTCCAGGCAAATGCCGGGGTTGGTCCCTAACTATAGGCCACAGCCGCTACCTTCCAACTCCTCGTCCTTACATCCAACTTTCCTCCCCAACGGTACTTGTAGCTCACCCATTGGGTGTCCGTCTCGAAGCAGCTACAACACTGGCGAGCCGAACATGTCCTCGGACACTCCCGGCACTAAAAGCCATACGCTAAAAAAATAATAATAAAAAATATCCTTGTGCATTTATTAATCTCATTTTTTTAATAGGGAATGACCCATCGCATTTGTGTACAATCGTGTTGACCGACTGAAAAGCACCAAACGTTTGTATCAAAATAGGATCCCTGAAAATATTTTCTGGAAGGTACACTAATTGAGAGGACCTGCGCAGGGATATATCCATGTACCGTCAGGGGTATGCGAATCACAGTTTGAATAGCACTGGCTTATACCACGTGTCTGGTACCGGGCAGCTATACGGGCAGCTACACTGTCAGGTAATAGTAATTACTCAAATGCTTTCTGAACAGAATATTAACGAACAGAGTGAAAGTAGGCTGTCAAAATAAACACTTAGTTGATATGACAACAAAAGAAACTCGCAGCTTGAATTTTAATCAAGGATTTAAACGAGTCCGCGTCTCCTTCAGTATACATTATGAGCGCGTGACTAAAATAAGTGCGACTTGCGTGTTAAAATATCTGACTGAGCGAAGAGGGTGCTGGTGCAATACCCACCGTGTGTCTACAAGTAGAACAGGAGATACAAGAGGGTGTTCTTTTTAAATTTAAATGTAAAAGAATCCCTTTCGGCAATTGTTGTACACCTAATGTCTTCACGCCAGGAGATGGCAGTTCAACACGCTGTGAATGGTCAAGGGGGATCTATCAGTACGCATGCGCGGTCCGCCTATTCCAAACCTAAATATATCGGTTGGCAGTCGGTTGCTGCTACTTCCTGCATGATAATTTGTTAACGGGCTTCACGTGTGTGTGTATTGTTACCTTCCTTCCTACTGTCGATATTCTTACAAGCCTTTGCGTTTAGTTTTATCATTTTTATAATTTTAAATTGATCTTGTCGACTTCGTCGTTACGCTGGGGTCTGGCGTTACGTTACGGTGACGGGACGAAATGTACCCAGATGCACTGAGGTGTGTGACGTCATAGTACCGCTTGGTGCATGTGTTCCCCGACAATCTCTACTTCGTTAGTATAAGACAAAAATCCCCGATTCTTGGATGTCACGGGTAATCTCGAGAACCACTGGATGGATTTTAATGCGGTTTTCGCCATTCTGTAAAGGATATCTCGAGGAAAGATTCTGTAGAAAATAATTTATGTATGATCAAATGAAGCCAAGCAGTAACGATTTCAGTGAAAAAGTCGAAAACAAACTTGGCGTCCGTGCGCTTCTTAAGCTTACGCTGGGCAAACCGTTAAACATATCAATATACTATGAGCGTAAGAATTTGTCAGCATGAAAAGTTCTACAAAAAAGTCCGCGAGAGCATATCTCTATCTTCAATACATCGCCCACTATAAGTGTTTTTAGACTGGATGGAAGGGGCAAGTCTCCGCGCGCTTCACCTTGCTTTGCCCTTGGTTTCCACTTGCCGTTTGCGAGTAATTTGAAACAAGATAAGTAAGATAAGTATTATGCAGATCATTTTCTAACGTGTCCAAGAGTCTTTGGCTTCGAGTGAAGCGAGAAGCCTCCAGCCTTTCTAGCATTTTTCAGCATTTGTAGCATTTAAAATGATACAAAGTCTAGTCTTTCAGACTGACTGTCACTTTTCAACAGTGTGGCAGTATCAGGTACAGTATTGGAAACACTGACCAATTTATTGTTTTTGGAATGCGCGTTACGCAGTGAGCGGGAAGACAACTGCAGTTCAAACCCGACTGCCATCTCCTGGCGAGTTATCAGTACAAAAGTTCCACATGTTTAGCATACGAGAAGCCCCATTTTATAATTCCTAACAATTTTGCTCATCCCTTGGTGTAAGGGTGCGTCATATCAAAAAATATTTCAGACAGAAGTTTTAGGTAATAATTAGGCAATTTCAAACGGCTTTGATATTTAGCCTATTAAGGGAGGTATGATTTTTCAGCTCTCAAAACTCCATTTTCCCATTTCTTTGGACAATGGTTGGTGCTATCAAATAATTCTACTGAGATAAGGTTTGGCCGTTATCCGAAGAATAGTACGAATTTCGAATTGATTCGATTTTTCACACAATTAGAAAGTAATAGCGATATTTCACATTTTGGAAAAAGCTTCCCCATAGGTCCGATTTTGCCCATTAACAAATTTGTCTGAGATTTTAAATGGTTATATTTTATGTATAAATATGAAAGTGATTGATGCAAAAGGTCGTTAGTTATCGTCTCCACAAGAAAGTGATGGATAGGGGAATAGCCTATAGATTATGTATTAACCTTTGAACTGACGGTGGGTTTGGGGTCTGGAGGATACGAAACGCGAGGACATGTCTTCTAACGTGTAAACGTAACATTTCTGAACTGAATGATAACTTTATGATGTTATTTTGAGGTTAGACATTTTGAAATATTAGTACAAATAACAAAAGAGAATTCAGAAAAAAATAGCATCGGTTTATCCGCATTGAGGAACATTTATCTCAGTTGTTTTTCTATCAAATCCTCTCTACGTTTCTTCACAAATTGAGAATAGCAAACTCCAGAATGCCAACCTATAATCATTTTCATCAGATATTAGCAAGCTGAAAGAAAATATAATCCATTAAAAAGAATACGAGCCTTACAGTATTCGCATATGATGTGTAACATCTGACATGTTATTCGAATAATTCCATATTACTTACTCGCATTTTTAGCCTATTTTCAATTTTGTAAAAATAGGCTTATGAGATCACCTTTTGTCCGTGTGTCTGTGTGTGCGTGTGTGTGTGAGTGTGAGGTGTGTGTGTGTGTCCCTAATACCTTCTAAACGGCTGGAGCGATTTCAATGAAACTCGGTAAGTTCATAGCACTATTCCGGGCGACCCCGACCGTGCCCTTCAAATTTTGTTACGTCTCACAAATCCAACATGGCGGCTGTGCGAAATATTTCACCAGCATTCAATATCTCCGAAACTATTCCCGATATCACCCTGGAAATTTTTACGGAGATAAAGGGCACTACTGGAAGTTCATCTGCAAGACTTTCAAAAACCGGTTAACTACAAAAGGAACATGGCGGCCAGGCGAATTTGAAAATTCTAAATAGACCTTTCTCGCGATTCAATGTTCCAAACGCAATGAAATCTGGTACAGGAAATGTTTATACACATTGTAATGCACTGGTATCTAATTTAGTTCAATTGTTTACATAACCTCAAGATGGCGGCTGAGCGAATTTTTTTTTTTTTTAATTTCTTGTGTCCTAATCACGCGATCGAAGTGAAAGTTTGAATAATGAACCTACGAAATAATTTCCCTTTAATGGTACATGACTCTATGGCCTATACATTTAACAATCCAACATGGCGACCATCCGAAATATTTAGACGGCTCTGAATATCTACGAATCTATTATAGCAATCAAACTGAATTTATTATGTTCATAGGGGCTATGAACTTAAGTTCACCTATAGGACTTTAAATAGCCTGGTGATCACAAATCCAACATGGCGGCGAAGCGAAGAATAAATATTCACATGGACGTTTCTCGCAATTTAACCATCCGAATGCAGTGAAATTTTGCACGTTAAATGCTTATACAAATGTTAATCCACTGGCATCTAATTTATTTCAATTGTTTCCATATCCACAAGATGGCAAAAGCGCGAAATTTAAAAATCTCGATTTTACCTCTTGTGTCCTAATCATGCGATTGTAGTTTGAATGCTACACGTACACAATAATCTTCATGTAACAGTACATAACTCTAGGACCTACATATATAAAATCCAAAATGCGACCAGCCGAAATATTTAGTCGGTTATCAATTTCTACGAATGCATTACAGCAATCAAACTGATATTTTGTATGTTGATAGTGGCAATTAACATAAGTAGTATATATGAAAATAGGCTGTATAGTTCTTCACGGAACTGCTTGTTAAAGAATGAACTCATAGTGCTACCTTGTGCCAGCAAACATGAAGGATTCCTTCGTGTTATTACCAACGGTAATTTCTCATTACTATTATTTCTGCAATAACTACTTGTAAAACTCCTGTGACAAATCCTTTCAGCAAATATGATATAATAGTGCTGTATTTTGGCCGACATTACCTCGAGTGCTTACATTAAATAAGAATACAGCAAAAGTAGTAAGATTTAATAAATCATAATTGTTTTCACCAAATATGATATACAGTAATGAATATTTTCACTCCAAAGAACGACAATTTGAAAATGAATTACTGTAGGAATATCTGTAATGGGGCCTCCAAATCTTGAAGTAAACCGTATGGTATATACATTCCACATAGTGCTTTCAGTAAGTTTCGTCGTTGTACCAATCTCCGCCACCGCGCGCGCTCATTGTTTCCGTCCCATTTCCGTCCCTTTTTACAAAATCACCCCCACAATAGTACATTATGCAACGAGCCTATAATGGCAATAATTAAGACACGAGTATGTTTATAAAACGAGCGTATGCGAGTTTTATAATTTACATACGAGTGTTTTAATTACCATTAAAGGCGAGTTGCATACGACTGTTTATGATCGATGATAATAATTTTATGTTCGAACATTAAATATTCATAAATATCTGTCGAGATTTCGCCAGTTTTATGTACTGAACAGAGCGCATGGGACGCAGACAATGCCTTGTATTGGACCATGGCCTCCTCGATTACCCTACTATAACACTAGGCCACGCAGTGAAATTTAAATTAGAAGGCCTTGGAACTCAGCGCATGTGCGATGCTATCCTTATCAAATTGGTCAAACAACTGTTTCTTGAGCTCTGATTGGCGGGAGAAACTGTTTCATAATGAAAAATAGTGTTATAATGAGTACAGTTTTCTGACCTATAATAGTCAGGGCCGAACATTTAAAAATTATACAGCAACCGAGTTGAAATATGTTACACATTAAAAATATCCAGCAACCGAGCGGAAGGATGTTACTCATCAATAATTAAAAATGAAGTTGTTTGGGATATCATTTCTTGGATTCTATTCTATTAGGGGCAGATGACCTCGTAGTTCCGTCCCTTAAAACAACAATAACTAACTAACTCTATTCTATTATTAATGTACTAAATCGGTTAAAATTCTGAAGTTAGCTATTCTCAGTATGTTATAAAATCTTAGGAAGCATTTGGTCGTAAAGCAACTGAGATAAGTTTTTCTTCTGAATGTTTTCAAGCTACAATTTGTATTTATTTTCCTGATTTTACATTCTCAAAATATCATCATATCGTATAGTTATCATCCAGTTCAGATCAAGTTACGTTTTGCACGTTACAAGAATCTTAGCCATGATCTTACCCTAAAGCCAGAACATGCTTAGTATAATGATGCCTAATAAAGCATACAATTCATATTGTTACGAGCCACCCCCTAGTGGCACTTTTGTTAACTGGATTACGGTGGGGGTACAAAGCACAACACTAATTACTGCTTAAAGAAATAATTAACTTTATTGTGGCCAGAAAATTACACTAATCAGCAAATACAAGCAATTAGGAGCCTTCTCCAGTTTCCTCAAGTCTCTTCCTTATGCGCCCTTGGCCCCGTTCACTTGCAACAGACCACAGAAGTTAATCCGTCCTAATGAGTCCGGTGGCCTTGGCAGAAGCTACCTGCCCCTCTTCCTCAGGTACAACAAATACAGTTACTTACGAGCACTTGATGTTCGCTGTTCACAAGCTGGGAGAAACAATGTCACAGGATTTCGTAACTCGCACAGCACTTCGTCACCACACTTCTGTCGCACAAGATAATCGCTCGCACTAGCTCGTAAAACACACCGACAACTGCTTCACGGGTCACTCTTATATAGCAGGCCGGTGACTCAATAAATGGTTCTAGATCCATCCAGAGTCCACGGCTTCTCGAGGTTTCCACCGCTGGTCCAGTCACGAATCTTCTGGACTATCCCTTTGTCTGTAGTAGCCCTGTTGCATAAGGCGCGCGCAATACAGGAGGCAAGCCACAGCCCAGCCCCTGGGGCAGTTGTGACTCAAACGGCGAGCGATGTCACAAACTCACAGCCGTAACACCACCCCCTTCCTAAAAAGGCTGATCGTCCCGATCAATCATTGGTCCGTCTGTGTCCCTCCGTAGGCTGCCAGGCGATCTCGATGCACGATCTTCATCTTCGCCCTCGGGCTCCGCTGGATCCTGTAGACGACATCGTTGATCCGTTTCACGACTCGGTACGGGCCCTCCCAGGACTTCTGCAGTTTGGGTGACAGGCCTTTCTTCCGTAATGGGTTGAAGAGCCAGACCAGGTCGTCCTCGTGGAATCCGCCGGCATCCGTCTGCTGGTCGTATCGGGTCTTCATTCTGTCGGTCTCGATCCGCAGTTTCCTCCTCGCGAACGCGTGCACGTCCTCCAGTTGGTCGACCAGTTCTTGACAATACTGGCTTACCGGGATCGGATCATTCCCAGGTCGGCCAAAGGCAAGATCGACAGGTAGACGGAGCTCCCTCCCAAACATGGCCCGGGCTGGTGTGCACCCGGTGGCTTCATGCACGGCGGCGCGGTAGGCCAGGAGAAATAGTGGAAGATGTTTGTCCCAATCCCTCTGGTGCTCGCTGACGACTATTCGGAGATGGTTCTCGATGGTGCGATTGAATCGCTCTACCATCCCGTCGGACTGAGGGTGTAGCGGCGTTGTCCTTGTCTTCCGGATTCCCAGCAGCTGGCATAGGTTCTGGAACACCTGCGACTCGAAGTTCCTCCCTTGGTCGGAGTGCAGCTCCAGGGGTACTCCGTACCGGCTGACGAATTCCTTCACCAGGGTCTCTGCGATCGTCGCGGCTTCTTGGTTAGGGAGCGCATACGCCTCCGGCCATTTGGTAAAGTAGTCGCTGACGACTAATATGTAGCGGTTCCCTGCCTCGCTTAACGGGAATGGCCCAGCAACATCGATGGCCACTCTCTCCATGGGGCCGCCCACGTTGTAGGTCTTCAGTGGACCCCGTCGTCTTCGTCCTGGGCCCTTGCTGGCTGCGCAATCGTGGCACCTCGCGCAGTGGTTCTCCACGTCTGTTCGGCATCCGATCCAGTAGAACCGCTCTCTCAGCTTCTCCAGGGTCTTCTTTATCCCTAGGTGTCCACCAGATGATCCTCCATGAACTTCCTTCAGGACTTCCTCCGTCATAGCCTTTGGAACGACGACTTGTTCCCGAGATGTCTTCCCGTCGGTGATCTCCCAGGTACGGCAGATGAGGCCATCCCTTACAATCAGCGAGTCCCACTGTGCCCAGTAGGACTTAAACTTTGGGCTGCAGTCACTCACAATGTTCCACCCGGGTCTGGGGACACAGGCCTTCTTCCATTCGGCTATCGGTCCCAGGTCATCATCTTCTGCTTGTGCCCGCGTGAAAGATTCGCGGCTCCAGTTCCCTTGAAGTTCCACAGTAGTCCGTCGGCACAGTATCCCGGTGTTCTCCTCCCTCCTAGTACAGAAGGTGCAGTCTTCGGGGCACGGTCTTCGTGACAGGGCGTCGGCGTTAGAATGCAGTTGGCCTTTCCTGTGCTGAATCTCAAAGTTGTATTGTTGAAGCCTCTCTAACCACCGCGCGAGTTGACCCTCGGGCTGCTTGAAGTTCAGGAGCCACCGCAGGGATGCATGGTCGGTCCTGATGAGAAATTCTTGCCCGTACAGGTACTTGTGGAAGTGTTCAATGGTCTTCACGATGGCGAGCAGCTCCTTCCTGGTGACGCAGTAGTTCCTTTCTGGCTTTGACAAGGCCTTGCTGAAGTAGGCCACTACTCTTTCCTCGCCGTCCACTACTTGCGACAGGATTCCCCCTATGCCAAAGTCGCTGGCATCGGTATCGACGATGAACCTTGTTCCAGGTCTGGGGTAGGCCAAAATAGGCGCGGTGCACAGAGCCTGCTTGAGTTGTTCGAAGGCACTGTGGCATTCTGCTGTCCACGTGAAGAGTTGGTCCTTCTCAGTCAGTCGATGTAAAGGTTTGGCGATGTCGGCGAATCCCCTCACGAAGCGAAGGTAATAAGTGCAGAGTCCCAGGAAGCTTCGTAGTTGGGACTTGTCCTTCGGAACTGGCCACTCCCTCACAGCTGCGGTCTTCTCTGGGTCGGTGCGCACCCCTTCCTCGGAGACGATATGCCCAAGGTACTGGACCCGCTTCTGGAAGAGCTGACACTTCTTGGGGCTCAACTTCAGCTGGGCAGCCCGTAGCTTCAACAAGATCTCCTTCAGGTTGCTGTAGTGCTCCTCGAAGCTTCTCCCCAGAACGATGACGTCGTCTAGGTAGACCAGGCAGGTCTTCCAGTGTAGTCCCCTCAGAATGGACTCCATTAGCCTTTCGAAGGTCGCAGGGGCGTTGCACAGACCGAATGGCATGACGGTGAACTGCCAGAGCCCGCTGCCCACAGAGAACGCCGTTTTCTCGCGGTCCTTAGGGTGGACCTCCACCTGCCAGTAGCCACTCTTCAAATCCAAGGTGGAGAACCATCTCGACCCTGATATGGTGTCCAGCGTGTCGTCGATCCGGGGTAGAGGGTAGCTGTCCTTCTTCGTGACATCGTTCACCCGCCTGTAGTCCACGCAGAACCTGGTGGAACCGTCCTTCTTCTTCACAAGCACGACCGGAGAACTCCAAGGACTATGTGATGGCTCGATCACCCCTTGATCCTTCATCTCTTCAACCATCCGGTTGACTTCGGCTTGCTTGGCGAGCGGGACACGTCGGAATGGGGCCCTAATCGGTGCGCTGTCCCCAACGTCGATTCTGTGCTGGACCAAGCTTGTCCTGCCGAAGTCTTTGCTTCCCACGGAGAAGACGTCCTGGAATTCGCGTAGCAGGTCCTGGAGTTGGCGTGATTGTTCCTCGTCTAAATGGTCCTGGGATCCTTGGTACAGCTTCTGTAGTTCTTCTGGTAGTGTGCGTCTTCTTCGGTTGTCCGTCTGCAGGTGTCCGTCCGTCGTGTCGGTGATGCGGGCAATCCAGGTAACGGGCTCGCAGACTCCTAGGTTGGTGTCCCGGTGAACCGTAATGTCGTAGTCGTTCAGGTTGGACAGGCGGACGTACGGCCGAGGCGTCGTGTTGATGAGGGTCTTGGCAACTAGCAATCCTTTTGTCTGGATGTCCTCATATTTTGGCTCGATGACAGCCGCCACTCCCTCAGCAGTTCCGTCGACAATTACGGCGGCGCTGACCTCCGTCCTGGCAGGAACGATGACGTCTTCTCTCAGCCTTACTCGTCGTGCGGTGACTGCCTCGTGTGCTGGTTGCAAAGCAAGTTCCTCACCTCCGAAGTGCAGAGTGTTGGTACTCAGGTCCAAGATGATGTTGTTCTGGTCCAGGAAGTCCAGTCCGATGATCACTTCGTTTGATACGTCAGCCACAAGCACTGGATGCTTTATCACCCGTCGCCCAATGACGAACTCCAGTGATGCTTCGCCATGTACCGGTGCGGTCTCTCCGGTCGCGGTTATTAGCTGGAGGTTCCTTTGTGTGGGTTGCACTCTCCACTTCGGGATCACAGTGGGATTGACGATGGTCCTCGATGCTCCCGTGTCGATCAGCATGGGCCAGCTCACTCCGTTGATGACTCCGTCGACCATCAGGCTGCTATTGTCCCTCCGTAACTTCGTCACACGCACTTGGACTGCCGGGGCTTGACGACTGTCACAAGCCAACCTTTGCCCCCCAAGGCTGGCTAATACTCGTTTCCCTGGGCGGCGCGGTCTTCAGACGACTGATTTCCCGTCGGATACCCTCGGCGGCGGCGATCACCGCAGTCCTTGCTCAGGTGGCCTTTCTTACCGCAGGCCCAGCAGGTCGGTAGTCCTCTACCAGGCCGCCTCTCCGGTTGTCTTCCGGCTGTGTCGTTGCTGGTAGTGGCGCGACTGTCGAAGAAACGGCTTAGCGCCTCCATCAATTCGTCGGCCAGGGGCTTGGTCTCGTTGGTTTTTACTGGTTCGTCGACGTCCACTTGACGCACCCGCGCGTGCATTCTAGATGCCTGTTTTGCCGTCTCGAATTCAAGTGCGTGGCTCAGCGCATCTGCCAGGGTCTTATTGCGCGCGAGTCGCAGCGCCTGTTGAGTGTCCGAGTCCCGTAGCCCGTCGGTGAAGGTCTGCGTCGCAATCTGTTCCAGAAAGTCGGCCGGCGCTGTTGGATAGGCGAGCCTTACGAGGCGTGCGATGTCCATCTCGAACTCCTGCAGGGTTTCCGCGTTCTTCTGTACCCGGGTCCGGAGCTGCATCTGGTAGGCCTGCTGAAGATGGCTATCTCCATATCGGGACTCCATATGGGCGATCAGTGAAGCGTAGTCCTGGGATCCAGTCGGGATGGCCTGAAGGACGTTAAGGGCGTCGCCTCTCAGCGCTACAATGAGAGCTGTAGCCTTTTCTGTGTTGTTCCAGTTATTTATGGAACAGGCTGCCTCGAACTGACGTAAGTAGGTGCTCCACGGGACCTTTCCGTCGAAGGTTGGGGGCGTCACTCTGCTATGTCCCGTTCCTGATATTCCCGGTGTAACGGTGGGCGGGCGTTGGCGCAGCTCGGCAACTTCCTCTCGTAGAGCGTTGAATTCCTCTTCCACCCCCGTCAGTGGGCGTTGGCGCAGCTCGGCAACTTCTTTTTGTAAGGCGTTGAATTTCTCCTCCACCCCCATCAGCGGGCGTTGGCGCAGCTCGGCAACTTCCACTTGTAAGGCGTCGAACTTCTTTTCCACTGCTGCGACTTCCTCACGTAGGCCCTGTTCTAATTTCCTTTGGCTCTCCTCTAATTTCGTCAGCAGGCACTCTTCCAGATTTTTCTGGCCATCCTGAAATTTGGCGGTTAGGTCCTCTGCTAACTTATTCTGGCTGTCCTTCAGGTCCTCTGCTAACTTCTTCTGGCCATCCTCCATCTTCTTCTGGCCGTTCTCCATCTTCTTCAGGTCCTCCGCTAACTTATTTTGACCGTCTTCCATCTTCTTCTGGCCGTCTTCTAATTTGGCAGTTAGGTCCTTGGTTAAATTCTTCTGGCCGTCTTCTAATTTGGTTTCCATGCCATTTAACTTTTCTAGCAATGCTGCCAATTTCTCCTCCATTTTAGTTGTTTGTCTTGTAAAGGGCATGCACTCACAGGAAAATTAGAGAAAATGACCTGCTCGGGTTTTGAAACCAGGACCGTCAGGTGTTGTGCTTGAGTTCGTAATCCGGCTTCTGACACCAGTTGTTACGTGCCACCCCCTAGTGGCACTTTTGTTAACTGGATTACGGTGGGGGTACAAAGCACAACACTAATTACTGCTTAAAGAAATAATTAACTTTATTGTGGCCAGAAAATTACACTAATCAGCAAATACAAGCAATTAGGAGCCTTCTCCAGTTTCCTCAAGTCTCTTCCTTATGCGCCCTTGGCCCCTTTCACTTGCAACAGACCACAGAAGTTAATCCGTCCTAATGAGTCCGGTGGCCTTGGCAGAAGCTACCTGCCCCTCTTCCTCAGGTACAACAAATACAGTTACTTACGAGCACTTGATGTTCGCTGTTCACAAGCTGGGAGAAACAATGTCACAGGATTTCGTAACTCGCACAGCACTTCGTCACCACACTTCTGTCGCACAAGATAATCGCTCGCACTAGCTCGTAAAACACACCGACAACTGCTTCACGGGTCACTCTTATATAGCAGGCCGGTGACTCAATAAATGGTTCTAGATCCATCCAGAGTCCACGGCTTCTCGAGGTTTCCACCGCTGGTCCAGTCACGAATCTTCTGGACTATCCCTTTGTCTGTAGTAGCCCTGTTGCATAAGGCGCGCGCAATACAGGAGGCAAGCCACAGCCCAGCCCCTGGGGCAGTTGTGACTCAAACGGCGAGCGATGTCACAAACTCACAGCCGTAACAATATGCTCGAGAGTACACAGTATCCTAAAAGTTTCATTTATCTTTCATATTTCAGAACATTGGTTAAATCTTTCTGCAAATGGTTCTTCTCATAAATTCACTTTTTAGAGTGATAATCTAACGGTAGAATTAGGGAGATACTGAAAGTCTTTTCCTTCATAATGTTATGCAGTGTGGGGGGGATATTATTAGAGACTCAAACCAGCCCTCCTCGATGATTGCCTGCCAGCCAATATTACAGAGATCTTAGCCTCTTTTCTGCCTTCATTCATGCGAGCTGAACGCCCGTGGGAAATAACCACCTGCCTTTGAAGAGCCCGTTCTTTAGCTAGACGTCCTGCGGTGAGCCGCAGGAAATCGTCTCGTTTCATTCTACTATTCCAAGAGAGCACACAAAAAGAGGATGGCAGATAGAATTCTTTGGTGTTTATCCAACTGCACAGGGTGGGCAACTGTTTCAGTTCAATACCAACACACTTAGAACGGTCATCCCGTGGTCTGGATATGTTCCTACTGTTACCTTATGAAAAGCCTGAGGAAGTTCATGTTTTATAACACTCCAAAATTATCATATGCCGTACATAACATCGAGTATAATGCTGAAATATGAGCTAACTAGCGGAAATCTCGCCTGTTCATAAACCACACTTTCCCCAATAGGTTTATAATGAGGGACTTAAGGAGAAAGGTTGTTATGTTTTTATTTCAACCAAATGATTATAGAACACTCTTTACATTTCAGTTAGAATTCCAAGATCTACGTTCCCTAACTTAAGAAAGCAATCACTGAAAATTGGATCATCGTAACACTCACCGGTTGTTCCATATTTATGAAATTATACGATTTGAGTAGCCTGCTCATTCCTATGATTTACTGTTTCTGAAATCCATGCAAAATGATAAAGGAAAGACCTCAGAATGTTAAATTGAAATGAAACAGGCGTCGCAACGGCCAAAATGTGAAATGCACAGCAATTATGGAGTGTATTTTCCTACAGCAACAGTAACTGTAAATCGCACACTTCGTACATTATTTTTAAACGTTATTTTTAAAGAAATTATAGATATTTATGAAATTAGAATGCAATATGCCACTGCCAATGTCCATTCTCTTTCATTTGAATACTCATTTGTCACGATCGGTCGCTTGTGAGCGCCGCAGGAAGGATATATATTACTAAAATAATATATACACCACAATATGGCTTCAAACACCACAATATATGATAGTACTAGGACATACTTCAAATAAATTTAAAATAAATCAAATGCTGTTCCATATTTATTAATTGAATGTAATAAATTATGACATTCCAGATACTGTGTGATTTAATTTCGAGAATGATCACCGACCATTCAGCCTATACAGCAGATGGTGGGTCAAAGCAAAACAAAGGCCTACAGGGTGTGTTAGTTCCTTCCCTTCATTTCTGCTCGAGATCTAGTAATTATGTTTTAATGCTTTTAGTCGCATTCTTTGTGAGCAAGTTGAAAACGATTGGAATAAAGTACAGGGATAGGAGGGTGATCTACAATCTATACAGAAACCAGACAGCAGTCATTCGAGCTGAAGGACATGAGAGAGAAGCTGGTATTCAGAAAGGTGTGAGGCAAGGCTGCAACTTAACACCCATACTTTTCAATCTTTACATTGAGCAAGCAATGAAGGAAATTGGAGAAAAGTTTAATGTGAGGGTGAAGATTCAAGGAGAAATAATTTCAACTCTGAGATTTGCCGATGACATAGTCATCTTGGCCGACACACCTGAGGATTTCAATGAGTTTATGAATGGTATGGACTCCGTCTTGTGGAAAGAATTCATGATGAAAATTAATAAATGTAAAACAAAAATATTGGAATGCTGCCGAAATAAATCAGAAACCTCAATGGACATCAAATTGGCAGGTGAAAAACTAAAGGAAGTAGGAGACTTCTGTAACTTAGGAAGCAAAATAACCAGTGATGGACGAAGCAAAGAGGATATAAAAAGTAGGTTAGCTCAGGGAAGGAAAGCATTTCTACAGAAAAGGAATCTGTTGACATCGAATTTAGGTATAAGGAAGTCATTTTTGAAGGCCTTTGTCTGGAGCGTGGCGCTCTATAGAAGTGAAACTTGGACCATTGATGCAGCAGAAAAGAGGATAATTGAAGCATTTGAAATGTGGTGTTATAGAAGAATGATGAAGATCAGATGGGTAGATAGGGTTACAAACGAAGAGGTATTAAGACTAGTGGGAGAGGAGAGATGTTTCAGGCGACTGCTAATGAAGAAAAGAGATAGGTTGGTAGGACACATACTAAGACACCCAGGAATAGCAAGCTTAGTTATGGAAGGAAGGATCGAGGGCAAGAACTGTAGGGGTAGACCACGGTTAGAATATGTTAAACAGATTGCATCAGATGTAGGGTGTGGTAGCTATGCAGAGATGAAACGATTAGGTCAGGACAGGGAAGCGTGGACGGCCGCATCAAACCAGTCAAAAGACTGATGACTCAAACACACACAAGTTATTCACGTACATCATTCATGAAATTTCCCTCTGTTTTAATATGGCCATGCTACTTAGGTCTCTAACTATTAAACTTCCTACTAACTGTATTCTTGGTTTTATTATTATTTTTGATTATTTTCGTTTCGGTCATCTAGGGACCACGAGCCAATTCCAATGCTTTGTCTTTTGCTGTTTCTTCTTCTTCCTCCAGTATTCCTTCATCATCCTCTGTCTGATCCCACATAATATTGAGGACACACAAGCGGTTTTATCCCGTGGAAATGACTGAACGCTTATTTCGTTCACATCTGTCGCCTTCCCCAGCTTTCCTAGACATTCCTTTATAAAGTAAAATACAAAAAAATCTACTCACAATAAAATCTAGGACAATTGTCATTTACCACATTTATAGAACTTTGTTACAAAATAGTATCATTCAGTCATAACACCCACTCCGAAAATAGCAATTTATAGAAGGAAAAATACAGGAAAATAAGAGCAATGAAATATTGCATACATAAATTGACATTAAAATTGTCCTGATTCATCCGTGGGGGCATCAAAGTCTTGTTCGTCCTCTTCTCTGCTCTTGTTTCCTCCACGTTTCTCCTATTCTGTTGCTTCTCTCCCTCAGCAGTGAAATGGTAATAAGTAATAGGTTTCAAAGCCATGGAAAAGCGGTGCAAAAAGAATTTCAAGATTTGAGCAAAGTCTGGCTTATTTTATACAGTAAAATAAATAAAAATCTAATATTTTCAAAATGTCGCTCATTTGCTGCAGCGTTGGCATAACTAGAAATTTGTAATTTTTCAGGTTTTACTAGTGATTGATTAACTTGACAGCACTCTAACGTTTTTCTTTTGACAACGTGAGACTGTATAAGTAACTTGCCGTGTCGGTTTCCGAAAATATTGCAATTAGGTCAAAAATACTGATAATTGTGTTTGTTACTCATCTGCAGCATACCGACAGCGGTAGCTAAGCTCGCTAACGCGCAGTGCTAAGCCATGGGGCCAAGCTCTCTGCGGACTCGGTAGACGTGAGTTTGAGGCCCACCGTCGGCCGTCCTTGAAATGGTTTTCCGTGGTTTCCCATTTTCAGCTCCAGTTTAATGCTGGGATGGTACCGGTACCTTCTGACAGGCCATGGCCGCTTCCTTCCATATCATTCATCTTCATTCATTTCATCTCTCATGAGGTTGGCGTAAGGACGGGCATCCGGCTGTAAAAACCACCCTCCACACAGACTTTCATCGCATCTCATCCCCGACCCCGCTGGAACGGGAATAACGTAGGGTAGACATACATACACTCATCTCAAGCAAAGTAATAAATCCACAATTCAATATGCGTCAAATCCTTGGCATTATTTAAATAATCCACAGTTTAGTAACTGCCTTTAAGAGGGCGCCAAAGTCAGCCAGCCGGCCGCTCGTGGCTGACTCTGCTTATAGCATTGAGAGAGAGTTAAAATCTTCGTTTTAAATAGGTCAATGGCCGAAATTAAACAAAACTTTCTTTCAAATCACGTAAATACCTTCAATAGCACGTATTAAACTTTTCAAATGAGATTTCATTGATAATAACATTTTGTATCATTGAAACTGAGAAGCAGTTTTCCCATAAGGCAAGGCGTTTCTTTCACCGATTTTTCTTCAGAAATTAAAAATCAATGTGACTGTCAAAAGTTATGAAAAGTTACATAGTTGTAAAGGGTATTTGTTTAAGAATGCTTCTATAGAGCTGAATCTTGCTTTTCTCCTGCGTGTTTCTATAAAACAAGCAGTTTTTAATGCCCCACACTTTCAGTCGTAATGCCGCTGCCGTAGAAGTTCGCTACTTAGCCGCAAGAGCGCAGGCGTAATGGGTCGGTAAGGCAGAGTGACGAGTTATTTTTAGCGCTGAGAACAAGACTTACAGCTCATGTATTGTGTTCATTGAATAGGATTCTACTGTGTTACTTTCGTTTTTAAACGAACTGTTAGTAGGTTAATCTTCTGTATACAGTGTTATTAATTCAACGAGTTTAAGTATAATTTATTGTGAAACATTTTTATCATACACTTATTAATTAAAAGTACAGGGTCCTTCTTTTTTATCCATCTAGCAAGTTCGTTATTGTTTTCTTAAGGGGCGGAACTGCGTGGTCATCTACCCCTGTCCATGTAGCAACATAGCAGCGCTATATCTCTCGCAATGAGTAACCCGACTACGCATGCATTTTGCCCCTGCGCGGCTATGTCGCTAGACCGAAAAAAGTACCCTGTATAAAAATCATATCTATTGTGTTTTCACAGTATTGTCCTACACTAATACTCTGGTAGTTTCTTATATTTTAACTAATTATGAACCTACAGTACAGTATAAGATAAGCGTAGCACTAAAAATATGAGGAAACTCATGGCGAGAAAAAGCTACTCATGGAAAGGAGTGACATCATTAGCGGCGAGAACTGTATTTTTCAGGGTACCGGTACCGTAATGTACGAGATCGGTGAATCAGGGACATAAGTTACTGCATTTATTACCTTGATGAAGCGTAATGTAAGTCAAAACTATACAAGGTCAATGTGCTGGAAAATAAGCGACGTTTCCGGAGGACTGGAAGTTTTGGTTAGGAGATCGGCTCAAAATGCAACGTCAGTAGTCGCGTGGATTACAATCGTAGGCCAATTTTAATGGGTATTTCATTTGTTCTTTTTTTTTTGGTTTAAAATTTTGATTTTCGATTTTATAAGAAGGATGGAGTGTGATGAATATACTAATCATAGACAAATACCATAGAGGAAAGAACCGGAAGGAGATGCCTTCGCTGCGCTGCCTAGAGCAATATAATGTTTTGTTGTTTGAGTCTTCAGTCTTTCGACTGGTTTGACGCAGCTCTCCATGCTTTCCTGTCCTGAGATATAATATAATATTAATAAACTCAACCTGCAACAGAATTGCATGGATACAACTTACAACGGTTCAGCATAAATTGATATTGTAACTTTCAAGTATGGTAAATAATCGGCCCAGTATATTTTTATGCTTCCTGGTCTGTTCTGTTCTGTCGATTCGTACCACCATAGGCACTACACGCCATTATTAGGAAGAAAAAAACTCCGAAATAACCACGCACAATGCTCTGCCGCATACAAGTCACAGAACACTAGGTTACGCCCACTTTGGACTCAGAGCTTTGCTTCACTGGCACGAGCTCTGGGCAAATCCTCTCTTTCTTTCCTCCATGACAAATACATGAAATACCAAATATTTTGACATAACATGAAAACTTATATAATTCTAAATTTGAAAGAAATTTGGCAGTTTCCCGTATTGAGTAAAAAGATGAAATATTTGCGAACAGATGAGTATTTTTCTACAATTAAGTGTTCCTTAATATATTCAGTTGCCCAATTCTATACATTGCTATACAAGCATGGGCACCCGCAGGATTTCTTTCCGGGGGGAGGGAGGCAAGTTGTATTTTTCATTTCTTTACCTACCTGTCACTAGCTGATGATGATACGTACCTCCGCCCCGCAATTTAGTTTCATTTCTTACTTGCTTCGTGTTATTCATTATTTGACTGCTCTAAACCCGTCGGGTACATATCTTCATGGCATGAATGGGAGGAGTTTTTTTTCTTTCTTTTGTGAATCATCGTCATAATGTTCATTTCTTAAGAACAAGTAAAATAAAAATCAAGCAGTTCATTAAAATAGTAATGTTAATCCAGTTCGCCGATTTTCTAAATAACTGGAGATATTTTCAAATAATCACAAATTACTTAGTTAATTAAAACTGTGGAATTATCCCTACATCTAAATCAGTTAACTATCAGTATCCTCAATTTATGAAATAAACTGGTGTGACAATGAACAGTCGAAATATTCTCGGGATTCCAGACGGGGCCCATGGCCCCTTTTTCCCCTCCCCTACGGGTGCCCATGAGTAAAGCCCTACGCGGATGCGGATATAGTTTGCATGGCTGTGCGGATAGCGGATAAGCTGCGGATAATGTTTTGAATAAATTTGCGGATAGTTTTTAGAATACAATCTGAACTTGTTGAATTTCTTTACTAGGACCCGGATGTCTATGAGATGACATATGTTTCCCGTTATGTTATTTTCATGAGAAATGTAAGATGATTACTTAAGCTAATATCATTCAAATTAAGTCATTAAGCATAATTAACACTCCGAACTGGAAGTGTTGCATTTCTGGCCGTGTAACATTCATTTTAAACATAGAACTTGACATACAAAGCCTAAAGGAACGACTTTCTTCTCAAATGTGTAAATGTGTTGCTTTAATGCGTTTTGCTTTATCTAATTAAAATATTATAGTAATGCCAGTAGATTCGGATAACAAACGTGCGGATGCGGATAACGCTTTGTTTACCGCGGAGGGCTCTACCCATGAGTTCAAGCGCAGTTCCCCAAATAGTCGAGTGGAATACAATTGACTATTTGGTACACCACTGGCACGCTATATAGTGGCAATTGATGTAATATTTCACGGTGATTGTAATGGGAAGAACTTCTTGGAAAGGTACTGAACAGAATGTTCGAAAATCTAGTGTATTATGTTCGTCGATATAAAACAAATGAACCTTGATTACAATAGTAATCTACGCGACCAAAGGAGGGTTAGTATCGAACTCGGAGAAATCTGACCATTGCCGTTCAGGAGAGACACGCTCGTTTTAAACTAAGGTTTACTGAATAATTACTGCCAGACCTCCGTCCACATTCAGTTATTATGGACAATGTGAGCATTTTCTCAGTGCAAATTAACAAAGCTCCGACCTCGAATAACAGAGAGGCTTACATTATCGAGTGGTTGTCTTCTAATGATATTCCCCACAGCCCATCACAAACCAGAGTGGAATTGTTACTTCACAAATCCGCTCATTGTACGTACGAAATTGATGAAATAGCAAGACAACGCGGACACAGGTCCGACGAGAAGGAGGGGCAAATGGGGCTACAGCCCTGGGGCCCGAGCGTACTGAAGGGCCCGAAAGAGAAAACTACGGCTTCTTAATTGCTATATCAGTCTTTTAAATAAGTCCAAGCAAACTCTTGAAAGGTAAAGTGAGTAAACTTTATAACAATGGTGATTCTTGGGCCGTTGTAGAGCGAAAACGTTGGGTCCAATTTCAGTTATTTCTAAAGAACTGTTATTTACCTAGGTATATACTGTAGTCTATTGGCAGCAGGTAAAATTTCAAGCGTTACAGTGCTAAAGGCAACTTAGAAAATGTAAGCACGCTACGAAATTTAAAAGTACAAAATTCACGAATGAATATAAAATGAGATTATGTCCCCGCAAAAGCAGGCCCGGACTTAAGAGATCCAGGGCCCCTAGGCACTTGACATTTGGGTCCCCCACCATCTCGAAAATATTTTGGAAATTTAGCAAATTAATGCACTAGTACAGAACATATAATTTTTAATCGACTTTAATGACTCTAATAAACATCAGAATAATACAGTCTATGTTAGTATTGGTACGTTATTCTGTAAAATGTATAGAATCAAACGACAAACATTCTTCTGTGAA
Source organism: Meconema thalassinum (assembly GCA_946902985.2). Taxonomy (NCBI): domain Eukaryota; kingdom Metazoa; phylum Arthropoda; class Insecta; order Orthoptera; family Tettigoniidae; genus Meconema; species Meconema thalassinum. The sequence goes on from OX336391.1 coordinate 168,559,112, forward strand.
AAAGAATGAATGACGTCATCATAGTCAATTGACTGCATTATTTCTGACTCTATGTACATTACAGAGAGTGAATTGAGCCTGTTCTCTCCTATGTTAGATCTTAAGCAATCCTTGTCTCTCTTTAGCGCTGAAATCGACCGTTCTACTGAGCAGTTTGACGATGGTGTACACAACAGCATTCGAAGCGCAATTCCTTCGTTTGGATAAATGTCGAAAAAGCCTTTTTCCGATATGTGTATAGCTTCAGTGACGATAACTCCATAACTTCATCATTCGACGACAAATGAGCTTGCAGGTGCAGACACTCGTATTCCAAAGTCCTATCCAAGTCCCCCGGATAAAAAGTTATAAGGTTTGTGGCTCCTTCACGAATGTCTTTAGATTCCAAACGATGTAGTTTCGTAAGAAAGTCAAACTTTTTACTTAACTCCTCATAAGCAGATAAAATTCCCCCACCGGGGCCCCTAGGCTGGCTGGGCCCCTTGGCCGGGGCCTTGTAGGCCTAGGCAGAAATCCGGCACTGCGCAAAAGGCCTGGTTGGTGAAAATTCAATAAGTTGAATAGCTTCCCTTTTCGATATAATTTCACATAACCAAATAATGAAATTTTAATTTATTTTAAGAAAAAACATGAATATTAGGATTTCACGGAAAGAACTCAAATGTGGGGTGGCAGTCAATACCGTGGGGACCAAGATCGCTCTCTATCGTCGCGGCCCTGCGTGGACATTGTGTAGTTTTGGTACAACCCAATTGTGGGCGCACGTGAAATCTTATGTTGCAAGAAAAAAACAATACGTTCCGAATAGCAGTCGTTTAGAATTACGGACGAAGTGACGATTGACAGCATCGCAACATCCCCTTGGGCAGGTTGCGTAAGACCTGCCGAAAGACTGAGGGAAGAAAACTGAGAAGTCGGCTGAGTGGAGGTTGAATGCTTACTGACTTGCTTCATAGCAATTAGCAACACTGCGGGAAGAGCAGTCTGGCGACATCGCAGTGAGTGTCTCTGTCTCTTTATGTCCAAAACGCTCTCTCTCACCTGCCACCGTACGCGCTCTACTCTGTAGCATGGTCGGTAATGCGGATTACGCGACAATAGCGCTCACCTCTCAGGTGGCCATTTCTGGAAATAAAAGGCGATTTCCGACCCAAGTTTCGCCCCCTCTTAAGGGGAACATACATCTTAAGGAGTTTTTTTTGGTCATGTGGTCTCCTGAGAGACCTAGTGCAAGTTTTTCTAGTCGACGCCATGGGTGACCTGCACACCGAGATGAGAGATGGAATGATGAAGATGAATGAAACTGAGCAAGGATGTGGAAGGAAGTGGCCGTGGCCTGGTTTTGAAAATGGGAAAACATGGAAAACCATTTCAAGGTCGGCCGACGGCTCGAACCCACGTGTCTACCGAGTCAGCAGGCAGCTTGGCCCCATGACCTAACGTTGGGCTTTAGCGAGCGCAGCCACTGCTGTCGGTTTCTTAAGGAGGTACTGATATCTCGCCAGGAGATGGCAGTCGGGTTTGAACTGCAGTTGTCTTCCCGCTCACTGCGTATCGCGCATTCCAAAAACGTTAAGTTGGTCACTGTTTCCATGATACTGCCACACTGTTAAAAGCTAACCCAAAGGCTTGTAAGAATATCGACAGTACGAAGAAAGGTAACAAAACACACACACGTAAAGCCCGTTAACAAATTATCATGCAGGAACTATCAGCAACTGACTGCCAGCCGATATATTTAGGTTTGGAATAGGCGGGCCGCCCATGCGTACTGCAAGACCCCTACGCCGTCATAGCGTGTTGAACTGCCATCTCCTGGCGTGATGACATTAAAACGATAACTAATGTTATAACTGTGCCTGTCATAGATCTTATACATCAATAATATAGGCTATAATCTTTTCCAAGCAAAGTTTTCAATTCTCAAAATTCAAATCGAAACCATTGTTATCAGTTATTTTAAATCTGGTTCTTTTTTAAAACTAATCTTCACTGTTTCCCTCATATTTTCCAACTTAATAAGACATTTTGGGCTTTCTGTTTTTTCAGTGGGCGTTAATCCTTGAGTTACAAAATGAATCTCACTCATTTCTATATTTATAATTAATTAAGCTTGATTATTTCATTTTTTTAGCAAAGCCAAAACAATCTTTTTTTCCAAAAAAGGTTGGTTGGTTCCTCAGTTTAGGGGCAGCGACAACGCGGTCATATAGCCTCGTGCTTTTGGGTGTGTGTAGAATCTGTCTGATAACCAGTGTTAATTGTGATGGCTGTATTAGTGTGTGTTATCTGTTTTTAATGCAAGTAAGGACTACAGACATTCCATTTTCAAGTAGTTCCTACTTTTGCTACCAAACGCCACCGTCAACGACCAACTAGTTCTGAACTTGGTTACTAGATGTTACCGCAGTCTGCTCCTGGCGACGAATGTTGGAACCTGAGAGCGTTAGTCAAATCTAACCTATAATTTAGCTTCACACAAGTGTCATTAGTGGAAGGTCCTTTTACATGCCATAAATCTATGACATGGGACCGCCGGCTCTACTTCCCCTCCGATTGAAGGCATACTGAGGGATTGTTAACGCTCTTATAAAATCCGACGACTTCGGCTGGGTTTGAACCCGCGACCTGAGGCATAGAAGTTAAGTATGCTACCAACTACGCCACCGAAGTCACTTTCTTTTCTTTTTTCAAATACGTTTGAGTAAGTTTTAGTTTATAGCTGAAGTTTTAACACCTACTCTAAAAAAAGACAAGTTCAATAATTCCTATAAACATGGGAGATATGAGGTAGAAGATGAGAGCATGAACCAAATTTTGAAAAATGGATAAAAATAGTTACGATTTGAATTTCGAAAATTAATAACTTTGCTTCTAATAGGAAGTGCGTGTTTGGCGGCCTCGGTGGCGTAGTTGGTAGCATGCTGAGCTTCTATGCCAAAGATATCGGGATCAAATCCGGCCGAAGTCGTCTGATTTTTTAAGAGCGTTAAAAATCCCTCAGTATGCCTTCCTTCGGAGGGGAAGTAAAGCCGGCGGTCCCATGTCATAGATTTATGGCATGTTAAAGAACTTTCCACTAATTACACCTGTCTGTTAGGTAGTCAGCCCGAAGGCTGGTTGGATCCTCAAAAGCACCGCCGTTACGTTATGTGAGTAGATACCCACAAAAACCCAAGGCAGTGCTATATTGAGGCGTTCTAGGCAAGAAGAGGAGTGAGGTAGTTTGCCATTGCTTTCCTCACTGAGTCAGAACAGTAGTCCTAACACTATGAGTAGAACCTTTCACAGCATTCACAGGCACTGACTGTGCCCTGAATGCCATTACTAAGCACCACCCATACCTCAGTAGCTTCCATATAATCACAGCCATGAGTGAGACTGAGACATCGGTGAAAAGCCACCTTTTACTCTAGCCTGTGCCAACTGACAAATGCAAATGTACTGTATTCATCAAGAGATGGCAAACAGGCCTTAATTACACCTGTGTGAAGCTAAATGGTATAGGTTAAGAATGTATACAACGCTCTTAGGTTGCTACGTTCGTTGCCAAGAGCCGACTGCGGTGGCGTCTGGTAGCTAAGTTCTGAACTATTAGTCGTTGACGGTGGCGTTTGGCGGCAAAAGTAGGAACTACTTGAAATTAAAAGATTGCAGTCCTTGCTTGAATTGAAAACAGATAACACACACTAATACAGTCATCACAATTAACACCGGTTATCATACAGATTCTACACTCACCCAAAGTACACGGGGCTACATGACCGCGTTGTCGCAGCCCCTAAACTAAGGAACCAACCAGCCAATTGCGTGTTTCCTTGGAAATGCAGGTGCGGATACAATATTAAAATCGTTATTATTTTGGCTGCTTGAGCTGAATGTTACTCCTTAATTCTTTAAAAACAGTTTCCCACAATCATATTTTGGCTTATAGCACTGTTGCAGCAAATGAGAGATATTTCTCAAACATTCTGACCTTAATCCTTGAGATCTGGCTTGAAAACGAATAACACGAGGATTGGCACTGGGTCATTTTGACCCATAGTGTGTCACTCCCTTTTAGTCGTAGTCGAACGGTTTTAATGAAGGCGACAGAAATCACGACATGGATGGCATACGCCATTGGCATGTTAAAGAACCCATTTGAATTCAGTAGGCCGTGTTCAATGGCAAAATTAATCTCGGGATTTTCCGCCAACTTAAAGTTCCTCCATTCTCTACTAGATAGGGCAGTAGTGTCAAGGAGATTAGAAATCTAACCTCCTTGACTTTCATAACGTTCAAAGGAACGACGAAATTCGACATGCAAGCTGCCCTCTGGGTGTCAATTAACTAAGCTTGCACCCGGCACCGAGGCCATACGATATTATTATTATTATTATTATTATTATTATTATTATTAATGAATTAATTTTAGACCTGGTGTCTTCCTCTGAACTATTCACAATAACAAAATTTAGGTTATTTATATCATCCAGATTTAACATGCAGAAAAATGAAATTAATTTTCGTAACGGTGTAGTAGCGGGAAAGCATTCATCTCAATTTTTTTGAACAAAGGAGCCGAAGATCAAAGTGTCCCTACACCCTAAACATGGATCAACAAGAACGTGAGCTATATTATTGTGCTGCACCAAAATAGGTGGATTTTCCCTCTTATTTATTTACAGATTGTCCCGACTAACTTAATCCAAAAATTGTCACCTGAGGACTGGCGCCATGGGTAAATCTGACCCGACCGTAAATAATATAGCAATAACTTGAGTGTTCCAGAAGCTATGGACACGTTTCTTTTGCAGGGTGAAGTTCAAGGCCAAGAAGGACGGTAAGCGATAGGAAATAAGGGCTGACCAAAACGAAAATATTTAAGCCTCGGGTCAAAAATACCCATGCGCCTGTTCACGCCGGTTCACAACTTCCAGATATTTCTATGCTCTTGATCGGATATCATCCATGCTGTTTCCTGCCAACAAGTAACATGTGAGGCACTGGGAGTTGACGTTGCGGATGACTGTCATTGAAACAATGGATCATTTGCTGCAATGTGCCATTAAGAATGCAAACATTGGAGGTTTCAATCTGATGAGAGTCATCTGATCGAGAGTCGTAGCGGCACCTAACCTGTCTGATCCCACATAATATTGAGGACACACAAGAGTGGTGTAATCGCGTGGAAATGACTGAACGCTCCTTTCGTTCACATCTGTCGCCTTCTCCAGATTCCCCAGACATTCCCTTCTCGCAACTCATGAGGATCAGCGGGCCATCAAGTTACGACACTGTTTTGTTCTATACTATTCCTATTTCGTGTGAGAAATGGTCTTCGTGGAAACAGAGTGAAAAGCCTCATCAGGCTACAGCTAGCCCCGGAGAATCGCACGAACACCTATTGCAATGCTTTCCAAACAGGGTGTCACGTGCTACCATCAAGGGTGTCGTGAGATATTTTCCAACACTGAATATAAACCAATATGACTGGATAAGAAGTCCTTTTGCACCCTCCGCTCTTGTGTTCTTCAACTTATCGAACAGGAGGAACTGGCGGAACTTAAAAACAAAAGAGTCAGAATTAGACAGTTTCTGGTTTTCAATTCAACAAGGTTTTCCTCATCTGAGTAAAAGAGCCCTCACCGTTTTGTAGCAGTTTTCTACGACATATTCGTGTCATGGCTAATACAAAAAACGTTTAACGTGGAAGTTTGAGAATGTTAGATGAGGAAATGCGTGTGAATTTGTCCTGCATCCGACCCGACATAAAGCAGATTTGTAATGATCGCCAAGCCCGTAGCAGTCATTGAATTGGAACATTAAGGTGCACGTTTTGTATATGAGTCGTCAAGTTACAAAACTCGTTTAATCCACTTGTGAATAAGAATCATTTTCATGAGAAACGTTTCTCTGGACTTTGCCTCACATATCTTTTGTGTTTGTAGTTTTCTAATTTTTGCTTTGTGTTTTTGGTTTTTGGTTTTGTGTTTGCTTTGTGCTTTTGCTTTTGAATTTTACTTCTTGCTTTTCTGTCTTGGTTTTGTGTTTGTTTTCTGCTTTTGCTTTTTTGAATTTTGCTTTTTGCTTTATGTGTCTTGTTTTCTGTTTTCTGCTTTTGCTTTTGTTTTTGAATTTTGCTTTTTGCTTCGTCTTCTTTGTTTTGTTTTAGTGTTTGTTTTCTGATTTTGCTGTTTTTGAATTGTTCTTTTCGCTTTGTGTTACATTTTTGTTTTTGTTTTCTGCTTTTGCTTTTGTGTTTGAATTTTGCTTTTTGCTTCGTCTTTTTTGTTTTGCTTTTGTGTTTGTTTTCTGCTTTTGCAGTTTTTGAATTTTGCTTTTTGCTTTGTGCTTCTATTTGTTTTGTTTTCTGCTTTTGCTTTTGTGTTTGAATTTTGTTTTTGCTTCGTGTTTTTTTGTTTTTGGTTTTGTGTTTGTTTTTTGGAAAATCAAAATAAAACAAAACAAAATAAAACAAAATAAACAAAACAAAATCAAAATAAAACAAAACAAAACAACATAAAATAAAACAAAGTAAACATAACAAAACAAGTAGAAAATAAAAATAAAACAAAACAATTTAAAACAAAATAAAGTAAAACAAAACAAAAAACAAGGCATACAAAACAAAATGAAAATTAAATTAAACAAAATAAAATAAAACGATAATAAAATAAAATAATTAAATAAATAATATTATGTTCGACCCTAACTATTATGTGTCAGAAAACTGTATCATCACGAGGCTCACTATAACACTATTTTAGGTAGATTTCATTAGAAAGCTAACTATTGCAATGGGTCCCATGTTTCGACTTCCGGAAAATTTCGACATATCTTCGCGTTTCACATCCCCCAGACCCCAAAACCACCGTCAGTTCAAAAGTTTATATATAATTTATGTATGTATATATATATATATATATATATATATGTATATCAGTTTCTTGTGGACACGATAACTGCCGTAATTTTGCACCAATCACTTTGAATTTTTTACTGAATACATATACCTATGAAATCTCGGTCAAGTTCGTTACTGGGCTAAATCGGTTGAAGGGGGTGAAAATGGGGGGCTTTTTTCGAAAAGTGAAATATTGCTATAACTCTCTTAATATGTGACATATCGAATCCGTTCAACGTTCATACTATGTGTCGGATAAAGCCCAAAAATTTATGTTTGAAGAGTTTTTTTTATAGCACCAACCATTGACCAAAGGGGTGGGAAAAAGTGGGTTTTTCGGGAAACATTAATCATATCTCTCTTAATAGGCACAATATCAAAACCGTACAAAATGGACAATATTCCACTAATAATTACCTAAAACGTTTGTCTGAAAGAATTTTTGATATGACCCACCGTTACGCCAAGGGATGAGAAAAATGATTTCGGAATTATAAGAAAATGCCCAGAGGTTGCCATGGCAACACTACTAAATTGATGAGAGATGAGCCATCATTGTTGCCATGACAACGCACATGCACGAGATCAGATTCAGTATTTCCATCTGACTGAGTGGGAAGCGGCTTCGGTGACGTAACTGGTAGCATGCTGAATGTCTATGCCCAAGGTCGCGGTATCAAAGCCGGCCGAAGTCGTCGGATTTTCTAAGAGCGCTAAAATCTCTCACTATACTTTCCTTTGTAGGGTAAGTTCCAACGTTCGTTGCGAGTTGCTGGTTGGGGTGGCATCTAGTAGCCAAGTTCACAGCTAAGTGTCGTTGACGGTAGTACCTGGTAGCAACATTAGGAACTACTGCTTGAAATTGACCGTCTGCAGTCCTTACCTGAATTAAGACAAATACAGCCATTACAATTCACACCGTTTATCAGACAGATTCTACACTCACCCAAAGTACACGGGGTTAGATGACCGCGTTGTCGCAGCCCCTAAACTGAGGAACCAACCAGAGGAAGATTTCATTAGAAAGCTAACTATTGCAATGGGTACCATGTTTCGACTTCCGGAAAATTTCGACATATCTTCGCGTTTCACATACCCCAGACCCCAAAACCACCGTCAGTTCAAAAGTTTATATATAATTTATGTATGTATGTATATATATATATATATATATATATATATATATATATATATATATATATATATATATCAGTTTTTGTGGACACGATAACTGCCGTAATTTTGCACCAATCACTTCGAGTTTTTTACCGAATATGTATACCTATAAAATCTCGGTCGAGTTTGTTACTGGGCTAAATAGTTCGAAGGGGGTGAAAATGGGGGGCTTTTTTCGAAAAAGTGAAATATTGCTATAACTCTCTTAATATGTGACATATCGAATCCGTTCAACGTTCATACTATGTGTCGGATAAAGCCCAAAAATTTATGTTTGAAGAGTTTTTTATAGCACCAATCATTGACCAAAGGGGTGGGAAAAAGTGGGTTTTTCGGGAAACATTAATCATATCTCTCTTAATAGGCACAATATCAAAACCGTACAAAATGGACAATATTCCCCTAATAATTACCTAAAACTTATGTCGAAAGAATTTTTGATATGACCCACCATTATGCCAAGGGATAAGAAAAATGATTTCGGAATTATAAGAAAATGCCAAGAGCTATCAGTGGTTGCCATGGCAACACTACTAAATTGATGAGGGATGAGCCATCAGACGTTGCCAAGATAACGCACTTGCACGAGATCAGATCCAGATTTTCATCTGACTAAGTGTGAAGCGGCTTCGGTGACGTAAATGGTAGCATGCTGAATGTCTATGCCCAAGGTCGCGAGTTCAAAGTCGGCCGAAGTCGTCGGATTTTCTAAGAGCGCTAAAAATCCCTCAGTATGCTTTCCTTTGGAGGGGAAGTTCCAACGTTCGTTGCGAGTTGCTGGTTGCGGTGGCATCTAGTAGCCAAGTTCACAGCTAAGTGTCGTTGACGGTAGTACCTGGTAGCAAAATTAGGAACTCCTGCTTGAAATTGACCGTCTGCAGTCCTTACCTGAATTACAGACTAATACAGCCATCCCTAAGTACACGGGGTTACATGACCGCCTTGTCGCAGCCCCTAAACTGAGCAACCAACCAAAATCTCTGCGGGAGATATAATTTTGCGTGAAGAAGTAACAGACCGTTACATAGTTACACATCAGTGTCGAAACCTTGCATAAGGACAGTGGGACCACAAGTATAAAAATGGACCCCAAATGACAAGAAGGTTACCGTTCCCATAAGACAATAAAATGTTTAAAATAAGCATAAAATGACGAAAAACAAAGTTAATTAAGCTCCAATTATAAAATATCTTCTCGCAATAAATGAGGTCTGATCCTTCTACGAAAACCTGCATATTCTGCCTATTTTCGCCTATCCCCAAGTTTGTCCGGTGAAATCTACCTCCGCCTTCCGGCGTGCCGAGAGGACTTTTTCATTATGAAACAGTTTCTCCCACCAATCAGAGCTCAAGAAACAGTTGTGTGACCAATTAGATAAGGATAACTTCGCGCATGCGCTCAAAATCCAACATGTCTATATAAATTACCGAAATTGCACCGTCCATATGTTCGCGTAAATAAACTGGTGAATATGAGACAAGAAATGGCACTGTACCTTAATATCCCCCAAATCAATTTCTACACAGCGCGTGGTTTTGAAACGACTTCGGTGACATTTTTACTGAATACTGGAGCACAATCTGAACATATGGCATTGAAGCACACAGAGCGCATGCGTCGGTTGTCCAGAGAGCTTGGAGAACAGAGATATACTGCCTACCGCAGCACCCGATCAAAACATTCTAGTGACTGAACAGATATTTATGAATATTTATGTTAAAACATATAATAAAGTTATAATTATCGTCGAACATAAACAGACGTATGCAACTCGCCTATAATGGTAATTAAGACACTCGTATGGAAATTATAAAACTCGCATACGCTCGTTTTATAAAAAATACTCGTGTCTTAATTATAGCCATGATAGGCTCGTTGCATAATATACTATTACGACATGATCCTTATTCACAAGTGGATTTGGCTGGTTGGTTCTTAAGTTTATGGGCTGCGACAACGCGGTCATGTAGCCCCGTGTACTTTGGGTGTGTGCAGACACTGTCTGATAACCGCTGTTAATTGTGATGACTGTATCAGTGTGTGTATCTGTTTTTAATTCAAGTAAGGACTGCAGACGATCAATTTTCAAGTAGTTCCTACGTTTGCCGCCAAACGCCACCATCAACGACTACTAGTTTAGAACTTAGCTACCAGACGTCACCGCAGTCGGCTCTTGGCAACCAACGTAGATACCTATGAGCGTTGTTTACATTCTTAACCTATACAATTTAGCTTCACACAGGTGTAATTAGTGGAAGGTTCTTTAACATGCCATAAATCTGTGACATGGGACCGCCGGCTTTACTTCCCCTCCGAAGGAAGGCATACTGAGGGAATTTTATCGCTCTTAAAAAATCCGACGACTTCGGCCGGATTTGAACCCGCGATCTTGGGCATAGAAGCTCAGCATGCTATCGACTACGCCACGGAAGCCGCCTCACAACTGGATTAAACGAGTTTTGCAACTGGACGACTCATTTATGAAAAAGGTGTTTAATATAGCCTATTAGGCCTATACTTGGAAAATCATATATAGGCTATACTAGGAAAAATTTAAATTTCTTTAAAATCAATCTTCTTTGTTAAATTAGTCTATGTTTACAATTACAATAATGAAATTGGTGTCATGTAGATTTATGTAGGCTAATAGGGTCTCAAAAAGAGAAAAAGTATGGAAAGCTTTGACCTATTGGCTGAGTGTGTAAAGCAGTTGGCAATGCTCTTGCGTTTGAGATCAAGGTAGCGTGTATGAACCTTTGCAAAGAAGCTTATGAGACTCAGTTTCGGGGGGTGTAACAGTCCATTTCGTAAGTTGATGTTAAAGCGCTTCATTAGCATGCAGGGTAACACATAACAAACTAACATGTAGGAACAGATCAACTATTTACAAGAAAAAAATAAACAAAACAAATCTCCCAAATGACTCCCAACTGAATAAATTACTTGCCATAACTAGGTTTAATCTCAGGAGAGATTATAAATTGGACCAAATGTCCCAAATGACTTCAATGACAGTGTGTACGTGTGCGGCTGTTCTACATGCTTAACGATGAGTACAAATAAATGCGAGATTCATCATCATCCGGTAAACCTTCAGAGGACGAATCTGCATTGCTTAGAGCTAGACAGACGCGGGGAACCAACTATACACTACTTAAATTAATCTGACACTTCCTACACTAAATAAACAACAAATAATTTCCGCTTGAAATTGGACTCAAGAACTGCCGTAGCAAAAACATTACTGCCTAAAATTAGGACTTTCCAAAATCAACACAAGTAAATTAACACGTGACCAACAAACGAAAAACACATATGACCGCCTGTCATTTTTACAAGTAAATACAACTACACCACACGGATGTCACAACAGACAAACTAACATGACCTGAGTCATAGAAAAAATCACTAGGCTCAAAGCCAAAATTTACATCATTAAAACAATATTCCATTCATACGATATGCGATAATTCGTAACAGACATGGCGAACTCCCCAATTAATTACGGTCCAAATGACCATCACAAAAGAACAGGTTTGCTAATGATAGCTTATAGGGGTCAGTCGGTCAGCAGGACTGCCTAACAATGAGTCACCGAACCTAGACGGGCGCTAAGTGGAAATCTGCACATCTGTCAACCCACGTGTCAATAACCTCGACCTCCCATGGCACGGGATCGAGTCTCGAAGAAGCGTGCTCCCAAAGCACAATATAATACGTGTGTGTGTCAGAATAAAATATCTCAGCATTTCCCCTAGGAAATCCAAGAAAATCAACACTGGACAAGGTACAGTAGCCTCCAAGGAGCGCTCTGCCTTTCCATCAAAAAAAAAAAAAAATACCACAACAACAACATTATGAGGGCGGTAGCACCACCTACCCCTCATCACGAAGAATCAATACACACACCTGACACATGAACACACACAGAATCACACGTATGGGTTTGACAGAAACGTGAAATAAATGACATAGATATTTTTTCACCAGTTTGCGCTTCCGTTCTAGTCCGTGACTAACAAACCTGAAAAGGACTAAAAAAAAATGCAAAAAAAATTAGAACTAAAGTGTTCTACAGTTACATCTTAATTTGTTGCGCTCGGCAACCCTAGTATGAGTAATAACCTGTTCATAAAAACCATCTTACAATAATTACCTCCCTTTCCTATAACAAAATGAACTTTAATAAAGCACCACTTATCGAATGTAACGAGTTTCGCATTCGAATGGATAAAAATCAAATACACGCGCCGTGTACACTAAATATGACTCCAAAGAAAAATATACAACAAACAAATTTGGCCACGCGCCAACGTACATTTAAAGATGATAGTGTAAGCAAAAAAAAATCCAAACACAAGAAAAAGAATGAATGAACTATTTACAATGTTCCCGCGCCTTATCTAACTACATATTGAGTAAATCAATTTTTGTACATCACCGCTTCAGCTTGCAGAACATTAACCTCCGTCCCGGTGCATTTCCCTACGGGAAATTTAGCTCTCCATCGTCAACGTCGTTGTAAAAGCGATGCACATCAATCCATCACATGACCAAACGTCGGACATCTTGGCGAAGTTTCTTGGACAGAAATCTTCAATGTTAATAATATTGCCTAGCTATAATCGCTGTGAGCTACTACTTTCACTCACGAATATGTCCTAATGCGATTACTGATCGTAGACTTGCCCTATCTTAGCATTTGCTTAACACACGCACAAATATCACTCAAAAATAATATACACAAATTTACATAAAATTACACACTTCAAACTCATCGCCACTGGCTTGAAAACAAGTCTTAAACATGACTATCTTGCAGTCCTTATCTCGCCTAGGGATCTCCACTGCTATACGTGAACCTTGCTCACTTGAGCACAAAGTAAAATGTTAGTAAAGTACGCTCATTAGAGTTTGAAAAATCGTGACGCAGAGTGACGTGAACCTTGCTCACCAGAGCTCAATAAAGTTGTCCTCGAAACAGCTTCTCACCGATCAATTTATTGGAAACTGACAGAATGAGGTAGAGTGGGGAGAATTTGAAAAAAATAATCTGGAGTTTTCATCACACAAACTTGGGACTAGTATCAATCTTCATCATTTTATCCAAACGTCTCAGTGCACTATTGCGAAATTAATTTGGATCGGCGGTTCTTTAGATACACGTTTTCACGCGTTTTTCCAGGGTACTCAACTTACCGCGTGGCTTTGGCGTGGTCTCTTCTGATTGGGTGATTCAATCCCGGGTCGGTTGAAACTTTACTCATGACAGTCCCTCAATGACTCTAATTTAGGTGCGCGCTGTTACAAAATTTGTCCTTGAACTCGGCTTAACCGGTCGTCTTCAGGAATAACTACCAAGCTTGCTTCTGTTGTAATCATTGCAACACACAACCTTGGCTCCCCCTTTGTCAATTTCAACATGTACTGCCTGGGCATCAGTAATAATAATAATAATAAAATCATGAATACTTATTCATCGATAGATTAATAAGGGTTCATTTATCCTCAGCAAGGTTTTGAAATTCGTAGCAAGTTATTGATTTGGATTTTAAAAACAATATCCACAGTAGTGATGATAACATCTCTTAAGTACCTCACTCGTCTGCCTGTGTGTACATTCCACTGATCCAATTAGTGTGCGCGCTCCACGCTGCAATGTCATTCACACGTCTCGCCGGACCTCCCCTCTCTCTCGCACGATTACAACTCCTGCCGGACCAGCTGTCTTGTTTACAAACAAAGCTCGCTCTACCCAGGTACTACATGGCTACGTATATTTGAGTGTTGGCTCTCAATAAAATTCTGCAATAATGATCTGCATTCATAGTCCTGATTATTCGTCAAATGGTTCCCTTCTGTAATACGGCTTGAGATTAGCGCTATTGAAGACAGATTTAGCGCCAGTGCTCAATTCTTCAATTCTGTAAGCATTGTTACCCAAATTCTTAATGATGCGGAACGGGCCAATAAATTTTGGACAGAACTTGGCAAATACTTTGTTTTTAGGATCAGATATCGGTGGTCTTCGAACAAGCACTAGTTCCTGTTCCTGTAATTCACGATGAAATTTCTTTCCTCTGTATCTCCTCAGTCTTCGGTCCGCTTGGTTCCTCATGTGCTCTCTTGTTCGCTGAATTCGCAGCTCATGTGCTAATAACGGATCCCTTGGGCATGGAATAATCTTGTCCCAAGATCTCTCAGTCAACCTGTTGTGGTGTACAACTAGTGGGACTTGACCTGTCGACTCGTGCTTTGTAGTGTTCATGCACATCTCAATATCTCCTACTTTGTCAACCCACTTATTATGATCATTAGGAATCATGACTCGGTAATACTTGGCAACACAGCGAATCGTTCTCTCGCTCGGATTTCCACAAGGATGACGAATGCTCGACAGTACGTGCTTTATCCCTAGGCTCTCTAGACCTTGCCTAAAAACATTGCTCGTAAAATAAGTACCATGGTCCGATAAGATGAATTTCGGCTTTCCAAGCATCGGAATGACTTTGTTCTGAATTCTGCTGAGGACTTGCTTTGATGTCGTCTTCTGGATTGGACATAATACTACCATCTTGGAAAACACATCGACACATACAAGAAGGTGTCGGCATCCTCGTTTCCCCTTTACTAGAGGGCCAAAACAGTCAATAGCGACCAGCTCGCATGGTTTTTGAGGTAATAATGGTTTTGGAGGTTGTTTCAACATGAAGTTATTTGGTTTAGTGCGCTGACACGCGTCACAAGTTCTGATTACTTCCACAATGGTGTAACGCATCTTAGGCCAAGTAAAGGTTTCCCCTATTGTCGCTTCTGTTTTGTCCGTGCCGATATGTGCTAGGCTTTCGTGGACATGCCACGTCAATCCTCTCTGTAATGATGCCGGAACTAGAATTCGCAGTTTGGTGTGATCCTCATCCACGTACTTGTGCAAAAGGTTATTCAAGTAGTGAAATTTCGCTTCCTTGGCACGGGCTTCTCGATATTCATGTGAATCTGGCTGTAGTTCCTTCTTGTAAAACCTGATCATCATCATCCATGGGTCCTTTTCTTGTTCCTTCTGAATTTCTTTCAGCTTG
The DNA here is from genome assembly GCA_946902985.2 of Meconema thalassinum. NCBI lineage: Eukaryota > Metazoa > Arthropoda > Insecta > Orthoptera > Tettigoniidae > Meconema > Meconema thalassinum. The sequence goes on from OX336391.1 coordinate 168,574,257, forward strand.
TCCAAAAATCCTCGATCCTTAGGTGTTAGTGCTATGTGGTGAACATCCGCTGCTATCTCGTTCTCATCTTCAGGATTCCTGCTTAGAGCATCTGGTATGATGTTCATCCTTCCAGGGCAATGTTCTATGGTAATGTCGAACTGCTGTATGTAAATGGACCATCGCGTAACTCTTTCACTTGCCATCGTCGTCTTGAATAAGAACGTCAGTGCATGGTGGTCAGTTCTGACAACAATGGAATATCCGAAGATCATCTTGCGCCATTGTTGAAGTGAGTACAAAATCGCGAGCAACTCAAGCTCTGTCATAGTGTAGTTCCTCTCGTGCTTCCTTAATTTACGACTCGTAAATGCCAAATATGATCGTTTCCTGGGTTCATCAGCGTCCTCTTGGTACAGCATGGCACCGATTCCAATCAATGAAGCGTCTGCCTGAATTATAAATTTCTTCTCGAAGTCTGGATACCCTAGCTTCACACAATTCTCCAGTAGGTCTTTCGTGGCTCTAAAGGATCGCACTCCTCATTCCATGACCATCGATTTGATTTCTTTAGCATCTCTTGCATCGGTGCTACTGTTTCCGTGTATCCAGGACAATTCTCCTTAAAGAAACCTGTCACCCCCAAAAATGCTCTCACGTGTTTTACTTTAGTTGGTGTAGGGAATTTCTTGATTGCGTCAATTTTCGCCGGATTAGGTCTCACGCCTTCAACATCAATTATGTGACCCAAATACAGAATCTCGCTCTGGCAAAAGTGCGATTTCTTCAAATTAATTTTGAAATTCATGGTTCTCAAGTTGTCCAAAAGTTTCTTTAGGTTTACCAAGTGTTCCTCCATTGTTTCTGATGCAATAAGTATGTCGTCAACATACCTCGTAGTGAAGCTCTTGACCTCCTCAGTCAGATTCCTGTCTAGTGCTCTTATCAATGCACATCCAGCTGTTTTTACACCGAAGGGCATGCGAGACCAGATATAGCTTTGGTTATCAAATAAAATCCCCGTCAATAGTTGGGATTTTTCCTCAAGTTCGAGATGGTGGAAACTATTCGTTAGGTCGACGCTAGAATATATCTTCTTCCCACGGAAGCCCTTCAATACATCCTTGATCCTTGGTGCTTGGTCATGCTCAACTAGCAGTTTACTGTTTAAAACCCGAGCGTCTAGGCATAATCTAATTGATCCATTTGGCTTGGCCACAGCCAATATTGCATTTAAGTATGGGGTTGCTGCTTTTCTTATCATGCCGGAATCTAATAAGTTACTAATAATGTCCTTCACCTGAGCAAAATGTATCTCTGGGATCGGGTACAATTTACTCTTAAATGGGGTCCAGTCGGTAACTTGCATGGCATACTGGAAATTTAAAACTTTTCCAGGAATCGTGTCGAAAGCTCCCTTAAGATGTCTCAAAATTTCTTCTAATTTTCTTCTGTCAGGTTCCCCTACTATTGCCTCCTTAAGTCGCTCCTGAAGTAAAATTTCAAATTTGGACCCGCTAATTTCTTCTTCCGCCAAATGTACCCAAAGTTCCTGCGAAATATCTCGACTGTCAATTTCAACCACTGCTGTCTGGCTTACTCGTCCCTCCGTCAAGTTCTTATCTTCGATCGCCTCATTAGTGCATTCTTCAATGACCCAAGTATTCGCCTCTCTCTCTAGTGGAGTCTCTTCCATGTTCAGACCCACATGACTCAACCCCTCGACTTGTTTGAAACTCACAGTGTTATTATGTAAGTCAATTATAGCATGAAAATCACAGATGAAGTTGGCTCCTAGAATGACATTATAATTCATCTTTGGTATCACGATGAAAGTTTGCGAAAATGTGTGGTTTAATATCTCCAGGTCTAAATATTCTTGGTGCTTGCAAACTAAGGTCTTGGAAATATCTGTTCCCATAGGAAATAGGATGTAAAATTGTGCGATTGAGCTATGCACATTAACAAATTCACAAAGAAATTTAATAAAATGGTCCGGCTAGCTCAAAACAGTTGCCAGCGTTTCGCCCCAGTGTACCAATGGGCTCTTCAGTTGGTTATGGTACACATCACCAAGACGCGTGGCTAGTACATACTGTGAAGGCCGCTGCAAGGCACAAATGTTGCCACGAGCAGCGCCAATGTACTACGGAAGTCAAAACTTCCTTTCTAAAATAATGTTAGCTTACCTTGCTAATCCATATTGGAAATATCTGTTCCCATAGGAAACAGGATGTAAAATTGTCCGATTGAGCTATGTACATTAACAAATTCACAGAGAAATTTGATAAAATGGTCCGGCTAGCTCAAAACAGTTGCCAGCGTTTCGCCCCAGTGTACCAATGGGCTCTTCAGTTGGTTATGGTACACCTCACCAAGACGCGTGGCTAGTACATACTGTGAAGGCCGCTGCAAGGCACAAATGTTGCCACGAGCAGCGCCAATGTACTACGGAAGTCAAAACTTCCTTTCAAAAATAATGTTAGCTTACCTTGCTAATCCATATTGGAAATATCTGTTCCCATAGGAAACAGGATGTAAAATTGTCCGATTGAGCTATGTACATTAACAAATTCACAAAGAAATTTGATAAAATGGTCCGGCTAGCTCAAAACAGTTGCCAGCGTTTCGCCCCAGTGTACCAATGGGCTCTTCAGTTGGTTATGGTACACCTCACCAAGACGCGTGGCTAGTACATACTGTGAAGGCCGCTGCAAGGCACAAATGTTGCCACGAGCAGCGCCAATGTACTACGGAAGTCAAAACTTCCTTTCAAAAATAATGTTAGCTTACCTTGCTAATCCATATTGGAAATATCTGTTCCCATAGGAAACAGGATGTAAAATTGTCCGATTGATCTATGTACATTAACAAATTCACAAAGAAATTTGTTAAAATGGTCCGGCTAGTTCGAAACAGTTGCCAGCGTTTCGCCCCAGTGTACCAATGGGCTCTTCAGTTGGTTATGGTACACCTCACCAAGACGCGTGGCTAGTACATACTGTGAAGGCCGCTGCAAGGCACAAATGTTGCCACGAGCAGCGCCAATGTACTACGGAAGTCAATACTTCCTTTCAAAAATAATGTTAGCTTACCTTGCTAATCCATATTGGAAATATCTGTTCCCATAGGAAACAGGATGTAAAATTGTCCGATTGAGCTATGTACATTAACAAATTCACAAAGAAATTTGATAAAATGGTCCGGCTAGCTCAAAACAGTTGCCAGCGTTTCGCCCCAGTGTACCAATGGGCTCTTCAGTTGGTTATGGTACACCTCACCAAGACGCGTGGCTAGTACATACTGTGAAGGCCGCTGCAAGGCACAAATGTTGCCACGAGCAGCGCCAATGTACTACGGAAGTCAAAACTTCCTTTCAAAAATAATGTTAGCTTACCTTGCTAATCCATATTGGAAATATCTGTTCCCATAGGAAACAGGATGTAAAATTGTCCGATTGAGCTATGTACATTAACAAATTCACAAAGAAATTTGATAAAATGGTCCGGCTAGCTCAAAACAGTTGCCAGCGTTTCGCCCCAGTGTACCAATGGGCTCTTCAGTTGGTTATGGTACACCTCACCAAGACGCGTGGCTAGTACATACTGTGAAGGCCGCTGCAAGGCACAAATGTTGCCACGAGCAGCGCCAATGTACTACGGAAGTCAAAACTTCCTTTCAAAAATAATGTTAGCTTACCTTGCTAATCCATATTGGAAATATCTGTTCCCATAGGAAACAGGATGTAAAATTGTCCGATTGAGCTATGTACATTAACAAATTCACAAAGAAATTTGATAAAATGGTCCGGCTAGCTCAAAACAGTTGCCAGCGTTTCGCCCCAGTGTACCAATGGGCTCTTCAGTTGGTTATGGTACACCTCACCAAGACGCGTGGCTAGTACATACTGTGAAGGCCGCTGCAAGGCACAAATGTTGCCACGAGCAGCGCCAATGTACTACGGAAGTCAAAACTTCCTTTCAAAAATAATGTTAGCTTACCTTGCTAATCCATATTGGAAATATCTGTTCCCATAGGAAACAGGATGTAAAATTGTCCGATTGAGCTATGTACATTAACAAATTCACAAAGAAATTTGATAAAATGGTCCGGCTAGCTCAAAACAGTTGCCAGCGTTTCGCCCCAGTGTACCAATGGGCTCTTCAGTTGGTTATGGTACACCTCACCAAGACGCGTGGCTAGTACATACTGTGAAGGCCGCTGCAAGGCACAAATGTTGCCACGAGCAGCGCCAATGTACTACGGAAGTCAAAACTTCCTTTCAAAAATAATGTTAGCTTACCTTGCTAATCCATATTGGAAATATCTGTTCCCATAGGAAACAGGATGTAAAATTGTCCGATTGAGCTATGTACATTAACAAATTCACAAAGAAATTTGATAAAATGGTCCGGCTAGCTCAAAACAGTTGCCAGCGTTTCGCCCCAGTGTACCAATGGGCTCTTCAGTTGGTTATGGTACACGTCACCAAGACGCGTGGCTAGTACATACTGTGAAGGCCGCTGCAAGGCACAAATGTTGCCACGAGCAGCGCCAATGTACTACGGAAGTCAAAACTTCCTTTCAAAAAATAATGTTAGCTTACCTTGCTAATCCATATTGGAAATATCTGTTCCCATAGGAAACAGGATGTAAAATTGTCCGATTGAGCTATGTACATTAACAAATTCACAAAGAAATTTGATAAAATGGTCCGGCTAGCTTGGTGAGGTGTACCATAACCAACTGAAGAGCCCATTGGTACACTGGGGCGAAACGCTGGCAACTGTTTTGAGCTAGCCGGACCATTTTATCAAATTTCTTTGTGAATTTGTTAATGTACATAGCTCAATCGGACAATTCTACATCCTGTTTCCTATGGGAACAGATATTTCCAATATGGATTAGCAAGGTAAGCTAACATTATTTTTGAAAGGAAGTTTTGACTTCCGTAGTACATTGGCGCTGCTCGTGGCAACATTTGTGCCTTGCAGCGGCCTTCACAGTATGTACTAGCCACGCGTCTTGGTGAGGTGTACCATAACCAACTGAAGAGCCCATTGATACACTGGGGCGAAACGCTGGCAACTGTTTTGAGCTAGCCGGACCATTTTATCAAATTTCTTTGTGAATTTGTTAATGTACATAGCTCAATCGGACAATTTTACATCCTGTTTCCTATGGGAACAGATATTTCCAATATGGATTAGCAAGGTAAGCTAACATTATTTTTGAAAGGAAGTTTTGACTTCCGTAGTACATTGGCGCTGCTCGTGGCAACATTTGTGCCTTGCAGCGGCCTTCACAGTATGTACTAGCCACGCGTCTTGGTGAGGTGTACCATAACCAACTGAAGAGCCCATTGGTACACTGGGGCGAAACGCTGGCAACTGTTTTGAGCTAGCCGGACCATTTTAACAAATTTCTTTGTGAATTTGTTAATGTACATAGATCAATCGGACAATTTTACATCCTGTTTCCTATGGGAACAGATATTTCCAATATGGATTAGCAAGGTAAGCTAACATTATTTTTGAAAGGAAGTTTTGACTTCCGTAGTACATTGGCGCTGCTCGTGGCAACATTTGTGCCTTGCAGCGGCCTTCACAGTATGTACTAGCCACGCGTCTTGGTGAGGTGTACCATAACCAACTGAAGAGCCCATTGGTACACTGGGGCGAAACGCTGGCAACTGTTTTGAGCTAGTCGGACCATTTTATCAAATTTCTTTGTGAATTTGTTAACTATGGTCTTGTCAGGAATGACCCCTCGGACTTTCATTAATGGTACAGGCATAATTGGAACGGTTTGTTTATTCCCAATTTCATTCAACAATGCTTCCGTGACTAAGCTCACCTGGCTACCCGTGTCGATCAGGCACCTCACTCTAATACCTCCAATACGTGCATAAATAATCGGTAATTGTCTGATTACATTGTCTTGGTCCTTCACCACTTCCTCCAGGCAATCATCCGGGAATGCTACCCACTCTTCTATGCTTGCAACAATCAACTCCTCCCGTTCTGATTTTGGTTCAATCGTGATTTTTTTAAATCCTGGGACCCATTCATTGAGTTCCGCCGGTTGTCATCGCGTCTCTCCTGCTGCCGTAATAAGCTTTCCGCCCCCGCTCCTTGGTGATTATCTGGGCTTTGCCTATTCGCCATCGCACGCCCCCACTTTTCTTTCTGTGTTTCTTCGGCATTTAACTCGTCCAAATATTTCTGTGATTCAGCGTACCGCTCGTTCCAATCATTGCGATAGTCCCCTTGATTATCTTGCCGAAAATTCCTTGTATTGTTCCACCTGCCTTCTCCGTTCCTTTGATAAGGTCTACCCTGCCTTGGATTTCACCTCCAGTTGGTATACTCTCGCTGGTACTTCCACTGATTGTGATTGTTCTGATTATTATTATTATAATTATCACGGCGGTTCTGGAAGTTCCTATTGTTGTTATGGTATTGGTTTCGGCCATCGAACTCCTGCCGTCTGGGCGTAAATTGCGTTCCGGTAGACTGTGTCTTCGTTTGATTATTTTGATTGTGATTAGTTTGATGCCCTTGAAAAACTTCAGCTGTGTTTACACACTCCATGTTCCGTCTCCCTGTCTGCGGACTGACCATACTCGTCTCATCCAAATGGCGGAGTATCTCCTCGGCCTGAACTGCGGTCTTGATATTACCGGCCACTAAAAACTGCTGAATATTCATTGGAAGCTGCTTACTGATGGTTAAAACCATGTTTTCCTCTGTAGGCGGGTCGTCAAAATCACGGAATTTAACCAGCTGTTGGCTAAAGAACTCCGAAAACCTGGTGGGATGTGTACTGTGATATTTCCTGGTGTATAGATCCATCCTCAACCCCTGCTGCAAAGAAGGACTCCAGAACTTTCTCAAGAATGCCTCTCTAAACTGGGCCATGTCATTAAATGTGTATTTGAAACTCTGGAACCAAATTAAACTTGGGCCCTCCAAAAATTTTTCAACCATCCGCAGCTGTTTTGCGGGACTGACGTGTTGATCGTTAAAGTAGTCATCCAGCTGACGTAAAAATGCTTTAGGAGTGGATCCTGAGTTCTCCCTGAATTTGTCGGGTTTAAAGTCGTTCCCCCTAATTACTTGTATCACTTGGGCAGGTGCCAAGCCGGGTTGTGGAGTTGATGTCTCCCCTCTGTAGTTTTGGAATGTGTCGCACGTTATCTTTGGACTCTGACCTCGGCCTGTATCCTCAACCAGCTTCGAGCCCACCGGACTTCCAAAACTTCCCTGTTTGCCTACTGTGTTTTCTGCAGAGAATAAAGTAGCGTTTTCTAAGGACCTTATCTCGTTCTTAATTATGAGATCTGTGTGTTCTTGGAGTTTGGACTTCATATTTTCCTCCAAAGCCTGCATCCTAGAATGGTACTCGCCTAGCCGCTTTAAGATCGTCAGCCTATCTCCTTTAGTTTCGTTCACCTGCTGTTCCCATTCTTTCCGGATCCTGTTCTTCAAACTACTAATTTTTTCTTCACTCCTTTCCTGATTCTTCTCAAGCTCTTCTCGTATTTGCTCTTGTATCAGCTGCTAGGTTTTGATTAATTGTTCTCCTACCTCTTCCTGATTCTTACTCAGCTGTTCTCCTATTTCTTCTGGTATTTGCTCTTGGGTTTTAATTAATTGGTCTTCCAAGTTTTCGCGCAAGTGCATCCGTTCTTTCTCCGTTTTACTTCAAGCTTGTCGAGTTCCTTTATTAATTCGAGTATATTATTATCGACTGAATTAATCTGCTCCTGTATGTTTTCGTTCTTGGCCTCTAGTCTCTCAAATTGCCCCTGTAGTTCATCCTGCGTGCTTTTAATTCCAGCCGTGTTGTTTACGCATGCTGTCTCAATCTGTTTTAATTTTTCGGCTACCATTTCATCTAATTGTACAAGTTTATTGTCGAATTTAGATTCCAACTTCTTAATTTCTCCTAATTGCTTTGAGTTATTTTCCGCTACCTCACCTGCCAGTTTCTCTAATTCTCTAGTACTCTGGTTTATGTCATGGGTGATCTTTTCTAACTGCACTGTTTGTACCGTTTGTATTGTTGCCTGCTCTGATAGTTTATGGTTTAATTCATTTAACTGTTTATTCTCCCGCAACTTGTGTAACTGTTTGTCGGTATCCAATTTCTGGACCTGCAATTGTACCGTAATGTTACTGTTCACATCCTGTAATTGTTTATCACTGTCTAATTTCTGGGTTTGTAATTGCGCCGTAATGCCATTTAATTGTTTATTACTTTGTTCACTCTGAATTTTTAACTGTTCTTCCGTTTTCGCAGACAATTGCGCAGTCAACTGCACGGACATCTGCTCCATTAACACTTTGATTTCTTCGATGCTAGCCATCGCACAACACACTAATATATACTCAGAGAAAAACAGGGTCATGCACTGGGATTTCAGTCATACACACGCACACATGTCTTGATATTTAAATACTACAGATTCTAATTTAATGAAAATTTCAGTAATCAAAATTTTACTGAATCATGACTCTTATTTCCAAACAATAAAATAACTCCCTTGTGATCTGCTTTTAAATTCCTAACCAATAGAATTTACGAACAACACCAATTAACCGAAGTCAATTAAATGTAAAATATAAGGCAACACCTTCCTGCTTTAACTGAGTTCAATAATATACAAATTTTCTAATTCTATGCCGGGCGCCAGAACAAGTTAACAACAAATGCAATATCAACTTCTAACCTTGTTCAATATTTCTAACTTTAAGAACTCAGTGATTTTACTAATGCACATGGTGGTACAACATCGCCTCAATTTACTGAATTTACACTTGCCCGCCTGACCTGGCATTATTTCTCAGCGAAATAAGTATGAGATCAGCAAAGCAACAACAACAACAGTCCCACTTGGGCAGCCATTTTTGATATATGAACCCTTGCAAAGAAGCTTATGAGACTCAGTTTCGGGGGGTGTAACAGTCCTTTTCGAAAGTTGTTGTTAAAGCGCTTCATTAACATGCAGGGTAACACATAACAAAATAACATGCAGGAAGAAGTGAATACCATGGTTATAACAAATTAATTTAATAACAGATCAACTATTTACAAGAAAAAAATAAACAAAACAAATCTCCCAAACGACTCCCAGATGAATAAATTACTTGCCATAACTAGGTTTAATCTCAGGAGAGATTATAAATTGGACCAAATGTCCCAAATGACTTCAATGACATTGTGTACGTGTGCGGCTGTTCTACATGCTTAACGATGAGTACAAATAAATGCGAGATTCGTCATCATCTGGTAAACCTTCAAAAGGACGAATCTGCATTGTTTAGAGCTAGACAGACGTGGGGAACCAACTATACACTACTTAAATTAATCTGACACTTCCTGCACTAAATAAACAACAAATAATTTCCGCTTGAAATTGGACTCAAGAACTGCCGTAGCAAAAACATTACTGCCTAAAATTAGGACTTTCCAAAATCAACACAAGTAAATTAACACGTGACCAACAAACGAAAAACACATATGACCGCCTGTCATTTTTACAAGTAAATACAACTACACCACACGGGTGTCACAACAGACAAACTATCATGACCTGAGTCATAGAAAAAATCACTAGGCTCAAAGCCAACATTTACATCATTAAAACAATATTCCATTCATACGATATGCGATAATTCGTAACAGACATGGCGAACTCCCCAATTAATTACGGTCCAAATGACCATCACAAAAGAACAGGTTTGCTAATGATAGCTTATAGGGGTCAGTCGGTCAGCAGGACTGCCTAACAATGAGTCACCGAACCTAGACGGGCGCTAAGTGGAAATCTGCACATCTGTCAACCCACGTGTCAATAACCTCGACCTCCCATGGCACGGGATCGAGTCTCGAAGAAGCGTGCTCCCAAAGCACAATATAATACGTGTGTGTGTCAGAATAAAATATCTCAGCATTTCCCCTACGAAATCCAAGAAAATCAACACTGGACAAGGTACAGTAGCCTCCAAGGAGCGCTCTTCCTTTCCATCAAAAAAAAATACCACAACAACAACAATATGAGGGCGATAGCACCACCTACCCCTCATCACGAAGAATCAATATACACACCTGACACATGAACACACACAGAATCACATGTATGGGTTTGACAGAAACGTGAAATAAATGACATAGATATTTTTCCACCAGTTTGCGCTTCCGTTCTAGTCCGTGACTAACAAACCTGAAAAGGACTCAAAAAAATGCAAAAAAATAGAACTAAAGTGTTCTACAGTTACATCTTAATTTGTTGCACTCGGCAACCCTAGTATGAGTAATAACCTGTTCATAAAAACCATCTTACAATAATTACCTCCCATTCCTATAACAAAATGAATTTTAATAAAGCACCACTTATCGAATGTAACGAGTTTCGCATTCGCATGGATAAAAATGAAATACACGCGCCGTGTACACTAAATATGACTCCAAAGAAAAATATACAACAAACAAATTTGGCCACGCGCCAACGTACATTTAAAGATGATAGTGTCATTGCAAAAAAAAAATCTAAACACGAGAAAAAGAATGAATGAACTATTTACAATGTTCCCGCGCCTTATCTAACTACATATTCAGTAAATCAATTTTTGTACATCACCGCTTCAGCTTGCAGAACATTAACCTCCGTCCCGGTGCATTTCCCTACGGGAAATTTAGCTCTCCATCGTCGACGTCGTTGTAGAAGCGATGTACATCAATCCATCACATGACCAAACGTCGGACATCTTGGCGAAGTTTCTTGGACAGAAATGTTCAATGATAATAATATTGCCTAGCTATAATCGATGTGAGCTACTACTTTCACTCACGAATATGTCCTAATGCGATTACTGATCGTAGACTTGCATTTGCTTTACACACGCACAAATATCACTCAAAAATAATATACACAAATTTACATAAAATTACACACCTCAAACTCATCGCCACTGGCTTGAAAACAAGTCTTAAACATGACTATCTTGCAGTCCTTATCTCGCCTAGAGATCTCCACTGCTATACGTGAACCTTGCTCACTTGAGCACAAAGTAAAATGTTAGTAAAGTACGCTCATTAGAGTTTGAAAAATCGTGACGCAGAGTGACGTGAACCTTGCTCACCAGAGCTCAATAAAGTTGTCCTCGAAACAGCTTCTCACCGATCAATTTATTGGAAACTGACAGAATGAGGTTGAGGGGGGAGAATTTGAAAAAAATAATCTGGAGTTTTCATTACACAAACTTGGGACTAGTATCAATCTTCATCATTTTATCCAAACGTCTCAGTGCATTATTGCGGAATTAATTCGGATCGGCGGTTCTTTAGATACACGTTTTCGCGCGGTTTTCCAGGGTACGCAACTTACCGCGTGGCTTTGGCGTGGTCTCTTCTGATTGGGTGATTCAATCCTGGGTCGGTTGAAACTTTACTCATGACAGTCCCTCAATGACTCTAATTTAGGTGCGCGCTGTTACAAAATTTGTCCTTGAACTCGGCTTAACCGGTCGTCTTCAGGAATAACTACCAAGCTTGCTTCTGTTGTAATCATTGCAACACACTACCTTGGCTCCCCCTTTGTCAATTTCAACATGTACTGCCTGGGCATCAGTAATAATAATAATAATAAAATCTTGAATACTTATTCATCGATAGATTAATAAGGGTTCCAATTACAATAATGAAATTGGTGTCGTGTAGATTTATGTAGGCTAATAGGGTGTCAAAATGAGAAAAAGTATGGAAAGCTTTGACCTATTGGCTGAGTGTGTAAAGCAGTTGGCAATGCTCTTGCGTTTGAGATCAAGGTAGCGTGTTCGAATCACGGCACAGTCGGCTACCAGGTTAATGAGTGTTGTTGAATCATTTAGTTTTTTTAAAACATCGTGGTCATTTAGCCCCGTGTACTTGAGAGTGTCTGATAACATGTGTTATCCAAGAGCATTCACAATGAGTAATTTGCACCTCACGGATGCTGATATATTCTCCAAGCCAAACATGTGGAATTCACAGTTAAAGTGATTATTAATTAGACCGAAGTAGAGCATTGAAAATATTCGCATTTGAAATCAAAAGATCAATCAGCTGTTTATTTGTTTACAAGTCTTTGAAAATATGGATTGTCTAATCCACATTGAAATGATAGTAAAAAAAAAGTCTGCCCTTGGCACTATACAGCCCATGAAGGGCCTAGTCCGACCAAGCGACCGATGCCCTGCCATTTGGCCTGCAGATATTGGGGTGACGCGTGATCAGCGCATCGGGTCCCCTCGGCCGTTAATCTTGGTTTTCATGATCGGGGCGCTGCCTCACTGTCAGACAGCTACTCAATTGTCCTCACGAGTCTGAGTGCACCCAGTTCCAACCCTCACGTCAGTTTTAAAATCCCTGACGGAACCGGGAATCGAACCCGGGGCATCCGGGTGAGAGACAGGCACGCAACCCGAACACCATGGGGCCGGCTACATTGAAATGATGTTTAATAAAATATTTCAAACGTACATGTTTCGATATGACAATGATATTATCTTCATCAGCGTTGATAGTTTAATAGTTTAACCCGGGAAGACTGGCGCATGGGCACCTTTGACCCAAGGCTTAAATAATGCTCTATATTTTCGTTTTGGTCAGCCCTTATTTCCTGTCGCTCACTGTACCTTGCTTCCTAGCCTTGAACTTCACCCTGCGAAAGAGACATGTTCATGGCTTTTGGAACACTCAAGTTATTTTTATATTATTTACGGTCGGGTCAGGTTTACCCAAGGCGCCAGTCCTCGCGTGACTATTTTCGGCTGACGTTAGTCGGGCCAATCTGTAAAAAATAAGGGGGAATGTCCACCTATTTTCGTTCATTACAATTCATTCATTCATTCATATTTATGTCTAGAAACATCTTGGTCATCAGCTCATGTTCTAAAAAATTAAGATGACTGCTTTGCCGCGACTATCAAGGACAATTATGGGCCTATTGTTACAAAAATAAATGTCATTTTCTGCATGTTAACTTTGAAAAATATAAATAAACCTCTTTTTTTTTATTTAGTCAATTTACCCTCTAGGTTGGTGGTTCCCATGGACTCAGCGAGGGAACTCACCACTTCCGCCTCTATGGGCAGTGTCCTGGAGCTTGGAACATCTGGTCGGGATGGATACAACTGGGGAGGTGTGATCAGCACTTCGCCCAGGCAGCCTCACTTGCAAAGCGAACAGGGGCCTCATGAGGGAGGGGAAGGGATGGAAGATAGGGATGGATAGGCTAGGAAGAGGGAAGGAGGCGGCCGTGGCCTTACAGTAGGTACCATCCCGGCATTTGCCCGAAGACGAAACCACGGAAAACCACTTCGAGGATGGCTGAGGTGGGAATCGAACCCCCTCTACTCATTTGGACCACCCGAGGCTGAGTAGACCCCGTTCCAGTCCTCATACCACTTTTCAAATTTCGTGGCAGAGCCGGGAATCGAACCCAGGACCTTCGGGGCGGCAGCTAACCGTGCTGACCGCTACGCTACGGAGGCGACAACCTCATTTTATATTGGGAATATTCATAGGAAGACACCAGGTGTAAAATTACTTCAATAAAAAAATACGTACGACTACGAGACACACTATGGTCAAAATGATGCGGCGCCAGTCTTCGTGTTATATATATTTTTTTAGCCTATTATCATTTTATGAAAAAAAAATAGACTTATGAGATCACCTTTTGTCCGTGTGTGTGTGTGTGTGTGTATGTGTGATGTGTGTGGGTCTGTGTGACATGTGTGTGTGTGTTCCCCCTAATAACTTCTAAACAGCTGGTGCGATTTCAATGAAACTCGGTAAGGTCATAGGGTGTGTGTCTGTGTGATGTGTGTGTCTGTGTGATGTTTGTGTCTGTGTGATGTGTGTGTGTCCCCCTAATAACTTCTAAACAGCTGGTGCGATTTCAATGAAACTCGGTAAGGTCATAGCACCATTTCGGCCGACCCCGACCGTGCCCTTCAAATTTTATTACGTCTCACCAATCCAACATGGTGGCTGTGCAAAATATTTAACCAGCATTCAATATCTCCGAAACTAGGCTATTACCGATATCACCCTGAAATTTTGTACGGTGATAAAGAGCACTACTAGAAGTTCATCTAAGTAACTTTCCAAAACCTAATAACTACCAAACCAACATGGCGGCCAAGCGAAGTTGCGACTTTTAAATAGGCTTTAGTTCTTCACGGAACTACTTGTTTCACGCCAATTCTCAAGGGTTTATATGATAAAGTGAAATGAATATCGTTACAAAATTTTGATTAAAATAAAATGGCAGTGGGTCTGACTGACAATATATCGAGGTTGTAAAGCTCAATAGCCATTAAAGATTTATGTTTTCACCTCATTATCCACCTGGAAGCGGCGTCTTCTACTATTACATTAATAAACCAAATTAAAGGGGTGTGACTTGGGCAGCTTCGTAAGGTAGATCTCTAAGAGAAAATCATTTATACAGGCCGGACGTTTGTTTTAGACGATACATTACGGTGGGCAGAATGTTTGGAACAGTTTCTCGCGTAACCTCAAGAGGGCAGCACCATCAAATACACATTGAAAAGGCTACGGATGTCCATGTGTATCTTTGATTTTGCGATTCTCTTTTTTCTTGCTTAGCAACCTTGCTGGGGCTAAAATTGTGAATAAACGAGTATACATTAGCTTCTACTTTGAACCAAATAGAATTTTATTTTGTATGTGTGGAGAGAGCTTGACCACATCATTTGTGAACAACAACAGTCACATAATCAAGCTTTAACGTCTAACTTCGAAGACTAGTCTATTAGTAGACCCATAATGGGTTTGAAAGGATGTTGAAACAAGACTTGGAAATCCTGCCACGAACTTTAAAACCTTGCTTCCTTAGATTTCAACACCTTCCTGTCTTTCAAACCAAATAACTTCAATATAAATTTAGCTTGTAAGATTCTACGTTAGGTTTAAATTCATTTTTCAAGTATGTATGCGTAAACTGAAGATTTTAAACTATTAATCCTTAATTATAATAGTACCAGGTTCGTAAAAAGTAGCTTGAAGTTTTTGAACCACAGTTGTTAGAATATAGTGCCGGTAATAAGAAAATTGAGGGGACTGTAAAACCAGTTATTGTAAAACTTATGCATTTTTGGGAGACTTATTTCAGTTATTATTAAGAATGATACAGCTTCATATGCAGATTTCTGAACAAAATAGTAACTGAATCATGAAAATACATCAATATTTGGACAGTTTTGGAGATTCGAAAATATTGCATATATCCTTAGGTTTAAATTCATTTTTCAAGTATGTATGCGTAAACTGAAGATTTTAAACTATTAATCCTTAATTATAATAGTACCAGGTTCGTAAAAAGTACTTCCGCTTGTTTGGATAAATACTGTGTTTTTTAACGTATTTGGATACGTTAATCGACAGTGGAGGCAAGCTCGCTAAAGCGGTGCGTTAGGTCATGGGACCAAGCTCTCTGCTGACTGGGTAAACGCGTGGGTTTGATCCCCACTGTTGGCCGTCCTTGAAATGGTTTTCCGTTTCCCATTTTCATCTCCAGGCAAATGCTGGGGCGGTACCATCTGACAGCGCATAGCCGCTTCCTTCCACATCCTTCATTCCATCTCTCATCAGGGACATATATAAGGGGAGGGGGTGCTGAGGAGGCTCCAGCTCCCCCCCCTCCCCCCCCCGAAAAAAGCCAAGAAGAATTAAGAAAGTGTTGCTTTGGTAAGAGCATAAAATAATTGTAAATTTGGTTGTATCCTAATCTTAACTTGTTGGCTAAGTTAAAAATAATATCAAGATTGAAATTAGACTACCTCGTGGTGTAGTGGCTAGCATTCTTGGCTGCCGCCCCGGAGGTCCGAATTCGATTCCCGGCTCTGCCAAGAAATTTTAATTCTAGTCTGAGGGCTGGAACGGGGTACACTCAGCCTTGTAAGCCAAAACTGTGAATTCCACAGTACGATACTTTTGAGAAATACATTATCAAATTGTAAAAAAAAAACTGTGTACCTTTCTGCTTAGTAAATTTACAAATATTTATATATTTGCCATTCATACTCCATAGATCATAAGAGAAAATTCGTGTGTTGTGTTGTATTTTCCGTTTTTTTTGTATTGCCAGTAATTGTAGGCTATATAAACTTTGAATCTTATCTAAAATAATTACACAAAGTTATATGCTCTAAGATATTGGTTGATATTTCTGGGTATTTTGCGGTGACAATCCCCTGAGAATACTCACAATTTTCCAGGATAGCCAGACCCCCCACTCCGAAAACAAATTGTATATACGCCCCTGTCTCTCATTTATTCCTCTCATGAGGTTGGCGTTAGGAAGGACATCCGGCCATAAAAATCATCCGCCACAAAGACTTCCATCGCATCTCATCTCTAACCCCGTTGGAAAACGGGAATGATGAAGGGTAGACATACATATTTGGATACGGTAATACAGTATATAGAATTTGCTTTTCAAACTGTGACAAGAACGAGCATACGGTGGAAAACCAACAAAAGGGAGCTCCCTGCTCTCATATGTCGGGATGTGGTGAGTTGAGGCGAACAACCGGGATGCGAGGTGTGAAGAAACTTGACTGGCCAACTGCTCAGGTTTCAGAGCCAGTCTGCATGACGCTACACTGACGTCAATTCCACGCCTGTGGTCTCAGGGTTACGTTACACAGCGAGTGTAGTTTCCATTGAGCTGCAAGAACGGCCCTGAGCCGCGTGGGAGAATGTTGTTATATTAGACACTCAATTAACCTCACATCTTACGTCAATGAAACTCTGAAGGCAAATGCAGTCGATATTTACAACACTTATGCGAGATCGCTGCCTTGTTTGATGATATTGTTTCTTCGCCAGGCCTCTGGAAATGTTAGTGTCCTGAAAGGTCAACAAATGACTCTATTGCGTATTTTATTACGTCAAGATTGTTTTACGCGTCTTCCTTTATCGTCAGCTGCGTATACCGGATGTGATTGGACAACAAACGCAATACATTATGGAGATTCACAATCACGGAACCGAAGGTTCCTGTTAACACTTCTCATGATATTGCCTACTAACAAACAATAAAATATAATACAAGTACCGTATTTTATCAATTTCCATTTTTCATTTCCACTTGCATTTGATTGGTTCCTCAGTTTAGGGGCTGTGACAACGCGGTCATGTAGCCCCGTGTACTTTGGGTGTGTGTAGAATCTGTCTGATATCCGGTGTTAATTGTGTTAATTTAGCTTGTAGGTTTTTACGTCAAAAGAAAGAGCTTGAACTGGATGAAGTTATGAACCACAGTTGTTAGAATACAGTGCCGGTTTTTAATTCAAGTAAGGACTGCAGACATTCAATTTTTTAAGTAGTTTCTACTTTTGCTTCCAAACGCCAACGTCAACGACAACTACTTCTGAACTTGGTTACTAGATGCCACCAAGTCGGCTCCTGGAGACAAACGTTGAAACCTAAGAGTGTTATTCAAATCTAACGCATAATTTAGCTTCACACAAGTGTAATTAGTGGAAGGTTCTTTTACAAGCCATAGACATGGGACCGCCGGCTTTACTTCCCCTCCGAAGGAAGGCATTCTGAGGGATTCTATTTGCCTTTCATGTTGTTAATTCTTTAGGGGCTTTGCCACATCGTGGTCATTTAGCCTTGTGTACTTGGGTGTCGGTAGAATTTGTCTGATAACCTGTATTATTGTGGTGTATGTAGTAGTGTGTGTATTTGTAATGCCGCGGCCTTTAGTTAGGAACCATCCCGATATTTGCTTTGAGTAGAAGTTGGAAACCACGGAAAACCACTTCCAGGATGGCTGAAATGGGAATCGAACCCCGGGTCTCCACGTGGTCAGCTAAGAATGCTAGCCACTAGTTTTGCCTTTCAGCGTCCCGTCTAGTCCGCAAGCCTCTGTTAGTGAACGGTTCACCCCCATGATCCCCTATTGGCAGTTAGTATTGCGGCCTCCATGCTTCTTTGCCCCTCGCTTTGAAACCGTTAAAGACTAAATCTAACCAATCCCTCCTGGGTCTGCCTCTGCTTCTCTTATATCTGATGTCTAACAGAAGATACAAAATTAAATAAATGAAATCCAAGATATACACCGATATAATACAGGGTCTTTATATTTGCTTGGCAAGGACAGTCTCGGTAACGCGCTCCGCCAGTGACGGCTCAGTTGCCCGCGACCGCGCGCGCATATGTACGGCAGAGTATGGTGCTTAAAATCTGTATCATGCATTTTTACCCACCAAGTTTACAGATGATGCTGAAAATGTTCCCCATCCGCTGCCAAACATAATCGCCACCTCCTTATGAAATTTCCGGTAAATCCGGTTAATTTAGCTACAGTAAGGAAATAACGACCTTTACGACTATTTTTAGCCTATTTTCAATTTTGAAAAAAAAAAAAAAAATAGGCTTATTAGATCACCTTTTATCCTTGTGTGTGTGCGTGTGTGAGGTGTGTGTGTGTGTGTGTGGGTGCACCCCTAATAACTTCTAAACGGCTGGAGCGATTTCAATGAAAGTCGGTAAGTTCATAGCACTATTCCGGACGAACCCGACCGTGCCCTTCAGATTTTGTTACGTCTCACCAATCCAACATGGCGGCTATGCGAAATATTTCACCAGCATCCAATATCTCCGAAACTATCCCCAATATCACCCTGGAATTGTTTACGGTGATAAAAGGAACTACTAGAAGTTCACCAATGTGACTTTTGAAAAACTGGTAAATACAAAACTAACATGGTGGCCACGCGAATTAGCGACTTTTAAATAGACGTTACTCGCGATTCAACCAACCAAACGCAATAAAACTTGGTACAGTATATGTTTATACACAGTGTAATGCGCCGACATCTAACTTGGTTCAATTGTTTACATAACTACAAGATGGCGGATGTGCGAAATATTTCACCGGCATTCTATATCTCTGAAACAATTAGCGGTATCACCCTGAAATTTTGTCCGGAGATAAAGGGCACTACTGGAAGTTCATCTATAAGACTTTCAAAAACCGGTTAACTACAAAACGAACATGGCGGCGAAGCGAATTTTGCAAATTTTAAATAGACCTTTCTAGCGATTTAATGTTCTAAACGCAATGAAATCTGGTACAGGAAATGTTTATACACATTGTAATACACTGGTATCTAATTTAGTTCAATTGTTTACATAACCTCAAGATGGCGGCTTTGCGAGTTTTAAAATTAAGTTTTTATTTCTTGTGTCGTAATCATGCGATCGATGTGAAAGTTTGAATAATGAACCTACGCAATAATTTTCCTTTAATGGTACATGACTCTATGGCCTATACATTTAACAATCCAACATGGCGACCATCCGAAATATTTAGACGGCTCTGAATATCTACGAATCTATTATAGCAATCAAACTGATTTTTTATGCTCATAGGGGCTATGAACTTAAGTTCATCTATAGGACTTTAAATAACCTGGTGATCACAAATCCAACATGGCGGCGACGCGAAGTGTAAATATTCACATGGACGTTTCTCGCAATTTAACCATCCGAGTGCAGTTAAACTTGCAGTAAATCCTTATACGAATGTTAATCCACTGACATCTAATTTATTTCAATTGTTTCCATAATGACAAGATGGCAGCTGTGCGAAATTTTAAAATCTCCTTGTTACTTCTTGTGTCCTAATCATGCGATTGGAGTATGAATGCTACACGTACACAATAATCTTCATGTAATAGTACATAACTCTAGGACCTACATGTATAAAATCCATCATGGCCACCATCCGAAATATTTAGTCGGTTCTCAATAGCCTATCTACGAATCTATTACAGCAATCAAACAGAAATGTTGTATGTAGATAGAGGCAATTAACATAAGTAGGATATATGAAAAAAGGCTGTATAGTTTTTCAAGGAACTACTTGTTTTTGTTTATTGAACCTGTAAGTTTGAATATCTTAGCCAGTTGTCCGATTTATAGGAATGGGTCCCCCTGGAAATTTCACTCGCAACTTTTGTCTTGTTCTAGTGCACGATTGCCTGCACTTTATGTACGTATTGTGCAGATGTACACGTTCACGTAACGAATATTTCAAATAAGGCATTACAACACTATACACAATCTCAATGAAACACTATACACCCAATTAGCTCGGAGCTCACGTCTACCGCAGCAAGAGCGTGGGAATACAGCCGGAGACCACGCGCGCCAACCTGCAACAGCCGGCTATTGGCCGAGACAGGCGCGGATTCAAGGGGGGGGGGGGTCACGGGGGTCATGACCCCCCCCCCCCCAAAACGGATACCATTTTTTTTGCAAACTCAAAAAAAAACGAAAACACAATAACCAGACAAATAAAACTTAACGAATTTTAACTGAAAACAGTTTCTTTCATTTTATTCAATACTGAAAATATCTTTATTGCAATTATGTTCTGTTACAACTGTACATATTTACAACTTCATACCTGTTATATAAAAACGATTATTTATATAACAAAATCAACTCGTCTATTTTGTTTAGCAAACCTTGTGATTACCGAATCGATGTCTATAGTGATGTCACGATGAATGTGCAGCAATGCACGGTTAGGAATTTGGGGCTCTTTTCGCACCAAAACATTTTGCCGACGTCCAAACTGCAAGCTTGGTTGGCAATTTAAGCTGTGACTTTCTCCCTTTGTCGGTACCAACTCGACTTGCCGAAACTGTAACGTACCTTGATACTTTTCTCGAAGCTCGATATAAAGTCGCAAAACACGCCGTTGCAATTTGTACGAATATTTTTAGTGCGTTAGTGCGCTAAACGCATCAAATTTCTATCCATGTAGCTTGCAAAAAATTTGGTCTGGTTTTGTACGTTTGGTTATTTTGTGATTGCGTTGTTAGTGATACAATTTTTCTTAACAATTTCGATCCGCGCCTGGGCCGGGGACCACCGTCCAAGGTCGAGCGGAATCGTCTTGCCAAAAAAAAATGCCTTTGTATATAGGCCTACTATTTTTACACCCAGAGAAAAGAAACTATACATCCCCCATTGTAACACCAGTAATGACCTCAGAATGCTCTCTGTACCAGTATGTTAACATCATCATCTTCCTTCCAAGTATTGGGCCAAGTGTCCCGCTACGGACTTGAATTTTCCTTCCATCGCTTCATCGAACATCCTACAGAATATGTTACTCTCGGTTGGAAGCATAGTATCTCCTATGTTAGTCTTCCAGAATCCATTCTTTACACGTGCCGTTTCCAGTTTTCCTGGTAATCATAGATAACAGATTTCACCTTCAATATCTTTAGCACATCGCCATTTCGCTTTTGATCCCATTTTATATAGCCTGCTGTTCGTCGCATGTATTACATTTCACAAGCTAATCTCAAATCATAAAAGCCGCCTTGGCCAACACTAGAAATAGTTAAATAATTAAATTAACACGTACATATTTCGTTATATTAATGATAACTTCATCAGCGTGGAGAAAATCTTAGAAACTATCTTAACAAAAAACAAAAAGAAAATGGATATCCTTACAAAAAGTCATTAATTTAAATAAATGAAAGGTGACAAAAAAGAAATAATAAATAATGATAGGATGTGCGAAAAACTTGGACAATGATAGACTATACCAATCGTAAATGAAACGATGACATCCACCTGAGATATCAGTCACTTCAATAAATTTTGCACATGGGAAAGTTTGCTTCAGGACATAGACCTGCTGAAAAACATCTGTCGTATATTAAATTACTTTCTAGTGTTCGACCGTAACAAGTGGTTTGTCTGGCCAAAGTGTTATAAAGACGTAAGCAAGTGTGTTTTTGCACAAGAGATAGTTTCATGGTGTGATTTATAATTCCTATTGTTCTAGTGTACCTGGGTATTTTTGCAGATATATCCGCATTCCCTTGGAAGGATAATTTGTATTCCAGATTATTGTATTCAATTACTGTTTTAGGTAGATTACATTAGAAAGCTAACTATTGCAATGGGTCCCATGTTTCGACTTCCGGAAAATTTCGACATATCTTCGCGTTTCACATCCCCCAGACCCCAAAACCACCGTCAGTTCAAAAGTTTATATATAATTTATGTATGTATATATATATATATATATATATATATATATTGTTACGTGCCACCCCCTAGTGGCAATCCCGTTAACTGGATTACGGTGGGTAGAAAGCACAACACCAATTACTGCTTTAAAGAGAAAATAGCTTTATTGCTTGCAGGTCACAAATGTACACCGTAAAATAAGCAGATAGAAATAATTAGCTGTCTTACAGAAGCTACCTCTTGTATGGGGCCCGACTCACCCTTTCACTTGTCAATGAGCCACAGAAGTTAATCCCTCCTAATGAGTCCGGTCCCGTACGCTGGCAGGAAATAGCTGCACTAAGTCTGTCACTCACTGTTTTGCTACTCACCACAATGACCTCTGTCGCACTAGGTAAGCACACACTCTTCAATACCCAGCCTCTCCGTATGATTCACACTCCTTCACTGGCAAGAGAATCAGCTTCACTAGGGGTTTCGCAAGTTACGTCACCACACTTCTGTTGCTCAGGATAAACGCTCGCACTAGCTCGAAAAACACACCCACACTGGTTGAGAGGTCGCTCTTATATAGCAGGCCGGTGACTCAATAAATGGTTCTAGACCCATCCAGGGTTCACGGCTTCTCGAGGCTTCCTTCACTGGCTGAGTCACGAATATTCTGGACCATCCCTTTGTCCAGTAGTCCTGTTGCATAAGGCGCACGCAATACACTGAGGCAGAGCAACCCAGCCCTGGGGCAGTTGTGACTCATGCGGCGAGCGATCAAACGAACTCATAGCCGTAACAAATATATATATGTATATCAGTTTCTTGTGGACACGATAACTGCCGTAATTTTGCACCAATCACTTTGAATTTTTTACCGAAATGTATACCTATAAAATCTCGGTCGAGTTCTTTACTGGGCTAAATCGGTCGAAGAGGGTGAAAATGTGGGGGGGGGGCTTTTTTTCGAAAAAGTGAAATATTGCTATAACTCTCTTAATATGTGAAATATCGAATCCGTTCAACGCTCATACTATGTGTCGGATAAAGCCCAAACATTTATGTTTGAAGAGTTTTTTATAGCACCAACCATTGACAAAAGGGGTGGGAAAAAGTGTTTTTTTCGGGAAACATTAATCATATCTCTCTTAATAGGCACAATATCAAAACCGTACAAAATGGACAATATTCCCCTAATAATTACCATAACTTTTGTCTGAAAGAATTTTTGATATGACCCACCATTATGCCAAGGGATGAGAAAAATGATTTCGGAATTATAAGAAAATGCCAAGAGCTAGCAGTTGTTGCCTTGGCAACACTACTAAATTGATGAGGGATGAGCCATCAGACGTTGCCAAGATAACGCACTTGCACGAGATCAGATTCAGTATTTCCATCTGACTAAGTGGGAAGCGGCTTCGGTGACGTAACTGGTAGCGTGCTGAATGTCTATGCCCAAGGTCGCGGTTTCAAAGCCGACCGAAGTCGTCGAATTTTCTAAGAGCGCTAAAATCCCTCATTATGCTTTCCTTTGGAGGGGAAGTTCCAACGTTCGTTGCGAGTTCCTGGTTGCGGTGGCATCTAGTAGCCAAGTTTACAGCTAGGTAACGTTGATGGTAGTACCTGGTAGCAACATTAGGAACTACTGCTTGAAATTGACCGTCTGCAGTCCTTACCTGAATTACAGACTAATAAAGCCATCCCTAAGTACACGGGGTTACATGACCGCGTTGTCGCAGGCCCTAAACTGAGGAACCAACCAAAGTCTCTGAGGGAGATATAATTTTGCGTGAAGAAGTAACAGACCGTTACATAGTTGCACATCAGTGTCGAAACCTTGCATAAGGACAGTGTGACCACAAGTATAAAAATGGACCCCAAATGACAAGAAGGTTACCGTTCCCATAAGACAATAAAATGTTTAAAATAAGCATAAAATGACGAAAAACAAAGTTAATTAACCTCCAATTATAAAATACCTTCTCGCAATAAATGAGGTCTGATCCTTCTACGAAAACCTGCATATTCTGCCTATTTTCGCCTATCCCCAAGTTTGTCCGGTGAAATCTACCTCCGCCTTCCGGCGTGCCGAGAGGACTTTTTTAAAAATGTCATTATCCAAACAGATTTTACTTTGGATAGAATCCTTCCCTTTAAAATCCACTAGTTTTTGTCTTATTTAGCCTATTTTCATTTATGAAAAAATAGGCTTATGAAATCACCTTTTGTCCGTGTGTCTGTGTGATGGATTTTTGTGTGCCCTTCCCCCCGCCCCCTCTAATAACTTCTAAACGGCTGGAGCGATTTCAATGAAACTCGGTAAGTTCATAGCACTATTCCGGGCGACCCCGACCATGACCTTCAAATTTTGTTACGTCTCACCAATCCAACATGGCGGCTGTGCGAAATATTTCACCAGTATTCAATATCTCCGACACTATTACCGATATCACCCTGGAATTTTGTACGGTGATAAAGGGAACTACTAGAATTTCACCTATGTGACTTTTGAAAACCTGGTAACTTCAACACCAACATGGCGGCGAAGTTTTAAACAGACTTTCTCGCGATTTAATGATCCAAACTTCGTACAGCAAATGTTTATACACATTGTAAAGCACTGTTTTCTAATTTAGTACAATTGTTTTCGTAACCTCAAGATGGCCAAGCGAAGTTGCGACTTTTAAATAGACGTTTCTCGCGATTTCACCAACCAAACAGAATGAAACTTGATACGGAATATGTTTATGCAAATTTTAATCGACTTTCATCTAATTCATTTAAATTATTTTCATAACCACAAGATGGCGGCTGAGCGAAATTTTAAAATCCCGATTTTATTTCTTGTGTCCTAATCATGCGATTGAAGTTTGAATAAAACACCCACACAATAATCTTCATGGCATAGTACATAAATCTAAGGCCTATAATATAAAAATCCAACATGGTGACCATCCAAAATATTTAGAAGGTTCTCAATATCGACGAAGCTATTGCAGCATTCGAACTGACAATTTGCACGTTGATAGAGGCAATTAATATTAGTAGGATATATGCAAATAGGCTATTTAGTTCTTCACGGAACTACTTGTTACAGATGAAATTACTATGCTGAATTTAGATGAGGTCTTCGGGTGAATAAAAATTGACTACCGTAGATCATCCTCTGACGATGCTACCAGGGCATCATCATCATCATCGTCATCATCATCATCATCATCATCATCATCATCATCATCATCATCATAATACACACTCTATTACTGTGTGTAGCTGTTTAAGATATCTGCTGGCTGGTATAGACCCATGTCGTATGTAGACCCGTATGTTGTAACCCGGCCGAAGCCGTCGGATTTTTTAAGAGCGTTAAAAATCCCTCAGTATGCCTTCCTTCGGAGGGGAAGTAAAGCCGACGGTCCCATGTCATAGATTTATGGCATGTTAAAGAACTTTCCACTAATTACACCAGTGTGAAACTAAATTGTATAGGTTAAGAATGTAAACAAAGCTCTTAGGTTGCTACGTTTACTGCCAAGAGCCCACTGCGGTGGCGTCTAGTAGCTATGTTCTGAACTAGGCCTAGTAGTCGTTGACGGTGGTGTTTGGCAGCAAAAGTAGGAACTATTTGTAAATTCAAAGTTGCAGTCATTACTTGAATTAAAACAAGATGTTCAGTAAAGAACATATAGCCTACTTTCTCCTAAATGCATGGGTATTGTTATAACTCTTTGTCCTTTTCAAGGAGTATGATTGAATGTTGGTTGTAGTAGCTTGTTGAAATACAACGTGCTATAGGGATATTAAACATGAATATGAGGTGCCCTTTGCTAGTGCTACCTCTGTACCAAATTTCGTTCAATTCGGTTTCGCCGTGTTTGAATTGATAGGGGGAATCGATTTGCACACATACTTGGCCACCATCTGCAAACTATTGGGCTGATGTTCTTGCAGTTTGGTCAGAATATGTTTCCCACATAAAGATATGGTGTTGCAAAATTTGGTAGAGACTAGATTATTAGGTTGGTCGTAATTACATTTTAGCTTTTAACATTTGGGTGGCCGCGATTACGTTTCCGTCAAGATAGCGGTGATATAAAACATGACACTGAGGTGCCTCTTGCTAGTGCTACCTCTGTACCAAATTTCGTTCATTCGGTTCCACCGTGTTCGAATTAATAGGGGGAATCAATTTTGACATAAAGATGGCCGCCATCCGCAAACTATTAGGCTAATGACCTATTAGATTGGTCAAAGGATGCTCCCTCCATAAAGGTATGTTGTTGCAAAGTTTGATAGAGATCGAATGGTTATGTTAGTCGTAATTTGATTTAAGCTTTAAACATTTGTGTGGCCGCTATTACGTTTCTGTCAATATGGCGGCGATATTAATCATGACACTGAGATGCCCTTTGCTAGTGCTATCTCTGTACCAAATTTCGTTCCATTCTGTTTCACCGTGTTTGAATTAATAGGGGGAATCGATTCTGACACAAAGATGGCCGCCATCCGCAAACTATTAGGCGAATGACCTATTAGATTGGTCAAAGGATGCTCCCTCCATAAAGGTATGTAGTTGCAAAATTTGGTTGAGATCGGATGATTAGGTTAATCGTAATTTGATTTAAGCTTTGAACATTCGTGTGGCCGCCATTACGTTTCAGTCAAGACGGCGGCGATATAAAACATGACACTGAGGTGCCCTTTGCTAGTGCTACCTCTGTACCAAATTTCGTTCCATTAGGTTCCTCCGTGTTCGAATTAATAGGGGGAATCAATTTTGACATAAAGATGGCCGCCATCCGCAAACTATTAGGCTAATAACCTATTAGATTGGTCAAAGGATGCTCCCTCCAAAAAGGTATGTTGTTGCAAAGTTTGGTAGAGATCGGATGGTTATGTTAGTCGTAATTTAACTTAAGCTTTGAACATTTGTGTGGCCGCCATTACGTTTCCGTCAAGATGGCGGCGATATAAAACATAACACTGAGGTGCCTTTTGTTAGTACTACCTCTGTACCAAATTTCGTTCCATTTGGTTGCACCGTGTTCGAATTAATAGGGGGAATCGATTTTCACACAAAGATGGCCGCCATTCGCAAACTATTAGGCTAATGACCTATTCATTTGGTCAAAGGATGCTTCCTCTATAAGGGTATGTTGTTGCAAAATTTGGTAGAGATCGGATGATTAGGTTAATCGTAATTTGATTTAAGCTTTGAACATTTGTGTTGCCGCCATTACGTTTCCGTCAAGATGGCGGCGATATAAAACATGACACTGAGGTGCCTTTCGTTAGTACTACTTCCGTACCAAATTTCGTTCCATTCGGTTGCACCGTGTTCGAATTAATAGGGGGAATCGATTTTCACTCAAAGATGGCCGCCATCCGTAAATTATTACGCTGATGACCTATTGGTTCGGTCAAAGGATGCTCCCCCCATAAAGGTATGTTGTTGCAAAATTTGGTAGAGATCGGATGATTAGGTTAGTCGTAATTTGATTTAATCTTTGAACATTTGTGAGGCCGCCATTACGTTTCCGTCAAGATTGCGGCGATATAAAACATGACACTGAGGTGTCCTTTGCTAGTGCTACCTTTGTACCAAATTTCGTTTAATTCGCATTCACCGTGTTCGAATTGATAGGGGGGGACAGACATTCAGAGTACACACACTCACACACACACAGACACACACACACACAGACACACACACAGACTCACACACACACATACACACACACACAGACAGACACACTTTTTTCGCCCTGTGTTGATCTCATAAGTCTACTTTCATTTTTTGCAAAAATCGAAAGTAGGCTAAAAAACAGATACACACACTAATACAGTCATCACAATTAACACCGGTTATCAGACAGATTCTACACACACCCAAATTACACGGGGCTACATGACCGCGTTGTCGCAGCCCCTAAACTAAGGAACCAACCAACCACCAAGGAGGGAGAATATACAGAACGTAAAATTTTAATAATTGCTATTCCTCGTCATTTTACACATCCAAGTACCCTTAAAGGATGGTATACTTAATCGTCTCATGAAAATGAAAATCCACAGCCTGCTTCCAGTCTCCGACCGGGTCAGGAATGGAATGAATGAAGCCCCCATCGAGCGGCGAGGATATGAACTGTGCCGGCTGCCGAGGCCGGACGCACTCCTCTGGGGCAATGATTAAATGAATGACAGATGGAATGAAATGATAGTGGAGAGTGTTGCTGGAATGAAATTTTGACAGGGAAAACCGGAGTACCCGGAGAAAAACCTGTCTGCCTCCGTTCTGTCCAGCACAGATCTCACATGGAGTGACCGGGATTTGAACCACGGACCCAGCGGTGAGAGGCCAGCGTGCTGCCGCCTAAGCCACGGAGGCTTGCTTAATCGTCTCATAATATATTTTATTAGAACTTGAAATGTGATAAAGAGGCAGACATTGCGTGACTTACCCGTGAGTGTGTTTATATGTGTGTGTGTGTGAGAGAGAAAAAGAGAGAAGCCTTAGGACTGTGGGAACCTTCACACAGTATCATCCTCTGTGGATCGCAGTTCCTGGATGGTCCGATGATGATACCTCTGGAGCAATAATTGGTAAATTACTCCATTGAGTCATTGTAATTGATGTGGCAATGAAGATTCCACCGTTCTCTTCATCAGTGATGTTCCAATGAGAACCGAACACTTGGCAATCCATTCATTACAAGAGCGTTATTCACTGCGTATATTCCATCTCCTGTATTAAATATGTTGTTGTTAATTCATTTGAGGAGCTTGGGACGTCTTGGTCATCAGCCCCGTGTAGTTGGATGTGTGTTGAACTTGTGTGGTAACCTATATTCCTCTCATGACTGTATTACTGTGTAGCTGTATTAGGGACAGTGATGGGGACTTGAAGTAAGGTACTATCACGGCATTTGCCTGGAGGGAGTGTGGAAAAAACGATAAAACTACACTCAGGACAGTCACTGTAAGCGTTGGGATTCGGACCAGTGATCTCCGGACTTGCTACAGCTGCCCTCGCAGCCGTGGGGTCCTCTATAAAATAGGAACACAATATCACAGGTGGGGCAATAGAGTGTGTTGTTGGACGAGGACAGTAAGACAGGAGTCTAACTTCAAGGCCATCGGTGTGAAAGTATAATCTTTAGAAACTTTCTTTCCAGGGTTCCTTATTGGTGAGACTTCCGCGGTTTCCACGAGTCTCTGAGCTGAGTCCTTTAAAAGTGTCAAGCCCGTCTTCCGTCTTCCTGCCCTATCTCCCTTGGACTGTGTGCCGTCTGGCCTTTCGCAAGATGTAGTTCGCAGTAGAAGAGTGTACCGATTAGCCTGGCGCTGGGCCCATTAAACCGGACTAAGGTTATGAAGGTATCAGAGGCGGTGGATTGAACGTACATTCACTGCCATGTGAATGCAAGTTCTATTCGAATGCGCTATACATTATGGGCCTAGTTTAGCTTAGCCTAATGAAATAAAGACTAAATAAGGTACACATACTCAACACGTAGGCAAAGAAGAGGTAATGTATTGACCAAAGAGATAACATCAAGGGATGACGAGGAAGCATTACATGCTATGAATGAGGTTAAGTGGAGGTCAAACATGTGATGTTAGGTAAAATAACGGGTGAAAGGACCGAAACGCAAATGTCATGATCGATAGGAGATGACGGTAAAGGGGGGAACACATTTGGGAAAGTATACTCGTAAAGAGTAAAATTACTTTGTGAAAAATAAAGATTAAAAGGGCTAGACAAAGAGTCAGGGAAAGTGAGTCTACCGTCAAAGGAGCGAACGGTAGCTCAAATAGCCCAGAAGGAGATGAGGGAGTGCGAGGGGGGACGGAGTATTAATAAAAGCGCGCGTAGATATGACGTAAAAGAATAAACACAAAAAGGGGCAAGTAACCGATATTAAAATTAATTACGAGAAAGGTATTGCAACACAAAATAAAAGATACCCATCAAAATAAGTTACGTCAGGAAGGGATTAAGCCAAACTCATGGACTTGCATATGAAAACGCAATCCTAAGATAAGAGGCAAACAAAAAGATAAGAGATATGGCATAGGTCTTACTGTTGAACACACGTTACTCAGTAAACCGGACCAAATACCAACACAAAAAGATACGACGAAATGGGGACAAAGAATAACGGGAACGAAACAGATACTCCATGGACATACTAGAATAGGCGAAACGCTCTAGTATTCCATACAATGAGCAAAGACAAAAATACGTAACTTACCTTGATGGTATCAACATTAATCCGGCATCACGGAATTGCATTAAATGAACTAGATTCGCACCTCTACGCGCACCTTTATAAAAACACAAACGAACCGAAAAAAACGGATAGAAAAACAAGGCATCTCGAAAATGAGAGCGGGTGCATAAACAAAAAGGTCCTACCAGGATATAAAAAACAGAAGACTGCCTAGAGAGTAACAAACGGTTGTCACAGGAGACGAAAAAAGAAGATAAAAAGAAAAGAGGTGTCACTAATCACGATTCGGCATAGCAAGAAATCACTATAACGAACCTTGATCAGCAATTATAGAAATGTCCACTGATCTGCTCGGCTATTCTGGCCAGTAATAACCAAGAAGAAAAGAGAACAATTCCGATAATTGACACGCCGAAGAAAAGAGAAAAAAAGGAAGACTACAGGTGGAAAAGAAAAACGGTTCAGATTCCCACGCACACCCCCAAAATTTTTGTTGCGTCCACCAAAATAGACGAACAAAAATGTTAATTAAACATAAGGAAGGGAGAAGGGATTAAAAAAAGGGAACATCACGAAAATGTGATGGGAGGGAGCCTAGAAGTAGGGGAAGACGGGGAGGACTCAAAAGAATATACTTCAATGAAGATAAATATAAAAATCAAGGTACGAAAATTTCACAATAAGAACTTAAGTTAAACCAGATAAAACAAAATAGTTAAAATAAAATAAAAACCCTAGCTTCCTCGCCAAATATTATACAAAAGTTACAAAGATAGAGATTTACAATATATAATAAATATAAGTACACAAAAGCTGTCTACCATAATCTCTCAAGGTAGGATGTCAGAACGCAGATATGATCATTAACTAAAACAAGAAAGAACGATTAATAGAGAGCGATATTATCTTATTCTAATAATTGGATAAAGTTGAGTGGCGACTACCACGATACTCCGACAAAGATTAATTAGGGACGAGGAAATATGACTAGACGTCATCTATTTAAATATTATTCGAAGTAATAACCTGAAAAGAAGTAGATAATTATAATTTATAGCAATGCCATCTTGCGCCAAAGCACGTAAACTGGAAGAAATAAGCTGAAAATCATGTCACAAGAGAAATGCACATTCAAGAGAAGAAGAAGGTACTTGCTGCAGGCAGTCATTACTTACAAGTTCCACGGTACGCCCCTGCATTGTTCACAGAGTGGAGCTCACCAAGACCTAGTCAATTACCTGAAAAGTAATGGCATATCTTCCTGTATTGAACCTATCTTACTGATGGAAGGGAAAATCAGTTGTCACCGAAGCGTAGTCTGCTGAAACAAATCTTCTTAGCCTCACGATTGGATTCATTATCGCAAAGCTTAACTAGTTTTCCAAGGGATTAGTAGCATTGCAACGAGGACAGATTGGTTTGATTACTCCTTGTAAACCACACCCAAAACAAAACTTCCCTTTTAGCGGTACTAAACAATCACGGTAGGTATGTGACCCTTTTAAGCAGTTCCAGCATCGAACCGGGGACGTGGAAGCATTCACATGAGGAGGGGCATTTACATCAAGGTTATGGGAACGAGGGATACTACGTTGGACATGATTCACAGCATTAACGCGAACATTAGTTCTATGTGAATTAACAGAGGCGAAGGTATTGCCTCGATTGTTGCAGTGTCGTGTCGACCAACGAGCTGGAGTAGTATTATTGCCACGTTGCCCACATGCAGGCATATCGATCTTATTACTACGTTCATTCATTTTGAACGCTAATTCAGGAAACATACATTCAGTAGGCTCTGGAGGTGGGTATATCGATTACACAGTCAGGCAGTTGCTTCAAATTCATGCCCTTGAATAAGAATATCTTCAGTATCTAATACTGAAGACCGGCGAATAAACTGTTTATAGGAGGGATGTAAATTACAATAAACAATTTTAATAGTTTCACTAGAAGGCAGTGGAACTGGAAGACGAGATATTAGGATACGTATCGCTGTGATATAATTATCAATATTCTCCCCGAGAGCTTGGGTACGGGAGAAAATTTCATGCTTTAAGGCATGCTCAAAGTCAGATGGCGTGAATCTCATTTTCAAAGCATTCACGAAACTAACCCAAGAACTGAAGGGATACTGGACTAGACGGTACCATTTTAAAGCGTTCCCACATAATAGCATAGGGAGGCATTGAACAACACTGCCAGGAACCAAACCATAGCATACACACAATTCTTCAATACGTGTAGTAAATTCAAATACCGAGGAAGTGCCTTCCTCCCCCGAATATCGGACATTCCATTTGTTCACGATGTTACCAACATTTCCACTATGGAAGTTTGAGTTATGTGCTGCCGGAATAGGCAATGTTGAAACTAGGGGGTCGAATTCCAACCAATCAAGTTTCGTCGAAGCATTGGTGTTGGCTAAATGCAACGCATCACTATTAGTAGGCGACTCGATTTCACACTTGATGTCGTTATTCATATTTGTCATTACACTCGCAGAAAAGGCACGATAATATAATTGATACAGGCCTTACCTTTAACAACGAAGCCCAAATGCGTTTGCTACGGCAAGAAATTATCACCAGGATGATAATTTTTACAAACTCTTTGCCAAATCCACAACAGTTTGTTTTTCTTTTATTCACAACAATTCCAGCCATCTGTTTGTCTCGACCTATGAAAAACAAAAAACAAACGATAAGTATCATATTGCCAACTTACACGTACAGTTGCACGTATTTGTGGGCTAAGCGGTCCTCTTATGTCATTTTGGGGAATGAAACTAGGTGTAGTTACATGTAGAGCGATACATTCGAATAGCGACCAAGCTCTGCCTACCATTTGTGCCGTCTGGCCTTTCACATTTTGAGGCGAATAATGAAACGACCAGCGATGCTACCATTTGTGCCGTCTGGCCTTTCGCAAGATGTAGTTCGCAGTAGAAGAGTGTACCGATTAGCCTGGCGCTGGGCCCATTAAACCGGACTAAGGTTATGAAGGTATCAGAGGCGGTGGATTGAACGTACATTCACTGCCATGTGAATGCAAGTTCTATTCGAATGCGCTATACATTATGGGCCTAGTTTAGCTTAGCCTAATGAAATAAAGACTAAATAAGGTACACATACTCAACACGTAGGCAAAGAAGAGGTAATGTATTGACCAAAGAGATAACATCAAGGGATGACGAGGAAGCATTACATGCTATGAATGAGGTTAAGTGGACGTCAAACATGTGACGTTAGGTAAAATAACGGGGAAAGGACCGAAACGCAAATGTCATGATCGATAGGAGATGACGGTAAAGGGGGGAACACATTTGGGAAAGTATACTCGTAAAGAGTAAAATTACTTTGTGAAAAATAAAGATTAAAAGGGCTAGACAAAGAGTCAGGGAAAGTGAGTCTACCGTCAAAGGAGTGAATGGTAGCTCAAATAGCCCAGAAGGAGATGAGGGAGTGCGAGGGGGGACGGAGTATTAATAAAAGCGCGCGTAGATATGACGTAAAAGAATAAACACAAAAAGGGGCAAGTAACCGATATTAAAATTAATTACGAGAAAGGTATTGCAACACAAAATAAAAGATACCCATCAAAATAAGTTACGTCAGGAAGGGATTAAGCCAAACTCATGGACTTGCATATGAAAACGCAATCCTAAGATAAGAGGCAAACAAAAAGATAAGAGATATGGCATAGGTCTTACTGTTGAACACACGTTACTCAGTAAACCGGACCAAATACCAACACAAAAAGATACGATGAAATGGGGACAAATAATAACGGGAACGAAACAGATACTCCATGGACATACTAGAATAGGCGAAACGCCCTAGTATTCCATACAATGAGCAAAGACAAAAATACGTAACTTACCTTGATGGTATCAACATTAATCCGGCATCACGGAATTGCATTAAATGAACTAGATTCGCACCTCTACGCGCACCTTTATAAAAAAAAACACAAACGAACCGAAAAAACGGATAGAAAAACAAGGCATCTCGAAAATGAGAGCGGGTGCATAAACAAAAAGGTCCTACCAGGATAGAAAAAACAGAAGACTGCCTAGAGAGTAACAAACGGTTGTCACAGGAGACGAAAAAAGAAGATAAAAAGAAAAGAGGTGTCACTAATCACGATTCGGCATAGCAAGAAATCACTATAACGAACCTTGATCAGCAATTATAGAAATGTCCACTGATCTGCTCGGCTATTCTGGCCAGTAATAACCAAGAAGAAAAGAGAACAATTCCGATAATTGACACGCCGAAGAAAAGAGAAAAAAAGGAAGACTACAGGTGGAAAAGAAAAACGGTTCAACTGCTGCCTGGGGGTGGCCTCTTAGAGCACACATTTCTTTCTTCATCATATCTATGCCTTTGTAATTTATAGTTGTTTGGTTTAGATATCATAGTCATCAGTCCCATGTACTTGAGTTTGCAGGTAATCTGTCTTATTTGTAGTGTATTTGCTAGTGTATGTAAGCATACTGCACTTGTAATTCGACCAAGAAGTAGGAGGACGCGGTCTTAAGTTACGCACCATCCCATCATTCGCATGGAAGGTAGCATATAGCATTGCGTGACCGTAAATCCCGCGGTTATAAGCCATTAGGTCTCCTTTTTACGTGGAATTCTGACCAACGGGTGTCGCATTTTACTTCGAATATCTCACATGTATTAATCGGGAATCGATCCTGGCCTACCTTGGTGAACACATTTGTGTGCTCAACCCTTAGATATCGCGTGGAGTTGAAATGGGTAAATTACGGAGAACCATATCAACGATGGGTTAGAGTTAGAATAGAACCATACATTTACCCTCATAAGACTGAGTGAACCCCATTTTCAACCTCATTTCATGACTTCATGATTCATTAGCGACTGAAACTCGGATCAACCTGGTGAAGATTTACGAATACGTAGACCTCGGATAAGAATCTTCTATACTTAAAACAATCTTGCATGCATTGATGATAATATTCATTCAAATACAAGTTGGCCTTCACGATCGAAGATAGCGGGTTCGATCTCAGCTCAGTTCCAAGTGCGAATATTTAAATTCGACAACCATATGTCATAAGATTTACTGCCTAGTTAATGATTCTCTCCAAGAGGTTCACAACTAGTGTGACGTGGCAAAGTGACCTTGGAACCCCAACAGTAACAGTTCAGTAGTGGTGAACCTTCTACAAAACCATTTAAATTAGCCGAAATACATTTTGTAATCATTAATAATAATTGTGCAAATGCTGTGGTATGGATGTTTTCTCCTCCGCTGTCTATAACCCACCCACTATCCACTTTTAGATCACGACTTATACCAGATGATTCAGCAGCCCTTTCTAATATCGTGTGCTGCAACCCAACTAACGCGTGTTGGCAAGAATCCGATATTTCTCTGCCTGCATCCCCTATGGGACTACAGATTAATACGAGGGAAAAACAATTGTGTTCAGTATCGTTTGAGGGATGTGCTTGCAGTTCATTAGTACCATACGGAACAACCTTTCTCCTTAAGTCTCTCATTATAAACCTATTGGGGAAAGTGTGGTTTATGAACATGCGAGATTTCTCTCACAGGTCCGTTAGTGGACAGTAATATCATTTGGTAATGACTCCCAGAATATAAGTAATTTAATATTGCAGCCAAATGGCCAGTTATATACATTCAAGCTGTTTCACAACAGAATTGAGCCAATGATACAATTATATCTGAACAACCCATCACGTGATATCTCTCACAGGGTTTCCAACACAAACGACAAACACAGTCCGAGCATGGTTCATGAAAACGTATGGACCTACAACACTTGTGATGGAAACCATGCACTGCAAATCTGGTAACAAGATGTCTGAGCTTATAAGTTTCTTCTTTCCAGTCTGTCGTTATCATGGCATCCGTGGTGTAAAATTCCATCCAAATATCTTTTTCTTTGCTATGTGTTCTCTGACTACCTCTTTGAAGGCCGGTGTGGACGCAAGCAGCATTTTCAAGCGTAGATCTTCTAATGGCATAGTTTATTTAGATAGTTCGTAAAGTAATCTAGATCTCGTGTACCTGGATACTCCCAGAATATGGAATAAGGTATGAAAATGATAAATTATCCAATTGCAAGTATAGAATCCAGATTCAGCACTCCTGAACAATCACTATGGGAACAGCACTGCATCCAGTTACGTTTGCCGAGCTCCTCTCTTTCATATTTCCTGGCATTGTTCCCGTGACTATGGGGTGGACCCTCACTTCTTTCCTTTTCCTACTATCTCTCCTTAATTGGCCCTTGCCTTCTCTTTCATGATACCTACATGTATTGAGAAGCCAGATATCTTGTTTTTTAGCCTATTTTCAATTTTGAAAAAATAGGCTTATGAGATCACCTTTTGTCCGCGTGTGTGTGATTCGTGTGTGTGTGTCCCCCTAATAAAATCTAAATTGTTGGAGAGATTTCAATGAAACTCGGTAAGTTCATAGCTCTATTCCGGGCGACCCCGACCGTGCCCTTCAAATTTTGTTACGTCTCACCAATCCAACAAGGCGGCTGTGCGAAATATTTCACCAGCATTCAATATCTCCGAAACTATTACCGATATCACCCTGGAATTTTGTATGGTGATAAAGGGAACTAATAGATATTCACTTATGTGACCTTTGAAAACCTGGTAACTACAAAACCAACATGGCGGCCAAGCGAAGATGCGACTTTTATATGGACGTTTCTCGCGATTTAACCAACCAAACGCAATGAAACTTGGCACAGTATATGTTTATATACATTGTAATGCGCCGACATCTAACGTCGTTCAATTGTTTACATAACCTCAAAATGGCGGCTGTGCGAAATATTTCACAGGCATTCAATATCTCCGAAACTATTTATGATATCAACCTGAAATTTTGTACATTGATAAAGAGCACTACTACAAGTGTATCCATGTAACTTTCAAAAACCTATTAACTACGAAACGAACATGGCGGCCAAGCGAATTTGAAATATTCTAATACATTTTTCTCGTGATTTAATCATATAAGCGCATTTAAATGTGGTACAATAAATGATTATACATGTTGTCATTCACTGGCATCTAATTTAGTTCAATTGTTTACATAAACTGAAGATGGCGGCTGCGCGAAATTTTAAAATTAAGTTTTTATTCTCGTGTCGAAATCATGCGATCAAAGTGAAAGTTTGAATAATGAAGCTACGCAATAATTTTCCTTTAATGGTACATAACTCTATGGCCTATACATATAACAATCCAAAATGGCGAGCATCCGAAATATTTTGATGGTTCTCAATATCTAAGAATCTTTTCCAGCAATCAAACTGATTTTTCTTATGTTCATAGAGGCTATGAACATAAGTTCACCTATATTACTTTCAGTAACCTGGTGAGCACAAATCCAACATGGCGGTGACGCGAACAATAAATATTTAAATGGACGTTTCTCGCGATTTAACCATCTGAGTGCAGTGAATTTTTGCACGTTAATGCTTATACAAATGTTAATCCACTGGTATCTAATTTATTTCAATTGTTTTTATACAACAAGATGGCAGCTGTGCGAAATTTTAAAATCTCGTTTTGACTTCTTGTGTTCTAAAAATGCGATTGAAATTTGAAAACCACACGTACACAATAATCTTCATGTAATAGTACATAAATAAAAATCCAACCTGGCTACCATCTGCAATATTTAGTCGGTTATCAGTATCTACGAATCTAACATAGCAGTCAAACTGAAATTTTGTATCTTGATAGAGGCAATTAATATGAGTAGGATATATGAAAATAGGCTGTATAGTTCTTCACGGAACTACTTGTTTTTCACATGGTCTACCCTGTCCAAAGTAATAGGCCTTAAAGGAGACCGAGTGCGTGTAGGCACACGACGCTACATGCTCTGGGCTGGCAGATCGTGATCTCGGGAGTTGGCAACCCTGAGGGATGCTTTAGCTCGGTCCGGTTTCACTCCTTTTTTTATCTCCTCTTCCCCTACCCACCTTCTGTCGAAGTCTATGCGAGGGTTGAAGGTATTTCGTTTCCTTCTCATTCATTCGTTTATTTTATCCATTTCTTGTTCTATGTAAATTTTAAGTAAATTTAGTTGTAATTGCAGTAAGTTGCATTTATTTTCATAATACATATCATTTGGAGCAGATGACCTAGATATTTTACACCCCAAAGTAACAATAATTTGCAACAGCACAGTTATCTCCATGTGCAAATTTCTGACATCTGACTACAACAATTCAGAGAGGTTATTTATTAAGCAGTAAGCGGAAGAAAGGAAGTAAGTTTGTAGTTTTACGTGACCGTTAATCTAGCGATCGTGAGCCACGGGACCTCCTTTCTAGATAGAATCCGAACCGCAGGACATGGTATTTCATTTTGAAAATCTCACATGCATTGACCGGGAATCGAACCTGGTCCGCATTGACCGCTGCGCCACCACGCCCCTTAAACAGTGAACACCGGCCGCAGTGGCCAAGGGTGCTAATGGGCTACCTCGTGCTTCACTGGTATCGGGAGAGCATGGGTTCGAATCCCACGTCAAACGTTTTGACTTATAAACATAATAAAATGCGGTTAGAAAACAACCTTGCTTACACCGAATAATTGGATTTCACTGATACAAGTGATACAATGATGCAAATGAAGGCTTTCAACTATAAGGTGTGTAATGCATAAATATTGTAGGCCTTGTTCTGTAAATGGAAGTTAGTTGGTTAACCCTAGAATGGTAGCGTTCATCTTCGCGACGGAAACGGGATATACATCTGCTTCTCGCTTTTGTCCAATCCCCACCAGTGTTTGGTAGTCCTCAAATACAAAGCAAATTTGTCAAAATAAAATAATAAAAAAAAACAGAAAAAATAGCCAAAATATATAAAAACGCCCCCAAAAAACAATCAAAATTAGAAAAAAATTGTCAAAAAAGCTCAAAAGGTAAGAAAAACGAAACAACTAGTTCCGAGAAGAACTAAATAGCCTATTTTCATATATCCTACTAATATCAATTGCCTCTATCAACATACAAATTGTCAGTTTGATTACTGTAATAGATTCGTAGATATTGAGAACCGTCTAAATATTTTGGATGGTCACCATGTTGGATTTTTATATTATAGGCCTTAGATTTATGTACTACTAGCTGAAGTACCCGTGCTTCGCTACGCGTCATAAATATGATCCGTTACTATTTTATAGACGGCTCACGAAGGTACGCATTATTGTAAAGACTGCCATCTATCGTCAAAAACTTTAACCTAACATCATGTTTTGCGCTATTGAAACGCTCATCGCAAGGAGAATCAGATCGGAACTTAAGAAACGCAGTATGTCCCAAGAATGGATCTTCTATTTATTACCAAGAAGAGTTGAATAAGTAACGAAGCCATTACGAGAGAAGCTGGAAAGTGATGTACTACATGTGTTTTGTAACGAGATTAAAATGCGTCTGGTTGTGTCCGAAGGATCTTGGTCGTGTCGTCTTGTTCCCGTTTATTTACTAAAGGCTTTAATCTTGGAAGTGAGCCACTATTGAAATGATGATGAAGTATTTGTAGCTGGCAGCTTGCGATCTTCAGGAAACGTCTCCAGGCAAAGCTAAGTGTACATTCTTTGAAAGTATGATCATTGTATGAATTGAAGAAGAAGTAATTGGATACTAAATGCATGTCCGCCAATTTTCAGTGTTAGCATGACCCGAATTCTCTCAGTATTAAAGCAAGATTGGAGATTGTTATTGTTTTAGGTTATTTGTCTTGTTGGTTCATGTTCCTCCACCTTTTATATTGATGTACTATGATGAGGGATCACGTTGGTTTTTATTTGGGGTTAATGTTTAAGGGGTTCTCGTTGTTTTGTTATTCTTAATTGTATTTGGTATTATGTATTATTTACCCTGCGGATGTCATCGCGGTTAACTGAATAAGTAAATTGTTAGGGGGATGCGACGTTACTTTGGGCATTTGCTTATTTTTCTTTAATGAGATGAAATATGACGATGAAGTATGACGATGAAAGACGAATATGATGTTTATTTTGTGTTAGTGTTTATGTGTTAATTTGTGTTGGGTAAATGAGTTAGGGCATCGACATCCTCCTGGTTATTTATTTATAAGCTTTCGTTATTATTTTGTGGGTGGGAAATGTTATTGTTAATTGGGGTTCTGAACTGGATATGGGATCGTTGTAATTGTTTTCTTGTTTTTTTTATCCAGTCAGAAACAACGTGCGATCTCACTAGTTATTAAATGAGGTATATTCTTTATTCTTTCGGGTGGTGATGTTTGTATTTGTTACATGTGCCCGGGACTGTGATAGATGATCATTTTACTTCTAGAAAGATAATCGAATTTCATACTTCGTCCGAAAAGAAGTTTTATTCAAAAAGTATATGAAGTCAGTTGTTGTTTAGTTTGGGGGGGTCTGTACGTTTTCCTCTAGTCGAGTTTTGGGTTGTTCCTGTCTTAAGGGTTGTGTATTGAACCCTTCAGAAAAGCAGTGTTTAATGTAAGAAATCTTAATCAAGGGGTCGCACTCAGTTCCTATGTGATGTTTACGTTCGCCAAACAACATGCTCTACTGAAGTAAGGGTCATAGGATATAAACTATAAATTTGAAAGAAAGGTGACAAGATGTAAAATAATAACATGATTTAATGACTAATAGTGCATAAAAAGAAATAAACAACAATAAAATATAAAACAATCCTCCCTGAATTTCCCATGACAGGAATATCTATCAATCTGAGGAGTCAGACGGATCTCCCCTTTTATTTAAAATGTGGATCTTGGTTCCACTACCTTGCAATTTGGGTTTTATGTGCGCGTAATGACTAACTACGAGGAATGAGTACTTTGGATGACTGTTCGTTTACAACGGGTTAACTGCCACGATGCTTACGAACAATCATCTCGTAAATCAACGTTTACGGATATGGAACATGACATTAATAAAACCCTTAAAAAGTAATGCTGACACACGCACTAAATCTACTATTTACAGGAATCTCTCTCGGGACCCTCATTAGCGCGAAGACGCACTTGACTTTGAGCTGCCAACACTGGCCAAATTGCTCAACACAAACAAGGAAATACAGCATAGCACGTGACTCACGGGTCACTGAATGGAATATAAACATGGAATAAACCAACAACAACAAAAGCCTGACTGGCTGACATTACTTTATATGAACAAACTGCATGTTAAGCTAACGCTTCGGAGATTATCGTGATTCGTAGGCAACTCCCATTTATTAAAACAATTTTTATCATTGATCAGTTCTATATTTTGTATTTCAAGTTATTACGGAGCCACACAGGCACTCCTCACTAATGACCTGGCTGGCAACCTTCAGTCCGTCTTGTGAAACATCTCCCCTCTTCCTCAATTACCTGTCATTGTCCCACTCCAGTGTGTATAAATATAACTGACCAGCTGTGCCGTTATCTCAAGTGATCAACAGCAACAAACTCAATCACTATGGTCAGACATTAATCAAAATATCCAGAATTGCTCTCGCGAGGTCACAATATGGATTTGTCATCAAGCTGCCAGAAATCAGTCTACGCTGAAATTCCCGCTTGTAATGACATAAATACACACACTCACATACACACATCTGGGAATGACAATACCGTTTTTTCACACAGATCGGCTGAATGGATGCTCACCAACAATTAAAAAAAATATAAAAAAACCTACGATAGAGCTGACTGCTCTTCGTCACAAATCACATTGCTCCAAAGGCAATAATCTCACTGAATCTGATCAATAATAAACCAAAAGAAATTAATTACCCTCCAATCTACTGTATAATTA
Source organism: Meconema thalassinum (assembly GCA_946902985.2). Classification (NCBI taxonomy): domain Eukaryota; kingdom Metazoa; phylum Arthropoda; class Insecta; order Orthoptera; family Tettigoniidae; genus Meconema; species Meconema thalassinum. The sequence continues at coordinate 168,616,390 of OX336391.1, forward strand.
TTTTACTTCAGTCCTACTTCTGAAACACAACATATCTCCGAGAGACGTTTTTAACCGCATTGCGTAGCGTATGCAAACACGGTCGTCCACATAGCTACGTTAGTTAAAACAACAAACAAGAAAAGAACCTTCTACTAATAATATATGCGAGCTGTTTCCATGCAAAAGGTGTGTCAGACCAAAACTAAATAGACTACGTTAATCACACAAGCAAATTATTTACAAAACAAAATATGTCCCATACACCATAAGTTAATTTATCAGATAATAATAAATATTATTCAGTACTCATCCTCAGTCAGCCACCCGTCAAAGAACATCCGCAGCCATCTTCCAACTGGATCCTTCTTATCTCATCTCAACCATCTTGATGGAATCTTGATATTTCCAGGCTTCCTCCATGGTCAACGATGTCATCTCTCGTGCTGATTCAAAAATTAAATTATTATACACTTGATGTCTGACTACTAAATTCGCCGTTCGGGTACTACTTTCCCCAAAACAGTCTGTTGGCGAATTATCGAAGATACTGTCCCTACAAATATAGTACTGTGACTATCTAACACTGAATTTAACACTTTTAATAATAATTTCTGTGTCCTTCATGACACGCAAAATAACAGCCTCCGTCCTCAGACGAACCAAAGTAATAATCTGTGCCCTCGACACACACAATAATAATCAGCCTCCCGTCCTCAGACGAAAACAAGTAATGATAAGCAATGTCTTGGCTCTTCACACCACTTATAAATGAACCTGCCCTAGGTGTAGATAGAGGGGGAAATTAGATAAAAGTTTCACAAAATAATAGTGATACAGGAATGAAATAAATATCACTGAACTCGAAAAATAGCGCAGGTCAAAAATATGCCCATTAATCCTAGAATCGATCGTAGAGATGTTGTCTAGGCGATCTCCCGCGTGAATGCTAGCCGTAGCGTGCCCACGCTAGACCTGCCGCGCTAAATAGGCATTCTTCTCTCATTGGTTCCCACATTTTCTGTAACTTGGCGGTTTTTATCAGACCTTGGCTTAGTAGGAGTGTCTAGCATGTACATCAGCCACTCACGTTACTGCATCATATTTCTTCTAGGCGTGAATATTACAATGAACATACCAGAAGTATGTCTCACTGCGCGTCGCTTCTATTTTGAGGTAGCCACCACCTGTCCTTCTGAATCATAGCTATGGTCATTCTTTTCACAATCCTAAGTATTTAGCCTTTTGTCAAACAGCTTCAGGTATGTCCCCACTGTCTCCAGCAACTGCTTGAAATTTCCCCATCTCCGTCTGGTTATTTTCATGATGCTTGTAGAAATATTTATTAATTGAAGAAATAAAACATCTAATCATTTAACCATCAGAGGTTAAAAGGGTTCAGTATGTCTGACTAGTCTTTATTATTTTGTTCATCGGTCGTGTTATGAAGTTGAATGAAGTTGTACGTAGTGGAATGATTTGAGGTATGGTCGTTGTTTCTCTGAGGTAGTTTATTTTAGTGAGACATACTTTGATTTATTTGAAAGGGGGGTTTCTTCAAGGTTTGTACGGCTTCATAAACTATTTAGAATATTTCTTCTGATTACTTTCGGTAATCAGCCTGTGGTGGGACGAATGTATTATTTTATTATTTTAATTAGCTTTTCCCCTCGATATGATTCGAGTCAATTTCAATACGATCTCCAATCTAGCAAATGTTCGGCTTCTCTCCTTCAAGATTCTTTTCTTTTGATAGTTCTTTATTGTGTGCGTTTTTATATTTTTATGGTTTTATCTTTGTTAACATGTATACCTTTATTACAGCCCCATCATCCCTCATTACTCCATTTTAATCGCCCTCGTTTTCCCTTTGTAATGTCTTGTTTAAGGTTTTATTAAATTACAACCTTTACTCTAAAAGTGTAGTCATTCATAGTTAGTTCTCCATCTAGTTCGGAATGTGCGAGTAGACTCGATATCAGGATAACTCGGTCCGCGTCCCCTCCATCTGCACGCCGCCTCAAATGGTAGCAGAGCCTGCTCTTGTCGCTTTCACATTTTGGAACATTGGGGGACTGATTGTGTGATGACTGCATTTTTCGCGTATTAGTTGTTTTGAATGTTTTTATCTTTCCGTTCTAATTTGTTACGTATTATATTTAATTGTAAGTCAGAGAAGTCCTAATACTAATATTCGTAATGCTATTTCCTCTTCCTGGAAAGGCGTAAACTTAAACTTCTGCTTCTGATATGATCCACGTTATGTAAGTAAAGACTAAACTTTCTGGCAACAATTTAAACGTAGCATCGTGACTTTGATTCCGGTGCGCGTTGAAGTGGATTTGTTGATCAGCTGTGACTTGTTTCTCCGTCTTATCTTCGACATTTCCCAAAATGCTCTGCTCAGCGTTATGCCAGGACTCGACAATCACGTGATGCAGACAAGTGACAATCAAGGTAACAGCTGATATATTTAACAATATTACCTTCTCTGTTTGACATCTAATGGAAGTTGGACCTGCAAGCTATGTCCAAATTTGGCAGACGGGAGTGTGATCCGTTACTATTTTATAGACGGCTCACGAAGGTACGCAATATTGTAAAGACTGCCATCTATCGTCAAAAACTTTAACCTAACATCATGTTTTGCGCTATTGAAACGCTCATCGCAAGGAGAATCAGATCGGAATTTTAGGAACGCAGTATGTCCCAAGAATGGATCTTCTATTTATTACCAAGAAGAGTTGAATAAGTAACGAAGCCATTACGAGAGAAGCTGGAAAGTGATGTACTACATGTGTTTTGTAACGAGATTAAAATGCGTCTGGTTGTGTCCGAAGGAACTTGGTCGTGTCGTCTTGTTCCCGTTTATTTACTAAAGGCTTTAATCTTGGAAGTGAGCCACTATTGAAATGATGATGAAGTATTTGTAGCTGGCAGCTTGCGATCTTCAGGAAACGTCTCCAGGCAAAGCTAAGTGTACATTCTTTGAAAGTATGATCATTGTATGAATTGAAGAAGAAGTAATTGGATACTAAATGCATGTCCGCCAATTTTCAGTGTTAGCATGACCCGAATTCTCTCAGTATTAAAGCAAGATTGAAGATTGTTATTGTTTTAGGTTATTTGTCTTGTTGGTTCATGTTCCTCCACCTTTTATATTGATGTACTATGATGAGGGATCACGTTGGTTTTTATTTGGGGTTAATGTTTAAGGGGTTCTCGTTGTTTTGTTATTCTTAATTGTATTTGGTATTATGTATTATTTACCCTGCGGATGTCATCGCGGTTTAGCTGAATAAGTAAATTGTTAGGGGGATGCGACGTTACTTTGGGCATTTGCTTATTTATCTTTAATGAGATGAAATATGACGATGAAGTATGACGATGAAAGACGAATATGATGTTTATTTTGTGTTAGTGTTTATGTGTTAATTTGTGTTGGGTAAATGAGTTAGGGCATCGACATCCTCCTGGTTATTTATTTATAAGCTTTCGTTATTATTTTGTGGGTGGGAAATGTTATTGTTAATTGGGGTTCTGAACTGGATATGGGATCGTTGTAATTGTTTTCTTGTTTTTTTTATCCAGTCAGAAACAACGTGCGATCTCACTAGTTATTAAATGAGGTATATTCTTTATTCTTTCGGGTGGTGATGTTTGTATTTGTTACATGTGCCCGGGACTGTGATAGATGATCATTTTACTTCTAGTAAGATAATCGAATCTCATACTTCGTCCGAAAAGAAGTTTTATTCAAAAAGTATATGAAGTCAGTTGTTGTTTAGTTTGGGGGGGGGGGGGTCTGTACGTTTTCCTCTAGTCGAGTTTTGGGTTGTTCCTGTCTTAAGGGTTGTGTATTGAACCCTTCAGAAAAGCAGTGTTTAATGTAAGAAATCTTAATCAAGGGGTCGCACTCAGTTCCTATGTGATGTTTACGTTCGCCAAACAACATGCTCTACTGAAGTAAGGGTCATAGGATATAAACTATAAATTTGAAAGAAAGGTGACAAGATGTAAAATAATAACATGATTTAATGACTAATAGTGCATAAAAAGAAATAAACAACAATAAAATATAAAACAATCCTCCCTGAATTTCCCATGACAGGAATATCTATCAATCTGAGGAGTCAGACGGATCTCCCCTTTTATTTAAAATGTGGATCCTGGTTCCACTACCTTGCAATTTGGGTTTTATGTGCGCGTAATGACTAACTACGAGGAATGAGTACTTTGGATGACTGTTCGTTTACAACGGGTTAACTGCCACGATGCTTACGAACAATCATCTCGTAAATCAACGTTTACGGATATGGAACATGACATTAATAAAACCCTTAAAAAGTAATGCTGACACACGCACTAAATCTACTATTTACAGGAATCTCTCTCGGGACCCTCATTAGCGCGAAGACGCACTTGACTTTGAGCTGCCAACACTGGCCAAATTGCTCAACACAAACAAGGAAATACAGCATAGCACGTGACTCACGGGTCACTGAATGGAATATAAACATGGAATAAACCAACAACAACAAAAGCCTGACTGGCTGACATTACTTTATATGAACAAACTGCATGTTAAGCTAACGCTTCGGAGATTATCGTGATTCGTAGGCAACTCCCATTTATTAAAACAATTTTTATCATTGATCAGTTCTATATTTTGTATTTCAAGTTATTACGGAGCCACACAGGCACTCCTCACTAATGACCTGGCTGGCAACCTTCAGTCCGTCTTGTGAAACATCTCCCCTCTTCCTCAATTACCTGTCATTGTCCCACTCCAGTGTGTATAAATATAACTGACCAGCTGTGCCGTTATCTCAAGTGATCAACAGCAACAAACTCAATCACTATGGTCAGACATTAATCAAAATATCCAGAATTGCTCTCGCGAGGTCACAATATGGATTTGTCATCAAGCTGCCAGAAATCAGTCTACGCTGAAATTCCCGCTTGTAATGACATAAATACACACACTCACATACACACATCTGGGAATGACAATACCGTTTTTTCACACAGATCGGCTGAATGGATGCTCACCAACAATTTAAAAAAATATAAAAAAAACCTACGATAGAGCTGACTGCTCTTCGTCACAAATCACATTGCTCCAAAGGCAATAATCTCACTGAATCTGATCAATAATAAACCAAAAGAAATTAATTACCCTCCAATCTACTGTATAATTATTTTACTTCAGTCCTACTTCTGAAACACAACATATCTCCGAGAGACGTTTTTAACCGCATTGCGTAGCGTATGCAAACACGGTCGTCCACATAGCTACGTTAGTTAAAACAACAAACAAGAAAAGAACCTTCTACTAATAATATATGCGAGCTGTTTCCATGCAAAAGGTGTGTCAGACCAAAACTAAATAGACTACGTTAATCACACAAGCAAATTATTTACAAAACAAAATATGTCCCATACACCATAAGTTAATTTATCAGATAATAATAAATATTATTCAGTACTCATCCTCAGTCAGCCACCCGTCAAAGAACATCCGCAGCCATCTTCCAACTGGATCCTTCTTATCTCATCTCAACCATCTTGATGGAATCTTGATATTTCCAGGCTTCCTCCATGGTCAACGATGTCATCTCTCGTGCTGATTCAAAAATTAAATTATTATACACTTGATGTCTGACTACTAAATTCGCCGTTCGGGTACTACTTTCCCCAAAACAGTCTGTTGGCGAATTATCGAAGGTACTGTCCCTACAAATATAGTACTGTGACTATCTAACACTGAATTTAACACTTTTAATAATAATTTCTGTGTCCTTCATGACACGCAAAATAACAGCCTCCGTCCTCAGACGAACCAAAGTAATAATCTGTGCCCTCGACACACACAATAATAATCAGCCTCCCGTCCTCAGACGAAAACAAGTAATGATAAGCAATGTCTTGGCTCTTCACACCACTTATAAATGAACCTGCCCTAGGTGTAGATAGAGGGGGAAATTAGATAAAAGTTTCACAAAATAATAGTGATACAGGAATGAAATAAATATCACTGAACTCGAAAAATAGCGCAGGTCAAGAATATGCCCATTAATCCTAGAATCGATCGTAGAGATGTTGTCTAGGCGATCTCCCGCGTGAATGCTAGCCGTAGCGTGCCCACGCTAGACCTGCCGCGCTAAATAGGCATTCTTCTCTCATTGGTTCCCACATTTTCTGTAACTTGGCGGTTTTTATCAGACCTTGGCTTAGTAGGAGTGTCTAGCATGTACATCAGCCACTCACGTTACTGCATCATATTTCTTCTAGGCGTGAATATTACAATGAACATACCAGAAGCATGTCTCACTGCGCGTCGCTTCTATTTTGAGGTAGCCACCACCTGTCCTTCTGAATCATAGCTATGGTCATTCTTTTCACAATCCTAAGTATTTAGCCTTTTGTCAAACAGCTTCAGGTATGTCCCCACTGTCTCCAGTAACTGCTTGAAATTTCCCCATCTCCGTCTGGTTATTTTCATGATGCTTGTAGAAATATTTATTAATTGAAGAAATAAAACATCTAATCATTTAACCATCAGAGGTTAAAAGGGTTCAGTATGTCTGACTAGTCTTTATTATTTTGTTCATCGGTCGTGTTATGAAGTTGAATGAAGTTGTACGTAGTGGAATGATTTGAGGTATGGTCGTTGTTTCTCTGAGGTAGTTTATTTTAGTGAGACATACTTTGATTTATTTGAAAGGGGGGTTTCTTCAAGGTTTGTACGGCTTCATAAACTATTTAGAATATTTCTTCTGATTACTTTCGGTAATCAGCCTGTGGTGGGACGAATGTATTATTTTATTATTTTAATTAGCTTTTCCCCTCGATATGATTCGAGTCAATTTCAATACGATCTCCAATCTAGCAAATGTTCGGCTTCTCTCCTTCAAGATTCTTTTCTTTTGATAGTTCTTTATTGTGTGCGTTTTTATATTTTTATGGTTTTATCTTTGTTAACATGTATACTTTTATTACAGCCCCATCATCCCTCATTACTCCATTTTAATCGCCCTCGTTTTCCCTTTGTAATGTCTTGTTTAAGGTTTTATTAAATTACAACCTTTACTCTAAAAGTGTAGTCATTCATAGTTAGTTCTCCATCTAGTTCGGAATGTGCGAGTAGACTCGATATCAGGATAACTCGGTCCGCGTCCCCTCCATCTGCACGCCGCCTCAAATGGTAGCAGAGCCTGCTCTTGTCGCTTTCACATTTTGGAACATTGGGGGACTGATTGTGTGATGACTGCATTTTTCGCGTATTAGTTGTTTTGAATGTTTTTATCTTTCCGTTCTAATTTGTTACGTATTATATTTAATTGTAAGTCAGAGAAGTCCTAATACTAATATTCGTAATGCTATTTCCTCTTCCTGGAAAGGCGTAAACTTAAACTTCTGCTTCTGATATGATCCACGTTATGTAAGTAAAGACTAAACTTTCTGGCAACAATTTAAACGTAGCATCGTGACTTTGATTCCGGTGCGCGTTGAAGTGGATTTGTTGATCAGCTGTGACTTGTTTCTCCGTCTTATCTTCGACATTTCCCAAAATGCTCTGCTCAGCGTTATGCCAGGACTCGACAATCACGTGATGCAGACAAGTGACAATCAAGGTAACAGCTGATATATTTAACAATATTACCTTCTCTGTTTGACATCTAATGGAAGTTGGACCTGCAAGCTATGTCCAAATTTGGCAGACGGGAGTGTGATCCGTTACTATTTTATAGACGGCTCACGAAGGTACGCAATATTGTAAAGACTGCCATCTATCGTCAAAAACTTTAACCTAACATCATGTTTTGCGCTATTGAAACGCTCATCGCAAGGAGAATCAGATCGGAATTTTAGGAACGCAGTATGTCCCAAGAATGGATCTTCTATTTATTACCAAGAAGAGTTGAATAAGTAACGAAGCCATTACGAGAGAAGCTGGAAAGTGATGTACTACATGTGTTTTGTAACGAGATTAAAATGCGTCTGGTTGTGTCCGAAGGAACTTGGTCGTGTCGTCTTGTTCCCGTTTATTTACTAAAGGCTTTAATCTTGGAAGTGAGCCACTATTGAAATGATGATGAAGTATTTGTAGCTGGCAGCTTGCGATCTTCAGGAAACGTCTCCAGGCAAAGCTAAGTGTACATTCTTTGAAAGTATGATCATTGTATGAATTGAAGAAGAAGTAATTGGATACTAAATGCATGTCCGCCAATTTTCAGTGTTAGCATGACCCGAATTCTCTCAGTATTAAAGCAAGATTGGAGATTGTTATTGTTTTAGGTTATTTGTCTTGTTGGTTCATGTTCCTCCACCTTTTATATTGATGTACTATGATGAGGGATCACGTTGGTTTTTATTTGGGGTTAATGTTTAAGGGGTTCTCGTTGTTTTGTTATTCTTAATTGTATTTGGTATTATGTATTATTTACCCTGCGGATGTCATCGCGGTTTAGCTGAATAAGTAAATTGTTAGGGGGATGCGACGTTACTTTGGGCATTTGCTTATTTATCTTTAATGAGATGAAATATGACGATGAAGTATGACGATGAAAGACGAATATGATGTTTATTTTGTGTTAGTGTTTATGTGTTAATTTGTGTTGGGTAAATGAGTTAGGGCATCGACATCCTCCTGGTTATTTATTTATAAGCTTTTGTTATTATTTTGTGGGTGGGAAATGTTATTGTTAATTGGGGTTCTGAACTGGATATGGGATCGTTGTAATTGTTTTCTTTTTTTTTATCCAGTCAGAAACAACGTGCGATCTCACTAGTTATTAAATGAGGTATATCCTTTATTCTTTCGGGTGGTGATGTTTGTATTTGTTACATGTGCCCGGGACTGTGATAGATGATCATTTTACTTCTAGTAAGATAATCGAATCTCATACTTCGTCCGAAAAGAAGTTTTATTCAAAAAGTATATGAAGTCAGTTGTTGTTTAGTTTGGGGGGGGGGTCTGTACGTTTTCCTCTAGTCGAGTTTTGGGTTGTTCCTGTCTTAAGGGTTGTGTATTGAACCCTTCAGAAAAGCAGTGTTTAATGTAAGAAATCTTAATCAAGGGGTCGCACTCAGTTCCTATGTGATGTTTACGTTCGCCAAACAACATGCTCTACTGAAGTAAGGGTCATAGGATATAAACTATAAATTTGAAAGAAAGGTGACAAGATGTAAAATAATAACATGATTTAATGACTAATAGTGCATAAAAAGAAATAAACAACAATAAAATATAAAACAATCCTCTTAAGGGTTGTGTATGTCTGACTAGTCTTTATTATTTTGTCACATTGGTCGTGTTATGAAGTTTAATGAAGTTGTACGTAGTGGAATGATTTGAGGTATGGTCGTTGTTTCTCTGAGGTAGTTTGTTTTAGTGAGACATACTTTGATTTATTTTAAAGGGGGGTTTCTTCAAGGTTTGTACGGCTTCATAAACTATTTAGAATATTTATTCTGATTACTTTCGGTAATCAGCCTGTGGTGGGAAGGAATGTATTATTTTATTATTTTAATTAGCTTTTCCCCTCGATATGATTCGAGTCAATTTCAATACGATCTCCAATCTAGCAAGTGTTCGGCTTCTCTCCTTCAAGATTCTTTTCTTTTGATAGTTCTTTATTGTGTGCGTTTTTATATTTTTATGGTTTTATCTTTGTTAACATGTATACCTTTATTACAGCCCCATCATCAGTCATTACTCCATTTCATGCGCACCTCGTTTCCCCTTTGTAATGTCTTGTTTGAGGTTTTATTAAATTACAACCTTTACACTAAAAGTGTAGTCATTCATAGTTAGTTCTCCATCTAGTTCGGAATGTGCGAGTAGACTCGATATCAGGATAACTCGGTCCGCGTCCCCTCCATATGCACGCCGCCTCAAAATAAATTAAAATGTGAAGGTGACAGTTAAAACAGGGGATAGGCGAGGTGCTGCGCAGAGGGAGATTAAGGATGGAACATTTTGTCCAACTACACCGCTCGGCGTTGACCGTGTTTTGTAGCAAAAATTTAGGTTTTACTCGCTAACCGTTGGAGATACCTTTCGGATAGAAAATGTTATTTTAAACCTCATATACGCCATCAAAAGTTTGCTATTTCTTAGCGTTCTCTTTTTGTTTGAAATGGAAATATGAAAGTTTTAAACCAAAGGGTGTAGTGACGTCACTAAAATGGTCACCATCTTTAAATAGTGCATAGTATTGAAATCAAAAGTAACCTATATGTTAACCAGGAAAATCAGCTACTTCCATGTAAAATTTATGTAAATCGAACCAGTGGTACTTGCGTGATTGAGTAATACACACACACCATCTCATTGTTAGCCTCGCTTCGCTCGCGTCATAGTCGTGTCATATTGTTATTCAATGAAATGCAGGTTTAACCCCGTTAACACTTCTTTATAACCTGAATATCCAAAAATCCCTCCTTAGTAGACGTTTTCGACACACAACAAACATATCCCCAAAATATCTTTCTTCTAACTTTAATAGTTTTGGTTGGTCGATGAGAGTGAACATCCAAAAATCCTTCCTTAGTGGACGTTTTTCCTCCAGAATTTCACCCCTCCCCACAGGCCCCTTAAATTGCATTTATGAAAGAAAAAAAACGGTCGAACACCTATTTATTTGTATATTTTTTTAAGCTGATTGATTTCCTCCGAGTTTCAAACTCCCCGCCTATGTCGTTTAAGAGATACACGCTCCGTTAGGAATCTTTCAACCCCCACTTTCCATCCCTTTCACCTCATAATATACACTACATCGAAAAACCATTAGACATGTGTCAGCTTATTTTTAATGATTAGTATATGTGCCAAGTATCACATCCCCAAATGAAACCACTAGTGAGATATTGTTATTCAATGAAATGCACGTTTACCCCCTTAACACCTCTTTAGAACCTGAATATCCAAAACTCTCTCCTTAGTGGACGTTTTCGACATACAACGAACATTTCCCCTAAATTTCATGTTTCTAACTTCAATAATTTTGGCTGGGCGATGATGAGTGAGTGAGTCAGTCAGGACATTATCTTTCATTTAATTTTGATAATTTCACCCCTCCCCATGAACCCCTTAAATTGGATTTATAATACAAACTGTCGAACACCTATTTACTTCTTTAAAGCTGTTTTCCCCCCGAGTTTGATGAGTGAGTAAATCAGTAAGGACACTTTCTTTCCTGTTTATTTTTCTCCAGAATTTCACCCCTCTCCAAGGGCCGCTTAAATTGGAATTATGAAAAAACGGTCGAAGACCTATTTACTTGTATTTTAAGCTATTTTTCCCGCCGAATTTCAAACTTCTCGCCTATGTCGTTTCAGAGATACACGCTCCGTTAAGAATCCCACAACCCCCAATTTTCACCCCTTTCACCCCATAATATACACCACATCGATAAACCCTTAGACATATTATACCCTTGGAAAATAGCATGTAGACAAGATTCAAAATTTCGGGGTCGTAATGGATTCTTGTGAATGTGATTTAGAGATTTATGCTATCAACATAACTTCCAGGGTTCATAAGGTTAACTAATTATTACAAAGCCAAGAAAACAACAGGATCTACTAACAAATGAAATTTAATAACTGAATCAAACATAAAACACTTAACAATAAACCACCCTTATATTGTTCACTCGCACGTGAACAGATCTGACACTGACCAGCCTGACGTACCATGATAACACGGCATGACAGCTGTCAAACAAGCGTTGTGACTGCAATGTCACTTAATTCAAAGTAACAAAAGAAAACGGATCACAAGATCCAAAATAACAAACAAATAAAATAGTACAAGAATTTAATATTTATGAGCGACACGCGTTTAAAGACTAGTTTAAGTAATGAGCACTTTGACGGGCGCTCGTTTCCGACCAAAACAGTCGGTTCGGGAACGAACTCCGTAATGCGAAGGACGAATTACGGAAATGTGGGAACAACAATTACATATTTATATACACTACTGACATGCTCTAACCTTAGATTACCACAACCAAATACACGTGTGTATTATTTAAAATTAGGGCTGCGGAATTACCGTCTTATACCATAAACACTAGGAAAGCATAACATGACATGAACAAGTTTGGCCGGTTGTCAAATTATATTTATAATGAATACAATGGCCTTGAAAATAAGAGCCAACAACAACAAAATACAAATTTTAATTTTCACGCCAGAAAATTTGGCGTTTTAAAACAACGAACAAATAAGTCGTAGTCATGATAAAAGAAACCTTGGATCGACAACATGGCAACTCCCCAAATTAAACCAAATAAAATAACCTTGACTCATTAGGCTTTAAAGCAAACATTACGTGTCATAACCGAGCTGGAGACAGCCGGGTCTGTTATCGCATATCTGAGTAAGTGGCTGATTTCTTCCCCCAATGTAGTAATTAGTGCCACGCTAAATATAGATTCTGGCCCATAGCCAGCGTCCAGCAACCTTTGCTAATCGCCACCTGTTAAACGCGTACAAACAAAATATCACATTATCTCAAAACATCCTCTCAGGGATTTTTAAGAACACATCTCCAGGTCAAACTTACCCCCAAGGGTAACTAATTTGCCGGAATGATGTCGCAGTCAAGGACAGGCTTTACCTTTCCTCATCATCACTTACACCCAAAAACACGTGGCACTTTCTCGAAGATCTCGTCGCAGCATATGCACCAGCACACCCCTCAGATAAATGACACACAACATGTCCAAATGACAATAAAGAATTAATAACTGGAATCAGAATTAGCCAGAGTTATCAAAGCAACTAAAACACTAATTTCCCCCCCCCCCCCACGTCTAGCTTCAGTTTTACACATCATTAATTCAGTCCATTTATCATTGTCGTTCCTAGGTTCTCATTCATGGCTACACTTTTTATTGATACGTTAATCATATGCGGCCATTTCGCTATAAGAATTACGTATACATAAGGACAACATTTAAGTTAAAAAAATTTACTGTACAACATAATTGTCACGCAATGCCAAAAATTACTACACGCATGTCAGTTAAGAAATCAAACCCTAAAATTTAAATTAAACCACACAAATAAAATCTGTACAAAGTTCCACACATCTCTCGCGATTCCCCTCGTCCAAAATCAATAAATCAATTTTTTAATACTCATCGCTTAAACCGCTTTCCAGAGGCCTTCCGCCTCGTCATCTCCCATCATTAGGCCTGTTAGCCCATAAAACTCATGGTAATGGAGGATGAAACTTGTTGTCTTCTTTCCATGGTCGTCATCTTGCTGCTGTTAAAAACACAATTAAATTAAAGTTTTTAAACTGTTCTATCTGCTTTATGAGTATTTTATTTCCTCATATAGTCCTATGCAGAATCGTAGACTTTCCCTATTCTATGGCTAATTGCCATCTCACAATTTATGAAATTTATAACTTCGTTGTCGACACACAACTAGAATTTTAAAACCATACCGTCTTAAGGACGTCTTAAATTGACTGTCGAAGAATAATTAGGAGTGCCCCGGTTCATCTCAGACATTTGTATATATACAGAAAGCCTAAAGTTCCCATGGAGGGAGAAAACAGCTCCTCAATATTTTAAATAATGGGCCTATAATTATGTGTGACCTCTCAAAAATCTTGTAATTTCTCACAGGTCGCGAATCTGCCGCCGAACACGCAAACTGATCGCTAGATCTTTTTATATCCGATTGGCGCGCAAAACACACTGATGCTATGTTCTGGCGTCCTGTTTTTTTATTGGTCAGATAAGTTGGCGTCGGAATTCTGACCTTACAAATCCCGCCCTTATTTTGACGTCACGACACTTGTCCTCTCTCTCACTCCTTGCCTTGGACCCAGCATTTTGGCCTGTCGATCGTCACGTACGCCACAGCGTCATACCTGATTTTCTCAGAAGAATAAGAATAGCATTGGTTGTGAAACTGTCGGTAGGTTCCAGCCAGCACGTAGCCCGTCTTACCAAGTCCAGATTGCTTGCTACATCAATTTTACTCAAATATCCAGCATATCATGTATTTAGTATTTCCAGCGTTTTTAATAATATGAAACATTATTAATGGACACAATGATAAGGGTTCAATATGCCTGATTATTTTTAATGATTAGTTTATATACCGAATATCACATCCCCAAAGAAACAACTCATGAGATATCGTTATTCAATGAAATGCACGTTTACCACCTTAACACCTCTTTAAAACCCGAATAAAAAAATCATTGCTTAGTTGACGTTTTCGACATACAGCTAACATATTCCCAAAATTTCATGTTTCCAACTTTAATAGTTTTCGCTGGGCGTGATGAGTGAGTGAGTCAGACAGGACATTTTCTTTAAATTATTTTTACCAGAATTTCACCCCTCCCCATGGACCCCTTAAATTGGATGGATGAAAAAACGCTTGAACACCTATTAACTTATTTTTTTAAGCTGTCTTTTTCCCCTGAGTTTGATAAGTGAGTGAGTTAGTCAGTCAATTAGGACACTTCCTCTCCGTTTTTCCCCCAGAATTTCACCCCACCCCATTGGCCCCTTAAATTAATTTATGAAAAAAACGGTCGAACAGCGATTTACTTACCTTTTAAGCTGATATTTTTTCCGCGGAGTTTCAAATTCCTCGCCTATGTCGTTTAAGAGATAGATCTACACGTTCCGTTAGGAATCCTTCAACCCCCACTTTTCACCCCCTTCACCTCAAAATAATACACCACATCGAAAAACCCTTAGACACATGTCTGTTTATTTTTAATGATTAGTTTATATGCCGAGTATCACATCCACAAATGAAACCACTCGTGAGATATTGTTATTCAATGAAATGCAGGTTTAACCCCCTTAAGACCCCTTTAGAACCTGAATATCCAAAAATCCTCCCTTAGTGTACGGTTTTGACATACAACGAACATATCCCCGAATTGCCATGTTTCCAACTTCAATATTTTTGGCTGGGCGATGATGAGTGAGTGAATGAGTCAGGGCATTTTCTTTCAATTTTTTTTTCTTCAGAATTTCACCCCTCCCGATGAACCCCTTCAATTTGATTGATCAAAAAAACTGTCGAAATAGTACATTATGCAACTAGCCTATAATGGCTATAATTAAGACACGAGTGTCTTTATAAAACGAGCTTTAGCGAGTTTTATAATTTCCATACGAGTGTCTTAATTACCATTATAGGCGAGTTGCATACGACTGTTTATGTTCGACGATAATTATAACTTTATTACATGTTTTAACATAAATATTCATAAATATCTGTTCAGTAACTAGAATTTTGTGATCGGGTGGTGCGCTAGGTAGCACATCTCCCTGTTCCAAGCTCTCTGGCCGGCCGACGCATGCGCTCTGTGTGATTCAATGCCAGATGTGCAGATCGTGAACCAGTATTCAGCAAAACTGTCACCGTAGTCGTTTGAAATCAACGCGCCGAGTAGAAATTGGTTTTAGGTATATTAAGGCACAGTGCTATTTCTTGTCTCATATTCACCAGTTTATTTACGCGAACATTTGGACGGTGCACTTTCGGTAATTTATATAGACATGTTGGATTTTGAGAGCATGCGCGAAGGTATCCTTATCTAATTGGTCAAAAAATTTGTTTCTTGAGCTGTGATTGGTGGGAGAAACTGTTTCATAATGAATAATAGTGTTATAATGACCATCATTATGATACAGTTTTCAGACACATAATAGCCAGGGTCGAATATAAAGCTATTTACTTACTTTAAAGCAGATTTTTTCCCCTGAGTTTGATGAGTGAGTCAGTCAGTCAATCAGTTAGGACACTTTCTTTCCTGTTCCCCCCCCCCCCAGTAATTCACCCCTCCCCATGGGCCCCTTAAATTGGATTTATGAAAAAACGGTCAAACACATATTTACTTATTTTTTATGTTGATTTTTTTCCGCTGAGTTTCAAACTCCTCGCCTATGTCATTTCAGAGATACACGCTCCGTTAGGAATCTTTCAATCCACATTTTTCACCCCTTTCACCTCATAATATACACCACATCGAAAAACTCTCAGATACGTGTCTTCTTACTTTTTAATGATGAGTTTATATGCCGTGTATCACATCCCCCAATGAAACCAATCGGGAGATATTGTTATTCAATGAAATGCAGGTTTAACCCCCTTAAGACCCCTTTAGAACCTGAATATCCGAAAATCCTCCCTTAGTAGACGGTTTTGACATTCAATGAACATATCCCCAAACTGTCATGTTTCTAACTTCAATAGTTTTGGCTGGGCGATGATGAGTGTGTGAGTGAGTGAGTGAGTCAGGACATTTTCTTTCAATTTTCTTTTTTCAGAATTTCACCCCTCCCCATGAACCCCTTAAATTTGATTTAGGAAAAAACATATTGCTATTCAATGAAATGCAGGTCTACCCCCTTAACACCCCTTTAGAACCTGAATATCCAAAAATCCTTTCTTAGTGGGCGTTTGCGGTCCTTGAGGAAGCTGCATACCAAATTTCATTCCAATCCGTTCGGTGGTTTCTGAGATTTCGTGATGAATGAATCAGTGAGTTAGTGGTATTTGAGCTTTATATAGTAGGTAATGTCAAGTCTTTGTTATGCTAAACTCGGTTGACAGTGCTGTGTGAGTAACTAACGGGATTTCAAGTAAAGATCCTCATTTTCTATACCGGTAGTGCAGAGCGCAACTCGGATCCAGTCGGCCGTGTCTCGTCTTGAGCTATGTTGCCATGGAAACTATCTGCCTTGCCATTCCTTCATGAGTATATTTTATGATTTGATTAGCCTGTGCTTGAGAGCAAAAGGGCCGAAATCAGAAGAATGAGAAAGACTATCGAAAATTCATGTAGCCAGCGGTTCCTTCTGGGTCCTGAACTATGTGTATGCAAAATTTGGTTGAGATTGGTGGAACTGTGTAGATTTGTATTCAGAACAGACCCACATACCCACATACCCACCCACATACCCACCCTCATACAGACTTTCACTTTTATATATAAGAAGATTACATGAAGATTATTGTGTAGGTGTTTCATGCAAACTTCAATCGCATGATTAGGACACAAGAAATAAAAGTGGGATTTTAAAATTTCGCTCAGTCGCCATCTTTTGGTAATGAAAATAATTTAAATGAATTAGATGCCAGTCGATTAAAATTTGTATAAACATATACCGTACCGTATCAAGTTTCATTCCGCTTGGATGGTTAAAACGCAAGAAACGTCCATTTGAATATTTAAGTTTCACGTCGCTGCCATGTAGGATTTGTGCTCGCCAGGTTATTGAACGTCCCATAGGTGAACTTATGCTTATAGCCTCTATACACTTACAAAATTTCAGTTTGATTGCTGTAGCAGATTAATGGATATTGAGAACTGTCTAAATATTTCGGATGGTCGCAATGTTGGATTTTAATATATGTTGGCCATAGAGTTATGTACTATTAGATGATGATTATTGTGTACGTTCATTATTTAAATGTTGATTTTAATCGCATAAATAGAACACAAGAAATAAAAACCTAATTTTCGAAATTAGCACAGCCGTTGTTTGAGGTTATATAAACAATTGAACTAAATTAGATACCAGTGCATTACAATGTGTATAAACATTTGCTGTACCAAGATTCATTGCGTTTTGTTCATTAAATCGCGACAAAAGTCTATTTAAAACATTCAATTTCGCTTGGCCACAATGTTCATTTTGTAGTTAACCGGTTTTTGAAAGTCGCATAGATGAACTTCTAGTAGTGCCCTTTATCTCCGTACAAAATTTCATGGTGATACCGGTAATAGTTTCAGAGATATAGAATGCCGGTGAAATATTTCGCACAGCCACCATCTTGAGGTTACGTAAACAATTGAACGAAGTTAGATGTCGGTGCATTACAATGTGTATAAACATATTCCGTACGAAGTTTCATTGCGAGAAAGTCAAGTTAAAAGTCACAACTTCGCTTGGCCGCCATGTTAGTTTTGTAGTTACCGGGTTTTCAAGAGTCACACAGGTGAACTTCTAGTAGTTCCCTTTATCACCGTAAAAATTTCCAGGGTGATATCGGTAATAGTTTCGGAGATACTGAATGCTGGTGAAATATTTCGCACAGCCGCTATGTTAGATTGGTGAGACACAATAAAATTTGAAAGGCACGGTCGGGGTCAGCCAGAATGGTGTTATGATCTTACCGAGTTTCATTGAAGTCTCTCCAGCCGTTTAGAAGTTATTAGGGGTGGAGTGACGTTCACACGCATCACACACACACGGACAAAAGGTGATCTCATAAGCCTTTTTTTTTCATAAAATGAAAATAGGCTAACAATCACAATTAGTCAAAATTAGTGAAAACATCTCAAAAATTCCAAATAAATAAATAAATAGGTTGGTAGAACACATACTAAGACACCCAGGAATAGCATGCTTATTTGGCCTAGGATCGAGGACAAAAACTGTAGGGGTGGACCAAGGTTAGAATATGTTAAACATATTGCCTCGGATGTAGGGTGTGGTAGCTATGTAGAGATGAAACGATTAGCTCAGAACAGGTAGGCATGGAGGCCTGCAACAAAACAGTCAAAAAATGAAGACTTAAACAACAACATATAAATAAATTAAAAGATGGTCATAATCCCTCCCCCCCCCCAAAAAAAAAGAAAGAACAAAACTCAAACAAAATTATTCACAACCAGTCTCCATTCTGTTAGCCTAGAGTGTGAAATAAAAGTTGACGTAAGTGTTATTTATTATCGGTTTCTAGAATCACAGTCGTCGCTACCGATAACAACGTTACAATTAGCGCCACCGTCCTAGGGTTAAAATTTCTGACCCCAGCTGGAATCTCCATTTCCACCTACAGTACTTGGTTTTCAATTTATGGATTACAAATTCAATAACTGAAAGACTTCATTTGGTTCATTAAAGTACGAAAATCGAGTTCATGGAAAATAAAATTGATTTGCCGAGTAGCATTTTTGCTCCAACGATTTGTAGTTAAGATTAAATCCTCAGTGTCTGTTGAAATTGTAAAGGATGCAATCTCATCACCTTCTCTTGACATTTCTTAAGGAATTGTGTTGAACAGGGTCTATTAGTACAGTGAATTTCAACATCATGACCGGGTATCGCCAACTTGTCTGGCTGGTTCAGACGAATGCATTTGTCTTGTTCCTAAATAAGCGTGGACAGAGTTCTTGAAGTCAGCCCAATATAAACATTACCTCACGAACATGGGATTTAATAATACTTATTAATTAATTATCTTAAACACTCCGCAGGACACAAGGAAGGTTTGCAGTGATAAATTATTCAGAAGGTTATCTTCTGTCGGTAGTTGAAGGAGAGTAGTCTATTTCAGTTTCAAACATCAAACATAGCCTATACAGATACAGCTTTAGAACATAACTTGCCTCGAAGTAAGATTTAAAAATTAACCGGAGCTGGGTTTCAAACCCAAATCTCTTGCTCTTCTAGCAGGTGCACTCCTCATCCAATGAGGGAACAGTACGAAGTTGGACATGGAAAATCGAAAGAAAGAACATATTCGTGAAGATAGTTTTTAGGGGTTTCATACACTAACGAGCACACATTACACAAAATAGGCTATTCGATTACTTTGCAATTATTTGAAAGATCTTCTTCAATCTTGGCCGACATGTACGTACTTCTTCAGAGTTTTGGTATTAAAAAAGTTTTTTTTTGTATAATACAATTAGAAGGACATTTGGATTCTAGATTAAATACATGTATTGCCTCAATACAAAGCTGCATCCAAGAATCCACTAAAGAGTTAAACTCAAAGCGAGTTAAAAGAAAAGAGTAGATTCCCCTGGCATTGGTAGAATGAATAAACTCTAGAGATTAATTATTTCGCGATTATATGGTAAATAAAATAATTGAGAGAAATATAAAAACTACAGAAACAAATTAAATGAGCTAATAAATAAGATATATACACTACTGATTACTACAGACATTTAGTAAATTCTAGAAAGATTTGAGGTATAGTTAATGAGGTAGCTCAGAGAATTAATCAAAAAGATAAAAGTAGTGAAATAAGGTATCAGAATGGAAGCTGCAAAAGTGACACTCAATTTGCAAACAAATTTATTGAGTATTTTATAAATAAGACTTCCAAGACATAATATAACTAGCAATACGAGTTCATGCTTAATGGCAACTGATTTGACGAAAGTTCTATGTGACATTATGCTGTGGGAATAGATAATATTTCAGCAAAAGTCGTAAAACAAAATAGAGTAACATTAGCGAAACAGTTTTAAATCTCATAGATCGATCATTTGCAAAAGGATATTTCCCAAAGCAACTGAAGGCTACGATAGTAAAACCACTTTTCTAATCAGGCAATATTATAGACATGGAAAATTATAAACCTATATCTTTGGCGACTACTAATGAAGAGAAGAAATAGGTTGGTAGGACACACACTTAGACACCCAAGAATAACGAAGTTAGTTATGAAAGGAAGGGGTCGAGGATAAGAACTGTAGGAGTAGACCAAGGTTAGAATATGTTACTAAGATTGCGTCAGATGTAGGGTGTGGTAGCTATGTAGAGATGAAACGATTTGCTCAGGACAGGGAAGCATGGAGCGCTGCATCAACCAGTCAAAAGACTGAAGAATCAAACAACAACAGTGCTCCATTTTCTGTGTTAATAATTGTATTATTGTATTATTTCTAAGAGCATTAAATTCTTTCCTTCGGAGGAGGAGCAAAGTCGGCGGGCCCATGTCATAGATTTATGGCATGAAAAAGAACCTACCACTACAATTGGTAGTGTGTAGCAAAAGTTTTAGGTTGTATCGGGCTGGTTAGAAACGCTCTATCAAGTTCCAACGTTGGCCGCTAGGTGTTAGTGACAGTAGCTTCTGGTAGCCATAGTTGGAACTAATTGTAATTGAACTTGTTGGGAGCCGTCAGGCGTTCAATTAAACTACCCTGCTATGACCATTGGGTGCAATTCATATATAATAATTGTATTATAGTCATATTTTATTCAGTTTTTAATGTCACAAATGCCTGCATTTTTCTCAAACAGTTCTAGGTCATGAACTTCGGAGCTCTGGTCATTTCCCTTATTTACAGTCTAGTGGTAGAGTAAACCTTCACCCCAAGCTCTCTCACAGCAAGCTGTATCCAGTTTCTCCTAGCAAATACCCGTACGTGGCCGACCAACCAGATAGTCAGCGGTATACAATGAGCATGCCTCCCTAGGTGGAGCAGTTTATCTAGAAAGGCGGCTTGTGGTCTAGCACTTTGAATTGAAAGTTTGGTTGTTTTCTACCTTATGAACTTCTTAGGATTAAATGTTAATTAGATTAGACAAGAAGACACTTTTACAAAAACACCCATAGTCCAAAAATTGAAATTTTCAGTAGAGTAAAAAACTATGTCCAGTCTCTTCCTTCCATTAAATATTCGTATATTTAATTTTATATCGAACTATAGGATATATTTCACTTATTGGTGCACTTTAAATTAAATTTATAAATTGTGTTGAATGTGAAAAACATAAAATTGAAATTAATTCACAGGACATTGGTTGTTTTTGTGCGAAATCAAACATGAAAATAATGCTTTGCAGTCCACTGATTTATTGTAGTGCTTCATCACCACTGCTATTATCATCAGGATCAATGTCATATAACACTTCAACATTGTCAACACTCACATCGGCTTCAAGACTCATATAATATTCTCTGTTCTGAGGTTTTGTAAGAAACGAAGCCAGTCTTCGTATGTCCTTCAACTTCGCTGATTTCAGTGCTAGTGGTCTATGGTAGTTGGGTACAAGGTTCAGTGTTGTGGGATGGGTTTGAGCATTGCCTACATTACGTAGATTGTTCTAGACATTGGCACTTTTTGTAACAAAGTCCGAGGACAATGGTTGTTTTTGTAAAACAGGGCAAATCTTAACATGCATTTATAATGGAACGAGGGAAGTTTTTGTGAAATATTTGTATGTCAAATGGTGCTGCATGTAGCAAAGTACCAAGTGGTGGTCACCGTTCAAAAATCCCAATTTTGGACTGTGGCTGTTTTTGTAAAAGTGTCTTCAATTTGGATTAAAATAATTTAATTGACATATTGTTCGACGTATAACTTGCAATATACAGTGGGAAATATAGATGGAAAAGACCTACTCTTAGGGTTACTACGCCTATCAATACAGATTAAGACAATATCTATTGAATTGTTCTACATGTTTCGGTCTACGGTGAGACCATCTTCAGCAATTCTTAGATATTTTAAGTAAAATAGCCTATAAATAATTTTTTAAATCTAAAAATGTTAATTAAAATCTTATTATATAATACGTTTCACAAAACTCAAGCTCCAAAACCAGAGGGAGTTAGAAAGTGTGGTTTGTTCCAAAATCTTCCAAATCGTCTCAACAGTACAGGAAATATCTAGCATTCCTTGAAAAGACAACGGAAATATATTCATTTGTTATAAAGTGCTATTAAACAAATAAACAAGACGATAGCCCCTGGCAGAACTGTCGCGCGTACAGCCCGCACAGCACTATAGCTAGACGGGTAGTCACTAAACATGGGGCACACACAGCCCATTAGAATATGCGGGAGTTCTCGCACGGAATCGCTAGTATAATAAATTATTATAAAACCGGTGATCCTATATGGTGTGGGAACGGCCAAACTGACGAGTCTGGAATAGCTCCTGAAGATTGAAAGGAGAATACTGGGAAGGATTTGTGGCCCAAGAGTGGTACAGGGAAACTACAGACTAAGATCAAACAAGGAGATATACGAAAGGGTGGAAGATCTGGAAACAACGATCAGGAAAAGACGACTTAGTTTCTATAGACACATGGTCAGAATAGACCCAGCAAGGATGAATAAACACATTTTTTGATAAAATATACAATCTGAAGAGCCAGGGGGCTACACTGAGCAGATGAAGGAAGAACTCATGAGGCTAGGAATCACCGATGAAGACTGTCAAGACAGAAAACAATTCAGGGGAAGACTTTCTAACTTAAAGGTTATTGTGGAAGAAAGGAGTGAGCACAGGGGAGGAGGATGGAAAGAAGAGAGAAAAGCGCAACAATCGGAAACAGTGAAGAACATTTGGAGGAAGAGGAAGGAAGAAAGAACGTTGGTTGGTTCCTCAGATTAGGAGCTGCGACAACGCGGTCATATAGCTCCGTGTACTTTGGGTGTGTGTAGAATCTGTCTGATAACCGGTGTTAATTGTCATGGCCGAGTTAGTGTGTGTTTTCTGTAATTCAGGCAAGGACTGCAAACGATCAATTTCAAGTAGTTCCTACGTTTGCTACCAAATGCTACCGTCAACGACACCTATCGGTAAACTTGGCTACTTGATGACACTGCACCAGGCACCTGGTGGTGAACGTTGGAACTTAATGGAGCGTTAATCAAATCTAACCTACAAATTTAGCTTCACACAATTGTATTTAGTGGAAGGTTCTTTTACATGTCATAAATCTATGACATAGGCTCGCCGGCTTTACTTCCCCTCCGAAGGAAGGCATACTGATGGATTTCTAAGGCTCTTAAAAATCTGATGACTTCGGCTGGGTTTGAACCCGTGATCTTGGGCATAGAGGCATCCTACCAACTACGCCACCAACACCACAGAAGAAAGAACAATGAGAAGGAGATGAAGTGATATTGCGTGATCCTTAGTTTTGGCCAGTTCGCAAGAAAGAGAAAAAACCGATTAAAATAAATGTATTACTTTTTTATATTAACAATAAATATTTCTAACAAATATGTATTGATCAATACGGTAAATATCATACATTTTCCTAACATGGTGAATGTTATTGTTGTTTAAGAGGAATATAATGAATATATAGAAAGATTTACAATTCTTCCATGCCCAAGATAGCGGGTTCAAACCCGGCCGAAGCCGTCGGATTTTTTAAGAGCGTTAAAAATCCCTCAGTATGCCTTCCTTCGGAGGGGAAGTAAAGCCGGCTGTCCCATGTCATAGATTTACGGCATGTTAAAGAACTATCCACTAATTACACCTGTGTGAAACTAAATTGTGTGGGTTAGGAATGTAAACAACGCTCATAGGTTGCTACGTTCGTTGCCAAGAGCCGACTGCGGTGGCGTCAAGTAGCTAAGTTCTGAACTAGGCCTGGTAGTCGTTGACCGTGGCGTTTGGCGGCCAAAGTAGTAACTATTTGAAAAATTCAAAGTTGAAGTTCTTACTTGAATTAAGAAAACAGATACCCACACTAATACAGTCACACAATTAACACCGGTTATCAGACAGATTCTACACACACCCAAAGTACACGGGGCTACATTACCGCGTTGTCGCAGCCCCTAAACTAAGAAACCAACCAACCAACAATTTACAATTCATTTGTGGTATCATTAATAAAATAATTTTGATCACAATAACAATTTAAAAATACGTTGGGTTTCTTGAACTAAGGCTGCCTCTCGAAAGATAAATCACCCTCGCCGTTTTGCCAACACGGAATCCTGAGTGTTCCTCGTCCGTTATCGTGTTCTCGTTTGTTTGCATTGCCCTCCGGGAGCCAACACGCCCAGAGTTGATGGATCGTCAAGAGAACACGAGAAATTGAAAACATTCTGGACATGGATTCAATAAACATTTCGCACGTGTCTTGTGCAACTTTGTGTCTTGTTCGTGGTCGCTGCTTGTTTGACCAGCGGCGTGCTGTCATAATACAGCAATTAGAGGGACAAGGTGCTGACCACAGGAAGTGACACACACATGGAAGGTGACCTTATATCACGTGACATTGGAATATCCTCACGAGTGACTTCATCTAACAAGACAATGACATCATGCTCAGGGTTTTTGTCTACAGGTATAGAGTATATTCACCTTCAATAAAAACTTACATAATATTTTGGAGGAGAAAACTCTAGAAATAAAAGTTACGGGAAGGCAATACAAGAAATATATTTTGATTCCATGATATAACAAGATGTTCAGGAAAGAACATATAGCCTACTTTCTCCTAAATGTATGCGTATTACTCTTTGTCCTTATCACCTCCTATGTTCTTCCTATTCGAAGAGCAAATTGGCACTCTGGATTTGTGCAGTAGCGTTCAAACCATAGTTTATAATTTACCCCAGCATTTTAGAATTTCATCACTAAACACTCCAAACTACGTAGGAATTCAGTATATTGACACCGACTACTTACAAATAATTGAAACTTAAATATAACTTCGTTGGTGTAAGCGTATCACTGGGAGAAACACATTCAATAAACCTACTGGACAGCTAATATTTAATCACGCCAATCCTTAGGGGCGAGTGTACTCTATCGGAAACAAGAGGAAAAAATTTTCAATTCCACCGTATGCAAGGGTTCACTAATTGGGAATGTCAAGGCCGGTATAGCGCGCAGCTTGCATCTAGTAGGGCGTGGTTAGCACACACATAGTTCAACTGGTTGCTATAATAGATGTCACTCGTGCAGATCCAGTGGTGAACTTGGTTTTAATTAAATATATATTTTCCATTGGAAAATGCACAACATAACGCTCAATTTTATAACGTCTCGGTACTTAAATAACAATACATATAAACAAATCGAGCATTAAAATACAACTCTGATAGGTTTTGAACCCTGGCCGACCAGGTGAAAGACAAAAGCTCTAACGACAGAGTAAAACGTATCCACCGAAGTCATTTGTTATCAATCAATTTACATACAACGTCTTAACAAACAATGACTTAGACTGAACGATTTCTTCACTGGAGTATATATTCATTTTAATCCATTTCATACAAAGTTTATACTATTTCCGTCTGTATGCTATATTGCATGCAACATACTCTAATTAGTGAAATATAGGTCACAACGAGAGATCTGCTGCCATCTTGTCTTGTAACCGAGATGGCTCAACTTTTAAAGCCACTTCTGCAGTCTAATATTACAATATAACCTTTCAATTTCCAGCGGGCCACGTCCTTTAGAAGAGTTTAAAACATCCTCGGTTCGATAATCGGAACTGGTGGGTCCCAAGATATGGATTATAAAGCTTGCATAATTCACACGGCTGCCATCCTGAAATGGTACGGCTGATGATCTTGTAGTTTGGGCGCAAGACGCGTTTCATACGAAGTTATGTTTTTACCAAATTTGGTAAAGATCCGATGATTAGTTTGGTCTAAATTTAATTTTAAGTTTTGACCATTGGAGTGTCCGCCATTAAGTATTGATAAAGACGGCGACAATGTAAAACATGACACTGAGGTGCTCATTGCTCTGTAGCAAATTTCGTTCAATTCGGTTTTGTCGTGTTTGAATTGATACAGAGTACACACACACTCACACACAGACAGACACACAACTTTTGACCATGTGTAGATCCCATAAGTCTACTTTCATTCTTTGCAAAAATAGAAAGTAAGCTAAAAATGAAATAACAAGCGTTATGCTAAGATGCAGTGAACAGCAATGGACAGACATATGTGGCTGCAGTGACAAGACATATTGTAGCCTGTAGCCTTTCAAAGAAGAATGAATGAAGGATAACTTTATGTCTGGGATCACTCTCCATCATCATTTTCGAGGTAAAGAAGATCCAGACGGTGGAATAACTCTTCCTGTATGTTGGTATCACTAATATACTAAGTACATATTCCCTCTGCTGATAACGTTTGGTTTAGTGTTTAAGACTACCACATCCCACCCAAATGTTCGAGTCCAAATTTCGGTCAAGCGGCCTAATTTATGAACATTATCGTCAAAAATTTTCAGATATTTGTATCTTATTTATCAAAAATAAATATTAACTATAGGAATAAAATGTGACATTGAGTAGAAATATTGTTATGTCCCGATGTCAGTGCAAGTTTTTTTTTCGTGTGGCCTCCTGAGAGGCCGAGTGCAGGTCTTTCTATTCGACGCCCGTGAGCGATCTGCGCGTCGGGGTGAGAGATGGAATGGATGAAGAGGACTGCAACTGGGCAAGGATGTGGAAGGAAGCGGTCGTGGCCTGTCAGACGGTACTGTCCCAGCATTTGCCTGGTGATGAAAATGGGAAACCACGGAAAGCCATTTCAAGGACAGCCGACGGTGGGGCTCGAACCCACGCGTCTACCGAGTCAGCAGAGAGCTTGGCCACATGGCCTAACGCAGCGCTTTAGCCAGCGTAGCCACTACTGTCGGTTCAGTGCAAGGTGAAACCGTATCGGACTTTCATCCCCAGTTCAACCTGGTCAGCAAGAACCTCGCTTTCTCACTATAAATAGCTGCGGGCTCAGGTCATACGGCGGTGATTCCTTCACTCCCATGCTAAATAAAATGGGCAATAAACTTTCCAACTCTTTCATTGGGGAGTGTTCTCGGAATTACTTACCACAGGGACTGAACTGTAATCCCGATCTGAAGCCATCTCTTAGGACATGATAACGACCTTGGAACAAAATTTTGCAGATTCCCTGATTGGCCTATGGCTTAGGTCCGTTCCATCAGGTGCCATAACAATATTGAGTAAGGTTACTGCGTTGAAGTCATATTAGTGTACGGGTATGTATATTTAGCCGTGTATCCATATAACTTCTTCAATTCTGTGGAATTCCTTTGGTTTCAGACACTTCAATTCAGGGACCTTTCCCGTTATTCTTGCAGTTGAGAAGATACTGAAAAGTTTACAGTTTTACCTCTCATTACTTCCATTTCTTCCGGTCAAAGTGAGTGTTGTACTTTGTTTTATTTTTACGGCCGGACGCTCTGTCTGACGCCAACCTCATGTGGGGAACTGATGAGAGATGAAATTAAAGATGAATGTGGGCAAGGTGTGGAAGGAGGTTACCGTGGCCTTTTAGACAGTACCTTTCTGGCATTTGCCTGAAGTTGATGTTGATGATGATAAATGCCTTAAGGGGCCTAACATCTAGGTTTTCGGCCTCTAATGGATAAGATCATCGTATTGATAATGAACCTATGAGTAAATCTAACTACAAATTTACAACTATAACCGACTTAACTTACATACTAGAAGAAGAAATGGGTAACAAAAGAACAAGGGAAAGGAAATGTCCTCAACCCTCGAAGGATGAGGATAGAGGGACTTTGAAAGAAGTAGAGTCATGCAAAGGTAGACAGGAAAGGGAAAGAGGAGAGGCTTCACCCCAAAAGGCAACGAAAAATGGGAAAAAGAGACCCAACTCAGAAATCCCTCGAGGTCGCCAATTCTCTGACTCACCAGCCGTGAGCTCTTGAGGGTGTAGTACTATACAGGGAGGGGTTACACACACCCTCACTCCTTTAGGGCCTCAAGCAGAAGGCAGGATATAACATGATAAGAAAACAAGAGGTCTGACCCCTCGAAGAATGAGGGAATCAGGGAAGATCAGAGTAGGGAAAATTAAAGCAGGAAATTGAAAGACACCTTAGACCTCGGATACCCTATTAATTGGGGTCAGAAAGGAATAAGAGTTGACCAAAGGAGGTCGATAGGAAAGATGACAGAGGGGAGACCGGCACTAGTAAGTGGAAGCAGTGCCAGACTCAGCTGTGGCCCCGTGGTTGCCAATCCACTTCTTTCTGGGTGTGAGCCCCTGGGGACGTGAAGTTGAAAATCGCAAACCATGGGGTAACATTTTCATGTTAAGTTGACGATTAAGTTGCAGTCGGCTTAGCTCCCTTGTCTGAAAATAGCCTGGACCAATGGCGAGCGACTCAGCATACCTGTAATGAAAGTATGATGCTTTTCAGTCGGTCAACACGAGTATTCCCCAAAAGAGATGGGTTATTCTCTAATCCTGAAAAAGCATTACATGAAATTAATATATAGGCTACACTTGGATGACCAGTTTCGATCGTCAAGCGATCATCATCAGATCCATTACACTTAGGATCTAAAATTTATGTCAGAAAATAAGTGTACATATTGTAGATATTTTCACCCATATTTTCTGACATAAATTTTAGGGCCAAAGTGTAATGGATCTGATGATGATCGCTTGACGATCGAAACTGGTCATCCAAGTGTATTTATTTTTCAGGATTGGCGGCTTCGGTGTCGTAATTGGTAGCATCCTGAGCTTCTATGCCCAAGATCGCGGGTTCAAACCCGGCCATTTTTTAAGTGAGTTAAAAATCCCTCAGTATACCTCAGTAAAGTCGGTGGTCCCATGTCATAGATTTATGACATGTTAAAGAACCTTCCACTAATTACACTTGTTTGAAGCTAAGTTATAGGTTAAAATTGACTAACGCTCTTAGGTTCCAACGTTCGTCGCCAGGAGCCGACTGCGGTTGCATTTAGTAACCACGTTCTGAACTAGTAGTCGTTGACGGTGGCGTTTGGCGGCAAAAGTAGGAACTACTTGAAAATTGAATGTATGCAGTCCTTACTTGAAATAAACACTGATAGCACACACTAATACAGCCATCACAATTAACACCGGTTATCAGGCAGATTTTACACACACGCAAAGTACACGGAGCTACATGACCGCGTTGTCGCAGCCTCTAAACTGAGGAACCAACCAACCAACATTTTTCAGGATTAGGGAATAACCCATCTTTTTTGGGAAAAGACTCGTGTTGACCGACTGAAAAGCACCAAACTTTCGTTTACTAAGGCAACACTGAAAATGACTTCAATCACGATAATGCTACCAAAATATAAGTTTTGAGAGGACTTCGAAGGTATAATAACTTAAGTTATCAGGGTTTTAATCACCACAAATAATGCAAACAAGAGTTAAAGAAGATCTTACGCTAACAACCAACACCCAGAGAGGGCTTTCATACTGTATCTGAAGGAGCTCAAGACCTTAGTCTGTGACCTCGAAGAGATGTGGGAAGTGAAGTCAATGACGGGATCCCAACACTTCACAGCAGTACAATAGTAGGAGGGTGTAATAATTAGCCATCTGACGTATTCAGTGTCCGACTTCCAATTACTGAAACCTTAACATGAGGACACCAATTTCCTCTTTACCCAGGAGTGTTAGCCCCCAATTTCTAACCCCACCATTCAGTTTTCCGGCTTCCATCGGTAATACTAGCAGAAGTCTGACAGAAAACTCGCTTCAAGGGACATTTAGATAAATTTAGATAAATTTAGAAAAATTTCCAGCATTAGCCTTTTGAGCTCCTCTTTCTTGAAGTTGTGCGTTATTTTAGAATACAACTTTTGTGCGTACTGTACATACTAAAAGAGTCGAGATGTTAGGTTTTGAGTAAACATTACTTCTAGACTCTATATATCTACTTAGTATAACACAAAGTCCCGGATTCTTGTATGTCACGGATAATCTCGAGAACCACTGGATTGATTTTGATGCGGTTTTCAACAATCTGTAAATGATATCTCGAGGAAAGTTTCTGTAGAAAATAATTTATTTATAATCAAAGGAAGCCAAGCAGTAACGATTTCAGTGAAAAAGTCGAAAGAAACCTGGCGTCCGTGCGCTTTTTAAGCTTAAGCTGGGCAAACAGTAAAAAGTATCAATATACTATGAGTGTAAACATTGTTCAGCATGAACAGTTCGACAAAGAAAGTCCGCGAGGGCATATCTCTATCTTCAATACATCGCCCACTATAAGTGTTTTTACGTTTTCATTTCTTCCAGCAAACTCCATTCAATTACTGAGGCGACAGTTTACGACCTAGCTAGGGGCGAGCCTATCCCCCCAGTTACAGCCCAGCTAGCGGGCGAGCCTATTACCCCAGATACAGCCAGCAGCAAACTGTCAAGTCGTGTTGAGTTAAGACTTCGGAGAAGAGTGTTTGTGTTTGGAGTTTTTCTGGCTTTTATGGATTTCGCCCGTGAACCTTTCGTTCCGAAAAATACTCAGTCAAGTTAAGATTAGA
Organism: Meconema thalassinum; assembly: GCA_946902985.2. Lineage (NCBI taxonomy): Eukaryota > Metazoa > Arthropoda > Insecta > Orthoptera > Tettigoniidae > Meconema > Meconema thalassinum. The sequence goes on from OX336391.1 coordinate 168,647,199, forward strand.
CGGAAGGGGGATTTGTGTTTCATGCACCTCTCCATTCTTAAATTACGTCTGACAAGAATTCGTTGCACATGCATCTCCATGATAATATATTTAATAGCCCAGTCAGTGATGTTAACCCATCATGCCGAGACATAAAACGGATATAGGTCGTTCATTGACATCGAAAAAAAAGCGCGTATCATGTAATGCATCCATTAACTGTTCCCGGGCGAAGCCGGGGCGTGTTGCTAGTCTACCTATAGGTGATGTAGTTAGTAAATGTTTCGGTATTTAAGTTTTTCACCATTTGTAAATAATAATAATAATAATAATAATAATAATAATAATAATAATAATAATAATAATTCAAGTCAAAATTTATCTAGAAAAAGAACAGGTCGACCCAGAAGACGTCATAGCCAATAGCGTCTTTCGACACAAGGTATACAAGGTTGCCGGCGGGGGGATTCGAACCAACTCGCCTCCCGGATGTGAGCGACTGCCAGCAGTCATGCCGTAACGACGACGGCTAACTCACCCGGTGGTAAACAAGTGAGAAGTGATTTCAGAGAAAGCAGCACCTACAACCCTAAGATTAAAGTGGACCGAAGAAAAGAAGAGGGCTTCTAGTGCATGAATGAAAGAGAAGCCAACTGGAATAACAGGAAGAACAAGTATTCACGATTGCTTAGCGTGGTCCGATAAAAGGCCTGTAACGTGTAAAATAAAATAATAATAATAATAATAATTGAAGCCCTGAGTTTCACAACTGCACAAGTCCCATTTAGTAACTTCTGAGATAATAAAAAAAAAACACTTCATAACTTTTCGAAATGGGCGCTTAGCACTTTTATTTATTTTTACTGTAGAAACTGTGTCCAATTACGAATTACACACAATTGACTAAACTTAGCGATTATTTGTACTTTTTGTGTAATAAATTAATGAATATGGTGGACTTGTGTTGTTATGAAACTCATCAATATAATTTTTCGGTTCCAGTGATAAAAGTATTGGATTAAGTGGATAGTTGGTACAAACAATACGTAAACTACACAATAAAAACAAAAGAGTACAATATGGCAATAGTTTTTATTGAATAAAGTTGAACAGATTGGGCATCAGTTACACCTTACAGTAAAACACATCCACATTTTAATCTGTGTCCCAGACTTCACTTCCTCACTCTTCAACATTAACATTTTGAACCTTCCCATATTTATTCGTAAGATTTCGGAAGTAAGGACGATGTTCAGGGTGAATAGAAGAGATGTATTTACCGATATCTTTCGCTTTATGAATTTTGATCCGGAGTTCAGTCTCATATGCTTGTTTCAACTGCCCTATCTTAACACTGCCTTTCAAAAGAAAAGTTTCACTTAGAAAACCACTTGATATTGTGCTGGTAGTTATGGAGTTTGATCTATATTCAATATTCTGCTTGGTGTTGGTTCCCGCCATAATACCCAAGGTCTTTGCTTCCCGCCATATGGCAATTTCCGTGCAGTACTAATGAATCTGTGTGAGAAGCGCACAGCGAATAAAGCGCACATACAGGTATTTGCGAAGAAAGCGCACAAGGGCCAATGTGACAGTTTAGGGTAGGGGTTACGTTACCAGGAAATGAATACTTGGAGCTGGTTGGAGGTGAGTCATCACGCAATACAATAGCTCAGGTTCATTCCTCCCGAGCAGCCGCCCCACCTCACCGACCCCTTCTTTGTCATTCCTGTTCTGATGGTCCTTCAAGTCACTTCGTAAGCAGCAATAATCTGTTTTAGTGTTTTAAACTTACTTGTGTTAAAGTTATTTTACTAGTATACCTAGTGTTTTGAACGTTTTCTTTCTTTTTAGTATTTATACATGGTTTAGTTATATTATGGAAGTCTTAACTACTAACAAGGGTAAGCATGAAGCACATTATAACGGATACGCATATAGGGAGTTTAGGAAGAATATAGATGGGTTAATAGTTTGGCGATGTCAGAAGGAAAGGTCAAGTAGGTGCCGTGGAATGTTAAAAAGTAAAAATGGCGAAGTTTTAGAAGTTACTGATCACTCATGTGCAGCACCGGACACAGCCAGATTGGAAGTTATGAAGAGCATCAACGTTGCAAAGAAGAGAGCCCGTGAAGAAGACACGTCCATTTCAAAGATCTACAGAGAAGAACTGGGAGAACTCCACAACAAGGGCTACAATTTTGTAACAGAAATGCCGCAACAACTCACCACAAAAAGAAGTATGTACATACAGAGAAACAGTGCGCGTGGAACCCAAAAGGAGCCTAAGACTAGAGAAGAAGTAATTTTAGACGAAGAATTGCTTCAGATGAACGACGGATCAAAATTTATGTTAGTGGACGAAGGCTCAGAGGAACGGATGATCATTTTTTGTTCAGAAAAAGGAAAAGAGTGCTTGAGGAACCTACAAGGCTTTTTCATGGATGGAACGTTTAAAAGTTGTAGTAAACAGTTCGGTCAAATTTACACCATCCATGCTGATTATGGAAGCTCCGACACAGAAACTAACGTTTATCCAGTTGTGTTTGGCCTACTTCCAAACAAGAAGAAAACTACATACGTTCGTTTTTTTCGTCATGTACTGCAAGCAGTCCCAGAATGGAATCCAAGACACATCCACGTTGATTTCGAGGCGAGTGCAATAGCTGCAATTAGAGAAGTTCTGCCATCAGTTGAAATCCATGGGTGCTACTTTCATTTGAAAAAATGTCTGTGGAGAAAAATACAAGAAATTGGACTGACATGTGAATATAGAGAAAATGAAGAAATCCGACTGTCCACTCAAATGTGTGCTGCATTAGCCTTCTTGAAAACTGAAGATGTCCAAGATGGCTGGGTCGAAATTCACTCACAGGCTCTTGAAAACCCGAAATTAACTCGCTTCTTCGACTACTTCGTCGAACAGTGGCTGCATAATGACGAAATTCCTATTGAATTGTGGAATTGCTATGCTAGGCGACACAGGACTACGAACGCGGTGGAAGGTTGGCACAACAAAATCAACAATCTTCTTGGACGACCCAACCCCAAAATCAGAAATGTCATACTTTGTTTCAAGAGTGAAGCGGAGGAATCTTCTTGTATGTACATGAGGATAGAACTGAATTTAGCTGGGAAAAAGAGGAAGAAAACTTACATCGAGTTGGATAAGAAACTGGAAAGAACTGTGAAGAAGTATGAAGAAAATGGTGACATCACAGCGTGTTTAAAGACAGTTTCATATCTACAAAAACTTGGCTAGACCTTCTTTCTAGAAGAAAAGCAAGACCCGAAAAGAATGTAAATAGTAAACAGTTAATATTGACGAAGCTACATTCATGCTGATTTAAAGCAAGCCTAAGTATACTTTAAAACTGTAAATATATTTAAAAAGTTAACATTGACGAAGCTATACTCAAGCTGATTTTAAACACGCCTAAATGATTAAAAATATTTAGTAATTAATCATTTAGCCAGTCCACAGCCTGGATAAAGTGTGATGGGAATCAGAAACTAATTAATTCAACTTTTATTTTCTGTGTAACACTCCTTATTTCTAAGAAGATAGGGGCGGGATTCCTTCTGTAACTCCAAAAGGGTTGACTGTGCGCTTTCTTCGCAGTGCGCTTTTCTCGCAGTGCGCTTTTTTCGCGACACCGTACTAATGATGCTCAATTACGCAGTAGGCTTGTATGGCCGGGTGACTTCCTTAACAACACAAGTCCTGCACTTGTTTAGTTTTGAAACTAACTAACATCATAACATAGGCTAAATGTTCGAAACTTGTGTTGATTTGTTCATCATTAGTTAGAGCTCAGTGAGACGAATTCAGTGATATATATAACTCGTATAGTGTCAAAACGTGGACTTGTGCAGTTATGATATTCAGGGCTTCAATAATAATAATAATAATAATAATAATAATAATAATAATAATAATAATAATAACAATAAAATAAGCTTCCTCGGTGGATCAGTGGTGAAGTGTCCACCTCATGACCCTGAAGTCTGGGTTGGATTCCTGGTGAACGAAGTTGATTTTTAGAGGAAGATGAACTCGCTGTTCTGCCCCTTAAAGCTACAATAACTAACTAACTAACTAACTGAAGTGGAGTTTTCGGAGGGCTGCAAAAATCCATGGCACTCTGAGTCCGACGATGACCGCTCGTAAAATAGAACTTGTATTTCATTTGATGTTTACAGGATAAAACAAGAAGTTCCGTGACGAACTAAAGAGCCTAATTTTGTTAAAATTTAAGATTCATGCCAATGATTAATCTATATGGATCTATCTAGAATATTGACGAAATTAAGTTGGTAATATCGAAATTTCTAATTAGTTTGAAATACTGTGTACCAGGCATAATGTAGCCTAATAGAGCACTACAGTTGGCAGCCCTGGTGACTAAATATATTCTAAGTTCCAACTCTTAAGGTACAGAATACAAAATTTGGTTGAAGTCCAATGGATAGCGTGGACGTTACATGCAGTTAAACATTGGATCTAACAGCGCACGTAAGATCATGTTGGCAACAATGTCATGCATGTATTTGTCAGAAATAATCTGAATTAATATGATCTATTTTTGTGCCAATTTTGAATGAACTCCATTAGTTAGTATAGAAGTTAAATGCATTTAAAAATTGGACCTATCAGCAGGCTTAGAATCATGTTGCAGCACTGACGTACATTAGATACTCCAAATTAATCTAGAATGCCAGGTAGGCTACTATACGTGTGCAAAGTCTAGAGCTATTGGCTTGCATACTTTCTGATATATTGATATTAGGGTTGTAACCTATATTTTATGAGTCCCCCCCATGACAGTTTTAATGTAGGCTCGTGGGTTTATTATTTCTTTATATCATGTTATCGTGTTGGCAACGTGTTCAATTGCATTGGACACGTCTGCAGTAGACGCAGTGTCATTATTATTATTATTACTATTATCATATACGAATACTTTTTATTATTAATTATTCAATGTATTTTAGGTCACTATTGACGAGATTCTGAAGCTAGCTCTAATCATATGTTGTCTAAGAAAGTTTATTAATATTGTTCGGACCACTGAACCAGGAGTCAGGTTCATGTTTTGGTCACACGTACAGGAGGCAGCATTTATGGACACTATTGTCTCGAGCAGGTATGCTCGCTTACCCCGGGGAGGGTGATGAGGAAGCAGCCAGGGGGCCTTGCTAGGAGTGGAATGGACAAACAGGCGTATGACAATAAGACTTCCTGGAAGGAGCTGTGGGTTTGAGACGTGTGGTAGCAAGCTACTGGATGCACTGCGGAAGGGATTGTCTCGCTGGACTTTGAGATGTCAGGTTGTGTAGGGTGTCTCTCTTGAGCTGAGCGCTTGGTGTTTCTACGGAAAGCTTGAAGACCGTACGGTACCTCCGAATTGTTTTAGTATGGAGGGTACCACGTGATTGGGTTCTGGCTATTATGCCACAATCATAGTAGGGCTAATACCCATCAAGATAACTGTGCTAAGTTGAAGAAGACCTTCATGGCGGTAAACCATAATGGCATGGCTGACCAGCTTCAAAGTGGTGATGAAATGGACATATTGGGCAGACGACGGCATTACCGGTAATGTGAAAAACAAATAATAAATCTTTAAAGGCCTAAATATTATTATTATTATTATTATTATTATATTATTATATATATATTTTTAATTGCATTTCTTGTGTGTCACTTTTTTTTTTTATTATATTCATCAATTTCTTGCACGCAGCTTCAGAATATAAAGTAGATTTAAATTGGATAGTTTCTTTTTAGTTAAATGCATGTAAACCTTCCTTCGCCTTTATTAATTTATAGGAGGTTTTGGTAAGGCCTATGTACGAGCCAGTCCTTTCAGAATATCTGCACACGCCCGGAGATAAGAAGAGTTTCAAAAAGGTGAATTGTTCAATTACAGTACTAATTATGTCAGTTAATTAAATTTTAAAGAAAGGCCATTTATGAGGCAGAATATTCATTTTTATTTAATTTTTGTATCTTCAAAGTTACAAATGGCTTCTCTGGGTGAAGCCATCTTGTGGCAAGAATTGAAAGATTACAAATGGCGCCCAACGTGGGGCGTGAATAAGGCTGGCTGGTGCATAGTATGGCAGTACGCACAGGTGATTTGTGAAATCTGATCGGGTATTTTAGGAAGGGTATATATGTTCAGTGATTTTGGAGGGTATGCTAAGTACTAAGAGTGAGCCTGATTTATTAAAGTTGAGATCTAGAAGTGTTGATCGAAGCACTCTTGGTCATTCTAGAAGAGGCAGGAGTCAGTCAAACAGGCAGACCAATAAGCGGTCAGATTCCACAAATTCGAGAGTAGTTCTTAGTAAAATGGCAGATAAGGATGTGATTTCTGGTACGTTGGAGGGACGTGAGGGGGCCGAGAAAGATGATGTTGCAACTAGCAAGGAGTTAGGAATGGGAGAGAATAGTGAGGAGAAAAATGTAGGGCTGGGGGAAAACTCACAGATGATCAAGTTAATGGAGCAGATGATGTCTAAATTCAGTAGTAAACTAAGTGATTTAAGTACTAAAATGGATATTCAGAGTAATGATTTATGTACTCAAATTAATAATCAAAGCAGTGAATTTAGTACTAAGATAGACATTCAAAGTACGGATTTAGAGAGCAAAATTAATAAGATTGTAGAGAGTATGAGTAAAGGCTATAAGGAAATTCGTCAGGAAATTGCTAGTAGAATTGAGATGGTAGATAAAAGATTCGAGCAAGTTGAGGAGAAGATAAGCTTACAGAGGCAGGGCATTATGGATACTGTTGATAAGCAGATAGGCGAGGTGAGTAATGAGGTAGCCATTGTTACGAAAGAAGTTAGTGAGAGGTTGATAGTTGTAGAGGAAGAAATGAAGGATATAACTGAGATTAGAAATAAGCAGGTGTCTTTCGAACAGGAGCTAGCGGTTTCTTCAGCCAGAGTAACGATGGTAGATAAGAGCGTAAAAAAGGAGATTAGTGAACTGAAATCCTATAATGAGAGCGAAAATTTGAAATTAAGAAGAGAGCTGAATCAGGCCAAGTCAAATAAGGAAAATTGTAATCACTCTGTAGGACATAGTAACTTCTATAGGGAATCGGACTTGCCTAAATTTAGTGGAAGGCAGTTTAACCCTATGGAGTTTGTTAAAGTTGTTCAGAAGAGGTTTTCGAAAGGGTTAGAAGATGGGACTTTAGACTGGGATATTGTTGAGGAAATCATATCATTAGCTTTTGTGGGGGAGGCTAAATCTTGGTATCAAGTTTTTAGGGGAGGTTTTCAGGGGTTAGAAGATTTTAGGCAGAAGTTTGAGGGAAAGTTCTGGAACGAACAGACTAAAGGAAGAGAAAGAGACAAGATTTCTTTTGGGAGGTATCAGGCGAATCAGGGGGTGAGCATGACGGAGTATTTCCTCACACATGTCCTTATCAGTCAGAATTTAGACACTAGTTCTTCTGAAGGTGATATTGTTAGGCGTATGGCCCGTCATTTTTCTGATGAGGTGAAGATGGCCGTAGTCATGCAGGATGTAAATACGATTAAGGACATGGAACGTGTGTTAGAAAGGTTTGATACTTTGGGTAGAATGGGAGGCAAAAGGCAAGAACAGGGAAGGGAAGGAAATTACGATCCAGGGTATCAGGAGGAAGGGAATAGGCATTATGAGCGTAGGAATATTGATAGGCCAGGTAACTTTGTGAGGAATGATAGAGGAAATTTTGTAAATAGGGATAGGGGTGACCAAGGGAATTTTCGGAATAGGGGGCGCGGAGAACAGAGGCAGGCAGAAAATCGGGGACCTGGGGAACAAAGGCAGTTAGAGAATAGGGGGCGTGAAGAAGAGAGACAGCCAGCTCAGCCGAGTGATTTAAACGGGAACAGGGCTCTTTAAGATGGTCAGATAGAGGGTCCCATCCCAGTATTCCAGTTCATGTGTTGAAGAAGATAGAATACGACCTTGATGTTAGAAAGGAATTGTTAGATGACCAGGTTGAGATTACACAGGAGAGATGTGAGCCTACGTTGATCAGTCCTGTGATTAAGGTGAAGATATGGGGTCAAGTCGTCGATGCCTTATTGGACTCAGGGAGCATGTGTTCTTGCATTAAGGCAGGCTTTTATGATGAGGTTAAGAGTAAAGGAGAAGCCATAGAGGAGATTCCTGTGTCCAATATATTTATATTGTCTGCTGTTGGGACTAAGTCACAGAGAGTGCGTAGACAGGTTGTCGCACCTATGTACATTGATGAGAAATGTGGTCGTCAGAGTTTTCTAGTGGTCGCGAATTTAGTGTATCCTGTCATATTGGGTGCGGATTGGCTAAGCAGTCAGATGTGTAAACTTGATTATGGCGAATCTAAGGTGAGATTCAAGTGGGGTGAGAATTTTGATACGATTAGTCAGAGTTATCAGGTGGACTCGGGAACCTTTGTGAGTATATCAGTGTGTGTCCAGGTTTTAAATGAAGAGGAAGAAGTCAGTGAGGTTAGTAGCGACATGGTATCAGAGGATGTTAAAAGTTGTAGTATGGTAGTGGAAGAGGAGCGTGAAGGCGAATTTTCAAGTGTTGTGGAAGATACCATGTTGGAGGTAGAGCAGAAGGCTCAGTTGTTAGAGGTCTTGAGAGACCACAGTGAGGTGTTCTCTGACAAACCTGGTAGGACACATGTGTACGAGCATAGTTTCGAGATCACCGATAGGTCTAGTTTTAATGGTGTTAGATACCCGATACCTCACGCCCATGTCAAAGCAGTACATGATGTCATTTCGCTGATGCTAGACGATGAGGTGATCGAATTCAGTAGGAGCCAGTATGTCAATCCGTTGGTAGTAGTGACTAAGAAGGATGGGTCAGTTAAGCTATGTTTGGATGCAAGACAAGCTAATAAACGCATTGCGCCGGATCATCAGCGACCGGAAACTACTGAGGATTTAGTTCAGAGATTGGGGGGTAAGAAACGGCAGAAGCAGCAAGGGAAGCGGGCAGGAGATAAGTTAGATGTAGGTGACCTTGTGCTTTTGAGGGTGCCTCATGTCTCGTCCGCAGACCAGAAATTGGTGAGTAAATTTTTCATTTGTATGAAGGACCGTATGAAATTGCACGGAAATTAGGGGCCTGTGCGTACGAGCTCCTTACAAAGGACGGAAGGGTGCTAGGGATTTACAATATTTCCAATCTGAGGATGTACGTATCCTAGTAGCCCTGTTGGTTGTGTATATATTTGTGGAAGGAAGGAGTTAGGATTTTGGAAGGGAAGTCATGCCTAAAGTATTGCTTTTTATTCTATGGTATAGGACCAAATGAATGAAAAGCAAGGGGGCGTTCTGTAACCTATATTTTATGAGTCCCCCCCATGACAGTTTTAATGTAGGCTCGTGGGTTTATTATTTCTTTATATCATGTTATCGTGTTGGCAACGTGTTCAATTGCATTGGACACGTCTGCAGTAGACGCAGTGTCATTATTATTATTATTACTATTATCATATACGAATACTTTTTATTATTAATTATTCAATGTATTTTAGGTCACTATTGACGAGATTCTGAAGCTAGCTCTAATCATATGTTGTCTAAGAAAGTTTATTAATATTGTTCGGACCACTGAACCAGGAGTCAGGTTCATGTTTTGGTCACACGTACAGGAGGCAGCATTTATGGACACTATTGTCTCGAGCAGGTATGCTCGCTTACCCCGGGGAGGGTGATGAGGAAGCAGCCAGGGGGCCTTGCTAGGAGTGGAATGGACAAACAGGCGTATGACAATAAGACTTCCTGGAAGGAGCTGTGGGTTTGAGACGTGTGGTAGCAAGCTACTGGATGCACTGCGGAAGGGATTGTCTCGCTGGACTCTGAGATGTCAGGTTGTGTAGGGTGTCTCTCTTGAGCTGAGCGCTTGGTGTTTCTACGGAAAGCTTGAAGACCGTACGGTACCTCCGAATTGTTTTAGTATGGAGGGTACCACGTGATTGGGTTCTGGCTATTATGCCACAATCATAGTAGGGCTAATACCCATCAAGATAACTGTGCTAAGTTGAAGAAGACCTTCATGGCGGTAAACCATAATGGCATGGCTGACCAGCTTCAAAGTGGTGATGAAATGGACATATTGGGCAGACGACGGCATTACCGGTAATGTGAAAAACAAATAATAAATCTTTAAAGGCCTAAATATTATTATTATTATTATTATATTATTATATATATATTTTTAATTGCATTTCTTGTGTGTCACTCTTTTTTTTTTATTATATTCATCAATTTCTTGCACGCAGCTTCAGAATATAAAGTAGATTTAAATTGGATAGTTTCTTTTTAGTTAAATGCATGTAAACCTTCCTTCGCCTTTATTAATTTATAGGAGGTTTTGGTAAGGCCTATGTACGAGCCAGTCCTTTCAGAATATCTGCACACGCCCGGAGATAAGAAGAGTTTCAAAAAGGTGAATTGTTCAATTACAGTACTAATTATGTCAGTTAATTAAATTTTAAAGAAAGGCCATTTATGAGGCAGAATATTCATTTTTATTTAATTTTTGTATCTTCAAAGTTACAAATGGCTTCTCTGGGTGAAGCCATCTTGTGGCAAGAATTGAAAGATTACAGGGTAACAAAAATAGAGACAGCATTTATTAACAGTTGGCAGCCCTGGTTGCTCTTAAGAATACACATAGTCATGTCTGTTATGGTACACATAGCACATACGAAATTTGGTTGAAATCCAAATGATAGTATGGAAGTTACATGTATTTAAAGTTGGACCGATCAGCAGGCTTAGAATCATGTTGGTAGCACTGACGTATATAAGTTACTCCAAATTAATATAGAATTTCAGGTACTATACGTGTCCATAGTTTAAAGCTGTTGGCTTGCATACTTCCTGATATATTGGTATTTGGATAAAAGAAATTGAGAGCATTTATTAACAGTTGGTAGCCTTGCTGGCTCTTAAGAATACGCTCTGTCATACCTCGTTAAACACACATAACACATATGAAATTTGGTTGAATTCCAATTGATACTGTAGAAGTTATATGCATATAGAAATTGGACCTATCAGCAGGCTTATAATCATTTTGGCAACACTGCCATGTATGGCCTCCTGGAAATTAAACTGAAATATTAGTATCCATATGAGTGTCCCAATTTTGAAATAGCTCCCTTTCATACCTACCAAGATATCCAACATGGAGCTCAAATTTCAATTGCGATTTTTTAGTAGTTGGTAGCACTGCCATCATTTTCCAATACGGCATTAAGATACTCAGGTATAGATCTTTACTCCTACCAAATTTTGTTTCGATTGCTGCAGCTGTTTAGGAGTTGATAGGGGACACACAGACACACACACACACAGCCAGCCAGCCAGACAGAAGGACAGACAGACAGACGCACATTTGCCCGGATCGATCTCATAAGTCTACTTTTTTCCTCATTTTTGCAAAATGTGAAAAGTAGGCTAATAAATTAAATCTCAACTATACTTCACTCATACAGGTCTAGTAACCGATGGTGACAAATATATATATTTTCCAATTCTATGGGAAGGATAAATTATAGATATACATGTATTTATACTGATGGCCCACGCACAGTGGGAGGCTTCCATCAGAGATTATCAATAGGTGCTCCATGCAGAGCACGCAAGGCCTTCCAAGGCTGATGACGTAAACTGAAACCGGAAGTAGAAAACCACGCGCATGCAAGAAGCAGGTGAATTCAAGTTACTGACTGCTGGTCTCACGGTTATGAAACTAAGATAAGTTAGATAAGGCTCATGTTGTACATACAGTATAATATCTCTGTTTCCAGTTACTTGACAGGACTTTGATCCAAAAGTTTGCACATTATTTGATCTGGCGTCATAGCCTGTCATCACTCGTCAAACATTTACGGTAACTGTAAAACTGTTTCGCAATTCATGTCCTGCACATGACGCAATATAAAGGGATTCTTGAAACCTCCTGTTATCCAACAACCCAACCGTGCTTGTCTGAGCCTCTTGATGGATTTACGATAATATTGATCAATCAGTTAATGAATTAGCACAAGATTTCTCAAGAAAGATTTCTCGATAGATTCGTGTTGAAATGATTAACAGCTACACTAAAATCTGCTTTCAGCGGACCCGTTAATAACCGGAAATAGTTATATATTGTATACAGGGTGTCTTTTATGTACCTTTGGAGAATGATAGATCGTGTAGGGGACGGATATAGAAGCAATTTGAGATAGGGGACTTGGGGTCGGAGCGGCCTCCTTAACCCCAAAATAAGGGTTGATTCAGGCCCTCCACCCCGTAAGTTAGGCAACCGACCCAAATCTCTATTACCTTTCTCAATGCTTTAACTCTTGGCAAGATTCATTTCAACATGTGTCGCTGGCGTAATGGATGGAGTTGCGGTGCGAGAGGCCGCTAGTCCCGGGCTTGGGCATTTTTTTTTAAATGTTATTTGTCGTAAAAGTCAGATGATTTAATTTACCGATGGTATCAAGCTTACAAACCTGAATCAACCCTTATTTTAGGGGTTAAGGAGGCCGCTCCGACCTCAAGTTCCCTATCTTAAATTACTTCTATACCAGTCCCCTACACGACCTATTATTCTCCAAAGGTACATAAAAGACATCTTGTATATTCATTTAAGGCCTTTGAAGACCAGGTTAGGCAGCAATTGCATATTATTGGAAGCCTTCTTCGATGCCCAAAATCTTCGCATTCTTTCTCTTCCCTCTTCTGTCCAACCACTGCTCAGTTTTGGTTCGTCGTGGAATCCTTGGAATTTGTCGATAACTGATCTAAACTTAGTGCGGTTTGAAATTAATGTCTTCTGAATTTAGTCCAACCTGATGAAGAACCTTCCGCACCTCCCTGAAACATATTCCAGACACATTAGGTCTACTGTCGAGTATTCTAAAAATCTTCTTCGGAAGTCTCTGCTCATCCATTCGAAATAAATGCCCATAGAATATGAGTCTCCGTTTTCTTATTGATTCCATCAACCTTTCATTGCCCTGGTAGAGTTCTTCCCTTCCTCGCTATCTACACACATCAAAAAAAGTTTTGCATCACCTCGGTTCCCAGATCTCCGGCATATAGACGTTGACTGTGTATATTGTATCCAAGATACAGTCCCTTTGACTGTTCATAGATGTCACTAAAACTGCTCAAAGATGTAAACAACCATGCATGAGCAGGGCCTATTAGACGGAGGGGGTACGACAGCCGATCAGTTCCAGTCATTCCACCAGGACGAAGGTACGCTGCTCATGTTGTCTGTAGTTCTACCATGCCTAGAAGGTCAATACCGCAGTTCGATCGCGTCCGCATTGTTACTTTGTGTCAAGAAGGGCTCTCAACAAGGGAAGTTTCCAGGCGTCTCAGAGTGAACCAAAGCGATGTTGTTCGGACATGGAGGAGGTACAGAGATACAGGAACTGTCGATGACAGGCCTCGCTCAGGCCGCCCAAGGGCTACTACTGTAGTGGATGACCGCTACTTACGGATTGCCACTCGGAGGAACCCTGACAGCAATGCCACCATGTTGAATAATGCGTTTCGTTCAGCCACAGGACGTCGTGTTTCAACTCAAACTGTGCGCAATAGGCTGCATGATGCGCAACTTCACTCCCGACGTCCATGGCGAGGTCCAGCTTTGCAACCCCGACACCATGCAGCGCGGTACAGATGGGCCCAACAACATAATGAATGGACCCCACGGAATTGGCATCACGTTCTCTTCACCGATGAGTGTCGCATATGCCTTCAACCAGACAATCGTCGGAGACGTGTTTGGAGGCACCCTGGTCAGGCTGAACGTCTTAGACGCACTGTCCAGCGAGTGCAGCAAGGTGGTGGTTCCCTGATGTTTTGGGGTGGCATTATGTGGGGCCGACGTACGCCACTGGTGGTCATGGAAGACTCCGAAACGGCTTTACGATACCTGAATGACATCCTCCGACCCATAGTGCAACCATATCGGCAGAATATTGGAGAGGCATTTGTCTTCATGGACGACAATTCTCGACCTCATCGTGCACATCTTGTGAATGCGTTCCTTCAAGATAACGACATCGCTCGACTACAGTGGCCAGCATGTTCGCCAGACATGAACCCTATCGAACATGCCTGGGATATGTTGAAAAGGGCTGTTTATGGACGTCTTGACCCACCAACCACTCTGAGAGATTTACGCCGAATTGTCGTTGAGGAGTGGGACAATTTGGACCAACAGTGTCATGATGAACTTGTGGATAGTATGCCACGACGAATACAGGCATGCATCAATGCAAGAGGACGTGCTACTGGGTATTAGAGGTAGTGGTGTGTACTGCAATCTGGACCACAAATGCTGAAAGTCTAGCTGTATGATGGTACAACATGCAATGTGTGGGTCTCATGAGCAATAAAACGAGCTGAAATGTTGTTTGTGTTGATCTCTATTCCCTTTGTATTTAAAGGTTCCGGAACTCTTGGAACCGAGGTGATGCAAAACTTTTTTTGATGTGTGTATTTCCTCTACCAGATTTCAGTGCGCTTGGAACTTAAAATCGCGAGAAGTCTATTTAAAATTTTCAAATTCGCTTGGCCGCCATGTTCGTTTTGTAGTTAACCGGTTTTTGAAAGTCTTATAGATGGACTTCCAGTCGTGCCCTTTATCTCCGTGCAAAATTTCAGGTAGATACCGCTAATAGTTTCAGCGATATAGAATGCCGGTGAAATATTTCGCACATCCACCATCTTGTGGTTATGTAAACAATTGAACTAAGTTAGATGTCGATGCATTACAATGTATATCAAAATATACTGTACCAAGTTTCATTGCATTTGGTTTGGTGAAATCGCGAGAAACGTCTATTTAAATGTCGCAAATTTGCTTGGCCGCCATGTTGGTTTTGTAGTTACCAGGTTTTCAAAGGTCACATAAGTGAACTTATAGTAGTTTCCTTTTATCACCATACAAAGTGTCAGGGTAATATCAGTAATAGTTTCGGAGATATTGAATGCTGGTGAAATATTTCGCACAGCCGCCATGTTGGATTGGTGAGTCGTAACAAAATTTGAAGGGCACGGTCGGGGTTTCCGGGAATACTGCTATGAACTTACCGAGTTTCATTGAAATCGCTCCAGCCGTTTAGATTTTATTAGGGGGGACACACACACGAATCACACACACACGCACACACAGACACACGGACAAAAGGTGATCTCATAAGCCTATTTTTTCAAAATTGAAAATAGGCTAAAAATACTGGAATGCAGCCGAAATAAATCAGAAACCTCTATGGATATCAAATTGGCAGGTGTAAAGGTGAAGTAAGTAGGAGACTTCTGTTTTTTTAGGAAGCAAAATAACCAGTGATGGACGAAACAAAGAGGATATAAAAAGTAGGTTGGCTCAGGCAAGGAAAGCATTTCTACAAAAAAGGAATCTGTTGACTTCGAATATAGATTTAGGTATTAGGAAGTCAGTTTTGAAAGCCTTTGTCTGGAGAGTGGCGCTCTATAGAAGTGAAACTTGGACTATTGGTGCAGCAGAAAAGAGGAGAATTGAAGCATTTAAAATGTGGTGTAACAGGAGAATGATGAAGATCAGATGGGTAGATAGGGTTACAAACGAGTGGGAGAGGGGAGATGTTTCTGGCGACTGCTAATGAAGAGAAGAGATAGGTTACTAGGACACATATTAAGACACCCAGGAATAGCAAGCTTAGTTATGGAAGGAAGGGTCGAGGACAAGAACTGTAGGAGTAGAACAAGGTTTGAATATGTTATAAAGATTGCCTCGGATGTAGGGTGTGTTAGCTATGTAGAGTTGAAACGATTAGCTCAGGAAAGGGAGGAATGGAACGCTGCATCAAACCAGTCAAAAGACTGAAGACTCAAACAACAACAACAACAACAAAATATATGTTCTGTGGAAAGCCTCAGCCATCCTCGCCCGTCTAGTATTATTGGCCTCCCTTTCGCTAGTTTTCAATTGCACGATTTCACCGGAAATATTTAACGGACAATGAGAAATTTGGCTAAATGCACCAGAACGATTCCTAACATTTATACACGGGAAAAATGTTGTATTCTTGTATTGCAAATAGAGGACTTCGTCGCGTGACTTCGCTAACACGTTTTTCGGTGTTTGAGGTGCGATTGATACAATTTGTCTTGAGCAACGTTAGCAGCTTTGGTTTAAGACGAGGCAAACTCTAGTACCATAACAGGACCATTTTGCTATCTTAATTTTCTTTATTTTTAGCCTACTTTTCACATTTTGCAAAAATGAGGAAAAAGTAGACTTATGAGATCGGGCAAATGTGTGTCTGTCTGTCTGTCCTTCTGTCTGTCTGGCTGTGTGTGTGTCCCCCCCCCCCCCCCTATCAACTCCTAAACGGCTGCAGCAATCGAAACAAAATTTGGTAGGAGTAAAGATCTATACCTGAATATCTCACGGCCATACTTGAAAATGATGTCAGTGCTACCAACTGCTGAACAATCGCAATTGAAATTTGAGCTCCATGTTAGATATCTCGGAAGGTATGAATAGGAGCTATTTCAAAATTGGCACATGTATAGACAATAATATTGCAGTTTAATTTCCAGGACGCCATATATGACAGTGTTGCCAAAATGATTATAAGCCTGCTGATAGGTCCAAGTTTTAAATGCATATAACTTCTACACTATCAATTGGATTTCAACCAAATTTCGTATGTGCTATGACTACATAAACAGATATGACTGAGCGTTTTCTTAAGAGCCACCAGGGCTGCCAACTGTTAATAAATGCTCTCATTTTTCTAAAATCCAAATACCCATATATCAGAAAGTATGAAAGCCGACAGCTTTAAACTATGCACACGTATAGTGCCGGACATTCTAAATTACTTTGGAGTAACTTATATATGTCAGTGCTACCAACATGATTCTAAGGCTGCTGAGAGGTCCGAATTTAAATACAAGTAACTTCTATACTATCATTTTGATTTCAACCAAATTTCGTGTGTGCTATATGTGCCATAACAGATATGACTATGCCGATTCTAAAGAGTAACCAGGGCTGCCAACTGTTAATACATACTGTCTCTATTTTTGTTACCCTAATATCAATATATCAGAAAGTATGCAAGCCAATAGCTCTAAACTTTGCACACGTATAGTACCTGGCATTCTAGATTAATTTGGAGTAACTAATGTACGTCAGTGCTGCCAACATGATTCTAAGCCTGCTGATAGGTCCAATTTTAAAATGCATGTAACTTCTATACTAACCAATGGATTTCATTGAAAATTGACACAACAATGGATCATATTATTTGAGATTATTTCTGACCAATACATGTATGTCATTGTTGCCAACATGATTTTACGCACGCTGTTAAATCCAATGTTTAACTGCATGTAACGTCCATGCTATCCATTGGACTTCAACCAAATTTTGTATTCTGTACCTTAGGAGATGGAACTAAGAATATATTCAGTCACCAGGGCTGCCAACTGTAGTTTTCTATTAGGCTACATTAACCAGGTATACAGTATTTCGAACTAATTAGAAATTTCGATATTACCAATTTAATTTCTTCATTAATCTAGATAGATCCATATAGATTAATCATTGACATGAATCTTAAATTTTAAGAAAGTAGGCTCTTTAGTTCGTCACGGAACTTCTTGTTAATCACGAAAACGAATGCAATGTTATGAGGGACTTACCCGATATTAGGTAGATTTCATTAGAAAGCTAACTATTGCAATGGGTCCGATGTTTCGACTTCCGGAAAATTTCGACATATCTTCGCGTTTCACATCCCCCAGACCCCAAAACCACCGTCAGTTCAAAAGTTTATGTATAATTTATGTATGTATATATATACGTATGGATATCAGTTTCTTGTGGACACGATGACTGCCGTAATTTTGCACCAATCACTTTGAATTTTTTACGTAATATGTATCCCATTAAACTCTCGGTCGAGTTCGTTAATGGGCTAAATCGGCCAAAGGGGGTGAATATGGGAGGCTGTTTTCGAAAAATTGAAGTATCGCTATAACTCTCTTAATATCTGAAATATTGAATCCATTCTAAGTTCATACTATGTGTCGGATGGGGCCCTAAAATTTATGATTGAAAAGTTCTTTTATAGCACCAACCATTGACCAAAGGGGTGGGAAAAAGTGGTTTCTTAGGGAAACATTAATCATATCTCTGTTAATAGGCACAATATCAAAATCGTACAAAATGGACAATATTCCTCCAATAATTACCTGAAAATTTTGTCTGAAAGAATTTTCGATATGACCCACCATTATGCCACGGGGTGAGTAAAATTATTTAAATTATGAGAAAATGCCAAGTGCCAAGAGAGGTTGCCATGACAACTTTACTTTTAAAACTCAGCAATTCTTCTAGGTTTGTGCCGTGTCTTGTGTGGGGTTTCGCCTAGGACACCAAGCTGGCTCATCGGCGGGCTCTTGGTGTATTTACTTTTAATTGATAAGGGATGAGCCATCAGCAGTTGCTATGACAACGCCACTGCACTAGATCAAATTCAGTTTTCATATGTCTGTGGGAAGCGACTTCGGTATCGGAACTGGTAGCATGCTGAACTTCTATGCCCAAGATCGCGGGATCAAACCCAGCTGAAATCGTCGGATTTACTATGAACGCTAAAAAACCCTGAGTATGCTTTCCTTCGGAGGGGAAGTTCCTACGTTCGTTGCGAGTGGCATCTAGTAACCAAGTTCACAGCTAGGTGTCGTTGATGGTAGTATTTTTAATTTAGTAGCCTACTTTAGGTAGATTTCATCAGAAAGCTAACTATTGCAATGGGTGCCATGTTTCGACTTCTGGAAAATTTCGACATATCTTCGCGTTTCACATTCCCCAGACCCCCAAACCACCGTCAGTTCAAAAGTTTATATATATGTGTGGGTATATACTGTATATGCATATATATCAGTTTCTTGTGGACACGATAACTGCCGTAATTTTGCACCAATCACTTTGAATGTTTTACATAATATATAACCCCTTAAAATATCGGTCGAGTTTGTTAATGGACAAAATCGGTTGAAGGGGGTGGAAATGGGGGTGCTTTTTTTTCATAAAAATGAAATATCGCTATAACTCTCTTAATACGTGAAATATCGAATCCATTCAAAGTTCATAATATGTGTCGGATAAGTGACAAAAATGTATGTTTGAAAAGTCTTTGATGGCACCAAACATTGACCAAAGGGGTGGAAAAAAGTGTTTTATTCGGGAAACATTAAGCATATCTCTCTTAATAGGCACAATATCAAAACCGTACAAAATGGAAAATATTCCCCTAATATTTACCTAAAACTTTGTCTGAAAGAATTTTTGATCTGACCTACTATTACGTCAAGGGATGAGAAAAATGATTTCGGAATTAAAGAACATGCCAAGTGCCATCAGAGGTTACCATGACAACGCTTATAAATTGATGAGGGATGAGCTATCAGAGGTTGCCAAGACAACGCCATTGCACGAGATCACATTCATTTTTCCATTTGACTGTGGGAAGCGGCTAACTGGTAGCATGCCGAACTTATATGCCCAAGGTCGCTGGTTCAAAGCCGGCCAAAGTAGTCGGATTTTCTAGGAGCGCTAAAAATCCCTCAGCATGCTTTCCTTTGGAGGAGAAGTTCCAACGATCGTTGCAAGTTGCTGGTTGCGGTGGCATCAAATAGCCAAGTTCACAGCTAGGTGTCGTTGACGTTAGTATATGGCACAAAATTAGGAACTACTACTTAAAATTGACCGTCTGCAGACCTTACCTGAATTACAGACTAATACAGTCATTGTGCTCTGAAAGAAGTTCATTTTCCGTATTGACAGATTCACTATATAACAAAGGAGAAACTGTTCCGCCTAGTCAATACATTTATTTACAACAAGTTATAAACTTGCTATTATATGGTACATGTTTCGGGGCCTCTAGTACGGGTCCCTTCTACAGCCATAAATTAAGTTGCAAAATCCAGCATAATTAAAGATATCATAATAAACAAGAAGTTCCGTGAAGAACTATACAGCCTACTTTTCATGCCAATGATTATTCTACAGAATATGAACCTATCTAGAATAATGACGAAATTAAGTTGCTAATATCGAAATTTCCAATTAGTTCGAAATACTGTATACCTGGCATAATGTATCCTAATAGAGCACTACAGTTGGCAGCCCTGATGACTGAATATATTCTTAGTTCCGTCTCTTACGGTACTAAATACAAAATTTGGTTGAAGTCCACTGGATAGCATGGACGTTACATGCAGTTAAACATGGGATCTAACAGCGCGCGTAAAATCATGTTGGCAACAATGTCATGCATGTATTGGTCAGAAATAATCTGAAATAATATGATCTATTGTTGTGCCAATTTTGAATGAAATCCATTAGTTAGTATAGAAGTTACATGCATTTTAAAATTGGACCTATCAGCAGGCTTAGAATCATGTTGGCAGCACTGACGTATATTAGTTACTCCAAATTCGTCTAGAATGCCAGGTACTATACGTGTGCAAAGTTTAGAGCTATTGGCTTGCATACTTTCTGATATATTGGTATTAGGGTAACAAAGATAGGGACAGCACATATTAACAGTTGGCAGCCTTGGTTGCTCCTTAGAATACGCATAGTCATATCTGTTATGGTACACATAGCACATACGAAATTTGGTTGAAATCCAAATGATAGTATGGATGTTACATGTATTTAAAGTTGGACTTGTCAGCAGGCTTAGAATCATGTTGGTAGCACAGACGTATATAAGTTACTCCAAATTAGTATAGAATGTCAGGTACTATACGTGTGCATAGTTTAAAGCTGTCGGCTTGCATACTTTCTGATATATTGGTATTTGGATAAAATAAATTAGGAGCATTTATTAACAGTTGGCAGCCCTGGTAGGTCTTAAGAATACGCTCAGTCATGTCTGGTTATGCACACATACAACATACGAAATTTGGTTGAATTCCACTTGATAGTGTAGAAGTTATATGCATTTAAAAATTTGACCTATCAGGAGGCTTATAATCATTTTGGCAACACTGCCATGTTTGGCCTCCTGGAAATTAAACTGAAATATTATGATCTGTACGTGTGCCAATTTTGAAATAGCTCCCATTCGTACTTTCCAAGATATCCAACATGGAGCTCAAATTTCAATTGCGATTTTTTAGCAGTTGGTAGCACTGACATCATTTTTAAATATGGCCGTGAGATAGTCCTACCAAATTTTGTTTCGATTGCTGCAGCCGTTTAGGAGTTGATAGGGGGGGACACACACACAGCCAGACAGACGGACAGAAGGACAGACAGACAGACAGACAGAGAGACACACATTTGCCCGATCTCATAAGTCTACTTTTTCCTCATTTTTGCAAAATGTGAAAAGTAGGCTAAAAATACATAAAATGATGAGTGAATGGATGAAATGAGGCGAAAAAGAACATATTACTCATGAGAAGTAATGTGAGTGCACATCAGTAAAAATTAACACCATTGGTATTGCTAGGTTCCTGAGAATACACTTACATAGCACTGTTCAAATGTATATAATCTAGAAGCCTTGGATCCAAGGTATCTAAGCAACTGGATGAAGCAATAATGGGGCCATGAAGTAAATTGAGATTCTGTGAATTAGATCAACAAAGGAAATTGTTTTAGTTGGTCTAAGTAAAATATGTTTTTTCCATACTTGGACGTCTCCTCATCATGATGATGTATTTCATTACATGGCATTCGATGTTTTCCCTCTAATGCAAGACTATAAGCTCAGAAGCCCCAGCTTGAACAGCAAGTTTCAGTCAACAGCATTGTAAACAACAGGCTATAAATCCCAAGTGAAGTGATTTCCACATGCACAAACATTAGAACAGTGCTATATAAGTGTATTCTCAAGAACCTAGCAATACCAATGGTGTTAATTTTTAGCCTACTTTTCACATTTTGCAAAAATGAGGAAAAAGTAGACTCATGAGATCGATCCGGGAAAATGTGTGTCTGTCTGTCTGTCTGTCTGTCTGGCTGTGTGTGTGTCCCCCCCCCCCTATCAACTCCTAAACGGCTGCAGCAATCAAAACCAAATTTAGTATGAGTACAGATGTGCACCGGAATAGCTCACGTCCATATTTGAAAATGATGTCAGTGCTACCAACTGCTGAAAAAACGCACTAGAAATTTGAGCTCCATGTTGGATATCTTGCAAGGTATGCATGGGAGCTATTCCAAAATTGGCACACATGTAGATAATACTATTTCAGTTTAATTTCCAGGAGGCCAACCATGACAGTGTTGCCAAAATAATTTTAAGCCTTCTGATAGGTCTAATGTTTAAATGCATATAACTTCTACACTATCAATTGGATTTCAACCAAATTTTGTATGTAATATCTGTACATAAACAGATATGACTGAGCGTATTCTTATGAGCCACCAGGGCTGCCAACTGTTAATAATTGCTCTCTCTATTTTTTTAATCCAAATACCATTATATCAGAAAGTATGCAAGCCAACAGCTTTAAACTATGCACACGTATATTCTGACATTTTAGATTAATTTGGAGTAACTTATATACGTCAGTTCTACCAACATGATTTTATGCCTGCTGATAGTACCAATTTTTAAATACATGTTACTTCTATACTGAGCCTCCGTGGCTTAGGCGGCAGCACGCCGGCCTCTCACCGCTGGGTCCGTGGTTCAAATCCCGGTCACTCCATGTGAGATCTGTGCTGGACAAAACGGAGGCCGACAGGTTTTTCTCCGGGTACTCCGGTTTTCCCTGTCACAATTTCATTCCAGCAACACTCTCCACTATCATTTCATTTCATCTGTCATTCATTTAATCATTGCCCCAGAGGAGTGCGACAGGCTTCGGCAGCCGGCACATTTCATATCCTCGCCGCTAGATGGGGGCTTCATTCATTCCATTCCTGACCCGGTCGGAGACTGGAAGCAGGCTGTGGATTTTTTTAACTTCTATACTATCAGTTGGATTTCAACCAAATTTCGTATGTGCTATGTGTACCATAACAGACATGGCTATATGTATTGTTAAGAGCAATCAGGGCTGCCAACTGTTAATAAATGCTGTCTATATTCTTTTTACCCTAATATCAATATATCAGAAAGTATGCAAGCCAACAACTCTATACTTTGCACACGTAGAGCACCTGACATTCTAGATTAATTTGGAGTAATTAATACAAGGCAGTGCTGCCAACATGATTCTATGCCTGCTGATATGTCCAATTTTAAAATACATGTAACTTCTATACTAACAAATGGATTTCATCCAAAATCGGCACAACAAGATATCATAATAATTCAGATTATTTCTGACCAGCACACGCATGGTATTGTTGGCAACATGCTTTTACGCGTGCTGATAGATCCAGTGTCTAACTGCATGTAACGTCCATTGGACTTCAACCAAATTTTGTATTCTGTACCTTACGAGGTGGAACTAAGAATATATTCAGTCACCAGGGCTGCCAACTGTAGTGCTCTATTAGGCTACATTATACCAGGTATATTTTGAACTAATTAGATATTTCGATATTACCAACTTAATTTCGTCATTATTCTAGATAGGTTCATATACTGTAGATAATCATTGGCATAAAAAGTAGGCTGTATAGTTCTTCACGGAACTTCTTGTTACTGATGTGCACTCACATTACTTCTCATGAGTAATATGTTCTTTTTTGCCTCATTTCATCCATTCACTCATCATTTTATGTATTTTTAGCCTACTTTTCACATTTTGCAAAAATGAGGAAAAAGTAGTCTTATGAGATCGATCCGGGAAAATGTGTGTCTGTCTGTCTGTCTGTCTGTCCTTCTGTCTGTCTGTCTGGCTGTGTGTGTGTCCCCCCCCCCTATCAACTCCTAAACGGCTGCAGCAATCAAAACCAAATTTAGTATGAGTAGAGGTGTGCACCGGAATATCTCACGTCCATATTTGAAAATGATGTCAGTGGTACCAACTGCTGAAAACACGCACTAGAAATTTGAGCTCCATGTTGGATATCTTGCAAGGTATGCATGGGAGCTATTCCAAAATTGGCACACATGTAGATACTACTATTTCAGTTTAATTTCCAGGAAGCCAACCATGACAGTGTTGCCAAAATAATTTTAAGCCTTCTGATAAGTCCAATGTTTAAATGCTTATAACTTCTACACTATCAATTGGATTTCAACCAAATTTTGTATGTAATATCTGTACATAAACCGATATGACTGAGCGTGTTCGTAAGAGCCAACAGGGCTGCCAACTGTTAATAATTGCTCTCTCTATTTTTTTACCAAATACCAACATATCAGAAAGTATGCAAGCCAACAGCTTTAAACTATGCACACGTATATTGTGACATTTTAGATTAATTTGGAGTAGCTTATACACATCAGTTCTACCAACATGATTCTAAGCCTGCTGATAGTACCTATTTTTATATACATGTAACTTCTATACTATCAGTTGGATTTCAACCAAATATCGTATGTTCTATGTGTACCATAACAGATATGACTATAAGTATTGTTAAGAGCAATCAGGGCTGCCATCTGTTAATAAATGCTGTCTATATTTTTTACCCTAATATCAATATATCAGGAAGTATGCAAGCCAACAGCTCTATACTTTGGACACGTATAGCACCTGACATTCTAGGTTAATTTGGAGTAATTTATACAAGGCAGTGCTGCCAACATGATTCTATGCCTGCTGATATGTCCAATTTTAAAATATATGTAACTTCTATACTAACAAATGGATTTCATCCAAAATTGGCACAACAAGGTATCATAATATTTCAGATTATTTCTGACCAGCACACGCATGGTATTGTTGGCAACATGCTTTTACGCGTGCTGATAGATCCAGTGTCTAACTGCATGTAACGTCCATTGGACTTCAACCAAATTTTGTATTCTGTATCTTCAGAGATGGAACTAAGAATATATTCAGTCACCAGGGCTGCCAACTGTAGTGCTCTATTAGGCTACATTATACCAGGTATATTTTGTACTAATTAGATATTTCGATTTTACCAACTTAATTTTGTCATTATTCTAGATAGGTTCATATACTGTAGAATAATCATTGGCATGAAAAATAGGCTGTATAGTTCTTCACGGAACTTCTTGTTTATTATGATATCTTTAATTATGCTGGATTTTGCAACTTAATTTATGGCTGAAGAAGGGACCCGTACTAGAGGCCCCGAAACATGTACCATATAATAGCAAGTTTATAACTTGTTGTAAATAAATGTATTGAATAGGCGGAACAGTTTCTCCTTTGTTATATAATACAGTCATCACAATTAACACCGTTTATCAGATTCTACACACACATAATGTACAGGGGGTTATATGACCACGTTGTCGCAGCCCCTAAACTGAGGAACCAACAAAAATCTCTGCGGGAGATAAAATTTTGTGTGAAGAAGTAACAGACTGTCAGATTGTTACACATCAGTTCCAAACTTTGCATAAGGACAGTGTGATTACAAGTATAACAAGAAGTTCCGTGACGAACTAAAGAGCCTACTTTTCTTAAAATTTAAGATTCATGCCAATGATTATCCTATATGGATCTATCTAGAATAATGACGAAATTAAGTTGGTAATATCGAAATTTCTAATTAGTTCGAAATACTGTATACCTGGCATAATGTAGCCTAATAGAGAACTACAGTTGGCAGCCCTGGTGACTGATTATATACTTAGTTCCATCTCTTAAGGTACAGAACACAAAATAAGTCCAATGGACAGCATGAACGTTACACAGTTAAACTTTGCATCTAACAGCGCGTGTCAAATCATGTTGGCAACAATGACATAGCTTACATGTATTGGTCAGAAATAATCTGGAATAATATGATCTATTGTTGTGTCAATTTCGAATGAAATCCATTAGTTAGTATAGAAGTTACATGCATTTTAAAATTGGACCTATCAGCAGGCTTAGAATCATGTTGGCAGCACTGGCGTAGGCCTATATTAGTTACTCCAAATTAATCTAGAATGCCAGGTACTATACGTGTGTTGCAGGTTCGAAACCTGGCGCAGTCAGCTGGCATTTGAGGGTGCTCAAATGCGAGGGAGCCGTGTCAGTAGATTTACTGGCACGTTAAAGATCCCCTTCGGGGCAAAAATTCCGGCACCCCGGCGTCTCTAAAAGCCAGTGTAGTTAAAAGGGACGTAAAACCAATAACATTATTATTATTATTGTACTATACTTGTGCAAAGTTTAGAGCTATTGGCTTGCATACTTTCTGATATATTGATCTTAGGGTAACAAAAAGAGAGACAGCATTTATTAACAGTTGGCAGCCCTGGTTACTCTTAAGAATCGGCATAGTAATATCTGTTTTGGTACACATAGCACACACGAAATTTGGTTGAAATCCAAATGATAGTATAGAAGTTACATGCATTTAAAGTTGGACCTCTCAGCAGGCTTAGAATCATGTTGGTAGCACTGACGTGTATAAGTTACTCCAAATTAACATAGAATGTCAGGTACTATACGTGTGCATAATTTAAAGCTGTCGGCTTGCATACTTTCTGATATATTTGGATAAAAAACATTGAGAGCAATTATTAACAGTTGGCAGCCCTGGTGGCTCTTAAGAATTCACTCAGTCATATCTGTTTATGTACACATAGAACACACGAAATTTCGTTGAAATCCAATTGATAGTGTAGAAGTTATATGCATTTAAAATTTGGACCTATCAGCAGGCTTATAATTATTTTGGCAACACTGCCATGTATGGCCTCCTGGAAATTAAACTGCAATATTATTATCTATACGTGTGCCAATTTTGAAATAGCTCCCATTCATATCTTCCATGATATCCAACGTGGAGCTCAAATTTCAATTGCGATTTTTCAGCAGTTGGTAGCACTGACAACATTTTCAAATATGGCCGTGAGATATTCAGGTATAGATGTTTACTTCTACCAAATTTTGTTTCGATTGCTGCAGCCGTTTAGGAGTTGATAGGGGGGGGGGGGAGGGACACACAGCCAGACAGACAGACAGACAGACAGATGGACAGACAGACAGACAGACAGACAGACAGACAGAAGGACAGACAGACAGACACACATTTGTCCGATCTCATAAGTCTACCTTTTCCTCATTTTTGCAAAATGTGAAAAGTAGGCTAAAAATGAACCCCAAATGACAAGAAGTTTACCATCCCCATAAGACAATAAAATGATATTAAAAATATACATACAAAAACGAAAAAAAAAGTTAATTAACCTCTAAATGTAAAATACTTTCTTGCAATCAATGAGGTCTGATCCTCCTACGAAAACCTGCATATTTTGCCTATTATAGCCTATCCCCTAGTTTGCCCGGTGAAATCTACCTCCGCCTTCCGGCGTGCCGAGAGGATTTTTTTAAATCAAAATGTTGGTCACAATCCAAAAGCTATTTAGACATTTAAATTGAAACTCTATTTTATTGAAGGGATATCTTAGAAATAAAGCCTCCGTGGCTAAGGCGGCAGCACGCCGGCCTCTCACCGCTGGGTTCCGTGGTTCAGATCCCGGTCACTCCATGTGAGATTTGTGCTGGACAAAGCGGAGGCAGACAGGTTTTCTCCGGGTACTCCGGATTTCCCTGTCAATATTTCATTCCAGCAACACTCTCCACTTTCATTTCATTTCATTTCAGCTGTCATTCAGTTAATCATTACCCCAGGGGAGTGCGACAGGCTTCGGCAGACGGCACAGTTCATATCCTCGTCGCTAGATGGGGGCTACGTTCATACCTGGTCGGTCGACAGGAAACATGCTGCGGATTTTGTCATTTCAAATGATCTTGTCGACTTCGTCGTTATGCTTGGGTCTAACGTTATGCGTTACGGTTATGGTTACGGCGTGTATGACGTCATCATGTTGTTCAGTGCATATGCACCGAGGCTGAGTTTATCCCTGGGAGACGGCGAGTACGTGACGTCAGACAGGAAAACAGGGTGACTCCTAAAGAGATGTACACGATGTTAGATAAAAATACAGAGTGACCCTTAACGAGGTGTACAAGATGTCACACAAGAATACAGGGTGACTCCTAAAGAGATATACAAGACGTCAGATAAGAATACAGGGTGACTCCTAAAGAGGTGTACAAGATGCCAGATAAGATTACAGGGTGACTCCTAAAGAGGTGTACACGATGTCAGACAGGAATACAGGGTGACTCCTAAAGTGGTGTACAAGATGTCACACAAGAATACAGGGTGACTCCTAAAGCGATATACAAGACGTCAGATAAGAATACAGGGTGACTCCTAAAGAGGTGTACACAGTGTCAGACAGGAATACAGGTTGACTCCTAAAGAGGTGTACAAGATGTAACACAAGAATACAGGGTGACTCCTAAAGAGATATACAAGACGTCAGATAAGAATACAGGGTGACTTCTAAAGAGGTGTACACGATGTTAGATAAAAATACAGGGTGACCCTTAACGAGGTGTACAAGATGTCACACAAGAATACAGGGTGACTCCTAAAGAGATATACAAGACGTCAGATAAGAATACAGGGTGACTCCTAAAGAGGTGTACACGATGTTAGATAAAAATACAGGGTGACCCTTAACGAGGTGTACAAGATGTCACACAAGAATACAGGGTGACTCCTAAAGAGATATACAAGACGTCAGATAAGAATACAGGATGACTCCTAAAGAGGTGTACAAGATGCCAGATAAGATTACAGGGTGACTCCTAAAGAGGTGTACACGATGTCAGACAGGAATACAGGGTGACTCCTAAAGTGGTGTACGAGATGTCACACAAGAATACAGGGTGACTCCTAAAGCGATATACAAGACGTCAGATAAGAATACAGGGTGACTCCTAAAGAGGTGTACACAGTGTCAGACAGGAATACAGGTTGACTCCTAAAGAGGTGTACAAGATGTAACACAAGAATACAGGGTGACTCCTAAAGAGATATACAAGACGTCCTATGATAATACAGGGTGACTCCTAAAGAGGTGTACAAGATGCCAGATAAGATTACAGGGTGACTCCTAAAGAGGTGTACACGATGTCACACAAGAATACAGGGTGACTCCTAAAGAGATATACAAGACGTCAGATAAGAATACAGGGTGACTCTTAAAGAGGTGTACAAGATGCCAGATAAGAATACAGGGTGACTCCTAAAGAGGTGTACATGGTGTCAGATAGGAATACAGGGTGACCCTTAAAGAGGTGCCCGCACAGGAAGCCAAATTTAATGGGTAATGGAGTCTATTGAAATAGTCCTGGGGCCCTCCTGAGTCTATTTAACATGTGTAACATTTGTAGCATGCGTCATTTGAAATGATATAAAGTCTAGTCTTTCATACCGACTTTATTTTTTTTATCTTAGAAATGAAAAAGGCCAGAAGATTACATACAAGTAGTCTAAATAAGTTCTTGACTTAACTACTTGTTGCAAAATATGGAAAAGGTTAAGCTATTGCAGCAGATAAATGTGTTATATCACGAAAAAAGCTCTCATGTTGGACCAGTCTTGCCAGGCACTGCTGTAAAATGAGACCACTTTATCATTGCTAGCATTGCGACGCAAAGTACAGTGGCAGAAGAGGACAGGAGAAGTGCTGTTTATCCTTTCACAGGATCTTGATTTATGCATGAAACAAACAAACCTCTCTTGTACTAACTTGTATACTAATGGCCCTTCCGACTCGCTTCCTTAATTCCGTAAGAGGGGGCTTGATTGCATCACCTTAGACAAGTCCCCTCTTGCCTTTGATCCCACCCACGGTAAATAGCGTGTGTTATTAAGCTTCAAAGGAGAGTATGAACGACACCAAAGAGTAGAGGATGGTGGGTAATGGAATGGCTGATGTGCACGACTACATTTGTCGCGAATAAATGCAAATGCCGACATTTCCACTTTTGCTTGATAATGAATTACACACACTGGTTGGTTGGTTCCTCAGTTTAGGGGCTGAGACATCGTGGTCATGTAGCCCCGTGTACTTTGGGTGTGTGTAGAATCTGTCTGATAACAGGTGTTAATTTTATTGTGATGGCTATATTAGTGCGTGTTATCTGTAATTCAGGTGAGGACTGCAGACATTCAATTTTCAAGTAGTTCCTACCAAATGCTACCGGCATCGACAACTAGTTGTGAACTTGGTGACTAGATGCCACCGCAGTCGGCTCCTGGCGACGAACGTTGGAACTTAAGAGCGTTAGTCAAAGCTAACCTATAATTTAGCTTCACACAGGTGTACATGTGGAAGAGTATATTACATGCCATAAATATATGACATGGGCCAGCCGGCTTTGCTTCCCTTCCGAAGGAATGTATACTGAAGGATTTTTAACGCTCTTAAAAATGCGACGACTTCCGCCTGGTTTGAATGCCCAAGAACGGGAGGTTTGTGATGAAGTCTTCCATTAGATTATCCGTTTAGATTCACGCGTCAACATTCATTCATTCATTCATTGCACAAACAATCCATGCATGGTTTGTGAAACGTATCAATCCATCAATGTTCACTGTTAGAACAAATGCTCACGTCTTCTTCGGATGGCCACAGCCGCCTACTTCCCGATCCTATCCCCAACTTACAAATACACACTCTAATACAGGCATCACGATTACATAGGTTATCATACAAATTCCACATACATCCAAAAATACACGGGGATGTAAGACCGCGATGTCGCAGGCCCTAAAGTAAGCAAACACACCAACTTCTAGATAAGACACAGTGTGTTAATCAGTAGGACACATGTTGAACCATAATTAATTAATTACTTTACATTTTCTTGAAGACAACTTCTAAAACCTTCTCATTTGTAGCTCTTCTGTCGGTCAACTAGTTTAGGCCCAATGAATGGGTGGGGAACAAGTCACAAGTTATAAATATGTAAACACACTCCTGGAAAAAATTACATGTATTAATTAGATTATCACAAATAATGGGGCAATTTAGTCTAATATAGTCTAGTGAAAGTCTCCATTACAAAGCTCCAGTTATTCTGTGTAATTAATTATCAAACCCTAAATTGCCCCATTAATTGTGATAACTTTTTTCTTTGAATTTGGCCAACTATGGACTGCAAAGAACTTAAGACTTTCCGACTTTTCTTCTTTTCTCCTCCCAGAACATCTTCGCTTCTTTTCTTTCTCTCCTCATCGGAAATGATCCGTTTGGACCTCCTCATTGTTGGTTTCTCCTGAAATGCTTTTATATTTTCTACTCTCTGTGGTGTGATTCCAAATTCTGTCGCATCCCTTTTCACCTCATCTACCCATTTAGATGTGGCCTTTAACCCAATGATGTAGTTGAAGATCCTTTTGGTCAGTCTGCATTCATCCATTCATAGTAGGTGTCCGCTTCCTCATTGTGTGTTTACATATTTATAAGTTCTATCCCACACATTCATTGGGTACAATCGTTTTGACCAACTGAAGAGCTACAAATGACAATTCTTTTACAGGCAACACTGAAAAAAAAAAGGCAAATCTATACATTCTAAAACATGTTAAAACATGCTTCAATAAGTCAAAAACATGCACAATAAATTCAAATATAAAAATAGGCAATGCACTAAACTTAATAATCCGTCCAATTTCACCTTCAAACGGGCTTCCTTGACGTTTTTGGAGCTCAACATATCGGCAAAAAAAATATACAATTGCATACAAATTCGATGACTACTAATCGTACATCCTATGTACTTTGTGTTTGCACCAAGTTGTGCAGCATAACAAACCGCAGCAATGATGCCCTGGGTGGATCTTTGTACAGTGAGTAGTTCTCCCCAAAATCCAATGCACTGCAGTCACTTAAAATACGTACAACCATTTTCCACAAAGTGACTTCAGTAACATGGAGAATCATTCACCAATTTATTAACGTATATACACATTGCAACATACTTGTAAAAATTTATTTATTCGGTGTTTATAATAATTCTGGTTGGTTGGTTCATTAGTTTAGGGGCTGCGACACCGCGGTCATGTAGCCCCGTGTACTTCGGGTGTGTGTAGAATCTGTCTGATAACCCGTGTTAATTGTGATGACTGTATTAGCGTGCGTTATCTGTATTTAATTCAAGTAAGGACTGCAGACGATAATTTCAAGTAGTTCCTACTTTCGCTACCAAATCTAGTGAAAAATAGAGAGAAAATTAAAAATTGTTGGTTTACTAATAGGACTAAAAGTCTGTGTTGAAAAACAGGACGAGAAATTCAAGGAAAATCCAGAAAAAATGAACTTGGTGCCCGTTAGTTCATGAGAAAAGAGCTAATAGAAAGTTGAAAGTTGCGGCTCCCCTTAAGCTCATATCAATTGTTTTCTGGTTTAGGGAATACCACCCGTTACAATGGTGTTGACCGATTGAAAAGCATTAAAAGTTTCGTTTACTACGGACGTCGAATTGGCAGATGAAAACCAAAAGGAAGTAGGAGACTTCTGTTACTTAGGATGCAAAATAACCAGTGATGGACGAAGCAAAGAGGATATAAAATGTAGGTTAGCACAGGCAAGGAAAGCATTTCTACTGAAAAGGAATTTGTTGATATCGAATACAGAAAGACATATTAGGAAGACATTTTTGAAAGCCTTTGTCTCGAGCGTGGAAGTGCAACATGGACTGTTGCGGCAGCAGAAAAGAGGAAAATTGAAGCGTTTGAAATGTGGTGTTACAGGAGAATGATGACGATCAGATGAGTAGATAGGGTTAAAAATGAAGAGGTATTAAGACGACTGGGTGTGGAGAAATGTTTCTGGTGACTACTAATGAAGAAAAGAGATAGGTTGGTAGGACACATTCTAAGACACCCAGGAATAGCAAACTTAGTTATGGAAGGAAGGGTCGAGAACTGTACGGGTAGACCAATGTTAAACAGATTGCCTCGGCGGTATGGCGTGGTAGCTATGTAGAGATGAAACGATTAGCTCAGGACAGGGAAGCATCGAGGGCTGCCCAGTCAAAAGACTGGAGACTCGAACTACGATAACAAGGCAACACTGTAAAATGGCTCCCAAAACGATAATAATAGTGGTAATTGTAGGAAACAGTGTTGGGATTCAGTTTCCCTGTCCTCCCCCGTCAAGTCTTTGAGCGAAGAAGCTCGCTCGTTTGTCTGCACGTTTCCTCGCGTCTCTGATCGACTGTGAATATCGATGTTTATAATGTAATATTGCCCATTATCTTCCTTCCCCCTCTTTGTTCGGAGTAGATTGAAGATGAAGCCTTTGCACTGAACATGAAGGATAGCAGACAGGAAGTGAAACCTTCTGTGTAGAGCTAGAAAGTGCGTACATGTGACCCCATCAATCATGTAAACAATCGATTGTCGTGGCACTGACCTGCGAGGAATTTAATTTCCTTCTGCTACATCATTTCCGTCTCTCGAGGTAATTTGTAACCGTCTCGCGCCACAATGGAAATTCAGTTTGGAAGTTTGAATAATATGTACTAGGCACTACTAATAACAGGAGTCATAACTCTCCTCAAGAATAGACGACAATGAGGAGTAGCTGTGGACCTGATTGTTGTTTTCAAGTACGGAATTTCGAGTTTTTTGTTCTTAACCTTTTATTTTAATTATTACTATTATTATTAATATTATTTTCTGTTTCACTAATGTTAATGTCTATATATTTATTTTTAATTTTTAATTAAATATTTTCCTTTTTAACTTCAACTTAACAGAGTTTAATTCACAAAGTAATAAAAAAAATGTTGCTGCTTGGGTTCCCCAAGATGCCTTAAGGCACAGCTTCCCCCCTCCCCCTCCTACCCAAACCTTGTTAGGACAATTCATTAAACATGCTAGCGGCTTCGGTGGCGTAGTCGGTAGCATGCTGAACTGCTGCGCCCAAGATAGCGGGTTCAAACCCGGCCGAAGTCGTAGGATTTTTTAAGAGCGTTAAAATCCTTCAGTATGCCTTCCTTCGGAGGGGAAGTAAAGCCGGCGGTTCCAAGTCTTAGATTTATGGCATGTAAAAGATCTTTTCACAGACTAAACTTGTGTAAAGCAAAATTGTTAGGTTATATTTCGTCAGAACGCTCTATCAAGGTTCCAACGTTCACCACTAGGTATCATTGATATCTGGTGGCGAAAGTTGGAACTACTTGAAATTGAACGGAACTTGGAGCTCACCCTTTAGGATGTCCGCTGGAATTAGCTACAGACTCAGGCGAGCCGAACATGTCCTCGGACACTCCCGGCACTAAAAGCCATACGATAAATAAATAAAATTAAACATGCTTTATGTTCGACGATGTCGAAATGTAAACATTATGCGTCCGAAAACTGTATCATAACTGTATGATAATGATGGTCATTATAACACTGTTTTTCATTACGATACAGTTTCTCCAGCCAATCGGAGCTCATTCATTGACCAATTAGGTAAGGATACCTTCGCGCATGCGCTCAAAATCCAACATGTCGGACATAAACACAGCATGTTTCTATATAAATTACCGACATGGAATACTCACCGTCCATGTGTTAGCGTAAATAAACTGGCGAATATGAGACAAGAAATAGCACTGTACCTTAACCCCAACTCCAATTTCTACACAGCGCTTTGCTTTCAAACGACTTCGGCGACAATATTAGTGAATGCTATAGAGTTGGATGGCAGGCTGTAAACATATTGCCTGCATATGGCATTGCAAGCACACAGAGCGCATGTGTCAGTCGGTCACAGAGCTTGAAAAACAGAGATATCATACCCAGCGCTTGCACTCCGATCACAAAATTCAAGTGGCTGACTCTCAACAGATATTTATGAATATTTATGTTAAAACATATAATAAAGTTATAATTATCGTCGAACATAAACAGTCGGATGCAACTCGCCTATAATGGTAATTAAGACACTGGTATGGAAATTCTAAAACTCGCTTACTCTCACTTTATAAACATACTCGTGTCTTAATTATTGCCATTATAGGCTCGTTACATAATGTAATATTTTACAATTTAAAATCCAGTGGAATTTTCTTATCAAAATGTCAGGTGTTGGGGACTCTTGTAAATATGGTGCTGCAATATGGCCACAGAGTCAGCAATGATACCCTCAGCAAGAGTGAACAGGTTATTCCTTTCTATGCCGAGCTTCTGGAACAATTCCACAACTTCACGATAGATAGTGTCCCTGGCACATTGAAGGTGTGATTCCTGTACCTATCTCCGTATTTTTCCCGAAAGAACGGAACGCAATCTTCATAGATGGCTTTTCCTATGTGTTAGCCATTTTAGTGCTTACTGACGAATTATATTGTATAATGGTGTAGTTATCACGAATTCTAAACACCTTGAACTCCCTATAGATTTTAGAGATCATTACGGATTGGGTTTAGAGAATACATTTTTTATCTTATGAAATACTTTAGGGGCTAAAGAAGCCCAATGTGTTCTCAATCAATGCATCGTATTTGACATTATACTGGGATTATACGTTGCTGCATTTACTTTAACTAGGTGAGATAGGTTGGTTGGTTCCTCTGTTTGGGGGTTGCGACAACGCGGTCATGCAGCCCCGTGTACTTTGGATGTGTGTAGAATCTGTCTGATAACCGGTGTTATTTGTGATGGCAGTATTATTGTGTGTTATATGTAATTCAGGTAAGGACTACAGACAGTCAGTTTTAAGTAGTTCCTACTTTTTGTACCAAATACTACCGTCAACGACACCAAGCTGCA
Organism: Meconema thalassinum; assembly: GCA_946902985.2. Classification (NCBI taxonomy): domain Eukaryota; kingdom Metazoa; phylum Arthropoda; class Insecta; order Orthoptera; family Tettigoniidae; genus Meconema; species Meconema thalassinum. Next base: position 168,682,945 of record OX336391.1, read on the forward strand.
AACTTGGCTAATAGATACCCCCGAAACCAGAACCTGACGGTGAACGTTGGAACTTAATAGCGTTTATCGAATTTTACCTACACATTTTACCTTCACATGAGTGTAGTTAGTGGAAGGTTCTTTTACATCACATAAATGTATGACATGGGCCCACCGGCTTTACTTCCCCTCCAAAGGAAGGCATATTGAGGGATTTTTAACTCTCTTCAAAAATCCGATGACTTCGACCGAGTTTGAACCCGCGACCTTCGGCATAGAAGCTCAGCATGCTACCAAATACGCCACCAAAGCTGCCCAATATGAGATAGTAGGCATTTAAATATAGCAATACTATTCCCTAATATGCAGCTATAGTAGCCTATACACTGACTTATGTAGCCTACATGAATAAGCAAATTCTCATTAATCACACCATTCATGCGGAGTTAAAAATTGTAAGTATATTTGACTCCAGAATAATGACTTCATATTCCAAACATAGAATAATTTAAATATTGCTTCCTTTCAAAAAGGTAGATGCAACAATTTAAAAATGAAAGAGAACTGTGTGAACAAGACGTCTAAATTACGCCCATTACTACAAAAATAAAGACTCTCAGGAAAGTATTGTAATTGTCAGACTAGGTCCTTGAGAAATGTGCATATACAACCCTCTTTGTTATTGATGCATTCTCTACTACGTTATTGTACTCCATAGTACCCTTCGCCTAGATTTAAATTGAGTTAATATTGCACTTGATTAACTTCAGAGGCCAGGAGAACTATGTTTTAAACTCACTTAGGGGCAAAGTGAATATACTTTGCGTAATACTGTATATTGGCATGTATCTTTCTATAACATGTAAATATACATGTACATGTTACTTTAATTATTGAACTTCTTTCTAGTGTTTGACAAGGCAGTTTTTCTTCTTCTTCTGCTTCTTCGTTTTGGCCTGCTATGGACCACGTTACTTCAACTGTTTCGGTCTTTGAGCTTTAATCTTTTCCCACTAGTCCTTCATCCGTTTCCTGTGAGCCTCCTTTCTGTCAGCCATCCACTTCTTGCCTGGTCTCAGTTTTGGCTTTTCTTGGAATCGCTGGTGGGCTCTAAGTTTTTTCTGGAGAGGAAGACGTTCTTGAATGTCCTCAAGCGAAATCCCTACTTCTATAAGATCTTTTTCGATCTCAGAAAACCATGGACCCTTGGTTTTCTTGTCCACAAATATGCAGTTGGTCAGTCTCAGCGGGCTCATGCGTGTTATGTTGCCATAGAAACTAATTCTCCTTTTTCGCATCCGTTATCCTTTCCACACGTATGAAGAGTTCGTTGTTATGTCGCCTCCTGTACTCTCCATTTTCTCTGACTGGTCCTAGGATCTTTATCAGGATTTCTCGTTCTTTGGCCTCCAACTTTTCAAGTAAACCTTTCTTATTCATTGCAAGGCATTTTGCAGCGTGCAGAGCTTCTGGACGAATAACTGAACAATAATGCCTAAACATGGCTTTAATAATTTGAGATTTCATTTTGTTTTCAAGTACGCACTTGTGAAAGAAAGAAGTTTACATCTTCTTGTAACTGGATGTTGCCTTTGAGCTATTAATTTTACGATATATTGCACAATCGTACGGAATCAATCCACATCACCTTCAAATCTCATTCGGCAAGTCGTTAATGAGTGCCGGAAATTACAGGGGCTCAATCACACACCCCTATTCGTAGGTGTTGCACTATTTTCACTAAGAGGGAAGACGGTATAGACGTGTGCGGTAAATCAGATGTAGCTCATGCATCGCGAATGTCGCAGACTTAGGACACAAGAAGTAAAAACATTAAAATTTCGCACTGCTGCCATCTTGTGCTTATGGAAACAGTTGAAAAAAATTATATGCCAGTGGATTAACATTTGTATAAGTATTTAACCTGCAAATTGCACTGCACTCGGATGGTTAAATTGCGAGAAACGACCATGTGAATATTTATACTTCGCGTCGCCGCCATTTTGGATTTGTGATCACCAGGTTATTGAAAGTCCTATAGGTGAACGTATGTTCATAGCCCCTATGAACTTTTAAAAAATCAGTTTGATTGCTGTAATAGATTCGTAGATATTGAGAATCGTCTAAATATTTCGGATGGTCGCTATGTTGGATTGTTATATGTATAGGCCATAGAGTCATGTACCGTTAAAGGAAAATTATTGTGTAGGTTCATTATTAAAACTTTCACTTCGATCGCATGATTGGTTAAATCGCGGGAAACGTTTATTTAAAAGTTGCAAATACGCTTGGCTGCCATGTTGGTTTTGTAGTTACCAGGTTTTCAAAAGTCACATAGGTGAACTTCTAGTAGATTTCTTTGTCACCGTACAAAATTCCAGGGTTATATCGGTAATAGTTTTGGAGATATTGAATGCTGGTGAGATATTACGCACAGCCGCCGTGTTGGATATGCTATGAACTTACGTAGTTTCATTGAAATCGCTCCAGCCGTTTTGATTTTATTAGGGGGGTATACACGCACGAATCACACACACACACAGACAGACACACGGACAAAAGGTGATCTCATAAGCCTATTTTTAGCCTACTTTCGATTTTTGCAAAAAATGAAAGTAGACTTATGAGATCAACACAGGGCGAAAAAAGTGTGTCTGTCTGTGTGTGTGTATGTGTGTGTGTGAGTCTGTGTGTGTGTGTGTGTGTGTATGTGTGTGTGTGAGTCTGTGTGTGTGTATGTGTGTGTGTGAGTCTGTGTGTGTGTATGTGTGTGTGTGAGTCTGTGTGTGTGTGTGTGTGTGTCTGTGTGTGTGTGAGTGTGTGTACTCTGAATGTCTGTCCCCCCCTATCAATTCGAACACGGTGAAACCGAATTGAACGAAATTTGGTACAAAGGTAGCACTAGTAAAGGACACCTCAGTGTCATACTTTATATCGCCGCCATCTTTACCAAAACAGAATAGCGGCCACTCAAATGTTCAAAACGTAAAATCAAATTACGGCTAAACTAATCATCCGATCTCTACCAAATTTGGTGACAACATACCTTTATACAGGACGCGTCTTTCACCCAAAATTCAAGGTCATCGGCCATGCCATTTCAGGATGGCGGCCGTGTGAATTATGCAACCATTTTAATAAATAGCTTAAGACCCACCAATTTCGATTATCGAGCCTAGGGGGGTTTAAGCTATCCTGAAGGTCGTGATCCGTTATTTATTATAATTTAATATTATAATATTATACAGTATGAGTGGCTTAAAAGAGCTGAGCCGTTTGTGTCACACGACAAGATGGCAGCTGTCCTCATGTGCCTGTCTTATATTTCAGTAGTTTTAGTATGTTGTATGTGATATACCGTACTGATACAATAATATAAACTTTGTATGAAATGATCTTTAATGAAGATGTACTGCAGTGAAGAAATCGTTTATTTAAAGTCATTATTTGCCAACAGTTTGTATCTAATATGTCAGTTAAGAACACTAGACGTCATGGATACGGTTAGCTCTGGGCTAGCATGTTAGTCTGACACGCAGTTGACTGGGGATCGAGTACTGCTACAGTTAGGTTTCATTTTCTTGAATTCTTTTACAAATGATGTGCTCGAGCTTTTTCCACAGATACTGAATAAAATGTCATTTAGCTCAAAGGAGAGGATAAAGTATACACTCGTATATTAATAAAATCACAGTCCCAGCATCGCACATAAACAGAAGACAATAGGAAAAGGAGAATAGAAGAACTAGATACACGTTGTCATTAACCACAGCCTTCTTAATGCCTCTGTACGGTGCTGTCCTCTTGTGGATTATGTGGGTAATATTGTTCCAAACATAACGCTGTGTAAATGCCTGAGCTGGCCTCCTGAAGTATGGCAATTTTGTAATACTGGTAGTTCAACTATTAGCCACGATCGCGCTCCGAATACCTTTAAACACTGCCAGCTGGATCGCCTCCCTTTTGGCTACTTTAAACTGCCTACTCATTCAACACCCATAGAACACTGCCATCGTAGTACATTACGATGGCAGTGCATAGGCGTACAAGATAAAGATTAATTCACTGATAGGTCGCAGCACCACCTACTGTGATTGGGGCGGAGGATTCTTAATTTTGCAGGCTGGCTTAATATAGAGATTAACGGACGTGAATGCATTACAATAAGTTAGTAGTTTTGTTATTCAATCATCATAAAGTATATAATATTGATTTTGACACTTACTGGCTTATTATCAATATAAAAGAAAACAAACAATACATTGTGGTAGGGGTGATTGTGTTAGGGATGAGGACAAAGAGTCATAAAGGTACCCATACATTTAGGAGAAAGTAGGCTATATGTTCTTTGCTGAACATCTTGTTTCATAAATGAAAATAGCCTAACAAGATTTTATTTGCACAGCCGCCGTTTTTAAGTTCTCATAAAATCGCATTAAATTAGACGTTCATTTCGATCAAATGGTCACAAGAAATAAACACCTTATTTTAAAATTTCGCTCAACCGCCATCTTGAAGTTATGAATACAAACGAATTAAATTAGATGCCAGTGAATTAAATTTGCAAATACATTTACCACACCAAGTTTCGCTGCGGTCGGATGGTTAAATCACGAGAAAAGTCAATTTAAATGTTTCAACTTCGCTTAGGCACCATGTTGAATTCATACTTACTTTGAAAGTCACATAGATGAACTTATGGTAGTGCCCTCTATCACCGTATGAAAGTTTAGGGTGATATCGGTTACTGTTGCGTAGATATACAATGCCAGTTACATTTTTCGCGTGGCCGCCATGTTGGATTGGTGAAACGAGAGGAAATTTGAAAGGAACGGTCGAGGGCGTACGGCGTAATAGTATGCATTTATCGAGTTTCATTGAAATCGCGTTGGCCGTTTAGATTTTATTACGCGGGGTTCACACACATACGCACACATACACGGACAAAAGGTGATCTTATGAGCCTATTTTTAGCCTACTTTCGATTTTTGCAAAAAATGAAAGTAGACTTATGAGATCAACACAGGGCGAAAAAAGTGTGTCTGTCTGTGTGTGTGTATGTGTGTGTGTGAGTCTGTGTGTGTGTGTGTATGTGTGTGTGTGAGTCTGTGTGTGTGTGTCTGTGTGTGTGTGAGTGTGTGTACTCTGAATGTCTGTCCCCCCCTATCAATTCGAACACGGTGAATGCAAATTGAACGAAATTTGGTACAAAGGTAGCACTAGCAAAGGACACCTCAGTGTCATGTTTTATATCGCCGCCATCTTTACTAAAACTGAATGGCGGCCACTCAAACGTTCAAAACGTAAAATCAAATAACGACTAACCAAATCATCCGATCTCTACCAAATTTGGTAACAACATACCTTCGTATAGGATGCGTCTTGTGACCAAATTACAAGGTCGTCCGCCATACCATTTCAGGATGGCGGCCGTGCGAATTATGCAAACTTTATAATCCATATCATGGGACCCACCAGTTCCGATTATCGAGCCGAGAATCGTTTTAACTGTTCTAAAGGAAGAGGCACGTTCGAAATTAAAAGTTTATTTTGTAATACTATAGTGCAGACGTGATTTTAAAAAGCTGAACTGATTCAGTAATAAGACAAGATGGCAGCGGATATCTTGTGCCGGACTTATATTTCACTAATTTGAGTATTGCATGCAATATAGCGTACTGATAAAAAATAAATAAACTTTGTATGAAATGCTTTATATATAAATAATATACTCCAGTGATGAAATCGTTTAGTATAAATCATTATTTGCTAACAAGTTCTATGTAAGTCATTTTAAATAGGACGATATTCGTTGACACAATTAGCTCAGTGGTGGAGCGTTAGACTATCGCTCAAATGCCTATGGTTCAAACCCGATCAGAGCTAGGTTTTTTGCTTGAAATGTTATATGTTTATTGTTTTGTAATGACTCAGATGTTTTAAAATTAAGCGTTATATTGTGCACATTATGGTGTAAAATATATATTTAATTAAAACATAATTCGCCAGCAGATTTACTCGGGACATCTAGCTGCCAAAAAGGTAACTTCCAGATTTTATTGAAAAGTTTCTTCTTCTGGCCGCTAGAATGCACTCGCTCTGTTAGGATTATATTGTTCGATATTTCACCAATAGATGTCACGACTAGTCTACGTGGGGATCCATTGATTACTATACCATTATCATTCTATGCGCATCGAATTTGAAGAATGACAAGATTTTTTTTTTTTTTTTTTTTTTTTTTCGTGTGGCCTCCTGAGAGGCCGAGTGCAGGTCTTTCTAGTCGACGCCCGTGGGCGACCTGCGCGTCGGGATGAGAGATGGAATTGAAGATGAATGAAATTGTGCAAGGATGTGGAAGGAAGCGGCCGTGGCCTGTCAGTAGGTACCGTCCCAGCATTTGCCTGGTGTTGAAAATGGGAAACCACGGAAAACCAATTCAAGGACGGCCGACGGTGGGGCTCGAACCCACGCGTCTACCGAGTCAGCAGTGAGCTTGGCCCCATGACCTAATGCTGCGCTTTAGCCAGCGAAGCCACTACTGTCGGTAATGACAAGATGATACTACGATACATTTTAACTTTTTATTTTAAAGGGTTTGTAACAGCCTATTTTGCGTTACTTGAAAATGTTATTAAGCGTTATATTGTGCACATTATGGTGTAAAATATATATTTAATTAAAACATAATTCGCCAGCAGATTTACTCGAGACATCTAGCTGCCAAAAAGGTAACTTCCAGATTTTATTGAAAAGTTTCTTCTTCTGGCCGCTAGAATGCACTCGCTCTGTTAGGATTATATTATCGAAAATATCCACATAGTTTGTATACACACGTCTCTGTAGGGTCATGGAAAGATTTGTTAATTCAATTAGGGTTGTGAAAGCCATGCACAACCAGACGTGTAAAGACATGCCTAAACTCAAAGTTGGATGTTGCCCACGGCAGGTCGTAATAATAATAATAATGTTATTGGTTTTACATCCCTTTTAACTACTGCTGATTTTAGAGACACCGGGGTGCCGGAATTTTGGCCCGAAGGGGATCTTTAACGTGCCAGTAAATGTACTGACACGGCTCCCTCGCATTTGTGCACCCTCAAATGCCAGCTGACTGCGCCAGGATACGAACCTGCAACCTAGGGCCCAGCAAGCGAGAACGTTACCGCCGAGCCACGCAGCCAGTCCGGTCGATTATGTCTCCAGATCCATAACATTCTTGAGATACTTCTTATCTTTCTTTCTTCAATGATGGTAGCAGTTTTTATCTAGATTGTGGCGTTTGGTAGAGGAAAATCGTTTCTATGGCCTTCAACAAAGAATAGTTCTTTTATACTCTTTGATAATAACAACGAGTTATAACTATACTCATACATTTAGGAGAAAGTAGGCTATATGTTCTTTACCGAACATCTTGTTTAGCATACTTTTCACATTTTGCAAAAATGAGGAAAAAGTAGACTTATGAGATCAATCCGGGCAAATGTCTGTCTGTCTATCTGTCTGTCTGTGTGAATGTGTGTGTGTCCCCTATCAACTCCAAAACGGCTGCAGCAATCGAAAAAAAATTGGTATGAGTAAAGATCTATACCTGAATATCTCAATGCCGTATTTGAAAAAGAATTAGTGCTACCAACTGCTGAAAAATCGCAATTGAAATTTGAGCTCCATGTTGGATATCTTGGAAGGTATGAATGGGAGCTATTTCAAAATTGGCACAAGTATAGATAATAATATTTCAGTTTAATTTCCTAGTGGCAACATGGCAGTGTTGCCAAAATGATTATAAAACTGCTGATAGGTCCAATTTTAAAATGCACATAACTTCTATACTAACAAATAGATTACATTCAAAATTGTCACACCAATAGATCATATTATTTCAGATTATTTCTGACCAATACATGCATGACATTGTTGCCAACATGATTTCCCGTGCGCTGATAGATCCAATGTTTAACTGCATGTAAGGTCCATGCTATCCATTAGACTTCAAACAAATTGTATATTCTGTACCTTAAGAGCTGGAATTAAGAATATATTCAGTCACCAGGGCTGTCAACTGTAGTGCTCTATTAGGCTACATTATATCAGGTATACAGTATTTCGAACTAATTAGAAATTTCGATATTACCAACTTATTTTCGTCATTATTCTACATACTGTAGATCCATATAGATTAATGAATCTTAAATTTTAAGAAAAGTAGGCTCTTTAGTTCGTCACGGAACTTCTTATGGACCTATTTCATTTATGAATTGCTTCCTAGGTAGCAAAAATCTCCTACTTCTATTAGCTTTTCACCTGCTAATTTTACGTCAATTAGGGCTTCAAATTTCTTTCGGCTGCATTCCATTATATTTTCATCATGAATTCTTGTATAGAAGTATAGATTTTAGATATACTAATCACCTGGGCCTGGATTCTGATGGCATGTCGTCATTTAAATTGTTCACCACAGACATTGCTAACTTATATACCAATCCTATCCATCCCCACATTACAGAAATGCATAGGCTATTTATTAAGTCATGCTTTCGTCATTTTTCTAAGTATTTTATTTTTAGGTCATTTTCTCGCTGTTCGCGCCATTAGTAGGCTATGTCATTTTACGGAATGTATTAGAATATTTTATACGTTTTGAGTAATTTTCTCAAATTTTTAATGGTTTATGATGCATTTTTTGCGTACGGTACTGGATATTAACGGAATTGAAAGTGAGGATGAGTACGAAGACATGAGAATCTTCACAACTTTGTTGAACTATTTCTTGGAATACACATTCCAGGAGACACACTAGAGACTAGACTGGAATAATAACCAGTATATGTGTGCAAATAATTCATATTTGTCAAATAATAATTAAATTATATTAGGTAGCTATTAAAATCATTTCAACATACAATGACGTAGTCAGTTTGCTTTGTGTGATGAAATTATGTCAGTTTCATTCAAATTTCTAGGTCATTTTTTAAAGTCTACGGGTCATTTTATGGGATTTTTGCAGTCATTTAATAGGTCATTTTTTAAACAATGTTGGTCATCAAAATCTGGGCCCTGCAAATCACTTTAGGATTTAAAAAAAACTTTGAAAGCATTAGGATTTGATTGGCCAAGTCAAATAGGTGTCTCAAGGGGTGGAAGTACGGACGGTCCTAATCTCCTGCGCTTGTGTGTGTGCGGTCTGCGGGTGTGTAAGCGGACCTTGTGCCACATTCCAAATTTGCTAGAACTGTGGTATAGAGCACTACGATGTCCACTGACCCGGTTCCTGCTCACGCACTGCAAGAAAATCTCTCAAAGCGTTACTCGGCTCTATTGATCTGCAAGCCGTTGTCAGGACAAAGGAAAAATAGGGCATACAGTAAATACTGGCACTGGTCTCTCATATTTCACAACTCTTGCTCAATTTCCGCCATCATTTGTAATGTGGTGTCACACTGGCAGTGAAGTTGCTTGTTCTCTCTTTTTCTTGTGTAACAGCAAAACAAAATGTTCCTGCTAATGTGTATATTATTGATTTTCTTTCAGACCCACCATAACGCACCAGTTAGTGTGGCTAAAGAACATTCTTACTATGCCCTAGGGTCTTTTCTTCGTCCATTGACCCAAGGTGTGAAATTGTAAAAAAATTGGTAGGGCACTGATATACTGATTTGGAAAATTACTCTTTCTTATGAATGCCATTCTATTATATTTATGTAATATGTGTTTTAGATTTTAAACTTTCAGCTATTAACTTTATTGATGTGATCTGGGTATTCTCGCTGTAGACCTATTAATTTGTGAACAAAGTTCCAACGTTCGCCGCTAGTGTTAGTGACAGTAGTATCTGGTAGTCAAAGTTGGAACTAATGTACCCATGTGAGTAATCTCCATGGAAAATATGCTTCTGCCTCCAGCTAGCTTCAGTTCTCAGGCGTGTACCGTACACCCACTGAGCAGTGATATTTTTGATCTGAGACTAAAAGGTATCAACTCAACAATGATAAAGCACAACTCTATTCTAAAGACTTTAATTCAGCATTAAATCATGGCTTCAAACACATAAAACACTATCCCAACAAATATAATACAAAAACAAAGCTATTACTTCCACAATCCACTAATTATTCACATTTTAACTTATTAAATTCATATAATATTCAATCATTTACCCTGAGATTGACTTCAACATTCACTCTCAAGTGCGCTGATGCACATGTAACTTCCACAAGAACTGTACTTATACTCTATGTCACCTGGTGTGACTTCTTTAATTTCACAAAATTAATTGTTTCTCACAACACATCTTACTTTACATTATGTTACATTATGTGTACCGTTTGTGTTTTGTCTTTCTCTTCCCACCAAAATGCTCTAGCATGCATTAGCCAATTCATGGGTTGCACAACAAATCTACTTGCAACTCCATAATTATATGTAAATATACTCCTACAGTTCCCTCTTTCTTATAGTTCCACTGTATGCCGTTGTGATTTCAACTTCAAAACTTTCGTTACCGCTGTGTCGGATGGTATATTAGGCTACCCTTGCGCGCTCATAGCCTGTGGCATCTGGTACCGAGCTCCAGAGCTAATCAATAATGTCAGTAAAAAAAATTCAACTTCCAACAATTCATAAGTTTGCTAAATACTAAATCATCAGTGTAACCTTTAATTATCAGTGTGTTTCAAACCACACAGTTACCTTATACAATATAACAATAAATCTTTCATTAACAACAGGGTCTCAAAGTCTGTTCCTTTTAAGTGTCCGCTTTCAAGGGTCGTATAACGTCTCCCCCTGGCTTTCGCTGCATAATGGGCTGCGGCGGTCGGGAACGAAACCCCTCGGTCCGTCCTCCACTAGCTCCGTCTCGCTCTTACTCTCTCTTTTATCTCCAAGCAGTAAATCGTAACTTTCAATACAATAGTGTAGTCACAATGACCCACATGTCCCATGTGATTTAAACTGAATGGTATGCAATTTAGGTTCTGGTCGAGTTTAAACATTTATTCCTAACCTTAGGATATTAATAACTGGCCTCAATAGGTCCATTTCAATATGTGAAGGCACGAGATTCATAAAACACTGGTCGAACTGGCTAGCCGGTATCTTATAGCTGCTACGGTCAGACACAAGCTGCCGCCAATATATATTCGCTTCTCAAGAGCTGAATCATTCAATAATAAGTTTTCGGTCGATCAGGTATGACTGCAGAGGTTTCCATTGTTATCCTCGCATATACCACAGGATTCGAACCCGGAACATTCCATATCCATCATCAGAGTTAGGGTACAACACTAAATACACTCTGGCACATAATAAATATCTCTGTACGCCCTAGGCTATACGAGATTTACTCACGTCGAACAGATTACCTGGCTCCCTGACCCGATGCTATGATCTCGCCCTTTAATTAGTAAGAGAAATCTATCAATTAATCTACAAGCTTATTCACAAGCTGCAAATTCAATTCACTATTAAACTCTTCCATTTCCTAGATTCTTGCATAATTATATTCCCATTAACACAATATACTCTGCTATTAAACTGCTTTTCTCAGCCCTTAATGTATTATCTTACTGCTTGGATAGATAAATATTCCAATGAGCATAAATATTTCTTACAACAACATTTTCCCTGAAGTATTCGTTTATTCCTTTTTATTATTATAATTATTATTATTATTGACATGAATTACCATAACCCGACACGACGTAACCATTCTAATAATCGAACATACGTGTTCGTTACGTTGAGTTTTACATAACTGATTTGCCATTTTATAATAGCGGTAATGATTGATCCACTCACTGATGTATAAAAACATCTCAACTCTACTAAAATCAACACAACAATAAACATTTGAGGGTCTACCTCCTAATACTGATTCTTACTGGCACATTTTTATAATTTTGAAATCACCTTGCATACAGTGTACTATAACTCCTATAACATCATGGTTTTTGGGTACTTACTTAGGCTTATCCCGGTGGCTCCAACCACTCAATCCTTCCGGTAACGCCTGCCATTTGCATAATTAGCGAGGCATTCTCACAGTGATAATACACATTTTATAAAACCTTCGCTTCACAAAACACACGGCACTTTTTATTTCCATATTGAAGCTGTCGCTTCCTTACACATAACACTTTATAGCACTTGTTATAATATTAATTTTAAAGATATTTCACAGATCATCACTACAAAACACACGTGACTATTTAGATTTCTTACTGGTTGAATTTTCCTGGCAAGATATCAGAAATGCAGACCTTGAAGAATTCCTCCCCGCAGCTATCCACATCCTGATTGAAAGTCTCGATCATCTGCCTACGGATTCCTATAGATTCACCCAGCTGTCTATCAATTATCCTTCGATAAACTTCCCGATTTGGCATGAATATGCTTACATTTCGTCCTGAGCGTTACTTATTGGTATTCTTATGACATTTCACCAATCGCATCATAAAGTTTATCCCTGCGCAGTCCGGCATACTAAGATACGTCCAATCAATATTTTACATACTGCGCTCTTGTACTTATACAAATTATTACTCTCAATAGTTCTACATAGTATATATCACACGGTACATTTCCTATGTGCACACTAACAATCGCTCGTACTGCCGACTATACAAATCTGGCACGACAGTCCTTAATAAAGAGTATTATAAATGTTTTACTGCACGGCTTCCCATACTGAAGTCCGAGCATCCCTTCTTGACTTCGGTAACGCGCATTTCGCCTTTAGACTGCGGTTCACTGATTACAGTACTTATTATTACTTCATGACTTAATTTGTGCATTACACTGCACGGCGAATATACTGATTAACACTAAAATGTTCAAGTCTTTGTGCGCGCGTTCCTTTCCTGGAGCCGGGCAACATACGCTCTGCGCTCGAGTCTGTTACAACTGGCTGACCTCTGACAAGGGTCCATGCCTTATATTCGTTTCAAAAGACAAAGTAGACCGCGATTTCCCTAGCAGAGTCATCTTCTCTCTCAGGATGATTCTGGTCTTGAAATACTGCTCATATGGTTCCTTTTTCCTTGCTGGTCACCTATCTGAATGCGTGCTCGGGGATCGATCGGCCAATTAATTAATATTAATTGCCTTAGCCATGGCGTGGGGACGCTGCGTCACTTAAAAATCCCCTGCGACCTAGTCAGATCACGCCGCGAACACCAAAAGTAATGTGTTCTTGCGCATTCCATTAAATATGCCTCGATTTCACTGTTTAAAGGCTTGATAATTAGCCTCCCGGCTAAACATTTACATGTGTGCCACCCTAATGTCACTGCGTTGCTCCAATCACGAGTAATCATTAATTTTCCCTGGTATCTCCCCACTCCACTCTCGTTTCTTTTCTGAAGCGGGGAAGAACTTGGTCATTATTTTACCCCCTGACCTGCTCCAGACCACTTAAGTAGGTCAGCAAGATTGACAAGGCTCCATGGATCTCCTCCCACAATTCTGGGGTCATTAGTTAAATGTCAAACTCTCCAACTTTTGTGCTCAATTCCAGCATAGCCTACTTCATACAGCCCAATAATGCTGTATTCCACTCAATTTCCCTGCATTATATTAATAAATAATGTCAGCATCAGTTGATATCACAACAGTGATTAAATATATAATTTCCTCTAGGGGTTTTTACAACTAAAACTCCCTCAAAAGATCTCGGGTTCGTTCCTTGGTGGAACCTCAATTTCTGAGCTCACAACCTCTGAGATCCACGTTCGATACCAGTCAGCCTACCCCCCTCGGGTTCATATTCCCCTTGCAAAACTTATAGAAGTCAATTACAAGTGACCTTCTGTAAGTAACCGGCTGACTGTCCCACTGTCTGTGTTTATATTAGGGGTCCTTCACCTCGTCTGGCTGCGAGTAGGTTTGTCTGCCTCCCCCTTCCACTCTGCGCCCAGCCCTAAGCTGTGCATTCTCTTGACGGAGGGTCTCATTTATTGCTTCAACCTCCCGAGCCGCTTCGACCATTTCTTTGTAAAGCTGTTGCAGACACTGGCATTCTAGCCGTCCGCTCCTTTCACTGGGCAAGCTGCTTGTTTCTCGTTCAGTCTCGCTGCGCGAACCTTCAGGCCTGACTGCCTGGCTGACTTTGCTGTCCACGTCTAGTTGGGTGTGTGCTGTTATAGCTTCCTCTTGTTCATCAAATTCTTCTGGTGAATGGTAAATTTTGAGATTGGCTGCATTCATAACGACCTCGTTTCCTGTTTCTAAATGCCTTATTCTGTATGCATTATTCTGGAGGTCTCGGATCACCTCGTACGGGCCGTGATATCCGAAAATGAACTTTTTACACTTCCGTGCTTCTGGATCTGAACTGGCTGGTTTCCTGACTAAAACTTTTTCCCCAATGAGAAGCGGTCTGTGATATCGATTCGCACGATTTCTTCTCTGGCGTCTCTCAGCCTGTGCTTGGAGATATTCGAAGGTTCGTTGGATCCTCAATTCTCGTCCTGGCTGTGCGTCTATATGTAATGGAATAACACCAGTCCATGGTCTCTCCGGTCTCTGATCCAAATGTAGAGTCACGGGCACCTGACCTGTCGCCTCATGCACAGTATTATTTATGCAGTATTCTACTACATCCAAGAAATCGATCCATTTCCAGTTCTCTTCAGAGCAATACATTTTCATGTACTTCTGTATCTCTCTCTCATTACACGCTCAACAGGACTTGCCTCGGGATGGCGAATGGTAGATAAAATCTGCCTGATTCCTAGATTTTCCAATTCCCGACGAAATTCTGCGCTAGTAAAACAACTTCCATGGTCTGAGAGTAGGTTATCCGGTTTCCCAAGAATCGGAATAACACTCTCTTTCAGGCGTTTCAATACCTGCTTTGAGCTGGTCTTCTGTATGGGGCATAATACCACCATTTTTGAGAATACATCCATGGCTACATGTCTATTGCCTCTACGTGCTCTAGGCAGTGGTCCAAAATTGTCTACACTCATTAACTGCCTTGGCTTCCCTGGTAACAACGGAATGGGTCGTTGTCTCATTAAAAAGGGATTTGGCTTTACCCTTTGGCACAAATCGCAAATCGCATGACCTAATAGCATTTCTCACCGTTTCTCTCAACTTTGGCCAAGAGAATGCTTCTTTCAATAGAGCAGTGATTTTGTGTATCCCGGGATGCCTAAACGCTCTGTGTGCTAGCCATACCAATCTCCTCTGCAAAGATGCAAGAATAACAATTCTTTGGCGGGTATGTTCCACATCATCCCACTTGTGTAGCATCTGATAATACCATACATAATCTGTTGAAAACGCCTCTGCCTCTCTGTATATCGCAGTTCCCCTTGCTAAGCGTCCCTGGAAGTAATCAATCATCATCTTCAACCACGGGTCTTCGCGTTGTAGGTTGGTAAGATTCTTCAAGTCATCCAAGGTCTTCTGATCTCGATTTTCAATCTGGACAGCTAGCGTTTCCTCTCCTCTTGGATATCGGCTTAATATGTCCGGTATTACGTTTTCTTTCCCTGGACAGTATTCTATTTCCACATTGAACTGTTGAATATACAGGGACCATCTTGTCAACCTATGGCTAGACAAGTCAATTTTTAACAAAAATGTTAAAGCTTTATGGTCTGTTCTGAGGACTATTTGAAAGCCATAGATAAGTTTGCGCCAGTACTGCAACGCGTACAAAATTGCGAGCAACTCTATCTCTGTAATCGTATAATTATTCTCATGGGCCTTCAACCTCCTACTTATAAAGGCAATAAAAACTTTCTTTTCGGGCTTATCAACATTTTCTTGGAACAGCATCGCTCCTATCCCAACAAGTGATGCATCCGTCTGTATTATGAACTTCTGGGTATAATCAGGGTATCCTAGCTTCACATATTCCAAAAGCATTTGTTTTGACCTCACGAATGCTTCTTGACATTGCTCCGTCCAATTCCACCTGCCGCCTTTCTTCAATAGATCCTGCAGGGGTGCCACAGTCGTAGTATAATTTGGGCAGTGGTTCGAAAAGAATCCAATTACTCCCAAATACTGTCGGACGTGCTTTACTTTCGTGGGTCGAGGAAAATTTCGAATTACCTCTAATTTCTCTGGGTTTGGCTTAACTCCATTTTCATCAATAACATGCCCTAGGAATTTAACTTCCCTCTGACAGAAGTGCGATTTCTTGATATTAACCTTAAAATTAGCTTCTCGAAGGTTATCCAGTAACTTCTTCAGGTCTCTCATATGCTCCTCCAGAGATTCTGATGTGAGTAGAATGTCGTCTACGTATCTGATGGTTCTCTCTTTAACATCATCTGATAGATTGCGATCTAACGCTCTTATCAGGGCTGAACCAGCTGTTTTCAAACCAAAAGGTAACCTTAAAAACGTGTATGTATGTTGATCAAACGTAAATTCTGTCAACAGACTAGTTTTCTTCTCTAATTCAAGATGGTGAAAGCTTGCAGTGATATCTAAATTTGTAAATATGGTCTTCCCTTTAAATTTCCTGAGGATTTCTTTAATAGATGGCACTTGGTCGAATTCCGGAATTACCTTCATATTTAAGTTTCTCAGGTCCAGGCATACTCTGACAGTTCCGTCTGTCTTAGGTACGATTACCAATGGGCTTACATAAGGCGTAGGTGTTTTCTCAATAACACCGGCCTCCAACATCTCCTGAATTGCCTCTTTGACCTTAGCATAGTGCTTTTCGGCTATAGGGTAGGGTTTCTGCCTAAATGGTGTCCAGTCACTAACTTGGAAAGCATAACTGATGTTCTTTATACGACCAGGTCTCGAGTCAAAGACTTCCTTCTGTTCCAACAATAATTTCTTCAAATTTTCTTTATCTCTTGGCCCAATTTTCGCTTCTTCTAGCTTTTCCGAAATATGTTCTTCCAGTTCGGGTTCCAGATCTTTCTCCATGTCTGCGGCTAGTGTTTTCAGTTCATCTTCTAACTGCTCAATAGCTAACACTTCTTCCTCAGCCACGTCTCTGTATGTATGCCATACTTATTCATCTGTCCCTGGTTCATTCTGATTGAGTGAGACCTCTAAGCCTTCGGCTTCCTCGTTCACACGGAACATAACTCTGTCCTGTGATAGGTCTATTGCCACTCTGTGTTCCCTTATAAACTCTGCCCCAATAAGCAGGTTAAAAGGCAGTTTGTTTACCAGTAGAAAACTCTGGGAAAATATAGAGCCTCCTATCTGTAAATCTAGGAATACCTGATATTTGCATATCATCGTTCTGTCTGGAATTACACCTTTTATTTTGACACTTGAGATAGGTATTTTCAAAACATTTTCTCTCAGCGCTATCTCATTATACAGAGCTTGTGTCATAAGACACACTGTTGAACCCATGTCTAACAGACTTCTTATCTTCAACCCTGCCACTCTTACTAGTGAATGAATGAAAATCCACAGCCTGTTTCCAGTCTCCGACCGGGTCAGGAATGGAATGAATGAAGCCCCCATCTAGCGGCGAGGATATGGACTGTGCCGGCTGCCGAGGCCTGACGCACTCCTCTGGGGCAATGATTAAATGAATGACAGATGAAATGAAATGATAGTGGAGAGTGTTGCTGGAATGAAATTTTGACAGGGAAAACCGGAGAACCCGGAGAAAAACCTGTCTGCCTCCGTTTTGTCCAGCACAGATCTCACATGGAGTGACCGGGATTTGAACCACGGACCCAGTGGTGAGAGGCCGGCATGCTGCCGCCTAAGCCACGGAGGCTTAGCCACTCTTACTAGTATAATAGGCAATTCTCTTTTGACCATGACCTGTGATCCTCCTGTGTCCTCGATTAACTCTTCTGGTTTGGCTATCCAATTAATGATGTTGACCGACTTCCATCCATCATTCTTAAATTCTTCTAATTTTGGAGTTTTTTTTTCTACAGCGCCAGTCCCCTTAGAGTTCCTTCTCTCCTGTTCACTGCGCTGTAACTCCAAACTTTTGGCTCCGTCTCCATATCTGTCTGGCGACGTCCTCTTCTGCAAAGCTTCTTGCCAACGGACTTGTTGCTTCTGGGGTTCTTCTCCCCTTTCATTGAGGTATTGCAATGAAGCGTGATAACGTTCCTCTACCTCGTCATCAAAGTCTTCTTTCCTGGGGTCTCCAATTCCTATTGTTGCCTTCTTGGCCATTGTTACCTCCATTGTTTTGGTACGGTCTACCCTTGGTATTCTGTTTATTCCAAGAATTTCGGCCTCCTCTTCCTTTACCAGCATTCCCTTTGTACTTCGGCTGCCATCTTCTGGGTTCATGTTCCCATTGACGTCCGTTGGAATCTAACGTTTCAGTGCTGGTACCTTTGTTGTTCTTTGGAGCTTGGTACGGGTCAGTCTGCGTGTTGGTCACGTGTACCTGTTCCACGGTTCGATTCTGACGCCAAATATTGGACGTTGTGAGGTGTAGTTGCCTAAGAACTGCCTCCATTTCCATAGCGGTTTTTGCATTTGCCGAGATTAGCAGCCTTTGGATTTCGTAAGGAAGCTGCTTGGCAATAACAATACATAGCTCCAGCTCGCTAGGTTTTTGGTCAAGTTCCTTGAACCGACACGTTTGAGAGACGAAGAATTCTGCGTACTTCGTTGGATTGTTGGTGCTGTATCTTTTTGAATACAAATCCAATCGTAAATTCTGCTGTGTCATTGGATCCCAGTACCGCTTCAAAAAAGCCTCCCGAAACTCCTCTACAGTATCGAACGTATAACGGAAACTGCGAAACCATAACGCACATTCTCCCTCTGTTAGTTTCTCTCTGGCTCGTAGCCTGCGCTCTTGTGGTATCCGCGCATCATTCAAATATTCAGACACTTCCTTCAGCCAATACTTCGGTGTCATATTACAATGGCTACCTGAGAATTTTCTTGGTTTCTCCTCGCTTGCTCTAATTACGTTTATCACCTGGGTATGCATAGCATTTTCATGCGGCGTAGGGGCTGCAACTGGTGCACCTGGCGTCATATAAGTACTTTCGCCTGGGCCTGTAGCGTTCCTTATTATAGGCTGGGCTTCTAAATCTGCCCACCTAGTTTTCCTCATATCTTCCATGCTGCCTTCACTGGACTTAGCATCATTTCATTAGGGTTTCCTCCTGTGCTATTATCCTAGTCTCCATTTGATTGTGGCGCATCTCTGCTCTTTCCAGTCGAGTAATTACCTCCTTTTCTATTCTGGTAAGCCTATCTCTATTTTCTTCTGCCACTTGAAATATTTTCTTCTTATCTTCCTTCAGGCTTTGCTTGATATGGGAGATTTCATCCTCTACATCTTCTTTTATTTGAGAAAGGGTCTTGTCGCTTGCCTCTGTCTTCTGGCCTTCTCTCATTTCGAGTTCTTCTCTCAACCCTTTAATTTCCTCTTAGATGTGTCCATTGACCTTTGACATTTCATTCCGGACCTTAATAATTTCCCCTCTGTTCTCCTCTTGCCTTTTATTAACGATAATAATGTCACTTTGAATTTGGTCCAATTCTTGATGAACTTTGCTCATCTGACCCTTCATGTTGCCTACCAGCTCTTTACTCTCGTTAGCGATAGCCTTAATCTCTCCTATTTCCTGACATTGATCTAATATGTTCTGATCCTGTTTCTTTAGATCACCTTTAATCGCTCTAGCATAGCTTTTCAACTTCTCGTCCCACTTATTATCGTTTTCTTCTAACCTCTGATCTACCGTTCTAGTAAATTCTGAAAACTGTTTCGCTTGGCGTTCGAGATTCGCCTCATTTTGGATTTGAATATCCTCAATGTCATTAGACAGCGCATCTAACCTACTGTTGGTTTCATCCTGCGCGTGCTTACATGCCTGTAAATTACTTTCAAGCTTGGCTTCTATAGCCTCGAAACGTTTATCTGTCTTAACCTGCATTTCTGATATAATGCTTACAACGGTTTCTGTTACTTCGGTCTTAATTGTTTCTTGCATTTGACCTAGCTTATCATTTATTTCTGCCTGATTTGCATTAATTGCCAGCTGATTGGCATCTAAACGACTGTTTATTTCATCCTGGAAAGCCTTGGCTTCCAGCTTATTCTGTTCATTAACAGCGTCAAAATGCTGTCTTATCTCTGCAATCCCCTGCAAAATCTCCTCTGTACCAGCCATTCTTACGACAATACACTTTGAAACACAGGCAGGCTTCCTGGAAACATGTCTGGATTCGTTTTGAAGAGAAACACAAAACACTGCACACATATTGTAAGATTGTACTAAACTTTGGATTTTTAGGATAAATTGTGGATTGGGTGCGTAGCGCTCATACCCTTGGGTAATCCTCTTCTCAATAGAGAGATTCTGCGTTACGTCAAAAGCCTACTGAACTCAAAAATCACTCACACACAGATTGAGGAAAAAAAAATTATTATTGTTTTCCCCATGAAATACCATAAAAATCTATGGGGTTTCCCTAAATCCCATAATCCCCACGTTGGTCGCCATGATAATGAAATCGGAAGAAGTACATTGGCCTCGTAAGACATCGCAGCAACCATCCAAGGATTCGGTTGTACAGTCGAATGCCCCAATTGGGCCTTACCATGATGAATAAAATACACCTCGAACGCCTATGGTGACGTGTATTTTAAATTGGCCCACTTATCAGCGCCATGATAAATATATGAGGTTTGCCATGATAACTTGAAGCAGATAGCTCAAGCTTTAAAAATGAAGATCAGGTCTTGCAATGCCAAGATATACATATTGCACTACTGAGGCGATTCCACGATAGAATAATACCGCCCCATGTTACCTGGATCATGGTAATTAAGGTGTTTATCAAAATTTATATTGTTTGTATCGGAGCTTAGCTAAGGTTAGGTGCGGTCATCCCCTAATTCATGTTATTCGTTACTTTAATAGCGTTGTTGCACTAAATCTAGACCGACTTAAGTTGTACCTATAGCTCAAATCACTGTACAGGACATCAATCTCCATGAACCCATGTGAGTAATCTCCATGGAAAATATGCTTCTGCCTCCAGCTAGCTTCAGTTCTCAGGCGTGTACCGTCCACCCACTGAGCAGTGCATATTTTTGATCTGAGACTAAAAGGTATCAACTCTACAATGATAAAGCACAACTCTATTCTAAAGACTTTAATTCAGCATTAAATCATGGCTTCAAACACTTAAAAACACAATCCCAACAAATATAATACAAAAACAAAGCTATTACTTCCACAATCCACTAATTATTCACATTTTAACATATTAAATTCATATAATATTCAATCATTTACCCTGAGATTGACTTCAACATTCACTCTCAAGTGCGCTGATGCACATGTAACTTCCACAAGAACTGTACTTATACTCTATGTCACCTGGTGTGACTTCTTTAATTTCACAAAATTAATTGTTTCTCACAACACATCTTACTTTACATTATGTTACATTATGTGTACCGTTTGTGTTTTGTCTTTCTCTTCCCACCAAAATGCTCTAGCATGCATTAGCCAATTCATGGGTTGCACAACAAATCTACTTGCAACTCCATAATTATATGTAAATATACCCCTTCAGTTCCCTCTTACTTATAGTTCCACTGTATGTCGTTGTGATTTCAACTTCAAAACTTTCGTTACTGCTGTGTCGGATGGTATATTAGGCTACCCTTGCGCGCTCATAGTCTGTGGCATCTGGTATCGAGCTCCAGAGCTAATCAATACTGTCAGTAAAAAAATGCAACTTCCAACTATTCATAAATTTGCTAAATACTAAATCATCAGGGTAACCTTTAATTATCAGTGTGTTTCAAACCACACAGTTGCCTTATACAATATAACAATAAATCTTTCATTAACAACAGGGTCTCAAAGTCTGTTCCTTTTAAGTGGCTTATCCCGGTGGCTCCAACCACTCAATCCTTCCGGTAACGCCTGCCATTTGCATAATTAGCGAGGCATTCTCACACTGATAATACACATTTTATAAAACCTTCGCTTCACAAAACACACGGCACTTTTTATTTCCAAATTGAAGCTGTCGCTTCCTTACACATAACACTTTATAGCACTTGTTATGATATTAATTATAAATATATTTCACAGATAATCACTACAAAACACACGTCACTTATTACATTTCTTACTGGTTGAATTTTCCTGGCAAGATATCAGAAATGCAGACCTTGAAGAATTCCTCTCCGCTGCTATCCACATCCTGATTGAAAGTCTCGATCATCTGCCTACGGATTCCTATAGATTCACCCAGCTGTCTATCAATTATCCTTCGATAAACTTCCCGATTTGGCATGAATATGCTTACATTTCGTCCTGAGCGTTACTTATTGGTATTCTTATGACATTTCACCAATCGCATCATAAAGTTTATCCCTGCGCAGTCCGGCATACTAAGATACGTCCAATCAATATTTTACATACTGCGCTCAACATTGTACATTGTACTTATACAAATTATTACTCTCAATAGTTCTACATAGTATATATCACACGGTACATTTCCTATGTGCACACTAACAATCGCTCGTACTGCCGACTATACAAATCTGGCACGACAGTCCTTAATAAAGAGTATTATAAATGTTTTACTGCACGGCTTCCCATACTGAAGTCCGAGCATCCCTTCTTGACTTCGGTAACGTGCATTTCGCCTTTAGACTGCGGTTCACTGATTACAGTACTTATTATTACTTCATGACTTAATTTGTGCATTACACTGCACGGCGAATATACTGATTAACACTAAAATGTTCAAGTCTTTGTGCGCGCGTTCCTTTCCTGGAGCCGGGTGACATACGCTCCGCGCTCGAGTCTGTTACAACTGACTGACCTCTGACAAGGGTCCATGCCTTATATTCGTTTCACAAGAAAAAGTAGACCGCGAATTCCCTCGCAGAGTCATCTTCTCTCTCAGGATGATTCTGGTCTTGAAATACTGCTCATATGGTTCCTATTTCCTTGCTGGTCACCTATCTGAATGCGTGCTCGAGGATCGATCGGCCAATTAATTAATATCAATTGCCTTAGCCATGGCGTGGGGACGCTGCGTCACTTAAAAATCCCCTGCGACCTAGTCAGATCACGCCGCGAACACCAAAAGTAATGTGTCCTTGCGCATTCCATTAAATATGCGTCGATTTCACTGTTTAATGGCTTGATAATTAGCCTCCCGGCTAAGGATTTACATGTGTGCCACCCTAATGTCATTGCGTTGCTCCAATCACGAGTAATCATTAATTTTCCCTGGTATCTCCCCACTCCACTCTCGTTTCTTTTCTGAAACGGGGAAGAACTTGGTCATTATTTTACCCCCTGACCTGCTCCAGACGACTTAAATAGGTCAGCACGATTGACAAGGCTCCACGGATCTCCTCCCACAATTCTGGGGCCATTAGTTAAATGTCAAACTCTCCAACTTTTGTGCCTACTTCATACAGCCCAATAATGCTGTATTCCACTCAATTTCCCTGCATTATATTAATAAATAATGTCATCATCAGTTGATATCACAACAGTGATTAAATATATAATTTCCTCTGGGGGTTTTTACAACTAAAACTCCCTCAAAAGATCTCGGGTTCGTTCCTTGGTGGAACCTCAATTTCTGAGCTCTCAACCTCTGAGATACACGTTCGATACCAGTCAGCCAAACCCCCTCGGGTTCACTACTTGAAATTTAACTTGTTGGGAGCCCTCGGGCGTTCAATCAAAATGCCCAGCTTAAGGCCATTGTCTGCGATTCATGTATCATCATTAATTTGTTAACAGATGTTTCACCCCATAATTTGGAAGACATCTTTATAGTACATTATGCAACGAGCCTATAATGGCAATAATTAAGACCATTACCAATATAGGCGAGTTACATACGACTGTTTATGTTCGACGATAATTATAATTATTTTATGTTCGAACATAAATATCCGTCGAGATTTCACTGAACAGAGCACATGGGACGCAGAGAATACCTTGTATTTGACTATGACCTCCTGGAATACCTCACTATGACACTCGCCACGCAGTGAAATTTAAAATAGGGTGCCATGGAAGTGAGCGCAGGTGCGATGCTATTCTCACCTAATTGGTCACACAACTGTTTCTTGAGCTCTGATTGGTGGGAGAAACTGTTTCGTAATGAAAACTTGTACTATAATTAGCCTCATTATAGTACAGTTTTCTGACTTATAATATTTACATTTCACCAGGGTCGAACATAAAGTTATTTATTTAGCGTAATGCTGCATCACTATTTTACAAATTATAATATCCAGACCACGAATGTAGATCTCTCCGTCAACACCAGGAACTCCGTTGGATCGCCAGGAAAGATCTCTCAGAGGTCACTCCTGAATTCTATGGCAAACAGTCTGTTTTTCGGCGCCAGAATCACAACCCGTGAAGACACTCTCTTCCACTTGTGCAGAGAATCGGCACATCGACCAGTGTTGGTTCACCGACCAGATCCTACGAAGTAAGTCGAACCCAGGTGATTTGGACGATACACATTTCATCTGGAGTTGTTCCGTCGTATCATAGGTCTGCCATGTACTCGTATGTCTCTAGAATTCTGGGATGGTAGAACCATATCAACTAAGATCTTGGCAGTTTCCACGAGTGGATGGCAAGAACGAAATCTTCTCTTACTGATGGTTGGGATATCTGCATGAACAGGGTGGTGAGGATTGTCCGGTAGTTTTTTTATACTCCCGAACCAGAGCTCTACCCCGTTGCAGAGATGGAGGTGGTATGTGGCTAAGTATAGGTAGCCACGTTATGTCGCAAGCTTGAAGTGTGATTGATCACAAAAAGGTTTTAACCGAGAGTAAGATATGCTTTAAAATGTTGTTGTTGTTTAATTTGAGGGGTTTGGAAATCGTTGCCATTAACCCCGCGCACTTGGGTAGTGTGGAGTTTTTGTCCGATAACCTGTGTAATTGTTATGGCTGTATTAGTGTGTGTATTTGTAATTCCCGTGATTGGGAAGGAAGTGGCCGTGGCCTTAAGTTAGAACCCATCCCAGCATTTGCCTGGAGTGGAAGTGGGGAAACTACGAAAAACCACTTCCAGGATGGCTGAGGTGCGAATGGAACCCTCTCCCCTTTTCAGCTTTGTCTCTCGAGGCTGAGTGCACTCCGTTCCAGCCCTCAGAACAGATTAGATTTCTTGGCAGAGCCGGGAATCGAACTGGTCCTCGGCTGTGACAGCAAGGAAAGCTAGCCACCGCACTACGAAGTGGATTTTCCTCGGTCGGGGCTACAACTCTTGACTGATCCACCGAGAAAGCTAAGTGACGTTGAAACCACAACATTGTTAACATTACCTCCATTTCAGCAAATTATAGTGGTGTGTTGTGTACGCAGATATCCTATCACTCAAAACAATACAACTAAATGCTGACTTCCGTGTTGAAATAATTGTAATGGGAGAGTAAACTTACCGCCATTGTAAGGTACTGTAATGGCAATCTACTGTTACTAAATGGGTAACGTTTTCAACTGGACATCTCCTTCCTGTGGTGGAAGTCCAGCTGCAACACCGATTGTGCAATCGTTAAGACACCCAACGCTAATTACATAGCCCTTAAGTGACCATAGCGATGTTAAAGGCTTAATGCTTCCGGCCCAGGAGTCGTGATAAAAATAATTGCTTATCGTGTCCCAAATCTGAGCACACTCCATTACTGTCAGCTGTTCTTTGAGTTCTAAGCGACACGGAATATATTTAAACGTTCCTCTCTGACATCAGAAGCTATAGTTAAACTCATATTAGACATGCTACATTTCTAGAGAATGACTTCAACTCTGACGACAAAATCATCAAATAACCAACTACCGTCGACCAAAATATTATTTGCACTAGAGTTTGAAGGTTGTTTGTTAAGTAACCAATAGACCTACATACAATCCAATACCATCAACATTTTCGTCGTTCTATTTTACGTTAGTTCATGTAGGTTTGGATTTTTAAATTTATATTTTAATATTTTTTATCGCAGTTGGAACACAAAAAGTGCACGTTTTTAAGCGTGTTTCAACCATGCGTCACATTTAAGAATTATTATCTCAAAAGTCCGTCATCAGATCAAATCTAAATTTTAACACAATATACATTGGAATGTTGTATAACTGGTTTATTAATTTCACAATTTTGTGTGTCCACGAAACAAAGTTATTATCATTGTTGTAAGGTAACTTTTTCTCGGCTCGGGGCGGTTGGAAAATGTGTTTCTTGGTTGCGTTGTAATCGTTATACATCAAAAAGTTATGTTGTATGACTGTGAAATACGTAAATAAATTCACTTATTTTATATCGGTTTGTATTTGTACGAGGAAATAACACATGGTTCTCCAGCTAGTCGCTCCGGGAAAAGCTGTACAGCGTTGCTGAGATGGAGCCCATCACTTTCAAGCGAGACGCGCCATGATGCCTGTGGGCTCACAACCTTGGCAGTACATTGGTCAGTGTGCAATATCACTGGCCCCCTATCTACAGTTTTTCAACTGTGAAAAGCATGGAGGAAACGTCTGCTGAAGACACTACCCCAGTTGGTAACCAATCCACCGTCGTCTTGCACGACGCATGCAGGCCTTCGGACTCTGGGGAGCCTGCAACGACATGCTTGGAGGTATCGGAGACTCCTACAAACAAGATCAGACAAAAAACGTCGCAACTTCTTCGCAACATTCAACGTGAACTCCCTTATGGAGGTCGGTAAATTGAAACAACTGATTGACACCCTACAACATCATCAAATCCTGATCGCAGCAATTCAGGAAACAAGGTTTGTTGATGCAGAAGCTTTTGACTCCCAGGGGTATAGAATCTTCAAAGGTAAAGTCGGAAAACGTGTAGTAAAATCCATCCCCCACCTTGGTACAGGATTTGTGGTCATAAGAAGATTTTAGAGTCCATCACCAACTTCACGTCCCCCAACAGTCGAGTCTCGATCCTTTCGTTTCGAAGCACAAATAAAATCTACACCATGGTGAACGTCCATGCCCCAATTAATCAAGCTAACAGAATTGATCCACAAGGGACGGAAATCTTCTGGGAAGAGCTTGACGATATTCTATCCAAGATTCCCAAGGAACACATCATCGTCCTTCTTGGGAACTTCAATGCTCAGCTCGGTAAGGAAAAGAAATTCAAGAATATTATCGGAGAATACCCAGCCCACAGAAGAACAAACCGCAATGGAGAAAGGTTAGTGGAGTTGTGCAAGGCGTTCAACCTAGTAATGAAGTCAACCGCTTTCAAAGGACTTCCTGCAAAACAGAAAACATGGACATCCCCAAATCCCCATCTCGGCGAATTCCAAATTGACCACATTGCTTTTTCTCGTAAATCTCGTAGAGAAATCCAGAATGTAAAAGTATTAAGAAGCGCGAATCTTGACTCTAATCACTATCTTTCAAAGATAAAATTAAAACTTCTTCCAAGATCCACCAAGAGATTTCAGGGAGGGGGGCGTGGTGGCGCAGCGGTCAAGCTGTATGCCGCTCACCAAGGCGGACCGGGTTCGATTCCCGGTCAATGCATGTGAGATTTTCGAAGTGAAATGCCTCCTGTGGTTCGGATTCCACGTAAAACGAAGGTCCCGTGGCTTATGATCGCTAGATTAACGGTCACGTTAAACTACAAGCTTCCTTCCTTTTTTTAGATTTCAGGGAAGAAAGATCAACAGGTTTGATGTGGAAAAATTGAAAACACAAAGCGAATTCAGTCAGAAACTTGAAACACTTGAGCCACAGAATTGGGAACAACTCAAAGAAGCAATTCTTGAAACGGCACAGGAAACCATCCCACTGACAAAGTCGAGGCAGCATCCTTGGTGGACTAATGAATGTGACGATGCCATTCACCAAAGGCGGCTTGCCTGGTTGCGATGGAACAAACAGAAGAATGAAGAAAACAGAGAGATTCCTGGTCGTGAGAAAGAAGGCTGATAAAACCATACGCGGGATAAAACGAGCATTCCACAAAAATCAGTTGGCACAGATAGATCAAGATTTCAAAAAGAACAACACCCGTGATTTCTATAAAACCTTCAAGCAAAATCTCAGTAAATACACACCACCCAGTCTTCAGTTTAGAAATCCCGATGGGAAAGTTGCTTACAATGACAAAGACAACTGCCAGATCCTGGCGAAATACTTTGAGTCCCTTCTCAATTGTGAGGCTCCTACATCGAAATTTTCCTTTCACAATAATGTGCCCGTCAATCCAGACTCAAGTCCACCAACTAGGTAAGAAATCAAGCAGATCATTCACTCACTTAAGAACAATAAAGCACCAGGTGAGGATTCAATAGTTGCCGAACTCTGGAAATACGCTGGTGAAAAACCAGTCGACAAGCTAACGGATATCATCCGGGAGATCTGGGAAACAGAGAAACTGCCCAGTGATTGGACATCGGCCCTGATTCACCCCTGCACAAGAAAGGTGATAAAGCGGACGTAAACAACTATCGTGGCATATCACTCCTCTCGATAACATACAAGATTCTCGCGAAAGCGCTTCAAACGAGAGCGGAAGCACAGCTCGATCAACAACTGGGCGAATACCAAGGTGAATTTCGAAAGGGGCGCTCTTGTGTTGAGCAAATCATGAATCTAAAATCAATTCTATCGTACATGAATCTGAGAAGTAAGAAATTTGTTGTGACTTTTATTGATTTCAAGAAGGCTTACGATTCGCTGGATCGAAGTACCCTGATCCAGGTTTTAAGAGAATTTGCTTTAGATAATAAGACAAGAGCAATCATTGGATACAGCTTCCAAAGTGAAATTCAGGGGAGAGTTTTCTGAATCCTTCGCAATACGGACAAGGGTGAGACAGGGAGATGGGCTCTCGCCTCTGTTATTCAACTGTGTTCTTGAGAAAGTTATTCGAGAATGGCGTAAAGAATTGTGTAAGGATGGTACGGTATAGAGAATGGGGTCAGACTAGGTTGTAAGAACAAAAACCTGACAATCGACTGTTTAGCTTTCGCAGATGATGTTGCAATTTTCTCTAATTCTCTTGATACGGCCACACAACAAATCAATCAATTACAGGTGCAAGCAGCAAAGGCAGGTCTTCAGATTTCGTTTGAGAAAACGCAGTTTATAACGAACATCAAGTCAGAACCCAGAGAACTTACGGTGAATGGAGGACAAATAACACAGGTAGAGAAATTCAAATACCTGGGTGAATGGATTGAGCCCAACATTCGTGAAAAGGAAGCCTTCGTGGCACGGATTAACAAAATGGAAATGGCTTACCATTTAACCAAAGACATTTACAAAACACGATCAATGTCCTTCAAGGCCAAACTGAGACACTTCGTTACCGTTATTCGCCCGGAGGCGTTATATGCATCAGAATAACTGGCGATGAATAAGAAAGGCCTGGCAGAACAACTCGAAGCCAAAGAGAGGAAGATTCTTAGAAAGATCTTGGGCCCGGTCAAGGAACGAGGAGAGTATAGAAGACGACACAACGATGAACTCTATCTACATGTGGAGAAAATAACGGACACCATTCGCAAAAGAAGACTCTCCTTTTATGGCCATTTAACACGAATGAACTCCGGAAGATTGTCGAATTGAATCTGTGCCTACTTTGTGGGAAAGAAAACCAAAGGGATCTGGTTTACAGAGGTGGAAAAGGACCTACAAGAACTGGGGATATAACATGAGGACATCATGGAACGTGACTGAAGAAGAAACTTGGGGAGATACAGAGTTTTTCAGCCAAAACCTATATTGAAAACCGGCAAGAAGTGGACCGAAGAACGAAGGGAAGCTCACCGAAGAAGAATGCGCGAATACTGGGCCAATATGAAAGAACGAGGGAAAAGACAGTTGAAATAACGTGTCCATAGACGACCGAAACGATAAAATAATAATAATAATAATAATAATAATAATAATAATAATAATTATTATTATTATTATTATTATTATGTGTATTATTAACCGAAATCGTGTAGGCAGTGATACATCTGTATATGGTAAGCTTGGTATTCTTTGCGTTTGTGGCGAAAGGCTAAACTAGTGTTGCTAGTTTAGGAAGCAAAATGGCTAGCGCGGGATGGAGCGCTTAAGTGTTTGTAACTTGATCTAGTGGGATAGGAGTGGTAACTCTTAAAAATTCCAGAGAGAAAGAGAGACAATAGGAGTTGAACAGAGGTAAAACAAGTAGTTCCGTGAAGAACTATACAGCCTATTTTCATATATCCTACTTATGTTAATTGCCACTATCAACATACAAAATTTCAGCTTGATGGCTGTAATAGATTCGTAGATATTGAGAACCGACTAAATATTTCGGATGGTCGCCATGTTGGATTTTATATATGTAGGTCCTAGAGTTATGTACTGTTACATGAAGATTATTGTGTACGTGTAGCATTTAAACTTCAATCGCATGATTAGGATACAAGAAGTAACAAAGAGATTTTAAAATTTCGCACAGCTGCCATCTTGTGGTTTTGGGAACAATTGAAATAAATTAGATGCCAGTGGATCAACATTCGTATAAGGATATACTACACCAAGTTTCACTGCACTCGGATGGTTAAATTGCGAGAAATGTCCATGTGAATATTTATACTTCGCGTCACCGCCATGTTGGATTTGTGATCAACAGGTTATTTAAAGTCCTATAGATGAACTTAAGTTCATAGCCCCTATGAACATAAAAAAAATCAGTTTGATTGCTATAATAGATTCGTAGATATTCAGAGCCGTCTAAATATTTCGGATGGTCACCATGTTGGATTGCTAAATGTATAGGCCATAGAGTCATGTACCATTAATGGAAAATTATTGCGTAGGTTCATTAATCAAACTTTAACTTCGATCACATGATTAGGACACAAGAAGTAACAAAGAGATTTTAAAATTTCGCACAGCTGCCATCTTGTGGTTTTGGGAACAATTGAAATAAATTAGATGCCAGTGGATCAACATTCGTATAAGGATATACTGCACCAAGTTTCACTGCACTCGGATGGTTAAATTGCGAGAAACGTCCATGTGAATATTTATACTTCGCGTCGCCGCCATGTTGGATTTGTGATCAACAGGTTATTTAAAGTCCTATAGATGAACTCAAGTTCATAGCCCCTATGAACATAAAAAAAACAGTTTGATTGCTATAATAGATTCGTAGATATTCAGAGCCGTCTAAATATTTCGGATGGTCACCATGTTGGATTGCTAAATGTATAGGCCATAGAGTCATGTACCATTAAAGGAAAATTATTGCGTAGGTTCATTAATCAAACTTCAACTTCGATCACATGATTACGACACAAGAAATAACAACTTAATTTTAAAATTCGCACAGCCGCCATCTTGAGGTTATGAAAACAATTGAACTAAATTAGATACCAGTGCATTACAATGTGTATAAACATTTACTGTACCAGATTTCATTGCGTTTGGAACATTAATTCACGAGAAAGGTCTATTTAAAATTTTCAAATTCATTTGGCCGCCATGTTCGTTTTATAGTTAACCGGACTTTGAAAGTCTTATAGATGAACTTCCAGTAGTGCCCTTTATCTCCGTACGAAATGTCAGGGTATACCACTAATAGTTTCAGAGATACAGAATGCCGGTGAAATATTTCGCACATCCGCCATCTTATCGTTATGTAAAAAATTGAACGATGTTAGATGTCGGTGCATTACAATGTGTGTAAACATATACTGTACCAAGTTTTTTTTGCGTTTGGTTGGTTAAATCGCGAGAAACGTCTATTTAAAAGTCGCAAATTCGCGTGGCCGCCATGTTGGTTTTGTAGTTACCAGTTTTTCAAACGTTACATAGGTGAATTTCTAGTAGTTCTCTTTATCACACTAAAAAATTCCAGGGTGATATCGGGAATAGTTTCGGAGATATTGAATGCTGGTTAAATATTTCGCACAACCGCCATGTTGGATTGGTGGGACGTAACAAAATTTGAAGGGCACGGTCGGGGTCGCCTGGAATAGTGCTATGAACTTACCGAGTTTCATTGAAATCGCTCCAGCCGTTTAGATTTTATTAGGGGACACACACACACACACCTCACACACACACACACACACACACACACACACGCACACACACACGGACAAAAGGTGATCTCATAAGCCTATTTTTTCAAAATTGAAAATAGGCTAAAAAAAGAAGAGAGTTGTTAGAGGTTATTACGGATATAAAAAAGATATTGTATGAAACCTAATCGAGAAGGAAGATAAAATTTAAGTTATTCTGTCTTATTCAATACGTCGTATTGATTGTTTTACGTCAGCTTCTAATATAGCTCTTTTAAAAAAAGTAATACATAAATGAGAAAACGATTGGTGCTATAGAAGTTGGAAATTATAGGTTATTGTGACAGCATCATTGTTTCAACTTATATATTACATCCCTTTATTCTTCTAATTCGTAAGTACCGTAGCATTCCAATGAATTATGGTTATGTTGCAGCGTATATTAATCTGTCCTGTTTACTGTAGTGTCCTGGTTGGTGTTAAAAACACCCCATTCCTGCGATAAATGAGTTCATGTGTCTCTATTAAGTTAATATTCATTCGTAGTATTCTATCTATGAATTGGCGCCCTCCCGGAAATTTATATAACTTACGAAAAGAAACTATTACAAATGCATGATGGAGAAATTAACGTGTAATAATGCCTCGGATGAAATGCCGCTGCCTGGGGTTCGCCAGGGCACGTCTGGAGCCGGTGCTGGACGTGACAGTATGCGAGCTGCCGGTGGTAGAGGGCTGAACAGGCGGGCCCCTACCGGGCAAGATCCCGAAATCACTACAGCCGACAAGCGTTTGCAAGATGAGCCTGAGCAGCGAAGTGAATCATTATCTAGTACTTCACCTGCTGAAGGTGCTGCACAGGTACCTCAACCTGTGCTCACCCAGGCAGGACTGCCACGACAGCGTATCAAATGGACAAATGTCATGAATGAAACCATAATACGCACTTATTTTAGGGTTACTGACTTCGGGCAGAATTCAGTTAGTTATAGACAACGCTTACATTCTGAATTTCGGTTGCATTACCCTGAACTAACTGTGGCCGAACAGAGAGTATCTGATCAATACAGGGCTATTCTCCGGAATAATCTTATCCCTGAAGGCAGGATGAACACCATTAAATAAGAGGTTCAGCGTTAGAAGGAAGGTTTGGATGGAGATACTCAGAACAGTTTTCCTGAAGAACTGGAGTTGGCACAAGCTGATAGCCAGAACCTTCAAGAAGTAGATCCAGTTTCTATTCAGATTATCGATCATCGCCAAATTGTAAAGTTGAAGAATGAATTAATGATGACTACAGTCATAGAGTTTTATTGAACTGATACAAATTGCAGGCCAAAAATACCGAAAGTCAATGGTTCAAGAAAGCTGACAAAGATACTGAGTATCATGAATCGGTATGTTTTGCCGGATCATGTTGAAGCATCTGCAAATCTAAAATCCCTTCATACTATTATTTACTGTGGTGCAGTAACTGTTGTGAGAGCTATGGGTATTGGAAAACATGAACGCAAAAAGCAATTGGCATCGATGCCAAACTGGGAAAGAAGACTTGTTGGAAGGTTTGAACAGCTCAGGGCAGATATTGCAAGAATGACACAATATGTTCGTGGTACAAGATCAAGAAAAGTACTGAGGAAAGCTGAGCATATAATGAGACAAAACACAGACCACACACAGCGAGATGTACCGAATTCAACACCTGAAGAGTGCTTAGATACCCTGAAACAAAGGTTGTCTGTTCTAGCCGCCGACTTGCAAAGTATAGGGAGAGTATGAAGAGGAAGAAAGATAACTTCCTATTAGCCAACTCAGAGAGAAGATTCTATCAAACTCTGGGTAAGATAAAGGTTTCTGCGGACAAAAACTATCCGACTAAAGAAGAAATTCTAGAATTTTGGGTCAAACAACTGTCTACACCATCTCATCAAGACACTCAATCAAGTTGGGTAAGCCAAGAACAGCAAGCTTCCCAAAGATTTGAGCAAATGCAGCACGAGAAATTCACCACAAATGATATTAAGGGAGTTATCAACAACTTAGCGAATTGGAAAGCCCCTGGCCCTGACTAGATTCAGAATTTTTGGTATAAGAAGTTCTGGAGCATCCATGATCGACTAGGTGAGTTCATTAATGACGCCATCCTCCATCCTGAATCTTCACGTGGCATCACATATTTGCTTCCAAAAGATCTTCAGAATACATGGGATCCTACAAATTATCGTCCCATCACATGTCTGCCCACGTTGTATAAAATCATTACATCATGCCTTGCTAATAGGATATAAGCACACTGTGAAAGAAACAACATAATTGCCGTGCAACATAAAGGTTGTAAAAAGGGTTCAAAAGGGTGCAAATAACAACTAATAAATGACTCAGTTGTGTGTGGCCAGGCACACTTAAATCACCGAAACCTTCATATGGCGTACATCGATTATAAGAAGGCCTTTGATTCTGTACCCCACGACTGGCTAGTAGCAGTGCTGCGATTGTATAGGATCAATGAGGTATTTGTCAGTTTCTTGGAAAGGGTTATGTCAGCATGGCAAATTACACTGACCGGCAAAAAAAGCGCAACAGTAATTTAAAAAGTATAAAATTAGCCATGAAAAAGATGTAATCACATTTTAAAAGCTTTTCACGCATTAGGACACACATCTGAAACATCCGTGAATAGAAATTGACATTTCTTAGGGTGGTTTATTACCACCAATTACCCCCAATCTTCGATGAGCCTAACAAGCTGTCATGGACGCTAAGGGTGGCAACACTCGTTTTTAGTGACCAGTGTTCCCGTGCAGTGCAGTGCAAACATTAACACTGTTTTGTTTGGCAAAAAAAAAAAAAAAAAAAAACAGTCCAAAAGAACATTAGTAAAAAATAGAAAATTGTTAGATTTGTGAAATGTAACGAAATTTGTGAGTTAAAGCGTGTTGTAAAACATGTTTCAGTATTTTCTGTAGCCAACCATCTAACATTTACATGAATAATGCAAACATTGGAAAATCGATACATTTTAGTGGAATAAATTAAGAAATTACATAACAAATTGAAGTGTTCCACTTTTTTTGCCGGTCAGTGTAGACTGTGTCTCAGTACACCACGCGGAGACATACGAACAGATGAGATATCGATTCGGAGAGGCATCTTTCAAGGAGACTCCCTTAGCCCCTTATGGTTTGCCCTGGCAATGAATCCTTTATCTACCCAGCTTAACTCTACTCACTACGGCTTTTTTTTTATCAAGATTGGAAAGAGAGTTGGTACTCGGCTAAATCATCTGCTATACATGGATGACCTTGAACTCTATGCCGAAACAGAGTCGCATCTAGAAAACTTGCTGAGAATAGTTGAAGCATTCTCACGTGACATACAAATGGATTTTGGTTTGGATGAGTGCCAGACACTAAAGGTGGTGAGAGGAAAAGTATAGAAGTCTGGGTATGAGCTGGAAGATGGACAGCATATTAAGGCTATGTTGGCGGAAGACACCTACACATACTTAGGAGTAAACCAAGCTAAGCATATTGACCATGTGTCAATAAAGAAAGATCTGTCCTGTGAATTTGTCGAAAGATTAAAACAAATCATAAAAACGCACTTGAACAGCAAAAACCTAGTGAAAGCTGTTAACACGTATGCTGTACCTGTGCTGAGCTATTCCTTTAGCATAATCAAATGTTGTAAAACGGACATCGAAGGTCTTGAGCGAAAAATGAGAACGATGCCCACAAAAGGAAGGAAACACCACCCACGATCTTCAATAGAACGATTGACTCTACCCAGAAGCCTAGGTGGACGTGGGTTCGTTGACATTGATAACCAGATGAAACGACAGATAGACAGCTTCTATGCAGAAGCGAGGTCATCTGTACTTCAAAGATCTACCAGTGAGGCGGACAGATCAACGCCACTGGTCTTGTGTCAACAAGAGATTCAACACCACCTACATACTGACCTTCAGAAGATGGAAGCTTGGAAAGCAAAACCTTTGCACGGAAGACATCCAAATGAGGAGAGTCAAGCAAATGTTGATATAACTGCGTCAAA
The DNA here is from genome assembly GCA_946902985.2 of Meconema thalassinum. Lineage (NCBI taxonomy): Eukaryota > Metazoa > Arthropoda > Insecta > Orthoptera > Tettigoniidae > Meconema > Meconema thalassinum. Next base: position 168,718,954 of record OX336391.1, read on the forward strand.
CTACTGGCTCACTTCAGGACAGATCTTTCCAGAAACTGAAGGTTTTATGCTTGCAATTCAAGACCAAGTCATCCCTACAAGGAACTACCTCAAGTTCATTGTAAAAGATCCCGCTGTACCAGATGATAAGTGCCGCTACGGCTGTCAACAGTCAGAAACTATACAGCACATCTGCATGTAGATATTTCCTGGTGACGGAGCACAAATAAAGGCATGATGCAGTTGCTAAAAAAATGCATCAGGATTTGGCTGATAAGTTTCAGCTTCTAAAAGGAAAGAAATTTCCGTACCACCAATATCAGCCAGAGTGTGTTCTTGAGAACAATGAATACAAGCTGTATTGGGACCGAACTATTTTGACTGATCAATCGGTATCACACAACGGGCCGGGTCTGGTGGTTGTCAACAAGAAAACCAAGCAAACTACCTTGATTGATGTTGCGATTTCTAACAACAAGAATCTCCAGTCAAAACACATAGAAAAGATCAGCAAATACAGCGAATTGGTCGACCCTATCAAAAGACAATGGCATGACAGCGGGTAAAGACCATACCTATCATTGTCTCAATTACGGGTGTGATCCCAAGTACTTTGCTCCAAGGCCTTAAAGAACTGGATATGGATACTCGGCTGTACAAACTAATGCAGAAGGCAGTAGTTCTATCAACAACCAGAATCGTTCGGAAGTTCATGGGTAGCGAAATTCCAGCTTAGAAGTTGCTGTTTCAGTAACTATACTTTGGTTCTCTGAAGCCCGTATAGTTACGTTGTAATGTCCCAGAAATGTCTTATATGTACTGTATAAAATAATAATAATAATAATAATAATAATAATAATAATGCATGTATGTCTACCCCTTATTATTCCCGTTTTTTCCAACGGGGTCGGGGATGAGATGCGATGGAAGGCTTTGTGGCGATGGTTTTTACGGCCGGATGCCCTTCCTGACGCCAACCTCATGAGAGGAGTTAATGAGAGATGAAATGAATGATGGTGAATGAAACTGGGCAAGGATGTGGAAGGAAGCGGCCGTGGCCGGTCAGAAGGTACCGTCCCAGCATTTGCCTGGTGTTGAAAATGGGAAACCACGGAAAACCATTTCAAGGACGGCCGACGGTGGGGCTCGAACCCACGCGTCTACCGATTCAGCAGAGAGCTTTGCCCCATGACCTAATGCTGAGCTTTAGCCAGCGTAGCCACTACTGTCGGTAATAATAATAATAATAATAATAATAATAATCAAATGGACGCAGACTGATTTGGAGAACATCCTAATTAGGACACGTACCATCTTAACAAAACCCAGATGTCTCCTCCACCCTAAGTCAGCTGTTGAGCGATTGACAATCCCGCGCCAAAGAGGTGGCCGAAGGCTCACGGATATCATCCAATTGCATGCAAGGCAAGTGAGGAACCTTCAGAGACAGACTCTCCTATACATCAAGCCGCTGTGAAGGCATATGATAAGTGCACACCGCTGGATTTTCTTCACATAAGGGATATACAGTTAGCCACTGATGAGGAATGTTCGCTGGATTTTCTTCATGTAAGGGATATACAGTTAGCCACTGATGAGGAATGTTCAGCCATCAAGCTTCAGCAGTGGACGCAGAAAGCTCTGCACGGTCGTCATCCGTATGATCTCAACCAGAAACATGCAAGATCTTGCGCAAATATTTTGCGAAATGTGTTACTTTCATCCTAAAATGCGAAATTCTAACGAAATGCTCGTAATACATTTTGTTTTTGTTTTAAATTTTTACTTTAAAATTAATTGAAATAGTTCCAATATCTGTCGTTTGATGGAAAATAAGAAATCTTAAATATAAATGTTTTATAAGATAAGACAGCGAAAGTAGTTTTCTGCCTTCTCAGATTCTGTGTCTTGAAATTATAGAAACAATGCTTTGCATAAACTTTGGGGACATATTTGTAACATAACTGATTATTTTATTTTATATAATTTAGACCGAACAGGTTTTACAAATAATGTTGAATCTCACCTATTTTAGAATTTTAAGTTTTACTTTTTGAACTATTTCTCTCGACAACACTTGGGTTGGTTGGTTAGTTGGTTCCTTAGTTCACGGGCTGCGACAACGCGGTCATGTAGCCCCGCGTACTTTGGGTGTGTGTAGAATCTGTATGATAACCGGTGTTAATTGTGATGGCTGTATTAGTGTGTTATCTGTAATTCAGGTAAGGACTGCAGACGATCAATTGCAAGTAGTTCCTACTTTTGCTGCAAAATGTTGCCGTCAATGACAAATAGCTATGAACTTGGCTACTAGATGCCACCACAACCAGCGCCTGGCGACGCACGTTGGAACTGATAGAGCGTTAATCAAATCTAACCTACAAATTTAGCTTCAAACAATTATAGTTAGTGGAATGTTCTTTTACATGCCATCAATTTATGACATGGGCAAATCGGCGTTATTTCCCCTCCGAAGAAAGGCATACTGAGGGATTTTTAACGCTCTTAAAATATCCGACGACTTCGACCAGGTTTGAACCCGCGATCTTGGGCATAGAAGCTCAGCATGCTACCAACTACGCCACCGAAGCCACTCAAACAACACTTAGAAAATTATTGTTTTACCTCTATCATATTACCGGTATTTCACGAACTTGCAACTTCATACTTGTTTCTATATATAAATATTCATTATACTCTATGTCGCCTCCGTAGCGTAGCGGTCAGCATGGTCAGCTGCCGCCCCGGAGGTCCTGGGTTTGATTCCCGGCTCTGCCACGAAATTTGAAAAGTGTTACGAGGACTGGAACGGGGTCTACTCAGCCTCGGGTGGCCCAAATGAGTAGAGGGGGTTCGATTCCCCCTCAGCCATCCTCGAAGTGGTTTTCCGTGGTTTCCCACTTCGTCTTCGGGCAAATGCCGGGATGGTACTGAACCCTTCAGAATAGCAGTGTTTTATGCAAGAATCTTAGATCAAGGGGTCGCGTTCAGTTCATAGTGTGGTGTTTACGTCCGCCAAACAACGTGCTTTTCTGAGGCAAGGGTTATAGGATAAAAACTATAACTAAGAAAATAAGGAGACAAAACGTAAGATAATAACAAGATTTAATAACTAATTTGTGCATAAAAGAATAAAACAAACAATAATAAACAAAATTCTCCCTGAATTTTCCCCTGACATGAATATTTATCACTTTGAGGAGTCAGACAGATCTCCCCTTTTCTAATAAAATGTGGATCCAAGTTCCACTATCTTGCATATGAATTTATGTTCGCGTGGTGACTATCTACGAGAAATGAGTACTTGGATGATCGTTCGTTCACAACGGGTTAACAGCCACGGTGCTCACGAACAATCATCTCGTAAATCAACGTTTATGGATATGGGCATAAGATTAATAAAACTCCTTAAATCTAATTCTGACACACATATTACAACGCTACTATTTACAGGCATCTCTCTGAGACCCTTATTAGTGTGGTGATACACTTAACCAAATGAGCTGCCACCTGGGCCAGATGCTCAACAACAAGGAAAAACAGCGCCGCACGTGACTCACGGGTCACTGACATGGAAAATAAACATAGAATAAACCAACAACAACAAACAACCTGAGTGGTTAAGATTACTTTATATTAACAAAATTGCATGTTAAAGAAACGCTTCGAAGGTTATCGTGTTTCGTAGGCAACTCCCATTTATTTAAACAATTTTACCATTGATCAGTTTCTCACATTTATATTTATTTTCAAGTAATTGGGAGCCAGACGTGCACTCCACTAATGAGCTTGCTTGCGAAACTCAGCCAGCCCTTGTGACCACAACTCACCCTTTCCACATTACCAGTCATGTCCCCCTTCCAGTGTATATAAATAGCCGACCAGCTGGACTGTTATCTCAAGGAATCAACAGCAACTAACATCTCCTCCAACTCAACATATGGTCAGACAATAATCACATATCCATAATTGTCCTCGCAAGGATACAATATGAATCTGGTACCAAGCTGACAGAAATCAGTCTCTGCTGAAGTTCCCGCTTGTAATACCACAACAATATACTCACAATACACACATCTGGGACTGACATAACGCCTTTCACACGGGTCTGCTGAATTAGAGCTCGCAAACATTTAACACAATATTTAAAACTTACGATAGAGCAGAATACTCTTCGTCACAAATTACATTGCTCCAAAAGGCAATAATCACACTGAATCTGATCAATAATAAATCTCAACAAAATTTAATTACCCTCCAATTTACTATATAATTATATTAATTCAGTCCTACTTCTGAAACACGACATATCTCCGAGAGACGTTTTTAACCGCACTTCGTAACCTAGGCGAACACGGCCGTTCACATAGCTACGTTAGTTAACACAACACAAAGAAAAGAACCTTCCATCAACTACAATTGTGCGAGCTGCTTCCAAACAAAAGTGTGTCAGTACAAAACTAAATATACTACATTAATCACACAAGCAAAGTATTTACAAAAAATATGTCCCATAAACCATAAGTTAATTTAATAAATAATAAAATATTATTGTACTCATCTCTTTTTGTAGTCACCCGTCAAAGAACATCAGACGCCATTCCCCAACTGGATGGTTCTTTATCTCATAGCAGCCATCTGGACGGACTGTTGAGAATTCCAAACTTCCTCTGCATTCATCGATGTCATCCTTGCGCTGATACAAAAATTAGGTTATTATACACTTTATGTCTGACTACTAAATTCGCTTGTTCAGGTACTAAATTCCCTGTCACTGTTCGTTGGCGAATTATCGACGATACTTTCCCTATAACTATAGTACAATGACTATCTATCACTGAGTTTAACACTTTACAATGAATATCTTGTGTCCTCGACACATAAAATACAAGTCTATCTCTTCAGACGAACAGAATCAATGTCTTGTGTCCTCGACACATGGAATAATAATTTCTACGTCCATAGACGCACCAAATAGAAGTCTCGTGTCCTCGACACAGAATAAAAGTCTATGTCTTGGCTCTTCGACACACTTATAAATGAACTGGCCCTTGGGTCTAGATGGAGGGGGATTTTATGTAAAAATTTCTCGAAATAATTGTGATACATGAATGAAATAAATATCACTGAACTCGTAATATTGCACAGGTCAAGAATATGCCCATTAATCCTAGAATCGATCGTAGAGATTTTGTCTAGGCGATTTCCCGCGTGAATGCTAGCCACCGCGTACCCCAGCCGGAGTTGGCGCGCAAGTAGGCATTCTCTTCTCATTGGTTCTCCATTTCTAATAATTTGGCGGTTTCTAGTAGATCTTGGCGTCTTGGGAGTGTCTATTTTCTTCATCAGCCATTCACGTTACTGCATCATATTTCTTCTAGGCGCGAATATCACAATGAACATACCAGAACCATGTCTCACCGCGCGTCGCTTCTAAAATTGAGGTAGCCACATCCTTGTGATACATAGCTATGCTATTTCTTTTCATAGCTCAAGTACTTAGCCTTTTGTTAAACCGTCGCAGGTATGTCCCTACTGTTTCCAACAACTGCTTGACATTTCCTCATCACTGTCTGGCTACTTTCATGATGCTGGTTGAAATATTTATTAATTGAAGAAATAAAAAGTAGAATCATTTAACCAACATAGGGTAAAGGGTTCACAACTCTCCCACTCACAAAATTTCGAACTTAGGAATAAAGTCGACAATTTTACAATACTTCCGTAGGCCAATTTGTTATAATTTCCAGAATCACCCCTTTTTCTTACTTGGTCTAGGCGCTCCTGTCTTCAATGGCATTTACTCGTTTTCATTTCCTGCTTGTATTTCCCCCTTCCACTCTTGAGTGACGCTCTGATGCCTGCGGCAACACCTTACTCGCCTCGTTAATGTTTGTCAACAACAAGTCTACTTCCTCCTTCATCACGTGCCGTACTCAACTGCTCCCCGTTGACTTTGTTGATAGTAGGACGTCCGTATATTCAAACAGCGTCATATTTTCGGCGCTACCATGGTTCACTTCGACGATATTTTTTAGGTTGGCAGCGTTGTAAACTGACATTGTTCCTGTGCTCAATTCTTTCACTCTGTAAGCATTATTTCCAAGGTTTCTTACGATAGAATAGGGTCCTATGAATTTCTCGCAGAATTTACTCAAGATTTTCTTTTCTGGGTCCGATGTAGCAGGTCGTTTTACCAAAACGAGCTGGTTGACTTCAAGATCACCGTGGAACCTCTTATTTCTTACTCGCCGTAATCTGCGGTCTGCTTGTTTTCTCATGTATTCTCTCGTTCTTTCAATTCGCAGGTCTGGTGCTATCATGGGATCTTGTGGACAGTTAATGATGCTTTTCCACGTTCTTACTGGATACTCGTTCTTGTGTAGGACCATAGGGATTTGTCCTGTTGACTCGTGCCTGGTAGAATTCATGCATGTCTCTACATCCTTAATTTTATCGACCCATTTGTGGTGTTCGTTCGGAATGAAGATCCTCAAGTATGCAGTTACAGATTTAATTACTCTCTCGCTTGGATTAGCTTGGGCATGTCGGATACTGCTTAAAACATGTTTTATACCCATGTCTTCCATTCCTTTCTTGAATTCGGCGCTTGTGAAATAACTGCCGGGATCTGATAATAAAAACTCTGGTTTTCCAAGGGTTGGAATAACTCTATTACGAATGTGACTGAGTACCTGCTTCGATGTTGTTTTCTGAATAGGGCATAGTACTACAAACTTAGAAAATACATCAATGCACACTAGCAAATGACGGCAACCTCTCCTTCCCTTCGGAATTGGACCAAGACAGTCCATCGCCAGTAGCTCACATGGTTTCTGAGGTAGCAATGGTCTAGGATATTGCCTCAGTAAATAATTATTTGGCTTTGTTCTCTGACACGGGTCACAAGTTGTAATGACGTCACATATAGTTGTTCTCATACGTGGCCATGTAAATGTCTCTCCTATTGTTGCTTCGCACTTGTCTAAGCCCACGTGACCGTAACTTTCGTGCGTATGCCATGTCAATCCTCGTTGTAACGATGCAGGTACTAATATGCGTAACTTGGTGTGGTCATTATCTACCCATTTGTGCAGCAAATTGTTGACATAAACATATCTTCCTTCTTTGGCTTTCGCTTCTCGAAATGCAGGTGTTCCTGTAGGTAGTTGCTTTTTGAAGTATTTAATTAATAGCATCATCCATGGTTCCGCTTCCTGTTCTCGCTGTATCTCACGTAACTCCTCCAAGAATTCCCGGTCCTTCGGTGTTAACTCCAAGTGTTGTACCATCGCTGTTTCTTCGTTATCAGGCTCTGGGTTCCTGCTGAGTGCATCCGGTATCACGTTCATCTTCCCTGGACAATGTTCAATTTCAATGCTGAACTGCTGAATGTATATAGACCAACGTGTCACACGTTCGCTTGCCATTGACGTCTTAAACAAGAATGTTAGTGCCTTGTGGTCAGTTCTGACAACAATAGGGTAACCATAGATTATTCGTTTCCATTGTTGGAGCGCATGAAGGATGGCCAACAATTCTAGCTCGGTTACAGTATAATTTCGCTCATGCTTACGCAATTTTCGGCTGACAAATGCCAAATATGTTTTGTGCTGCAGGTTAGCTGGATCCTCTTGGTAGGGCATAGCACCTATCCCAATTAGTGAAGCATCCGCTTGGATTATACGAGGGCGATTCAGAAACTAACCTCCGATTGGTCACAGGGCGGGTAGTGGGGGGAGTAGCGCGCCATCTGTGCATTCACGCGCTCAGCAGGTCAGTCGGCAGCAAGCCGTAGTCGAGTGAACATCATACCTGCGCTAGTTTAGTTTTTGTGGCAGTTTGAAATGTGTGCTGCAATAGAAAATCCCTCCAAATGTGAAGTGCGTGCTGTTACACGGTTTTTTACAGCCAAAGGATACTCTGCAGCAGCTATTCATCGTGAGCTTTGTGCCGTGTACGGACCAAAAGTTATGAGTGAAGGAGTTGTCCGTGAATGGGTACGTTTATTTAAAAGTGGACGAGAAAACGTTCATGATGAAGAGAGGAGTGGTAGGCCATCCTTGGTGACTGACGAACTCGTTCAGACAGTTGATGCAAAAGTTCGTGAATATCGACGTTTCACAATGGCGGAGTTGTCTACTAATTTTCCACAGATTTCTAAGACTCTTTTGTACGAGATAGTGACAGCAAGATTGGGTTACCGTAAGTTCTGTGCACGATGGGTGCCCAAAATTCTTACCGACCACCACAAAACTCAAAGAATGGCCTCTGCATTAGACTTTCTGTCACGTTATGCGGACGAAGGAGAACCATTGTTAAACAGAATCGTGACCGGTGACGAAACCTGGATTAAGTACTCGTACGTGAACCCTGAGACAAAAGAACAATCAAAGATGTGGGCACATTCAGATTCGCCTACCAAACCAAAAAAAGCCCGGCAAGATTTTTCTGCCAGAAAACTGATGGCAACGGTGTTTTGGGATGCCAAAGGGGTGTTGTTGGTTGAATTCATGGAACGTGGGACGACCATTAATCAAGACGTGTACTGTGAAACACTAAAAACATTACGACGGGCTATACAGAACAAACGCCGTGGTTTGCTGACTTCCGGTATCGTTTTTTTGCACGATAACGCCCGTCCGCACTCTGCTCGCAGAACAACAGCCCTTCTTGAGTCCTTCAAGTGGGACGTTTTCAACCATCCACCTTACAGCCCAGATCTGGCGCCAAGCGATTATCACCTCTTCATGCATATGAAGAAATGGCTCGGGTCCCAGCGGTTTGATGACGACGAAGAGCTCAAAGATGCGGTCACAGGCTGGCTCAAGGCACAAGCGGGTGATTTTTATGCAGAAGGAATTTCAAAGCTTGTGAAGAGATACGATAAGTGCCTCAATCGTTATGGAGACTATGTCGAAAAATAGTGCAAAGATGTAGTTGTAAGATGTATATATTAAAATATTTTTACTTAACTTGGTGTATTTTTTTCAATCAACCGGAGGTTAGTTTCTGAATTGCCCTCGTAAATTTGAGCTTGAAATCTGGATATCCTAATTTAATGCAGTTTTCTAATAGCTGTTTTGTTGCTTGGAATGCCTTCTCACATTCCGCGTTCCATGACCATTTGTTATTTTTCTTTAACATTTCCTGCATTGGAGCTACAGTCTCCGTATAACCTGGACAGTTTTCTTTAAAGAATCCCGTTACGCCTAAGAAAGCCCGAATGTGCTTGACTCTCGTTGGTGTAGGGAAATTCTTTATCGCTTCAATCTTAGCTGGGTTTGGCTTCACTCCCTCCTTGTCAATGACGTGACCCAAATATAAGATCTCGCTGTTGAAGAAATACGATTTCTTCAGGTTTACTTTGAAATTCGATGCATTCAAGTTGCCCAATACTTTATCTAAATTTTCCATGTGAGTTTCAATGTTGTCGGATGCCAACAGAATGTCGTCAATGTATCGCACCGTCATCTCCTTTACTTCCTCGGTTAGGTTCCGGTCCAGTGCTCGGATTAAAGCACAGCCCGCTGTTTTGACTCCAAAAGGCATTCTGACGAAACAATATGTCTGGTTATCGAATAAGAAGCCAGTTAGAAGCTGTGACTTCTCATCCAACTCAAGATGGTGGAACGAGCTCGTCAGGTCGACTGATGAATAAATGCTCTTGTTTTTAAAGCCTTTTAATACGTCTCTGATAATTGGCGCTCTGTCATACTCAGGAAAAATGAGTCTCATGTTGAGGTATCTGGCATCTAAACAAAGTCTAATAGATCCATTTGGTTTTGTGACTGCCAAAATCGCATTTAGATAAGGTGTAGGTGTCTTCCTTATCACTCCAGCTTCTAACATCTCATCTATAATGATTTTAACTTGACCACGATATTTTTCAGGAATTGGGTACAATCTGCTTTTGAAAGGTGACCAGTCCTCGACTTGCATAGAGTACTTGAAATTTAAAATTTTCCCAGGTACTGTATCAAATACTGTTTTGTGCTTCCTTAAAATCTCTTCCAACTGTTTTCTGTGTTCACCCCCAAGTTGAATGTCATTGAGCCGCTCCTGTAGTAACTCTTCAAATTGTGCGTCGCTGTCATCTCCTTCTGTTAATAAAGACCATATCTCCTGGGATTCTATCTCCTCATCTAGTTCCACAACAGCCCCTTCTACGATGTTATCTTCCGCCTTTCGTATCTCCTCTTCCGTCTCTTCTGATATTGCTTCCAATGCCCAAGAATTTACATCTCTTCCGGTAGTGATTTCATCCATATGCAATCCCACGTTTTTCAGCTGGTCATATTCTCTAAAACTGACTGTATTCTTGTGTAACTCTATCACTGCTTGATAGTCACAAATGAAATTTGCACCAAGAATTATATTGAAATTCATCTTTGCCATGATAATGAATGTTTGCCCAAAAGTGTGTTCCAATATGTTCAGCTCTAAGTATGCCTGACGTTTACAAGTGACGGTGCGTTCAGGAATAACACCCCTCACTTTGAGCTGTGGTACCGGAATTACAGGAATATTCTGAGTCCCTCCCAATTCTCGAACCAAGGCCTCCGATACTAGACTGATCTGTGACCCCGTATCCAATAAACATCTTATATTAATTCCACCAATCCTTGCGTAAATAATGGGTAATTGCCTAATTTCATCATTCCGTGGTTTTACCGTCTCCTCCAGGCAGTCTTCTGGTAAAGCAATCCATTCTTGTATGTTCGCTACTATCCATCCATCTTCAACATCCGACTGTTGTGTTTGGAGACTGTCTCCTTGATCCAAAATTAACATTTTTTTTAGCTCCATTTCGACTCCCATCATCCTTCTGTCGCTCATGTCCTTGATATTCCTCTTGTCTCAGTAGACTCCCAGCTTCCTCAGTATGTGTATCTGGGTTCTTTCTGTTCCCAATGGCCTTTTCCCATCTTCCTAGTTCTCCACGTTGATTAGCGTATAACTCCTCTAAGTAATTTTGTGATTGAGCGTGCCTATCATCCCAGTCATCTCGATAGTTACGTTGATCTCCTTGATTTTGATCTCTCCTTCCTTTCCATCGTTGATTGGCATTGTAATCACCGTATCTTCCATAAGGCCTGTCATTCCTTCGATTATCACGCCATTGTTGATATCCTCTCTGTTGATATCTATTGTTGCCCTGGTATCTATTGTTGTAGTGATTTTCGTTACGCTGATATGGTCTGTTTTCCCCTTCTTCCTGGTTTCGCCTAGGTGTGGAGGTGCTTGTATTAGTACCCTGTGTTTTAGTATTTCCTTGTTTTATTTTTACGACCTCTGTAGTGTTGACTAATTCCAGCCGTCTTCCTCCTCTAAAATGACTATGAGATGTGGTCTCATCTATTTGCCGTAATATCTGCTCTGCATGTAGGGCCGTACTGACGATTGCTGCGACTAGTACTTGCTGTACATTAACTGGCATTTGCCTTGCTATTGTCATCACCAAATCTGCTTCGTTTAATGGGTAATCTAGGTCGCGAAATTTTAGCATTTGCATGTTAAAGAAATCTGAGTATTTTGTCTGCTGGGTAGTTTGATATTTTCTAGAGTAAAGCTCCATTCTTAAACTCTGTTGTATGGCGGGAGACCAGTATTTGCGCAGAAACGCTAAATTAAAGTCTGACATGGTTCCAAATGTGTATTTGAAACTTAAAAACCAGGTGAGAACATTTCCTGATAAAAATCTCTCCATCATTCTCAATCTACGTGCTTCAGGTACCCCAGTGTCATTAAAGTGGTCTTCAATCTCTTTGATAAAGGCCTTAGGTGTTACTCCTGAATTTTCGGTGTATTTCTGCGGCTTGTAGTCATTTGAGCGAATTACTTGAATAAGTTGAGTGGGCTGATGACCGTCCTGTGGTGTTGAGCTCCTATCTACGTTCTTACGAAATCCTTCCGTGTTTGTTGTTAATGGGCTCTCTGCTTGAGTCTGACTTCCTGCTATGCTGGGTTGGGAACTATGTGAGTCATCCTGCTTGTCTTTCAATGCTCCCGTTTTAAATATAGATGATTGTTCTAATGAGCGGAGTTCGGCTTTTATGATCCTGTCTGTCTGCTCTTTAAGTCTATTTTTTACCTCTTGCTCCAAAGCTTGAATACGCGTGTGGTTTTCGCCTACTGTTTTAAGAATGGTGGATCTTTCCTCTTTAGAATCAATATTCATTTTCTTCCAATCTTTCCTGATCTGTTCTTTAATCGTGCTTATTTTTTCTTCAATTTGGCTCTTATTTTCTTCCTGATTATTTTCTATCTGGCTTAGCCTTTCGTCTAATGTACTCTTAAATTGTTCTTGTTCCGTTTCTAGGCTTTTCCACTGTTCCGCTGATTTTATCTCGAGCCGGTCCATATCTTTAATTATGCCTGATATGTTCTCATCTACTGCTGATATTTGTTGTTGGATGACCCTGACACTTTTCTCCATCTCCTTAAATCGACCTTCCAACTTATCCTGAGCTATTTTGACCTCGCTTGTATTCATTGTGCATGCTATTTCAATCTGCTCTAATTTAGCTAACACCGTTTCATCGAGAATGCTAAGTTTTTTTTAATCAAAAATACTCTCCATTTTTGCAATCTGCTCTAATTGTTTCTCATTATTTTTGCTTACATCAAGGGCCAGTAATATCATCTGTTGGTTTGTGTGCTCTTTCATTTCTGCGGTTAACGAAGCTAATTGGTTCGCGTTTTTATTATTTTGCGCCTCTAACTGTGAATTTATAGTGTCATTAATTTCACTCTTTAATAACCTAGCTTGTTCCGCCTGATATTCATTTTGCTCAATTCTGCTGTTATTTAACTGTGTCCGCAATGATTCACTTTGTTCTAACAGTTTAGTATTTAGCGCTTTACTTTGCTCTGACATTTTCGTATTTAGCGATTCACTTTGCTCCAACATACTAGTGTTTATTTGTTCAGATAATTTTGTATTCAACGCTTCACTTTGCTCTAACATACTAGTGTTTATTTGTTCAGATAATTTTGTATTCAACACTTTACTTTGCTCTAAGATTTTCGTATTTAGCGATTCATTTTGCTCTAACATACTAGTGTTTATAGATTGGCTCTGTTCTGATAGTTTATTGTGTAATTGTTCACTTTGTTCAGCTAGTTTAGTATCCAACAATTTCTGAGTTCTCCTCGCTGCACTTTCAATGATCTCCTGGATCTGCGCCACCGTTGCCATGTTTTACAATATATATGAGACATATGGGAAATGGCATACGCCAATGCCCTTTGACACGCACATAAATCCAATGCACATTTAATTTCTTTATCCTACTCAGTTCATTTATTTTTACCTTTAATCCCATTAGTTGATTGCATCTCTGAGTAGTTCTAGTTTTACTCAATTTAATTTTAAACCCAAGCACATATTTAGTCATTAAACAGTTATCCTGATCTGATATTAACACTGACTAATTAACAAAGTATTAATTGTCATTTTAGGCTACAGCCTCCTAATATTTCCATGAGTTTGACTTTCTAAACAAATCTAGTTTTAACTTTATCATTGGGCGCCCGGTATCACATCTTAATTTTACTTTAATTTAAAAGACAACAACGTGAACCGTATTTTACATTGCAAACTCCTGATTTTAATTTATTTTTCACACATTTGGCGGTATCCACTTCGCCTCAACTACTTTTAATACAATATCACTTCCCGGTGATTAAATACTGTCATATCTGCCTGCACTTGCGGCATGCCAGTTTTACTCAAATGCGCCACTATTGAAATGTGTAATCTCCCCGTTACACCACAGTGAATAGCCCCACGTTGGGCGCCAGTTTTCACCTATGAACCCTTCAGAATAGCAGTGTTTTATGCAAGAATCTTAGATCAAGGGGTCGCGTTCAGTTCATAGTGTGGTGTTTACGTCCGCCAAACAACGTGCTTTTCTGAGGCAAGGGTTATAGGATAAAAACTATAACTAAGAAAGTAAGGAGACAAAACGTAAGATAATAACAAGATTTAATAACTAATTTGTGCATAAAAGAATAAAACAAACAATAATAAACAAAATTCTCCCTGAATTTTCCCCTGACATGAATATTTATCACTTTGAGGAGTCAGACAGATCTCCCCTTTTCTAATAGAATGTGGATCCAAGTTCCACTATCTTGCATATGAATTTATGTTCGCGTGGTGACTATCTACGAGAAATGAGTACTTGGATGATCGTTCGTTCACAACGGGTTAACAGCCACGGTGCTCACGAACAATCATCTCGTAAATCAACGTTTATGGATATGGGCATAACATTAATAAAAATCCTTAAATCTAATTCTGACACACATATTACAACGCTACTATTTACAGGCATCTCTCTGAGACCCTTATTAGTGTGGTGACACACTTAACCAAATGAGCTGCCACCTGGGCCAGATGCTCAACAACAAGGAAAAACAGCGCCGCACGTGACTCACGGGTCACTGACATGGAAAATAAACATAGAATAAACCAACAACAACAAACAACCTGAGTGGTTAAGATTACTTTATATTAACAAAATTGCATGTTAAAGAAACGCTTCGAAGGTTATCGTGTTTCGTAGGCAACTCCCATTTATTTAAACAATTTTACCATTGATCAGTTTCTCACATTTATATTTATTTTCAAGTAATTGGGAGCCAGACGTGCACTCCACTAATGAGCTTGCTTGCGAAACTCAGCCAGCCCTTGTGACCACAACTCACCCTTTCCACATTACCAGTCATGTCCCCCTTCCAGTGTATATAAATAGCCGACCAGCTGGACTGTTATCTCAAGGAATCAACAGCAACTAACATCTCCTCCAACTCAACATATGGTCAGACAATAATCACATATCCATAATTGTCCTCGCAAGGATACAATATGAATCTGGTACCAAGCTGACAGAAATCAGTCTCTGCTGAAGTTCCCGCTTGTAATACCACAACAATATACTCACAATACACACATCTGGGACTGACATAACGCCTTTCACACGGGTCTGCTGAATTAGAGCTCGCAAACATTTAACACAATACTTAAAACTTACGATAGAGCAGAATACTCTTCGTCACAAATTACATTGCTCCAAAAGGCAATAATCACACTGAATCTGATCAATAATAAATCTCAACAAAATTTAATTACCCTCCAATCTACTATATAATTATATTAATTCAGTCCTACTTCTGAAACATGACATATCTCCGAGAGACGTTTTTAACCGCACTTCGTAACCTAGGCGAACACGGCCGTTCACATAGCTACGTTAGTTAACACAACACAAAGAAAAGAACCTTCCATCAACTACAATTGTGCGAGCTGCTTCCAAACAAAAGTGTGTCAGATCAAAACTAAATATACTACATTAATCACACAAGCAAAGTATTTACAAAAAATATGTCCCATAAACCATAAGTTAATTTAATAAATAATAAAATATTATTGTACTCGTCTCTTTTTGTAGTCACCCGTCAAAGAACATCAGACGCCATTCCCCAACTGGATGGTTCTTTATCTCATAGCAGCCATCTGGACGGACTGTTGAGAATTCCAAACTTCCTCTGCATTCATCGATGTCATCCTTGCGCTGACACAAAAATTAGGTTATTATACACTTTATGTCTGACTACTAAATTCGCTTGTTCAGGTACTAAATTCCCTGTCACTGTTCGTTGGCGAATTATCGACGATACTTTCCCTATAACTATAGTACAATGACTATCTATCACTGAGTTTAACACTTTACAATGAATATCTTGTGTCCTCGACACATAAAATACAAGTCTATCTCTTCAGACGAACAGAATCAATGTCTTGTGTCCTCGACACATGGAATAATAAGTTCTACGTCCATAGACGCACCAAACAGAAGTCTCGTGTCCTCGACACAGAATAAAAGTCTATGTCTTGGCTCTTCGACACACTTATAAATGAACTGGCCCTTGGGTCTAGATGGAGGGGGATTTTATGTAAAAATTTCTCGAAATAATTGTGATACATGAATGAAATAAATATCACTGAACTCGTAATATTGCACAGGTCAAGAATATGCCCATTAATCCTAGAATCGATCGTAGAGATTTTGTCTAGGCGATTTCCCGCGTGAATGCTAGCCACCGCGTACCCCAGCCGGAGTTGGCGCGCAAGTAGGCATTCTCTTCTCATTGGTTCTCCATTTCTAATAATTTGGCGGTTTCTAGTAGATCTTGGCGTCTTGGGAGTGTCTATTTTCTTCATCAGCCATTCACGTTACTGCATCATATTTCTTCTAGGCGCGAATATCACAATGAACATACCAGAACCATGTCTCACCGCGCGTCGCTTCTAAAATTGAGGTAGCCACATCCTTGTGATACATAGCTATGCTATTTCTTTTCATAGCTCAAGTACTTAGCCTTTTGTTAAACCGTCGCAGGTATGTCCCTACTGTTTCCAACAACTGCTTGACATTTCCTCATCACTGTCTGGCTACTTTCATGATGCTGGTTGAAATATTTATTAATTGAAGAAATAAAAAGTAGAATCATTTAACCAACATAGGGTAAAGGGTTCAGTACCTTCTTCAAGGCCACGGCCGCCTCCTTCCCTCTTACTTGCCTCTCCATCCTAACCATCCCTTACCTTCCCTCATGAGGCCCCTGTTCGCTTTGCAGGTGAGGCCGCCTGGGCGAGGTGCCAATCCCACCTCACCAGTTGTATCTCTTCCGATTCGATGTTCCCAGCTCTAGGACACTGCCCGTAGAGGCGGCAGTGGTGAGTTCCCTCGCTGAGTCCGTGGGTTCCACCAACCTGGAGGGTAAACGACTTAAAATAAAATAAAAACTCTATAGGTATATTGCTGACGAAGGTGATAATATGACCGAAACTGGTTTTTAAGAAGATTAATATAAATTTTATTTACTTGAGGTAGCCTATATTTCCGTTGTCTCTCTGTATTCTTTTACTTATATTTTATTCATTTCCCATGGGGATGCCACAAGACGAAACCGGTTGGGTTCAATTTTTAGCCTATTTTCAATTTTAAAAAAAATAGGCTTATGAGATCACCTTTTGTCCGTGTGTTTGTGTGCGTGTGTGTGTGTCCCCCCCCTCACTAATAAAATCTAAACGGCTGGAGCGATTTCAATGAAACTCGGTAAGTTCATAGCACTATTCCGGGCGACCCCGACCGTGCCCTTGAAATTTTGTTATGTCTCACCAATCCAACACGGCGGCTGTGCGAAATATTTCACCAGCATTCAATATCTCCGAAACGATTCCCGATATCACCCTGGAATTTTTTACGGTTATAAAGTGAACTACTAGAAGTTCACCTATGTGACTTTTGAAAATCTGGTAACTACAAAACCAACATGGCGGCCACGCGAATTTGCGACTTTTAAATGGACGTTTCTCGCGATTTAACCATCTAAACGCAATAAAACTTGGTACAGTATATGTTTATACACATTGTAATGCACCGACATCTAACTTCGTTCAATTGTTAACATAACCACAAGATGGCGGATGTGCGAAATATTTCAGCGGCATTTTATATCTCTGAAACTATTAGCGGTATCACCCTGAAATTTTGTACGGAGATAAAGGGCACTACTGAATGTTCGTCTATAAGACTTTCAAAAACCAGTTAAAACAAAACGAACATGGCGGCCAAGCGAATTTGAAAATTTTAAATAGACTTTTCTCGCGATTTAATGTTCCAAACGCCATGAAATCTGATACAGGAAATGTTTATACACATTGTAATGCACTGGTATCTAATTTAGTTCAATTGTTTACATAACCCCAAGATGGCGGCTCTGCGAATTTTAAAATTAAGTTTTTATTTCTTGTGTGGTAGTCATGCTATCGAAGTGAAAGTTTGAATAATGAACCTACGCAATAATTTTCCTTTAATGGTACATGACTCTAAGGCCTATACATTTAACAATCCAACATGGCGACCATCCGAAATATTTAGACGGCTGTGAATATCTACGAATCTATTATAGCAATCAAACTGATTTTTTAATGTTCATAGGGGCTATGAATTTATGTTCACCTATAGGACTTTAAAAAACCTGGTGATAACAAATCCAACATGGCGGCGACGCGAAAGATAAATATTCACATCGACGTTTCTCGCAATTTAACCATCCGAGTGCAGTGAAACTTGGTACAGTAAATCCTTATACGAATGTTAATCCACTGGCATCTAATTTATTTCAATTGTTTTCATAACCACAAGATGGCAGCTGAGCGAAATTTAAAAATCTCCTTGTTACTTCTTGTGTCCTAATCATGCGATTGAAATTTGAATCCTACAAGTACACAATAATCCTCATGTAACAGTATATAACTCAAGGACCTACATATATAAAATCCAACATGGCGACCACCCGAAATATTTCGTCGGTTCTCAATATCTACGAATCTATTACAGTAATCAAACTGAATTTGTGTATGTTGATAGAGGCAGTTAACATGAGGAGGATATATGAAAATAGGCTGTATAGTTCTTCACGGAACTACTTGTTAAATATAACGTAGAGGCACAACCAACATTTTATTTGTGCATAATAAAGCAATGTTTGGTCATTATTATGAAAAGTGTTATTTATCTTTATTCCAAAAATATATCATTCGCTGTAAGTTGCCAGTTTATTTGTGATCAGAGTGACGTGGATTGAGGAAAGTAGGTGGGAAAGTTCCCTTCTCGCAATAAACCAGTAACGTATCGGGGGATGCGAGATTTTGCACAATAACTCTTGTGTGAAGAATAAAAACAACGGAGGGGTGCAAAATACGAAATAAGATGTTCAAGGAAGTGTCGGTTATAAAGATCCTTCGTCCTTACCCTTATAGAGTTCACTGTGGTTAACTACCATCAGATATGGCTACGCTCGCTAAAGCGCAGCGTTAGGTGATGGGGCAAGCTATATGCTGAAACGGTAGACGCTTGAGTTCGAGCCCCATCGTCGGCCGTCATTGAAAAGATTTTCCGTGGTTTCCCATTTTCAAAACCAGGCCAATGCTAGGATGGTACTTTTTGAGAGGTCACGGCCGCTTTCTTCCACATCCTTGCCCTGTTTCATTCATCTTCATCCATTCCATCTCTCCTCCCGACGCGAAGGTCGCCTACGGACGTCGACTAGAAAGACCTGCACTCGGTCTCTCAGGAGGCCACACGACAAAAAATAACTTAACCACTGAAAGGTAAATTATTTATTCCATTCTTGACTGTCGCCACGGAGGCCCGGGTTCGATTTCCGGCTCTCGCAAGAAATTTAATTCTCGTCTGAGGGCTGAAACGGGGTACACTCAACCTCGTGAGGCACGACTGAGAGTAGGCGGGTACGATTCCTACCTCAGCCATACTAGAAGTGATTTTCCGTGGTTTCTCACGTCTACTCAAGGAAAATGCCGGGATTCAGACACATTCTGCACACACCCAAGTACATGGGGCTACATGACCAAGATGTCATGAGTTCATGCTACCAACTTTCAGGTTACATTGTTAGTGTAATTTCCGGAATTTGCAAACATGGAAACTTTGAAACAAAGGTGGCAACATCGAATACAACCCTCATTCAACGCAGTAGCAAGAGATTATCCTATAAATCATTATGTGTATAGTGTTGGGGGAGGGAATGGCAAGGTTATATTGTAAGTAACTAATTTAAGGTGACGCGGACTGAGGCGTCGGGACTGCTAACAAGGAAGTGTCGATCCTCCCTCTGAGTGGAGATTCTATGCCTCTAGTCACCTCAAGACCTAAGCGATCCCTTGGATGTTCTTGTCAGTGAGGAGGCTAACGCGCCAGTAAATAGTTCCCGCTTTTTCTGCTTGTTTTTGGCGTACAAGATTTTCCAGCTCATTTATTTATTTATTTATTTATCTATCCGAGTCCAAAACACATACAAATATACATATAAATTGCACTAAATTTCATTTCTCCAGTGTTCAACTGTTAGAATAGCACAGTCATTAGCTTTTATCAAATCCTGCATAGCACATGGTCTTGATAACATGCTGCAATTCAGAAGGTGATCAGGGTCTTGTCTTTCACCACATCTACAAAGTTCTTCAGTACTGTATCCCCACTTCATTAAATTGCTTTTGCACCGACTCACACCAGTTCTCAGCCCGTTTATCGTCTACCAAGATTCGTATTGTAAATGGTAGCCTGCTGCCGGCTTCTCCTTCATTTCCCAGGATCCTCCCGGTTCTGTTTTCCAAAGTTGAATTCGACGAGCTTCAGCTGAGGAAGGAATGGATATTGTTGTTTAGAGGAAGCTCTTTCTTGATTTTAGCCTAGGTGGATGGACATCAAGTCCATACATTCTTACATTGGATGTCTTGGATCTGTTTCTTGCTTTTTCTTCTCTACTTCTGCCGCTACTTGTCTTCTAACTTCTTACTTTCCATAAGCTGGCCAGATTACTTATCAGAATTTCCTCTGTAAAAATAATTCTCACGTTAATTGGGACCTTTACCAACTTTGCTTTTTATGTGATGAATTGTATGTGTGAATTTAGCTTTTAGTGGTATATGGAACGATAGGCTAATTTGATATTATATTACATTTCATTTAGTTTTGTACAAACCTTGTTTGAGCGGCGAAAGAGCACCCGAGTAATTCGATTTTATGGCGAATCAGGCTCAAAGATTGGCAACAGTGTTACAATTGCACAGCGTTCCTCAAGTAGACAGTGTGTTCAAACTGCAGCTGTAAAGCTTGAATCACCAAGAAAATACTTCAAAGATAATAAAAGTTGAGAGAAGTTCAGTCAAAGGTGCAAACAAATGATTTTGAATGTACTGTATATATAATAGTAGGTTGAGAGATGAAAATCTCGAGTTTACATGTCTGATAATAAGAAGGGACAGAGAAAGGGGATACGTGGAGGAATATTTTCCTCGGGACTTGACCTGACGTTTGGTATAGAACACTCCACCCAAGCAAAGTCTCATTTTAACAAAAATGCAGAATATTTTAAAGCTAGTTTATCCTCCCTCATGAATAAAATCCCTTTCGGAACGCCAGAAGGTGGAGGTAGATTTTACCGCGCAAAGGAATATGTTAAGAATTCACTAAATTTGCCAATTATTGTTGTATACGTACAAATTCATCTTATTTCATTCATTCATTCATTCATTCATTTACAATTAGGGGCGTGACCCCAGGTGTCCCTCATGTTTAGCCCCATCTTTTAATTCCGAAAGAATTTTCCTCATCCCTTGACGTAAAGGTGGGTCTTATCAAATATTCTTACAGACAAAAGTTTCAGGTCATTTTGAATTGTTTTGATATTGTTGTTTAAGGAAGGTATGATTTAGTTTCTCTTAAAACTCCAATTTTTTCCACCCCTTTGCTCAATGGTTGGTGCTATCAAATACTCTACTAAAATACGTTTTTGGCCCTCATTGGAAAACAGTACAAACTTTGGATGGATTCGATTTTTCATATAGTAAGAAAGTTAAATTGATATTTCCCTGTTTCGAAAAGAAAATAAAAGCCCCCTTTTTCCTCCCCCTTGGTCAGATTTTGCCCATTAACAAACATGACTGATATTTTCAATGGTTGTATTTTAGCTATAAATTTGAAGGTGTTTAGTACAAAATGACGGTAGTTACCATGTCCACAAGAAAGTGATATATACTGTAAGGTGCGTTCAAAAAGTAACGAGCCGGAGGCTGGAATGCGCAAACCGGTGACGACATCAGCTAATCGTGGCGTGTGTAACGAAGTGTGGTTCTGACCAGAGCGTGGAAGGTCACAGTCCGTCGCTAGAGGGCACGCGTTCACGACACGTAACGATACAAAGCGAGCAGCAGCATGCATCAATCGTCCAACGCTGCCAGTAATGCTGACGTTCTTCTTTGACCAAGATGGCCCCCTTCTGATTCACTTCATGCCGCACGGGACAACAGGGAATGCCCAGCGTTACTCGCAAACCTTGACCAAGCGATCAAAACAAAACGACCAGGCAATCACACCCGTGGAGTCATTCTGCTCCACGACAATGCACGGCCAACGCAGTCGCGGTACTCCTGCAGAATTTCAAATGGGAGGTTCTTGGCCACCCTCCATACAGTCCAGACCTCTCTCCCTGTGATTACGGCATGTTTGGTCCCCTGAAAGGGGCTCTGCGGGGCCAACGATTCACCTCGGACGCCGACGTCCAGCTGTACGTGCGGAACTGGTTCACATCGCAGCCCAGGGAATTTTATGAGTCAGCAATTCACCACCTCGTGTCACAGTGGGACAAGTGCCTCAACAGCCAGGGCCAATACTTTTAGCTTACAGGTACTGGTTTCTGTAATTATGACTCCGGCTCGTTACTTTATGAACGCAGCTTATATATTAATTATACATAGATATTTGAACTGACGGTGGTTTTGGGTTCTCGTGGATGTGAAACGCCAAGATATGTATTTTTCTGGAAGTCGCTAAATGGTACCCATTGCAATAGGTATGAAATCTACCTATAACAAACAAAATGATAATGTGCGTTAGGCTATACACTTTGTGCACCGTTGGGAACCGTTGCCATTACCCAGTAAGTCTTATTCCGTGTACAGCACATTGGCATTTGAAATGAATTGAAGAGCGGGCGAGAATATCACCTTCCTTGGCACCTTAACCATCGTTTCGAGCGGTAAGCCAATTACGAGCTGAACTGGTGACCTTTATTAACTGTGAAGGGAAATGTGAGGGTCAGAAGAAGAGAAATCTCTCCAACTGATGAGACAGTTACTTTATGCGAGGGGGAACTACTGTAGACGTTCGATAGGTTGTAACTGGAGAATATTGTACAGTATTTAGTCCTCGTCATCAGTCTTCAGGGACATCCAGTAACTGAACAGAAAAGAGAGATAGGTACTCTTAAGTTTCACGTTACCATCAATCATATTACTCAGTATAACCTGCCTTAAACGAACCCTTTCTTCTTCTTGCATCGTTATGCCCGACTCAGGAGCACGGTTGAACCTGTTTAGCTGATGTGTTGGCCTTCTTTTCCTTCCAAAATCTCTTCATCCTCTCGCTGAGCGCCTTTCTTCGGTCTTCTGTCCAAGTTATGGTGGCCCTGGTGTTGCGTTTGTCTTCAAATTGGTGATTGTCGATTAGGGTTCTGAATTTGCATCTGTCCTGTATAATATTGTCTGAAATGTTGATTTCCTGGAGATCTGTTTCAATTTCACGTAGCCAGCTGTTCTTGGTTTTTAGTGAGAGGGCCAAGTTGAGAATTCTTTTAGTCAATCTACCATTGTTCATTCTGATAATGTGCCCGTAAAATTTCAATCGTCTTTTCCGAAAAGTATGAGACATTTTTTCACATTGGCGATATATTTCCTGGGATGACTTTTTCCTCCAGATTCCCTCTATAAAAACTGGGCCAAAAAAAATTCGTAAAATTTTCCTTTCTTGTTTTTCAATCTCTTTGGTTAAAGATTTGCCACCAATGATTAAGGTTTCTGATGCATATAACGCCTCCGGTTTGATTACTGTATTATAATGTCTAAGTTTTGCTTTCCGAGATATTGATTTTTTGTTATACCTATTCCAAATGATTCTGTAAGCTTTCTGTAATTTGGAAATTCTCTCTTTATTTGCTTCACGGTTTAAACCAGAGGGCTGAATAATTTCTCCCAGATATTTGAATTCGTTCATTTGAAAGTTTTTGCCGAATTTAGTTCTCATAGGTTGTCCGTCTAAGTATCGTGAGGCTCCTTCCATGTACTGAGTTTTCTCATAAGAAATTTGAAGTCCCGTTTTGGTGGTAATTTCATGTAATTTCTCAATGGAATGAATTGCTTCTTGCCTGTTATTAGAAAGGATTGCTATGTCATCAGCAAAGGCCAAACAATGTACATGAATTCTATCTTTGAGTAGTCTGCCAAGGGTTATTCCCTTAGTTTCCTTTTCCCAGGTCCTGATTATCTTCTCAAGTACGAGGTTGAACAGTAACGAAGATAATCCGTCTCCTTGGCGGACCCCAGTGTTAATTGCAAAAGGCTCAGATATTTCGCCGAGGAATTTATTAAATGAAAGCTAGTCTTAACCGGAAATATTTGACGGTCCCATGAACTTAGGGGTGTAAAACGTGTTAAATTACCTTCATTAAACAGAAACTGTGTTATGCGGACACCGGAAATCAAAATACGAATTTTAATGGAACATTTCCTATTTCAGGGACCCTGTGATACTGTTCCTTTTTCTGCTGTAACATTTGATTCTGTAGCTAACAAGGAATGTGCAAATTGGTCCTCCTTCTTTTGTTCTCCAACTGTCACGCCAAAGTGCATGGCTAATTGGCGTTTCCTGTTCTCCAAGCCTTCCCATGTGTCCGCTTTAATGATCTGTCAATAAACAAATGCCTGTGCTTGTGTCGGGTCTTGTCAATCAGTTTAGAATTCAATTTCTAACTGAAGAACGTCAGCTATCTCCACTATTTTGCGAAACTTAGGCTACTTTATGGCAGAATTTTCATTCCATGAATTCCTCTAAACGTTTTTTGCTTCTAATGTAAAATTTTCCAAAGTGGAGATTGCTGACTTTGCTTCTAGGCACCTCACTTCTCAACTTGCATTATTGACGTAGTTCAATACACACTCAAGTTACCAAAGTTTTTCTTTCTTCCTTCCTTTCTTCTTCATCCGTTCCTTCTTTTCTTCATTCATTTCTTCCTTACTTTCTTTTCTCCGTCCTTTCTTCTTCATTTGCTTCTTCTTTTCCCTGCCATTCGTCTTTCATTCTCTTCTTTCTACCTTCCTTTCTTCCTTTCTTCTTCATCCGTTCCTTCTTTTCTTCATTCATTTCTTCCTTACTTTCTTTCTGCCTTTCTTCTTCATCCGCTCCTTCTTTTCTTCCTGCCATTCGTCCTTCATTCTCATCTTTCTCCCTTCCTTTCTTCCTTTCCTCTTCATCCGTTGCTTCTTTTCTTCATTCATTTCTTCCTTACCTTCTTTCTGCCTTTCTTCTTCATCCGCTCCTTCTTTTCTTCCTGCCATTCGTCCTTCCTTCTCTTCTCTGTCCTTTCCTTTCTTCCTTCCTTCTTTCGATTTATGCGACAGGCCTCTTACTCTCTCGCTTTCCTGTCTCTCTTTCTTAGCTCTATTTCCTTCCAAGACTCTTGATCTTCATTCTTAGAGAGTGAAGAGCAAATTTCTTTCCTTTGTTCGTTTCCTTCTTGTAGAAAGTAAGTTAGTTTCACATTAGTATTTAGTACTGTAGTTTGATAGTTTTATTTATTTACTAGCAGAAGTACCCGTTCTTCGAACGGTGTTATATATTAACACCAGACATTATCAATTGAGCTACTGTTGCAATGGTTAGCGGTTTGTCATTCCTTTATAAGTTTATCAGAACGAAGGCGACAAAAATCACGACACTCATGTCATACGTTGTTGGCATGTTAAAGAACCCATTTGAATTCAGTAGGCCGTGTTCAATGGCAAAATTAATCTCGGGATTTTCCGCCAACACAAAGTTCCTCCATTCTCTACTTGAAAGCGCTGTAGTGTCAAGGAGTTTAGATATCTAACCTCCTTGACTTTCATAGCGTTCAAAGGAACGACGAAATTCGACATGCAAGCTACCCTCTGGGTGTCAATTAACAAAGCTTGCACCAGGCACCCGAGGCCATACGATATTATTATTATTATTATTATTATCAGAACGAAGTTAGTTTTCTGGGAATATCACACTCACTGATAATTTAAGGGCCTTAAAATGTGGTTTTCGGAGACCCCTTATAGACTCGCGAATTTTGTGTCTCACAATGAGAAGCAACATAAGCTTTGATCGTCCTTCTAGGATAATTTTTATATTTCGCCTATTTTAGCATGTATTTTGAGAAGTGTTTCCCTATATCCACCCTTCTACTGCATGAAAAGTACGGTGAGGAGTTTTATAAAGGATTGGTGTATTGACTCATGTTTACCATACCTAATTTTACGATGCACCAAGCATCCGAAGACGATTTATAGGCGTACATAAAGATACACAGAAAGACAGACAGACAATTCTATTGTCTACAACATATCACCCAGATATCCAAATATGGGTATATCTACCATACGTATCAAACAAAATCAGCCTTACGATGAACCCGTATGTCGACAAAAAAAAAAGATTAGATAAAATGTGCTCTCCAACTAAATTCACCTAACGTGTACTTCCTGACGTGAAATAGATTTGAAAGCCTTGTAGACGAAACGCAATACACCTCACATAAACAAGTAGTTCCGTGAAGAACTATAGAGCCTATTTTCATATATCCTACTTATGTTAATTGCCTCTATCAACATACAAAATTTCAGTTTGTTTGCTGTAATAGATTCGTAGATATTGAGAACCGAATAAATATTGCGGATGGTCGCCATGTTCGATTTTTATGTATGTAGGTCTTAGAGTTATGTACTGTTACATGAAGATTATTGTGTATGTTTAGTATTCAAACTTCAATCGCATGATTAGGACACAAGAAGTAAACACGAGATTTAAAAATTTCGCACATCTGCCATCTTGTGGTTATGGAAACAATTGAAATAAATTAGATGCCACTGGATTAACATTTATATAAGGATTTACTGTACCAAGTGTCACTGCACTCGGATGGTTAAATTGCGAGAAACGACCATGTCAATATTTATACTTCGCATCGCCGCCATGTTGGATTTGTGATCACCATGTTCACCTATAGGTGAACTTATGTTCATAGCCCCTATGAACATAAAAAAATCAGTTTGATTGCTATAATAGCTTCGTAGATATTCAGAGCCATCTAAATATTTCATGTTGGATTGTTATAATGGTACAGTAAATCCTTTTTCAAATGTTAATCCTCTGGCATCTAATTTATTTCAATTGTTTCTATAACCTCAAGATGGCAGCTGTGCAAAATTTTAAAATCTCATTTCTACTTCTTGTGTCCTAATCATGCGATTGAAGTTTGAATACTACCCATATACAATAATCTTCATGTAACAGTACAGAACTCTAAGACCTACATAGGCCCATATAAAAATCCAAAATGGCGACCATCCGCAATTCTTAGTCGGTTCTCAATGTCTACGAATCTATTACAGCAATCAAACTGAAATTTAGTATGTTGATAGTGGCAATTAACATAAGTTATAATGGTACAGTAAATCCTTTTACAAATGTTAATCCTCTGGCATCTAATTTATTTCAATTGTTTCTATAACCTCAAGATGGCAGCTGTGCAAAATTTTAAAATCTCATTTCTACTTCTTGTGTCCTAATCATGCGATTGAAGTTTGAATACTACCCATATACAATAATCTTCATGTAACAGTACAGAACTCTAAGACCTACATAGGCCCATATAAAAATCCAAAATGGCGACCATCCGCAATTCTTAGTCGGTTCTCAATGTCTACGAATCTATTACAGCAATCAAACTGAAATTTAGTATGTTGATAGTGGCAATTAACATAAGTAGGATATATGAAAATAGGCTTTAGTTCTTCACGGAACCACTTGTTTCATAAATGAAAATAGGCTAAAAACTGGCAATACATGGACTGAAGCAAGGATGTAAGAGCACAGGAATCGAATGCGGGAATACTGGGCGAACGTTAAAGCCCATGCGCAAAGCCATGGAAAAGGACAGTTGAAATAACGTGGTCCGTAGATGGTTGAAACGACAGCAAGAAGAATGCAGCAAACATGCGCTTCTGTTTCGTTTTCCTATTTCTCTCCCCCACAGAAGTGGTGAAATAGCTAGGGATTCACCACTCACCAGGCATGCTGCAAAAGCTTGCATGACTCATGCAGATAAGATAAACTAACGTATGGACAGTCGAGACGAATCAACATCGTTCGTGTTACACATAAAATAGGGATGTCTAATTATTTTTACTGTAGATTAAAAAAGATTTCAAACAAGTAGTTCCGTGAAGAACTATACAGCCTGTTTTCATATATCCTACTTATGTTAATTGCCACTATCAACATACAAAATTTCTGTTTCATTGCCGTAATAGATTCGTAGATATTAAGAACCGACTAAATATTTCGGATGGTCGCCATGTTGGATTTTATATATGTAGGTCCTAGAGTTATGTACTGTTACATGCAGATTATTGTGAACGTGTAGTATTCAAACTTCAATCGCATAATTAGGACACAAGAAAAAACAAGGAGATTTTAAAAATTTCACAGCTGCCATCTTGAGGTTATGGAAACAATTGAAGTAAATTAGATGCCAGTCGATTAACATTCGTATAAGGATTTACTGTACCAAGTTTCACTGCACGCGGATGGTTAAATTGCGAGAAACGTCCATGTGAATATTTATAATTCGCGTCACCGCCATGTTGGATTTGTGATCACCAGGTTATTTAAAGTCCTATAGGTGAACTTAAGTTCATAGCCCCTATGAACATTAAAAAATGCAGTTTGATTGCTAAAATAGATTCTTAGATATTCAGTATCGTCTAAATATTTCGGATGGTCGCCATGTTGGATTGTTAAATGTATAGGCCATAGAGTCAAGTACCATTAAAGGAAAATTATTGCGTAGGTTCATTATTCAAACTTTCACTTCGATCGCATGACTACATCACAAGAAATAAAAACTTAATTTTAAAATTCGCACTGCCGCCATCTTGAGGTTATGTAAACAATTGAACTAAATTAGATACCAGTGGATTACAATGCGTATAAATATTTCCTGTACCAGGTTTCAGTGCGCTTGGAACATTAAATCGCGAGAAAGGTCTATTTAAAATTTTCAAATTCGCTTGGCCGCCATGTTCGTTTTGTAGTTAACCGGTTTTTGAAAGTCTTATAGGTGGACTTCCAGTATTGCCCTTTATCTCCGTACAAAATTTTAGGGAGATACCGCTAATAGTTTCAGAGATATAGAATGCCGGTGAAATATTTCGCACATCCGCCATCTTGTGATTATGTATACAATTGAACGAAGTTAGACGTCGGTGCATTACAATGTATATAAATATATACTGTACCAAGTTTCACTGCGTTTGGTTGGTCAAATCGCGAGAAACGTCTATTTAAAAGTCGCAAATTCGCTTGGCCTCCATGTTGGTTTTGTAGTTACCAGGTTTTCAAAAGTCACATAAGTGAACTTATAGTAGTTCCCTCTATCACCATAGAAAATGTCAGGGTAATATCGGTAATAGTTTCGGAGATATTGAATGCTGGTGAAATATTTCGCACAGCCGCCATGTTGGATTGGTGAGTCGTAACGAAATTTGAAGGGCACGGTCGAGGTCGCCGGGAATAGTGCTATGAACTTTCCGAGTTTCATTGAAATCGCTCCTGCCGTTTAGATTTTATTAGGGGGAGACACACACACGAATCACACACACACACACACACACACACGCACACACACACGGACAAAAGGTGATCTCATAAGCCTATTTTTTCAAAATTGAAAATAGGCTAAAAATGGCCCTCTACGTTGTGTTAGGTCCCCATACACAGGAAGGCCCATTTCATAAATTATAAAGGCTTGTGGGGCAAGAAAATTCAGGTTCTTTAGCCTCAAATGGCCCAAATTCCTAAAAGCCGCAAAAAATGCTGATTCAATTCAGGAATTTTTGAAAATAATGTTTCTGTTTGTAGATATAATAGACTTTCTGTACTATATGTCGCACGTGAAATTGCATGAAAAAATTCTAGGTTACCCCTTGACCCCCTTAATTGCATTGACGAATTATACAGTCTACTGTACGTTGGTTCCGTGATAACGTTATAGCCATTTGCAAACTTTCACAGAAATGTAATAAATATAGTAGCCTAATAATAATATCGTATGGCCTCGGTGCCGGGTGCAAGCTTCGTAATTTGACACCCAGAGGGAAGCTTGCATGTCGAAATTTCGTTGTTCCTTGAATCACAATGAAAGTCAAGGAGGGTAGATATCTAAGCTCCTTGAACACTATAGCGCTTTCTAGTAGAGAAATGAGGAACTTTGTGTTGGCGGAAACTCCTGAGGTTAATTTTGCCATTATGAACACGGCCTACTGAATTCAAATGGGTTCTTTGACATGCCAACATCGTATGACATGCGAGTCGTATTTTTGCCGCCTTTCAAAAATCACGTACAGGCCGGACGTTTGTTTTAGACGATTGCCCTTGAAATTTAAGCCTGCGGGTGAACCTGTACACAGTCACTCTCTCACCCTATCACTTCACATTTGTCACCACGGATCTGATGTAATGGAATTCCAGACTTGAGCAGACAGTACAGTCCACGTCGAAGTATTGAGTGACACGGAAGTACACGTTACGTAGTTACGAACAGAACGTCATTATATTTGCCAGTGACTATACTTCAGCAATAGTGTGAAACAGCTTTATCAATCATCGGAACGCTTGGGGCAGCTGATAACAACACAGGTACTGTAGTAACTCGCCTCCAGGCTTCCATTAAGATTTTTTACTCGTGTAAAACAAACGTCCGACCTGTACCACGGCCAGGAGTGAACCTGCAATCTTGGGGTTAGTAGACCGAAATGCTATCCACTCACCCACCGTGGCAAGGTATAAATGGAGTGATATTGCTTCTTACAGAAATAGATGGAAAGTTGGATGCCACCACTTGAGATAATGTTGTCATGGTTACCGATTTCCATTCCTTCATTAGTTTGTTATATTAAATTAAATTAGTTTTCTGGGAATATTTCAGATACTGTTGGTTTTAGAGCCTTATAATGTAGTTTTCGAGGCCCCAAGTTTTGTTTCTGGCACCGAGGGGCTTTGTCTCCTCGTTGTACGCCATAATATAATACTACTACTAATAATAATATAAAATAGGGATAGGAATATAATAGACCTGCCGTACCACACCCGCAGGTGTAAATCGCGTGAAAAAATTCTAGTGTACCCCTTGACCCCCTTAAGCGCATTATACGTATTGATGAATTTTACAGATCAATTTGGTTCCGTGATAACCTTCTAGCCGTTTGCAAACTTTCACACCAATGTAATTAATGAAATTGCATTGCATCTTACAGCAATAGATGGACCTCTGAGAATCTGTTGCCATGGTTACCGGCTTGTATTCGTTCATTAGTTTATTAAATGAAATTAGTTTTGTGGGAATATCTCAAAAATGGTTGGTTTTAGGGCCTTAAAATGTGGATTTCGGGGACCCTTTGGGGCCCCCGAGTTTTGCCTCTCACATTGAGGGGCTGAAAATGATCTTTGTCTCGTCCTTCTCCTCATATTTCAGCATGTATTTTAAGGGGGTAGACCCTCTTTTATGAGAGATACGGATAAGGGTTACATCAATGATTAGTGTCGTGCCTCGGATGGATATCTGTGCCAAATTTTACGTTGATACACCCAGTCGTTCTCGAGTTATAAGGGAACAAAGTTGTCCACAGACAAACAAACAAACCTACAGACAGACCAAAAAATTATTTTCGCGCGCATCCATAATAAAACAGTCTGAAACGCGTAAATAACTCAAATTTCCGTAGAAATTGCGAAAAGAAACATACAAACTCTACTTTTTATGTACGTAGAGATATACTGCACCGCTCGGTGTTGACCGTGTTTTATTGCACAAATTTAGGTTTTATTCGCTAACCAATGGAGATACACGAGAAGTGATAAGGACCTTTTGGATAGAAAATTAAATGTTAAATCTCGTGTATGCATCAAGAGTTTGCTATTTCTTAACGTTCTCTTTTTATTTGAAATGGAACTATGAAATTTTGAAACCAAAGGGTGTAGTGACGTCACATATGTGGGTTTTACTCGCTAACCGTTGGAGATACACGAAAAGTGATAAGGACCCTTCGGATAGGAAATTAAATTTCGAAGCTCGAATGTGCCATCAAAGGTTTTCTATTTCTTAGCGTTCTCTTTTTATTTGATATGGAATTATGAAATTTTGAAACCAAAGGGTGTAGTGACGTCACTAAAATGGTCGGCATATTTTAATAGTGCAAGATATCGAAATTAAAAGTATCCTATATGTAAACATGGTAAATCAGCTACATCCATGCAAAATTTCATTTAAATCGGACCAGTGGTTCTTGCGTTATTGAGTAACAGACAGACAGACAGACAGACAGACAGACAGACAGACAGACAGACAGAAAGACAGACACACACCATCTCATTTTTATAAATTAGTATGATTTATTTATTTATTTACTAGCAACCTACCCCAGCTTCGCCCGATATCTTTAAAGACTTACCCAGCGTAAGCTTAAAAGGCGCGCCGACGGCAGGTCCCACACGCAACTCAGATAAGCCGAAGAGAACAGCGAAACTCCAAACACATATACTGTATGTAACTTTTCAAATCCTGAGAAACACAAAATCTATATGGCAGCCAAGTGATTTTCAATTTTTGCTTATAATGATCTAATCACCCGACAGCAGTGATGCTAAGAACTGCGAATCTTTATTCAGAGCTTAGTATACAGATATCTCATGTTCGTTTATTATTTTCAAAAAATCAAGATGACATCAGTACGAAGTTTTAAAGGCTTTTATTTTTTTAAATTTACGTACCCTATTCAAAAGATTGAAGAGAAACTTCCTATGATAGGGTTTTATAATGATCATAATCTAATAACACTATATTCAGTAGCTTACATTTCGTAAATCTTTGAAGCCGTGCATTTGACTTTACTTAACCCACGAGGACTGGCGCATGGATATTTTGACCCGAGGCTTAAATAAAGCTCTATATTTTCGTTTTGGTCAGCCCTTATTTCCTATCGCTTACTGAACCTTCTCTCCTAGCCTTGAACTTCGCCCTGAAAAAGAAGTATTACCATAGCTTTTTGAACACTCAAGTTATTTCTATATTATTTATGGTCGGGTCAGATTTACCCATGGCGCCTGTCCTCGCGTGGCAATTTTCGACTTACGTTAGTCGGGACAATCTGTAAAATATCCGGGGGAAAATCCAAGTATTTAGGGGCAGTACAATCATATATCTCACGTTCTTGTTGATCCATGTTTAGGGTCTAGGAACATCTTGGTCATCAACTCCATTGTTCAAAAAAATCGAGACGAATCCTTACCGCCACTATAAAAATAATAATAATAATAATATCGTATGGCCTCGGATGCCGAGTGCAAGCTTTGTAATTTGACACCCAGAGGGTAGCTTGCATGTCGAATTTCGTTGTTCCTTGAATCACTATGAAAGTCAAGGAGGTTAGATATCTAAGCTCCTTTAACACTATAGCGCTTTCTAGTAGAGAAATGAGGAACTTTGTGTTGGCGGAAACTCCCGAGATTAATTTTGCCATTATGAACACGGCCTACTGAATTCAAATGGGTTCTTGGACATGCCAACATCGTATGACATGCGTGTCGTCTTTTTGCCGCCTTTCAAAAATCACTTACCACGGCCGGGAGCGAACCTGCAATCTTGGAGTTAGTAGACCGACACGCTAACCACTCACCCGCCGCCACTATCAAGGCCAATAATACTGTTACGAAAATTGTCATTTTTCTGCATGTTAAATTTGAAAATATAAATAAACCTCATTTTATATAGGAAATAGTTCATTGGAGGCTACCAGGTGTAAAATTACTTCTTTAAAATACGTGCGAATACTACAAAAAGGGAGTGACACACTATGGGTCAAGAAACCCGGCGCCAGTACTCGTGTTATATTTTTTCACGACATTTCTTAAGGGTTAATTTAAACTCCCGTGACGCGTTACAGAAAGATGCCATCTCGTGGGAGGAGTCGCATTCACCGATACTGAAAGTTATATATTTCAACACATGCAATGGTTTTGGTGGAGACATAGCTCATGTATCAAAAACTATTTAGTATACACGACAAGTCCTTTTAGTCAATGGACATCAGATTGAGCGAGTCAAGAGTTTGGTTTATTTAGGACAGAATATTAATGAGAATAAAATTGGGATCCTTCGGTTGAAATTAGATGCCGTATAGAGAAGGCTAGATCCATCTTTATGACAATGAAACAACTACTATGCTATCGAGATCTCATTATGACGCTTAAGAAATGAATTGTGAAGTGTTATGTTGTCTCCACCCTTCTTTATGGTGTTGAAGCTTGGACCTTGTCGGTAGCTACAGAAAAGAAGATTCGAGCTTTTGTAATGTGGATATACTGGCGGATTCTTAAAATCTCGTGGACAGAACGTGTGAGTAATGCCGAGGTTCTTCAGCGTGTGAGCAGCCAACCTGAGCTGTTAAACACAATTAAGAAGAGGAAATTGGAATAATGATGAGGAATCCAAAATACCGTCTGCTCCAAGGTATACTTCAGGGTAAAATTGAAGGTCAGCGTGGACCGGGAAGGAGACGAATAACTAGGATGGATAATTTAAGAACGTGGTTTGGGCTGTCTTCAGGATTGCACAGGATAAGAAGATGTTAGCCATGGTGGTAGCCAACGTCCGTATCGGATAAGGCAGAAGAAGAAGAAGACATGGAAAATCCTTTTAATAGCAAGGGGAGTTTTTAATAGATAGTACCAGGAGGATATATGAAAATTGGCTATTTAGTTCTTCACGGAACTACTTGTTTGGTCCCTGAATCTGGTAACGACGAGCATGCATAGTCTGTAATCAATATTATGAACGTTCATAATGTAATGATTCAGCAAGAGCGTTGAAACTTGGAAGCTTGCGAAGTTTCGTTTCATTGTATCGTATTCCGGCAATTATTCAGCGCGGCAGTGGCACCTGCGTGTTTGGCTTGAGGGCGAACAAGGCTGCATGCAGATGAATGCAAATGAGGGCTCTTTGGTGACCTCAGCAGTAAGCATTGTGTGTTACGTAATTGCGTATCTGTTTGGCAGGCTTTAAGCCTCTGACCGAATGCTGCGTCATGTGACGATATAACATCAGCAGAGCTCTTATTTAGAAACTGCATGCGTATAGGAGTAGGTTCATTACGTCGCAGGTGGTCGTCACAACTCTTCCATACCAGCCAACATGTCAGATAAATGGGCGTGCTACATAACAGAGGTCAATGAACGATCTTTACAGGGTGTTTGCAAAAATTATTGCTCAAAGATAAAAGTGATAGAAGAAACAATTTGTAGCAGATGAGGTTTTTGTTTAAATTATGAGACTTAACATATATCACGTCACAAACATAGATGAGTGCGTCAAGTCACGCTCAATGATAATGCAGTATTGGTTAGGTCAGGTTAGGTTAGATAAGGTTAGGTCAGATTAGGTTAGGTTACCTGAGGTTAGGTTACATGAGGTTAGGTTGGACGAGGATACGTTACGTTACGTTACGTTACGTTAGGTTAGATTAGGTTAGGTTAGATTAAGTTAGGTTACACTTGGTTAGGTTATATGACGTTAACTTAGGTTAGGTTAGGTTAGGTTGGTTTGGTTAGGTTAGGTTAGATTAGGATTGGTTGAATTAAGTTAGGTAAGGTTGGATTAGGTTATGTTAGATTAGATTAGGTCAGGATAGGTTAGATTAGGTTAGGTAAAGTTAGGTAAGTTTGGGTAAGGTTAGGATAGGTTAGGTGTTAGATTATGTTAGGTTATATGACGTTAACTTAGGTTAGGTTACGTTAGGTTGGTTTGGTTAGGTTAGGTTAGATTAGGATTGGTTGAATTAAGTTTGGTAAGGTTGGATTAGGTTATGTTAGATTAGATTAGGTCAGGATAGGTTAGATTAGGTTAGGTAAAGTTAGGTAAGGTTGGGTAAGGTTAGGATAGGTTAGGTGTTAGATTGTGTTAGGTTAGGTTAGGTTAGGATACGTTAGGTTAGATGACGTTAGGTTAGATTAGGTTAGGTTAGATTAAGTTAGGTTACATTTGGTTAGGTTATATGACGTTAACTTAGGTTAGGTTACGTTAGGTTGGTTTGGTTAGGTTAGGTTAGATTAGGATTGGTTGAATTAAGTGAGGTAAGGTTGGATTAGGTTATGTTAGGTTATGTTAGATTAGATTAGGTCAGGATAGGTTAGATTAGGTTAGGTAAAGTTAGGTAAGGTTGGGTAAGGTTAGGATAGGTTAGGTGTTAGATTATGTTAGGTTAGGTTAGGATACGTTAGGTTAGATGACGTTAGGATAGGTTAGGTTAGGTTAGTGTCGGTTGGGTTAGGTTAGGTTACCTTACGTTAGGTTAGATTTAGTTAGGTTAGGTTAGGTGACGTTAAGTTAGGTTAGGTTGGTTTGGTTTGGTTAGGTTAGATTAGGTAAGGTTATGTTAGATTAGATTAAGTCAGGATAGGTTAGATTGGGTTAGGTAAAGTTAGGTTGGTTAGGTTAAGTTGGGTTAGGTGAGGATGGGTTAGATTAGATAGGTTAGGTTAGGTTATGCTAGGCTAGGTTAGATTAGATTAGGTTAAGTTAGGATAGGTTAGGTTAAGATAGGTTAGGTTAGAACAGGTTAGGTTAGGGTAGGTTAGGTTAGGTTATGTTAGGTTAGATTAGGTTGGGTTAGGTTAGATTAGGTTAGGTTAAATTAGGTTAGGTAAGGTAGGATTCGGTTACGTTAGATTAAGTTAGGTTAAGTTAGGTTTGGTTAGGTAAGGTCGGGTTAGGTTAGGTGGAGGTTTCTAAATTATATTAATGCCTTTTCAGTCGTATTACACATTAAATTTGGCAGAGAATAACAATTATATATACTACAGTACTCACTAACCTGGATTCAATAACATTGATTAATAATATACTTATTTAGTTATTGCATTTGAAGGGGCGAAGTCCTATGCCCGCTTTTACACTTTGATGCACTGTTCTAAATAGGGGCTTATTTATTTAGCGCATGACAAGTGTCTAATGCAAGAAATAAAGGTACTTACACAATGTATTTTACAAATTTATATTTAGGCTCTTTCTATAAGCAATGTAAGAAGGATTAGCATCCTGAAAGTCCATCACAGGACTCTCAAACGACATTGTTCCATTATATGTTTTGCTGTCTGGTTTGGGGCACCGCAACTACAATTAGGGGAGCAAAGTTTACCCCATTTATAAAGGGAGACCGCACACTTGCCGTGATGTGTCCTGATCCAGTTAGGATTGACCAGGTCTTGTGGGGTCGATCAAACCCATGTTGTTGGTTTTAATGGAGGGCAAGTTCTGATACGTAAGTGGCGCTGTACTTGTTCATTCTTGCATGTTCACTCTTCCACATTTAATTGGACATGTTTCGTTAGTCATGCGAACACCATCAGATCTTGATCTCTTAAGACGTTTAATTTTTAGATGTGACTTCTGTAATCAGTCTGGAAACGTTGTTATAAGTGTTGCGTGAGATGAAAAGGAGGGACGGACATGTGGTTGGATTGGTTCTCTCACTCTCGGCGAGACCGGCCTTCAGATATGGCGTGCCTGTTTTTTAATCCCTCTCTATATTATTCTGCTATGGTCCCATTCCAGGTTTGTACCGAAAATAAGGTTCCATTAACACCAACCTACACATATGGGATACCTAGAGATTCAGCATAACCCAATGCGTAAGCGAAACGCACTCACTTACTCTTTAAATGCCTCATAATTAAATAAATACCTTAAAACATGTATATTTACAATCAAATAATGAAATAATGCAACACTGTAACCATGGTAACAGAATATCACAGGTCCATCTATTTCTGTAAGACGCAATGCAATTCCAATTATTACATTACTGTGAATGTTTCCAGACGGTTATAAGGTTATCACTGTAAAATTCATCAATACATACAGTATAATGCGCTTAAGGGGGTCAAGGGGCACTCTTGAACTTTTTCACGCAATTTTCACGCGTGAGTGTGGTACGAAAGGTCTTTTTCACCCGACCATCAAGGGTCTCCGAAAACCACATTTAAAGGCCCTTAAATTAACAGTGTCTGTAATATTCCCAGAAAACTAACTTCGCTCTGATATACCTATGAAGGAATGGCAAGCCCCTAACCACTGCACCAATAGCTGAATTGATAAAGTCTGATTATTCATACCAAGGAAAAATCAGTCATAGCATTCATGATTGAGATATTCCTAAGTGTACTCTTTACAACTAGAATATTCGCGGGTGAAGCCGCGACGGGTAATGCTAGTCGTTTATTATTTTCCCTGATTTAATTTGTATTCCTTGTTTAATTAATACGTCACAATCACCCAATCCCCGATCGAGGTGAATTAACTATAGGTGGGCCAACACCCCACGGTCGTGCCGGGAATTGGACGCTGAATTCTTCGGGTAAATGCAACACCTCCGAAATCTAGAAGGTGTTGGTAAAGACCCCTCTTTGCTTTGGTACTGAACGTGATCTATCACTGGTTACTTCATCCACCAGGTCACCTGATCCTAGGCTATGTGACTTCTTCCTTTGGGACAACGTTATAGGCCGTGTTTGAGTACCTCTCCACTCTTATCCTGTGCCAACAACACTGGTATAGTCGGCGTCACCATATTTTAACCACCGAAAATCTAGTAATCTATTCTTTGAGGAACATTAAATTTGTGGTCCGAAACAATGCTACCAGGTTTTAATAGAGAAGACCAATAGAATATATAATTCTTCACGGAACTACTTTTTTTTTTTTAAGTTTCATAGTCCCCCAGGGGCTCACTTCTAGTGGGCGTGGGTTGGCGACCACGGGGCCCCAGCTGAGTCCGGCATTGCTTCCACTTACTTGTGCCGGGCTCCTCTCCGTCTTCTTTCCTGTCGACCTCACTTGATCAACTCTTGTTCTCTTCCGACCCCGACGGTATTAGGGTATCCGAGGCCTAGGGAGTCTCTTCCTTTCCCGCCTTAATTGGCCCTTGTCTCATCTTTCCTGACACCCTCCTTCTGTGAGGGGTTAGCCTTCTTTTTCTTTTCCTTTTACCTCCTGCCTTGTGCTCAAGGCCCTTAAGGAGGCAGGGTGTATGTAGCCCCACCCCTTCTGGTGCACCCTAGATAATGCTACACCCTCAGGGGCTCACGGCTGGTGAGTTCGGGAGTTGGTGACCCCGAGGGATTCCTGAGCTGGGTCCGTTTTCCCCTTTTGTCCCTTACCTTCGGGGCGGACCCTCTCCTCTTTCACTTTCCTATCTGCCTTTCATGGCTCTCCTTCCTTCCAAGTCCCTCAATCCGCATTCTTCGAGGGTTGAGGGCATTTCTTTTCCTCCTGTCCTTTATTTGCCTTATTCTCCTTTAGTTTTCCATTTCTTCTTCTAGTATGTAGGTTGGTAGTTAGTTTTAGTTTTAAGTTTACAATTCATTTTCATTTTCACGATCACCCAAACCATCAGGGGCCGATAGCCTAGATGTTAGGCCCCTTAAAACAACAATTATCATCACCATCATCATAAAGTTTCATAGAGTTCTCCAAGACTCACATTCTGAAATTTTGCACAATTGATGAAATCGCCTAACTTTACTTTTTTGCTGGGATGTGGAAATTTGGAAATGTTTTCAACATTAAGAGTACATTTTTTTAAATGTTGGTATTAGACTTGTAAGGGTTGGGGTAGGGTGAAGTAGTTTCTCCCTTGTTGAACCTACGTAAAAACCTTTGACCCTTATGTGGATGTAGAGTTCTCGCTCTCATATCTGCTGGGAAAATCAGGAGCGTTGTCTTGCGTGTTCCCGCACAATGAAACAAAGTGGGGCGCGATCTTTGTCTGGTTCAGGTAAGGAGGGCAAGGCCTACTTGTCATTGTCACGGTGGTATTTCAGAACACCACATGCTGATTATTTGCCCTAGTTCAAAGTTTGACAGCTACGGAGAAGGAAGATCTTATTTTACTGTAACAAAGCACTGCTGCTATGTAGCCTAGCAGATCCCCATTGAAACAGATCAAGATCGATTCCAAGCTCTGTCATCAACGATTTTAAAAATCTTTGTATAATCGTTGGAATTAACTAGCCTACACTCAACTCAAATTAAGATATTGAGAGATCCCAGCTAGTCAATCAGTCAAACAGAAAGACAGACGTACAGACGCCCGAGTGGCATCATGAGAGTCTTCAAGAAATTCATCAAGGCAAAAACCTTCTCGCTGCAACAGCAAGCTTCCTATCTCTAGTGCCCCCATCACTTCTTATTTATTCTCCCTTGTAACTACAGCAACATTTTTAGCCTACTTTCGATTTTTGCAAAACAAGAAAGTAGACTTATGAGATCTACATAGGGCCAAAACTTGTGTGTCTGTCTGTGTGTGTGTGGGAGTCTGTGTGTCTGTGTGTGAGTACTCTGAATGTCTGTCCCCCCCCCTATCAATTCGAACACGGTGAAACCGAATTGAACGAAATTTGGTACAGAGGTAGAACTAACAAAGGGAACCTCAGTGTCGTGTTTTATATAGCCGCTATCTTGACGGAAACGTAATGGCGGCCACACAAATGTTCAAACCTTAAATCGAATACGACTAACCTAATCATCCGATCTCTACCAAATTTTGCAACAACATATATTCATATGGCGAGCGTCTTTTGACTAAACTTCAAAGTCATCAACCCAATAGTTTGCAGATGGCGGCCATGTATGTGTGCAAATCGATTCCCCCTATTAATTCAAACATGGTGAAATCAAATTGAACGAAATTTGGTACAGAGGTAGCACTAGCAAAGAGCACCTCAGCGTCATTTTTATATCGCTGCCATCTTGACGGAAACGTAATGGCGGCCACCCAAATGTTCAAAGCTTAAATCGAATTACGACTAACCTAATCATCCGAACTCTATCAAATTTTGCAACTACATACATTTTTGTGGAAAGCATCTTTTGACTAAACTACTAGGTCATCAGCCCAATAGTTTGCAGATAGCGGCCATGTATGTATGGAATTCGATTTCCCATATCAATTCGAACACGGTGAAACCGAATTGAATGAATTTTTTACACTAGCAAAGGGCACCTCATATTAATCTTTAATATCCGTATAGCACGTTGTATTTCAACAAACTACTACAACCAACATTCAATTATACTCCTTGAAAAGGAGTATGCATTTACGAGAAAGTAGGCTATATGTTCTTTACTGAACATCTTGTTTAAATGTTGGTTTTAGACTTGGAAGGGGGGCGTTTCAAGTCAACATACTGTATATCTTGAAATCCAGCCTGTCCATCGCGGAATTGTCGGCCAATCCTTCTTCCCGACAAACTTTCCCTCCAACAGAGTCGCGAGGATCACTATATGGCGCAGTGTGTGACCAAGGAATGAAAAATTCCCTCTTTTGTATAGTGGAGATAAACTCGCTTCTTTACAGCTACTTCCGTAAGTACCTTTTCGTTAACCCGATGAATGCTGCCTACACCCAAACTCAGTAAGTTCATTGTGGAATGTATTCCGACCTCGACCTTTATGTTTTATTACGTCTTACCAATCCAACATGGTGGCTGTGCGAAATATTTAACCGGCATTCTGTATCTCCGAAACTATTACCGATATCACCCTGAAATTTCGTATGGTGATAAAAGGCACTACTAAAAGTTCACCTATGTGACTTTCAAAAACCTGTTAACTACGAAACGAACATGCCGCCCAAGCGAAGTTGAAACATTTAAATAGACTTTTCTCGAGATTTAACCATCCGAGTGCAGTGAAACTTGGTACAGCAAATCAGCATACACATTGCAGTGCACTGACAACTAATTTAATTCAATTGTTTACATAACATCAAGATGGCGGCTGTACGAAATCTTAAAATTACGTTTTTATTTCTTGCGTCCTACTCATGCGATCGAAGTCAACGTATGAATAATGAACCTACGCAATAATCGTCATCTGATAGTACTAGAAATAATAATAATAATAATAGTAATTATGTGTCCAGGAAATGGTCCAAGGAACGTAAGAAAGCGTTAAGAAAAGAAAAACAAGTAATTCCGTGAAGAATGATACAGACTATTTTCATATATCCTACTCATGTTAATTGCCTCTATCAACATACAAAATTTCAGTTTGAAGGTTGTGATAGATTCGTAGATATTGAGAAAACGAGATTTTTAAATTTCGCACAGCTGCCATCTTGTGATTATGCAAACAATTGAAATAAAATAGATGCCAGTGGATTAACATTTGTATAAGCATTGCGAGGTTTGAAGCCATTTTTCAGTGTTGCCTAAGTAAACAAAAGTTTGGTGCTTTTCAGTCGGTCAACACGAATGTACCCAAATAGAGCTGGGTTATGCCCTGATCCTGAAATAAATTACATAAGTGTATTTATTAATCTTATGTAATTTATTTCAGGATCAGGGCATAACCCAGCTCTATTTGGGTACATTCGTGTTGACCGACTGAAAAGCACCAAACTTTTTATTTTATTTGTATAAGCATTTAACGTGCAACGTTTCACTATTTAATTCGGGAGAAACGTCCATTTAAATATTAATACTTCGCGTCGCCGCCATGTTGGATTTGTGCTCACCAGGTTACTGAAAGTCCTATAGGTGAACATATGTTCATAGCCTCTATGAACATTTAAAAAAATCACTTTGATTGCTGTAAAAGATTCATAGATATTGAGAATCGTCTAAATATTTCGGATGTTCGCCATTTTGGATTGTTATATGTATAGGCCATAGAGTTATGTACCATTCAAGGACAATTATTGCCTAGGTTCATTATTCAAACTTTCACTTCGATCGCATGATTACGACACAAGAAATAAAAACTTAATTTTAAAATTTCGCACAGCCACCATCTTGAGGTTATGTAAACAATTGAACTAAATTAGATGCCAGTGCATTACAATATGTAAAATCATTTACTGTACCACATTTCACTGCGCTCAGAGAGTTAAATCACGAGTCAAGTCTATTGAAATGTTTCAAATTCGCTTGGCCGCCATGTTCGTTTTGTACTTTACAGATTTATGAAAGTTGCATAGATAGACTTGTATCAGTATCCTTTATCACCGTAAAAAATTTCAGGGTGATATCTGTAATAGTTTCGGAGATATAGAATGCCAGTGAAATATTTCGCACAGCCGCCATTTTGAGGTTATGTAAACAATTGAACTAAATTAGACTCCAGTACATTATAATGTGTATAAACATTTGCTGTACAAAGTTTCATTACGTTTGTATAGTTAAATCGCGAGTAAAGTCTATTTAAAGTCTCAACTTCGCTTGGCCGCCAAGTTGGTTTTGTAGTCACCAGGTTATGAAAGTCTCACAGGTGAACTTCTAGTAGTGCCTTTTATCACAATTTCAGAGCGATATCGGTAATAGTTTCGGAGATACTGAATGCTGGTGAAATATTACTCACAGCTGCCATGTTGGATTGGTGGGACTCAATAAAATTTGAAGGGCACGGTCAGGGTCGGCCAGAATAGAGTGCTATGATCTTACTGAGTTTCATTGTAATCGCTCGAGCCGTTTAGAAGTTATTATGGGGACACACACACCGCGCGCACACACACACACGGACAAAAATGATCTCATAACCCTATTTTTTCATAAAATGAAAATAGGCTAAAAATTGATATATGAAGGAATAGTGGTCCAATAGAAAGACTGAAGATTTCAGCACACAAGCAGCCGCCAAACAATCCACCATAAACACCAGAAGTGGCAGATAACAGCTAAAACACAAGCACCGTGGTCCATAGGTGGCCCAAACGACCAATGAATATTAATAATGATAATAATTTTGTGGGGTTTCTTTGTTAGTTAAAAATTATCATTTGAACCGGAAATGGTTCCTACTCAGGGGCGAAAATAAGGAAAATAAGGGAGGGGGGTGCTGTGTGGGCTCCAGCCCCCCACCCCCCGAAAAATTAAAGAAGTGCTGTTTTGGATGTATATTTGGTTGTACCCTAATCTTAACTTACTGACAAAGTTATAAACAATATTAAGATTGAAATTAGTCTACCTCGTGGTATAATGGCCAATATTCTTGGCTG
Organism: Meconema thalassinum; assembly: GCA_946902985.2. NCBI lineage: Eukaryota > Metazoa > Arthropoda > Insecta > Orthoptera > Tettigoniidae > Meconema > Meconema thalassinum. The sequence continues at coordinate 168,762,716 of OX336391.1, forward strand.
CCATCCCGGAGGTCCAAATTTAATTCCCGGCTCTGCCAAGAAATTTTAATTGTGGTCTGAGGGCTGGAACGGGGTACACTGAGCCTTGTGAGGCAAAACTGGTAATTCCACAGTACGCTACTTTTGAGAAATATATTATCAATTTGTAAAAAAAAAAAAATTGCCTTTCTTCTTAATAAATTGACAAATATTTAGATATTTGCCATTCATACTCTATAGCCCATAACAGAAAATTCATTAAGTATACCTTTTTGTGTTGTGTTCTATTATACAACTGTTTTTGTATTGCCACTAGTTGTACGCTACATAAACTTAGAATTTTACAATTAACTTAACTCTAATTACACAAAGTTATATGCTCTAAGATATTGGCTGATATTTCTGGGTATTTTGCGGTGACAATCCCCTGAGAATACTCAAAATTTTCCAGGATAATCATCCCCCACCCCGGAAAAATGTATATACGCCACTGTTCTTACTACATGTTAGTTCCTGGGTAACCTCTGGTGAAAGGTCCACGTCCTTTATACGAGAGTTACCATGAGTTCATGTGGGAAGAAAAAGCATGTCTGTAAACTAGACACGGAAGCGACACGCTTAACAACTCATGTGGTTAAGCTGTACGCTAAGTTTACGATGTGTTACTACATTGCGGTATTACAGGTCAGGGTTCGCTCCGAGCTGAGGTTGGGAAGTAGAGCAGTACCCCTTTCATTTCGGTTACACACGTCAGTGGTCTCACAGGCACAGGACTCGGGGCACGTGGCGTAGTCCAGGGTTACCAGATTTGGCCAATGGTATAGGCTAGAACAGGGCCATCCAGTCATTGCGCTACGGGAGCATGGCCGCGCTCAGGGAGCACTGAGCAGTCAGACTAGCGCTCCTTCCCCTACCACCACTACACTGTGGCAGCGAGGAGACGGACGATGTTCGGACCACACTGACAAGATACGTACGTACAGTCGTGCGGCCGACGGCTCTTTTGGGATTGTTGACATATTAATAGGGCTGTTTTGCCATAACAAATATATCGCATATACAAATTGAATGGCACTCCGACGTATGGAATGTGCAGGAAACGAACACAAGTGTTAAGTAAAGAATATTGTGATTTGTTCCAAACTGAAATGTGAACATATTAGAGAGGAAAATTCAACAACAAATTGTGTTCTTTTAACACATTACATCTCTGTTGCACACTAAACATTTGGGATGCCCTTTATAAGCTGTACAGAAAAATGAAATTTCCCATTCTGCTTTAAAGACTGCTGCTTCACCACTCCTTTATTTGTATGTTGTTCAGTCATGACCACTGCGAAACTGATTTACTTACACGCTGTCAACAAAGCGCATTGGATTAGACTAGCGAGATCGGCTGCACACTTCAGCGCGCTCAGCCAGCCAAGCTCCTCCCACCACTTCTGAAACTACCTACCAACAAAGCGCTCTGAGCACTGGCTTGGGGCGTGGCGGCAGCGCTAGCGCTCGGGGAGCGCTGTGTGGATGGCCCTGGTCTAGAACATGACAGCCCAACCTACGGCCCTCGCCGTGTCACCAAAACATTGAAACAAGTTCCTGTCGTCGTACTAAACTACATTATCATCAGCTTTATGTCATAATTTGATTCTTAATTACTGTGTCAAATGAACATAAATACTCACTGTATGAGTGTATTGAATATCATCGTACTTCTATTTTGAAGAGATTTATTAAAAATATTTATGTTCGACCATGACTATTATATGTCAGAAAACTGTATCATAAGGATGGTCATTATAACACTATTTTTAATTATGAAACAGTTTCTCCCAGCAATCACAGCTCAAGAAACAGTTGTTTGACCAATTAGATAAGGAGAGCATCGCACCTGCGCCTAGTTCCAAGGCCTTCTAATTTAAATTTCACTGCGTCGCCTACTGTCATAGTGGTAATCGAGGAGGTCAGGGACAAATACAAGACATTCTCTGCGACTCATGTGCTCTGTCCAGTACATAAAACTAGCGAAATCTCGACACAGATTTATGAATATTTAAGTTCGAACATAAAATAGTTATAATAATTATCGTCGAACATAAACAGTCGTATGCAACTCGCCTATAATTGTAATTAAGACACTCGTATGAAAATGAAAATCCACAGCCTGCTTCCAGTCTCCGACCGGGTCAGGAATGGAATGAATGAAGGTCCCATCTAGCGGCGAGGATATGAACTGTGCCGGCTGCCGAGGCCTGACGCACTCCTCTGGGGCAATGATTAAATGAATGACAGATGAAATTAAATTATAGTGGAGAGTGTTGCTGAAATGAAATTTTGACAGGGAAAACCGGAGTACCCGGAGAAAAACCTGTCTGCCTCCGTTTTGTCCAGCACAGATCTCACATGGAGTGACCGGGATTTGAACCACGGATCCAGCGGTGAGAGGCCGGCGTGCTGCCGCCTAAGCCACGGAGGCTTCTAAGACACTCGTATGGAAGTTACAAAACTCGCATATGCTCGTTTTATAAACATACTCGTGTCTTAATTATTGCCATTATAGGCTCGTTGCATAATGTACTATTAAATTTCTTCTACTTTCCTCGATTTTAGCCATTTTCGAACCGCGTAAAATAACCCATTGCATTCACTGTCTCTTATTTTCTTTATCCTTTCTTGCCTTCCAGTAGTTCTTCATTTCTTCCCTTTGTTTCTTTCTTCTCTCTTCCGTCCAGATGTTAAACCCCTTATTCTTTTCCTTCTCCTGGAAACCCTTGAAATGTTTGATCATATTTCTGAAAAGTGGTCTGTCCTGAATAATATCTATTGTTACTTCCAACTCTTCCATAGCCCTTTTTATATTTTGTACCCATTGATTACCATTCTTGCTTTTGGATACATGTCTGAAAATTTGTTTTGTGAGTCTGGTCTTATTCATCCTCATTACGTGTCCAAAGAAATTAAATTTATTTATAGTGTTTTATTTTTTTCATCCAATGCAAATAAATATAGAAAAGGGCAACAATACTAAGAAAACTAAGATCAGACAGCCACAAAACTCACCATATTGCACCTATATTTTTAAAAAACTATACCCCTCAAACCCCCCGCAGTATCATTGGCCCGCAAATGGCAAACTGGCCCCAACTATTTACAATGTGGCCCATAGTTACAAAAGGTTGGACATCCATCCATACCCTATACATAGTGTACCCGAGGGTATGGATGCTGACTGGCATTGAACCTGGTACTCTCAGAAGGAGGAATCATACTTATGATTTTACAGAGGACCAACCCCGAGATCTCTGAAGGAAAATAACCACAAGGAACCCGAGACATATGTAAATAATGATTTCTAAGGTAATCACAGCTTAATTCCTTGTATCTGAAAGGAATTATAAGCAAAAAATGAATGAGAACAACAAGTTCCGTGACGAACTAAAGGGCCTACTTTTCTTAAAATTTAAGACTCGTGCCAATGATTAATCTATATGGATCTTTCTAGAATAATGACGAAATTAAGTTGGTAATATCGAAATTTCTAATTAGTTCGAAATACTCTATACCTGTCATAATGTAGCCTAATAGAAAACTACAGTTGGCAGCCCTGGTGACTGAATATATTCTTAGTTCCATCTCTTAAGGTACAGAATACAAAATTTGGTTGAAGTCCAATGGATAGCATGGACGTTACATGCAGTTAAACATTGGATCTAACAGCGCGCGTAAAATCATGTTGGCAACAATGACAAACATGTATTGGTGAGAAATAATCAGAAATAATACGATCTATTGTTGTGTCAATTTTGATGAAATCCATTTATTAGTATAGAAGTTACATGCATTTTAAAATTGGACCTATCAGCAGCCTTAGAATGATGTTGGCAGCACTGGCGTAGGCCAATATTAGTTACTCCAAATTAATCTAGAATGCCAGGTACTATACGTGTGCAAAGTTTAGAGCTATTGACTTGCATACTTTCTGATATATGGATATTAGGGTAACAACAACAGAGACAGCATTTATTAACAGTTGGCAGCCCTGGTTACTCTTAAGAATCGGCATAGTCATATCTGTTATGGTACACATAGCACACAAGTAATGTGGTTCAAATCCAAATGATAGTATAGAAGTTACATGTATTTAAATTTGGACCTCTCAGCAGGCTTAGAATCATGTTGGTAGCACTGACGTATATAAGTTACTCCAAATTAATATGGAATGTCAGGTACTATACGTGTGCATAGTTTAAAGCTGTCGGCTTGCATACTTTCTGATATATGGGTATTTGGAAAAAATAAATTGAGAGCATTGATTAACAGTTGGCAGCCCTGGAGGCTCTTAAGAATACGCTCAGTCATATCTGTATATGTACACATAGCACATACGAAATTTGGTTGAATTCCAATTGATAGTGTAGAAGTTATATGCATTAAATATTGGACCTATCAGCAGGCTTATAATCATTTTGGCAACACTGCCATGTATGGCCTCCTGGAAATTAAACTGCAATATTATTATCTATTTGTGTGCCAATTTTGAAATAGCTCCCATTCATACCTTTTATGATATCCAACATGGAACTCAAATGTCAATTGCGTTTTTTCAGCAGTTGGTAGCACTGACATCATTTTCAAATATGACCGTGAGATATTCCGCTATAGATCTTTACTCCTACCAAATTTTGTTTCGATTGCTGCTGCCGTTTAGGAGTTGATAGGGGGGGGGGCACACACACAGCTAGACAGACGGACAGACAGACAGACAGAGAGACACACATTTGCCCGATCGCATGTCTACTTTTTCGTCATTTTTTCAAAATGTGAAAAGTAGGTTAAAAATTGTGTGGTTATTGGTCTAACATACAGAAACTTAGCCAAGAACCACGAACTGGAGACAGTTTGACAGTTGAAAAATGCGGTCAAGCGAAGGGGCAGGCCAGACGGTCGCCAGATCCATCACAGCGTACTATTTTCAAGCGTCCTGTGGAATGGGGAGCTCCAGAAGGGACTTGAGAAACCACCTTCAAACTAAGAGAAAAGTTAGGAAGGGGAAGAAGGCTGAGATGAATTCATTGATTACTCGAAACCCAAGCAATCGAGAGACATGAGAGTAACATCCATGTGCATGAAATCTCAAGGAGATAATTATGGAGACATCAAACATGTAAATTGAAGCCTAGAAATCATAGGAGGCGGACGAGCACAGTCAAAGTGGTTGGAAAGCCATTATCGGAGGTTGACAGGGGATTCCCTGGAACATAGCGTGGGCACGCTATCAAAGAAATCAATTAATTATAATTAATTGAGCGAGCGGATTGCTTGCACGAAGCCAGACTCGGAACCTCCATGTAAAGATGTTCCAGAAACATGCATTACCAGGCCGGTAAGTGCAATTGCAAAGAAAAGGAAGCTCCTGCCTAGCGAAGGAACTACATTTTTGCCCAAATCCTTTAGAAGAGCAGGGAAGCTGGGATGCGTCAGTCTTCTAGAGAACGCCATGCGGGAGAGCTCACTAGTCTCATACAACAAAATCACGCCATAGAGCACGCAAGTCTTATAAAGAGCGAAGTAACGCTAAAGACAATGGAAGACACAGTGAACCTAAGTAAAGCTTGCGTTAATTTAAAGCTGCACAGTAAGTGACGCGCATGTTTCTAAATCAGTTAATTTACACAAGTGTAATGTGTAATGAAGTAGGAAAGTTGCGAAGTCTCGTGAAGGACAATGAACTTATACAATAGGTGAAGTCATGATCTAGATATTATCGTTATAGTACCATGTCAGAGTACACGATAGGTCATGGGATTGAGGACAGTATCACAGGCATTGTGATTAATATCCATTTAACAGACGCTAGATTGTAATGCTAGACGATCTGGAGAAGAAAGGATCACACACACTAGAGGATACACTCTTTGTTGAGGAAGGATTAGTACTGGGAGCCGATAGAAGAGGAGTGAGATAAAAGATGTACGTGCAGATTAGAGAAACTGTCACTGGAAATCAGGATATGTCAGGGAATCGCGACGCCTGAAACTCTGAAATCGTGCAATAATTCGAAGCCCAGGGAGGCACAAGTGTATAATGCCATTGTATTATAATTAATGTGTTCAAGTGTTTTTAATATAAAATGTGTTAAAAGTGTTGTAAAAATGGGTGAAAGTGTTAAATATAAAATGTTTGAAACCAGAGTGGAATCAAGTGCGTTAAAACCACAAGAAGTGTTTATTGTGATTACCATGATGCTTTGTTAAAATGCAACATGGTGGGTCCAATGCTGTATTACTGGGTGATACCACCACGAAAAAGATGTAAGTACCTTTCAATGTTATAATTTGACGGTATAGCTCACCATATGTCCATGTTATTTTATAAAAAGTACCATAGGGAACTGGATGTAAAGATTTATATGAGTTTGCATTCCTCATATTTGAATTAACTAGTTTGAAACTTAAGAATGATTTACTTACGACAGGAAATGCGTAAGATCATGTTCAATTTAATAGTAAAGTTAATGAATAACGTAATAAATACGTCGAAGTCGAACGAAGCATCAATGTTCGGCATGTCTATGCCATGAAACGTTAAATTGTGTCCATTCCGGGAAATTGTAAGTTGGAATAAGTGAAAGTGTGAAATAATATATGTGTCAGGATATTTTTATACATGTTTCAATGTAATAATTGTCATAAGTCACGCAATAGGCGTTGTAGAGAAATGCCAGTAATTAACGCCAGTAATTAATGCCAGTACTTAATGCCAATATTATAAGAGCCGATATAAAGTCATGAACAAGCCAGATACGTAAGGTAACTGAAGAGTCATATGATCCGAATTATCTAACAGCTATAATTGTCGAGCCGCGAGAAGCGAGCAATGTAACGTAGAAGCCAGGACTTTTACTTAAAAATGCAAGGAACAATCTCTAGCACGCACGTCAGCATTCTTCGAAGTTATAATAATTGTACAGCCTTAGAGCGTAGAGGTATATTGTTGACAGCGGTTGGAGACAGGTGATGGTATCTGTACTGCCAAGCCAGCGATTAAGGATTAACAGTGTCACCTTAAATCAGCTGAATTATGGAATGATCCACCCGGGGAGGTGTGACACCATTATTATGGAGGGATCTGGCGATACCCTACCAATTCTTCGTATCGTGGAGGCGGAAAGCGATGGACACCATTCTCGCACGCTATTAGAGCCGTATTCGATCCCCAAGACGGCATAGCTATAAGAAATTCATTCCTTTGCTGAGAATAATTTTGAGAGCCTTATTGAGCCAAGTAAGTTACCCTAAGAATGTTAAGATATATTCCGATCATAGCGATGGCACAATTCTACACCTTGTCCGTGAAAGTGATAGTATGTGTAACAGTTAAGGCTTTGTTGATAAATTGTATGCCGGAGTAATTTTTACAACAGCTGGACTAGAGAGAGAGGGCTGGACGGTTAAGTCCAAGCCAGGCAGCCATTTTCTGTCAGGGCAGAGCAGGTCAAACCTTTTGTCTGCACGACGGGTGGGCTTAGCAGCGACCGACCCTTGAGAGACTGTACTGAGTAATGGCAATGTACAAACTGGCAATCTGATATAGTGAGAAATTGATTATTATTGTTGCATAAATCAATTGTGGGCATTTAGAGGATGGGAAAACCTCGTTGAATCGTAGAAATCGCACAATATTTACCCGAGTTAGTGTTTCTTAACATTGTAACTTTGCTAAACTCTGCTGGCACAATGTAAGGCATGAAAACCCAGTTAAATGATAATTTATGCAGACGGGTAGCCCGAAATACGGAATGACACAATTGTAACAATATTGACGATTGCTAACGACCGATATTAGGACATATGGTGTTGCTAATCTATATATATATATAATGAATTGCTGTTCGTTAGTCTCGCTAAAACTCTAGAACGGCTGGACAGATTTGGCTAATTCTGGTCTTGAATAATTTGTGGAAGTCCAGAGAAGGATTAAAAGGTGAATAAATATGAAAGTTGTAGCGCACGAGTAGATTCAACAAATGAGTGTCGGCACGCGAATCGCTTAAACAAAGTCCCGTATGCGTTCATATACCATTCATCAGGTTGCTATGAAACGTTGGTTGTATTGTTGTGCTTACTCCAGGAAAGGTTTCTGACTTAGTAAATCCGTTTTACAATAGGTAGCGCACGAGTAGATTCAACAAATGAGCGACGACGGCCGACGCGTTTCAACAAAGTCCTGTATGAGTTCACATACCATTCGTCCGATAGCGATGAAACTTGGATGAGAGGTTGTGTACACTACAGGCAAGGTTTCTGGTTTAGTAAATCCATGTTATAATAGGTAGCGCACGAGTATATTCAACAAATGAGCGACGACGAGCGAAGCGTTTCAACTAAGTCCCTTATGCGTTCATATACTATTCCTCTGATAGTGATGAAACTTGGGTGAGATGTTGTGTACACTTCATGAAAGGTTTCTGGGTTAGTAAATCCACTTAACAATAGGTAGTGCACGAGTAGATTCAACAAATGTGCGACAACGGGCGAAGCGTTTCAACAAAGTCCTGTATGCGTTCAATACCATTCGTCCGATAGCGATGAAACTTGGGTGAGAGGTTATGTACACTACAGGCAAGGTGTCTGGCTTAGTAAATCCATGTTATAATAGGTAGCGCACGAGTAGATTCAACAAATGAGCGACGACGAGCAAAGCGTTTCAACAAAGTCCCGTATACCTTCATATACTATTCGTCTGATAGTGATGAAACCTGGGTGAGATGTTGTGCACACCTCAGGGAAGGTTTCTGGTTTAGTAAATCGACTTAACAATAGCTAAAGCACGATTAGATTCAACAAATCAGCGACGACGGCCGAGGCGTTTCAACAAAGTCCTGTATGCGTTTACATACCATACGTCCGATAGCGATGAAACTTGGGTGAGAGGTTGTGTACACTACAGGCAAGGTTTGTGGCTTAGTAAATCCATGTTATAATAGGTAGCGCACGAGTAGATTCAACAAATGAGCGACGACGAGCGAAGCTTTTCCACTAAGTCCCGTATGCGTTCATATACTATTCGTCTGATAGTGATGAAACTTGGGTGAGACGTTGTGTACATTTCAGGGAAGGTGTCCGGCTTAGTAAATCCAGTTAACAATAGGTAGCGCACGAGTAGATTCAACAAATGAGCGACTACGGGCGAAGCGTTTCAACAAAGTCCTGTATGCGTTCACATACCATTCGTCCGATAGCGATGAAACTTGGGTGAGACGTTGTGTACACTTCAGGGAAGGTTTCTGGGTTAGTAAATTCACTTTATAATAGGTATCGCACAAGTAGATTAAACAAACGAGCGACGACACGCGAAGTGTTTCAACATAGTCCCGTATACGTTCATATACCATTCGTCTGATAGCGACTAAACTTGGGTGAGTTGTTGTGTACACTCCAGGGAAAGTTTCAGGCTTAGTTAATCCATTTTACAATAGGTAGCGCTCAAGTAGATTCAACATATGAGCGAAGGCGTGCGATGCGTTTCAACAAAGTCCCGTATGCGTTCATATAAGTTACCATTTGTCCGAAAGCGATGAAACTTGGGTGAGATGTTGTGTACACTTCAGGGAAAGTTTCAGGCTTAGTTAATCCATTTTACAATAGGTAGCGCTCAAGTAGATTCAACATATGAGCGAAAGCGTGCGATGCGTTTCAACAAAGTCCCGTATGCGTTCATATACCATTTGTCCGAAAGCGATGAAACTTGGGTGAGATGTTGTCTACACTTCAGGGAAGATTTCTGGCTTAGTACATCCACTTTACAGTAGGTATCGCACAAGTAGATTCAACAAATGATTAACGGCGTGCGTATCGTTTAAAAAAAATCCGCATGCGTTCATATACCATTCATGCGATTGCAATGAAATTTTGAGAAATGTTGTTTCCACTCCCTCAAAGATTTCTGATTTAGTAAATCCATTTTACAATTGGTAGCGCAAAATTAGATTCAATTAATGGGCGACAGCGCGTGAATCGTTTCCACCAAGTCCCGTATGCGTTCATATAATATTCATCCGATTATCATAAAACTTTGGGGAGTTGAGCCCAGTCCTGCGAAGCTGTATGAATTAGTAAATTCGTTTTTCAATGGGTGGCGCACAAGTAGATTCAACAAATGAGTGTCGTCGCGTGAATCGTTTAAGCAAAAACCCGTATGCGTTCATATGCCATTGATCCGATTGCGATGAAACTTTCATGAGTTGTTGTGTACACGCCAGGGAAGGTTTTCACTTAGTAAATCCATTTCACAATAGATAGCGTACGAGTATATTCAACAAATGGGTGACGGCGCTCGAATCGTTTCAACAAAGTCCCGTATGCGTTCATATACCATTCATTTCATTGCGATGAAAATTTGGTGAGTTGTTGAGCACGCTCCCATGATTTTTTTGAGATAGTAAATCAATTTTACAATAGTTTAGAGGTGGTTAACGGAAAAAGAAAAACAATATTGGGAATCCAAAAGCACTTCAACATACCAACTTACAATGCCTACACTTTCTTTGATTGACATTGCAACGCATGCCGGGTACAGCTAGTAACTAATAAACATTGTTATTGTAGAGTGTAAGAGGTACTATAATCCGCGTTTGGAGTAAGGAAAAGGAGAATGATTGTTACACCAACAAAGTAAATAAGTAACCAAACGTAATAATGATAAATGCATTGTTGAATAATAAAGTAAAGATAAATGTACCGTAAGCACAACGGACATTAAGATTGATTCAAGTACAGTTGTAATTAAAGATAGAAAGTGCTATAAGTGTATATGCTTATGTAGTGTTTTACTTTAATGTGATTTTCTTTATTGATTGCTATTCTTGACATAAGCAATGTGCAACGAACTATGAACATTTCGTCGATGTCATGAGTGCATTTTATGACTGAATTTTATTAGTGAAGTTAGATTTGGGTGTAATGAGACACCACACAGACTCAAGGACTCACATGTGTTAGAGAGAGTGTTGCGGCATGCCTGATGAGATAATGTTTGGATCTAAGCTGCGGAGCACAGATGATTCATGTTAGGATTTGTGACCCTTTTAGAACCATCATCTGTGTGCTCCAAATTTTGATTTGCATTGTTGGGATTTAATGTAAATATAATTGTGTTATTATTCAGTTATTTTAGGAATATGTTTGTTTTTCCTGTAGAGTAGTCACCTGGTAGACATCAAATCCTGAATGTGTGTTCGTATGGTGGGGGGGACGTAACATACCCCGAAAGACCGTGAGCTGTCGGGATGCGAACACATGTTCTCCATATAATATCAAATGGGTACAATAGGTCATATTTTCTGTTCAGTGTACCTAGAAGTCAAAAGTTGTTTCATTCTCATTGTGTTCATGGGTTGTGTAATACAGTTGCAGCTAGAACGAATTGAGTAACAATGTAACAATGAATTGAAGGAAGTTTGAGTGTAAGGACGAGGAATTGGAAGGTAGCGGCTGTGGCCTATAGTTAGAGACCAACCCCGGCATTTGCATGGAAGGAAGATGGGAAACCATAGAAAACCATCTTCAAGGTTGCCGGCGGGGGGATTCGAACCTCCTCGCCTCCCGGATGTGAGTGACTGCCTGCAGGCTCGCCGTAACAACCACGGCTAACTCACCCGGTTTTCTAAAATGAAGCTTCGGAAAAGAAAAAAAGCGTCAGGAATAGATTGACGGACCACCAATTAGCTGCGCTACTAAGAATCAGCTCATCCCAGTTTCAATCAGGTTATGAAAAACTATTATAAGCACAGTCACAGTTTCACTTGTCATATACTCCTTTCTCTTCTACCAAATAATGAAGGTGTGTTCTTTTTTCCTAAGTTTTCTAACATTGCTTCGTTTGATTTAAAATTTAGAAAAAAAAAGTTTATAATCTATGTACAAACATGTGTTTTTTTCGGCCCACCTAGATTATATTATACTGCGTCTGGCCCTGCCCCTAAAAAGTTTGCCCATGTATGGTATAGACCAGAGATTCCCAGACTGGGCGAATTCGCCCAGTAGTGGGCGATTTTAGCACGCCAGTGGACGAAACTGACAGAATGTGAATTCGATGGGCGATTTGAAAAAATTGGTGGGCGAATAATTCAGTTTTTTGTATATACTGTTACGGCTGTGAGTTGTGTCATCGCTCGCCGCATGAGTCACAACTGCCCCAGGGCTGGGCTGTGGCCTGCTTCCTGTATTGCGTGCTCCTTATGCAACAGGGCTACTAGGACAAGGGGATAGTCCAGAATATTCGTGACTGGACCAGCGATGGAAACCTCGAGTAGCCGTAAACCCTGGATGGATCTAGAAGCATTTATTGAGTCACCAGCCTGCTATATAAGTGCGACCTGTCAAGCAGTGGTCGTTGTTGTGTTTACGAGCTAGTGTGAGCGATTATCCTGAGCGACAGAAGTGTGGTGACTTGCGAAACCCCTAGTGGAGCGGGGAAGTGAGACTCCTACAGAGGAGCTGTGTCTTGAGCGAGTGTGTTTATTTCCAGTGCGACAGAAGTGATTGTGCTACATTGTGAAACAGTGTGTAGTACGGTGAAAGGCTGGGTGCAGCTATTTCCAGCTGGCGTACGGGACCGGACTCATTAGCGAAGAGGATTAACTGTGGTCTGTTGACTAGTGAAAGGGGAAGTGTTTTCGCCGTAAGGAAATTGGAGTAAGGTAATAATTGCTTGTATTTACTGAAGAGTGCTGTATCCTTCTGGCCGCAATAAAGTTAATTATTTCTTTAAGCAGTAATTGGTGTTGTGCTTCCTACCCACCGTAATCCAGTTAACCAAGGTGCCACTAGGGGGTGGCACGTAACAACTGGTGTCAGAAACCGGATTACGAACTCAAGCACAACACCTGACAGTCCTGGTTTCAAAACCCGAGCAGGTCATTTTCTCTAATTTTCCCGTGAGTGCATGCCCTTTACAAGACACACAACTAAAATGGAGGAGAAATTGGCAGCATTGCTAGAAAAGTTAAATGGCATGGAAACCAAGATGGAGGACGGCCAGAAGAATTTAACCAAGGACCTAACTGCCAAACTAGAAGACGGCCAGAAGAAGTTAGCCGAGGACCTAACTGCCAAACTAGAAGACGTCCAGAAGAAGATGGAAGACGGTCAAAATAAGCTAGCGGAGGACCTGAAGAGGATAGAGGACGGCCAGAAGAAGATGGAAGACGGTCAGAATAAGTTGACACAGGACCTGATGAAATTAGAACTGGGTCTGCGTGAGGAAGTCACGGCAGTGGAAAAGAAGTTCGACGCCTTACAAGTGGAAGTTGCCGAGCTGCGACAACGCCCGTTGATGGGGATGGAGGAGAAATTCAACGCCTTGCAAGTGGAAGTTGCCGAGCTGTGCCAACGACCGCTGATGGGGGTGGAGGAGAAATTCAACGCCTTACAAGTGGAAGTTGCCGAGCTGCGCCAACGCCTACTGACGGGGGTGGAAGAGAATTTCAACGCTCTACGAGAGGAAGTTGCCGAGCTGCGCCAACGCCCGCCCACCGTTACACCGGGGATATCAGGAACGGGACATAGCAGAGTGACGCCCCCAACCTTCGACGGAAAGGTCCCGTGGAACACCTACTTACGTCAGTTCGAGGTGGCCTGTTCCACAAATAACTGGAACAACACAGAAAAGGCTACAGCTCTCATTGTAGCGCTGAGAGGTGACGCCCTTAACGTCCTTCAGGCTATCCCGACTGGATCCCAGGACTACGCTTCACTGATCGCCCATATGAAGTCCCGATATGGAGATAGCCATCTTCAGCAGGCCTACCAGATGCAGCTCCGGACCCGGGTACAGAAGAACACGGAAACCCTGCAGGAGTTCGAGATGGACATCGCACGCCTCGTAAGGCTCGCCTACCCAACAGCGCCGGCCGACTTTTAGGAGCAGATAGCGACGCAGACTTTCACCGACGGGCTACGGGACTCGAACACTCAACAGGCGCCGCGTCTCGCGCGCAATAAGACCCTGGCAGATGCGCTGAGCCACGCACTTGAGTTCGAGACGGCAAAACAGGCATCTAGAATGCACGCGGGGGTACGTCAAGTGGACGTCGACGAACCAGCAAAAACCAACAAGACCAAGCCCCTGGCCGATGAACTGATGGAGGCGCTAGGCCGGTTCTTCAAGAGTCGCAGTACCACCAACAAAAACGTAGCCGAAGAACATTCGGAGAGGCGGCCCGGAAGAGGACTACCGACCTGCTGGACCTGCCGTAAGAGAGGCCACCTGAGCAAGGACTGCGGCGATCGCCGCTGCCAAGGGTTTCCGTCGGGACAGTCAGTCGTAGGGAAACCGCGCGGCCCAGGAAAGCAAGTATCAGCCAGCCTTGGAGGGCAAAGGTTGGCTTGTGACATTCGTCAAGCCCCGGCAGTCCAAGTTCGTGTGACGCAGTTATGGAGGGATAATAGCAGCCTGATGGTCGACGGAGTCGTCAACGGAGAGAGCTGGCCCATGCTAATCGACACGGGAGCATCGAGGACCATCGTTAGTCCCACCGTGATCCCGAAGTGGAGAGTGCAACCCACACAAAGGAACCTCCAGCTAATAACCGCGACCGGAGAGACCGCACCGGTACATGGCGAAGCATCACTGGAGTTCGTCATTGGTCGACGGGCGATAAAGCATCCAGTGCTTGTGGCTGACGTATCAGATGAAGTGATCATCGGACTGGACTTCCTGGACCAGAACAACATCATCTTGGATCTGAGTACCAACACTCCGCATTTCGGAGGTGAGGAACTTGCTTTGCAACCTGCGCACGAGTCCATCACCGCACGACGAGTAAGGTTGAGAGAAGGCGTCATCGTTCCCGCCAGGACGGAGGTCAGCGCTGCCGTAATTGTCGACGGAACTGCTGAGGGAGTGGTGGCTGTCATCGAGCCAAAATATGAGGACATCCAGACAAAAGGATTGCTAGTTGCCAAGACACTCATCAACACGACGTCTCGGCCGTACGTCCACCTGTCCAACCTGAACGACTACGACATTACGGTTCACCGGGACACCAACCTAGGAGTCTGCGAGCCCGTTACCTGGATTGCCCGCATCACAGATACGACAGACGGACACCTGCAGACGGACAACCGAAGAAGACGCACACTACCAGAAGAACTACAGAAGCTGAACCAAGGATCCCAGGACCATTTAGACGAGGAACAATCACGCCAACTTCAGGACCTGCTACGCGAATTCCAGCATGTCTTCTCCGTGGGGAGCAGAGACTTCGGCAGGACAAGCATGGTCCAGCACAGAATCGACGTTGGGGACAGCGCACCGATTAGGGCCCCATTCCGACGTGTCCCGCTCGCCAAGCAAGCCGAAATCGACCGGATGGTAGAAGAGATGAAGGAGCAAAGGGTGATCGAGCCATCACATAGTCCTTGGAGTTCTCCGGTCGTGCTTGTGAAGAAGAAGGACGGTTCCACCAGGTTCTGCGTGGACTACAGGCGGGTGAACGACGTCACGAAGAAGGAGAGCTACCCTCTACCCCGGATCGACGACACGCTGGACACCATATCAAGGTCAAGATGGTTCTCCACCTTGGATTTGAAGAGTGGCTACTGGCAGGTGGAGGTCCACCCTAAGGACCGCGAGAAAACGGCGTTCTCTGTGGGCAGCGGGCTCTGGCAGTTCACCGTCATGCCATTCGGTCTGTGCAACGCCCCTGCGACCTTCGAAAGGCTAATGGAGTCCATTCTGAGGGGATAAATTGGAAGACCTGCCTGGTATACCTAGACGACGTCATCGTTCTGGGGAGGAGCTTCGAGGAGCACTACAGCAACCTGAAGGAGATCTTGTTGAAGCTACGGGCTGCCCAGCTGAAGTTGAGCCCCAAGAAGTGTCAGCTCTTCCAGAAGCGGGTCCAGTACCTTGGGCATATCGTCTCCGAGGAAGGGGTGCGCACCGACCCAGAGAAGACCGCAGCTGTGAGGGAGTGGCCAGTTCCGAAGGACAAGTCCCAACTACGAAGCTTCCTGGGACTCGGCACTTATTACCGTCGCTTCGTGAGGGGATTCGCCGACATCGCCAAACCTTTACATCGACTGACTGAGAAGGACCAACTCTTCACGTGGACAGCAGAATGCCACAGTGCCTTCGAACAACTCAAGCAGGCTCTGTGCACCGCGCCTATTCTGGCCTACCCCAGACCTGGAACAAGGTTCATCATCGATACCGATGCCAGCGACTTTGGCATAGGGGGAATCCTGTCGCAGGTAGTGGACGGCGAGGAGAGAGTAGTGGCCTACTTCAGCAAGGCCTTGTCAAAGACCGAAAGGAACTACTGCGTCACCAGGAAGGAGCTGCTCGCCATCGTGAAGACCATTGAACACTTCCACAAGTACCTGTACGGGCAAGAATTTCTCATCAGGACCGACCATGCATCCCTGCGGTGGCTCCTGAACTTCAAGCAGCCCGAGGGTCAACTCGCGCGGTGGTTAGAGAGGCTTCAACAGTACAACTTTGAGATTCAGCACAGGAAAGGCCAACTGCATTCTAACGCCGACGCCCTGTCACGAAGACCGTGCCCCGAAGACTGCACCTTCTGTGCCCGAAGGGAGGAGAACACCGGGATACTGTTCCGACGGACTACTGTGGAATTTCAAGGGAACTGGAGCCGCGAATCTTTCACGCGGGCACAAGCAGAAGATGATGATCTGGGACTGATAGCCGAATGGAAGAGGGCCTGTGTCCCCAGACCCGGGTGGAACATTGTGAGTGACTGCAGCCCGAAGTTTAAGTCCTACTGGGCACAGTGGGACTCGCTGATTGTAAGGGATGGCCTCATCTGCCGTACCTGGGAGAGCACCGACGGGAAGACATCTCGGGAACAAGTCGTCGTTCCAAAGGCTATGACGGAGGAAGTCCTGAAGAAAGTTCATGGAGGATCTCTGGTGGACACCTAGGGATAAAGAATACCCTGGAGAAGCTGAGAGAGCGGTTCTACTGGATCGGATGCCGAACAGACATGTAGAACTACTGCGCGAGGTGCCACGATTGCGCAGCCAGCAAGGGCCCTGGACGAAGACGACGGGGTCCACTGAAGACCTACAACGTGGGCGGCCCCATGGAGAGAGTGGCCATCGATGTTCCTGGGCCATTCCCGTTAAGCGAGGCAGGGAACCGCTACTTATTAGTCGTCAGCGACTACTTTACCAAATGGCCGGAGGCGTATGCGCTCCCTAACCAAGAAGCCGCGACGATTGCAGAGACCCTGGTGAAGGAATTCGTCAGCCGGTACGGAGTACCCCTGGAGCTGCACTCCGACCAAGGGAGGAACTTCGAGTCGCAGGTGTTCCAGAACCTATGCCAGCTGCTGGGAATCCGGAAGACAAGGACAACGCCGCTACACCCTCAGTCCGACGGGATGGTAGAGCGATTCAATCGCACCATCGAGAACCATCTCCGAATAGTCGTCAGCGAGCACCAGAGGGATTGGGACAAGCATCTTCCACTATTTCTCCTGGCCTACCGCGCCGCCGTGCATGAAGCCACCGGGTGCACACCAGCCCGGGCCATGTTTGGGAGGGAGCTCCGTCTACCTGTCGATCTTGCCTTCGGCCGACCTGGGAATGATCCGATCCCGGTAAGCCAGTATTGTCAAGAACTGGTCGACCAACTGGAGGACGTGCACGCGTTCGCGAGGAGGAAACTGCGGATCGAGACCGACCGAATGAAGACCCGATACGACCAGCAGACGGATGCCGGCGGATTCCACGAGGACGACCTGGTCTGGCTCTTCAACCCATTACGGAAGAAAGGCCTGTCACCCAAACTGCAGAAGTCCTGGGAGGGCCCGTACCGAGTCGTGAAACGGATCAACGATGTCGTCTACAGGATCCAGCGGAGCCCGAGGGCGAAGATGAAGATCGTGCACCGAGATCGCCTGGCAGCCTACGGAGGGACACAGACGGACCAATGATTGATCGGGACGATCAGCCTTTTAAGGAAGGGGGTGGTGTTACGGCTGTGAGTTGTGTCATCGCTCGCCGCATGAGTCACAACTGCCCCAGGGCTAAGCTGTGGCCTGCCTCCTGTATTGCGTGCGCCTTATGCAACAGGGCTACTAGGACAAAGGGATAGTCCAGAATATTCGTGACTGGACCAGCGATGGAAACCTCGAGAAGCCGTGTACCCTGGATGGATCTAGAAGCATTTATTGAGTCACCGGCCTGCTATATAAGTGCGACCTGTCAAGCAGTGGTCGTTGTTGTGTTTTACGAGCTAGTGTGAGCGATTATCCTGAGCGACAGAAGTGTGGTGACTTGCGAAACCCCTAGTGGAGCGGGGAAGTGAGACTCCTACAGAGGAACTGTGTCTTGAGCGAGTGTGTTTATTTCCAGTGCGACAGAAGTGATTGTGCTACATTGTGAAACAGTGTGTAGTACGGTGACAGGCTGGCTGCAGCTATTTCCAGCTAGCGTACGGGACCGGACTCATTAGCGAAGAGGATTAACTGTGGTCTGTTGACTAGTGAAAGGGGAAGTGTTCTCGCCGTAAGGAAACTGGAGTAAGGTAATAATTGCTTGTATTTACTGAAGAGTGCTGTATCCTTCTGGCCGCAATAAAGTTAATGATTTCTTTAAGCAGTAATTGGTTTTGTGCTTCCTACCCACCGTAATCCAGTTAACCAAGGTGCCACTAGGGGGTGGCACGTAACAATACAATATGACCGAGAAATGTTTGCCTATAAAAACAAGGAATAAAATAAAAATGCAAACAATTAATTTAATTATATCAAATTATGTTTCCTTTTTAATCTGTTTACAACTACAGTAGTTTATCAGATCACATTAATTAGACATAGGTACCGTATGCATGTTGTTTAATTAATTAGCTATAAAAATTCATGCAGTTTTAATTTTTTTTCTTTAATTCATTTCATTGATTGTTATTCCTTTTTAGACCTATTACTTGCAAATTTATAATGTACATAATTAGACTATATCTAAATAAATAGGGGGCGTGGTGGCTCAGCGGTCTAGCTGTATGCCTCTCACCAAGGCGGTCCGGGTTCGATTCCCGGCCAATGCTTGTGAGATTTTCGAAGTGAAATGCCATGTCCTGTGGTTCGGATTCCACGTAAAAAGGAGGTCCCGTGGCTTATAATCACAAGATTCACGGTCACGTAAAACTACAATCTTCCTTCCTTTCCTTCTTCCATCTAAATAAATATGATGTAACTTACCTATTAACAGAAAAATGTCCGTAAAAATCGTCATTTCTCAACTTATATTTAGGTATTTGAATGTATGTGTTAGTAATTTTAACATTTTTGCGTTTTTTTTGAAATGAGGTGGGTGAGAAAAAATTATAAATCTCGAAAGTGGGCGATGGTCAGAAAAAGTTTGGGAAACACTGGTATAGATGGACTGCTAGTCTTTATCCGGGGCACGTTTCAAAGAGAAGGCTAAGAGCGAGTCACATGCCCCGTTGGTGTGAGGAGCACCTCATGGTGGCCACATGGTTGGGACATTGCTAATGGCCTGTCACCCTACTACCTATCGCTACTTGACATTCTGCTGACATAAACCCTCCTCTCCCGACCTTATACCCCGTTTAGTGGCTTCGGTGGCGTAGTTGGTAGAATGCTGAACTGCTGTGCCCATAGTAGCGGGTTCAAATACGGCCGAAGTTGTCGGATTTTTTAAGAGCGTTAAAATCCCTCAGTATGCCTTCATTCGGAGGAGAAGTAAAACCAGCGGTTCCATGTCATAGATTTATGGCATGTAAAAGATCCTTCCACTAACTTAACTTGTGTGAAGCTAAATTTCTACGTTAGATTTCGTTGAAACGCTCTATCATAATTCCAACGTTCACCACTAGGTGCCAGTGACATCTTGTAGCGAAAGTTGGAACTACTTGAAGCAGCTACGGTCTCTGGCGAGCCGAACATGTGCTCGGACACTCCCGGCACTAAAAGCCATACGCTAAATAAATAATAATCTCATTTAGACGTCTAGCTCGCAATCCCGATTATCTCTGATCTGGATAATGCCCAATCGCGATCAACGGCATCCGTATTGGTACGTGTTTTGAGACGTCCCATCATGAAACAGCAGGATAATCGTGTAAAACAGCATGACATCGCTAGGTTCTGTCAACTTTTGAATTCCAAGTTAACTCGGCAGTGGTGTGGTCAGAAATTCATACGCCAGTGGTGCGTGGGGTGTGGTACACCCCATGTTGTTTTTGATATATGAAAAATACTTACGTTTGATATTTGTATTTTAACGGATTCTATGTTATTACTACAACATAAACTGATTATATATTGATACAAAATGGCAACAATGCAGTTTTGTACTCTCCAACAATGCAGTTCAATACTTAATCAGAATCAACTGGCTCATCCTGTACAGCATCAATTAGTGCTCTCATACCGTCTCCTTGAGGCCCATATGGATCCATCTATAACAATATGTATTGTTAAGAACTAAATATTACATATTAGGACGCATAGAAACAAAAATATAATTTTAATAATTATATTTACCTCTTCCGAAGCCTCCGTGGCTTAGGCGGCAGCACGCCGGCCTCTCACCGCTGGGTCCGTGGTTCAAATCCCGGTCACTCCATGTGAGATCTGTGCTGGACAGAACGGAGGCAGACAGGTTTTTCTCCGGGTACTCCGGTTTTCCCTGTCAAAATTTCATTCCAGCAACACTCTCCACTATCATTTCATTTCATCTGTCATTCAATTAATCATTGCCCCAGAGGAGTGCGTCAGGCCTCGGCAGCCGGCACAGTTCATATCCTCGCCGCTAGATGGGGGCTTCATTCATTCCATTCCTGACCCGGTCGGAGACTGGAAGCAGGCTGTGGATTTTCATTTCATTTACCTCTTCCGTTTATGAAACGGGAGTGGAGTGTGGGGGTTTCCTAAACCCCAGCAAGCTCCCACTGCAGCTCACGAAGTCAAATGCACAACTAAGGTACGAAACCACACTCACCGCCCTCTATTGACACCAACTGGCAGCTACCTGGAACTACAAATCAGTGCGAGGCGCATTCTAGCTAATATTTATATAATTATGTGCTAAGGGGTGTTCAGCACCCCAACACACCACTGCCGGGTAGTTTGTTTCGTCCAGTTTTGAAGTACGGTATTTCAGTTGTTTATTTTTACAGAATTCAACCTGCTAATGTACATATATTCTTAATTTTATACTAATTCTGAGGAGATGTGTAGGCAAGGCCTACGCTTGGTGTGGAAAACAAAATGCGCAGGTCTAGGATATTTATTGCATAAAGAGTCATTTGGTCCAATCGGAATCCCTTCTATGTCTATGACAAGAATTCTATGCCTTTATTAGCCTATTCGTCTCCACCGTCTTTCCCCAACACTAAGAATTTTTCCGTGTTTAAATACTGGTATGTTTGTTCTCCATCCATCATTTCATATCTCTCTCAATCTTCATATATCTGATATCAACCAATATACAGTAAATACAACCATCATGGCCAACATTACATACTTCTCGCTTTCAAAACACAAGCAAGTCCAAAATGGTCATCATTTCCATTGCCTACTTCACTCACACACCGCAATGGCCACGAACGCGATTATCTACTTGTGGGAACAGGATCGTGCTATAAATATAATAATATCGTATGTCCTCTGGTCCCGGGTGCAAGCTTTGTTATTTGACGCAGAGAGGGGAGCTTGCATGTCGAATTTCGTTGTTCCTTGGAGCGTTATGAAAGTCAAATAGGTTAGATATCTAAGCTCCTTGACACTATAGCGCTTTCTAGTAGAGAAATGAGGAACTTTGTGTTGGCGGAAAATCCAGAGATTAATTTTGCCATTATGAACACGGCCTACATAATTCAAATGGGTTCTTTGACATGCCAACATCGTATGACATGCGTATCGTGATTTTTGCCGCCTTACAAAATCACTTATCACGGCCAGGATCGAACCTGCAAGTTTGGGGTTGGTAAACCGACACGATAACCACTTTCCCAAGGATCGGGCTGGTCCTGTTGGAGGGAAATTTGATCGCGATAATGTAATCCTGTTGCGTTTAGACGTCCCAACTTAATCTGGATCGGGGTCTGATCGGGATCGCGACCGGGACGTCTAAACGTGGTTTTAGACTGTGGAGGGTAGACTAGACTTGCCGGCCAAGGACTAGTGCTCGATCTATAACACCTGTACGGTACAGTACTCACCCTACCTTCCACCCCGCAAGACAGCTCACGACCCAAACTTAAAATTGAGTGGTACCGTAGTCCCATCCTCTCCACTAGTCTTCTTTCAGTAGATCTGTCAAGTGGCGGGCGTACGCAGGATTTCCTTCTGGGGGGATTTCAATAACATAATATATTCCATGGAGTGTCTTTCTTTAAACCGAAGGTGTCTGATGGAGAAGATTAAAATTAGAGAGAGGAGAATTCTCCGGAAGATCCACGGTCCTGTAAAGGTAGATGAAAAATTTTGAAGTCGACATAATTCCGGGCTCTACAAACATAATAGAGAAACAATATGATTGTGCGAGAAAAAAGAGAATAGCTTTTTAAGATTATTTAGCGAGATTATTTTCCTCAAGATTGACCAATCGTTTGATCAGTTTCTGGCACAATAAGAAGGTTCGTACCACGTGGTTGACGGAAACTGAGAAGGATATTAACGAACTGGGAATATCAGATCTGCATGACAGACAGGCTGTGAGGCGTTCTTTGAAGGAAGTCCATGGTTTTCAGGAGAAACCTCGGAAGAAAGACAGGAGTTACACCGGCAGAAAATGCTTCAATACTGGGCGAAGATCAAGGCCCTCCAGTTGAATAAACGTGGTCCTAAGTAGGTCAATTCGAGAGAAGAAGAAGAAGAAGAAGAGGAAGATAATAGGGTAATTGTGTACATTATTAACTTGGCAGATGGCCTTGCTGTTCCACCCTTTAAAACGACAGTCGTCATCATAGTTAAAATATTTCGATTAATATTCATAAAAACAATAATTAAATGACCATTCTCTTTGCATGACAACTATTTTAGGCCTCATTATTCTTTCGACACAATGAAGGAATTTAAAAGATATTCTGAAAAATATGGAAAACAGTAACTAAATATTAAAATAGAAACGATGCAGTGGTATCATCATGACCATAGTTACGCTGTTGCTTAAAATATTGATATTAAGTTACTATTGCATGATTCTATGCTGTTGATTTGAGTCTTTGCAAGAACAGCAATATTGGTAATGCGGTCTTCCCATTTAATCCTCAGGATTGATCGAAGTTTTTGTAGGTGGAAGCGCTCAAGCTTCCTAAGATCACATTGGTAAAGGTTCAACGTTTCACAGCCATACAACAATGTAGAAATGAATCCTGCTTTCACACCATAAGCTTTGTACTCATGGACAGATTTTTATTCATGAAGACCCGGTGCGCTAATCGTCCATATGCTGCATGGGCTGCGCCAATTCTCTTATCCACATCTTGCTCACAGGTACAGCTCACAGAAATGGTACTGCCCAGGTACGAGAAGTGGTCTACCTGATCTAATGGCAAATTTGAGATTTATTTATTTATTTATTTAATCGTGTCAGAAGCAACATCAGTCTCAAGAAAAAGTACATCATACATGGTATTTAGCTGGTACTATATACAATCTCATCAAAACAGTCAGTTTAACTATATACTACTATATGTTACTATGTGATCAGTATTTTTCCACATGACGTGCTTCAGGTGTTGCCTCCATCAAGTCCTTCATCGTGCACTTAGCAGGAGATAATCTGCATACAACAAGGTGATCCATGGTTTGTTCTTCCCCGCACTCGCCATTTCTTCAAATTCACCTTGGACCTACCTGCCCCACTTCGCAACCTGTTCAGTGTTCTCCACAAAATCCATCCATTGTCATGTCCCGGAGGTAAACTTTCATGAGGGATAATCAAGGTCTTTAACTCTCCTTTTCCATGATGTTAATCTAATTTTTCCGGGTGGTTCCGTGAGGCTTTTTGCTGAATGGAGGAAGCTTTTCCTTGACTTGAGCCTTTGATTTGATGGTGTGTACCCAAATAGAGGATGGTTTTCTGAGTTGTCTGCCTTTGTTCTTTCAACTCTGGCTGCCACTTCACGACTGATATCTGGTGGGGAGTTTTCGGCTAAGCAGTAAACTTGTTATGTTGGCGTATGTCTTAGGCAACCGGTGATAAGTCGACAGGTGTCGTTCAGAGCGATGTATACTTGCTTCGAGTGACTAGATGTATACCATACAGGGCATGCATATTCTGCAGTGGAGTAGCATAGAGCCAAGGCAGTTGTTCTAAACGTGCTAGTTTGTGTCCCCCATCCGGTACCAGAGAGTTTACGTAGGATATTGTTTCTTGCCGATACTTTCTTTTTCGTTTTCAGGCAGTGGGCTCTTTAGGTAAGAGTTCGATCTATAGTAACCGCTAGATATTTAGGGGTGGGGGAGTGCTCAAGTTGAATTCCTTCCCACAACACATTTAGTTGTCTAGTTGCCTGTTTATTCCTGAGATGAAATGCGCAAGTTTGCGTTTTCGTAGGGTTCGGTTTAGCTGGTTTTCCTTGAAATATTTGCTTAGGCCTTGTAAGGCGGCGGACAGCTTTTGTTCCACGTTTTCAAAGCAATCACCCTGGACAGTAATGGCGCGATCATCTGCATATATAAAACTCTTCGTTCCTTCTGGTAGGGGCTGATCGTTGGTATAAATATTGAAGAGTATTGGAGCCAAAACGCTTCCTTGGGGAAGGCCATTCTTCAAGTTCTTCCATCTGCTACGACGTCATTGGAAGTCTACGAAACATCTTCGATTGGGTTATCATGGAATCCTTAGTCATTTCATACAGTTTGCATAAGAGCGTACGGTGATTCACAGTGTCGTAAGCAGACGACAAGTCGATAAAGACTGCACCTGTAATCTTCTGGTCTTCAAAGCCATCCTCGATATACTGTGTCAGGTGTAAGATTTGAGAGGTGCAACTTTTCCCCGATCTAAATCCTGCTTGTTCTGTAATTAGCAGTGGTTCTATAATTTCAGGAAGTCTTTCAAGAATCATTCTTTCCAGGATTTTGTACAGTTGGCACAATAATGAGATCGGCCTGTAATTCATTAGGTCGTCTGCATTCTTGCCTGGCTTTAGAATTGCTACAACTCTGGCTTTTCTCCACAGTTTTGGTATTCTGCAGGTCTTTATACAGTTATTAAAAATATCTAGCAACCATTTCCTAGCAGCTGGTCCAAAGTGCTTCAACTGCTAGGTGCATACTTCATCCAGGCCAGCAGCTTTCCCATTACTGCATTTATTAATTGATTTATCTAACTCCTCTAACGTGAAGTTGTTTGAAAGGATGCTGGTTCCCTGATTATCTGAGTTATTTATTCGAGGTCTACGAATATTCATGGCTTTTTCAGACTTTCCATTTTAATAAGTTGATGAGCGATTTGGTCTGCTGGGACATTGCTGTGTGATGTGGACTTGGTGGGATCATTACTCAGACGGCGTAGTAATCTGCAGGCATAGTAGCTACTTCTCCCCATATTCAGTTCTTCCATTAACTTTAACCACTGCTCTCGCTTTGATGCTGAAATGGACGAGATAACTTGCTGTCCACATGTAATAGTTTCATCGAAATTTGAGATGGATATATTGAACTGAGGAAGAGGTGTGCTTGGTGAAGGTTGTGCCAAGACTTTAGTCTTATTGACATTTATGGTAAGACCAAAGCGATCTCATGCACTTATCTATTGGTAATCATTTGCCGGCTACACTGGCCATAAATTACCAAGAGTAGTTCTCTCGTGCAACTAGCAGTTAACTTGTGCATTCCTGAACGTACTCTCCCCATTCCTCTTACACATAGCATTTATAGCAGCTACACACGACATGCATTGGTAAAAATATTTCGCCTTCTTTGACCGGAAGAATGTTTCAAGGGCGGAATTTATTGCTCGCTACAGAAGTTTTATTAATATTGTGCCGTACATTCAAAGCCTTTGACATTGAGAGGTCAGGGCTAGAGCTTGCAGACAAAGGAAGAATGTTAAATAAATCTGCTGCTACTGTGTTTCATCCAATAATATTTGCTGGAATACTTCTCTTTCCACTGCAGATTGTTAGTCTATGTCTCGAAGCGTTCAAAGGGAGAAGCTGCACAATATATCATGTCTAATTCTTTTCTCATTAACCACTGGCTGAAGTCGTCGGGCAGGCTTCGGTGGCGTAGTTGGTAGCATGCTGAGCTTAAACCCGGCCGAAGCTAATGGATTTTATAAGAGCGTTAAAAATCCCTCAGTATGCCTTCCTTCGGAGGGGAAGTAAAGCCGGCGGTCCCATGTCATAGATGTATGGCATGAAAAGAACCTTCCACTAAACACTTGAGTGAAGCCAAAATTTGTAGGTTAGAATTGATAACGATCTATTTGTTCCAACGTTCGCTGCCAGGTGCTGACTGCGATGCCATATAGTAGCCAATTCCGTAAGCTAGGTGTCGTGGACGGAAGCATTTGGTAGCAAAAGTAGGAACTACTGTGCTTGCATTTATTGACTTCAGTCCTTACTTGAATTAAAACAGATTTTTTTTTTTTTAGCGTATGGCTTTTAGCGCCAGGAGTGTCCGAGGACATGTTCGGCTCGCCAGTTTTGTAGCTGCTTCGAGACGGACACCCAATGGGTGAGCTACAAGTACCGTTGGGGAGGAAAGTTTGGATGTATGTAAGGACGAGGAGTTGGAAGGTAGCGGCTGTGGCCTATAGTTAGGGACCAACCCCGGCATTTGCCTGGAAGGAAGATGGGAAACCACAGAAGATCATCTTCAAGGTTGCCGGCGGGGGGATTCGAACCTCCTCGCCTCCCGGATGTGAGCGACTGCCAGCAGTCATGCCGTAACGACCACGGCTAACTCACCCGGTATTAAAACAGATAACACACACTAATACGGCCATCACAATTAACACCGGTTATCAGACAGATTCTACACACACCCAAAGTACACGGGGCTACATGACCGCGTTGTCTCAGCCCCTAAACTAAGGAACCAACATACCGACCAACCAACGGAAGTCGTCGGATTTCTTATGAGTGTTAAAAATCCCTCAGTATGCCTTCCTTCAGAGGGGAAGTAAAGCCGGCGGTCCCATGTCACACTAATTAAACGTGTGTGAAGCTACATTTGCAGGTTAGATTTCGTTGAAACGCTCTATCAAAGTTCCAACGGTGACAACTAGGTGTCAGCGACATCTGGTAGCGAAAGTTAGAACTACTTGAAATTGAACGGTACTTGTAGCTCACCCCATGGGTGTCCGCATTGAAGCAGCTACGGCCTCTGACGAGCCGAACTTGTCTTCTGACACTCCCGGCACTAAAAGTCATACGCTAAATTTAATAAATAATAAAAACTAGTTACTGATCATCGAACAAATTGTTATTGTTGCTTTATTTAGGGACTACCGACATCGTGATAATTTAGCCCCGTGTACTTGAGCGTAACCAGCCACGGTGGCCGTGAGTCTTGATGCGCTAGATCATCCCTCGTTGGCATTGGAAGAGCGTGAGTTCAAATCCCACTTTGGCCGTCCTGAAAATGGTTTTCGTTGTTTACCATTTTCACCAACAGATAAATGGCAGACGGTTTATTTCAACAGGTCGAGGGCCGGCTTCCACGCCACTTCTTTCCCTGGCCCTTGCTTAATTAGACCCAAGTTAGCGGTGCCTATCACCATCCCCAGTTGTATCTGCTGAAAAGGTGTGTTTAGCTCCCATACACCGTCCTTTCAACGGTGGAGGAATGATCGCTCGCAGAGTCCGTGGGTGAGGCCAAGTTGGGAGGATAAGCGATGAATAAAACTTGGATGTGTGTATAGGATTTGTGTGATAACTTGTGTTATTGTGTGGTGTCTGTAGTAACTTAGTGTGTGTGTATTTATATCTCAGACTCGGATTGGAAAGGAGACATCCACGGCCTTCAGTTCGGAACCATCTCGGAATTTGGTTGGATTGAAAATTGGAAAGCCACGGAAAACCACTTCTCAGATAGCTCAGTCTGCTAACGTGTTGCATTGTATTGACTGTACTAGTACGGTATGTGTATTTTTAATTGGGGCTACGAGTTGGTTAGGAGGCTGCTGTGGGCTTACCTGAGACCAGAATTAAATCTCTTGGCTGAATCTGGAATCGAACGCGGATTTGATGGGGCATAGCAGAGAATGGTAGTTACTACACCACGAGATTGTCACTAAATAGATTGAAATGTCCAGACTAGCTAGACAAACTGGTTCCTTATGTCGATCGATCTGGCATGAGAGAAGAAAAAACATATCTGTTGGTCTCGGATATAGGTCTACTGTAGCTATTGTGGCCATTTCAACAATGCAATATGTAAATCACAGTTTGCCAGCAATGCTCAATCGGGAGTATCGGGGTTCATGGTTTGTTCTCCCACTCTGTGACTTACACACTTTGGATTAAGCATAGGATACACTTCCAAAAATAAACAAAATCAAATCCTACTATCAAAACATTTAATTATCCAAAATATGGCGCTACAAAAATTAAACAAATGAAAATACTGACACTACACTTCACACTTGTCCAAAGTTGAACTTGGAATTCAAATTAAACAATTACAAAATAATGATGACTGGTTTTCCAAAAACCAACAAAAACTTCAACTAAGTTTCACTCCCACATGGTGTCAATTCAAATTCTTTAAAATAACGAGCTCCAAATGGCTCGGTAAAGTTTACATACACTGTGTTAACAATTAAATACACGTCTATTAATATTTACATGAGTATATCTAGTTTTAATCATAATATCAAAGTATGGCTAATCATTAATTAATTTTGGGCTCTCACAATGTTCATCTGTTACCATCACTCCCTCTCAAGCTACCAACTCACTACCGTGATTGGAAAAATTTGCGTATTCCCGAGCTATAGAAAACTACTGAACAAGTCAAACTTAAGATTACTCCCGGAATTTTAATGTCTCCATAAAAACTCGTGAATCACTCAATCATTAAATAATAAAGTTAGGGATTTATCATCTTGTCTTCAAAGACAATTATATCTTAAGAAAGCAACGATCTGAATTCTGCAAGCGATAATAATGAATGTAAAGGGACCTCGGTTCGAATACCGGGTCGTTACAATAATCTTAAACACTTCCGTGTACAGTGACTCAGACAGCCCGTTCTTAGCCTACCACACTAAAAGAGGGTAAGGGTCTGTCTTAACTACTTGGCTTGATTTATTGCATGGAGGGAGGGAGAAACTACCGTCTCGCCTACACAAGGGACTGGTTATACAGCTTTAAACACAGCTGTTTCAAATGCATTTCTCTGAATTGCAAGGCTTACGATACAAAATAACCACAAGACAACTATTAGGTTTCACAGACCTTATTCTTTTAGCTTCGGTAAAGTATAATTATGAAGTGTCCTCATTAGCGGGTAAGACAATCCAATAAAACAACCAATATAAAGGGGCTTCAACACGGATGACTCTGAGTTCGATCCTTTAAACTGCCTCGGAAGCAATATCCCAACTTTGAGGACTTATAACATTAGCGACTTAAGGAAGGCCTAGCCCATAACCAGCGCTCATAATACAACATAAATTGCACCCTTTTCAACATTCAACATATAATGCCTCGTGATCAATATCACAACTTTGAGGACTTACAACAGCTCATTACCGCGACTAACTGTCCCTCATAATTACTTTTACCGAGCATTTCAACGCATTCCTAGCGTGACAAATTACTTCAATGCGCGACATGGCGCTCATACATAAATTAGCCAAGTTGCCTTCAAAGAAACAAATAAATTCAAATCAAAGTTTGATCTACGTCTCAAAATATATATTACTTAGCCTCCATTAACAATAATCATTTATGCCATAAAGAACATGTATTCACAACATTTATTAATTCATCTAAAGGAGCTCTTGAAGCTACCACTTCTCAATATAAAATTCATCACAATATTCATTTATCTAATTATTATTATTATTATTACGCTTGCTTTACCATAGTTATATCATTTACCATTAAACTGATATTCCACTGAATATTTTCCACAAGGGATTCATTAATACTTCACATATTTATTATATTTCCATCAAATTAATCGTTCAGATCGCGCAATCTTTATTTCACCTGTTGTCAAACATCCCTACTTTCACTCATGAGGATTATACGCAAATCTTCCCAAAACACATAATAATGAAATTGTTACTCACATGATTGTACGGTCAAAGACCGAATTGTCCAACGATGGAACATTTTCACCCACCAATTTCTTCTTAAGCCATTTTCATGGTTAGATTCACACTCAATAACACTTTCCTTACAGCACATACAATATATACCCTAATCACTTTGAATATAAGGAATACCATTTTGTATTAGTTTTCACTTAAACACAGTACAATTTCTCTAAAAATATATTACACTCAAAAATTTCACTATATTTAAATTACATAAAAATTTTATCACTCTGGCGTTAATTATTCGCCTCAACACACGTGATTTCTTTCCTTTTCCCGTTTCCAAGGGTTGCACTATATGCACGTCGGCTTCCTACTCTGATGAGATAATTGAAAGTCTCGATCGAACTAACCTCACTGGAACGGCTGATCTTCTAATTCTGGGTTTGACTATCAGCTTCTTTAACTTTACTGCACGATGTCTAATCTTGCTAGACGCTAATTTGTTCGTCTAATAAAAGTTTGTCCCTGATGTATTACTATTTTGATCGCTCGAACTTGTATATCGGTGACCTAGTAATTTCCTTGTATTACTTTCTGTTACTTTGATTCGTGGCTTATTGGAGTACTCCCCAATGTTTGACTGTTCATTTGCCCACCTAGACAAAGCCTGGAACCTCGATTCCTAAATTTTATCGTACTTCGCTCTAGCTCCCTCAGTTCAGGAACACTAGGCGTTCTACCCTGATCTGGTTACTTAACGTAGATAGAACTGTATATTTCACTGTCCTTGGGTACTTCGAAACCTTATGATGCGTCGGTTCTTTAACTGAACTGTTATATTCGGGTACTTATCGCCGGTTATTTTTTAAGTCCACAGCCTAAACTTTGACTGTACTGGTGAACTTTATAAAGTCTGAAGCTTGATGATATTATTCCAATAACAGGATTCTGATGTGTCTTCACACGGCGATACTAATGACGATACTGAATGGCCGCTTCCATATGGGGTGCTCGTCTGCGATACAGCGTAACACGACCTCTCACGGTCTGGGAAAGACTGCATTTAACTACGATTGTTCCTGCGTGCAGCGTCTCAGCGCTCACTAAAATTCCTTGTTTTTATTTTGCGAAACTGTATCACGCTCTCCGGCGTCTTTTATAAACTGAATGTACTTTGATGCAGCACTCCTGCACTAGGAGTTTACTTGTAGATTGTCTTGTAGTTGGTTGAAACAGCACGACCCCTCCCCCCCTAGGGATCGTAAGACTGAATGATTGTTGATGCTCCAACGTCACGCCCCTCCGGGCTGACTGATACTTTGCGAAACAGTACCGTGCCCCTCAGGCACCTATGGTAGACTGAATGATTGTTGATCCAGTATCACGCCCCTCTGGGCTGACTGATACTTTGCGAAACAGTACCGTGCCCCTCAGGCACCTATGGTAAACTGAATGATCTTCCTGACACGTCCAGAGTTCATATCCAAATTTGCGGCAAAAAGATCAAATCCGCTTCTTCTCCAGCACTAACTTATGAAGTAATTGTCGTATAATTTTTAAAATATATCTCTTGAAAGCTCTTGTTTTAAACGTAAAATGGTTTCTTTGATCATGAAAATCGATCACACAATTCCAAGATATTAAATAATTTGGCTCCTCAGATATGTGGGTGGTGAGGTTTATTTTTCCCTCTCTCCCCTCTCTGGGCTCGGGGAATAACTATCGACGTAATGCCGCGTATGCAGTTCTTTCCTGTGCCAAATATTATAAACTTTTTCCCCACACAAAAATCTCTATTCCAGAATGATCAACAATGATGTGTTCATTTCACTAATTAAATGCTTGCAAATGGCTTAATTTTAATTATTTCTCTTCTTGCGTCATTGCAAGGTTGCCATTTTATAGCTGAGTAAGGTCTATTTCCGAAACTCCTTCTCCCTCACTCGTCGTGGAAAGTTTTTCTAGTTCTATTAATAACCATGCGCCAGCTTCTTATCGATGCGTCAAGCGTGATCTCATGCCCGCGTGACTAGTGGTCACCCGTTCTTACATATAACAGCCCACTTCTTAAAATCTTTCCAATACATTCTAAAAACTGCATTATTTCCTCTCTTCCTTTGCATATAAAATATGGATTCGACGCTTGAACCAATTGCAGATGGGTTCACTATTTAGTAGGCCTAACGTATTGATGAGTTTCGTTGACCGGCAGCGAAATGCCAATTTGGTTCACGAAATGATATTATGAGTGTAGCTCCCAAAAATGCAGTGTGGATTATATTAACCAGCATCAAATCAGTTTTATCGGAAAATAGAGTTTTCTAAAAGAATTTGGATAAGATGTAACATGTTCTCACATGCTGAAGAATGGAATATAGGGTTCCGTTAGACAAACTGTGGTGTGGAGTTGTACAATTACTATAGCAACAGTCGTGAGTTGCTGGTACTTACAATAAATTTATCCTCATAACCCACACAAACTTTATATAAATATGGCGCGATATTTAATGTGAATGTACAAGAAACATTTATAAAGAAATTGAATTTTGAAAACTACAACTGAATGTGAGATGAGGAATCTAGTATTTCATCGCAAGATTCAATGATTAATGGTTGGTTGGCAGGTTCCTCAGTTTAGGGACTGCAACAACGAGGTCATGTGGCCCCGTGTATTTTGGGTGTGTGTAGAATGTGTCTGATAACCGGTGTTAATTGTGATGACTGTATTAGTGTGTAACCTATTATCTGGTTCAGGTAAGGAATGCACACGATCAATTTTCAAGAAGTTCCTACTTTTGCTACCAAATGCTACCGTCCACGACATCTAGCTGCGAACTTGGCTACTAAATGCCATCACAACCGGCACCTTGCGACGAACATTGGAACTTATAGAGTGTTATTAAATCCAGCCTACAAATTTTAGCTTAACACGAGTGTAGTTAGCCAACGGCCTAGCCATGTTGTTATGCCGGATCCCATGAGAATTCCACAGTTAAGCAGCATTGGGCGTGGTCGGAACTTGGATGGAATGCCGGTTCTGGGGGACCACGCGCTGTTGGCGAGGAGAGGGTAAGGGGGAGCGGAAAGGACCTGGCCACCCTACCGCACGTAAACTCTGGTTCAGGATAGCCTCTCCGGAGGCAATGATCTGCCTTCAGGCAGAATACACAAAAAGAGAAAGTGCGGTTAATGGATGGTTCATTTACATGCCATAAATCAATGACAAGCCCGCCGGCTTTACTTCTCTTCCGAAGGAAGGCATAACTTACTGGAGGATTTTTTACGCTCTTAAACAAGTAGTTCCGTGAAGAACTATACAGCCTATTTTCATATATCCTGCTCATGTTAATTGCCTCTATCAACATACAAAATTTCAGTTTAATTGCTGTAACAGATTCGTAGATATTGAGAACCGTCTAAATATTTCAGATGGTCGCCAGATTAGATTTTTATTTTTGTACTATTACATTAAGATTATTGTGCACGTGTGGTATTCAAACTTCAATCGCATGATTAGAATACAAGAAGTAAACACGAGTTTTTAAAATTACGCACAGCAGCCATCTTGTGATTATGCAAACAATCGAAATAAATTAGATGCCAGTGAATCAACATTTGTATAAGCATTTAACGTGCAACGTTTCACGGCACTCGGATAGTTAATTCGCGAGAAACGTCCATTTAAATATTTATATTTCGCGTCGCCGCCATGTTGGATTTGTGCTCACCAGGTTACTGAAAGTCCTCTAGGTGAACATATGTTCATAGTCTCTATGAACATAAAAAAATTCAGTTTGGTTGCTGTAAAAGATTCATAGATATTGAGAACAGTCTAAATATTTCGGAACCTCGCCAATTAGGATTGTTATATATATAGGCCATAGAGTTATGTACCATTCAAGGACAATTTATGCCTAGGTTCATTATTCAAACATTCATTTCGATCGCATGATTACGACACAAGAAATAAAAACTTAATTTTAAAATTTCGCACAGCCGCCATCTTGAGGTTATTTAAACAATTGAATTAAATTAGATGGCAGTGCATTACATTCTGCAAAATCATTTACTGTACCACATTTCCCTGCGCTCAGAGAGTTAAATCACGAGAAAAGTCTATTAAAATATTTCAAATTCGCTTGGTCGCCATGTTCGTTTTGTACTTGACAGGTTTATGAAATATACATAGGTAAACTTATATCAGTACCCTTTATCATCGTACAAAATTTCAGGGTGATATCTGTAATAGTTTCGGAGATATAGAATGTCAGTGAAATATTTCGCACAGCCGCCATTTTGAGGTTATGTAAACAATTGAACTAAATTAGACTCCAGTGCATTGCAATGTGTATAAATATTTGCTGTACCAAGTTTCATTACGTTTGGATAGCCAAATCGCGAGAAAAGTCTATTTAAAAGTTTCAACTTCGCTTTGCCGCCATGTTGGTTTTGTAGTCACCAGGTTTTTGAAGGTCTCATAGGTGAACTTCCAGTAGTGCCCTTTATCACCGTACACAATTTCAGGGCGATATCGGTAATAGTTTCGGAGATATTGAATGCTAGTGAAATATTTCGCACAACCACCATGTTGGATTGGTGAGACGTTACAAGAGTTGAAGGGCACGGTCGAGGTCACCGGGAATAGTGCTATGAACTTACCGAGTTTCACTGAAATCGTTCCAGCCGTTTAGATTTTATTAGGGACACACACACACACACACCTCACACACACACGGACAAAAGGTGATCTCATAAGCCTATTTTTTTCAAAATTGAAAATAGGCTAAAAATCCGACGACTTCGGTCGGGTTTGAACCCGCGATCTTGGGCATAGAAGCACAGCGTCCTACCCACTACGCCACCGAAGCCGAAGTAACGAGTAGAATGGCTGCTTGAAATTTTTTTGGAGGCGCCAGGTATCGATCTTGGTACCTCTCGCATGCTAAGCGAGCCCTCTACCATCTGAGCTACGCCCCCACCGTTTGCTTATGAACCTAATCAAAGTATGTGATGAACATTGAGCATTCTAATCTTCATTTGAGAGGCTGCTGTAGACTGTCGTGCTAAGAAGAGCTGATTAGAGTGTTCTGTGGTAATTTTATCTTACAAGGGTCTGGAAAGATAATCATATCTGGAAATGTTATTAGAATTCGAACAAGATGAATATCAACCAAAGTTGTAACGCTTAAGTGGGGGCGTAGCTCAGATGGTAGAGCGCTCGCTTAGCATGCGAGAGGCACCGGGATCGATACCCGGCGCATCCATGGTTTTTTAAATCGATTCCAAGCTCATAAGTGAATCCTGTCCGCATTCTTCCACAATTCTTTAGGCTAAATATCTGAAGAATAGTTGTGAATACTTTCACTCAGCATGATCTAAGTAGGCAGTTTCATGAAATGAGAAAAATGCTTCTATTATTCACCTCGTGGCGTACTGACTAGCATTCTCGATAGTCACTGCATATTTACGGGTTCAATTCCTACCTCAGCCTCAGGACGACTCATTTGGACCACCCGAGGCTGAGTAGACCCCGTTCCATTCCTCATACCACTTTTCAAATTTCGTGACAGAGCTGGGAATCGAACCTCCGACCTCCGGGATGGCAGCTAAGCATGCTGACCACTACACCACGGAATAGTGTAATAAAATAATAATAATAATTTTAATTATCGTATATTCTTTGCCACTGTGGTGGAGATGTTATTGAGGTGATCCAGTCTCCAATTTAACCGTCATTTAACACTACCGTATGTCAGTGCAAACCAGAATTCTACTGGGCACCTGCGGCTGAGGTTTAATTGTTTTAGTGTTGTAAACAGCAAATGGGATACGAGAGATATTTCAGAGTCCCGTGAAATACTTCTGCCCTTCAAAAAACAGATACCTCGGCCGGGAAATGGAATCCGCAATACCGCGATCATTACACAGGCACCTTACCTATAAAACACCAAGAAAGCTACAATGCACTGTAACTATCAACACCCACCTTGGATGGTTGACCGAATCGATTTAGAAAGCGTGGCGTTGGTTGAAA
This sequence comes from Meconema thalassinum, assembly GCA_946902985.2. Classification (NCBI taxonomy): domain Eukaryota; kingdom Metazoa; phylum Arthropoda; class Insecta; order Orthoptera; family Tettigoniidae; genus Meconema; species Meconema thalassinum. Next base: position 168,798,950 of record OX336391.1, read on the forward strand.
AATGTTTGGAGGCGCCGGGTATCGATCCCGGTACCTCTCGCATGCTAAGCGAGCGCTCTACCATCTGAGCTACGCCCCCAGTTATTGTAACTTTTTCTGATTAACGTAATTATAACTATTGCGATTGTAATCAAGTTTCCAGATATAATTTATTCTTTCCTGATCCTGCTATGATATGACTGGGACATCTAAAGGCAACTCTCCTTTGGCAATACTCCGTAGTCAGGTTACCCTTCAGATAGGCTTTTCCCACGGACTCAGCGAGGGATCCCACCTTTACCGCCTCTACGGGCAGTGTCCTGGAGCTTGACATCGGGACACTGGATACAACTGGGGAAGCGGGACTAGCGCCTCGCGCAGCACAGTGGGTCAAAATCGAAATCTAAGAGGAAAAAATTAATTTTACGTTTTAATCATGAATTTAGAGTGAAAGCAACGTATATAATTTGTTTACTTCATAATAAACATCAGTTAAGACCTTTTTAAGCTACGTCTACACAGGCAAGAAATTGTCTATGACTAAGAGTTGGATAGAGCATTCAGTTATCTCTTCAGAAAAATTTTCTACCCCTAATTTACTTTTAACAAAGTCACAAAGTTCCACTTTTGGCATAATCGTCGAACCCAGTGCTTCAAACAGTTATAAACGTGTGAGAACTGGTTGCGCGGCATCTTCTAAAACGTAAAATAACTAAGTAAGTTGCAAAAAGATGCAAAAATTCTTATAACAGGCGTAAACTATAAGACTTTATCTACATTTAAACATTAAGTAGAAAGTGACGCCGAGTGACGCGACATACTAAAATTCTAAGTGAAAATAATAGTTAATTATTATATAATGAAAATATAGCTAAAATTACGTATCAAATACGCCTATTAACAACTGAAACACGTTACAAAGCTCATACCTTCAGCTGCATGTTCCATCTTAAAGCATCACTCTAACCACAAAGACAACCAAACCACAGCCACTTACATTCACCCTCCAATTTAGACTGCTTGAACAATGGTGACAGATTAACACTAAGATGCGTTTATATCCCAGAATAGTGAGCGGCAATTATATGAGAATGCTGTAGAAGTAATACATTTTTGATTTTTTAATCATGAAAATAAATAATTTTATCCTCCTAGATTTCGATTTTGACCCACTGTGCGCAGGTGGTCTCACCTGCAAAGCGAACAGGAGGCCTCATGAGGGATGGGACGGGATGGAAATAATTGGAGGGATAGACAAGGAGGTGGAAAGGAGGCGGCTGTGGCTCGAAGGTAGGTAATGTCATCACGCCAGGAGATGGCAGTTCAACACGCTGTGACGGGGTAAAGGGGTCTTGCAGGACACATGCGCATTCCGCATATTCCAAACCTAAATATATCGGCTGGCAGTCAGTTGCTGCTACTTCCTGCATGATAATTTGTTATCGGGCTTCACGTGTGTGTGTGTGTATTGTTACCTTCCTTCCTACTGTCGCTATTCTTACAAGCCTTTGTGTTTACTTTTAACAGTGTGGCAGTATCAGGTACAGTAATGGAAACAGTGACTAACTCAATGTTTTTGGAATGCGCAATATGCAGTGAGCGGGAAGACAACTGCAGTTGAAACCATCTCCTGGCGTGACATCAGTACCATCCCGGCATTTTTCCGAAGACGAAGCGGGAAATCACGGAAAACCACTTTGAGGATGGCTGAGGTGGAATTGAACCCCCTCTACTCATTTGGACCACCCGAGGCTGAGTAGACCCCGTTCCAGTCATCATACCACTTTTCAAATTTCGTGGCGGAGCCGGGAATCGAACCTTGGACCTCTGGGGTGGCAGCTAAGCACACTAACCACTATGCTACGGAGGCCCCTGGCAATAAGATGCGCTTAGTCTCTTACACCAATGTGCTCACACTCCTACTGCGGCATGTTTTAAGACAGCGGCGTCCACCCTTAGCACGCTTGTCCTCCAAGCTCCGCTTCGCCCTCCGACCTTGCGGAGGATCGTTCATCTACCGTCACGAGGACAGTGTCTATCTCCGTTGCTAAATGGTTAGCGCAGTAGGCTTGGGCCCAAAGTGCCCCGCGTTCGATTCCCGGCCGAGCCATCAGGGATTTTAATCTCCTGGGGTTAATTCCCGTGGCCCGGGGACTGGGTGTGTGTGACGTCTTCATCATCACTTCATCCTCATTACGACACGCAGGTCGCCCACGGGCGTCAACTAGAAAGACCTGCACTCGGCCTCTCCGGAGGCCACACGATTATTATTATTACAAGGACATTGTTGGGAGCTGAACACACTTTGTCAGCAGATACAACTGGGGATGGGGACAGGGCGATCGTCTAGGGGACCGCTAACTTGGATCTAATTAAGGAAGGGTCAGGCAAGGGATTTCGGAAGGAATTCGACCCTGGTCCTCTTGAAAGGAACTGTCCCGGCATTTGCCTGGGGGGTGAGAATGGGAAACTACAGCAATCCATCTTCAGGATGGCCAAGGTGGGATCAAACCCAAGCTTTCCCGTTGCCAGCGAGTCACAATGATAATAATAAGGCTTGATTTCCTAGAAACAGAATTCGCTTGGTAAGTTAACGATATGGCTCTTATCAGAAAGATTTTCATTTGAGTGTGTATCCAATTACAAGGTAGACTGCAAGAAGATAATTGACTTATAAACTTCTTTCAATAGAAGACTGCCATTAGCCACCGTCAATTACAAAAGTCAAAACAGTGTTTAATGTTTTATACAAAGAAATGATACCTAATAGGCCTGTTATGATTAATCTATTACTATTCCGTGCGAAGATATTGAGATGTCTTATAAGTACCGGCGTATTTTAAGTTTGATGTTTTATTTGAGTCACCTCCGTAGCATAGTGGTCAGCGTGCTTAACTGCCACCCCGGAGGTCCGACGTTCGATTCTCGGCTCTGCCACGAAATTTGAGAACTGGTATGAAGATTGGAACGAGGTCTACTCAGCCTCGGATGTCCAAATGAGTAGAGGGGTTTCGATTCCCTCCTCAGCCATCCTGGAAGTGGTTTTCCGTCGTTCCCTACGGCTGGTTTCTCCAGGTAAATGCCATGATGGTAACTAACGTAAGGCCACGGTCGCCTCTTTCATTCTTCCTTGCCTATCGCTCCCAATTTTTCTCTTCGCTCCCCATCCCTCATAAAGCCCCTGTTCACTTTGCAGGTGAGGCCACCTGGTCGAGGTGCTCGTCCCATCTCCCCAGTTGTATCCACCAACCCGACGTTTCAAGCTCCAGGACACTGCCCAGGAGGCGGCGAAGGTGCGATCCCTCGATGAGTAAGAAGGAGGTTTATAAGATTTAATTGGTTTTCCTTATGTCACCAATGTTATTTAGGTTACAGTAGGCCATGACTAGGATTGCGTATTGTTGTGATTTTTAAGTGGTTATAACTATGTGTTCGTGAGGGGGTGAGTTGTCAAGATGAAGAGGTCTGATCTCTCCGTGTGGCGGATAATTTAGGTGTGTGTTGGGGGTGGAAAGGTCTCTGTGCCTCGCTTGCTAAAATAAGAGGGGTTTACAATTAAGAGCAATGGTTAGCAAACAATGAAAGGAGCGGCGTGGAACCCGCTGACTAACAAAAAGTTAGGAAGGAAGCTTGTAGTTTAACGTGACCGTTAATCTCGAGATCGTGAGCCACAGGACCTCCTTTTTACGTGGAATCCGAACCACAGGACATGGCATTTCATTTCATTTCGAGAATCTCACATGCATTCACCGGGAATCGAACCCGGATCACCTTGGTGAGTGGCGTACAGCTAGACCGCTGAGCCACCACGCCCCTCGCTGACTAACAAATTGCGTGCGGAACGACCTTGAGTAACACGCGTACGAATAACCTGGCTTGCAGTACAATGATAACAGGCGGCAGGCACCTAGCTCTGATTCAGCGGAATCTAAATGTTGTCACTAATTGGAAAGTGGTGGCAGGCGTTTCAATGAAATAAGACAGACATACAATTATAGAGAAATTTGTAAGTTTAATGAGATGCCTTTAGGGCACTAAGTAGGCTTCACTAGCAATGTTCTAGTGATTGGCAATGCACAAGTAATTATGGAATGATTACAAAGTTTTAGGGGCGGTAGATGAAATGGAATAGTGCCAGGAGATACCAGAGCACACACTCACCTTAGATCAGACGCGCGTAGCCTTCGGCAGTCAGCTGGGTAGACAAGACCAGGAGGGGTGTTGTCCATGTGCTTTTATAAGATGCTGACACAGATAGTTGGTAAAGGAAGCGGCAGTGACCTGTCAGAAGGTACCGTCTCAGCATTTGCCTGGAGTAGAAAATGGAAAACCACGGAAAATCATTTCATGGATGGCTGACGGTGGGGCTCGAACCCACACGGCTACCGAGTCAGCAGAGAGCTTGGCCCCATGGCCTGACGCTGCGCTTTAGCGAGCGTAGCAACCATTGTCGGGTGTACACAGCATTAATTAACCGAAATAGAGTTCTCTTGCAGCAGAACAATGCGAGGAGACATACTGCACGAACAACCATGGCAAACAATCAGGAATTGGGAGGAATCGAACTGATACCACAGCCCTGATCTTGAGCTTCAGATTACCATCTTTTTCGATCCATGGCCCATTTCTTGCGTGGTAGAAATTTTGAAAACATTGAAGCTGTGGAAGTGGGTCTCGCCGGATTCTTCGCAAGTTCGCATCAAAACCCAGAGACTGGTGCCATCGCGGGATAATAAACTTCACTGAAAAATGGCTCAAGACCATATAATCGGATAGTCCCTACTTTGAAAAATAGTTTAATTTCTTGTCAGAAATGTTTCCAAATAACATTTTCTTTAAGAAGCGATATTACTTATGAGACATCCCCTTTAGTCCCTTGGGATAAGATTGATCCTCTTAACAAATCTGGAATATTACTGACTCATACACAACTGGTTGCAACAGTTTCGTGATAGTATCTGTGAACCAATCATGGACTCTTTCACTTTAAACCTCAAATCATTCTTGGCTGTTAATTTCTCTTCAATTATCTTGGTTTAACATGATCCTGCTCCCTACGAATATGATAGCTTACGAAGACGTCTTCCAATAGATGTAATCCCTCTTTCACTTTGGAATAATTTAAAGGATACTAGTTGATACCCGTCAAAACATGACGGCCACTGGGAAAATATTTATTGAAGGATTCTTTTATACAGTATACATTTTTTGAACGATTACTTTTCGACACTGTTGCAACTTTAAGGGCATCGAAAGATATAACTAGTCATGACTGAAACCTTGATGAGGCAAATAGAGACCTACATGTTCTAGAGTTTCCCCTTGAGCTTTATTGATTGTGATAAAGTACGCCAAGCGAATTGGAAATTGGAAAATTGAAGTGTATTATCGAAATATGTTAAATCAAGTCGAAGGATTATAGCTCTCTGCCCATTAAGTGATTTGCCTCCACATCTACTTACTCTAAAATTTTGAGCCATAGAGCCACAACAATATTTTTACCCCCTTTTAATTCTCATAAACAAAGATCTGAGTAAGACGCGGCGGGATCCGCCATTTCTCAGGTGGAACAGAGCCATTGTGCACAAGCGCGAGAGCGACAAATATTAAATTTTTCCTTAATAATTTAAAACTATACCCTAACATATATTTTCCTTTTAAAGACACTCTGCATATCTACATGCCAAGAGCTCTCGTTAGAATGCAATACGAAGTCAATCGGTTAAGACGTTCTCTCAATCTCGCGGTAACAAAAATCACCTTAGTGTTTTAAATATATAGATAGATTCTCTGAGAAAATGCTATCATACCATGTGACTATTTATAAAGCATTACGATCACCGAGTGGAGCATCCATGACATCACTTTTGGAAGAAGACCGTTCCTTAGAGAGCGAGAATCTGCTTATAAACACATCCCTGTTCTGAGTCAGTTTAGCCGACTAAATGTGTTTCCAGAGAACTCGCTGAGGCTAATGAATATTCAGAGTTTACGTGTCGCTGTCAGACTGGGAGGTGAAGATCACACACGTGTCGGTATTACACTCCTCTTGCTACACCGCCATAGCTCTTGTACAAACACTTCGCCAAGAAACTCTTTACTTAGAGGGCTTTACTCTAACTGTGGCATGTAGTCTATATTCGCTGAAGGCAGCATTGACGTCTAAAAGGGGTGTGATTGAGCTGGTGGGGGATGTCTTAAGGAGAGGAACATCGAGGTTATCTGCTCCTTAGATGGAGGGGTTCAAGCATTAAACTGATCGAGGCGATGCGATATAGAACAAGCGGGATGATTAAATCTAACACTTAGCACACTCATTTGTTCATCCGTTCATTCATTCATTCATTAATTAATTCGTTCAATAATTCATTCTTTCATTCAGTTGTTTATTCATTTGTTCATCCATTCGTTACATCATTCATTCGTTCATTCTTAATTCATTCATTAATTCATTTGTTCATCCGTTCTTTCCTTCCTACCGTCATTCATTCATTCGTTCATTCATTCATTCATTCATTCATTCATTCATTCGTTCATTATTTAATTCGTTTCTTCATTCGTTCCTTCATTCATGCAACCATTTATTAATTAATTCATTAGATCATTCGTTGATTCATTCATTCATTCATTCGCTCATTAATTCATTCGTTCCTTCATTCATTCTTTCATTCATCCATTCATTCATTCGTTCATTCTTTAATTCGTTCATTCATTCGTTCCTTCATTAATTCATTTGTTCGTTCATTCATTGATTCGTTTATTAATTCATTTGTTTCTTCATTAATTCATTCATGAATTATTTAATTCATTCGTTCTCTCATTAATTAATTCATTCATTCACTCGTTCCTTCATTTATTCATTCGATCCTTCATTAATTCATTCATTCGTTCGTTCATTCACTCGTTCCTTCATGAATCCATTCGTTCATTCATTCGTTCCGTCAATAATTCATTCGTTTCTTCATTAACTCATTCGTTTATTCATTTGTTCATTCTTTCACTCATTCATGCACAATTCATTCAGTCAGTCATTTATTCATGTTTTTATTTGTTCATTCGTAACTTCTTCACTACTCAGCTGTTCATTCTTGACTCATTCAATCACGGGGCTGATAACCTACTGTAGATGTCTGGCCCCTTAAACAAGAATCATCATCATCATTAACATCATTCAATCATTCACCCATTTATTAATTCGCTCATTCATTCATTCATTCAAACATCAATGTTTCCACATAGACCAGAGATAACGAACCTACCGTCTGATACCCACTGGGCTAGCTATGGACGTTAACTTGCGAGGTCACTGGGCCAGGCTATCACCCAATTGGAAATCGAGTGTGTAGGAACCCCACTGTCAGCTGTTCTTGACATTATTTCCCCCGGTTCCTCATTTTCAAATACTTTATAGGCAAATGGTACATTCTTATAAACCACGGTGTCCTCCTATCTGGTTTCATCAATATTCATACATCTCTCATTACTACCCTGTAGTCTAATAGGTTGCATCAGGAAGGGCGTCTGACCGTAAAACCATCCTGCCAAATGGATACTTATCTTGTCTAAATTATAAGCTCTACCTCTTTATTAGGTGTTCAAGTTTTGGTTTGTTTTATTTTTAGTTCGTTTTATTCATAACTAAGCATTAGCTACTAATTGTGTATTTTAAGCTTTTTATTTTATTTTGTAGTTTTAAGTTTAATTCTTTTTTCTTTTCTTGTCTTTTCATAAAATTATTTAGATTTACAATTATCTACTTTGTGTCAAGAAGGTAGTTAACTGAGTTTATGACTTGTGTACTTTCATAAATAGGCTAAATAAATAAACAAGAAGTTCCGTGAAGAACTATACAGCCTACTTTTCATGCCAATGATTATTCTACAGTATATGAATCTATCTAGAATAATGACGAAATTAAGTTGGTAATATCGAAATATCTAACTAGTTCAAAATATACCAGGTATAATGTAGCCTAATAGAGCACTACAGTTGGCAGCCCTGGTGACTGAATATATTCTCAGTTCCACCTCTTAAGGTAAAGAATACAAAATTTGGTTGAAGTCCAATGGACGTTACATGCAGTTAGACACTGGATCTATCAGCACGCGTAAAAGCATGTTGCCAACAATACCATGCGTGTGCTGGTCAGAAATAATCTGAAATATTATGATATCTTGTTGTGCCAATTTTGGATGAAATCCATTTGTTAGTATAGAAGTTACATGTATTTTAAAATTGGACATATCAGCAGGCATAGAATCATGTTGGCAGCACCGCCTTGTATTAATTACTCCAAATTTATCTAGAATGTCAGGTGCTATACGTGTGCAAAGCTGTTGGCTTGCATGCTTTCTGATATATTGATATTAGGGTAAAAAGAATATAGACAGCATTTATTAACAGTTGGCAGCCCTGATTGCTCTTAACAATACTTATAGTCATATTTGTTATGGTACACATTGCACATACGAAATTTGGTTGAAATCCAACTGATAGTATAGAAGTTACATTATTTAAAAATTGGTACTATCAGCAGGCTTATAATCATGTTGGTAGAACTGACGTATATAAGTTACTCCAAATTTAATATAAAATGTCAGAATATACGTGTGCATAGTTTAAAGCTGTTGGCTTACATACTTTCACATATATTGGTATTTGGTTTAAAAAAAAATAGAGAGAAGAATTATTAACAGTTGGCAGCCCTGGTGGCTCTTAAGAATACGCTCAGTCATATCTGTTTATGTACAGATATTACATAAAAAATATGGTTGAAATCCAGTTGATAGTGTAGAAGTTATATGCATTTAAACATTGGACCTATCGGAAGGCTTAAAATTATTTTGGCAACACTGTCATGGTTGGCCTCCTGGAAATTAAACTGAAATAGTATTATCTACATGTGTGCCAATTTTGGAATAGCTCCCATGCATACCTTGCAGGAGCCTCCGTGGCTTAGGCGGCAGCACGCCAGCCTCTCACCGCTGGGTCCGTGGTTCAAACCCCGGTCACTCCATGTGAGATCTGTGCTGGACAAAACGGAGGCAGACAGGTTTTTCTCCGGGTACTCCGGTTTTCCCTGTCAAAATTTCATTCCAGCAACACTCTCCACTATCATTTCATTTCATCTGTCATTCATTTAATCATTGCCCCGGAGGAGTGCGTCAGGCCTCGGCAGCCGGCACAGTTCATATCCTCGTCGCTAGATGGGGGCTTCATTCATTCCATTCCTGACCCGGTCGGAGACTGGAAGCAGGCTGTGGATTTTCATTTCATTTCATACCTTGCAAGATATCCAACATGGAGCTCAAATTTCTAGTGCGTTTTTTCAGCAGTTGGTAGCACTGAAATCATTTTCAATATGGACGTGAGCTATTCCGGTGCACATCTTTACTCATACTAAATTTGGTTTTGAATGCTGCAGCCGTTTAGGAGTTGATAGGGGGGACACACACACAGTCAGACAGACAGACAGACAGAAGGACAGACAGGCAGACATTTTCCCGGATCGATCTCATAAGACTACTTTTTTCTCATTTTTGCAAAATGTGAAAAGTAGGCTAATAATCCCCGACGTGTGAATAATAAGTGGTAGAAGGAAATGCACACTCATCGAACCTATGATACGTGATTGCTGGATGGCAATCGAACAGGTATTGAGTGACACGCTAGAGTGAAGAAATTGACTAAATTCTGCATATGTTTTGTTGAAGATCATCACGTGGTTTAGCGACTAGTATACTTGGCTGTCGGGATTCGATTCCCGGCTCTGCCTAGAAATTTAATTCTGGTCTGAGGACTGGAACGGGCTACACCCAGCCCCTTAAGGCAAAACGGAGAAGAGGTAAGTTCGATTCATACCACAGCCATCTTGAAAGTGGTTTTCTGTGGTCAGACACTTCTACTCTAGGCACTTGCTGGGATGGTTCCTAACGTAAGGCCACGTCCACCTTCTTCCCAATCCTCTCCTGAGTTACAAATACACACACGAATACAGCCATCACATAGGTCGGGGGTGGCCAAACTTTTTGATGTGTAACATCCTTCAGCTCGGTTTCTGGATAGTTTTGTGGGAGTAATTTTGAAAATTGGGGACGGAAGTGGATCCGAACGATCGAGCTGGCAGTGGTGGATCGAACGGAAGTATGCACTTCCCGCTCGATCGATATAACGGAAGTGTACTAGCTGGCAGTGGTGGAAAACGGAAGTATGCACTGCCCCTCGATCGAAGAGGTAATGGTAAGAGAAACAATCAGCGCTGTCAGGAATTGATACCATGACGCACTCTCGGCCATGTGAAATGTATATGACAAACTGAACGGAAAACGCTCATGCGAACTCTGGTGTCAAGTGATTGAAACAAATGGCATGGTACATGAAGTCTTCGTATCAGTATTTAAATGGTAAAATTCCTTAATATCAAACATTGTAAGTAGTCGGCATTGCCGGTATTATGTTTCTGCACAATGGGTATTCAAATATTAACCCCCATAACGGTAATGCAGTCATCCATCATACTAATATATAAAAATGAGATGGTGTGTGTCTGTCTGTGTGTTACTCAATAACGCAAGAACCACTGGTCGGACATAAATGAAATTTTGCATGGATGTAGCTGATTTACCATGTTTACATATAGGATATTTTTAATTTCGATATTTTGCACTAATAAAAAAATGGCTACCATTTTAGTGACGTCACTACACCCTTTGGTTTCAAAATTTCATATTTCCATATCAAATAAAAAGAGAACGCTAAGAAATAGCAAACTTTTGATGGCACATACGAGCTTCAAAAGTTAATTTCCTATCCGAAAGGTCCTTATCACTTTTCGTGTATCTCCAACGGTTAGCGAGTAAAACCCACATATGTGACGTCACTACACCCTTTGGTTTCAAAATTTCATAATTCCATTTCAAATAAAAAGAGAACGCTAAGAAATATCAAACTTCTGATGCATACACAAGATTTAGCATTTAGTTTGCTATCCAAAAGGTCCTTATCACTTTTCGTGTATCTCCAACGGTTAGCGAGTAAAACCTAAATTTGTGCAATAAAACACGGTCAACACCGAGCGGTGCAGTATTTCTCTACATACATAAAAATTAAAGTTTGTATGTTTTTTTTCGCGATTTCTACGAAAATTTGAGTTATTTACGCGTTTCAAACTGTTTTATTATGGATGCGCGCGAAAATAATTTTTTGGTCTGTCTGTTTGTTTGGTTGTTTGTCTGTGGACAACTTTGTTCCCTTATAACTCGAGAACGGCTAGGTGTATCAACGTAAAATTTTGTACAGATATTCATCAGAGGCACGACACTAATCATTGATGTAACCCTTCTCCGTACCTCTCATAAAAGAGGGCCTACCCCCTTAAAATACATGCTGAAATAGGAGTAGAAGGACGAGACAAAGATCATTTTCTGCCCCTCAATGTGAGAGACAAAACTCGGGGGCCCTAAAGGGTCCCCGAAATCCACATTTTAAGACCCTAAAACCAACCGTTTTTGAGATATTCCCAGAAAAATAATTTCATTTAATAAACTAATAATAATATCGTATGGCCTCGGGTGCCTGGTGCAAGCTTTGCTATTTGACACCCAGAGGGTAGCTTGCATGTAATAAACTAATGAACGAATTCAAGCCGGTAACCATGGCAACAGATTCTCAGAGGTCCATATATTGCTGTAAGACGCAATGCTATTACATTAATTTCATTGGTGTGAAAGTTTGCAAACGGCTAGAAGGTTATCACGGAAATAAATTAAGCTGTAAAATTCATCAATGCGTACAATGCGCTTAAGGGGTCAAGGGGTACACTAGAATTTTTTCACGCGCGTGTGGTAAGGCAGGTCTATTATATTCCTATCCCTATATTATATTATTATTATTAGTATTATATTATGGCGTCCAACGAGGAGACAAAGCCCCTCGGTGCCAGAAACAAAACTTGGGGGCCTCGAAAAATACATTATACGGCTCTAAAACCAACAGTTTCTGAAATATTCCCTGATAACTAATTTAATTTAATTTAACAAACTAATGAAGGAATGGAAATCGGTAACCATGATAACATTTTCTCAAGGGGTGGCATCCAACTTTCCATCTATTTCTGTAAGAAGCAATGTCACTCCATTTATACCTTGCCACGGTGGGTGAGTGGATAGCGTGTCGGTCTACTAACCCCAAGATTGCAGGTTCACTCCTGGCCGTGGTAAGTGATTTTTGAAACGTGGCAAAAATACAACTCGCATGTCATACGATGTTGGCATGTCAAAGAACCCATTTGAATTCAGTAGGCCGTGTTCATAATGGCAAAATTAATCTCAGCAGTTTCCGCCAACACAAAGTTCCTCATTTCTCTACTAGAAAGTGCTATAGTGTTCAAGGAGCTTAGATATCTACTCTCCTTGACTTTCATAGTGATTCAAGGAACAACGAAATTTCGACATGCAAGCTACCCTCTGGGTGTCAAATTACGAAGCTTGGACCCGGCACCCGAGGCCATACGATATTATTATTAGGCTACTCCATTTATTACATTTATGTGAAAGTTTGCAAATGGCTATAATGTTATCTCGGAACCAACGTAGACTGTATAATTCGTCAATGCAATTAAGGGGATCAAGGGGTAACCTAGATTTTTTTCATGCAATTTCACGTGCGACATACAGTACAGAAAGTCTATTATATCTACAAACAGCAACATTATTTTCAAAAATTCCTGAATTGAATCAGCATTTTTTGCGGCTTTTAGGAATTTGGGCCATTTGAGGCTAAAGAACCTGAATTTTCATAATTTATGAAAGAGGTCTTCCTGTGTATGGGGACCTAACACAACGTAGAGGGTCATTTTTTATGTAAGGTGTATTGCGTTTCGTCTACAAGGCTTTCAAATCTATTACACGTCAGGAAGTACACGTTAGGTGAATTTATTTTGAGAGCACATTTTAACTAATCTTTTTTTTTGTTGTTGTTGTCGACTTACGGGTTCATCGTAAGGATGATTTTGTTTGATACTGTGTGGTAGATATACCCATATTTGGATATCTGGGTGATATGTTGTAGACAATAGAATTGTCTGTCCGTCTTTCTGTGTATCTTTATGTACGCCTATAAATCGTGTTCGGATGCTTGGTGCATCGTAAAATTAGGTATGGTAAACATGAGTCAATACACCAATCATTTATAAATCTCCTCACCGTACGTTTCATACAGTAGAAGGGTGGATATAGGGAAAAACTTCTCCAAATACATGCTAAAATAGGCGAAATATAAAAAATATCCTAGAAGGACGATCAAAGCATATCATTCTCATTGTGAGACACAAAATTCGCGAGTCTATAAGGGGTCTCCGAAAATCACATTTAAGGCCCTTAATTTTACAGTGTGGCTGATATTCCCAGAAAACTAACTTCGTTCTGATAAACTTATGAAGGAATGACAAACAGCTAACCATTGCAACAGTAGCTCAATTGATAATGTCTGGTGTTAATATATAACACCGTTCGAAGAACGGGTACTTCTGCTAGTATAATATAATCGTTGTGGTTATACGAGAATTGAGCAAGCCTTCATGAACTATTACTCAATACATTCTCTTTACTCACAAGAGGGCCTATTCTTAAGGCATTTTAAACTCAATTTCACGCAGGAACATTATCGAAACAAGCAAAATATAAATGAAACTTAATTCCGTGATGCAGTATTATTGGAACGTGGAAATATAGTAAGTCACCATCTTGTGCACATTATTTGCGCAGTGGAAATAGCCGTTGGGTTAGTGCGTATGACTGTGAATCCAGAGATCTTGTGTTCGAATCATGGGCGGGGTAGATATTTTTGCTACCAGATTATCATTTTAAACGATATTTATCATATCAATATGACTAATTTTAACAGAATCCACATGAAATTACGTGTTGGTCTGTGAATCAAGAGGACCTGTTTATAAGGAATTTAAGTTTATGAGTGGTGTCACGTCTATTAAACTAGTTGATACATATCGTATTCTTTATTTAGGCTTGTGCTGGTGGAAGCTGCAAATCATCTAATAAAATGAGTTCCGTATTATAAACTACAATATCTGTAAAACACTCCCTTTTACAATAGATTAATATTTGTGCCAATAATAGAATAAAATACCGGTGTATCAACAATTTCACGTGAGGTTTCTTCTATGTCAGATGTTACACATCATATGCGACTACTGTAAGGCTCGTAATTTTTAGCCTACTTTCGATTTTTGCAAAAAATTAAAGTAGACTTATGAGATCAACACAGGGCGAAAAAAGTGTGTCTGTGTGTGTGTGTGTATGTGTGTGTGTGTGTCTGTGTGTGTGTGTGTGTGAGTGTGTGTACTCTGAATGTCTGTCCCCCCCCCCCCCTATCAATTAAAACACGCTTAAATCAAATTACGACTAACCTAATCATCCGATCTCTACCAAATTTTTCAACAACATACCTTTATGGGGGAGCATCCTTTGACCAATCTAATAGGTCATCAGCCTAATAGTTTGCGGATGGCGGCCAGCTTTGTGTGAAAATCGATTCCCCCTATTAATTCGAACACGGTGAACGCGAATCGAACGAAATTTGGTACAAAGGTAGCACTAGCAAAGGACACCTCAGTGTCATGTTTTATATTGCCGCCATCTTGACGGAAACGTAATGGCGGCCACACAAATGTTCAAAGCTTAAATCATATTACGACTAACCTAAACATACGATCTCTACGAAATTTTGCAACAACATACCTTTAAGGGGGGAGCATCCTTTGACCAAACTAGTAGGTCATCAGCCAAATAGTTTGCGGATGGCGGCCATCTTTGTGTCAAAATCGATTACCCCTATTAATTCGAACACGGTGAAACCGAATGGAATGAAATTTGGTACAGAGGTAGTACTAGCAAAGAGCACCTCAGTGTCATGTCTTATATCGCCGCCATCTTGACGGAAACGTAATGGCGGCCACACCAAAGCTTAAATCAAATTACGACTAACCTAAACATCCGATCTCTACCAAATTTTGCAACTACATACCTTTATGGAGGAAACGTCTTTTCACCAAATTAATAGGTCATTAACCTAATAGTTTGCGGATGGCGGCCATCTTTGTGTCAAAATCGATTCCCCCTATTAATTCAAACACGGTGAAACCGAATGGAACGATATTTGGTACAGAGGTAGCACTAGCAAAGGGCACCTCAGTGTCATGTTTTATATCGCCGCCATCTTGACAGAAACGTAATGGCTGCCACACAAATGTTCAATGCTTAAATCAAATTACGACTAACATAATCATCCGATCTCTACCAAATTTTGCAACAACATACCTTTATGGAGGGAGCATTATTTGACCAATCTAATAGGCCATTGGCCTAATAGTATGCTGATGGCGGCCATCTTTGTGTCAAAATCGATTCCCCCTATTAATTCGAACACGGTGAAACCGAATGGAACGAAATTTGGTACAGAGGTAGCACTAGCAAAGGGCACCTCAGTTTCATGTTTTATATCACCGCCATCTTGACGGAAACGTAAACGCGGCCACCCAAATGTTAAAAGCTAAAATGTAATTATGACCAACCTAATAATCTAGTCTCTACCAAATTTTGCAACAACATATCTTTATGTGGGAAGCATATTCTGACCAAACTGCAAGATCATCAGCCCAATAGTTTGCTGATGGTGGCCAAGTAAGTGTGCAAATCGATTCCCCATATCAATGCAAACACGGTGAAACCGAATTGGAAGATTTTTTTACAGAGGTAGCACTAGCAAAGGGCACCTCATATTCATGTTTAATATCCCTATAGCACGTTGTATTTCAACAAGCACTACAACCAACATTCAATTATACTCCTTGAAAAGGACAAAGAGTTATAACAATGCCCATGCATTTAGGAGAAAGTAGGCTATATGTTCTTTACTGAACATCTTGTTTTAACTAAGGGTCACATTGTAAATAGTTGTGTGACCTCGCAGGCCAATGACTCTCCGGGGGGTTTGACGGATAAGGATTTTTAGCCTATTTTCAATTTTGAAAAAATAGGCTTATGAGATCACCTTTTGTCCGTGTGTGTGTGCGTGTGTGTGTGTGTGTGTGTGCGTGTGTGTGTGATTCGTGTGTGTGTCCCCCCCTAATAAAATCTAAACGGCTGGAGCGATTTCAATGAAACTCGGAAAGTTCATAGCACTATTCCCGGCGACCTTGACCGTGCCCTTAAAATTTTGTTAGGACTCACCAATCCAACATGGCGGTTGTGCGAAATATTCCACCAGCATTCAATATCTCCGAAACTATTACCGATATTACCCTGACATTTTCTATGGTGATAGAGGGAGCTACTATAAGTTCACTTGTGTGACTTTTGAAAACCTGGTAACTACAAAACCAACATGGCGGCCAAGCGAATTTGCGACTTTTAAATAGACGTATCTCGCGATTTGACCAACCAAACGCAATGAAACTTGGTACAGTATATGTTTATGTACATTGTAATGCACCGACATCTAACTTCGTTCAATTGTTTACATAATCACAAGATGGCGGATGTGCGAAATATTTCACCGGCATTCTATATCTCTGAAACTATTAGCGGTAAAACCCCGAAATTTTGTACGGAGATAAAAGGCACTACTGGAAGTCCATCTATAAGACTTTCAAAAACCGGTTAACTACAAAACGAACATGGCGGCCAAGCGAATTTGAAAATTTTAAATAGACCTTTCTCGCGATTTAATGTTCCAAGCGCACTGAAACCTGGCACAGGAAATATTTATACACATTGTAATCCACTGGTATCTAATTTAGTTCAATTGTTTACATAACCTCAAGATGGTGGCAGTGCGAATTTTAAAATTAAGTTTTTATATCTTGTGATGTAGTTATGCGATCGAAAAGTTTGAATAATGAACCTACGCAATAATTTTCCTTTAATGGTACAAGACTCTATGGCCTATACATTTAACAATCCAACATGGCGACCATCCGAAATATTTAGACGATACTGAATATCTACGAATCTATTTTAGTAATCAAACTGCATTTTTTAATGTTCATAGGGGCGATGAACTTAAGTTCACCTATAGGACTTTAAATAACCTGGTGATCACACATCCAAATATTCACATGGACGTTTCTCGCAATTTAACCATCCGAATGCAGTGAAACTTGGTACAGTAAATCCTTATACGAATGTTAATCCACTGGCATCTAATTTATTTCAATTGTTTCCATAACCTCAAGATGGCAGCTGTAAAAATTTTTAAAATCTCCTTGTTTTTTCTTGTGTCCTAATTATGCGATTGAAGTTTGAATACTACACGTTCACAATAATCTGCATGTAACAGTACATAACTCTAGGACCTACATATATAAAATCCAACATGGCGACCATCCGAAATATTTAGTCGGTTCTCAATATCTACGAATCTATTACAGCAATCAAACTGAAATTGTATATGTTGATAGTGGCAATTAACATAAGTAGGATATATGAAAATAGGCTGTATAGTTCTTCACGGAACTACTTGTTTAAATATAGGTGCAATATGGTAAGTTTTGTGGCGGGGTGAGCTTAGTTTTCTAAGTATTGTTGCCATGTTCTATATTCATTTGTAGTGGATAAATAAAACACAAAACATTAATTTAAATATCCTCCCTATATTATTCTGCTAAGGTCCCATTCCGATTTTGTACCGAAAATAAGGTCCTGTTAACACCAACCTACACATATGGGGTACCTACAGGTTCCGCATAACCCCATGTGTGACCGAAACGCTCTCACTTCCTCTTTAAATGCCTCACTATTAAATAAATACCTTAAAAATGTACATTTTCAATGGGAGTACGTAACCTGGCGAACCTGCCGCTAGAGCGCAAGGCAGCGCGGCGGCGGCAGCCATCTGGCGGGAGCGTGGCGTACTGCTAGGCGATCCTGCCACTAGAGCGCAGGGCAGCGCGGCGGCGGCAGCCATCTGGCGGGATCGCGGCGTACTGCTAGCTACGAAGAGGTGCTGTGACAAGTACAAAACACTGATCTACATAATTCTTTGTGTTCTTCTCATGTAAGGTAAGGTAAGGTAATATGGCAGTAATTTTACGAAATGTAATATTTTACTGCAACAAAGTAACCCAGATGGTTGGAAGTAATGCCATTTTGTAACTACATATGTAACACACATATTATAAAATAAATGGGTTCTTCTGTACATTAGAACGAATTATTATGATGATTAGACATGATGGTTACATAGGAAGGCAAATTCGCTACAGTTACGTTAATTTGGGCACAGTAGTGGTAAGGTAATTTAGCAGAACTGTTTTCATTATATCTACAGCACACGGTCCTCATCTTCAGAGGCTGAATCATCACAACATTTGTCAACATTTTGACATTTGTCGTGGTAGTTGACAACACGCTGCTCAATATCACCTGGCAGTACAAATGGCCTACCCAGTTTTTAGCCTACTTTTCACATTTTGCAAAAATGAGGAAACAGTAGTCTTATGAGATCGGGCAAATGTGTGTCTGTCTGTCTGTCTGTCTGTCCTTCTGTCAGTCTGTCCTTCTGTCTGTCTGGCTGTGTGTGTGTCCCCCCATATCAACTCCTAAACGGCTGCAGCAATCGAAACAAAATTTGGTAGGAGTAAAGATCTATACCTGAATATCTCACGGACGAATTTGAAAATGATGTCAGTGCTACCAACCGCTGAAAAATGCAATTGAAATTTGAGCTCCATGCTGTATATCTTGGAAGGTATGAATGGGAGCTATTTCAAAATTGGCACACGTATAGATAACAAAAATTGCAGTTTAATTTCCAGGAGGCCATACATGGCAGTGTTGCCAAAATGATTATAAGCCTGCTGATATGTCCAAATTTTAAATGCATATAACTTCTACACTATTAATTGGATTTCAACCAAATTTCGTATTTGCTATGTGTACATATATATATATATAACTGAGCGTATTCTTAAGAGCCACCAGTGCTGCCAACTGTTAATAAATGCTCTCAATTTTTTAAAAATCCAAATATCCATATATCAGAAAATATGCAAGCCGACAGCTTTAAACTATGCACACGTATAGTACCTGACATTTTATATTAATTTGGAGTAACTTATATACGTCAGTGCTACCAACATGATTCTAAGCCTGCTGAGAAGTCCAACTTTAAATTCATGTAACTTCTATACTATCATTTGGATTTCAACCAAATTTCGTGTTTGCTATGTGTACCATAACAGATATGACTATGCCGATTCTTAAGATTAAACAGGGCTACCAACTGTTAATAAATACTGTCTATTTTTGTTACCCTAATATCAATATATCAGAAAGTATGCAAGCCAATTGCTCTAAACATTGCACACGCATAGTACCTGGCATTCTAGATTAATTTGAAGTAACTAATATAGGCCTACGCCAGTGCTGCCAACATGATTTTAAGCCTGCTGATAGGTCCAATTTTAAAATGCATGTAACTTCTATACTAACTAATGGATTTCATTCAAAATTGACACAACAATAGGTCATATTATTTCAGATTATTTCAGACCAATACATGTATGTCATTGTTGCCAACATGATTTTACGTGCGCTGTTAGATCCAATGTTTAACTGCATGTAACGTCCATGCTATCCGTTGGACTTCAACCAAATTTTGTATTCTGTACCTTAAGAGATGGAACTAAGAATATATTCAGTCACCAGGGCTGCCAACTGTAGTTCTCTATTAGGCTACATTATGCCAGGGACACAGTATTTCGAACTAATTAGAAATGTCGATAATACCAACTTAATTTCGTCATTATTCTAGATAGATCCGTATAGATTAATCATTGGCATGCATCTTACATTTTAAGAAAAGTAGGCTCTTTAGTTCGTCACGAAACTTCTTGTTTCATTTGTGGTTGATCAATGTCTTTATTTTCGAAAACAATCTTTTTAATAGTGTTGTAAGGGACACCATATAACTTTGATGCTTTAAATATTGTCATATTTTCGTGTTTCACTTCCTTAGCTGCACTGATAAGGTCTGATGTTTCATACGTTCTATTCACTTTTTAACTTGTCACTTTTGGCCTACTAGTTTTTTAGATTTTGATTTTTCACGTTATCTTTGTTTAGGCATAACACTTATATTTTTAGGAGGCATATTGAACAAAATCCTGCAACAAACAAGAACGTAGATTTTAATTATTAGCGTAATAACTACATAATGTTTATATGGCTGTATAATAAATAAAATATTTTTTTTATTAGGTAGGTAATTTGGCAGTAGTCTAAAATTAAATATTGTAAATCATTATGCATGCGAAATACTTGCCTTCAATAATATTAACATCAAACGCCTTGCAGAAACACGTAGAATTGGTGTAAGAATTACTAAAACAGTGATGGAACTGTATGGACTAGATTGGAGGTAGATTACGGTACTGTACAAAAAGCGTTTATTTCTTAACGTCCCTGTTTGCATCTACGTCATAAAAATAATCAACTAAATCACTTACACAACACTATGAATCACGTACTATTTACTGGATGTGAATTAAGTGTCTGAAAGTCGCTTCAAACAGCTCTAGAATAGACCTAAAACTTCCATAGAACAGAACACAATGCATTTCACCAGTGAACACACCAAAGAATGGAATTTGTTTTGTCAGTCCCCTCAACTGACCGCGGGAGTTCTCTATAGCAGTACAGATCAAAGGGAACACATCACACTATCCGTTGAGGAAATTTCAAACCCTTTGAGCAATAGGTATCTTGGCAGGAAACGTATAACAAAATACTGCCAAATTACCTGTGATGCAAAATAACCTTACCTTACCCTTGGTGTATTCTTTGAATACACGGTACCTGAGATATAATTTTTACTGCTCTTTGCATGTTCATTTCTTCCTTCCTCTTTGTCAAACACCAACAGTGATCATCTGTTTTCTCCTTGTTGGGCATATCTCTTATGTCTTCATAAGTATGTTTCAGATATATAACTTCTGTGATCCACCTAGCGTCATCTAGTAGCGAACCTCTGAAGCTACTCAATTCCTCATCTTGCAAGAGGACTTACTTATCCATTTGGCCACCAGATCCTGTTACCATCGTCAGCTATTTTCTCCTTGAGCAAGAGGACTACGTCTACTTCTTCACTCACCATGCTGCGCTAATATCGCCTACTATCAACTCTTAGAAGACCATCCATCAAGAAGAAAATTTATTTTTTCCAAGTTGGTTATGCTGATATGTATACCTTTTGTTTCCTACCCCCACTCTCTCCCCTTCCTAGGACCTTCCGTGCTTCGTTGAGCTGCTCTCACTTCTTCGTCTGCAATTGACTCGTTCAGTCAAAGCTCCGCTCGAGCTTGCCTCCTCAATCCAAGAGGCACACACTCTTCTACGCCATGTTGGCTAGATAGTCTTCATAAGGAACTCCGACTTCAACATGAAATCGAGATAAGTACCATTTTTAAAAAAGTTTTAACCTCATCTTCATGGTTTTAACTTCCAAGTGCTTTTAAATATAGGCAGTGTGAAATTATTTACTTTGGGGCAATAATCATTCTTCGTGGGTTTTGCCATGTTGAGCTTTTGCGTGTATAAGCCAACCTTACTATAAAAAAGCTTTTCTTAAGCGATTCAAACGAGAAATCCTCTCGCTACGTGGGATATTATCTAATACCCGCTGCCTATAATTATAAAATTATTTCCTCCGTTGGATTTTCTCAACCCCATTTTCTGCTAAGGTCGTTCTGGAACCTTCTAGACCTTGTTCTCTATCTGCGAGTCTTGTCGTCAAGTATTGTTCACGCACTGTGAAAATGCTAGTTAAAATGAGGAATCTTCCTTATAAATTTTTGCAATAGCTAACTTTCTTCCACCGCTGGAACCTCTGGAAATTTCTATGGCGCATTTAATTGTAAATTACAACTTTTTCAAGAAATAGACTCTCACCTATATAGTGCAATCAGTTCTTTCCATAATTGCAATAACTTTCTTTTTCATAAACTTTGTGTCTCCACAGTGAACATTTCATATGTTTCAATGAACTATAGTGAAAACCAGTGCTTGCTCAACTTTTCTACCGCGTCACGATCGTCCGCTTATATTCAAATAAGGCCATGAACATTTTCCTCAATTCCCATTTCTCTTTCCTAAACCTCTAACTAACAATCTGCAATAAATTTGTAATCTAGGTCTGTTCCAATAAGATGTCATTCTAAGAAGTGCCCTTCCATTTTTGTTGGTTTATCATTAGGTATTTCTGTATAATTTTTGTGATACGTGTCTAGCACACGTTTCAAATTTACATTGTTCCTCCCTTCAAAATCAAGGAAAACAATTCTCTAAACTCTTGAGCGAGTCATGTTCAGGTTTCACGAAATGGAAACTGCCCCATTTTCTCGTGATTCCTAATTAAACATAGGAAGTCTAGAAACTTCCTTTTCACTTTTGCCAGGTTTTACAGTAAGTGACCTGCCCTCTTTGTATAACTCCCATATATTCACTCTGTATAAATATAAGAAGTTGTAGGAACTTCTATCTTATTTTCACGTTGTTATTATTGTCCTTTTCAAAATTGTCATTTTCTCTAGAACATTCTCTCAAGAATTTCTTAAGGTACACTTTTGTACTCCCATTCACGTTCAAGCTTTAATTATTTCATTGTTTATTGGTTTAACTTTTATAAAGATTTATAAGCATGTAAGGTTTGAAACCTTGTAAATTGTTAATTGCCTGGAGCAACCTTTTAATGTTAAGAGGTCTGCGACCCTATTTGATAAAAAGCTCAAATGAACTATATTTAGTAAAATCATATTGCATAATTGTTAATTTCCTCAAACTTTTTCTAATTGTAAAATAAACAAATCTTTTCCCTTTGCTTTTTCATTTGCGAATATAAAGTTTAGGCAAAATCCTGTCTTCCTTGACTCTCCTCACTCAATGATATTAAAATCATTAATAGGGCTTTTACCATTTGTTGCATTTGAGCAAGAACTCTTAATTTTCACCTTACTAAAGTTCTTCTTAGCAATTATAGCTAATTCTAATTGGCCAGTAAGGCAAGTAAAGTTCGCTCAGCCAACTACCTGCTTGTGGAGACCCTCTCCGAAAACTTATGGTCAGTTTTCTAAGAAATAAGTGTTTCTTTTTGTCTAAACTCTTAGCCGGCTCCTCGCTGAGTAAAAGCTTAGCCATTGTTCAATGCAACCATTGGTTCATTTACCAAGATTACCCAATAAGGCATAATCTTTTATCATATTCCTTCTTAGAGACACTTGGTCGCCCTTACAGGAACTCCATAATTTTGGAAATTGAAAATACCAAGCTTGAGTCAAATCATTGGCATTCTTCGAATTACTTTGTAAAACCTAATTTCCTTGAGAACACATACGGTAAATTTGTTCCTCTAAGTCTTGCCAGACCATCACCCTTCCCCATAGTACTTTTATACATGCTCGGGAGGAAATGTACTAAAGCCTCTCTCTCGCAAACCGCCCAATTCCTAGCGGCGGTTCCAGTTAGCCTCGACCAAGCTCGTACCTACTTCAGGCATCCGAGAGTTAATTTCCATTGGCAACTTCTTCTAAGTGTATTTAAACCTCAACTTATTAACTTTTGTGGGACTCTCCTCCTATTCTTCCATCCTTCTTTTCCAATCTCAAATCCACTTCCTTCGTTTAATCATCTTCCCTTGGTGGGTGGGTTATTCCCTAACCTATAATCTACCCAAAATTTGGTACCAGAAACCCGGGAGAGTCCATTTTTTATGTCCATTGTTTGTCAAGTGTCATTTGACAATACTTTGCAAATTTTTAATATCTCCTTTGGATCTTTCAGCTATATCTACGTCATGAGTAGGATATAAAGGGCGGTTCTGGGGCAGGGGCTAATGGGCAAGATGGCCGCCACGCGCAATCACTCTATGCTATTCTTATGGAGGGGTCAGTCAGAGCTGGGGCAGGGGCTAATGGGCAAGATGGCCGCCATGTCCTGAGACCATGAATGATGTCACAGGGGGAGTTCGGCCGTGTAGTTGCTAAATGGAATATTTATTATTATTATTATTAGGTAATTATTAATTGATCATGTATAATCAAGACCAGCCTTATATTGTCAACCACTTAGTGTAGTGACTAGCATTCTTGGAGGTCATTCCTGAGGTTCGAATCCCGGCTCTGCCAAGAAATTTAATTTCTGGTCTCAAGAGTGGAACGGGGTACACTCAGCCTTGTGAGGCAAAACTGACAGGAGCTGGCTGGCTTTTGATTCATACTGCAGCCATTCTGCCTAACCCAATTTCACCTAACCTAACCTAACCAAACTTTAAAGTCAGAGCAAAAAAAAGTAAAAGCAAATGAGAGAGCACACATAATAAACTAAGTTATAACCTAACCTAACCTAACCTTACCTAACCTAACCTAACCTAACTTCAAAGTCAGAGCAAATATGAGAGCAAATGTAAGAGCACACATAATAAACTAAGTTATAACCTAACCTAACCTAACCTAACATAACCTAACCTAACCTAAAAATGCGAGAAAAAAAATATGAGCAAAAAGTGTGAGCAAAAAAGTAAGAGCAAATGTGAAAGCACAAATAATAAACTTAGTTATAACCTAACCTAACCTAACCTAACCCACAGAAACCTCATTTAAAGATTTTAGATTTTGCATTTTAACATTTTACATTTTAACATTTTAGATTTTAGATTTTTTCATTTTATATTTTTTAGGTTTTACATTTTACATTTTTGATTTTTTGTATTTTAGTTTTTAGTTTTTTTTAGATTTTACATTTTAAATTTAAGATTTTTTGATTTTAGATTTTACATTTTACATTTTCCGAAAAGAGTAAACTACAAGGTCACATACCTAACCTCACTAAACCTAACTATACCAAACCTAACTTAAGCTAATCCAAAGGCTAATGCACATACACAAAGTATATAAGTCCTCATGCAACTATCCTTATGCTAGTCTTATAGGCTACTGTACAACAAGATCACTACCCCAACCGAGTATTTTTTTCTTTCATTTTGTTGTTTACGCATTTGTCAATTTTCTAATTTCCCATTTTCAGTTTTTTTAATGTTAATTTTAAGTTTTACAATTTCATAATATGGAAACATGGAATTTGCATTTTGTTGTTTACACATTAGTCAATTTTCCAATTTTCCATTTTCAGTTTTTTTATGACAGTTTTAGGTTTTTCAATTTCATAATATGGAAACATGGATTTTGCATTTTATTGTTTACACATTTATTAATTTCACAATTTCCCATTTACAGTTTTTAAAATGTCAGTTTAAAGTTTTTCAATATCATGATATAGAAACGTGGATTTTCCAATTTGTTGTTGTACATTTGTCAATTTACGAAATTCCCATTTACAGTTTTTAAAATTTCAGTTTAATGCTTTTTCTATTTTGTCAATATGGAAACATGGATTTTCCAATTTGTGTTTTACATGTTCATTTTGCATTAGGAGTGGAGAGAGGTGGGTAGTAATTAAAAATGTACAAGCAGTGTCCATACAATATTTTTTATTTTAAATACATGTACACTATTTACACATAATACATTTTTATATATATATATTCTTTTTTGTTATAAATTGTACAGTTGTTTTTATTTTGTTTTCTATTTATATTTATTTTTTGATTATGATTACTATTTTATTTTATTTTTGTAGTGTTATTGTTTTATTTCCTAAATTGTTTTATGTATTTGCTAGTTGCAGGCAGAAGATTTTGATATTCATAACTTAACTCTTTAAGCATGGTCAATGATTGAGTAATGACCATAGGCATGTGTACCTATACCATTAGCATCAATCACTCTTTTATCATCACTAGGACACAAAGCAATTTTGTTTAGTCTTATAGATGATATGTCATGTTGTTTAGAAGTGATAATGTTCATTGGTATTCTTTTTACATTGTTTTTCATGACACAATCCTTATGATCTTGAAAGCTTATACAATTTTTGACAACACCTCTGTTAATACCTTTAATCTTTTTGATTTCTTTACCATTTATGTCTAAAGCGTACATTTTAGCTCTAAGTCCAACAAATGCTTTTATAATTTGTCCACAAGCTTCGTCTTTAAATTTCCCCAACGTTTTCTTGTTTGATGTAGAGTAACATATGTGATTAGTAGGATAATCTGATGTGTCCAGGTGTTCTAGGAAATCCAACTTGTCTTGATATACATCTGGGGTGTTAACCAAATAAATGAACGAGTCGGTATCCATATACATGAGTTTAAGATTGTCCATTCCATAATAGGGTAGCAGGACATCATAGTGGTGGGAATACATTAGAGTTTTTGAAATATCCAGTATACACATTCCAATATATATAGGCTTATTGAATACAATGTTACGTTTAGCCATGTGGAAAGCAGCTAGGTTGGGACCATAAATTGTTCTGTCGATGAATGTTGGTTTAGCTATTAGCTTTTCTGCCTTTTTGCTGTCAGTCACAAGACGTATGTCTATTCTTTTACGGATATTTTCCATTGTTTTCCCAAAAATGGCATTGTTGAATAATTTGTACAGATTTTTCTCAAAATCATTTCTGGCTTGTTTTCGAAGGTTGTTATTAAAATCAACGTATGCCTTTAACCAAGGTCTTTGTTTAAACTTTAATACACGATGAATTTTTATCAATTTTATTCCATGATCTAAAGCCTGTTTTAATGCCAT
Source organism: Meconema thalassinum (assembly GCA_946902985.2). Classification (NCBI taxonomy): domain Eukaryota; kingdom Metazoa; phylum Arthropoda; class Insecta; order Orthoptera; family Tettigoniidae; genus Meconema; species Meconema thalassinum. The sequence goes on from OX336391.1 coordinate 168,825,651, forward strand.
GTAGTGAACAACATATCGCCTTCGATTTCCAAGATGAGGAATTAGTTTTTTCAGAGACGAATCCTTAGGTTGTGTACACTCTGGTAGGAAAGGTAAATCGTTGTGTAGATCATGAAGGTCAGATGGGTAATCAACATCAACGTCTAGAATGTATCCCACAGGATCGTCTTTCTTTAGTTTTTCTAGATCAACAGTATCTGGAGAAACCCACTGAAATCCACCATAAGGAAGGGAGTGGCACATAGCCCACCCGTATTGGTTGTTGGCATCATCATAGGTAATAAACTGCGATGGTTTCTCAGAATCATAGGTTTCCATGTATTTATTGTTAGCTTCAGCATACCGATGAGACACCTGGCATATGCCTCCACGTATTCCAGACTCGATTAAAAGAATCTGATCGTAATCCTGTAGCAATTCCAGTTCAATGCCTGTGTAAAGGAGCATTGCCTCGAAACTTAAACCAGGCGAAGTAAAGAAGTGTGCAGCATCCACTCGGTGTGTTTCTAGTGTTTTGTTTCTAAACGTTTCAAAGCTGTCTGCAAGAAGGAGTACATCTGATGTTAGGTAGAGGTCACTATATTCCCCTAGAGTTTTAATGTTGAACTGATTCCAGACATTTTTGGCATGTTCATAGTCTTCTTGACTAACATCTTCTTGACTTAATTTGTTAAAGAATGCCTCTTTTGGAGGTAAACACGTTTCACTTAACTTTTCCCATGAGTCAATGTAGTCATAACAAAATACCCCTTTACGAGTCATGAGCATTGCATTTTCTTTTCCAAAGTACTTGTCTGTTTCAGGGTATGATGTTAAGTTGGAAACTAAGTTTTCCAAACTACTCGGCATTAACCGAAACGTATCCACAAATCTAAGCTTAACATTTCCTACATATTTGGTAAAGGAAATGTACTTTTCTTTGGAGTTAGCGATAACATCCACTCTCTCAGTAGTACACCCCAATTGCTTTACAATGAAATTTGCGTCGTAGCCACTCATATTATGTAGAAACACAGGAACGGGGTTTCGTGTTTTACACCTCAAATTACAGTTATTGTGAGCACTTCCACGGTATTCCCCTGTAATATGGCAGTGGTCTCGAACTTTCCAGTCCTGTTGGGTAAATGGTTTTTGACACAAATAACAGGTTTCAGAACATTGGAACTCTGCTTCTTGAGCCTGAGTTAAGGCCTTTGGAACATTTAAGCTGTAAAGGCGATCAATTTCATTAGCTATTGAGATCAAACAGTCCATAAACTTTTCTGCAGCGTCAGGCCCACGATAAATAACAGGTTGGCTTGAAAGATTTGTCTTTATGTGTTCCACAGCAGGTGAGGGTTTAACGTATATACCAAAGCTCATAGGAACATGACTCTGGTATGGCACTGTATAACTTGCCTCAGGATTAGGTAGACATGTTTGATAGGGTAACAGTATACTTTCAAAATCAGCATAGATAACGTAAGGTATTCTCAGCATTTTTTCAACATTTAAGAATTTGACAATGGGGTTTTTAATAGGCATTTCAACCCTAGCAATGTCATGCTGGACACACAAAGCTCTATGTTCTTTCATTTTTTCAATTCCTTGTTGTCCATATCGATTATCAAAGTGTGTAAAACACCGTTTACACGTATATATTTTATGTTCATGGCGGGTAATCTGATGTCTTACTAGTTTATCAAAATCTTTGATAAAGACGTAGTGGTTCTGGCCGGATGATGAACTTAGCAAAAGGAGGTCGCGATGGTCTTGCAGCTCTTGATCCACAACCTTCAGAGGGAACAATTTCTTGTCTTGTTCCAATCCAAATACATTAATGGATATATCGTTGGCTTTTTCAAATTTGGGAATGTCAGCTAGCGATGTAGGAAATGATATTACTGAAAAATCATACTTGTTTTCCAGATCCTTGTATTTACTAACGCGTTTAGCATCAGTTTTAACCAGTTTTGCTAAAATGGCATACATAAAACACCTCTCGTCCTTAAAGTTTTGAGGATTAATGCAGGCTTTTCTTGCTTGTATAGCTGCTGGTAATGGAATATATGTGCTTCCACGCAAGGGATTGTACTTATTTATTTTCAATCGTACTCCTTCCACTGCTAACAAAGCCCAATTACTGCCTTTTAGCTCAGATTCCTCCATTTCCGTAGTTAACTTTGTAAATTGTGTTTCCAAGAAACTACTTAAGTCCGTTTCCAAAAATAGGGCCTGATTTCGTGTTTTAAAAGCACGATCTGTAATGTCATTGGTAGATGTATGAATGAATCTACATTCAGCCACAAGATTAACTTTTATCGACTTGTGCATTGCTAGTTCTTTCTGCATAGCTTGTATTATTTGCTGTTTGGACTCTTTAAGGTATGAATTTAAATCCTTGCACGTATCGCAACGAATGAAATAGGATTTAAGTCGACCTTCAAAAGATGTCTCATATTCAATAAGTCCATTTTTGTCAGGGACCAATGACAGTAGGTAATGTTTTGTAGGCTCTGCTTTTTGTCTTTTAGCTGCCGACACAACATTACAACATTCTTCATGACGACGTCCATTGTAGGCATTGTTGAATGTACTACCACAGGTCTTGCACTCATGAAATTCACCACACGATACTTCATGTCGCTTCCTATGATAGTCTCGAAGAAAAGTCTTTCCACACTCTTTACACATATAGCTAGGAATGGCTTCTTCCATTATGAATGTTGATTTCTGCAAACAGCTGCTTACTGCGTATCACAGGGCTAGAGGTTGGTCGGTGAGACGGTCTTTCACGATGTGAACACCGTGAGAGGTAGTAGTCAACTGGTGATATTCTTGTGAAGGGTCCTCTAATATACCCCTAGTCTAGACCAACAGCTCTTTACAGCGTATGACAAGGCTGTAGACTGGACAGTGAGACGGTCTTTCACGATGTGAACACTGTAACAAGTAGTAGTCAACTGATTATATACTTGCTAAGGGTTCTCTAATATACAATAGTCAAGACCAACAGCTACTTACTGTGTAGTACAAGGCTGTACAATAGTTGTTTTGACAGTCTTTCACGATGTGGTCACTGTGAATGGTGGTAGTCAACTGATGATATTCTTGATAAGGGTCCTCTAATGTACCCCTGGTTAAGGGTAACAGCTGCTCACTGCTTATGACAAAGCTAAAGACTGGTTGCTTCAACGGTCTTTCACAATGTAAACACTGTGACAGGTAGTAGTCAACTGAAAATATTCTTATGGCCTACTCAAGGTTATCAGGTACTTACTGCATATCAAAAGGCTGTACACTCATGTGTGTTAGGCACTCTTTCTTGCTAAGGACCCCAATATTCCCTACACAAGGCTATACATGTTAGTTCTAAACACTTAGTGATTAATTGTATATTCAATTTTTGTACAAAGCTTATACAAGCACGTTTTTATGAGGTAAAACTTTGTTAAATAGCTGCATGCGACACACAAAGAATGTTGCCGCTATCTAGCGGTGACTATGGGAACTACTTGAACGACCAGCATGCTACCTAGCGCTCCATTTCAACACTCGCTCACTGAACGACCAGCATGCTATCTAGCGGTCGATAGCAATACTCCTCAACTACCAGCCTGCTATCTATCGGTCAATATGACAACTCACTCAACTACCAACATGCTACATGGCTTTTTTGGTCAGTTTTTTGTTGGCTTTCTTTTGGTCAGTTTCTGTTGGCTTATGTTGGCTTTTATTGGCTTTTGTTGGCTTTTGTTGGCTTTTGTAGGCTTTTTTGTTGGCTTTTGTTGGCTTTCATATTTGCTCTTGCTTGTGGGGGCTTATTATTTGGTCTTGGAAAGTATGTCAGTCCTTTTTTTATGGCTGCAAAATGCTTACAGCCATGTTTGTAAGCAGCAACAACAACAACAGCAACACACAAAATTCCAAAAAAATCCAAAGTACTCTAAGGTTTATCAATGACTCTCAACTCTTACACTTACCTCTATCCCATGCATAGTCAAAAATTAGTGTATTTTTCAAATTTTTCAAAAATATTTGGAAAGTTGGCTATATCATTAATCTAAAAATCCTGAAAAGACATATGTTAACTCCAACACCTACCTCTATACCACTCTCAGTCCAAAAATAGTGTATTTTTCAAATTTTCCAAAACATATTTCCAAAATGGGTTATATTTCCAAATTTAAAAAGTTAACAAAAACGTTTGTTTGACATAAATGAATGGCCTTTGTCCCCTCTACCACTATACCAAGTCCCAGGTCTCCAGGACAAAAAAATAAATTTTTTAAAAAGCGTTTTATTTCCAAAATTAGGAATTTTACAAACACATTTGTCTGACGTAAATCAATGGTCATTACCCCCTCTATCCCCACACTAAGTCTCATGTCTTTAGAACAACAAAAATAAAATTTTGAAAATGGACTTATATTTCCAAAATTAGGAATTTTACAAAAACGTTTGTCTGACGTAAATCAGTGGTCATTACCCCCTCTATCCCCACACTAAGTCTCATGTCTCTAGAACAACAAAAATAAAATTTTGAAAATGGGCTTATATTTCCAAAATTAGGAATTTTACAAAAACGTTTGTCTGAAGTAAATCAATGGTCATTACCCCCTCCACCCCCACACTAAGTCTCATGTCTCTAGAACAACAAAAATAAAATTTTGAAAATGGGCTTATATTTCCAAAATTAGGAATTTTACAAAACCATTTGTCTGACGTAAATCAGTGGTCTTTACCCCCTCTATCCCCATACCAAGTCTCAGGTCTCTAGGTCAACAAAAATAAAATTTTGAAAATGGGCTATATTTCCAAAATTAGGAATTCTACAAAAAAGTTTGTCTAACGTAAATCAATTGTCTTTACCCCCTCTATTCCCATACCAAGTCTCAGGTCTCTAGGTCAACAAAAATAAAATTTTGAAAAAATGGTCACTATTTTGGAAAATAGGAATTCTACGAAAAAGTTTGTTTAACATAAATGAAAGGTCTCTATCCCTTCTACCTGTAAAACAAGTTCCAGGTCCGTATGACAAAAATGAAAAAGTTCAACTGGGAAAGTAGGCGATTTTTCATATAACCAAACATTCTAAAATGTGTTCTATGGGCTTAAAAGAATGGCCTCTATGTCCTTTATTTTTTTAAATAAAACTTTTTTATTTTTTACACTTTTTTGAAAAAAGTTCAATTTTTAAAATTCTATATTTTGGAAACTAGGAATTCTACAAAAAACCTTCTTTGACATAAATTAATGGCCCTGACCCCATCTACCACCATAATAAATTTCAAGTCTCTAGAATGAGAAATAACAGTAGTGGAGTAGTGGTGCTTCTAACGAGTGTCATGGCCGCCGCGTGTTGTTCTAGAGACATGAGACTTAGTGTGGGGATAGAGGGGGTAATGACCACTGATTTACGTCAGACAAACGTTTTTGTAAAATTCCTAATTTTGGAAATATAAGTCCATTTTCAAAATTTTATTTTTGTTGTTCTGAAGACATGAGACTTAGTGTGGGGATAGAGGGGGTAATGACCATTGATTTACGTCAGACAAATGTGTTTGTAAAATTCCTAATTTTGGAAATAAAACGCTTTTTAAAAAATTTATTTTTTTTGTCCTGGAGACCTGGGACTTGGTATAGTGGTAGAGGGGACAAAGGCCATTCATTTATGTAAAACAAACGTTTTTGTTAACTTTTTAATTTTGGAAATATAACCCATTTTGGAAATATGTTTTGGAAAATTTGAAAAATACACTATTTTTGGACTGAGAGTGGTATAGAGGTAGGTGTTGGAGTTAACATATGTCTTTTCAGGATTTTTAGATTAATGATATAGCCAACTTTCCAAATATTTTTGAAAAATTTGAAAAATACACTAATTTTTGACTATGCATGGGATAGAGGTAAGTGTAAGAGTTGAGAGTCATTGATAAACCTTGGAGTACTTTGGATTTTTTTTTTGTAATTTTGTGTGTTGCTGTTGTTGTTGTTGCTGCTTACAAACATGGCTGTAAGCATTTTGCAGCCATAAAAAAAGGACTGACATACTTTCCAAGACCAAATAATAAGCCCCCACAAGCAAGAGCACATATGAAAGCCAACAAAAGCCAACAAAAAAGCCTACAAAAGCCAACAAAAGCCAACAAAAGCCAATAAAAGCCAACATAAGCCAACAGAAACTGACCAAAAAAAAGCCAACAAAAAACTGACCAAAAAAGCCATGTAGCATGTTGGTAGTTGAGTGAGTTGTCATATTGACCGATAGATAGCAGGCTGGTAGTTGAGGAGTATTGCTATCGACCGCTAGATAGCATGCTGGTCGTTCAGTGAGCGAGTGTTGAAATGGAGCGCTAGTTAGCATGCTGGTCGTTCAAGTAGTTCCCATAGTCACCGCTAGATAGCGACAACATTCTTTGTGTGTCGCATGCAGCTATTTAACAAAGTTTTACCTCATAAAAACGTGCTTGTATAAGCTTTGTACAAAAATTGAATATACAATTAATCACTAAGTGTTTAGAACTAACATGTATAGCCTTGTGTAGGGAATATTGGGGTCCTTAGCAAGAAAGAGTGCCTAACACACATGAGTGTACAGCCTTTTGATATGCAGTAAGTACCTGATAACCTTGAGTAGGCCATAAGAATATTTTCAGTTGACTACTACCTGTCACAGTGTTTACATTGTGAAAGACCGTTGAAGCAACCAGTCTTTAGCTTTGTCATAAGCAGTGAGCAGCTGTTACCCTTAACCAGGGGTACATTAGAGGACCCTTATCAAGAATATCATCAGTTGACTACCACCATTCACAGTGACCACATCGTGAAAGACTGTCAAAACAACTATTGTACAGCCTTGTACTACACAGTAAGTAGCTGTTGGTCTTGACTATTGTATATTAGAGAACCCTTAGCAAGTATATAATCAGTTGACTACTACTTGTTACAGTGTTCACATCGTGAAAGACCGTCTCACTGTCCAGTCTACAGCCTTGTCATACGCTGTAAAGAGCTGTTGGTCTAGACTAGGGGTATATTAGAGGACCCTTCACAAGAATATCACCAGTTGACTACTACCTCTCACGGTGTTCACATCGTGAAAGACCGTCTCACCGACCAACCTCTAGCCCTGTGATACGCAGTAAGCAGCTGTTTGCAGAAATCAACATTCATAATGGAAGAAGCCATTCCTAGCTATATGTGTAAAGAGTGTGGAAAGACTTTTCTTCGAGACTATCATAGGAAGCGACATGAAGTATCGTGTGGTGAATTTCATGAGTGCAAGACCTGTGGTAGTACATTCAACAATGCCTACAATGGACGTCGTCATGAAGAATGTTGTAATGTTGTGTCGGCAGCTAAAAGACAAAAAGCAGAGCCTACAAAACATTACCTACTGTCATTGGTCCCTGACAAAAATGGACTTATTGAATATGAGACATCTTTTGAAGGTCGACTTAAATCCTATTTCATTCGTTGCGATACGTGCAAGGATTTAAATTCATACCTTAAAGAGTCCAAACAGCAAATAATACAAGCTATGCTGAAAGAACTAGCAATGCACAAGTCGATAAAAGTTAATCTTGTGGCTGAATGTAGATTCATTCATACATCTACCAATGACATTACAGATCGTGCTTTTAAAACACGAAATCAGGCCCTATTTTTGGAAACGGACTTAAGTAGTTTCTTGGAAACACAATTTACAAAGTTAACTACGGAAATGGAGGAATCTGAGCTAAAAGGCAGTAATTGGGCTTTGTTAGCAGTGGAAGGAGTACGATTGAAAATAAATAAGTACAATCCCTTGCGTGGAAGCACATATATTCCATTACCAGCAGCTATACAAGCAAGAAAAGCCTGCATTAATCCTCAAAACTTTAAGGACGAGAGGTGTTTTATGTATGCCATTTTAGCAAAACTGGTTAAAACTGATGCTAAACGCGTTAGTAAATACAAGGGTCTGGAAAACAAGTATGATTTTTCAGTAATATCATTTCCTACATCGCTAGCTGACATTCCCAAATTTGAAAAAGCCAACGATATATCCATTAATGTATTTGGATTGGAACAAGACAAGAAATTGTTCCCTCTGAAGGTTGTGGATCAAGAGCTGCAAGACCATCGCGACCTCCTTTTGCTAAGTTCATCATCCGGCCAGAACCACTACGTTTTTATCAAAGATTTTGATAAACTAGTAAGACATCAGATTACCCGCCATGAACATAAAATATATACGTGTAAACGGTGTTTTACACACTTTGATAATCGATATGGACAACAAGGAATGGAAAAAATGAAAGAACATAGAGCTTTGTGTGTCCAGCATGACATTGCTAGGGTTGAAATGCCTATTAAAAACCCCATTGTCAAATTCTTAAATGTTGAAAAAATGCTGAGAATACCTTACGTTATCTATGCTGATTTTGAAAGTATACTGTTACCCTATCAAACATGTCTACCTAATCCTGAGGCAAGTTATACAGTGCCATACCAGAGTCATGTTCCTATGAGCTTTGGTATATACGTTAAACCCTCACCTGCTGTGGAACACATAAAGACAAATCTTTCAAGCCAACCTGTTATTTATCGTGGGCCTGACGCTGCAGAAAAGTTTATGGACTGTTTGATCTCAATAGCTAATGAAATTGATCGCCTTTACAGCTTAAATGTTCCAAAGGCCTTAACTCAGGCTCAAGAAGCAGAGTTCCAATGTTCTGAAACCTGTTATTTGTGTCAAAAACCATTTACCCAACAGGACTGGAAAGTTCGAGACCACTGCCATATTACAGGGGAATACCGTGGAAGTGCTCACAATAACTGTAATTTGAGGTGTAAAACACGAAACCCCGTTCCTGTGTTTCTACATAATATGAGTGGCTACGACGCAAATTTCATTGTAAAGCAATTGGGGTGTACTACTGAGAGAGTGGATGTTATCGCTAACTCCAAAGAAAAGTACATTTCCTTTACCAAATATGTAGGAAATGTTAAGCTTAGATTTGTGGATACGTTTCGGTTAATGCCGAGTAGTTTGGAAAACTTAGTTTCCAACTTAACATCATACCCTGAAACAGACAAGTACTTTGGAAAAGAAAATGCAATGCTCATGACTCGTAAAGGGGTATTTTGTTATGACTACATTGACTCATGGGAAAAGTTAAGTGAAACGTGTTTACCTCCAAAAGAGGCATTCTTTAACAAATTAAGTCAAGAAGATGTTAGTCAAGAAGACTATGAACATGCCAAAAATGTCTGGAATCAGTTCAACATTAAAACTCTAGGGGAATATAGTGACCTCTACCTAACATCAGATGTACTCCTTCTTGCAGACAGCTTTGAAACGTTTAGAAACAAAACACTAGAAACACACCGAGTGGATGCTGCACACTTCTTTACTTCGCCTGGTTTAAGTTTCGAGGCAATGCTCCTTTACACAGGCATTGAACTGGAATTGCTACAGGATTACGATCAGATTCTTTTAATCGAGTCTGGAATACGTGGAGGCATATGCCAGGTGTCTCATCGGTATGCTGAAGCTAACAATAAATACATGGAAACCTATGATTCTGAGAAACCATCGCAGTTTATTACCTATGATGATGCCAACAACCAATACGGGTGGGCTATGTGCCACTCCCTTCCTTATGGTGGATTTCAGTGGGTTTCTCCAGATACTGTTGATCTAGAAAAACTAAAGAAAGACGATCCTGTGGGATACATTCTAGACGTTGATGTTGATTACCCATCTGACCTTCATGATCTACACAACGATTTACCTTTCCTACCAGAGTGTACACAACCTAAGGATTCGTCTCTGAAAAAACTAATTCCTCATCTTGGAAATCGAAGGCGATATGTTGTTCACTACATGGCATTAAAACAGGCTTTAGATCATGGAATAAATTTGATAAAAATTCATCGTGTGTTAAAGTTTAAACAAAGACCTTGGTTAAAGGCATACGTTGATTTTAATAACAACCTTCGAAAACAAGCCAGAAATGATTTTGAGAAAAATCTGTACAAATTATTCAACAATGCCATTTTTGGGAAAACAATGGAAAATATCCGTAAAAGAATAGACATACGTCTTGTGACTGACAGCAAAAAGGCAGAAAAGCTAATAGCTAAACCAACATTCATCGACAGAACAATTTATGGTCCCAACCTAGCTGCTTTCCACATGGCTAAACGTAACATTGTATTCAATAAGCCTATATATATTGGAATGTGTATACTGGATATTTCAAAAACTCTAATGTATTCCCACCACTATGATGTCCTGCTACCCTATTATGGAATGGACAATCTTAAACTCATGTATATGGATACCGACTCGTTCATTTATTTGGTTAACACCCCAGATGTATATCAAGACAAGTTGGATTTCCTAGAACACCTGGACACATCAGATTATCCTACTAATCACATATGTTACTCTACATCAAACAAGAAAACGTTGGGGAAATTTAAAGACGAGGCTTGTGGACAAATTATAAAAGCATTTGTTGGACTTAGAGCTAAAATGTACGCTTTAGACATAAATGGTAAAGAAATCAAAAAGATTAAAGGTATTAACAGAGGTGTTGTCAAAAATTGTATAAGCTTTCAAGATTATAAGGATTGTGTCATGAAAAACAATGTAAAAAGAATACCAATGAACATTATCACTTCTAAACAACATGACATATCATCTATAAGACTAAACAAAATTGCTTTGTGTCCTAGTGATGATAAAAGAGTGATTGATGCTAATGGTATAGGTACACATGCCTATGGTCATTACTCAATCATTGACCATGCTTAAAGAGTTAAGTTATGAATATCAAAATCTTCTGCCTGCAACTAGCAAATACATAAAACAATTTAGGAAATAAAACAATAACACTACAAAAATAAAATAAAATAGTAATCATAATCAAAAAATAAATATAAATAGAAAACAAAATAAAAACAACTGTACAATTTATAACAAAAAAGAATATATATATATAAAAATGTATTATGTGTAAATAGTGTACATGTATTTAAAATAAAATATATTGTATGGACACTGCTTGTACATTTTTAATTACTACCCACCTCTCTCCACTCCTAATGCAAAATGAACATGTAAAACACAAATTGGAAAATCCATGTTTCCATATTGACAAAATAGAAAAAGCATTAAACTGAAATTTTAAAAACTGTAAATGGGAATTTCGTAAATTGACAAATGTACAACAACAAATTGGAAAATCCACGTTTCTATATCATGATATTGAAAAACTTTAAACTGACATTTTAAAAACTGTAAATGGGAAATTGTGAAATTAATAAATGTGTAAACAATAAAATGCAAAATCCATGTTTCCATATTATGAAATTGAAAAACCTAAAACTGTCATAAAAAAAACTGAAAATGGAAAATTGGAAAATTGACTAATGTGTAAACAACAAAATGCAAATTCCATGTTTCCATATTATGAAATTGTAAAACTTAAAATTAACATTAAAAAAACTGAAAATGGGAAATTAGAAAATTGACAAATGCGTAAACAACAAAATGAAAGAAAAAATACTCGGTTGGGGTAGTGATCTTGTTGTACAGTAGCCTATAAGACTAGCATAAGGATAGTTGCATGAGGACTTATATACTTTGTGTATGTGCATTAGCCTTTGGATTAGCTTAAGTTAGGTTTGGTATAGTTAGGTTTAGTGAGGTTAGGTATGTGACCTTGTAGTTTACTCTTTTCGGAAAATGTAAAATGTAAAATCTAAAATCAAAAAATCTTAAATTTAAAATGTAAAATCTAAAAAAAACTAAAAACTAAAATACAAAAAATCAAAAATGTAAAATATAAAACCTAAAAAATATAAAATGAAAAAATCTAAAATCTAAAATGTTAAAATGTAAAATGTTAAAATGCAAAATCTAAAATCTTTAAATGAGGTTTCTGTGGGTTAGGTTAGGTTAGGTTAGGTTATAACTAAGTTTATTATTTGTGCTTTCACATTTGCTCTTACTTTTTTGCTCACACTTTTTGCTCATATTTTTTTTCTCGCATTTTTAGGTTAGGTTAGGTTAAGTTAGGTTAGGTTAGGTTAGGTTATAACTTAGTTTATTATGTGTGCTCTTACATTTGCTCTCATATTTGCTCTGACTTTGAAGTTAGGTTAGGTTAGGTTAGGTAAGGTTAGGTTAGGTTAGGTTATAACTTAGTTTATTATGTGTGCTCTCTCATTTGCTTTTACTTTTTTTTGCTCTGACTTTAAAGTTTGGTTAGGTTAGGTTAGGTGAAATTGGGTTAGGCAGAATGGCTGCAGTATGAATCAAAAGCCAGCCAGCTCCTGTCAGTTTTGCCTCACAAGGCTGAGTGTACCCCGTTCCACTCTTGAGACCAGAAATTAAATTTCTTGGCAGAGCCGGGATTCGAACCTCAGGAATGACCTCCAAGAATGCTAGTCACTACACTAAGTGGTTGACAATATAAGGCTGGTCTTGATTATACATGATCAATTAATAATTACCTAATAATAATAATATTAATAATAATAATAAATATTCCATTTAGCAACTACATGGCCGAACTCCCCCTGTGACATCATTCATGGTCTCAGGACATGGCGGCCATCTTGCCCATTAGCCCCTGCCCCAGCTCTGACTGACCCCTCCATAAGAATAGCATAGAGTGATTGCGCGTGGCGGCCATCTTGCCCATTAGCCCCTGCCCCAGAACCGCCCTTTATATCCTACTGTCATGCAAAGCCTGTGAACGGGAAAGAGGCCGCTCCTGTCTCCTTTGGGGTGTCCTGATCTTTCTACTCTCTCGCTGTTGCCAGCTTGACAGCATTTCCAAGGTTCCACAGTTTCGTGAGTTACATTTTCATTTATCTTCTTTAATATGGCTCCCACTGATAAGGATAAGGATGAAAAACTTACTTCTAAACGAGCATCCTATAAAGGGCAAATTACCCGATTCAGAAGGTACATAAAAGAATTAGATCCCTCAGACGCGCAATTAGATTTGTTGAAACATCGTGTAAAGGATTTTGAACGTTCTTATGAAAACTACTGTAACATTCAAACTGAAATTGAAACTTGCATGCTCAATCAAACAGAAGATCGTGTCGAAGTAGAGAACTTATATTACGAAGGCATAGGTTCTGCTTTCAGAATAATACGCCAACTCGAAGAGGAGCAGAAAAAGGACGCTTCTGTTCTTGGTTCCCTTCACGAACCCCAAACTTCTTTCCGTGAGGGCACTCACAAGCCCAAACCTACTTTACCGAAAATTGATTTACCCCATTTTTCTGGAGATGAATCCACCTGGGATTCTTTCTATGAATTATTTTGCTCCCTTGTTCATGACAATGAAGACATTCAAGTCATTTACAAGTTTCATTACTTGAGATCTATCCTTCGAGGTCAAGCTTTGCAGTTAGTTGAAGCACTTCCTCTGCGTGCCGAAAATTACCCCATTGCCTTTAACTTATTAAAAGAAAGATATGGAAACTCACGTTTACGTATTCAACGCCATATTAAGGCTCTATTTAACCTACCTGCGTCACAGCACAATGACGTCACTAGTTTGCGTACTTTAATTGACACTACCCAACTCCACGTTAAAGCTTTGTCCCAATTAGAGCAGCCTACTGAATATTGGGATACTTTCCTAATACATTTAGTAGTTTCTAAAGTTGATGCTGCTACCCTCAAAGCTTGGGAAATTGAACTTTCTAAGGAAGACGACTATTCTTACGAACATTTAGTCACTTTCATAAACGCTAGATGCCAACTTTTAACCGCGCTAGCTAATCAGAGCGAACCTTCATCTCCTAGTTCCAAATTCGAATTAATGTCCATCAAACCCAAAAGCGAACGCTCAGCGTCTAATACCCAAAAATCAGGGTTTACCTCATCCAAATTTAAATCAAACACTACTGGTTACCCAACCAGGTCTAGTGAACGTCGTGTTGCTAGCTCCATTGTTTTAAACACGCAAGGTGAACCTCGCAAAAGTTTAAACGAACCGGTAAAATGCATACTGTGTAAAGATCCCCATGCCCTATACCTCTGCAAATCCTTTAAAGAAATGTCAGTCGACGACAGACGAAAACTAGTTGCTCAAAATAAACATTGTTTCAACTGCCTAGCGCCCACGCATTCTGCTTCTAACTGTAAGTCTACAAGACTTTGTTACCATTGTGAAAAGGCTCATCATACTTTGCTACATCGTCATGATCAGGCAAGGTCATCAACAGCATCCACTTCTCCTAAAAATGATAGTGTTAACAGTTCTAATGCTTCATCATACATTCAAAATGCTAAGTCCATTCGCAGTGCTCAAGTATTGTTGTCCACTGTTCAAATTGAAGTTCAGGATAACTTTGGCAACTGGGTCCGTGCACGCGGTCTTCTAGACTCAGCGGCAACTCATGATTTTGTATCTAATTCCCTGATTAGAAAACTAGGTCTACCTGTAAACCCCACTTCTATCAATGTGTCGGGCATCAACAGCTCAAAATCGCAAGCTTTACAATTTTCAAAACTAACCATAAGAGATATTTGTCATAGAAACAACTTTTTTAAACTTAATTGTCTCATTCTCAATAGCATTGGAGAAGACACTCCTAGTCACTCGGTTGATATTTCGGGGTTAAACATTCCCTCGCATTTAAGGTTAGCCGATCCTTCGTTTAACACACAAAATCCCATTGACATACTCTTTAGTGCCAATGTCTTTTGGAACTGCCTTCGGAAACAGGTTCGCAAGCTATCCTCAAACGTGGTCGCTAGAGACACTAATTTTGGATGGATTGTCACAGGGCAACTTCCCCATTATTCACCCCAACCTGCATCTCAATGTTACTTCTCCAATACTGATCTGGAACAGTTTTGGAGGCTTGAAAATGTTGATTCTCCCAATGTAACTTCTTCAGAAAATGAATTCTGTGAGCAACTTTTTTTGAACACGACCACTCGTTCTTCTGATGGCCGGTTCATTGTTCAAATGCCAAGATTACATAATCCCCCCAAACTTATTAACTCTCAGCCTAAAGCTCGAAAAGCTCTCTTTGCTATCGAGAGCAAATTCGAAAAGGAACCCCTCGTCAAAAAGCAGTACACTGAGTTTATGGATGAGTATGAAAGCTTAGATCATATGGAGGTTGTTAACAAATCCGATGATGAATTGCACCCCCCAATCGAAACGGTTTATTTAAATCATCATCCTGTGTGGAAAAACCCTTTTTTAAAAGATAAAATCCGAGTTGTTTTCAATGGTTCATCACCCGACGTTAATGGCAACAGCCTTAATGACACTCTTTATTCTGGTCCTGCTATTCAATCAGATTTATCTGCTATACTTTTAAACTTTCGATTATTTCCCATAGCTGTCATAGCCGATATAAAACAGATGTACCGTCAAGTGTTAATTCAACCAGAACAACGAGATCTTCAAAGAATCTTGTGGCGTGATGAAATCAATAAGCCCATTAAGGTATTTCGCTTGAAAACGGTTACTTATGGCTTAAAACCCTCTGCTTTCCTTGCTATCCGATCCCTACACTTGCTAGCCTCTCAAGATGGTCATTTATTTAACCCCAAAGCCTCTGAAGCACTAACTACGTCATTCTATGTTGACGATTACTTGCAGTCCTTCTCTACTTTGGAGGAAGCTTCTCTTGTGTCTTTAGAACTTCAAGCATTACTAAGGAATGGAGGTTTCCCACTTCATAAGTGGAACTCCAACTCCCCAGAGTTTCTCGCCCAATTTCCCATCGAAGACGTAGATCCCTCGTCTGTCGAAATTTGTGGAAACTCCGAATCTATAAAAACTTTAGGAGTTCATTGGTGCACTAGCACTGACACTCTTATCTATAAAGTTACGCTCGCAGAAGAGCTTCCTCATACAAAAAGACAGATCCTCTCTGAAATTGCAAAAATTTTTGATCCGCTTCAATTTCTTGCCCCAGTTATCGTTATAGCCAAACTCTTCATGCAAGAGCTGTGGTCACTTAAATGTGAATGGGATGACGCCGTCCCTCTTTCTTTTCTTAATCGTTGGCTTTCGTTTCGCAGCAATTTGTTGGATCTTTCCCTTATTGAAATTCCCAGGAATTTAATCAGCTCTCATTCTAATGCATCTTTTTTCCTTCACGTGTTCGCGGACAGTTCCGAAAAAGCTTATGGTTGCTGTGCATATTTAGTTTATCACGATTCACTCTATGGATCTCCAGTTTCTAACCTTGTTTGTGCCAAATCGAAGGTCGCTCCTCTTAAAACTATCACTTTGCCTAGGCTCGAACTGTGCGCTGCACTAATGGCTGCAGAACTTGTCAAGAAATTACGGGAAGTATTAAAGGTCGAATTCTCGCAAATTTATCTCTGGAGCGATTCCATGATCGCCCTTTCTTGGATCGCCAAGAACCCCTCTCACTGGCAAACTTTCGTTGCAAACAGGGTTTCCAAAATTCAAACTCTTTCTTCTGGATGTCAATGGAGGCATGTTCCCAGTGCGGATAATCCAGCTGATATCATCTCTCGTGGTTGTTTACCCTCTCAATTGGCAGCTTCCCAATTGTACTGGCATGGGCCCTCGTGGTTAATCAAAGACTCTTCTTCATGGCCTGCTAAACCTCCAGCTACAAACTCCAACTTGCCTGACGCTAAAGTACCTTTGTCTATTGCCTCGTGTCTGGTTTCTAATGCTTCTCATCCTTTGTTGTCACGCTATTCTTCCTTCCATAAATTACTACGGATTGTTGCCTATCTCCTTAGATGGAAATATCTTGTGGTTGACCAACCTCTTCTCCCTAAACCACACCTTACCAATCATGAATTGAATCTCGCTACCATTAAGATTTTACAACTGACACAGCAAGAAGCCTTTTCTTCTGAATTGTCATTGCTTTCTTCTAAAAGAGATCTTCCCAAATCCAGCCGTTTTCGTGCTTTGGCCCCGTTTCTTGATGACCATGGGTTACTCAGGGTAGGTGGAAGGCTCTCGCAATCTTTACTCTGAAGACAAAAAGCATCCCGTTATTTTGCCTTCCAAACATCACGTAACTTCCTTAATTATACGTGACTTTCATTACCGTAATCTTCATGTTGGTACACGTACTCTGCTCTGCCTTTTAAGAGAAAAGTACTGGATTATAAATGGAATTCATGAAGTTTCTTCTGTAATTCATAAGTGCATTCCTTGTTTCAAAGCGAAACCTAAAATCAACACTCAATTAATGAGCGATCTGCCCTCTTTTCGTTCTTCTCCTATACGCCCATTTGCTTTAACTGGTGTGGACTATATGGGTCCGTTCCAATATCAACGAAACTCTCCTGAAGCTAAACGCAAATTGTTTGGTAAGCTTTATGTTTCTCTCTTTGTTTGCATGGTTACCGGCGCAATCCACTTGGAACTAGTAACGAATGCTTCTACTTCTTATTTTTTATCAGCTGTCTCTCGTTTCACCGCTAGGCGTGGTGTTCCTTCTGAGATGTTCTTTGATAACGCTTCCACCTTTCAGGAAGCAGCTTCCCTGTGGAAGAAAGCTCTCACTTCCTCTCCTGCCATGGAACAAATCTCTAATTTTTCTTATTCAAAAGGTTTTAAATGGCGCTTTATACCTCCTTACGCTCCGCATCATGGTGGTAGGTGGGAATCTTGCGTAAAGCTCACTAAACGTTATTTAAGAAAAGTCTTAGGTAATCGAATTCTGACTTACGAAGAATTCAATTCATTGTCTGTTTTGATTGAAGGTGTTGTTAACTCTCGCCCTTTAACTCCACTTTCCAATGACCCTGATGACCTACTTCCACTCACCCCTGGTCACTTCCTTCTCGGCACTTCTCTTTCTGCCCCTCCTCCTCTTTCCAATTCTTACAGGGATTCTAATCTACCTATCGCTTGGCGTAAGCTTGAAGCCCTCCGTAATTCTTTTTGGAAGAGGTGGAACTTGGAATATTTAACTTCCTTACAACGGAGACAGAAGTGGTTTCTTTCCAGTCCCGACATTAAGGTGGGGGACTTGGTCTTGGTTAGGGATGTTTCACCCCCCCTAGTATGGATTTCTGGTAGGGTGACCGAATGTTACCCTGGAAGAGATGGGAGAGTCAGGGTGGCCAGAATCTTGACCACAAATGGACCGATCACAAGACCACTGTCTTTGATCGCTCCTCTTCCAATAAATGTGTAATTGTTTATTTGCTCTCTGTTGGTGTTTCTCCCCCAGTATGGTGTATTCTTTGAATACACGGTACCTGAGATATAATTTTTACTGCTCTTTGCATGTTCATTTCTTCCTTCCTCTTTGTCAAACACCAACAGTGATCATCTGTTTTCTCCTTGTTGGGCATATCTCTTATGTCTTCATAAGTATGTTTCAGATATATAACTTCTGTGATCCACCTAGCGTCATCTAGTAGCGAACCTCTGAAGCTACTCAATTCCTCATCTTGCAAGAGGACTTACTTATCCATTTGGCCACCAGATCCTGTTACCATCGTCAGCTATTTTCTCCTTGAGCAAGAGGACTACGTCTACTTCTTCACTCACCATGCTGCGCTAATATCGCCTACTATCAACTCTTAGAAGACCATCCATCAAGAAGAAAATTTATTTTTTCCAAGTTGGTTATGCTGATATGTATACCTTTTGTTTCCTACCCCCACTCTCTCCCCTTCCTAGGACCTTCCGTGCTTCGTTGAGCTGCTCTCACTTCTTCGTCTGCAATTGACTCGTTCAGTCAAAGCTCCGCTCGAGCTTGCCTCCTCAATCCAAGAGGCACACACTCTTCTACGCCATGTTGGCTAGATAGTCTTCAAAAGGAACTCCGACTTCAACATGAAATCGAGATAAGTACCATTTTTAAAAAAGTTTTAACCTCATCTTCATGGTTTTAACTTCCAAGTGCTTTTAAATATAGGCAGTGTGAAATTATTTACTTTGGGGCAATAATCATTCTTCGTGGGTTTTGCCATGTTGAGCTTTTGCGTGTATAAGCCAACCTTACTATAAAAAAGCTTTTCTTAAGCGATTCAAACGAGAAATCCTCTCGCTACGTGGGATATTATCTAATACCCGCTGCCTATAATTATAAAATTATTTCCTCCGTTGGATTTTCTCAACCCCATTTTCTGCTAAGGTCGTTCTGGAACCTTCTAGACCTTGTTCTCTATCTGCGAGTCTTGTCGTCAAGTATTGTTCACGCACTGTGAAAATGCTAGTTAAAATGAGGAATCTTCCTTATAAATTTTTGCAATAGCTAACTTTCTTCCACCGCTGGAACCTCTGGAAATTTCTATGGCGCATTTAATTGTAAATTACAACTTTTTTAAGAAATAGACTCTCACCTATATAGTGCAATCAGTTCTTTCCATAATTGCAATAACTTTCTTTTTCATAAACTTTGTGTCTCCACAGTGAACATTTCATATGTTTCAATGAACTATAGTGAAAACCAGTGCTTGCTCAACTTTTCTACCGCGTCGCGATCGTCCGCTTATATTCAAATAAGGCCATGAACATTTTCCTCAATTCCCATTTCTCTTTCCTAAACCTCTAACTAACAATCTGCAATAAATTTGTAATCTAGGTCTGTTCCAATAAGGTGTCATTCTAAGAAGTGCCCTTCCATTTTTGTTGGTTTATCATTAGGAATTTCTGTATAATTTTTGTGATACGTGTCTAGCACACGTTTCAAATTTACATTGTTCCTCCCTTCAAAATCAGGGAAAACAATTCTCTAAACTCTTGAGCGAGTCATGTTCAGGTTTCACGAAATGGAAACTGCCCCATTTTCTCGTGATTCCTAATTAAACATAGGAAGTCTAGAAACTTCCTTTTCACTTTTGCCAGGTTTTACAGTAAGTGACCTGCCCTCTTTGTATAACTCCCACATATTCACTCTGTATAAATATAAGAAGTTGTAGGAACTTCTATCTTATTTTCACGTTGTTATTATTGTCCTTTTCAAAATTGTCATTTTCTCTAGAACATTCTCTCAAGAATTTCTTAAGGTACACTTTTGTACTCCCATTCACGTTCAAGCTTTAATTATTTCATTGTTTATTGGTTTAACTTTTATAAAGATTTATAAGCATGTAAGGTTTGAAACCTTGTAAATTGTTAATTGCCTGGAGCAACCTTTTAATGTTAAGAGGTCTGCGACCCTATTTGATAAAAAGCTCAAATGAACTATATTTAGTAAAATCATATTGCATAATTGTTAATTTCCTCAAACTTTTTCTAATTGTAAAATAAACAAATCTTTTCCCTTTGCTTTTTCATTTGCGAATATAAAGTTTAGGCAAAATCCTGTCTTCCTTGACTCTCCTCACTCAATGATATTAAAATCATTAATAGGGCTTTTACCATTTGTTGCATTTGAGCAAGAACTCTTAATTTTCACCTTACTAAAGTTCTTCTTAGCGATTATAGCTAATTCTAATTGGCCAGTAAGGCAAGTAAAGTTCGCTCAGCCAACTACCTGCTTGTGGAGACCCTCTCCGAAAACTTATGGTCAGTTTTCTAAGAAATAAGTGTTTCTTTTTGTCTAAACTCTTAGCCGGCTCCTCGCTGAGTAAAAGCTTAGCCATTGTTCAATGCAACCATTGGTTCATTTACCAAGATTACCCAATAAGGCATAATCTTTTATCATATTCCTTCTTAGAGACACTTGGTCGCCCTTACAGGAACTCCATAATTTTGGAAATTGAAAATACCAAGCTTGAGTCAAATCATTGGCATTCTTCGAATTACTTTGTAAAACCTAATTTCCTTGAGAACACATACGGTAAATTTGTTCCTCTAAGTCTTGCCAGACCATCACCCTTCCCCATAGTACTTTTATACATGCTCGGGAGGAAATGTACTAAAGCCTCTCTCTCGCAAACCGCCCAAGTCCTAGCGGCGGTTCCAGTTAGCCTCGACCAAGCTCGTACCTACTTTAGGTATCCGAGAGTTAATTTCCATTGGCAACTTCTTCTAAGTGTATTTAAACCTCAACTTATTAACTTTTGTGGGACTCTCCTCCTATTCTTCCATCCTTCTTTTCCAATCTCAAATCCACTTCCTTCGTTTAATCATCTTCCCTTGGTGGGTGGGTTATTCCCTAACCTATAATCTACCCAACCCTACATATGCCGTTTAACAACAATAAATACATTGCTTCAATATTTAAAACTTTGTTCTCCCACATTCTTCTCTACTACCCCATAAACCTACATTCAGGTTGCGAAAGCTCGCACGGGCCCACTTGTTTTAATAAATACCTTTACAATAGAAGTACGCTGATATTCAATACACTCATACAGCGTGAATGACATACAGTGAGTATTTATGTTCATTTGACACAATTAATAATTAATAATTTATTAATGAAATAAAGTTCCTGATAATTTAGTTTAGTGCGAAGGCTGGAACTTGTTCGAAAGTTTGGGCGACACGGCGGGGGCCGGACAAAATGTGTTGGGCAGTCCTGACACAGGTTATCAGACAACATTTCAAACATGCACACACATGGGGCTAAATAACCACGATGTCCAAACCCTGAAATGAAACAACAGGAACATGATTTGTTGAAGAGAGGTTGTGTTACTTTTATTTTTAGCCTACTTTTCACATTTTGCAAAAATGAGGAAAAAGTAGACTTATGAGATCGATCGGGGAAAATGTGTGTGTGTCTGTCTGTGTCTGTCCTTCTGTCTGTCTGGCTGTGTGTGTGTGTCCCCCTATCAACTCCTAAACGGCTGCAGCAATCATAACCAAATTTAGTATGAGTAAAGATGAGCACCGGAATATCTCACGTCCATATTTGAAAATGATGTCAGTGCTACCAACTGCTGAAAAAACGCACTAGAAATTTGAGCTCCATGTTGGATATCTCGCAAGGTATGCATGGCAGCTATTCCAAAATTGGCACACATGTAGATAAGACTATTTTAGTTTAATTTCCAGGAGGCCAACCATGACAGTGTTGCCAAAATATTTTTAAGCCTTCTGATAGGTCCAATGTTTAAATGCATATAACTTCTACACTATCAATTGGATTTCAACCAAATTAATTTTGTAGGTAATATCTGTACATAAATAGCTATGACTGAGCGTATTTGTAAGAGCCACCAGGGCTGCCAACTGTTAATAATTGCTATCTCTATTTTTTAAATCCAAATACCAATATATCAGAAAGTATGCGAGCCAACGGCTTTAAACTATGCACACGTATATTCTGACATTTTTGATTAATTTGGAGTAACTTATATACGTCAGTTCTACCAACATGATTATAAGCCTGCTGATAGTACCAATTTTAAACACATGTAACTTCTATACTATCAGTTGGATTTCAACCAAATTTCGTATGTGCTATGTGTACCATAACAGATATGACTATAAGTATTGTTAAGAGCAATCAGGGCTGCCAACTGTTAATAAATGCTGTCTATATTTTGTTACCCTAATATCAATATATCAGAAAGTATGCAAGTCAACAGCTCTATACTTTGCACACGTATAGCACCTGACATTCTAGATTAATTTGGAGTAATTAATACAAGGCAGTGCTGCCAACATGATTCTATGCCTGCTGATATGTCCAATTTTAAAATACATGTAAATTCTATACTAACAAATGGATTTCATCCAAAATTGGCACAACAAGATATAATATTTCAGATTATTTCTGACCAGCACACGCATGACATTGTTGGCAACATGCTTGTACTCGTGCTGATAGATCCAGTGTCTAACTGCATGTAACGTCCATTGGACTTCCACCAAATTTTGTATTCTGTATCTTAAGAGATGGAACTGAGAATATATTCAGTCACCAGGGCTGCCAACTGTAGTGCTCTATTAGGCTACATTATACCAAGTATATTTTGAACTAATTAGATATTTCGATATTACCAACTTAATTTCGTCATTATTCTAGATAGGTTCATACTTTGTAGAATAATCATTGGCATGAAAAGTAGGCTGTATAGTTCTTCACGGAACTTCTTGTTAATTGTAACTTTTACTTTTTGGCTAACTTTTCTCATTCATGCTTATAATTAAATGTTTGAGCAGGCAGACCCGTCGTTGTTCCAAATAAGTTTCCCTTTGCCGTATTTTCAGAAGGAAATAACATCCCAACGTAACGTCCAGGCGACAGAGCACACAGCAGCAACTGCTTAAAACTTTCCCGTCGACAATTCAAACAGTAATTATAAATTCAACTCCCCTCCATTTTGTCTCCAGTTCGCTTCATCAGCTACATCTGCCGCCACATTTCACTGACAAAAGACAATAGACAGAAATATCTGCAACTCACTAGTCTCAACAAAAGTGGCGGATCCAGGCCTTGCGGGGCCCTGGGCGATATGATATGGTGGGGCCCACAACAATAGGAAATAACAAAATATCATATCAAATGGAAAGTAGTTTTGTAATAATAATAAAATAAAGAATAGTTACAATATTTTGAATACACTACAGTACATGTTTTTAATTATATGAAAGAAACCTTTAAGTCGCCTTGAAGAAGATTATGTAAACTATGAAATATTAAAATACTAGCGGACCCGAGCGAGAACTCTCGCATAATGGATTGTGTGCGTCCCCATGTGTACAGACTACCCGCTCGGTTTAGTGCTTTGCAGGCTGTAGGCGACAGAGTTCTCGCAGGGGCTCTTGTTTATTTGTTTAAAAGCACTTTATAAACAAATAAATTATTTCCGTTGACTATTCAAGAAATGCAAGATTTTTCCTGAACTATTGAGACGATTTGGAAGATTTTGGTACAAACCACACCTTCTAACTCCTTCTGGTTTAGGAGCTTGAGTTTTGTGATACATACACCTTAGTCTTAGCGTATTATACAGTATAATAAGATTAGTCTACTTTGTCACTTTTTTCCGGCTGAAGTCTTCTATTATTTTACTGAAATCTAAACCTGCTAAACGGTCAAGGGAGGTCATAGCTACACTGAAAATATATATAAATTAGTTTGAAAAGTTTGAAAAGTATATTTATTTATTTATTTATTTATTTATTTTGATTCCCCATAAGGAGAGCGTTACAACAAAATCAATTTTCATGTATTATTCTGGCACTTTCTTCTTTTTCCCCAAAAACTTTGGAAAGTATAATTAATTAATTAATTAAATTAAAAAAAAACTCCACAGCGCGGGGCCCCAAGGACCGTGGGGCCCACAGGACCGCGGGGCCCTGGGTGGTCGCCCTCCTCACCCTCCCCTAGATCCACCCCTGCTCAACAATATTACCGTCCTATTCAGATCCATCCGTCAAAGCGCATGCCTCGATTCAATATAAGTTAAATTTTCTTTCGGTATTCAGCCAGAAGATTTCTCTATAAATTTGATACACTTTCAATAGGAGTTTAGGTCGTAGTCAGCATCAATCCCGCACAGTTGTGTGTGTAATCTGTGTGATTACCTTTGTTATTGAGGTGTGTATATACTATCTCTATCTATCGTATAGCTTTTAGTGCCCGAAGTGTCCGAGGACATGTTCGGCTCCCCAGAGGCTGTATATGCTTCAAGCGCATACCCATAGGGTGAGTCGCAAGTTCCGTTCAATTTCAAGTACAGTGAACTCTCGATTATCCGCGGAATTGACTGTCTTGGATACCGCGGATAATCGAATTTCGCGGATAAGCCACAAAATTGCTGGTAATGGTTAAACAAAGGTCGAAGGCACTAAAAACAACACACAAGTGCTTTAAATAAGTTTATTATACAATAAAAGGACGTACATGATAACAAAACTCAATCGATGTTATGTGTGTTATTAAAAAGTCTAGTTTACAGTTTAATAAAAAAATCGGTCATTTGCTTTTGCTTTTCCGTAGTGAAACACTTTTTATTTATTTGTGATTTGAGTTTTCTCAACACGATCTTGACACAAAGTGATGCGTCGTCTTCCTCTTCAAAGTATTGAAGAATCCTGTCAATGTTTCCTAATGCTGCATCATGAGTAACGGTCCTCTGCATCTGCGTTTCCTCATTGTCTCCCGATTCTACCGATTCAATCCCTCGTACTTGATTTATGATGTTCTCATCTGTGAGGTGCCCAAAGCCCGGTTCATTGGCATGACATTCGATCCACTCAACGATACTTTCCTCATTTTCGGTTTCAAAACATTCCTTTTTTTTTACAAAAAATGTTCTCCTACAGGCACCGCGGATAATCCGCAAAGCGGATAAACCGCCCGCGGATAATTGAGAGTTTAATGTAGCTCCAAATTTCGCTACAGATACCTAGTGGTGAACGTTGGAACTTTGATAGAGAATTCCATCGAAATCTAACCTAGAAATTTAGCTTCACACAAGTTTAGTCTGTGGAAGGATCTTTTACTTGCCATAAATCTATGTCATAGGACCGCCGGCTTCACATTCCCTACGAAGGAAGGCATACTGAAGGATTTTAACGATCTTAAAAATCCGATGACTTCGGCCCAGTTTGAACCCACTATCTTGGGCACAGCAGTTCAGCATGCTACCAACTACGCCACCGATGCCGCTATGTGTATGGTTGCGGATGGTTGCGGTATTAACCAGGCATTTTGTCCTGGAGTAGAAGTAGTAAACCATAGAAAACCATTTCTAGGACAGTCATGACAGAAATTAGAATCTATCGCTCTATCGCAATTTTCATTTGTTCACGTCACGCAGTCAAGAATCCGCACCAGGCCTCTCCCATGGCCATACGCCATCTGTCAGGTAATTAAAAGACAGCCAATGACTTGGCTGTCGGACAGTTTTGAATTTAACCAACATTGGTCATGACTAGTACTTGCAAAAGTGTTGGACACTGGAGAAGAGATCGTGCGCTGGAGTCTGATTAATTTATTGATTGATTGTTTTTAGGAGTAGATACGTAGGGCTAAGAAGCCCTATTTGTAGCACGCAATCCGGTCTTACAGTAAATACCATTACATTACTATAAATAATTATAAGCCTCCGTGGCTTAGGCGGGAGTACGCCGGCCTCTCACCGCTGAGTCCGTGGTTCAAATCCCCGTCACTCCATGTGAGATCTGTGCTGGACAAAACGGAGGCAGATAGGTTTTTCACCGGGTACTCCGGTTTTCCCAGTCAAAAATTTCATTCCAGCAACACTCTCCACTATCATTTCATTTCATCTGTCATTCATTTAATCATTGCCCCAGAGGAGTGCGTCAGGCCTCGGCAGCCGGCAGAATTCATATCCTCGCCGCTAGATGGGGGCTTCATTCATTCCATTCCTAACCGGTCGGGACTTTAAGCAGGCTGTGGATTTTCATTTTCACTTAAATCTATATATATATAAATCAATTTTACGTGATAGTTTGTCTGTCTGTGGGTGTGTATGTCTCCTATGCGTTCAAATACCATTCATCCGCTTGCGATGAAATTTGGGTGAGATGTTGACTACACTCCAAGGAAGGTTTCTGACGTAGTAAATCCATTTTACAATAGGTAGCGCACGTGTAGATTCAACAAATGAGCGACGATGCGCGAAGCGTTTCAACCAAGTCCCGTATGTGTTCATATACCATTCATCCGATAGCGATGAAACTTGGGTGAGATGTTGTATACACTTACGTGAAGGTTTCAAAATTAGTGAATACATTTCACAGTAGATAGCGCACGAGTAGATTCAACTAATGAGCGACGACATGCAAAGCGTTTCAACATAGTCCCGTATGCATTCATATACCATTCGTCCGATAGCTATGAAACTTGCCTAAAATGTTGTGTACACTCCAGGGAAATTTTCTAGCAGAGTAAATCCACTTTACAATAGGCAGCGTACGAGTAGATTCAACAAATGAGCTACGACGCGCGAAGCATTTCAACAAAGTCACGTATGCGTTCATATACCATTCGTCCGATAGCGATGAAACAAGGCTGAGATGTTGTGTGCACTCCAGGGAAGGTTTCTGGCTTACTAAATCCCGTTAAAATAGGTAGAGCACGAGTAGAATCAACAAATGAGCGACGACGCGCGAAGCGTTTCAACAAAGTCCCATATAAGGTCATATACAATACATCCGATAGCGAAGAAACTTGGGTGAGATGTTGTGTACACTCCAGGAAAGGTTTCTGGCTTAGTAAATCCATTTTACAATACGAAGCGCACGTTTAGATTCAACAAATCAATGACTACGCGCGAAGCGTTTCGAAAACGTCCCGTATCCGATTGCGATGAAACATGGGTGAGATGTTGTGTACACTCCAGGGAAGGTTTCTGGCTGAGTACATCCATATTACAATACGTAGCGCAAGATTAGAATCAACAAATGAGCGACGACACGCGAAGCGTTTCAACCAAGTCCCGTATGCATTCATATACCATTCGTCCGATAGCTATGGAACTTGGGTGAGATGTTGTGTACACTTCATGGAAGGTTTCTGGCTTAGTAAATCCACTATACAATAGGCAGCGCACAAGTATATTCGACAAATGAGGGACGACGCGCGAAGCGTTTCAACAAAGTCCCGTATGCGGTCATAAACCATTCTGCCGTTAGCGGTGGAACTTGTGTGAAATATGGTGGACACGCCAAGGAAGGTTTCTGGCTTAGTAAATACATTTCACAGTAGGTAGCACACGAGTAGATTCGACAAATGAACGACGACACGCAGAGCGTTTCAATACAGTCCCCTATGTCTTCATATCCCATTAGTCCGATAGCGATGAAACTTGGGTGAGATGTTGTGGACACTTACGTGACGGTTCCTAACTTAGTAAATACAGTTTACAGTAGGTAGCGCACGAGTAGATTCAACAAATGAGTGACGGGGCGCGAATCGTTTAAACAAAATCCGGTATGCGTTCATATACTATTCATCCGATTGCGATGAAACATTGATCAGTTATTGTGTACAAGCCAGGGAAGGGTTTCGACTTACTTAATCCATTTCACAATAGGTAGCGCACGAGTATATGCAACAAATGGGTGACGACGCGCGAAGCGTTTCAACAAAATCTCATATGCGTTCATATAACCTTCTTCGATTGTGATGAAACCTTGATGAGTTATTGTGTACACGCCAGGGTAGGGTTTCGACTTAGTAAATCCATTTCTCAATAGGTAGCGTACGAGTAGAATCAACAAATGAGTGACAGCGCACGAATCGTTCAAACAAAATCCGGTATACGTTCATATGCCATTCATCCGATTGCGATGAAACTTTTGAAAGTTGTAGTGCACGCTCCCACAAATGATTCTAAATTAGAAAATACATATTACGATAGCTTAGAGGCAGTTAACGGAAATTGAAAAACATGTTGTGTATCCAAAAGCACTTCAAGAAACAGAATTTCAACGCCAACACTTTCATTGATTGGCATTGCAACGCATGCATGGTACAGCTTGTAAATAAATAAATAAATAAATCTTATATATATATCTTATATATAAAAGTGAAAGTCTGTATGTATGTGGGTATGTGGGTATGTGGGTCTGTTCCGTATACAAATCTACACCGTTCCAGCAATCTCAACCAAATTTTGCATACATATAGTTTAGGATCCAGAAGGAACCGCTGGCTACATGAATTTTCGATAGTCTTTCTCATTCTTCTGATTTCGGCCCTTTTGCACTCAAGCACAGGCTAATCAAATCAAATCATAAAATATACTCATGAAGGAATGGCAAGCCAGATAGTTTCCATGGCAACATAGCTAAATTCGAGACACGGCCGACTGGATGCCAGTTCTGCTCTGCACTACCGGTATAGAAAAAGAGGATCTTTACTTGAAATGCTGTTAGTTACTCAACTACTCACACAGCACTGTCAACCGAGTTTAGCATAACAAAGACTTGACACTATCATCTACTATATATATTTGTCAAATACCACTCACTCACTCATTCATTCATCACGAAATCTCAGAAACCACCGACGGATTGGAATGAAATTTGGTATGGAGCTTCCCAAAGGGCCGCAAATGCCCACTAAGAGAGGATTTTTGGATATTCAGGTTCTAAAGGGGTGTTAAGGGGGTAGACCTGCATTTCATTGAATTGCAATATCTCCCGATTGGTTTCATTGGGGGATGTGATACTCGGCATGTAAACTCATCCTTAAAAATAAGAAGACACGAGTCTGAGGGTTTTTGGATGTGGTGTATATCATGAGGTGAAAGGGGTGAAAAGTGGGGATTGAAAGATTCCTAACGGAGCGTGTATCTCTTAAACGACATAGGTGAGGAGTTTGAAACTCAGCGGAAAACAATCAGCATACAAAATACGTAAATATGTGTTTGACCGTTTATTCATAAATCCAATTTAAGGGGCCCATGGGGAGGGGTGAAATTCTGGGGGGGGAGACAGGAAGAAAGTGTCCTAAATGATTGACTGACTCACTCACTCATCAAACTCAGGGGAAAAAACTGCTTTAAAGTAAGTAAATAGCTGTTCGACAGTTTTTTTTATTAAATAAAATTTAAGGGGTTCATGGGGAGGGGTGAAATTCTGAAAAAAGAAAATTGAAAGATAATGTCCTGACTCACTCACTCACTCACACACTCATCATCGCCCAGCCAAAATTATTGAAGTTAGAAACATGACAGTTTGGGGATATGTTCATTGTATGTCAAAACCGTCTACTAAGGGAGGATTTTCGGATATTCAGGTTCTAAAGGGGTCTTAAGGGGGTTAAACCTGCATTCCGTTGAATAACAATATCTCCCGATTGGTTTCATTGGGGGATATGATACACGACATATAAAGTCATCATTAAAAAGGAAGAAGACACGTCTCTGAGGGGTTTTCGATGTGGTGTATATTATGAGGTGAAAGGGGTGAAAAGTAAGAATTGAAAGATTCCTAACGGAGCGTGTATCTCTTAAACGACATAGGCGAGGAGTTTGAAACTCAGCGGAAAAAATCAGCATAAAATATAAGTAAATATGTGTTTGACCGTTTTTTCATAAATCCAATTTAAGGGGCCCATGGGGAGGGGTGAAATTCTGGGGGGTGGGGGGAAACAGGAAATAAAGTGTCCTAACTGATTGACTGACTGACTCACTCATCAAACTCAGGGGGGGGGGGGACTGCTTTAAAGTAAGTTAATAGCTGTTCGACAGTTTTTTTGATCAATCATATTGAAGGGGTTCATCGGGAGGGATGAAATTCTGAAGGAAAAAATGAAAGAAAATGTCCTGACTCATTCACTCATGATCGCCCAGTCAAAAATATTGAAGTTGGAACCATGGCATTCTGGGGATATGTTCGTTGTATCTGAAAACCGTACACTAAGGGAGGATTTTTTGATATTCAGGCTCTAAAGGGGTCTTAAGGGGGTTAAACCTGCATTTCATTGAATAACAATATCTCACGAGTGGTTTCATTTGTTGATGTGATACTCGGCATATAAACTAATCATTAAAAATAAGCAGACATGTGTCTAAGGGTTTTTCGATGTGGTGTATTATTATGAGGTGAAAGGGGTGAAAAGTGGGGGTTGAAGGATTCCTAACGGAGCGTGTAGGCCTATCTCTTAAACGACATAGGCGAGAAATTTGAAACTCAGCGAAAAAAAATCAGCTAAAAAATTAAATAAATCGGTGTTCGACCGTTTTTTCATAAATTATTTTAAGGGGCCAATGGGGTGGGGTGAAATTCTGGGGGGGGGGGGGGAAGGAGAGAAAGTGTCCTAACTGACTGACTAACTCACTCACTCATCAAACTCAGGGGAAAAAGACAGCTAAAAATAATTTTATAGGTGTTCAAGCGTTTTTTCATGAATCCAATTTAAGGGGCCCATGGGGAGGGGTGAAATTCTGGTAAAAATAATTGAAAGAAAATGTCCTGTCTGACTCACTCACTCATCACGCCCAGCGAAAACTATTAATGTTGGAAAAATGAAATTTTGGGAATATGTTCGCTGTATGTCAAAACGTCAACTAAGGAATGATTTTTCTTTATTCGGGTTTTAAAGAGATGTTAAGGGGGTAGACGTGCATTTCATTGAATAACGATATCTCATGAGTTGTTTCTTTGGGGATGTGATATTCGGTATATAAACTAATCATTAAAAATAATCAGACATATATATAAAGGTTTATCGATGTCGTGTATATTATGAGGTGAAAGGGGTGAAAATTGGGGATTGGGGGATTCTTAACGGAGCGTGTATCTCTTAAACGACATAGGCGAGAAGTTTGAAATTCGGCGGGATAAAACAGCTTAAAATACAAGTAAATATGTGTTCGACCGTTTTTTCATAAATCCATTTAAGGGGCCCTTGGAGAGGGGTGAAATTCTGGGGGGATAAAACAGGAAAGAAAGTGTCCTAACTGATTGACTCACTTTCTCACTCATCAAACTCAGGGGGAAATCAGCTTTAAATAAGTAAATAGGTGTTCGACCGTTTGTTTCATAAATCCAATTTAAGGGGTTCATGGGGAGGGGTGAAATTATCAAATATAAATGAAAGAAAATGTCCGGACTGACTCACTCACTCAACATCGCCCAGCCAAAATTATTGAAGTTGGAAACATGAAATGTTGGGGATATGTTCGTTTTATGTCGAAAACGTCCACTAAGGTAAGAGTTTTGAATATTCAGGTTCTAAATACCTGTTAAGGGGGTAAACGTGCATTTCATTGAATAACAATATCTCACGAGTGGTTTCATTTGGGGATTGATACTTGGCATATATACTAATCATTAAAAATATGCTGACACATGTCTAATGGTTTTTCGATATAGTGTATATTATGAGGAGAAAGGGATGAAAAGTGGGGGTTGAAAGATTCTTAACGGAGCGTGTATCTCTTAAACGACATAGGCGAGGAGTTTGAAACTCGGAGGAAATCAATCAGCTTAAAATAAATAAATAAATAAAATAAATAGGTGTTCGACCGTTTTTTCATAAATCCAATTTAAGGGGCCTGTGGGGAGGGGTGAAATTCTGGAAGAAAAACGTCCACTAAGGAATGATTTTTGGATGTTCACTCTCATCGACCAACCAAAACTATTAATGTTAGAAGAATGATATTTTGAGGATATGTTTGTTGTGTGTCGAAAACATCTACTAAGGAGGGATTTTTGGATATTCAGGTTCTAAAGGGGTGTTAACGGGGTTAAACCTGCATTTCATTGAATAACAATATGACACGACTATGACGCGAGCGAACAGAGACTAAAAATGAGATGGTGTGTGTCTGTGTATTACTCAATCACGCAAGTACCACTGGTCCGATTTACATGAATTTTACATGGAAGTAGCAGATTTACCTGGTTAACATACAGGTTACTTTTGATTTCAATAATTTGCACTAATTAAAGATGGCGACCATTTTAGTGACGTCACTCTACCCTTTGGTTTTAAACTTTCATATTTCCATTTCAAATAAAAAGAGAACGCTAAGAAATAGCAAACTTTTGATGGCATGTACGAGGTTAAAAATTGCATTTTCTATCCGAAATGTATCTCCAACCGTTAGCGAGTAAAACCTAAATGTGTGCTATAAAACACGGTCAAGGCAGAGCGGTGTAGTTGGACAAAATGTTCCATCCTTAATCTCGCTCTGCGCAGCACCTCGCCTATCCCCTGTTTTAACTGTCGCCTTCACATTTTAATTTATTTACGACCCGTAGCGAAGCACGGGTACTTCAGCTAGTATATATATATATAAAGGAATGTCTGTCTGTTAGTCTTTTATGCGTTCATAAACCATTCATCCGATTGCGATGAAATTTTGGTGAGTTGTTGCACACACTTTCGGGATGTCAACAGGCATAGTTAATCCACTTCACAATAGCTAGCGCGCGAGTAGTTTAAACAAATGCGTAATGGCGATGCGTTCATATACAATGCATCCGATTGCGATCAAATTTTGGTGAGTTGTTGTGCACAGACCCGGAAAAGTTATAGGCGTAGTAAATCCAATTTACAATAGATGGCGCGCGGGTAGCTTCAACAAAATGGCGTGCGTCTCTTTCAAGAAAGTCCCACAAGCGTTCATATACCATTCATCCCATTGCGATGAAACTTAGGTGAATTGTTCTGTACACTTCAGGTAAGGTTTCTGGCTTAGTAAATCCACTTAACAATAGGTAGCCCACGAGTAGATTCAACAAGTGAGCGACGACGGGCGAAGCGATTCAACAAAGTCCTGTATGCGTTCACATACCATTCGTCCGATAGCGATGAAACTTGGGTGAGAGGTTGTGTACACTACAGGCAACGTTCATGGCTTAGTAAATCCATGTTATAATAGGTAGCGCACGAGTAGATTCAACAAATGAGCGACGACGCGCGAAGCGTTTCAACAAAGTCCCGTATGCGTCCATATACTATTCGTCTGATAGCGATGAAACTTGGGTGAGATGTTGTGTACACTTCAGAGAAGGTTTCTGGCTTAGTAAATCCACATTACAATAGGTATCGCAGAAGTAGATTAAACAAATGAGCGACGAAGTGCGAAGAGTTTCAACATAGTCCCGTATGGTTCATATACCATTCGTCCGATAGCGACTAAACTTGGGTGAGTTGTTGTTTACACTCCAGGGAAAGTTTCAGGCTTAGTAAATCCATTTTACAATAGGTAGCGCACAAGTAGATTCAACAAATGTGCGAAGACGCGCGAAGCGTTTCAACAAAGTCCCGTATGCGTTCATATACCATTCGTCCGATAGGGATGAAACTTGGGTGAGATGTTGTGTACACTTCAAGGAAGATTTCTGGCTCAGTACATCCACTTTACAATGGGTATCGCACAAGTAGATTCAACAAAGGAGCGATGGCACGCGAATCGCTTAAACAACGTCCCGTATGCGTTCATATACCATTCATCCGATTGCTATGAAGCTTTGGTTGAATTGTTGTTCACACTCCAGGAAAGGTTTCTGACTTAGTAAATCCTTTTTACAATAGGTAGCACATGAGTAGATTCAACAAATGAGTAACGGCACGCGTATCGTTTAAAAAAATTCCGTATGCGTCCATATACCATTCATGCGATTGCAATGAAATTTGGAGAAATGCTGTTTCCACTCTCGCAAAGATTTCTGATTTAGTAAATCCTTTTTACAATTGGTAGCGCAAAATTAGATTCAATTAATGGGCGACAGCGCGTCAATCGTTTCAACCCAGTCCCGTATGCGTTCATATACCATTCACCCGATTATGATAAAACTTTGGTGAGTTGAGTACAGTCCCGCCAAGGTGTATGAATTAGTAAATCCATTTTTCAATGGGTGGCGCACAAGTAGATTCAACAAATGTGTGACGGCGCGCGAATCGTTTAAACAAAATCCCGTATGCGTTCATATGCCATTCATCCGATTGCGATGAAACTTTCATGAGTAGTTGTGTACATGCCAGGGAAGGTTTTCGACTTAGTAAATCCCTTTTACAATAGGTAGCGTACGAGTATATTCAACTAATGGGTGACGGCGCTCGAATCGTTTCAACAAAGTTCCGTATGCGTTCATATACCATTCATTTCATTGCGTTGAAAATTTGGTGAGTAGTTGAGCACGCTCCCATGATTTTTTTTTGTTGAGATTTTAAATCAATTTTACAATAGTTTAGAGGTGGTTAACGGAAAAAGAAAAAAAATATTGGGAATCCAAAAGCAGTTCAACAAACAAAGTTACATCGCCAACACTTTCTTTGATTGGCATTGCAACGCATGCCGGGTACAGGTAGTATATAAATAAAAAACTAAATAAATAAAATAAATAAGTAAATAAACAAGATGTTCAGCAAAGAACATACAGCCTACTTTCTCCTAAAAGTATTGGTATAGTTATAACTCTTTGTTCTTTTTTTTTTCATTTTTTCTTTTTCCTTTAGCGTATGGATTTTAGTGCCGGGAGTGTCCGAGGACATGTTCGGCTCGCCAGAGGCTGTAGCTGCTTCGAGGCGGACACCTAATGGGTGAGCTACACGTACCGTCGCGTGTGGGGTGTTGTCTGGGGTGGAAAGTTTGAATGTAAGGTCAAGGAGTTGGAAGGTAGCGGCTGTGGCCTACAGTTAGGGACCAGCCCCGGCATTTGCCTGGAAGGAAGATGGGAAACCACATAAGACCATCTTCAAGGTTGCCGGCGGTGGGATTCGAACCTCCTCGCCTCCTGGATGCCGTAACGACTACGGCTAACTCACCCGGTTTTGTCCTTATAACGTGCATCAGCATAAGTAAAGTACAGAGACTCACTTTCACAGACTAGGATTAGCCTGAACTAGCTCCAACAGATAGCGTGCAAGTACTATGTCCAATCGTTTTGCTCTTTAGTTCAAGTAACATTTGCAAATAACAAACACTAGGCTGTTACAAATGCTTCAAAATAAAAACAAAAATATCGTATTATGAACTTTATTATGTAATTCTTAATGTTTGATGCGTATAGAATGGGAACGGAAGACAAACCAATGGAGTTCCACATAAAACAGTCATCACATCTGGCACAAAAGTTTCGCAAATTTCTCCTTAATGCATCAGAGAAAAGTCTTAAATATCTGCCTTTCCTTCTTCATTCGAGCTCTGCCTGGTCAGACGTGGTAGTCCTAGAGATTGGACTATCGACTACTTTTAACCATCGATTGACTAGTCATTCATTGGAAGAAATTATCGACTACTTTCAGTCGAATGGTTACCTGAATTCGCATACCTCCTAAGCGTGTTGTTTCATGTATTCGACTGAAAGTAGTCGCTTCTAGGCAGCGTACAAAGCACTGCAAGCCGTTACCGGCTGAGTTGAGTCGTACCAACAGATGAAAATCAAACTTCTCCTTAACCCACCTATTTTTGCAGACGTTAGTTTGGACTACTCGACGCTCGGCAACATGCAATTGGTCAAAGTTATTTATTTATTTTTACTGTGCTTCGAAATGGTGGTTTACGTCGTATAGAGTGCAGCCATTATTTGCAATGTTGCACATTTCATTTAATGCAAAATGTGTGAGTAAATGTTCCCCGATACCGGTATTGATACAGGGCACATTACCTGTAAGTACTGTGGATAAGTGAAGTAATAGACCAATACTTAATTAACCTAAGAGTAAATTAAATCACTATTACTGAGAGGGAGTTCTTAAGTACCGGGAACAATTCCATAGCCAACATTGAAATAATCACACTTCATATTTTAATGCCAAAAGATAGTAAATGTAAAATATGTCCATAGAGTCATCAACAAGTTAGGCTATGTGTTCACTAATTTAATCCTCTCTGAAGTACTAAGAACGTAGAGCTGAAATACGACTTGAACAAGAAAATTACGGCCTACAGTAAATACACACGAAAATAGAACACTTTAGAACAGCAACGAGGGCGAACTTTCAGTGGAGATGTTGGCAACAATGTAAATACTAAGTTTTTTTTAATGCGCGCGCTATCCATGTGCTGAAACAATTGACGACCGGAACGTAAAACTATCCGAGCGCGTTCTACATGTTAAAAGTTAAAACACAATGGGGATATGTCGTTTTCAAACGACTTGTTTATGTTACGGTGAGTAGTCGTTGAATTCATTCGACTGTTTTTTAAAAGCAGTCAAACAAGTCGATGGATTTAACATTTTTCAGTCGACTGCTGCGGTGCTGCCCATCTCCAAACAATTGACGACCAGAATCAATTTGTGCGTACGGTCAAGCTGTCCTCACAGTACCCGCTGAAATAGATGTAGAGATTCACTTCACCACTCTATCTTATGATGGATGTCAGTACATAAAATCAGCCATAAGGCAACGGCAGTTTAACCACAGACAACGCTACAACTCTTCCATCCCTGCCCTCATGCCTTTGCCACTAACCCCTTCCCCCCTCACACACAGCACGCCACTGCTCTGACACAGTTGTTAGGCCTGCTACAACAACTCTCAGCCATAACCCTGTAAACTACACCTAAACCAAACCCAGAAACCCCTAATACACTTCATTTGCAGAGCAATAAAATCCATAAAACAACTCCGCAACAAGCTTCAGAAAAACCTAAATTATAAACGAAAAGACTACTCCACAAACACCAAAATCAGTAAACCTCCCTCATTTCAGCCACACTACACCTTAAACAGACATAGAAGGCATAGTCATGACCCCTTCATGGAGTAGGCTATTGTCTTAACACGATCATGTCTCCTTCAACTTTACTGAAGACTTCATTAAATTCTATTTTAAAAAATCATTAACTCATTCCAAAAATCTTAAAATCAGTATACATCCCTCATTTTAGTTACTCTATTCATTAAACAAACATAGAAGGCGTAGCCATGACCCCTTCATGGAGTAGCCTAGGCTATTGTCTAAATCTGACCACGCATACTACAACCTTACTCTAATTCAAAATTACGCTTAAATGATCCATCTGACTGGGAGACAAAGGTATTTACCGGCTTGCCTGGGATGATGTGCCACAAAACCGATATCTGGAGTTCAAACATAACCTAAATATTGAATGACAATATTGAATTGTCCAATAACTTGGACAATTGGATTTAGGCTATTTCATTGAAAGAATCAACGAACTGTATAAAACTATAGGCACCTACAGGTATACTTAACTTATTAATTAAAGTTCTACAATAAACATACAGCACAATGAATTGTAGCATGAAGTTATCCTGAAGAAGTCGTTTGATTAGAACGACTACTTAAATTCGAATGATTCCATTCGCTTGGAATTAGTCGTTTGCCAACGACTTTTTTCATTCGAATGATTTCCAACGATTGCTTTGGGATCAGTCGTTTACAACGACTACTTTTGTTCGAATGATTCCATTCGCTTGGAAGTAGTCGTTTGCCATCGACTTGTTTCATTCGAATGATTTCCAACGATAGCTTTGGGATCAGTCGTTTGCAAACGACTTGTTTATGATACGGTGAGTAGTCGTTGAATTCATTCGACTGTTTTTTTTAAAGCAGTCGATTGTTTTAACTATCGACTAATTCGACTGTTTTCAGTCGTCTGCTGCCCATCTCTAGGACTGTCTCGGGACAGTCGGATGAGGAGCCAGAAAGCGGCGCAAAGATGCGCGCGCACCCTGTCGAATATGAACCAGCCATAAATCTGCTACCGTAAATCTGTTTCCGATTCAAGCATAAGATAACACAACAAGTAAACAAATGAAACAAAAAATCAACGACAGTGAAAAAAGTGAACACAAAAAAACAACTCAACAAACTATTTAGCGATAAAAATCATTCATTTCCACACCACTTATGGAAGTAGATAACTCGGTCGGGGTCCATGCACGGATGAGCCAGCTTGGTTTTCCTAGGCAAAACCCCCACACAAGACACTGCATAAACCTAGAAAAATTGCTGAGTTATAAGATTCCCATTCCTTGTAATATCTCCACTTAGCAACATGTCTGCAAAGGACGGGATCAACGGCGAATTCAGCCGAGTGTTAGACGCAGCCTGGAGCAAATGAAATTCATGAGAAAACAGTTCAAGGAGATGCAATTGGGTGAAGAAGACGCCATAAGAGAAAAGGAAGGGAAAAATTGTTTCGGGGAACTTTTAAACAGTGGGTGAAGAAGAAAAACATTCTAATGTTTTAAAATTGTTTTGCTGCACAATTCATTTTTTTGACTTTACACCAACTATTCAGTAGCAAATATTAACCAATCTCAATAATATTTTTGTAGCATGTGAAGATATTCTATCTCCCATAATTCTGTGCATCCATATTAGTTAAAATAGTTATCGTTTATTTTTAAATAATTTTAACTTTAATTTTCGGAAATAAAAATTAATTTGTGAAACAATTTTTTATTTCAGGAACTATTTCACATTTTTCCAAATCCATGCACAGAATTATTAGTCTGTGCAATGAGTACATAGAGTAAAAATATTGTAAAATTTCAGTAATTTTTAGTGGTATAATAATAATAATATCGTATGGCCTCGGGTGCCTGGTGCAAGCTTTGTTAATTGACACCCAGAGGGTAGCTTGTATGTCGAATTTTCGTCGTTCCTTTGAACGCTATGAAAGTCAAGGAGGTTAGATACCTAATCTCCTTGACACTACAGCGCTTTCAAGTAGAGAATGGAGGAACTTTGTGTTGGCGGAAAATCCCGAGATTAATTTTGCCATTGAACACGGCCTACTGAATTCAAATGGGTTCTTTAACATGCCAACAACGTATGACATGAGTATCGTGATTTTTGTCGCCTTCAAAAATCACTTACCATGGCCAGGGGCGAACCTGCAATCTTGGGGTTGGTAGTCCGACACTATAACCACTCACCCACCGTGGCAAGCATTTTTAGTGGTAAATAGTTGGTATCAATTTTTTTAAGGAAAATACTATCTTTTAGTAATTTCTGCCCATATTGATCAACTGAAAGGAATAATTTTTCACTTTTTGCGTTATGAAGGATGTTGGTCGTATTGAAATAGATTTGGTGCAGTTTGGTTCACTGGGAGCAAAAACATTCTTTTTGGGTAGCCTATAGTGTCCCCTTAAAGAACCTTCCACTAATTACACCTGTGTGAAGCTAAATTGTAGAGGTTAGGAATGTAAACAACGCTCTTAGGTTTCTAGGTTCGTTGCCAAGAGCCGACTGTGGTGGCGTCTAGTAGCTAAGTTCTGAACTAGGCCTAGTAGTCTTTGACGGTGGCGTTTGGCGGCAAAAGTAGGAACTATTAGAAAAATTCAAAGTTGCAGTCCTTACTTGAGTTTAAAAAAACAGATACACACATTAATACAGCCATCACAATTAACACCGGTTATCAGACCGATTCTACACACACCCAAAGTACACGGGGCTACATGACCGCGTTGTCACAGCCCCTAGACTGAGGAACCAACCAACCAAATGCAGAACCTGTCATAGGCTAATATTATTATTCTGGGATAAATTTTGAACTATTTAAATAGTATCCGTCCATGGTTTTAAACAGTTCTTTTCTCTTTTCTTAGTCGTTTACCCTCCAGGTTGGTGGAACCCACGGACTCAGCGAGGGAACTCACCACTACCGCCTCTACGGGCAGTGTCCTAGAGCTGGGAACATCTAATCGGAGGGGATACAACTGGTGAGGTGTGATTGGCACCTCGCCTAGGCGGCCTCACCTGCAAAGCGAACAGGGGCCTCATGAGGGAAGGTAATGGAAGGTCAGGATGGATAGACAAGGAAGAGGGAAGGAGGCGGCCGTGGTCTTGAAGAAGGTACCATCCCGGCATTTGCCCGAAGACGAAGTGGGAAACCACGGAAAACCACTTCGAGGATGGCTGAGGTGGGAATCGGACCCCCTCTACTCATTTGGAACACCCGAGGCTGAGTAGACCCCGTTCCAGTCCTCATACCACTTTTTCAAATTTCGTGGCAGAGCCGGGAATCGAACCCAAGACCTCCGGGGCGGCAGCTAACCATGCTGACCGCTACGCTACGGAGGCGACGTTTTAAACAGTATTTAGGAAAAATATAATTTTAAATGAGAGAAAACATGTTTACTATCGTCCTCGTAGATCATGTAGACAAAATTAAGTTGCAATATGGTTGTACGACGTGAGGAAGATATAATAAAATAATTAAAAAGAAGTAAACATTTTTGCCCTTGGATAGCCTTGAACCCGGGATCTTCAAAAAAAAACAACAAGCGAGCGCAATACCACTCGTACACTTTTGCAACAGACTTTACCACATTTTGTTACGCTCCTTAATAGTGCGTATGGTTAAATATCCAATTATTGCAGTTAGATCTTAAATATTGATTGGAATGCATTCATTCTGTACCAGGCATATTTTAAAATGTACTTAAAGCAAGTTTCACGATCGCTTTGCGTTAATAATGCAAATCGACTGTAAATGTTACCCCGAAACGACAACCGTCCTCCATGTTTTATTTCTTACAACTTGGCGCACGAAATGCTGGCGTGTGATACACTTCAGTCATAAAAGCTGGTGTACGGACGAGGATGAACAGAATCATACAGGATTGAAAGACAAGTACGCAGGTGGGATAATTCTTGTAGGTAACAATCACACAATGAGACAGCGAGGAGCATTTCAAGTCGGCACTATTCAAATGCACCTTGCTACCGGGTGCGCGCGCATCTTTGCGCCGCTTTCTGGCTCCTCATCCGACTGTCCCGAGAAAGAAGTGGCAGTCCTCACCTCCACGGCTTTCCATCAAATGATGCTTAGGTTTTTTTCGTTGGGTGCACTTAGGCTAGTCAATTAGCTGGGTATCTGCTACCGCTGAGGTAGCCTACAGGTAATTTTAACCTCTTAACTGGGTATTCTTGGGCGCTTGGTGTAACCTGCCATGTGTATTAATTCCAGCCAATTGTTACGACAGTATAGGCGGAAAGGTTAGGGGGATTATTAGCAATAATAATGTTATGTTGTAGTATAATAAAGAAATTTCAATGTATTAACTATAATTCAAGAGACATTTTGACCATTTTTAAAGTAACTACAAGGTCATTTACCTGATTAGAACTTAAGAGTTTTATCTGCATGACCTAAACTGTTCTTTTCCGCACATTGAGAGGGTAAAAAAAATGTATCAAATGCTGTCGAGATCAAACGTGTAGGTTTGCTTTCATTGATTGTCTTGTATTGCTCCCCACACAAAGCAAAAACAAACACATGACCAAAACAGAAAGAAAATAGCAGAATTCAAAAACAAAAGCAAAAGCGAAAAACAAACACAAAACCAAATAACAAACAAAAAAAGGCAAAGCTACATTCAAAAGAAAAGAAATAGCAGAAAACGAAGACAAAATCAAAAACAAAAAACAAAAATTCAAAAACAAAAGCAAATACAGAAAACAAACACAAAAACCACAAAGCAAAAACAAAAATTCAGAAACAAAAGAAAAAGCAGAAAATGAACACAAATTCAAAACAAGAAACAAAAAATGCAAAACTCAAAAACAATAGCAAATACAGAAAACAAATCCAAAAACAAAAATTCAAGGACAAAAGTAAAAGCAGAAAACGAACATAAAATCAAAAACAAAAAAAGAAGCAAAATTCAAAAACAAAAGCAAAGACAGAAAACATACACAAAAAAATAACACAAAGCACAAACAAAAATTTATGTAAAAAAAGAGAAAGCAGATAACGAACACAAAATCAAATACAAAAACCAAAAAATAACCAAGATACAGGTGTACGAACATCACTGTGGTTTTCGTCGACTTCGCAAAAGCTTATGATTCCATCGACCGCCAGACACTCTTCTCAATACTCCAAGAACGAGGTGTGGATTATGACACACGCACCCTCATCAAGCAGACTCTCACGGATACAACCTCTAAGGTGAAGTTCAGAGGAGAACTATCTCGGAGATTCAAGATCAAAACCGGAGTACGACAGGGTGATGGCCTCTCGCCCATTCTGTTTAATCTGGTGCTTGATAAAGTCATTAAGACCTGGGAATGCACATTGAGGGATCTAGGATTCAAACCAGTTGCCATTGGAGCTGGAACCCGAAGAATCGAGATCAGGTGCCTTGCCTTCGCAGATGACATTGCAATCTTAGCCAACAACTCTAATGATGCTGGCATAGCTGTCCAAGCCCTGCACGAGATAGCGGTGAAGTCTGGATTACAGATATCTTAAGATAAGACCAAGTACTTTGAGAATCGGCACTCCGGAAACACCCCTCTGACGACCAGACATGGAACGATTGGAAGAGTCAATCGCTTTCGTTATCTTGGTGAATGGGTCCACCCCAATGGTAGAGATGGCACCTCCATCTTAGCAAGGCGTTCCAAACTCAACGCAGCATACCAACTATGGGTGAAAATATTTACAATATGTACGCTATGTCCATGTACACAATATGTACAAATGTTCCTATAATGGCATATGCAGCAGAAACTTGGACAATGACTAAGAGGGATGAGAGCAGAGTACAAGCAGCTGAGATGAGATTCCTGAGAAGTATGGTCCAGAAAACGAGGTGGGACAGAGTGAGAAATGAAGATATACGGAAAGAACTGGGAGTACAGAAATTAAATGACAAACTGGAGCAAAACAGATTGGGATGGTTTGGACAGGTCAAACGGATGAATGAAATGGGCTACCAAGACGAGCACTGGAACGACGGATGACAGGGAAGAGAGGACGAGGAAGACCAAGAATGCGTTGGATGGACTCGGTGGAGAATAGTATTAGAAAACGGAACCCGGATTG
The DNA here is from genome assembly GCA_946902985.2 of Meconema thalassinum. Classification (NCBI taxonomy): domain Eukaryota; kingdom Metazoa; phylum Arthropoda; class Insecta; order Orthoptera; family Tettigoniidae; genus Meconema; species Meconema thalassinum. The sequence goes on from OX336391.1 coordinate 168,868,715, forward strand.
GAACACTGTGTCGGAAGAGGAATGGTGGAACGACAGAACAAAGTGGAGAGGAACCATATTTGCCCCCACCCAGTGTCAACTGGAAAAAGGGGAAATGAAGATGATGATGATGATGATGATGTACATTCTGTAAATATTGTCATCCATACCTTCAGACATAAAAATGTTGTTGCCTAAGTGTAATGGATCTGACGATGAATGCTTAACGATCGAAACTGTTCATCCAAGTGTATTTATTAATCTCATGTATTTTGTTTTTTCAGGATTAGGGAATAACCCATTTCATTTGGGTACAATCGAGTCGACTGACTGAAAAGCATCAGGGCAACACTAACAAGAAGTTCCGTGAAGAACTATACAGCCTACTTTTCATGCCAATGATTATTCTACAGAATATGAACCTATCTAGAATAATGACGAAATTAAGTTGGTAATATCGAAATATCTAATTAGTTCAAAATATACCTGGTATAATGTAGCCTAATAGAGCACTACAGTTGGCAGCCCTGGTGACTGAATATATTCTTAGTTCCACCTCTTAAGGTACAGAATACAAAATTTGGTCGAAGTCCAATGGACGTTACATGCAGTTAGACACTGGATCTATCAGCACGCGTAAAAGCATGTTGCCAACAATACCATGTGTGTGCTGGTCAGAAATAATCTGAATTGTTATGATATCTTGTTGTGCCAATTTTGGATGAAATCCATTTGTTAGTATAGAAGTTACATGTATTTTAAAATTGGACATATCAGCAGGCATAGAATCATGTTGGCAGCACTGCCTTGTATTAATTACTCCAAATTAATCTGGAATGTCAGGTGCTATACGTGTGCAAAGTATAGAGCTGTTGGCTTGCATACTTTCTGATATATTGATATTAGGGTAAAAATAATATAGACAGCATGTATTAACAGTTAGCAGCCCTGATTGATTTTAACAATACTTATAGTCATATCTGTTATGGTACACATAGCACATACGAAATTTGGTTGAAATCCAACTGATAGTATAGAAGTTACAAGTATTAAAAATTGGTACTATCAGCAGGCTTATAATCATGTTGGTAGAACTGACGTATATAAGTTACTCCAAATTAATCTAAAATGTCAGAATATACGTGTGCATAGTTTAAAGCTGTTGGCTTGCATACTTTCTGATATATTGGTATTTGGATAAAATAAATAAATAGAGAGAGCAATTATTAACAGTTGGCAGCCCTGGTGGCTCTTAAGAATACGCTCAGGCATATCTGTTTATGTACAGATATTACATACAAAATTTGGTTTAAATCCAATTGATAGTGTAGAAGTTATATGCATTTAAACATTGGACCTATCAGAAGGCTTAAAATTATTTTGGCAACACTGTCATAGTTGGCCTCCTGGAAATTAAACTGAAATAGTATTATCTACATGTGTGCCAATTTTGTAATAGCTCCCATGTATACCTTGCAAGATATCCAACATGGAGCTCAAATTTCTAGTGCGTTTTTTAAGCAATTGGTAGCACTGACATCATTTTCAAATATGGACGTGTGCTATTCCGGTGCACATCTTTACTCATACTAAAGTTGGTTTTGATTGCTGCAGCCGTTTAGGAGTTGATAGGGGGGGACACACACACGGCCAGACAGACAGACAGACAGACAGACACACATTTTCCCGGATCGAACTCATAAGTCTACTTTTTCCTCATTTTTTGCAAAATGTGAAAAGTAGGCTAAAAATGGCTTCAAACACCATAACTTTGTTTCGATTTGAAAATATATTCCAGTTTCTGAACAAAAGCAAAACCTGTGAAATACTCAATATCTAAACCATAATTTACACACTAATCTCGAAGATTCTCTTGCACGTGATATCACTGGAACCCAGACGCTTTCAGCTGACAGCTCATTATGCTGGTGATTAAAGTTCGCAGAGCAGACATGTTGTCTGTTGCATTAATCCTCTCTCGAGTTTATTAAAGAGGTGCTACAAATATCCCCGCTGAACATCTGTGCACTTGACACGTGATGACGATGTACTATGAGAGCATCACGTGAGCTTTCTTGCACTTCAGATAACCAATGAGCACGCCTCAAAGTATATGTTCGGGATGTTCCTCGTGGTTTATGTAGGATTATTATTTATTTGTTCCTGGGATTAGAAGTAATTTATCCTTTGCTACTCGACGCAGATCTAGCAGACGGAGACCACCTCGTGGTTTAGCATGTAGTATTCTTGGCTGTCAGCCCGGAGATCGGGTTCGATTCCCGGCTCTACCAAGAAATTTATTCTGGTCCGAGAGCTGCATTGAGGTTCACTCAGCCTTGTGAAGTAAAACTGAGTAGAGGTGGATTGGATTCCCAGTTCCCACCTTTCCTGGTGCAGTCAGCTGGCATTTGAGGGTGCGCAAATGCTAGGGGTCCGTGCCAGTAGATTTACTGGCACGTTAAAGATCCCCTTTAGGGCAAAACTCTGGAACCGCGGCGTCTCAAATAACCGCAGTACTTAAAAGAGACGTAAAACCAATAAAATTACACAGGCCTGCGTAATTTAAGTTTTTGAAAAACATGAGAGATGTTTTCGCTAGATTTTATTATATTTGGTGTGATTATTTCGAAAATAACCTCCTATATTTTCCATCACGACAGAGTTTTTTTTGTAAAATCGATATCGATATTTTTGCTAAAATCGAGAGCAAAAATAAATAAATTTCCTTGAGTTTCTAGAATAAACTAACATAAAATCGACGATTGATCGACAGGAACAAATGAACGTTCGAAACAAATTTTAAACTGAACAAAAACCAAATCAATACAAAACATACAAAGGGTCACGTAAGTTAGTATTTTTTTCCTTTGAAACTTCTTTTTGACGCTCTTCTATTATGTTCAATCTCAGGTAAATATTCATAAAAATCCAAGTACAATCGAATGTTTGAAGAAAACGTGACGTGATAAAACTTTATAATTACTGTTTTCGACATCAACAACGGAAAATACATTAAGTTCAGATATCACTTCCCTAGTAATTTTTGAATCGCAGGCCTGTGTTATTATTATTATTATTATTATTATTATTATTATTATTATTACCATAGAGGTGTTACAATCCAATCAATAGTAAATATATTTATCTGAGGGTATGTTCCCACCTCGCAACAACCATCACTTTTTTTTTCTGTAAGCAGTTATCTTCAGATGATGGGAGTCGGAGCTACTCACGCACCCTAACGTTGAGAAGCAAATGGAATTTTCAATCGCTTTGTCTCGTTCCGCTGCGTTCCCTCCCCATCTTTATCTTCATTGTACCTTTCCATTACTTTGATTACATCCTTCGTTCTGTTCTGTTCACCCTCCGCTGTCCGTCATTCCCTTCCTACAATTCCATCGGAGCTCAACCATCAACTTCTTCCAACCGATCGCAAACCCTTATGTTGTGTATCTTTGTGACATAAGCAATATGTTTAAGACTATTGGTTTTCGAACATGATCTTAAACGAAGTGAAATTTACTTTAAGGCCCAGGTTATCACCAAGCCCCGAATTATTAGGCTCTGACCTATTTTATTCCTGACCACTTACTTTTCAAATTTCAGTTTATTGCCTTAGGTATCAACGAGTAATATACCTCAATTTTTACAGGGCCTAAATTGACCTAATGTTACGTTAGGACCTAATAAGAGCTATTTTTAGCCTACTTTCGATTTTTGCAAAAAATGAAAGTAGACTTATGAGATCAACACAGGGCGAAAAAAGTGTGTCTTTCTGTGTGTGTGTATGTGTGTGTGTGAGTCTGTGTGTGTGTGTGTATGTGTGTGTGTGTGTATGTGTGTGTGTGTGTCTGTGTGTGTGTGAGTGTGTGTACTCTGAATGTCTGTCCCCCCCTATCAATTCGAACACGGTGAAACCGAATTGAACTAAATTTGGTACAGAGGTAGCACTAGTAAAGGACACCTCAGTGTCATACTTTATATCGCCGCCATCTTTACCAAAACAGAATGGCGGCCACTCAAATGTTCAAAACGTAAAATCAAATTACGGCTAAACTAATCATCCGATCTCTACCAAATTTGGTGACAACATACCTTTATATAGGACGCGTCTGTTACCCAAAATTCAAGGTCATCGGCCATGCCATTTCAGGATGGCGGCCGTGTGAATTATGCAACCATTTTAATAAATAGCTAAGACCCACCAATTCCGATTATAGAGCCTAGGGGGGTTTAAGCTATCCTGAAGGTCGTGATCCGTTATTTATTATAATTTAATATTATAATATTATACAGTATGCGTGGCTTAAAAGAGCTGAGCTGTTTGTGCCACACGACAAGATGGCAGCTGTCCTCATGTGCCTGTCTTATATTTCAGTAGTTTTAGTATGTTGTATGTGATATACCGTACTGATACAATAATATAAACTTTGTATGAAATGATCTTTAATGAAGATGTACTGCAGTGAAGAAATCGTTTATTTAAAGTCATTATTTGCCAACAGTTTGTATCTAATATGTCAGTTAAGAACACCTGACATCATGGATACGGTTAGCTCTGGGCTAGCATGTTAGTCTGACACGCAGTTGACTGGGGATCGAGTACTCCTACAGTTAGTTTTTTTTTCTTGAATTCTTTTACAAATGATGTGCACGAGCTTTTTCCACAGATACTGAATAAAATGTCATTTAGCTCAAAGGAGAGGATAAAGTATACACTCGTATATTAATAAAATCACAGTCCCAGCATCGCACATAAACAGAAGACAATAGGAAAAGGAGAATAGAAGAACTAGATACACGTTGTCATTAACCACAGCCTTCTTAATGCCTCTGTACGGTGCTGTCCTCTTGTGGGTTATGTGGGTAATATTGTTCCAAACATAACGCTGTGTAAATGCCTGAGCTGGCCTCCTGAAGTATGGCAATTTTGTAATACTGGTAGTTCAACTATTAGCCACGATCGCGCTCCGAATACCTTTAAACACTGCCAGCTGGATCGCCTCCCTCTTGGCTACTTTAAACTGCCTACTCATTCAACACCCATAGAACACTGCCATCGTAGTACATTACGATGGCAGTGCATAGGCGTACAAGATAAAGATTAATTCACTGATAGGTCGCAGCACCACCTACTGTGATTGGGGCGGAGGATTCTTAATTTTGCAGGCTGGCTTAATATAGAGATTAACGGACGTGAATGCATTACAATAAGTTAGTAGTTTTGTTATTCAATCATCATAAAGTATATAATATTGATTTTGACACTTACTGGCTTATTATCAATATAAAAGAAAACAAACAATACATTGTGGTAGGGGTGATTGTGTTAGGGATGAGGACAAAGAGTCATAAAGATACCCATACATTTAGGAGAAAGTAGGCTATATGTTCTTTGCTGAACATCTTGTTTTGTGATAGAACCTAAAAATACCTAATTCAGTTAATTAAGCAAATATTATTATTAATCTATGGTATGGTACACACATCATATTGTTTTAGATCCCTTATTTGGGGGTGGTAGGATCTAAAAGGAAAGAGTTATTGTGTTAATTTATAAAGCTGTGCCTAAAAGGGGTAGCTTCCCTTGGCAGGGTAAGCTGACCAGTGTGGAGTGTTGTTGTGTGCTAGGAACTAGGGGGCGCTCCTATAAATGATGTAGTAGTGTTTTAGGGGATGTGACTCAATGCAAGGGTCACTGCGCTGGTCGCTCAGCTGACTACTTATTATGTAACTGAATCTGCTTGTATCAGCTAAGTGGCACGCGCTGTTCTCTAGCAGCCGGGCCGCCTCGAGAAATACAATGGTATCTGAGCTAGCGCTATCAGACTACCGTCTGTCACGTCTAACCGTGACGGGAATAAGGAAGGGCGTTGGGATGTAAAGAGGCGTATAAACAGTAAGGCGAGTGTAGAGTGTTGACCAAGTGTTTATTGGTCTGTGATTCTAAGGTGTGAGTCCCTTGTAGGGAATGTAACAATGTTTACAATGTGAAGTACAAACTGTGGGTATAGGTTATAAAAGTAGGAAATCTGAACACGACTGACTCACCTCTGATGACACCAGCATAGCCTTCGGCCGTAACGTTGAAGCACTGATAATGGAGAGATCCCTTGACCTGATTAAGACGCCTTCTTATACTCTTCGGCGCTATGCTGTCAGCAATGTGTTGGCATTGCTGCCCCAGTTAATAGTATGTCGCTGTGTGTAACCATTGTGCAAGGACTGAGCTGCTTTCTAGAGTGGCAAGCTGTCCTTGCGACGTTTATGGATGTTGGCCCGGCTTTCCAAGGGTTGCCCGTTAGGAGATTTAGGCAGATGATGGGGGGATGGTCTCCAAGGGGTGCATACCCCTGGGAGGCTGTACAAGCGTCTTCCTTCATTTGTTCGCGTCCTCGCGAACGGGAACGGAACTGGAGGTTGGGATGTTGATGTAGTGGTTCTTGAAGCCCCCTCGTATCTCCTGGTGGTGTCTCTCTCGTCGTCGTCGGCGTCGTCGTATAGAATGGGTGGTGTCGTATCGAAGTGTAGGTGTGAGATCAGCCCGTGTTCAGAGGGGAGGGTTATGGGATGTACAGAGATATATATATATAACATTGGCATTGGCACTGTGACAATAGAAATGGACGTTGAAAAAAGTTGACATTGGGAAGAAAAAAATTGATATTGTTGGCATATTGCTAGTTTCAAAAAAAGAAAAAAAAACATGGTTTGGATACTCATCCGTTACATAGTTGTGCAGGGAGGAAAAACCCAGCTAGACGAGGAATTGTGTCGTCTGGCTTTATTTTGGGGAAAAAGTGCTCCCTGCTAAGAGAAAGATAGAAGAGAATAGAAAAAATGGGTGTTCCAGGGTATAATTTAAGGGATATAATCAAAGTGTATTTATTGGTTCGGGATGAAACGGAACACCCTGACAAATGGGGAAGTTAGAAGAAGGAAAAATGAAAGAAAACAAATCATAGATATTATGTACGTTGGTGGTCTTGATAATGGTAACAGATATGACCCGATAATAATAATAGTAATCCTTACATTTGTAAAATTCCTGACAAGTTATAATTGAGCATAGTAAACATAGTAATAAAGATGAACATAGAAAAAATAATGGTTGCCATGTTGGTACCCTGTACGTATAAGTATGTTGGCCACTCTTGTGGAACCTTGCAATTGTATGACATGGCGAGAAAATACAAAATAATTTACACTTTACAATTATCACTATCATATATATATATACCTTATAGAGCTCTGTTACCTGGCCAGTTATTGTATACCTCTTATACTTGGTGCGCACCGTACTATCATGCCTCGCCGACCGTTCTCTAATCGGCCGTTCCTGGTGCGGTTTAGTGGCTAGTCCACTATTCTCTCCCTGTACTTATCACATAACCTCGTGGTTTTCCGTCGTGGGTCGGAATCCCACCTTAGGGTCGAAGGTCCGGCACTTACAAACTCTGTGTCGCCCTTTGAGCCTGAAGGAACGCTTCATTTGCGTATGCTGAAATGTGTTTGCGTTCAGCGATGGTCATCATCCCACGTATGCTGTCCACCGCTGACCGCTGGCGTTGTCACCTTTAAGGGTGCAACTAAAATTGATGAGGAGTGTATTTGTGTATGACATAGATGTGTATTTTGGTAATATATTTACCACAGACATATTCATGTTCTTGGTTACCTGTAAATAAAAAAAAATGTATCCATATAAAGATGTTTATCTCTTCGTAGCTCCGTGGTCTTCCTGTGTGGGTGAAAAGTGGATTAATTATGAATAGGACAGTACAATACATTATAATGCATTACAGGTATATATAGAACCTTCCTTGGTAGCGCTTAGTTTGTAAACTAAGTGTAGCGCCACCGAAGTCTAACTTAACCTAGGTTAGCCTATGTTAACCTATTCTAGCTTAATGGTGTCGGGCTTACCTTGGTAATGGATGTTTAGTCACCAAGTGCCGAGATATTCTACTGTAATCTATATATATATATAATAAAAAAAATTTGCCTTGAATGTAGGCTTATGCTATCTTACAACGAATTATCATGACTTATCATGAGTTGTCGGCCTTACCCTGATGCCGGGTTTCTGGGTCATCAGGCGCCGAGCGGCGTTACTTAATGTTATCTATCTTAATTATGGTCTAAAAAAAATGGTATTTCTAAGCCGAAAGGATTGCCTTAATCTATTGCCGAAATGTGCTGCGCCATACCTGGCAACAGCGGTGAATAAATTTGCTTAATCCTAGGTTGTGTGTCAAATGCAACCGTCTTACAGCTAAATTTGGCCTAGAACGATCGCCTGGGGCAATTTACTTCCCCAGGACACCACCCGCACGAGTCCTAGAAACACCGGTTGTCTCTAGGATCGCTGGATTCCGTTCCCTTAATTCTAGGTGTCGACGTCTATTACTAGTACTAATCTAATCACAGGCGGCTTACGGTGCCACTAAGCAAACCGTTTCGCCTGCTGTACCTTCCCGCTCATTACCGTTATCGTTCATCGTTGTCGTAGTTGAGCCCCCCACTTTGGCTCCTATGAGGTGCCCGCAATGCCCCTCTCTTAATGCCCATTGACTGCCCGCTGCGTCGCCATTTATGTGGGCATTGGACATTGTCGTCCAATGGCATAATATAATCTTCGCCTTTGTCGGCAATCGTAGTCTGCTTTTCGCAGTAAATAGAATCTCTTCGCCTTTGTCGGCAATCGTGGTTTGCTTTTCGCAATAATCTTCGCCTGTATCGGCAATCGTGGTTTGCTTTTCGCAGTAATCTTCGCCTGTATCGGCAATCGTGGTATGCTTTTCGCATTAATATTCCCCTCCAACGCACAGGAGTTTTGCTTCCCGCTATGGAAGCCGTGCCTACTTAAATTTAAATTTAACCAGAAGTCTAGTCATAATGGGGTCGTCTCTAGGGATAGCTCCCGAGTCTGGCGCTGAGTGAGCTATTTCTCCCGCCATTCCCAGAAAGTCTCCCTGCAGGTCTTGGCTTCGATGACCGTGGCACATAGTGGGTGTAACCTTCTCCGACAAGGGGGATAAGCGACATGCACCCCTAGATCTCGATGTTTGCCCGTGTCAGGTCGCGAATGCTTTGACCTTACGTGGTTCGTCTGTTTGGTCTAGCCGTCAAGTTAAGTGAGGTCGCTGCGCTGTTGAGCCAACTGGTGTAAGGGTCCACATCGCCTTCACCAACTCTGCTCCAGTGTGGTCCATCTGACCTTCGGCTTACGCCGTTGTCATCAATCAGATCGTATCAGATTCCTTTGTAAAAAAAAATGTGGGCGTAACCTGTGTAAATAGTTTAATCTCTATGTTAAATGTAAAATATTTCCAGTGTTGCGGGGTTGTAGATCTTCTAAGTACATAGGCTACTTCTGGTCTACCATTGCTACGTCAGCTTTCCAGCAATAATGCTCTCTTTACCTTAATGGAGGTGTTAGTAGGGTCTGTAATGTCAGGTACCCTGTTATTAGGATCTGGGGGTAGTTATTTGTCGAGTGGGCTGAAACAAGGCAGGAAGGGGTTGCGCACCTTTGGGTTCCACCTTAGTGGTGGCCTGGAACCGGTGATGGCGTTGGGATGCTCCTATAGTGAGTGGACTGGGGAGGTAATTCCCGGGATTGCAAAGATACGAAAATTTCATGAGGTTTGATATTAAAATCCCTGGTAAATGGATGGGATACTCATGCATGTGTCTGGATATGAAGCGTCTGCCTTCATGTACGGATAGGTGTAGGGTGGGGCATAATACCAATATATTCCTGTCATGCGGGAGTGTTTAAGTACTAAAGAATGGTTAATATATATTTATGGCCTCATCTCTCATTTGGAGATGCGCATTATGCTTATTTAATGTCTGCCGACTCACCCCTAATACTCAGGTGGTAGCATCGTGGTGCAAGGCGTAGCATGCCTTCTCTTTAGACGCATGAAGTCCATCAACCCCTTGTGTGTACTTTGTAATGTAGTGTAGCTGTTTTTGGTCGTGTACATGTGTCTGCGTTGGTTTATGTTGGGCGTGAGAGGGTTATTGGAAGGGAATTGGGTATTAACCATGGTAGCCTGCTGTAGTATGTCGGTAATCCCTCTGGGATTATCCACCTATGGTTTGTCATCCTCCCTTGGTCCATGTTTGCTTTCTATCCGCGCCTTGGGATAGCAAAGCTTCATGACCTAATCTGGTCTGCCATTTGTAGTGTAAATGTGGCCAGTGGTCGTAGTGCGACTGGTCATGTGCTAGTCATCCGTAATGACTCCTATGCCTTACGATCGATAAGAGAAGTTATTAGAGGGGAGATCTTGTCTGTGTTTGCTCCTAATTGTTGAGTGCGTGTGCGTGTGTGTGACTATGTTCCGCTACACCACGCGGACGGTTGGTCTGTTGCAGGTTAAGTCGTAATATGTATCGCATGTATGGGCAGGAGGCGCCCGTGGCCTGCCAACGTCTTTGCGAACGTGCTCTTATAGGCCCAAGATAAGTTCCGCTGTGTCACGTCTTGTCCATTGCCAAATGTTTTTGCAGTGTGGAAAAAAATGTATGGTGTTATAATTGTTTTGTGTTTGTAATTTCACGGTCACTGGCGATACACAATAGTGTCTTGTCACCGCAGTATTGCAGTGTGAATAGTCTGCAAGTCAGCAGTTGGTATGTGTAATGTCAGGCTGGGATGTTATTGTTTGTCATCCGCTGGCATGTGCTTTCCTGCACGTATGCAAGTGTGGTCATTGTTTTAGATTCCTGGCGGACTTAATGTGGCAATTCATACTATTTGCCAATACTATTGTGTGGTCACCATTCCGTAAGACCTTTGTCTTCCGAAATTATCCTAGCTGTGTCTGGGAAATGTATTTCTCATGACAGGTGTATTTTGAAATTTTATGCCCGGTTTTTGGCGTGAGGAAATGTGGTATTTCCTGTTCATGTATCGGTATGGGCCAATTTTGGTGTGGTTGGAAGCCTGGATGATTGCCTTCCTTGGTGTCTAATGTTTACTTGGATTGGAACCCGCGACCTCATGTCATTCTCTGTGTTCTATGTCTGCGTTGTGTTTCAGGGCTTGGGGCTTCCCCAGTGTGGTTTTTGCTTGTGTTTCGCGTACCAAAAATACCGTTGAATAGTTAGTTTTTGGTACGAGTGTGGTGTGTGGTCATGGGTTCGGACCCGGTTGCCTGTAAAGACTTGGTGTGACCCTCTCTGTGCCGCATATATTATGGCACATGTACTGTGTATCTGCTATGCGCAAACGAAAGTACTCAATACTGTGAGGAGTTTGCGTATTTTTGAACTCTCCTCGTAGTGTAATTTTGGGAGTTATAGGGTCCTTAGTTCGGCCGTGAATGATGCGTTGGTTTCTGTCCAGTAGGAGTTGGCTCGGCTCGTCTGTGTCGAGTAGTCTTGCTCATTGAGGAGTATGTTACTGCTGATGCGACGGTGTTGAATTACGATGTTGTGTGCTTTCATTTGTTTTTTGTTCAGCCCACGTCCTTGTTTTCTGCACGTGTGTGTGTGTGAACTTGATTGTTGCCTGTAGTGATTGCGAGCAGTGCCTCTCGCATTGTAGAAAAAAAACTTGTGGTTTGACATGACCATTAATCTGTAGATCATGCGCCACGGGACTTCCGTTTTACGTGGAATCCAAACCACAGGCCGTGGCCTTTCACTTCGAAAGTCTCACATGCATTGGCCGTACTGTAAAAGAACCTCTTACTAACTGCCTTTGTGTCCCCAATTGTGTGTTACTGTAACGTGGTTCGAGTATGTTCCTTATCCATGGTACCAAATGTCGTTATAGAGTAGTGTGTCTGGGCCGCTAGTCGCGTGTTTAGTGACTATGTGCCGGTGAGAAAAAGTCATGTTAGAGGCAGTGTTATGTGTAACGGATGCCTAAAAACTGTGTTGTAAATATGAAAAATGTTTATACATGAAAGTTGGGGCCTGAGTGTAGTATTTACCAATTTGGTAATGTTATTACTACGGTAATCTGGTTACATCTCAGGGGAATCTACCGACATTGTCTAGTACCCCTGGGGAAGGCCATTGCCAGACGTATTTGATGCATGTGTATCCACGTCACGAGCAAAGCCAGGGCACTATGGGAGTCGAAACTCCACTCCAAAGCAATTATAACCTTACCTTGGCATTGAATATATAATTTTCAAAAGAGAAATATGTATTGTCCGTTGAGCCATTATATATTTATACACAAATTGTGCTAAATGTTCCGGCATAACTCAACAAAATGACAGTGGTTCGCCCCGGTGTGCAATTGGGCTTTTCAGTTGGTTAAAGCACACCTCACCAAATTTTTGAAAATTAGTTGGCGATTTTTAATTCTTGCCACTCTTATGGCTTTTGCCCTCTACAAGAGAGTCTATCCAACTGTTGAACCGGAACGTAGAACATTTAGTCATTTCTGCTTAGAAAGACTCGCTTAAGCTCTATGCTGTGATTTGATGTTTAAGCTATGTTCAAAATATCTCTTTCCGGCTTTAAGCCGCGTAGCTCACCTGATGGGCTTCTACTTGGCTTTGGATATTAGAAACTTTACGTTATCCAATTTATGGTGATGACCACTCCGACCAATAATCATTGCTGGCCTGGGAGAAAAAAAATGTCAGGGGCAAACAAAAAAAAAATAAGGATTTTGAATCATGCACCTCTGATCTAGCCAAGTTGCACTGCATATCCATGAAAGAAGGCAGATAGAGAAAGAGAAAAAAAAATGTGCAGTTTACGTTAGTGAGTCTGTATGTATTTATTGGCGTATTTCCCCCGTGTAAAAGAACTTATGTGTACTATACTATTGGTGCAAGTGATGTCGGAATATATTGTATTCCTAGTGAAAGCCGTTATCCTATTTCGAGCGTCAGTGTTCGGCAGGTGGATACCGTCGCCCCGTCACTAGGGTGTAAGCCCCTGGGATCCACTGAGGTGCCCCTCTGCTATTTTTCGGAGGAGTTTGTAGCAGAGTACGACCGGGCTTGCTTTCACCGTATCGCTTGACCGTTGGCGTAAGTGCACCTGTGTTCGCAGACTTACTGGCGCTCAGAGCTACTCTAGTAGAGTTTACGGGGGTGTGTGTATTTTCGACCGATCTGTTCTGTGGGGTAGGTAATAACACTTTTCCTAATCCCCGTATACTGTATGGTAGTGCCTGGTCAAAATGTGCGTGCGTGTATCGTGCATCCTGAGGGACTAATACCGGTGTTCGCCTTCGTTCTGGCAAATTTGCCCTTTGAACTGGCGGTAAAGGTCGCTTAATGGCTTGTGTCTGGCCTAGCAATGTGGTGGCGTGTAGCCTGACCGCTTTTCGGCCTGTGGCCACGGCAGACTCCTGCCATTGCGTTAGCCTATCTGTGTGGGTGTATGTAGGCTTTATGTGTAGTGGGACGGGTTCTATGTCGTCTGCCCATGACGTGGTTACGTCCCGTTATCTCTCAGTCATGCTATGTGTGTCTGAGAGTCCTGGCTTCAACTCCCTCTCGTCCCTTTGTTCCGAGGGGGTTGTTCTAGGCTCTGCCCCTTGGTTTGGCAAAATTGCCTTCCGATCCGGAGCTGAAGGACATGTGTTCGTGTAACTTTGTGTTTTTAGCCTATTGGAGCCTAACCTGGCCGTCTTCTTGACTGTAGCCATGGTGACCTCCTTCCCATGTGTGGCAGTACATGGCGAGAGGGACATCCTCGCAAATTGTTGAGTTAGCTTATCTACGCTTATGTCCTCTCTCGGCTGGGCTGGTGGCCCTACCATGAACTCAAAAATGGCCTTGTTGGATTGGAGCTCACGATATTCGTCCCAAATTTGGGTGTACTGCCTATTGAGGCATATGGCCTGTTCAACGACTTTTGTGTCCTGTGTCCCTATGCGTCTGTGTTCCCTGATGAGTGTCTCCCATTGTTGGAACATAAACTCGTGTCGACAGTGTAATTGCCAGTGGGCTTTTATGATTTGTGTGCGGAGGGTGGGGATTTTCGCCCGAATCATACGATTCTTAGCGCTGCGGAGTGGCCGGACAAGGGCTCTTATGATCCGCATGTACTGGGCGTGCAGGAGCTGCTGAAACCTTCTGAGGTAGTCCTGCCTAGTTTCAAAAACTCTGTGCCAGGCAATTAATTCCTGGTACTCCCCAATGCTCCTTAGCACAGCTAGGCGGCATAGGGGGGCCATGTTGAATGGAGCGTATGTGAATAAAAATAAAAAAAATCTGTGCGTGTTTGACAGTGTATTTTCGTATCTGTTTGGTTCTTTCTGGGGCTGGGGGGTTGGTTTAGTAAGAATTTCCCCTGTGTAGCTAGTTTGGGAGCAAAAATTGTGTTTTTTGTCTGGGGAAATTTTTTTTTTCACTATTTGCTTGGCTTTTTGCGGTACGGAAGGGGTCGTTTTAACTACGAGGGCTCGTTGGTTGAGTCCCTTTTTACTATGCGTAGTCCCGCGCCTCCACCAGTGTTTTAGATCCCTTATTTGGGGGTGGTAGGATCTAAAAGGAAAGAGTTATTGTGTTAATTTATAAAGCTGTGCCTAAAAGGGGTAGCTTCCCTTGGCAGGGTAAGCTGACCAGTGTGGAGTGTTGTTGTGTGCTAGGAACTAGGGGGCGCTCCTATAAATTATGTAGTAGTGTTTTAGGGGATGTGACTCAATGCAAGGGTCACTGCGCTGGTCGCTCAGCTGACTGCTTATTATGTAACTGAATCTGCTTGTATCAGCTAAGTGGCAGGCGCTGTTCTCTAGCAGCCGGGCCGCCTCGAGAAATACAATGGTATCTGAGCTAGCGCTATCAGACTACCGTCTGTCACGTCTAACCGTGACGGGAATAAGGAAGGGCGTTGGGATGTAAAGAGGCGTATAAACAGTAAGGCGAGTGTAGAGTGTTGACCAAGTGTTTATTGGTCTGTGATTCTAAGGTGTGAGTCCCTTGTAGGGAATGTAACAATGTTTACAATGTGAAGTACAAACTGTGGGTATAGGTTATAAAAGTAGGAAATCTGGACACGACTGACTCACCTCTGATGACACCAGCATAGCCTTCGGCCGTAACGTTGAAGCACTGATAATGGAGAGATCCCTTGACCTGATTAAGACGCCTTCTTATACTCTTCGGCGCTATGCTGTCAGCAATGTGTTGGCATTGCTGCCCCAGTTAATAGTATGTCGCTGTGTGTAACCATTGTGCAAGGACTGAGCTGCTTTCTAGAGTGGCAAGCTGTCCTTGCGACGTTTATGGATGTTGGCCCGGCTTTCCAAGGGTTGCCCGTTAGGAGATTTAGGCAGATGATGGGGGGATGGTCTCCAAGGGGTGCATACCCCTGGGAGGCTGTACAATATTATAGCTTAATGAAATATTGAAAAGAAATAAAAAGAAAAGAAAGATAAAAAGAAACAGAAAAGAAAGAACAAAAAAGACCAAAAAAGAACAAAAAAAGAACAAAAGAGAAAACGAAATGAAAGAACAAAAAAGAGAAAAAAGAAGGAAAATAGAACAACAAAAGAACAAAAGAAAACAAAAAAGAAAGAACTAGAGCAGAGTACATTAATTTATTATTGATAAGATATTAATCATATGAAAATTGTGCCCTTATTGACATCTAATTAAACTGTCACCCCTATTCTTTGATAACGTCGATTTTTTTAAATTTAAATTTTACAAATTGATAAGTACCGCCATTTTTTGAAGATATTTTACAGAAGAAATTTACAACAGCTTTTCAACATAGCTTCATTTATATTGTTTCGAAAATTATATTAAAATGATATTGTAACAGATATGATTTCCTAGTTTACTGCTGAGTTTATATACTTTTAAGGACTTTCCAAAGACGACGACACCATTAAATATACTAATATACTCACAATTATCATTTGTTTCTTAAGATTATGCTATTGAAGACCACGATGTGGTCGAAACTAGTTCAATAAACATCTGCTAATAAACTATTTTATTGACTTTTGATTGGTTACTTTTAATGTCATTGGTATTTAATTAATATTAATTTATATAAAACTATTTTTTTTATAAGAGGGGACCGTTCGAATAAGGAAAATGTTAAATAATTATGATCTTAAGAAATCTTGCGTAATATTTCGGCATAATAATTACATTAATAAACTATAATTATTGTACAAGGTCCGCCTTCGGTTAAAATAATTTTACTAACTTCTGCTAGAGTTTAATGTGGTTGTCAGAGGCACACAAAATTTCTGAAACATGTGATGCCACAACAAAAGGTTAAAACTAGAGGCATAGCGAATGGAGGGGAGGTAAACATTTAATTAGCGCCATTGGGGTTGTATTATTGCATCTTCCAATAAAGGGAGTTCCAACAATTAACATAGCAAGCCCAGTTATTTATACAAATACATATTCCAAATCATCATATATATTATTTCAGTAGTATAGATCCCTCCTGCGGTGTTCACAAGCGAACGATCGTGACAAATGAGCATTCAAATGAAAGAGAATAGACATTAGCAGTAATGAATTTCACTCTCATTTCATAAATATTAAAATTTCTTTAAAACAATTTAAAAAAATTACGAGGTGTGCGATGTGCAGATACTGTTGCTGTAGGAAGATACACTCCATAATTGCTGTCCACTTCACATTTTGGCCGCTGTGACGCCTGTTTCATGTCATTTTAATATTCTGAGTTATTTCCTTTATCATTTTGCATGGATTTCAGAAACAATAAATCTAAGAAATGAGTACTCAAATCGTATAATTTCATAAATATCGAGTAACCGGTGAGTGTTACAGCTAAGCTGTCAATCAATGGATTCAGCACACAAATGACAATCAGTGACGAATTGCATTCTAATTTCATAAATATCAATTTTTGTAAGAAGTGTGCGATTTGCAAATACTGTTGCTGTAGGAAAATACGTGACATCATTGCTGTTCAGTTCGCATTTTGCCCGTAGGGACGCTGGGGAATGTGTGGTTTATGAACATGCGAGATTTCTCCCACGGGCCCGCTAGTATCCTATAATTTCCTAAATTTAACATATAAGATCCTATAGAATTCTAGTGTAGGCTACTGATAGATAAAAGTACCGTACCTAATTTTAACTTAGAACCTTAAATTCCTGGGCTTGGTTATCACACACAGGCCCGACGAGAGGGAAGGGCAAGTGGGGCTGAGGAATCCGATGCTGTAAAATCATATAGAGTGGACAACTTGATTAATTTGACGTCTAAATTATTATGAAATTTTCTGATACGACTCTGTTCGATATAAATAAAGGCAGAGTTGTCCGTTTATTTTATAACGTGCTTAAGTCCAAGAGCTCATTGTGGAGCATGCAGTTTCTAATTCAATCTCAGGAACAGTACGTTGCTTTCTCCACATTCCCAAGCGTAAGGGACACACCAAACGTTTCTTGCGAGGTGCCGGCATGATGCCACGCGGTAGATTGAAGACCATATCAGATCGATTAGATTAGCAATTTGCCTATTCCCCCACTTCAAACGCTAGTGTGAGCCAATGAAACTCAACCATATCTTGTGGATTAGATTAGCAGTTTGCCTTTTCTACTACTATGAGCGCTTGTGTGAGGCAATGCAGAGTTTTAATTTAAACCCTTATAACTAATTCCGGTGTGAAGATTTTTCAAGAAATCAAATAACCACTTGACGGTATTGAATCAAGGAATACATTAGAGTATGAATTGTGTAATTAAGTTTATGTTCGACGATGCCGAAATGTAAACATTATCTGTCAGAAAACTGTATCATAATGAGGCTCATTATAACACTGTTTTTCTTTACGATACAGTTTCTCCAGCCAATCAGAGCTCATTCATTGACCAATTAGGTAAGGATACCTCCGCGCATGCGCTCAAAAACCAACAGGTCGGACAGAAACACAGCATCTCTCTGTACAAATTACCGACATGGAATACGCTCCGTCCATATGTTCGCGTAAATAAACTGGCGAATATGAGACAAGAAATGGCACTGTACCTTAATATCCTCAACCCCAATTTCTACACAGCGCCATTAGTAGTGTGTTTTGGATGGTTCTATATCCACCGCCACCGCTCCACCGCTGGAATACTAAAATGGCAATATCTCGCGAACCAATCAGGCTAGAGACTTGCACGAGGTGTCATTGAACTCGGGCTAACACCCCCTTTCCAATGGACAACATATCTCTACCCCCAAAATAAAACCTGACCCTCCTAGGGGGTGAAATTGTAAATTTTTTAGAGAATCTCTCTTTCCAATTGCAACATGTGAGAGTTTGAATGCCGATATGGAATTAAACGTTGTTCCTCACAAGAGACATGTGTTCGGTGGGTAGCCACTATGAATTAACATGCTTCTTTTTTGTTTTTTACGCATGCCCACTCATAGCTTTTGTAAGAGGGCGGGCTTTTTAAAAGATGGCGGCTGTAGTGTAACCTAACCTAACCCAACCCACGAGTGGTGATCAAAACGTATTTTAAGTGACGCTTGTCGATCGGCAAACCAATAATCAAAGATATGTCAGGCCTTGAGGTGATAGCCCCTTTTGATTGATCTCTGTTGATTTGTCCCTTTGGACTGGTCTCTGTTGACTAGCCACTTTTGGACGGGCCCTTTTTGACAGGGGGTCATTTTTGATGGATCCATTTTGACAGGTCCTTTTTGACGGGTCCCTGTTGACGAGTCATTGCTGACGGGTCCTTGTTGATGAGTCCCTGTGGACGGGTCATTGTTGACGGGTCCCTGTTGACAGGTCATGGTTGACAGATCATTGATGACAGGTCATTATGACGGGTCATTGTTGATGGGTCCTTGTTGACAAGTCCCTGTTGATGGGTCCCTGTGGAAGGGTCCCTTTAGACCGGCCCTTTTGGACTGGTCCCTATGGACCGGCCCATGAAATTTATCCAAATTATGTCAAAGGGCCTAACTACATTTGTGTGTAAAGCAGTGTGCTGAACTGACGTTGTTCACCAGTCCTTACTACTACAATTGGATAACGATATGAAAGGAATTGATTAACCAGACATGAGTTAACTACCAACGAAACACTTTGGCGACTCTGCTTGTTATTGACCAATGAGTAGGGTTTTAGAAAAACTGTTTGCTATTTTGGGTTATATACAAAAAATGCTTAGACCTTTTGAGCGACTATGTTTGCTAAACAAGACATTATACCAGAGACGATTAGGATTCTTATGTAGCTCGGACAAGGAAAGGATTTCTACAGAATCTGTTGACATTGAATATAGATTTAGGTATTAGAAAGTCATTTTGAAGGCCTCTGTCTGGAGCGTGGCACTCTATGAAAGTAAAACTTAGACAATTGGTGTAGCAGAAAAGTGGAGAATTGAAGTGTTTGAAATGTGGTGTTACAGGAGAATGATGAAGATTAGATGGGTAAATAGGGTTACTAACAAAGAGGTATTAAGACGAGTGGGGGAGAAGAGATGTATCTGGCGACTGTTAATGAAGTAAAGAGATAGGTTGGTAGGACACGTACTAAGACATCCAAGAATAGCAAACTTAGTTATGGAAGAAAGGTTCGAGGACGAGAACTGTAGGGGTAGACCAAGTTTAGAATATGTTAAACAGATAGCCTTGAATGTAGGGTGTGGTAGCTATATATAGATGAAACGATTAGCTCGGGACAGATAGGCGCTGAGATCTGCATTAAACCAGTCAAAGGACTAAAGACTCAAACAACAACATGTAGCCTACGTTCACCAAAATAATGTTGTGTAACGGTAAATGTTAGTCAACGAACAGTAATGCATAACTAAAACCCATGACACGATACCTAAGAGCTTTTCTAAAATGATTTTTAAAATGCCTTTAACCCTATATTGAACACCCAGTTCACAAGACTCATAACTGCAATGTTATGGTAAAACAAAACAAAATCTATATTTCAGAACAAGCAAGTGGTTTAGTCAATGTATACTGGAAAAAGTTTTGTAAACACTCAAGTCCTCAAGACCAATTAAATTAGTAACTGTCAGGTTGGCCGAGTGGTTAAGGTGTTTGACTTAAGATCAAATTTCTGTATAAGGAAGCAAGGGTTCGAATCCCTTACCTGACATAACTATTGCCTTAACATGGCTTGGTCACACTGTATTATTATGATACTCGGTACACAAACCATAGATATAGTGTATTGTTTAATGCCACTCTCTTTCTGAACATAGAGACTGTTGATGGTTAACAATTATATTAATAGTGGGATATGGGGATAGTAATTAAGAAAAACAGAAAATACCCATACAATATTTTTATTAAATTCATTTTATAATAGTTACACACTGAATTCAACTCTATCTCTTTGCCATTGTTCGATATAGATTTTTAAACACAACGCTTGTTGTAGATCCTTTTACAACTTTCTCCAGGTACTCTTGCTCTTAAAAACTGGGGAAGCCGCAATGGTTTTATAAACATAAAACCCTCATCCTCTTCTTTTTCATAATTATCATCATCATCATCATTATGAATATTATCATCAAAATTATTATAGTCATTGTCACCATCATTATCATCATCATCATCATCATTCTCAACATCACTAGAACTATCCAATTCCTCTTGTTTGTTTTCCACAGGGACCTCTTGTAGAGTCTGCGTTGCTTTTGATAGTGTTAAGGGTTTTTTGAACGATGATATTTGTCCTAACGTGTCTTTTTGAGGTGATAATGAATGTTTTTTAACAAACAATGCACTATTTTGAGCAGCAATATATTTTTCTTGGACTTGCTTTTTTACCTGGGTTAGAGTATTTTGCGTATTTAAATGTGTATTAATTTGAGATTCACAATGATATTCTTTTGAAGTAAGTACGTTGGAGACTTTTGTATTGATAATTCCTCGACACTTTTTGGATCGTTGTTTTGAACATCGCCAAATAACAGTTCCATCTTTATTGGTTGTTTTTCAATATATGTATATCCTTTATAGAAGACACATGGCTTGCCATGACTGCTTGTTGAGACTTCCATATCAACTAATACATATGAATTAAATTTTAGTAAAGTCACATGAACAATCTTTAGATTACAAGTGATTTACAACACATACATACACACTTTCCTAAATGTCAAGATTTATGGATGTTGTTTTCCGCCAACAGCTGCTTACTGCGTATGACAAGGCTGGAGAATGGTAGGTGAGACGGTCTTTCACGATGTGAACACTGTAACAGGCAGTAGTCAACTGACAATATTCTTATACCCTAGTCAAGGTTAACAGGTACTTACTGTGTATGACAAGACCGTACACTCGTAGGTTAGACAGTATTTTTTTGTTTGTTGCTAAGGATCCCATATATACCCTAGACATGTTAGTTCTGAACACTTAGTGGTTAATCGTATATATTGAATTTAAATACACAGCTTATACAAGCACGTTTTGCGGATGGGAGGGGTGAGAGGCTGGCAAAAAGGAAATGTTTTAGTTTAATGAAACGTCATGTCCTAGTAGGCTTGATTTATAGTAGACGCAATTGATAGTAGACGTAATTGATGGTAGGTGTAATTGATACTAGACGTAATTAATAGTAGACGCAATTGATACTAGGCGTGATTGATAGTAGGCGTGATTTGTAGTAAGCGCAATTCATAGTAGGCTCAATTGATAGTAGATGCAATTGATAGTAGGCGTGATTGATAGTAGGCGCGATTGATAGTAGACGTAATTTGACATGGGCGCGACTTAGATCATTTTTGATATCATAAAGTTACAGTGTCAATGTTTATACAAAGTACTGTAACCTTTATGCATCTGTGATTGCATAAATTCTACATATTTATTTCAACAAGATTTTATTTATGTTTCAAAGCTGGTGCGAGAAATGACGTTGCTTGTGGACTAGAGAATAACAAAGGGAGGCCCGTACGTGCCTTAATGTAACTTTCACCCAGCACGGACAATGACGGTAGGGAGAGAAAGCCAACATCTGGAAGCCACATGCGCTCAGACAGCGCGAAACGGTGTTTCAACTAAGCGGGTAAATGCGAAAATTTCAACGATCACTCACTATATAAACCCCGCTCATTTGAGAGAAATTGGAGCAGTAATTAAAATACAGAAACAGGAATTACACCATCGTATAGGGGACAATCCCAGCCTCTCAGAAGTATCGTCAAAATTTAAATTGGATCATTCTGTGTTTTTTGCCAGAATTAAAATGAAATCAGGGGGTGGATTTAAAACTACCAATAGCAGCGAGGGACGCGAGACGCGACCAAATCCCGCCAAAATTAAGGAACAATGAAGGAAATTACGGAGCTCATTATATAAGGATCCAACGATCAGATGTGGGATAAAAAAGAAGTCATTGAGACATTAGAAATGAGGACGTTCGAAGGAGCTAATTTGCATATTCATGCGAGTGTTATTATGGAAATAAATTCTAAAAGCTCCCCACTCCAGGTACTCCTAAGAGAAATCATATAAATAATAGCTGGAGACGCAGCGAAAACAGTTCATATTGGGGCGCTGCAGAGGCGAAAGCCCAAGCCCGTAGCCTTAAGAAAAGTAACAATTTTACAAGTTTTTATAAGTTCATATCGGGGTGCTGCAGAGGCGAAAGCCCAAGCCCGTAGCCTTAAGAAAAGTAACAATTTTACAAGTTTTATAAGTAGAAGCAGTTCTATCTTTGGACATTTGAATATCGCTAAGTATTCGCGAGTGCGAATTGGAACAGTGCATACCGTGACAGTACGACACAGTTATATGATAGAGATAGCCGTACGAGCTATTAGTAGCTAAGTCAGTGATCTAGGAAGCTATTGAACTATCAGCTGAATTGAGTAGGTTGATGATAGCTGTAGGAGGTAGAAGCTACATACGCGAGAACCGTGCATTGTGATAATAATAATAATAATTCACAGTGGACCTTTGCTTTGGTGAATTTTGGAAACCGTGTGTAAATTATCCTCCTTGCAAGATGAACCAATTGATCCAGAAGACTGATATCAAGGACCAGAGCACCATCAGGATGTATACGAGATAAGTAAAAACTATATGGGGCATGTTTGCCGTAGCGTATCCCATCATGGGAGTCGGATAAGTTTATCTCGATCATAAGCAATTATGATAAAATATATATTTTGGGCATAGCTGGCATGTTTTGTATAGATTTGTGTGTATTTGTCAGTCATGATTATTTTGTGTGTTTTATAACGTAAATAGTATATGAGCATCAAAATTTTATTTAAATGTGTTTTGTTTGTGGGTTACAGTAACTTTGCTGAATGCACAATTAAGGGAATAATTGGGTTGATAGTGCTCACGCACGATATTAACGTAAAAGCTAATAGGGGGAAGACAGCTCGATATTGTGACAAAGACCAGTAGTGACACTGAAATTATGTGAACAGTAAGCATGGTAATTGATAATCACACCAAGGTAAAGAAAGGTAAGACAAAATGGCTGGATGATAATATAATATTCAGAAAAGGTTGAGAGTTGATCCTGGGTTGAGCTGAAATTAATAACGGAGGTGGTATTCCCGTGTTCTACGATGATATAAAATGATAAGTGAATTAAAACGGAGGTGGTATTCCCGTGTTCTACGATGATATAAAATGGTAAGTGAAATTAATAACGGAGGTGGTATTCCCGTGTTCTACGATGATATAATTGGTAAGTGAAATGATTGAATTCATTGTCTGATGAGAGTGTGCTATAGCTCCGTCGGAAAGGTAAATGTACAGCTCGAACCCAAGGTAGTCATTAGGGAGCAGGTATAAGATGCGGCCAGCCGTCTGAATTCTGAAAGTGGCAGTGAAGGTTATTGCCCGACCAGCTGGGTATTATGGTGTGAGAATGTCTGTCATAAGATCGAGGGAACAGGTTGGATGGTATTTGTTTTCCTGAGGGAAGGTAGTCTGGCTTCCCAGATTTTTTGTACCGCTTTATGAAGCGATGTCTTGTATTGTCATTTTAGTGCATTCATTATAGTTGTTTGTTTATTAATAAAGGCGGGGCACCGGCCGCCGAAGTGTTTATTTGATGCTTCATGTATATTGACTTGTTTGTTTTACAGTGATTAACAGAGTCATGGCTCTGAGTGAATTAATTGTTTATAAGCTAGAACGTGCACACATGCCTGTGGCCTAGAATAAGTCTATTGCCTTCATTGTCTGACTCTTGTGAGGAAGGATGATGATTGTACGAGAAAAACATGTCCGAACCCCCAAAACCAATTTTGCAAGTTATAAACATGAGTGCGCATATTTTTTGATAGAATGGCTGGGTTATTCAGGCCATAGTTTGATGAATTAAATCTGTTGACGTTTTATTTTTGAACTCGAGGCAGTGGACTGCAGTGAAATAGATTGTTTTTCTTCTCCTGGTTTCAGCCAGTGTGATTAATTTACCTTTGCATTTTGATGTTGTTGATTAGAATAATTTTAAGGGAGTATATTTTGTTGTTTTATTGTCTTTGGATGGGAGTAAATGGGAGATGATGTTTTTGTGAATAACATTATTTTATATTAGGAGTTCTCTGACATACTGATTTTAAGGTAAGCCTCCTGTGATCCTTGACGATATTCCTAGGATGTTTAGAATAAGTTAGAGCCACACCGAACAGACCACTACCCGAGCTAGAGTTGGCATCCTAGAAAACATTGAAGGGTAGAGTACAAGGTAGAGAGGGGGTATTTTAAGACTTAACCTCAGCTCACTTAACATAACCAAACTTGACCTAACCTAACTTTGTCACGTGACATGTTCTACAAGTTTAGACTTGCTTTAAGACTGATTATGTCGTCATAGATTGATGGGAGGGGTGAGAGGCTGGCAAAAAGGAAATGTTTTAGTTTAATGAAACGTCATGTCTTAGTAGGCGTGATTTATAGTAGACGCAATTGATAGTAGGCGCGATTAATAGTAGACGCAATTGATAGTAGGCGTGATTGATAGCGTGCGTGATTTGACATGAGCGCGATTTATAGTAGACGCAAATGATAGTAGGCGTGATTGATAGTAGGCGTGATTGATAGTAGGCGCGATTGATAGTAGGCGCAATTTGACATGGGCGCGACTCAGATCATTTTTGATATCATAAAGTTACAGTGTCAATGTTTATACAAAGTACAAGGTAGAGAGGGGGTTTTTTAAGACATAACCTCAGCTCATTTAACATAACCAAACTTTACCTAACCTAACTTTGTCACGTGACATGTTCTACAAGTTTAGACTTGCTTTAAGACTGATTATGACGTCATAGATTGATGGGAGGGGTGGGAGGCTGACAAAAAGGAAATGTTTTGGTTTAATGAAAAGTCATGTCCTAGTAGGCGCGATTGGCAGTAGACGCAATTGATAGTAGACGCGATTAATAGTAGACGCAATTAATAGTAGGCGTGATTGATAGTAGGCGTGATTTGACATGAGCGCGATTTATAGTAGACGCGAAAGATAGTAGGCGCGATTGATAGTAGGCCTAATTAGACATGGGCGCGATTTATAGTAGACGCAATTGATAGTAGGCGCGATTGATAGTAGGCGTAATTGATAGTAGGCGCGATTTGACATGAGCGCGATTTATAGTAGACGCAAATGATAGTAGGCGTGATTGATAGTAGGCGTGATTGATAGTAGGCGCAATTTGACATGAGCGCGATTTATAGTAGACGCAAATGATAGTAGGCGCGATTGATAGTAAGCGTAATTAGACATGGGCGTGATTGATAGTAGGTGTAATTGATAGTACGCGTGATTGATAGTAGGCGTAATAGATAGTTGGCGCGATTGATAGTAGGCGCACAATTGATAGTAGACGTGATTGATAGTAGGCGAGATTTATATTAGGCGCATTTAATAGTAGGTGTAATTGATAGTAGACGCGATTCATAGTAGGCGCAATTTATAGTAGATGTAATTGGTAGTAGACGCAATTGATAGTAGGTGCAATTGATAGTAGGCGTGCTTGATAGTAGGCGCGATTGATAGTAGACGTGATTGATATGGGCGCGACTCAGATCACTTTTAATATCACAAAGTTACAGTGTCAATGTTTATACAAAGTACATGGCAGAGAGGGGGTATTTTAAGACTTAACCTCAGTTCACCTAACATAACCTAACTTTACCTAACCTAACTTTGTCACGTGACATGTTCTACAAGTTTAGACTTGCTTTAAGGCTGACTATGACTATGACGTGATAGATTGATGAGAGGGGTGGGAGGCTGACAAAAAGGAAATGTTTTGGTTTAATGAAAAGTCATGTCCTAGTAGGCGCGATTGGTAGTAGACGCAATTGATAATAGGCGCGATTAATGGTAGGTGCAATTGATAGTAGGCGTGATCAGGTACTTACTGCATATCAAATGGCTGTACACTCGTGTATTAGACACTCTATCTTGTTAAGGACCCCTATATTCCCTATACAAGGCTATACATGTTCGTTCTAAACACTTAGTGGTTATTTGTATATTAAATTTATATACACAGGTTATACAAGCACGTTTTTTCACACAGTAAAACTTTGTCAAATAGCCACATGCGACACGCAAAGTATGTTTCCTCTATCTAGCGGTGACTATGGAAACTACCTGAACATATCCTAATCTAATCCTAGCTAACCTCACCTGACGTGACCATACCGGTTTGTAAGCAGCAACAACACACTAAGATTCCATGAATTCCAGAGTACTTTTAGATTAATTATCGACTCTCAACTCTTATAACTATGTCTATCCCACTCTGTCAAAAAACACGATATATTTTTTTAAATTTTGCTTGATGTCAATACTAAAGTGATAATGGGATTTCCGATCCTATCACTATAAATTCATTACCCCCCACTCTTATCTCGGTCTCGACAACAACCATGCCTATTTTTATTATGTCAGATGATGTAATGTTCGGGTGCAAAAGTGAGTGCAAAAGTGGGGTGTAAAAGTGGTACCCTATTTGTAATGGCTTATTTGACAAGTTATTTTGTGGTACCTTATTCGAAATGGCTTATTACACAAGACTCCCCCTTTAAAAAGGACCCGTCCAAAGGGGCTAGTCAACAACAACACACTAAAATTCCAAGAATCCAAACTACTCTAAGGTTAATGATGGTCTCTCAACTCCATTCCACGCCTAGTCAAAAATATTATACATTTCAAATTAAAAAAAAAGGTAAATTGGGAAATGAGGCTATATATTTAAATTAAAAATCATATGTTAACTCCAACACCTACGTCTATCCCACTCTCAGCCAAATATATATATATATATATATATATTCTTTAAATTTTTCCAAAAATATTTGGAAAGTAGGCTATAATTTGAAAAATAATCATCGTAAAAAGTCATATATAGACTCAAACCAATGGCTTTTATGTCCTTAATCGTTAGAACAAAACATGGAATTTTTGACATTTTTCCAAATATTGATCATTTTCAAAAATTGGCTATATTTTGTTAACTATGAATTACACAAAAAATGTGTTTGACAGACAGGTATTTACCCCCTCTACCCACAAACCAAGTCCCAGGTCTCTGGGACAAAATCCAAAACGGTTAAATTTTGAAAGTAGAGGATATTTTGAAAACTAATCATTCTACAAAGTCATATATAGACTCAAACAAATGTCCTTTAAGTCCTTTAACGTTAGAACAAAACTTAACATTTTTTCATTTTTTCAAAAAAAAAGTCCAATTTTCAAAATTGCCTATATTTTGGAAACTAAGAATTAGTTCCAAAATGGCGGTCGTAGCTTAACTCAACCTAACCTAACCCTACGAGGTGTGATCAAAAGGTTCCAAAATGGCTGCCGTAGCTTAACTTAACCTTTGATTGATCCCTGTTGATTGACCCCTTTTGATTGATCTCTGTTGATGTATCCCTTTGGACTGGTCCCTGTTGACTAGCCCCTTTGGACGGGTCCTTTTTAAGGGGGAGTCATTTTTTTACGGGTCCCGGAGGACGGATCCTTGTTGACGGGTCCCTGTGGGCGGGTCCCTTTGACATAATTTGGATAAAATGCACGGGCCAGTCCATAGGGATATTTCCCCGTCCTCCGGGGCCCGTAAAAAAATGACTCCCCCTTTAAAAAGGACCCGTCCAAAGGGGCTAGTCAACAGGGACCCGTCCAAAGGGATACATCAACAGAGATCAATCAATAGGGGTCAATCAAATAGGGATCAATCAAAGGATAAGTTAAGCTACGGCAGCCATTTTGGAACTTTTTGATCGAATCTCGTAGGGTTAGGTTAGGTTGAGTTAAGCTACGACCGCCATTTTGGAACTAATTCTTAGTTTCCAAAATATAGGCAATTTTGAAAATTGGACTTTTTTTGAAAAAATGAAAAATGTTAAGTTTTGTTCTAACGTTAAAGGACTTAAAGGACATTTGTTTGAGTCTATATATGACTTTTTAGAATGATTAGATTTCAAAATATCGTCTACTTTCAAAATTGAACCGTTCACAAGTCCCAGAGACCTGGGACTTGATTTGTGGGTAGAGGGGGGTAAATACCTGTCATTTATGTCAAACACATTTTTTGTGTAATTCATAGTTTACAAAATATAGCCAATTTTTAAAAATGATCAATATTTGGAAAAATGTCAAAAATTCCATGTTTTGTTCTAACAATTAAGGACATAAAAGCCATTGATTTGAGTCTATATATGACTTTTTAGGATGATTAGTTTTCAAATTATAGCCTACTTTCCAAATATTTTTTTGGAAAAATTTAAAGAATATATATATTTTTTTCGACTGAGAGTGGGATAGACGTAGGTGTTGCAGTTAGCATATGATTTTTAATTTAAATATATAGCCTACTTTCCCAATTTACCTTTTTTGAAAATTTTGAAATGTATAATGTTTTTGACTAGGCGTGGAATGGAGTTGAGAGACCATCATTAACCTTAGAGTAGTTTGGATTCTTGGAATTTTAGTGTGTTGCTGTTGCTTACAAACATGACGGTAAGCATTATGCTATCATAAAAAGGGCTGAGATAGTTTCCATGAACAAGAGAAATATCCTCTAAATACATTGACAAAAACAACTTGTGAAATAAGCCATTACGAATAGGGTACCACAAAATAACTTGTCAAATAAGCCATTACAAATAGGGTACCACTTTTACACCCCACTTTTGCACCCACTTTTTCACCCGAACATTACATCATCTGACATAATAAAAATAGGCATGGTTGTTGTCGAGACCGAGATAAGAGTGGGGGGTAATGAATTTATAGTGATAGGATCAGAAATCCCATTATCACTTTAGTATAGACATCAAGCAAAAATTTTAAAAAATATATCGTGTTTTTTGACATAGTGGGATGGACATAGTTATAAGAGTTGAGAGTCGATAATTAATCTAAAAGTACTCTGGAATTCATGGAATCTTAGTGTGTTGTTGTTGTTGCTTACAAACCGGTATGGTCACGTCAGGTGAGGTTAGCTAGGATTAGATTAGGATATGTTCAAGTAGTTTCCATAGTCACCGCTAGATAGCGGAAACATACTTTGCGTGTCGCATGTGGCTATTTGACAAAGTTTTACTCTGTGAAAAAACTTGCTTGTATAACCTGTGTATATAAATGTAATATACAAATAACCACTAAGTGTTTAGAACGAACAGGTATAGCCTTGTATAGGGAATATAGGGGTCCTTAACAAGATAGAGTGTCTAACACACGAGTGTACAGCCTTTTGATATGCAGTAAGTACCTGATAACGCCTACTATCAATTGCACCTACCATTAATCGCGCCTACTATCAATTGCGTTTACTACCAATCGCGCCTACTAGGACATGACTTTTCATTAAACCAAAACATTTCCTTTTTTGTCAGCCTCCCACCCCTCTCATCAATCTATGACGTCGTAGTCATAGTCAGCCTTAAAGCAAGTCTAAACTTGTAGAGCATGTCACGTGACAAAGTTAGGTTAGGTAAAGTTAGGTTATGTTAGGTGAACTGAGGTTAAGTCTTAAAATACGGTACTTTGTATAAACATTGACACTGTAACTTTGTGATATCAAAAGTGATCTGAGTCGCGCCCATATCAATCACGTCTACTATCAATCGCGCCTACTATGAAGCACGCCTACTATCAATTGCGTCTACTACCAATTCCACATACTATAAATTTCGCCTACTATGAATCGCGTCTACTATCAATTATACCTACTATCAAATGCGCCTAATATAAATCTCGCCTACTATCAATCACGTCTACTATCAATTGTGCGCCTACTATCAATCGCGCCAACTATCAATTACGCCTACTATCAATCATGCGTACTATCAATTACACCTACTATCAATCACGCCCATGTCTAATTACGCTTACTATCAATCGCGCCTACTATCATTTGCGTCTACTATAAATCGCGCTCATGTCAAATTGCACCTACTATCAATCACGCCTACTATCAATCACGCCTACTATCATTTGCGTCTACTATAAATCGCGCTCATGTCAAATCGCGCCTACTATCAATTACGCCTACTATCAATCGCGCCTACTATCAATTGCGTCTACTTTAAATCGCGCCCATGTCTAATTACTCCTACTATCAATCGCGCCTACTACCTTTCGCGTCTACTATAAATCGCGCTCATGTCAAATCACACCTACTATCAATCACTAGGACATGACTTTTCATTAAACCAAAACATTTCCTTTTTGTCAGCCTCCCACCCCTCCCATCAATCTATTACGTCATAATCAGTCTTAAAGCAAGTCTAAACTTGTAGAACATGTCACGTGACAAAGTTAGGTTAGGTAAAGTTGGGTTATGTTAAATGAGCTGAGGTTATATCTTAAAATACCCCCTCTCTACCTTGTACTTTGTATGAATATTGACTCTGTAACTTTATGATATCAAAAATGATCTGAGTCGCGCCCATGTCAAATTGCGCGTACTATCAATCGCGCCTACTATCAATCACGCCTACTATCAATCACGCCAACTATCATTTGCGTCTACTATAAATCGCGCTCAAGTCAAATCACGCCTACTATCAATCACGCCTACGATCAATTGCGTATACTATTAATCGCGCCTATTATCAATTGCGTCTACTATAAATCACGCCTACTAAGGCATGACGTTTCATTAAACTAAAACATTTCCTTTTTGCCAGCCTCTCACCCCTCCCATCAATCTATGACGACATAATCAGTCTTAAAGCAAGTCCAAACTTGTAGAACTTGTCACGTGACAAAGTTAGGTTAGGTAAAGTTTGGTTATGTTAAGTGAGCTGAGGTTAAGTCTTAAAATACCCCCTCTCTACCTTGTACTTTGTATAAACATTGACACTGTAACTTTATGATATCAAAAATGATCCAAGTCGCGCCCATGTCAAATTACGTCTACTATCAATCGCGCCTACTATCAATCACGCCAACTATCATTTGCGTCTACTATAAATCGCGCTCATGTCAAATCACGCCTACTATCAATCACGCCTACTATCAATTGAGCCTACTATGAATTGCGCTTACTACAAATCACGCCTACTATCAATCACGCCTAGTATCAATTGCGTCTACTATTAATCACGTCTAGTATCAATTACACCTACTATCAATTACGTCTACTATCAATTGCGTCTACTATAAATCACGCCTACTAGGACATGACGTTTCATTAAACTAAAACATTTCCTTTTTGCCAGCCTCTCACCCCTCCCATCCGCAAAACGTGTTTGTATAAGCTGTGTATTTAAATTCAATATATACAATTAACCAGAGCCTCCGTGGCTTAGGCGGCAGCCCGCCGGCCTCTCACCGCTGGGTCCGTGGTTCAAATCCCGGTCACTCCATGTGAGATCTGTGCTGGACAAAACGAAGGCAGATAGGTTTTTCTCCGGGTACTCCGGTTTTCCCTGTCACAATTTCATTCCAGCAACACTCTCCACTATCATTTCATTTCATCTGTCATTCATTTAATCATTGCCCCAGAGGAGTGCGACAGGCTTCGGCCGCCGGCACACTTCGTATCCTCGCCGCTAGATGGGGGCTTCATTCATTCCATTCCTGACCCGGTCGGAGACTGGAAGCAGGCAGTGGATTTTTTTATATACAATTAACCACTAAGTGTTCAGAACTAACATGTCTAGGGTATATATGGGATCCTTAGCAACAAACAAAAAAATACTGTCTAACCTACGAGTGTACGGTCTTGTCATACACAGTAAGTACCTGTTAACCTTGACTATGGTATAAGAATATTGTCAGTTGACTGCTGCCTGTTACAGTGTTCACATCGTGAAAGACCGTCTCACCTACCAGTCTCTAGCCTTGTCATACGCAGTAAACAGCTGTTGGCGGAAAACAACATCCATAAATCTTGACATCATGGTAATGATGGTGACAATGTGTGTGTGTAAATCACTTGTAATCTAAATATTGTTCATGCGACTTTACTAAAATTTAATTCATATGTATTAGTTGATATGGAAGTCTCAACAACCAGTCATGGCAAGCCATGTGTCTTCTATAAAGGATATACATATATTGTAAAAACAACCAATAAAGATGGAACTGTTATTTGGCGATGTTCAAAACAACGATCCAAAAAGTGTCGAGGAATGATTAAAACAAAAGACTCCAACGTACTTACTTCAAAAGAACATCATTGCGAATCTCAAATTAATACACATTTAAATACGCAAATACTCTAACCCAGGTAAAAAAGCAAGTCCAAGAAAAATATATTGCTGCTCAAGATAGTGCATTGTTTGTTAAAAAGCATTCATCATCACCTTAAAAAGACATGTTAGGACAAATATCATCGTTCAAAAAACCCTTAACACTATCAAAAGCAACACAGACTCTACAAGAGGTCCCTGTGGAAAACAAACAAGAGGAATTGGATAGTTCTAGTGATGTTGAGGATGATGATGATCATGGTAATGATGGTGACAATGACTATAATAATTTTGATGATAATATTCATAATGATGATGATGATGATACTTTTGAAATAGAAGAGGATGAGGGTTTTATGTTTATAAAACCATTGCGGCTTCCCCAGTTTTTAAGAGCAAGAGTACCTGGAGAAAGTTGTAAAAGGATCTACAACAAGCGTTGTGTTTAAAAATCTATATCGAACAATGGTAAAGAGATAGAGTTGAATTCAGTGTGTAACTATTTTAAAATGAATTTAATAAAAATATTGTATGGGTATTTTCTGTTTTTCTTAATTACTATCCCCATGTCCCACTATTAATACAATTGTTAACCATCAACAGTCTCTATGTTCAGAAAGAGAGTGGCCTTAAACAATACACTATATCTATGGTTTGTGTACCGAGTATCATAATAATACAGTGTGACCAAGCCATGTTAAGGCAATAGTTATGTCAGGTAAAGGGATTCGAACCCTTGCTTCCTTATACAGAAATTTGATCTTAAGTCAAACACCTTAACCACTCGGCCAACCTGACAGTTACTAATTTAATTGGTCTTGAGGACTTGAGTGTTTACAAAACTTTTTCCAGTATACATTGACTAAACCACTTGCTTGTTTTGAAATATAGATTTTGTTTTGTTTTACCATAACATTGCAGTTATGAGTCTTGTGAACTGGGTGTTCAATATAGGGTTAAAGGCATTTTAAAAATCATTTTAGAAAAGCTCTTAGGTATCGTGTCATGGGTTTTAGTAATGCATTACTGTTCGTTGACTAACATTTACCGTTAAACAACATTATTTTGGAGAACGTACATGTTGTTGTTTGAGTCTTTAGTCCTTTGACTGGTTTAATGCAGATCTCAGCGCCTATCTGTCCCGAGCTAATAGTTTCATCTCTATATAGCTACCACGCCCTACATTCAAGGCTATCTGTTTAACATATTCTAAACTTGGTCTACCCCTACAGTTCTCGTCCTCGAACTTTTCTTCCATAACTAAGTTTGCTATTCTTGGATGTCTTAGTACGTGTCCTACCAACCTATCTCTTTACTTCATTAACAGTCGCCAGATACATCTCTTCTCCCCCACTCGTCTTAATACCTCTTTGTTAGTAACCCTATTTACCCATCTAATCTTCATCATTCTCCTGTAACACCACATTTCAAACACTTCAATTCTCCACTTTTCTGCTACACCAATTGTCTAAGTTTTACTTTCATAGAGTGCCACGCTCCAGACAGAGGCCTTCAAAATGACTTTCTAATACCTAAATCTATATTCAATGTCAACAGATTCTGTAGAAATCCTTTCCTTGTCCGAGCTACATAAGAATCCTAATCGTCTCTGGTATAATGTCTTGTTTAGCAAACATAGTCGCTCAAAAGGTCTAAGCATTTTTTGTATATAACCCAAAATAGCAAACAGTTTTTCTAAAACCCTACTCATTGGTCAATAACAAGCAGAGTCGCCAAAGTGTTTCGTTGGTAGTTAACTCATGTCTGGTTAATCAATTCCTTTCATATCGTTATCCAATTGTAGTAGTAAGGACTGGTGAACAACGTCAGTTCAGCACACTGCTTTACACACAAATGTAGTTAGGCCCTTTGACATAATTTGGATAAATTTCATGGGCCGGTCCATAGGGACCGGTCTAAAGGGACCCTTCCACAGGGACCCATCAACAGGGACTTGTCAACAAGGACTCATCAACAATGACCCGTCAACAATGACCTGTCATCAATGACCTGTCAACCATGACCTGTCAACAGGGACCCGTCAACAATGACCCGTCCACAGGGACTCATCAACAAGGACCCGTCAGCAATGACTCGTCAACAGGGACCGTCAAAAAGGACCTGTCAAAAAGGATCCATCAAAAATGACCCCCTGGCAAAAAGGACCCGTCCAAAAGGGGCTAGTCAAAGGGACAAATCAACAGAGATCAATCAACAGGGGTCCATCAAAAG
Source organism: Meconema thalassinum (assembly GCA_946902985.2). Classification (NCBI taxonomy): domain Eukaryota; kingdom Metazoa; phylum Arthropoda; class Insecta; order Orthoptera; family Tettigoniidae; genus Meconema; species Meconema thalassinum. The sequence continues at coordinate 168,903,502 of OX336391.1, forward strand.
GGGCTATCACCTCAAGGCCAGATATATCCCTCTTTGATTATTGGTTTGCCGATCGACAAGCGTCACTTAAAATACTTTTTGATCACCTCTCGTGGGTTGGGTTAGGTTAGGTTACACTACAGCCGCCATCTTTTAAAAAGCCCGCCCTCTTACAAAAGCTATGAGTGGGCATGCGTAAAAAACAAGCATATTAATTCATAGTGGCTATCCACCGAACACATGTCTCTTGTGTGGAACAACGTTTAATTCCATATCGGCATTCAAACTCTCACGTGTTGCAATTGGAAAGAGAGATTCTCTAAAATATTACAATTTCACCCCCTAGGAGGGGTAGGTTTTATTTTGGGGCTAGAGATATGTTGTCCATTGGAAAGGGGGTGTTAGCCCGAGTTTAATGACACCTCGTACAAGTCCCTAGCCTGATTGGTTCGCGAGATAATTCCATTTTAGTATTCCAGCGGTGGAGCGCTGGCGGTGGATATAGAACCATCCAAAACACACTACTCGCATTGCTATCAAACGACTTCGGTGCCAATATTGGTGAATGATATAGAGCTGGACGGCAGACTGTAAACATATGGCCTGCATATGGCGTTGCAAGCACACAGAGCGCATGCGTCAGTCGGTCAAAGAACTTAAAAAACAGAGATATCATACCCAGCGCATGCACTCCGATCACAAATTTCAAGTGGCTGACTCTCAACAGATATTTATGAATATTTATGTTAAAACATATAATAAAGTTTATGTTCGACCCTCACTATTATGTGTCAGAAAACTATCATAATTATGGTCATTATAACACTGATTTTCATTATGATACAGTTTCTCCAGCCAATCAGAGCTCGTTCATTGACCAATTAGGTAACGATACCTTCGCGCATGCGCTCAAAATCCAACATGTCGGACATAAACACAACATCGAACTAGGCTATAATAAATTACCGACATGGAATACGCACCGTCCATATGTTCGCGTAAATAAACTGGTGAATATGAAACAAGAAATTGCACTGTACCAACTCTAATTTCTACACAGCGCATTGTCTTCAAATGACCCCGGTGACAATATTACTGAGGGACGGCAGATGTAAACATATGGCCTGCATATGGCATTGCAAGCACACAGAGCGCATGCGTCGGTCGTTCATAGATCTTGAAAGACAGAGATATAATACCCAACGCTCACTCTGCGATCACAAAATTCAAGTAGCTGACTCTCAATAGATATTTATGAATATTTATGTTAAAACATATAGTAAAGTTATAATTATCGTCGAACATAAACAGTCGTATGCAACTCGCCCCTAATGGTAATTAAGACACTCGTATGGAAATTATAAAACTCGCATAAGCTCGTTTTATAAAAATACTCGTGTCTTAATTATAGCCATTATAGGCTCGTTGCATAATGTACTATTATTTTCGACCCTGACTATTATATGTCAGAAAGCAGTACTATAATGAGGCTCATTATAACACTATTTTTCATTATGACACAGTTTCTTCCACCAATCAGAGCTCAAGAAACACTTGTTTTACCAATTCGATAATTAGATGCGCTGAGTTCCACGGCCTTCTAATGTAAATCACACTGCCTGGTCTAGTGTCATAGTAGAGTAATCGAGGTGGCCATGGTCAAATACAAGGCATTCCCTGCGTCTCATGCGCTCTGTTCAGTACATAAAACTGGCGAAATCTTGACAGATATTTATGAATATGTATGTTCGAACATAAAATAGTTATAATAATTATCGTTGAACATAAACAGTCGTATGCAACTCGCCTATAATGGTAATTAAGACACTCGTATGAAAATTATAAAACTCGCATACGCTCGTTTTATAAACATACTCGTGTCTTAATTATTGCCATTATAGGCTCGTTGCATAATTAACTATATAATTATCGTCGAACATAAAGAGTCGTATGCAACTCGCCTATAATTGTAATTATGCCATTATAGGCTCGTTGCATAATGTACTCAGGCGCGGATCTAGAGTTTGGTTTGGGGGGGGGGGTCAGAGAATCGATCTAGAGTTTGGCTTGGGGGGGGGTCAGAGAATCGAAATTGTTAAGAAAAATGGTATCACTAAAAACGCAATCACAAAATAACCAAACGTACTGTCCCCGTTTACCTGGATAGTAGGCTGTCAGATATCCGCCCCCTCAATCGGATTGCCAATTATCAATCGCACCGGCACAGTTACATCAATGAAAATGGCACTGACAGATACTATCGAGATAAGAGCACAGAAATTCACAGGAAATCATTGTGGAACACACCAAAATAGACGGGGGTTCATACTTACCGTTACTTACCTCTTAATTATCTCGGGGTTTGAGTTGACAACAGGATCACTAAAGTCTGTTCACACAATAACCTCCACCATGACATTTAAAAATGAACCAGAACGAAGACGAGAACTTTGAACTGTACAAAAGCTTTATTTCTAATAAAGGGTATGATTTTACTAACACAACAAAAACAACGTGGCTATCAGTAGCCCAAGTCAATCTGATTACGTCCTCCAGTAGGACTTGCAAAAATTATCATACAACATGATATTAAACATTTTAGCTCCCAAGAGCTCCAAATAACGTAATATTCATAACACTATTGGATTGGAAAAGGACGTCAGGGTGTGACATATATAGAGCAATTGGTTTCCTTTTAATAAACAAGAGAATGGTATTTATAGTCGCAAGGCCAGGGTGTGTACGACCTCACTCCCTGAGAACCATATGTTGACACAGCTGCGGGCTACCTTCCAGCCTGTTGCATACTGGTTAAATGCACTCCCTTCTCACGTGCTATGTTACGTAAGAATACAGCCTGCACTCTCAAGCTTTTAAATGTCTTACAAGACAACTCACATTATATTTACGCAAATCTTTCAAGTACTTTGCTCACATCCTATTGGATCATCATGTTAATTTCTTAAACTTGTTAACTTCAATCCAAATGTTTAATTAGCTCTTAAATGTTTATAACAAAATCACATAAATTATTTATAACAATTAGAAATTGTTTATAATATTTGTCAAAGACAATAAAAATATTATAAACACGCCTTTAACATCACTCTCGTTCCATATTATTTTTGAAAATATTTACAACAATTATTTACAATATTAACATTTAAATTGTTTAAATTATTAATTTAATAAATACATTGACCACATGTTCATTCGGTTGGTAATTTTATAATCCTGTTTAATATAATCGACCAATCAAGGTTAGTTATACATGTTAATGTCACAATCTGGTTTAATAAATGTTTTAATAATGATTTGTGACGGCAACCTTCATTCAAAATCTTATCTCAAATTCTTTCAAAACTCGTGTTAATTATAACAGTAAATCACTTGATTAATTTTCAACGAACTATAACAATCTTACTCCAGCGGAAAATCCTTCGCTAACAAGTTAATGCACAATCTGCATTAAAAATATGCCCAAAATCATCATATATTAATCTATATGGCATTTAAAACTTCTACATAACTTACAAAACTTCCACAAATAATTCTTTAACATTTATTCCTGTGGGAACTTCCTTCATATTCAAGGGCATTATATCTCAGCGACTTTCAACACGCGCTGCACTAGCGATTATACATTCATAGTTCCACTTAAAAATTTTTAATAATCATTAATTGTTTCAAAACCGTTTTTCTATAACCTTCGTGGATTTCATTCATGAACCGAAATGAAGTCAAAACTTGCCAATCACAAACAAATTTAATAGTGAATACGCTCATATACGCCTATCTGGTCTATCAAAATTTAAGATTAACATCTTAAAAGAAAATTGTAGTATGAAAATACTATCTTCAAATAAAGTGCGACTAAAATGCAAAGTAGTCGAATAGAATCCAATTAGACTGGGGAATGCAAACATCGTTATATAAATCTCTAATTGAGAAAAACTCCTAACAAAAGTACTTGACTTTAATGCATTCAATAATTCATTATTAAAGTTACTCTTTCACAAAAGTGTCTATGATGCAATGTTCCTTCATAACTGACAATAAATGTCTGTGTTGCAATCAATTCAAGTAACGACTAGTATTTCCAAGATCGTCGACAACGTAAGAGATTTTAACGCTCTAAAATCATTTAAATGTTCTTCCTTCTTGATGATGACAGAAAATCGTTCAAAGTAATTAAACTGGGGTAGAATTACTTTAATAAAGTGACACGCTGTCTGAATTTAAATCTGCCATAAAAATCATTAACTTACAGTCAAATCGTGACTACAAAAAATTAATTACTGAAAATTCTAAATATCAGTCTCAACTGATTCAAAATCGTTAACTATGCCCATGACATAACAATGTCTTAATAAATCGTCGAAAAATGCAAAACTCATCAAGGTGTACTGAGAATAAGAATCTCAACAAGAAAATAGGGCAAAAACATGAGGATAAAAATATGGGAAAATGGTTGCTCAAACATTATTAGTAAACTCAAATACAATAAACGTTCACGACTACCTTATCTGCCGATTGACGTTCCAGAGGAAAATTCCCCAAAGAAGACTGCTGATGGATCCATTTCACCACGTTAAAGCTGAGCTCCATCCTCGAAATAGGAAATAGCACCCTCGGAGAATCGAACTGCTTCCTTCTCCGTGAATCGCTCTGCTCCTCGAAGACGAATAGACATCCTTCCGGCAATAATCTTCTTTGTGAGTCGGGATATCCCTGACCTCTCTTGAAAAATTCCCTGAAGTTCCAGTAGACAATCATCGTGAAGTTTTGTAGAAATTTCCGAAGAAATTATTCATATTCAGAGTATGAAATTGTTTCTATGGCTGTTCGATGGTATTCAGCCTTTAATTACGAAACATGGGTGTAGATGGTATTCACCGCATGTTCGCTTGTGTGGAATAGCAATTAGCGAAGTTCCATGTCGCTATCTTACTCCGTTGAAGTATGTCCCAATTGCAATAAGCCCTCTTAGCCTTCCATCTGCTCTTCGGTTGTAGTGTTAGAAGAACAAACTGCCGTATTCAATTGCTCCATTATACTGTATCGTTCTGTAACCAAGCAATCTGAAGTCTTTCTACTCCACTCGCAGCGTCAGCCTTGCGTTGATTCTGGCTATACAAAAAGTGCTTCTCTAGTGGCGAGATAATCACTTTTGTCAGTCGTATAAAATTGCTAATATATTTTAAACTACTCGGTCGAAATTGTTCAGATTTTCTCTATAACTGCATGTAGCACTGCACAATACAATTATCTTATCGGTGACCGCTAACTGTTCGAAGCTAAACTTGTAGAAGCTTTCTAAGGTCCGTTTCAACTTCACCTAGTTTGACCTGGATCTCGTTAATATAGTGGCCTCGCCACGCGTTATAAAGACGATTCTTTTCACTGCTGTTCACTTCGACGTCTCACTATAATGAATGTATAAGAAAAGAACTTTCACAATATACTTCGATGATCTGAGAATGAGATCTCAGAATGATCAGAGAACGAAAGAGGCTCCTCTCTTCTGCGCAAGCCCTTTTATTAACTTCTCGAGGGGCGTTACCATCCCTTCCAAAGCGTGATACTGCGTCATCGCTAGAACTTCCAACTTCGTTAATACATGACGGATTTTCAAAATTCAAAAACTGAAAATAAATTTCACCAAAATTCCAAATCAATGCTATTACTGCAAATGGATTTCCACAATTCTGCATTCCAAAAGTAATAAAAATACCATAGTTTCAGCAATCTCCGTCTTCCTTTAAACTATCGTTCATTGGTTCGTGCCTCTCCTCCAATAGCATAGTTTCTTCCTCAGCAGAATTCCTCGTTTCCTGCGACTGCGTCGTAAATCTTGGAACATTCTGGACTAAAATGCTGACGTCACTGAGAATCCCAGCTCAAGTAACCTGCTGGCATAACATTTACGTCATCCGTGCTTACGTCATGACTACCCACGTCATAACTATGACAGCCATAACTTTCCTTATAATTTCGAATATAGCCACCGTGGTCTCTATATAATTCAATTACGGGGGCATTCTCCTCTCACCACGTTTTAAAAACAGTTGCAAATTGTTTTTAAACTCAGTGTTACAAGTATCTCAACTCTCTTGAACACGAAATTGAATTATTACTGGCTTACTCTAGGATAGTATCTTTTTAAATTTCCAGCATTGAACTTGCCGTAAACGACATTATTCTCATCATCGTAGAGTTCATAACAGTTGTTTCCATAAGCGTTCGTAATCCTAAACGGCCCCAGGAACACTAATCCAAATTTGGGGTATATTTTCTTGGTCATATCAGCCTTGACATGTCTGCGTAATAATACAAGATTTCCAACTTGAAAGGGTGTACCAAAACGTTTTCCAGCTACTCTTTTCAATCGTTTCTCTGCTGCTTTCTGGAGTTGTTCCTTTGCCTTGTCAATCCTCTGCTGTCTTCCTATGTCGGGATCTCTAGGTATGTGGTTGAAAAGATTATGCCACGGCCTTTCTGGGTTTCTTCCTAGATGAAGTCGCATTGGCACTTCTCCTGTGCTCTCCTGCACTGTAGAGTTCAGACATTCCTCAATAAGGGGTACAAATCTCACCCAACCAGAATGATCATTTGGACAGAAAATTCGACAGAATTTCGAAAATTCAGCCATATATCTTTCTGAGGAATTCGATTCAGGGTAACGCACGCTTGAAAATAAGTGCTTAATGCCAAGCCTTTCCATATCCGCTGCAAATTCCACGGACGTAAACTGCGTTCCATGATCCGACAGTAGATATTCCGGTATACCAGCTTTAGGAAATACAGCATTTTCCAGTCTGCTTACTACGTTCCTTGTGTTAGCTTTCTGCATGGGACACATTGTAACAAATTTTGAGAAAACATCCACGGTCACCAATAAGTACTGGTTACCCTGGTATCCCTTCGGACAGGGGCCAAATATATCCGTCGCCATGAGTTCGTTTGGCTTAGAAGGAATCATCGCCTTCGGTTTTCCCTTTAGTAAAGCAGAAGCATACTTTGCTCTTTGACATTTGTCACAGGATCGAATGACCTTGGCAATGCTGGAACGCATGTTAGTCCAGATAAATCTCTCTTTAAGTGTGTTAAGAGTTTTATCTAAACCGGCATGTCCAGTTGCATGATGAGCTACCCACACTAAATTAACCACAAGTTTAGGTGGCACGACTATTCGGAGTTTTGTATGCGCAGGGTCAGCATACTTGCATACAATGTCTCCACTCAAGACAAAGTGTCGTGAATTTCTCCGTGTAGCCTCATAGTCAACATCCGTATTGTCCATGTAACCCTTGAGGAACCTGTACATTTTCCTTATTGGAGCGTGTCTCTTCTGTGACACACCGATTCGGGCTAACCTCCTAACGGTTTCTTCATCTTCTTGCTCCAATTGTACATGGTGTATCTGCACATTTTTAATAGGGTTACGTGATAGAGCATCAGCCAGTAAGTTATCTTTCCCAGGCTGGTGGACGATAGTAGCGTTAAACTGTTGGGTGAACAAAGCCCAACGTGTCAATCTATCACTCGACATGTCAGTTTGCAACATAAATTGTAGTGCTTTATGGTCAGTAATAATGATGACCTTATGTCCCAGCAGGATTTTCTTCCAGGCTTGTAAAGCTGTCACAAAAGCTAACGCTTCAAGCTCTGTCGTGAAGTAGTTTTCCTCGTGCTTTTTCAACTTCCGACTAGTGAACGCAATGTAGTGCTTGTTGCCTGCCTCGTCTTTCTGGTATAAGACTGCACTAATGCCTATTCTTGATGCATCAGACCTAATATAGAACACCTTCTCAAAGTCTGGGTACTCCAGTTTCACATTATTTTTGAGCATCTCTTTTGCTTTCTCAAAAGCCTCGTCTGCAGCGGTACTCCATTTCCATCTGTTGTTCTTCTTGAGTAAGTCATACAGAGGAGCCATAATTTCCGAGTATCTTGGACAGTGGCTGCTAATAAATTGGCATGCACCTACAAATTCTCTGACTTGTTTTACCTTAGTTGGCTTTGGAAATCTCGTGATCGCATCTACTTTTTTCATGTTTGGATGATATCCATCTTTATCAATAGTATGCCCCAAGTAATTTATCTCCTTCTTCAAGAATTGACATTTTCCAAAGTTCACCTTAATATTGGCCTCCCTTAAGTTCTCGAACAACTTTCTCAAGTGCACTAAATGTTCTGCGGCGCTGGGTGAAGATACGATTAAATCGTCAATGTAGCAGATTACATTTTCTTTCACTTCGTCAGTGAGCTTACTATCAAGTGCTCGAATAAGTGCTGGTCCACTGTTAACCATTCCAAAAGGCATTCTGGCAAAGACCCATGACGTCTGGTCAAATAGGAATCCAGTGTACTGCATACTATCCTCTTCTAATTGAACTTGATAAAATGAAGATGTCAAGTCAAGAACGCTGAAACAAGCTCTTCCTTTGAATTTCCGAAGCAGATCTCTAATCTTGGGTGGTCTGTCATTTTCTGGAAGAATCTTCAAGTTGATGGTCCTGGCATCGAGACAAAGACGTATCTGACCATTACTTTTCTTTACTACTGTGATGGGGTTTATATAAGACGACGCCTGTTTTCTAATAATCCCGTCTACCTCCATTTTTCTGATTAACCCTCGTACTTCTTGATAGTATTTCTCAGGAATGGGGTATATTCTCTTCTGGTAAGGGGTTTCATCTGTCAGCCTTATCTTGTACTTATAATCCTTAATCAATCCAGGCTTTTCATCGAAAATATCTTGGAATTCCTTTATCAGATCCTCAAATTCCCCCTGAATTTCTTCAAATCCTTCAGTTTTTCTACTGGGTATTTCTTCTAAATTTTCCACTTCATTAATTATTGTATTCAAAATTTCTTCCCTAAGGTCTATTTCCAGACTGTTTTTCACGTCCTGTTCTTCTATCTCTTCTGTGATTATGTACCCATCATTAAAGCTAATACTTCTGTTCTTCATGTCAATAATAGCTCCGACCTTCGATATAAAATCGATTCCAAGCACCATATCAAAATTGATCTTGCTCACCACAATGAAGATCTGTTCATAATTCCTTCCATTGATCTCAAAGTTCAATAACACTTGAATCTTGCATTTCACTGCCTTATCTTGGAATATCCCTCTCACTTTGACGGTAGAAACAGGTAGAACTGTCATGTTCTCTCCTCTTAGCAGACTTTGATAACATTCCTCTGAAATGATGGAAATAATAGCACCAGTATCCATCAGGGCTTTGTACTGCTGTCCATCTATCCGTACAGCAATAATAGGTAATGCACATGGTCTTTCCTCTTTAACAATACCCCTCTCTTCTAGTAAATCTTCATCGGTAACTTCGTATATCTCATTAATCGTAATCAGGTGTGGTGTGGCAATGTATTTACAGGTTCTCACTGACGTTGAGAAATCGGCGTTTTTTTTTTGTGTTACCGACCTCAAAATTCTGCTGGCTCGTAGAAGGCCCAGGATCGATTACAACATCCTGCCTTTTCTTTTGATTGTCAGCTTCTTTATCCCTTAATTCTTTTAAGTATTGCTGGCTTTCCTTTTCTCTTTGCTGATACTGATCAGGTGTCATAACCTGACTTTGAGTATTCTGGTTTCTATTTTGGTTTTGGTTATTCCTATTATAGTTACGGTTATACCCATTATTGTTGTAATATCTGCCTCTTCCATTGTAGTTTCCTCGGTTGTAGTTCCAACCTCTTCTCTGTTGATACGGTCGGTAACCTTGTGATCTGTAATTTCTAAACTGATTATTCCTGTGAGGACCTACATTGTCAGTTTTCTCCTCCTCTGGCTTGTCAGTTTGTTGGACTTGGTCCATGTATACCGTATTGATTTCTTTAAACTCCTGCCTTTGACCTTTCTGGACTACGTTAGGCATTGGACTTGTGTAGTCTAATCTTCTCAGTAACTCATCCATGCTGGATAAATCCCTGATGTTGGACGAAATTATAAGTCTCCTCACCTCAACTGGCAGCATACGAGAAATCGCATCTATTAGTTGCTCCGTGGACAATGGGGGTTGCAAAAATCTCAAGCGGGACAACTGACTCGTAAAGAAATCAGCGTACCTCGTTGGAAGAGTACCTGAGTATTTTCTTGAATACACCTCCGCTCTTAACGAATTCTGCGCTTCTATAGACCGAAATCGTTTGATTAATGCCTCTGCAAACTCGTCAAAGTTACTGAATGTGTATCTAAATGCGCGAAACCATTCGAGGGGTCCTCCAATCAGATATCTCTCTACTATCTTCATCTCTCTCTCTCTGGGAATGTGAGCTTCGATGAAATAATCTTTGAGATTCCTTACATACTCTATAGGTGTCAAACTATCAGTGTTACTGAATTTTTGTGGTTTGTCCTCGAAATTCCTGATGACCGTCACGTTCCTCGGATATGAATCCGGATAGTTTTTCCCACTATCTCGATAATTCCACTCAGGTTCCATATTCCTCTCGTCATCCTCCTCTCTGAATCTGGATACACGTTCTTCAGGAGTCACGTCTCTTTCTTCTGGCTCTAGGTTATGTCTTCTAGCATAATTCCTATTCAATTCGCAAGCTAAGCCTTCTGTATCCTTGTCGGTGATTTCTGTTAAGACTTTCTTGACTATCTCTTCTTTGTAGTTCTCCATTAAACTAGCCTCTCCTAACTTCAAATTTTTCAGTTTACTCGTCGTTTCATTTACATCCGAGACAACTTTATGCATCTGTTCCTCTAATGTGGATTTTAAAGTTTGCATATCCTGATCTAGTTGTGTTCTATCGTCAACTTGTTTTTCGGATAGCGAATTTATCCTGACGCTTAAATCTTTCCTAATCTGTACTACTTCATTGTTAATTTCTATCTGCGTACTGGCAAGTTTTCTTTCAATCCTTTCCTGAATTTGGGTTACATGTTCCCCACTTGACTTATTCCACTCGTCTTTCCATACCGCTACGTTTGCTGTTAATATTTCGGCTATGTCTACTTCGATATCCTCTTTTAATACTCTATTGTGGTCTAATACCTGTGTTCTCATGACCTCTACATCATACTTCAACTCTGCTAAAGACGTTGTTGTTCTAACTGATTCATCGACTAACCTAGTCGTTAATGCAGTTATATTACGCGTACAAAGAGTTTTTGAGTTTTCGATGTCTTCCCTGACTTTATTTACATCAGTTTGGACTTTAGTCATATCTACGAAAACTGTGTTGACCTCTACCTGAATCTTAGTTATGTCACTTTGCACCTCAGTTATATCCGCACGAACGTTATTAATGTCTACCTGAACATTGGATACATCAGTTCTAGCTTTTTGAATTTCTTTTTGGACTTCCTCGACCTTGTCTTGGACAGTCGCTACATCGTTTTTGACAACAACTACTTCGGCTCTAGCACAAGAAATATCCCCTCGGACATTAGCTACATCTAAATTTAACATTATCAACATTTTTATGCACATTAGATACATCTGTGCGGATGTCAGTTACAGTATTTTCAATTCCTAGAGTATTAATCTGTAAACGCGACATATTATCCTCCAGATTGGCAGCACTAGTATGAAGAACCTTCATATTCTCCTCCATTCGACTATTATTCCTTGCTTCCATCTCCTTCATACTACTATTCAAATTAGCAGACATATTACTAGCATTCTCCTCCATCCTTGCATTCAAATTAGCAGACAAATTACTAACATTCTCCTTCATGCTTTCATTCAGCATCTGCTTCATACTATTGTTCATGCTAGCTTTCAAGTTAGCAGACATCTCCTCTAGCATCAACCTCAAACTTTCATCTGCCATTACAATATTATTCAAAAATGGATTGCTGTAGGGACATACATCAAAAGAGCAAAATAACGACATTTGAGCAACACTTTTCACCATATATAAATTTGATCAATTTTCTGTCTTAAATCTAACTTATAACTACCTTATAATTAACCTTCGACGATACTTCATGTCGAAACAAACTCAAGCACATGTTCAAATTTCTCTGGCTCATTTTAAAATATCCTAACACAAATAATTTACATTTACAATCCAAATAATTTAATTTTATCTTTAATATGACTAAGATGTCATAAGCCGGTCAAATAAAATAAGATTCCAGATTATAGGCGATTTTTCTAAGTTTCCAGCCTATTTAACCTTTCTCAAGTTGTATAAGATCTGATCTTTTCTGAGTGTAATTTTCCTAACACAATACAACATTTAATTCCTATATAATCACACTCTTAAATACTACAATTGGCCTAGACATCTAACAAAGAATCAACCTCTTTATTTGAGTCTAATCGAACTTCACGTTTTAGGTGCGAATCTTTCTATTGTTCAACCTGGTGATCCAGTTTTGTCGAATTCGCCCCAACGTTTTAGGTGCGAATCTTACTGTTGACTCAGCCCCACGTTCTTGGGTAGCCAATCTTTCTGTCCCCGTTTACCTGGATAGTAGGCTGTCAGATATCCGCCCCCTCAATCGGATTGCCAATTATCAATCGCACCGGCACAGTTACATCAATGAAAATGGCACTGACAGATACTATAGAGATAAGAGCACAGAAATTCACAGGAAATCATTGTGGAACACACCAAAATAGACGGGGGTTCATACTTACCGTTACTTACCTCTTAATTATCTCGGGGTTTGAGTTGACAACAGGATCACTAAAGTCTGTTCACACAATAACCTCCACCATGACATTTAAAAATGAACCAGAACGAAGACGAGAACTTTGAACTGTACAAAAGCTTTATTTCTAATAAAGGGTATGATTTTACTAACACAACAAAAACAACGTGGCTATCAGTAGCCCAAGTCAATCTGATTACGTCCTCCAGTAGGACTTGCAAAAATTATCATACAACATGATATTAAACATTTTAGCTCCCAAGAGCTCCAAATAACGTAATATTCATAACACTATTGGATTGGAAAAGGACGTCAGGGTGTGACATATATAGAGCAATTGGTTTCCTTTTAATAAACAAGAGAATGGTATTTATAGTCGCAAGGCCAGAGTGTGTACGACCTCACTCCCTGAGAACCATATGTTGACACAGCTGCGGGCTACCTTCCAGCCTGTTGCATACTGGTTAAATGCACTCCCTTCTCACGTGCTATGTTACGTAAGAATACAGCCTGCACTCTCAAGCTTTTAAATGTCTTACAAGACAACTCACATTATATTTACGCAAATCTTTCAAGTACTTTGCTCACATCCTATTGGATCATCATGTTAATTTCTTAAACTTGTTAACTTCAATCCAAATGTTTAATTAGCTCTTAAATGTTTATAACAAAATCACATAAATTATTTATAACAATTAGAAATTGTTTATAATATTTGTCAAAGACAATAAAAATATTATAAACACGCCTTTAACATCACTCTCGTTCCATATTATTTTTGAAAATATTTACAACAATTATTTACAATATTGGAAGCCTCCGTGGCTTAGGCGGCAGCACGCTGGCCTCTCACCGCTGGGTCCGTGGTTCAAATCGCGGTCACTCCATGTGAGATCTGTGCTGGACAAAACGGAGGCAGACAGGTTTTTCTCCGGGTACTCCGGTTTTCCCTGTCAAAATTTCATTCCAGCAACACTCTCCACTATCATTTCATTTCATCTGTCATTCATTTAATCATTGCCCCAGAGGAGTGCGTCAGGCCTCGGCAGCCGGCACAGTTCATATCCTCGCCGCTAGATGGGGGCTTCATTCATTCCATTCCTGACCCGGTCGGAGACTGGAAGCAGGCTGTGGATTTTTTCATTTACAATATTAACATTTAAATTGTTTAAATTATTAATTTAATAAATACATTGACCACATGTTCATTCGGTTGGTAATTTTATAATCCTGTTTAATATAATCGACCAATGAAGGTTAGTTATACATGTTAATGTCACAATCTGGTTTAATAAATGTTTTAATAATGATTTGTGACGGCAACCTTCATTCAAAACCTTATCTCAAATTCTTTCAAAACTCGTGTTAATTATAACAGTAAATCACTTGATTAATTTTCAACGAACTATAACAATCTTACTCCAGCGGAAAATCCTTCGCTAACAAGTTAATGCACAATCTGCATTAAAAATATGCCCAAAATCATCATATATTAATCTATATGGCATTTAAAACTTCTACATAACTTACAAAACTTCCACAAATAATTCTTTAACATTTATTCCTGTGGGAACTTCCTTCATATTCAAGGGCATTATATCTCAGCGACTTTCAACACGCGCTGCACTAGCGATTATACATTCATAGTTCCACTTAAAAATTTTTAATAATCATTAATTGTTTCAAAACCGTTTTTCTATAACCTTCGTGGATTTCATTCATGAACCGAAATGAAGTCAAAACTTGCCAATCACAAACAAATTTAATAGTGAATACGCTCATATACGCCTATCTGGTCTATCAAAATTTAAGATTAACATCTTAAAAGAAAATTGTAGTATGAAAATACTATCTTCAAATAAAGTGCGACTAAAATGCAAAGTAGTCGAATAGAATCCAATTAGACTGGGGAATGCAAACATCGTTATATAAATCTCTAATTGAGAAAAACTCCTAACAAAAGTACTTGACTTTAATGCATTCAATAATTCATTATTAAAGTTACTCTTTCACAAAGGTGTCTATGATGCAATGTTCATTCATAACTGACAATAAATGTCTGTGTTGCAATCAATTCAAGTAACGACTAGTATTTCCAAGATCGTCGACAACGTAAGAGATTTTAACGCTCTAAAATCATTTAAATGTTCTTCCTTCTTGATGATGACAGAAAATTGTTCAAAGTAATTAAACTGGGGTAGAATTACTTTAATAAAGTGACACGCTGTCTGAATTTAAATCTGCCATAAAAATCATTAACTTACAGTCAAATCGTGACTACAAAAAATTAATTACTGAAAATTCTAAATATCAGTCTCAACTGATTCAAAATCGTTAACTATGCCCATGACATAACAATGTCTTAATAAATCGTCGAAAAATGCAAAACTCATCAAGGTGTACTGAGAATAAGAATCTCAACAAGAAAATAGGGCAAAAACATGAGGATAAAAATATGGGAAAATGGTTGCTCAAACATTATTAGTAAACTCAAATACAATAAACGTTCACGACTACCTTATCTGCCGATTGACGTTCCAGAGGAAAATTCCCCAAAGAAGACTGCTGATGGATCCATTTCACCACGTTAAAGCTGAGCTCCATCCTCGAAATAGGAAATAGCACCCTCGGAGAATCGAACTGCTTCCTTCTCCGTGAATCGCTCTGCTCCTCGAAGACGAATAGACATCCTTCCGGCAATAATCTTCTTTGTGAGTCGGGATATCCCTGACCTCTCTTGAAAAATTCCCTGAAGTTCCAGTAGACAATCATCATGAAGTTTTGTAGAAATTTCCGAAGAAATTATTCATATTCAGAGTATGAAATTGTTTCTATGGCTGTTCGATGGTATTCAGCCTTTAATTACGAAACATGGGTGTAGATGGTATTCACCGCATGTTCGCTTGTGTGGAATAGCAATTAGCGAAGTTCCATGTCGCTATCTTACTCCGTTGAAGTATGTCCCAATTGCAATAAGCCCTCTTAGCCTTCCATCTGCTCTTCGGTTGTAGTGTTAGAAGAACAAACTGCCGTATTCAATTGCTCCATTATACTGTATCGTTCTGTAACCAAGCAATCTGAAGTCTTTCTACTCCACTCGCAGCGTCAGCCTTGCGTTGATTCTGGCTATACAAAAAGTGCTTCTCTAGTGGCGAGATAATCACTTTTGTCAGTCGTATAAAATTGCTAATATCTTTTAAACTACTCGGTCGAAATTGTTCAGATTTTCTCTATAACTGCATGTAGCACTGCACAATACAATTATCTTATCGGTGACCGCTAACTGTTCGAAGCTAAACTTGTAGAAGCTTTCTAAGGTCCGTTTCAACTTCACCTAGTTTGACCTGGATCTCGTTAATATAGTGGCCTCGCCACGCGTTATAAAGACGATTCTTTTCACTGCTGTTCACTTCGACGTCTCACTATAATGAATGTACACACATCAAAAAAAGTTTTGCATCACCTCGGTTCCAAGAGTTCCGGAACCTTTAAATACAAAGGGAATAGAGATCAACACAAACAACATTTCAGCTCGTTTTATTGCTCATGAGACCCACACATTGCATGTTGTACCATCATACAGCTAGACTTTCAGCATTTGTGGTCCAGATTGCAGTACACACCACTACCTCTAATACCCAGTAGCACGTCCTCTTGCATTGATGCATGCCTGTATTCGTCGTGGCATACTATCCACAAGTTCATCAAGACACTGTTGGTCCAAATTGTCCCACTCCTCAACGACAATTCGGCGTAAATCTCTCAGAGTGGTTGGTGGGTCAAGACGTCCATAAACAGCCCTTTTCAACATATCCCAGGCATGTTCGATAGGGTTCATGTCTGGCGAACATGCTGGCCACTGTAGTCGAGCGATGTCGTTATCTTGAAGGAACGCATTCACAAGATGTGCACGATGAGGTCGAGAATTGTCGTCCATGAAGACAAATGCCTCTCCAATATTCTGCCGATATGGTTGCACTATGGGTCGGAGGATGTCATTCAGGTATCGTAAAGCCGTTTCGGAGCCTTCCATGACCACCAGTGGCGTACGTCGGCCCCACATAATGCCACCCCAAAACATCAGGGAACCACCACCTTGCTGCACTCGCTGGACAGTGTGTCTAAGACGTTCAGCCTGACCAGGGTGCCTCCAAACACGTCTCCGACGATTGTCTGGTTGAAGGCATATGCGACACTCATCGGTGAAGAGAACGTGATGCCAATTCCGTGGGGTCCATTCAGCATGTTGTTGGGCCCATCTGTACCGCGCTGCATGGTGTCGGGGTTGCAAAGCCGGACCTCGCCATGGACGTCGGGAGTGAAGTTGCGCATCATGCAGCCTATTGCGCACAGTTTGAGTTGAAACACGACGTCCTGTGGCTGAACGAAACGCATTATTCAACATGGTGGCATTGCTGTCAGGGTTCCTCCGAGCGGCAATCCGTAAGTAGCGGTCATCCACTACAGTAGTAGCCCTTGGGCGGCCTGAGCGAGGCCTGTCATCGACAGTTCCTGTATCTCTGTACCTCCTCCATGTCCGAACAACATCGCTTTGGTTCACTCTGAGACGCCTGGAAACTTCCCTTGTTGAGAGCCCTTCTTGACACAAAGTAACAATGCGGACGCGATCGAACTGCGGTATTGACCTTCTAGGCATGGTAGAACTACATACAACATGAGCAGCGTACCTTCGTCCTGGTGGAATGACTGGAACTGATCGGCTGTCGTACCCCCTCCGTCTAATAGGCCCTGCTCATGCATGGTTGTTTACATCTTTGAGCAGTTTTAGTGACATCTATGAACAGTCAAAGGGACTGTATCTTGGATACAATATACACAGTCAACGTCTATATGCCGGAGATCTGGGAACCGAGGTGATGCAAAACTTTTTTTGATGTGTGTATAAGAAAAGAACTTTCACAATATACTTCGATGATCTGAGAATGAGATCTCAGAATGATCAGAGAACGAAAGAGGCTCCTCTCTTCTGCGCAAGCCCTTTTATTAACTTCTCGAGGGGCGTTACCATCCCTTCCAAAGCGTGATACTGCGTCATCGCTAGAACTTCCAACTTCGTTAATACATGACGGATTTTCAAAATTCAAAAACTGAAAATAAATTTCACCAAAATTCCAAATCAATGCTATTACTGCAAATGGATTTCCACAATTCTGCATTCCAAAAGTAATAAAAATACCATAGTTTCAGCAATCTCCGTCTTCCTTTAAACTATCGTTCATTGGTTCGTGCCTCTCCTCCAATAGCATAGTTTCTTCCTCAGCAGAATTCCTCGTTTCCTGCGACTGCGTCGTAAATCTTGGAACATTCTGGACTAAAATGCTGACGTCACTGAGAATCTCAGCTCAAGTAACCTGCTGGCATAACATTTACGTCATCCGTGCTTACGTCATGACTACCCACGTCATAACTATGACAGCCATAACTTTCCTTATAATTTCGAATATAGCCACCGTGGTCTCTATATAATTCAATTACGGGGGCAGTACAAAACCAGACCAATTTTTTTGCAAGCTTCATGGATAGAAATTTGATAAGTTTAGCGCACCAAAAATATTCGTACAAATTGCAACGGCGTATTTTGCGACTTTTACATCGAGCTTCGAGAAAAGGATCAAGGTACGTAACAGTCTCAGCAAGTCGACTTGGTACCGACAAAGGGAGAAAGTCACAGCTTAAATTGCCAACAAAGCTTGCAGTTTGGACGTCGGCAAAAATTTTTGGTGCGAAAAAAGCCCCAGTTACCTATCCGTGCATTCCTGCACAGTCATCATGACATCACTATAAACATCGATTCGGTAATCACAAGGTTTGCTAAACAAAATAGACGAGTTGATTTTGTTGTATAACTAATAGTTTTTATACAAGAGGTTAGAAGTTGTAAATATGTACAGTTGTAACAGAATATAATAATTCCAATAAAGATAATTCAGTATTGAATAAAATGAAAAAAAAAAACTGTTTTTCAGTTAAAATTCGTTAAGTTTTATTTGTCTGGTAATTGTGTTTTCGTTTTTTGAGTTTGCAAAAAAAATTGGTCTCCATTTGGGGGGGGGTCATGACCCCCGTGACCCCCCCCCCCTTGAATTCGCGCCTGAATGTACTATAATTTGGCTAGGAGTTGATAAAAAAGATAACGAGTAAACAAACTAACGATTTTATGCTGTTTTACCGGAACTACATTTAGGTCGGAAGTGATTTTTGAAATGTGGGTTCTTAGTTTGATAGAGACTCAAAATTTGAAATCTTTCCGGACCCTTTAGCCCTTCAACGTTCGACACAATTGTGGAAATTGCTTAATTTTACGTTTTTTTTTTTTTTTTTTTGCAATATGGGGACCCATACTTTGTCTGCTAAGTAAAATTTTAACATCAAAGAAACGACTCTTTACTTCAAACATTTCTGAAAGGAATATGGCTGACTCATGTTCTGTCTAAACACGTTCAGATACAATTAAATAGAATTTGTAATGCACAGTGATTAAAATTTCAAAGTAAAAGCACAACCAATGAGACACAAAAACAAGTAGTTCCGTGAAGAACTATTCAGCCTATTTTCATATATCCTAATTATGTTAACTGCCACTATCAACTTACAAAATTTCAGTTTGAATGCAGTAATAGATTCGTAGATATTAGGAACCGACTAAATATTTCGGATGGTCGCCATGTTGGATTTTATATATGTAGGTCCTAGAGTTATGTACTGTTACATGGAGATTATTGTGTACGTGTAGCATTCAAACTTCAATCGCATGATTAGGACACAAGAAGTAACAAGGAGATTTTAAGATTTCGCACAGCTGCCATCTTGTGGTTATGGAAACAATTGAAATAAATAAGATGCCAGTGGATTAACATGCGTATAAAGATTTACTGTACCAAGTTTCACAGCACTCGGATGGTTAAATTGAGAGAATCGTCCATGTGAATATTTATACTTCGCGTCGCCGCCATGTTGGATTTGTGATCACCAGGTTATCTAAAGTCCTATAGGTGAACTTAAGTTCATAGCCCCTATGAACATTTAAAAATAATCAGTTTGATTGCTATAATAGATTCGTAGATATTCAGAGCCGTCTAAATATTTCGGATGGTCGCCATGTTGGGTTGTTAAATGTATAGGCCATAGACTCATGTACCATTAAAGGAAAATTATTGCGTAGGTTCATTATTCAAACTTTCACTTCGATCGCACGATTATGACACCAGAAATAAAACTTAATTTTAAAATTCGCACAGCCGCCATCTTGAGGTTATGTAAACTATTGAACTAAATTAGATACCAGTGCATTACAATGTGTATAGACATTTTCCGTACCCGATTTCATTGCGTTTGAAACATTAAATCGCGAGAAAGGTCTATTTAAATTTTCAAATTCGCTTGGCCGCCATGTTCGTTTTGTAGTTAACTGGTTTTTGAAAGTCTTATAGATGAACTTCCAGTAGTGCCTTTTATCTCCGTACAAAATTTCAGGGTGATACCGCTAATAGTTTCAGAGATATAGAACGCCGGTGAAATATTTCGCACATCCGTCATCTTGTGGTTATGTAAACAATTGAACGAAGTTAGATGTCGGTGCATTTCAATGTGTATGAACATGTACTGTACCAAGTGTCATTGCGTTTGGTTGGTTAAATCGCGAGAAACGTCTATTTAAACGTAGCAAATTCGCGTGGCCGCCATGTTGGTTTTGTAGTTGCCAGTTTTTCAAAAATCACATAGATGAATTTCTATTAGTACCCTTAATCACCGCAAAAAATTCCAGGGTGATATCGGGATTAGTTTCAGAGATATTGAATGCTGGTGAAATATTTCTCACAGTCGCCATGTTGGATTGGTGAGACGTAACAAAATTTGAAGGGCACGGTCGGGGTCGTCCAAAATAGTGCTATGAACTTACTGAGTTTCATTGAAATCGCTCCAGCCGTTTAGATTTGATTAGGACACACACACACACACGCACACGCACACACACACGGACAAAAGGTGATCTCATAAGCCTATTTTTTCAAAATTGAAAATAGGCTAAAAAAGACCAAAAAAAGAAGGCAGAGACTGAATAACGAAAAACAAGATCAATGAGAAAGCGAAGATTGCGGTTTTATGGGCAAATCTTCCGTATGAATAAAGACCGGCTCACAAAGAAAATTGGAATTTTCTTAAACCGAAGATCTCCAGGTTGAAATGGTTCCAAGAGTGTGAGAAAGATATGAGACAGGTGGGCATTACGGAGGATAAAATCAAAGACAGGACTAGCTTCGGAAGGATGGTGAAAAGCTATCAGGTTTTTATGGTGGGGGCATAACCCAGAAGACGGAGGGGCCCTTTAACAGAGGAACGGAAGAACAAGCTGATACATGGGCTCAAGAGATACTGGCAAGATGTCAATGCCGGCAAACGAACACGACGCAGACACTGAAATGAGAGTGGTTGTTACCACGCAGTCCATAGAGGCTCAATTCGACGGTTAAAAAAAACCTCAGTTGGGCACCTAAATTACAAGGAGATTTTTTTTATTGCGGAGAGGGGGGAGGGGAGGGGAGCCTTATCCTATTTATTGGGAGGGGGAAGGGAACCTTATCCTAGGGCCCGTGACCATTCTCCATGGCCCTGATTACACACAGGCCAATTCGTCTAGCAGTCAATTGTTTAAACAACGATGTAAGTGATCCGAAGATTTCATTCCTTATGGAGGAAAGGTAGGCTATAATATTCTCGAATGAAATTTACTCTATAATCTGTTCCTACTTAAGTTTACTTGGGGAAGGAAATAGAAAATAAAAGAAGTCATTTCTTCAGTGTTGCGTTTTAGAATTTTATATAACTAACGGACCCGTGCGAGGAATCTCGCCTGTTCATAAACCACACTTTCCCAATAGGTTTATAATGAGTGACTTAAGAAGAAAGGTTGCTAAGTTTTTATTTCAACCAAATGATTATAGAACACTATTTACATTTCAGTTAGAATTCCAAGTTCTACGTTCCCTAACATAAGAAGGCAATCACTGAAAATTGGATCATCATAACCCACACCGGTTATTCAATATTAATGAAATTATAGGATTTGAGTATTCATTCCTATGATTTACTGTTTCTGAAACCCATTAAAAATGATAAAAGGAAAACATCAGAATGTTAAAATGGCATGAAACAGATGTCACACCGGCCAAAATGTGAAGTGGACAGCAATCATGGAGCGATTTTTCCTACAGCAACAGTATCTGCAAATCGCACACTTCGTACATTTTTATAAGTCATTTCTTAAAGAAATTATAGATATTTATGAAATTGAATTGCAATTCGTCAATGCTAATGTCTATTCTCTTTCACTTGAATGCTCATTTGTCACGAACGGTCGTTTGTGAGCGCCGCGGGAGAGATCTATGCTACTGAAATAATATAGACTATATGATATGCTCTCCCGTCAGTCGACACACATAACGTTATTGTTGTTGTTGTTTCATCTGAGGCGCTAGGACATCATTTTCATTTAACCCCATGTACTTGGATATGTGCGGAATATTTGCCTGATAACTTGTGTTATTGTGAAGGCTTCAATAGTGTGTGTATTTGTAATTTTTGTGAGCACTGAGATGGAGGCAGCTGTGGCTTTAAGTTAGGAATCATCTCTGCATATTTCTGGAGCAGAAGTGAAGAAACCACGGGAAACTATTTCGAGCATTGCCGAGGTTGAAATTGAACGGTCCACTTCTCAGTTTCGCCTCATGGGGCTGAGGGTACCCTGTTTCAGCCTTCAATCTCAGACCAGAATTACATTTCTTGGTAGAGCCGGGAATCGAACCGGAACCCTCGGAGGGACAGCCAAGAATGTTAGCCACTACACCACGAGAAGGTCATAGACATTTATAAGGAAGTTAGTTACTGCCGTTTTCCTTTATTTTAGTTAATTCAATTTGTGGTTTGTTTAAATCTCAGTAGAGAAGTTTGAGTGTAATAATATGATTTCATAATTTGAGTCTGTTCATTGTAGTCTATGGAATTAGCTTTTTGATTTTAGTAGAAAATTATCATTTTATAATTGAAAGTGGAAATTTTCCTTTCTTCATGTTAAAAATACAATAGTTAAATAAGATCCAAAATTCCAGCGCCGATTCTAGGCGATATAATGTTTAATCTGACAGATTAGTTGAGCGCGTTGGAGGGTCAAGAAACTACCAAGAGAGACACTAGTTTCTTTATGATAATATTGTGTTAATACTTCCTCTAATATAGGCCTATAGGTGTTATTGGATGACATTTCAACTGGAAGTTGATGGATGTTTGACGAATGCACTAATCATAGGACATGATGGGTACTTATTAGAGAAATAGTTCCTATAATTATTTAATTATTAATAACTAGCGGACACGTGCGAGAACTCTCGCATAATAGTTGTGTGTGCCCCATGTGTACAGACTACCCGCCCGGTGCTAGTGCTATGCGGGCTATAAGCGAAACATTTCTGCCAGGGGCTATCGTCTTTTTAGCCTACTTTTCACATTTTGCAAAAATGAGGAAAAAGTAGACTTATGAGATAGGGCAAATGTGTGTCTGTCTGTCTGTCTGTCTGTCTGTCTGTCTGTCCTTCTGTCTGTCTGGCTAGCTGTGTCCCCCCTATCAACTCCTAAACGGCTGGAGCAATCGAAACAAAATTTCGTAGGAGTAAAGATCTATACCTGAATATCTCACGGCCATATTTGAAAATAATGTCAATGCTACCAACTGCTGAAAAATCGCAATTGAAATATGAGCTCCATGTTGAATATCTTGGAAGGTATAAATGGGAGCTATTTCAAAATTGGCTCACGTAAAGATAATAATATTGCAGTTTAATTTCCAGGGTGCCATACATGGCAGTGTTGCCAAAATGATTATAAGCCTGCTGATAGGTCCAATTTTTAAATGCGTGTAACTTCTATACTAACTAATGGATTTCATTCAAAATTGACACAACAATAGATCACATTATTTCAGATTGTTTCTGACCAATACATGTATGTAATTGTTGCCAACATGATTTTACGCGCGCTGTTAGATCCAATGTTTAACTGCATGTAACGTCCATGCTATCCATTGGACTTCAACCAATTTTTGTATTCTGTACCTTAAGAGATGGAACTAAGAATATATTCAGTCCCCAGGGCTGCCAACTGTAGTTCTCTATTAGTCTACATTATGCCAGGTATACAGTATTTTGAACTAATTAGAAACGTCGATATTACCAACTTAATTTCGTATTATTCTAGATAGATCCATATAGATTAATCATTGGCATGAATATTAAATTTTAAGAAAAGTAGGCTCTTTAGTTCGTCACGGAACTTCTTGTTTTATTATAAAGAGCACTTTATAAACAAATAAGTATATTTCCTTTGACTTTTCAAGAAATGCAAGATTTTTCCTGTACTAATGAGACGATTTGGAAGATTTTGGTACAAACACACCTTCTAACTCCCTCTGGTTTAGGAGCTTGAGTTTTGTGAAACATATACTTTATCGTATTATATAATCAGATAATATTAAGATATCCCGAATCCTCACTTGAACAGTAGGTGCACAGTTTTTGCTGCTATTTGCAAGAAATGTTACTTGTGGACGTAATATCCCGTTTTGTTCCATAGCGATACGATAGAAGCGGGCCGCGTGTGCCAGCGGAAATCAATCGGCAGAACGACCTCTGTTAGCGGGCTTCAGTCCATGGCCTCCTCTATTAGCAGCGTGTACCTGCGCCAATTATACACTTATTGCCCTCATTCACTATCTGAATGAGCAGCTTCGGTGCCGTAGTTGGTAGCATGCTGAGCTTCTATGCCCAAGGTCGCGGGTTCAAACCAGGCCGAAGTCGTCGGATTTTTTAAGAGCGTCAAAAATCTCTCAGTATGCCTTCCTTCGGAGGGACAGTAAAGCCGGCGGTCTCATGTCATAGATTTAGGTTAGAATTGATAACGCTCTATTAGTTCCAACGTTCGCCGCCAGGTGCTGACTGCAATGCCATCTAGTAGCCAAATCCGCAAGCTAGGTGTCGTGGACGGTAGCATTTGGTGGCAAAAGTAGGAACTACCGTACTTGAAATTATCGTCTGCAGTCCTTACTTGAATTAAAACAGATAACACACACTAATACAGTCATCACAATTAACACCGGTTATCAGACAGTTTCTACACCCACCGAAAGTACTCGGGGCTACCTGACCGCGTTGTCGCATCCCCTAAACTGAAGAACCAACCAACCACTATCTCAACAGTGAACGCTTCATAATCACGAATATTATGTTAGTTCAGCTAGTTTCGGAATTAAGCCACTCATGAAGGGGATTGACTGTTATAGATCATGTGGACATTATATATAAATAATAATAATAATAAATAACAAAAATCCTTAAGACAGAAGGAGTCGTAGCCCTAATGAGAAAAAGGAGAATACAATTTTATGGACACTTCGCGAGGATGAACAGTGCCAGATTGACGAAGAGGATTTTTGAATTCTCTAGGAAGAGGAAGACGGAGCCGAAATGGTTTCGGGAAATGAGATTGGATTTGGATCGGATAGGGGTGAAAGAAGAAAACATAATGGACAGGGAGATTTAGACGACTAGTTAAGGAGTTTCCAGGTTTCGAGGAGACAGGAGAATTGCAGTGAGGAGGAAAGGTCTTACACGGAAGAACAGAAGAAGGAAGTGGCAGAGAGGATGAAGAAATATTGGCAGAGAGTGAAGACAAAGAATAATGTAAAAGCTGTCAAACGTGGTCCAGAGTTGGCCGAAACGAATAAATAGAATAATAATAATAATAATAATAATAATAATAATAATAATAATAATAATAATAATAATTCTATTAATACTAGTGTGCAATATAGCGCTGCCTTGGGTTTTTGTGGGTATCTACTCACATAACGAAACGGCGGTGCTTTTGAGGATCCAACCAGCCTTCGGGCTGACTACCTAACAGACAGACAATAGGCTATGAGACCACGAGACGACCTCTACCAGAAGCACGAAAGAAGGACTGAAGTTGGTGTCAGAAAGGAGATCCGACCGTAAAATCATCTTTCCTCATCCCCGAGCCTGAAGAAATGAGAAAATAGACAAATGATGGACTGAAGAAATACTGGGAGGATGTCAAAGTCGGTAGACGAACAAGATCTAGACACAAATGAAATTGATGGTTAACAAGCAGTCCATAGAAGCTCAATGCAAGTGTAAATAATAATAATAAGTTCCTGCCATGCCCTTGCAACAAAAGGGATTAAATATGTTGCCTTGACAATGTCGCCAAAATAATCCATCAAGAACTTACCTGTTTACGGTTTGCTGGTGATAAAATGCCATACTACAAGCATGACCCTCAGGAAGTAGGCCTACACGAGAACGACGCGTCGGTACTAAGTTCTACTGGAATAGGACAGTAGCCACTCACCATCCTGTAGGAAGTAACAGACCAGACATCACCTTGGTCTTGAAAGACGAAACAACAACCTTTCTCATTGATTTGCTATTCCTATGCCCCGTAATATTGAAAATAAACAAAGAGAGAAGATCGAGAAACATTCACCACTAGTTGAGGAGCTCAAAAGACTACGGACTACGGTGATAATTGGCACACAAGGGGAGATTCCACGTATGATCCACAACTCTCTCACTAAGCTTGACCAGTCAGACAGACTGCCACAACAACAGAAGGTGACGGTTTTGGGGACGTCAGCCTGACCTGTTAGTCACTTCGACGGTTACATATCTTTATATATATAATTCTTCGACACGTGTGTATGTGACTGAACACCTCCTAAATGGCTGGAACGATTTTGATGAAATTTTCAATGTATATTAGACGGGTCGCTGTATGGTTTAGAATCAAAATTTGACCCGGTAGGTGGAATGGACACAATTTTTGAATCGCAAATTACACACAATTTTAGAACCAGAATATAGTAAAAAACAGTCGTCATGGAAACCGCTAGCCTTGGTGAAGGCTGAAGTCTTTGGACTGCTTGTCTCTGCACGTTAGAGCCACCTGGTTGCAACCTGTGCAACTACCGCCGTATCTTACACTCCGCACGTGGCGGAAATTTAAGTTTTGTACCATAGCTGGCGGTGATGCCGATTTTTCTGTTTGACTCTGCACGTTAGAGCGTTTCAACAAAGTCAGGTATGCGTTCATATACCATTCATTCGTTTGCTATGGAACTAGGGTGAGATGTTTAGTGCACTCCAGGGAAGTTTCTGGCTTGGTAAATCAATTTTACAATAGGTAGCGCGCAAGTAGATTCAACAAAAGAGTGACGACGCGCGAAGCGTTCCAACAAAGTCCCGTATGCGTTCAAATACCATTCTTCCGATAGCGATGAAACTTGGGTGAGATGTGTGCTGTACACTCCATGGAAGGCTTATGGATTAGTAAATCAATTTTATAATAGGTAGCGCACGAGTAGATTCAACAAATGAGCGACGACGCGTGAAGCGTTTAAACAAAGTCCCGTATGCGTTCATATACCATTCATCCGATTGCAATGAAACTTGGGTGAGATGTTGAGTACACTCCAAGGAAGGTTTCTGGCTTAGTAAATCCATTTTACATTACGTACCGCAGGAGTAGATTCTACAAATGAGCAACGACGTGCGAAAGGTTTCAACAAAGTCCCGAATACGTTAATATACCATTCGTCCGATAGCGATGAAACTTGGGTGAGATGGTGTGTACACTCCAGGGAAGGCTTGTGGCTTAGTAAATCCATTTTTCAATAGGTAGCGCACGAATAGAGTCAACAAATGATTGACGACGTGCGAAGCGTTTCAACAAAGTCCCGTATGCGTTCATATACCATTCGCCCGATAGCGATAAAACTTGGATGATATGTTGTGTACACTCCATGGAGGGCTTCTGGCTTTGTAAATGAATTTTACAATAATTAGTGCACGAGTAGATTCAACAAATGAGCGATGGCGCGCGAATCATTTAAACAAGATTCCGTATGCGTTCATATACCATTCATCCGATAGCGATGAAACTTTGGTGAATCGTTGAGTACACTCCAGGGAAGGTTTCAGGCTTAGTAAATCTATTTTACAATAGGTAGCGCATGCGTAGATTGAACAAATGACTGACGGCACGCGAATCGTTTAAACAAAATCCCGTATACGTTCATATACTATTCATCGATCGCGATGAAACTTTGATGAGTTGTTGTGTACACTTACGTGAAGCTTTCTAACTTAGTAAATCCATTTCACAGTTGGTAGTGCACGAGTAGATTCAACAAATGAGTGACAGCGCACGAATCATTTAAACAAAATCCTGTATGCGTCGTATGCCATTCATCCGATTGCGATGGAACTTTGGTGAGTTGTTGTGCACGCTCCCACGAATGTTCCTAGCTTAGTAAATCCATTTCACGATAGTTTAGAGGCAGTTAACGGAAATTGAAAGAAAATATTGTGTATCCAAAAGCACTTCAAGAAACAAAATTACAACTCCAACACGTTCTTTAATTGGCATTGCAACGCATGCCGGGTACAGCTTGTTCTATTATATAATGCTAATATCCTACCGGTCACCTCCTTGAGGTCAGTTTAAACCTCCCGATGTACGATAAGCTGGATTTGATGAGGCCAGGCCTTGTTGAATCGTAAGTTACGGTTAGGCTATAATACTTGCATGATTCATACATCCACCATCTTGAAACTATTTGGTTGATGACCATGTAGTTTTGGTAAATGACGCCTCACACACTAGGGTACATTGTTAAGAAATTTGGTAGAGATCGGATGATTAGGGTAGTCGTAATTTGATTTAAGCTCAGAATATTTGGGTGGGCGCCATTGTTTTTTCTTTATGAGGGCGGCGATATACAACATGACACTGAGTTGCCCTTTACTAGTGCTACCTCTGTACCAAATTTCGTTCCATTTGGTTTCGTCGCGTTTCAATTGTTAAGGGGGATCGATTTGCACACATACATGGCCGCCATCTTCAAACTATTTGAATGATTACGTTGTGGTTTGGGCAAAATATGCTTCCTACACGAAAGAATATTGTTGCAAAATTTGGTAGACATGAGATGATTAGGTGAGTCGTAATTTGATTTAAGCTTTGAACATTTTGGTGGCCGCCATTCCGTTTCCGTCTAGATGGCGGCGATATAAAACATGACTCGGAGGTGTCCTTTGTTAGTGCTACGGTGCTACCTCTGTACCAAATTTCGTTCAATTCGGTTTCGTTATATTTGAATTGATAGGGGGGACCGATATTCACAATCAAACACATTCACACACAGACAGACAACTTTTGGCTCGTGTAGATCTCATAAGTCTACTGTAATTTTTTGCAAAAATCGCAAGTAGGCTAAAAATACACAGACAGTTGAAATTAAAGTCAGTTCACCTTGCTATTTGTAGCCGGTCAATGGGCGATTACTAGTCATAACCTGTTAGAAATAAATAATGAATAAAATCATAAATAATACAATAATAATAGTAATGACTAACATCTAAGACGCCCCAGCAAAACTGCAGACAAAATACGGAAAGATCAAAAGAATGGAAAAAAATTTAAGTACTTGGGAGAGATCATCATGAAAAGTGGACTGGACAAAGAAGCACTCAAGGAACGAGTACGCAAACTCGAAATAGCCTATCAAACTTCGCACTCAATATACAACAAAAAATGCCTGTCCAAAAATACTAAACTACGTCATTATGAAACTGTTCTGAAACCAGTAGTTATGTATGCAGCCGAAACCCTATCCCTAAATGCTAATAAAGACTCCTGGAAGAACTGGAGAAAAAAGAGCGCAAAATCGTCAAAGGTATAATGGGATCAAATTACAAGAATGGCATCCACTATAAAAAATCCAACATAGAAGTCTACAGTGAAATAGAGAAAATTTCGGAAACGATCCGTAAAAGGCGGGCACGGTATTACGGTCATCTCAAACGAATGGACGGAAACAGGCTGACTAAACAGATTTTTCATTTCTTTGACTCCAAACCCAAAACCACAATGCCCTGGTTTATGAATACCAAAGACGACGTCAAAATGCTGCATCTAAAACCTGACGACACCTTCAATAGAGATCTCTTCCGCAAAAAGGTACTGAGTAATGGGCTAACCCGAGACGAGACACCGAACCCGATAAGAAGACAAGGTACCACCTGGACAGCGGAGCGCATGTTGGCTCACTCACATAGAATGAGGGAATTCTAGGCTCAGAGGAAAACAGGAAAACAAAACAAATTGCCAAGAGTAGCAAGACTTCACGTGGTCATAGATGGCCTCAACGAATTATATATATATATACTCGTATATATATATAATATTAATAATAATATCGTATGGCCTTGGGTCCCGGGTGCAAGCTTTGTTAATTGGCGCAGAGGGCAGCTTAGTGCTATGAAAGTCAAAAAGGTTAGATATCTAAGCTTTCTAGTAGAGAATGGAGGAACTTTTTGTGTTGGCGGAACATCCCGAGATTAATTTTGCCCTTATGAACACGGCCTACTGAATTCAAATGGGTTCTTTAACATGCCAACAACGTATGACATGCGTGCCGTGATTTTTGTCGCCTTTCAAAAATCACTTAACACGGCCAGGAGCGAACCTGCTAGATCGGGGGTTGGTAGTACGACACGATAGCCACTCACCCACCGTGGCAAGCTATAATAATAATAATGCACAGGTGAAATCTGCACAGATCGCGAGATCCCAGCATATTGGCGCCTGCTGCTGTCTTCCTAGACAAGAAGCAGATGAAAGACGAAACCCACGGTGAGTCAAGAATACTAGTCACTACGCCACAAAGTGGACCGGAAGTAAGGAAAGAGCTATTTGTATGTGATGTTAACTATTTTAGGGGCTTGGCATATCTTGGTCTTGAGCCCCGTGCAGTTGGGTGTGTTGAACTTGTCTGGTAACCGGTATTTATGTGATAACTGTAGTTTAACACAGGAATAAAGTAGATGGCCTGGGACTTGAAATAAGGTACTATCCTGGCATTTTCCTGGAGGGAGTGTGGAAAAAAAACGACGAAAAATCTCTCAGGATAGAACACCGGGATTCGAACCTGTGATCCCTGGACTTGCTGCAGCTCCTCATCACGGGTGTGGTGAGCGATATATCGCGCATGACTACGCCATGGGGGTAAAATCAATTCTAAATGGTTTGTAAGAACAAGTAGGTAAAGAGGAGTTTGAATATTCGATGGGTGTAAGCCGCAATAATCTTCCACTCAAACGGCAGTGAATTATGAAGCACGCTACTGCAATTGGAACAGCTATCATTCAAAGTAGTGGAGAGTTAAACATGGTTATTGAGCGACCCACTAAGGTAATCCTAACTTTCCTCTAAAGAACTTCTCGCAATAAAAGCCAATACCTTAAAAGTTAATCAGCCTTCAAAATGATTTTCAGCACGCATGGGATAAGTCAGACAGCCATATAAATTTACAGCAGGGAAACCTGTGAAAGCTCTGTAAGCAAAGTATTATGCTGGAAGTTGGTGTTAAGTAGGCCACAGAATTAAAGGAAAAGGTTGCCAGAAGACAGAAAAGTCGCTTATTACCAATGTTTATGTTCGACCATGGCGAAATGTAAATATTAAATGTCAGAAAACTGTACTATAATGAGGCTCATTATAGTACAAGTTTTCATTATGGCACAGTTTCGCCCACCAATCAGAGCTCAAGAAACAGTTGTTTGACCAATTAATTAAGGATAGCATCGCACCTGCGCTGAGTTCCAAGGGCTTCTAATTTAAATTTCACTGCGTGACCTAGTGTCATAGTGGGGTAATCGAGGAGGCCATGTTCAAATACAAGGTATTCTCTGCGTCCATGCGCTCTGTTCAGTACATAAAACTGGCGAAATTTCGACAGATATTTATAAATATTAATGTTCGAACATAAAATAGTTATAATAATTATCGTCGAACATAAACAGTCGTATGCAACTCGCCTATAATGGTAATTAATTATTGCCATTATAGGCTCGTTGCATAATGTACTATTTTGGGCAGATGACTTCGCTGTTCCGCCCATTAAAACAAACGTAGTAGTTCCATGACCAACTTTTAAAAAACTACTTTTCTTAAAAAATAAGATTCACTAGCGGGCCCGTGCGAGAAATCTCGCATGTTCATAAACCACACTTTCCCCAATAGGTTTATAATGAGACACTTAAGGAGAAAGGTTGTTATGTTTTTATTTCAACCAAATGATTATAGAACACTATTTACATTTCAGTTAGAATTCCAAGTTCTACGTTCCCTAACTTAAGAAGACCATCACTGAAAATTGGATCATCAAAACACACACCGGTTATTCAATATTTATGAAATTATAGGATTTGAGTATTCATTCCTATGATTTACTGTTTCTGAAACCCATTGAAAATGATAAAGGAAAGACCTCAGAATGTTAAAATGATATGAAACAGGCGTCACAGCGGCCAAAATGTGATGTGGAAGCAATTATGGAGCGTATTTTCCTATAGAAATAGTATCTGCAAATCGCACACTTCGTACATTTTCTTAAAAGTAATTTTTTAAAGAATTTATAATAAAAATAATATTAATAATATCGTATGGCCTCAGGTGCAGGGTGCAAGCTTTGTAATTTGACACCCAGAGGGTAGCTTGCTTGTCTAATTTTATTGTTCTTTGAATCACTATGAAAGTCAAGTAGGTTAGATACCTAAGCTCCTTGAACACTATAGCGCTTTCTAGTAGAGAAATGAGGAACTTTTGTGTTGGCGGAAACTCCCGAGATTAATTTTGCCATTATGAACACGGCCAACTGAATTCAAATGGATTCTTTGACATGCCAACATCGTATGACATGCGTGTCGTTTTTTTTTCCGCCCTTCAAAAATCACTTACCATGGCCAGGAGCGAACCTGCAATCTTGGGGTTAGTAGGCCGACATGCTATCCACTCACCCACTGTGGCAAGAGTGTAATTCGTCACTGCTAATGCCTATTCTCTTTCATTTGAATGCTCATTTGTCACGATCAGTCGCCTGAAAGCGCCACAGGAGGTTGCTTCAAATAGTTTTCTTCCATACAACCAAAAAGTCAACCCCTGGCACTATACAGCCCATGACGGGCTAAGGCCGACCAAGCGACCGCTGCCCAACCATTCGGCCTGCAGATATTGGGGTGATGCGTGATCAGCGCGTCGGGTCCCCTCGGCCATTAATCTTGGTTTTCGTGATCGGGACGCTGTCTCACTGTCACACAGCTACTCAATTGTCCTCACGAGGCTGAGTGCACCCCGTTCCAACCCTTACGTCAATTTTAAAATCCCTGACGGGGCCGGGGATCGAACCCGGGGCCTTCGGGTGAGAGGCAGGCGTGCTACCCCCAACACCACGGGGCCGGCAGCTTTCTTCCATGGAATCTGAAATACTGAGAATCTACGGCTCAAATGATAAGGTAGTTCGGTAGGGCTGCTAACTCTGAAAATGCGCAACAATTACATCCCTTACGGCATACATTGTATATATAAAATGTGTTAGTTATTCATTAACTGTTATGGAAGTTGCAAGCAGTCAAACATTGAACCAATTACCACGCGTAGAAACACGGTGGCAACACTGTCAGGTATGGGTTGCCCGAAACGAATATACAACTACATAAACCTATTAGCTGTTCTAATGAAACGCTGCCAGGGTTATACGCGTCTGGACTCGAGGTAGAAGCCGGATCCCACCAGGCGACCACAAGATCCCCAGCTGAGCCAGACATTCTTTCCACATGCTTGTACCAGGCTCTTCACTTTCACATCTCCTGCCGACCTTCCAGTATCTTCTCAAATCTTGTTATCTACCGTCTCTAGTCCACTTCCTGGTGTAGCAGCTAGCATTCTTGGCTGTCGACCCGGAGGTCTGGGTTCGATTTCCGGCTCTACCAAGAAATTTAATTCTGGCCTGAGGGCTGGGACGGGGTACACTCTGCCTCGAGAGGCAAAGCTGAGTTGGATTCGATTCCTTCCTCAGCCTTCCTGGAAGTGGTTTTCTGTGGCTTCCCACTTCAACTCCAGGCAAATGAAGGTCATGGCCACCTCCTTCCCAATCCTCACCCGGATTACAAATAGACACACACCTACAGACGCCACAGTGACAAAGGTTATCAGACAAATTCTACCCACACCCAGGTCCCTAAAATTAAACAACAAGAACATCTACCATCCCTAGCGGTATTAGGGTATCTGATGCCTACGGTGCCTTTGGCACTCCTGCCTTAATTGGCCTAGTGTATCCTGTACTGATAGGGATGATGACCCAGATGTTAGGCCCTAAAAAGACAATTATCATCATGATCCTCTACTGATACCTTCATTTTTAGGCTATTTTCAATTTTGAAAAAATAGGCTTATGAGATCACCTTTTGTCCGTGTGTGTGTGCGTGTGTGTGTGTGTGTGTGTGTGTGGTGTGTGTGTGTCCCCCTCTAATAAAATCTAAACGGCTGGAGCGATTTCAATGAAACTCGGTAAGTTCATAGCACTATTCCCGGCGACCTCGACCGTGCCCTTCAAATATTGTTACGTCTCCCCAATCCAACATGGCGGCTGTGCGAAATATTTCACTAGCATTCAATATCTCCGAAGCTATTACCGATATCGCCCTGAAATTGTGTACGGTGATAAAGGGCACTACTAGAAGTTCACCTATGAGACTTTCAAAAACCTGGTGACTACAAAACCAACATGGCGGTTAAGCGAAGTTGAGACTTTTAAATAGACTTTTCTCGCGATTTAACTATCCAAACGTAATGAAACTTGGTACAGCAAATGTTTATACACATTGTAATGCACTGGAGTCTAATTTAGTTCAATTGTTTACATAACCTCAAAATGGCGGCTGTGCGAAATATTTCACTGACATTCTATATCTCCGAAACTATTACAGATATCACCCTGCAATTTTGTACGGTTATAAAGGGTAATGATACAAGTTTACCTATGCATATTTCATAAACCTGTGAAGTACAAAACGAACATGGCGACCAAGCGAATTTGAAATGTTTTAATAGACCTTTCTCGTGATTTAACTCTCTGAGCTCAGTGAAATGAGGTACAGTAAATGACTTTGCAAATTGTAATGCACTGCCATCTAATTTAATTCAATTGTTTACATAACCTCAAGATGGCGGCTGTGCGAAATTTTAAAATTAAGTTTTTATTTCTTGTGTCGTACATGCGATCGAGGTGAAAGTTTGAATAATGAACCTAGGCAATAATTGTCCTTGAATGGTACATAACTCTATGGCCTATACATATAACAATCCTAAATGGCGAGCTTCCGAAATATTTAGACAGTTCTCAATATCTATGAATCTTTTACAGCAACCAAACTGAATTTTTTATGTTCATAGAGACTATGAACATATGTTCACCTAAAGGACTTTCAGTAACCTGGTGAGCGACGCGAAGTATAAATATTTAAATGGACGTTTCTCGCGAATTAACTATCCGAGTGCCGTGAAACGTTGCACGTTAAATGCTTATACAAATGTTGATCCACTGGCATCTAATTTATTTCAATTGTTTGCATAATCACAAGATGGCTGCTGTGCGTAATTTTAAAATCTCGTTTGTACTTCTTGTGTTCTAATCATGCGATTGAAGTTTGAATACCACACGTACACAATAATCTTCATGTAATAGTACAAAAATAAAAATCCAACCTGGCGACCATCTGATAAATATCTACGAATCTGTTACAGCAATTAAACTTTAATTTTGTATGTTGATAGAGGCAATTAACATTAGTAGGATATATGAAAATAGGCTGTATAGTTCTTCACGGAACTACTTGTTGAGAGATCTGACGGCTCCTATTTTTCAGGTTTTGTGTTTCCCTACACCAAATTCCATTGATACATGTTCATTTGTACGAGGTTGTTATATTGATTCATTTAGGGGTTTTGCTACATCATTATCATGTAGCCCCGTGTACTAATGTGTGTGTGTGGGGATTGTCTGATAACCTGTAACATTGTGAAGGCTGTACAAGTTTGTGTATTTATAATTGGGGCTGAAAGTTTTGTAGGCGGTGGCCGTTGCCTGAATTTAGATACCATCCCGACATTCGCTTGGAATACTGTAGAAGTGAGAAACCATGAAAGTCACTTCTAGGATGACTGAGGTAGGATTCGATCCACCCGCTTTACACTTCTATATCACAAGGCTGAGTGAACGACCTAAATCAAGGCCTTCCTTAATCTACATACATCCATCTTTCAAATTTCATTGATTTAGTCTTACACACTAAACAGACAGACACCATATTAATGCTCTGCC
Source organism: Meconema thalassinum (assembly GCA_946902985.2). Lineage (NCBI taxonomy): Eukaryota > Metazoa > Arthropoda > Insecta > Orthoptera > Tettigoniidae > Meconema > Meconema thalassinum. Next base: position 168,939,438 of record OX336391.1, read on the forward strand.
TCTGTAAGTATACTGTACATGTCCACCACCTTTTATCATTTTAAATGATCTTGTCGACTTCGTCGTTACGCTGGGGTCTGGCGTTACGTTACGGTACGGGACGAAATGTACCCAGATGCACTGAGGTGTGTGACGTCATAGTACCGCTTGGTACTAACAATCTCTACTTCGTTAGTATAAGACAAAAATCACCGATTCATGGATGTCACGGGTAATCTCGAGAACCACTGGATGGATTTTGATGCGGTTTTCACCATTCTGTAAAGGACATCTCGAGGCAAGATTCTGTAGAAAATAATTTATGTATGATCAAAGGAAGCCAAGCAGTAACGATTTCAGTGAAAAAGTCGAAAACAAACTTGGCGTCCGTGCGCTTCTTAAGCTTACGCTGGGCAAACCGTTAAAAATATCTATATACTATGAGCGTAAGAATTGGTCAGCATGAAAAGTTCTACAAAAAAGTCCACGAGAGCATATCTCTATCTTCAATACATCGCCCATTATAAGTGCTTTTAGACTGGATGGAAGGGGCACGTCCCCGCGCGCTCTGGTGAGCGTGCGGCATCCCGCGCGCTTGACCTTGCTTTGCCCTTGGTTTGCACTTGCCGTTCGCGAGTAATTTGAAACAAGATAAGCAAGAGAAGTATTATGCAGATAATTTTCTAACATGTCAAGAGTCTTTGGCTTCGAGCGAAACGAGAAGCCTCCAGCCTTTCTAGCATTTTTCAGCATTTGTAGCATTTAAAATGATACAAAGTCTAGTCTTTCAGACTGGCTGTCACTTTTATTATACATGAATCGCAGCCAATGGCCACAGCTGGGCATTCTAATTGAACGCCCGAGGGCTCCCAACAAGTTCAATATCAAGTAGTTCCAACTTTGGCTACCAGATGCTACTGTCACTAACACTAACGGAGAACGTTGGAACTTGATAGTGCGTTTCCTAACCAGCCAAATATAACCTACAAATTTTGCTACACACCACCAATTGCAGTGGTAGGTTCTTTTACATTCCATAAATCTATAACATGGGCCAGCTGGCTTTACTTCCCCTTCGAAAATTGAAGGATATTAACACTCTTAAAAAATTACGAGCCTTACAGTAGTCGCATATGATGTGTAACATCTGACATGTTATCCTACGATGAAATTGAGATGAAATATATGTCAAGTCAATTTTTTTCGGCTGTACTCCTCCAGTTTTTAATTTTTTCTCACGTTTCTTTTGTCGATAATTTCGCATATATTCTGCCCTGGATTTACCCATCTCTGAAAATCACAAAATCATGAAAATAACTCCTTGTAAAACTCCAGTGTCAAATCCTGACAGGTGTGCATGCGCGAGGTGCGTCGTGGTACCAATGATTTATTGTAGGAATATCATTAATGAGGCCTCCAAAACTTGAAGTAAACCGTATGCGATATACATTCCACAGCAAAAGTATGAAGATTTAATAAATCATAGTTGGTTTCAGCAAATATGACATAATGAATATTTTCACACCAAAGAACGACAACTTGAAGATGATTTAGTGTAGGAATATCTTTAATGGGGCCTCCAAACCTTGAAATAAACCGTATGCGATATACATTCCACAGCAAAAGTATGAAGATTTAATTAATAAATCACAATTGTTTCAGCAAATATGATATAATGAATATTTTCACACCAAAGAACGACTACATGAAGATGATTTATTGTAGGAATATATTTAATGGGGCCTCCAAACGTTGACGTAAACCGTATGCGATATACATTCCCCATAGGGCTGTATGTTGGCCGGCAGTACCTCGAATGCTTGCATTAAATACGAATACAGCAAAAGTCTGAAGATTTGATAAATCGTAATTGTTTTCAGCAAATATGATATAATGAATATTTTCACACCAAAGAACGACAACTTGAAGATGATTTATTGTAGGAATATCTTAAATGGGGCCTCCAAACCTTGAAGTAAACAGTATGCTATATACATTCCACATAGCCACATGGCCGACAGTACGTCGTGGTACCAATCTCCGCCACCGCGCTCGTTCATTGTTTCCGACCCATTTCCGTCCCTTTTCCAAAACCACTCCCACAAAAATATCCATCAACCGAGTGGAAAGATGTTACACATCAAAGAGAATCCGACGACTTCTGCCGGGTTTGTACCCTCCATCTTGGACATAGGAGTTCAGCATGCTACCGACTATGCCACCTGTTATTATCCTGGTTTCTACGAGATCAGAGATGAGATATTTTTATTTTTATATATTTTTTTAATTAAAGATGTTTATAATTGCTTTAACTCAGTGGTCTTATCGCGACTATCATAAATACTGTAGTGTACAAATCAGGTGATTACATAAATTACATTGATATAAATGGCAGGATATAGCACAATGTAGGTAGATATCAGATTTTACAGTGAAGATCGGTGTCCTTGAGAAGTTTGATCACTTGAAGGCCCAATATTGGAGAACTCAATGTCACTTCCATTTCCTTGGAGATGCTAGGATGTTGGCGCCATTGGTGATGCAGTTGACATTGTGAAATGCCATAGTTGACAGTGAGAGGACTGTTACAAGAGTTGCACGTAGGAGGCTGTTTAAAACTCAGCTTTTCTTCTAGGTTTGTGCCGTGTCTTGTGTGGGGTTTCGCCTAGGACATGAAGCTGACTCATCGGCGGGCTCTTGATGTCCCCGCCCGGACCCCCACAGGAGTAACAACCTGCGCGCTACCTCCCTTTATATAGAGTGCAACCGTACTACTTTACTGCGAGAACTAAAAGCTCAAGCAGCCATAACCTTCCTATGAAAGCTTCCGAAAAGATGGTATATTGGCTTTCACGGCCGGTGAATTAAAATTCAGTAATTCTTCTAGGTCTGTGCCGTATCTTGTGTGGTGTTTTGCCTAGGGCATCAAGCTGGCTCATCGGCCGGCTCTTGGTGTCCCCGCCCGGGGAAGATAGTTCCAGAAGATAGTTGTGGGTGATCCTAGTAAGTCCTATCCTCAGCCGGGAGATTAATACTTGGTGGCGTCTGAAAAGGGTATGGAATGGATATTAGTTTGTGGATAACATTTAAATTTTCTGGAGGTTACTCGTAGAAGTTTCAAGCTATTTTTTTCCATCGCTCATGTAATTTGATTTTGACTTGAACAATAACATCAGTATGTGAAGTGGCAATTTTCAGGTCGCCTCTCTTGCTGCTTGGCCCGCTGATTCGTTACCTGGGATACCTCTGTGTGAGGGTATCCACATCAGTACAACATATTTTCCTGCATTTTTATTTTTATGGTACAGTATTTGTAATTCTTTAACAACGAGATGGGTTGATGTAGGATTCTGTATTGAGAAAAATGCACTTTAAGAATCAGAGCAGCCTATACAGTATTATGAATGAGTTGCTGTAATTTACTTTTGAAATGTGAAGCATGGCCTGTTTAAGAGCAAATAATTCTCTTGAAAATAAAACCGTGAAAGATGATTTTGTTTAATCTTTCGGATTAATTTTACCACCGGATGACCTGACCTGAAATGAATGAACCTAAATAAAACTGAGCAAGGAGTTGGAAGGAGGCAACTGTGGCCTACCACATGGTCCCGTCCCGACATGTAAAACGGGGGATACCTTGAGAGACGTCGTCCTAATTCGAGATCTCTTGGGAAATTTTATTCTGGTTCGATATATTTTGAGAGAATTCATTCCAGTTAGAGGTTTCTCGAGAGATTCTATCCTGAGCTCAAGATTTCGAGATTTCTTGAGAGGTTTTATCCTGAGTTTAAAATCCCTTCAGAGATTTTATCCTGAGCTCGATATCTCTTCATAGATTTTATACTGCGTTAGAGATATCTTGAGAGGTATTATCCTGAGTTTGAGATCTGTTACGAGATTTTAACCTGAGTTCGAGATTTCTTGATAGATTTTATCCTGTGTTCGAAATCACTCTAGAGAGACTAGTCTATACTGCGTTCGAGATTTCTTGAGAGGTTTTACTCTGAGTTCGAGATCCCTTGAGTGTTTTTATCCTGGGTTATGAATCGTTTTTAAGACGTTATACTGCGTTCAAACTTACTTGAGAGATTTTGTCTTGAGTTGGAGATCTCTTGAGTGGGGACGTATGCGATGTTGGGTCAAACATGCGATTTTTTGAAAACAGTGTTATTATTTAGTTAGATAGGTTGACAATATATTCCCAAAATTTCGTGATGATATTCAGCCTACAAGTGTGTCAAAAGTAATATTTTGTTTCGACGTGCAGAAGGCCACGCACCCTTCGTGGGAGTCATCATGACATAAACTGAAATATTTTGTCCATTTGGACAGGCAAAAGTTGAAACAATTCTTACTGCGCGATCAAGAAGGCTGTGACAACTTCCGCTGTAAACACAGTTGCAAATTGACGTTGTTGCCTGATTATAGACCAATTTCTGAAGTGAGCGGAGTGAGCAAGTAAGTGAGTGAGTGTTATTACTTTTGTGGGTTTCTTCGCCTTTTATAATGCCCAGATTTAGTCCACGAGTTTTTATAAAAGTGAAGAAGGCCCGCATTTCACGAATTCGAAAGGAAAATACAAACGTCGTGTGCCAGGAACCAACTCATGACTCGGAAAATTCACCTGTGAACAAGGGTAGTGCATCAAAGAAGAAACTTGGATCTCGTATATACTCAGAAGACAGCACGGGACGTAAAGCAACTAGTGGTTACAGATTTATAGATTTAGGAATTCTTCTTCTTCTTCTTCTTGTGCATGCGCTGTTTGTGGAAAAACATCACTGAAACTCTTTGACAGTGAAGACAATATCGATGTAGTATGCAAGTTACATCTATTTTGTGAGAACTGTCAGACTAATATACCATTTTTTACATCTACCTCACACAATAAGGTTTTTGAAGCAAATTTGAGGTTATGCTATGCGATGAGATGCATTGGGGTGGGGAGGGAAGGCACAAATTTGTTTTGTGGTTTGATGAACATGCCTCCACCATCAAGCAGGTTCACTACCCTCAACAATCACATCCTTGGTGCCCTAGAAATACAAAGTAAAGAGAGTATGGCTGATGCTGCTAGAGAAGTAGTTATCTTGAACAGGGAACTTGTAGATAATGATTGTCCTGCTACTGATCTGGCCGTTTCATGTGATGGTACTGTCCCCGTATATTCTAGAGGCGGTCTGTTGGATATCCGAAGCAACGGCTGGATTCGTAGACCCTGACTGCTCCGGCGCAAAATACAAGTCAAGGATCTACCTCCATCTAGACCCTCGCGAATATACGTGGCGGAAATTACAATACAACTGTGAATTACATGAAAAATACACTTAGCTCGCGGTAAAACACCTACCTTAATCTCGGGAACCTCGTGGTCAGCTTCTCTGGACCTAAAATGGGTTTCACAGTTGCATCTCCTTAATCTAAAGTAATTCACGCCAACACGGCTTCTAATAAAACTAAACAATTTAATAACAAATGTAAACTAAAGCTAAACATTCACACTACAAAATAAAATACACACTCCGATTCGTTCATCTCCACTCTCACGCCACTGACAAAACCACGTTCTATCAACATAATGACAAAATTTCCTGTAGCTTGGGTCCATACAACAAGCTGTACAACAATTACACACCTCGGTGTATTAACATTCTTCTGGCACGTTTCCATGCACATATGGGCGCTCGGCACACGCGATCAATGCCACGTGTCCGATGACATAATATTCACCGCTACATTCCCAGTCTGACTGGTTTAAAAAAAGAAAAAGAGCGAGCCGAGCGGTTCGCCACATCTCTCTCCATTTGCTTGGCCTGGCCATGCTATGGCCTTGGTTGGAAACGAGTTTTTCATAACAATGAAAACTGTGCTAAATGAAGGCAGATTCACATCAGACAAATAAGTGAACTGCACCCAAATCCTACATGCTACTGGCATAAAACTTCTATACACACTAACATTCACACTCTCGCATTGTGACGTCCCAATGGAGTTCATTTCATTCGCACTGAACAAGAAACAAACCACATGCAATCACATACACATTCATACTCTAATCTTTACGTTAAACAAACCAAAACTTCCTATTCTTAACACGTTATACACTCGATTGATAAATAATAAAGATTAACACTAAAGTAATTTATAATGACGCTTATAGCACCAGCTATAACCCTTCCAAAGTAATAGCGTCTGAATACAGTCGAGCCTGCGCTCTGATCTAGCAGTTATGTCAAATACAGTGAACTGTGATCTTTAATACCTTCTACATCACCAGAAATAACCACCACTAGTCTCTCCTATCTGATCTGATGTCAAAATAAGTTTAATACATTCGACCACTAAAGGTGAAACATATGCTGTTACAAGTCTGGTTTAATAATCTCGATAAAAGTATAGAATAACAGCTGTCATCATCAATTTCCTGTTCCAATTTCAACCGTGAACCTTCCTAACCTATCTGAATTCCATGTCGTGTATAACAAAATAAGGAGTACTCTCTACTCACAGTCTAAATGCCTTTGCCAACACTAGTCATGCCCACGCAATGACTGTACTATAAAATGCGGAACACACCTTCGCAATAACCTCGTATGCCAACTACATACGGAAATATACAAAAAAAAAAAACACTAGCAAAGGGTTATCAACTCCACTTCTATCAACCTGGCATTCCTTCAAAAGGCCATAATTTCACAGCGTTGTCACCACAATCGCTGGTCTGATGAACAATAACAACAATTGTTAAATTAATAATTTATACATCTTAACGACCTCTGGAATTCACGATACTGAACCTCCTCACTTAATACTCTTGAAACGATACTCTGATAAGTATAAACTGTCGTGCATACATTTAATAAAAATACTACATCTCATCTTCACACATCGGGGTTCGACTTTAATCGATGAAGGAATATTATGTCTACAACGTGAAATGATATTACTCCTCGTAAGTAATTAATCACAACATCATATCTATGTGTTTGTGTCCAACAAGAATCTATCACGACGAGGATATCAAACGATAACTACCCTAACGTCGGATGATAAATAATCTTCCAAGAAGATTCTAGCTTCAAATAAATTAAATGACTGAAAGTTCAAAGCTTTCTTCAATAAAAACATACAGTAAGTCATATTCGTATTCTCTTCATTCAGGACGAATGTCTATGAGTTCTGACGATAATAATCATGTCCATGTTAAATGTTTCTTTTCCACAATGTGACATGATATTTCACAATATATCACTACCAAGATCTTCTTTCTTGACGTCTCTTCTCGACGGATAAAATGCCCAAATTAAACTAATAAAAATTAATTTAATGGGTAACATAGACGAAAATGTCTATCACCTGTATTCAAAATGAATACAAAAACGTCGAAAATAAATTACTGTTCCTTAAAGGAAATGACAAAATCGTGTTCCTCGAACAAGTAAATAATCTCAGTTCTGAAACTGGATTCCTAACAAACGAAGATAATAGCATCGCTAGACGATCACTATAATAAATTTCGAAGAATAAAAATGCTATACATGGAGTACATAAATACTGTACCGAAAAATGGATAAAGGTTAGTGAACACTGCTACCTGGTCTCGAAGTCTAGAAGATCATGATAGAGTATAACAAAATACTCTGATGTTACATCTCCCAAAGATCTGGGCTGGATCCTAGTTCGTCTCCACGAACTCGTGACCTCAGGAAAGGAATGAATTCCCCTACTGGAAACAGCAAGCTCCGACCGGAATCGAACTGCGGGCCTCCAATCATCATCTTCATTTTAACCGGGATAACCCTGGACCTCTTGAAAATCTTGATGCTTCTTCTATCTCCGTCACAGCACAGTCTCATTATAGCAGTGAGTAGCGTCGAAAGTTCTGCTTTCCACTTCAAAATGCATTTGAAGAGAAAGTCTTGGACCTCACTCGTATAACGAACATTCATGTAGATGGAATCTGAACATCGTTATGTAGTCTCTGATGTTAATGTTGAGCTCACGTCTGACAAGAATGCACTGGAATGGAGTTGTGCATTGAGTCTCATGATTGCTCACTAAGTAGACATTCACGAACAGTCTCCTCTAACGAAGCTCCATCGCTGCCTATATTGCTTCTATCTGCCTATACTCCTGGCGCACATAATAATCTAGTCCATAATAATCCTCATAATGCTCGACTGAATATTGTTCTTCACTATGGAATACATCTCCATCCTAAGTGTTGTAATACAGTTCCACACAAGCAATAGTAATACACACTCGTACTCACGGGTGGCTGTTGCCTGAGTTGCAGTCGCTCGGACAAAGTGTCGTATCGCGCTGGAGAAAAGCACTTTTCTCGCGCTTCACAAAACTGCTTATAATTGCTGAAATAATTCTTCCTAACTTCTGTAAGTTTGCAATATACAGTATCTGCTAGTCAGCTACAATACGTAGTTGAAATGAATTCTCTGAAGTCGATCAGACCGAAGTTAATGCGGTAAATGTAAACCTCGCAACTTCACCTAGATTCAAGGCGCGGTCGTCTCCTGATTCCTCTCTCGCTCAAGCCTTGTCTCCACGGGTCACCTTCTACTAGACCGGTGAAACACTCGGAACTCCTATTTCCTCCAATTTCACACGTCTGACCTCTTCGACGTTCAGATATACAAGAGCCTCGGTGCTTGGCGTCTCCCCTCCAAGTCTACCGATTTTAGCCGCCTTTTCGAGTTCCCTCTCGAATTCGCGCTGGCTCTAGCAAATCACTTATTTCTTCCTATAGCGACCTGCTATTGACTTATAATATATTTCCAATATTTTATTATCATATTCTTCTCTTTTCCGATATGTAAATTCATTCTTTGAGGGCTTAAATGAATTAAATATCCATAAAAAAATTAGTTGCTGGAACTCCCCGTCTTCTCTAAAACTTCTTCCTATTGGCTGTAAGCTCATATCCAATGGGATAATTTATAACAATTTCTAAACAAATCCTGGGAATATTCACTGTTGCTAGGTCGATTCCAAGCTTCTCGAAACTTCCATTGCGCAATACTATCACGTGACGGAATTTCCCTCCTAGCTCGACGTCGCCTCACGACTGGTTTCTGCCAAGTTCCAGCCATCATATTCCTTGGTTAAATTTTATCATGGGCTTCGAAAAAAATGTATTAATCCAATTTTCATTCCTTGTAATTCATTTTACGGGGGCAGTACTTGGATGAAGCGTGGCCACACCTCCCTTCACTGTGTCACCTCCGTAATAAGCTTAGATACTGGAAAAATTCCTGGTCTTCAGGTAATGAGTAAATACTGCAGTGCATGTGCCTTGAGGAAACCATCTGAAGATAAGGTGCAAGAAGAAAGGTGGTTGGAGAAACATAAAATGTGTAAGATACACAAGGTATTTAGGAGATGGAGATTCCTCTTCTTTCAAATCTGTATTTGAATGTGAACCTTATGGTTCAGATGCTCCAATCAAGAAACTTGAGTGTGTAGGGCACATTCAGAAAAGGATGGGTGGTAGACTGCTGAAATGAAAGCGCGAACTGAAAGGCAAAAAGCTTGAAGATCGGAAACCACTTGGAGGCTTACACAGGCTCACAGATAAAGACATACACAGTCTGCAGGTTTACTATGGAAAGGCCATAAGAGGCAATGTTGGAGATGTCAAAGCCATGCAAAAAGTAGTGTGGGCAATATTTTTTCACAAGCTCTCTACTGATGAACATGCAATACATACTCTTTGCAGCATAACCTGATGCAAATATAAACAAGCACAGGCAGACGGAAGATCATATAAACATAAACACAATCTTCCTGAAGCTGTAATGAATGCCATCCAGCCCACATTCCGGATTCTAGCACACACAGATCTGTTAAAAAAATGCACCCATGGGAAATCTCAAAACGCGAATGGGAGTTACAACCAGTTAATATGGAAAAGGTGTCCAAAAACAACATTTGATGCTTCTGATGTAGTTAAAATTGCTGCATATGATGCATGTTTGGTGTTCAATGATGGAAATAACGGAAGAATCAAGGTCCTTGAAAGGCTTGGTTTTGATGCTGGTGCTTACACGCTGACAATTCTGAGAATGATAGACGACCAACGCATTGCTGCTTCAGAACTATCAGGGGAAATGCTCATCAAAGAGTCCAGGCAAATGAAATAGGTGAAAAGGAGAGGTTTAGAAGAGTCACGAGAAGAAGAGGAATATGGTTATGGCCAGCATTAGTTGTTTGTTTAAGGTAAATCATCATCTTGTACAGTTTCCAGCCCCAGGCTGGGTCTGTTTGGAACATAAGTCTCGCCACTTGGTCCTTTCTTCCCACCACCTCTCCGCTGTCACTCTGGTCCAGTCCTCGCCTCTCTTCTTGACACATTCCTCCACTCCTTTCAGCCATCTATCTCTTGGTCTTCCCCTTGGTCGTTTCTTCTACATCTGCATCTCATGTATCCTCTTGGGAATCTTCTTCTCATCCATTCTCATTAAGTGTCCATGCCACCTCAGTCTTGATGTCTCAATCCTACCTTGCAAGGGCTCCTCTTTCACTATTTCCCTGACCTTTTCATTCCTCACCCTGTCTCTTCTTGTTACTCCGATCCTACTTCGCAGGAACTTCATTTCACCTGTCTGTTTTCTGCTTATGTCTCTTTTCTTCATTGTCCACGTTTCTGAAGCATAGGTCAGTATTGGGATATAGTAGCTTCTGTATAACACTTCCTTGCTTTTTTGTGGGACTTCTTTATTCCACACTAAGCTCCTAATGCTTCTCAGAAATGATTCTGCCTGTCTGCCACGTTCCGTAATCTCTTTGTCATTTCTCCCATTTTCCTCCACTATACTTCCCAAGTACTTGAGACTTTCCACCTTCTTCAGCTGTCCACCTCCAAGTGTTATCCCTCTCATTGGTCTGTCCTTTTTCCGGGTCGTTAACAGGATCTCACATTTACTGATGTTGAACTTCCATCCGTACTCTCCCACTGTTTCTTCCCAAGCCTTCAGTTGCTCCTGAATTTCCTCCTCCTTGTTTCCCCAGACCATGAGATCACCTGCAAACACCATTGCTTTCATCTTATCTTCTCCTATCTTTCCTGCTATCCGTGTCATTACCTCGTCCATAACCACAATCAAGAGAAGGGGTGACAGCGCACTACCCTGATTGAGGCCACTCATTTGTCTGAACCAGTCTGTTCTTTCCCCTCCAACTTTTACACAACTTACACTTCCACAATACATCTCCTTCACTCTGCCTACAGTCCCTTTTTCCACTGCCATGTTTTCCATTGCTTCCCAAACCTTCTCCCTACACACACTATCATAGGCCTTTTCGATGTCCAGGAAGGCCATCAACAGATCCTCTCCAAATTCGTAGTGGTGTTCCTGGAGCTGTCTCACTGAAAATATGAGACCCACTGTTGATCTCCCAGGTCTGAATCCATACTGCTCCTCTCTCAATTTTCTCTCCACTTTGGCTCGTATTCTACTTTCTAATATCTTTTCATATATCTTGGCACAGTGTGGTATGAGTGTGACTCCCCTGTAATTTCTGCACTCCTTTCTGCTTCCTTTCTTAAATATTGGGAAAATTAATCCTTTCTTCCAATCTTCTGGGGTCTTTTTCTCCTTCCATATCACCCTCATCACACGGTACAGCCACTGTTTCCCAACATCCTCTGCTGCCTTCCCCATTTCAACACTCACTTCGTCCACACCCGGTGCCCTTCCTCCTTTCATCTTGTCTATAGCCATCTCCAGTTCTCTCCAAGTCAGGTCCTCTTCCACTCCTGTGTTGTCTTCTCCATCTTCCAATACATTGTCTTCCTCCCTACGACCATTTGGATTCAGCAAATCCTCAAAATACTCTTTCCACACTGTCTTGAGTGTCTCTTTGTTGTGTACCTCATTTCCGTTTTTGTCCACCATTACCACATCCTCTCGCAGACCTCTTCTCTTACTTTTGTCCATCCCATAAAGTACTTTCTTATTTCCTCTGATGTCTTCCTCCATCATCTCTGTCCACTTTACCATCCACTTCTTCCTCTCCTCTGCGACAATCTTGTTTGCTTCTTTCTTCTTTATCTTATAATCTTCCCTTGCCAGATCAGTTCTTTCCTGGAACCACACTCTGAAAGCCTTGTTCTTCCTTCCCACTGCTTCTTTTTCTCTCTCATTCCACCATGGGGTGTCTCTTTACACCGCTTTCTGTTGCTTGTTCTTCCACATACGGCCACTGCAACTTTCACCATTGTGTTTTTGAATTGCTTCCATTCCTCTTCCCCTGTTTTAGGATTGTCTGTTGGCACCCTTTCCCTTATTATCTTCTGGAATTCTTCCTTGACTTCCTTTTCCTTGAGTCTCCATACTTTGATTCTTCTTTCCTGGTACTCTGTCCTCTTGCTATCCTTAACAACTCCCACGTTCATAACAAGTATTCTGTGGTCACTATCTGAGGCCTCTGATGGTATTACCTTTATAAATAACATTTCAAATTTTCTTTCTTTATTTCCCGTAAACTACATATTGCAACATATACGGAATATTTTCTCCTAAACTAATAGGGATATTCTACTGAAATTTGGTACAGTTATTTCAAATAATTAGGTCTACAATACCCTCGGACAGTTTTTTCCTAAATAAATTTGGAAAGAAATTATGCATTTATTTATTTATTTAATCGTATGGTGATACAATACAGAATACAAATAAGACAAAATTAAACTTTAAAGTCCTTCCTTTTCAACCATTCGGTTAGACTAGGTGTGAGATCAAACAAGTCGTCAGGAATTCCAGGGTATGAATGAAGAGGACAGCGTAGGACCAGGTGTTCAATCGTCTGTTCTTCTAAGTTACATTCACACATTGGTGAACTGATCCAGCCCCACTTGTACCTGAAATAATTACAACACCCATGTCCAGTCCTCAACCTGTTGATACGGCACCAGAGGTTCCTTGGTAGGTCAAAACCATTTGGCTTCTTTGTGGGATCAAGATGGTGGACACTTGTTCCCAATGTTTTTGTTGACCACTCATGCTTCCAGCTTTCCTTTATGTCAAATCCATCCGCGATGAGTTGCTTTGCAGTGACACTTGCCGGTCTTCTGGATTGCAATCGTTGTTGTGACGGATGGCAGAATTCCTGATGCAGTGGCAAAGAGGGTGATGCAAAGATTTTCTTAGCCTCCCTCAGTAGAGCTTGCTTCCGCCTTAAGTGAGGTGGAGGGATGTGGCTCAGCACGGGTAACCAGTGACATGGAGTTGATTTGATGGTACCAGTAATGCAACGCATTGTATCGTTCAGTTTCGTGTCTATCTTCTTCACATGTACGCTTTCCAACCAGACAGGCGCACAGTACTCAGCAGCTGAGTAAACAAGACTGATGCCAGTTAAACGTAGACAGTCAGCAGAGGCTCCCCAGGAGAGGTCAATATTTTTTTCTAGAATTGAAAATATAATTTATAAAAAAACAAAAGCATTCTGACTAATTCTGTTCGAGAGAATTTTTCAACTGCTTTCTTACAGTCTATATACAAAAATCAAGTTCAAAGCAAAGACAGTTTTTGAGCGAATGTTCCTAACATGACAAAAATTTTAAATGTTGAATTTTCAGAATTTGATTTTTTTTTTCATATTGGTGGAACACATTCCTCTGATACCTATTTATGTGTATACAAAGTTTGGTAAAGCTAACTCTAAAAATGCCGTGAGTTATAATAAAAATGCTGTTATACTGTAATATCTCATACGTCCCCCCTTGGATCTCTTGAGGTATTTTATTCTGCCTTCGAGATCTCTTGAGAGATTTCATCCTGAGTTCTAGATCTTCTGAGAGATCTTATCCTTAGTCTTAGATATCTTCACACACTTTTGTGTGAGCTCGAAATCTGAAGGGAATTCCAGTCCGAGGACATGCAAGGCAAGCCACTATTCAATATATCACACGCTACTGACCTGACATGCTACTGGAGGTGTTATTTTATCTGACGTAAGACCTGGAAGATTCTGTGCTGAGCACCGAAGTTGGTCACGCTACACCAATATAATTTATTCAAACACCATCAGTTAACAACATTACTGCATATCTCACAGATATAAGCGTATTCATGTGTCCTTGCGACATGCAGAGTCCATCCTTGACATTTCCGGCATTCTAACAAGATAAATACACTCGGCACATCTATTTTAAACTCCTCATATGAACCGATAATTTGATGATTATGACAGCTGCCGGGCCTTGATGATTGATTCCCTTATAAAGTAGAGGAAGCATTTATTCTATTTGTACACTTGACGTACATGTATCCCGTAATGGCAGCCAATTAAGTTATAAACTACGTTCGCGAGTCGTTATGATGTTGGATGGAGGTCAACGTGCACGTCTGCTAGTAATTCAAGTACCTCTTCTCAAGCATGTCCATTTTGGGACTGCACCACTCATCTGCGAGCAAATTTATTTATTTAGCGTATAGCATTACACATAAAACACAAAAAAACACAATAATAATAACAAAATAAAAAGTTCAACAGAACAGGTCAATATATTGAAGGAAGTAGCAGAACAAACAGGATTACAAATTGCCTCTCAAAAGACAGAAGTAATGTCGAACATCAAGGATGATACAGCGCAACTAAACACCAACAAGTAGTTCCGTGAAGAACTATACAGCCTATTTTCATATATCCTGCTCATGTTCATTGTCTCTATCAACATACAAAATTTCAGTTTAATTGCTGTAACAGATTCTTAGATACTGAGAACCGTCTAAATATTTCATATGGTCGCCAGGATGGATTTTTATTTTTGTACTATTACATTAAGATTATTGTGTACGTGCGGTATTCAAACTTCAATCGCATGGTTAGAACACAAGGAGTAAAAACGAGATTTTAAAAGTACGCTCACCAGCCATCTTGTGATTATGCAAACAATTGAAATAAATTACATGCCAGTGGATCAACATTTGTATAAGCATTTAACGTGCAACGTTTCACGGCACTCGGATAGTTAATTCGCGAGAAACGTCCATTTAAATATTTATACTTCGCGTCGCCGCCATATTGGATTTGTGCTCACCAGGTTACTGAAAGTCCTATAGGTGAACATATATTCATAGTCTCTATGAACATAAAAAACAGTTTGGTTGCTGTAAAAGATTCATAGATATTGAGAACCGTCTAAATATTTCGGAAGCTCGCCATTTAGGATTGTTATATGTATAGGCCATAGAGTTATGTACCATTCAAGGACAATTATTGCCTAGCTTCATTATTCGAACTTTCACTTCGATCGCATGATTACGACACAAGAATAAAAACTTGATTTTAAAATTTCGCACAGCCGCCATCTTGAGCTTATGTAAACAATTGAATTAAATTAGATGGCAGTGCATTACAATCTGCAAAATCATTTACTGTACCTCATTTCACTGCGCTCAGAGAGTTAAATCACGAGAAAAGTCTATTAAAATATTTCAAATTCGCTTGGTCGCCATGTTCGTTTTGTACTTTACAGGTTTATGAAATATACATAGATAAACTTGTATCAGTACCCTTTATCACCGTACAAAATTGCATGATGATATCTGTAATAGTTTCGGAGATATAGAATGTCAGTGAAATATTTCGCATTGCCGCCATTTTGAGGTTATGTAAACAATTGAACTAAATTAGACTCCAGTGAATTACAATGTGTATAAATATTTGCTGTACCAAGTTTCATTACGTTTGGATAGTTAAATCGCGTGAAATGTCTATTTAAAAGTCTCAATTTCACTTGACCGCCATGTTGGTTTTGTAGTCACCAGGTTTTTGAAAGTCTCATTGATGAACTTCTAGTAGTGCCCTTTATCACCGTACACAATTTCAGGGCGATATCGGTAATAGTTTCGGAGATATTGAATGCTAGTGAAATATTTCGCACAGCCGCTATGTTGGATTGGTGAGACGTAACAAAATTTGAAGGGCACGGTCGAGGTCGCCGGGAATAGTGCTATGAACTTACCGAGTTTCATTGAAATCGCTCCAGCCGTTTAGATTTTATTAGGGACACAGACACACACACCTCACACACACACACACACACACACACGCACACACACACGGACAAAAGGTGATCTCATAAGCCTATTTTTTCAAAATTGAAAATAGGCTAAAAATGGAACAATAAACCGTGTTAGTAAATTTAAATATCTTGGGGAATGGATTCAGCAAAATGGCCTTGACAAGGTAGCCATAGAAGCAAGAAGCAAGAAAATGGAAGTCGCCTTCCAAACCACGCGCAACATATATAACAAAAAGTGCTTTTCTATGAACACAAAAATTCGTCACTACTACACTGTCATCAAACCAGTACCGCTATATGCATCTGGATGCCTTATCCTATCCGAGAAATGTTTGCTCGCGAAGTTAGAGAGAAAAGAAAGAAAGAAAGAAAGAAAGAAAGAAAGAAAGATCCTACACATCATACTTGGCCGGGACTACAAAAATGGCATCTACATCAGAAAATCCAGGCAAGAAATATACTCGAGGATAGAGAAGATCACAGACACAATGCGAAAACGCAGAGTTTGCTTCTACGGTCATGTACGACGGATGATCGGTCCCCGATGGACGAAACGTATCTTCAGTACAATGCCATGGTATGTTAACGTCCAGAAAGATCAGAAAGAAATGGGGATACGAACAGAAGATGCACAAGACCGAAATCTTTATAGAGCAGCCATCAAGACGTTTGGGACTTTCCGGGACGAAAAACGGACAACTGGTGCGAAATGGACAGAAGAACGTCGTGAGCTCAGGAAGGCAATGTGGATCAAGGAAAAATGAACAAATGCCACAATGTAAAATGAGGCTTATCGTGGCCCCTAGTTGGCCAATTAGCGAAATTGAAAATAATAATAATAAAAAGTACATACAAGCACAGATATCGACCTATAACCTTATGTCCAGTCTGTTAATCCATTCCAGGCTCGATGGTGTAGCACTGAAAAAGTCGATAGGGTCACCTAGGTATGCTCTTATTTTGCAAAGAAACTTGTCCATAACTCCATACGTATGTAATTCACAACAAAATGAAAGCATTTTTGGTGACAATTACTTATAATTTTATTTTCGACGATGTCGAAATGTGAATATCATACGTCAGGAAACTGAATCATAATGATGGTCATTATAGTACTGCTTTCCATTATGATACAGTGTCTCCAGCCAATCACAGCTCATTCATTGACCAATTAGGTAAGTCGAACATAAACACAGCATCCTTCTATATAAATTACTGACATGGAAAGTGCACCGTCCATATGTTCGCGTAAATAAACTGGCGAATATGAGACTAGAAATAGCACTGTGCCTTATTATCCCCAACCCCAATTTCTATAAAGCGCATTGCTTTCAAACGACTTCGGTGACAGTTTGAATAAATGCTGCTGCTCATCGGTGTTCGGCAGTCTGTAACCATATGGCTTTGCCAAGCAGACAGAGCGCATGCGTCGGTCGGCCAGAGAAATTGGAAAACAGAGATATCAAACCCAGCGCTTGCACTCAGATCACAAAATTCAAGTGACTTAATCTCAACAGATATTTATGAATATTTATGTTAAAACATATTGTTACGGCTGTGAGTTCGTTTCATCGCTCGCCGCATGAGTCACAACTGCCCCAGGGCTGGGCTGTGCCCTGCCTCCTGTATTGCGCGCGCCTTATGCAACAGGGCTACTAGGACAAAGGGATAGTCCAGAATGTTCGTGACTGGACCAGCGATGGAAACCTCGCGAAGCCGTGAACTCTGGATGGATCTAGAAGCATTTATTGAGTCACCGGCCTGCTATATAAGAGCGACCTGTCACGCAGCAGTGGTTGTTGTGTTTTACGAGCTAGTGCGAGCGATTATCTTGTGCGACAGAAGTGTGGTGACGAAGTGCTGTGCGAGTTACGAAATCCAGTGGCATTGTTTCTTCAGCTTGTGGACAGGGAAATAGCCTGCAGCAAGTGATCGTAAGTAAATGTGGTCGGTGAACATAAGGGAGAGGGACAGGTAGTTTCTGTCAAGGCCACCGTACTCATTAGGACGGATTAACTTCTGTGGTCTGTTAACAAGTGGAAGGCCAAGAGCACTCAAGGAAGAGACTTGTGGAAACTGGAATAAGGCTCTTAATTGCTTGTATTTGCTGACTAGTGTAATTTTCGGGCCACAATAAAGTTAATTATTTCTTTAAGCAGTAACTGGTGTTGTGCTTTGTACCCCCCACCGTAATCTAGTTAACAAAAGTGCCACTAGGAGGTGGCACGTAACAACTGGTGTCAGAAGCCGGATTACGAACTCAAGCACAACACCTGACGGTCCTGGTTTCAAACCCCGAGCAGGTCATTTTCTCTAATTTTCCTGTGAGTGCATGCCCTTTACAAGACAAACAACTAAAATGGAGGAGAAATTGGCAGCATTGCTAGAAAAGTTAAATGGCATGGAAACCAAGATGGAGGACGGCCAGAAGAATTTAACCAAGGAGCTAACTGCCAAATTAGAAGACGGCCAGAAGAAGCTAGAGGACGGCCAGAAGAAGATGGAGGACGGCCAGAAGAAGTTAGCCGAGGACCTAACTGCCAAACTAGAAGACGGCCAGAAGAAGTTAGCCGAGGACCTA
The DNA here is from genome assembly GCA_946902985.2 of Meconema thalassinum. NCBI lineage: Eukaryota > Metazoa > Arthropoda > Insecta > Orthoptera > Tettigoniidae > Meconema > Meconema thalassinum. The sequence continues at coordinate 168,958,046 of OX336391.1, forward strand.
ACTGCCAAACTAGAAGACGGCCAGAAGAAGATGGAAGACGGTCAAAATAAGCTAGCGGAGGACCTGAAGAAATTAGAACTGGGTCTGCGTGAGGAAGTCACGGCAGTGGAAAAGAAGTTCAACGCCTTACAAGTGGAAGTTGCCGAGCTGCGCCAACGCCCGCTGATGGGGGTGGAGGAGAAATTCAACGCCTTACAAGTGGAAGTTGCCGAGCTGTGCCAACGCCCGCTGATGGGGGTGGAGGAGAAATTCAACGCCTTACAAAAGGAAGTTGCCGAGCTGCGCCAACGCCCACTGACGGGGGTGAAAGAGGAATTCAACGCTCTACGAGAGGAAGTTGCCCAGGTGCGCCAACGCCCGCCCACCGTTACACCGGGAATATCAGGAACGGGACATAGCAGAGTGACGCCCCCAACCTTCGACGGAAAGGTCCCGTGGAGCACCTACTTACGTCAGTTCGAGGCGGCCTGTTCCATAAATAACTGGAACAACACAGAAAAGGCTACAGCTCTAATTGAAGCGCTGAGAGGTGACGCCCTTAACGTCCTTCAGGCCATCCCGACTGGATCCCAGGACTACGCTTCCCTGATCGCCCATATGGAGTCCCGATATGGAGATAGCCATCTTCAGCAGGCCTATCAGATGCAGCTCCGGACCTGGGTACAGAAGAACGCGGAAACCCTGCAGGAGTTCGAGATGGACATCGCACGCCTCGTAAGGCTAGCCTACCCAACAGCGCCGGCCGACTTTCTGGAGCAGATTGCGACGCAAACCTTCACCGACGGACTACGGGACTCAGACACTCAACAGGCGCTGCGACTCGCGCGCAATAAGACCCTGACAGATGCGCTGAGCCACGCACTTGAGTTTGAGACGGCGAAACAGGCATCTAGAATGTACGCGCGGGTGCGTCAAGTGAACGTCGACGAACCAGCAAAAACCAACGAGACCAAGCCCCTGGCCGACGAATTGATGGAGGCGCTAAGCCGTTTCTTCGATAGTCGCGGCACTACCAGCAACGACACAGCCGGAAGACAACCGGAGAGGCGGCCCGGAAGAGGACTACCGACCTGCTGGACCTGCGGTGAGAAAGGCCACCTGAGCAAGGACTGCGGTGATCGCCGCCGCCGAGGGTATCCGACGGGAAGTCAGTCGTCGGAAAAACCGCGCGGCCCAGGGAAACGAGTATTAGCCAGCCTTGGGGGGCAAAGGTTGGCTTGTGACAGTCGTCAAGCCCCGGCAGTCCAAGTCCGTGTGACGAAGTTACGGAGGGACAATAGCAGCCTGATGGTCGACGGAGTTATCAACGGAGTGAGCTGGCCCATGCTAATCGACACGGGAGCATCGAGGACCATCGTCAGCCCCACCGTGATCCCGAAGTGGAGAGTGCAACCCACACAAAGGAACCTCCAGCTAATAACCGCGACCGGAGAGACCGCACCGGTACATGGCGAAGCATCACTGGAGTTCGTCATTGGTCGACGGGCGATAAAGCATCCAGTACTTGTGGCTGACGTATCAAATGAAGTGATCATCGGACTGGACTTCCTGGACCAGAACAACATCATCTTGGATCTGAGTACCAACACTCTGCACTTCGGAAGTGAGGAACTTGCTTTGCAACCAGCACACGAGGCCGTCGCCGCACGACGAGTAAGGCTGAGAGAGGACGTCATCGTTCCCGCCAGGACGGAAGTCAGCGCCGCCGTAATTGTCGACGGAACTGCTGAGGGAGTGGCGGCTGTCATCGAGCCAAAATATGAGGACATCCAGACAAAAGGCTTGCTAGTTGCCAAGACCCTCATCAACACGACGTCTCGGCCGTACGTCCGCCTGTCCAACCTGAACGACTACGACATTACGGTTCACCGGGACACCAACCTAGGAGTCTGCGAGCCCGTTACCTGGATTGCCCGCATCACCGACACGACGGACGGAAACCTGCAGACGGACAACCGAAAAAGACGCACACTGCCAGAAGAACTACATAAGCTGTACCAAGGATCCCAGGACCATTTAGACGAGGAACAATCACGCCAACTTCAGGACCTGCTACGCGAATTCCAGGATGTCTTCTCCGTGGGGAGCAAAGACTTCGGCAGGACAAGCTTGGTCCAGCACAGAATCGACGTTGGGGACAGCGCACCGATTAGGGCCCCATTCCGACGTGTCCCGCTCGCCAAGCAAGCCGAAGTCGACCGGATGGTAGAAGAGATGAAGGAGCAAGGGGTGATCGAGCCATCACATAGTCCTTGGAATTCTCCGGTCGTGCTTGTGAAGAAGAAGGACGGTTCCACCAGGTTCTGCGTGGACTACAGGCGGGTGAACGACGTCACGAAGAAGGACCGCTACCCTCTACCCCGGATCGACGACACGCTGGACACCATATCAGGGTCAAGATGGTTCTCCACCTTGGATTTGAAGAGTGGCTACTGGCAGGTGGAGGTCCACCCTAGGGATCGCGAGAAAACGGCGTTCTCTGTAGGCAGCGGGCTCTGGCAGTTCACCGTCATGCCATTCGGTCTGTGCAACGCCCCCGCGACCTTCGAAAGGCTAATGGAGTCCATTCTGAGGGGACTACACTGGAAGACCTGCCTGGTCTACCTAGACGACGTCATCGTTCTGGGGAGGAGCTTCGAGGAGCACTACAGCAACCTGAAGGAGATCTTGTTGAAGCTACGGGCTGCCCAGCTGAAGTTGAGCCCCAAGAAGTGTCAGCTCTTCCAGAAGCGGGTCCAATACCTTGGGCATATCGTCTCCGAGGAAGGGGTGCGCACCGACCCAGAGAAGACCGCAGCTGTGAGGGAGTGGCCAGTCCCGAAGGACAAGTCCCAACTACGAAGCTTCCTGGGACTCTGCACTTATTACCGTCGCTTCGTGAGAGGATTCGCAGACATCGCCAAACCTTTACATCGACTGACTGAGAAGGACCAACTCTTCACGTGGACAGCAGAATGCCACAGTGCCTTCGAACAACTCAAGCAAGCTCTGTGCACCGCGCCTATTCTGGCCTACCCCAGACCGGGAACAAGGTTCATCGTCGATACCGATGCCAGTGACTTTGGCATAGGGGGAATCCTGTCGCAAGTAGTGGACGGCGAGGAGAGAGTAGTGGCCTACTTCAGCAAGGCCTTGTCAAAGCCAGAAAGGAACTACTGCGTCACCAGGAAGGAGCTGCTCGCCATCGTGAAGACCATTGAACACTTCCACAAGTACCTGTACGGGCAAGAATTTCTCATCAGGACCGACCATGCATCCCTGCGGTGGCTCCTGAACTTCAAGCAGCCCGAGGGTCAACTCGCGCGGTGGTTAGAGAGGCTTCAACAGTACAACTTTGAGATTCAGCACAAGAAAGGCCAACTGCATTCCAACGCCGACGCCCTGTCACGAAGACCGTGCCCCGAAGACTGCGCCTTCTGTGCCCGAAGGGAGGAGAACACCGGGATACAGTGCCGAAGGACTACCGTGGAACTACAAGGGAGCTGGAGCCACGAATCTTTCACGCGGGCGCAAGCAGAAGATGATGACCTGGGACTGATAGCCGAATGGAAGAGGGCCTGTGTCCCCAGACCCGGGTGGAACATGGTGAGTGACTGCAGCCCAAAGTTTAAGTCCTACTGGGCGCAGTGGGACTCGCTGATTGTAAGGGATGGCCTCATCTGCCGTTCCTGGGAGAGCACCGACGGGAAGACATCTCGGGAACAAGTCGTCGTTCCAAAGGCTATGACGGAGGAAGTCCTGAAGGAAGTTCATGGAGGATCATCTGGTGGACACCTAAGGATAAAGAAGACCCTGGAGAAGCTGAGAGAGCGGTTCTACTGGATCGGATGCCGAACAGACGTGGAGAACCACTGCGCGAGGTGCCACGATTGCGCAGCCAGCAAGGGCCCAGGACGAAGACGACGGGGTCCACTGAAGACCTACAACGTGGGCGGCCCCATGGAGAGAGTGGCCATCGATGTTGCTGGGCCATTCCCGTTAAGCGAGGCAGGGAACCGCTACATATTAGTCGTCAGCGACTACTTTACCAAATGGCCGGAGGCGTATGCGCTCCCTAACCAAGAAGCCGCGACGATTGCAGAGACCCTGGTGAAGGAATTCGTCAGCCGGTACGGAGTACCCCTGGAGCTGCACTCCGACCAAGGGAGGAACTTCGAGTCGCAGGTGTTCCAGAACCTATGCCAGCTGCTGGGAATCCGGAAGACAAGGACAACGCCACTACACCCTCAGTCCGACGGGATGGTAGAGCGATTCAATCGCACCATCGAGAACCATCTTCGAATAGTCGTCAGCGAGCACCAGAGGGATTGGGACAAACATCTTCCACTATTTCTCCTGGCCTACCGCGCCGCCGTGCATGAAGCCACCGGGTGCACACCAGCCCGGGCCATGTTTGGGAGGGAGCTCCGTCTACCTGTCGATCTTGCCTTTGGCCGACCTGGGAATGATCCGATCCCGGTAAGCCAGTATTGTCAAGAACTGGTCGACCAACTGGAGGACGTGCACGCGTTCGCGAGGAGGAAACTGCGGATCGAGACCGACAGAATGAAGACCCGATACGACCAGCAGACGGATGCCGGCGGATTCCACGAGGACGACCTGGTCTGGCTCTTCAACCCATTACGGAAGAAAGGCCTGTCACCCAAACTGCAGAAGTCCTGGGAGGGCCCGTACCGAGTCGTGAAACGGATCAACGATGTCGTCTACAGGATCCAGCGGAGCCCGAGGGCGAAGATGAAGATCGTGCATCGAGATCGCCTGGCAGCCTACGGAGGGACACAGACGGACCAATGATTGATCGGGACGATCAGCCATTTAGGAAGGGGGTGGTGTTACGGCTGTGAGTTTGTTTCATCGCTCGCCGCATGAGTCACAACTGCCCCAGGGCTGGGCTGTGCCCTGCCTCCTGTATTGCGCGCGCCTTATGCAACAGGGCTACTAGGACAAAGGGATAGTCCAGAATGTTCGTGACTGGACCAGCGATGGAAACCTCGCGAAGCCGTGAACTCTGGATGGATCTAGAAGCATTTATTGAGTCACCGGCCTGCTATATAAGAGCGACCTGTCACGCAGCAGTGGTTGTTGTGTTTTACGAGCTAGTGCGAGCGATTATCTTGTGCGACAGAAGTGTGGTGACGAAGTGCTGTGCGAGTTACGAAATCCAGTGGCATTGTTTCTTCAGCTTGTGGACAGGGAAATAGCCTGCAGCAAGTGATCGTAAGTAAATGTGGTCGGTGAACATAAGGGAGAGGGACAGGTAGTTTCTGTCAAGGCCACCGTACTCATTAGGACGGATTAACTTCTGTGGTCTGTTTACAAGTGGAAGGCCAAGAGCACTCAAGGAAGAGACTTGTGGAAACTGGAATAAGGCTCTTAATTGCTTGTATTTGCTGACTAGTGTAATTTTCGGGCCACAATAAAGTTAATTATTTCTTTAAGCAGTAACTGGTGTTGTGCTTTGTACCCTCCACCGTAATCTAGTTAACAAAAGTGCCACTAGGGGGTGGCACGTAACAACTGGTGTCAGAAGCCGGATTACGAACTCAAGCACAACACCTGACGGTCCTGGTTTCAAACCCCGAGCAGGTCATTTTCTCTAATTTTCCTGTGAGTGCATGCCCTTTACAAGACAAACAACTAAAATGGAGGAGAAATTGGCAGCATTGCTAGAAAAGTTAAATGGCATGGAAACCAAGATGGAGGACGGCCAGAAGAATTTAACCAAGGAGCTAACTGCCAAATTAGAAGACGGCCAGAAGAAGCTAGAGGACGGCCAGAAGAAGATGGAGGACGGCCAGAAGAAGTTAGCCGAGGACCTAACTGCCAAACTAGAAGACGGCCAGAAGAAGTTAGCCGAGGACCTAACTGCCAAACTAGAAGACGGCCAGAAGAAGATGGAAGACGGTCAAAATAAGCTAGCGGAGGACCTGAAGAAATTAGAACTGGGTCTGCGTGAGGAAGTCACGGCAGTGGAAAAGAAGTTCAACGCCTTACAAGTGGAAGTTTCCGAGCTGCGCCAACGCCCGCTGATGGGGGTGGAGGAGAAATTCAACGCCTTACAAGTGGAAGTTGCCGAGCTGTGCCAACGCCCGCTGATGGGGGTGGAGGAGAAATTCAACGCCTTACAAAAGGAAGTTGCCGAGCTGCGCCAACGCCCACTGACGGGGGTGAAAGAGGAATTCAACGCTCTACGAGAGGAAGTTGCCGAGCTGCGCCAACGCCCGCCCACCGTTACACCGGGAATATCAGGAACGGGACATAGCAGAGTGACGCCCCCAACCTTCGACGGAAAGGTCCCGTGGAGCACCTACTTACGTCAGTTCGAGGCGGCCTGTTCCATAAATAACTGGAACAACACAGAAAAGGCTACAGCTCTAATTGTAGCGCTGAGAGGTGACGCCCTTAACGTCCTTCAGGCCATCCCGACTGGATCCCAGGACTACGCTTCCCTGATCGCCCATATGGAGTCCCGATATGGAGATAGCCATCTTCAGCAGGCCTATCAGATGCAGCTCCGGACCCGGGTACAGAAGAACGCGGAAACCCTGCAGGAGTTCGAGATGGACATCGCACGCCTCGTAAGGCTAGCCTACCCAACAGCGCCGGCCGACTTTCTGGAGCAGATTGCGACGCAAACCTTCACCGACGGACTACGGGACTCAGACACTCAACAGGCGCTGCGACTCGCGCGCAATAAGACCCTGATAGATGCGCTGAGCCACGCACTTGAGTTTGAGACGGCGAAACAGGCATCTAGAATGTACGCGCGGGTGCGTCAAGTGAACGTCGACGAACCAGCAAAAACCAACGAGACCAAGCCCCTGGCCGACGAATTGATGGAGGCGCTAAGCCGTTTCTTCGATAGTCGCGGCACTACCAGCAACGACACAGCCGGAAGACAACCGGAGAGGCGGCCCGGAAGAGGACTACCGACCTGCTGGACCTGCGGTGAGAAAGGCCACCTGAGCAAGGACTGCGGTGATCGCCGCCGCCGAGGGTATCCGACGGGAAGTCAGTCGTCGGAAAAACCGCGCGGCCCAGGGAAACGAGTATTAGCCAGCCTTGGGGGGCAAAGGTTGGCTTGTGACAGTCGTCAAGCCCCGGCAGTCCAAGTCCGTGTGACGAAGTTACGGAGGGACAATAGCAGCCTGATGGTCGACGGAGTTATCAACGGAGTGAGCTGGCCCATGCTAATCGACACGGGAGCATCGAGGACCATCGTCAGCCCCACCGTGATCCCGAAGTGGAGAGTGCAACCCACACAAAGGAACCTCCAGCTAATAACCGCGACCGGAGAGACCGCACCGGTACATGGCGAAGCATCACTGGAGTTCGTCATTGGTCGACGGGCGATAAAGCATCCAGTACTTGTGGCTGACGTATCAAATGAAGTGATCATCGGACTGGACTTCCTGGACCAGAACAACATCATCTTGGATCTGAGTACCAACACTCTGCACTTCGGAAGTGAGGAACTTGCTTTGCAACCAGCACACGAGGCCGTCGCCGCACGACGAGTAAGGCTGAGAGAGGACGTCATCGTTCCCGCCAGGACGGAAGTCAGCGCCGCCGTAATTGTCGACGGAACTGCTGAGGGAGTGGCGGCTGTCATCGAGCCAAAATATGAGGACATCCAGACAAAAGGCTTGCTAGTTGCCAAGACCCTCATCAACACGACGTCTCGGCCGTACGTCCGCCTGTCCAACCTGAACGACTACGACATTACGGTTCACCGGGACACCAACCTAGGAGTCTGCGAGCCCGTTACCTGGATTGCCCGCATCACCGACACGACGGACGGAAACCTGCAGACGGACAACCGAAGAAGACGCACACTGCCAGAAGAACTACATAAGCTGTACCAAGGATCCCAGGACCATTTAGACGAGGAACAATCACGCCAACTTCAGGACCTGCTACGCGAATTCCAGGATGTCTTCTCCGTGGGGAGCAAAGACTTCGGCAGGACAAGCTTGGTCCAGCACAGAATCGACGTTGGGGACAGCGCACCGATTAGGGCCCCATTCCGACGTGTCCCGCTCGCCAAGCAAGCCGAAGTCGACCGGATGGTAGAAGAGATGAAGGAGCAAGGGGTGATCGAGCCATCACATAGTCCTTGGAGTTCTCCGGTCGTGCTAGTGAAGAAGAAGGACGGTTCCACCAGGTTCTGCGTGGACTACAGGCGGGTGAACGACGTCACGAAGAAGGACAGCTACCCTCTACCCCGGATCGACGACACGCTGGACACCATATCAGGGTCAAGATGGTTCTCCACCTTGGATTTGAAGAGTGGCTACTGGCAGGTGGAGGTCCACCCTAGGGACCGCGAGAAAACGGCGTTCTCTGTAGGCAGCGGGCTCTGGCAGTTCACCGTCATGCCATTCGGTCTGTGCAACGCCCCCGCGACCTTCGAAAGGCTAATGGAGTCCATTCTGAGGGGACTACACTGGAAGACCTGCCTGGTCTACCTAGACGACGTCATCGTTCTGGGGAGGAGCTTCGAGGAGCACTACAGCAACCTGAAGGAGATCTTGTTGAAGCTACGGGCTGCCCAGCTGAAGTTGAGCCCCAAGAAGTGTCAGCTCTTCCAGAAGCGGGTTCAATACCTTGGGCATATCGTCTCCGAGGAAGGGGTGCGCACCGACCCAGAGAAGACCGCAGCTGTGAGGGAGTGGCCAGTCCCGAAGGACAAGTCCCAACTACGAAGCTTCCTGGGACTCTGCACTTATTACCGTCGCTTCGTGAGAGGATTCGCAGACATCGCCAAACCTTTACATCGACTGACTGAGAAGGACCAACTCTTCACGTGGACAGCAGAATGCCACAGTGCCTTCGAACAACTCAAGCAAGCTCTGTGCACCGCGCCTATTCTGGCCTACCCCAGACCGGGAACAAGGTTCATCGTCGATACCGATGCCAGTGACTTTGGCATAGGGGGAATCCTGTCGCAAGTAGTGGACGGCGAGGAGAGAGTAGTGGCCTACTTCAGCAAGGCCTTGTCAAAGCCAGAAAGGAACTACTGCGTCACCAGGAAGGAGCTGCTCGCCATCGTGAAGACCATTGAACACTTCCACAAGTACCTGTACGGGCAAGAATTTCTCATCAGGACCGACCATGCATCCCTGCGGTGGCTCCTGAACTTCAAGCAGCCCGAGGGTCAACTCGCGCGGTGGTTAGAGAGGCTTCAACAGTACAACTTTGAGATTCAGCACAGGAAAGGCCAACTGCATTCCAACGCCGACGCCCTGTCACGAAGACCGTGCCCCGAAGACTGCACCTTCTGTGCCCGAAGGGAGGAGAACACCGGGATACAGTGCCGAAGGACTACCGTGGAACTACAAGGGAGCTGGAGCCGCGAATCTTTCACGCGGGCGCAAGCAGAAGATGATGACCTGGGACTGATAGCCGAATGGAAGAGGGCCTGTGTCCCCAGACCCGGGTGGAACATGGTGAGTGACTGCAGCCCAAAGTTTAAGTCCTACTGGGCGCAGTGGGACTCGCTGATTGTAAGGGATGGCCTCATCTGCCGTTCCTGGGAGAGCACCGACGGGAAGACATCTCGGGAACAAGTCGTCGTTCCAAAGGCTATGACGGAGGAAGTCCTGAAGGAAGTTCATGGAGGATCATCTGGTGGACACCTAGGGATAAAGAAGACCCTGGAGAAGCTGAGAGAGCGGTTCTACTGGATCGGATGCCGAACAGACGTGGAGAACCACTGCGCGAGGTGCCACGATTGCGCAGCCAGCAAGGGCCCAGGACGAAGACGACGGGGTCCACTGAAGACCTACAACGTGGGCGGCCCCATGGAGAGAGTGGCCATCGATGTTGCTGGGCCATTCCCGTTAAGCGAGGCAGGGAACCGCTACATATTAGTCGTCAGCGACTACTTTACCAAATGGCCGGAGGCGTATGCGCTCCCTAACCAAGAAGCCGCGACGATTGCAGAGACCCTGGTGAAGGAATTCGTCAGCCGGTACGGAGTACCCCTGGAGCTGCACTCCGACCAAGGGAGGAACTTCGAGTCGCAGGTGTTCCAGAACCTATGCCAGCTGCTGGGAATCCGGAAGACAAGGACAACGCCACTACACCCTCAGTCCGACGGGATGGTAGAGCGATTCAATCGCACCATCGAGAACCATCTTCGAATAGTCGTCAGCGAGCACCAGAGGGATTGGGACAAACATCTTCCACTATTTCTCCTGGCCTACCGCGCCGCCGTGCATGAAGCCACCGGGTGCACACCAGCCCGGGCCATGTTTGGGAGGGAGCTCCGTCTACCTGTCATTCTTGCCTTTGGCCGACCTGGGAATGATCCGATCCCGGTAAGCCAGTATTGTCAAGAACTGGTCGACCAACTGGAGGACGTGCACGCGTTCGCGAGGAGGAAACTGCGGATCGAGACCGACAGAATGAAGACCCGATACGACCAGCAGACGGATGCCGGCGGATTCCACGAGGACGACCTGGTCTGGCTCTTCAACCCATTACGGAAGAAAGGCCTGTCACCCAAACTGCAGAAGTCCTGGGAGGGCCCGTACCGAGTCGTGAAACGGATCAACGATGTCGTCTACAGGATCCAGCGGAGCCCGAGGGCGAAGATGAAGATCGTGCATCGAGATCGCCTGGCAGCCTACGGAGGGACACAGACGGACCAATGATTGATCGGGACGATCAGCCTTTTAGGAAGGGGGTGGTGTTACGGCTGTGAGTTTGTTTCATCGCTCGCCGCATGAGTCACAACTGCCCCAGGGCTGGACTGTGCCCTGCCTCCTGTATTGCGCGCGCCTTATGCAACAGGGCTACTAGGACAAAGGGATAGTCCAGAATGTTCGTGACTGGACCAGCGATGGAAACCTCGCGAAGCCGTGAACTCTGGATGGATCTAGAAGCATTTATTGAGTCACCGGCCTGCTATATAAGAGCGACCTGTCACGCAGCAGTGGTTGTTGTGTTTTACGAGCTAGTGCGAGCGATTATCTTGTGCGACAGAAGTGTGGTGACGAAGTGCTGTGCGAGTTACGAAATCCAGTGGCATTGTTTCTTCAGCTTGTGGACAGCGAAATAGCCTGCAGCAAGTGATCGTAAGTAATTGTGGTCGGTGAACATAAGGGAGAGGGACAGGTAGTTTCTGTCAAGGCCACCGTACTCATTAGGACGGATTAACTTCTGTGGTCTGTTTACAAGTGGAAGGCCAAGAGCACTCAAGGAAGAGACTTGTGGAAACTGGAATAAGGCTCTTAATTGCTTGTATTTGCTGACTAGTGTAATTTTCGGGCCACAATAAAGTTAATTATTTCTTTAAGCAGTAACTGGTGTTGTGCTTTGTACCCCCCACCGTAATCCAGTTAACAAAAGTGCCACTAGGGGGTGGCACGTAACAATATAATAAAGTTATAATTATCGTCGAACATAAACAGTCGTATGCAACTCGCCTATAATGGTAATTAAGACACTCGTATGGAAATTATGAAACTCTCTTACGCTCGTTTTATAAGCATACTCGTGTCTTAAATATTGCCTTTATAGGCTCGTTGCATAATGTACTAATAATCACTTCTATTGTAAGGTTGCTATGACAGATCATCGAAGAATTCTAGACGAACTTGTTGTTATACTTACATTATGAATTATGCAGGTAGTATAAAATATGACAATCTATGGACTGTTTTGAAAGAAATTATATCCATCATCGTGGTATGTTAATACAATTCGATTTCGATTTCTTTCCATGATTTTCTCCTCAGGGATCAAAGAAATGAGCCGCCTGAGCATAGGGAGAGCCACGACTCAGAATATGACCAAGATGCCCGCTCCTATTCCATAGTCACTGGTATTCCGACTGTCAGGACCACTTACTAGGCCTCTTAGCCGATGTCCACGGTACACGAACTAGGACATGACTACACCATGAACTTCAAAGCAACATGGACCTCAATAAAATATAATAAAACAAAAGGAAACAAGAAATAGATAACATGAAAAGATAAAATAAAACAGAAACAAAAACATAAAACATAAAACAAAAAACCAAAGACAAAGACAAAGAACAAGAAAAAGAACAAGAACAAGTTCAAAACACAAAATATAAAAACATAAAAAACAGAAACAAAAAACATAAAACATAAAGCATAAAACGTGAACTGGAAAACATGAAATAAAAAACATAAAACAAAAAACAAGATAAAGAAAAAGACAAAGAACAAAAACAAAAGCAAAAAACAAATAAAAAATGAAGCAAAAGACACAAGCAAAACAAGTAGTTCCGTGAAGAACTATACAGCCTATTTTCATGTATCCTACTCATGTTAATTGCCCCTATCAACATACAAATTTTCAGTTTGAAGGTTGTGATAGATTCGTAGATATTGAGAACCGTCTAAATATGTCAGATGGTCGCCAGGTTGGATTTTTATTTTTGTACTATTACATTAAGATCATTGTGTACGGGTGGTATTCAAACTTCAATCGCATGATTAGAACACAAGAAGTAAAAACTATTTTAAAATTTCGCACAGCTGCCATCTTGTGATTATGCAAACAATTGAAACAAATTACATGCCAGTGGATCAACATTTGTATAAGCATTTAACGTGCAACGTTTCACGGCACTCGGATAGTTAATTCGCGATAAACGTCCATTTAAATATTGTTACGGCTGTGAGTTTGTGTCATCGCTCGCCGCATGAGTCACATCTGCCCCAGGGCTGGGCTGTGGCCTGCCTCCCGTATTGCGTGCGCCTTATGCAACAGGGCTACTGGACAAAGGGATAGTCCAGAATATTCGTGACTGGACCAGCGATGGAAACCTCGAGAAGCCGTGGACCCTGGATGGATCTAGAAGAATTCATTGAGTCACCGGCCTGCTATATAAGCGGCTTCAACAGTGAGGGGACCGAGTTTTCTGTGGGTGTGTGTTTTTGAGCCAGTGCGACAGAAGTGTGGTGACGAAGTGCTGTGCGAGTTACGAATTCCAGTGACATTGTTTCTCCAGCTTGTGGACAGCGAAATAGCCTGCAGCAAGTGAACGTAAGTAATTGTGGTCGGTGAACATAAAAGAGAGGAGCAGGTAGTTTCTGTCAAGGCCACCGTACTCATTAGGACGGATTAACTTCTGTGATCTGTTGACAAGTGGAAGGGCCAAGAGCGCTCAAGGAAGAGACTTGAGGAAACTGGAATAAGGCTCCTAATTGCTTGTATTTGCTGACTAGTGTAATTTTTCTGGCCACAATAAAGTTAATTATTTCTTTAAGCAGTAATTGGTGTTGTGCTTTGTACCCCCACCGTAATCCAGTTAACAAAAGTGCCACTAGGGGGTGGCACGTAACAACTGGTGTCAGAAGCCGGATTACGAACTCAAGCACAACACCTGACGGTCCTGGTTTCAAAACCAGAGCAGGTCAATTTTTTTTTAATTTTTCTGTGAGCGCATGCCCTTTACAAGACAAACAGCTAAAATGGAAGAGCAATTCGCAGCATTGCTAGAGAAGTTAAATGGCATGGAAACCAAGATGGAAGTCGGCCAGAAGAAGATGGAGGACGGCCAGAAGAAGTTATCCGAGGACCTAACTGCCAAACTAGAAGACGGCCAGAAGAAGATGGAAGACAGCCAGAATAAGTTAGCAGAGGACCTAACCGCCAAATTTCTGGATGGCCAGAAAAATCTGGAAGAGTGTCTGCTGACGAAATTAGAGGAGAGCCAAAGGAAATTAGAACAGGGCCTACGAGAGGAAGCCGCAGCAGTGGAAAAGAAGTTCGACGCCTTACAAGTGGAAGTTGCCGAGCTGCGCCAACGCCCGCTGATGGGGGTGGAGGAGAAATTCAACGCCTTACAAGTGGAAGTTGCCGAGCTGCGCCAACGCCCGCTGATGGGGGTGGAGGGGAAATTCAATGCCTTGCAAGTGGAAGTTGCCGAGCTGTGCCAACGACCGCTGATGGGGGTGGAGGAGAAATTCAACGCCTTACAAGTGGAAGTTGCCGAGCTGTGCCAGCGCCCGCTGATGGGGGTGGAGGAGAAATTCAACGCCTTACAAAAGGAAGTTGCCGAGCTGCGCCAACGCCCACTGACGGGGGTGGAAGAGAAATTGAACGCTCTACGAGAGGAAGTTGCCGAGCTGCGCCAACGCCCGCCCACCGTTACACCGGGAATATCAGGAACGGGACATAGCAGAGTGACGCCCCCAACCTTCGACGGAAAGGTCCCGTGGAGCACCTACTTACGTCAGTTCGAGGCGGCATGTTCCATAAATAACTGGAACAACACAGAAAAGGCTACAGCTCTCATTGTAGCGCTGAGAGGTGACGCCCTTAACGTCCTTCAGGCCATCCCGACTGGATCCCAGGACTACGCTGCACTGATCGCCCATATGGAGTCCCGATATGGAGATAGCCATCTTCAGCAGGCCTACCAGATGCAGCTCCGGACCCGGGTACAGAAGAACGCGGAAACCCTGCAGGAGTTCGAGATGGACATCGCACGCCTCGTAAGGCTCGCCTACCCAACAGCGCCGGCCGACTTGCTGGAGCAGATAGCGACGCAGACTTTCACTGACGGGGCTACGGGACTCGGACACTCAACAGGCGCTGCGACTCGCGCGCAATAAGACCCTGGCAGATGCGCTGAGCCACGCACTTGAGTTCGAGACGGCAAAACAGGCATCTAGAATGCACGCGCGGGTGCGTCAAGTGGACGTCGATGAACCAGTAAAAACCAACGAGACCAAGCCACTGGCCGACGAATTGATGGAGGCGCTAAGCCGTTTCTTCAAGAATCGCAGTACCACCAACAAAAACGTAGCCGAAGGACATCCGGAGAGGTGACCCGGAAGAGGACTACCGACCTGCTGGACCTGCCGTAAGAGTGGCCACCTGAGCAAGGACTGCGGTGATCGCCACCGCCAAGGGTTTCCGTCGTAGGGAAACCGCGCGGCCCAGGAAAGCAAGTATCAGCCAGCCTAGGGGGGCAAAGGTTGGCTTGTGACAGTCGTCAAGCCCCGGCAGTCCAAGTCCGTGTGACGCAGTTACGGAGGGATAATAGCAGCCTGATGGTCGACGGAGTCGTCAACGGAGAGAGCTGGCCCATGCCAATCGACACGGGAGCATCGAGGACCATCGTTAGTCCCACCGTGATCTCGAAGTGGAGAGTTCAACCCACACAAAGGAACCTCCAGATAACAACCGCGACCGGAGAGACCGCACCGGTACATGGCGAAGCATCACTGGAGTTCGTCATTGGTCGACGGGCGATAAAGCATCCAGTGCTTGTGGCTGACGTATCAAATGAAGTGATCATCGGACTGGACTTCCTGGACCAGAACAACATCATCTTGGATCTGAGTACCAACACTCTGCACTTCGGAGGTGAGGAACTTGCTTTGCAACCTGCGCACGAGTCCATCACCGCACGACGAGTAAAGCTGAGAGAAGACGTCATCGTTCCTGCCATGACGGAGGTCAGCGCCGCCGTAATTGTCGACGGAACTGCTGAGGGAGTGGCGGCTGTCATCGAGCCAAAATATGAGGACATCCAGACAAAAGGATTGCTAGTTGCCAAGACTCTCATCAACACGACGTCTCGGCCGTACGTCCGCCTGTCCAACCTGAACGACTACGACATTATGGTTCACCGGGACACCAACCTAGGAGTCTGCGAGCCCGTTACCAGGATTGCCCGCATCACAGATACGACGGACGGACACCTGCAGACGCACAACCGAAGAAGACGCGCCCTGCCAGAAGAACTACAGAAGCTGTACCAAGGATCCCAGGACCATTTAGACGAAGAGCAATCACGCCAACTTCAGGACCTGCTACGCGAATTCCAGGATGTCTTCTCCGTGGGGAGCAAAGACTTCGGCAGGACAAGCTTGGTCCAGCACAGAATCGACGTTGGGGACAGCGCACCGATTAGGGCCCCATTCCGACGTGTCCCGCTCGCCAAGCAAAACGAAGTCGACCGGATGGTAGAAGAGATGAAGGAGCAAGGGGTGATCGAGCCATCACATAGTCCTTGGAGTTCTCCGGTCGTGCTAGTGAAGAAGAAGGACGGTTCCACCAGGTTCTGCGTGGACTACAGGCGGGTGAACGACGTCACGAAGAAGGACAGCTACCCTCTACCCCGGATCGACGACACGCTGGACACCATATCAGGGTCAAGATGGTTCTCCACCTTGGATTTGAAGAGTGGCTACTGGCAGGTGGAGGTCCACCCTAAGGACCGCGAGAAAACGGCGTTCTTTGTGGGCGGCGGGCTCTGGCAGTTCACCGTCATGCCATTCGGTCTGTGCAACGCCCCTGCGACCTTTGAAAGGCTAATGGAGTCCATTCTGAGGGGACTACACTGGAAGACCTGCCTGGTATACCTAGACGACGTCATCGTTCTGGGGAGGAGCTTCGAGGAGCACTACAGCAACCTGAAGGAGATCTTGTTGAAGCTACGGGCTGCCCAGCTGAAGTTGAGCCCCAAGAAGTGTCAGCTCTTCCAGAAGCGGGTCCAGTACCTTGGGCATATCGTCTCCGAGGAAGGGGTGCGCACCGACCCAGAGAAGACCGCAGCTGTGAGGGAGTGGCCAGTTCCAAAGGACAAGTCCCAACTACGAAGCTTCCTGGGACTCTGCATTTATTACCGTCGCTTCGTGAGAGGATTCGCCGACATCGCCAAACCTTTACATCGACTGACTGAGAAGGACCAACTCTTCACGTGGACAGCAGAATGCCACAATGCCTTCGAACAACTCAAGCAGGCTCTGTGCACCGTGCCTATTTTGGCCTACCCCAGACCTGGAACAAGGTTCATCGTCGATACCGATGCCAGCGACTTTGGCATAGGGGGAATCCTGTCGCAAGTAGTGGACGGCGAGGAAAGAGTAGTGGCCTACTTCAGCAAGGCCTTGTCAAAGCCAGAAAGGAACTACTGCGTCACCAGGAAGGAGTTGCTCGCCATCGTGAAGACCATTGAACACTTCCACAAGTACCTGTACGGGCAAGAATTTCTCATCAGGACCGACCATGCATCCCTGCGGTGGCTCCTGAACTTCAAGCAGCCCGAGGGTCAACTCGCGCGGTGGTTAGAGAGGATTCAACAGTACAACTTTGAGATTCAGCACAGGAAAGGCCAACTGCATTCCAACGCCGACGCCCTGTCACGAAGACCGTGCCCCGAAGACTGCACCTTCTGTACTAGGAGGGAGGAGAACGCCGGGATACAGTGCCGAAGGACTACCGTGGAACTTCAAGGGAGCTGGAGCCGCGAATCTTTCACGCGGGCACAAGCAGAAGATGATGACCTGGGACTGATAGCCGAATGGAAGAGGGCCTGTGTCCCCAGACCCGGGTGGAACATTGTGAGTGACTGCAGCCCAAAGTTTAAGTCCTACTGGGCGCAGTGGGACTCGCTGATTGTAAGGGATGGCCTCATCTGCCGTGCCTGGGAGAGCACCGACGGGAAGACATCTCGGGAGCAAGTCGTCATTCCAAAGGCTATAACGGAGGAAGTCCTGAAGGAAGTTCATGGAGGATCATCTGGTGGACACCTAGGGATAAAGAAGACCCTGGAGAAGCTGAGAGAGCGGTTCTACTGGATCGCATGCCGAACAGACGTGGAGAACCACTGCGCGAGGTGCCACGATTGCGCAGCCAGCAAGGGCCCAGGACGAAGACGACGAGGTCCACTGAAGACCTACAACGTGGGCGGCCCCATGGAGAGAGTGGCCATCGATGTTGCTGGGCCATTCCCGTTAAGCGAGGCAGGGAACCGCTACATATTAGTCGTCAGCGACTACTTTACCAAATGGCCGGAGGCGTATGCGCTCCCTAACCAAGAAGCCGCGACGATTGCAGAGACCCTGGTGAAGGAATTCGTCAGCCGGTACGGAGTACCCCTGGAGCTGCACTCCGACCAAGAGAGGAACTTCGAGTCGCAGGTGTTCCAAAACCTATGCCAGCTGCTGGGAATCCGGAAGACAAGAACAACGCCGCTACACCCTCAGTCCGACGGGATGGTAGAGCGATTCAATCGCACCATCGAGAACCATCTCCGAATAGTCGTCAGCGAGCACCAGAGGGATTGGGACAAGCATCTTCCACTATTTCTCCTGGCCTACCGCGCCGCCGTGCATGAAGCCACCGGGTGCACACCAGCCCGGGCCATGTTTGGGAGGGAGATCCGTCTGTCGATCTTGCCTTTGGCCGACCTGGGAATGATCCGATCCCGGTAAGCCAGTATTGTCAAGAACTGGTCGACCAACTGGAAGCCGTACACGCGTTCGCGAGGAGGAAACTGCGGATCGAGACCGACCGAATGAAGACCCGATACGACCAGCAGACGGATGCCGGCGGATTCTACGAGGACGACCTGGTCTGGCTCTTCAACCCATTACGGAAGAAAGGTCTGTCACCCAAACTGCAGAAGTCCTGGGAGGGCACGTACCGAGTCGTGAAACGGATCAACGATGTCGTCTACAGGATCCAGCGGAGCCCGAGGGCGAAGATGAAGGTCGTGCACCGAGATCGCCTGGCAGCCTACGGGGGGGACACAGACGGACCAATGATTGATCGGGACGATCAGCCTTTTTAGGAAGGGGGTGGTGTTACGGCTGTGAGTTTGTGTCATCGCTCACCGCATGAGTCACAACTGCCCCAGGGCTGGGCTGTGGCCTGCCTCCCGTATTGCGTGCGCCTTATGCAACAGGGCTACTGGACAAAGGGATAGTCCAGAATATTCGTGACTGGACCAGCGATGGAAACCTCGAGAAGCCGTGGACCCTGGATGGATCTAGAAGAATTAATTGAGTCACCGGCCTGCTATATAAGCGGCTTCAACAGTGAGGGGACCGAGTTTTCTGTGGGTGTGTTTTTTTGAGCCAGTGCGACAGAAGTGTGGTGACGAAGTGCTGTGCGAGTTACGAAATCCAGTGACATTGTTTGTCCAGCTTGTGGACAGCGAAATAGCCTGCAGCAAGTGAACGTAAGTAATTGTGGTCGGTGAACATAAAAGAGAGGAGCAGGTAGTTTCTGTCAAGGCCACCATACTCATTAGGACGGATTAACTTCTGTGATCTGTTGACAAGTGGAAGGGCCAAGAGCGCTCAAGGAAGAGACTTGAGGAAACTGGAATAAGGCTCCTAATTGCTTGTATTTGCTGACTAGTGTAATTTTTCTGGCCACAATAAAGTTAATTATTTCTTTAAGCAGTAATTGGTGTTGTGCTTTGTAACCCCACCGTAATCCAGTTAACAAAAGTGCCACTAGGGGGTGGCACGTAACAATATGTATACTTCGCGTCGACGCCATGTTGGATTTGTGCTCACCAGGTTACTGACAGTCCTATAGGTGAACTTATGTTCATAGCCCCTATGAACATTAAAAAATTCAGTTTGGTTGCTGTAAAAGATTCACAGATATTGAGAACCGTCTAAATATTTCGGATGCTCGCCATTTTGGATTGTTATATGTATAGACCACAGAGTTATGTACCATTCAAGGACAATTATTGCCTAGGATCATTATTCAAACTTTCACTTCGATCACATGATTGAGACACAGGAAATAAAAACTTAATTTTAAAATTTCGCACAGCCGCCATCTTGAGGTTATGTAAACAATTGAACTAAATTAGATGCCAGTCCATTACAATATTGTACAGTCCCCCAGGGGTCTGCACCCCCTGGAGGCCATCCCCCATCATCTATTTAAACCACCCCTAACTGGCAAATCTCGTAAGTCCAGAACAACATCTTTAACACCGCAAGGGCAGCTAACCAGCCTGGAAAGCTTGCCAAATACTTGCATCACACCACAAGCAGCTACACATAATTAACTGGGGCATCTATGCCAGCGGAATGCTGACAGCACAACACCGAAGACTATAAGAGGAGGCCTTAAGGAGGACAGCTCTCTCAATTACCAGTTATACAGTGCGTCCGCCGAAGGCCCTAGCCGTTAACATCAGGTGAGTCAGCAGTGTTCAGAGTTCCTATATTTTGTGACCTACCTCACAGACTTGTAAACTTATACTTATAAGATTCATTACATTCCCCTAAAAGGGACTCATAATTTCATATTCACTGACCAATAAATACTTGGTCAGTACACTACACTTGTCTTACTGTTTACACGCCTCTTTACGTCCTAAAGTCCTTCCTGACTCCCGTCACGATTAGACGTGACATACAGTAGCCAAACAGTTGCTAGCTCAGGTATCATTGTATTTCCCGTAGCGGCCCGACTGCCAGAAGCAGCGTGCCGCCATATAGCTGACGCGTGCACGTCGGTTATATAACTATCTCCAACCAGTTGAGAGACTAGCACGTTGACCTGTACACTAAGTTTCATCCCCTGAAATACCCCTACGTCTTCTATAGGAGCACCCCCTAGCATCCTAACACTAAACAACACTCTACACTGGTCAGCTTACCCAGCTACGGGAAGCTACCCCCTTTTAGGCATCCCCTTATAAATTAACACAATAACACATCCGTTTTAGATCTAACTACCCCCCACTAAGGGATCTAAAACAGATTGGTGGAGGCCGGGTACCACACACAGTAAAATAGGGCTCATACAACGAGTTCTCGTGGTCAAAACGGCCCGTACCGCGTATAGCCAAGCGAGACTGGAAAAAAAAATCTCCTCAGACAGAAAGCAGTTTTTTTTGCTTCGCACTATCTACACAAGGGGAAATTCTTAGCAAACCAACCCCCCAGCCCCCAGAAAGAATCAGAGAGATACAAGATACACTGCCAAACACGCACAGTTTTTTTTTCGAAGACGCATACACTTCATTCAGCATGGCCCCCCTATACCGCCTAGCTGTGCTGAGGAGCATTGGGGAGTACCAGGAATTAATTGCCTGGCACAGAGTCTTTGAAACTAGGCAGGACTACCTCAGAAGGTTTCAGCAGCTCCTGCACGCCCAGTATATGCGGATCATAAGAGCACTTGTCCGGCCACTCCGCAGCGCTAAGAATCGCAAGATTCGGGCGAAAATCCCCACCCTCCGTACACAAATCATTAAGGCACACTGGCAATTACACTGCCGACACGAGTTCATGTTCCAGCAATGGGAAACACTCATCAGGGAACACCAACGCATAGGGACCAATGGCACAAAAGTCGCTGAGCTGGCCATGAGCCTCAACAGGCAGTACACCCAAATTTGGGACGAGTACCGCGAGCTCCAGAATAACAAGGCCATTTTTGAGTACATGGCAGGGCCACCAACCCAGCCGAGAGAGGACATAAGCGTAGATACGCTAACTCGGCAATTTGCGAGGATGTCCCTCTCGCCATGTACTGCCACACATGGGACGGAGTTCACCGTGGCCACAGTCCAGAAGACGGCCAGGTTAGACTCCAACACACTGCGGGACCCAAGTTACACCTTTACACATCCTTAGCTCCGGTTCGGAAGGCAATTTTGCCAAACCGGGCAGCAGAACCTAGGCCAACCCCCTCGGAACGGACGAACGAGAGGGAGTTGAAGCCAGGACTCTCAGACACACATGACATGACAGGGAGAAAACGGGAGGTAACCACGTCATGGGCTGAGGACGTAGAGCCAGCCCTACAGCACATTAAGCCCACATACACCTACACAGATAGTCAAACACAATGGCAGGAGTCTACCGTGGCCATAGGCCAGAAATCGGTTAGACCACACTCCACTACATTGCCAGGGCATAGACAGAGAATTAAACGGTCTTTTCCGCTAGTTCAGAGGGCAATTTTGCCAGAACGGAAGCGAGCACCGGCATCCGTACCCCAGGTGCGAATGCATAAGAGGGTGTTGCCTTCAGGCCCTCAGGATGCACAACACACGCCCGCACATTGTGACCAGGCCCTAACACACAGTACACGGGGTATAAGAAAGGTGTTATTACCTACCCCACAAAACCACTCAGTCAAAAATACACACACCCCCGTAAACTCTACCAGGGTAGCGCAGAGCGCAAGCAGTCCCTCGAACTCAGGCACACTCAGACCAACAGACAGGCGCTACGGTGAACGTAGGCCCAGGCTTACTTTGCTAGAAAAACCTCCGAAAAATGGCAAAGGAGCGCCTCAACGGGTTTCAGGGGCCTATGCCCTCGTAACAGGGCGAAAGTCTTCACCTTTCAGAGCAGTGACGCTCGGACGGGAATAACGACTTCCACCAGGGACACAAAAATAAACTAATATCACTTGCACCAATATTATACATACACATAAGCTCGTTTACACGGGAGAAATACGGCAATAGACACACTGAGACTCACAAACATAAACGGCACATTTTTTCATGTATATGCAGTGCAACATGGCTAAACCTAAGGTATATAATTCTAACTTCGTAGTTTTTTTTGGCCCCTAGCATTTTTTTTCTCAGGCCATCAATGGTTATTTACCATAGTTGGTCCACATTATAACTTGGATAGCGTGGACTCCAAGACAGCACGGCTGTCTAGGCGATTTTTCCTAGACAAAGACAGGGTACTAAAATTTAAGCCCACAGCCATGCACGATAACGCACCCATAGCGGTTCCGGAGTCATTGAAAGAGAATATAATGATCGGACACCACAATAGCCCAATGGCAGGGGCACATTTGGGTACGCATAAGACATACCTTAGAATCCGTGGCAAGTATTATTGGGTAAACATGAAGGCCGACATAGACACCTTTGTAAAGAC
Source organism: Meconema thalassinum (assembly GCA_946902985.2). Taxonomy (NCBI): domain Eukaryota; kingdom Metazoa; phylum Arthropoda; class Insecta; order Orthoptera; family Tettigoniidae; genus Meconema; species Meconema thalassinum. Next base: position 168,980,710 of record OX336391.1, read on the forward strand.
ATGTCACACTTGCCAGCGATTCAAAACAAGACCTGGCAAGCCTCATGGACTACTCAACCCAATTCCCGTGGGAGAGTTATTTCACAGAGTTGGAATAGATGTTAAAGGCCCCATTACGACAAGTCAGAAAGGCAATAAATATATACTGGTTGCCACTGAGTATCTCACACGATACATGATTACGAAGGCTGTTCCCAAAGCAGACACGAACAGCATAGCCGAATTCTTATTTGATATAGTTACACGATACGGCCTATTCCAAACCTTACTATCCGACAGAGGTACTATTTTCACCTCGAGAGTGCTCCAACAGTTTTTGGAGATACTCAGGATTAAGGCATACACTACCACGAGTTTTTCCCCGCAAACCAACGGACTCACGGAGAGTATGCATAAAATACTCGGAATAGCGCTGGCTAAATTCACAGAGGATGCAGGGGCAGACTGGGATGAGTACCTGCAGCCCATCACTTTTAGTTATAACACCTCTATATCCACGGCTACGAAACACTCTCCACACTTCCTACTGCACGGATACACGCCCAGAAGTCCCATAGATAATATATGTATCCCACAGGACACTCACATGGACAATGCTGCCCGGCTAGAGCACTTACAGATAGCTCGAATGAACGCTAGAATGAACATAGCCGCGGCGCAGAAGAAACAAAAAGAGCGGTACGATCGGCATAGGAAGACCGTGGAATACACACCCGGGCAATTGGTCCTGGTCTCCAATTCTGCCCGTAAGAAAAACGTGTCCGAGTTCCTCCTGCCACGCTGGTCAGGTCCCTTCAAAGTCTGCAGGAAGGTATCTGACCTAAATTACATAGTCAGCGTGTGCCATGGGAGAAAACTCATCAAAGACACCATACACGCCCACCGGATGAAGGCATATCACACCCGCCAAACAACACCTACACGTGCAGGCGGGAACACTATCAAAAGAAAAAGAAATGATCCCACTGGCAGACGTGGAAAGAAGGCCAAGAAATAGCCTTCGGACCTCGCTGACCGCAACAGGATACGACCCTAACGCTAACAGAACTGTCCCGGAGACACAGCCTAGAATGGCACCAGAAACAATTACTCTGGTTAAAGACGGTCTCAGACCCGTAACCTTCTCAATACCAGGAATGCAAGGTCGGGTACATATCCAGTTGCAGGATAGGAAAGTAAGGAAGCTAAAACAGATTGGGACAGTTCCACTAACAGATATTCATAAACGGAAAACAACAAAATCACCTCCGACACCTAGTCACCAAACACGCGACTAGCGTCCCGGAGACACGCGTACATAATGACATTTTGTACCATTGATAGGGATATACTCGACCCACGTTACAGTTAACACAAAATTTGGGGACACGAATGTAGATAATGAAAGGTTCTTTTACAGTGCGGAAAGCCTCACCCGCAATTACAGAGACAGCACTCAAGTTCACACATACACGTGCCGGAAACATGAGCATGGTCAGGACAAGTAACAAATGAGTGCGCACGCCATTGTAATTCATCACTACCGCTGTCAGCGATAAGACCCGCGTGACTGGGCGACCTTCACGCATACAGACGGACTAAGCCAACTCCAAGTGAACAGGAACAAACGCCATCATTCGCGTCAGATCCAAAGATCTCATAACTCCCCAAATTACACTACGAGGAGAATTCAAAAATACACAAACTCTTCACAGGAATGCGTATTCTCATCTGCGCATTTCAAATACACGGTACATGTGCCATGGTATACACGGCATAGATTCTGTCATACCAGGTCTTTACAGTAAGCCGGGTCCGAACTCATAATCACACACCACACTCGTACCAAAAACTAACTAACCAAAGGTATTTTTGGTACGAGAGACACAAGCAAAAACCACACTGAGGACACCTCAATCCCAAAAACACAACGCAGACACAGAACACAGAGAATTACATGAGATCACGGGTCCAAATCCCAGTAAAAATCGGACACCGTGGAAAACAACTATCCAGGCTTCCAATCACACCGACATCGGCCCATACAAGTACATAAACAGGGAATACCACATTTCCTCCGGCCAAACACCAGGCATAAATTTCAATTACACCTGACATAGAAAATAGATTTCCCAGACACAGGTATGAAAATTTCGTAAGGCAAAAGTCTTATGGAATAGTGGCCACACAACAGTACTAGCTAAATAGGACGAATTGCTACATTGGTCCGCCCGGAATCCCGAACAGTGACAACACTCACATACTGGCGAAAAGTCACGTACACAAACAAATGAAAGCACAACATGACGAAAATACTGACTTGTAGGTTTCACCGCATTGCCACACTGCTGCCGACAGACACTATTGTTATATCGGCAATGACCATGAAATTACAAGCACAAAGCAATCATAATGCCACACATTTTTCAGCACTACAAAAACAATTGTGACATTTAGCAACGTATAGGCATCTTTAACACCGGACTTATCGTAGGGCCATACGGACATATCTCAAAGATGTTGACAAGTTGCCCACGCCATCTGACACTCAGACACGCGATACACATTAGGACTTAGCCTATAACAGACCAACCGTCCGCGTGGTGTAGCGGAACATAGTCACACACACACGCGCTCACTAATCAGGAGCGAACACAGACAGGGGCTCTGAGGAAACAAGACCCCCCCCTAATAACTTCCTTTCTCGATTTTAGTTCTCAAAAATCATTACAGGCTATCAAGACATGGACCAAGGGAGAATGACAGAAGCATAGGTGGATAATCCCAGCGGGATTACCGACATACCACCCACAGGCTACAATTTTTTAATACCTAATTCCCCTTCCATAACCTTCCCACGTCCAACATGACCAACACAGACATACAGACACGATGAAAACAGCTACACTACATTACAAAGTATACATCGGGGTTGATAGACTTCATGCGTTTAAAAAGAGGACTTACTACGCCCTGGATCTCGATGCTAACACCTGAATATTAGGGGTGTGTCGGCAAACGACAATTAAGCGTAATGCGCATCTCCAAGTGAGAGATGAGGCCAAAATCATATACTATCCATTTTTTTAAATTAAATAATCCCGCATGACAGGGACATAATATTATTTTACACTCACCCTATACCTATCCTTACATGAGTGCGGATATGCCTCATATCCAGATACATGCATGGAATATCCCATCATTTACCAAGGGTTATTACTATCAAACCTGCATGGAATTTTTATATTTTTGCAATCCCGGGAATTACCTGCCCCCGTCCACTCATTGTAAGAGCAATCCTAGCAGCATTACCGGCTCAAGGCCACCATTTATTGGAGCCCAAAGATGCGCAACCTCTTCCTACCATGCTTTCAGCCTACTCTACGAATAACTACCCCCAGATCCTAATAACAGGGTACCTAACACCATAGACCCTACTAACACCTCCATAAAAGTTAACAGAGCATTGTCGCTGGAAAGCCGACGTAGCAACAGTAGACCTAAAGTAGTCTATGCACTTAGAAGTTTATACAACCCCACAACACTTGAAAAATTTTACATTTTATACAAAATAAATTATATACACAGGTTACGCCTATATTTTTTACATGAAAAGGAATCTGATAACACTCTGATTGGTGATAACGGCACGAGCAGAAGGCCAAAGGCACCACACTTTGAGAGTAAGAAGGCGATGATGAGCCTTACCCTAGTAACTTAACGACTAGACCAAACAGACGAACCACGTAAGGTTGAGGCACTCACGGCCTGGCGCGGGCAAGCTTCGGAATCCTAGGTGTGCCTAGCCTGCCCCTGGGAGGAAGAGATGCTACACCCACTATGTGCCACGGTCGTCGAAGCCAAGACCTGCAGGGGAGACTTTCTGAGGATGGTGGGAGAAATAGCTAGCTCCACGCCGGACCCAGGAGTTGACCCTAGGGACGACCAAACTAGGACTAGACTCTTAGTTAACTATAAGTAAGTAGGGCTTCTACAGCGGGAAGCAAGACTCCTACGCGCGGGAGTGAAGTATTATTGCGGCCAACAGTGGCGAAGAGATTATTATTACTGCGAAAAGCATACTACGGTTGCCAATAAAGGCGAAGAGATTATTATCACTGCGAAAAGCATACTACGGTTGCCAATAAAGGCGAATAGATTATTATTACTGCGAAAATCATACTACGGTTGTCAATAAAGGCGCAGAGATTATTATCACTGCGAAAAGCATACTACGGTTGCCAATAAAGGCGAAGAGATTATTATCACTGCGAAAAGCAGACTACGGATGCCAATAAAGGCGAAGAGATTATTATTACTGCGAATAAACGCGAAGAGAATACTACTATTGCCAATGAAGGTGAAGATAATATTATGCCATTGGACGATGTCCAATGCCCACATAAATGGCGACGCAGCGGGCAGCCTAGGGCATTAAATGAGTAGCATAGCGAGCAACTCACAGGGGTTAAAGTGGGCGACCCAACTACGACAACATATGAAAGACAACGGCAATGAGCAGGAAGATACAGCGGGCGAGACGGTTTGCTTTGTGGCACCGTAAGCCGCCTGTGACTAGATTAGTACTAGTTAGTAAGACCTAGAATAAACGTCGACAACTAGTATTAAGGGGGCGGAATCCGGCGGTTCTAGAGACAACCGGTGTTTCTAGAATACGTACGGGTGGTGATCTGAGGAAGTAAATTGCCTCAGGCGATCGCCCTGGTCAAAATTTAGCGAGTAAGACAGTTGCACTTTGGTACGCAACTTAGGATTAAGCAAATTCACTAACCGCTGATGCTAAATAATAGCACAGCACATTTCGGCAATAGAGTAAGGCCACCCATTCGGCTTAGTAATAGCAACCATTTTTTTCTACCATAAGTAAGATAAATAGTGTTAAGATAACGCCACTCGGCACCTGATGACCGACAAACCCGTCATCAGGGTAAGTCCGATAATACATTAAAATAAGTATAATTGAGGTAGAATATCTCGGCACCCGGTAACCAAAATTCCGCTACCGGGGTAAGGTCGACAACACATTAGGACAACATAGTAATATGAATAATATTAAGGTGATACATTAAGTAGATTAACTAGATTAATTAGGTTATATAAACACACTGAGCATAAGAAACGACATTACGGCACCGTATAGGGTAAGCCCGGGCATACATCAAATAACACTAATCATGCAATTTTTTTCACAGGGAAAAAGAGCCTCTGACTGTGGACACACTGCCACAGGAAGCGGCATAGAAAATATGCAATATTTATATGTTTTCTAAACCTCTCCATTTTTTTTCAGGCATCGTCACCAGGAATATGGCACTGGTGACTATGATTTCGCTGCCATACAGCAGCAGCATGCTATTTGTGCCATCATATTATTATCTTCCACCTTTGCGCATTAATTTGTATTTACTATTCGTATTCATCCTCACTCACATACTCACCACATTGTTTGCAGCTACACTCTACAAATCTGCACAGCAGGGCTGATACCTGTGGGGTATCAGGCTCGCTGGCAGATCAACGTAAACAAGAAAAACATAAGGCGTCAAAAATGCGGCGCAAATTACGGCAATGGGGGCGCAACCGACTTGTGGCGGCGACTCTCATTGTCAAGTGTGAAGGCATTCGCCCACAGGGAATGCTTCACAGATTAAGGATACATTTCAAGCGGTACGACCACTAAACCATACCAGGAAGTGGCCGTACAGGATTAGCCGTGAGACGGCGCATACGTACAAAGGAGTAGCGTGCACGCGAGGTAAGATATAATCTAGGAGCATAGAAAATTAGCGCGCTTAAGCTAGATATAAGATAATTGTAATTCATAATTGTAAAAGGGTAACTTGACACAAATTAATGCGCCCACGGGCAATCATTCTTCTATAAACATATAAATAATACCTCGCACCCCCACTTGTCTACGGAGGTGATAAATTATATTCCTCAACGTTAATACATTAATACATGCACATCTCAATATAACACATTAAACGGTATACTCTTTTTAAGAGCACATGTACACCATGTTTATGATTTGTTTTTCTTTCATTTTCTTTCTTCTAACTTCCCGATTTGTAAAGGTGTTCCGTTTCATCCCAACGCAATAAACACATTTTGAATATTTCCCTTAACTTATACCCTGGAACACCTATTTGTCTACTTCTTCTATCTTTCTCATTGCAGGGAGCAATTTTTTCCCTAAGATAGAGCGGACACAAGCATCCGTCCAGCCCTGGTTTTTTTCCTCCCTGCACAACAATATATCGCATAATTATCAAAACCATGTATTTTTTTCTGAAACTTTCAATATGTCAATGTCAATTTTTCTCATGCACTATTTTTACAATGTCAATGTCAATGTCAATGTCATATATATATATGTATATCCCATAACCCACCCCTCTGAACACGAGCTGATCTCACACCTATACATCAACACGACATCACCACATCTATACGACGACGAAGAAGACACCAACAGGAGATACAAGGAAGATGCAAGAACAAACTGCTACATGGACATCCCAACCTCACGTTCCGTTCCCGTTCGCGGGGACGCGAACTAAATAGAGGAAGAGGCTTGTACAGTCCCCCAGGGGTGTGCACCCCCTGGAGGCCATCCCCCCATCATCTATTTAAACCACCCCTAACTGGCAAATCTCGTAAGTCCAGAACAACATCTTTAACACCGCAAGGGCAGCTAACCAGCCTGGAAAGCTTGCCAAATACTTGCGTCACACCACAAACAGCTACACATAATTAACTGGGGCATCTATGCCAGCGGAATGCTGACAGCACAACACCGAAGACTATAAGAGGAGGCCTTAAGGAGGACAGCTCTCTCAATTACCAGTTATACAGTGCGTCCGCCGAAGGCCCTAGCCGTTATCATCAGGTGAGTCAGCAGTGTTCAGAGTTCCTATATTTTGTGACCTACCTCACAGACTTGTAAACTTATACTTATAAGATTCATTACATTCCCCTAAAAGGGACTCATAATTTCATATTCACTGACCAATAAATACTTGGTCAGTACACTACACTTGTCTTACTGTTTACATGCCTCTTTACGTCCTAAAGTCCTTCCTGACTCCCGTCACGATTAGACGTGACATACAGTAGCCAAACAGTTGCTAGCTCAGGTATCATTGTATTTCCCGTAGCGGCCTGACTGCCAGAAGTAGCGTGCCGCCATATAGCTGACGCGTGCACGTCGGTTATATAACTATCTCCAACCAGTTGAGAGACTAGCACGTTGACCTGTACACTAAGTTTCATCCCCTGAAATACCCCTACGTCTTCTATAGGAGCACCCCCTAGCATCCTAACACTAAACAACACTCTACACTGGTCAGCTTACCCAGCTACGGGAAGCTACCCCCTTTTAGGCATCCCCTTATAAATTAACACAATAACACATCCGTTTTAGATCTAACTACCCCCCACTAAGGGATCTAAAACAATATGTTAAGTCATTTACTGTACCGCATTTCACTGCGCTCAGAGAGTTAAATCACGAAAAAAGTCTATTAAAATGTTTCAACTTCGCTTGGCCGCCATGTTCGTTTTGTACTTTACAGGTTTATGAAAGTTACATATTGTATATAAAGTTGTATCAGTACCCTTTAGCACCGTACAAAATTTCAGGGTGATATCTGTAATAGTTTCGGAGATATAGAATGTCAGTGAAATATTTCGCACAGCCGCCATTTTGAGGTTATGTAAACAATTGAACTAAATTAGACTCCAGTGCTTTACATTGTGTATAAACATTTGCTGTACCAAGTTTCATTACGTTTGGATAGTTAAATCACGAGAAAGTCTATTTAAAATCTCAAATTTGCATGGCCGCCATGTTGGTTTTTTAATCACCAGGTTTTTTTAAGTCTCATAGGTGAACTTCTAGTAGTGCCCTTTATCACCGTACACAATTTCAGGGTGATATCGGTAATAGTTTCGGAGATACTGAATGCTGGTGAAATATTTCGCACAGCCGCCATGTTGGATTGGTGAGACACAATGAAATTTGAAGGGCACGGTCGGGGTCGGCCAGAATAGTGCTATGATCTTACCGAGTTTCATTGTAATCGCTCCAGCCGTTTAGATGTTATTAGGGACACACACACACACACCTCACACACACACGCACACACACACGGACTAAAGGTGATCTCATAAGCCTATTTTTTCATAAAATGAAAATAGGCTAAAAATAAAATAAAAATGTTTTGAAATTGAACAATAGACTACAAAATAAAATAACATAACATAAAATTAAGTAAAACAAAAATAAAAACAAAACAAGACACAAAATAAAAGGAATGGAAACAAAATAAAATAAAATAAAATAAAATAAAACAAAATAAAATAAAATAAAATATATTTTAAGGTTAATAACGTAACATAAAAAAATTATATAAAATAAATCAAAACAAAATAAGTAGCTTCTGAATCAGCCCCTAATATTAAATGAAACTATGACGTAAGTTAAAAAATTTGAAGTCACACTGGAGCCAGCTGACCAACCAGCACTGCCCCTCCACCTACCATACCTTTGATGAATGATTTACGGTTTAAAAATATTTTAACAAAGATAGGCCAATGCCAAGCGTAAAAAGGCTATCATATAGTCATTTTAACGGGCTGCCTGCATGAGATCAGTAGCCTATAATGATGCCGATGATCCTACCGGAACTGGGATTGCAAGAAAATAAATAATCTCTCTGAGAATGAGAGGCTAAGGACTGGTAAGATCTAGAGGGAGATAGGAAGGCGAATGATTGGAGAGCAGGTCTCAAAGTGAACAAGAAAATCAGACCCTGTTCAGGAATCTCTTGGGTTCTGCAACTTCATAACTTGTTAGCTGGAGACACAAGATGTACTACACGGTACACGCAACCTGTTTCTCTAGTCACCTATTACGACAGATTGGGAGGGAGCAAAATCCTAGAAAGGATAAATAGGAATAGTTCTGAATTGATTAGAATGGAATCCTTTTTCCTCGTGGGAGTGACAGTCATCCTGCCTGTACCACACATCACACTGCACTGGTGTGAATCAGAGTTGGTTCAGTGACATAAGGCCCGCGCTTAACATGTTAATATGATCCACCCCCACGTCACCAGTCATCTCATGGCAGCCCTCAATTGGCACTCTCAGTGCAATGAGAAACCGTATTCAAGTTTTGAAATTAGACAGCGTTAAGCATCATGCGACTAAGCGCCAAGTAGGTCTACTCATTTTGATTATGTTGATGATAATTGTTGTTTTAAGGGGCCTAACATCTAGTTTATCGGCTTGCCACGATGGGTGAGTGGTCAGCGTGTCGGTCTACTAACCCCAAGATTGCAGGTTCGCTCCTGACCGTGGAAAGTGATTTTTGAAAGACGGCAAAAATGACGACACCATGTCATACGATGTTGGCATGTCAAAGAACCCATTTGAATTCAGTAGGCCGTGTTCATAATGGCAAAATTAATCTCGGGAGTTTCCGCCAACACAAAGTTCCTCATTTATCGACTAGAAAGCGCTATACTGTTCAAGGAGCTTAGATAACTAACCTCCTTGACTTTCATAGTGCTTCAAGGAACAACGAAATTCGACATGCAAGCTACCCTTTGGGTGTCAAATAACAAAGCTTGCACCCGGAACCCGATGCTATACGATATTATTATTATCTAGTTTATCGGCCCGTAATTTTTGGGTGATAGTGAAAGATGAGATGAGAATGAAAACTATAACTAATACTAACTACAAACTTACATACTAGAAAAAGAAATGGTAAGCAAATAAAGGATAATAAGGCAAATAAAGGACAGGAAGAAAAGAAATGCCCTTAACCCTCGAAGAATGAGGATGGAGGGACTTGGTAGGAAGGAGGGCCGGGAAAGGCAGATAGGAAAGGGAAAGGAGAGGGCCCGCCCCAAGGTCAGAAGAAAGAGGGGAAAAACGGACCAGCTCAGGAATCCCGCGGAGTCGCCAACTCCCAAACTCACCAGCCGTGAGCCTTTGAGGGTGTAGCACAATCCAGGGTGCACCAGAAGTGTTGGAGCTACATACACCCTGCCTCCTTGAGGGCTTTGTGCAGATGGCAGGAGATAACATGAAAAGAAAAGGAAGGCTGACCCCTCGAAGAATGAGCGTATCAGAAGAGATGAGACAAGGGCCAATAAGGCGGGAAATTGAAAGACTCCCTAGGCCTCGGATACCCTAATCCCGTCGGGGTCGGAAGAGAATAAGAGTTGACAAAGAAATTTTGGTTCCTTAGTTTAGGGGGTGCGACAACACGGTCATGTAGCCCTTGACCAAGAGAGGTCGACAGGAAAGAAGACGGAGTGGAGCCTGGCACAAGTAAGTGGAAGCAATGCTGGACTCAGCTGAGGTCCCGTGGTCGCCAACCCACGCCCCACTATTGTTATCCCCTGGGGGGGATACTCATTTTGAGATAAACCCGCTAGAACGGATGTGAACCAGTGGTGTGCTACAGTTAGACAAGACCAAAACACTACCCGTTATTTGTTTCCATGTTCGAGGGCACATTGTGCCTGAGCTGCCCCACTCTTTCGCAGACTGACCGGCTCTACCCTTCTTCTTTTCTTCCAGTTAATTTGTTGTCGAGTATACATCTGTGTCTACTGTATCATAGACAGCAGTTCAGGAGCCGAAATTAATCAGAATGTAAACTGACAGAGATTATTTTCAACGTCATTCCTCGCCTGTCGCTCTGCTACTGTTTTGACACCTGCCACGTCTCGTTACCTGTGTCCTCTTCAGAGTAACTCGCCATTGTCGGAACCAATATACAGGAATAATCCAAAAGTGAATAAAACTACTTTTGAACGAGGATTAATAGAATACGAAGAGGAGTGGCAATGAAGCAGTCGACTGGAAGTACACAAACGGGTTTACAAAGGACCTGGGTTCGCTTCCCAGCTCTGCCAAGAGATTCGTGTCTCAAATCTGAGACGAGGTTCTACCCCCATTTCAGTCATTTTAGAAGTGGTTTACAGTAGTTTCCAACATTTATTCCAGGCAAATACCTGGATTGTCCCTAGCTAAAGGCCTTAGTCACCTCCTACCCAATCTTAGACTTGATTACAATATCACAAAAAACTACAGACCGCAATAACAAATTAATCTTGGTACTTTTAGTTTTCTAACGGTACATTTTTTCTTATCTCATTCCCGAGGCTGCTTTTCTTATACTATCCCAAAATTGAGCGTCCTCTTCGTACACCAACCAAGTATAATTATAAAATTTAAAATTTTCAATTTTCAATATTTAATTTTTAATTTCTAATTTGTAATTTTTAATTTTAAAATTTTAATTTTTAATTTTACTTTTTTACTTTTATCCTAATTTTTTATTTTAATTTTTAATATTTGATTTTAATTTGTAATTTTTAATTCTTAATTTTTAATTTTTAATTTTTATTTTAAATTTGTTTCAAATTATAATTTTAATTTTTAATTTTTAATTTTTAATTTTTAATTTTTAATTTTTAATTTTTAATTTTTAATTTTTAATTTTTAATTTTTAATTTTTAATTTTTAACTTTTAATTTTTAATTTTTAATTTTTAATTTTTAATTTTTAATTTTTAATTTTTAATTTATATTATTCAACTGAAATTGACTCTTACTATTTCCTCGGTATAAAATACAAGAAAATATATTTCTATTACTTTCGAAATTTAATGATTTTTAGTCGGTCAACACCTCTTCTTCTGGTTCCAGTCCATTCCGGATGTCGGCAACCATCTTGACTGTGCAGTTCCTGTCAGCTAGGAATAATTCAGTGGACGTTTTGGAGATCCAGGCTGTGAGACTTTTTACTTAACAAGGATATTCCTCTCCGTCCCACACTGGTATTTTTCCTTTAAAAAAATTGACTGCAAGAGATGGTACTTGTCGGTATTCCTCATGATGTGACCTAGGTATTGGATTTTCCTTATTTTTACAGTGGTTAATACTTCCTTGGTTCTTCTCATTTCTTGGAGGACCTCAACATTTTTGACATGGTCTGTCCATGGTATCCGCAATATCCTTGTGTACAGCCACGTTTTCAAAGGCCTCTAACCGTTTACATACAGACTCTGTCCATGCCTCAGCACCATAAAAAGAGTAAAGAACACATAACAGCGCAAAGGCCTGATTTTCGTAGTCATTGTTATCCCATGATGTTTTAACAAATGACGCATCTTTTTGAATATTGTCCTGGATTTTCCTATTCGGGACCTCACCTCATCAGAAGGATCCCATTGGTCATTTATGGCAGTGCCAAGGTATATATACTTAGGCACTTGTTCAATGGAACTCTGGTCTATATTTAATTTGCCTGGAGACACTTTGTTTTCACTAATTACCATAATTTTCGTCTTCTCAGGTGAGCACGATTGTACCCAATGCCAATGGGTGTTTCCATAAAATAATCTGAAAAACATTTACATGCGATTAATAAAAAAACTTGGACAACCAGCTGCGATCGTCAAGCGATCATTATCAGATCCATTACACTTAGGCTACTAAATCTATGTCTACAAGTATGGGTGATAGTATTTACAATATATACACTGACAGATGTGAAGATTACCGTACAATCAGCTTGATTACTCATGCTTCAAAGATCCTGTCTAGAATAATTTACAGTACAAGAGGATGTAAAGCCAGATAAAACGGAGTTGGGTGAAGACCAGTTTGGTTTCAGGAGAAATGTAGGAACAAGGGAAGCAGAACGAAGTCTTAGGCTGATTTTGGAAGGTAGAATAAGGAAAGATAAGAGAACGTTCATGGCATTTGTTGACTTAGAAAAGGCTTTTGATAACGTTGATTGGACTAAGTTGTTTGACATTTTGAAACCGATTGGAATAAAGTACAGGGATAGGAGGGTGATCTACAATCTATACAGAAACCAGACAGCAGCCATTCAAGCTGAAGAACAGGAGAGAGAAGCTGGTATTCAAAAAGGTGTAAGGCAAGGCTGCAACTTATCACCCATACTTTTCAATCTATACACTGAACAAGCAATGAAGGAAATTGGAGAAAAAATTAAAGTAGGAGTGGAGATTCAAGGTGAACCCATGCAAAGAAGCTTATGAGACTCAGTTTCGGGGGGTGTAACAGTCCATTTCGTAAGTTGTTGTTAAAGCGCTTCATTAACATGCAGGGTAACACATAACAAAATAACATGCAGGAAGAAGTGAATACCAGGGTTATAACAAATGAATTTAATAACAGATCAACTATTTACAAATAAAAAATAAACAAAACAAATCTCCCAAATGACTCCCAACTGAATAAATTACTTGCCATAACTAGGCTTAATCTCAGGAGAGATTATAAATTGGACCAAATGTCCCAAATGACTTCAACGACATTGTATACGTGTGCGGCTGTTCTACATGCTTAACGATGAGTACATATAAATGCGAGATTCGTCACCATCCGGTAAACCTTCAAAGGACGAATCTGCATTGTTTAGAGCTAGACAGACGCGGGGAACCAACTATACACTACTTAAATTAATCTGACACTTCCTACACTAAATAAACAACAAATAATTTCCGCTTGAAATTGGAATCAAGAACTGCCGTAGCAAAAACATTAATGCCTAATATTAGGACTTTTCAAAATCAACACAAGTAAATTAGCACGTGACCAACAAAAAAAACACATATGACCGCCTGTCATTTTTACAAGTAAATACAACTACACCACACGGGTGTCACAACAGACAAACTAACATGACCTGATTTATAGAAAATCACTAGGCTCAAAGCCAACATTTACATCATTAAAACAATATTCCATCCATACGATATGCGATAATTCGTAACAGACATGGCGAACTCCCCAATTAATTACGGTCCAAATGACCATCACAAAAGAACAGGTTTGCTAATGATAGATTATAGGGGTCAGTCGGTCAACAGGACTGCCTAACAATGAGTCACCGAACCTAGACGGGCGCTAAGTGGAAATCTGCACATCTATCAACCCACGTGTCAATAAACTCGACCTCCCGTGGCACGGGATCGAGTCTCGAAAAAGCGTGCTCCCAAAGCACAATATACGTGTGTGTGTGTCAGAACAATATATATCAGCATTTCCCCTAGGAAATCCAAGAACTCAACACTGGACAAGGTACAGTCGCCTCCAAGGAGCGCCCTGCCTTTCCATCGAAAAGAATACAACAACAACAACAATATGAGGGCGGTAGCACCACCTACCCCTCATCACGAAGAATCAATACACACACCTGACACATGAACACACACAGAATCACACGTATGGGTTTGACAGAAACCTGAAATAAATGACATAGATATTTTTCCACCAGCTTGCGTTTCCGTTCTAGTCCGTGACTAACAAACCTGAAAAGGACTCAAAAAAAATGCTAAAAAAATTAGAACTAAAGTGTTCTACGGTTACATCTTAAATTGTTGCGCTCGGTAACCCTAGCATGAGTAATAACTTGTTCATAAAACATCTTACAATATTTACCTCCCTTTCCTATAACAAAAAAAAAGAACTTTAATAAAGCACCACTAATCGAATGTAACGAGTTTCGCATTCGCATGGATAAAATCAAATACACGCGCCGTGTACACTAAATATGACTCCAAAGAAAAATATACAACAAACAAATTTGGCCACGCGCCAACGTACATTTAAAGATGATAGTGTCAGCACAAAAAATCTAAACACAAGAAAAAGAATGAATGAACTATTTACAATGTTCCCGCGCCTTATCTAACTACATATTGAGTAAATCTATTTTTGTACATCACCGTCTCAGCTTGCAGAACATTAACCTCCGTCCCGGTGCATTTCCCTACGGGAAATTTAGCTCTCCATCGTCGACGTCGTTGTAGAAGCGATGCACATCAATCCATCACCTGACCAAACGTCGGACATCTTGGCGAAGTTTCTTGGACAGAAATGTTCAATGTTAATAATATTGCCTAGCTATAATCGCTGTGAGCTACTACTTTCACTCACAAATATGTCCTAATGCGATTACTGATCGTAGACTTGCCCTATCTTAGCATTTGCTTAACACACGCACAAATATCACACAAAAATTATAATATACAAATTTACATAAAATTACACACTTCAAACTCATCGCCACTGGCTTGAAAACAAGTCTTAAACATGTCTATCTTGCAGTCCTTATCTCGCCTAGAGATCTCCACTGCTATACGTGAACCTTGCTCACTTGAGCACAAAGTAAAATGTTAGTAAAGTACGCTCATTAGCGTTTGAAAATCGTGACGCAGAGTGACGTGAACCTTGCTCACCAGAGCTCAATAAAGTTGTCTTCGAAACAGCTTCTCACCGATAAATTTATTGGAAACTGACAGAATGAGGTAGAGTGGGGAGAATTTGAAAAAATAATCTGGAGTTTTCATCACACAAACTTGGGACTAGTATCAATCTTCATCATTTTATCCAAACGTCTCAGTACACTATTGCGGAATTAATTCGGATCGGCGGATCTTTAGATATACATTTTCGCGCGTTTTTCCAGGGTACGCAACTTGCCGCGTGGCTTTGGCGTGGTCTCTTCTGATTGGGTGATTCAATCCTCGGTCGGTTGAAACTTTACTCATGACACTCCCTCAATGACTCCAATGTAGGTGCGTGCTGTTGCAAAATTTGTCTTTGAACTCGGCTTAACCGGTCGTCTTCAGGAATAACTACCAAGCTTGCTTCTGTTGTAATCATTGCAACACACTACCTTGGCTCCCCCCTTTGTCAATTTTAACATGTACTGCCTGGGCATCAGTAATAATAATAATAAAATCATGAATACTTATTCATCGATCGATTAATAAGGGTTCAAAGGAGACATAATTCCAACTCTGAGATTTGCCAATGACATAGTCATCTTGGCCGACACGCCTGAGGATTTGAATGATTTTTTGAATAGTATGTGCTCCGTCTTGAGGAAAGAATTCATGATGAAAATTAATAAATTTAAAACAAGAATATTGGAATGCAGCCGAAATAAATCAGAAAACTCTATGGACATGAAATTGGAAGGTGAAAAGCTGAAGTAAGTAGGAGACTTAAGTTACTTAGGAAGCAAAATAACCAGTGATGGACGAAGCAAAGAGGATATAAAAGGTAGGTTGGATCAGGCAAGGAAAGCATTTCTACAAAAAAGGAATCTGTTGACATCGAATATAGATTTAGGTATTAGGAAGTCAGTTTTGAAATCCTTTGTCTGGAGCGTGGCATTTTGGAGTTTAATCATATGGTGTTTAGATTTCAAATTTCATCTATTTCTTTCTTTATTTATATTCATTCACTTATTATTTTATTGTATCTTTAGGGTAAACATATTCCATATTTCCTTATGGTGCATCGTAATAGTTTTTTTTATTTGTCTGTTTGTTTGTTTCCGACTTTGGCCAACTGTGGACCGTATGGAACCTAAGGCTTTCTGGTCATTTTTCTTCTTTTATTCCCAGAACGTCTTCTTTCACCTCTAATCTTTCTCTACTCCTCTGTTATTACCATATTTGGCCTGAATTGTGGCGGTTTCTTTGAACGTCTTGATATTGTCAACTCAGCTCCGAAACGTTTTCCTATCAAGAATGACAAGTTCAGTTCGTCCAACTTCAATGGCGTCTCTTTTGACCTCTTCTACCCATTTTGTAGTAGTTTTCAACCCTGTGATGTATTTAAAAATGTTCTTTGTCAGCCGGTTCCCGTCCATTCTCATCAAATGCCCGTAAAATTTAGCCTTCTTTTACGCATTGTGACCACAATGGTTTCAGTCTGCAAATACAGATCTTCATTTTTCCATTTTTTTCCATGTTCCGTCATCATCTTTCCGTGGTCCGAGAATTTTCCTCAGGATCTTCCTTTCCTTTATCTCAAGTTCCTCTAGCTCCCCTTTTCTGTTCAGGGTTAGACACTCGGAGGAATACAGACCCTCAGTCTTTACCACTGTACTGTAATGTCTGAGTTTTGCTTTGTATGATATCGCTCGTTTGTTATACCTGTTCTGTGTTAATCTATAGGCCAGGTCCAATTTTCTTGCTCTTGCCTTGTTTGCCTTTTTATCCAAACCATTGGGTTGTATCCATTCCCCAAGACATTTGTGCTTATCAGTTCTTTTGACAGTTCCATGTTCCACCAGCATACGTCTCTCTTCCCGGTGTCTGTATTCCATGTACTCAGTATTATTTATTTATTTAGCGTATGGCAATATCAAAACTGACTTACAACATAATAAATAAACAAAATTAATTTAACTAAGTCATTAAATTTATAATTTAATATCTAAATTCTCTATCCATTGAAGGGCTGCCTCTGTCACTTCATATAAACCGTTAAGATTTCCAGGGTACGCTCGAAGCTGCAACTTGATATAATGTGTTGGATGGTCTGATGTTCACTGCCACGATCACATTGGGGAGATGGGACCTTTCCCAGCGGTGAAGACTCTCTGCGCAGATGCCATGGCCTGTTCGAATCCTGTTAATTGTCTTCCATGCATGTCGCGGGAGTTCCATGCCTGGTGGCTTTGTTGTGGTTCTTATTAGATTCTGATGTTCGACGTTATTAGTTCTACTCCACATTTCCGACCACTTCTTGTTCATGTTAAAGCCCATTTCTTGTAACTATTCTGCCAATATTTTGGATGGCCGCCTAGATTTTAATCTACTCCTTTTAAGCATAAGAACGTCAGAGTGAATTGGGAGCTGTGGATTTTTAATCAATTTTTCATATTCCTTGAGAAGGGCATTCTGTCTTCGCAAATCTGGTGGAGTAATATGACTTAAAGGTGGTAGCCATTGTAGAGGAGTGGATCTAATGCATCCTGTTATTGTCCTCATTGCTGTATGTAGTTGAACATCAATTTTCCTCACATGAGGGCTATTAAGCCATACTGGGGCGCAATATTCAGCAGCAAAGTAGACAAGACCTAAGGAAGAGCATCTTAAAGTTGTAGCTGTTGCACCCCATGAACTGCTACTCAACTTCTGTACGATGTTATTACGTGAGCTCAACTTTGCAGCGATGTTTTCTATGTGTTTCTTGTAGGACAAAGTTCTATCAAGAGTTACACCTAAATATTTTGGATAGACTTGATGGTGAAGGACTTGACCGTTGAAGGTTACGTTGAGCTTTGCATTAGCCAATCTATTGCTAAGATGAAAACAGCTAACTCGATCTTCGTTGGATTTGGTGTCAATCTCCATTTCTTGAAGTAATCATGCATAATATTTAGATCTGCAGTAAGTATCTCTTCACAATCTTCAAGGCTTCTATGTTGTGTTAATAAAGCCAGATCGTCTGCATATATGATTTTCCTTGATTCTGTTGCAGGTAGGTCAGATGTATATACGTTGAATAGAACGGGGGCCAAAACTGAACTCTGAGGAAGACCATTGTTAAGTCTTTTCATATGATACATTAAGACCTGTTTTCTCAGCTATTTCGTGCAAAGTGTCTAGCATCTTTCGTGCATCATCTTTGTTATGAGCAACCACATTTGTCTCTCATCTGCTCAACGTTTCAAATCAGCTTATTCCTTGAAATGTAGTCTGTCCATCACAGAATCCAGATACTCCTTCCGGTCTTCCTCTTCCCGTCTTCCCCAAAACATTTCCTTCCAACACGATCGTTAGGAAATTGTTATGGTGAAGTGTGTGGCCAAGGAATTGTGTTTTCCTCTTTTCTATAGTGTTGATCAACTCCCTTGTTTCATCTACTTCCTTAAGGACCTTTTGATTTGACTTACTCTAAACAGCTTATCTTCAGCATCGTGCCCCATATCCACATTTCCATTGCTTCCAAGCGTTTTATACCTTGTCTTGCTAAGACCCATGGCCGCACCAACCAGCAGCAAAAACGTACCGTGTGGATTTCCTCCGTTTACATACATTCTCTAGTCGGAAGATACCACTTTCTTCCATTTCCATACCGAAGGACTCCTTCACACTATCATTGGTCAGTCACAAGCAATAGCCTACTCTGCTACCAACCAAGCGAATTGTAACTTATAGTCTAAACAAGTACTGTAGTTCCGTGAAGAACAAAATAGCCTATTTTCATATAGCCTACTTATATTATTTGCCTCTATCAACACTCAAATTTTCAGGTTTATTGCTGTATTAGATTCGTAGATATTGAGAACCGTCAAAATATTTTGGACTGTCACAATGTTGGATTTTTATATTATTGGTCTTAGAGTCATGATCTATTACATGAAGATTATTGTGTAGGCGTTTTATTCCAACTTCAATCGCGTGATTAGGACAAAAGAAATAAAAACGAGATTTTAAAATTTCTCTCAGCACCATCTTGTGGTTTTGAAAATAATTGAAATGAATTAGATGCCAGTGGATTAAACTTTATATAAGCATATACCGTACCAAGTTTCACAGCGCTCGGATGGTTAAATCGCGATAAACGTCCATTTGAATATTTGAATTTCGCGTCGCCGCCATGTTCGATTTTGCTCACCAGGTTATTGAACGTCCAATAGGTGAACTTATGTTTGTTGCCTCTATAGACATAAAGAAATTCAGTATGATTGCTGTAATAGATTAATAGATTTTGAGAACCGTCTAAATAATTCGGATAGTCGCCATGTTGGATTTTAATATATGTAGGCCATAGAGTTATGTACTATTAGATGAGGATTATTGCGTACGTTCATTATTTAAACGTTGATTTCGATCGCATGTTTAGAACACAAGAAATAAAAACTTAATTTTAAAATTTCGCACAGCCGCCATCTTGAGGTTATGTAAACAATTGAACTAAATTAGATGTCAGTGCATTTAAATTTGTGTAATCATTTTCTCTACCAAGTAACACTGTGTTCGGATGGTTAAATCATGAGAAAAGTCAATTTGAATGTTTCAACTTCGCTTGGCCGCCATGTTCGTTTAGTAGTTAACAGGTTTTTGAAAGTTACATGGGTGAATGTCTAGTACTGCCCTTTATCTCCGTATAAAATGTCGGGGTGATATGAGTAATAGTTTCGGAGATATAGAATATCGGTGAAATATTTCGCACAGCTACCATGTTGGATTGGTGAGACGTAATGAAATTTGAAGGCGCGCGCGCACAAAAGGTGATCTCATAAGCTTATTTTTTCATTTCATAAATGAATATAGACTAAAAAGTATCCAGCGATGTGACTAACCTTCTAAAGAGATTTACTCGCCTGAATATACACTTGGAACAGTGAAATTGAACTTATCTACGTGTTTTAGGCCAATGCGTAGCATAATTGGTCTTGCTGAGCCCGACATTTTCGTGATCAGACTTACGTCATAGCAAATGTAGCACACTTAGGTGGCTTTCGTTGGTGTTGTTGATTCATTTAGGGGACTTGACGACATCGCAGTCTAATTGAGTGTGCGTTGAATCTGCCTGATAACCTGTGTCATTGTGAGAGCAATATTAGTGTGTGTTTATAATTGGGGCTAGAGTTTGTATAGGAGTCGACTGTGGCCTTACTTTAGGTACCATCTCGACATTTGCCTGGAGTTGGAGTGGGGAAACCACTTCTAGGATGGCTGAGGTAGGAATCAAACTCACTTCTTCTCAGCTCTGTCTCAAGGGGCTGTGTGCAGCCCGTTCCAAACCTCAGAACAGAATTAAATTTTCAGGCAGAGCTGAAAATCGAATCTGGAGCCTCGCGGTGACAGATTTCAATGCTGGCCACTACGCCAAGAGATGGACCGTTAGGCGGCATTTGGTGCAGTAATTGTTCCCGGGTGGCTAATTTATTTATTTGTTTATTTATTAGCTTATTTATTTAATCATTTATTTATTTGTTTAATTATTTATTCATTTATTATTTCAAATTATTCCCTTTCGGGAGAGCGTGAGAACTTGAGCCAATCACAGCTTCACTTCCTTTTCCTCTCTTCTTTTCTTCCCTAAACCTCTTCATTGGTTCACTGTGCTTTTTCTTCCTTTCCACTGTCCATTTTTTTCCTGATGTGTCCTTCCTTGAGACTTGTACAATTTTGTGTTTCTGATTTTGTTTCTAAATTGTTGGCTGTCCTTAATGTCGTCTTCGGAGATTTTAAGTAATTCCATGTCTTCATGTACTTCTTTTATCCAACTGGTCCTTAATTTACATGCATTCACGATGTTGAAAATCTTCTTAGTGAGTCTGTTCTCATCCATCCTATATATGTGTCCATAGAACTGCAGACGTCTCTTCCTAAATTTATCTACAGTATAATGGTGTCTGTATTTTCTTAAAGTTATTTTGTTAGTCTCCTGACCCAAATTCCATCACGGAAAGCAGCGTCATGGATTTTCCTAAGAATCTTTCGTTCCTGTTTCTCAATATCACGAATACTCGTCATTCCTCTAATGACTGCGGTTTCTGCCGCGTACAAGGCATCAGGCAAAACAACTGTGTTGTAATGGCGCAGTTTTGCATTACGAGATACTGCTCTTTTGCTGTAATGATTCCATGTCAGCTTGTACGCCTTCTGCAGTTTTACTATTCGCTCTGCATTAGAAATTGAGTTCATGTATTTATTTGTGTATTTATTTATTTATTTATTTATTTATTTACTTGCCGACCTCAGTAACTATGCGCGCTAAGGTGTAAGGCCACCGGAGCAGACTGTTGGGGACTCGGTAGACGATTGGACTCCAATCCCACTATCGCCGGTCCTTGAAAAGGCTTTCCGTAGTTTTCCACTTTCTACACTAAGCCAATGCCAGGATGGTAATTTCTAATAGGCCACGGTCGCTTCCCTCCAACTTCTTATATTATCATATTACATTTTTTGACACCTTTTAATACTGAATATCCTGCCCAGTTTAATTCATATCTCTCATTGACTCATCTGATGAGGTTAGCACCAGGGAGGACATGAAGTTTTAGAAACCATCCAACACCAATGAATTCATCGCATCCCATCTCGGTCCTCTCTGAAAAGGGAAAAACAAGAAGAGTATTTGTTTATTAAATACACTTTTTAATAAATTAATTAACTTATTTATCCATTTTTATTTATTTACTAGCTGAAGTACCCGTACTTCGCTACGGGTCATAAATAATTTAAAGTGTGAAGGTGACAGTTAAAACAGGGGATAGGCGTGGTGCTGTTTGGAGGGAGAATAAGGATGGAACATTTTGTCCAACCACACCGCTCGGCGTTGACCGTGTTTTATAGCACATATTTAGGTTTAACTCGCTAGCCGTTGGAGATACACGAAAGTGTTTAAAAAATTAAATTTTAAACCGCGTATATGCTATCAGAAGTTTGCTATTTCTTAGCGTTCTCTTTTTATTTGAAAAGGAAATATGAATGTTTGAAACCAAATGGTGTAGTGACGTCACTAAAATAGTCGCCATCTTTAAATAGTGCAAAGTATCGAAATCAAAAGTAGCCTATATGTTAACCAGGTAAATCTGCTACGTCCATGTAAAATTTCATGTAAATCGGACCAATGGTTCTTGTGTGATTAGGGGCAGATGACCTAGATGTTAGGCCCCTTAAAACAATCATCATCATCATCATCATCTTGTGTGATTGAGTAATACACAGACACACAGACACACGCCATCTCATTTTCATATAGGCTAGTATAGATATATTTAGTTATTATTAAGGGATCACTCTGGCGTGAAGTACTTAAAGAGATATTCCTTGCAATAAAATCCGTACTGGAGATAACAGCGCTCTCGTTTCCGATTGTGAAGACACTTGCTGGCCTAATGACCTGCTTTACTTCCCGACCAGCGCACAGTGGCTCTTACAACAGCTCCTGCTGACATCTCTGCTCATCTCATCCCATACACCTGTCGTGTGCTGCAACTTATGCAAATGATCCGTCCTGCCCTAGACCGGAACTAGCCACTTGTTGTATGAAAAATGAATGATCATCATCCGCTATCAAATTACATCATTCGCTAATATGTATTTGATGAACCACCTTCTAAACCTAAAGCGAAACTTGGAATTCTTCAGTGGGAGGTCCGAGTTTTAAATGGTAAATTATTCAATAGGTAGTAGTGGTAATCATAAGTACGGTGGGTGAGTGGTTATCGTGTCAGACTTCTAACCCCAACCTAGCAGGTTCGCTCCTGGCCATGGTAAATGATTTTTGAAAGGCGACAAAAATCACGGCATGCATGTCACACATTATTGGAATGTTAAATAACCCCTTTGAATTCAGTAGGCCATATTCTTAATGGCAAAATTAATCTCGGGATTTTCCGCCAACACAAAAGTTCCTACTTTCTCTACTAGAAGGAGCCATAGTGTCAAGGAGTTTAAATATCTAAACTCCTCGACTTTCATGGAGTTTCAAGGAACGACCTAATTCGACATGCAAGCTGCCCTCTGGGTGTCAAATAACCAAGCTTGCAACCGTCACCCGAGGCCACACGATCTTATTATTATCATCTCAAGGGTTCTTTAACACCGTGTTCTGCGGCGTGACCGTGCTCGTTAAATTGTGTACTAGGACCACGATTGGGGAGCGGCAGCAAGACCGGAGATCGGAAGTTTGAAATATGGCGCTGATAGTGGCTTGAATGAGTTTGGTTTTACCACACTCCCTTCAGGCAAATGCCGTTTTATAGTGCCTTTATTTCAATCTCCAGGGCTATTATTCCGTCCCTGCCCCTAAGACACTTCTGCAGACATCACAGAAACATAGTTTATCTGACAAATTCAACACACAACCAAGTGTAGGGGGCTTATAACCAAGATGTTCCAAGTCCCTGAGTAAGTTACCTATCAACATCTCAGATTCTTACCATTTCCTATACCGGGTGAGTTAGCCGTGGTGGTTACGGCATGACTGATGGCAGTCGCTCACATCCGGGAGGCGAGGAGGTTCGAATCCCCCCGCCGGCAACCTTGAAGATGGTCTTCTGTGGTTTCCCATCTTCCTTCCAGGCAAATGCCGGGGTTGGTCCCTAACTATAGGCCACAGCCGCTACCTTCCAACTCCTCGTCCTTACATTACAACTTCCCTCCTTCCCTCCCCAACGGTACTTGTGGCTCACCCATTGGGTGTCCGTCTCGAAGCAGCTACAAAACTGGCGAGCCGAACATGTCCTCGGACACTCCCGGCACTAAAAGCCATACGCTTAAAAAAAAAAATTTCCTATCCACACGCAAAAAGAATTATAAGATAAAATAATGAAAAAGAGGTCGATTACGACGGTCTTCCCGTATGGCCTCGGGTGCCGCGTGCAAGCTTTGTAAATTGACGCCCAGAGGGCAGATTGCATGTCGAATTAGGTCGTTCCTTGGAGCGCTATGAAAGTCATG
This sequence comes from Meconema thalassinum, assembly GCA_946902985.2. Classification (NCBI taxonomy): domain Eukaryota; kingdom Metazoa; phylum Arthropoda; class Insecta; order Orthoptera; family Tettigoniidae; genus Meconema; species Meconema thalassinum. The sequence continues at coordinate 169,004,996 of OX336391.1, forward strand.
GAGGTTAGATATTTAAGCTCCTTGACACTATAGCGCTTTCTAGTAGAGAAAGGAGGAACTTTTGTGTTGGCGGAAAATCCCGAGATTAATTTTGCCATTATGAACACGGCCTACTGAATTCAAATGGGTTCTTTAACATGCCACAACGTGTGACATGCATGCCGTGATTTTTGTCGCCTTTCAAAAATCACTTACTGTACCTTGGCCTGGAGGGAACCTGCAAGCTGGGGGTTGGTAGTCCGACACGATAACCACTCATCCACAGTGGCAAACGGTCAGGACTGGTGATTTCTTAGATTAGATCGTTGGTGTTGATTCATTTAGGTGCTTTGCGACATCGTGGTTCTGTATCCCCGTGTACTTGGGTGAGTGTGTGTGTGTAGAATTTGTCTGATAACCTGTGTTATTTTGATGTCTGTATTGCTGTGTGTAGTTGTAATTCAGATTAGGATTGGGAAGGAACCGGCCATGGCCTTAATTTAGGAACTATCCTGGCATTCGCCTAGAGTAAAAATGGGTAGCCAAAGAAAACAATTCCAGGATGGCTGAGGTGGGAATCGAACCCACCTCTTGTCAGTTTTGCCTGACGAGTCTAAGTGTAGACTACCCCGTTCCAGCCCTCAGAACAGAATTAAATTGCTTGGCAAAGCCGGGAATAGAATCCGGGCCACCGCTGTGACAGCCAAGAGTGCTAGCCACTACACAACGAGGCGGAATCATAGATTATAGGTTCAGTCTACGAGTAAAAGGATCGTTTTGCTGCCCGCCCACATGCGGCCCATTGAAATCAAGATCTCATCGCAGCATTTGGCTGGAAGCAATTTCATCATCCTCCATACAGCCCCGATCTAGCGCCTAGTGACTACCACGTGTTTCTGCAACTGAAGAAGCATCTCGGAGGTCAGCGCCACGATGAAGACGATAGCGTCATAACGGCCGTATTGCAGTGGCTGTTAAATCAGGCACTCCACGCGAGCGCTGCACTGCCGACCCCACTTTGAGTGAAAGACCCTGTACTAACCTTGAAAATATTTAGGCCTACATGAATACACTCTTCATCTTCTTCTTCTTCTGTCGATTTTGGCCTACTGTGGACCGGGGTAAACAATAGGATGACTTGCCAATATCTTTTTCTCCTCCCAGAATTACTTTATACGGATGCTTAGTCTTCTCCTTCTATCCTCAGACCAGACGACCTTGGTTTTTGAGCTAAGTTTTTCCCGAAACCCTTTGGATGTATCAACCTTCCCTCGAAACCCTGTTCTGTTAAGTATATCTTCTGGATTAATTCCAACTTCTTGGAGATCCTTTCTTGTTTCATCAACCTATTTTGTGGTGAATTTCATATAGTAATATAATAATGTTATTCGTTTTACGTCCCTTTTAACTACTCTGGCTTTTAGAGATGCCGGGGTGCCGGAATTTTGCCCCGAAGGGGATCTTTAACGTGCCAGTAAATCTACTGACACGGTTCCCTCGCATTTGCGCACCCTCAAATGCCAGCTGACTGCGCCAGGACACGAACCTGCAACCTTGGGCCCAGCAAGCGAGAACGTTACCCCTGAGCCACGCAGCCATGGCAATGTAAACGAATATCCTTTTGGTGAATCTACTGTTGTTCATCCTTGTGAGGTTACATCCTTCTCTTACGTATTGTGTCCGTACGTTTCTCCACCTAGCTGTACAAGTCACTATTTCTCCTTTTACTCCATAAGCCGTCTGCTCTTCTTTCTGGCCGCCATTTCCCCTAAAATTCTTTAAATTATTCAAATGTTTGTAGCTATATTTCAATGTTGCCTTTCGAACAAATAAATAAATAAGTAAATAAATAAATCATCATCATCATTCATCATTTATTGTACCTAGCAGGCCATTGAAGCAATGAAACATAACACACACATCAAATATTCAACATCTCGTAATTTAAGCCTTCCGAGCCCCAGCTCAGTGATGGGGTTGCCATCTAAGATGCTGAACCACCCGGTTTGTTATCAAAGTGACCTTCTTCTAGGCGAGTTGCCTTCACCACGGCTCATAGAGTCTCACCTACTCTTACCCATACCTATTGGTCCTGGTCCTATGCCGTTATCCATCTGCTGGATCATCCGCCTTTAGGGAAAATTTCTCATCCCAAGGACATAGGGTGCCCTTTTCCTCACCTTGTGCATCAGCCCACAAAGAAGGTCATTGGCATGGTAAAAAAAACTCCTTAGGCCTATGCCGGGAGTTATTTGGACGCCAGAACCTCGTCAGTTTACAGCAGGGTGCACCACGTGTATGAAAAGGATGAGATTTGGATTAGAATTCTCGCACCAGTCATTAAAATATACTGAGCCCGCTGAGCTTAGGCTCATGTGATATTTTTCACTGCAACGCATTTTGATAATGGGATGCATCATCCTAGAACGCACCCGCAGACATACTTTGGAGATATTAATGGTTGCACTTTTGACTTTGGAGAAATCCATTACATTTTTATCTGAGTCCTTATTAACATGTCTCAACTTTCTACAAGGCTATCATTGAAACATTAGTGGCTTCGGTGGCGTAGTCGGTAGCATGCTGAACTGCTGTGCCCAAGATAGCGGGTTCAAACCCGGTCGAAGTCGTCGGATTTTTTAAGAGCGTTAAAAATCCTTCAGTATGCCTTCCTTCGGAGGGGAAGTAAAGCCGGCGGTCCCATGTCATAGATTTATGGCATGTAAAAGATCATTTCACAGACTAAACTTGTGTAAAGCAAAATTTGTTAGGTTAGATTTCGTCAGAACACTCTATCAAAGTTCCAACGTTCACCACTAGGTATCATTGATATCTGGTGGCGAAAGTTGGAACTGCTTGAAATTGAACGGAACTTGTAGCTCACCCTTTAGGGTGTCCGCTGGAAGCAGCTACAGACTCAGGCGAGCCGAACATGTCCTCGGACACTCCCGGCACTAAAAGCCATACGATAAATAAATAAATAAATAAATAAATAAATAAAATTGAAACATTCTGGAGAATGTTATTTTTTAGCCTACTTTTCACATTTTGCAAAAATGAGGAAAAAGTAGACTTATGAGATTGGGCAAATGTCTGTATGTCCTTCTGTCTGTCTGTCTGTCTGTCTGGCTGTGTGTGTGTCCCCCCTATCAAGTCCTAATCGGCTGCAGCAATCGAAACAAAATTTGGTAGGAGTTAAGATATATCCCTGAATACTTCACGTCCATATTTGAATATTATGACAGTGCTACCAACTGCTGAAAAATCGTAATTGAAATTTGAGCTCCATGATGGATATCTTGGAAGCTATGAATGAATGAAAATCCACAGCCTGCTTCCAGTCTCCGACCGGGTCAGGAATGGAATGAATGAAGCCCCTATCTAGCGGCGAGGATATGGACTGTGCCGGCTGCCGAGGCCTGACGCACTCCTCTGGGGCAATGATTAAATGAATGACTGATGAAATGAAATGATAGTGGAGAGTGGTGCTGGAATGAAATGTTGACAGGGAAAACCGGAGTACCCGGAGAAAAACCTGTCTGCCTCCGTTTTGTCCAGCACAGATCTCACATGGAGTGACCGGGATTTGAACCACGGACCCAGCGGTGAGAGGCCGGCGTGCTGCCGCCTAAGCCACGGAGGCTTCATCTTGGAAGCTATGAATGGGAGCTATTTCAAAATTGGCACACGTATAAATAATAATATTGCAGTTTAATTTCCAGGAGAACATACATGGTAGTGTTGCCAAAATGATTATAAGCCTGCTGATAGGTCCACATTTTAAATGCATATAACTTCTACACTATCAATTGGATTTCAACCAAATTTCGTATGTGCCATGTGTACATAAACAAATATGACAGAGCGCATTCTTAAGAGCCACCAGGGCTGCCAACTGTTAATAAATGCTCTCAATTTTTTAAAATCCAAATACCTATTATCAGAAAGTGTGCAAGCCGTCAGCTTTAAACTAGGCACACGTATAGTACCTGACATTCTATATTAATTTGGAGTAACTTATATACGTCAGTGCCACCAACATGATTCTAAGCCTGCTGATAAGTCCAATTTTAAAATGCATGTAACTTCTATACTAACTAATGGATTTCATTCAAAATTGACACAACAATAGATCATATTATTTCAGATTATTTCTGACCAATACATGCATGACATTGTTGCCAACACGATTTTACGCGCGCTGTTAGATCCAATGTTTAACTGCATGTAACGTCCATGCTATCCATTGGACTTCAACCAAATTTTGCATTCTGTACCTTAAGAGATGAAACTAGGAATATATTCAGTCACCAGGGCTGCCAACTGTAGTTCTCTATTAGGCTACATTATGCCAGGTATACAGTATTTCGAAGTAATTAGAAATTTCGAAATTACCAACTTAATTTCGTCATTATTCAAGATAGATCCATATAGATTAATCATTGGCATGAATCTTAAATTTTAAGAAAAGTAGGCTGTTTAGTGCGTCACGGAACTTCTTCTTTTGGTAAGGTATTATCATCGCAGACACGCGAACCGGAAGGAATCAGTCGCTGCACGACTAATGGATTTGCTATATCCAGCAACGAAGGACAGAGCTCCTGGCACTCGAGTATGGTTTTCCGTCCTTGTAGGACGCGTTATTAAGTCCGTCTTGGAAAGACGATGGGAATAGTCCGCCAGTAGGCGAAGAAGTTATCAGTCTGCATCGAGCGTTATTTATCGAGTGATAATTAAAGCCAGTGTAGGCTTGTGCAGTAATTATTTCAATTTCATCGAAATTTGTGAATTTTTTCATAAAGTGGAACACTACATTTTTAGCCACGTGCTTGTGGAAAAATCCATATCCTCGTGTAAAACGAAATATATCAGCAACAGTGATCTAATATTTATTGAAGTGCATTATTTCAACATTTATAATTGTGAATATCATTATGACAGCAAGAGCGAGTGAATTTGACTGTGGATCACATAGATGCCAGGAGATGCAATAATCATAGAATCTGTGAAGTGAAAGCAGATAGTGCATGGGCAATTTTTACAACAATCTGCGCCGTGTAGCTTCTGTGAACTTATACCACGATTAAAACTAGCTGCAGTGAAAGCAGTGCAACGAAATTCATTATTTTCAAGTGGTTATTTTCTACAAAAATGCTTTATTTTAATGACCACGTGTTCGACGCATTTCACCGCTTATTATCAATGGGAATGATGAGATTGAGACCCCATGATGTGAAGGAGCCGTCCTTTGAAACTACAGCATGACAGAAGATCCAGGATTATCGCACGAATAGGAGATGGACGTGCTAAACCGAGGAATATGACCGCTACCATGTTGGGAGGGAGTCTGACGACATCACGACGTTAACGAATTAAGACCCTGGTCATGGATAAGGCCTATGATGGAGGTCCAGTTTGGACAACCCTTGTCCAGGAGCCAGTGGATGATTTGTATCACTCAATTCGTTGGGGATGAGCGAGATGTAGACGTCCTAATCTTGTGAGTCTGTCTATTCTTTTCCATGTAAGGTTCTTTTGTGGTAGCTTAGATTAGAGTAGATTGTAGAAACAACCGAACTTCTTGACGAGCCATTAGGTAGGGTTTGTAATGTTAGCACTAATTTTTTTCATTCGCTTTCAATGATTGTGAGACGCCCGGTGATTGAAATCTGTTCAGTCAGGTGCATTCTGGTGGGCATCGCTAAGATGACGAGTCTATTCGCTACTAAACGTGACCGTAGTCTTTGATACTACTTTGTTCAACCCTGATATGGGTGATTTTGTGTATAGTTTTCTTTGACATGGCGATTGGACGTCATGGTCAAGTGTTATTTTATAACACCCCTTTTATTTAAACGTTTGTCACAACACTGATTTCGTTAGATAAGTTCGTATCGGTTGATAGTCCACAGAAACTATCAGTTATGTCAATTTAATATTACCTTTCATTAAGATGAGCTTTGAAGCCATCCTGTTCAAGTGTAGAACATAGTCAGGGAAGTAATATTTCAATGCAGTCTAGCATCGAACCCTGTACTCATCGTATCATTAGCAAACTCAGCGAATGTGAGATTTTGCGCCTTTTATTGTGTTTATTTGTGTTTAGACACATGTTTTTGGTTATTAAATACAGAGCAGTTATGAAGTGACATATCTGCAGATTGCAAAGACATTCAGAACGAGTGTTATAATTATAATTATCTTTTCCTTTCCTTTGATTTGAAAGACATGCTACGTCTTTGTGTATATTTTTAGGGCGTGCTTTATATTTGTTATATTTGAAGTGTTATACTGGGATAAATAACAAGGCCAGTTTTCTAATGGACTTTCTTTGGAGAGAACTGCCGCATTCAGTCTATTGTGTTGTTTTAACCGTCCGAGAGGTGACTGTAAGTTAAGAGCCTAGCTCAATGTCACGGACAGGTGATATAGTTTCCCAGCATGCAACGAGAGCACACTCATATGTGAGACAGATTTATCAGACCTTTGACAAATGCTTGAGGCATTATTTACTGTTAGCTTTTGTATTTCATTTGTAGGTCAAGGTCTAGGCAGCCATTTTGTGACAATCACATGTTTTCTGTTATGATGAATTATTGGCAAACGCCACACGCTTGATTCGCTACTACAGCGAATATTTTTTGACACTGTTTGAGAGTGTAATTACATATTATGTTGAGGTTTATTGTTATGGTGAGGCTAGTTGCAGACGCCCTTGTTAGAGGCTATTCAGTGCGTGTAATGCACTGTGTCCAGACTTCGTTCTGTAGACTAGGTATTTATGGGAGGTAACTTATGTGTTTGCCAGGCCTACCCAAGGTTATTTAAGTGAGCCGCGAGCCACTAATAACTTGTGTTATTGTTTGTCCGAGCGTTTGGAGCTCGATGAAAGTCTTTCCGACTTTTATACGGATGTGACAGCAGAGATTTGATCTCGCATGAGACGCTACTGCTGATCCCAAGATATTTAGGAATGTCAGCACTACCGCCATAAACCAACGATAAATTAAACCGACGAAATTAATAATCATGCGCATAATTATTATAAACTAACTAATAACTGGTATATTGGCTTTCACGGCCGGTGAATTAAAACTCAGCAATTCTTCTAGGGACACCAAGAGCCCGCCGATGAGCCTAGCTTGGTGTCCTAGGCGAAACCCCACACAAGACACGGCACAAACCTAGAAGAATTGCTGAGTTTTAATTCACCGGCCGTGAAAGCCAATATACCATCTTTTTGGAAGCCTTCATAGGGAGGTTAAGGCTGCTTGAGCTTTTAGTTCTCGTAGTCAAGTGGTGCAGTTGCACCTTATATAAAGGGAGGTGGCGCGCAGTTCGTCACTCCTGTGGGGGTCCGGGCGGGGACACCAAGAGCCCGCCGATGAGCCTAGCTTGGTGTCCTAGGCGAAACCCCACACAAGACACGGCACAAACCTAGAAGAATTGCTGAGTTTTAATTCACCGGCCGTGAAAGCCAATATACCATCTTTTTGGAAGCCTTCATAGGGAGGTTAAGGCTGCTTGAGCTTTTAGTTCTCGTAGTCAAGTGGTGCAGTTGCACCTTATATAAAGGGAGGTGGCGCGCAGTTCGTCACTCCTGTGGGGGTCCGGGCGGGGACACCAAGAGCCCGCCGATGAGCCTAGCTTGGTGTCCTAGGCGAAACCCCACACAAGACACGGCACAAACCTAGAAGAATTGCTGAGTTTTAATTCACCGGCCGTGAAAGCCAATATACCATCTTTTTGGAAGCCTTCATAGGGAGGTTAAGGCTGCTTGAGCTTTTAGTTCTCGTAGTCAAGTGGTGCAGTTGCACCTTATATAAAGGGAGGTGGCGCGCAGTTCGTCACTCCTGTGGGGGTCCGGGCGGGGACACCAAGAGCCCGCCGATGAGCCTAGCTTGGTGTCCTAGGCGAAACCCCACACAAGACACGGCACAAACCTAGAAGAATTGCTGAGTTTTAACTAATAACTAATTGTTCATTGCTACTCAACTTGATCCATTTGCATTTTTGGACCTGCTGACCGACGCCTTGCTGATGTTTACATTTCCTGTTGGAAATAATCTAGGACAGATGACAGTATTTTTGATCGACGGAGTGTTGCTCTACCTTTAGTTCGTAGCTGGTGGAGCTTGACCCTCATGCGACTTAAGTCGTAGTTTTAACGACGCAGCCGCCAACCTAAATGACACACACTTAGATGACACTGGTTTACAAAGAGTAACCCAAGGTGCAGGCAGGAATATAACAGAATATGGTCTTGTGTTCCATTCATTATTGTATTGTATAAATCCCAATGTTTACCTTGCTGTGCTGATGAGCACTCAGTTCATAAAAGTGTATTTAATGTTTTTTATGGCTTGTCATGTAGCTTTTGTTGTAATTGTTTTGTCTTACGGACGTCATCGCCGTAAGTTTTGTATAAATTGTCAGGATTTAGCTAAATTGATTAATGTTAAATGTAAATGAGGAAATGGTATCATCGTAACTTAGATTTGTTCTTGCCACCCTGTTAAATGTACATTCCGTTATTAGCTTGATCTTTGTAATTTGACTTAGGGTTTCTTGTCGTACCATTTTCCTAGCGTTGCTGTTGTTGCTAATCTTTGTAAATTAGATCTTTCGCGAGGGTTTACCGTAGTTTACAGGTAGGTTCCTGTTCTTTATTTTTCTTTATTTATTAGTTTGCGGATTAGCCGATAAAAAACCCTCCTAACTAGGATAGGTGCTTGCATATTTTAAAATGAATATTTTTACAAGTTTTACATAAGTCAGTATGTTTCTTTTCTCTGTCTAGCTTTTTAAGGTGTATTTTCTTGGGCCGACTATGTCCTTTAGCCACCATGTTAGCACGGATCCCTTGGATCATAGTTCTCGTGCCGCTATGGCCTATAAGAACTTCACCTGATCCTCTAGGCACATGGGTCCGGCAGGTGAGGTGTTTGGAATGTCATTTCGGTTGTTGGCAACCGTGACAGCTCCTCTGACGGGCACAATACCTACTAAAAAGAACTATCAAAAAGGATCATATAGAGAACAAGTAGTTCCGTGAAGAACTATAGCATATTTTCATATATCCTACTTATGTTAATTGCCACTATCAACATACAAAAATTCAGTATGATTGCTGTAATAGATTCGTAGATATTGAGAACCGTCTAAATATTTCGGATGGACGCCATGTTGGATTTTTATATGTATAGGTCATAGAGTCATGTACCATTAAAGGAAAATTTATTGCGTATGTTCATTATTCAAACTTTCACTTCGATGGCATGATTACGACACACAAAAAACGTAATTTTAAAATTCGCACAGCCGCCATATTGAGGTTATGTAAACAATTGAACTAAATTAGATACCAGTGCATTACAATATGTATAAACATTTGCTGTTTCATTGCGTTTGGATCATTACATCCCTAGAAAAGTCTATTTAAAACTTTCAACTTCGCATGGCCGCCATGTTCGTTTTGTAGTTAACCGGTTTTGGAAAGTCTCATAAATGAACGTCCAGTAGCCTTTTATCTCCGTACAAAATTTCAGGGTGATAAAGGAAATAATTTCAGAGATATCGAATGCCGGTGAAATATTTCGCACAGCCGTCATCTTGAGGTTATGTAAACAATTGAACGAAGTTAGATGTGGTCACATTACAATGTGTATAAATATATACTGTACCAAGTTTCATTGCATTTGGTTAGTTAAATCGCGGGAAACGTATATTTAAAAGTCGCAATTTTGCTTGGCCGCCATGTTGGTTTTGTAGTTACCAGGTTTTCAAAAGTCACGTAGATGAACTTCTAGTAGTTCCCTTTATCACCGTACACAATTCCAGGGTGATATCGGTAACAGTTTCGGAGATATTGAATGCTGGTGAGATATTTCGCACAGCCACCATGTTGGATTGGTGAGACGTAACAAAATTTGAAGGGCACGGCCGCGGTCATCCGGAACAGTGCTATGAACTTACCGAGTTTCATTTAAATCGCTCTCGCCGTTTAGATTTTATTAGGGGACACATACACACACACGCGAATCACACACGCACACACAAACACACGGACAAAAGATGATCTCATAAGCCTATTTTTTTTTTCATAAATGAATAGAAGCTAAAAAGTCACAGTGTCAATAATGAAAATCCACAGCCTGCTTCCAGTCTCCGACCGGGTCAGGAATGGAATGAATGGAGCCCCTATCTAGCGGCGAGGATATGAACTGTGCCGGCTGCCGAGGCCTGACGCACTTCTCTGGGGCAATGATTAAATGAATGACAGATGAAATGAAATGATAGTGGAGAGTTTTTCTGGAATGAAATTTTGACAGGGAAAACCCGAGTACCCGGAGAAAAACCTGTCTGCCTCCGTTTTGTCCAGCACAGATCTCACATGGAGTGACAGGGATTTGAACCACGGACCCCGCGGTGAGAGGCCGGCGTGCTGCCACCTAAGCCACGGAGGCTTGCCACAGTGTCAATAAATAGAAATAAATACTTACTTACTTACTTACTTACTTACTTACGTCGTTGGCCACACGAACCGAAGTCCGTTCATTGCCTCACTCTTTAGCCCCCTCCATTGGTCTCTGATGCTAGCCTTGTTCTCGTTTGCTAAATAAATAGATAAATAAATAAATAAATATGGGCATACATTCGTGTTGACCGACTAAAAATTAATCTTTCACCAACAACAAACACGCAAAGATTACTGTATGACCACAATTGGCCTGAAATACTGCAGGTATCTCTAAGCCAACCCCTTAAATATTCCGTTTCCAACGAGGCCGGGGATGAGATGCGATGACATTCTAAGTGGCTGATGGTTTCTACGGCCGGATGCCCTTCCAGACGCCCACCTCTCGAGAGGAGTTAATGGGGGATGAAATGAATGAAGATGAATGAAAGTTCAATTTCAAGTAGTTCCAACTTTGGCTACCAGACGCCCAGTGGCGAACGTGGGAACTTGATAGAGCGTTGCAGTATAGGTAATGCAACTGTCGGTGTATGCTAATGCTGTATATATGATGTTAGGTGAAATGCTAAATGGTGATAGAAATCCGGAGTTTGTATATTTGGAGTGATTATATGGTTGTAAAAAATCAACTATGGTTATATTACAGGCTACTACTTATCTGGTTGTCTTCCTCGCTGGAGCTACGGACGGTTTCGTGTTCACTCTTATTCCAGGTGTGGTCATCCCAGTGTATTTATTAATCTCATTTAATTTATTTCAGGATTAGGGCATAACCCAGCTCTTTTGGGTACATTCGTGTTGACCGACTGAAAAGCACTTAACTCTTGTTTGCTAAGGCAACACTGAAAAATGTCTTCAAACCCCACAATGTAAATTGGCTAAATAGCATGATCGGTATCATACTGATTAATGTTGGTATAATGTTTCCTACACGAGTAGAATTTTAACTTGATAACTAATGCCTCTGGAAAAAGTCCAAGTATTGCAATAGATTAGAGATAAGCTCTGTTTGTCTTTAGTGAGGAAATCTTTATGCTAAATCTTTGTTCGTGTTAACTAGTACACGCCATGTACAGAAGTTGTACAAATACATCCATTCAAGTTCGTGAGAATTTCAATTTACCAGCACATATTAAAGCTATCAGTTATAAGAGTGTAATGATAGATTTCAGAGGCCCTCAAATGATAGATGGACCATTAACACTGTGTCATAAAGAAGATTTATAGCTCTCTTTGCATGCACTTGATGGGAACTCCTACAGCAGACGTTCATGTTCTCACGCACACCAGCTCCTGTGTGTCCATGCCAAGGTTAACGCCGAGTGCCGCAACACCTAATGAATGTCTTCAATCACGCTCATGTTATTGCAAACGCAGATGGAGGAAATACTGTAGCATATGTGGGGGACTTGCTCAAACCCCAGTTGCAGACCATAAATATATGGTGGTAATTATGAGTAAATAAATAAAATAAAATGAAATTTAAAAAAATAAGTAAATAAATAAATCATACTAATATATAAACATGAGATGGTGTGTGTCTGTCTTTCTGTCTGTCTGTCTGTCTGTCTGTCTGTCTGTTACCTAATAACGCAATAACCACTGGTCCGATTTAAATGAAATTTTGCATGGATGTAGCTGAAATACCAAGTTTACATATAGGATACTTTTAATTTCGATATTTTGCACTATTAAGAAATGGCGACCATTTTAGTGACGTCACTACACCCTTTGGTTTCAAAATTTCATATTTCCATATCAAATAAAAAGAGAACGGTAGGAAATAGCAAACTTTTGATGGCACATACGAGCTTTGAAATTTAATTTCCTATCCGAAAGGTCCTTATCACGTTTCGTGTATCTCCAACGGTTAGCGAGTAAAACCTACTTTTGTGACGTCACTACACCCTTTGGTTTCAAAATTTCATATTTCCATTTCAAATAAAAGGAGAACGCTAAGAAATAGCAAACTTTTGATGGTATACACGAGCTTTAGCATTTAATTTTCTATCCAAAAGTCTCTTATCACTTTTCGTGTATCTCCGACGGTTAGTGAGTATAACCTAAATTTGTGCAATAAAACACGGTCAACACCGAGCGGTGCAATATATCTCTATATATATAAATAGAAAATTTGTCTGTTTTTTTTTCTGAATTTCTACGGAAATTTGATTTATTTACACGTTTCAGACTGTTTTATGGTAGATGCGCGCGAAAATAATGTTTTGGTCTGTCTGTTTGTTTGATTGTCTGTGGACAATTTTGTTCCCTTATAACTCGAGAACGGCTGGGTGTATCAACGTAAAATTTGGTACAGATATCCATCAGAGGCACGACGCTAATCATTGATGTAACCCTTCTCCGTACCTCTCATAAAAGGGGGCCTACCCCCTTAAAATCCATGCTGAAATAGGAGTAGAAGGACGAGACAAAAATCATTTTCAGCCCCTCGATGTGAGAGACAAAACTCGGGGTCCCCGAAGGGTCCCCGAAATCCACATTTTAAGGCCCTAAAACCAACCGTTTTTGAGATATTCCCAGAAAACTAATTTCATTTAATAAACTAATGAACGAATACAAGCCGGTAACCATGGCAGCAGATTCTCAGAGGTCCATCTATTGCTGTAAGACGCAATGCAATTCCATTAATTACATTGGTGTGAAAGTTTGCAAACGGCTAGAAGGTTATCACGGAACCAAATTAAGCTGTAGAATTCATCAATACGTATAATGCGCTTAAGGGGGTCAAGGGGTACAGTACAATTTTTTCATGCGACTTACACCTCCGGGTGTGGTACGGCAGGTCTATTATATTCCTATCCCTATATTATATTATTATTATTTTATTATGGCGTACAGCGAGGAGACAAAGCCCCCTCGGTGCCAGAAACAAAACTTGGTGGCCCTAAAGGGTCCTCGAAAACTACATTATAAGGCCCTAAAACCAAAAGTATCTGAAATATTCCCAGAAAACTAATTTAATTTAACAAACTAATGAAGGAATGGAAATCGCTAACCATGACAACATTATCTCAAAGGGTGGCATCCAACTTTCCATCTATTTCTGTAAGAAGTAATGACAATCTATTTATTACATTTCTGTGAAAGTTTGCAAATGGCTATACGGTTATCACGGAACCAACGTAGACTGTATAATTCATCAATGCAATTAAGGGTGTCAAGGGGTAACCTAGATTTTTTTCATGCAATTTTCACGTGCGACATATAGTACAGAAGGACTATTATATCTCCAAACATTTGCAAAGTGAAATGCCATGCCCTGTGGTTCAGATTTCACGTAAAATGGAGGTCCCGTGGCTTATGATCTCGCGATTAATGGTCACGTAAAACTACAATCATCCTTTATATCTCCAAACAGCAACATTATTTTCAAAAATTCCTGAATTGAATCAGCATTTTTTGCGGCTTTTAGGAATTTGGGCCATTTGAGACTAAAGAACCTGAATTTTCCTGTGTATGTGGACCTAACACAACGTAGAGGGTCATTTTTTATGTGAGGTGTATTGCGTTTCGTCTACAAGTCTTTCAATTCTATTTTACGTCAAGAAGTAAAAGTTAGGTGAATTTAGTTTGAGACCAAATTTTAACTAATCTTTCTTTTGTCGACATACGGGTTCATCGTAAGGATGATTTTGTTTGATACTGTATGGCAGATATACCCATATTTGGATATCTGGGTGATATGTTGTAGACAATAGAATTGTCTGTCTGTCTTTCTGTGTATCTTTATGTACGCCTATAAATCGTGTTCGTAGGCGTGGTGCATCGTAAAATTAGGTATGGTAAACATGAGTCAATTCACCAATCATTTATAAAACTCCTCACCGTACTTTCCAAACAGTAGAAGGGTGGATATAGGGAAAAACTTCTCAAAATACATGTTAAATAGGCGAAATATAAAAAATTATCCTAGAAGGACGATCAAAGCATATGTTGCGCTTCTCAATGTGAGACACAAAATTCGCGAGTCTATAAGGGGTCTCCGAAAACCACAGTTTAAGGCCCTTAAATTAACAGTGTGTGTGGTATTCCCTGAAAACTAACTTCGTTCTGATAAACTTATGAAAGAATGAAAAACCGCTAACCATTGCAACAGTAGCTCAATTGATAATGTCTGGAGTTAATATATAACACCGTTCGAAGGACGGGTACTTCTGCTATACTAATATATAAAAATGAGATGGTGTGTGTCTGTCTTTCTGTCTGTTTGTGTGCTACTCAATAACGCAAGAACCACTGGACCGATTTAAATGAAATTTTGCATGGATGTAGCTGATTTACCAGGTTTACATACAGGATACATTTTATTTCAATAATTTGCACTATTCAAAATGGCGACCATTTTAGTGACGTCACTACACACTTTAATCAAAGCTTCATATTTCCTTATCAAATAAAAAGAGAACGCTAAGAAATAGCAAACTTTTGACGGTACATACGAGCTTCACTTTTCGTTTATCTCCAAGGGTTATCGAGTAAAACCCACATTTATGACGTCACTACACCCTTTGGTTTCAAAATTTGATATTTCCATTTCAAATAAAAAGAGAACGCTAAGAAATAGCAACCTTTTGATGGCAAACATGAGCTTTAACATTCAATTTTCTATCCAAAAGGTCCTTAACACTTTTCGTGTTTCTCCAACGGTTAGCGAGTAAATCCTAAATGTGTGCAATAAAACACGGTCAACACCGAGCCGTGCAGTATATCTCTACATATATAAATAGAAAATTTGTCTGGTTTTTTTTTCTGAATTTCTACGGAAATTTGAGTTATTTACACGTTTCAGACTGTTTTATGATAGATGCGCGCGAAAATAATGTTTTGGTCTGTCTGTCTGTTTGTTTGATTGTGGACAACTTTGTTCCCTTATAAATCGAGAACGGCTGGGTGTATCAACGCAAAATTTGGTACAGATATCCATCAGAGGCACGACACTAATCATTGATGTATCTCTTCTCTGTACCTATCATAAAAGGGGGCATACCCCCTTAAAATACATGCTGAAATGGGACTTAAAATACATGCTGAAATAGGAGTAGAAGGACGAGACAAAGCCCATTTTCAGCCCCTCAATGTGAGAGATAATATTCGGGGGCCCTAAAAACACATTTTAAGGTCCTACGTCCAACCGTTTTTGAGATATTCCCAGAAAACTAATTTAATTTAATAAACTACTGAACGAATGCAAGCCGATAACCATGGCAACAGATTATCAGACGTCCATCTATTGCTGTAAGACGCAATGCAATTTTATTAATTACATTAGTGTGAAAGTTTGCAAACGGCTAGATGGTTATTATGGAACCAAATTAAGCTGTAAATTTCATCAATATGTAAAATGCGCTTAAGGGGGTCAAGGGGTAGTCTAGATTTTTTTCACGTGATTTACACCTGCGGGTGTGGTATGGCAGGTCTATTATATTCCTATCCCTATATTATATTATTATTAGTAGTATTATATTATGGCGTACAACGACGAGACAAAGCCCCTCGGTGCCAGAAATAAAACTCTAGGGTCCTCAAAAACTACATTATAAGGCTCTTAAACCAACAGTTTCTGAAACATTCCCAGAAAAATAATTTAAT
Source organism: Meconema thalassinum (assembly GCA_946902985.2). Classification (NCBI taxonomy): domain Eukaryota; kingdom Metazoa; phylum Arthropoda; class Insecta; order Orthoptera; family Tettigoniidae; genus Meconema; species Meconema thalassinum. Next base: position 169,021,062 of record OX336391.1, read on the forward strand.
TTAATTTAACAAACTAATGAAGGAATGCAAATCCGTAACCATGACAACATTATCTCAAGGGGTGGCATCCAACTTTCCATCTATTTCAGTAAGAAGCAATTTATTACATTTATTACATTTCTGTGAAAGTTTGCAAATATAAGGTTATCACGGAACCAACGTAGACTGTATAGTTCACCAATGCAATTAAGGGAGTCAAGGGGTAATCTAGGATTTTTTCATGCAATTTTCACGTGCGACATATAGTACAGAAGGTCTATCATATCTCCAAACAACATTATTTTCAAAAATTCCTGAATTGAATCAGCATTTTTTGCGGCTTTTAGGAATTTGGGCCATTTGAGACTAAAGAACCTGAATTTTCATGCACCACAAGCTTTTATAATTTTTGATAGAGGTCTTCCTGTGTATGGGGACCCAACACAACGTAGAGGGTCAGTTTTTATGTGTCGTGTATTGCGTTTATCCTACAAGACTTTCAATTATATTTGATGTCAGGAAGTACACGTTAGGTGAATTTAGTTTGAGAGCACATTTCAACTAATCTTTTTTCTTTTCTTTTTTTTTTTGTCGACATACGGGTTCATTGTAAGGATGATTTTCTTTGATACTGTGTGGTAGATATACCCATATTTGGATTTCTGGGTGATATGTTGTAGACAATAGACAATATTGTCTGTCTTTCTGTGTATCCTTATGTACGCCTATAACTCATGTTCGGATGCTTGGTGCATCGTAAAATTAGGTATGGTAAACATGAGTCAATACACCAATCATTTATAAAACTCTTCACAGTACTTTTCATACAGTAGAAGGGTGGATATAAGGAAAAACTTCTCAAAATTCATGCTAAAATAGGCGAAATATACAAATTATCCTAGAAGGACGACCAAAGCATATGTTGCACTTCTCAATGTGAGACAAAAAATTCGCGAGTCTATAAAGGATCTCCGAAAACCACATTATAAGGCCCTTAAATTAACAGTGTGTGTGATATTCCCAGAAAATTAACTTCGTTCTGATAAACTTATGAAGGAATTACAAGCCGCTAACCATTGCAACAGTAGCTCAATTGAAAATATCTGGTGCGTCTCTAAAAGCAACAGTACTTAAAAGGGATGTAACACCAATAACATTGTTATTATTATTATTATTACTATTATAATGTCTGGTGTTAACACCGAACACCGTTCGAAGAACGGGTACTTCTGCTAGTAAATAAATAATAAATAAATGAAAGAATGAATAAATAAGTAAATGAATGAATGATGATTTAGCAAATACTGTAAATCAATACCGGTAAGTAAATAATTGAAATGAAAATCCACAGCCTGCTTCCAGTCTCCAACCGGGTCAGGAATGGAATGAATGAAGCCCCCATCTAAGCGGCGAGGATATGAACTGTGCCGGCTGCCGAGGCCTGACGCACTCCTCTGGGGCAACGATTAAATGAAGGACTGATGAAATGAAATGATACTGGAGAGTGTTGCTGGAATGAAATTGTGACAGGGAAAACCGGAGTACCCGGAGAAAAACCTCTCTGCCTCCGTTTTGTCCAGCACAGATCTCACATGGAGTGACCGGGATTTGAACCACGGACTCAGCGGTGAGAGGCCGGCGTGCTGCCGCCTAAGCCACGGAGGCTTTTAAGTAAATAATTAAATAAATAAAATAAATAAATTTCATAAATAAATAAACAAATAAATATATAAATACAGTAAATAAATAAGTAAATGAATGAATGAAAAAAGTCATCCCCTGGCACTATACAGCCCATGAAGAGCCTAGGCCGACCAAGTGACCGCTGCCCAGTCATTTGGCCTGCAGATATTGGGGTGACGTGTGATCAGAGCATCGGATCCCCTCGGCCGTTAATCTTGGTTTTCGTGATCGGGGCGCTGCCTCACTGTTTGACAGCTACTCAATTGTCCTCACGAGGCTGAATGCACCCCGTTCCAACCCTCACGTCAGTTTTAAAATCCCTGACGGAGCCGGGAATCGAACCCGGGACCTCCGGGTGAGAGGCAGACGCGCTACCCCAACACCACGGGGCCGGCACTGAATGAATGAATGATTGAATAAATAAATCAATAAATAAATAAGAAAAAATAAGTAAATAAATGAAATAAGTAATTAAATTTAATACATGAATACAGTAAATAACTAAATAAATAAATAAATGGAAGCATGAATGAATAAATAAATTAATGATTGAATAAATACATAAATTAATTAATTAATTAATAAATGAATAAATAAATGAATGATTGAATGATAGAATAATTAAATAAATAAATAAATAAATGAATGATTGAATAAATACACAAATAGATAAATAAATTAATAAACAAATGAATGAATGAATAATACATAAATAAATAAATGATGTAATGAATAAATGAATAAGTAAATGAATGAATGATTGAATAAAAAAATAAGTAAAAAAGTTAATAAATAAATAAATACATTTAATAAATCAATAAATAAATAAGTAGGTCTACGGTCAATAACACTCCAGTGGGCGCGCGGTTTGCCGTACCCCGAGTGGGCGCGTGGAGGACAGGTGTCCTCCACTTTGTTTTGTCATTTTACCCTATGAAATGTATATTTAGCGATCATGCTTTTTTTGTTTTGGGTTAGGTAGGAATATATTAAACACTTTTTTCATAAATTAGAGTGTATGCTACATAATAATAAGTAGGAAATACATAATTATGGTAAATCAATCAAAAACGTGTATAAGGTTGGTAAGTTATGTTATAAATGTTACTAAAATGCGTATAAATTTTATGTTATAAATGAAAAATTATAAAAATTAAGTGTTATTAATTTTTGTAGTTTGAAAATACAAATTGGTTTCGTAGTATAAAACAAGTAGTTCCGTAAAGAACTATACAGCCTATTTTCATATATCCTGCTCATGTTAATTTCTTCTAACAACATACAAAATTTCAGTTTAATTGTTGTAACAGATTCGTAGATATTGAGAACCGTCTAAAAATTTCAGATTGTCGCCAGGTTGGATTTTTATTTTTGTACTATTACGTTAAGATTATTGTGTACGTGTGGTATTCAAACTTCAATCGCATGATTAGAACACAAGAAGTAAAAACGAGATTTTAAAATTACGCACAGCAGCCATCTTGTGATTATGCAAACAATTGAAATAAATTAGATGCCAGTGGATCAACATTTGTATAAGCATTTAACGTGCAACGTTTCACAGCACTCGGATAGTTAATTCGCGAGAATCGTCCATTTAAATATTCATACTTCGCCTCGCCGCCATGTTGGATTTGTGCTCACCAGGTTAATGAAAGTCCTATAGGTGAACATATGTTCATAGTCTCTATGAACATAAAAAAATTCAGTTTGGTTGCTGTAAAAGATTCATAGATATTGAGAACCGTCTAAATATTTCGGAAGCTCGCCATTTAGGATTGTTATATGTATAGGCCATAGAATTATGTACCATTCAAGGACAATTATTGCCTAGGTTCATTATTCAAACTTTCACTTCGATAGCATGATTACGACACAAGAAATAAAAACTTAATTTTAAAATTTCGCACAGCCGCCATATTGAGGTTATGTAAACAATTGATTTAAATTAGATGGCAGTGCATTAAAATCTGCAAAATCATTTACTGTACCACATTTCACTGCGCTCAGAGAGTTAAATCACGAGAAAAGTCTATTAAAATATTTCAAATTCGCTTGGTCGCCATGTTCGTTTTTTACTTTACAAGTTTATGAAATATACATAGATAAACTTGTACCAGTACCCTTTATCACCGCACAAAATTGCAGGGTAATATCTGTAATAGTTTCGGAGATATAGAATATCAGTGAAATATTTCGCACATCCGCCATTTTGAGGTTATGTAAACAATTGAACTAAATTAGACTCCAGTGCATTACTATGTGTATAAACACTTGCTGTACCTAGTTTCATTACGTTTGGATGGTTAAATCGTGAGAAAAGGCTATTTAAAAGTCTCAACTTCGCTTGGTCGCCATGTTCGTTTTCTACTTTACAAGTTTATGAAATATACATAGGTAAACTTGTATCAGTACCCTTTATCACCGTACTAAATTGCAGGGTGATACCTGTAATAGTTTCGGAGATATAGAATGTCAGTGAAATATTTCGCACAGCCGCCATTTTGAAGTTATGTAAACAATTGAACTAAATTAGACTCCAGTGCATTACAATGTGTATAAACATTTGCTGTACCAAGTTTCATTACGTGTGGATAGTTAAATCGCGAGAAAAGTCTATTTAAAAGTCTCAACTTCGCTTGACCGCCATGTTGGTTTTGTAGTCACCAGGTTTTTGAAAGTCTCATAGGTGAACTTCTAGTAGTACCCTTTATCACCGTACACAATTTCAGGGCGATATCGGTAATAGTTTCGGAGATATTGAATGCTAGTGAAATATTTCGCACAGCCGCCATTTTGCAGTGGTGAGACGTAACAAAATTTGAAGGGCACGGTCGAGGTCGCCGGGAATAGTGCTATGAACATACCGAGTTTCATTGAAATCGCTCCAGCCGTTTAGATTTTATTAGGGGGGGACACACACACGAATCACACACACACACACACACACGCACACACACACGGACAAAAGGTGATCTCATAAGCCTATTTTTTCAAAATTGAAAATAGGCTAAAAACAAGATGTTCAGTAAAGAACATATAGCCTACTTTCTCCTAAATGTATGAGTATAGTTATAACTCGTTGTTATTATCAAAGAGTATAATAGAACTATTCTTTGTTGAAGACCTTAGAAACGATTTACCTCTACCAAACGCCACAACCTAGATAAAAACTGCTACCATCATTGAAGAAAGAAAGAAAGAAAGATAAGAAGTATATCAAGAATTTTATGGATCTGGAGACATAATCGACCGGACTGGCTGCGTGGCTCAGCGGTAACGTTCTCGCTTGCTGGGCCCTAGGTTGCAGGTTCGTATCCTGGCGCAGTCAGCTGGCATTTGAGGGTGCAGAAATGCGAGGGAGCTGTGTCAGTACATTTACTGGCACGTTAAAGATCCCCTTCGGGCCAAAATTCCGGCACCCCGGTGTCTCTAAAAGCAGCAGTAGTTAAAAGGGATGTAAAACCAATAACATTATTATTATTATTATTATTATTATTATTATTATTATTATTATTATTATTATTATTATTATTATTATTATTATTATTATTATTATTATTATTATTATTATTATTATTATTATTATTAAATATACGACCTGCCGTGGGCAACATCCAACTTTGAGTTGAGGCATGTCTTTACACGTCTGGATGTGCATGGCTTTCACGACCCTAATTGAAAAAAAAGGAAGGAAGATTGTAGTTTTACGTGACCGTGAATCTTGTGATTATGAGCCACGGGACCTCCTTTTTACGTGGAATTCGAACCACAGGACATGGCATTTCACTTCGAAAATCTCACATGCATTGACCGGGAATCGAAAACCCTAATTGAATTAACAAATCTTTCCATGACCCTACAGAGACGTGTGTATACAAACTATGTGGATATTTTCGATTGCTATTTGCCTGAAATAAAAGTAGTAATTAATAACCTAACCAACGGCTTCGATTCAGTTACTATGTGAAATCGTTTTGTTCTTTACTTCAAATAACATTTTCAAGTAACGCAAAATAGGCTGTTACAAACCCTTTAAAATAAAAAGTAAAAATGTATCGTAGTATCATCTTGTCATTCTTCAAATTCGATGCGCATAGAATGCCAATGGTATAGTAATCAATGGAGCCCCACGTAGAATAGTCGTGACATCTAGTGGTGAAATATCGAACAATATAATCCTAACAGAGTGAGTGCATTCTAGCGGCCAGAAGAAGAAACTTTTCAATAAAATCTGGAAGTTAATAAGTAGGTCGGCATGCAGTTACCTTTTTGGCAGCTAGATGTCTCGAGTAAATCAGCTGGCGAATTATGTTTTAATTAAATATATATTTTACTCCATAATATGCACAATATAACGCTTAATTTTAAAACATCTGAGTCATTACAAAACAATAAAGATATAACATTTCAAGCAAAAAACCTAGCTCTGATCGGGTTTGAACCATAGGAATTTGAGCGATAGGCTAACGCTCTACCACTGAGCTAATTGTGTCAACGAATAACGTTCTATATAAAATGACTTACATAGAACTTGTTAGCAAATAATGATTTATACTAAACGATTTTATCACTGGAGTATATTATTTATATATAAAGCATTTCATACAAAGTTTATTTATTTTGTATCAGTACGCTATATTGCATGCAATACTCAAATTAGTGAAATATAAGTCAGGCACAAGATATCCGCTGCCATCTTGTCTTATTACTGAATCAGCTCAGCTTTTTAAAATCACGTCTGCACTATAGTATTACAAAATAAAATTTTAATTTCGAACGTGCCTCTTCCTTTAGAACAGTTAAAACGATTCTCGGCTGATAATCGGAACTGGTGGGTCCCATGATATGGATTATAAAGTTTGCATAATTCGCACGGCCGCCAACCTGAAATGGTATGGCGGACGACGTTGTAGTTTGGTCACAAGACGCATCTTATACGAAGGTATGTTGTTACCAAATTTGGTAGAGATCGGATGATTTGGTTAGTCGTTATTTGATTTTACGTTTTGAACGTTTGAGTGGCCGCCATTCAGTTTTAGTAAAGATGGCGGCGATATAAAACATGACACTGAGGTGTCCTTTGCTAGTGCTACCTTTGTACCAAATTTCGTTCAATTCGCATTCACCGTGTTCGAATTGATAGGGGGGGGGGACAGACATTCAGAGTACACACACTCACACACACACACACACACACACACACAGACTCACACACACACATACACACACACACACAGACTCACACACACACATGCACACACACAGACAGACACACTTTTTTCGCCCTGTGTTGATCTCATAAGTCTACTTTCATTTTTTGCAAAAATCGAAAGTAGGCTAAAAAGTATATAACCGAATTTTCCATCTTAGTGAAGCATATAAAACACAGTTTTTTTGAAACCCAAACCAACTGCTTTTGACTTCTCTTGACTTATCAGGTAGAATGTTTGGGGGAACTGCTGCTTTGTTCTTTCTCCGAGTAGGAATCATAGTTACTTTTTCTTCTTCCCGTAGCTTTATTACCAAGGGCACAGATGCGAACCAATTGTCACAGGTAATATTCCTAATGGTTCCTGAAATAGGCTGCATCAATCGCAAACCAAGTCTGACGTGTTGTTGCTTCTTCTGAAAGGGCCGCTTGGTTGCTTTCCTATATACACTCTAAGGTTTGTAGCATAGAAGGTTGTTTTAGAAACCATAGCAAACGATATTTATCCCATACTTTGCAGGTTTACTAGGCATATACACACGGAGGGGACAGTTTCCTCTAAATGAAACTAGCTGTTCATCAATGGTAAGGTACCGTAGTCGGTTGAGCACGAACATCTCAAAGATTTCTCGAAAAGCAGCTAGTTTGTCAGCAATAATATTTCTTTGATCTCTGTTGTGTACGTTATCAAATCTCAGACAACGTAAAATAAATCAATACCTCTTTGTGTTCATGGTTACATATACAGCCTCTACTTCCGTGCCGTGTGAATTATCCCACAATTCAAATACGTTTCTTCTTCTAGCCTTCAAATCCCCAATAGGTCTACCAATCAGTGCACGAATTTCTCGGGAAATATTGGGCCTAGCATCCCTTTCTGTGACAAACTGAGGGCGAATTTTAGTTATGTAAACGTTAGTACAATCAACTATTCTTTTTCACCATTTCATCATCAATATTACACTGTGACGCAGTTTCTGGAGTGACAGTATTTTTTCGCAGACCCTTGAGGTCCTGGGCAATGCAAAACTGGTATTATGTTATGCCTGGGTGTACGAGAAGTCTGGGCAACTTGAGGTTCTAAGTACCACCTTGATGTGCGAACATTTCCCAAATAACACTCTGGGTTGACGAAAGAGACAGGAGAGACTGCTTCTTTACCACTTCTATTTCCTCGGATTCGTCTGGAACATCAACCGGGTCATCTTCTGCATTGATTTCATTTTCTCTACTCTCTGAGTGGTATTCCAAGTGGTCTTCTTCTCGTTCATCTTCATCCTCTATAACTAGAACACTCTCGTTATCCTCAGTCTCATCTAGCCACCGGCGTACCTGTTCACGGTCACTTTCACTGGTCATTATTGTTTTCACACTTAAACTATTTCAATTAAACCATTGTGACTTTCAAAACTATGAAATGAAATGAAAATACCACAGCAATATCCGAAAAGGACTGTAACGCCAGTGGGCGCGCGGAGGACAAGTGTCCTCCACTTCTGCACGGAGCAAATCAACACCAGGTCACGGCGACAATAGGCGAGCATAAAAACTGACAATGCATTGACGGGCAGAGGATGAGTGGCAAGAAAGGTATATGGCCGCTCAAGGTCACAAGTGTTGCCAACCCTTGTAGTCACACAGAACAATATCACTGGAGGACACCTGTACTCCGCGCGCCCACTGGAGTGATAATTAAATAAGTAAGTACATAAATAAGCACTATGAATTCAAAGGGGAAACTGGACGTTCAAAGATCAAAGCTTCGAATGCCGGTACTGACAACGGTCATCCCGATTTTTAATTTTCCCGTTCGCTTTATATTCCCTCCGGGCAAATGCCGGGATGGTACCGTGTTTAAAAGTCTCGAAGCTCCTATCCAAAACCTAGATCCTAATAAAAACTGCCACGCACACTAGTGCAGTCACCAAATAAACACAGGTCATTAGACAAATTTAAAACACAAACCCAAGTACGCAGGACTGAAGAACAAGATGCCAATGGCCCGTAAGATTATTTAGCAACATCTTGTTCACGGCGGGGTGGTATCTTTTGTGGTGATTGGTGAGCACCAGTTCCCTCCTTCTTCTAAAAGGGTCCAACTTATCTTTACTAACTTTTCCTTTTAGCGACCTGGGGAGTTTCGCGTGTTGAGGCACAAGGCCACGGCTATCTCCATACTAGGAACACGAGTGGTTCTAACCTCACCGCCATCCATCCTTGAAATGGTTTTCCTCCTTCTTTCATTATCAACTTCAGGCAAATGCCTCTATGATATCTTCTATTATGGCACGACCTCCTCCTGCCAGCTACTTCACCAGGTTCATTAATTTCATCTCTCTTCTACTCCTCTAATCCGCGTTGACATGAAGGATATACAGGCGAAAGAACATCCACCACCTAGAATACTCATGCCACTTCATCCTCAAACCCTTAGGTACAGAAAACAACATGGTAAATATATGATTACTATTATTATTATTATTATTATTAAGTGAGACACCAGAGGAAGTAGACGTGTGCCTGAGTGCTCCGCAAAAAGTTAAGTATAGCAAGGAAATGGTTTGCGACCGTTGTCAAGAAGGACTCCCAAGTGATGGTGACTATGTATACTGCACAGGATGCAAAGGGAAATATCATTATGAATGTACATCAGTCACAATACGTACGTGGAAAGGTATGGCAAAACAAGCTAAGGAGTCATGGCGGTGTCCACAGTGCCGTAGCTTCAAGAAGACAACGTCAGCATCTATTGTCGCAAGCGGTGGAACGATGACCCTACCAGCTGCTGCCAACACTGATGACACAGCGACTCCACCTTCAACACCGGACACGGAGATAATACACGCATCGGATATCAAAGGTATGTTTTTAGAATTAAAGAAGCAGATTAGTGAACTGAAAAACCAAGTGAGTGAAAGTGTAAAAAGTGCCGACTTTATTGCGCAGAAATATGATGAGTTGATTAAGGAAACTAAGTCAAATGCAACTCTTTTGAAATCACTTACAGCAGAAATAAAAACCCTAAAAGACCTAAAGAATCTACAAGACAAAATAATATCAGATCTAAACGAGAAAGTGCACACAATGGAACAGAACGGTAGGCAACAATGCATCGAAATATGTGAAGTGCCACGCGCGAAAGATGAATGCCTGGATGAAATCGTCCACAAAATTGCTGAGACTCTAGAAGTAGATCTAAACATGTTTGATGTAGAGGAAGTTTACAGGCCCCCACTGCAAAGAAAGAACAAAATCCCCCCAATAGTGGTAAAATTTAACTCCTTATCCAAAAAGAATGAATTTTTACAGAAAAGAAAAAGACAAAATTTCCTCACTCATGGGAACACTAAATCTAGGTTTTTCATTAACGAAAGTCTAACGTCATTTTACAGGGAGCTACTATGGAAAACTAAAAATCAGGCCAGAGAAAATAACTGGAAATTCATTTGGGTTAAAAACGGCAAAATACTTGTGCGAAAAAACGACGAATCTGGTATATTGAGAATCTCCCGTGAGGAAGACATTAACAAAATTAGGTACCCCCCCCCCCCCCCCGCCGCCAAAAAGAAAGAATTATTATTGAATTATTATATAAATTGATATTATGAACAGTTGGGATAGCAATATAAATGTTTCTGGAATACAAAATGAACTCACATTTCTCAATATACCCGATTTCATCGAAAATGGTAATAAGACTAGAAATAATGCTGAAATCAATATCCTCTCTCTAAATATTCAATCTATATCAAAAAACTGGGATTATTTAACCATAACCTTAGGCAAGAAAATTAATGATCTGGATATTATTTGCTTAACAGAAATTAATATACTTGAATCTAATAATTACCTATTTACTTTGGATAATTTTAATGTTGTATTTCGTAATAGAACAAATCGTAAAGGAGGAGGCATAGCCATATATGTAAAGAACAACATGGCTATTAGAACACACAATTCATACATTTCCAATACTCATGAATCAATGGTAATAAAAATACTTCACATGAACAAAAAGATTGGATTAACATGCATTTACAGACCACCTAGCACTAACATAAATGGCTTTCTTGATGAACTGGAGACACATATAACACAACACACTAGTAAGTACAGCGAATACGCCATTTTAGGAGATATCAACATTGATACTTTACCTAATGACATCAGTCTATCAGCTATCAAATATACAAATATTATGGCAACTCATGGTTTCCTACCACTTATCACTCAATGTACTCGTTATGATCCAAAGTTAGACTCGAGAACATGTATTGATCACATAAACTATCGTAGCAGACTAGATCAATATACTTCTGCAGTCATACAATCAGATATCTCTGACCACTACATAAGATATGCAGGTATTTGGCCAAAAAATGATAAGACACAATTACAAGATAATGAATCGTACATTACGCTAATGAACGATACTATAATACACACAAGCCTTAACAACACAGACTGGACAGATTGCCTTGAATTAAAAAATCCTAATGACATATATAACAATATAACAACCAAATTTAAGGAAATATACCAAAAAAGCATCTTACATAACAACTCGTAAACACAGAAAAAGCAAACAATGGTTCACTTATGACCTAAAAATACAATGTAAGGAAAGAGACAGACTTTACAAAACAATGCTCAGAAACAAGGATAATATTACAATAAAAAATGAATACAAAGCTTTCAGAAACAAATTAAATAAGCTAATAAACAAAACAAAACATCAATATTTTAAAAATAAGATAAATAGTTCCAAAAACGATAATAAAGGAATGTGGAAAGTCATTAATGATATAACAGGTCGGAAAACACAAACTGTCAATGAAGTCATAAACAAACATTTAATATTACATTATACTAACGAAGTGATAGTCAATAAATTCATCAATACCTTTAGTGAAAAAATAAACAGCCTAGCTCATAACTGTAGTATCAACATATGGCAATCAAATAGAAACACATTAATGAATTCCTTTACATTACTTGAAACTGATGAATATGAAATAGAAAACATAATTAAGGAATTAAAAACAGACAAATCGCCTGGGGTAGACAATATACGCTTGAAAGACATAAAGGCAACATCCAAAAAAACTATACCAATCATAACACATCTCATAAACAAGATATTCGAATCAGGCATAATACCAAAATATCTGAAATACACAATTATTAAACCAATATATAAGAATGGCGATCACTTAGACTTTGGCAACTACAGACCAATATGCATTTTATCAATCCTCCACAAAATAATGGAAAAATTCTTGGATAAGAGATTGAAGAATTTCCTAAATAAATATGATATTTTAAAGGGACACCTATACGGTTTTAGGAAGGGGAAAAGTACTGAACTACTCCTGGCTGAATTTGCCAATGTAATAAATAATGCCTTCAATAAGAACAATCACATAATGGTACTTTTTCTTGACTTTTCTAAAGCATTTGACACAATAAATCACAATAAACTACTTGCTAAATTACACGATATTGGAATAAGAGGCACGACTTACAAACTATTTGAAAGCTATCTGAAAAACAGGGAAATGGCAGTTATGGTCAATAACACTATCAGTGACGCAGTAGAAGGAACACAAGGTATCCCTCAAGGCAGCATTATTTCACCTACACTATATCATCTGTTCGTAAACGACATGAATGAAGCCATTAAACACAGTAAAATATTTATTTATGCTGATGACACGACTATATATACCATACATAAAGACTCTAAAACAGCTTTTTAGAGACTTCAAGAAGACTTCAATAACATCACAAGATGGTGTCATGACAATAATTTGTATATAAATACAACCAAATCTAAAATAATGCACATCAGAGTTGATCACTTCACACAAGGAAAATACAAACTAACGCACCACAGCTTATCATGCATACACCAAAACATCCTGGCAGGTTGCAAATGTAACACCTTCATAAATAGTACTTCGACACAAAAATACCTAGGAATTACCCTTGATGAACACTTTAAAATGAACACACACACAGTAAACATAATAAAAAACCTAAGAGCAAACCTCTACATCTTCTACAATCTCCGATTTTATGTAGATAGGAAAACTTACAAAACAATTTACAGTGCTCTGATTGAAAGCAAATTAAGATATGCTATAGCAGCTTGGGGAAATCAAAACACAACTTTAATTAATAATCTTCAAGATAGCCAAAACAGGTTCTTTAAATATTTCACTGATATCCCTTATTTTAATATTAAAGAGTTGTTTCAAATTACTGTACTGAATCTCTACTACCATGATCCAAGATTCAGGCATAAGGTCTCTCACAACATACAAACAAGAGCCATAACAAGTACTAAACATGTTAAACCTTTATGTATAAATAGCTATGGTTTCAAGAGACTAAATTATATTATACCATCACTACTTAATGAACTACCACCTGGACTGACAAACATTAACAGCAAACAACTAGCTATAAGTCGCATTAAAAATATTACTTAACCAAACATTAACTCATAACATAAATGAATTAATATAACTACCATAGTGTAATTTTTTGTATCTTAATTATTTACATCAATATTTTATCATTAACATTACAAAAAAAAAGCATGCACTCTTGTACTGAAATATAATCTATATATTGAACCCTTCAGAACAGCAGTGTTTTATGCAAGAATCTTGATCAAGGGGTCGCGCTCATTTCTAGTGTGATGTTTACGTCCGCCAAACAACATGCTTTACTGAGGCAAGGGTCATAGGATAAAAACTGTAATTAAGAAAGTAAGGAGACAAGACGTAAGATAATAACATGATTTAATAACTAATTGTGCATAAAAAGAAAATAAACAAACAATAAAAAAATATATCCTCCCTGAGTTTTTCCCTGACAGGAATATCTAACACTTTGAGGAGTCAGACGGATCTCCCCCTTTATAATAAAATTGTGGATCCTAGTTCCACTACCTTGCATTTTAGTTTTATGTGCGCGTGATGACTAACTACGAGAAAATGAGTACTTGGATGACCGTTCGTTTACAACGGGTTAACAGCCACGGTGCTCACGAACAATCATCACGTAAATCAACGTTTATGGATATGGGCATGACATTAATAAAAAAAACTTAAAAACTCTAATGCTGACACACACACAACAAAGCTATTATTTACAGGAATCTCTGAGATCCTCATTAGCGCGATGATGCACTTAACAACATGAGCTACCAACTGGCCAATTGCTCAATACACAAGGAAAGACAGCATTGCACATGACTCACGGGTCACAGAAATGAAAATAAACTTGGAATAAACCAACTACAACAAAAGCCTGACCGGCTAAGATTACTTTATATGAACAAAACTGCATGTTAAGGTAACGCTTCGGAGATTATCGTGATTCGTAGGCAACTCCCATTTATTTCAACAATTTATTTACCATTGATCAGTTCTTATCTGTAATTCAAGTAATTAGAGAGCCAACGAGCACTCCTCACTAATGACCATGCTTTGCACGTTCAGACAGCCTTGTGAAGCATCTCCCCCTTTCCTCAAATACTTGTCAAGTACCACTCCAGTGTATATAAATAGCTGACCAGCTGTTCCGTTACCTCACGGAATCAACAGCAACAAAAATCTCATCCAACTCAACAATATGGTCAGACATAATCACATCTCCACAATTGCCCTCGCAAGGATACAATATGGACCGGGTACCAAGCTGACAGAAATCAGTATCAGCTGAAATTCCCGCTTGTAATACCACACAAAATACACACATACACATATCTGGGACCGACATGACGCTTTTCACACAGGTCTGCTGAATAGGTGCTCACACACATTTAACACAATATTTAAACCTTACGATAGAGCTGATTACTCTTCGTCACAAATTACATTGCTCCAATCGGCAATAGTCACACTGAATCTGATCAATAATAAATCTTAAACAATTTTAATTACCCTCCAACCTACTGTATAATTACATTAATTCGGTCCTATTTCTGAAACACAACAGATCTCCGAGAGACGTTTTTAACCGCATTTCGTAACATATGCAAACACGGCCGTTCACATAGCTACGTTAGTTAACACAACACAAAAACAAGAACCTTCCACTAACAACATTTGTGCGAGCTGCTTCCATACAAAAGTGTGTCAGACCAAAACTAAATATACTACGTTAATCACACAAGCAATGTATTTACAAAAATATGTCCCATAAACCATAAGTTAATTTTTCAAATAATAAAGAATATTATTATTGTACTCATCTCTCTTGTAGTCACCCGTCAAAGAACGTCGGCTGCCATTTCCCAACTGAATGGTTCTATCTCATCTCAGCCATCTGGACGGAGTGTTGATAATTCCAAACTTCCTCTGTAGTCTTCGATGTCATCTGTGGCGCTGCTTCAAAAATTAGATTATTATACACATGATATCTGACTACTAAATTCGCTGTTCAGGTACTACATTCCCTGTCACAGTTCGTTGGCGAATTATCGACGATACTGCCCCTACAAATATAGTGCGGTGACTATCTATCACTGAATTTAACACTTTACAATAATTTCTGTGTCCTTAAGACGCACAGAAGTAATAATCAACCTGTGTCCACGACACACAAAATAATAGTCTTGTGCCTTCGACACACCAAATAATAGTCGACTACGCCCGTAGACGCACAGAATAAAAGTCAATGTCTTGGCTCTTCATGACACTTATAAAAGAACTGGCCCTAGGTCTCGATGGGGGGGGGGGGGAATTTATGTAAAAATTTCTCGAAGTAATTGTGGTACAGGAATGAAATAGATATCACTGAACTCGTAATATTGCACAGGTCAAGAATATGCTCATTAATCCTAGAATCGATCGTAGAGATTTTGTCTAGGCGATTTCCCGCGTGAATGCTAGCCAAGCGTACCCACGCTAGATCTGCCGCGTTAACTAGGCATTCTTCTCTCATTGGTTCTCACATTTTCTGTAATTTGGCGGTTTATAGCAGATCTTGGCGTCGTGGGAGTGTCTAACATGCTCATCAGCCACTCACATTACTGCATCCTATTTCTTCTAGGCGCGAATATCACAATGAACATACCAGCAGCATGTCTCACTGCGCGTCGCGTCTATTTGAGGCGGCCCACACCTGTCCTTCTTACACATCGCCAGGCTATTTCCTTTCACGGCTAAAGTATTTAGCCTATTGTCAACCTGCTTCAGGTATGTCCCCGCTGTCTCCAACCAATGCTTGAAATTTCCTCATCTCCGTCTGGCTGCTTTCATGATGCTGGTTGAAATATTTATTAATTGGAGAAAT
The DNA here is from genome assembly GCA_946902985.2 of Meconema thalassinum. NCBI lineage: Eukaryota > Metazoa > Arthropoda > Insecta > Orthoptera > Tettigoniidae > Meconema > Meconema thalassinum. The sequence goes on from OX336391.1 coordinate 169,037,245, forward strand.
AAAACATAGAATCATTTATCCAACAGAGGATAAAGGGTTCACAACTCTCCCACTCACAAAATTTCGAACTTAGGAATAAAGTCGATAATTTTAAAAGACTTCCGTAGGCCAAATTGTTTTATTTCCAGAATCACCCCTTTTCTATTACTTGGTCTAGTCGCTCCTGTCTTGAATGGCATTTACTCGTTTTCATTTCCTGCTCGTATCTCCCCTCTCAGTCTGCTTGCATGAGGCTCTGACGCCTGAGGCAACACTCTGCTCGTCTCGTTAATGTTTGTCAACAACAACACTATTTCCTCGTTCACGTGCCGTACTCAACTGCTCCTCGTGCACTTGGTTGATATTAGGACGTCCATATATTCAAACTGCGTCATTAATTTTGGCGCTCCAATGGCTCACTTCGACGATACTTTTTTAAGTTGGCAGCGTTGTAGACTGACATTGTTCCTGTACTCAATTCTTTCACTCTGTAAGCATTGTTTCCAAGGTTTCTTACGATAGAATAGGGTCCTATGAACTTTTCGCAGAATTTACTGAAGATTTTCTTTTCTGGGTCCGATGTAGCAGGTCGTTTCACCAAAACGAGCTGGTTGATTTCAAGATCACTGTGAAACCTCTTATTTCTTACTCGCCGTAATCTGCGGTCTGCTTGTTTTCTCATGTAGGCTCTCGTCCTCTCAATTCGCAAGTCAGGTGCTATCATTGGATCTTGTGGACAGTTAATGATGCTTTTCCACGTTCTTACTGGATACTCGTTCTTGTGTAGGACAATAGGGATTTGTCCTGTTGACTCGTGCCTGGTAGAATTCATGCATGTCTCTACATCCTTGATTTTATCGACCCATTTGTGGTGTTCGTTCGGAATGAAGATCCTCAAATATGCAGTTACACACTTAATTGCTCTTTCACTTGGATTTGCTTGGGCATGTCGGATACTGCTTAAAACGTGTTTTATACCCATATCTTCCATACCTTTCTTGAATTCGGCGCTTGTGAAATAACTGCCATGGTCTGATAATATAAACTCTGGTTTTCCAAGGATTGGAATAACTCTATTTCGAATGCGACTGAGTACCTGCTTCGATGTAGTTTTCTGAATAGGGCATAGTACTACGAATTTAGAAAATACATCAATGCACACTAGCAAATGACGGCAACCTCGCCTTCCTTTCGGGATTGGACCGAAACAATCGAGTGCCAGTAGCTCACATGGTTTCTGAGGTAGCAATGGTCTGGGATACAGCCTCATTAAGTAATTATTGGGCTTTGTCCTCTGACACGGATCACAAGTTGTAATGACGTCACATATAGTTGTTCTCATACGTGGCCAAGTAAATGTCTTTCCTATAGTCGCTTCGCACTTATCTACGCCCACATGACCGTAACTTGACCACGATATTTTTCAGGAATTGGGTACAATCTGCTTTTGAAAGGAGACCAATCCTCGACTTGCATAGAATATTTAAAATTTAATATTTTTCTAGGAACTGTATCAAATACTGTTTTGTGCTTCCTTAAAATCTCTTCCAACTGCTTTCTGTGTTCACCCCCAAGTTGAATGTCATAGAGCCGCTCCTGTAGTAACTCTTCAAATTGTGCATCGCTGTTATCTCCTTCTGTTAATAAAGACCATATCTCCTGGGATTCACTCTCCTCATCTAGTTCCACAACAGCTCCTTCTATGATGTTATCATCCGCCTTTCGTACCTCCTCTTCCGTCTCTTCCGATATTGCTTCCAATGCCCAAGAATTTACATCTCTTCCGGTAGTGATTTCATCCATATGCAATCCCACATTTTTCAGTTGATCATACTCTCTAAAACTGACAGTATTCTTGTGCAAATCTATCACTGCTTGATAGTCACAAATAAAATTTGCACCAAGAATTATATTGAAATTTATCTTTGCCATGATAATGAATGTTTGCCCAAAAGTGTGTTCCAATATGTTCAGCTCTAAGTATGCCTGACGTTTACAAGTGACGGTGCGTTCAGGAATAACACCCCTCACTTTGAGCTGTGGTACCGGAATTACAGGAATATTCTGAGTCCGTCCCAACTCTCGAACCAAGGCCTCCGATACCAGACTGATCTGTGACCCCGTATCCAATAAACATCTTATATTAATTCCACCAATCCTTGCGTAAATAATGGGTAATTGCCTAATTTCATCGTTCCGTGGTTTCACCGTCTCCTCCAGGCAGTCTTCTGGCAAAGCAATCCATTCTTGTATGTTCGCTACTATCCATCCATCTTCAACTTCCGACTGTTGTGTTTGTAGCCTGTCTCCTTTATCCAAATTTAACATTTTTTTTAGCTATATTGCGACTCCCATCATCCTTCTGTCGCTCATGTCCTTGATATCCCTGTTGTCTCAGTAGACTTCCAGCTTCCTCAGTATGTGTATCAGGATTCTTCATGTTCCCAATGGCCTTTTCCCATCTTCCTATCTCTCCACCTTGACTAGCGTGTAACTCCTCTAAGTAATTTTGTGATTGAGCGTGCCTATCATCCCAGTCATCTCGATAGTTACGTGGCTCTCCTTGATTTTGGTCTCTTCTTCCTTTCCATCGTTGATTAGCATTGTAATCACCGTATCTTCCATAAGGCCTGTCATTCCTTCGATTTTCACGCCATTGCTGATATCCTCTCTGTTGGTATCTATTGTTACCTTGGTATGACCTATTGTTGTAGTGATTTTCGTTACGCTGATATGGTCTGTTTTCTCCTTCTTCCTGGTTTCGCCTAGGTGTGGAAGTGCTTGTGTTAGTGCCCTGCGTTTTGGTGTTTCCCTGTTTTGGTTTTATGACCTCTGTAGTATTGACTAACTCCAGCTGTCTTCCTCCTCTATAATGACTATGAGATGTAGTCTCATCTATTTGCCGCAGTATCTGCTCTGCATGTAGGGCCGTACTAACGTTCGCTGCGACTAGTACTTGTTGTACGTTTACTGGCATTTGTCTCGCTCTAGTCATCACCAGATCTGCTTCATTTAATGGGTAATCAAGGTCACGAAATTTTAACATTTGCATGTTAAAGAAATCTGAGTATTTTGTTTGCTGGGTGGTTTGGTACTTCCTAGAGTAAAGCTCCATCCTTAGACTCTGTTGTGTTGCGGGCGACCAATATTTGCGCAGAAGCGCTAAGTTGAAATCTGACATGTTTCCAAATGTATATTTGAAGCTTAAAAACCATGTGAGGACATTTCCTGATAAAAATCTCTCCATCATCCTCAATCTACGTGCTTCAGGTACCCCAGTGTCATTGAAATGGTCTTCCATCTCTTTGATAAAGGCTTTAGGTGTCACCCCTGAATTTTCCGTGTACTTCTGCGGTTTGTAGTCATTTGAGCGAATTACTTGAATAAGTTGTGTGGGCTGATGACCGTTTTGTGGTGTTGAGCTCCTATCGACATTCTTACGAAATCCTTCCGTGTTCGTTGTTAATGGGCTAACTGCCTGAGTCTGACTTCCTGCTGTGCTGGACTCTGGACTATTTGAGTTATCCGGCTTGTCTTTCAATGTCCCCGTTCTAAATATAGATGATTGTTCTAATGAGCGGAGTTCGGCTTTAATGATCCTGTCCGTCTGCTCTTTAAGTTTATTTTTCACCTCTTGCTCCAAAGCTTGAATACGCGTGTGATTTTCGCCTACTGTTTTAAGAATGGTGGACCTTTCCTCTTTACAATCAATATTCATTTTCTTCCAATCTTTCCTTATTTGTTCTTTAATCGTGCTTACTTGCCCTTCGATCTGGCTTTTTGTGTCATCCTGATTACTTTCTATCTGGCTCAGCCTTTCGTCTAATGTACTCTTAAATTGCTCTTGCTCCGATTTTAAGCTTGTCCATTGTTCCGCTGATTTTATCTCGAGGCGGTCCATATCTTTAATTATGAAGGATATGTTTTCATCTACTGCTGATAATTGTTGTTGAATGACCCTGCCGCTTTTCTCCATCTCCTTAAATCGTCCTTCCAATTTATCCTGAGCTATTTTGACCTCGCTTGTATTCATTGTGCATGCTATTTCAATTTGCTCGAGTTTAGCTAACACCGTTTCATCCAGAATGCTAAGTTTTTGATCAAAAATATCTTCCATTTTTTTTATCTGCTCTAATTGTTTCTCATTATTTTTGCTAACATCTAGGGCCAGTAATACCATCTGTTGATTTGTGTGATATTTCATTTCTGCGGTTAACGAAGCTAATTGGTTCGTGTTTTTAATATTTTGCGCCTCTAACTGCGAATTGATAGTGTCATTAATTTCGTTCTTTAATAACCTAGCTTGTTCCGCCTGATATTCATTTTGTTCAGTTCTACTGTTATTTAATTGTGTCCGCAATTGTTCACTTTGTTCTAACAGTTTAGTATTTAGCGATTCACTTTGTTCTGACAGTTTAGTATTTAGCGATTCACTTTGTTCTGACAGTTTAGTTTTTAGCGATTCACTCTGCTCAGATAATTTGTTTATAGACTCACTTTGTTCTAGCCTACTATTGTTTAATTGTGTCCGCAATGATTCACTTTGCTCTAACATATTAGTGTTTATAGATTGACTCTGTTCTGATAGTTTAGTGTTTAGCGATACACTTTGTTCCGCCAATTTAGTATCCAACAATTCCTGTGTTCTCCTCGCCGCACTCTCAATGATCTCCTGGATCTGCTCCACCGTTGCCATATTACACACTTTATATGAGACATTAGGGAAATGGCATAAAGCAATGCCCTTTGACACACACATAAAATCCAATGCACATTTACTTTCTTTATCCAACTCAGTTCATTTATTTTTACATTTACTCCCACTAGTCAATTGCATCTCTGAGTGGTTCTAGTTTTACTCAATTTAATTTTAAACCCAAGCACATATTTAGTCATTAAATTGTTATCCCGATCTGATATTAACACTGACTAATTAACAAAGTATTAATTGTCATTTTAGGCTACAGCCTCCTAATATTTCCATGAGTTTGACTTTCTACACAAATCTAGCTTTAATTTTATCATTGGGCGCCCGGTATCACATATTAATTACTTTAATTTAAAGGACAAAAACGTGAACCGTATTTTACTTTGCAAACTCCTGATTTTAATTTATTTTTCACACATTTGGCGGTATCCACTTCGCCTCAATTACTTTTAATAAAATATCACTTCCCCGTGATTAAATACTGTCATATCTGCCTGCACTTGCGGCATGTCAGTTTTACTCAAATACGCCACTATTGACATGTGTAATCTCCGCCGTTACACCACAGTAAATGTCCCCACGCTTGGCCGCGCCAGTTTTATCCCTATGAACCCTTCAGAATAGCAGTGTTTTATGCAAGAATCTTGATCAATGGGTCGCGCTCAGTTCTAGTGTGATGTTTACGTCCGCCAAACAACATGCTTTACTGAGGCAAGGGTCATAGGATAAAAACTGTAATTAAGAAAGTAAGGAGACAAGACGTAAGATAATAACATGATTTAATAACTAATTGTGCATAAAAAGAAAATAAACAAACAATTAAAAAAATATATCCTCCCTGAGTTTTTCCCTGACAGGAATATCTAACACTTTGAGGAGTCAGACGGATCTCCCCCTTTATAATAAAATTGTGGATCCTAGTTCGACTACCTTGCATTTTAGTTTTATGTGCAAGTGATGACTAACTACGAGAAAATGAGTACTTGGATGACCGTTCGTTTACAACGGGTTAACATCCACGGTGCTCACGAACAATCATCACGTAAATCAACGTTTATGGATATGGGCATGACATTAATTAAAAAAACTTAAAAACTCTACTGCTGACACACACACACAACAAAGCTATTATTTACAGGAATCTCTGAGATCCTCATTAGCGCGATGACGCACTTAACAACATGAGCTACCAACTGGCCAATTGCTCAATACACAAGGAAAGACAGCATTGCACATGACTCACGGGTCACAGAAATGAAAATAAACTTGGAATAAACCAACTACAACAAAAGCCTGACCGGCTAAGATTACTTTATATGAACAAAACTGCATGTTAAGGTAACGCTTCGGAGATTATCGTGATTCGTAGGCAACTCCCATTTATTTCAACAATTTATTTACCATTGATCAGTTCTTATCTGTAATTCAAGTAATTAGAGAGCCAACGAGCACTCCTCACTAATGACCATGCTTTGCACGTTCAGACAGCCTTGTGAAACATCTCCCCCTTTCCTCAAATACTTGTCAAGTCCCACTCCAGTGTATATAAATAGCTGACCAGCTGTTCCGTTACCTCACGGAATCAACAGCAACAAAAATCTCATCCAACTCAACAATATGGTCAGACATAATCACATCTCCACAATTGCCCTCGCAAGGATACAATATGGACCGAGTACCAAGCTGACAGAAATCAGTATCAGCTGAAATTCCCGCTTGTAATACCACACAAAATACACACATACACATATCTGGGACCGACATGACGCTTTTCACACAGGTCTGCTGAATAGGTGCTCACACACATTTAACACAATATTTAAACCTTACGATAGAGCTGATTACTCTTCGTCACAAATTACATTGCTCCAATCGGCAATAGTCACACTGAATCTGATCAATAATAAATCTTAAACAATTTTAATTACCCTCCAACCTACTGTATAATTACATTAATTCAGTCCTATTTCTGAAACACAACAGATCTCCGAGAGACGTTTTTAACCGCATTTCGTAACATATGCAAACACGGCCGTTCACATAGCTACGTTAGTTAACACAACACAAAAACAAGAACCTTCCACTAACAACATTTGTGCGAGCTGCTTCAATACAAAAGTGCGTCAGACCAAAACTAAATATACTACGTTAATCACACAAGCAATGTATTTACAAAAATATGTCCCATAAACCATAAGTTAATTTATCAAATAATAAAGAATATTATTATTGTACTCATCTCTCTTGTAGTCACCCGTCAAAGAACGTCGGCTGCCATTTCCCAACTGAATGGTTCTATCTCATCTCAGCCATCTGGACGGAGTGTTGATAATTCCAAACTTCCTCTGTAGTCTTCGATGTCATCTGTGGCGCTGCTTCAAAAATTAGATTATTATACACATTATATCTGACTACTAAATTCGCTGTTCAGGTACTACATTTCCTGTCACAGTTCGTTGGCGAATTATCGACGATACTGCCCCTACAAATATAGTGCGGTGACTATCTATCACTGAATTTAACACTTTACAATAATTTCTGTGTCCTTAAGACGCACAGAAGTAATAATCAACCTGTGTCCACGACACACAAAATAATAGTCTTGTGCCTTCGACACACCAAATAATAGTCGACTACGCCCGTAGACGCACAGAATAAAAGTCAATGTCTTGGCTCTTCATGACACTTATAAAAGAACTGGCCCTAGGTCTCGATGGGGGGGGGGAATTTATGTAAAAATTTCTCGAAGTAATTGTGGTACAGGAATGAAATAGATATCACTGAACTCGTAATATTGCACAGGTCAAGAATATGCTCATTAATCCTAGAATCGATCGTAGAGATTTTGTCTAGGCGATTTCCCGCGTGAATGCTAGCCAAGCGTACCCACGCTAGATCTGCCGCGTTAACTAGGCATTCTTCTCTCATTGGTTCTCACATTTTCTGTAATTTGGCGGTTTATAGCAGATCTTGGCGTCGTGGGAGTGTCTAACATGCTCATCAGCCACTCACATTACTGCATCCTATTTCTTCTAGGCGCGAATATCACAATGAACATACCAGCAGCATGTCTCACTGCGCGTCGCGTCTATTTGAGGCGGCCCACACCTGTCCTTCTTACACATCGCCAGGCTATTTCCTTTCACGGCTAAAGTATTTAGCTTATTGTCAACCTGCTTCAGGTATGTCCCCGCTGTCTCCAACCAATGCTTGAAATTTCCTCATCTCCGTCTGGCTGCTTTCATGATGCTGGTTGAAATATTTATTAATTGGAGAAATAAAACATCGAATCATTTATCCAACAGAGGATAAAGGGTTCAATATATGTTGTAAATAATAATTAATATGTCTCACAGATAATCTGTACTGTCATCAGATTCGTGAGACATATCATAATAATGTAACATAAATAGTATTTAATAAATAAATTAAATTAAAAATTAAATTAAATTATTATTATTATTATTATTATTACTCAGAGAAGCCACCGTGATTTAGGAGGCAGCACGCAATCTCTCACCGCTGGGTCTGTGGTTCAAATCCCGGTCACTCTGTGCTGGACAAAACGGAGGCAGACAGGTTTTCCTTCGGGTACTCCGGTTTTCCCTGTCAAAATTGCATTCCACCAACACTCTCCACTACCATTTCATTTCATCTGTCATTCATTTAATCACTGCCTCAGAGGAGTGGATAGACTTCGACAGTCGGCACAGTTTATATCGTCGCCGCTAGATGGGGGCTTCATTCATTCTATTCCTGACCCGGTCGGAGACTGGAAGCAGGCTGTGGATTTTCATTTCATTGTAATCAATCATTAACGATCCGTTCTTGTTTTATCATTTCAAATGATCTTATCAACTTCATCGTTATGCTTAGGTCTACCGTTATGCGTCACGGTTACGGCGTGTATGACGTCATCATGTTGTTCAGTGCATATGCACCGAGTCTGAGTTTACTCCTTGGGTCTGGCGTTATGCGAACGGAGACGGCGAGTGCGTGACGTCATGCAGCCCCCACGCGGGAAGCCTTAGTTAACGGGTAATGGAGTCTGTTGAGTCTGATTTTACTCCTGGGGTCTGGCGTTATGCGAACGGAGACGGCGAGTGCGTGACGTCATGCAGCCCCCGCGCGGGAAGCCTAAGTTAAAGGGTAATGGAGTCTGTTGAGTCTGAGTTTACTCCTGGGGTCTGGCGTTATGCGATACGAAGACGGCTAGTGCGTGATGTCATGCAGCAGAGTGCACGGGAAGCCTAAGTTAATGGGTAATGGAGTCTGTTGAAAGAGTCCTGGGGCTTCGAGCGAAGCGAAGCATGCGTCATTTGAAATGATATAAAGTCTAATCTTTCAGACTGACTGTATCTTTTTACTGTGGCTGACTTCACAGCAATTCGTCAGCTTCATCTCGAGCTGCGGGTTATTAGTGATCGACTCTGTTCCCTTGCAGCCGAACAGCACAATTCTAATTGGAACAAAAACCACCACAACCAATAGAATCCAAGAGATAGTGGTGGTGATTATCATTTTAAAAAGGACGTACACATAAGCTGGCCCTATGTAAGTAATAAAATTAACTCTTTTAATTCTATTTAAGTAATTAGGCTATTTATTTATCTATTTAATTATTTATTTATTTATTTATTTATTTATTTAGCGTATGGCTTTTAGCGCCGGGAGTGTCCGAGGACATGGTCGACTCGTCAGTGGCTGTAGCTGCTTCAATGTGGACAACAATGGGATGAGCTACAAGTTCCTTTCAATTTCAAGTAGTTCCAACTTTCGTTACCAGAAGCCACTGACACCTAGCGGTGAACGTTGGGACTTTGATAGAGCGTATCAACGAAATCTAACCTGCAAATTTAGCTTCACACAAGTGTAATTAGTGGAAGGTAATTTTACATGCCAAAAATCGATGACATAGGACCGCCGGCTTTCCTTCCCCTCCGAAGGAAGGATACTGAAGGATATTTTTACGCTCTTAAAATATCCGACGACTTCAGCCAGGTTTGAACCCGCGATCTTGGGCATAGAAACTCAGCATGCCACCGACTACATTTACAGCCACCTCAATCTGTATCTAACGGTGCTGCCCTCTAGAGGTTAAGTGAGTTACTGTTCCAAACATTTAAGGGGCGGAACTACGAGGTTATCTGCCCCTAACCAGAAGAGCTGTATTGAAATATGGCGCGGACACCTAGAGCTCGCTGATGAGCCAGCTTGGTGTTCCCAGGCGAAACCTCACACAAGACACGGCATAACCTATAAAAATTGCAGAGTTTTAATTCACGTGAAAGCCAATATACCATCTTTTTGGAAGCTTTTATAGGGAGGTGAAAGGCTGCTTTAGCTTTTAGCTCTCACAGTTAAGAGGCGCACGTGCGTTTCATAAAAAGGAGGTAGTGCACAGTTCGCTACTTCTGTGGGGGTCCGGGCGTGGACACCAAGAGCCCGCTGATGGGCCAGATTGGTGTTCCTAGGCGAAACCCAACACAGCCTTGTGAGACAAATTTTGTAATACACCACGAGTGTGTGGGAGCCCTACCAATCAACTCTAACGAACAAATTGGAGATGGTGCAAGATTCGCACTTGGCAAATTCTCCAAAACTGACAGTGTCTCTGACATGTTCAAGTCATTGGGTTGGGAATCCCTACACAGCAGAAGACATAAAAGAAGACTCCAGGAGATGTACAAAGCATATCAGGGGAGCCAGCCTGGAACGAGTTGCGAAACAGAATGCATGAGCCAGATTGTATGGGTAGGAGAGATCACAAATACAAAATTAGGCCCACCATTCAAAAAACAAACTTAGCTAAGTATTCTTTTATAACCAGGGGTATTCAAACATGGAATGAGTTACCTGAAGAAGTCTTAGAACCTTTTTCTAACAGTTTGAACGTTTTCAAGAAGAAATTAATTGTTGCATTCAGGGAACACAGAGACATTATGGAGAGAAATTGAGATTCATTCATTTCATTTCCGTGTCCGGTCAACATTTCCAAAAAACTGCAGCTACGATGGCCTTGTTACTTCCTCTGAAAACATCTTCCATTGTGCATGGGTTGTCAGGAGGGGGCAGATAAGTAGGTGGCTTGGGTCTTGTTCAGCTCCGCGTCTGCTGGAAGGATCCCCCATTTTTGCAGGTTGGTCTTGCATCGAGGGACACCCACTCTTAAGCGGTTGAGGGACCTACACACAGGATAAGGTAGGTCGACGCCAGGAGCCAGTTCTTACTTTCGTGACATGTTTGTGGGCAGTGAGCTCCTCCATCTGTTAAGACGAGTTGTCTCTGGTGTTCTCTCCAGCGGCGTAGTCCTAGCAAGGTAACTCTTGCGGGATCTGAGGCGAGACCTTGCTGCCCGGTGACCATGTTATAGTGGATGTCGACGGTTATTCTCCTGCTTGGTTCTCTCGGCGTCCGCAGCAGTGGCCCTCCGGATGTTGGGTGGGGCTATTCCAACAATAGGGTATAGTTTGAGAAATTGAGATATACAGCATGTAAATATCTTGTTACCACCAGGTTTTGCCTAACTGTAACAGTACCTATAAATAAATAAATAAATAAATAAATAAATAAATAAAAGACACGGCATAAGCCTTGAAAAATTGCTGAGATTTAATGGCTTCTAGTGTTTCAATAAAGCACGTTTGGAAGAACAATCTGGTAACACAGTATCATGCTCACGTGCAGAGTGTCGGCCAGAAGGAAACCAGCCATACTTGTGATAAGGTTATCGCATCGCACACCTGTCGCACTTCCTGGTATGGTGTACAATTCTTCCCTTGTGGATAGGGGCCAGCACGTCAGCCCGTATGTTCAAGAGGAAAACACACAACGCTCAATTATGGTTGTTTCATTTACCCGCATTACAAGCATCCATTATCTGGTTGATGTCAGACTTTTCCTCATAAACCTTACTGAGAAAAGCCACAGCCAATTACTGTTCCAAGCCAGCAAACAAACAGACTAGTAATGTTTATGTCACAAACAAAACACTATGAGACCTTCATTTCAAATGGAATCCGAACCATAGGATGTGACTTTGCATTTCGAAAATCTGTCGTGCATTAACCAGGAATAGTGGGTTCGGTAGCGTAGTCGGTAATATGCTGAACTGCTATGCCAAAGATCACGAGTTCAAACCCGGCAAAAAACGTTGAATTTTTAAGAGCGTTAAAATCCTTCAGTATTCCTTCCTTTCGAGGGGAAGTAAAGCCGGTGGGCCCCATGGCATAGGCATGTAAAAGAACCTTCCATTAACTACAATTGTGTGAAGCTAAATTATTGTAGGTTAGATTTGATTAACGCTCTGTTAGTTTCAACGATCACCGCTAGGTGCCGGTCGCGGTGGCATCTAGTATATAAGTTCACAGCTAGGTGTCGTTGACGGTATCATTTGGTAGAAGAATTAGGAACTAATCGAAATTGATCGTCTGCAGTCCTTACCTGAATTACAGATAACACACACTAATACAGCCATCACAATTAACACCGGTTATCAGACACATTCTACACACACACACAAAGTACACGGGGCTACATGACCGCGTTGTCGCAGCCCCTAAAATCACATAAGGTAATACAATTAATTAATTCATTCATTGAATAATAATAATTCAAAAATGTGTTGGTCTCAACTTCAAAGTCCCAAGTAAATATATTTAAATTAATTTTCTTACTTTCGCCTCCATTCTCGCACCACGGTATTCCTTCCAGCGCTTGTAAAGCAAATGATGTGACGTAGGACTCGTTCTCGTGGTCCTGTATCCTCAGACGTTGTGCAGATTCGAAGTACCGTTACGTACAGTACTCTCTCGGTAATCCGGTAGATATCGGACCAGAGCACTGCCGGATTACCGAAAACGCCGGATTACTGGAAATATCGAGAAAAACTCAGATATCATTTGAAAATCAGTTTTTTTGGTAACAACCGCCAAAATAAACCGCTCTCGTACGCATTGTAAACTTGGTCAGGAGTTGAATCCATTTATTGGATAACCTGTTTGAACCTTCAACAGCGCTTTCGTCACATGAAAGTTTCTCACCCGTTGTACTTAGCTGTCTAATTCCATCACGTTGTTTGAATTTCTGCAACCATCCCTCGCTGGCTTGGAAATCATCCTTTTTTGTAATTTTCCGATAAAATTCCCTAGCCTTTCCTTTAAGGATTTCACCAGAAATTGGTGTAGGCTATATCTACCAAGTTCTTGCAAAAACCAATCATAGAGGCTATCGTCAACTTTAGGATTTTCACCAGTTTTCAATGCCTGTAGTTTACTTTTTAAATTTTCATTCGTCTTAAAAACGACTTTATTTTATCACTGTTTTTTTCTTATGTCATGTACTGTATCTCAACCAACACCGTATTCGTTAACAACACTAGTTAACGTTTCGCCCTTTTCAAGGCGCTTTAGGATTTCATGTTTATCTAACAAAGATAGAGTTTTATGTTTAGTTTTTTTCTGCATGGATGCCATCTTCAACACAACACTATTACAGTACAACTGTCCTACACTAAGCACCTGAGGGGAGCTGAGGCATCGCTCTTGGCGCCAATGTAATGTTTACTCAGACACTAGTCTTGTCGCTGCGAGAGAAACATTGTACAGTATTGGGGACGCACTATCAAATCAGTTATTGAGCTCGTACTCGAATACAAAACGCCGGATTACTGGGGAGTGCCGGAGAGCTGAGATGCCGGATTACAGAGGGAATTCTGTATCTAGAACGGAATAAGAAGTTGCAGGAAGGAAGATGGTTTGCATGGTGTACGTGAATACTGCAGCATCACTATCCGTATACAGGGTGTATTTGATATGATGGAAGTCCTTTACACTGGTGATAGAAGATGGTATTCTAAGCAAATATCTTCATGAAATTCAGTCGGATCTTAATTAGTGTAGGTGGAATTAAATCACAAAAATCGTCGGTCAATGTCTTGGAAACGGGCTTACACTTTGTTCCCCTCAGCAGTACAGCTGACTTCTCCCCGTCGCCCTCCCCTCCAACGCTAAGGAATGTTGACAAGAGTCTGAAGTTGAGTGACCTCCTCGTCTTGTCTGCCAATGGCATTGAAATACGCAAACCGAGCCTATGAACATCTGTTTCACACCTTCATGGGGAGTGGCTACATGACTAGTGATGGTGGATCTGTTTAGGATTTTGCCATCCTCATGGCCTATGCATAGAAAACGGAAATCCTAAAGATTTGGTAAATTAATTTAAGAAACTGTTGGTCTATCTTTGTTTGAAGACAGTGCAACAACCGTAACAAAAATATTAATAATACTATTATTATTATTATTATTATTATTATTATTATTATTATTATTATTATTATTATACCAGGCTACTACTGCTGTACTAATAATAGTAATAATAGAATTTTTGACACACTAACTTCTACGGGGCTACCTGACCACGTTGTCGCAGTCCCTAAACTATGGAACCAACCTAAGTTCCTTTATGTTTTTTATTTGGTATGTCGAGTTGCCAGACTTTTATTTTTAGCAATCTAACACCAGAGCTACACATGCTGACTCTTCTTCTTCTTATTAGACTATTATTATTATTATCATCATCATGTTCATGGGGTGCTAGTATTGAGGCAGCTTACCAGCAACGGCCGATATGCAAGTCGGGGCGTGATGGCGCAGCGGTCCAGTTGTTGGCCTCTCACCACGGCGGACCGGGTTTGATTCCCGGTCAATGCATGTGAGATTTTCGAAGTGAAATGCCATGTCCTGTGGTTCGGATTCCACATAAAAAGGAGGTCCAGTAGCTCACGATCACGAAATTTACCGTCATGTAAAAACACAAGCTTCCTTACTTCCCACCATCTGCAGCCACATGATGATTTTCCGTGGCATCCCACGAGCCCAAAGTTGGACTGCCTACCCCCGCGGTGTAGGCGTGCGCATTTAATCGTACACCACGATCGCAGCAAGTCCGGTAATTGAAGGTCCAAACTCAGCACCGACAGTGGCTATCCTGAGTTAGGATTTCCCTGTATTCTTCCACGCGCTTTCCAAGCACATGCCGGGATAGTATGGTACTTGGAGTCCCGGAGCATCAACCTCATTCACGACCCTAATAACTACAGCTACACATATTACTACAGTCACCACAGAAACACAGTTTATCAGACAAATCCAACACTCACCCAACTACACGGTGCTGATAAACAAATGTCCCAAGCCCCTAAAATGAATTAACAACAACCATCACAACACGCTTTCAAGTCTCTTCCATCATCATTGTTACCAAAAATATTTATTTACTGAACGTCCTAAACAATTGGAACCCTACTTAAAAATAAATAACATTCAGTAAAGATATAGTCTCTTATAAAGTGTATACTACTACTACTACTTATAATAATAATAATAATAATAATAATAATAATAATAATAATAATAGTAATATGTTGTTGGACACACTACTTTTATTTTTGGCGGGGATGTCGAGATTCCGGAATGTTGTGCTCACAGAATTTCATGTACGTGCCATTACATCCATCGGCATAATTCTGTCGTATTTCTTCACCTTCATGTATTACATGACTCAGACTAGATCGAACCCTCGAGAAGGATAGCACTCTAATACCTGTGCTCACAGCCTCACTATCATTTAATTATTATTATTGTTTTATACAGTACATATAACACATTGCTGGTACATCACAACATAACTATACGGGCTTCAGGGAACCAAACTATTGCTACTGAAACAGTCACTTCTAAGCTGGAAAGTCGAAATCGCTACCCATGAATTTCCAGACGATTCGGGTTGTTGAGAGAACTACTGCCTTCTGCATTAGTTTGTCAATTTGAGAATCCAGAACCTGTTCTTTAAGGTCTTGGAGCAAGGAATTTCGGATCACGCCCGTATTTGAGACAATGATAGGTATGGTCTTTACCCGTTCTAAATGCCATTGCCTTTTGATAGGGCCAACCAACTCGCTATATTTGCTTTAATGTTCTTCTTCTTCTTCTTCTTATTGTTATTATTATTATTATTATTATTATTATTATTATTAAAAGTAATAAATAACCCCTGGCACTACAGCCCGTGAAGGGCCTAGGCCTACCAAGCGACCGCTACCCAGCCATTTGGCCTGCAGATATTGGGGTGACGCGTGATTAGCACATCGGGTCCCTTCGGCCGTTAATCTTGGTTTTCATGATCGGGGCGCTGCCTCACTGTCAGACAGCTACTCAATTGTCCTCACTAGGCTGAGTGCACCCCGTTCTAGCCCTCACGTCAGTTTCTAAAATCCCTGACGGAGTCGGGACTCAAACCCGGGGCCTCCGGGTGAGAGGCAGGCACCCTACCCCAACACCACAAGGCTGGCTATTATTATTATTATTATTATTACTATGTACATGTGGTAACATACTAATATTAAATCTTGAAAGTAGTTTTCCATGGTTTCCCACTTCTACCCCAGACAAATGCTGGGATGGTTCCTAACTTAAGTCCACGGCCGCCTCCTTCCCAATCCTCACCTGAATTAAAAACACCCACATAACTAAAGAAACCACAAAAACACAGGTTATCAGACAAATTCTTCCCACACCCAACCACATGGGGCTAAATGACCAAAATCGCCAAGCCTCTCAAACAAAACATCAAGTGTATTCCTTTCGTCTTAAATGCTAGTTCTGAACAGAATACGGGATGTCGGAATTTTGTCACACCGTATTTCATTAAAGTGCCGGACGTCAATGACACTTACAAAGTAGGCTACACAATAGTGCCGGTCATAACGTCCCAAGACATTGCGTGCAATTTCAACAACAACAACAACAACAACAGCAACAACAACAACAACAACAATAACAACAGCAATACAAACTTTCTTACGAGACGGGTATTGCTCGCTCCTCGTAACAGCTGATTCCTCCCCTCAACCAGTAAGGTCAACGCTCCGATTACGTAATAACTTCTCCTCCGCGCATCGCCCCACCTAGCCCCGCCCCGTTTACCCCAGCCTGCTGCCTCACCTTATGTTTGAAGAATTTCGGAAATTCCTAAAAACATTGACTTTTTAATGATAAATTTTCAATTTAAAGATAGGTGACAAATTTTTTACCTAGGAAGCTTACAATAGTCTCTTCTATCACTAGTGTAACGGACTTCCATCATATCAAATACACCCTGTATTGCCAACCGCAAGTTCCAGGAAACTACAAGGCTTGCTGTTTCTAGGGGCTTTGTAAGTAAGGAGGGCAACCACTATCACGTTCATGGGGTCTCTTTTTACCACTGCTAATAACCCACTTATCCATGGGTTGACGTTACTTATATCAGTTTATTGTAAATAGAGCTAACCACTCCCACTGAACAGTCACTAGAAATCACCTGTTCACCCACTGTCTTTGAACTGACTGCAAAGGCCTGGCTGAATAGGCGGGCATCAATTCCACTCAGTCGAACATCAATTTCCCTCGATTTTCCTTAATTCCACTGGGTCCTCCAAGGGACCCAAAAATTAGTTCCTCATTTCCACTCAGGCTTTGGCAAAGGGTCGGCAAAGGGGTTATTCCCGATGAAGTAAACAAATGGCATAACCCTCCTGCTCTCATACCAAGGGCCGGGTCAAACACCTTCTGCAGCGCATGATCGAATTCTTGAATGCAGCTGATTTTTCCGTACTAGGCAGGAAAACAATATATTCAGCATCCGCAGCTGATATCGAAAGTATATTTTTAGGTACAAATTATACACCTATTATTATCTAAATTTAATTTTATAATGTCTGACTAGGTTAAAAAACATACAAACATTTAATTATGCACATGTTAAAAACAATGCATAAAATTTGTAGAGCGCTTGACCAATAGCGTGGTGGTGTTCGCAAGACATTGTTGTGCCATTGGTCAACCGCTCTGATGTCAAGTCCGCTCATTCGTTAAATCAGGTATGAAGTGTTTGGCACATTATAACTTATATGGCAGAAAATACAAGTGATTTAAAATTAATCATAATATTCTTTTAATAAGTATGCCAAGTTTTCTATTTTACGTCATTTACATTTGTTTACGTCATTGGGGATAACCTCTTTGCCGACCCCTTGCCAAAGCCTGAGCGGAGTTGAGGAACTCATTTTTGGGTCCCTTGGAGGACCTAGTGGAATTAAGGAAAATCGAGGGGAATTGATGTTCGACCAGCTGAATTTGAGTCGACAATGACTGAAAATCCTTGTAAGGAAGTGCCGGTCATAATTTCAAGCGGCTTATTGTCACTAATGTTGGCTAAAGAGATATCACTGCGGGTGGCAGTTGAAAGGGTACTGTGTATGAAATGTTACTCTGCACCTTTTCTCATAATTCCTGCTGGCAACATCTACTGGTGAGTTCTTGTGAAATAAGACAGCAAAAGTACGAGTTTATTAGTGTTGAATGCTCGTGGGGGCTTCCTGCCTATGATAGGTTCATGGATATGAGGATAGTAATATTTGTTACAGAATATGAAATATAAATATTTCAATCAGAGCCAGCCTCCCCCCTCCCTTTGACATGGGTTGGCGACCACGGGACCCCAGCTGAGTCCGGCATTGCTTCCACTTACTTGTGCCGGGCTCCTCTCTGTCTTCTTTCCTGTCGACCTATCTTGGTTAACTCTTGTTCTTTTCCGACCCCGACGATATTAGGGTATCCGAAGCCTAAGGAGTATTTTCCTTTCCCGCCTTAATTGGCCCTTGTCTCATTTTCCCCGATCCCTTATTCTTCGAGGGGTCAGACCTCTTGTTTTCTTTTCATTGTATCTCCTGCCCTATGCTCAAAGCTCTCAAAGAGGCAGGGTGTGTGTAGCCCCACCACTTCTGGTGCACCCTGGATATTGCTACACCCTCAAGGGCTCTCTCGGCTGGTGAGTTGGGGATTTGGCGACCCCGAGGGATTCATGAGGTGGGTAAAGAGTCCCCCCTTTTTCCATTGCCTTTGGGGCAAACCTCCTCTTTCCATTTCCTCTATGCCTTTCTTTGCTCTCCTTCCTTCCAAGCCCCTCAATCCTCATTCTTCGAGGGTTGAGGGCATTTCCTTTCCTCCTGTCCTTTATTTACCTTCTTCTCCTTTTTGTTTGCAATTTCCTCTTCTAGTTTGTAAGTTGGTAGTTAGTTTTAGTTGTCTTTTATTTTCACGATCACCCAAACCATTAGGGGCCGATAACCTAGATGTTAGGCCCCTTAAAACAACAATTATTACCATCATCATTAGAAGGGTTGTGTCCAGATTGCGATCATTTTTCTTGGGAGACCGGTCCTTGGGTCTTGGTTCTTCCCGACTGACTCATACCTTCCGTTAGTTTTGTGGATAACAAGAGGAAACTGATATTTCACTACCTAACCAAAGAATATAGTTCAGTGTTCAGCTGAGCACACCCCATAAAACTTCGCCTAAAAAATCAAGTCCTCTCCCAATCTGATGGCACCTCGTAAAGCAAAGATTATAACATTTTCAGTCTTAAGAAAAGAAATGTTTCAGGATCGGAATCAGCGAGCTTCACTTTCAACAAAATTGTTGTAACGGGAAATTTTATTTTTACAGGGTATAATTCTTAATTTCTGCCCCTCCTCTCCCATTTGAGGCGCGAGATATCTATTTTTATAATAGGTAGGCCTACTGTGTATCGTGGAAAACATTCTTTTCATTACCTCGAAAAATTCGTCTCGTAAAAGTAATTTGTTCTGTGTTTGATTCTAAATCCCCTTTGTAATCAATTTTGTCCCCGCCCCCTCCTACACATAAAATCAAACATTTGACCTTTTAGGTTTATTAACATTCCAGATTTGAAGCAAAGTTTTATGGGGTGTGCTCAGCTGAACACTGAACTGTATTCTTTGGTTAGGTTGTGAAATATCAGTTTCCTCTTGTTATCCACAAAACTTACGGAAGGTATGAGTCAGTCGGGAAGAACCAAGAACCAAGGACCGGTCTCCCAAGAGAAGTGATCGCAATCTGGACGCTGGCATGTTTATAGTTCTTCCCTGAAATGAAAGTGACAGCAATCTGGACTCCTAATGAGGTGAACGCAATCTGGAATGACCGCAATCAGGAAGACACCATTAGAAGTCCTTGAAGGATAAGCACACGCGCGGAAGACAATAGTGCTCCAGTATCTCTAGTTCCTGTGTAGGTTTGGCAACACTGTTGCAATTTGGGCTCCATGCACCTTCCTGTTGTACTGTACTTCCCTCGGGTCTCTCCAAATGATCCTTGTTTGTTCATTCTCCTAAACATTCGTTGTTATTGTTGTTGTTGATTCTTTTAAGGGCTTTGCAACATCGTGGTCAAGCTGTCCCACGGACCTAAATACACGTAAAGCGCAGTGGAACATTATTGTACTCCAGGCGTGTACAGTATAGGCATCTGTCCATCTCGTTGCGTAATGTCTAGCATAATTGGTTGTCTCCAGGAAGGCCCGGATTCATCCCGGCTATGCAAGGAATTTATTTCCGGCCTGAGGGCTGGAACGGGCTACACTCAGCCTCGTGAGGCAAAATGAGGAGAGGTGGATTCGATTCCTACCTCAGCCATACTGTAAGTGGCTTTCCGTGGTTTCCCACTTCTACTCCAGGCAAATGACGGGATAATACCTAACTTAAGATCATGGCCGCCTCCTTCTCAATTTCCATCTGAATTACAACTCTGTACACCTAATACTGTCATCCCAATAACAAAAGTAATCAGACAAATTTCACACGCACCAAAGTAAAGGGGGCTACGTGACCACGATGTCGCAAAGTCAGTCAATGAATCAACAACCTCAGCAACAACAACAACAACATATAATTCAATAATATTTATAATTGTGAACAAAAATGAGGCACGTAACTAACTTTTTATTTGCTTTCAACATTTTTAGTTCAAATGCACCCGAAACGTACAACATTTCAAAAAATGCATTTACTGCAAAATAATACAGGTATGAAAATACAGGGTCATTATATTTGTGCGCCCGGGTAATCGCGGTAAACTATGGCGTCATTTGGCTGGCCAGGTTCAGAGCGAGTGGACCTCGCAATACCCCGCTCCGCTGACTCATATCGTTAGTACACACGTGTTTTGTCATTCATATGGACATGTATCTGTAAAGCGTAGACGTTAGTGTTGCACGTTTAGTGAATATTGTGTTTACTGTTATTGTTGGTCATGCCTAGACACCAATTCACATTGCGCGAACGTGTGTATATCCATAATTCGAATGAAAAGCAGAATGTCTTGTTCTGAAACGAGACGAAAATTTCGATTCAAGTTTCCAGGAAGACCTGTGCCTAATGCCAGTATAATTA
Source organism: Meconema thalassinum (assembly GCA_946902985.2). NCBI lineage: Eukaryota > Metazoa > Arthropoda > Insecta > Orthoptera > Tettigoniidae > Meconema > Meconema thalassinum. The sequence goes on from OX336391.1 coordinate 169,058,223, forward strand.
AGAGGCTTGCTAAACGATTCAAGGAAACAAGCTTCGTAAATAATTTAAAAAAAAGGTTAATAGACAACTCTGTGGTCATTCAGAACAAAACTTAGATGAGATTGTTGTCAATTCTTTCATCAGAAGATGTCAGGTGTGTGTTACAAGAAAGGGAGGATATTTTCAGCATCGACTATGAGAAAAGTACACATTATTGATCATGTCTGGAAAAAGTGTAAAAGTGCGCGCCACCACCGACTGAACCGTGTACGCGCACCCGCGATCAGCGCCAGTCAACTCTGTATTTACCGGGGCGCACAAAGATAATGACCCTGTATATCACTTACAGACTGCTTCAGAATTAATTTGACTATCTGGAAAACAAATACAGAACATTATTCTAATAAGATGGACACGTTTGTAATTTATAGAGCCGGCAATTTAACCCAGTTCCTCGTAGATTGCAGCTAATAACTCTAATGGTGGTTGTGTAAGTCTCCGCCCAATTATGCCACTGCAGATGATTACATGACAGTTCCCCACACTGCCAAAAAAACTGACACTCCCCACAGCCCTTGGACGCCGCACCTGTTTAATGACTCAGAAATAATCTCGACTGACAGTTCCACACACATCCCCCATAAGGCTATAGGCTTCAGCGATCATCGTTACAATATGACAATGCACCTTAACATAATACTCCTTTGGAGTTAAGAAAAGCGCTCGGTCTATGTAGGCCTACTTCATTACTAACACGGTCTCGAAAATATCATTGTGATATAGTGTAATTTCCATCAAAATAAAATAAATGCAGAGTCTGATTTCCATCACAGTTTATCCAGTCTGTGGACTGGCAAACTAATAACAAAACCCATCATTTTGGTATTGTTATCATTTTGGGGTGTTTAGAATCAGCTTTCTAGGCTTCGTCAGTTGTTTTGTATTTTTTTTGTTTGTTTGTTTTTCGTCGCCTCCATAGCGTAGCGGTCAGCGTGGTTAGCTGCCACCCCGGAGGTCCTGGGTTCGATTCCTGGCTCTGCCACGAAATTTGAAAAGTGGTATGCGGAATGGAACGGGGTCTACTCAGCCTCGGGTGGCCCAAATGAGTAGAGGGGGTTCGATTCCCATCTCAGCCATCCTCGTAGTGGTGTTCCGTGGTTTCCCACTTCGCTTTTGGGCAAATGCCGGGATGGTACTGTACCCGATAATCTGGAAAGGATCCTGTTGGAATATCCATTGCCCCCGCTGGATTGCCTATTTCTAACTGCTCCGGCAAATACTACATTAGAAATCGCTTCCAACATGGTCTTTAGGGATTTACAGACAGCAGTTACCAGAATAATGTGGATCATCAACCAACTACACGGGGCACTCACCTTTACTTACCTCGGGGACTGGGACTTCAGCTTCGCCTACACTACATCCACAATACTCTGCTCCTAATATTTAAAATGAATCACACTCCAACAACAATGGAAAACAATCTGAACAAATTTTTTAACAAAAGGGTAAACTAATCTACTATAAACAAAAATAACAATAAATAAATTTAACAATTAACATTAAAATTAAAAACACGCAATCATTCACACCTCCTTTCAACTCTACATCTTACTGCAATGCTGTATTAAAATTATGAGTATAAAATATTGGCTTGTTCTAGGCCTACACAGCGTAAAAATAATAAACGTTTAGTGAAGCCTCTCAATGGTATTCCAGACACATGGTTTCATTCACAAGCCTGCGTTGTAGAACGCACGTGCAGAACCTATGTTTCATCAATGAAACATCGGCACCACGCTGACTCGAAACTGGTTTATACAATAAATACAAGGCTGTGAGTCTACACCTGTTATATTATGTCATAGATGAAATGTAATCATCTTCTAAATAATCTTGCAGCATAAAAATCTCAACACATATCTGAAGTGTAAAATACATAAAAGCACTGAAATACATGAAATGTGAAAATATAGAAATATGGAATAAGATCGCTGGAAATATGGAATAAGATCGCCGACTCAGAATGTTACTAATCAAGCTCTATATAACAATTGAGATACACTAATACCTTATTTGGACGAAAACTTGAAGATCTATTTAAGTATTCCCACAATACCTTAGATGTTTCCTCAGTACAAGACACTGAGATGGATCTGCATTCGAACCTCGGATCTGCGACCTCAGAGATAAGAAACGTCCCTCTCTGGAATTCACCAATATTCGCCTGGGCTCGAACGACATCCTTCTGGCAAATTCTTCTGGGTTGCTGGGCTACTTTTCCCTAGCATCTTGACAAATCTCTTCTGTTAAGTCTTCATTCTCCGTCGTAAATATGTATCAGCTTCATCATAGGAATATAATTATGGAAATATTCATATAAATGGTGAATGGAATATTTCCATTGCTAATTGATGATATATTATTGTTCGTAGACTGACGAAAATGCACAAGATGGACCATACACTACGTCTGTATTCAAGAATACGTCATTTAACGAAGCTCCATCGTCGTATCTTAACTCCTGTTATCGAATATGTATCTGGCGCATGACTATTTAGTTCATCATATCAACAATGTTAATTATGCTGAATGATAACGTTTGAAGAATAATAATAGTCATTCTATTAATGTTTATGTGTTGCGCCAATATTAAAAGTCTTCCGCCACTGTTCACTTGAACTGCGTCCGCCAACGTCACGTTGCAATTTATAATGATACTCAGCTCTATTTCCGACGCATTTGGAAATCTAACTTGACAGGCTGATATTACGAAACGGTGAATATTTAAGCGCTTGACTTTTCACAATATATAGTAGGCGACCTGTTCTTAATATATATTCGCTTATTTAACTTCAAATCTCAATTATATAAGAGATATAATCAATACAATGTTCCTCGCAACTTCTCGTAGAATGGAAGTGCGGTGATATCTAACGTTCCACCTAGCTATCCTCGCGTCTCCACAAGTCGACAGTCGTCGCACTCGGACTAAGCCTTGGGATCTCCGTTAACCCAGTAAAATCACTTCCTCACTCTTCAAAGTCTGCTGGAATAAGAACTTCGATCCTTGGATCTCCCCCTCCAAGTCGAATTTTTGGCGGCCATATCAATCTCCCACCATAATTTTAGCGCGTAAATTGCTTATTACTGCGTAGATTAACCGATCTGCGGTTTTTAAAGTATCAGACATTATTTCTCTTAATATTCTCTTCATTACCAAATGAGAAAATCTTCTTCTAAGGGCCTAAATGCATAATTTCCTCATATTGTATAATTAAAGTTGATCCCGTCTTCAATAAGACCTGTTCTCATTGGCTCTGGGCTGGGATCCAATAGCATAATTTATAACAATATTTATAATATTAATTTCCAAACTCGCTGTTGCTATGCTAAATATAGCCTTCTAGAAGCGTCCATTGTGCCATATATCACGTGATCGGGCTCTCCCACAGTCTCGAACTTGTAACACGACCTTCTTGTGTCACACTTTCAGAAATTATATTTTCTAAGTTAGTTAAAATTTATCATGGGGACGGAAAATACTGTCATTTTGACCCTAAATAATTCAATTTACGGGGGCATTCCTCTGTCATCTCAAATTAAAAACAGTTGCAAATTGTTTTAATCATTCTAATTCAAGACTTTTGATATGTCACTTGAACTCGTATATTGAATTATTTTAGCCTATTTTCTTATGATACTTTTTTAAATTTTTAGCGTTGAATTTTCCTCAAATAACGTTGTTTTCATCATCAAACAACTCATAACAGTTATTCCCATAAGCATTAGTTATGCTGAACGCTCTTTCTTCTTGGTTCTATTGCAGTTATCTTCATCTGACCTGTTCCTCTTCTTCTATTCTTCTCTTCTTCAACGTCTTCTTCTTCTTCTTCTTTTCTTGGCCCTTCAACGTCGTCTTCTTCTTCTTTTCTTGGTTCTGTGTAGCAGTATCTCTTCTCTCTTCTACATCTTTTGGGCAACGTAAATGGTCCCTCCATATCGTCTATGAGAACCATTTCCATTACCTTCTCCTTTACTGGTGCATGGTTTGGAATTGACACTCAAGTCCTTTTTATCACCATTCCCATTTTCCTTGTCTCTTAAATCTTTAAGATATTCTTGTCCTTCCTTATGACGTTCATCATACTTCTCCTTCGTCATAATTTCATCTTGGGAGTTTCTGTTACGATTATAGTTCTGGTTATTCCTATTGTTATTCCTGTTATAATAACCATTATTATTGTATCGGTAGTTATTATTATTGTGATAATAACCATTTCTACGATTGCCATTGCTATTATCGTTATTACGTCCTTGCTGCTGCTGATATGGACGACCTCCACGGAATCTCCTGTATCTGGGTTCTGGTCTACGATCTCGAAAATAATTATTCCTTTCAGGACCAATATTTCCCTTTTCTGATTCTTTCGGATTGTCTGTCTGTTGTATTTGGTCAAGATATACTGTGTTAATGTCTTTGTACTCTTGCCTTTGGTTCTTCGCAACAATGTTTGGCATAGGGCTCCTGAAATCGAGTTTTCTGAGCAATTCGTCCATACTTGCTAGATCGTTGATCCCTGACGAGATAATTAGACGTCTGACTTCAACAGGGAGTATCCTGGCTATCGCGTCTATCAACTGAGCTGTAGATAACGGGGGTTGAAGAAATCTGAGTCTGGCTAACTGACTCGTGAAGAAGTCTGCGTAGCGTGTAGGAAGAGTTCCTGAATATTTCCGTGAGTATACTTCTGCGCGTAAGGAGTTTTGTGCATCAATAGACCAGAAACGCTTTATTAGAGCTTCTGCGAATTCATCGAAGTTCATGAAGGTATATCTGAAGCCTCTGAACCATTCAAGGGGCCCATCCGACAGATAGCGTTCTACGATCTTCATTTCCCTTTCTCTTGGAATATGCGCTTCGATAAAGTAATCTTTGAGATTTCTGATGTACTCTATCGGTGTGAAACTATCTAAGTTGCTGAACTTGCGCGGTTTGTCTTCAAAGTTCCTTATGACTGTCACGTTTCTCGGATATGAATCCTGAAGTTTATGCCGAAAACCTCTATCGTAACTTTCGGGCTCTTTACTCCTCTCCTCTAAACCTTCCGTAAACCTGAATTATCTTTCTTCCGGCCTAATTTCCCTTTCATCCACTTCTAGGCTATTTCTTCTAGTCTGATTCCTCGAATCTTCAAAATCTATCTTCTCCCATTCCTTTTCTTCTATCTCAGCGATAATCTTCTTCAGCTGTTGGCCTACTTCGGTCTTTAAATCTTCCTTATACGTCTCAAGCTTGGCAACATCTCCTAGATTAAGATTTTGTAACTTCTTGGATACGTATTCTTCTAGTTCATTAGTTTTCTCCTCCCTCATGGCATTAACGTTAGTGACAACCTTGTTTAATCGTTCCTCTATCGTTTTAGTTTTACTCTCTAACGATTCTTTCAAAGCTTGCACATCCTGACTAGATTGAGTTCTATCTTCTACTTGCTTTTCAGTGAGCGTATCAATCCTTTTACCTAGATCTGTTCTTACTTCAATAACCTCTCTATTAATTTCTAGTTGGGTACTGGCTAATTTATTTTCTATGTTATCTTGGATTTGCTTAACATGTTCCCCACTAGATTTGTTCCACTCGCCTTTCCATACAACTACATCAGATTTTAACATTGCAGCTATGTCCTCCTCAATATCTGCCTTAAGAATTGTATTATGGTCAATAACCTGTGTTCGTAAAGTTTCTACGTTACCTTTTAATTCGACCAGAGAAGCTGTAGTTTTTATCGCATCGTTAACAAAACGTGTCGTTAAAGCAGTTATATTCTGTGTACACACTTCTTTAGACGCCTCTACCTCTTGTCTAATCTTATTGATGTCCACCTGGACAAATACCGTATTGACTTCTGTCTGTTTTTTACCTATGTCAGACTGTACATCAATGACATCTGACTGCATATTATTTATGTCAACCTGAACATTAGTGACATCGGCTTGGACTTTATCTACTTTAGATTGGACATTGGATACCTCTAATCTCACATTACCAATATCGGACTGTACATTAGACACATCCGCTTGCACTAAGTCTACCTTGGATTGGACTGAATCTACTTTACTTTGAACATGAGATACATCTGACCTAACATTGCTAACACAGTTCGGACATTCCCGACATCTGTCCGTACACCACTTACATCGTCCTGTATCTGCTATGAGCTGGCCTGTAATCGCGTGACATTTGCAACCATTCTAGAGGCACTAGTATGCAAAACCTCTAAAGAAGTCGGAACTTCCTGAATTTCAGTTTTGAAACTCTCTTTTACACTTTCAGCGACTTTATCTGTTAGAGAATCAACAATTTTAACAATCACTGTGTTAAGGTCCTCCTTTCGTTCCCGCTTCAGTTGTTCAAGGTCCTGCTTCGCCTCCTGAAATTTACCTTCAGTATCTACCATATTCGCAGATAAATTCTCTATTATCTCACCTTTGACAACATTTAAACTGCTCTGCAGTTGTTCCTTCAATTCCTCCAACATTCTCTTCACATCCTCGCTTGCCATTGCAATAACCCTTAATATAATGCTGTAGGGACATAAACAACAACAGAGCAAAATAACAACATCTGAGCAACGTCTTATTCCATAAATATTTTTGAGCACCTTAATGTCTAAAAGTAACTTAAAATTACCTTAGCATTAACTTATTATACACCCTATGTTGAATAAACCTACTCATCATGTTCGTTCTCCTGTGATTCACTTTAAATATACTACCACAAAGAAACATTCTACCATCATAATCATCAAAACAAGTTAGCATTAGTTTTACACATGACCTTAGCAATCGTCATGTACCGGTGAAATAAAATAGATATTCAGATCGTAGGTCGTTTTTCGAAACTGTCTACCTACTACACCTCTCTCAGGTTTTTAAGATCTGATCGTTATCTGAGTGTAACCTTCCTAATATTAAATTAAATTAAGCCTATATAATTACACTCACATCCATCCGAAATTGGATAAGACATCCCACAAGTCTGGTAATTATTTCTTTCACTAGAAATGTTCAAACCAACTTTCTTTAAAGACACTACGAAGCTAATTTCGTATCCCAACATTGGGTGCCATTCCTAGTGTACCCGATAATCCGGAAAGGATCCTGTTGGAATATCCATTGCCCCCGCTGGATTGCCTATTTCTAACTGCTCCGGCAAATACTACATTAGAAATCGCTTCCAACATGGTCTTTAGGGATTTACAGACAGCAGTTACCAGAATATTGTGGATCAACAACCAACTACACGGGGCACTCACCTTTACTTACCTCGGGGACTGGGACTTCAGCTTTGCCTACACTACTTCCACAATACTCTGCTCCTAATATTTAAAATGAATCACACTCCAACAACAATGGAAAACAATCTGAACAAATTTATTAACAAAAGGGTAAACTAATCTACTATAAACAAAAATAACAATAAATGAATTTAACAATTAACATTAAAATTAAAAACACGCGATCATTCACACCTCCTTTCAACTCTACATCTTACTACAATGCTGTATTAAAATTATGAGTATAAAATATTGGTTTGTTCCAGGACTACACAGCGTGAAAATAAAAACGTTTAGTGAAGCCTCTCAATGGTATTCCAGACACATGGTTTCATTCACAAGCCTGCGTTGTAGAACGCACGTGCAGAATCTATGTTTCATCAATGAAACATCGGCACCACGCTGAACTCGAAACTGGTTTATACAATAAATACAAGGCTGTGAGTCTACACCTGTTATATTATGTCATCGCTCTCCAATGCTAACGGTGAATCATTCTCGCTAGCCCACAGAGGCTGATTATGTGTGCATTTATAAAACACGTAAAAATTAACATTTAGATCTTACAAATTTCACATAACTACTTTATTTCTTAAACAATCATACTAAAATTTTTTACCCACTCTTTCATTCGCAGTACGTCATTGTTCTAGACCAATACGGTTCCACATCTTCTCTTAACAATGAACAATCATTCACACCAAAAACATCCGCTCATAAACACACACTGATCCAAAACAATTGATTAATAAATCCTACTAAATTATTTAACTAATTAAATCATTTCCACAAAATTATTTACATGTAATATGTTTATAATAATATCCATTATCCAGTGTTGTTTACGCGACACTTTCGAGATTCTAACTTCTCGGTTACAATATAATTCTTAACTAAATATATACACTGGTTTTTCACATAACCATCCTTCTCTAACGTTCTGTAGTTTTAATATACAGCATACACATCGTCTTATATAGGTTTCATTACATTATCGGTATAATACAGTCGACTAATTAAGGTAAACTGTACGTAAATACATCACTTCGGGTTTAATAAAATTTAATAATTGTATATTAGACATGAGTAGACAATCTTTCTCAAGTTGCATTTCCGCTGAAACCCTCCTGTTAACACAGCTAAATCGTTAATTCACAAGAACTGGACTACTTGTATACAACGGCTCTTATCATGATACATGCCTTTTTTTTTATCAAAGAACAAAAATACATTGACTTCCTTAAAATGCGGAATTCCCTCGCACGAGCACTCCATAGCTCTACAAATCCTCATATAACAGTACATATGGCATAAACAATTATCATCTACTATGTTAAACAATAACCAAAAAGGGATTAATTGTTATTAACATATCTTATGTAGGAACTTCTCTCAAATACTGGCATGACCCTCAGTATCATTGCACATGACTACTGGACTACACTTATACATGCGTAAGTTCTTCAACCGAAACTTCCAATTGTAATGAACGATATTAGACTGTCGTGATTAACGTCCTAAAGTTAACTCCACAACAAGATAATTAACTGTTAACTCGTCTGTCGCAAATACATGTAATAAAAATAATACTCCTGTCTCATCTCACTTGTCTAGCTATAAATTGTTAATCGTTGTAATATCATGTCCACAAATGACGTGATGTTGCACAAATAGGATATAATAACACACATGTTATTTATAATGTCAGATAGAATTAAATCCTGACCGGGATAAACTAGCTTTGAATTCCTAGCCAAAGATTTGATAATCTTCTATCAGAAGGTATTTCCTCTAACATATTAAATGAACAAAGCTCTTAGCTTTAAAATAATAAGAAAGGTTTGTCAAAGTCGTAATGTTTTTCCACTCTACACAAAGAATGTTCATAAGAATTAAGACTTCGGTCTTATCAAACGACTAGTATTTCTTAGATCGTCGACAGTTTATGTACAATAATGATATAACAATATCAATCGATGTTTCTTCTTTTCTTGAAGTTATATGTTGTTACATTAAAGTGCTCAAATTAAATTTAATAAGAATTTAATTTGAAGCTATGACACAATGTCAGAATACTTGGTTTAAATGATATTATTAAAATTCGAGAGTCGAAGCGACTAGTCTCCTATGAGGCAATATGATTCCTCAAACAATATATTAATGTCAGTTCCACAACTGATCCTTAGAATAAAATTGAAAAATAGATGAAATGCAATCATCTTCTAAATAATCTTGCAGCATAAACATCTCAACACACATCTGAAGTGTAAAATACATAAAAACACTAAAATACATGAAATGTGAAAATATAGAAATATGAAATAAGATCACCGAAAATATGGAATAAGATCGCTGAAAATATGGAATAAGGTCGCTGGCTCAGAATGTCACTAATCAAGCTCTATATAACAATTGAGATACACTAATACCTTATTTGGACGAAAACTTCAAGATCAATGTAAGTATTGCCTCAATACTTTAGATGTTTCCTCAGTACAAGACACTGAGATGGATCTGCATTCGAACCTCGGATCTGCGACCTCAGAGATAAGAAAGGTCTCACTCTGGAATTCACCAACATTCGACGGGATCGAACGACATCCTTCTGGCAAATTCTTCTGTGTTGCTGGGCTACTTTTCCCTAGCATCTTGACAAATCTCTTCTGTAAAGTCTTCATTCTCCGTCGTAAATATGGATCAGCTTCATCATTGGAATATAATTATGGAAATATTCATATAAGTGAATGAAATATTTCCATTGCTAATTGATGTTATATTAGTGTTCGTAGACTGACGAAAATGCACAAGATTGACCTTACACTACGTCTGTATTCAAGAATACGTTGTCTAACGAAGCTCCATCGTTGTATCTTAACTCCTGTTATCGAATATGTCTCTGGCGCATGACTGTTTAGTCCATCATATCAACAATATTAATTATGCTGAATGATAATGTTTGAAGAATAATTATAGTCATTCTATTAATGTTTATGTGTTGCGCCAATATTAAAAGTCTTCCGCCACTGTTCACTTGAACTGCTTTCGCCTACATCACGTTGCAATTTATAGTGATACTCAGCTCTATTTCCGACACATTTGGAAATCTAACTTGACAGGCTGATATTACGAAACGGTGAATATTTAAACGCTTGACTTTTCACAATATATAGTAGGCGACCTGTTCTTAATATATATTCGCATATTTAACTTCAAATCTCAATTATATAAGAGATATAATCAATACAATGTTCCTCGCAACTTCTCGTAGAATGGAAGTGCGGTGATATCTAACGTTCCACCTAGCTATCCTCGCGTCTCCACAAGTCGACAGTCGTCGCACTCGGACTAAGCCTTGGGATCTCCGTTAACCCAGTAAAATCACTTCCTCACTCTTCAAAGTCTGCTGGAATAAGAACCTCGATCCTTGGATCTCCCCCTCCAAGTCGAATTTTTGGCGGCCATATCAATCTCCCACCATAATTTTAGCGCGTAAATTGCTTATTACGGCGTAGATTAACCGATCTGTGGTTTTTAAAGTATCAGACATTATTTCTCTTAATATTCTCTTCAATACCAAATAAGAAAATCTTCTTCTAAGGGCCTAAATGCATAATTTTCTCATATTGTGTAATTAAAGTTGATCCCGTCTTCAATAAGACCTGTTCTCATTGGCTCTGGGCTGGGATCCAATAGCATAATTTATAACAATATTTATAATATTAATTTCCAAACTCGCTGTTGCTATGGTAAATATAGCCTTCAAGAAGCGTCCATTGTGCAATATATCACGTGATCGGGCTCTCCCACAGTCTCGAGCTTGTAACACGACCCTCTCGTGTCACACTTCCAGAAATTAGATTTGCTAAGTTAGTTAAAATTTATCGTGGGGACGGAAAATACTCTCATTTTGTACCTAAATAATTCAATTTACGGGGGCAGTACCTTCTGTCAGGCCACGGCCGCCTCCTTCCTTCTTCCTCGCCTATCCATCCCAATCTTCCATCCATTCCCATCCCTCATGAGGCCCCTGTTCACTTTGCAGGTGAGGCCGCCTGGGCGAAGTGCTGATCACATCACCCCAGTTGTATCCATCCCGACCAGATGTTCCAAGCTCCAGGACACTGCCCATAGAGGCGGTAGTGGTGAGTTCCCTCGCTGAGTCCGTGGGAACCACCAACCTAGAGGGTAAATTGACTAAATAAAATAAAAATAAAAATAAAAAAATGTTTGTTTTTGTATTTTTTTTTGTCATAGTTGTTCAACAATATTATTAACCTACTCCATTTTCTGTGAATAGGCCTTCAGCCTTAGGCGCGGGTGGGGATGTGAGTGGAACTGTGAGTCGAGATTATTTCCGAGCCATTAAACAGGTAGCCACGTCCAAGGGCTGTGGGGAAGTGTCAGTATTTTTTGCAGTGTGTGGAAGTGTCGGTGTGGGGATCTGTCCGGAAACCACTGCGGATGCCAGTACTGTGAGCTTTGAGCCCATTTTGCTCCAAGCACATGTGAGTTGTGCGGCAACTGCAAGTTCCGCGGTAATGCGAAGAGAAATAAACTGCAATGTAACCAACTTTAAGCTGACATCGTAAAACTGCTTAATGAGCAAACCAAGAGCACTGTTAATAATTCTCAGAATATTACACCAGATTCTCCGGCAAGTGAAATGAACGTCTAGGGAAATGAGCTGTATCACTGCAAGTCGTGGAGCAAAATGAGCTCTTGTTATGCACCACACACAATGGCGGTCGTTACAAGTTAGTTCCTAAAAGTTACTGCGTTACTTACCAACATAATATCGAACATACCGTTACTTTTGCATTGCCTAGTTGATTAACAACACTTTCCTCGCTTCATGTTTTGAACCGGATAGTAGATTTCCGCGGATAAACCCAGGGATAGTTTAATTAGTTATTGTTGTTTTAAGGGGCAGAGCTACGAGGTAATCTGCCCCTAAACCCGCGGATATCCACAATATGTTTCGCCATGCGGATATAGTTTGCATGGCAGCGTGGTTATGGGGTAAACTGCGGGTAATGTTTGGAGTAAATTTGCGGATAGTTTTTAGAATACAATCCGGACTTGTTTAATATCATTACTGGGATCTGGATGTTTATGACATTATCATCTTTTTCTGTTATTAGCCTACTTTCGATTTTTGCAAAAAATGAAATTAGATTTATGAGATCAACACAGGGTGAAAAAAAGTGTGTCTGTCTGTGTGTGTGTATGTGTGTGTGTGAGTCTGTGTGTGTGTGTGTGTGTGAGTTTGTGTACTCTGAATGTCTGTCACCCCTATCAATTCGAACACGGTGAACGCGAATTGAACGAAATTTGGTACAAAGGTAGCACTTGCAAAGGACACCTCAGTGCCATGTTTTATATCGCCGCCATCTTGACGGAAACGTAATGGCGGCCACACAAATGTTCAAAGCTTAAATCAAATTATGACTAACCTAATCATCCGATCTCTACCAAATTTTGCAACAACATACCATTATAGGGGAGCATCCTTTGACAAAACTAATATGTCATCAGCCTATAGTTTGCGGATGGCGGCCATCTTTGTGTGAAAAACGATTCCGCCTATTAATTCGAACACGGTGAAACCGAATGGAACGAAATTTGGTACAGAGGTAGTACTAGCAAAGGGCACCTCAGTGTCATGTTTTATATCGCCGCCATCTTGACGGAAACGTAACGGCGGCCACCCAAATGTTCAAAGCTTAAATCAAATTACGACTAACCTAACCATCCGATCTCTACGAAATTTTGCAACAACATACCTTTACAGTATAGGGGGAGCATCCTTTGACCAAACTAATATGTCATCAGCCTAATAGTTTGCGGATGGCGGCCATCTTTGTGTGAAAATGGATTTCCCCTATTAATTCGAACACGGTGAAACCGTATGGAACGAAATTTGGTACAGAGGTAGTACTAGCAAAGGGCACCTCAGTGTCATGTTTTATATCGCCGCCATCTTGACGGAAACGTAATTACGGCCTCACATATGTTCAAAGCTTAAATCAAATTACGACTAACCTAATCATCCGATCTCTACCAAATTTTGCAACGACATACCTTTATGGAGGAAGCATCCTTTGACCAAATTTATAGGTTATTCGCTTAATAGTTTGCGGATGGCGGCCATCTTCGTGTGTAAATCGATTCCCCCTATTAATTCAAACACGGTGAAACCGAATGGAAGGAAATTTGGTAAAGAGGTAGCACTAGCAAAGGGCGCCTCTGCGTTATGTTTTATATCGCCGCCATCTTGACGGAAACGTAATGACGGCCACCCAAATGTTAAAAGCTTAAATCAAATTACGACCATCCTAATAATTTGATCTCTACCAGATTTTGCAACAACATTCCTTTTTGTGGAAAGCATCTTATGACTGACTACAAGGTCATCAGCCCAATAGTTTGCAAATAGCGGCCATGTATGTGTGCAAATCCATTCCCCATATCAATGCAAACACGGTGAAACCGAATTGAATGAAATTTTTTACAGATGTAGCACTAGCAAAGGGCACCTCATATTCATTTTTAATATCCCTATAGCACGTTGTATTTCAACAAGCTACTACAACCAACATTCAATTATACTCCTTGAAAAGGACAAAGAGTTATAACAATACCCATGCATTTAGGAGAAAGTAGGCTATATGTTCTTTACTGAACATCTTGTTTTAGCCTACTTTCGATTTTTGCAAAAAATGAAAGTAGACTTATGACATCACTACAGGGCCAAAAATTGTGTGTCTGTGTGTGTGTATGTGTGTGTGTGTGTGTCTGTGTGTGTGTGAGTGTGTGTACTCTGAATGTCTGTCCCCCCCTATCAATTCGAACACGGTGAAACTTAATTGAACGAAATTTGGTACAGAGGTAGAACAAGCAAAGGGCACCTCAGTGTCATGTTTTATATTGCCGCCATCTTTACCAAAACTGAATGGCGGCAACTCAAATGTTCAAAACGTAAAATCAAATAGCGACTAACCAAATTATCCGATCTCTACCAATTTTGGTAATAACATACCTTCATTCAGGGCGCGTCTTGTGACCAAATTACAAGGTCATCCGCCGTACTATTTCAGGATGGCGGCCGTGCGAATTATGCAAACTTTATAATCCATATCATGGGAACCACCAGTTCCGATTATCGAGCCGAGAATCGATTTAACTGTTCTAAAGGAAGAGGCACGTTCGAAATTAAAATTTTATTTAGTAATACTATAGTGCAGAAGTGATTTTAAAAAACTGAGCCGTCTCGGTAAGAAGACAAGATGGCAGCGGATATTTTGTGCCTGACTTATATTTCACTAATTTGAGAATTGCATGCAATATAGCGTACTGATACAAAATAAATATACTTTGTATGAAATGCTTTATAAATAAATAATATACTCCACTGATGAAATCGTTTAGTCTAAATCATTATTTGCTAACAAGTTGTATTTAAGTCATTTTATATAGAACGATGTTCGTTGGCACAATTGGCTACGTGGTAAAGCGTTGGCCTTTCACTCATATGCCGATGGTTCATACCCCATCAGAGTTTTTTTTTTTTTTTTTGCTTGAGATTTTATATATTTATTGTTTTGTAATGATTCAGACGTTTTAAAATTAAGCGTTATATTGTGCATATTACGGTGGAAAATATATATTTAATTAAAACATAATTCACCAGCAGATTTCTCGAGACATCTAGCAGCCAAAAAGGTAACTGCACGCCGGCCTACTTATTAACTTCAAGATTTTATTGAAAAGTTTCTTCTTATGGCCACTAGAATGCACTCGCCCTGTTACGGTTATATTGTTCGATACTTCTCCACTAGATGTCACGACTGGTCTACGTGGGACTCCATTGGTTAGTACCGTATACCATTGGCATTCTATGCGCATCGAACTTGAAGAATGGCAAGATGATACTACGATTAATTTCTACTTTTTATTTTAATGGGTTTGTAACAGCCTATTGTGCGTTATTTGAAAATGTTATTTGAAGTAAAGAACAAAACGATTTCACATAGTAACTGAATTCTAGCCGTTGGTGCTAGTTCATGTTATTAATTAATACTTTTATTTCAGAGCCTCCGTGGCTTAGGCGGCAGCACGCCGGCCTCTCACCGCTGGGTCCGTGGTTCAAATCCCGGTCACTCCATGTGAGATCTGTGCTGGACAAAACGGAGGCAGACAGGTTTTTCTCCGGGTACTCCGGTTTTCCCTGTCAAAATTTCATTCCAGCAACACTCTCCACTATCATTTCATTTCACCTGCCATTCATTTAATCATTGCTCCAGAGGAGTGCGTCAGGCCTCGGCAGCCGGCACATTCAATATCCTCGTCGCTAGTTGGGGGCTTCATTCATTCCATTCCTGACCCGGTCGAAGACTGGAAGCAGGCTGTGGATTTTCATTTCACTTTTATTTCAGGCAAATTGCAATCGAAAATATCCACATAGTTTGTATACACACGTCTCTGAAGGGTCATGGAAAGATTTGTTAATTCAATTAGGGTTGTGAAAGCCATGCACAACCAGACGTGTAAAGACATGCCTCAACTCAAAGTTGAATGTTGCCCACGGCAGGTCGATTATGTAATAATAACAATAATAGTAATGTTATTTGTTTTACGTCCCTTTTAACTACTGCTGCTTTTAGATACGCCGGGGTGCCGGAATTTTGGCCCGAAGGGGATCTTTAACGTGCCAGTAAATCTACTGACACGGCTCCCTCGCATTTGTGCACCCTAAAATGCCAGCTGACTGCGCCAGGATACGAACCTGCAACCTAGGGCCCAGCAAGCGAGAACGTTACCGCTGAGCCACGCAGCCAGTCCGGTCGATTATGTCTCCAGATCCATAACATTCTTGAGATACTTCTTATCTATATTTCTTCAATGATGGTAGTAGTTTTTTTCTAGGTTGTGGTGTTTGGTAGAGGTAAATAGTTTCTAAGGTCTTCAACCAAGAAATGATTCTATTATACTCTTTGATAATAACAACGAGTTATAACTATACTCATACATTTAGGAGAAAGTAGGCTATATGTTCTTTACTGAACATCTTGTTTTTTTCTTTTTTCATGACAAATGTAAAAGGATGATTTACGCTAATCTCATTCAAATTATGTGATTAAGCACAATTAACACACCGAACTGAAGTGTCCCAATTGTATTGCATACAGAGATACAGCTGCTAGTATTTAACCCAAATAAATGTAAAAACAAGGCAAATGAGGACGTTGAAAGTTAATTTTAAAAACTTCCACCACCAATTTCAATGCACTTTGCACTTCTCTTGATAACACCCCGTGTAGCTCTTCGGAGACGTCTTGGCGTTCTTTGACGAGGGGTGCACTATGCATAATCCGAACGACCAACTCGGCTCTGGTGTTAACTTTTTCCTTGTAGACATCTGCTTTCAACCATCCCCACAGGAAAAAATCCAAAAGGGTAAGGTCCTGAGACCGTGGTGGCCAAGAATCGTGTCTATATCTCCCGATCCAGCCTCCGGGGAATGTTAGATTTAGATGTTGTATCACCATATCGACAGCTGGGTATTGCACCAGAGTCACGCAGAGTATTGTAAACACTCTTCCATTACAAAACCCACACACAAATACCATATCGGCATACTCAGCATGTGTAAAAACGTGCGGCATGTTTAAACGATACAACACGGACAACTTGGTCAACAAAGCACACTGACATGTGAACACATTCAATGGAAACTAAAGCACAACTTCAGAACGTGAACAACAACACACGCCTGTTGACAATCGTTAAATACGCCCATAGTAACCGGTGTACCAACACACGAAACGACAACTACCCTGTTTACATACCAACATCTGTATCTCGATACGCAATACAAATAGTGCACATGTTATATGGAATTTTTATTGCAATTCATCTATACTATACCCTCCTAAAATATTTTCTATTCCTCCTGAAACACCCTGTACATGTAACAAATGCAATGCCAGCATTCGTGGACTCCAACAAGGAAACACCCTTTATTTATCCGGATGTCTGTCCCTAGATCAGCACAATTACATTTCTCATTAACATATCCGCTATACCAGGGCAATCCAACTCAAATGCAACATTGGCTAAAGCCAGCCGCGCTGTGGCACTGTGCGGGAGCGAACGAGAGAGCGATATTGAATTTGAATTGGTTACGCAAATAAATTCCACTGGGTTGAATGACAGTTTTTAACGGTGTGAATGATTTAACTGCTTAGAATTCCCTCTATATCTGTCCCAACCCTACCATCTTCCGACAGTGCTTCTACTGGTCTATGGAGGTGTTGTCAATGCTTTTGTTATTAATGCCAATCAGTTCTAGAGGCATAATCATGGGGCAAAGAATTGCCTGCAAACTATCCTTGAATTTAACAACATATTGGTTTCTCCATGGCAATAACAGAGAGGTGGGGAATTTGATGTAAATATGTTACATCACTTCAGAGGGATTATAAAAACAACCTCAAAAAAACCAACGACACTATAAGAGGCTGGAGAGATTATGTACTTCTATTTACGTCAAACTTCTGTATTTGTTAGCCCATTTTCATTTACGAAAAAATAGGCTTATGAGACCACCTTTCGTCCGTCTGTGTGTGCGTGTGCGTGTGTGTGTGATGGTGTGTGTCCCCGCCAATAACTTCTAAACGGCTGGAGCGATTTCAATGAAACTCGGTAAGTTCATAGCACTATTTTGGGCAAACCCGACCGTTTGCTTCAAATTTTATTACCTCTCACCAATCCAACATCGCAGCTGTGCGAAGTATTTCACTAGAATTCAATATCTCTGAAACTATTACCGATATCACCCTGGAATTTTGTACGGTGATAAAAGAAACTACTAGAAGTTAATCTATGAGGCTTTTAAAAACCGGTTAACTACAATACGAACATGGCGGCCAAGCGAAGTTGAAAGTTTTAAATAGACTTTTCTCGCGATTTAATGATTCAAACGCAATGAAACTTCGTACAGGAAATACCTATACATATTGTAATGCACTGGTATCTAATTTAGTTCAGTTGTTTACGTAACCTCAAAATGGGGGCTGTGCGAATTTCGAAAATAGAGTTTTTATTTCTTGTGTTCTAATCATGGGATCGAAATCAACATTTGCATAATGAACGTACACAATAATCATCATCTAATAGTACATATCTCTATGGCTTACATATATTAAAATCCAACATGGCGACCATCCGAAATATTTAGACGGTTCTCAATATCTATTAATCTACTACAGCAATCAAACTGAAATTTTGTAAGTGTATAGAGGCTATAAGCATAAGTTCGCCTATGGGACGTTCAATAACCTGGCGAGCACAAATCTAACATGGCAGCTACGCGAAATTTAAATATTCAAATGGACGTTTCTTGCGTTTTAACCATCCGAGCGCAGTGAAACGTGATACGGTATATGTTTATATAAATTAAAATCGACTAGCATCTAATCCATTTAAATTTATTTCATAACCACAAGATGGCGGCTGAGCGAAATTTTAAAATCCCGCTTTTATTTCTTGTGTCGTAATCATGCGATTGAAGTTTGAATAAAACACCTACACAATAATCTTCATGTAGGCTAATAGTACTTAAATCTAAGGCCTATAATATAAAATCCAGCATGGTGACCATGCAAAATATTTAGACGGTTCTCAATATCTACGAATCTATTACAGCAATCAAACTGACAATTTTTATGTTGATAGAGGCAATTGATATTAGTAATATATAAGAATAGTATATTAGTAGGATATATGAAAGTAGGCTGTTTAGTTCTTCACGGAACTACTTGTTACAGAGGATTCAGTGTATATAAATAGTGTTACATACGAAATATATATTTATTCCAACCATAGCACAAAGTTTGTAATTTACCCAAATTTAACGTAGGCTATTATTAGTATTAACCATTAATTGATTAGTGTTAGTATTCTAGGGTTAAGAAGCTGGATTAAAACAGGAACGAAAACCTAACTAAACAACTAATAAAACAAAATAAGAATAACACTTTTAAGCAAACAGAAAAGTAAGAAACATACCTTAACGAAATGTATTGTTTTTCAGTCAGTTTAACATTTAATAACAATCACATAATCACACTAACCAAGCAAACTTGAACGTCAATCACAGTAACTCAACAAAAAACAAGTAGTTCCGTGAAGAACTATACAGCCTATTTTCATATATCCTATTCATGTCAATTACCTAATCAACAAACAAAATTTCAGTTTGAAGGTTGTGATAGATTCTTTGATATTGAGAACCGTCTAAATATTTCAGATGGTCGCCAGGTTGGATTTTTATTTTTGTACTATTTCATTAAGATTATTGTGTACGTGTGGTATTCAAACTGCAATCGCATGATTAGAACACAAGAAGTAAAAACGAGATTTTAAAATTTCGCACAGCTGCTATATTTGTGATTATGCAAACAATTGAAATAAATTAGATGCCAGTGGATTAACATTTGTATAAGCATTTAACGTGCAAAGTTTCACTGCACTCGGATAGTTAATTCGCGGAAAACGTCCATTTAAATATTTATAATTCGCGTCACCGCCATGTTGGAATTATGCTCACCAGGTTACTGAAAGTCCTATAGGTGAATATATGTTCATAGCCTCTATGAACATAAAAATATCAGTTTGATTGCTGTAAAAGATTCATAGATATTGAGAACCGTCTAAATATTTCGGATGCTCGCCATTTTGGATTGTTATATGTATAGGTCATAGAGTTATGTACCATTCAAGGAAAATTATTGCCTAGGTTCATTATTCAAACTTTCACTTCGATCGCATGATTACGACACAAGAAATAAAAACATAATTTTAAAATTTTGCACAGCCACCATCTTGAGGTTATGTAAACAATTGAACTAAATTACATGCCAGTGCATTACAATATGTAAAATCATTTACTGTACCACATTTCAGAGAGTTAAGTCACGAGAAAAGTCTATTAAAATGTTTCAACTTCGCTTGGCCGCCATGTTCGTTTTGTGCTTTACAGGTTTATGAAAGTTACATAGATAAACGTGTATCAGTACCTTTTATCACCGTGCAAAATTTCAGAGTGATATCTGTAATAGTTTCTGAGATATAGAATATCAGTGAAATATTTCGCACAGGCGCCATTTTGAGGTTATGTAAACAATTGAACTAAATTAGACTCCAATGCATTACAATGTGTATAAACATTTGCTGTACCAAGTTTCAAACGTTTGTATAGTTAAATCGCGAGAAAAGTCTATTTAAACGTCTCAACTTCGCTTGGCCGCCATGTTGGTTTTGTAGTCATCAGGTTTTTGAAAGTCTCATAAGTGAACTTCTAGTAGTGCTCTTTATCACCGTACACAATTTCAGGGCGATATTGGTAATAGTTTCGGAGATACTGAATGCTGGTGAAATATTTCGCGCAGCCGCCCTGTTGGATGGTGAGACACAATGAAATTTTAAGTGCACAGTCGGGGTCGGCCTGAATAGTGCTATGATCTTACCGAGTTTCATTGTAATCGCACCAGCCGTTTAGAAGTTATTAGGGACACACACACACCATCACACACACACACACACGCGGATAAAAGTTGATCTCATAAAATGAAAAAAAAAGGCTAAAAATAACATATCTTGACTCAGTGGCGTAACTACGGGGGGTGATTAGGAGCGATTAATCCTCCCCCATAGCCAAGTAATTAAAAAAAACGGCCAGGAGCGTACCTGCGAGCTTGGGTTTGGTAGTCCGACACGACAACCACTTACCCACCGTGGCAAGCTATAATAATAATAATTTTTATAGGAGAGCCCAATTTCTTCAATATCCTAAAGGTGGTAATTTTGTTTATAGAAGGAAACCGCTAGATTACATAATTATGTCTCTTTTCTTGGTGATCACTTCCCAGGTGTACAAATATAACCTGGACAAGATGACTGCTACACCCGGCACGTCCAACCACAATATTGTCACCAGATGAAGCTCCGTGCTTGGCCACGTATGGAGCTTGTTTGAACGTTTGTACGTGTGAAAGTGTCGTGTACGACGTGGTTGGAAATAATTGAATATAACACCTTATCGGGATGTGTTGGAACGTGTCCCCCGATATATGCCCCGTAAGGTTAGGCTTAGTGACCTATAGCACACGTCTCGCTAAACATTAAGGGGTTTCAAACTCCAGTGAGAACACATTTCACATCAATAATTAATATTGTAGTTTTAAGTCGCTCAACACAAAAACATTCCAATTACTGGAATATGTTGGTTGGTTCCTCAGTATAGGGGCTGCGACAACGCGGTCATGTAGCCCCGTGTACTTTTTGTGTGTGTAGAATCTGTCTGATAACCGGTGTTAATTGTGATGGCTGTATTAGTATGTGTTATCTGTTTTTAATTCAAGAAAGGACTGCAGACACTTCATTTTCAAGTAGTTCAAACTTTAGATACCAAACGCCACAGTCCACGAACAACTAGTTCTGAACTTTGTTACTAGATGCCACTGCAGTCGGCTCCTGGCGACGAACGTTGGAACCTAACAGCTTTAGTCTAATATAACCAATAATTAAGCTCCTCACAAGTTTAATTAGTGTAAAGTTCTTTATCATGCCATAAATCTATGACATGTGACCGCCGGCTTTACTTCCCCTCCGAAGGAAGGCATACTGAGGGATTTTAACGCTCTTAAAAATCCGACGACTTCCGCCGGGTTTAAATACTGGAATATGTGAAAAACCAGAAATAAATTACATGTGATTAAGATTTATTTAAATTGTGAAAGACTTTTGAAGAAGAAATAAACTGAGGGATGGCATGTTTCGCTCGTCAAGCGAGCATCATCAGATTCAAATATGCAAGACAAATAGCTCTAAGAACACTACCAAACCTATTGTGCAGTCTCTGTCCTTAAAAAACAATATTCAAGACAACCCGTCAGAAATCTTCGTCATCATCATCATCATCATCGAAGTCCCACTCCAGTCACCCGGGTGTGGTTTACAAGCCTCCTCCACTCCTTTCTGTCCTTCCATTTTTCCCGTTCCATCACTTCTGCCACATCCAATCCAGCTTCTCCAATGTCCTTCAATATTTGGTCCAACCACCTTCTTCTCGGTCTTCCAACTGGTCCCTTTCCCTTGACTTCTCTTTCCAATTCCCTTCTTGCTACTCTTTCCTTACCCATTCTTTTTACATGTCCGAACCAACGTAACCTTGCTTTCTGTATCTTCTGATTTAACGGTTCCATATTTAACTCTTCTCTGATTTTAATATTTTGAATTCTATCCCTTCTTGTCTTTTTAACTGAAGTTCTTAAAAATTATTCGTTACTAGTGTTTCCAGTCCATATGTTACAATTTGTATGAAATACTGTTTATATAATGTTAATTTCGTTCTCTTGGGTACTTTGTCATCCCATAAAAGTTCTCTGACTTGATGATAAAATGTGGTACCTTTACTTAGTCTGTTATTAATTTCAATGTTGATGTCATTACTTCCATTTATAGTGCTACCTAGATATGTAAACTTTTCTACATTCTCTAACCGTACCACATCTATGTTCACTTGACTTTTCTTCTTCTCTTTTCCACTGTACATGACTACAGTTTTCTTTTTACTAATTACCATTCCAAACTCCTTCATATGTTCATTCCAAATGTCCAGTCTCTTTTGTACTTCCTTTCCTCCCTTTCCCCAAATCACCACAACATCTGCAAATACCAAAGCATTCACTTCATGATTACTGATTATCTGTAACTTCGTAAGTGTGGTAATTATTATTAATTAATATTAAATAACTTTGGCCGATAACCTAGATGTTAGCCCCCTTACAACAACAATTATTTATTAATGCATTCAGCACCCGAAAAAGGAACTATTTATTATAATGTTGCAAAACTTGGAAATAACCATCCCATCAACAAAACAGTCTTCCTCCCCCAAACTAATCTATGAATGCTTCTTGTATTGCCCGACTGAAAGCTACAATATTAATTGTTAATAATGCAACACTGAATAATACCTTCAATGCTATCTTTACATTTCACATAACATTCCATATTCCTGCAAATTTTCGAATAATGTTTTTGAAATTTTGCACATATGTACTTATTTACTGGCCGTTCTCTATAGCAAGAAATACGAAAAGAATGGGTTTAGTACGATGGAATTATTTTTTTTGACTTTTCAATATTTTGTTGTCTTACTTTCTAAAAGGAACTCGATATACGGATAAAAAATGAATAATTCTTCCAGAAAAGTAATGTGTATTGATATATTGTCATTTGAGTCTTTGGACTCGTTTGATGCAGCTCCATGCTTCCCTGTCCTGAGCTAATAGTTTCATTTCTACATAGCTACCATACCCTACATCTGAGGCAATCTGTTTAACATATTCTACCTTGATCTACTCCTACTGTTCTTATCCTCGACAATTCCTTCTATAACTAAGTTTGCAATTCCTGGGTGTCTTAGTAGCCTATGTTTCCTGCCAACCTATCCCTTCTCTTCATTAGCAGTCGCCTGAAACATCTCTCCTCTCTCAATCGTCTTACCTCTTCATTCGTAACCCTATCTACCCATCTGATCTTCATCATTCTCCTGTAACACCACATTTCAAACGCTTCAGTTCTCCTCTTTTCTGCTGCACCAACAGTCCAAGTTTCACTTCCATACAGTGCCATGCCCCAGACAAAGGCTTTCAAAAATGACTTCCTAATACCTAAATCCAGGGCTAGATTTGTGACGGTACGCACCGGTACACCGTACCGAAACCTCTGATCGGGGGAAAAGTCGAATAGCCTATATAACATATTTTTAGAGCTGTGGAACGTTAGTTGTAAGTCAAGGTCAATTTGGTCTTTGACTGGATAACTGAAAACTGCAAAGACAAAATTATAAAAAAAAGAAGTAAATGATTGTTGGTGAACATGTGTGTATTTTCAAACCGAATGTATTTATTTTTTTAAATTACGTAAGGAAATTAAATTGAAATAATGTAGATTGTTTGAATGGTAGCCTAGTTGGCCTACATTAAAATTTAATATAGACCAACAGCTTTGGTAAGAAAAATGTTGCTACAGCAGTCTCAATTTAATTTAAAATTGCAATCATAATTAGATTACTATTTTGCCCAGTGATTAATTTTTAAGGGTGTTCAGAAAAGCGTAAAAATATCGTTTTTAGAATTCTATGTTTTAAAACTGGCCGCGTTGGCCGAGAGCGCTAACGCGCTGCCTCGTGCCTCGCTGGCATCAGGAGAGCTTGAGTTCGAATCCCACCTCGGCCGTCCTGAAAATGGTTTTCGTGTTTTCCCATTTTCACCACCAGGCAAATGCCGGGACGGTTCCTTTCAATCGGTCCACGGCCAATTTCCTTCCAATATCCCTTCCTAGACCCGTCCTGAAAATAAAATGTACTTTGCCATTGGCTGCATTAATAAATTTATAATATTCCATAAAAAAAAACTCCCTCACACCCTCCCACCACCACCCAGTAGCCCACAGTACCGGAACCTCTTTTTTTTACAAATCAAACACTGCCTGTATCTATATTCGATGTCAACAGATTTCTTTTCTGTTGAAATGCTTTTTTGCCTGTGCTAACCTTCTATTTATATCCTCTTTGCTTCGTCCATCACTGGTTATTTCGCTTCCTAAGTAACACAAGTCTCCTAAATTTCATGGCAGAGCCGGGATCAAACCCAGACATCCAGGGCGACAGCCAAGAACGCTAGCCACTACACCAAGAGTTAGACGTCCACCTTAACAATACTAGGCGTATATACCGGGTGATTCGGCAGCCCCTTCCAATACCGTTTGCTGCAACCCAACTAACGCGTGTTGGCAGGAAGTTCGAGATTTCTCTGCTTGCATCCCGCAAGGTACTAATGCACTGCGAGCATATCCCGCAAACGGTAATGAACACTATTGCTTTTCCCTCGAATTAGACTGTAGTCACATCGAAGATATGCAAGCAATTATCGTCCTTCCTGCCAATACGCGTTAGTTGGCTTGCAGCAAACATATTGGAAGGGGATGTTGAATCACACAGTATACTGTATTATAATGTAATTATGAGAGAATACAATTATATTTCAGCGAATATGTAACATTGTTGGGAAAATCAGCTATGAAATCAGTAGGTCTACTATCAAAAAATACTATTGATAACACACTACTGAAAAAATGAAAATCCACAGCCTGCTTCCAGTCTCCGACCGGGTCAGGAATGGAATGAATGAAGCCCCCATCTAGCGGCGAGGATATGGACTGTGCCGGCTGCCGAGGCCTGACGCACTCCTCTGGGGTAATGATTAAATGAATGACAGATGAAATGAAATGCTAGTGGAGAGTGTTGCTGGAATGAAATTTTGACAGGGAAAACCGGAGTACCCGGAGAAAAACCTGTCTACCTCCGTTTTGTCCAGCACAGATCTCACATGGAGTGACCGGGATTTGAACCACGGACCCAGCGGTGAGAGGCCGGCGTGCTGCCGCCTAAGCCACGGAGGCTCACTGATAACACACTGCTAATTTTTCTAATCAAAAACACACAAAACACAAGTACAAACAACCGGTATACTGTATAACTATACAGTAGGATTTCCTTCAAAGCCAATCAGGCGTAAATATCCATTCAATAAATTTCGTGGTTACATTATTGTGTTCAAAATTGGTTTCTTGAAGATCAACAATTGTAAAAAAAAAAAGAATTTCTAAAATACAATGACACAAGGCGGAACACAAAGTATTGTCATAAAACAATGAATCTCGACGTTAAAAGGAATCGATGTACCATACTAGGTAATTTACTAGCCTCAACTTTCGGATGGAAGTAGCCAACAACCCAGTGTCGTTCGATATAAATCATAATTTTAAAAACAAGAAGTTCCGTGAAGAACTATACAGCCTACTTTTCATGCCAATGATTATTCTACAGTATATGAACCTATCTAGAATAATGACGAAATTAAGTTGGTAATATCGAAATATCTAATTAGTTCAAAATATACCTGGTATAATGTAGCCTAATAGAGCACTACAGTTGGCAGCTCTGGTGACTGAATATATTCTTATTTCCACCTCTTAAGGTACAGAATACAAAATTTGGTTGAAGTCCAATGGGCGTTACATGCAGTTAGACAATGGATCTATCAGCACGCGTAAAAGCATGTTGCCAACAATACCATGCGTGTGCTGGTCAGAAATAATCTGAATTACTATGACATCTTGTTGTGCCAATTTTGGATGAAATCTATTTGTTATCATTGTGCCCATTCAGCAATGAAATATGCAAATCACAGTTTGCCAGCAACGCTCAATCGGGAGTATCGGGGTTCATGGTATGTTCTCCCACTCTGTGACTTACACACTTTGGATTAAATAGAGGATACACTTCCAAAAATAAACAAAAATCAACTCCTACAATAAAAATATTTAATTATTCAAATATATGGCGCTACAAAAATTAAACAAATAAAATACTGACCCTTCAATTCATACTTGTTCAAAGTTGAACAAGGAATCCATATCAAACAAATATTAAATCATCATAAATAGTTTTCCATAATCCAACAACTTCCATTAAGTTTCATTTCCATATAGTGTCCTTTTAAAATTCATTAAAATCAAGAGCTCCAATGGCTCGATAATGTTTATAGACACTGTGTTATCCATTTAATACACATCACTTCCTATTACATGAGTATATCTTCTAATCAAAAATATCAAAATTTACCAAAGTATTGTTACTCACTACTTAATTTTGGGCTTTCACAACGCTCACATGTTACCATCCCTCTCTCTCTCTCTAGTCAACAATTCACTACTGTGATTGGGAAAAACTTGCGTACTCCCAAGCTACAGAAGACTACTTGAACAAGTCAAAAATTAAGATCACTCCCGGAATCTAATTGTCTTCAATAAAACTCGTGAATCACTGAATCATATAATCATAACATTAGGGATTTATCATTATTTGTCTTAAAAGACCATTATATCATAATAAAGCAACGATCTGAACTTTTCAAGCGATAATCATTTATAAAGAAACCTCGGTTCGAAGACCGGGTCGTTAACACAAACTCTAAACACTTTTGTGTACTATAACTCAATCAGACAGTTCCCAGACCTACCGTGATACATCCATGGTAAGGGTCTGGCCTTGGCTACTTAGCGTGATTTATTGCAGGGAGGCAAAGACTTCACTGTCTCGCTTCACAAGAGACGAGCTACCCTCAGCTTTTATACAGCTGCTCTTAAATGCAGTTCCCTGAATGACAAGGCTTTCATACTACTTTTTATAACAACATATTTAGGTTCACCAAACCTATTCTCTTAACTTCGGCATATAGTAATTATGAAGTGTCCTCATTGGCGGGTAAGAATAATTCAATATTACAACAAATATTTAGGGGCTTAAACATGGACGACACTGAGTTCGATCCTTTCAAATGCCTCGGTAGCAATATCCCACACTGGAGGACTTATAACATTCGCAACTTAGAGCAGGGCTCACCTTATACCAGCGCTCATAATATAACATAATTAGCACCCTTTTTACCATACAACACACACGCGGCCTCGTGATCACGTCACTACTTTGAGGACTTACCATAGTTCAATTACCACGACCAACTGCCCCTCATAATTAGTTTTACCGAGTATTTCAACGCATTCCTAGCGTGACAAATTACTTCAATGCACTACATGGCGCTTCTACATTAATTAGCCAAGTTGCCTTCAGAGAACTGATAAATTCAAAATCAACGTTTGATCTACATCTCAATTCTATATTACTCTCCTCCCTTGACAATAATCATTTTACCATAAGAACATGTGTTCATAATATGTATTAATTCATTTAAAGGAGCTCGGAAGCTACTACTTTTCATATAATTCATCATAATATTCATTCATTTATCTAATTATTATTATTATTATTACGCTTGCTTTCTCATATTTATATAATTTATCAATTACACTGATATTTTACTTAATACATTCCCCAAGGGATTCATTTACATTATTACATTTTTTATTGTATATTTTCTCAAATTAATCATTCAGATCGCGCTATTATTCATTTATTTGTTATTCAATCATCCCTATTCTTTCTTTCTCATGTGGATTATACGCAAATCTTCCCCAACACATAACATAATGAAATGGTTACTCACATGATTGTACGGTCAGCGACCGAATCCTCCAGCGATGTTTCATTTTTCCCACTCACTGCTTTTTAAGCCATCTTCATTGATACACTTACACACAATGACACTTCTTTATCCACATATAAATTATTTACCTTAATCACTTGTAACCTAATGAATACCATTTTGTATTCGTTTATCTTAACACAATATAAATTCACTAAACTTATTACACTCAAAAATTTTCACTATATTTACATTACATAGATTTTTAAACACTTAGGCGTTAATTTTCGCCTTACACACGTGATTTCTTTCTTCGCCGTTTCCAAGGGTGACAATTTTAGAACGTCGGCTCCCTAATCTGGCAAGATGATGGAAAGTCTCGATCGATCTACACCTCACTGGAACGGCTACTCTTCAAATTCGGGTTTTGACTATCGGCTTCTATACTTTACTTGCACGATGTTGTTTCTTACTAGACACTAGTTAGTTCGTCTAGATAAAGTCTGTCCTGGTTACGGCCTCTCGAATAGTTTATCGGTGACCTAATAATTTCCTAGCATTAACTGCTATTTCTTTAGTTCGTAGCTTATTGCCTTTACTGTTCGTTTGTCTCCTTAGACAAAGCCTTGATTTATAATTCCTACTTCTTATTGTTCTGCGCTCTAGTCCCTACCTTTCCGGCACACTAGGCGTTATTTATTTCGTTCGGCCCTGATCGGGTTCCTTAACGTTGATAGAACTGTTTATTTCACTTCCTTTGGTACTTCGAAACTTTATGATGCTTTATGTCTTTAACTGTACTATAATTCGAGTACCTATCGCCTGTTGTTTCTTTAAGTTCGCAGCCTAACTTTGACTGTGATAATGAACTTTAACGACAAAGTCTGTAGCTTGCTGAGATTGATCCTATACTAAGATTTTACTATGTCTTCACACGGCGATACTAATGACGATACTGCTCGGCAACTCCCATACGGGGTGCTCGTTGGTGATACAGCGTATCACGACCTCTCAAGGTCTGGTAAATACTGCATTAACGATGAGAGTGACACAATGTCACGCCCGCAGGCTGACAATAACTGCTTCTGGTGATGCT
The DNA here is from genome assembly GCA_946902985.2 of Meconema thalassinum. Lineage (NCBI taxonomy): Eukaryota > Metazoa > Arthropoda > Insecta > Orthoptera > Tettigoniidae > Meconema > Meconema thalassinum. Next base: position 169,087,811 of record OX336391.1, read on the forward strand.
CCAACGTCACGCCCCCATTGGGCTGACTGATACTGCATGAACTTCTGTGAAACAGCACCGTGCCCTCAGGCACCCATGGTAGACTGAATGATCTTCCTGGCTCTGCCAGGTTTTTATACAAATCAGCGACAAAAAGATAAAATACTCGTCTTCTTCAGCACTAACTTTTGAAGTAATAGTCGCATACTTTTGAAAAATATATCTCTGGAAAGCTCTTGTTCTAAACGTAAACTGACTTCTTTGAACATAAAAAATCGATCGCACAATTCCAAGATATTAAATGAATTTTGCTCTCCAGATACGTGGGTGTTGCGGTTTATTTTCTATCCCTACCAACTCTGGTCTCGGGGAATTACTAACGACGTCATGCTGTGTCGGCACTTCTTTCCTGTGCAAATATTATAAACTTTTTCCCCACACAAAAATCTCTATTCCAAAATGATTCAGAATGATGTATTTCTTATATTAATTGTATGCTCGCAAATGGCTTAAATCTAATTATTCCTCTTCTTGAGCAACTGCGAGGTTGCCAATTTCCGAAACCTCCTCTCTCTTACACACAGCGGAAAGTTTTTATCGTTCTATTATTAGTCATGATCGGCTCCCTATCAGTGCGTCATGCATGATATCATTTCCTCGTGACTCGTGGTCTCTTATTATTGCGCCACGTTGTAACAGTCCTCTACATAAAATCTTTCTAAGTCACTCCAAAGACTGTATTTTTCCTCTCTTCTTTTACCAATAAAAATATGGATTCGACCCTTGAACCAATGGCACATGGGTTCAGTATAGAAGTTACATGTATTTTAAAATTGGACATATCAGCAGGCATAGAATCATGTTGGCAGCACTGCCTTGTATTAATTACTCCAAATTAATCTAGAATGTCAGGTGCTATACGTGTACAAAGTATAGAGCTGTTGGCTTGCATACTTTCTGATATATTGATATTAGGGTAAAAAGAATATAGACAGCATTTATTAACAGTTGCAGCCCTGATTGCTCTTAACAATACTTATAGTCATATCTGTTATGGTACACATAGCACATACGAAATTTGGTTGAAATCCAACTGATAGTATAGAAGTTACATGTATTTAAAAATTGGTACTATTAGCAGGCTTATAATCATGTTGGTAGAACTGACGTATAGAAGTTACTCCAAATTAATCTAAAATGTCAGAATATACGTGTGCATAGTTTAAAGCTGTTGGCTTGCATACTTTCTGAGATATTGGTATTTAGATAAAAATAGAGAGAGCAATTATTAACAGTTGGCAACCCTGGTGGCTCTTAAGAATACGCTCAGTCATATCTGTTTATGTACAGATGATACATACAAAATTTGGTTGAAATCCAATTGATAGTGTAGAAGTTATATGCATTTAAACATTGGACCTATCAGAAGGATTAACATTATTTTGGCAACACTGACACGGTTGGCCTCCTGGAAATTAAACTGAAATAGTATTATCTACATGTGTGCCAATTTTGGAATAGCTCCCATGCATACCTTGCAAGATATCCAACATGGAGCTCAAATTTCTAGTGCTTTTTTCAGCAGTTGGTAGCACTGACATCATTTTCAAATATGGACGTGAGCTATTCCGGTGCACATCTTTACTCATACTAAATTCGGTTTTGATTGCTGCAGCCGTTTAGGAGTTGATAGGGTGGGACACACACACAGCCAGACAGACAGACAGACAGACAGACATTTTCCCGGATCGATCGCATAAGTCTACTTTTTCCTCATTTTTGCAAAATGTGAAAAGTAGGCTAATAATACAGCAATGCTGCGACTGAGACATCAATTGAAAACAAAAATTGTATTCCTTTCTGCAATAGAAATATTCGGAGTGTGCAATATAAGTCATACCCTTAAAATACGGCACCCTTGACCCCACAGCCCTTGAAGTGCCTTGGCCTACCAGGCGACTGCTGCCCAGCCATGGCTGGATAGGGGAAAGGAGAACAAACAATTTCCAATAGAAAGGAAGAAAGAAAGAAAGAAAGAAAGAAAGAAAGAAAGAAAGAAAGAAAGAAAGAAAACATAAAGAGTTAAATAAATAAATTAACAATTAAATAAGTTAAATAAATAATATCAGTTTGAGTATCTGATATGTAATGCAACGAATTTCAGGTGCAAAAAGTCTCGTTAAAAGTGTGCACTAATAGTAGGCTACATTATGCAACGAGCCTATAATGACAATAATTAAGACACGAGCATGTTTATAAAACGAGTTTTATAGTTTCCATCCGAGTGTCTTAATTACCATTATAGGCGAGTTGCATACGACTGTTCGACGATAATTAGTATAAATAATCTATGTTCGAACATAAATATTCATAAATATCTGTCGAGATTTCGCCAGTTTTATGACTGAACAGAGTGCATGAGACGCAGAGAATGCCTTGTATTTGACCATGGCCTCCTCGATTACCCTACTGTGACACTAGGCCACGCAGTGAAATTTAAATTAGAAGGCCATGGAACTCAGTGCAGGTGCGATGATGTCCTTATCTAATTGGTCAAACAACTGTTTCTTGAGCTCTGATTGGTGGGAGAAACTGTTTCATAATGAACAAGAAGTTCCGTGACGAACTAAAGGGCCTACTTTTCTTAAAATGTAAGATTCATGCCAATGATTAATCTATATGGATCTATCTAGAATAATGACGAAATTAAGTTGGTAATATCGAAATTTCTAATTAGTTCGAAATACGGTAGAGCTGGCATAATGTAGCCTAATAGAGAACTACAGTTGGCAGCCCTGGTGACTGAATATATTCTTAGTTCCATCTCTTAAGGTACAGAATACAAAATTAGGTTAAAGTCCAATGGATATCATGGATGTTACAAGCAGTTAAACATTGGATCTAACAGCGCGCGTAAATTCATGTCGGCAACAATGACATACATACATATATTGGTCAGAAATAATCTGAAATAATACGATCTATTGTAGTGTCAATTTTGAATAAAATCCATTAGTTAGTACAGAAGTTGCATGTATTTTAAAATTGGACCTATCAGCAGGCTTAGAATCATTTTGGCAGCACTAACGTATATTAGTTACTCCAAATTAATCCGGAATGCCAGGTACTATACGTGTGCAAAGTTTAGAGCTATTGGCTTGCATACTTTCTGATACATTGATATTAGGGTATCAAAAATAGAGACAATATTTATTAACAGTTGGCAGCCCTGGTTACTCTTAATAATCGGCATAGTCATATTTGTTATGGTGCACATAGCACACACGAAATTTGGTTGAAATCCAAATGATATTATAGAAGTTACATGTATTTAAAGTTGGACCCCTCAGCAGACTTAGAATCATGTTGGTAGACCTGACGTATACAAGTAACTCCAAATTAATATAGAATGTCAGGTACTATACGTGTGCATAGTTTAAAGCAGTCGGCTTGCATATTGAGAGCATTTATTAATAATTGGCAGCCCTGGTGGCTCTTAAGAATACGCTCAGTCATATCTGTTTATGTACACATAGCACATACGAAATTTGGTTGAAATCGAATAGATAGTGTAGAAGTTATATGCATTTAAAATTTGTACCTATCAGCAGGCTTATAATCATTTTGGCAACACTGCCATGTATGGCCTCCTGGAAATTAAACTGCAATATTATTATCTATACGTGTGCCAATTTTGAAATAGCTCCCATTCATACCTTCCAAGATATCCAACATGGAGCTCAAATTTCAATTACGATTTTTCAGCAGTTGGTAGCACTGACATCATTTTCAAATATGGCCGTGAGATATTCAGGTATAGATCTTGACTCCTACCAAAATTTGTTTCGATTGCTGCAGCCGTTTAGGAATTGATAGGGGGGGGACACACACACAGCCAGACAGACAGACACACATTTTCCCGGATCGATCTCATAAGACTACTTTTTCCTCATTTTTTCCAAATGTGAAAAGTAGGCTAAAAATAGTGTTATAATGAGCCTCATTATAGTACAATTTTCTGACATATTATAATAGTCAGGGTCGAACATAAAAAGTGTTATAATTTAGTCGAGAAAAGTGCAAAAGTGCAATTATTAAATGAAAATATCCATACAAACATTACCAAAACCAATTGTATTCTACATCATAAAGAATACAAAATTCACTATTCCTTCGAAGGGGAAGTTAGTGGCGGACCCATCTCATAGATTTATGGCATGTAAAAGAACCTTCCACTTACTAAACTTGTATGAAGCCACATTTGTAGGTTAGGTTTGATTAATGATCTTACGTTCCAAAGTTCGTTACCAGGCACTGGTTGCGATGGCATCTAGTAGTAGCCAAGTTCACAGCTAGGTGTCGTGGACGGTAGCATTTGGTACCGAAAGTAGAAACTTCTTGAAATTGTCGTCTGCAGTCCTTACTTGAATTAAAAACAGACAACACACTAATACAGTCATCAGAGTTAACACCGGTTATCAGACAGATTTTACACACACCCAAAGTACACGGTGCTACATGACCGCATTGTCGCAGCCCCTAAACTGAGGAACCAACCAAAATTCACTCATGTTATCATGTATTAAAATGTCTGCCTGAAACCAGTCTCGGAACGCTGTGTTAAAAGCACACATCCAGAACACTGCTAAAACAGATAATGTTTAATATTTCATTGTTATATTCAGTGAGGTTACATCTCCGGTCACTAAGTAAATACTTGTAAATACTTCAGTGTTGTTGCAGCTCACAGGTCCAGCCAAGTTGGCTAGCCTAACGGAACCGCAGAACAGAACAGCGAAATTAATGTAATGCCACACAAGTTCGGTTTGCTTTGTTTAATTTTTTAAGGACAAAATACGGCAGATGAGCCACTAATTGTCTTAAGAGGTTCTGTCATTTAGAAAGTGTGCAAAAAGGTAATTGCGTAGAGAAAAGGTGCAAAGAGGTGGAATCAAAACTCAATTAGGGGTATTCACTTAACGTTTTCTTTGCGAGTCAAGGTAATTTAGGCACTTAGCAGCTAAAGCAAAAACTGTTATGGTCTCTGAAGACATTTTTCAGTGTTGCCTTAGTAAATTAAAGTTTGATGCAAAAAATCTCATGTACATTCCTTTCAGGATTATGGAATAACCCATCTCATTTGGGTACAATCGTGTTGACCGACTGAAAAGCATCGAACGATTTTATCAAAAACAAGGTTAATGTTATAACCGTGACTGTCATACATCTTGTACTACAATTATATATTTCCAAAGAAACACATACATCTTGCTCTTAGGGGCAAAGTTTTACATTATCAAAATTCAAATCGAAACTTCTTTTTTCCATTTTTTAATAATTTGGTTTTGGATTTGTGCTGACCTTCACTGTTCCCTCATATATCCCATTGTTATAATAATTTTTGGACTATCTTTTTTTTTCAAACTGCTTGCTAAACCTTCTGCTCCAAATTAAGCCGACTCAAACCTTGGTGGTTCTAATTAGTCTTTCTATACAACGTTTAAAATATACTTTTGAGTTTGCTCTGAATGAAAGTGAAATAAAAACGCATCATTAATAAATAACGTGGAAATAAATAATTTTGTAGCAGTAGGATATAATAATAAAATAACATCGTATGGCCTCGGGTGCCGAGTGCAAGCTTTGTTATTTGACGCCCAGATGGCAGCTTGCATGTCGAATTTTATCGTTCTATGGAGCGCTATGAAACTCAAGGAGGTTAGATATCTAAGCTCCGTGACACTATAGCGCTTTCTGGTAGAGAAATGAGGAACTTTGTGTTGGCGGAAAAACCCGAGATTAATTTTGCCATTATGAACACGGCCTACTGAATTCAAATGGGTTATTTAACAAGCCAACAAGGTATGACATGCGTGCCGTGGTTTTTGTCGCGCACCTGCAAGCAAGGGGTTGGTAGTCCGACAAGATAACCACTCAACCAGCGTGACAAGCTAGCTGTAGGATTAACACCCACTATAAAGAAAATATAAGTCCAAAACTTTTTATAAATTGCGAGATACTAGGGAATCGGTAACGATCAGCACATAGTAGGACCAACTTTTGGAAAATGGATAGAAAATAGTTACCATTTGAATTATGAACATTTGAAACTTTGTTTCTAATAGCAAGATGTGTGTTTCCTTGGAAATGTATATAATTGTTGAACAAGATCTATAACAGGCACAGTTATAGTCTAATATTAAAATCGGGGCTGCATCAACGCGGTTATGTAGCCCCGTGTACTTTGGGTGTGTGTAGAATCTGTCTGATAGCCGGTGTTAATTGTGATCGCTGTATTAGTGTGTGTTATCTATTTTTTTTAATACAAGTAAGGACTGCAGACAATAATTTCAAGTAGATTCTACTTCTGCTACCAAATGCTACCTTCCACGACACCTAGCTTGCGGACTTCCCTACTAGATGGCATCGCAGTCAGCACTTGGTGGCGAACGTTGAAACGAATAGAGAGTTGTCAATTATAACCTACAAATTTTGACTTCACACAAGTGTAGTTAATGGAAGGTTCTTTTTCATGCCATAAATCTATGACATGGGTCCGCTGGCTTTACTTCCCCTCCGAAGGAAGGAATAATGAGGGATTTTTAACGCTCTTAAAAATCCGACAACTTCGGCCGGATTTGAACCCGTGACTTTGGGCATAGAAGCTCAGCATGCTACCAACTAAGCCACCGAAGTCACCATTTTTACCTCCTTAAGATATATGTTCCCCTTTAAGATGAAGCATCTAAAATTTCAAGCTCTACTAATATGATATGGAAATGTGTCAGAGACCGTTACAATCATCACAAAGGTATAACTTCGCCATTCTTGTACTTATTCTCGTGCAAGTGTAAATGATGCTGTGTTTGCTGAATACGATCGTGATGCAGTGGACCTTTGAACAATCGCATTTAGTTCCGTCCTCCACTCCTATGTCTTCACATTCCAGACACTAATAGAATGATCTCATAGCGACAGTGTCATTTAGTGTAATTATTGACCATATATATGTAAAGTATGATATTTACATAATGAATAGCATGTGAAGGCAAACGGGTGTAATCATTTACGAGTATAAACATCAGTTAAACACTACGCAGTAAGAATACACTCCCATGGCCATTCGTAATATGAGCTCAAGATGATGTGTCGGCACAATACGGTACTTGTTAGCCGCCAGTGACATTTAACCCTAGAATACGAACAATATTCAATTGATGCTAATAACACGTTAAATTTACGTACATTACGAACTTTGAGCGAAGGCACCAATTACGTAAATGATTGAAATTATTATATATTTCTTATGTAACACTATTTATATACGCTGAATCCTCTGTGGTCTTTGAACTTTAATACGCTAAGTTCCATCTTAAGTACAAGTAGTTCCGTGAAGAACTATACAGCCTATTTTCATATATACTACTCATGTTAATTGCCTCTATCAACATAAAAATCAGTTTGATTGTTGTGATAGATTCGTAGATATTGAGAACCGTCTAAATATGTCAGATGGTCGCCAGGTTGGTTTTTATTTATGTACTATTACATGAAGATTATTGTTTACGTGTGGTATTCAAACTTCAATCACATGATTACGACACAAGAAGTTTAAACGAGATTTTAAAATTTCGCACAGCTGCCATCTTGTGGTTATGAAAACAATTGAAATAAAATAGTTGCCAGTGGATTAACATGTGTATAAGAATTTAACGTGCAAAGTTTCCCTGCACTCAGATGGTTATATCGCGAGAAACATCCATTTAAATATTTGTAATTCGCGTCGCCGCCATGTTGGATTTGTGCTCACCAGGTTACTGATAGTCCTATAGGTGAACTTATGTTCCTAGCCTCTATGAACATAAAAATATCAGTTTGATTGCTGTAAAAGATTCGTAGATATTGAGAATCGTCAAAATATTTCGGATGCAGGCCATTTTGGATTTTTATATGTATAGGCCATAGAGTTATCTACCATTAAGGCAACATTTTTGCGTAGCTTCATTATTCAAACTTTCACTTTGATCGCATGATTACGACACAAGAAATAAATACCTAATTTTAAAATTTCGCACAGCCTCCATCTTGAGGTTATGTAAACAATTGAACTAAATTAGATGCCAGTGCATTACAATATGTATACTGATTTACTGTACCATATTTCACTGCGCTCAGATGGTTAAATCACGAGAAAAGTCTATTAAAATGTTTCAAATTCGCTTGGCCGCCATGTTCGTTTTGTACTTTACAGGTGTTTGAAATATACAAAGATAAACTTGTAGCAGTGCTCTTTATCACCGTACAAAATTTCAGGATGATATCTGTAATAGTTTCGGAGGTATAGAATGCCAGTGGAATATTTCGCACAGCAGCCATTTTGAGGTTATGTAAACAATTGAACTAAATTAGACGCCAGTGCATTACAATGTGTATACACATTTGCGGTACCATGTTTCATTGCGTTTGGATGGTTAAATCGCGAAAAAGTCTATTTAAAAGTCTCAACTTCGCTTGGCAGCCATGTTGGTTTTGTAGTTACCAGGTTTTTAAAAGTCTCATAGGTGAACTTTTAGTAGTGCCCTTTATCACCGTACAACATTACAGAGTGATATCTGTAATATTTTCGGTGATACTGAATGCTGGTGAAATATTTCGCACAGCCGCCATGTTGGATTGGTGAGACACAATAAAATTTGAAGGGCACGGTCGGTGTCGGCCGGAATGGTGCTATGATCTTACCGAGTTTCATTGAAATCACTCCAGCCGTTTAGAAGTTATTGGGGGGGGGCATATACCCGAATCACACACACATGCGCACACAGACACACGGACAAAAGGTGGTCTCATAAGCCTATTTTTTCATAAAATGAAAATAGGATAACCAATATAGAAGTCGATTACGTAGTCTCTCCAGCCTCTTAAACTGTCTCTGGTTTTTATGAGGTTGTTTTTATAATCCCTCTGAAGTGATGTGTGCACAAGTACATAAAATTCCCCACTTCTCTGTTATTGCCATGGAGAATCCAATATGCTGTTAAATTCAAGGATAATTTCCAGGCAATTCTTTGCCCCATGATTATGCCTCTAGAACTGATTGGCATTAACAACGAAAACAATGACATCACCACCATAGACCAGTAGAAGCATTGCTGGAAGATGGTAGGGTGGGGACAGATATAGAGGGAATTCTAAGCAGTTAAATTATTCATAGACGTAAATTATACATATGTTAGTATTGTAGGGTTAAAGGAGTCATTGTGCAAAAGGTATGTATGATTGCCTTTCTATGCTAATATCTATTTTATAGTCGGTCGGGTCGAGAATGGCTTTTAGTGTCCATTGATGCTGTCAAAGGTTATATTCATATTCAGTATTTATTATTTATTTAGCGTATGGCTTTTAGTGCCGGGAGTGTCCAAGGACATATTCGGCTCGCCAGAATTTGTAGCTGCTTCTATGCGGATACCCATGGGGTGAGCTACAAGTACCTCGCGTGAGGATGAGATGAAATGAATAAAGATTAATGAGTAAGTTCAATTTCAAGTAGTTTCAACTTTGGCTACCAGATGCCACTGACACCTGGCGGCGAACGTAGTCTCACCTGGTATCGTCTACATCTACAACCATGTTGGTATTGCTCGCAGTTGGCAGTAATCCTTTTAGGGCCCTTACACACGAGAGTTTTTCTGTTGACTGCAAAAATACGCTTCTTTGTCGTCGCCTCGACCACTTCTGTAGTTCAGTATAGCCACATTTTGTGGGTAGGCCAGTGTCAAAATGTGGTCCGGCCAGCTTCACCGCGGATGGGGTAATATAATGGGGTTCAATAATATCGTTCGGAAAGTGGAACTTCGCTCATTCACAGTGTGGATTCTGAGGAGGAGGCTGTACTTCTTTTGCTCATTCTTCTTCTTCTGGTTCCTACCCGTTCCGGATGCTGGCAACCATCTTGACTGTGCTGTTCCTATCACTTGCAGCTCGGAATAATTCAGTAGATGTTTTTGAGGTCCAGGCTGTGAGATATTTTAACCAGGATATTCTTCTTCGTCCAACACTTCTCTTCCCTGGTATTTTTCCTTGAAGAATAGACTGTAGGAGATGGTCCTTGGCGATATTCCTCATGATGTGCCCTAGGTATTGGAGTTTCCTGATTTTCACGGTGGTTAATACTTCCTTGTTTTTTCATTTTTTTGAGAACCTCAACATTTGTGACATGGTCTGTCCATGGTATCCGCAATACCCTTCTGAACGGCCACATTTCAAAGGCCTCTAACCGTTTACATAAAGATTCTGTCAGAGTCCATGTCTTAGCACCGTAAAAAATGGGTAGAGAACACATAACAAGGCAAAAGCCTGATTTTCGGAGTCATTGAACAAATTCCACATCTTATTGAAAGTTGTCCGGGCTTTTCCAATTCGAGACCTTGTCTCATCCGAAGGGTCCCATTGATAATTTATGGTATGCGAAAACGCAAAAGAAGAAGGAAAAATCCAAGAATGTGGATACATCCAATTGTAGAAGTCCGGCAACAGTTTGGGCAACTTTTCAATTATCCGGAGTAGTTTTTCCAGTTCTTCAGAATGTCTAAAATTTTTCAATGAGCTACTACAGGAAATTAAAGCAATTATTTCAAGGACAGATACTGTGATGAGGAAGGCAATATCGAGAGGAGAAAGACGGCTCCATCATTATTACTGCGAGCGGGAACTTGCCACGATGTGGCTGCATGTCGCCCGTGTGAAAAGGAAAGCACCCCAGTCGGGATGTGGTCTGTCGACGGGATCGGCGACAGTGGTTTTAATGTGGTCAGGAAAGAGTTCGTCTATAAGGGGAAGTATTTTTCCCATTGCATTATATGGTAACAGTACGGCGACAAACGACCACACATGATCCACTTTTCTGAGTCGACAACGACGACAGAAAAACGCTAGTGTGAAAGGGCCCTTGCTATCTTATGGAGGGCAGACCACAATTCGATCAACCAATACTGAAATTCTGACGTCACGACTAGCTTGACAGTCAACGGAAAGGAAATTGAGCGAGTTGAGTCCTTCCTCTACCTTGGAAGTATAGTCACAAATGATGGAGGAGCACAGGAAGATGTTCAAAGCCGTATCAGGAAGGCAAATGGTACGTTTATCCAGCTCTACCCCATCTGGAGAAATAGATACATTTCCAGGAAGACCAAGCTCCGCCTTTTCAATAGTCGATTCTTCTCTACGGCTGTGAAACATGGAAAGTCACAAAACCGATCAACAACCAGCTACAGGTGTTCATTAACAGATGTCTGCGTCGCATCATGAATGTGAGGTGGCCGAACATAATCTCAAATGAAGATCTTTGAACTATCACAAATCAACAACCGATTAGCATCCAGATCAAGGAGAGGAAATGGCGCTGAATTGGTCACACACTAAGGAAGCCGGACGGAGCTCTTGAGAGGGCGGCGCTAGACAGGAATCCTCAAGGCGCCAAGAAGCGAGGTCGACCTAAGAAGGCCTGGAAGAGGACGATCGAAAATGAAATTGCAGAGGTGGACAAGAACTGGAGTCAAGTGAAGAGAATGGCCAGGAACCGTACTGAGTGGAGAAATTTCGCCGAGGCCCTATGATCCGGAAGCAGCGACAGGAATTAAGTGAAGTAAGAGAATACAGTTTCCAGAAGAAACAGACGCGGAGTCCTCGATTTCACGGCGCACACCTTCTCCTACAACTACAACAACAGTGCCTCTGTGTTCACCACCAAGCTGCAACTGCCTGGCAACAACCCTGTGTGTGGCACAGACAATGTTACGTAGGATAATCCCGGGAAGCTGAAATGTGCAGCCTCTAGTGGAACACGCGTTCAGCCGAGCTTCATTGGACAATGCCCCTCGCCTTGAAAATGTCAACAGCGTAAACAAATCTACACTATATTGATAAATGTAATACTTACTCGTATTTTGCATAGCCTAAATATTACTGTACTTCTGTAATTCTAATCTAATACAATTAATTTATTAATTGACAAAATAGAAAAAGAAAGAACGTTGGAACTTGATGGAGCGTTTCTAACCGACTAACTTACAAATTTAGTTACACACTACCAATTGTATTGGTAGGGTCTTTTACATGCTCCACTAGGGGCTCACATCTAGTGGGACGTGGGTTGACGACCACGGGACCCCAGCTGAGTCCGGCATTGCTTCCACTTACTTGTGCTGGGCTCCTCCATGGCCGGCTCTACGGAAGGCCGCGGCGAGCGAAAATTGGCAAACTCGCCGTGAATGGCCAGTCTGCTCTGCCTAGCCCACTGAGTTACATGGAAAATGTGTCACGCGCTCGTGTTTTCTTCAAAATACTCTATGTAAATGAAATTTACCATTGATTATTACTGTATAGTGGCTAGCTACAATGCCAAAGACTTGTGTTGTGCCGAATTGTAAGTCTAATTATCGTTCATCGATAAAAACTGAAGGATTTGTGACAGTGTTTGGGTTTCCTAAAAATCCACAATTGAAAGCCATATGGGAACATGCTATTCCTCGAGCCAATTGGGTACCTACGAAATATTCCTTCGTATGTATTAAACACTTTCTTCCTGAAGACGTAAGTTATGTTGAAAAATACAAGGATGGTGATGGGAATAATAAGGAATTCACACGGAAGAAGCCTGTATTGTTACCTCGTGCGGTTCCAAAGGTATTCCTAAACTTACCATCGTATTTGAGTAAGTGCTCCTCCAAGATAAGTAAATCTCCAGAAGAGAGAAGAGAAGAAGAAAAGAACGGAGAAAATCTGCAGAGGAATGTGAGAAGACCCTTGCTGAGGAAGCCAACAAAATTACGACTTTCGAGTCCTTTGTTTGTGATATACAAAATAAATTGGTGGAGCATAAAACAGACTGGTCTGTAAGTACTAGTGAAAACTATTGTATTTTGTATAAATTAGATGTGTCAAGCATACCTAAAATAAGGTCAAGTATAAGGATAAACAATGATTTTACGGTCGAAATTCATATCAATGGAGGCGTAATTCCTAACGCTGTTGTTCTTCATTCTGGCTCTGTAATATTTCGAAATTCATTATTAAGTAAGTGGAGTCAGTTGTTCCAAGCAATAGAATTTTGCCACGACTTTTTCTTACCTGGAAGTTATGTAAGTTCACTAGTCGTCCAGATTAATAGTTTAATAGATAACCTAAAAACTGACCTTGAAAACCAGGGAGACGAATCTTTAGAGATTCTGTTAAAAAAGTCTAATGTTTCTGCAAGATCAGTTTACACTTACTTTTTTAAAGAAACCTAGATATAACGTCACTACAACTCTAAATGCATTCCTCATTTATATGCAGTCTACAAAGTGTTATAACGCAATTAGATTTAACCATATTTTATCCCTACCTCATCCCCGAGTTTTACAAAAATTAACAACTTCCATCGCCGTATCCCCGAAAGCTGATGAAGTGAACAGTAACTTTGTAAGTCACATTGTGAAAGATTTGTCAAATTTAGAAAGGGTTGTAAATTTACAGATTGATGAAATACATGTCAAACAAACTTTAGATTAAAAAAAAGGGCAATTATTTGGTGTTGCTACAAATGAATTTGTCGATTTAGCTAAGACAGTTCTGGCCTTTCTCGTTAGTTATGCTTTTGGAAATTTGAAAGAGGTTGTTCAATTAGTTCCAGTGAAACAACGGGTTTGCAACTAGCTGATATTGCAAAAGGTGTTATCAGGCAAATACAGGATTGTGGCCTAAATATTCTGTCTATCATAGCTGATAATAATGGTGTGAATCGTGCTATGTTCAAAGAACTAACCAAACATTCTGATAGTACTGTAATTACTGGTTCCATATTGATGGAAACCCCCTAAAAACCTTCGTTTTATATGACAGTGTCCATGTATTTAAAAAAATATACGACATAATTAGCTGAATTTAAGTGGCATTGATAAGTCATTTATTATTCCTGTATGGGAAGATTTAACTCATTTTCAAATGTTTTAAGTACAGATGACTGTAACCATGATTTTAAAGAGGTAACTCAAGAATCATTTATTATAAGAGCGATCTACAAAAAGGAATCCGATTTACTGATTAAGTCTGCACCAAAGTTAACATTTAAAAGTGTTTATCCAAATTCACTTGAACGCCAAAGGGTTTCTTTGGTTACAAACGTGTTTCACGAATCTACAGTTTCTGCTCTAAACAAGCATTGTTATACAGGTACTGGTTTTTTTTGTCAGAGTAATCCTAATGTGGTGGTCCATTGTTAATATTAAGCGGCCTCTCACCCATGTTGTTAAACCTAATAGTCTTCAAATGCCTTTCAAAAATCCCGAAGACAAAATGTTGGCTTTCCTAAAGGCATTCCTCCAATGGTTGTCCACGTGGAAAAAGAACGATGAAAATGATTCCACAAAAAAGAGTTGTTTAGCCAATGAAACTTACAACGCTTTGTATGTAACAACCTATGTATTACAATTACGTGAGATTATTATTTATGCTCTACAGAATGTGAACCCCTCTTATGTGTTAACTGGCAAATTTCAGAGTGACCAATTAGAATCCAGGTTTGGGCAGTACCGCCAACTAACAGGCGGCAACTATAATATATCAGTTACTCAGGTAATGGAGTTCGAATTGAAAATAAGGTTGAAAAGCGTACTTGGCCTTCATTCAGCCAGGTATGGAGCAGTTACTTTTTCGAAAGAAATGATAATGTCCTCTTCCGACACAAATTCAGGAGAAAGTACAACAAGCAGCCTTTCGTCAGCTACTGTTGACGATACCTTTTACAGTATTTTAGAAGTCAAGTAGACTGAAAACATACAATTCGATGAGTCGGGTTTTATATATGCCTGTGGTTACATATCGTTCAAGCAATGTTCAAGAATAAAATGTGAAGAATGTTTGGCTTTGCTTAGAAATAAAGAAAAGATAAATGACAGCTACTTCAATCAAATAAATAGGGGCGGACTTTCAGTTCCTGCGGATTTTATTTTATCAGTGTGTAAACATGTTGTTGGAATTACGCAGGCACTAATTTCTGATAAGTTTGAGGAACAATTTTTAAAATGTAAATGTAACAATCAACGCCAAGTAATTCAAAATCTTAGTCTACTCGGTATTTTATCAGATATTGAATTGTCAGAAACTGCTGAGAAAACTTGTACCTGTGGATGTAATGTTATGACAATAGTCACAAGTATTGTCTTAACAATGAGTAACATTTTGTTAAATAATTACAGGAAGTTGAGGAATGAACGGGTAACTTGCCATAGTAATCACAGAAAACTTGCTATTCTTTGTTAGAGGCCAACCTGTTGTATATTTTGTAAATGTCAAATAAATATTGAAAGCAAATTGGTTTTGTTACTCCAAGTAAGCCCTACTCACTCTTGACAATCCTTTTACTTTAATGTTGAAAAGAACAAATATTATTTCGTTATTTCAATTTGTTTTCGTGGCGAAGCACACGCATCAACAGCTGGCCGGCTGCTATGGCCATCCCAGTTCAGAGCAGCACACGCATCAACAGCTGGCCGGCTGCTATGGCCATCCCAGTTCAGAGAAGCACACGCATCAACAGCTGGCCGGCTGCTATGGCCATCCCAGTTCAGAGAAGCACACGCATCAACAGCTGGCCGGCTGCTATGGCCATCCCAGTTCAGAGCAGCACACGCATCAACAGCTGACCGGCTGCTATGGCCATCCCAGTTCAGAGCAGCACACGCATCAACAGCTGACCGGCTGCTATGGCCATCCCAGTTCAGAGCAGCACACGCATCAACAGCTGGCCGGCTGCTATGGCCATCCCAGTTCAGAGCAGCACACGCATCAACAGCTGGCCGGCTGCTATGGCCATCCCAGTTCAGAGCAGCACACGCATCAACAGCTGACCGGCTGCTATGGCCATCCCAGTTCAGAGCAGCACACGCATCAACAGCTGACCGGCTGCTATGGCCATCCCAGTTCAGAGCAGCACACGCATCAACAGCTGGCCGGCTGCTATGGCCATCCCAGTTCAGAGCAGCACACGCATCAACAGCTGACCGGCTGCTATGGCCATCCCAGTTCAGAGCAGCACACGCATCAACAGCTGACCGGCTGCTATGGCCATCCCAGTTCAGAGCAGCACACGCATCAACAGCTGACCGGCTGCTATGGCCATCCCAGTTCAGAGAAGCACACGCATCAACAGCTGACCGGCTGCTATGGCCATCCCAGTTCAGAGCAGCACACGCATCAACAGCTGGCCGGCTGCTATGGCCATCCCAGTTCAGAGCAGCACACGCATCAACAGCTGGCCGGCTGCTATGGCCATCCCAGTTCAGAGCAGCACACGCATCAACAGCTGACCGGCTGCTATGGCCATCCCAGTTCAGAGAAGCACACGCATCAACAGCTGACCGGCTGCTATGGCCATCCCAGTTCAGAGAAGCACACGCATCAACAGCTGGCCGGCTGCTATGGCCATCCCAGTTCAGAGAAGCACACGCATCAACAGCTGGCCGGCTGCTATGGCCATCCCAGTTCAGAGAAGCACATGCATCAACAGCTGACCGGCTGCTATGGCCATCCCAGTTCAGAGAAGTGCAGCGTTGCAAGGTCGAACGCCGCGGCCTTCCGTAGAGCCGGCCATGGCTCCTCTCCGTCCTCTTTCATGTCGATCTCTGTTGGTCAACTCTCGTTCTCTTCCGACCGCAACGGTATTAGGGCATCCGAGGCCTAGGGAGTCTTTCACTTTCCCGTCTCAATTGGCCCTTGTCTCATCTTTCCTGATACCCTAATTCTTCGAGGTGTCGGCCTTCTTTTTCTTTTCATGTTATCTCCTGCCTTCTGCACAAGGCCCTCAAGGAGTCAGGGTGTATGTAGCCCCACCACTTCTGGTGCACCCTGGATAGTTCTACACCCTCAAGGGCTCACGGCTGGTGAGTTTGGGAGTTGGCAACCCCGAGGGATTCCTGAGCTGGGTCCGTTTCGTCCCCTTTTTCCTCCGACTTTGGGGCGGGCCCTTTCCTCTTTCCCTTTCCTATCTGCCTTTCATGGCTCTCCTTCCTTCCAAGTCCCTCAATCCTTCTTCTTCGAGGGTTGAGGGCATTACTTTTCTTCCTGTCCTCTATTTGCCTTATCCGTTATTTGTTTACCATTTCTTCTTCTAGTATGAAAGTTTGTAGTTAGTATTAGTTATAGTTTCATTCTTATCTCATCTTTCATTATCACTCAAACCATTAGGGGCCGATAACTT
This sequence comes from Meconema thalassinum, assembly GCA_946902985.2. NCBI lineage: Eukaryota > Metazoa > Arthropoda > Insecta > Orthoptera > Tettigoniidae > Meconema > Meconema thalassinum. The sequence goes on from OX336391.1 coordinate 169,105,023, forward strand.
AGATGTATGCCCCTTAAAACAACATTATCATCATCATCTTATACATGCCATAAATCTATGACATGGGCCCGCCGGCTGTAAAGTAATTCCCCTCCCAAGGAAGGCATACTGAGGGATTTTTAACACTCTTAAAAAATTCGACGTTTTCGGCCGGGTTTTAAACCACAATCTTGGGCTTAGTAGTTCAGCGTAATACCGACTACGCCACCGAAGACAATGAATATACAGAGTCTTTCATATAAAGTAAGAACGGCGAGCGGCAGTTTTGTTATCCGCTGCTGCAGTGGCCTTGGTCGAGCTTGTGGCGCGCCACGGGCCCCTGCTGTAGTATTGAAAGCCCGCGCATGGTATATACTTGATCTTGCAATAAGCGTGCAGGTGTTCAGTCACCAGTCTGAACCTCAGATGCTAACATGGTGAGACAGTTATCATTACAACATCGTATTTTTGTATATAAAACGTATTTTAAGTACGAGTCGGCTCGGCGGTCACGTGATGCATTTCTTCAGCAATTTCCGGATGAAGTTCCACCTTCACTAGCGCAGATTCACGTAACTGAAAAAAAAAACTTTGACACTATTGGCTCAGTGCTCAATAAAAGACATAAAATGAATGATCAGAAACATTACAGTGGCAGAACTCACTCGCGTCGGCAAGAATGTGATTACCAGATAAAATGCCTGTATAACCCAGGAAGGACGACACGTCCAGCATCTTTTATAAGGTCATATTTCATATAGGATTGTACACACCATTAAAGCAGGGGGCCGTGGCGCGCCAAAAGCTCGGCCAAGGCCACCGTGGCAGCGGATAACAAAACCGCCGCTTGGCGCTCTTACTTTGTATGAAAGACCCTGTATATAACACTGTATATAGGCTATGTTTATGTTCGACCCTCACTATTATGGATCAGAAAACTGTATCATAATGATGGTCATTATAACACTATTTTTCATTATGAAACAGTTTCTCCCACCAATCACAGCTCAAGAAACAGTTGTTTGACCAATTAGATAAGGATACCTTCGCGCATGCGCTCAAAATCCAACATGTCTATATAAATTACCGAAAGTGCACCGTCCATATGTTCTCGTAAATAAACTGGTGAATATGAGACACTGTACCTTAATATCCTTAAATCCAATTTCTACACAGCGGGTTGTTTTCAAACGATTTCGGTGACATTTTTACTGAATACTGATGCTCAATCTGCACAGATGGCATTGAAGCTCACAGAGCGCATGCGTCGGTCGGTCAGTGAGCTTGGACATCAGAGATATCCTACCCTGCGCAGCACCCGATCAAACAATTCTAGTGACAATCTCAACAGATATTTATGAATATTTATGTTAAAACATATAATAAAGTTATAATTATCGTCGAACATAAACAGTCGTATGCAACTCGCCTATAATGGTAATTAAGACACTCGTATGGAAATTATAAAACTCGCATACGCTCGTTTTATAAAAATACAGTACTCGTGTCTTAATTATAGCCATTATAGGCTCGTTGCATAATGTTTAATATTTAATGACATGTAATTTCTTTCAGGTTACTCTTTTCTCACGTCCCAGGTATTGCGATTCAATTTTGTTGACCGACTGGAAAAGTGAAATATAATTGACAATATGGCAACACTGTAAAATGGTCTGGTTTTGCTATCAGCCCTGTGGTTTTGTATGACTCAGAAGACCGTAGCCTGGAATGTAGTAATCAGTTAATAATGCAGTAGTTATCTCTTGATAACCTCCTGTAGCTAGAAATGTGTTACCCAACTCCTAGCGCTGTGCGATAATGGCTTCCAGTCCAGAGTGTTACTGACCAGCGGGTGTCTATTGTTGGGCAGTGGTCACCTCTGAGCTCCGAGTTTGAATCCTAGCTCTTCCAAGAAATTTAATTCTGAGGGCTGGAACGGGGTACATTCAACCTCATGAGGCTAATCACAGACAAGGTGCTCCTATGCCCAAGATCGCGGGTTTAAACCCGGCTAAAGTCGTCAGATTTTTAAAGAGCGTTAAAAATCCCTCAGTATGCCTTCCTTCGGAGGGGAAGTAAACCCGGCGGGCCCATGTCATAGATTTATGGCATGTAAGAGAACTTTCCACTAACTACAATAATTGTTTGAAGTTAAATTTGTAGGTTAGATTTGATTAACGATCTATTAGTTCCAACGTTCACCACTACGTGTTAGTGACATCTGGTAGCGAAAGTTGGAAATACTTGAAATTGAACAGTACTTGTAGCTCACCCCATGGGTGTCCGCTTGAAGCAGCTACAGCCTCTGGCGAGCTTAACATGTCCTCAGACACTCCCGGCAGCAAAGGCCACACGCTAAATAGACTAAATAAGTTCCAACGTTCAGCGCCAGGTGCCGGTTGCGGTGGCATCTAGTAACCAAGTTCGCAGCTACGTGTCGTTGATGGTAGCATTTGGTAGCATAAGTAGGAACTACTTGAAATTGATCGTCTGCAGTCCTTACTTGAATTACAGATAACACACACTAATACAGCCATCACAATTAACATCGGTTATCAGACAGATTCTACACACACCCAAAGTACACGGGGATACATGACCGCGTTGTCGCAGCCCCTAAACTGAGGAAACAACCAACCATCAGAGACGAGATGGGTTCAATGGAAGTGGTTTTCCGTGGTTCCTCATGTCTACTCCATGCAAATGCTGGGAAGGTTCCCAACTTAATGAGTCAGTTATTGTTGTTTTGAGGGATGGAACAGTGAGGTCATCTGCCCTTCCTAACACGGATAAATGTATACAAATTTAGATTGATTTAAAATAAAACCTAACAGCAGGGAACAGCAGACTGCAATGGGGCGCATTAGACGGGTAGCGAGCGGCCGTGCGGTTATTATCCCTGGCAGCATGCAGTGTGAGTCCTGTGGAAATCTGTTATTAGTTTTCGGGTGCTTCCAGTCGACGGACCGGCTCAGGGAATGGAATGAATGAAGCCCCCATCTAGCGACGAGGCTATGAACTGTGCTGGCTGCCGAAACCTGCCGCACTACCCTGGGGCAATGATTAAATGAATGGCAGATAAATGAAAAGATAGGGGAGAGTGTCGATGGAATGAAATTGTGACAGGGAACACCAGAGTACCCACAGAAAATCCTGTCAGCCTCCGCTTTGTCCAGCACACATCTCACAGGGAGTGACCGGGATTTGAACCATGGACCCAGCGGTAAGAGGCTGGCGTGCTGCCGCCAAAGCCAAGGAGGCTTTTTAGGGTACGTATCATTAGGGCCCGGATGTTGATGACAGGTCATCATTTTACTGAGTTGTCTAATACAATGCTGAAGTACATAGAAACTCCGGACGGGCCACCCCGTCTTCAAATATGTTTATGTTCGACCCTCACTATTATGTGTCAGAAATCTGTATCATAATGATGGTCATTATAACACTCTTTTTCATTATGATACAGTTTCTCCAGCCAATCAGAGCTCGTTCATTGACCAATTAGGTAACGATACCTTCGCGCATGCGCTCAAAATCCAACATGTCGGACATAAACACAACATCGAACTATAATAAATTACCGACATGGAATACGCACCGTCCATATGTTCGCGTAAATAAACTGGCGAATATGAGACAAGAAATAGCACTGTACCTTAATATCACCAACACTAATTTCTACAAAGCGCATTGTCTTCAAACAACTCCAGTGACAATATTACTGAGGGGCGGCAGATGAAAACATATGGCCTGCATATGGCATTGCAAGCACACAGAGCGCATGCGTCGTTCGTCCAGAGATCTTGAAAGACAGAGATATAACACCCAACGCTCGCTCTGCGATCACAAAATTCAAGTAGCTGACTCTCAACAGATATTTATGAATATTTATGTTAAAACATATAATAAAGTTATAATTATCGTCGAACATAAACAGTCGTATGCAACTCGCCTATAATGGTAATTAAGACACTCGTATGGAAATTATAAAACTCGCATACGCTCGTTTTATAAAAATACTCGTGTCTTAATTATAGCCATTATAGGCTCGTTGCATAATGTACTATATTTTTATTTTGCATCTTTTTGCATTATTTCCTATTTTTTTTCATTTTAAGAGCATTTTTTAAGGTTTGGTAGATTTTTTGGTTATATTTTAGGGAAGTCGGCCTTTTAAGGTATTTAGTCATGTCACAGCTTTATATGAGGGAGTTACGTCTCTCAGAGTTAACAAGAAGCTAGGAGCTGATACAAGATCATTTAAAATATTGAAATAAATTATTTCAGTATTGCTATTAGTAGAAAATATATATCTTGGATGCAGAAGAGCGGTACCGTAGGTGTGCAGATGCTCTTGTTTTCGTCGCAAATCAGTTATTAGCGGAATAGAATGTCACCTGCTCTGTTGATCAAGGTCAGCTGTGGCGGGGTAGAAAGGGGAAGGGGGGTATATACAGGGTCTTTCATATAAAGTAAGAACGGCGAGCGGCGGTTTTGTCATCCGCTGCTGAAGCCGGATTGGCCGAACTTGTGACGCGCCACGGCTCCCTGCTGTAGTATTGAAAGTGCGTGCATAGTACAAACTTGACCTTGCAATAAGCGTGCAGGTGTTGTCAGTCGCCAGTCCGAACCACAGCTGCTAACATGTTGAGACAGTTATCATTGCAACATCGTATTTTTGTATGTAAAATTTATTTTAATTACGATTCGGCTCGGCGGGTACGTGATGCATTTGTTCAGCAATTTCCTGATGAAGTGCCACCTTCACTAGCACAGATTCACGTAATTGTAAATAACTTTGACACTACTGGTTCAGTGCTCAATAAAAAACACAAAATAAAAAATCAGAAAAAATACAGTGGCATGACTCACTCGCGTCAGCCAAAATGTGGTTACCAGATACAATGCCTGTATAATCCAGGAAGGACGACACTTCCAGCAACTTTTATAAGGTAATATTTCATAGAGGATTGTACACACGCTTAGAGCAGGGGGCCACGGCTCGCCACAAGCTCGGTCAAGGCCACCACACTACCGAATAACAAAACCGCCGCTTGGCGTTCTTACTTTATATGAAAGACCCTGTACTTGTCTCAGTTAATTTTCTCCATTTATAGTGCATATTTCGAATTTTTCGGTCATTTATTACAGTCATTTTTGAAAATTTTGAGTGCATTTTTTAAACTTTTTTACGACAACAACATCCGGGCCCTGATAATCATCTTCGAATAGTTCAAATACACTATTTGAACTGTTCGATTTATTTTAACACTCGACTGTTCGAAATACCTGAGTACGGTACTTCGAACGTTCCAATGATTTGAACAACGGAAGTAGTCAGACAGCCCCATTGTTCCAAAATTCGAATGTTCAAATGCTTCAAATATTCAAATAATTTATTCGAATTTCGAATTGGTGAATATTTGAAAATGTCGAATTAACCTAATATTAGCATGACATGTAGCGCTCTACTAATAATTATTGTTAAGTTACATTCCGCACAGACGGACAGGCAGAGAGACCGGGGTTGAAACCCTAGTGGTGTAGTGGTGAGCGTTATTGGCTCATATTCCTAAGGTTTCGGTTTCGATTCCGATCTCTACCTAGAACTTTAATTCTGGTCTGAGGGCTGGAATAGGATACATTCATCCTTGTGACGCAGAACTGATAAAGGACGGGTTCGATTCCTACCTCATCCATTCAAAAAGTGGTTTTGCGTGGTTTCTCACTTCTACTGCAGGTAAATGTCGGCCACGGCCACTCCTTACCCAAATCCAAACCACAAGTACAAATATTCACATTAGCATGGACATCACAATAGCACAGGCAATTAGACATATTCAGCCGGCCCCGGAGGCACCGAGTTCAATTTCCGGCTATATAAAAACCACAACTGGTGCCAGAGTGAACACGAAACTGCTCCAAGTTCCAGTGGAAGACAACCGGATAAGTATCAGCCTGTATTATTACAGTATAACTATAGTTGATTTTTTACAACCATATAATCACCCCAAACAGACAAACTCCGGATTTCTATCACCATTGTAGCATTTCACCTAACATTAGATATAGTACATTTAGCATACACCGACAGTTGCATTCCCAATACTGCAACTAAATAATTGTACATATTGTAAATATTTTTCACCTGTATTCACAAACATAGATGTTATAGCCTAAGTGTAATGGATCTGATGATGATCGCTTGACGAACGAAACTGGTCATCCTAGTGTATTTATTAATCCCATGTAATTTATTTCAGGATTAGGACATAACCCAGCTCTTTTTGGGTACATTCGTGTTGACCGACTGAAAAGCACCAAACTTTTGTTTACTTAGGCAACACTGAAACATGGCTTCAAACCCCACAAAAAAAACGTGGTGTTTCAGTCAGCCTCGTGTGGATGATTGAGTAGCTATCTCAGAATGAGGCAGCGCCACGGTCACTGAGACCAAGATTAATGGCTGACCACGCGTCACCCAGCAATCTGTAGACCAAATGGCTGTGAAGCGGTTGCTTGGTAGGCCAATGCACTACATGGGCTGGGGTGCCATGGTGCTTGGTTTGATTTGGATTAGATATATTCCACCCACACCCTGATAATCAGGGCCATATGATCACGATGTCGCAAAGCCTCTAAAAGAATCAATAACAATAACAACGTCACATCCATAATATTATGTACACGTTTGAAATGTCGATGATTCAGATGTTTAACACACGACATGATAGGTCAAGGATAAAATGAAAGAACACTTGTTTTCCTGAAATGACTCATTAAGTAATTGCTAACTTTGCTGTTGAACTGAAACTTACATAACCACAGCACAGAGTCCTTGAGTGAGTTTCACTCCCAAATGTTGCGTGCGTGGTAGTGTTCACTGACAGGAAGGTAGCCTCGAACCCGTGTCCTGTGTCCTCCAGGCGCACAGTTATATCATTAGTTCATGGTAAGTGTCCACTGGGTGGAACCAACCGTGTCTCTCCAACCGGTTCGCAAATCAGCTTGGCATTTGTTTATTTAAGGTTTAGTTTAGGTGATGGGTACATAGAGTAAGGAAAGTAGTTCATGACAACTACTAGGTCATATCCGCGTCATCGAAGTCCTGAAATTCAACAACTACGCCCAAAAATGGAGGACAGCATTGACGTATAAATCACTAATGTTTCGTGGAAAATATAATGGTTTTCACGGCTTTATTCGATGCCAAAATTATTCATATACTGACTTACGGGAGAGAGACTATTTGGGATAGGCTGACGACAACCAACCTTAGGACGCTGTGAATGGATAAAGCGTGCTTTTTAAAAACAACCTTTGGAGTATCCAGGTACACAAGATCTACATTTGTTTACGAACTGTCTAAGCAAACTATGCTATTAGAAGATCTACGAAGCCTCCGTGGCTTAGGCGGCAGCACGCCGGCCTCTCACCGCTGGGTCCGTGGTTCAAATCCCGGTCACTCCATGTGAGATCTGTGCTGGGCAAAACTGAGGCAGACAAGTTTTTCTCCGGGTGCTCCGGTTTTCCCTGTCAACATTTTATTCCAGCAACACTCTCCACTATCATTTCAGTTGTCATTCATTTAATCATTGCCCCAGAGGAGTGCGTCAGGCCTCGGCAGCCGGCACAGTCCATATCCTCGCCGCTAGATGGGGGCTCCATTCATTCCATTCCTGACCCGGTCGGAGACTGGAAGCAGGCTGTGGATTTTCATTAGAAGATCTACGCTTGAAAATGCTACTTGCACCCACGCCGGCCTTCAAAGAGGTAGTCAGAGAACACATAGCAAAGAAAAAATATATTTGGATGGAATTTTACACCACGGATTCCATGATAACGACAGACTGGAAATAAGCAAATTATCAGCTCAGACATCTTGTTACCGGATTTGCAGTGCATGGTTTGCATCACAAGTGTTGTAGGTCCATACGTTTTCATGAGCCATGCGCGGACTGTGTGTGGCGTATGTGTGGGGAACTCTGTGAGACATATCACGTGATGGGTTGTACAGATTTAATTTTATCATTGTCTCAGTTCTGTTGTGAATCAACTTGATTGATTGTGTATATAACTGGCCATTTGGCTGCATTATTAAATTATTATTATTGGCGCGAAATGGTTAAGAAATGCGCTGGAGCGTTCACCATTGTTTCAGCGGATGACAATTGCGTTAAAAATAACACCCTGTTGTTATTCATTGTTGATTCTCCTTCAGTAACTTCCATAAAACACTGGCCAATCAATAAATATTGGAAAATGTATGGAAATTACAGTATCAATGTGGAATTTAACTAAGCTTTCAAGCAATATATGAGTCGTCCAATTACAAAACTCGTTTAATCAACTTGTGAATAAGAATCATTTTCATGAGAAACGTTTCTCTGGACTTTGCCTCGCGTATCTTTTGTGTTTGTTGTTTTCTACTTTTTGCTTTGTGTTTTGGTTTTCTTTCTTAGTTTTGTGTTTGTTTTCTGCTTTTGCTTTTTGAATTTTGCTTTTTGCTTTATGTTTCTTGTTTTTGTTTTGTTCTTTTGCTTTAGTTTTTGTATTTTGGTTTTTGCTTCGTCTTTTTTGTTTTGGTTTTGTGTTTGTTTTCTGCTTTTGCTGATTTTGAATTTTGCTTTGTGTTCCTTTTTCTTTGTTTTCTACTTTTACTTTTGTGTTTGAATTTTGCTTTTTGCTTCGTCTTTTTTGTTTTGGTTTTGTGTTTGTTTTCTGCTTTTGCTGTTTTTGAATTTTGCTTTTTGCTTTGTGTTTCTTTTTTTTTTGTTTTCTGCTTTTGCTTTTGTGTTTGAAATTTGCTTTTAGCTTCGTGTTTCATGTTTTTGGTTTTGTGTTTGTTTTCTGGAATACCAAAATAAAACAAAATCAAATGAAACAAAAAAACGAAATGAAACAAAAAACAAATCGAAAAATAAAGCAAAACAATTTAAAACAAAATAAAACAAAACAGCCTAAAGTAAAACAAAACAAAATAAAAAATAAGCAAAACAAAATAAAACAAAATAAAATAAAGTAAAATAAATTAATAAAAATAATAAAATAAATCATTTTACTACATGATCCTTATTCACAAGTGGATTAAACGAGTTTTGCAACTGGACGGCTCATATGTAGTGTTGCGCTATTTTTGGTGATAGTGTAATTGAAGTATTAGAAGCCATTTTTCAGTGTTGCCTAGTTCTAGAAAAGAGAGCTTCTCAGTCGGTCAACACAAATTAGGCGCAATTACATTATGCGGGAAAACAAGTATTCACATGCTCCAACATGGAAGAAATATTACTTAAGATATTTATCACTTAATTAACACGCCTTTATGTACAACAAGTAGTTCCGTAAAGAACTATACAGCCTATTCTCATATATCCTACTTATGTTAAATGCTTCTATCAATTACAACATTTCAGACTGTTTGCTGTAATAGATTCGTAGATATTGAGAACTTTCTAAATATTTAGGATGGTCGTCATGTTGGATTTTTATTATATATAGGATTTAGAGTTATGTACTATTATATGAAGATTATTGTGTAGGTGTTTTTATTCAAACTTCCATCGCATGATTGGGACACAAGAAATAAAACCGAGATTTAAAAATTTCGCCATCTTGTGGTTATAAAAATAATTTTTATGTATTAGATGTCAGTGGATAAAAATTTATATAAGCATATACCGTACCAAGTTTCACTGCGCTCGGATGGTTAAATCGCGAGATACGTCTATTTGAATATTTAAATTTCGCATCGCCGTCATGTTAGATTTGTGCTCACCAGGTTATTGAACGTCCCATAGGTGAACATATGTTTATAGCCTCTATACACATACAAAAATTCAGTTTGATTGCTGTCATACGAACTGGGACCGGGTCGTGGATATTTCAAAACAAAACGTATTTTTCGTTTAATAACGCATATTTTTTTTCAGAGAATTATTATTAATCTTTTCAAACTTAAAAATCGGGACACTTTTATTAATATTCGGGATGCCGGGACATGCTCCTTTAAATCGGGATTGTCTCGATTTTTTCTGGACGTATGATCACCGCAGGCAATGTCTTCCTTCCTGTGCTCTGATGTATTACTTACATACTATCGCATCTCTCAGCGCACTGCCCATTTCACTTGTCTTCGGCTGTCCTAATGGTTGATTGTTGAAAGACACTCCTCACTCGATGATTGAAGGTCACGTAAACAAACGTGCTCGTCTAAAGTGAGCGGAGGTAAACAATTAGCGTGACATTGATTTAACTTTGAGCTGTTTTACAACGAGGAGGCTTGCGGAGGGGAGTGGCACCTCCTGCCTTTCATCACCTTCCACATCAAAATATATACTTTACACTGGAAATTTCAGAGCCAATGAATCAGTGTTAAAGCTTTGTAATGCGAGAATATTTTTTTAAGTGTTCTGATATCAAGGGTTATTGTTAACATGAATAAAGAAGCTTTATATGCCTCTGAATGTCTCATATTAAACAGGAAAGGACTCACGGACAAACTAGAAATCCAAGAGAGGGAGATAATGAGGAAGATATTGGGACCAATCACGGAAGGGAGTAAATACACAAGACGACCCAACCAGGGTTACTCTGAAAGAATCACTGACGTGACCAGGAAGAGATGTCTAGCATTTTATGGACACGTCTCCAGGATGCAACCAACCAGGCTGACCAACCAGCTTCTCACATACTGGCAAAGAAGGATGACCAAGTCACCATGGCTGACAGACGTGCCCAAAGATCTGCTGGAACTGGGAGTTACGGAAAAAGACATAAAATATCGAACGTCTCTCAGGAGTAAATTAAAGCAAATGATGTTCCAGGAAATACCCCCAATGAAGGAGACAGATGCCCTCTAGACAAAGGAGAGAAAAGAACAACACAGCCCGAGGATGCGTGACTGCTGGAAAAAATCAAATCCCACTCCAAGCAAAATAGTTGAATATCGTGGTCCGTAGTTGACCTATACGGAATAAGAAGAAGAAAGAATATTACGGCTTCATCCTCTCTCAGTTAGTAAGCTTGGTGTACTGACTAGCATTCTTGGCTCTTGCCTTGGAGGTCCGGGTTCGATTCCCAGCTCTGCCAAAAAAAAACATGGACTGAGGGCTGGAATGGGGTAAACTCAGCCTTGTGACACAAAACTGAGAAAAGGTGGTTTCAATTCATGCCCTCGGGCATCCTAGAAGTTGTTATCGTGGTTTTCCAGTTCTACTCCAAGCAATTAACGGGATGGTCCTTGATTACGCCTCGTGGTGTAGTGTATAGCTTGCTCAGCTCCAACTTAAAAGTGCCTACAGCACTAAACTTGACCACACTTCTCCACTCATCACCTAACGTCCTGCCATTAATTATAGAAAGCTTTCAATTCGGTCAACACAACTTGCGCCCAAACACACTAACCTGAGATATCTATCATAAAAAAGGGACCCTCTCGTCCATAAAAGTGTGCTATTTTGCGATAAATAAATCATGTAATATTTCTTTCACGGTAGAGCAAAGAGGATATAACAAGTAGTTCGGTGAAGAAATATGCAGCCTATTTCATATAACCTACTTATGTTAATTGCCTCCATCAACACACAAAATTCCAGTTTGATTGCTGTAATCGATTCGTAGATATTGAGAACTGTCTAAATATTTCGGATGGTCGCTATGTTGGATTTTTATCGCCAGAAACGTCCATTTTAATATTTAAATTTCGTATCGCCTCCATGTTGGATTGTGCTCACCAGGTTATTGAAAGTCCCATAGGTGAACTTATATTTATGTTTATGAGACATTCAACAAGAAGTTCCGTGAAGAACTATACAGCCTACTTTTCATGCCAATGATTATTCTACAGTATATGAACCTATCTAGAATAATGACGAAATTAAGTTGCTAATATCGAAATTTCTAATTAGTTCGAAATACTGTATACCTGGTATAATGTAGCCTAATAGGGCACCACAGTTGGCAGCCCTGATGACCGAATATATTCTTAGTTCCATCTCTTAAGGTACAGATTACAAAATTTGGTTGAAGTCCAATGAATAGCATGGACGTTACATGCAGTTAAACATTGGATCTAACAGTGCGCGTAAAATCATGTTGGCAACAATGTCATGCATGTATTGGTCAGAAATAATCTGACATAATATGATCTATTGTTGTGCCAATTTTGAATGAAATCCATTAGTTAGTATAGAAGTTACATGCATATTAAAATTGGACATATCAGCAGGCTTAGAATCATGTTGGCAGCACTGACGTATATTAGATACTCCAAATTCATATAGAATGCCAGGTACTATACGTGTGCAAAGTTTAGAGCTATTGGCTTGCATACTTTCTGATATATTGATATTAGGGTAACAAAAATAGGGACAGTACATATTAACAGTTGGCAGCCCTGGTTGCTCTTAAGAATACGCATAGTCATATCTGTTATGGTACACATAGCACATACGAAATTTGGTTCAAATCCAAATGATAGTATGGAAGTTGCATGCATTTAAAGTTGGACCTGTCAGCAGGCTTAGAATCATGTTGGTAGCACTGACGTATATAAGTTACTCCAAATTAACATAGAATGTCAGGCACTATACGTGTGCATAGTTTAAAGCTGTCGGCTTGCATACTTTCTGATATATTGGTATTTTGATAAAATAAATTAGGAGCATTTATTAACAGTTGGCAGCCCTGGTGGGTCGTAAGAATACGCTCAGTTATATCTGGTTATGTACACATACAACATACGAAATTTGGTTGAATTCCAATTGATAGTGTAGAAGTTATATGCATTTAAAAATTGGACCTATCAGCAGGCTTATAATCATTTTGGCAACACTGCCATGTATGATCTCCTGGAAATTAAACTGCAATATTATTATCTATACGTGTGCCAATTTTGAAATAGCTCCCATTCATACCTTCCAAGATATACATCATGGAGCTCAAATTTTAATTGCGATTTTTTAGCAGTTGGTAGCACTGACGTCATTTTCAAATATGGCCGTGAGATATTCAGGTATAGATCTTTAATCCTACCAAATTTTGTTTCGATTGCTCCAGCCGTTTAGGAGTTGATAGGGGGGGGGACACACACACAGCCAGACAGACAGAAGGACAGACAGACAGAAGGACAGACAGACAGACAGACAGACAGACAGACAGACAGACACACATTTGCCCGATCTCATAAGTCTACTTTTTCCTCATTTTTGCAAAATGTGAAAAGTAGGCTAAAAACCTGTTAACTACATAACGAACATTGCGGCAAAGCAAATTTGAAATATTTAAATAGACTTTTATCGCGATTTTACCTTCCAAATGCAATGAAACTTGGTACAGCAAATGTTTATACACATTCTAATGCACTAGCATCTAATTTAGTTCAATTGTTCACATACCCTCAAGATGGCGGCTGTGCGAAATATTTCACCGGCATTCTATATCTCCGAAACTATTACTTAAATCATCCTGACATATGGTACGGTGATAAAGGGTACTACTGAAAGTTCAGCTATGAGACTATCAAAAACCTGTAAAACACAAATCGAACATGGCGGCCAAGCAAATGGGAAACATTTTAATAGACTTTCCTCGCGATTTAACCATCTGAGTGCAGTGAAATATGGTACAGTAAATGTTTATATACATTGTAATTCACGGGCATTTAATTTAATTCAATTGTTCACACAACCTCAAGATGGCGGCTGTGAGCAATTTTAAAATTAGGTTTTTATTTCTTGTGTAAAAATGATGCGATTGAAGTGAACGTTTGAATAATGAACCTGCTCAAAAATCGTCATCGAAGAGTACAATACTCTATAGCATACATACCGTGTATAAGAATCCATCATGGCGACCATCTGAAATATTTAGACGGTTTGTAATATTTTGTATTTTTATATTTTCACTAAACAACTAACTTCTATTTTGTACATTTATTTATACATTTCGTAGTAAGAAATATGACACTGGATACCACCGAAACCAAACAAAGGACTCTCTATTCTCCTACTTCTTTTTTTTTTAACAATGTAGTGCTACTTCAAAGAGTTTCTTCTTTTTGTGTCCACCACATCACTCCCCCACCAGTAAGGACTATGCCAGCTATAACATGGTAGTATACATAAATAAATACAACACTGAAACATAAGACACATATTACACTGAATATTGAAATCACCGTCTTTGGTTACACAATCCATGGATTTAGTTCGTCATTAAGCACGCAATCCATAAACCGTTTGGGAAATGATACTTTCCGTCCTGATTTGGTTGTCGCATATTAAAGTTAGAATTATGTGGCACTAGATTTTCTTGGGGTATTTTGTCTGAATGCCTGTCCTCTTTTTAGCCTACTTTCGATTTGTGCAAAAAATGAAAGTAGACTTATGAGATCAACACAGGGCGAAAAAAGTGTGTCTGTCTGTGTGTGTGTATGTGTGTGTGTGAGTCTGTGTGTGTGTGTGTGTATGTGTGTGTGTGAGTCTGTGTGTGTGTGTGTCTGTGTGTGTGTGAGTGTGTGTACTCTGAATGTCTGTCCCCCCCTATCAATTCGAACACGGTGAATGCGAATTGAACGAAATTTGGTACAAAGGTAGCACTAGCAAAGGACACCTCAGTGTCATGTTTTATATCGCCGCCATCTTTACTAAAACTGAATGGCGGCCACTCAAACGTTCAAAACGTAAAATCAAATAACGACTAACCAAATCATCCGATCTCTACCAAATTTGGTAACAACATACCTTCGTATAGGATGCGTCTTGTGACCAAACTACATGGTCGTCCGCCATTTCAGGATGGAGGCCGTGCGAATTATGCAAACTTTATAACCCAATCATGGGACCCACCAGTTCCGATTATCGAGCCGAGAATCGTTTTAACTGTTCTAAAGGAAGAGGCACGTTCGAAATTAAAAGTTTATTTTGTAATACTATAGTGCAGACGTGATTTTAAAAAGCTGAGCCGATTCAGTAATAAGACAAGATGGCAAAGGATATCTTGTGCCTGACTTATATTTCACTAATTTGAGTATTGCATGCAATATAGCGTACTGATACAAAATAAATAAACTTTGTATGAAATGCTTTATATATAAATAATATACTCCAGTGATGAAATCGTTTAGTATAAATCATTATTTGCTAACAAGTTCTATGTAAGTCATTTTATATAGTACGATATTCGTTGACACAATTAGCTCAGTGGTAGAGCGTTAGCCTATCGCTCAAATGCCTATGGTTCAATCCCGATCAGAGCTAGGTTTTTTGCTTAAAATGTTATATGTTTATTGTTTTGTAATGACTCAGATGTTTTAAAATTAAGCGTTATATTGTGCATATTATGGTGTAAAATATATATTTAATTAAAACATAATTCGCCAGCAGATTTACTCGAGACATCTAGCTGCCAAAAAGGTAACTGCACTCCGACCTACTTATTAACTTCCAGATTTTATTGAAAAGTTTCTTCTTCTGGCCGCTAGAATGCACTCGCTCTGTTAGGATTATATTGTTCGATATTTCACCACTAGATGTCACGACTAGTCTACGTGGGGCTCCATTGATTACTATACCATTGGCATTCTATGCGCATCGAATTTGAAGAATGACAAGATGATACTACGATACATTTTTACTTTTTATTTTAAAGGGTATGTAACAGCCTATTTTGCGTTACTTGAAAATGTTATTTGAAGTAAAGAACAAAACGATTTCACATAGTAACTGAATTCAAGCCGTTGGTGTTAGTTCAGGTTATTAATTACTACTTTTATTTCAGGCAAATAGCAATCGAAAATATCCACATAGTTTGTATACACACGTCTCTGTAAGGTCATGGAAAGATTTGTTAATTCAATTAGGGTTGTGAAAGCCATGCACAACCAGACGTGTAAAGACATGCCTCAACTCAAAGTTGGATGTTGCCCACGGCAGGTCGTATATGTAATAATAATAATAATAATAATAATAATAATAATAATAATAATAATGTTATTGGTTTTACATCCCTTTTAACTACTGCTGCTTTTAGAGACACCGGGGTGCCGGAATTTTGGCCCGAAGGGGATCTTTAACGTGCCAGTAAATGTACTGACACGGCTCCCTCGCATTTGTGCACCCTCAAATGCCAGCTGACTGCGCCAGGATACGAACCTGCAACCTAGGGCCTAGCAAGCGAGAACGTTACCGCTGAGCCATGCAGTCAGTCCGGTCGATTATGTCTCCAGATCCATAACATTCTTGATATACTTCTTATCTTTCTTTCTTCAATGATGGTAGCAGTTTTTATCTAGGTTGTGGCGTTTGGTAGAGGTAAATCGTTTCTAAGGTCTTCAACAAAGAATAGTTCTATTATACTCTTTGATAATAACAACGAGTTATAACTATACTCATACATTTAGGAGAAAGTAGGCTATATGTTCTTTACTGAACATCTTGTTTATTTGGAAATCCAGTTCAGCGTCTGACGATAATAGATAAGCTGGTTTGAGTCTGTCCATTGATATGTTGATTACGTTGCCTTTAATATTGATGGCGAAGTATTTCTCACATTTCCTTACTACAATATAAGGTCCTTCATAGCAGGGTTCTAGTGGCTTTTTAATTCTGTCAAGTCTCACGAAGGCATGAGAACATGACATGAGATCCTTATGAATGAAAACAGGTAGTGTTTTAGATTGTCTAGGAGGAGTTGGTTTAACCAATAACATTCTCTCTTGTAGTTGTGATGCAAACGATGCTGGGTCACGCCTTGGAAGGTGTTCCTCAAAACATTCACGTGGTAATCGAATAGTTTTTCCATACACCATTTGTGCTATTGAAGAATTGGTAGTCTCCTGTATTGCTCCACGTAAACCAAGCAGAACAGTTGGTAACGTATCAGTCCAGTGTATTGAGTTGTGAGCTCGGAGTGCTGACTTTAAGGTCCTGTGTAAACGTTCTATTTTGCCATTACACTGTGGATGGCAAGGTGTAGTATGTCGCATTTCTACTCCACACATCCTGGTAAGACTCTTGAATAATTCGGACTTGAATTGAGCGCCTTGATCACTTATGACGCGAGATGGAGTGCCAAATCTAGTAATCCAATGCTCATAGAAAGCTTTGGCTATTATTTCTGCTGTTATGTTCGGTAAGGGTACAACTTCCATCCATGAGGTAAAACGGTCGATGCAAGTAAGGCAGTAAATCATGCCGTTTGAAGGAGGCAAAGGTCCGATGATATCAATATGCACTACGCTAAATCGCTCATCTGGTTCTTCATACTTGCCCAATGGTGTTTTTGTGTGACGAGTAACTTTATTTTTCTGGCAGTTGACACATGATCTTGTCCATTGCTGAACATTACGGCGAATATCTGGCCATACAAATTTAGAAGTCAGGAGCTTTACTGTAGATTTTACTCCCAAATGGGCTAAATTATGCATTTGTTGAAATAGTTTATGCCTGTGCGATTTAGGAATGAAAGGCCTGATTTGTGTGGTGGAAGTATCACACCAAATGGTCTTGCCTGAAGGAAGAGTAAATTCTTTAAACTGCAAGGACTTGCTTTCCTTTAGGAGTTGTTGTAATTATTTATCTCCAACTTGATCTTCAGCGACTGTTTCATAGTTAATTTCCGCAATTTCTTCAATTCTTGACATTGCATCAGCAACGACATTATCCTTCCCGCTGATATGATGAATGTCCGTAGTGAATTGGGAAATGTACTGTAGTTGTCAAAATTGCCTTGGAGATGCCTTTTCATTGATTTTGTTTGAAAGCATAGGTTAGGGGCTTGTGGTCCGTAAATACCATGAAATTCCTGCCTTCCAATAGGTGTTTGAATTTCTTAATTGAAAGAAAAATACCAAGAAGTTCACGATCGTATGTACTATAAACCTTCTGTGCCTGACTCAGCTTTTGTGAGAAGAAAGCAATTAGCCTCCAGCTGTCATTTTCCAGTTGCTGGAGCATAGCACCGACAGCAAAATCAGACGCGCCAGTGCAAAGTGCTAGAGGTAAGTCTGGGTTGGGAAACGCTAATAATGCAGCGTTTGCGATATCATTTTTACATTTCTCAAACATTTGCTTTGCTTCCTCAGTCCATTGAATGAGTCTGTTGTCCTTCTTCTTAGCTCCCTTAAGATATTCATGTAATACAGCCTGAGTTTGAGCTGCTTCTTTAAGGTAACGGCGATAGTAGTTGACAACACCAAGGAATGTGCGGAGCTCATGAAGATTACTAGGTAACTTGTACTCCAAAATTGCTTGTACTTTCTCAGGTAGGGGACGAGATCCCTCTGGTGTAACCCAGTAGCCTAGGAATGCTAATTCATTCGCACCAAATATTGATTTTGAGATGTTGATTCGAAGGCCATAATCTGACAGTCGCTGTAGAACTAGTTTCAGGTGTGCTCGGTGTTCTTCAATACTGGATGAGGCGATCAAAATATCATCCAGGTAAGAGAATACAAAATCCAGTCCATGCATAACCTCATTAATGAATCGCTGGAAGGTGCATTCCGCAGACCAAAACTCATTACATTAAATTCATACTGTCCGAATGGTGTGATGAATGCAGTCTTATGTTTATCTTCTTCCGCAATGGGTATCTGATGATAAGCCTTTAATAGATCGATTTTAGAAAAGGCGTTCTTTCCTCGCAAAATACAGTGAAAATCTTCTATCCTGTTGTTGTTTGAGTCTTCAATCTTTTGACTGGTTTGATGCAGCTCTCCATGCCTCCCTGTCCTGAGCTAATCGTTTCATCTTTACATAGCTACCACACCCTACATGCGAGGCAATCTGTTTAACATATTCTAACCTTGGTCTACCCCTACAATTCTTGTCCTCGACCCTTCCTTCCATAACTAAGCTTGCTATTCCTGGGTGTCTTAGTATGTGTCCTACTAACCTATCTCTTCTCTTCATTAGCAGTCGCCAGAAACATCTCTCCTCTCCCACTCGTCTTAATACCTCTTCGTTTGTAACCCTACCTACCCATCTGATCTTCATCATTCTCCTGTAACACCACATTTCAAATGCTTCAATTCTCCTCTTTTCTGCTGCACCAATAGTCCAAGTTTCACTTCCATAGAGCGCCACGCTCCAGACAAAGGCTTTCAAAAATGACTTCCTAATACCTAAATCTATATTCGATGTCAACAGATTCCTTTTTTGTAGAAATGCTTTCCTTGCCTGAGCCAACCTACTTTTTATATCCTCTTTGCTTCGTCCATCACTGGTTATTCTGCTTCCTAAGTAACAGAAGTCTACTACTTCCTTCAGCTTTTCACCTGCCAATTTGATGTCCATGGAGGTTTCTGATTTATTTCGGCTGCATTCCAGTATTTTTGTTTTACATTTATTAATTTTCATCATGAATTCTTTCCGTAAGACGGAGTCCATACCATTCAAAACTCATTCAAATACTCAGGCTTGTCGGCCAAGATGACGATGTCATCAGCAAATCTCAGAGTTGAAATTATTTCTCCTTGAACTTTCACTCCCACTTTAAAATTGTCTCCAATTTCCTTCATTGCTTGTTCAATGAAAAGATTGAAAAGTATGGGTGATAAGTTGCAGCCTTGCCTTACACCTTTTTGAATACCAGCTTCTCTCTCATGTCCTTCAGCTCGAATGACTGCTGTCTGGTTTCTGTATAGATTGTATATCACCCTCCTATCCCTGTACTTTATTCCAATAGATTTCAAAATGTCAAACATTTTAGTCCAATCAACGTTATCAGAAGCCTTTTCTAAGTCTACAAATGCCATGAACGTTCTCTTATCTTTCCTTATTCTACCTTCCAAAATCAGCCTAAGACTTAGTACAGCTTCCCTTGTTCCTATATTTCTCCTGAAATCAAACTGGTCTTCACCCAACTCCGTTTCTATCTGGCTTTCAATCCTCTTGTAAATTATTCTAGACAGGATCTATCCTAGGAACAGGATAACGATCGGGAACTGTTTCGTCTATGATCTCCACACGGACGAATCGAACCATCCTTCTTCGGCACCAGGTGAAGAGGACTAGCCCATGATGATTTGGATGGCCTTATTATGCCATTGTCCAACATGTATTTGAATTCTTGTTTTGCCATTTCCATGCGCTTGGGATTTAATTGTCTTGCCCTACATAACATGGGTGGACCTTCAGTGGTAATGTAGTTTTGGGCATCATGTTTAATTTTGTCAGGTACCAAATTAGGTTTAGCTATGTCCGGATACTGCAGCAATAGATCTGTAAATTCTTGTGTTTTGGCTCATTGTACTGACTACATTTTCTTCTGAGATAGACATAACTTCGCCCTTGGTCCAGAGATTATCATCTATTAATTTGTTATTGTGGACATTTACTAACAAGTGGAATTTATGCAAGTAGTCTGCTCCCAATATAGCCTTATTAATCTTCGCAAACACAAATGGCCACTGGAATTGTCGTCGTAATCCTAGATCAATGGTACGGAGTTCAATTCCAGATGTGGGAATTTCGGTTCCGTTGGCAGCATACAATTTATATTGCGAATCTGTATTAACTTTGGAGTTGCTCGGTATTATCGAAACATCAGCCCCACTGTCAACTAAAAATTGCAATCCCGTTTTTCTGTTGGTTACAAATAGGCGGGTTTTGCGACAATTGACTTTGGCAGCAGAACTTGCCGCTAATTCTGCTGCTGGGCGGCGTTTCCCTGTTCGGACCAGCTACATGGAGGTGTACATTTCTCCGGTTTACACTGTTGTCCAAATCGGAAGTGGTAATAACAGTACTTGCCCCTGGGATTGTATCTATTACATGATTTACTACGACTATTATCACATCGTCGGCGTTCACTACTTCTATGGCGAGGCCTAACCTGATGACCAGTGGATAGGGCAGCTATTTGTTGCTCTAGTCCAGAAATTCTGTCCATTAGATCGCGCATTGTAACAGGAACATCCAGTTGTTTACAAGAGTCACTTTTCATGGGAAATAATTCGTTGCGGGGATTCATTTCAATTATTTTATCTGCTATTATAGCTACTTATTCAAACCCTTCGTCGCTGACGATCAGAATATTCTTTATTGAATCCGGGAGTTTTTCTATCCAGAGAGTCTTAAGAACTTTTTCTGATACATCGATCCCCGCTAAGGCTTGCATCTTACGCAATAATTGACTAGGTTTCTGGTCTCCTAAATCAATTCCAGTAACGAGTCTCTTAATACGTTTATCTTCGCTTTCCTTGAAAATGTTCAGTAAACGTTCCTTGGCCAATGAGTATTTATTTACTTCCGCACTTCTAATAATGTCCCAAATGATTTCAATGTATTTAGGTTCTAATTGAGACACTAGGTGATTAAATTTAGTCTTTTCTGTGCCTCCACCTGATAGAACCAGATTTCGGGTTTCTCTATCCAAAAATGAGGGAATTTGATGCTAACCTTATTGGCTTTTAACCGCGTGTCCGGCGTGGTCTCGTTTGTCGACATCTTTCTTCTCTTTATCACGTCGGGGTCACCAATTGTAATATTTTGTGTATTTATATTTTCATTAATCAACTAACTTCTATTTTGTAGGCTATATTTATTTCTACATTTCGTAGTAAGAAATATGACACTGGATACCACCAAAACCAAACAACAGACTCTCTATTCTCGTACTTCTTTTTTTAAACAATGTAGGCTAGTGCTACTCAAAGAGTTTCTTATTTTTGTGTCCACCACAGATTCTCAATATCTATTAACCTACAGATGAGCACAAATCCAACATGGCGGTGACGTGAAATATTAATATTAAAATGGACGTTTCTCGCAATTTAACCATCCGAGCGCAGTAAAAGTTTGGTACGGTAAATGCTTATACAAATTTGAATCCACTGGCATCTAATTTATTTCAATTGTTTTCATAACCACAAGATGGCAGCTGTACCAAATTGTAAAATCTGGTTTTTATTTCTTGTGTCCTAATCATGCGATTGAAGTTTGAATACTACACCTACACAATAATCTTCATGTAACAGTACATAACTCTAAGACCTACATTTAAAATAATCCAAAATGGCGACCATCCGAAATATTCAGATGGTTCTCAATATCTACGGATATATTACAGCAATCAAACTGAAATTTTGTATGTTGATAGAGGCAATTAACCTAAGTAGGATATATGAAAAAAGGCTGTATAATTCTTCACGGAACTACTTGTTCATAAATGAAAATAGGCAAAAAAGTAGGTTGGCTCAGGCAAAGAAAGTATTTATACAGAAAAGAAAAAAACATGTTGACAAAAATTTAGGTATTATAAATTCAGTTTTGAAAGTCTTTGTTTTGAACGTGGCGCTCTATGGATTTGAAATTTTGACTATTGACGCAGCAGAAAAGAGGAGAATAGAAGCGTTTGAAATGTGGTGTTACAGGAGAATGATGATGATCAGATGTGTAGATAGAGTAACAAATGAAGTGGTAGTAAGACGACTGAGAGAGGAGAGATGTTTCTGGTGACTGCTAATGAAGAGAAGAGATAGGCTAGGTTGGTAGGACACTTACTGAGACACCCAGGAATACCAAACTTAGTTACGGAAGGAAGAATCGAGGGAATGAACTCTAGATGTAGACCAAGGTTAGGATATGTAAAACAGATTGATTCATATGTACTGTAAGGTGAAGTAGCTATGTAGAGATGAAATGATTGGCTCAGGACAGGGAGGCACGGAGAGCTGCATTAAACCAGTCAAAAAACTGAAGACTCAAACTAAAATAACACCACCAACAACAGGATATTTAAAAGCTTGTTTTCCCGCCTAACGTAATTAGGCACAATGTGTGTTCACCGACAGAAAAGCTTTGTTTAATAGGACTAGCCAACACTAAGCAAGAAGTTCCGTGACGAACTAAAGAGCCTACTTTTCTTAAAATTTAAGATGCATGCCGATGATTAATCTGTATGGATCTATCTTGAATACTGACGAAATTTAGTTGGTAATATCGAAATTTCGATTAGTTCGAAATACTGTATACCTGGCATAATGTAGCCTAATAGAGAACTACAGTTGGCAGCCCTGGTGACTGAATATATTCTTAGTTCCATCTCTTAAGGTACAGAATACAAAATTTGGTTGAAGTCCCATGGATAGCATGGACGTTACATGCAGTTAAACATTGGATTTAACAGCAAGCGTAAAATCATGTTGGCAAAAATGACATACATGTATTGGTCAGAAATAATCTGAAATAATATGATCTATTGTTGTGTCAATTTTGAATGAAATCCATTAGTTAGTATAGAAGTTACATGCATTTTAAAATTGGACCTATCAGCAGGCTTAGAATCATGTTGGTAGCACTGACGTATATAAGTTACTCCTAATTAATATAGAATGTCAGGTACTATACGTGTGCATAGTTTAAAGCTGTCGGCTTGCATACTTTCTGATATATGGGCATTTGGATTTTTTAAAAATGAGAGCATTTATTAACAGTTGGCAGCCTTGGTGGCTCTTAATAATACGCTCAGTCATATATGTTTATGTACACATAGCACATACGAAATTTGGTTAAATTCCAATTAATAATGTAGAAGTTATATGCATTTAAAAATTGGACCTATCAGCAGGCTTATAATCATTTTGGCAACACTGCCATGTATGGCCTCCTGGAAATTAAACTGCAATATAATTATCTATTCGTGTGCCAATTTTGAAATAGCTCCCATTCATACCTTCCAAGATATCCAACATGGAGCTCAAATTTCAATTCCTTGCAGTTGGTAGCACTGACATCATTTTCAAATATGGCCGTGAGATATTCAGGTATAGGTCTTTACTCCTACCAAATTTTGTTTCGATTGCTGCAGCCATTTAGGAGTTGATAGGGACACACACACACACACAGCCAGACAGACAGACATACAGAAGGACAGTCAGACAGACAGACGGACAGAAGGACACACATTTGCCCGATCTCATGTCTATTTTTTCCTCATTTTTTGCAAAATGTGAAAAGTAGGCTAAAATGTCTTCTAATACTTCAATATAACGTCCTATCAGACAAACTCAAGGCCATAGCCGCCTCCTTCTAATCTTAGTCGCAATTACAAATACACTCTGTACTACAGACATCACCAAGTTATCAGAATTTTCAATTCTGATTTTAAATTGAAATTTGATGTTTTTCAGTCGGTCAACACGATTGTACCCAAACGAGATGGATTATTCCCTAATCCTGAAAAAAAACTTGTATTTATGAATCTTATGTATTTTTTTCTCGTCTTCGTTGCGTAGTGGTCAGCGTGATAAGCTGCCACCTCGGAGGTCTGCGGTTCGATTCCCGGCTCTGCCACGAGATTAGAAAAGTGGTATGACGACTGGAACGGGGTCTACTCAGCCTTGGGTGGTCCAGATGAGTTGAGGGTGTTCAATTCCCACCTCAGCCATCCTGGAAGTGGATTTCCGTGGTTTCTCACTTCGTCTTTGGGCAAATGCCGGGATGGTTCACACCGTCAGGCCACGGCCGCCTCCTTCCCTCTTCCTTGTCTATCCCTCCAATTCTTGCCATCCCGTCCCATCCCTCATAAGGCCCCTGTTCGCTTTGCAACGCCTGGGTGAGGCGCTAGTCCTGCCTTCCCAGTAGTATCCCCAGGCCCGATGTCAAGCTCCAGGACACAGCTCGTAGAGGCGATAGAGGTGGGATCCCTCGCTGATTCCGTGGGAAATGCCTACCTACTAAAAAAAGTTGACCAAAATATATATTATGTGCACTCGAGTTTGAGGGTTGTTTGTGAAGTAACCAATAGACCTACATAAAATCCAACAATATCATAATTTTCATCGTTCTTTTTTACATTAGTTCATGAAGGTTTTAATGTATATTTTAATATTTTTATCGCAGTTGGAAGACCAAGAGTGCCCGTTTTTAAGCGTGTTTCAACCATGCGTCACATTTAAGAATTATTATCTCACAAACTCGTCATCAGATCGAATCCAAATTTTAACACAATATACATTGGAATGTTGAATAACTGGGTTATTAATTTCAAAATTTTATGTGCCCAAGAAAAAAGTTGTTATCATTTTTGTAAGGTAACCTTTTCTCGGATCGGGGTCGTTGGAAAATGTTGTTCTTGGTCTCGTTGTAATCCTTATACATAAAAAGTTATGCTGTATGACTGTGAAATACGTCAATTAATTCACTTATTTTATATAGGTTTGTAATTGTACGGCTTTTTTCGAAGTGAAATGCCATGTCCTGTGGTTCGGATTCCACGTAAAAAGGAGGTCCCGTGGCTCATGATCTAGAGATTAACGGTCACGTTAACCTACAAGCTTTCTTTTTTTTATTTGTACGGCGAAATAAGACATGGTTCACCTGCTAGCCGCTCCGGGGAAAGCTGTACAGCGTTGCCAAGATGGAGCCCAACACGCGTCATGGCGCGCCTCTCTCGGAAGTGATGGACTCCATCTCAGCAACGCTGTACAGCATTTCCCGGAGCGGCTAGCTGGTGAACCATGTCTTATTTCCCCGTACAATTAAAAACCTATATAAAATAGTTGAATTAATTTATGTATTTCACAGTCATACAGCATACCTTTCTGATGTATAAGGATTACAACGCGACCAAGAACTACATTTTCCAACGACCCCGAGCCGAGAAAAAGTTACCTTACAAAAATGACAACTTCCTTTCTTGGGCACACAAGATTTTGAAATTAATAAACCAGTTATATATCATTCCATTGTGTACAGTGTTAAAATTTGGATTCGATCTGATGACGGGTTTGTGAGATAATAATTCTTAAATGTGACACATGGTTGAAAACGGGCACTTTTTGTGTTCCAACTGCAATAAAAAATATTAAAATATAAATTGAAAATTCCAAACCTACATGAACGGAGGTCAAATAGAACGACAAAAATGAGGATGTTTCTAGATTTTATGTAGGTCTATTGGTTATTTCAGCAACAACCTTCAAACTCGAGTGCACATAATATTTTGGTCGACAGTAAACTGACAACGAAAAAATAATATTATTAGGTCTATTAATATTAAACGTATATTTTAGAGCAACACACGAGCAACTTCGCTGGGATGTAATGACCGCGATGTCCGGGGCCCTAAAATGAATGAATGTGAGGGTTGTCAGACAAAGATCTGAGGTACATGTCCACACGTTCCAGTCCATGGTCTCGAAAATGATTCTGGTCAACTTGTCAAGGCTATCTGTTCTGTTCAGCCCCGTGGTAATCATAGGTCTAGTACTGTCATTGATTCCATTCAACAGTGTTATTTGAAGGCACATATGGTGCTGGTCACGGATGACTGCATTTCCCATTCTTCATGCCTTGTTGCGTGGTTTTATTGGACTGGAATGCCATTGCGCGACCACTCATTATTTCAAGACGCACATTAGGTGAACCGTATAAAGCAAGATCCTCGGAGATTAATCTAAGTGGATAAAAACATTGCGGTCCATGTGCTTTATTACAGGGCTTTGTATGCTTATCGTGGTCGCTGATAAAATACAGTACGCCATATACTTGCAGTAATACCGTCCATTATTCAGGAAAATGTTAATGATAATAATACACACATCAAAAAAAGTTTTGCATCACCTCGGTTCCCAGATCTCCGGCATATAGACGTTGACTGTGTATATTGTATCCAAGATACAGTCCCTTTGACTGTTCATAGATGTCACTAAAACTGCTCAAAGATGTAAACAACCATGCATGAGCAGGGCCTATTAGACGGAGGGGGTACGACAGCCGATCAGTTCCAGTCATTCCACCAGGACGAAGGTACGCTGCTCATGTTGTCTGTAGTTCTACCATGCCTAGAAGGTCAATACCGCAGTTCGATCGCGTCCGCATTGTTACTTTGTGTCAAGAAGGGCTCTCAACAAGGGAAGTTTCCAGGCGTCTCAGAGTGAACCAAAGCGATGTTGTTCGGACATGGAGGAGGTACAGAGATACAGGAACTGTCGATGACAGGCCTCGCTCAGGCCGCCCAAGGGCTACTACTGTAGTGGATGACCGCTACTTACGGATTGCCGCTCGGAGGAACCCTGACAGCAATGCCACCATGTTGAATAATGCGTTTCGTTCAGCCACAGGACGTCGTGTTTCAACTCAAACTGTGCGCAATAGGCTGCATGATGCGCAACTTCACTCCCGACGTCCATGGCGAGGTCCAGCTTTGCAACCCCGACACCATGCAGCGCGGTACAGATGGGCCCAACAACATGCTGAATGGACCCCACGGAATTGGCATCACGTTCTCTTCACCGATGAGTGTCGCATATGCCTTCAACCAGACAATCGTCGGAGACGTGTTTGGAGGCACCCTGGTCAGGCTGAACGTCTTAGACACACTGTCCAGCGAGTGCAGCAAGGTGGTGGTTCCCTGATGTTTTGGGGTGGCATTATGTGGGGCCGACGTACGCCACTGGTGGTCATGGAAGGCTCCGAAACGGCTTTACGATACCTGAATGACATCCTCCGACCCATAGTGCAACCATATCGGCAGAATATTGGAGAGGCATTTGTCTTCATGGACGACAATTCTCGACCTCATCGTGCACATCTTGTGAATGCGTTCCTTCAAGATAACGACATCGCTCGACTACAGTGGCCAGCATGTTCGCCAGACATGAACCCTATCGAACATGCCTGGGATATGTTGAAAAGGGCTGTTTATGGACGTCTTGACCCACCAACCACTCTGAGAGATTTACGCCGAATTGTCGTTGAGGAGTGGGACAATTTGGACCAACAGTGTCTTGATGAACTTGTGGATAGTATGCCACGGCGAATACAGGCATGCATCAATGCAAGAGGACGTGCTACTGGGTATTAGAGGTAGTGGTGTGTACTGCAATCTGGACCACAAATGCTGAAAGTCTAGCTGTATGATGGTACAACATGCAATGTGTGGGTCTCATGAGCAATAAAACGAGCTGAAATGTTTTTTGTGTTGATCTCTATTCCCTTTGTATTTAACGGTTCCGGAACTCTTGGAACCGAGGTGATGCAAAACTTTTTTTGATGTGTGTAATATAAACAATTATTATTATTAATTAATTAACATATTCAATACTATTGATACTACATTAATGTGATATGTCTCATGAATCTGACGGCGAATCCAGTACAGATTATCTGTGAGACATTTGTTATTATTTACAACATAGTCTAGGCTATATACATATTGTATTTCAATACAGAGTGAATGCAAAAGATCTTTTCCTTTAATTTTTTTTTTATATTTATATATTTTAATTATAATTATTGATTTTTTAAGTTTTTAAAAATATTTTCATTGTTTATATATTTATCAAAATAGTTAAAAACACAAATAGTTACGCTTTAGTGGTCAAATTACTAAGTTCATGTTATAAGCTAATGTTTATTTAAGTAAGAGTTTTTAATACGACGTATAGCTAGTTGTTTGCTGATCATGTTCGACAATCCAGGTATTGTAATAATAATAATAATAATAATAATAATAATAATAATAATAATAATAAGAGAATCTCATAGTAACAGGTACTGTAAAATAAGAAATCCTTCTCCCATAAAGCAAAATTACGACCTTACAACTCGGTAATCAAACACGAGACACTATACGCCTCCGAACACTCATCATTGGGGATAGATCACTAATTAATGATATACAAGAACAAGAACAAAACATCTTGAGGAAATTTTTGGCCCAGCTTGTACTGAGGGAATTTGGATGAAAAGGAAATCCCGGAAGCTTTATCGGCATTCGGAGAAAATCTTGGACACATTCACGAAAAGACGTTTGAAGTTTTATGGGAATATTCTCAGAATGAGTGATCACAGGATGAGTAAAATAATTCTAAATCCCACTCTCTTAATGGAAGCTAAGATCAACTGGCTGCTTGAAAAAGACCGTCAGAGAATAGACATCTCAAGTGATACCGTAATTGACAGGACTAAATTCAGAGAACTAGCTGACAATCATCAATTTTCAGACCACACACACATTACATTCAACAGATCCTGGACAGAGGAGCGCAGAAAGAGCCATAGCGAGATGATGAAGATGTTTTGAGAGAACAAGAAAGTAAGATCAGCTAAATGGATCTAACCGTGCTCCTTTGACGGAAATAACGATGTAAATGGATTTGTTTGGTGTGCCAAGCTAGAAATAAGGTACACTCCCATCATTTCTTTCCAGAGAGAGTGGGATAGAACGAGAAAAATAAGTTACATTCAGAATGACCACTGTCAGCGCACCTGGGATCACCGAACAAGCAGTTATGTGTACTGTATGTGTACATACAAAACAGTAAGGTTAGAATTATCAATATTGTTATTCTCAAAATTTTCATCTGAAAAGAATTCCGTTCTTGTATCTAGACTTTCAATAAATTTTGGTTTTCATGAGGTCATGCGTGTTCAAGTATTCGTTTTATTCACTGTTACACGGTCTAATTCAAGTTGGAAGCTTGGGAACGTTACATTTAACCTCTTAATTCTAAGATACGTAAAATGTACGTGTATACATCCCTTATGCTGCATGCAATTCATCCTATATCTGTCCCCATCCCATCATCTTCCAGGAGTGCTTCCACCAGTCAGTGGCGGTGATGTCAATGTACTTGTTAGCATAATCCTGGGGCGAAGAATTGGCCCAAGAACTGACTGGAAATTATGCTTCAGTTTAACGAAATACATAAACGAACAAGAATTAAACCACGCTGTGGCAAGTAACTGATAAGTCAGCCCGCTTCACATGTAGGCTATACACAGCACTGAAGTTGGCGAACGGTCAACAGGCACAGCTCTATGCTCCCCTTGCGGGCAGCGCTGCAATCACGTGTACTACTGTGTATACTTCCACAATGTCACTCGGCGAACAGACTTTAGGTAACCGTATGACATCAGACGGACTATAAAAACAAGCTTATAAATACCTGAGCCAGTACAACAGACTGGACAGACGACGTACTGCTGCTTATGTCAGTGTACACGACTTCTGTATTTGTTGTGTTAAGCTGGAACATGCCGTATTAAACTTCAAAGAACCACAGAGGATTTAGTATAGGCCAACATAAATAAAGTGCTGCATAATTGAACCGGCTGCGGTGTTCGGGAGCGGTAACGTTCTATCTCGTGACTCGCTGATATCGGGAGAGCGTCGTTGGTTCGAATTCCTCCTCGGCCGTTCCGAAAATGGTTTTCGTGGTTTCCTATTTTCCAGCCAATGCGGTGCACTTCTCGTGAGGCAAGACTGAGAAGAGAAGGGTTCGATTTCCATCCAAGCCATCCAAGAAGTGGCCTTCCGTGGTTTCCCATTTCTACTCCAGGCAAATGCCGACCCTTTTTTAATTAGACCCAAGTTAGCTGTCGCCGGGGCGATCGACCTGTCACCAGCATCATTTGTATCGACTGATTTGTCCGCCTCTTCGCATAGTGGCTAGCACTCCTGGCTATCACCACGGAGACCCGGGTTAGATTCCTGGATCTGCAAAGAAACTTAATTCCGGTCTGAGGGCTGCAACGAGGTACACTCAGCCTCGTGATGCATAACTGTGGCGGATTCTTTTCCCACCTCAGCCATCCAGGAAGTGGTTTTCCGTGGTTTCCCACTTCTACTCTGGGTAATTGCCGGGATGGTTCCTAACTAAAGGCGACGAACGCTTCCTTCCCAATTCTCATCTGAATTAAAATTACGCACACTAATAAAACCATCTCAATAACACAGGTTATCAGACAAATCCCACACACACACACCCAAATACGCGGGGCTGCATCATCACGATGTCGCAAAAACGCCTAAATGAACCAACATCAACAACGCTATCTGCTGACAAGGTGTGTTCAGCTCCCAGACAGTGTCCCTGCGGCGGTAGAGGAATGATCCCTTAGAGTCCGTGGTTAAGCGATTAAGCAAGTAGTTCCGTGAAGAACTAAATAGCCTTTTTCATATATCCTACTAGTATTAATTGCCTCTATCAACATACAAATTTTCAGTTTGATTGCTGTTATTAATTCGTAGATATTGAGAACCGTCTAAATATTTCGGGTGGTCACCATGTTGGATTTTTATATATAGGACTTAGCGTTATGTACTATTCCACGAAGATTATTATGTAGGTGTTTTATTCAAACTTCAATTGCATGATTAGGATACAAGAAACAAAAACCAAATATTAAAATTTCGCTCTGCCGCCATCTTGTGGTTATGAAAATAATTTAAATGAATTAGAAGCCAGTGGTTTAAAATTTATACAAGCATATACCGTACCAAGTTTCACTTCGCTAGGATGGTTAAATTGCGAGAAACATCCATTTGAATGATTGAATTTCGCGTCGCTGTCATGTTGGATTTGTGTTAAACGTCCCATAGATGAACTTACGTTTATAGCCTCTACACATTCAAAATTTCAATTTGATTGCTGTCATAGATTAATAGATATTGAGAACCGTCTAAATATTTCGGATAGTCGCCATGTTGGATTTTAATATATGTAGGCCATAGAGTCATGTACTATTAGATGAAGATTATTGTGTACGTTCATTATTCAAACGTTGATTTTGATCGCATGATTAGAACACAAGACATAAACACTTAATTTCAAAATTTTGCTCTGCCGCCATTTTGAGGTTATGTAAACAATGGAACTAAATTAGATGTCATACATTGCTATTTGTATAGTCATTCGATGTACCAAGATTCACTGCCTTCGGATGGTTAAATCGCGAGAAAAGTCCATTTAAATGTTTCAATTTCGCTTGGCCGCCATGTTCGTTTTGTAGTTAACAGGTTTCTGAAAGTCACATAGGTGAACGTTTATCAGTGCCCTTTATTAGCGTAAAAAATGTCAGGGTGATATGAGTTTCGGAGATATAATATGCTGGTGGAATATTTCTCACAGCCACCATGTTGGATTGGTGAGACGTAATAACATTTGAAGGGCACGGTCGGAGTCGGTTAAATAGTACTATGACCTTACCGAGTTTCATTGAAATCGCTCAATCCGTTTAGAAGTTATTATGAGGGGACACACACACACGGACGCACACACACATACACACACACACACACACGAACTAAAGGTGATCTCATAAGCCTATTCTTTCATAAATGAAAATAACCTAAAAAAGATACGTAAATAAAATTCAAATTCCAGCTGTTTGACCAATTGGTACTTTGGCACAAAATTGTCAAGGTTCGTAAATGTTTACGTAGGTTATTATTAGTACTAAGCATCTATGTTAGTATTGTAGGATGAAGGACATTCATTCCGATACCTGTTGTAAATATAACTCCATTGAGTGATAAATCTGACAACACTGGGAATTAAATGGAAAGTGACCATACATAAAGGATCTCCTTCTCTCTGCACAGGCTCTAATTTTAGCCCATATTAGGCCAACAACCTGGTTAGTTAGCGGCAGCCCCGGGCGAAGTCTGCTTCAGCGCCGGCACGATCTGAACAGTGAACTCAATTTCACTACGGGACAAGTTAGAGTATTACTATTAGTTCCCGTCGTTAATTCATTTCAGGAGCTAAGCACATCTTGGTCATCAGCCTCTATTGTTGAAATTGCCTTGCAACCTGTGCTTTTGGGGTGACTGTAGTAGTGTATGTAACTATTTTTAGGGCAAGGGATTGAGACAAGTGCCCTGGGACTTGATATAACGTACCGGTAACATCCCGGCATTTACCTGGAGGGAGTGTGGAAATAACAGGGCTAAATTACACTCAGGATTGTTTCTTTTAGCCCCGAGATTTGACCCTCTGATATCGGGACTCGTTGGTTAGTTATTGTCGTTGTAAGGGGCGGAACAGCCAGGTCATCTGCCCCTTATCTCGGGACTTGCTGAAGCTCCCAATCGTAGAGAAGGTATGCTATTTAACGCGCGTATGATTAATAGTAGCGAATGGAGCTGAACTACTCGTTTATCAGCTACTTGCAGAACACGGTAATCGTTGAATGGTGTGGACGACCTCATGTGTAGCATTCTTGGCTATCGCCCCCGGAGGTCCGGGTTCAATTCCCTGATCTGCCAAGAAATTTTAATTCTGATCTCAGAACTTATTTTAACATCTATTGTATGACTACCCCTTATTATTCCCGTTTTCCAACGGGGTCGGGGATGAGATGCGATGGAAGACTTTGTGGCGATGATTTTTACGGCCGGATGCCCTTCCTGACACCAACCTCAGGAGAGGAGTTAATGAGAGATGAAATGAATGATGGTGAATGAAACTGGGCAAGGATGTGGAAGGAAGCGGCCGTGGCCTGTCAGAAGGTACCGTCCCAGCATTTGCCTGGTGTTGAAAATGGGAAACCACGGAAAACCATTTCAAGGACGGCCGACGGTGGGGCTCGAACCCACGCGTCTACCGAGTCAGCAGAGAGCTTGGCCCCATGACCTAATGCTGCGCGTTAGCCAGCGTAGCCACTACTGTCGGTAACTTATTTTAACATCTATAAAATCTAATAATAATAATGTTATTGGTAGCCTATTAGGCCTACGTACCTTTTAACTAGTGTGGCTTTTAGAGACGCCGGGGTGTTGGAATTTTGCCCCGAAGACGATCTTGAACGTGATAGTAAATCTACTGACACGGCTCCCTCGCATTTGCGCACCCTCAAATGCCAACTGACTGCACCAGGATTCGATCCTGCATTCTTGGGAACAGCAGACGTGAACGTTACGGCTGAGCAACACAATTTTTACAATATAAAGATTTTCTTAAAAAACCGCACCTCAAATTACAAAAGAAACAAATTAATCTTGGTATTGGTGATTTGCGAGTGGTTCCACATACAGAACAGTGGTTGTCAGAACAGTTTGTAGACATTCCGAAATACAGATAAGTCTCCATATCAGATCGTTCAACACATTATTAATAGACAAACACTGCTTTTGTGCGTTGCAGGTCTGGCATCTTACCATAATCTCAGCTGAGTACTCGTAAGTCATTTCAACAATTATTACAATTCTTGTTTGGCGTTTATTGCTCAGGAGTATCACAGTTTAACCGGATGAGTTAGCCGTGGTCGTTACGGCGTGGTTGTCGACAGTCGCTCACATCTGGGAGGTGAGCTGGTCGAATCCCCGCACCGGTAACATTGAAGATAGTCTTCTGTGGTTTCCCATCTTCAATCCAGTTAAATGCCGGTGTTGGTCCCTAACTATAGGTCACAGCCACTACCTTCCAATTCCTTGTCCTTACATTCACACTTTCCTCCCCAGACGACACTCCACACGCGACGGTACTTGTAGCTCACCCCATGGGTGTCGGCATAGAAGCAGCTACAGCCTCTGGCGAATCGAGCATGTCCTCGGACACTCCCAGCACTGAAAGCCATACGCTAAAAAGAACAGTAGAGTAGAGTCCCAGTAATAGGAACTAATTGGCATAGAACCCTGTTCGGATTAGCGAAAGTTCGTATTAGGTGGATTTTCATCAAAAGAAGGTCACTTCTTAAGTGTTGATTTGCGTTTCCGTTTGTATTGTCGTTAACGTAAAACAATTTGCATTCAAACTTTGTTATGCTCTTTGTTAGTAGCTCCTGTAGCACTTATTTCAAGTTTTTCTGTGCTAATAAATTTACGTTTTTACTTGGAAAAACTAGTTTAATTAATTCACTGGCCGTGAAAGCCAATACACCACCTTTTTGGAAGCCTTCATAGGGATGATAAGGCTGCTCTCCAGGGCTGGCGCGAGGCTCATGCGACACATGTGGCCACTTGGGGTGCTGGCACGGCTGGCGCGAGGCTCATGCGACACAGGTGGCCACTTGGGGTGCTGAAACGGCTGGGGCGAAGCGCCAGTGAAGCCGGCGTCTTTTTTCATTTTTCGTTCGAAAATAATATTTATATATTGCGGCGCTATAAAATTGAAATATAAACTTTGGCGCCCCTGAATATGTAAAAATATGAAGCATTAAATCTTGACATTTTATTGAGATATTAAATCTCAATATCATTTGGAATATTGAAATAGCAACATTAACATTTGAAAACTGAATTTTAAGCACTATTGATACTGATTCAATTTTGAAAGACTTTGCCAAGCTTAAGGCGAGAACAGTTTGTCCATAAGAAGTCTTTTATGATACTGTATTTGTTATTCTATTCGTCAATTTTTCATTTAATGTAAATACAATACACAATTATTGATAATTTGT
Organism: Meconema thalassinum; assembly: GCA_946902985.2. NCBI lineage: Eukaryota > Metazoa > Arthropoda > Insecta > Orthoptera > Tettigoniidae > Meconema > Meconema thalassinum. Next base: position 169,140,134 of record OX336391.1, read on the forward strand.
AATAAACAATAAAATTATTATACCCCATTAATTACAAGAGGAATAAGTTAAGAGAAGGGCGTCAAACCCTGATCTTGCATGTACCAGAAAGAACTTTGAACCAGCCCTGTAGCTCTCGCAGCTAAGAGGTGCAGGTGCGCTTCATAAAAAGGGAGATAGCGCGCAGTTCTCTGATCCTGTGGGGTCCTGGTGCGGACACCAAGAGCCCGCTGATGAGCCAGCTTGGCGTCCTAGGCAAACCCCACACAAGACATGGAACAAACCTAGAAGAATTGCTGAGTTTTACGAAATAATATCTCTGATTAGCAGTTACTCTCTGTCTCCGCCCGCAATTTATCACGTTCTTCATTAAGGTTTCCACGGCCCGCCAGGCAATCAAACCCGGGACCAGTCGGGCCATAGCCTAGCGTGGTAATCAATTAGCTATGGGGCCGGACACTGTTCTTGCTTGTCTTTGCGGCTCATATTAAACTGTAAGACGGTATCAGGTGTGATCGATCTTGTTCAATTCACGTCCTTCAAGGTTGTATCGCGCGATCGTCTGACCTTTCACAGGCTCATTCTTCTTCCTGATAGACAGCGCGACTCGCTCTATGCGAGCAATTTCAACTCGATTAGCGCTGAATAACTCAGAGCCCACTTAACACGTCGTGATCAAGATGAAAAATGTTCGGTAACCTCAAGGTTGACTGCTGTGGTTCTGCTGACATTTCACAAAGTATGGAGGATAATAATAATAACGAAGGAATTCTGGGAGATCTGAGACACTCTTTAAGTGGGCAATCTAGTAACATGCTTCGATTAATGTCAAAGTTGACACGTGTTTCTATTCATAGTTCATTTGAAATAAATTATACAATTCCCCATTATGTACAGTATGTCCAAATATGTATTTGAGATATTATGGGGATTTATTATTAACAAATGCAGATGCTTTTCTTACTCCCGTCATACGGATGGTATAAGGTGGGTTCAAAAAGTAACGAGCCGGAGGCATAATTACAGAAACCAGTACCTGTAAGTTAGAAGTATTAGACCTGGCTGTTGAGGCACTTGTCCCACTGTGACACGAGGCGGTGAATGGCTGTCTCAAAAAATTCCCTGGGCTGCGATGTGAACCAGTTCCGCACGTACAGCTGGACGTCGGCACTCGAGGTGCATCGTTGGCCCCGCAGAGCCCTTTTCAGGGGACCAAACATGGCGTAATCACAGGGAGAGAGGTTTGGACTGTATGGAGGGTGGCCGAGAACCTCCCATTTGAATTTCTGCAGGAGTGCCGCGACTGTGTTGGCCGTATGAGGTCGTGCACTGTCGTGGAGCGACCACGGCGGCTATGGCGTTCACTGTCACTCGGTGGTCCTAGGTAATGAGTGCATCAACCAGCTGGACGTTGTCATCGGTAATGCAGGGGGGTGTCCCAGACCAGGCATCATCGGCTAACGACACCCGTCCTTCCCTGAAGCGCTTGTGCCACGCCTTGACCCTTGCAAGGGACATGCAGTGTTCGCCGTACACTTGTGACATTCGGCAATGAATGTCCGTTCCCCCTACTCCTTCCGCTATCAGAAACCGAACAACACCTCTTTGCTCTTCGGCTGACGCTTCCATGTCATTGTTTGCAATGCGGCTGGCAGCGTTGGACGATTGATGCATGCTGCTGCTCGCTCTGTATCGTCACGTGACGTGCACGCGTGCCCTCTAGCGACGGGCTGTGATCTTCCACGCTCTGGTCGGAACCACGCCTCGTTACACAAGCCACGGTTAGCCGATGTAGTCACCGGTTTGCGCATTCCAGCCTCCGGCTCGTTACTTTTTGAACGCCCCTTATAATATCAAGGTCGAGAATCAGCTGTTATGAAGCTACCGTGTGCACTGACTACCCACTAACCTAGCTGTATGTCGTATGGGAGTTTCATCATCATAACCAATTTTGGCCAACCAAGGATCACGTAATTTCAGTTTTCTTTGCCGCCAGTATTCCTTCATTCTCTTGCTCACAGCTTCGTTCTTTTCAGCTGCCCAATGTTGTTTCTTCCTGGTCACTGTTTCTGGCCCTAAGAACCCCTCAAATGTGTGTATCATATTTCTGAGGGCGGTACTGAAGCTGATGTCTTAATCAGTGATGTTCATTTCTTGTAGATCCTTCTTGGTGTTAGCAAACCATTTTTCATAATATTTTACTAATTTTACAGTCAAAATGTTTACCACCAAGCATTTACATTCGTAACTTTTTGGGATGATAATTGGCTGTATGAAAAAAAGTAACAATCATTCTTAAAACTTAATAAATATACGCGACTCTTAACCTACTTTATATATTGGTGAAGTGATCGAACGGACTACGAGTAGATTATTGTGATCCATGGGAGCTTGGTGGAGCAGTGATCAAGCTGTTTGCCTCTCACCAAGCTGGATCGGATTTGATTCTTGGTCAATGCATGTGAGATTTTCGAAGGGAAATGGCATGTCCTGTGTTTCGGATTCCACGTAAATATAAGAGTTCCCGTGACTCATGAAAGAGAAATTAGCGGTCACGTAATACTACAAGCATCCTTATTGTGATGCATACAGCACAGTAGTTGGGCTGCCCACAGTGATAGGAGCTTTGGAAAAAAGTTCAATCTAAACTCCTGATGTTTCGGCAATATCTCTGCTTTTCATTTGAGGCTGCAGATTCAGTGACTCAAAGCTTTCGCCTTTAAAATCGATAGTCCCGCTGCACACCAAAAGCAATAAAGTTGCTAAAATAGTGTAGGCAACCCACTTACTGAGCTGAATACAATCATAATACCCTGCACAGTCACTCAAAAAGGAATGAAGTTTCTCGCAAACACATCCGCGCAGGCGTGGGTCCATCGACTGCGATTTACACTCTCCTAAAAACGGTTCTGATTGGATATGTGGCTCAGCGGTAAGGTTCTTGCTTGCTGGTCCCAAGGTTACAGGATCGAATCCTGGCGTAGTCAGCTGGCATTTGGGTGTGTGTAGAAGATGTTTCATAACCTGTGTCATTGTGGTGTCTGTACTAGTGTGCGTATTTGTAATTGAGGTAGGATTTGGCTAGGAAGCCTTAAGTTAGGTACCATCCCGGCATTTGCCTGGAGTAAGAAGTGGGAAACCACAGAATACCACTTCCAGGATGGCTGCGGAAGGAATCCAATCCACCTCATTTAAGTTTTGCCTCACGAGGCTGAGTGTATCCTGTTCCATCCCCAAGACCAGATTATATTTTTTTGGCAGAGCCGGAAATCGAACCCTGGCCTCTGCGGTGACAGCCAAGAATGCTAGCCACTACGCAACGAGTCGGTCAGTAATAGTACTAATAACAATAATATATTTAATAATAATATATCAACATTAAAAAATATTTTTTAAAATAAAAAGTACAAAATAAAGAAAATACAAAATTAAAAAAATAAAATAAAAGAAATAATAATAATAATAATAATAATAATAATAATAATAATAATAATAATAATGTGTGGAGCAAATCATGAATCTCAAATCTATCCTTTCATATCTAAAACTAAGGAGCAAGAAATTTGTAGTAACTTTCATTGATTTTAAGAAAGCTCCATTGATCGGACTATCCTACTTAAGATTCTAAAGGAGTTCGGCCTAGACAACAAAACCAGAGCGATCATCCAACAGACTCTCACCAACACCACTTCAAAAGTTAAGTTTAGAGGCGAGATTTCCAATGCCTTCGAGATAAGGACAGGAGTTCGACAGGGGGATGGTCTCTCGTCTCTACTATTCAACTGTGTTCTTGAGAAAGTTATCCGTGAGTGGCGCAAAACAATGAGTGATGAAGGAGTCGAAAATGGAATCAGACTTGGTCACAAGAATAAGAACCTATCAATTGACTGTCTAGCCTTTGCAGATGACCTTGCGGTTTTTGCAGATTCGTTGGATACGGCCAGGAAACAGATCAACCAGCTTCAAACACAAGCTGCAAAGGCGGGCCTCCTGATCTCTTTCGAGAAAACAGAATTTATTACTAACATCAAAACGGCTCCAAAACATATTGAAGTGAATCATGGGAAAATCAAGCGGGTTGTGAAATTTAAGTATCTTGGGGAATGGATAGACCCTACAATGTCCGAAAACGAGGCTTTTGCGTCACGCTTGAATAAAATTGAAATGGCTTACCATCTAACTAAGAATGTGTACAACAAAAGATCTATGCAAAACTGAAGCACTACTGCACGGTCATCCGGCCAGAAGCTTTGTATGCAGCGGAATGTCTCTCCATGAATAGAAAAGGCATAATGGAAAAACTGGAGACCAAGGAAAGGAAGATATTGAGGAAAATCCTGGGTCCAGTCAAAGAACACGGCGAGTTCCGAAGACGCCACAACCACGAGTTGTACACTCACGTAGAGAAAATAACGGACGTGATGAGGAAAATGTGGATTTCTTTTTATGGACATATAACCCGAATGAAATCAACACGGCATTCCAACAGAATTTTTGCTTTTCTCCGTGAGAAAAAGACAAAGGGGGCCTGGTTCAATGAAGTAGAGAAAGATCTGTTGGAGACTGGGATTACACGTGAAGATATCCAAGAGCGTGGCCCACTTAGGGAGAAACTTCAGAAACATCGGAGTTTTCAACTTAAGCCGAAGCTAAAAACCGGGAAGGCGTGGACGACAGAGAGAAAGGTGCAACATCGATTGCGAATGAAGGAGTACTGGGCTAACATTAAAATGCAGAAAAAACAGTTGACATGACGTGGTCCTTAGTTGGCCGTAATGAAGGAATAATAATAATAATAATAATAATAATAATAATAATAATCATGGAATTTATTTCCTAACTTGTACAATATACAATTTCAATTGCAGAATGGAAAGTACGCTGAAAGAAAGCACTACCCCAGGTGGTACCTCTGAAGAGAAATCCACCATTGCAGTATGCAATGCATCGGGACCTAGGGTTCTGGGGAGTCCCAACATCTGCAATAAGGATGAATCGGAGCATCCTTGGTATCCTTCCACACTCAAGTTTAAGAAGAACTTCTTTGCAGGCACTTTGAATGTAAATTCCTTATTGAAAACGGGTAAAGAGAAAGAACTCGACATTCTTTTAAATAACCATGAAATACAAATCCTCGCAGTGCAAGAAAAAAGATTTTTTGATGAAAATGTTGCAGAATACGGAAACCATAGAATTTTAAAGGGTAAACCAGCAATCAAAATTATGAAAGGAATGCCACTACTCGGCACTGCTTTTTACGTTCGTAACAAGAAGTTCCGTGAAGAACTATACAGCCTACTTTTCATGCCAATTATTATTCTACAGTATATGAACCTATCTAGAATAATGACAAAATTAAGTTGGTAATATCGAAATATCAAATTAGTTCAAAATATATCTGGTATAATGTAGCCTAATAGAGCACTACAGTTGGCAGCCCTGGTGACTGAATATATTGTTAGTTCCATCTCTTAAGGTACAGAATACAAAATTAGGTTGAAGTCCAATGGACGTTACATGCTGTTAGACACTGGATCTATCAGCACGCGTAAAAGCATGTTGCTAACAATACCATGCGTGTGCTGGTCAGAAATAATCTGAAATGTTATGATATATTGTTGTGCCAATATTGGATGAAATCCATTTGTTAGTATAGAAGTTACATGTATTTTAAAACTGGACCTATCAGCAGGCATAGAATCATGTTGGCAGCACTGACTTATATTTATTACTCCAAATTAATCTAGAATGCCAGGTGCTATACGTGTGCAAAGTATAGAGCTGTTGGCTTGCATTCTTTCTGATATATTGATATTAGGATAAAACAGTTGGCAGCCCTTATTGCACTTAAGAATACTTCTAGTCATATCTGGTATGTTACACATAGCACATACGAAATTTGGTTGAAATCCAACTGATAGTATAGAAGTTACATGTATTTAAAAATTGGTCCTATCAGCAGGCTTAGAATCATGTTGGTAGGACTGACGTACATAATTTACTCCAAATTAATCTAAAATGTCAGGTATTACACGTGTTCATAGTTTAAAGCTGTCGGCTTGCATACTTTTTGATATATTGGTATTTGGATAAAAAATATAGAAAGCAATTATTAACAGTTGGCAGCCCTGGTGGCCGTTAAGAATACGCTCAGTCATATCTGTTTATGAACACATATTACATACAAAATTTGGTTGAAATCCAATTGATAGTGTAAAAGTTATATCCATTTAAAAAGTGGACCTATCAGAAGGCTTAAAATTATTTTGGCAACACTGTCATGTATGGACTCCTGGAAATTAAACTGAAATAGTATTATCTGCATGTGTACCAATTTTGGAATAGCTCCCATGCATACCTTGCGAGATAACCAACATGGAGCTCAAATTTCTAGTGCGTTTTTCCAGCAGTTGGTAGCACTGATATAATTTTCAAATAAGGACGTGAGATATTCCGGTGCACATCTTTACTCATACTAAATTTGGTTTTGATTGCTGCAGCCGTTTAGGAGTTGATAGGGACAGACACACATACAGTCAGACTTACAGACAGACAGGCAGACAGACAGACACACATTTTCCCGGATCGATCTCATAAGTCTACTTTTTCCTCATTTTTGCAAAATGTGAAAAGTAGGCTAAACATATAGTAGGCAATGTAACAGAATTCAAATCTAGTTCAGAAAAAAACTCTCTCCTAACAATCAAATGCAAGAATAATCAGTATAACTTTGTTAATTGCCATGCACCCATAAATGAAGACAATAAAAAAAATCCAAGCAAAGTAGAAGAATTCTGGGAACTTTTAGAAGAGGAAATATCCAAAATTCCAAAATCGAATGTTGTTATACTTTTGGGTGATTTCAATGCGCAAATAGGGAAGGAAAGAGCTTATCGAAAAACAGTCGGGGAATATCCAGCCCATAAAAGGGTTAATAAAAACGGCATGAGACTAATTAATCTCTGTAAAACCTTTCGGTTGAAACTAATGTCAACTTCATTCAGGAAACTACCAAGAAAAGCTAAAACATGGATATCTCCAAATCCAATGTTAGGAGAATTCCAATTGGATCATGTTGCTATTTCTAGAAATAATATTAAAGAAATTATGAATGTAAAAGTAATCAGAAGTAGAGAATTTGACTCTGATCACTATCTCTCCAAAATTAAGCTCAACCTTCTCCCTCATAGAAACCAAAGAAGACAACAAAAATTAATTAAATATAACACAGACAGGCTCAACATCACACAAGAAGCAATAAAACATTTTCAAGAAAAAATTCAAATAAGTAAACCAGGTAACTGGCAAGAATTATCCAAAGAAATCAATAGTGCAGCGAAAAAAGTATTTGGGCCAGCAAAAATGAAAAAGAAAGTTTGGTGAAATGAAACTTGTGAAGAAGCCCTAGCAGAAAGAACAAAATTATGGAAAACATGAAAATGCTCTGTAAAGAATGAACACAGTGAACAATTTTAACAACAAAGAAAGGAAACAGCCAGAATAATTAAGAGTGCTAAACGCTCCTTTGAAAAGTCACAACTTGTTGACATGCAGGATGATTTTGTTAAAAATAACTCCCGGAATTTCTATCAGACCTTTAAAAATAATTTAAAGGGGTATCAAGCTCCAAGTATTTGCTTCACAGACGAAAATGGCAGAATGGGTCTATCTGATGAAAAGAATTGTGAAATACTAGCAAAGCACTTCGATCAACTTCTGAACTGTGAAGAACCAAACAACAAGTTAGAATTTCCCGAAATTCATGACAACATGGAAGCAGATCCACCACCTACTCTTGAAGAAATTGAAAAAAGCAATTAACACCCTAAAAAACAACAAAGCTAGTGGAGAAGGCTCCATCACAGCTGAACTTATAAAATGGTCTCAACCCAAAATCATAGATGACCTTAAAAGCATCCTTGAAGAAATCTGGAAAACGGAATAGATCCCGGAAGAATGGAAAGTGGCCCTTATACATCGTTTGCATAAGAAAGGTAATAAGCAGGATGTCAATAACTGCAGAGGTATATCCCTATTGGCAGTGGCTTATAAGATATTCTCAACAATATTACTAAACAGGATACAAGCAACACTCGACAGTCATTTAGGTGAATATCAGAGTGGATTCCGAAAAGGCAGATCTTGCAGAACAGATATTCAACCTGAAGTCCACAATCCGTCACAGGATAATAAACTCCAAGACCATAGTAGTGACATTTATAGATTTTTAAAAAGCTTTCGATTCCGTTGACAGGGAAACTCTAGATAAAGTAATTCGAGAATTTGGAGTTAAATCTAAACTGGCTAATCTAATCCGTGAAACCCTCACAGACACCATATCAAAAGTAAAATTTCGGGGGAGAATATCTAAGCCATTCAAAATAAAGACAGGTGTATGGCAAGGTGATGGTTTATCTCCACTGCTATTCAACTGTGTCCTGGAGAAAATAGTAAGAATTTGGAATCAAAAACTGTGGGAACACAAGATATCACCCATAACACTGCATTTGCAGATGATTTTGCCATACTTTCTGAAAATCTGACTGACGCAACAGTGCAAATTAATCTCTTAGAAGAGATAGCCAACAGAACAGGTTTAACAATTTCTGTAGAAAAAACAAATTTATGACGAATATAAAAAATGCTCCAGAAATCCTAATCACAGAAATTGGTAAAATTAAGAGGGTAAAGAAATTCAAATATTTGGGAGAAATCATTCAGGAAAATGGTTTAGAAAAATCTGCTGTAGAAGAAAGAGTACACAAGATGGAAAGAGCATATGGTATAACTAGGAACACCTACAACAAAAAATGTTTATCTAGAAACTTGAAAATACAGCACTACAGAACAGTAATCAAACCAGAATGCCTATACGCAAGCGAATGTCTAGCACTGAATTATAAGTTAGATAAATTGGAAGTATTAGAAAGACGAATTGTACGGAAAATATTAGGTGCATTAAGAATTACAGAACTCTGGAAATTAAGAAGTAATGATGAAATATACCGCAACATTGAAAACATAACAGACACAATAACAAGTAGTTCCGTGAAGAACTATACAGCCTATTTTCATATATCCTAATTATGTAAATTGCCTCTATCTACTGTGCCCTTTTAGCAAGAAATATGCCAATCACAGTATACCAGCGTAGCTCAATTCGGAATTTTCGGGGCAGCGGTAAGTTCCCCCACTCTGTGACTCACATATTTTGGATTAAATAGAGGATACACTTGCAAAAATAACAACAAAATCAACTCCTATTTTAACACATTTAATTAATAAAATTAATGGCGCTACAAACACTTTAACAATTTAATTACTGACCCATAATCATCTACTTGTTCCAAATGAACAAGGAATCACAAATATAATAAAACAAATATTGAATTCAACATATGGTTTATACATAAACCAACAATTCCTACTTAGTCTTACTTCCATAAAGCATCACTGTAAGTTTTAATATAACTCCGAGCTCTTTTGGCTCCATGCTTTACATAATAATGGTGTCATTCTTGTACACCTCAAACACTATCCTTTATATTTTCTTAATTCTCAGAAACAAATGTATAATTACATTTAAAATTTATGTTAATTATCTAACTCAATATTTTGGGCATGTCCACACATTCAGTTGTTATCATCTCTCTTTATTTCACAAATATATTAAGGTAATCAGGAAATCAACTGTGTACTCCAGAGCGTGAAGATACTTGACACAGTCAAAAAACTATAGTTACTCCCGAAACTTAGTTGCCTTCAATTAACTCGTGGAATCCTACGTCTATCCAACACTACAATAGGGATTGTTATTTATCTCTTATGTCTTATAAAACCATTATCATATAAGAAACTACGATCTGAACAGGCAAACGAAAATATCAATCTACAAGGACCTCGGTTCAATGCCCGGGTCGTTAACTACTTTAAACACTCCTGGTGTATTCATTTCTCTTTACAACATCTTACGAGACGGTTTCTGGCCCCTCTCGCTCTAAGAGAGCTAGACCCTTCTACTCGGGCGCGATTTATGACACGGAGGGTGACGGCGACTCCCTGTCTAACCCACGTTAGTAGCTTATTTCCAAGGCTTTCAAAACAAACCTTCACATTATATTCAGTTCTGGGGAGAGACCGGGCTTTTACTGTACCGTACTCATTCAAACAACTATTCTTTGGTTCATAGACCACTTTCGTAACCTTGGCATTTATTAATTATGAGAGGGTCCTCATTGATTGGGAAGATTAATACACACTCGACGACGAAGAATAAAGGGGCTTTTATCATAAGAAGATTCTGCGTTCGAATCTCTTCACATGCCTCGGGAAACATTCCCTTACAGAGGACTTATACAAAATGCGATTTAAAGTCGGCCGTGGCCCATATGACATACGCTCAATAATACCATATTTTAGCTCCCTTTCAAATACATACACAACGCCTCGTGATACTACGTCACAAATAGAGGACTTATACAATTATCAATTCACTGCAATCAACTACCCTCCATAAGTAATCTACCAAGTATTTTAACCTCTACGCGTTCCTAGCGTGACATTTTAATATTATTGGCGCTCTTTTGCGCTATACATTATTTTAAGCCGAAATGTCTTCCCAAGAACTGATAAATCTCATTAGTAACAATTCATATTATTTTAATTCTCATATTAATCTTTTCCGTTGCCGATAAATCGCTCCCTTTTAAAATATTCCCTGGAACATCATATCTTACACATACATTAAGGCTTTAACGCTCTTATGTTCACATCAAATTATTTGATCTTTATTTAATATTTCCATATTTAATTATTATTATTATCTTTATTCTCTACACAAGCTCAAAAGCTATTTCTTTCATGTCTCAACTTTACTTTATTTAAATATCTTTCATGATAATTACTGATATTTCGCTTGCTCTTATGACATTTGTTAAATACATTAACATTTTATTCACTTATTTCCTCTACGGGATTTATTCTTTACATAATTATTGATAATTTCTCAAATTTCTATTATTGTTCAGACCGCGTTCTTGTTTATTCAGTATTTATTTATTAAAACACATCCCTTTTACTCAAAAACTCCGGTGGATTTGTACACAGTCAATTCCTGACACCAAAATAGAATGAAATTCAGTACTCACATGTTTTTAAGATCGTCCCATGATCTTTATTCTTGTGCGGTGCTTCATTTTGGGCCCACTTTGAACGTTTTACTCCATATTAAAGGAATTCATCTTATGTATAAACACTTTCTGACATATAATTAAGACACTAAACATTGACGACATTTTTATACACTGATGTGTCCCTTTTGAACACATAATAAACACTAAAAATATTAATTTAACACATAATCTTGATAATTTTACACTTCACAATTCTTGATCACTAGGCCGTATTTCTGAGCCTATCACACGTGACCTATTAATTTCCCGTTTCTAAGGGTGAAATTTATTCGATGTCGGCTTCCTATCCTGCAGAATACGAAAGTCTCGAAACATCTACTGTTCCCTGGAATCCAAATTCTTCTACTCCTATCCTGGATGACCGGCTATTTATCTAGCTTGAACGGCTTCCTTGTAGATCTGTTTATCGATCCTAGCGAAAGTCTATTCGGATCGAGGTCTCCTCAATGACCTATAGATTTAGTGTATAGCAGCTAGTACTTCTCGATTCTAGTACTTTTAGAATAGTTCGCCTGCTTTCTGGAGATAATGTTTATAGTCTCCTATCTTCTTTATTTGATCGGTTCTAGCACTCCTACGTTTCTGATGTACGTTCCGAACCTTAATCTGTTCTTCCCTTTTTGGGTTCTTTAATTTAAATGACAGTTTACCTTTCTGGTACGGTACTTCCGTACGTTATGATCTATTCGTTCGTCTATTTAACGACCTATCGCCTTTAAATCCGACGTTCGCAGCCTGCTCTGACTATATCTTACGAACTTTCACTATAACTTGTATACAGTCGGGCCTAAATCCTGTAACTAGGATTTTCCTACTTTTTCAATACGGCGATACTTTAAATTTCTTCTTGACCACTCCTTATGGAGGCAAGCAAGTCGTTAATACTGCGACGCCTGTGGCTATCGGATATTACTTCTGCGGTGTAACACAGCGTTTCTCCCCTCAAGGAGTACTAGTAACATTCCTCGATGTGACGTAGAGTTACGCCCCACACGGCTGTCTGAGTACTGATGTGCTGTGATGTAGTCTTACGCCCCTCACGGGCTGTCGGAACTGCGTGCGTAGTAACACCCTCACGGGTTGTCAGAATAACTGCATGATTGGCTTGGTGAAGCCCGAAGCTTTATACTATTTTACTACAAAAAAATAAGACTCTAGCCTTTTCTGTGGCAAACTTCTAAAATAATGGTGCCACAAATATAAAAATTATACCTTCCGAAAGCTCGTCTTCTCAATGTCAAATAATCTCATTGCACCTAAGAATCGATCGTGCAATTCGGAGATATTAATTAATTTCTCGTCCTCAATTGTGTGGGTGTTGCATTTCTTTTGCTTTCTCCCCTCCACACAGGCCTTGGTACTTCCCCAATGACGTCGTCTTGCGTTGGCAGTTTTTTTCTGCGCAATTATTAAATGGTTTCTCTTTACTGAAAAATCTCTCATTCAAAATGATTCACTGTACTGTACTTGTTTACTCATTATTATACTTGTAAACGGGTTAAATTTAATTATTCCTCTTCTGGCGCATAAGCGGTGTTGTCATTTTCCAGCAACGTCAGCTCGAATTCCGATTCAGGCCTCCTTGTCTAATCCTGGGAAATTTCCACTCGGTTATTAATACTTGTGACTCGCTCCCTTCTGAATGTCAAGAGGGATGATATCATCCTCTCGAACACCTGGTCCTCGCTAGTTGCACAACCTTATACTGGCCTCCGAGCTGGATCTTTCTTTAAGTTACATTGGAAACTGTACGTTTCTTTGATTTCTTCCTCAAATGCATGGATTCGACCATCCATGGACCTGATGGCACATGGGTTCATCTCTCCCCTCCTTAGGTAAATAAATTTTCGAAACATTTTTGAGGAAATTTATTTCAATTAAATTTGTATTTCTTTATTCGTCGAAGCCATCATAACGTTGTCCGTACCTTCCGTTGTTTTTACTTCTTTGAAGTCGTATCCGGTAATTGTGTAGGTCGGGTATGCTCTGTCCCTACCCTTTCTTTCTTTCTTTATTTGTCTGGACTTTAAGTCCCCAGAACCTCATTCTTCCTTACGGGTTTGGTCTATCCCTACCCGTTTCCTTATTTCATCATTTTCTTTTCTTAAATTGGAATTTTCTTCTTCAATAAATTCAATTATTTCTTTAATTTCCCAATATAATTTCTCCAATTCGCATTCGCACTCGAATGCTTGAGCTCTATTTTCTATTTCTTCCTTATTCTTGTTTATGTCAAAAGCGGATTCATCTCTACATGTTTCCATAACCAGGGCTTGTTCATTTTCTTCATCAAAATTTTCGGGAGGGTAATATAATTTCAAATTTGCTGAATTCATGGTCACTTCGTGATCCGTTTCACAGTGCCGAATCCTATATGCGTTATTCCTTAAATCTCTGATTATTTGATATGGTCCGTGGTACATTTTCTGGAATTTCTTGTACACACGGTTCCCTGGATCCGAAATGGCTGGTCTTTTTACTAGCACCATTTCTCCTGCTAATAATGGTCGATGATACCTCTTATGCCTATTTCTTCTCTGCCTCCTGTCGGCTTGAGCTTTTAGATGCTCAAAGGCTCTTCTGATACGTACATCTCTTCCGGGCTGAGCGTCTGCTGGCCTAGGAATTACCAGACTCCAAGGTCTTTCTGATTGCTCATTCCGATGTAACGTTATGGGTATCTCTCCTGTGGATTCATGGATTGTATTATTTATACAAAATTCGATAATATCCAAGATATCTATCCACTTCCAATTTTCTTCGGCACAGTATATTCTACAATACTTGGCCGTTTCTCTCATAACTCTTTCTACAGGGTTTGCCTCAGGATGTCGAATACTTGACAAAATCTGACGTATTCCAAGTCTTTCTAATTCTCGTCTGAACTCTACACTGGTGAAACAACTGCCGTGATCCGACAACAAATTCTCAGGTTTCCCCAGAATCGGTATCACTTTTTCTTTAAGTCGTTTTAACACCTGTTTGGTACTAGTCTTCTGTATGGGAGCAAGGACAACCATTTTAGTGAAGACATCCATAGCCACCATTATGTGTCGATTTCCTCTTCTTGCCTTTGGCAAAGGTCCAAAATTATCAATAGATATGATTTGGCCGGGCCTTTCGGGCAACAATGGTATAGGCTTCTGTCTCATCAGAAATGCATTAGGTTTGATCCTTTGACATAGATCACATGTCTTTAACGTGTCCCTTACAGTTTCTCTCAGTCTCGGCCATACAAATGCTTCTTTCAGCATCGAGACTGTTTTGTCGACTCCCATATGTCCGAACGATCTATGGGCTAACCATACTATTTTCCTCTGCAAAATTGCAGGTACAACAATCCTTAATTTTGTATGGTCAGAGTCTACAAACTTATATAACAATCCATTATAAAACGTGTAGTCATGAGCTATCTTATCAGCTTCCGTGTACGCTGGTGTTCCTCTTATCAAGCTTCCCTCAAGGAATGATATGAGCATGTTCATCCATGGATCCTCACGTTGTCTTTGACTAATGCTTCTTAACTCATTAAGAGTACGCTGATCCCTGTCTTCCAAATCTATAGCCATTACTTCCTCTTCTATGGACTCTGGCTGTCTACTTAAGTAGTCTGGAACTATATTTTCTTTTCCTGGGCAGTACTCTATCTTGACATCAAATTGTTGAATGTATAAAGCCCAACGCATCAACCTTTGACTGGATAAATCAGTCTTCATCAAAAAGGTTAAGGCTTTATGATCCGTTCTTAGAATGACCTGAAACCCATATACGATCTTCCGCCAATATTGCAACGCGTGCAATATCGCTAACAGCTCGATCTCGCTGATCGTATAATTTTTCTCGTGTGGTTTCAGTCTCCTACTTGTGAAAGCTAGATAGTTCTTCTTATCAGGGTTTTCCGGGTTCTCCTGATATAGCATTGCCCCTATTCCAATCTGGGATGCGTCTGTTTGAATGATAAATCTCTGATTAAAATCAGGATATCCTAGCTTCACGTAATTTAAGAGCATTTTCTTGGCCTCTACAAATGCTTTTTCTGCTTCCTCCGTCCATTTCCACTTGCCCCCCTTCTTCAGAAGGTCCTGTAGTGGTGCAACAGTTTTTGTGTATGATGGACAATGTCCTGAGAAGAACCCAATCAATCCCAAAAACTGGCGAACGTTCTTCACCTTCAAAGGCCTTGGAAAATCCCTTATCGATTCCAATTTGCATGGATTTGGTTTAACACCATCCTTATCAATCACATGCCCTAAAAATGTCACTTGCCTTTGACAAAAATTCGACTTCTTTAAATTTATTTTAAAATTTGCCCTTCTTAAGTCTTCCAATAATTTCTTCAAATTTTCTAAATGTTCCTCAATGTTCTCCGAGGTAAGCAAAATGTCATCTACGTATCGGATAGTGCAATCTTTCACTTCCTCTGACAGGTTTCGATCAAGCGCTCTTATTAATGCAGATCCTGCAGTCTTTAATCCAAACGGACATCTTCTAAAGCAGTATGTTTGTTGGTCGAACTGAAATCCAGTCAACAAGCTGGTTTTCTCTTCCAGTTCGAGATGATGATACGAAGAAGTCATGTCAATATTTGTAAAAATCTTCTTGCCTTTGAACTTCCTCAGTATTTCTTTTATGGGTGGTGCCGAATCATTTTCTGGTATGATTTTTGCATTTAAATTTCTGGCATCTAAACACACCCTTACTGAGCCATCCGGTTTACTCACAATCACTAATGGACTAACATATGGTGTCGCCTTCTTTTCTATAACACCTGCATTCATCATCTCCTGCAGTGTTTTCTTAGTTTGTGGGTAATGTTTTTCCGCAACCGGGTATGGTTTTTGTTTAAACGGTGCCCAATCATTGACTTGGAATGCGTATTTAAAATGTTCAATCTTTCCTGGCTTGGAATCAAATACGTCCCTATAATCCAATAATAATTTCTTTAACTGTTCCTTAATTTCGAGGCTGACTTTAGCTTCCTCCACTTTTCCTGACAGGTTGGTCTCGAACTCATTTTCCACATTATCTTCGAGTTCTATGTTGAGGACTTCAAATATCTTTTCTATGTCCTTATAATCTTCCTCACTCACTTCTTCCATATGCCATACCTGTTCTTCTATTTTCGCATCCTGTTCCTGTAGGTTAATGTTTTGTTCATCCACATCCTCTCTTTGAATTCTAATGCAGTTTTGCGCTAGGTCTATAATGACCTTGTTCTCACGGATAAAATCAATACCTAATATGACATTATACGGTAATTGATTTACCAGCAAAAAGCACTGCGAAATTTCAGCGTTACCCATGATCAGATCAATGTATACCTGAAATTTACATGTCAAAGATTTTTCAGGGATAATTCCCTTAATCTTTACACTTGATGTGGGAATCTTTAGTACTCGGCCCCTTGTTTCCAATTCATTTAAAAGGGTTTGTGTAATTAGACTTATTGTGGATCCGGTATCAATCAATGCTCTGACCAGTAATCCTTCTATCCTAAGCATAATTATAGGTAGTTCTCTTTTAACAGGTGGGATTCCTTCCACATCCTCGTTAATTAGTTCATCTGGTCTGGCTATCCAATTTACAATTTCTACCTCCTCCCAGCTCCTGGTATGTTTCCACTTTTGACAATTTAAATTTGGAGTTTTTTTTATCCTGAGGGCTCCCTTTTCCCTCATTCTTTAACTGAGCTTGTAATTCCAAGCTTTGAGCTCCGTCTAGTCGGTCGGGTGATTTCCGGTTCTTGATTGCCTCACTCCAACGGACTTTTTGCCTATCAGGTTCATCTGGTCTTTCGTTCATATAACGAAGACTTTCCTGATATCTTTCTTCTATTTCGGCCCGATATTCATCATCCCTATCGTCTGGCCTTACATTCCTTCTGGGATAATTCTCCCATTTCTTTCTGTTGTCTGGCCTTTGATGGTTATTATTATAGGGTCGGCTCTCTTGTTGCCTATAACCCGTAGTCCTAGGATTTCTTCCTCGATATCCTCCTCTGTAGTATGGCTGTATCCTTCTAGGCTCCTGGTGCCCATACTCTCGATCTAGTCCTTGAGTATCCGTACTGGTGGACTGATTCCTGGTCGCTGGTTTTTCTCCTGTTTCCTGACTGCTGGCCATGTGTACTTGCTCAGTCTGTCTTTGATGCCGAGGAGTTACGTGCGAAGTCGTCATATCTAACTGACGTAATACACTTTCCACTTCCACAGCACTTCTGGCTTTGGATGAGATTAGCAGCCTCTGAATCTCATACGGAAGCTGTCTTGCAATGGCAGCACACAGGTCGTTTTCTGCCGGAGCAATATCCAGTTCGCGGAATTTACACAGCTGAGCGGTGAAAAATTCCGAGTATTTAGTAGGTGCATTGGTGCTATACTTCCTAGAGTACAGATCTAGCCTTAAATTCTCTTGGACGTCTGCTGCCCAATATCGTTTTAAAAATGCTTCCCTAAAGCCTTCCACCGTATCAAAGGTGTATCTGAAGCTTCTGAACCAGGTGAGACAATCACCTGCCAACAGTTTTTCAATAGCTCTCAGTCTCCGATCCTGAGGAACCTTCATTTCGTTTAGATACTCTGCCGCTTCTTTTAGCCAGTATTTTGGAGTAATAGACATGTTATTACCCGTAAACTTTACTGGTCTGTCCTCATTTGATTTAATAATGTTTATTATATGGCCATTTGTCTGATTCATGTACGGGGTTGACATCGCCATCGGATATCCTGGGTTCTTATAAGGGCTCTCCCCTCCTAAGTCCCTCTCCGTATCTGTGCCTTGTTCACGAGAATCTCCCCATCCTGTCTTTGGAAACTCCTCCTGATTCTCGAATTCTAACTTCCTTTCCCTCCGGGCACTTTCTTCATTAGCCATGAGTTGGATTTCCATTTGACTATTCTTATGTTCAGTCCTCTCTAATCGGGATCTTAATTCATTCTGAATCCTTTCTTGATTCCTTTTAATATCTTCCTCTACCTTTTTGGATTGGAATTTCTCATCCCTGTAACTATCCCTGAATTCATTTAGTTGTTCTTCTACCTCTTTCTTAAAGATCATGACCTTTTGGTCTATCATCTCGGGTTTCACGTCACCTCTGGTATCTAGGTCTTCTCGTATCTCCTTTATTTGCTTTTCCACTTCTTTTCGTCCTTTGACCATATCTAATTCAATTCCTTTCAACTTTCCTTCCGTCTTCTTAGACACTTCCGTTAATTCATCTTTGATCAGTTTTACTTCATTATTAGTTTTTCCTACTCGCCCTTCTAACTTTCCGATAGTTTCCTGAACCTCATTAATACCCTTGCTTATTTCATTTATCTTATGGGTACTTTCTTCATTTTCTTCATTTCGTTGTTTTCTTTCTCTCTGAAGATGCTCTCCGTATTCACTTAAACTTTTATTTATTTCCGCTTCATACTTCTTCAGGTTCTCATCTACCTGCCCGGTAAAAAGATCAATCTGCTCTTTCATATCCTTAACATCCTTTTGATTTTGATTTTTCAACTCAGTTACTTCGGTTTGAACTTTATTGACTTTTCCCTCAAGTTCTCCCATTTTTTTCTCGACCCCTTCAAATCTATCTCCTAGCTTATTCACGCTTTGTTTTATTTCATCCCGGGAAGCCTCTCAAATATCGCTGTTAGATTTTATCTGAGCTTCTAACTTTTCCTGCACACCTTGGATCTGGGTTACAAGTTTCTTTTCACAATCATCACCCTTTGTTTCTATGTTAACTAATTTAGTTTCTATAGAACCAAACTTATTTTCCATGGTACCAATTTTACCCTCAATACTTTTAAAATGATTTTGACATTTATTTTGGGAATCTATCATATTTGTGTTCATAGTATCTAATTGGGCTTGCAATCCGGAATGGAATCCTTTATTTTCCTCTTTAATCTCACTTGCGATTTCCCCTTTTAACTCAGTTAACTTGTCCCCAAACGTAGTGTCAAAACCTTGGAACTTGTTATTTATTTTATCTATCTCAGCCTTCACTTCATTGTTCATTGTCACACAGTTAGTTTCGATAGCTTCTAATTTAGTTCCCATGGTATTAGTTTTAACTTCGATATCTACTAATTTAGTTCCCATATTAGCACTATCAGTTTTTATTGACTCCAAACTTTCATTTATGGATCCTAACTTTTGGTTATTTTCCTCCTGTTGGCTGTCCAACTTATTGTTTATAGCTCTTAACCCTTCTTTATTTTCAGTCTGTTGGCTATCCAACTTATTTAAACTCTCATTTATGGATTCGAACACTTTGTTATTTTCATCCTTTTGGAGACCCAATGTATTGTCTATTGTTCCCAATTTATTGTTCATGGCCTCCAAAAGCCTTTGCACTTCCTCACTAAATGCCATCTTATGAGAATACAGTGGACCACTAATGCCACCACACTAGTACATGCTTGAGAGATGATACTCTGAATCAGTGTCCCAATTTCTTTTAAAATATTACTTTGGTACGGGTATTCACTTACAACGTACCCTTTTGATACTTTTATTCAATTTCATAAACCTTTATGGAAGTATTTAAAATTCAAAATTTCGAAAAACCATTTTTTTTAATAAAAATTTTGATTTTTCGAGAAAAACTCGGGTTTTCCCTAGGAAAACTCAGCCCTGCGTACTGGGCGCCATGAAATGTTTGCTAGGGGGTTGTTAATAATATACAGGGCTGCTCGGTATGAGTTTCTAGGGACCCATGCGGTCAGTTAATATTTTACATTGTAGCTACACCTATCATTACTTTACTTTACATGAAATGACCGTCTTAAGTGTTCCTCTAGTTATTAATCCAGCACATTACTTATACGACCCCATGTGCCCTTTTAGCAAGAAATATGCCAATCACAGTATACCAGCGTAGCTCAATTCGGAATTTTCGGGGCAGCGGTAAGTTCCCCCACTCTGTGACTCACATATTTTGGATTAAATAGAGGATACACTTGCAAAAATAACAACAAAATCAACTCCTATTTTAACACATTTAATTAATAAAATTAATGGCGCTACAAACACTTTAACAATTTAATTACTGACCCATAATCATCTACTTGTTCCAAATGAACAAGGAATCACAAATATAATAAAACAAATATTGTATTCAACATATGGTTTATACATAAACCAACAATTCCTACTTAGTCTTACTTCCATAAAGCATCACTGTAAGTTTTAATATAACTCCGAGCTCTTTTGGCTCCATGCTTTACATAATAATGGTGTCATTCTTGTACACCTCAAACACTATCCTTTATATTTTCTTAATTCTCAGAAACAAATGTATAATTACATTTAAAATTTATGTTAATTATCTAACTCAATATTTTGGGCATGTCCACACATTCAGTTGTTATCATCTCTCTTTATTTCACAAATATATTAAGGTAATCAGGAAATCAACTGTGTACTCCAGAGCGTGAAGATACTTGACACAGTCAAAAAACTATAGTTACTCCCGAAACTTAGTTGCCTTCAATTAACTCGTGGAATCCTACGTCTATCCAACACTACAATAGGGATTGTTATTTATCTCTTATGTCTTATAAAACCATTATCATATAAGAAACTACGATCTGAACAGGCAAACGAAAATATCAATCTACAAGGACCTCGGTTCAATGCCCGGGTCGTTAACTACTTTAAACACTCCTGGTGTATTCATTTCTCTTTACAACATCTTACGAGACGGTTTCTGGCCCCTCTCGCTCTAAGAGAGCTAGACCCTTCTACTCGGGCGCGATTTATGACACGGAGGGTGACGGCGACTCCCTGTCTAACCCACGTTAGTAGCTTATTTCCAAGGCTTTCAAAACAAACCTTCACATTATATTCAGTTCTGGGGAGAGACCGGGCTTTTACTGTACCGTACTCATTCAAACAACTATTCTTTGGTTCATAGACCACTTTCGTAACCTTGGCATTTATTAATTGTGAGAGGGTCCTCATTGATTGGGAAGATTAATACACATTCGACGACGAAGAATAAAGGGGCTTTTATCATAAGAAGATTCTGCGTTCGAATCTCTTCACATGCCTCGGGAAACATTCCCTTACAGAGGACTTATACAAAATGCGATTTAAAGTCGGCCGTGGTCCATATGACATACGCTCAATAATAACATATTTTAGCTCCCTTTCAAATACATACACAACGCCTCGTGATACTACGTCACAAATAGAGGACTTATACAATTATCAATTCACTGCAATCAACTGCCCTCCATAAGTAATCTACCAAGTATTTTAACCTCTACGCGTTCCTAGCGTGACATTTTAATATTATTGGCGCTCTTTTGCGCTATACATTATTTTAAGCCGAAATGTCTTCCCAAGAACTGATAAATCTCATTAGTAACAATTCATATTATTTTAATTCTCATATTAATCTTTTCCGTTGCCGATAAATCGCTCCCTTTTAAAATATTCCCTTGAACATCATATCTTACACATACATTAAGGCTTTAACGCTCTTATGTTCACATCAAATTATTTGATCTTTATTTAATATTTCCATATTTAATTATTATTATTATCTTTATTCTTTACACAAGCTCAAAAGCTATTTCTTTCATGTCTCAACTTTACTTTATTTAAATATCTTTCATGATAATTACTGATATTTCGCTTGCTCTTATGACATTTGTTAAATACATTAACATTTTAATCACTTATTTCCTCTACGGGATTTATTCTTTACATAATTATTGATAATTTCTCAAATTTCTATTATTGTTCAGACCGCGTTCTTGTTTATTCAGTATTTATTTATTAAAACACATCCCTTTTACTCAAAAACTCCGGTGGATTTGTACACAGTCAATTCCTGACACCAAAATAGAATGAAATTTAGTACTCACATGTTTTTAAGATCGTCCCATGATCTTTATTCTTGTGCGGTGCTTCATTTTGGGCCCACTTTGAACGTTTTACTCCATATTAAAGGAATTCATCTTATGTATAAACACTTTCTGACATATAATTAAGACACTAAACATTGACGACATTTTTATACACTGATGTGTCCCTTTTGAACACATAATAAACACTAAAAATATTAATTTAACACATAATCTTGATAATTTTACACTTCACAATTCTTGATCACTAGGCCGTATTTCTGAGCCTATCACACGTGACCTATTAATTTCCCGTTTCCAAGGGTGAAATTTATTCGATGTCGGCTTCCTATCCTGCAGAATACGAAAGTCTCGAAACATCTACTGTTCCCTGGAATCCAAATTCTTCTACTCCTATCCTGGATGACCGGCTATTTATCTAGCTTGAACGGCTTCCTTGTAGATCTGTTTATCGATCCTAGCGAAAGTCTATTCGGATCGAGGTCTCCTCAATGACCTATAGATTTAGTGTATAGCAGCTAGTACTTCTCGATTCTAGTACTTTTAGAATAGTTCGCCTGCTTTCTGGAGATAATGTTTATAGTCTCCTATCTTCTTTATTTGATCGGTTCTAGCACTCCTACGTTTCTGATGTACGTTCCGAACCTTAATCTGTTCTTCCCTTTTTGGGTTCTTTAATTTAAATGACAGTTTATCTTTCTGGTACGGTACTTCCGTACGTTATGATCTATTCGTTCGTCTATTTAACGACCTATCGCCTTTAAATCCGACGTTCGCAGCCTGCTCTGACTATATCTTACGAACTTTCACTATAACTTGTATACAGTCGGGCCTAAATCCTGTAACTAGGATTTTCCTACTTTTTCAATACGGCGATACTTTAAATTTCTTCTTGACCACTCCTTATGGAGGCAAGCAAGTCGTTAATACTGCGACGCCTGTGGCTATCGGATATTACTTCTGCGGTGTAACACAGCGTTTCTCCCCTCAAGGAGTACTAGTAACTTTCCTCGATGTGACGCAGAGTTACGCCCCACACGGCTGTCTGAGTACTGATGTGCTGTGATGTAGTCTTACGCCCCTCACGGGCTGTCGGAACTGCGTGCGTAGTAACACCCTCACGGGTTGTCAGAATAACTGCATGATTGGCTTGGTAAAGCCCGAAGCTTTATACTATTTTACTACAAAAAAATAAGACTCTAGCCTTTTCTGTGGCCAACTTCTAAAATAATGGTGCCACAAATATAAAAATTATACCTTCCGAAAGCTCGTCTTCTCAATGTCAAATAATCTCATTGCACCTAAGAATCGATCGTGCAATTCGGAGATATTAATTAATTTCTCGTCCTCAATTGTGTGGGTGTTGCATTTCTTTTGCTTTCTCCCCTCCACACAGGCCTTGGTACTTCCCCAATGACGTCGTCTTGCGTTGGCAGTTTTTTTCTGCGCAATTATTAAATGGTTTCTCTTTACTGAAAAATCTCTCATTCAAAATGATTCACTGCACTGTACTTGTTTACTCATTATTATACTTGTAAACGGGTTAAATTTAATTATTCCTCTTCTGGCGCATAAGCGGTGTTGTCATTTTCCAGCAACGTCAGCTCGAATTCCGATTCAGGCCTCCTTGTCTAATCCTGGGAAATTTCCACTCGGTTATTAATACTTGTGACTCGCTCCCTTCTGAATGTCAAGAGGGATGATATCATCCTCTCGAACACCTGGTCCTCGCTAGTTGCACAACCTTATACTGGCCTCCTAGCTGGATCTTTCTTTAAGTTACATTGGAAACTGTACGTTTCTTTGATTTCTTCCTCAAATGCATGGATTCGACCATCCATGGACCTGATGGCACATGGGTTCACTACATACAAAATTTCAGTTTGATTGCTGTAATATAATCGTAGATATAGAGAACCGACTAAATATTTCGGATTGTCGCCATGTTGGATTTTATATATGTAGGTCCTAGAGTTATGTAATGTTACATGAAGATCATTGTGTACGTGTAGCATTCAAACTTCAATCGCATGATCAGGACACAAGAAGTAACAAGGAGATTTTAAAATTTCGCACAGCTGCCATCTTGTGGTTATGCAAACAATGGAAATAAATTAGATGCCAGTGGATTAACATTCGTATAAGGATTAACTGTACCATGTTTCACTGCACTCGGATGGCTAAGTTGCGAGAAACGTCCATGTGAATGTTTGTACTTCGGGTCGCCGCCATGTTGGATTTGTGATCACCAGGTTATTTAAAGTCCTATAGGTGAACTTAAGTTCATAGCCCCTAAGAACATTAAAAAATTCAGTTTGATTGCTATAATAGGTTCGTAGATATTCACAGTAGTCTAAATATGTCGTATGGTCGACATGTTGGATTGTTAAATGTATAGGCCATAGAGTCATGTACCATTAAAGGAAAATTATTGCGTAGGTTCATTACCGACAGTAGTGGCTATGCTGGCTAAAGCGCAGCATTAGGTCATGGGACCAAGCTCTCTGCTGACTCGGTAGACGCGTGGGTTCGAGCCCCACCGTCGGTCGTCCTTGAAATGGTTTTCCGTGGTTTCCCATTTTCAACACCAGGCAAATGCTGGGACGGTACCTTCTGACAGGCCACGGTCGCTTCCTTCCCCATCCTTGCCCAGTTTCATTCACCATAATTCATTTCATCTCTCATTAACTCCTCTCATGAGGTTGGCGTCAGGATGGGCATCCGGCCGTAAAAACCAACGCCACAAAGACTTCCATCACATCTCATCCCCGACCCCGTTGGAAAACGGGAATAATAAGGGGTAGACATACATTGCGTAGGTTCATTATTCAAACTTTCACTTCGATCGCTTGTTTACGACACAAGAAATAAAAACTTAATTTTTAAATTCGCACAGCCGCCATCTTGAAGTTATGTAAACAATTGAACTAAATTAGATACCAGCGCATTACAATATGTACAAACATTTCTTGTACCAGATTTCATTGCGTTTGGAACATTAAATCGCGAGAAAGGTCTATTTAAAATTTTCAAATTCGCTTGGCCGCCATGTTCGTTTTGTAGTTAACCGCTTTTTGAAAGTGTTATAGATGAACTTCCAGTAGTGCCCTTTATCTCCGTACAAAATTTCAAGGTGATACAGCTAATGGTTTCAGAGATATAGAATGCCGGTGAAATATTTCGCTCACCCGCCATCTTGTGGTTATGTAAACAATTAAACCAAGTTAGATGTCGGTGCATTGCAATGTGTATAAACATATACTGTACCCAGTTTTATTGCGTTTGGTTGGTTAAATCGCGAGAAACGTCTATTTAAAAGTCGCAAATTCGCGTGTCCGCCATGTTGGTTTTGTAGTTACCAGGTTTTCAAAAGTCACATTGGTGAACTTCTAATAGTTCCCTTTATCACCGTAATAAATTCCAGGGTGATATCGGTAATAGTATCGGAGATACTGAATAATGGTAAAATATTCCCTACAGCCGCCATGTTGGATTGGTGAGACGTAAAAAAATTTGAAGGGCACGGTCGAGGTCGCCCGGAATAGTGCTATGAACTTACCGAGTTTCATTGAAATCGCTCCAGCCGTTTAGAATTTATTAGGGACACACACACACCTCACACACACACACACACACACGGACAAAGGTGATCTCATAAGCCTATTTTTTCAAAATTGAAAATAGGCTAAAATCAGTTTGATTGCTGTAAAGGATTCGTAGATATTGAGAACCGCCGAAATATTTCGGATGGTCGCCATTTTGGATTGTTTTATGTATAGACCATAGAGTTGTGTACCATTAAAGGAAAAATAATGCGTAGCTTCATTATTCAAACTTTCACTTCGAACGCATGATTACGACCCAAGAAATAAAAACTTAATTTTAAAATTTCACACAGCCGCCATCTTGAGGTTATGTAAACAATTTAACTAAATTAGATGTCATATTATTACAATATGTATAATCATTTATTGTAGCACATTTCACTGAGCGCAGATGGTTAAATCAAGAGAAAAGTCTATTAAAATGTTTCAAATTCGCTTGGCCGCCATGTTCGTTTTATACTTTACAAGTTTTCGAAAAGTGCATAGATAAACGCGTAACAGTGCCCTTTATCATCGTACAAAATTTCAGGGTGATATCTGTAATGGTTTCGGAGATATAGAATGCCAGTGAAATATTTTGCACATCCGCCATTTTGAGGTTATGTGAACAATTGAACGAAATTGGACGCCAGCGCATTACAATGTCTATAAACATTTTCAGTGCTAAGTTTCATTACATTTGGATTATCAAATCGCGAGAAAAGCCTATTTAAAAGTCTCAACTTCGCCTGGCCGCCATGTTGTTTTTGTATTTACCAGGTTTTGGACGACTCATAGGTGAACTTCTAGTAGTGCCCTTTATCACCGTAGAAAATTTCAGGGTGATATCGGTAATAGTTTCGGAGATACTGAATGCTGGTGAAATATTTCGCACAGCCACCATGTTGGATTAGTGCGACAAAATAAAATTTGAAGGGCACGGTCGAGGTCGGACAGAATGGTGCTATGATCTTACCGAGTTTCATTGAAATCGCTCCAGTCGTTTAGATTTTATTAGGGGGACACACACACACACACCTCACACACACACACACACACGCACACACACACGGACAAAAGGTGATCTCATAAGCCTATTTTTTTCAAAATTGAAAATAGGCTAAAAAAGAGGCGATTGCTAGTTTTTGGACATTTATATAGAATGAATGACAACAGGTTAACCAAACAGATATTCAAATATCTTTGGAACAAGAAATTAACAACAACTTGGATTCAAGAAGTTAAAAAGGACTTGGAAAGAAACAATATAAGAGAAGAAGATGCAATAGAGAGAGAAATGTTTAGGAAAAAGTGTTGGGAATGAAGGGTTCCAAGGAAGGAAGGAAGGAAGGAAAAGAAAAGAGGCTCAAAGTGGTCCGAAGAGAGAAAGAAGATGCATAGTGTGAAAATGAAGGGGTCCTGGAGGAAGAAGAAGGAGACCTGGGGGAAGAAGATAGAACACCAAAGGACTAAACATTGAAATTGGCTCGTGGTCCGTAGAAGACCGTAACGGAGAAAGAATAATAATAATAATAATAACAATATCGTATGGCCTGGGTGCCGGGTGCAAGCTTTGTAATTTGACACCCAGAGGGCAGCTAGCATGTCGAATTTCGTTGTTCCTTGAATCGCTATGAAAGTCAAGGAGGTTAGATATCTAAGGTCCTTGAACACTATAGCGCTTTCTAGTAGAGAAATGAGGAACTTTGTGTTGGCGGAAACTCCCGAGATTAATTTTGCCATTATGAACACGGCCTACTGAATTTAAATGGGTTCTTTGACATGCCAACATCGTATGACATACGTGTCGTATTTTTGCTACCTTTAAAAAAAAATCACTTACCACGGCCAGGAGCGAACCTGCAATCTTGGGGTAGCATACTAATACTAATAATAAAATCACCTCTTGGAAACTGTTTAACATATGTGACACACTTAAGAGCGTTAAAATCCTTCAGTATGCCTTCCTTCGGAGGGGAAGTAAAGCTGGCGGACCCGTGCCATAGATTTATGGCATGTAAACCTCTACAATTGGTAATGTGTAGTTAATTTGTAGGTTATTTGGTTAAAAAACGCTATATCAAGTTCAAACGTTCGCCACTATGTGTCAGT
The DNA here is from genome assembly GCA_946902985.2 of Meconema thalassinum. Taxonomy (NCBI): domain Eukaryota; kingdom Metazoa; phylum Arthropoda; class Insecta; order Orthoptera; family Tettigoniidae; genus Meconema; species Meconema thalassinum. The sequence goes on from OX336391.1 coordinate 169,167,869, forward strand.
GACAGTGGCATCATTGGTAGGCATAGTTGGACCTACTTGAAATTGAACTGATGGAGAGCCTACGGGCGTTCAATTATACATTCCCTGCTATGGCCATTGGCTGCAATTCAAATATAATATTTGATATCCTCTTATCCGTATATCTGTCAATCGTATAAACGCGGGTTAATGTGAAAGCCACTTCGTTCTGTGTTGACAAGCAGGCAGCCGTCTCCCACGTGAACCGTATGTAAAGAAGTTGTTTACCAAATCATTAAAAACACATTCACGCATTTGAGTGTCATGTCGGGGCGACGCCCACGTGATTGGGAAAGTTAACCATGCATTGCCTTGAAATGACTGCGTGTGTCGACCAGATTGGCCCCGCCTCCAAGATCACACATACCTATAAACACGAGTCGCGTGTATTGCTGTTGTCACAAGTTTGCTAATCTGTTTTCTTTTGTACCGAACAGCGTCATTTTTAACAGCTGTTGTTCTGATAGACCCAAATGAGAATTTTCCGCCTACCATAGCGTGTACTGTTATCATGATCCAATTAGTGCCTTGTGTGACATTCTCGTCACGTACCTCCAGCACTTGGTGTGTGGAATCTGTCGGATAATCTGCGTTGCCTCTACTAGTACAGTATGTGCTTTTCTCGTTGGGGCTAGTATTTGATAAGGATTCTTCCAGTGTTGCCTGTACAAACTATCCATTTATACTTTTCAATCGGTCAACACACTTTTGTCCGATTAGATGATTTATTTATTTATGTATTTATTTATTTACTTGGTTTCTAAAACATAGAAGGAATCCTATTTTTCCTAACATATTAGGGTTATAATTCGACAATTACAGAATAGTTACTACTTGTATTACATTCATTTCAGCAACCCTACAGCACTTCTGTCCATATGGCATTTGCTGTTCACATGTCTTCATGCTAGTGACAGACATTTACCGTATTGTTGCTTTTGGGTAAATGATGAAGTAGACTTAAGACTTAAGAGAGTCTGACTGTCCTCAATGTGTGTGTGTGTCCCAGTTTACCCTGCGTAAGCTTAAATGGGGCACAGGTCCCAGACGCAATTCAGAAAAGCCGAGGTGAACAGCGAAACTCCAAACACATAGGCTATACTCTTACGTGAAGTATTAACTCGACATGACTCGACAGTTTGATGTAAACTCGCTCCGAAGCTAGTAATTTAAATTTCCACTGAATGGAGATTGCTGGAAGAAATGAAAACGTAAAAACACTGGGCGACTGTCGCAGACTTTTTGCAGAACCTTTCATGCTGAACAATTCTCATATTATATAGATATTTTTAACAGTTTACCCAGCGTAAGCTTAAAAAGCACATGAACGGCAGGTTTTTCTTCGACTCCATTCACTGATCTGCTGGATGAATGTAAGAAAATGAGAATAACAGCATGATTTTATAATTATAATTATAGGATGCGGAGGTTTTATCAGTTCATTACTGTATTACTCAGGTGATATTTTATAATATGTATTTGTCTTTCAAAAGCACGTCAGTCGAAAGCAGGTGATGTACAGTTTGAGAAGATACACAAACGCATGTATACTGATGTGAAATCGCTCAAGGTATGACAAAAATGACATAAATTTCCCATGTCCAGATAAAAATTGAGTAAGCAAAAGTTCGGTACTAATATTTTACTTTGAAGTCGCTGAATCTCAGGAAAAATATTCCCCTCGTAACAGATTCTTTCGAAGTTGAGGTCCAGATGTTATTCCACTGGTGAGTTATGTAATCTTTTAACTTTCTTTTCGGGTGACATATTGGAATTCTGTCATATGAAACTTCCATTGCTGATAGCGGCTTCGGTAGGGTAGTTGGTAGCATGCTGAACTGCTGTGTATAAGATGGCGGGTTCAAACCCGGCCGAAGTCGTCGGATTTTTTAAGAGCGTTAAAATCCTTCAGTATGCCTTACTTCGGAGGGGAAGTAAAGCCGGCGGTCCCATGTCATAGATTTATGGCATGTAAAAGATCCTTCCACAGACTACACATGTGTGAAGTTACATTTCTAGGTTAGATTTCATTGGAACGCTCTATCAAAGTTCCAACGTTCACCACTAGGTATCAGTGATATCTGGTAGCGAAAGTTGGAACTACTTGAAATTGAACGGAACTTGTGGCTCACCCTATGGGTGTCCGCTTGAAGCAGCTACAGCCTCTGGCGAGCCGAACATGTGCTCGGACACTCCCAGCACTAAAAGTCATACCTTAAATTAATAAGTTGATTGTGCAGCCTGTTTGGCTAGTTCATCTGCTCCCAATTGTCGCTGTGTGGAAACCATGCTGAGCTATTGACCTTATGTCAGCAACTATTGGGTTCAAGTTGTTCTTGTCGTTTAGATTACACAGCCACCTAGTTGCGTAGTGGTTAGCACCCTTGGCTGTCACCGCGGAGGCCCTGGTTTGATTTCCGGCCCAGCCATGGAATGTAATTTTGGTCTGAGGTCTGGAACGGGGTACACTGAGCCTCGTGAGGCAAAACTGAGAAGAGGTGGCTTCGATTCCTAACTGAGCCACTCTGGAAGTGGTACCCGTGGTTTCCCACTTCTACTCCACGCAAATACAGGAAAGGTACCTAACGTAGGGCAGGGCTGGTTCCAACCCAGATCCTACCTCAATTACAACTGTGACGTCTTCATTAATAAAAGAAAAAAAATAAAGTAAATAAAAAAAGTAAGGGAAAGATTTATTTATTTATTTATTTATTTATTTGGCGTATGACTTTTAGGGCCGGGAGTGTCCGAGGACATGTTTGGCTCGTCAGAGGCTGTAGCTGCTTAAGGCGGACACCCGTAGGGTGAGTTACAAGTTCCGTTCAATTTCAACTAATTCCAACTTACGCTACCAGATATCACTGACACCTAGTGGTGAACGTTCGAACTTTGATAGAGCGTTACAACGAAATCTAACCTAGAAATTTAGCTTCACACACTTTTAGTTAGTGGCCGGCCCCGTGGTGTTGGGGTAGCGCGCCTGCTTCTCACCCGGAGGCCAGGGTTCGATCCCCGGCTCCGTCAGGGATTTTAAAACTGACGTGAGGGTTGGAACGGGGTGCACTCAGCCTCGTGAGGACAATTGAGTAGCTGTCTGACAGTGACAGCGCCCCGAACACGAAAACCAAGATTAACGGTCGAGGGGACCCGACGCGCTGATCACGCGTCACCCCAATATCTGCAGGCCAAATGGCTGGGCAGCGGTCGCTAGGTCGGCCTTAGCCCGTCATGGGCTGGATAGTGCCAGGGGTTGACTTTTAGTTAGTGGAAGGATCTTTTACATGCCATAAATCTATGACATGGGACCGCAAACCGCTATCTTTGACACAATAGTTCAGCAATCGATCAACTACGCCACCGAATCCGCTTAAGGGAAAGATAATACTAAAGAATAATAAAACGCCCATGAATTTGCGTCAGGTACTTTGCAGGTACTTTAAATAACATTGCATCTTTACCCATGTGCTGTAAGTTACTCCAACCTGAAGAACTCTGCACCATATTCATTTAAATTTTGGACGTAGGCTTGAGAAATGTTTGAATAACTATTCATCCCCTCACATAGTGGTGTAAGTCACATACCTTTCCCTCCACAGTTTAAATTCACACGTATTTGAATGCTTATGAGGACAGCTGAAGTCAATGCATCCTCTTGTAACAATTCGGACGTTCGTTTTCAACGATTTCCCTTGACCTTGAAGCTTGCGGGTGAGCCTGTAACACAGTCTCTCTCGCCCTCTCACTTCATCTTTTGTCACCACCTGTCTGATGTAATGGAATTCCAGAATTAAGCACGTGACGACACCACCGTGCAGACAGTACAATCCACGTCGAAGTATTGTGTGTCGCGGAAGTACACGTTACATAGTTACGAATAGAACGCCATTATATTTGGCAATGACTGTATTTCAGCAGTATCGAGAGATAGTTTTGTCCATCACCTGACCGCACGGGACAGCCGACAACAACACAGGTACTGTAGTAACTCGCCTCATGGCTTCCATTAGGATTTTTCACTCGTCTAAAATATACGTCCGGCCTGTACACTATGCGCTATCGTTGATATCAGGAGTATTCAATGGGTCGTTATGATTGTAATGATGATAGCTAGCGAGGGGCGTGCTCCTCCATTTGCTCTATCATTGCACGTGCCAGTGACATTATGTCTCTCCTCTTACACAACACTCGGATCAAGTTACTGTGGGCGGGTGTAGACGAGCAGAACAATGCTCTAGTCGTGGCTTATCGAGTTAAAAATTAGCAATGATTCATTTTTAGCCTATTTTCATTTTATGAAAAAAAAAAAAAGGATTATGAGATCACCTTTTGTCCGTGTGTGTGTGCGTATGTGTATCTGTCTGTCTATCTATGTCCCCCCCCCCTTAATTACTTCTAAACGGCTGGAGCGATTTCAATGAAACAATTTTGCTCGACCCCGACCGTGCCCTTAAAATTTTATTACGTCTCACCAATCCAACATGGTGGCTGTGCGAAACATTTTACCGGAATTCCATACCTCCGATCTATTACTGATATCACCCTGACATTTTGTACGGTGATAAAGGGCACTACTAGAAGTTCACCTACGAGACTTTCAACAGCATGTTGACTACAAAACGAACATGGTGGCCAAGTGAAGTTGAAAATTTTAAACTGACTTTTCTCACGATTTACCATCCGAACTCAATGAAACTTGGTACAGCAAATGTTTATACACATTGTAATCTAATTTATTTTATTTGTTTTAATTACCACAAGATATCAGCTGTGCGAAATTTTAAAATCGGGGTTTCATTTCTTGTGTCCTAATCATGCGATTGAAGTTTTAATACTACACCTACACAATAATCTTCATGTAGTAGTACATAACTCGAAGACCCACATATATAAAAATCCAACACGTCGACCATCCGAACTCAATATCTACGAATCTATTACAGCAATCAAACTGAATGTTTGTATGTTGTTTCATATATCCCACATAAGTAGGATATATGAAAATAGGCTGAATAGTTCCTCACGGAACCACTTGTTAATCTGATTCTTTCCCTCCCACCCATCGCTATCTGTCTCTCCCTGTCCCACCTCGTGACACTAGTGGCTAGCATTCTTAGCTGTAAGCCCTGAGGTCGGGCTTCGATTCTCGGCTCTGCCGGGAAGTGATATTCTTGTTTGAGGATTGGAACGGGGTACACTAAGCATCGTGAGGCAGACCTGAGAAGCGATGAGATCGATTCTCACCTCAGTCTTCCTAGAAATGGTTTTCCATGGTGTTCCCATTTCTACTCCATGCAAATACCGAGATGGTTCCTAACGTAAGGCCACGGTTACCTCCTGCCCAAATACAAATACGCACACCTGTTTTGCCATACAAATGACAGAGGCTATCATACAGATTGCACACACTCCCAAGTACACGGGGATAAATGACCACTATGCCACAAAGTCCCCAAATGATTCAAGCAAGAACGTTACGCCTGAGACACGCAGCCAGTCCCCAAAATCTTCCAAATCGTCTCATTGGTGCAGGAAAAACCTCGCATTTCTTGAAAAGTCAACGGAAATATATTTATTTGTTTACAAAGTGGTTTTAAACAAAGAAAAAAAAACGATAGCCCATCCCAGAACTGTGATGCGTTGAGCTCGCATAACAGTTATTACCATTAAAACTCATCAATTTTTCTAGGTTTGTGTCTTGTATGGGGTTGCGCCTAGGAACATCAATCTGGCTCATCAGCGGGCTCTAGGTGTCCAAACCCGGACCCCCACAGGAGTAGTGATCTGCGTGTTACCTCCCTTTTTATGAAGCGCACCTGCACCTCTTAAATGCGAGAGCTAGAAGCTCAAGTGATAGCCAATATACCATCCTTTTGGAAGGTTAAGGCTGCTTGATGTTTTAGCTCTCGCAGTTAAGAGGCGCAGGTGCACTTTATAAAAAGGGTGGAGGCACGCACTTTGCTACTCCTGTGGGGGTTCGGACAGGGACACCAAGAGCCCGCTGATGAGCCATCTTGGTGTCCTAGGTGAAAACCCACACAAGACACGGCGCGAACATAGAAAAACTGCTGAGTTTTAATTCACTGGCCATGAAAGCCAATATACCAGTTATTACGATTACTATCTATATATTAAAAATATTTATAAAAACGTATACGAGTCCGTGCGGCCATTCTATCCGGTAGATTTCCTTCATTCTTTTTTTAAATGAAAGGTATTCATGCACAGATTTGTCATCAAGTATTACAAATCACTTAAATTCCGCCTTTCTCTGATTATTTGATTTTTTCAACTTTATCCATCTTTTTCCAACTTTGAGGCAATCATATCTCTGGTCATAATTGCGGTACGCAGGTCATTTTGGTCTAAGAACATTCAGTGAATCAAGCGCTTTCATTTGAGATCTTAACTATTCAAATCGGCTGATTCTGAGGAATGTTATGAGTGAACATTCGATATTACATCTCATTTTTTCAACATTTTTTCTCATTGTAGCAATCATATCTTTGGTTCTAATGACGGAAATTTCCTATTACACTAGCGTTTTGTATTACAATCAACAAAGTGCAGGGTCAAATGCTTCATCGAGTTGGAATCTACTTGCCTGAGCCTGTTTTAGGCCATGGAATGTTCTATGTTGCCTTATCCCGAGGAAAATCATTTAAAGATGTAGAAGTAGAAATTAAACCTAAGGGTCGACGCACAGTGAACATTGTCTGGAAGGAAGTATTGTGAAATGAAGGTTATAAACTATTACATAATATCGTAATTTTTTAATTCCAATACTGAAAAATAATGCTGCGCAGCAGTACGGGCGCCCTAGTTATTATGAATATTATTATTATTGTCATTGTTGTTGTTGGAGGTACCCTATCCCTGAAGGATAAATAATAACGAATTTGATTTCTGATACCAATGCCCAATGTACCTACTGTTGGTGTTGTGAAAGTTCTGAGGTCAGGCGCTTATTAGCGATGATAATTATTACCGGTGACCTAGACCAGGGGCGAGAGTCGCGGTGAGTCACCATGGCTACTAACTGTACCTTATAAGGCGGCGGACTGCATGCGAGGTGTGACTATACAGCACTGCTGCAGTGAGGTCATGAACCCCGCTCCGCGTAGAGTGACATGTTTGGTCTGGCACGTCACATTTGAGAGAAGTGCGCTTCATTAGGCTGTCAGTTACTCAACCCAGCCGAAACGGACTTTCTTCAATGAGCACTGCTTTTACACTTCTTATTGCAACGTTTCACTCGCAAAGATAGCATTAGAGCCATTTTCCAGTGTTGGCTTATTAACAATTAATATTGTAGCTTTCATTCGGTCAACACAAAAATAATTCCAATTACTGGAATATGTGAAATAATAACCTGATATAAAAAACATGTGATAAAGATATATACAGGGTGTCTTTTATGTACCTTTGGAGAATGATAGGTCGTGTAGGGGACGGGTATAGAAGTCATTTGAGATAGGGAACTTGGGGTTGGAGCGGCCTCCTTAACTCCTAAAATAAGGGTTGATTCAGGCCCTCCATCCTGTAAGTTAGGCAACCGACCCAAGCCTATATTACCTATCTCAATTACTTGGCAAGTTCGTTTCACCATTTGGCGCTGGCGTAATGGATAGCGTTGCGGTGCGAAAGGCTGGTAGTCCCGGGTTCGATTCCGGGCTAGGCCAAAATCTTGCCAAGAGTTAAAGGATTGAGAAAGGTAATAGAGGCTTGGGTCGGTTGCCTAACTTACTCGGTGCAGGGCTTGAATCAACCCATATTTTAGGGGTTGAGGAGGGCGCTCCGACCACAAGTTCCCTATCTCAAATGACTTCTATACCCGTCCCCTACACGACCTATCATTCTCCAAAGGTACATAAAAGACACCCTGTATATAGTTATGGACTGTTGGAAAAGAAGAAAACTAAGATATGACATGTTTCACTCGGCAAGCGAGCATCATCAGATAAAAATTAAAAATACAAATCAACAACCCCTGGCACTACAGCCCATGAAGAGCCTAGGCCTACCAAGCGACCGCTGCCCAGACATTTGGCCTGCAGACATTGGGGGGTGCGTGCTCAGTGCGTCGGGTCCTCTTGGCCGTTAATCTTGGTTTTCGTAGCCAGGGCGCAGCCTCACTGTCAGACAGTTGCTCAATTGTCCTCACGACACCGAGTACACCCCGTTCCAGTCCTCACATCAGATTCTAAAATCCCTGATGGAGCCGGGAATCGAATCCGGGGATCCCGGGTGAGAGGCAGGCCCGCTACCCCAACACCACGGGGCCGGCTTAAAAAGACAAATGGCTTTACAAAATACTACAAAACCTACAGTGCAACCAACAAATGTTCTCTATCCTCCAAAACATAACATAAACAAGAAGTTCCATGACGAACTAAAAAGCCTACTTTCCTTAAAATTTAAGATTCATGCCAATGATTGATCTATATCGATCTATCTAGAATAATGACGAAATTAAGTTGGTAATATCGAAATTTCTAATTAGTTCGAAATACTGTATACCTGACATAATGTAGCCTGATAGAGAACTACAGTTGGCAGCCCTGGTGGCTGAATATATTCTCAGTTCCATCTCTTACGGTACAGAATACAAAATTTGGTTGAAGTCCAATGGATAGCATGGACGTTACATGCAGTTAGACATTGGATCTAACAGCGCGCGTAAAATCATGTTGGCAACAATGACATACATATATTGGTCAGAAATAATCTGAAATAATATGATCTATTGGTGTGTCAATTTTGTATGAAATCCATTTGTTAGTATAGATGTTACAGGCATTTTAAAATTGGACCTATCAGCAAGCTTAGAATCATGGTGGCAGCACTGATGTAGTCCTATAATAGTTACTCCAAATTAATCTAGATTGCCAGGTAGTATACGTGTGCAAAGATTAGAGCTATTGACTTGCATACTTTCTGATATATTGATATTAGGGTAACAAAAATAGAGACAATATTTATTAACAGTTGGCAGCCGTGGTTACTCTTAAGAATCGGCATAGTCATATCTGTTATGGTACACATAGCACACACGAAATTTGGTTGAAATCCAAATGATAGTATAGAAGTTGCATGAATTTAAAGTTGGACCTCTCAGAATGCTTAGAATCATGTTGGTAGCAATGACGTATATAAGTTACTCCAAATTGATATGGAATGTCAGGTACTATACGTGTGCATAGTTTAAAGCTGTCGGCTTGCATACTTTCTGATATATGGGTATTTGGATTTTAAAAAAATTAGAGCATTTATTAACAGTTGGCAGTCCTAGTGGCTCTTAAAAATACGCTGAGTCATATCTGTTTATGTACACATAGCACATACGAAATTTGGTTGAAATCCAATTGATAGTGTAGAAGTTATATGCATTTAAAATTTGGACTTATCAGCAGGCTTATAATCATTTTGGCAACACTGCCATGTATGGCCTCCTGGAAATTTATCTGCTATACTATTATCTATAAGTGTGCCAATTTTGAAATAGCTCCCAATCATGCCTTCCATGATATCCAATATGGAGCACTAATTTCAATTGCGATTTTTCCGCAGTTGGTAGCACTGATATAATTTTCAAATATGGCCTTGAGATATTCAGGTATAGATCTTTACTCCTACCAAATTTTGTTTCGATTGCTGCAGCCGTTTAGGAGTTGATAGGGGGACACACACAGCCAGACAGACAGACAGACAGGCAGAAGGACAGACATACATTTGCCCGATCTCATAAGTCTACTTTTTCCTCATTTATGCAAAATATGAAAAGTAAGCTAAATGTGAAAACCTGTCAGAAATATACCGTAATAAATGTGGTAGACTAAATTGTAACAAATAAATATTAAGGCATTAAGCACCCGAAAAAAGAATTAATTATGTTAATGTCTCAAAACCTAGAAATGACGATCTCATCAACAACAAGTAGTTCCGTGAAGAACTAAATAGCCTATTTTCATATAACCTACTTACGTTAATTTCCTCTATCAACATTGTGATGTTTGAAGCCATTTTTAGCCTACTTTACTCATTAAGCAAAAATGAGGAAAAAGTAGACTTATCGGGCAAATGTGTGACTGTCTATCTGTCCTTCTGTATGTCTGTCTGTCTGTCTGGCTGTGTGTGTCCCCCCCTCTCAACTCCTAAACGGCTGCAGCAATCAAAACAAAATTTGGTAGGAGTGAAGATCTACACCTGAATATCTCACAGCCATATTTGAAAATGATGTCAGTGCTACCAACTGCTGAAAAATCGCAATTGAAATTTGAGCTCCATGTTGGATATCATGGAAGGTATGAATGGGAACTATTTCAAAATTGGCACACGTAGATAATAATATTGCAGTTTAATTTCCAGGAGGCCATACATGGCAGTGTTGCCAAAATTATTATAAGCCTGCTGATAAGTCCAAATTTTAAATGCATATAACTTCTACACTATCAATTGGATTTCAACCAAATTTCGTATGTGCTATGTGTACATAAACAGATATGACTCAGCGTATTTTTAAGAGCCACTAGAGCTGCCAACTGTTAATAAATGCTCTAATTTTTTTAAAAATCCAAATACCCATATATCAGAAAGTATGCAAGCCGACAGCTTTAAACTATGCACACGTATAGTACCTGACATTCTATATTAATTTGGAGTAACTTACATACGTCGGTGCTACCAACATGTTTCTAAGCCTGCTGAGAAGTCCAACTTTATATAACTTACATGTTATTTCTATCATTTGGATTTCAACCAAATTTCGTGTGTGCTATTTGTACAATAACAGATATGACTATGCCGATTCTTAAGAGTAACCAGGGCTGCCAACTGTTAATAAATACTGTCTCTATTTTTGTTATCCTAATAACAATATATCAGAAAGTATGCAAAGTATGCTCTAAACTTTGCACACGCATAGTACCTGGCATTCTAGATTAATTTGGAGCAACTAATATAGGCCTACGCCAGTGCTGCCATCATGATTCTATGCCTGCTGATAGGTCCATTTTTAAAATGCATGTAACTTCTATACTAACTAATGGATTTCATTCAAAATTGACACAACAATAGATCATATTATTTCAGATTATTTCTGACCAATGCATGTATGTCATTGTTGCCAATATGATTTTACGCGCGTTGTTAGATCCGATATTTAACTGCATGTAACGTCCATGCTATGCATTGGTCTTCAACCAAATTTTGTATTCTGTACCTTAAGGGATGGAACTAAGGATATATTCAGTCACCAGGGCTGCCAACTGTAGTTCTCTATTAGGCTACATTATGCCAGGTATACAGTATTTCGAACTCATTAGAAATTTCGATATTACAACTTAATTTTGTCATTATTCTAAATAGGTCCATATAGATTGGCATGAATCTTAAATTTTAAGAAAAGTAGGCTCTTTAGTTCGTCACGGAACTTCTTGTTCAGTGTTGCCTAAGTAAACAAAAGTTTGGTGCTTTTCAGTCGGTCAACACGAATGTACCCAAATAGAGCTGGGTTATGCCCTAATCCTGAAATAATTTACATAAGATTAATTATGTAATTTATTTCAGGATTAGGGCATAACCCAGCTCTATTTGGGTACAGTAATGTAATTTATTTCAGGATTAGGGCATAACCTAGCTGTATTTGGGTACATTCGTGTTGACCGACTGAAAAGCACCAAAATTTTGTTCCTCTATCAACATTCAAAATTTCAGATTGATTGGTGTAAACAATTCGTAGATATTGAGAACCATCTAAATATTTCGGATGGTCGCCATGTAGGATTTGTATATATGTAGGTCATAGAGTTATCAACTATTAGATGAAGATTATTGCTTAGGTTGATTATTCAAACTTTGAATTCCATCACATGATTAGGACAAATGAAATAAAAACTTAATTTAAAAATGTCGTAGAGCCACCATATGGAGGTTATGTAATCAATTGAACTAAATTAGATGCCAGTGCATTAAAATGAGTATAAACATTTGCTGTACCAAGTTTCACTCTGCTCGGATGGTTAAATCGCGAGAAATGTCCAATTAAATGATTACATTTCGCGTCGCCACCATGTTGGATTTGTTCTCACCAGGTTATTGAAAGCCCCATATATGAACTTATGTTTATAGCCTTTAGCTACATACAAAATTTCAGTTTGATTGCTGTCATAGATTAGTAGATATTGAGAACCGTCGAAATATTTCGGATGGTCGATATGTTGGATTTTTATATGCAGGCCATAGAGTTATGTTATGACGATAATTATGTTGGTTCATTATTTAAAACGTTGACTTCAATCACATGATTAGGACACAAGAAATAAAAACTTAATTTTAAAATTTCGCACAGCCGCGACATTGAGGTTATGTAAGCAATAGAACTAAGTTAGATGTCAGTATATTACAATGTGTATAAACATTTGTCTTACCATGTTTCACTGCGCTCGGATGGTAAAATCGCGAGAAACGTCTATTTAAATGTTTCAACTTTGCTTGGTCACCATGTTCGTTTTGTAGTCAACAACATTCTTTTGAGAGTCGCATAGGTGAACGTCTAGTAGTCTCCTGAACATAATCATCACTGAACATAATTTCAGGGTGATATCTGTAATAGTTTCAGAGATATAGAATGCCGGTGAAATATTTCCACAACCACCATGTTTAATTGGAGAGACGTAATAAAAATTGACGTGCTTGGTCTGGGTCAGACAAAATAGTACTATATTCTTACCGAGTTTCATTGAAATCGCTCGAGCCGTTTAGATTTTATTAGGGGGACAGACATACACACACGCACACACACACACACACACACACAAACACACACACGGACAAAAGGTGATCTCATAAGCCTATTTTTTTTTTCAAAAATAAAAATAGACTAAAAACAATCTTCCTCCACCTAATCTATGACGGTGTAGCTACTCTTTCTATGCTTGACGAGCGAAAAGTGTCATCCCTTAGTTTCCTCCTTTTCCAATTTTTAGCCTATTTTCAATTTTGAAAAAATAGGCTTATGAGATCACCTTTTGACCGTGTGTGTGTGTGTGTGTGTGTGTGTGTGTGTGATTCGTGTGTGTGTCCCCCCCTAATAAAATCTAAACGGCAGGAGCGATTTCAATGAAACTCGGAAAGTTCATAGCACTATTCCCGGCGACCTCGACCGTGCCCTTCAAATTTTGTTACGACTCACCAATCCAACATGGCGGCTGTGCGAAATATTTCACCAGCATTCAATATCTCTGAAACTATTACCGATATTACCCTGACATTTTCTATGGTGATAGAGGGAACTACTATAAGTTCACTTATGTGACTTTTGAAAACCTGGTAACTACAAAACCAACATGGTGGCCAAGCGTATTTGCGACTTTTAAATAGACGTTTCTCGCGATTTGACCAACCAAACGCAATGAAACTTGGTACAGTATATGTTTATAAACATTGTAATGCACCGACATCTAACTTCGTTCAATTGTTTACATAATCACAAGATGGCGGATGTGCGAAATATTTCACCGGCATTCTATATCTCTGAAACTATTAGCGGTATCTCCCTAAAATTTTGTACGGAGATAAAGGGCACTACTGGAAGTCCATCTATAAGATTTTCAAAAACCGGTTAACTACAAACCGAACATGGCGGCCAAGCGAATTTGAAAATTTTAAATAGACCTTTCTCGCGATTTAATGTTCCAAGCGCACTGAAACCTGGTACAGGAAATATTTATACACATTGTAATCCACTGGTATCTAATTTAGTTCAATTGTTTACATAACCTCAAGATGGCGGCAGTGCGAATTTTAAAATTAAGTTTTTATTTCTTGTGATGTAGTCATGCGATCGAAGTGAAAGTTTGAATAATGAACCTACGCAATAATTTTCCTTTAATGGTACATGACTCTATGGCCTATACATTTAACAATCCAACATGGCGACCACCCGAAATATTTAGACGATACTGAATATCTACGAATCTATTTTAGCAATCAAACTGCATTTTTAATGTTCATAGGGGCTATGAACTTAAGTTCACCTATAGGACTTTAAATAACCTGGTGATCACAAATCCAACATGGCGGTGACGCGAATTATAAATATTCACATGGACGTTTCTCGCAATTTAACCATCCGCGTGCAGTGAAACTTGGTACAGTAAATCTTTATCCGAATGTTAATCCACTGGCATCTAATTTATTTCAATTGTTTCCATAAACTCAAGATGGCAGCTGTGAATTTTTTTTAAATCTCCTTGTTTCTTCTTGTGTCCTAATTATGCGATTGAAGTTTGAATACTACACGTTCACAATAATCTGCATGTAACAGTACATAACTCTAGGACCTACATATATAAAATCCAACATGGCGACCATCCGAAATATTTAGTCGGTTCTCAATATCTACGAATCTATTACAGCAATCAAACTGAAATTGTGTATGTTGATAGTGGCAATTAACATAAGTAGGATATATGAAAATAGGCTGTATAGTTCTTCACGGAACTACTTGTTCATAACAATATAATATATCTTAATAAAGAATAAAGAATAAAGAACTGCCTAGAATGTCCCTTAAAGGGCAAAGGCCTCCTAGAAAAGGGTAGCTCTTTTTCACTAATGTGGTGAGCTAGTCACATTAGGATTGTGCATGGTAATTGTATGGTTTGTTTTGTCTTATTTTGTACTGTTACACTTTGACTTTCTCTCCCAGTTTTCCTAGCGATGCACTTGACTTAAATTACTTTCACTTGCCCTATAGTCTGTCTTCCATGGTCCTCCACGCAGTTCTACTTCTTGCTTCTCTCGTCCACTGTGGGCCTGCTTGCGCTCTGAAAAAGTCGGACCACCTTCGCCTCGGTCTTCCTCTCTGTCGTTTACCTATCCATGTGTCCCACATTGTGACTTTGTATGTCCACCTGTCGTCTCACATCCTCGCGATGTGGCCTCCCCATTTCCATTTTTGTCTCATGGCTTTTTCTGCGATATCCGTCGTTGATGACATTCGTGCCAGTTTCTCATTTGATATCCTGTCTGACCTTGTTACTCCAAGTATCTTACGTATCATCTTTCTTTGACTTACTTGAAGTGTGTTTATCTGTCTGCACGCAGCTGACCACGTTTGGCTTCCATATAAGAGTTTTGCGAAGACGCATGATTCTAGTGTCTCAAACTTCAATCCTCTGCTCAGCTTCCTGTCCATGAGTATGAATTGTAGTGACCAGAATTTTTTCCACGCTAAGGCAATTCTTCTTTTTATCTCTTTTCCGGTCTTGTCCTTGAATGAGATAAGTTGCCCCAAATATATATATATTCCTTACCGATGTCTCAGTCTCACTCATGGCTGTGATTATATGGAAGCTACTGAGGTATGGGTGGGGCTTAGTAATGGCATTCGAGGCACAGTCAGTGCCTGTGAATGCTGTGAAAGGTTCAACTCATAGGGTTAGGACTACTGTTCTGACTCAGTGAGGAAAGCAATGGCAAACTACCTCACTCCTCTTCTTGCCTAGAACGCCTCAAAATAGTGCTGCCTTGGGTTTTTGTGGGTATCTACTCACATAACGTAACGGCGGTACTTTTTGAGGATCCAACTAGCCTTCGGGCTGACTACCTAACAGACCTTTACGTATGGTAGTGTTCTTCCTTCCACAGAGACTGGGGTTTCTGCACTGTTTGTCATCACCTGTGTCTTTGTGTTATTCATTGACCGGCCTGCTGCTTTGCTTTGGGCGTTGAGTTGATGTAGCATCTTCTGGAGTTCTCCTGGTGACTTTGCGAAGAGTACTACGTCATCCGCGAATCTTAAGTTTGTTAGCCGATTGCCAGATTTGCTGATTCCTTGTTTGTTTGATCACTTAATCTTACGGAATATGTTAGTGACATATATTTTATTTCAGGTTGTCTTTTCACATATTCCAGTAATCGGTATTTTTTTGTGTTGACCGACTGAAAAAAAATATTATCAATAAGGCAACACTGAGAAAAGGCTCTCTGTGTTGGCTTTTCCTACTCAATGAACCTTCTAACCGGTTTCTTCAATCCACAATACATCCACCTCTTTTGTTTTTGTTGTTATTTAATTCATTTTAGGTTCTTGGGGCATCTTTGGTCATCAGCCTCATGTACTTGGGTGTGTATTGGTTTGCCTGATAGCCTGTGTTTCTGTATAGTATTGTGTGTGACTGTAATTATAAGTGACGGGAATGAGGTAGGCACCCCGGAACCTATAAAAACGTACATTCCCAGCATTTTCCTGTAGGGAGTGTGGAAAAACTCCGAGAAATGCCACACTCCCGATATCCACTGCCAACGCCGGGATTCGACCTTCCGATCTCTGGATTTACTTTAGCTCCCCATCGTGGTCAATAATAATCTTTACGATAGTGTTGTTGTTAATTCATTTGAAGGGCTTGGGATATGTTGGTCGTCAACGCCATGTAGTTGGGTGTGTGTTGAACTTGTCTGATAACCTGTATTTATGTGATGACTGTTGTAGTGTGTGTAAATGTATTAGGGACAAGGATAAGATAGGCGCCCCGGAACTTGAAGTAAGGTACTATCTCAGCATTTGCCTGGAGAGATTCTGGAAAACCCCGGGGGAAACCATACTCAGGATAGCCGCTGTTAGCGCCAGAATTCAAACCTTAGACTTGCTGCAGCTACCCTCCTGGCCGTGGTGCACGATTTAACAAGCATCACTACGCACGGGGCTGCTAAGGATATTGCCTTGGGCAGAAAGATCGTTCTGGCATTCACGTCACACTACAAGCTTGTGTATTACCGCTGCAGTCCGTGCCGCCTTAGATAAGTTACTAACAAGTAACCTTACCATTTGTCCCCCACCATTGCAAACAAGGTGATTTTTAGTATACTTTATTGTTGTTTGATTGGATCAGGGTTTTTACTAACTGTTGCCACTCATGTTTCAGAGGTACCATATTTGCAGAAACTGAAATTGGCACTGAAAACGTAACTTAATATTTTGCAGCAAGAATTATTTAGTGTTTGGTCACCAATTTTCACATCGTTATTCAACTTACTTTGCATAGTATATATAGCAATGTTTAGGGGCAGATGACCTCGTAGTTCCGCCCCTTAAATTTACAATAAATAACTAACTAACTAATGTTACGTGATAGTTTGTCTGTATGTATTGAACCCTTCCGTATCGCAGTGTTTATATGCAAGAATCTTGATCAAGGGGTCGCGCTCAGTTCATAGTGTGATGTTTACGTTCGCCAAACAACATGCTCTACTGAGGGAAGGGCCATAGGATTAAAACTATAATTAAGAAAGGAAGTGACAAGACGTAAAATAATAACATAATTTAATGACTATTTGTGCAAAAAATGAATATAGACAACAACAATAATAATATTCCTCCCTGAATCTTCCCATGACAGAAATATCTATCAACGTTGAGGAGTCAGACGGATCTCCCCCTCATAAAAATGTGGATCCAAGTTCCACTAACTTGCATTGGGATTTTATGTACGCGTAATGACTAACTACGAGGAATGAGTACTTGGATGACTGTTCGTTTACAGCGGGTAACATCCACGATGCTTACGAACAATCATCTCGTAAATCAACGTTTACGGATATAGGACACAACACTAATAAAAAAAATTAAATTAATGCTGACACACAATCTAAAATCTAATATTTACAGGAATCTCCCTCGAGACCCTCCTTCAGTGCGATGACGCATCTGACAAATGAGCTGCCAACACGGCCAATTGCTCAATACACAAACAAGGAAAAGACAGCAACGCACGAGACTGCACGGGTCACTGATACGGAACACAAACATGGAATGAAACCAACAACAACAAAAGCCTCACCGGCTGAGATTACCTTATATGAACAAAAATGCACGTTAAGCTAACGCTTCGGAGATTATAGTGATTCGTAGGCAACTCCCATTTATTTAAACAATTTTTATCATCGATCAGTTCTTATTCTGTATTTCAAGTATTATTACGGAGCCAACAAATACTCCACTAATGACCTCGATGCAATCTTTTCAGCCCGCCTTGTGAAAACAGCTTCCCCCCTTCCTCAACTCTTGTCATCGTCCAGCTCCAGTGTGTAAAAATAACTTGACCAACTGTCCCGTTATCTCGTAGAATCAACAGCAACAAATCTCAACCACATAAACATATGGTAAGACATTAATCGATATAGCCACATATGTCCTCGCAAGGTAACGATATGGACTTGGCACCAAGCTGACAGAAATCAGTCTACCCTGAAATTCCCGCTTGTAATGACCAATAAAATACACACACACACTGCTGGGAATGACATAACACGTTTCACACAGGTCGGTTGCATCAGATGCTCACAATCTATTTAAGAATATTAAAACCTACGAGAGAGCTGACTGCTCTTCGCCGCAACTCACATTGCTCCAAAGGCAATAAACTCACTGAATCTGATCAATAATAAACATTACAAAGATTAATTTACCCTCCAATCTACTGTATGATTATATTAATTCAGTCCTACTTCTGAAACACAACATATCTCCGAGAGACGTTTCTTAACCGCATTGCGTAAACATATGCAAACACGGTTGTCCACATAGCCACGTTAGTTAAAACAAACAAACAAGAACTTACGACTATGAAAAATTGTGCGAGCTGTTTCCATGCAAAAGGTGTGTCAGACCAAAACTAAATACACTACGTTAATCAACACAAGCAAGATTTTTACAAACAAAATATGTCCCATATACCATAAGTTAACTTGTCAGATAATACGAATATTATTCAGTACTCATCCTCGGCCAGTCACCGTCAGCGAACATCTGCAGCCATCTCCCTACTTAATGCTGCTTAGCTCATCTCAAACATCTCGACGGAGTGTTGACAGTTCCAAACTTCTTCCAGGATAAGCGATGTCATCTCTCGTGCTGATGCAAAAAGTTATATATTACACACTCGATATCTGTCTACTAAATTCACCGTTTTAGGTACTTATTTCCCCAGAACAGTCTGTTGGCGAATTGTCGATGATACTGTCCCTACAAAATAGTACTGTGACTATCTATCACACTGAATTTACAACACATTTGTATTAATAAATATCTGTGTCCTCATGACACGCAAAGTACGAGTGCCTACGTCCTCAGACGCGCAAAATGTAATAATAACCTGTGTCTTCCGACACACAAAATGTAGTAATAACCTGTGTCTCCCGACACACACATTGTAATAATAAATGTCTTGGCTCTTCACGCCACTTATAAATGAACTGGCCCTAGGTATCGATAGGGGGGGGGGGGAATATATAAAAATTTCTCAAAATAATAGTGGCACAGGAATGAAACAAATATCACTGAACTCGTAAAATTGCGCAGGTCAAGAATATGCCCATTAATTCTAGAATCGATTGTGGAGATGTTTTCTAGCCGATCTCCCGCGTTAATGCTAGCTATCGCGTGCCCAAGCTAGACTTGGCGCGTTCGTAAGCATTCATCTCTCATTGGTTCCACTTTTTCGTTAACTTCGCGCTTTTTATCAGACCTCGGCCTCGTAGGAGTGTCCAGTAGTACCATCAGCCACTCACGTTACTGCATTATATTTTTTCTAGGCGCGAATAGTACAATGAACATGCCATAAGCCTGTCTCACCACGCGTCCCTTCTATTCTGAGGTGGCCAGCACCTGTCCTTCTGAAACATTGCTAGGCTTTTTCTTTTCACAATCCTTAAGTATTTAGCATTTTGTCAAACTGCTGCAGGTATGTCCCCACTGTCTCCAACAAATGCTTGAAGTTTCCTCATCTTCGTCTGGCTATTTCATGACGCTGGTGGAAATGTTAATTAATTGTAGAAATAAAACATCGAATCATTTATCCATCAGAGGATAAAGGGGTCACAACTCATTCACTCATAAAATTTCGAACTTAGGATAAAGTCGATAATTTTTAAAAGACTTCCGTAGGCCAATTTGTTTTATTTCAGAATCACCCCTTTTCTATTACTTGGTCTAGCCGCTCCTGTCTTAAATGGCATTTACTCGTTTTATTTCCTGCTTGGACCTCACCCTCTCAACTGCTTGCGTGACGCGCTGATGCCTTAGGCAACCTTCTGCCCGTCTCGTTAATGTTTGTCAACACCATCTCCACTTCCTCCTTCACGTGCCGTACTCAACTGCCCCCCGTCCACTTGGTTGATATAGGACGTCCATTTTTTTAAACTGCATCATTATTTCGGCGCTCCCATGGTTCACTTCTTCGATACGTTTTTAAATTGGCTGCATTGTAGACCGACATTGTTCCTGTGCTTAACTCTTTCACTCTGCATGCATTATTTCCTAGGTTTCTTACAATAGAATAGGGTCCTACGAACTTTTCACAGAATTTGCTGAAGATCTTCTTCTCTGGATCAGATGTAGCGGGTCGTTTCACCAAAACGAGCTGGTTGATTTCTAGATCACGGTGAAATCTCTTATTTCTCACTCGCCGTAATCTGCGATCTGCTTGTTTTCTCATGTAGGCTCTCGTTCTCTCTATTCGCAGGTCAGGTGCTATCATGGGATCTTGTGGGCAGTTAATGATGCTTTTCCACGTTCTCACTGGATACTCGTTTTTGTGTAAGACCATAGGGATCCGTCCTGTTGACTCGTGCCTGGTATAATTCATACATGTCTCTACATCCTTAATTTTATCCACCCGCTTATGATGTTCTTTGGGAATGAAGATTCTCAAGTATGATGTCACACATTTTATAGCTCGCTCACTTGAATTAGCTTGGGCATGTCGGATACTGCTTAAAACGTGTTTTATACCCATGTCCTCCATACCTTTCTTGAATTCGGCGCTTGTAAAATAGCTGCCATGGTCTGACAATATAAATTCTGGTTTTCCAAGGATTGGAATAACTCTATTTCGAATACGACTGAGTACTTGTTTCGATGTAGTTTTCTGAATGGGGCATAATACGACAAACTTAGAAAACACATTAATGCACACTAGCAAGTGACGGCAACCTCGCCTACCATGCGGGATTGGACCGAAACAGTCCAGGGCCACTAGCTCGCAGGGTTTCTGAGGTAGCAATGGTCTAGGATACTGCCTCATTAAATAGTTATTGGGCTTTGTCCTCTGACAAGGATCACAAGTCGTAATGACGTCACATATAGTTGTTCTCATACGTGGCCATGTAAATGTCTCTCCTATTGTCGCTTCGCATTTGTCTACTCCGACGTGTCCGTAACTTTCGTGAGTATGCCATGTCAATCCTCGCTGTAAAGATACAGGTACGAGTATGCGTAACTTGGTGTGGTCATTTATCTACCCATTTGTGCAGCAAATTGTTGACATAAACATATCTTCCTTCTCTTGCTTTCGCTTCTCGAAATGCAGGTGTTCCTGTAGGTAGCTGCTTGGTAGGTATTGAATTAATAGCATCATCCATGGTTCCGCTTCCTGTTCTCGCTGTATCTCACGTAACTCCTCCAAGAATTCCCGGTCCTTCGGTGTTAACTCCAAGTGTTGTACCATCGCTGTTTCTTCAACATCAGGCTCTGGGATCCTGCTGAGTGCATCCGGAATCACGTTCATCTTCCCTGGACAATGTTCAATCTCAATGCTAAACTGCTGAATATATATAGACCAACGTGTCACACGTTCGCTTGCCATCGACGTCTTAAACAAGAATGTTAGTGCCTTGTGATCAGTCCTGAAAACAATGGGGTATCCATAAATTATTCGTTTCCATTGTTGTAGCGCTTGAAGGATGGCCAACAGCTCTAGTTCCGTTACAGTATAATTGCGCTCGTGCTTACGCAATTTTCGGCTGACAAATGCCAAATATGTTTTATGTTGCAGGTTAGCTGGATCTTCTTGGTAGAGCATGGCACCTATACCAATTAGTGAAGCATCCGCTTGGATTATAAATTTGTGCTTGAAGTCTGGATATCCTAACTTAATGCAGTTTTGCAGTAGCTGTTTTGTTGCTTGGAACGCCTTCTCACATTCTGCATTCCACAACCATTTATTATTCTTTTTTAGCATTTCCTGCATTGGAGCTACAGTCTCCGTGTAACCTGGACAGTTTTCTTTAAAGAATCCCGTTACGCCTAAGAAAGCCCGAATGTGCTTGACTCTCGTTGGTGTAGGGAAATTCTTTATCGCTTCGATCTTAGCTGGGTTTGGCTTCACTCCCTCCTTGTCAATGATGTGACCCAAATATAAGATCTCCCTCTTGAAGAAATGCGATTTCTTCAGGTTTACTTTGAAATTTGATGCATTCAGGTTGCCTAATACTTTATCTAAATTTTCCATGTGAATTTCAATGTTGTCGGATGCCAGCAGAATCTCATCAATGTAGCGCACCGTCATCTCCTTAACTTCCTCGGTTAGATTCCGATCCAGGGCTCGGATTAAAGCACAGCCCACTGTTTTGACTCCGAAAGGCATTCGGACGAAGCATAACGTTTGGTTATCGAATAAGAAGCCAGTTAGAAGCTGTGACTTCTCATCCAATTCAAGATGGTTGAAACTGGACGTCAAATCAACTGATGAATAAATGCTCTTGTTCTTAAAGCCTTTTAGTACGTCTCTGATAATTGGCGCTCTGTCATACTCAGGAAAAATGAGTCTCATGTTGAGATTTCTGGCATCTAAACAAAGTCTAATAGATCCATTTGGTTTTGTGACTGCCAAAATCGCATTTAGATAAGGTGTAGGTGTCTTCCTTATCACTCCAGCTTGTAATATCTCATCTATAATGACCTTGACTTGACCACGATATTTTTCCGTAATTGGGTACAATCTACTTTTGAAAGGTGACCAATACATGACTTGCATTGAATATTTGAAATTTAATATTTTCCCAAGTACTGTATCGAATACTGCTTTGTGCTTCCTTAAAATCTCTTCCGATTGTTTTCTATGTTCACCCCCAAGTTGAATGTCATTGAGCCGCTCCTGTAGTAACTCTTCAAATTGTGCATCACTGTCATCTCCTTCTGTTAGTAAAGACCATATCTTCTGGGATTCACTCTCCTCATCTAGTTCCACAACAGCTCCTTCTATGATGTTATCTTCTGCCTTTCGTATCTCCTCTTCCGTCTCTTCCGATATTGCTTCCAATGCCCAAGAATTTACATCTCTTCCGGTAGTGATTTCATCCATATGCAATCCCACGTTCTTCAGTTGATCATACTCTCTAAAACTGACTGTGTTCTTGTGCAAATCTATCACTGCTTGATAGTCACAAATGAAATTTGCACCAAGAATTATATTGAAATTCATCTTTGCCATGATAATGAATGTTTGCCCAAAAGTGTGTTCCAATATGTTCAGCTCTAAGTATGCCTGACGTTTACAAGTGACGGTGCGTTCAGGAATAACACCCCTCACTTTGAGTTGTGGTATGGGAATCACAGGAATATTCTGACTCCGTCCCAACTCTCGAACCATGGCCTCCGATACCAGACTGATCTGCGACCCCGTATCCAATAAACATCTTATATTAATTCCACCAATCCTCGCGTAAATAATGGGTAACTGCCTAATTTCATCGTTCCGTGGTTTCACCGTCTCCTCCAGGCAATCTTCTGGCAAAGCAATCCATTCTTGTATGTTCGCTACTATCCATCCATCTTCAACTTCCAACTGTTGCGTTTGTAGACTGTCTCCTTTATCCAAATTTAGAATATTTTTTTTAGCTCCGCTGCGACTCCCATCATCCTTTTGTCGCCCATGCCCCTGATATTCCTCTTGTCTCAGTAGACTTCCAGCTTCCTCAGTATGTGTGTCTGGATTCTTCATGTTCCCAATGGCTTTTTCCCATCGTCCTTGCTCTCCACCTTGACTAGCGTGTAATTCCTCTAGGTAATTTTGTGATTGAACGTGCCTATCATCCCAGTCATTTCGATAATTACGTGCCTCTCCTTGATTTTGATCTCTCCTTCCTTTCCATCTTTGATTCCCATTGTAATTACCGTAACTTCCATAAGGCCCCTCATTTCTTCGATTTTCACGCCATTGTTGATACCCTCTCTGTTGATATCTATTGTTGCCTTGATATGACCTATTGTTATAGTTATTCTCGTTACGCTGGTACGGTCTGTTTTCTACCTATTCCTGGTTTCGCCTAGGTGTGAATGTGCTTGTATTTGTACCCTGCGTTTTAGTGTTCGCCTGTTTTGGTTTTATGACCTCTGTCGTATTTACTAACTCCAGTTGTCTTCCTCCTCTATAATGATTATGAGATGTAGTCTCATCTATCTGGCGTAATATCTGTTCTGCATGTAAGGCCGTACTAACGTTCGCTGCGACTAGTACTTGTTGCACGTTGACTGGTAATTGCCGCGCTATAGTCATCACCAGATCCGCTTCATTTAAAGGGTAATCAAGGTCGCGAAATTTTAGCATTTGCATATTAAAGAAATCTGAGTATTTCGTTTGCTGGGTAGTTTGGTATTTCCTTGAGTAAAGCTCCATTCTTAAACTCTGTTGCAATGCCGGAGACCATTATTTGCGCAGAAACGCGATTTTAAAATCTGCCATAGTTCCAAATGTATATTTGAAGCTTAAAAACCATGTAAGGACATATCCTGATAAAAATCTCTCCATCATCCTTACCCTACGTGCTTCAGGTACCCCAGTGTCATTGTAATGATCTTCAATTTCTTTAATGAAGGCTTTAGGTGTCACCCCTGAATTCTCCGTGTACTTCTGCGGTTTATAATCGTTCAAGCGAATTACTTGGATAAGTTGTGTGGGCTGATGACCGCCCTGTGGCGTGGAACTCCTTTCAATATTCTTGCGAAACCCCTCCGTGTTTGTCGTTAATGGGCTCTCTGTCTGAGTTTGACTTCCTGCTGTGCTTGTCCCCTCCGGGCTATTTGAGTCATCCTGCTTATCTTTCATTGTTCCCGTTTTAAATATCGAGGATTGTTCTATCGACCTCAGTTCAGCTTTAATGATCCTGTCTGTTTATTCTTTAAGTTTACTCTTAATTTCTTGTTCTAATGCTTGAATACGAGTATGATTTTCGCCTACTGTCTTAATGATGGTTAATCTTTCCTCTTTAGAATCGATATTCATTTTTCGCCAATCTTTTCTTATTTGCTCCTTAATCGTGCTTACTTTCTCCTCAATCTGGCTTTTAGTGTCATCCTGATTGCTTTCTATCTGGCTCAGCTTTTCGTCGATGGTATTCTTTAATTGATCCTGATCCGCTTCTAGGCTTTTCCATTGCTCCACTGATTTTATTTCGAGACGGTCCATATCTTTAATTATGCCGGATATATTTTCATCTACCGCTGATAATTGTTGCTGAATGACCTTGCCGCTTTTTTCCATTTCCTTAAATCGTCCTTCCATCTTATCCTGAGCTATCTTGACCTCGCTCGTACTCATAGTGCATGCTAGTTCAATTTGCTCTAATTTACCTAACACCGTTTCATCCAGAATGCTAAGTTTTTGATCAAATATAATTTCCATTTTCTTAATCTGATCTAATTGTTTTTCATTGTTTTTACTAACATCTAGGGCCAGCGATACCATCTGTTGATTAGTGTGATCCTTCCTCTCTGCGGTTAACGAAGCTATTTGGTTCGTGTTTTTAACATTCTTCGCCTCTAACTGCGAATTTATAGTGTCATAGATTTCACTTTTTAATAATCTAGCTTGTTCCGCCTGATATTCATTTTGTTCAATCCTACTGTTGTTTATTTGTTCAGAGAATTTCGCGTTTAATAATTCGCTCTGTTCTGATAGTTTAGTGTTTAATGATTCACTCTGTTCAGATAGTTTAGTGTTTAATGATTCACTCTGTTCAGATAGTTTAGTGTTTAATGATTCACTTTGTTCGGATAGTTTAGTTTTTAGTGATTCACTCTGCTCAGACAATTTGTTTATAGACTCACTTTGTTCTAACATACTATTGTTTATTGATTCACTTTGTTCGGATAGTTTAGTGTTTAGTGATTCACTCTGTTCCGCCAATTTAGTGTCCAACAATTCTTGTGTCCTCCTAGAAGCATTTTCAATGATTTCTTGAATCTGTTCTACTGTTGCCATGCTATACACTTTATATGAGACATTAGGGAAATGGCATAAAGCAATGCCCCCTGACACACACATACAATCCCCATGCACATTTAATTTCTTTACCCTACTCAGTTCATTTATATTTTACATGTAATCCCACTAGTCGATTGCATCTCTGAGTGGTTCTAATTTTATTCAATTTAATTTAAACCCAAACACATATTCAGTCATTAAATTGTTATCCTGATCTGATATTAACACTGACTAATTAACAAAGTATTAATTGTCATTTAAGGCTACCAGCCTCCTAACATTATCATGAGTTTGACTTTCTAAACAAATCTAGTTTTAACTTTAATCATTGGGCGCCCGATATCACGTATATTACTTTTACTTTAATTCAATAGACAAAAACGTGAACCGTATTTTACATTGCAAACTCCTGATTTTAATTTATATTTCACACAGTTGGCGGTATCCTCTTCGCCTCAATTACTTTTAATAAAATATCACTTTCCGGTGATTAAAATACTGTCATATCTGCCTCCACTAGTGGCATGTCAGTTTTACTCAAATACGCCAACTAAATGTGTTCCAGCAGCGAACCAGCAACAAAAATACACCTTCATTGTTGCTTCAGTTTGTAAACCCAACTACGCTTACATTGACATGTGCAATTTCTTTGCCGCTACACCACAGTGAACCGCCCCACGCTTGGCCGCGCCAGTTTACCTCCTATGAACCCATCAGTATCGCAGTGTTTATATGCAAGAATCTTGATCAAGGGGTCGCGCTCAGTTCATAGTGTGATGTTTACGTTCGCCAAACAACATGCTCTACTGAGGGAAGGGTCATAGGATTAAAACTATAATTAAGAAAGGAAGTGACAAGACGTAAAATAATAACATCATTTAATGACTATTTGTGCAAAAAATGAATATAGACAACAACAATAATAATATTCCTCCCTGAATCTTCCCATGACAGAAATATCTATCAACGTTGAGGAGTCAGACGGATCTCCCCCTCATAAAAATGTGGATCCAAGTTCCACTAACTTGCATTGGGATTTTATGTACGCGTAATGACTAACTACGAGGAATGAGTACTTGGATGACTGTTCGTTTACAGCGGGTAACATCCACGATGCTTACGAACAATCATCTCGTAAATCAACGTTTACGGATATAGGACACAACACTAATAAAAACCCTTAAAATTAATGCTGACACACAATCTAAAATCTAATATTTACAGGAATCTCCCTCGAGACCCTCCTTCAGTGCGATGACGCATCTGACAAATGAGCTGCCAACACGGCCAATTGCTCAATACACAAACAAGGAAAAGACAGCATCGCACGTGACTGCACGGGTTACTGATACGGAACATAAACATGGAATGAAACCAACAACAACAAAGGCTCACCGGCTGAGATTACCTTATATGAACAAAAATGCACGTTAAGCTAACGCTTCGGAGATTATAGTGATTCGTAGGCAACTCCCATTTATTTAAACAATTTTTATCATCGATCAGTTCTTATTCTGTATTTCAAGTATTATTACGGAGCCAACAAATACTCCACTAATGACCTCGATGCAATCTTTTCAGCCCGCCTTGTGAAAACAGCTTCCCCCTTCCTCAACTCTTGTCATCGTCCAGCTCCAGTGTGTAAAAATAACTTGACCAACTGTCCCGTTATCTCGTAGAATCAACAGCAACAAATCTCAACCACATAAACATATGGTAAGACATTAATCGATATAGCCACATATGTCCTCGCAAGGTAACGATATGGACTTGGCACCAAGCTGACAGAAATCAGTCTACGCTGAAATTCCCGCTTGTAATGGCCAATAAAATACACACACACACACTGCTGGGAATGACATAACACTTTTCACACAGGTCGGTTGAATCAGATGTTCACAATCTATTTAAGAATATTAAAACCTACGAGAGAGCTGACTGCTCTTCGCCACAACTCACATTGCTCCAAAGGCAATAAACTCACTGAATCTGATCAATAATAAGCATTACAAAGATTAATTTACCCTCCAATCTACTGTATGATTATATTAATTCAGTCCTACTTCTGAAACACAACATATCTCCGAGAGACGTTTCTTAACCGCATTGCGTAAACATATGCAAACACGGTTGTCCACATAGCCACGTTAGTTAAAACAAACAAACAAGAACTTACGACTATGAAAAATTGTGCGAGCTGTTTCCATGCAAAAGGTGTGTCAGACCAAAACTAAATACACTACGTTAATCAACACAAGCAAGATTTTTACAAACAAAATATGTCCCATATACCATAAGTTAACTTGTCAGATAATACGAATATTATTCAGTACTCATCCTCGGCCAGTCACCGTCAGCGAACATCTGCAGCCATCTCCCTACTTAATACTGCTTAGCTCATCTCAAACATCTCGACGGAGTGTTGACAGTTCCAAACTTCTTCCAGGATAAGCGATGTCATCTCTCGTGCTGATGCAAAAAGTTACATATTACACACTCGATATCTGTCTACTAAATTCACCGTTTTAGGTACTTATTTCCCCAGAACAGTCTGTTGGCGAATTGTCGATGATACTGTCCCTACAAAATAGTACTGTGACTATCTATCACACTGAATTTACAACACATTTGTATTAATAAAAATCTGTGTCCTCATGACACGCAAAGTACGAGTGCCTACGTCCTCAGACGCGCAAAATGTAATAATAACCTGTGTCTTCCGACACACAAAATGTAGTAATAACCTGTGTCTCCCGACACACACAATGTAATAATAAATGTCTTGGCTCTTCACGCCACTTATAAATGAACTTGCCCTAGGTATCGATAGGGGGGGGGGAAATTATATAAAAATTTCTCAAAATAATAGTGGTACAGGAATGAAACAAATATCACTGAACTCGTAAAATTGCGCAGGTCAAGAATATGCCCATTAATTCTAGAATCGATCGTAGAGATGTTGTCTAGCCGATCTCCCGCGTTAATGCTAGCTATCGCGTGCCCAAGCTAGACTTGGCGCGTTCGTAAGCATTCATCTCTCATTGGTTCCACTTTTTCATTAACTTCGCGGTTTTTATCAGACCTCGGCCTCGTAGGAGTGTCCAGTAGTACCATCAGCCACTCACGTTACTGCATTATATTTTTTCTAGGAGCGAATAGTACAATGAACATGCCATAAGCGTGTCTCACCCCGCGTCCCTTCTATTCTGAGGTGGCCAGCACCTGTCCTTCTGAAACATTGCTAGGCTCTTTCTTTTCACAATCCTTAAGTATTTAGCCTTTTGTCAAACTGCTGCAGGTATGTCCCCACTGTCTCCAACAAATGCTTGAAGTTTCCTCATCTTCGTCTGGCTATTTCATGACGCTGGTGGAAATATTAATTAATTGTAGAAATAAAACATCGAATCATTTATCCGTCAGAGGATAAAGGGTTCAGTATATCCCCTATGCGTTCATATACCATTCATCCGATGTCGATGAAACTTGGGCGAGTTGCTGTGTGCACTCCAGGGAAGGTTTCTAGCTACAAATCATTTTTGTAACAAGCGTCTTCGGTGGCGTAGTCAGTAGCATGCTGAACTGCTGTACCTAAGATAGCGGGTTCAAACCCGGCCGAAGTCGTCGGATTTTTTAAGAGCGTTAAAATCATTCAGTATGCCTTACTTCGGAGGGGAAGTAAAGCTGGCGGTCCCCTGTCATAGAATTATGACATGTAAAAGATCCTTTCACAGACTAAACTTGTGTGAAGCTAAATTGTTGGGTTAGATTTCGTCGGAACGCTCTATCAAAGTTCCAACGTTCACCACTAGGTATCATTGATATCTGGTAGCGAAAGTTGGAACTACTTGAAATTAAACGGAACTTGTAGCTCACCCTAGGGTGTCCGCTGGAAGCAGCTACAGACTCAGGTGAGCCGAACATGTCCTCGGGCACTCCCGGCACTAAAAGCCATACGATAAATAATTATTTTTTGTAACACAAAAGGGTAAGGGACTTAACAGGTACCCTTAAATCCCACAGTAACCCAAGTGCACAATCTGTATACTTATCACTAGGGCTCGGATTTTTAGGTGCTAAAAATCGGGAAAATATGTATATTTTTTATGTATTAAAAATACCTGAAATATGTGACAAAAAGTAAAAATATGTAATTATAATTCAGTTTATTAATGTGAATATAAACAATATGCAGTACTCACGAATGCAATTTATGCTATGTTTCACTGAGTGCTGAAGCATTACAATACACAACGAGATACCTCTTCAGGTTGTCAATGACAAATGACCGACGATTATCGCGACACACTTATTCTGAAGGCGCGAAACTGCGGCAATATGTTTCTTGCCCTTGAGGTGTTGTGGAACTTGGGATCACTGTTCAGCCTTGATTGCTTTCCGACATGGTTGGTAGAACAGAACGCCCCCATCAGAAGTAAAATTATCTTTAAATTCTGCAACAGACGATACATTTTAGTTGTTTTTACTTTAGGCATCGTAGAACTGCCTTACACTTCTCAGGGCCCGAAATGAACCGCATGTGATTGACACTGGTTCCAGGTAGCTGGGGGAAGTGGAGGTCTAGCACGTGGTGCAATATGGCTATGGACAAGGAAATCCCCGGCTTCCACAGTGACAGGCACGGGGCGACAAGTAAAACTGTTAACACAGTTGCAAGCTGACATACGTTCTGCATGAAGACTTGATAGCTCACAGGTTCTTCAAAGTTGAAGTAACACAGAACAAAAATTCAATAAACTGAAAGAAATAGCATACTGATTTTAAAAAATGAAAATAGTATGCCTTTTTATGTTCTAATGAGTGAAAAGCAGGAATTTATGTATATATAGAAAAATGCTAAAAATGCGTATTTACATTAAAAAAATATTTACCTAAAAATCCGAGCCCTACTTATCACACTGCAATGCCAGGTGTGGGAATAGCTTGCTGATTCATCGCGAGGTGACTGTCAGCAGCCCGCCGTATTATCTGGTATCGCTGTCTATTCCAATACAGTTCACGCCACGGTTTTTGGCCGGGGGTTCATTATTACTATCTTCCTTTCTGTTTTTTATTGGCATTGCAACGCATGCTGGAAATAGCTAGTTGAGATATAAAAGTATAGTAGTGTCTGTCTGTCTATTTGTTTGTTACACTTTCACGCAAAACCTACTCAACAGATTTAGCTGAAAATTTTCGTGAACATAGTTTATATACCAGGGAAGAACATAAGACTATTGTCGTTTCAAAATGTTTCACCGTTTCAATATGGCAGTTTCATATCAGTAGCAGGTGCAGCCGCGTCCCTTTCATTTGTTTGATTGGTGAAATGTAACCCGCGAGAACTGGCCCATATGTTTGACTTGAGGCTTAAGTAGTGCTCTATATTTTCGTTTTGGTCACCCCTTATATCCTGTCGCTTACAGTTGGGTAGATTATTGGCTGAGGAATAACCTACCCACCAAGGGAAGATGATTAAGAAAAGGAAGTGGGTTTCGGACTGGAGAAAAAGGATAGCGAAATAGGATGAGAGTTCCACAAAAGTTATAAATTTAACCTTTAATGCACTTAGAGGCGGTTGCAACTGCAAATCCGCTCTCTGATACATAAAGTGGGTACGGGCTTGGTCGAAGCTGACGGGAACCGCAGCTAAGACTTGGGCAGTTTGCCAGAGAAAGGCTTTAGTGTATTTCCTCCCAAGCATGCATAAGACTACTATGGGGAAGGGTGATAGTCTGGCAAGACAAATAGTAGCAGATTTGTTCTGTATTAACGATGGCATGAACTTGGGAAGAGTCAGGGAAGACAGGATCTTGCCTAACCGTTGTATTAGAGAAATGATAAATCCAAAAACAAATATTTAATTTATTTAACAATTCAAAGAAGTTTAATGAATTTAAGAAGTATGTAATATCTTTTTGACAAATATAGATCATTTAAATTTCTTAACAAATGGGGTCGCAGACCTAACATTTAGAGATTGCTCCAGGCAAATAACAATTCATGAGGTTTCAAACCTTATATATGTACTAAAATCTTTGTAAGATTTAAAAAAGACAAATGAAGTGATTAAAGTTTAAACATTAAATTAAGTACAAGGAGTGTACTTTAAGAAATTTCCAGGTAACTATTTTAGAAACAAGTTACAACTTCGAAAATAACAATAAGAAAAACATGAAGAATGAGAAGTTCCTACAACTTCTTATATTTAAGCTTAATTACTGTTGGTTAATATACAAATAAGGGCAGGTCACTTACTGTGAAACCTGAAGAAAAAATCAGAAGGAAGGTTCTCGACCTGCTATGTTTAAATAGGAATCACGAGCCAAATGCGGCAGTTTCCATTTCGTGAGACCTAGAAATAACTCACTCAAGAGTTGAAAGAATTGTTTTTCCTGATTATAAGGTAGAAACAATGTAAGTTTGAACCGTGTATAAAACACGTAGTTATACAGAAATTTATTAATGATAAACAAACAAGATGGAAGGGCACTTCGTTAGAGTGACACCTTATTGGAAATGATCCAGATTTATAATTTTATTAATATAGTTTGTTAGTAGAAGGTTTAGGAAAGATCAATTGGGATTGAGGATAAATGTTCATGGCCTTATTTAATGTAAACGGTCGATCGCGACGCGGAAGAAATACTGAAAGCACTGTTTCTCACTATAGTTTGTTGAATAGATGAAAAGTTCACTGTAGTAACACGAAAGTTTATGGGAAAGAAAGTTATTGCAATGATGAAAATAACTGGTTGCACTAGGTAAGCGAGAGTCTATTTCTTGAGAAGTTTGTGAATTACAATTAAATGCGCCATAGAACATTCCAGCGGTGGAAGAAAATTCGCTATTGCAGTAATTTATAATGAAGATTCCTCATTTTAAATAGTATTCCCAAAAGTGAGTGAAAAATACGTGACGGCAAGACTTGTAGATAAAGTACAGGATCTGGAAGGTTCCAGAACAGTCCTAATAGAAGAATGGGGCCAAAGTTAATCCAGGGGAGGAACTAGCATGGTGATTTATAGACAGCTGGTATTAGATAATATCCCACGTGGTGAGAAGATTTCTCATTTAATTAGCTTAAAAAAACAATTTCTATTAAGGTTGGCTTAGACAGACAAAAGCTCAACATGGCAAATCCCGCGAAGAATGATTTTTGCCCCAAATAAGTTATCTCACGCTGTCTATAAAATATCGTTAAAAGCATGTAGAAGTTAAAACCGATGAAGATGAGATTAAAACCTTAAAGCTGTACTTATCTTGGTTGCATGTCGAAGTTGAAGTTCCCTTTGACGGATACCTAGTGTGCCAACATGGCGTAGAGAGTAGAGAGTGTCTCTTGGTTTGAGGAGACTGGCTCTAGTTGAGCCTTAACTGACCGAGTCAACTGCCGACTTACAAGTGAGACCTGCTCAGCAAAGCGCGGAGGGTCCAAGGAAGGGAAAGAGTGGGGGTAGGAGACAAAAGGAATACATATCAGAATAACCAACATAAGAAATTAAATTCTCTTGAGGAGATGGTCTTCAAAGAGTTGATAGCAGGCGATACTAGCACAGCATGGTGAGTGAAAAAGTAAACGAAGTTCTCTTGCTCATGGAGATAATAGCTGGCGATGGTAACGAAATCTGGTGGCCAGATGGATAAGTAAATCCTCTTGCACCAGGAAGAATTGAGGAGCTTCAGAGATTCGCTGCTAGATGACGCTAGGTGGGTCATGGAAGATATATATCTAGAACAGACTCACAAAAGATATAAGCGACATGACCATCAAAGGGAAAATAGAAGATCACTGTTGGTGTTTGACAAAGAGGAAGGAATGAACATGCAAAGAGCATTCAACTTTATATTCTCTCGTACCGTGTATTCCAAGAATACACCAACAGTACCTTCCTTCCTAGCCTTGAACTTCACCCTGCAAAAGAAACATGTCCATAGTTTTTTGAAAACCCAAGTTATTTCTATATTATTTACGGTCGGGTCAGATTCACCCATGGCGTCAATCCTCGCGTGACTAATTTCGGCTTTTTGCGTTAGTCGGGATAATCTGTAAAGTATAAGGGGGAAGGTGCACATAATTTGGTGCAGCAAAACACATAGCTCACGTTCTTTTGATCCATGTTTAGGGTCTAGAGACACCTTGGTCATCAGCTCCTTTGTTCAAAAAAATTAAGATGACTTCCTTGCCGCCACTCCCAGGGTCAATTATACTGTAGCGAAAATTACGGTATTGTCATTTTTCTGCATGTTAAATTTGAAAAATATCAATAAACCTCATTTTATATTGGGAATAGTTCATAGGAAGACACCAGGAGTAAACACATTTCATTGAAATCCGTACGACTACTACGAAAAGGGAGCGACACACTATGGGTCAAAATGACCCGGCGCCAGTACTCGTGTTATATTTTTATCATTTTAAATGATCTAGTCGACTTCGTCGTTACGTTACGGCGACGTCACGAAATGTACCGAGAATGCACTGAGGTGTGTGACGTCATAGTACCGCTTGGTGCAAGTGTACTGAGTTCACTGGTGAGCTCTGGAGTTACGAGACGGCAACGACACGGCGAGCGTGACGTCATCCAACCAGCTCCTCCTTTCACTGCGCGCTCCAGCTCCCTTATGACTGGTAACTTTCTAGCGTTAGCGAGAAGCCTCCAGCCTTTCTAGCATTTTTCAGCATTTGTAGCATTTAAAATGATATAAAGTCCAGTCTTTCAGACTGACAGTCTTTTTTTACCGCAGTTTTGAAGGGTTAAATGCTTAACAGTTGGTCAACACTGTCGTACAAATTTGTAATGGGCTTTATTCCCAACACCTGAAAAAAATTACATCAGATTATTTAATACACCTGGATGACCAGTTTCGATCGTCAAGCGATCAACTTCGGATCCTTTACACACAGGCAATTAATCTATGTCTGAGGAGCTAACCATCAAAAGGCGTTTTCTCGCCCCTCAAAAAAACATGAGTTCCGTAAATCACTGTCTTTGTCTTGTTAATAACTATCATGGTTTAACAATGTTTTCATTGAAAAGATGTTTTATCCCGTTAAATCTGGAGGTTGAAAATCACAGTTTCAATAAATAGCGTTTTACTCCATAGCGTGTTTTCGAACAAATGGTATTTTCTCTCTTCAACCAATCATCTGCAGCCTAGGCTGACATCTGATTGGCCGGTAATTTTGTTTGCTTTGTTTGAGAGTTATGAGTTTGGAAGCGTGTTGTTTGTAGTAATACATTGGGGTAAAGCTGTAGTTAATTTACAAAGGTGCCCGTAATTACTTAAATTAATTAAATGGATGTGTTAAAATTCCTTTGTTTTGATATCAGTCAGCCTTATATAATATCGCAATTTTAATTTTTACGTAAAATTATGAGATGTATTCATATAGGCTACAGTTCAAAGTTTTGGTATCATTCAATTGAAAGGAGTTTTCTCCGCTTCTCTTTCTATCAAAAGGTAATTCCTTCACTGCTTTCAATTATAAGGTGTTATCTCCAAAGTTTTGAGTTAAAGTACAAGAAGTACTCCTGTTCTAGATTTGTATCAACATGTCGCAATGTAAATATATGCTAACATAAATCCAATGTTAAACAAGTAGTTCCGTGAAGAACTATACAGCCTATTTTCATATATCCTACTTATGTTAACTGCCACTATCAACATA
Source organism: Meconema thalassinum (assembly GCA_946902985.2). Classification (NCBI taxonomy): domain Eukaryota; kingdom Metazoa; phylum Arthropoda; class Insecta; order Orthoptera; family Tettigoniidae; genus Meconema; species Meconema thalassinum. Next base: position 169,203,599 of record OX336391.1, read on the forward strand.
CAAAATTTCAGTTTTATTGCTGTAATAGATTCGTAGATATTGAGAACCAACTAAATATTTCAGATGGTCGCCATGTTGGATTTTATATATGTAGGTCCTAAAGTTATGTACTGTTACATGAAGATTATTGTGTGCGTGTAGCATTCAAACTTCAATCGCATGATTAGGACACAAGAAGTAAAAACGAGATTTTAGAATTTCGCACAGCTGCCATCTTGTGGTTATGGAAACAATTGAAATAAATTAGATGGCAGTGGATTAACATTCGTATAAGGATTTACTGTGCCAAGTTTCACTGAACTCGGATGGTTAAATTGCGAGAAACGTCCATGTGAATATTTATATTTCGCGTCGCCGCCATGTTGGATTTGTGATCACCAGGTTATTTACAGTCCTATAGGCGAACTTAAGTTCATAGCCCTTATGAACATAAAAAAAATCAGTTTGCTATAATAGATTCGTAGATATTCAGAGCCGTCTAAAGATTTCGGATGGTCGCCATGTTGGATTGTTATATGTATAGGCCATAGAGTCATGTACCATTAAAGGAAAATTATTGCGTAGGTTTATTATTCAAACTTTCACTTCGATCGCATGATTACAACACAAGAAATAAAAACTTAATTTTCGAAATTCGCACAGCCGCCATCTTGAGGTTATGTAAACAATTGAACTAAATTAGATACCAGTACATTAAAATGTGTATAAACATTTCCTGTACCAGATTTCATTGCGTTTGTAACATTAAATCGCGAGAAAGGTCTATTTAAAAATTTCAAATTCGTTTGGCCGCCATGTTCGTTTTGTAGTTTATCGGTTTTTGAAATTATTATAGATCAATTTCCAGTAGTACCCTTTATCTCCGTACAAAATTTCAGGGTGATACCGCTTATAGTTTCAGAGATATACTGTAGAATGCCGGTGAAATATTTCGCACATCCGCCATCTTGTGGTTATGTAAACAATTGAACAAAGTTAGATGTCGGTGCATTACAATGTGTATAAACATATACTGTACCAAGTTTTATTGCGTTTGGTTGGTTAAATCGCGAGAAATGTCTATTTAAAAGTCGCAAATTCGTGTGGCCGCCATGTTGGTTTTGTTGTTACCAGATTTTCAAAAGTTACATAGGTGAACTTATAGTAGTTTCCTTTATCACCGTAATAAATTCCAGGGTGATATCGGGAATAGTTTCGGAGATATTGAATGGTGGTGAAATATTTCGCACAGCCGCCATGTTGGATTGGTGAGACGTAACAAAATTTGAAGGGCACGGTCGGGGTCGCCCGGAATAGTGCTATGAAATTACCGAGTTTCATTGAAATCGCTCCGGCCGTTTAGATTTTATTAGGGGGGGACACACACACACCTCTCTCTCTCTCACACACACACACGCACACACACACGGACAAATGGTGATCTCATAAGCCTATTTTTTTCAAAATTGAAAATAGGCTAAAAATTGTACATGTATCATAGTTCTTCCTAGAAATAAAAGTTTTTCTAATTTTCTGAAACAAATGATTTGGTGGAGAAAACGCATTTTGATGGTTAGCTCCTCGTCTACAGATATATGGGTTAAGATATATGCACTATTAGTTACAGAACTGGCCGCCTCGTTGTTCCCGGCCGGGCATGGGGAATTTAATCTCCTGTGGTTACATTCTCTGGCTCGAGGACTGGGTATTAAGTGACGTCTTCATGTACAAAGAAACCAAACACTGGAAACAAATAAAAGGTTGGGTAGGGGCAAGCATTCTTGGCTGTCACACCGGAGACCCAGGTTCGATTCCCGGCTAAGGCAAGAAATTTAATTCTGTTCTCAGGGCTGTAACGGGGTACACTGAACCTCGAGATGCAAAACTGAGAAAAGTCGGGTTTGATTCCTACCTCAGCCATCCTGGAGGTGGGTTTCCGTTGACTTCCGTAAAAAGTATGTTACTGGATTTAGGTCGCTATTAATTACTGTGACCAGGGTGCCGGAATTTTGCCCCGGGAGGGATATTTAACGTCCCAGTAAATCTACTGACAGAGCTCCTTCTCATATGCGCGTTATAGGTTATCGCTATCAGACAGATTCTACACACACCCAAGTACACTGGACTACATGAAGAGGATATCGCAAAGCAGCTAAAATAATCAACAACAGTTACTGAAGTTGGTTAGTTAGTTATTGTTGTATAAAGGGGCGGAAATATGAGGTTATCTGCCCCTACTGAATTTAGTTGCCAACTTGCATAACTTGTCAGGTATGTGAGTTTATGTGATTCTTTTGTTTTGATAATGTTAGTGGCTTTTGTTCTTGGAGTTTATTAATTTAGTGTGATTGTATGTAATGGTTAGTAAACGGTCAAGTTGGTGATCTAACATGAATTTGGATTAAGGTACTTAGCTGATTATTTATTTCTCTATATGATGTTCATACTCGTTCTGCTTCCATCACAATTCACTGTCCGATATGAACAAATTTGAGACGCTTAACATTTAGGTGTTGTCTAATAATTTATCGCAGTAAGGATATTCTCCCTCAACGCATCCAAATACCGGTATCGGCTCAATCACATTTCATCCATTTAGTGATTAATGCCATAGATCAGTCACCAGAAGAGCACTGACATGTCCTGGTCAACATAGATTATAAAAAGAGTATTCACTTCACCGAAGAGAAGAAATACATAAACGCATCCATTGCTAGATCTAAATATTAGATTATCTCCGGGCATTTTCGTTGATTGGAGCAATTGAAATCCAATTACGATAAGGTTATTTTCGAAGCCACGTACGCTCTCCATGCCAGTAAGCCTACGTGTTCTTACATTCATACATAACCAATTAGTATCGATATAGCCTATTGATCCATTGTGTTCTCGAATGTCTGCTCTGGAATAAATATAACTAGCGGACCCGTGCTAGAACACTCGCATGTGTATAAACTGTTATGTGGGCTTCTATAAATATGTCTATTTGTTTAACGCACTTTTTAAACAAATTGTCGATATTCATGAAATGAGAGAGCAATATTCATCACTGCTGCGCCCTATGTGTACAGAGTAACCGCCCGGCCCTAGTGTTATGCGGCCCTTACGCGGCACAGTTCTGCCAGGGGCTATCGTATTGTTTCTTTGTTTAAAAGCACCTTATGTTGTTGTTTGAGTCTTCAGTCTTTTGACTGGTCTGATGCAGCTCTCCATGCCTCCCTGTCCTGAGCTAATCGTTTCATCTCTATATAGATACCACACCCTACGTCCGAGGCAATCTGTTTAACATATTCTAATCTTGGTCTACCCCTACAGTACTTGCCCTCGACCCTTCCTTCCATAACTAAGCTTGCTATTCCTGGGTGTCTTAGTATGTGTCCTACCAACCTATCTCTTCTCTTCATTAGCAGTCACCAGAAACGTCTCTCCTCTCCCACTGGTCTTAATACCTCTTCGTTTGTAACCCTATCTACCCATCTGATCTTCATCATTCTCCTGTAACACCACATTTAAACGCTTCAATTCTCCTCTTTTCTGCTGCACCAATAGTCCAACTTTCACTTCCATAGAGTGCCACGCTCCAGACAAAGTCCTTCCAAAATAACTTCCTAACGCCTAAATCTAAATTCGATGTCAACAGATTCCTTTTCTGTAGAAATGCTTTGCTTGCCTGAGCTAACCTATTTCTTATATCCTCCTTGCTTCGTCCATCACTGGTTATTTTGCTTCCTAAGTAACAGAAGTCTCCTACTTCCTTTAGTTTTTCACCTGCCAATTTGATGTCCATAGAGTTTCTGATTTATTTCGGCTGCATTCCAATATTTTTGTTTTACATTTATTAATTTTCACTTTATAAACAAACAAATATATTTCCGTTGACTTTTCAAGAAATGCAAGATTTTTCCTGTACTATTGAGACGATTTGGAAGATTTTGGTACAGACCACAATTCTAACTCCCTCTGGTTTAGGAGCTTGAGTTTTGTGAAACATACACCTTATCGTATTATATATTGAACCCTTATTGATCTACGATAAATAAGTTTTCATAATTTATTATTATTATTACTGCAGCCCAGACAGTACTTGAGGAAGTTGACGAGAATAAAGGCAGGGTAGCGTGTCGCAATGATTGCCACATAAGGAGAGCTTGTAGCTATTCTTGAAGAACGGCCTGGTAAACTTGAGTTCAAGGCCAAATTGTGTAACAGCTTGCACCAGAATTGGAATCACAAAGGGGTAGTCACGAGTTACTTACAACCGACCCAAGATTGAATCAACCAATCGGGAGAGACCACGACGAGATCACGCGATGGAAGGCGTCAGTGGTAAAAAGCGCGCGGAATTGATTATCTAAAGAACCGCCGATCGGAATTATGTCCGCACGAGTGCGATGAGACGTTTGATTTATTTGATGAAGATTGACACTAGTCCCATCTGTGTGAGATGAAAACTCTGGAAAATTTTTCTAAATCCACCCCACTCCTCCGTACCCTGTCAGTTTCTCATAAATTGTTCGACGTGACGCTGTTCGATGTTCTTTTCTGCTCGTGAGCTCTGTGAGCTAACTTCACGCCCGTTTGTATAACGATTTTAACGCTCTGATATAATCGAAGTTATTTTATTTGTGAGCTCTGTTGAGCTAAACTCACGCTAGTTTGCGCAGCAAATTTTTAACGCTCTTAATTATTTGAATTCAATTACTTTGTGAGCTTTTTGAGCTAAATTCACGCCAGCGTGCGTGATGATTTGAAACTTGTAATATTATCTTAAAGAAAATTATTTCAGCTCTTAGGGACAAGACTTGTAACATTCTAATTAGCACTCACCCGAGCGAAGGTCATGCAGAGCAGAGCAGTAGATTACCGAGCGAGATAGCGACTGAGAGTCAGGCAGTCTTTGTAACTTGTTTGTCGAGCCAGTGGCGTTGGACTCGAAGTGTGTATTTCATGTATATTTTTAAGTGTATTTTTCATGTGTGTATTGCGCGTGTGTGAGCGATATTTAGGGAAAGTCTTCGTAATTAATCGCATAGGACTATTTGTGGGCGAATTTAGTAACCCACAAGCGATTATAGCCAGGTCGAAATATAATCATTGAACTTTTCTTCCAAGGAGACTACATCAAGATGTCCAACGTGTGGTCAGGAGTTGGGATGACGTCCGGCGCTTCAACGAAGACGAATATGGAGTGCTAACTTTTCCATAGGGGAAATGGGCTGAGATGGATGTCATAATGTTCTGCAAGCTGATACGGTGACGTACAACAATTGATTATTCAATTATGTAGTTAGATTGGCCGGGGAACCTTTGTAAATAGTTTATTTTGTCTTTTCTTGTTTTAGAGTGTTTTTCATTGTACCGGCACTAATTGTTTTAAATGTACGTTGGCGCGTGGCCAAAGTGTTTGTTGTATATTTGTTTTTCTTGGAGTCATATGTAATGTGCACGGCGCGTGTACGTGATGTTTATTCATGCAAATGCGAAATCCGTTACATTCGATAAATGGTGCTTTATTAAAGTTCATATTTGTGATAGGAAAAGGGAGGTAATTACTGTAAGATGTTAGCTGAACAGGTTATTGTTCATATTAGGGTTGCCAAGTGCAACGATTTAAGATGTAATTTTAGAACACTTTCGTTCTAATTTGATAGATTTCTTTTGAGTCCTTTTCAGGTTAATTAGTCACGGCAGGGAACGGTGGCGCCAGCAAGTGGAAAATATTTATGTCTTTTTATTTCAGGGTCTGTCAAACACATACGTGTGATTTTGTGTGTGTTACTGTGTCAGGTGTGTGTGTTGATTCTACGTGAAGAGGGGTAGAGGTCCTACCGCCCTCGTATTTTGTTGTTGTTGTATTTTGATGGAAAGGCAGGGTGCTCTAGGGAGACCGCTGTTCCTTGTCCATTTATTGCTGATTTCTTGGATTTCCTAGTGGAAATGCCGGGATATTTTGTTCTGACACACACACACGTATTATTGTGCTTTGGAGCACGCTTCCTCGATACACACGTGGGTTGACAGATATGCAGATTTCCACAAATCGCCCGTCTCGTCTGGTGATTTATTTTGATAGGCAGTCCTGTTGTTCCGACAGGGCCCCTTTAAGCTTTCATGTAGCAAACCTGTTCATTGTGATGGTCACTTTGGTACCATAATTAATTGGGGAGTTCGCCATGTGTGTGACGGATTGTTGCATGTTGTATGGATAGATATTTGTGTTAATAACGTAAATGTTGGCTTTGAGCCTATTGATTTGTTTATGACTCAATTCATGTAATTTTAGGATGTCACACCCGTGTGGTGTAGTGGTAGTGTACTTGTAAATTTGACGGCGGACATATGTGTATTTTCTTTTATTGGTCACGTGTTAACTTATTTGTGTGAGAAGTCCTAAGATTTTAGGCAGTAATGTTTTTGCCACTGCAGTTTGATTCCAATTTCACTCGGAAATTATTGTGTTGTATATTTTAAATATAGGAAGTGTCGGTTTAGTTTTAAGTGTTGTATAGTTGTTCCCCGCGTCTGTCTAGCTCTAAGCAATGTGGATTCCTTGTCTAAATGTTTATTCTGGATGATGACGAATCATGCATTCGATTGTACACATCGTGAAGCATGCAGATCGACACACGCGCATACATTGTCACTTTTGTTGATTTTCTTAGGGACACTTTGTCCGTGTAATTAATCTCTCCAGAGATTTGGCCTAGTTTTGGCATTTTTTTATATTTCAGTGGGAGTCATTTGGGAGTTTGTTTTTGTTAATTCTTTTGTATAGTTAGGTGATTTGTTATTAAATTCATTTGTTTTAACCCTGGCTTCACTTTTTCCTGCATGTTATTTTGTTATATGTTACCCTGCATGTTAATGAAGCGCCTTAACAACAACTTACGATATGGACTGTTACACCCCCGAAATAGAGTCTCATAAGCTTCTTTGCAAGGGTTCATAAAACAAAAATGGCTGCCCAAGTGGGACTGTTGTTGTTGTTGTTGTTGCTTCGCTGATCTCATATCTATTTCGTTGAGAAATAATGCCAGATCAAGCGGGCAAAGTATATTCAGTAAATTGTGGCGATGTTGTACCGCCATGTGCATTAGTAAAATCACTGAGTTCCTAAAGTTAGAGATATTGAACAAGGTTAGAATTTGATATTGTATTTGTTATAAACCTGTTCTGGCGCCCGGCATTAAAATTAGAAAATTTGCATATTATTGAACTCAGTCAAAGCAGGAAGGTGTTGCCTTTTATTTGACATTTAATTGACTTCGGTTAATTGGTGTTCTTCGTAAATTCTGTTGGTTAGGAATTTAAAAGCAGATCACTAGAGGTTATTTTGTTGTTTGGGAATAAGAGTAATTTTATTCAGTAAATTTTGTTACTGAAATTTTTGTTAAATTAGAATCAGTAATATTTAAATGTTATGACATGTATGCGTGTGGATGGCTGAAATCTTAGTGCATGACCCTGTCTTCTCTGATTATATTTGTGTATTGTGCAATAGCGAGTGTTGAGGAGATCAAGGCATTGTTGGATCAGATGTCCGCGAAAACGGAAGAACAATTAAAAGAACAGTTAGGGCAGATGTCCGCGAAAACGGAGGAACAATTTAAAATTCAGAGCGAACATAACGATAAACAATTAGAGCAGATGTCCGCGAAAACGGAAAAACAATTAAAAGAACAATTAGAAATTCAGAGCGAGAATTGTGAAAAACAGTTACACAACATGAGCGGTAATATTTCGGTCCAATTAGAGGTCCAGAAATTGGACACTGATAAACAATTTCACGAATTAAATCACAAACTATTGGAACAGGCGATAAAACAAACAACACAGACAGAGCAGTTAGAGAAGATCACTAACGATATCAATCAGAGTGTTAGGGAGGTAGAGAAACTGGCAGGTGAGGTCGCGGAGAATAACGTCAAACAATTGGGTGAAATTAAAAAGTTGGAGGCGAAGTTTCACAACAAACTCGTACAATTTGACGAAATGGTGGCCGGTAAACTACAGCAGATAGAGGCAGCATGTGTCAATAACACCGCGGGAATAAAGAAAACACAAGATAAATTGCAGCAACAAATTAATTCAGTCGACAGCAATGTACTTGAATTAATCAAAGAAATCGATAAAATTGAGATCAAGGCCGAAACCGAACGTATGCACTTGCGTGAAAACGTAGAGGGCCAATTAAGTAAAACACAGCAGCAGATAAAAGAGGTCGGAGAACAATTGGTTAAAACACAACAGGTCATAAGAGAAGAAGTCGGAAAACAATTGGTTAAAACACAAGAGATCATAAGAGAAGAGGTAGGAGAACAACTCATTAAAAATCGGGATAATCTGGAAGTACAATTAGGCAAAACACTCCAGCAGATACAAGAAATAGGGGAGCAGCTAGAGAAGAGTCAGGAAAGGAACGAAGAGAAAATTAATAGTTTGAAAAGTAGGATCCGAAGAGATTGGGAACAGCAGGCAAACGCAAATAAAGAAGACAGGCTGATAATTTTAAAGCGCTTAGGGGAATACAACTCGAGAATGCAGGCTTTGGAGGAAGGCGTAAAATCTAAATTACAAGAGCACTCAGATTTAATAATCAAAAACGAAATTAGATCATTAGAGAATGCTACATTATTTTCGGCTGAAAATATACCGGAAAAGCAGGCAAGCATTGGGAGTCCGGTAGGCTTGAAGTTGGCTGAGGATAACAGCCGGGGTCAAAGTCCCAAATTAACGAGCAACGCATTCCAAGAGTACAGGGGAGAGACTTCAACACCACAACCAAACTTGGCACCCGCCCAAGTAATCCAAGTCATTAGGGGAAATTATTTCAAGCCCGATAAATTCAAGGAACACTCAGGAACCTCTCCCAAAGCCTTTTTACGACAGTTAACTGATTATTTCAATGATCAACATATCGGCCCCGAAAAACAGCTGAGACTCGTGGAGAAATTTTTAGATGGACCAAGCTTAACCTGGTATTTAAGCTTTAAATACACTTTCACTGACATGGCCCAATTCCGAGAAGCGTTTTTAAAGAAGTTTTGGAGCCCTTCTTTACAACAGGGGTTAAGAATGGACCTGTATACACGAAAATACCACAGTACGCATCCGACCAGATTTTCGGAATTCTTTAGCCAACAGCTGGTAAAATTCCGGGATTTTGACGACCCCCCTAGCGAGCAAAATATGGTTCTAACCATCGGGAAACAACTTCCCATGCACATTCAACAGCTGTTAGTAGCAGGAAACATTCAGACTGCAGTGCAGGCAGAAGAATTACTCCGACACCTCGACGAGACGAGTATGGTCAGTCCACAGACGGGAAGGAGAAATATGGAATGTGTCAACACGGCAGAAGTGGTTCAGGGACTCCAAAATAGTCACAGCCAGGGGAACCAAACGAAAACTCAGTCCACAGGAACACAGTTTACACCGAGGAGGCAAGATTTCGATGGCCGGAACCAGTTCAACCAAAACAATAGAAATTTCCAGAATAACCCCGATAGATATAACCAGAATAACCTAAACCAGCACAATCAATGGACGTACCAGCGGGAATACACCAATTCGAGGGGAAACCAACGGCAGGGTCGACCTTACCAAAGAAATGGAGATGGCAGGTGGAACAACGCGAGGAACTATCGCCAGGAAAATAGGGGAGACTATCGCAACAATTGGGATGAGCGATATGTCGAGTCACAAAAATACTTAGACCAATTAAATGCCGAAGAGACGGAAAAAGAGAAGTGGGGGCGTGCAATGGCAAACAGACAGAGCCCAGACAATCATCAAGGAGAGGGGGCAGAAAGTTTATTGAGGCAACAGGAGAGGCGCGATGACAACCGGCGGAACGCAACAAATGGGCCCCGGGATAAAAAAAAAACTTCAATTGAACTTGACAGTCTGAAAACGGAGGATGCCAGGGAGCGAGAAGAGTTGATAGTGGCCAATATAGAAGAGTGGGCAGCATTCCCGGACGATTGCCTGGAGGAAGTGGTGAAAGACCGATAAAACGTCATCAGACAACTGCCAATTATTTACGCACTTATCGGAGGTATGAGGGTGAGATGTTTAATTGACACAGGTAGCCAGGTGAGCTTAGTCACTGAAGTTTTGGTAAAAGAAATCGGAAGAAAACAAACTTTTCCAATTATGCCTGTACCGCTAATGAAAGTCAGAGGGGTTATTCCTGACAAAACCATCAATTGTAAACAGCAAGCATATTTTGACCTGGAAATATTGAACCACACTTTTTCGCAAACATTCATTGTCATACCGAAGATGAACTATAACATTATTTTGGGGGCCAACTTCATCTGTGATTTTCATGCTGTAATTGACTTACATAACAACACTGTAAGTTTCAAACAAGTTGAGGGGTTGGATCATGTTGGTTTAAACATGGAAGAGAGTCCACGAGAGAGAGAGGCGAATACTTGGGTCGTTGAGGAATGCACTAATGAGGCCGGAGATAAGAACTTGACGGAGGAGCGAGTAAGCCAGACAGCAGTGGTGGAAATTGACAGCCGAGATATTTCGCAGGAACTTTGGGTACATTTGGCGGAAGAAGAAATTAGCGGAACCAAATTTGAAATTCTACTTCAGGAGCGACTTAAGGAGGCCATAGTAGGGGAACCTGATAGAAGAAAACTGGAAGAAATTTTGAGATTACATAAAGGAGCTTTTGACACCATCCCTGGAAAAGTTTTAAATTTTCAATATGCCATGCAAGTTACAGACTGGACCCCATTTAAAAGTAAATTGTACCCGATCCCAGAGAAACATTTTGCTCAGGTGAAGGACATTATCACTAATTTATTAGAATCTGGCATGATAAGGAAAGCAGCAACCCCGTACCTGAACGCAATATTGGCTGTGGCCAAGCCAAATGGATCAATTAGGCTATGCCTAGACGCGCGAGTTTTGAACAGTAAACTGCTAGTTGAGCATGACCAAGCACCTAGGATCAAAGATGTTTTGAAAGGCTTCCGTGGGAAGAAGATATATTCGAGTGTCGATTTGACAAATAGTTTCCACCATCTTGAACTTGAAGAAAAATCTCAACTGTTGACGGGATTTTTATTCGACAACCAAAGTTATATCTGGTCTCGAATGCCCTTTGGCGTGAAAACTGCTGGATGTGCACTGATAAGAGCACTAGATAGGAATCTGACTGAGGAGGTCAAGAGCTTCACCACGAGATATGTTGACGACATATTAATTGCATCTGAAACAATGGAGGAACACCTGATAAACTTAAATAAACTTCTGGATAACTTGAGAACCATGAACTTCAAAATTAATCTAAAGAAATCACATTTTTGCCAGAGCGAGATTCTATATTTGGGACATATAATTGATGTTGAGGGCGTGAGACCTAATCCAGCCAAGATTGATGCCCTCAAGAAATTTCCCACACCAACTAAAGTCAAGCATATAAGAGCATTTTTGGGAGTGACAGGCTTCTACAAAGAAAATTGCCCGGGATACACAGAAACAGTAGCACCTATGCAAGAGATGTTAAAGAAGGCAAATCGATGGTCATGGAACGAGGAGTGCGACAGGTCTTTTAGAGCCACGAAAGATTTATTGGAAAACTGTGTGAAGCTTGGATATCCGGACTTTGAGAAGCGATTTATTATTCAAGCAGATGCTTCATTGATTGGAATCGGTGCTATGCTGTACCAAGAGGACGCTGAAGGACCCAAGAAGAGGTCGTATTTGGCATTTACGAGTCGTAAATTGAGGAAGCACGAGAGGAACTACACCGTGAAGGAGCTTGAGCTGTTAGCATTTTTATATTCTCTTCAACAGTGGTGTAAGATGATCTACGGCTATTCCATTATTGTTAGAACCGACCACCATGCACTGACATTTTTATTCAAGACAACGATGGCAAGTGAGAGAGTTACGCGCTGGTCCATCTACATACAGCAGTTTGACATTACAATAGAGCATTGCCCTGGAAGGATGAACGTCATACCAGATGACTTGAGCAGGAATCCTGAGGACGAGAACGGAGTAACAGCGGAAGTTAACACTATAACACTAACACCTAAGGCTCGTGAGTTTTTGGCGAAATTAAAGGAAATTCGGAAGGAGCAAGAAGCAGACCCATGGATGATGATGATGATCAAATTCTACAGGAAGGAATTACAACCAGATTCATCTGAATACCGAGAAGCCCGTGCTATAGAAGCGAGATTTCACTACTTAAATAACTTGTTGCATAAGTACGTGGATGAGCATCATACCAATCTGCGAATCTTAGTTCCAGCATCACTACAGAGAGGATTGACGTGGCATGTTCACGAGAGCCTAGCACATATCGGCACGGATAAGACTGAAGCTACGAAAGGGGAGACTTTTACTTGGCCTAAGATGCGATTCACCATTGTGGAAGTGATAAGAACTTGTGACGCATGCCAGCGCACTAAACCGAACAACTTCATTATGAAACAACCTCACCACCATTACCTCAGAAACTATGCGAGATGCTCGCTATTGACTGTTTTGGCCCTCTAGTCAAAGGAAAGCGTGGATGCCGACATCTTCTAGTGTGTGTCGATGTATTTTCAAAGATGGTCGTGTTATGTCCAATCCAGAAGACGACATCAAAACAAGTCCTCAGTAGAATTCAGAACAAAGTTATTCCGATGCTTGGGAAGCCGGAATCCATTTTATCAGACCATGGTACTTATTTCACGAGCAATGTTTTTAGGCAAGGTCTGGAGAGCCTAGGAATAAAACACATATTTTCAAGCATTCGTCATCCTTGTTGGAATCCGAGCGAGAGAACGATTCGCTGTGTTGCCAAATATTACAGAGTAATGTTCCCTAACGATCATAATAAATGGGTTGACAAAGTAGGTGAGATTGAGATGTGCATGAACACCACTAAGCACGAATCGACTGGTCAAGTTCCACTAATTGTACACCACAACAGGTTGCCAGAAAGATCTTGGGACAAGATTATTCCATGTCCAAGGGATCCACTATTAGCGCATGAGTTGCGAATCCAGCGAACGAGATAGCACATGAGGAACCAAGCGGACCGAAGACTCAGAAGATACAGAGGAAAGAAGTTTCACCGGGAACTACAAAAACAAGAGTTAGTGCTGGTTCGCAGACCACCGATATCTGATCCCAAGGACAAAGTCTTTGCCAAATTCTGTGCAAAATTCATTGGCCCGTTCCGTGTCATTAAAAATCTGGGTAACAATGCTTACAGCCTTAAAGAAGTGAGCACTGGTGCTAAATCTGTTTTCAATAGCGCCAACTTAAAACCGTATTACAGAAGGGTACCATTTGATGATTAAGCAAGATGATGTGTGCAAAATCATATTGCAAAATTTTATTTTGAGAGCCAACACTCAAATGTACGTGGACGTAGAGCGCCAGAGAGAGAGCGCTTTGTTTTGTAAACAACGAGCAGCTGAGACGACAGGAGTGGCAATCATGTGAGGAGAAGGGGGAGGTCTAGTGAAGAAGTATGAATGACATTCCGACGAGGGAGCGCGCACACTAATTGGGTCAGTGGACTGTACTCTCGAGCAGCTGAGCGAGGTACTAAAGAGATGTTGTTGTTACAACTGTGGATATTGTTTTTGAAATCCAAATCAATTACTTGCTTCGAATTTCAAAACCTTGCTGAGGATAAATGAACCCTTATTGATCTACGATAAATAAGTTTTCATAATTTATTATTATTATTACTGAAGCCCAGACAGTACTTGAGGAAGTTGACGAGAATAAAGGCAGGGTAGCGTGTCGCAATGATTGCCACATAAGGAGAGCTTGTAGCTATTCTTGAAGAACGGCCTGGTAAACTTGAGTTCAAGGCCAAATTGTGTAACAGCTTGCACCAGAATTGGAATCACAAAGGGGTAGTCACGAGTTACTTAAAACCAACCTAAGATTGAATCAACCAATCGGGAGAGACCACGACGAGATCACGCGATGGAAGGCGTCAGTGGTAAAAAGCGCGCGGAATTGATTATCTAAAGAACCGCCGATCGGAATTATCTCCGCACGAGTGCGATGAGACGTTTGATTTATTTGATGAAGATTGACACTAGTCCCATCTGTGTGAGATGAAGACTCTGGAATTTTTTTCTAAATCCACCCCACTCCTCCGTACCCTGTCAGTTTCTCATAAATTGTTCGACGTGACGCTGTTCGATGTTCTTTTCTGCTCGTGAGCTCTGTGAGCTAACTTCACGCCCGTTTGTATAACGATTTTAACGCCCTGATATATTCGAAGCTATTTTATTTGTGAGCTCTGTTGAGCTAAACTCACGCTAGTTTGCGCAGCAAATTTTTAACGCTCTTAATTATTTGAAGTCAATTACTTTGTGAGCTTTTTGAGCTAAATTCACGCCAGCGTGCGTGATGATTTGAAACTTGTAATATTACCTTAAAGACAATTATTTCAGCTCTTAGGGGCAAGACTTGTGACATTCTAATTAGCGCTCACCCGAGCGAAGGTCATGTAGAGCAGAGCAGTATATTACCGAGCGAGATAGCGACTGTGAGTCAGGCAGTCATTGTAACTTGTTTGTCGAGCCAGTGGCGTTGGACTCGAAGTGTGTATTTCATGTATATTTTTAAGTGTATTTTTCATGTGTGTATTGCGCGTGTGTGAGCGATATTTAGGGAAAGTCTTCGTAAATAATCGCATAGGACTATTTGTGGGCGAATTTAGTAACCCACAAGCGATTATAGCCAGGTCGAAATATAATCACTGAACTTTTCTTCCAAGGAGACTACATCAAGATGTCCAACGTGTGGTCAGGATTTGGAATGACGTCCGGCGCTTCAACGAAGACGAATATGGAGTGCTAACTTTTCCATAGGGGAAATGGGCTGAGATGGATGTCATAATGTTCTGCAAGCTGATACGGTGACGTACAACAATTGATTATTCAATTATGTAGTTAGATTGGCCGGGGAACCTTTGTAAATAGTTTATTTTGTCTTTTCTTGTTTTAGAGTGTTTTTCTTTGTACCGGGACTAATTGTTTTAAATGTACGTTGGCGCGTGGCCAAAGTGTTTGTTGTATATTTGTTTTTCTTGGAGTCATATGTAATGTGCACGGCGCGTGTACGTGATGTTTATTCATGCAAATGCGAAATCCGTTACATTCGATAAATGGTGCTTTATTAAAGTTCATATTTGTGATAGGAAAAGGGAGGTAATTACTGTAAGATGTTTGCTGAACAGGTTATTGTTCATATTAGGGTTGCCAAGTGCAACGATTTAAGATGTAATTTTAGAACACTTTCGTTCTAATTTGATAGATTTATTTTGAGTCCTTTTCAGTTTAATTAGTCACGGCAGGGAACGGTGGCGCCAGCAAGTGGAAAATATTTATGTTTTTTTTATTTCAGGGTCTGTCAAACCCATACGTGTGATTCTGTGTGTGTTACTGTGTCAGGTGTGTGTGTTGATTCTACGTGAAGAGGGGTAGAGGTCCTACCACCCTCGTATTTTGTTGTTGTTGTATTTTGATGGAAAGGCAGGGTGCTCTAGGGAGACCGCTGTTCCTTGTCCATTTATTGCTGATTTCTTGGATTTCCTAGTGGAAATGCCGGGATATTTTGTTCTGACACACACACACGTATTATTGTGCTTTGGGGCACGCTTCTTCGATACACACGTGGGTTGACATGCAGATTTCCACAAATCGCCCGTCTCGTCTGGTGACTTATTTTGATAGGCAGTCCTGTTGTTCCGGCTGGGCCCCTTTAAGCTTTCATGTAGCAAACCTGTTCATTGTGATGGTCACTTTGGTACCATAATTAATTGGGGAGTTCGCCATGTGTGTGATGGATTGTTGCATGTTGTATGGATAGATATTTGTGTTAATAATGTAAATGTTTGCTTTGAGCCTATTGATTTGTTTATGACTCAATTCATGTAATTTTAGGATGTCACACCCGTGTGGTGTAGTGGTAGTGTACTTGTAAATTTGACGGCGGTCATATGTGTATTTTCTTTTATTGGTCACGTGTTAACTTACTTGCGTTGATTTGTGTGAGAAGTCCTTAGTTTTTAGGCAGTAATGTTTTTCTACGGCAGTTTGATTCCAATTTCACTCGGAAATTATTGTGTTGTATATTTTAAGTATAGGAAGTGTCGGTTTAGTTTTAAGTGTTGTATAGTGGTTCCCCGCGTCTGTCTAGCTCTAAGCAATGTGGATTCCTTGTCTGAATGTTTATTCTGGATGATGACGAATCATGCATTCGATTGTACACATCGTGAAGCATGCAGAACGACACACGCGCATACATTGTCACTTTTGTTGATTTTCTTAGGGACACTTTGTCCGTGTAATTAATCTCTCCAGAGATTTGGCCTAGTTTTGGCACATTTTTATATTTCAGTGGGAGTCATTTGGGAGTTTGTTTTTGTTAATTATTTTGTATAGTTAGGTGATTTGTTATTAAATTCATTTGTTTTAACCCTGGCTTCACTTTTTCCTGCATGTTATTTTGTTATATGTTACCCTGCATGTTAATGAAGCGCCTTAACAACAACTTACGATATGGATGGTTACACCCCCCGAAATAGAGTCTCATAAGCTTCTTTGCAAGGGTTCAATATTATATATAGATAATATATAATAATATAAGGTTAGTATCATATTTGACCAGCTCGTGGTGTAGTAGCTAGCATTTTAGGCCGTCACCCCTGCTGTTGGGTTCGATTCCTGGCTCTGTCAAGAAATCGAATTCTGGCTTGAGGTCTGCAGCTAAAGCAGGCTACTTGGCCACATTATTATGATCGATCTTCGATTTCTTGTACTTATCTGCTACAGGTTTTGTTTGCTCTAAACACGGCATTTTCACTGAAAAAAAAGTTTATTATCTCTGTTCTATGTCCTTTGGCATTTTGGCTTAGACTAACTCAGTTGATTTCGGTTTGCCATTATAAAGCCGCCTTAAAGATTCTGTGAGGATTTTTCCTGTTGATTTTGTAGGCTTTTATTGGAGCTGTATTGCAGATAATAGTGAATTTGTGGTTGTTCAGTGTTACAATTTTTGTCATTCATACTGCTCCAAGTTTCTTCTGCATTCGGTATGGGGAAATTAAGATTTTGTTTTTGTCGTTTGGCCTCCTGAGAAGACGAATGCAGGTTTTTCTAGTCGACGCCCGTGGGCGACCTGCGCGCCGGGATGAGAGATGGAATGGATGAAGTTGAATGAAACAGGGCAAGGATGTGGAAGGAAGCGGCCGTGGCCTGTCAGAAGGTGCCGTCCCAGCTTTTGCCTGGTGTTGAAAATGGGGGAAACCACATAAATCCATTTCAAGGACGGCCGACGGTGGGGCTCGAGCTTGACCCCATGACCTAATGCTGCGCTTTAGCGAGCATAGCCACCGCTGTCGGTATTAAGAAATGATTAACCTTGGAAAAGGGCGTTTGTTTTGTGCAACTTGCAAAAAGCGATCCTTTACAGAGATAAATATGTCGCAGAATGGGCATACACACTGAAGGACTATAGCTTGGTAGTGTAACATTTTTAATGAGTTTACTAAACGTGGTGATGACTATTGTGGTTCAATAAAACAAACATGATATGAATAAATAATATACACTGTGGTGTGACCTTACCTATGATAGTGTAATATAATAAGTTGTTGAGCGCCAGATTCCTATTTAAGATAGTGAATCGAAATTTATTGATTTAACCTCGGCTATCAGCAGTAGAGTCGAGAACCACTTACCCGGGCCGTAGTGAGACAAAGTCATCTAACCAATCCGTATTTAATCAAGGAGTATGATTGCCTTAAAGTACCAACTACAATGAAAGAAATAGGCATTACGTTAAAGGAAATGAATTTATTTACTCAAGAACAAAATACTAATAAAACAGAATAGTGATAGTCACACAATTGAATTTAAAATTACTCAA
Source organism: Meconema thalassinum (assembly GCA_946902985.2). Taxonomy (NCBI): domain Eukaryota; kingdom Metazoa; phylum Arthropoda; class Insecta; order Orthoptera; family Tettigoniidae; genus Meconema; species Meconema thalassinum. Next base: position 169,221,497 of record OX336391.1, read on the forward strand.
TGCGGCAATTAATTATTTAAAAGAAAATGAATATTAAAATGAATTGAAAGTTAAATGAAGTTAAATTATAATAGAGACGATAGTTTTATTGAATTGTTGGCTCACCCAGTCGAAGATTCGTCATATTTAAGAAATGATCGATGATCTCGATGTTACGTCGCTTATGTATAAAAAAATGATGTGATATCTCATTTACTATGAAATATCCTCATTAAGTACGTTGCCATCTGTAGAAAGACTCTTGATCAGGGATATAACCCATTATGTATTGATATAGATGTCGGCAAGACATCGTTCAGTGTCGACTCTCGGTGCTCAGTCCATTAGGACCCAGAAAGCAAGGTTACAACTTCCTTACTTCATTAAGAGCTGTAGATCAATGCCATTCTTGTCCGATGTTGCAGGTACAAATACTAATGACTTCCTTGTCACGTGGTGTCACAGCTTCCCTCTCTATTAGCCTTCTCCATTCTTGACTCATAACTTGCAATATATATTGACGCGTATATACCGTAGAAAATGGCGTGTTGGTTACACCATAGTGGGTTTCTTAACATCTCAGGAAAATGACGCAGTTTGCCGTGGTGTAATTCTTACTACGTCGTTCAGTTTGTGACGCACAGGGTTAGTCCATATCGCCAGTCTTGTTGCAATATATAATACTTCGTCTCTTCACAAGTAATTGTTAATAAAAATCTAATTGAATATAATAAGCAAAACCGCTTACAATTATCTGATATAAAAATCATCTCATGGATGTACTAGTTAATAATAATAATAATAACATGATAATAAATGAATAACCCTTTAAATATAACAGCTATGGGATCGAATCGTTACAATCGCCCCTGATATAAATAATTTAAAATAAAATGTAACATTATTTATATCACTACACATCCTACACAAATGAATACAAATTTAAATATTAATACCCCCATAACGACAACATACAAATAATACCCTTCAACAATACATAAAAATATACAAGAACATACTCTTTTCACTTTACATATTTGTACTATCATTTCTCATTCTTCCAAATGTTCATAATGTTCATTCTTCTTTATGTATGTTGTAAAAAAAATATACATATAAAATGCCCTTCACTTTTATTTTTGACATATATGTCAACGCTGCACTCGTTTATATTTCGGTGATCGTATGCATGACATACAATTTTGGCTTCATCTCTTTTGAACGTAGTTTTTGTATATCAGTCTGGCGTAGAAGTACATTGTTGTAATACCAGCTGATTAACCCATAATAACTATTACAGCACACGATAATAGGATGCAAACAATACAATATTCCTTTCGTCTTTATAAAGGGATTACTCAAATGCAGTAAAATTTCAATAATTGAAGAAAAAAATAACTTAGCAAGATATTCAAGGCAATTCCAATTTCAGTGCATATGTCATACATGTAAATATTTCCCCAAATACATAATGACATCGAAATACCTCAAAGCAGTTATTAAACAGTTCATTTAAATATCCAAGTTACTACTCACCTGCCTTCGTGGCTTAATTCTTTCTTAGGCCACGGCCGCCTCCTTCCAAATTAATACTTCCTAAGTCTCCACGACTTCTTAACTTCTCATAAAACCATAATTCCTCTTTACTACTTCTCGAAAACAATAACTTGGATTTACAAAATCACCAATAAACATAAAATCTGACTTCTCGTTCACTTTATAAAATTTAACTTAGCGTCAAGATATAACTTTACCGTAACGTCATTCCTTACTTACCATAACAAAATGATTAAGACTTGGACAAAATACTACTCAATACCTGAATTACGTATATCACTAAACTATTTCACAAAAACACATGACAAACTCCTCGGAATAAATATTTCGTTCAACAAAATATTAATGCTCTTATACTTTGAACTTAGTCTATTCATGATTTGACTTTTTGCTGAATGCCTAAAAACCCCCCTTAGTTTTCTCTCAAAACTCTTAATTAAGTACCGTGTCCTCCAAACACCACTTCCTACTTGTTCTGACCGCCTGGACTATAGCTCACTCTTGCTATACCAGAATCTCTCAAAACTCATCGTGACATCACACGTCACATACAAAAAAAACTCCCCTATTCGTGGTATAATCCCACTTCTTCTTACTGTTACAGGTCACCTCTTACTGACCAATAACACATTAAATTTCAGCTAAAAAAAATCTTACATGCTTCGACTAATTCCTTGGAATAATAACATCACACTATGCTTTCCTAGCTATTGTCTTCCTAAAATAATGACAGTGTTCCAGTTGATAGTTAATAACACCGACACTCCTAATTCGCAAATATTCTCCCATAATCACTTCATAAAGCAAGTTCTGAGTTCTAACACAGTTCAGACACTCTCTGCTCTACCAAATTAAATGCGTAACTTACACCTGCCTTTAATTGTAACTTCATTATTACCCCTTAGGTATACACTTATCTTACCAACTTATTCTTCCTTCAAAATATTAACTTATCTTTACTAACTCCGTATGACATAAATAAAACTTTAATTTCCTGTCTACTAAAAAAAAAGATTTACTTTTAAAATCCTCAAAACGTCGAATTATAACAAATTCCTTTCAATATTAGTAAATATTATGTCAACCTTTTAATTATAATTATTATCTTTACTTTTACCTGTGTAGGACAACAATCTACCACATAATTAATTCGTTATTATTCATCAGTAACTTTTTACTAAAAGTGGTTTAGCTCGATAACAAGCCTTGTAATATCTTTAAAACGTGCGTAACTGTAACAAAAACTTGGACAATCTTACCTTTGTAATCTCTTATTACCTTGTGTGCATACATCCATATATACTTTAAAAAAAACTCCCTTATTAACTTCACGTAGTCCCGTAGATACCATAAAAAAAAAAATATTGCTCAACGGAATATACCTCGCTGACCTACTTCATCTTACCAAAAACTTCCTCCAACCTACTTCATTTGGCATCTTACCAAAAACTTCCTCAAAAAACAACTTCATTTGGCATCTTACCAAAACTTCCTCCTTAAAAAACTTCATTTGGCATCTTACCAAAACTTTAAAACCACTTTGCTCAACGGCATTACCTTCGTTGGCCTACTTCTTCAAACTCACGTCCATTTACGTGAAAATACACACATACACACACACATATCTGTCACCAAGTAAGTTACCAGATGTCCTAATTAGTTACTACTTCCTCATTTCAACCCGATGTTGGTTAATTCATACAACGCATTACCATTAACAATTCTAAACCACTTATAAATTTCTCAACATATATCCGCTGATAACCTCGCTGTCCTCAACTGAAACTTCTTTATTAAATCAATACTTAATTCTTCAACTCACTAGTTTTATTACCACTGTATCATCTGATCTTCACTCACTTTTGAATTAAATCTTTATTACCATTATATTCTTAATTATGGTTGCCATAATAATTATTACTTTCTTTCGATTACTTACCTATGTAATAACCTTCCTACTTTTAAAATTTAATTCTTACTTCATCCAACTTACCTGCAGTTTAAGGACCTACATTCAATTTACCTGAATTGCTCACTAGCACGACAACCTCTGTCTTCCAAATTAAATGATTTTAGTCCATCTAAATCAATAAGCGTAGGCACTACGCGCCCCTTACCATCCTAACTTCACGACTGAATTAAAATTACACACAGCAGGTTTCTTATCTACCTCTTTTAAGTCATATTAAACTTCATTACTTAATATTTAAGTCATACGGAAGAGTAACTATCGGTAATATAAATTTACATCACTACTTTCTCTGGCATTTCACCGTTCTTACCATCTTCATCTTCAATTCTATCTCTTTCTAGGGTTCCATTTTCCTCTTTTCTTATAACATTACTTTCTACCTCTTTCGGACTACACTCATCAACAGTAACATTATACTTCGGCTTTCCTCCTATCATTTCCCCAAGTCTGGCTAATTCATTACGCCACTGCACATCATATGCTTTCTTTCTCTCTTTCATTCTGATTTCTTTTTCCACTAACAACTTAATTCTCTTCTCTTTCATTTTACTTCTAAAATATCTACCTACATGTCTTCCCTTCACTTCTCCACTACTAATATTTAATTTTCTCTTTAGCCGTTGCCCATTGCTTCTCCTCTTATCTATCTCTCTCCTCCTCTTAACCTGTTTACTAATTATGTTCTTCTGACTATGACTTAACGCACGCTTCTCTGCCACTAATAATTTCATATTAACTTCCTCTATCACAGGACTAAATTCTTCCCTAGTTTGCCTATCTAATTTATCTATGATTGTCTGCATCTTAATCTCTTGGGTGCTTAGTACTTTCTTTATCTTACCTACTTCTATCCCTATCTTTTCTCTCATCTTCTTCACTTCTTTTTCGCTACATTCTATAGTCTCTTCTACAGCTATCCTGCGTTCATCTAAAATCTCCTTCAACTCTACTATGCTTTCTCCTACTATCTCCTCTGACGCTAATCTATTTTCACCTAAAATCTCGTCTGACTCTAATCTGATTTCACCTAAAATCTCCGCTATTTGCCGTTCCTCACCTAAGATCTCCTCCGATTCCAATCTGCTTTCACCTACAATCTCCAATGACTCTAATCTACTTTCAATTACAGTCTCCACTAATTCCAATTTGCTTTCACCTAAAATCTCGTCTGACTCTAATCTGATTTCACCTAAAATCTCCGCTAATTCCAATTTGCTTTCACCTAAAATCTCGTCTGACTCCATTCTACTTTCAATTATAGTCTCCTTACAGGCTGTCTTTACTGATTCTACTGCAGTTTCCCCTAAAGTCTCTACCACCTGCCTAGTTTCCACTTCTACCAATTTGCTAAAACTTTCACCTTGAGTTGCTATTTTCTCTTCAATCACAGTTACTATTCTTTCCTGAATCCTACTTTCTGCTGCTTCTAATTTCTTATCTACTGTCTTAATAATATCTTTAGCCTTCATCTCTACCTCCTCCTTAATTTCACCTCTGATTTCCTGTTTCACCCCCTGAATACTCTCCTGTAGCATATCATACTTCATACTTAATTCTTCATTGACTTTAACCACACTGTCTAGTTTTACATTATTCTCTTCCAGCTTCTGATTTATTTTACTCATATCTTGATTTAGCCTACCCATCTCTTCTCTCATCTCCTTACTATTTTTATTCATATCTTTATCTAATTTCTCAAATTTATCATTGAATTCCTTCCTACTTTCTAAATTATCTTTCTTATTCTCTTCCATATTTTGATTTAGCCTACCAATATCTTCTTTCATCTCCCTACTATTAATTCTCATCTCCCTCATAAACACAGTTAATGGATCTTCAGGAATCTCTATAGACTTTTCTTTCTCTAGACTACCACTAGTCTCAGGATGTACCTCTGTATTCGTCTCGAGATTTTCCTCTGAATTCGTGTCAGGGTTAACCTCAGGATTATTTTCAGGATTACTCTCAAGATTTACCTCCGACATCTTGGTATTATTCTCTACGCTCTCAACATCGCTACCGCTATCAACCTCCTTATAATTAACTTTCTTGACTGCATCCCTACTTCTCAACTGCCTCTGTTCCTCCTCCGACATCTCGAAGTACACCGTATAACAATTGCCCTTCCAAAATTTCACTTCACTTCACTGTCCCCCAAAAGCACTGACAATTTGCACTGAAATTATACACTCCTCTGACTAAATACCGAATGGTTTTCGTGCCCCACGTTGGGCGCCAAATGTAACATTTTTAATGAGTTTACTAAACGTGGTGATGACTATTGTGGTTCAATAAAACAAACATGATATGAATAAATAATATACACTGTGGTGTGACCTTACCTATGATAGTGTAATATAATAAGTTGTTGAGCGCCAGATTCCTATTTAAGATAGTGAATCGAAATTTATTGATTTAACCTCGGCTATCAGCAGTAGAGTCGAGAACCACTTACCCGGGCCGTAGTGAGACAAAGTCATCTAACCAATCCGTATTTAATCAAGGAGTATGATTGCCTTAAAGTACCAACTACAATGAAAGAAATAGGCATTACGTTAAAGGAAATGAATTTATTTACTCAAGAACAAAATACTAATAAAACAGAATAGTGATAGTCACACAATTGAATTTAAAATTACTCAATGCGGCAATTAATTATTTAAAAGAAAATGAATATTAAAATGAATTGAAAGTTAAATGAAGTTAAATTATAATAGAGACGATAGTTTTATTGAATTGTTGGCTCACCCAGTCGAAGATTCGTCATATTTAAGAAATGATCGATGATCTCGATGTTACGTCGCTTATGTATAAAAAAATGATGTGATATCTCATTTACTATGAAATATCCTCATTAAGTACGTTGCCATCTGTAGAAAGACTCTTGATCAGGGATATAACCCATTATGTATTGATATAGATGTCGGCAAGACATCGTTCAGTGTCGACTCTCGGTGCTCAGTCCATTAGGACCCAGAAAGCAAGGTTACAACTTCCTTACTTCATTAAGAGCTGTAGATCAATGCCATTCTTGTCCGATGTTGCAGGTACAAATACTAATGACTTCCTTGTCACGTGGTGTCACAGCTTCCCTCTCTATTAGCCTTCTCCATTCTTGACTCATAACTTGCAATATATATTGACGCGTATATACCGTAGAAAATGGCGTGTTGGTTACACCATAGTGGGTTTCTTAACATCTCAGGAAAATGACGCAGTTTGCCGTGGTGTAATTCTTACTACGTCGTTCAGTTTGTGACGCACAGGGTTAGTCCATATCGCCAGTCTTGTTGCAATATATAATACTTCGTCTCTTTACAAGTAATTGTTAATAAAAATCTAATTGAATATAATAAGCAAAACCGCTTACAATTATCTGATATAAAAATCATCTCATGGATGTACTAGTTAATAATAATAATAATAACATGATAATAAATGAATAACCCTTTAAATATAACAGCTATGGGATCGAATCGTTACAGTAGTGAGATATAATTATCAAGAAAATAAAAGACAGGAAATAGGAATGTTTTAGGATATCAGAGGATAGTAAAACACTGCGCACGCAGGAAGACTATCACAAACGTAAATAGCTATTACAATAATCTGACCAGGTACGGTAGAAATGGTGGGTTCGATACCCGCCCCCTCAGACATCCTAGAAGAGGTTTCCCGAGGTTTCTCCAATTCCACTACAGGCAAATTCCAGGATGGTCCCTAACTTACGGCCACGGCCGCCTCTTAGGACACCTGTGGACACCGTTTTAGCCCTCAGACGAGAATGACATTAGTTAGCAGAACCGGTAAACAAACCTGGACCTCCACGGTAACAACGAAGAATGCTTGCCACAACGCCACGAGGTTAGGTACTATTTCAATCTTAAGTCAAGATTCCACGGGACCTCCGCTTTACGTTGAATACGAACCACCGGACGTAAAATTTCACCTCTAAATCCCAAACGAGCCCGGACATAGATTTACTCCATGACCTTGTTCCTCGCACGCATAGCTACCACGATTACTACTGTATTTCTGTCCTTTTTGGTCTCTGAATATCGTATATTTCTTGCTGTTTGGAGGAATGGTAATACAGTATTCACAATGGAAGTGTGTATGTGTATTTACTTTTGAGACACACTGTTCTACAATACTTTCTCTCACAGTCTCTCGTATTATGACGCTACGAGAGTGTGGCATGACTGTCCTTAATGAGATTTCAATGTACGTTTCTCTTTGTCCAATGAGAACACGACGTCCATGGGTCGGCGGTACCTGCGGTACCTGCAAGAATAATAATAATAGTATTATTTCTTTTATAAGTAATTCATTTAAGGTTTTTTGGGCTAATGCCGTGTGTATTTAGATTAGAAACATACGTTTCGGAGAAACCTTGCCCTTTTTTTTTCAATGGAAATCAAACAATGTGGCCAAAGAAAGTATATCAATGAGATTACAAAAATTACAAAAAAATGTAGATAAATTCCTCTGTTCGTCACCAGAGAGCAGCTGCCAGAAATTACTGTATGGACCATGGTAGAACGGCGGACAGTGTAGTAAGTAAGGAGAAGGTAAAGGGGGCGGGGTGAAAATATAGAGACTCTTCGAAGAATGAGGATGTCCAAAAGAAAAGGGGAGGGGAGGGAGGGGGGGAGGGGGGAGGGTTAGATGGATATAAGGAAACATAAACAAAAGGGAAGTGTATCTGAACGATACCTAACGTCATACAGGCAACGGCGAAAAAACAGGTGGAAACTCCTCCAGTGACGAACAAAGGAGAACAAATCCAGGCAGCTGCTGTCTGGTGACGAACCGAGGAATTTATCTATATTTTTTGTAATTTTTGTAATCTCATTGATATACTTTCTTTGGCCACATTGTTTGATTTCCATTGAAAAAGGAGGCAAGGTTTCTCCGAAACGTATGGTTCTAATCTAAATACACACGACATTAGCCCAAAAAACATGAATTATTTATATAATCCGGGCCGTGAAAGCCTTAATATACACATTATTTCTTTTCTTACGGAGGAGGAGAAATGTATTTACACACATAGTGTAAATGCACTCTTGAGTAGCAGACTACCGACTACAACTCCCCCCGTGACTTCTGGAACCTAGCCTGGATCCATTTAACATATTACTTCAGGCTAGGACCATATACTAGGACACTTGTCCTTAACTATTTACCATCCGCGACTATCCAGGTCTTTTTTCTTCGTTCGATGAATTTCTTCATTGTAATGAGCAACCTTCTTCCAGTGTGACTAATCTTGAAGGATCATTTACACGATTGGGGAGATCTGTTGTCCAATCTATGGCGCCAAATTTTCGTAATAGTCGCTAGATCTAGCGACCATACGTTCCGAAAAATATCGGGACACTCCCGATTTAAAGAAGCATGTCCCGGCATCCCGAATATTAATAAAAGTGTACCGATTTTTAAGTTTGATAAAAATTATAATAATTCTTTGAAAAATAAGCGTAACTAACCGAAAAATACAGGGTCTTTCATATAAAGTAAGAATGCCAAGCGGCGGTTTTGTTATCCGCTTCTGCGGTGGCCTTGGCCGAGCTTGTGGCGCGCCACAAGTCCCTAATTTAAGCGTGTGTACAATCCTATATAAAATATTACCTTATTAAAGATGCTGGAAGTGTCGTCCTTCCTGGGTTATACAGGCATTGTATCTGGTAACCACATTCTGGCTGCCGCGAGTGAGTTCTGCCACTGTAATATTTCTGATCTTTTATTTTATGTATTTTATTGAGCACTGAGTCAAACTTATTTTCAATTACGTGAATCTGTGCTAGTGAAGGTGGAACTTCATCAGGAAATTGCTGAGCAAATGCATCACGTACTCGCCGAGCCGACTCGTACTTAAAATAAGTTTTACATACAAAAATACGATGTTGCAATAACTGTCTCGCCATTTTAGTATCTGAGATTCAGACTGGCGACTCAACCCCTGCACGCTTATTGCAAGGTCAATTATATACTATGCGCGCGCTTTCAATACTACAGCAGGGGGCCGTGGCGCGCCACAAGCTCGGCCAAAGCCACTGCAGCAACGGATAACCAATCCGCCGCTCGCCGTTCTTGCTTTATATGAAAGACCCTGTACGTTTTGTTTTGACATATCCATGACTCTGTCCTAGTTCGTAATGACATCAGGCACTTGTAAAGACTCAGTAAGAATTTTTTTGTTATTGTAATCATAAGAAAGAAACTTAAAAATAAACTTACTAATATTTCTTTTTTCACACAAGACTTGTAAGGTACTTGCTAAAAAACATTAAAATAAACTTTGTATTCATTTATCCCTCTATATTGGATATTTGGTGGATCGATTTCTGTGGAACTTGTTAAAATTAAATTCTGTAAAAGGTTATAACTTAAGAAAACTCAATATGTTAGAGTCAAACTGTAATCTCTCTATCATCCAAGTGGCTGCGGTGGTGTAGTTGGTAGCATGCTGAGCTTCTATGAGCAAGATCGCGGGTTCAAACCTAGCCGAAGCTATCGGATGTTTTTTTCAAGAGCGTTTAAAATCCCTCAATATGTCTTCCCTAGGAGGGGAAGTAAAGCTGGCGGTCCCATGTCATAGATTTGTTGCATGAAAAAGAACCTTCCGCTAACTACACTTGTGGAAGCTAAAATTTGTAGGTTAGGGGGCAGATGACCTCGTAGTTCCGCCCCTTAAAACAACAATAACTAACTAATTTGTAGATTAGTTTCATATCGCTATATTAGTTTCAACGTTCCCTGACTGCGATGACATTTAGTAGCCACGTCCGCAGCTAGGTGTCGAAGACGGTAGCATTTGGTAGCAAAAGTAGGAACTACTTGAAAAAATTAATCATCTGCAGTCCTTCTACCAGAATTACAGATAACACACACTAATACAGTCATGACAATTAACACCGGTTATCACACAAATTCTACACACACCCAAAGTACACGCGCCTACATGACCGCTTTGTCGCAGCCCCTAAACTGAGGAACCAACCAACTCTATCCTCCGGAAATCACCCCCACTCCCAAGAAGGCTGTCACGAATTTGACCTTTCAAAAATATGGTCACCGTAGGTATAGGTTTCCTTCTGGTTGCGGACTTTAGCAACATGTTCTTGTGTAAATGAGATGCGTACTCTGCTGATTGCTACAAGTGAACACGTTACGATTACCGTGTCTAGTCGCCCTGGCGCCTCTGGTCGATGGAACTTGGATAACAGAGTATCGTAGGCCGTGAGAGCCCATCACCACAGCAACCTCGATATTCCAGGCGCGGATTCAAGGGGGGTGGGGGGGGGGAGGGTCACGGGGGTCATGCCCCCCCCCCCCAAACGGAGACCAAATGTTTTTGCAAACTCAAAAAATGAAAACACAATAACCAGACAAATAAAACTTAACGAATTTTAACTGGAAAACATTTTTTTTTTCATTTTATTCAATACTGAAAATATCTTAATTGCAATTATTATGTTCTGTTACAACTGTTCATATTTACAACTTCATACGATTATTTATGTAACAAAAGCAACTCGTCTATTTTGTTTAGCAAACCTTGTGATTATCGAATCGATGTCTATAGTGATGTCACGATGAATGTGCAGCAATGCACGGATAGGAATTTGGGGCTTTTTTCGCACCAACAAATTTTGCCGACGTCCAAACTGCAAGCTTGGTTGGCAATTTAAGCTGTGACTTTCTCCCTTTGTCGGTACCAACTTGGCTTGCCGAAACTGTAACGTATCTTGATACTTTTCTCGAAGCTCGATGTAAAAGTCGCAAAACACGCCGTTGCAATTTGTACGAATATTTTTGGTGCGTTAAACGGATCAAATTTCTATCCATGTAGCTTGCAAAAAAAAACTGGTTTTGTAAGTTTGGTTATTTTGTGATTGCGTTGTTAGTGATACCATTTTTCGTAACAATTTCGATTCTGTGACCCCCCCAAGCCAAACTCTAGATCCGCGCCTGCGATATTCGCGGTGTATGTGTTTCTATCAGCAGAGGCTCGTGCGTATTCTAAAAACAGGTTAATAAGGTAATGTTACACAACTTATTGAAGCATTATTAGACGCCAGTTCTATTATAGGAAGCTTTTCAGTCAGTCAACACAGAGGTAATCCTGGCATGAAGGCATAAGTATGCTTTTGAATAGTGGGAACCTGGTGCTCTATGTCAGTACCACTTTAACAGATGATAATCTCTTGCGTACCACCTAATGGTTGGGAGATAGAGTAACTAAAACCCACCACCACCACCACTACGTAGCAGACCAAAAGATGGATTGTAAATTGTGTTTGTTTGAGTTAGACTGTTACAGTTAAAGTTCAAACAATAAAATCTGTGTCCAGTTGTTTTATTATTTATTACAATAAGTATTCAATTCAAACATTCAGAAATGTCACTGTACAAATAATATTAATAAAAGAACTCGTAATAATTAAACATAAAAACCTAAGTTCAACTAACAACTTCAATGTGAAAGGTGAGCTTGAAGATTAGAAGTCAACTTAGGAATGCGTGGTTTAAGATTGCTGAGTCTCAAACGAATATCGTTTTCCACTGCAAAGAGCCCATTCCGGTATTTATTCTTGAGATAAACAAGTGAAGAAAATGCAGTCTCACACAAGCACGAAGTAGTGAAAGGCAGTAAAAATGTAACTGCTTTGTCAGCTATGTGTGCATAGTCTGCACGCCTCTCAACCCAAAAGTTCATAAGAGCCATTTTTGAAAAAGTTTGCCTAAGTCCTGAATCACAATTCAATTCATAAAAATCCTCCTTATCTTTGCTCTTAAAGTCCTCCGGCAACATATCAATGTTTTATTTTTTTTATTTTTCGTAACGTATCTATTTTTTTTCTGTAACATCACCGCATACCACTCCAGCAGTATGTTCGTACCACCAGTGGTACGCGTACCACAGTTTGGTTAACGCTGCTCTAAATGAGCTCCTTATGCCCCTTAATTTATTTTTTTGTTATATTTATTTAGTTGTTTTTTGCTTTTTAATATAGCTTGCACCTTGCCAATATAAGGTGCGTTCAAAAAGTAACGAGCCGGAGGCTGGAATGCGCAATCCAGTGACGACATCGGCTAATCGTGGCGTGTGTAACGAGGTGTGGTTCCGACCAGAGCGTGGAAGGTCACAGCCCGTCGCTAGAGGGCACGCGTGCACGTCACGTGACGATACAAAGCGAGCAGCAGCATGCATCAATCGTCCAACACTGCCAGTCGCATTGTAAACAGTGACACGGAGCACGCAGATGATGAACCCCAATAATGGCCATTGGCCGTTGATTATTGTTGTAATTTAAATATTGTAGTAGTCGTGTTTTATTAAGAGGCACTAGGGCGCTCGACCCAGCGAAGAATGCGTTGTAGTAAGGCTGTAGGCATCACTTTACCAAGATAGAAGTTAGAGGCAGTCTCAAGCACGTCTGTCACGGACGAGCTCAAAGAGCTGAATCTAAACTTAACCCTGATAGCGGGTTCAAACCCGGCCGAAGCCGTCGGATTTTTTAAGAGCGTTAAAATCCCTCAGTATGCCTTCCTTCGGAGGGGAAGTAAAGCCGGCGGTCCCATGTCATAGATTTATGGCATGTTAAAGATCTTTCCACTAATTACACCTGTGTGAAACTAAATTGGATAGGTTAAGAATGTAAACAACGCTCTTAGGTTGCTACGTTCGTTGCCAAGAGCCGACTGCGGTGGCGTCTAGTAGCTAGTTCTGAACTAGGCCTAGTAGTCGTTGACGGTGGTGCTTGGCGGCAAAAGTAGGAACTATTTGAAAATTCAAAGTTGCAGTCCCTACTTGAATTAAAAAAAACAGATACACACACTAATACAGTCATCACAATTAACACCGGTTATCAGACAGATTCTACACACACCCAAAGTACACGGGGCTACATGACCGCGTTGTCGCAGCCCCTAAACTAAGGAACCAACCAACCAACCAAACTTAACCCTTTAAAACACAAAACAACTTTTTTTTAACATTTAGTTTTTTTTTACATTTTATTTAATTTTAATTATTTGCTATGTAGAGATGAAACGACTAGCTCAGGACAGGGAAGCATGGAAAGCTGCATCAAACGAGTCGAAAGACTGAAGACTCAAACAAACAATAAATAATGTTTTTTTTTTTTTTTTTTTTAGCTTCTATGCCCAAGATCGCGGGTTCAAATCCGGCCGAAGTCGTCAGATTTTTTAAGAGAGTTAAGAATCCCTCAGTATGCCTTCCTTCAGAGGGGAAGTTAAGCCGGCGGTCCCATGTCATAGATTTATGGCATGTTAAAGAACATTCCACTAATTACACCTGTGTGAAATAAATTGTATAGGTTAAGAATGTTAACAACGATGTTAGGTTCTTACGTTCGTTGCCAAGAGCCGACTGCGGTGGCGTCTGGTATCTAAGATCTGAACTAGTAGTCCTTGACGGTGGCGTTTGGCGGCAAAAGTAGGACAATTTGAAAAAATCAAAAGTCTGCAGTCCCTACTTGAATTTTTAAAAAAGTCCTCTCGGCACGCCGGAAGGCGGAGGTAGATTTCACCGGATAAACTTGGGGATAGGCGAAAATAGGCAGAATATGTAGGTTTTCCTAGAAGGATCAGACCTCATTTATTGCGAGAAAGTATTTTATAATTGGAACTTAATTAACTTTGTTTTTGTCATTTTATGCGTATTTTAAACATTTTATTGTCTTATGATGACGGTTACTTTGTTGTCATTAGGAGTCCATTTTTAGCCTACTTTCGATTTTTGCAAAAAATGAAAGTAGACTTATGAGATCAACACAGGGCAAAAAAAAGTGTGTCTGTCTGTGTGTGTGTATGTGTGTGAGTCTCTCTGTGTGTGTGTGTGTGTGAGTGTGTGGACTCTGAATGTCTGTCCCCCCCTATCAATTCGAACACGGTAAACGCGAATTGAACGAAATTTGGTACAAAGGTAGCACTAGCAAAGGACACCTCAGTGTCATGTTTTATATCGCCGCCATCTTGACTGAAACGTAATGGCGGCCACACAAATGTTCAAAGCTTAAATCAAATTACGACTAACCTAATCATCCGATCTCTACCAAATTTTGCAACAATATACCTTTATGGAGGGAGCATCATTTGACCAATCTAATAGGTCATTAGACTAATAGTTTGCGGATGGCGGCCAACTTTGTGTCAAAATCGATTCCCCCTATTAATTCGAACACGGTGAAACCGAATGGAACGAAATTTGGTACAGAGGTAGTATTAGCAGAGGGCTCCTCAGTGTCATATTTTGTATCGCCGCCATCTTGACCGAAACGTAATGGCGGCCACACAAATGTTCAAAGCTTAAATCAAATTACGACTAACCTAATCATCCGATCTCTACCAAATTTTGCAACAACATACCTTTAAGGAGGAAGCATACTTTGACCAAATTAATAGGTCATTAGCCTAATAGTTTGCGGATGGCGGCCATCTTTGTGTGAAAATCGATTCCCCCTAATAATTCGAACACGGTGAAACCGAATGGAACGAAAGTTGGTACACAGGTAATACTAGCAGAGGGCTCCTCAGTGTCATATTTTATATCGCCGCCATCTTGACGGAAACGTAATGGCGGCCACACAAATGTTCAAAGCTTGAATCAAATTACGACTAACCTAATCATCCGATCTCTACCAAATTTTGCAACAATATACCTTTATGGAGGGAGCATCATTTGACCAAAATAATAGGTCATTAGCCTAATATTTTGCGGATGGCGGCCATCTTTGTTTGAAAATCGATTCCCCCTATTAATTCGAACACGGTGAAATCGAATGGAACGAAATTTGGTACAGAGGTAGCAGTAGCAAAGGGCACCTCAGTGTCATGTTTTATATCGCCGCCATCTTGACGGAAACGTAATGGCGGCCACACAAATGTTCAAAGCATAAATCAAATTACGATTAACCTAATCATCCGATCTCTACCAAATTTTGCAACAACATACCTTTATGGAGGGAGCATCCTTTGACCAAAATAATAGGTCATTAGCCTAATATTTTGCGGATGGCGGCCATCTTTGTTTGAAAATCGATTCCCCCTATCAATTTGAACACGGTGAAACCGAATGGAACGAAATTTGGTACAGAGGTAGCAGTAGCAAAGGGCACCTCAGTGTCATGTTTTATATCGCCGCCATCTTGACGGAAACGTAATGGCGGCCACACAAATGTTCAAAGCTTAAATCAAATTACGACTAACCTAATCATCCGATCTCTACCAAATTTTGCAACAACATACCTTTATGGATGGAGCATCCTTTGACCAAAATAATAGGTCATTAGCCTAATATTTTGCGGATGGCGGCCATCTTTGTTTGAAAATCGATTCCCCCTATCAATTCGAACATGGTGAAACCGAATGGAACGAAATTTGGTACAGAGGTAGCACTAGCAAAGGGCACCTCAGTGTCATGTTTTATATCACCGCCATCTTGACGGAAACGTAATCGCGGCCACCCAAATGTTAAAAGCTAAAATGTGAATACGACCAACCTAATAATCTAGTCTCTACCAAATTTTGCAACAACATATCTTTATGTGGAAAGCATATCCTGACCAAACTGCAAGATCATCTGCCCAATAGTTTGCAGATGGTGGCCAAGTATGTGTGGAAATCGATTCCCCCTATCAATTCAAACACGGTGAAACCGAATTGAACGAAATTTGGTACAGAGGTAGCACTAGCAAAGGGCTCCTCATATTCATGTTTAATATCCCTATAGCACGTTGTATTTCAACAAGCTACTACAACCAACATTCAATTATACTCCTTGAAAATGACAAAGAGTTATAACAATACCCATGCATTTAGGAGAAAGTAGGCTATATGTTCTTTACTGAACATCTTGTTATACTTGTGGTCACACTGTCCTTATGCAAGGATTCGACACTGATGTGTAACTATCTAACGGTCTGTTACTTCTTCACGCAAAATTATATCTCCCGCAGAGATTTTGGTTGGTTCCTCAGTTTAGGGGCTGCGACAACGCGGTCATGTAACCCCGTGTACTTTGGGTGAGTGTAGAATCTGTCTGATAAACGGTGTGAATTGTGATGGCTGTATTAGTCTGTAATTCAGGTAAGGACTGCAGACGGTCAATTTCAAGCAGTAGTTCCTAATGTTGCTACCAGATACTACCGTCAACGACACATAGCTGTGAACATGGCCACTAGATGCCACCGCAACCAGCAACTCGCAACGAAAAGGAAAGCATACTGGGAGATTATTAGCGCTCTTAGAAAATCCGACGACTTTGGCCAGCTTTGAACCCGCGACCTTGGGCATAGTAGTTCAACCTGCTACCAGTTACGACACCGAAGCCGCTTCACACTTAGTCAGATGGAAATCTGAATCTGATCTCGTGCAAGTCCGTTGTCATGGCAACGTCTGATGGCTCATCCCTCATCAATTTAGTAGTGTTGCCATGGCAACCACTGATAGCTCTTGGCATTTTCTTATAATTCCGAAATCATTTTTAGCCTACTTTCGATTTTTGCAAAAAATGAAAGTAGACTTATGAGATCAACACAGGGCGAAAAATTGTGTGTCTGTCTGTGTGTGTGTGTATGTGTGTGTGTGAGTCTGAGTGTGTGTGTGTGTGTGTGTGTGTGAGTGTGTACTCTGAATGTCTGTCCCCCCCTATCAATTCGAACACGGTGAAACCGAATTGAACGAAATTTGGTACAGAGGTAGCTCTGGCACAGGGCACCTCAGTGTCATACTTTATATCGCCGCCATCTTTACCAAAACTGAATGGCGGCCACTCAAACGTTCAAAACGTAAACTCAAATTACGGCTAAACTAATCATTCGATCTCTACCAAAATTGGTGACAACATACCTTTATATAGGACGCGTCTTTCACCCAAACGTCAAGGTCATCGGCCTTGCCATTTCAGGATGGCGGCCGTGTGAATTATGCAACCTTTATAATCAATGGCTTAAGACCCACCAATTCAGATTATCAAGCCTAGGGTGGTTTAAGCTATCCTGAAGGTCGTGATCCGTTATTTATTATAATTTAATATTATAATATTATTCTGTATGAGTGGCTTAAAAGAGCTGAGCCGTATCTGCCACACGACAAGATGGCAGCTGTCCTCATGAGCCTGTCTTATATTTCAGTAGTTTTAGTATGTTGTATGTGATATACCCTACTGATACAATAATATAAACTTTGTATGAAATGATCTATAATGAAGATGTACTGCAGTGAAGAAACAGTTTATTTCGAGTCATTATTTGCCAACAGGTTGTATCTCACATATTAGTTAAAATCGCTAAGATCGCTCTGGGCTAGCGTGTTAGTCTGTCACGCAGTTGACTGGGGATCGAATACTGCTACAGATAACTTTTTTTTCTTGAATTCTTTTACAAATGATGTGCACACGCTCTTTCCACAGATACTGAATAAAACGTCATTTAGCTCAAAGGGGAGACTAATGTATACACTCATTTATTAATAAAATCACAGTCCCAGCATTGCACATAAACAGAAGACATTAGGAAAAGGAGAATAGAAGAACTAGATACACGTTGTTATCAACCACAGCCTTCTTAATGTCTCTGTACGGTGCTGTCCTCTTGTGGGTTATGGGGGTAATATTGTTCCAAACATACCGCTGTGTAAATACCTGGCCTCCTGAAGTATGGCAATTTTGTAATACTGGTAGTTCAACTATTAGCCACGATCGCCCTCCGATTACCTTTAAACACTAGCAGCTGGATCGCCTCCCTCCTGGCTACTTTAAACTGCCTGCTCGTTGAACACACAGAGGCGTACAAGATAAATATTAATTCACTGCTAGGTCGCAACACCAACCTACTGTGATCGGCGCGGATTTTTAAAGGGGAAGGAACCCAAAACGAAAAATTCTTAACTTTGCAGGCTGGCTTAATATAGAGATTAACGGACGTGAAAGCATTACAATAAGTTAGTAGTTTTGTTATTCAATCATCATAAAGTATATAATATTGATTTTGACACTTACTGGCTAATTATCAATATAAAAGAAAACAAACACTGCATGGTGGTAGAGGTGGTTTTAGGGATGAGGACAAAGAGTTATAAATATACCCATACATTTAGGAGAAAGTAGACTATATGTTCTTTGCTGAACATCTTGTTCTCATCCCTTGGCGTAATGGTGGGTAATATCAAAAATTCTTTCAGACAAACGTTTTAGGTAATTATTAGGGGAATATTGTCCATTTTGTACGGTTTTGATATTGTGCCTATTAAGAGAGATATGATTAATATTTCCCGATAAACCCACTTTTTCCCACCCCTTTGGTCAATGGTTGGTGCTATAAAAAAAACTCTTCAAACATAAATTTTTGGCTTTATCCGACACATAGTATGAAATTTGAACGGATTCGATATTTCACATATTAAGAGAGTTATAGCAATATTTCATTTTTTCGAAAAAAGCCCCCCATTTTCACCCCCTTCAACCGGTTAAGCCCAGTAACGAACTCGACCGAGATTTTATAGGTATACATATTCGGTAAAAAATTCAAAGTGATTGGTGCAAAATTACGGCAGTTATCGTGTCCACAAGAAACTGATATACATATAATATATAATTAATTAGGATAATTTCAATTGGCACTATTTCATGTGCTTTCCGCTGTGTAAAATTCGCTCACGTTATTCCTCTTTTGTGTTAATTGTGTGTCTGTTTTTAAGCATGTTGTTGAAGGTCGCTTTACCAAGGACTCATGGTGTGTTGTATGAGGAGGATGTACGTTTGGATGAGCAGGGACTATGGCAACTATATCATATCTGCCGGATGAGACTACCACACACACTAGCAGACACATGTGACTTGTTTAATTTACACACGTGTTTCCACTCGTCGATTAGTGATGCCAAATTGAATCGCACGTGAGAACTCTAATGTGTACTCTACTGTATAGTCCGAGCAAGGAATTCTGACGGTACATCCAAAAAGAAAGTCTCCCATTCAACGTCCGCCTCGTTACGTAGTTACTGTCACTACGGAGGCCCGGGCTCGATTCCCGGTTCTGCCAAGAAATTTAATTTTGGTCTGAGGGCTGAAACGGGGTGCATTAAGCCTTGTGTAATAAAACTGAGAAGAGTCGGGTTCGATTCATACCTCAGCCATTCTGGCAGTGGTTTTCAGTGGTTTTCCTCTTCTACTCCAGGCAAAAGCAGGGATGGTACCTAACTTAAGGGTACGGCCGCTTCCTACCCCAATCCAACCACAATTACAAATACGTGTGAATACCAGCCTACAAATAACGGCTGTTATGAGTTACTGTTAATTCAATTTAGGGGCTTGAGATAACTTGGTCATCAGCCCCAAGTTGTTGGGTGTGTGATGAATGAGTCTGATAACCTGTATTTTTGTAAGGACTGTAGTAGTGTGTGTAGTATGGTTATTTGAATAAATCAATAGTCCATGCAATAGGGGGCTTTGTTCCGAGTAAAACAAGCCATCACATATGTTTCTCCGATTATGGGTTCGCGAAAAATCGGAAAAGAAACGTCGATTACCTAAAAGTTATGTTTTTTTTATAAAATCGGCAAACATAAGAGGCCCACGGTAAAATGAGCATAAATATCATTAAAACGAGTCGTCACACACAAGTCTCTAGCATTATGGGTTCGCGAGATATCGGGTTGCCGGGCTGCAACATGCAGTCGCGGTGCATGCAGACACTATAAAAACACAGTTAAGTGCGTTAGAATTCCTGTTGCTCCTCTATTACAAATATTTGCCCTAGGGTCATTGGAGTTGCTTTGGGGTGGTAAAAGGAGTAAAGACACCTGGTTTAAGTCAAACATTCAACTTTCTGCGATTAATAGTTTAAAAAATATAGCCTACTTTCCAAATTAAACCTTTCTGGGGATAATCAAAAGAATATAATGTTTTGTTTTAGCGATAAAGGGTATAGAAACCTTTCATTTAAGCCATTACACAACGTTCTGTGATTAATAGTTTCAACAAGATGTTCAGTAAAGAACATGTAGCCTACTTTCTCCTAAATGCATGGGTTTTGTTATAACTCTTTGTCCTTTTCAAGGAGTATAATTGAATGTTGGTTGAAGTATCTTGTTGAAATACACGTGATATACGGATATTAAACATGAATATGAGGTGCCCTTTGCTAATGCTACCTCTGTAAAAAAAACTATTCAATTCGGTTTCATTGTGTTTGAATTGATATGGGGAATCGATTATCACACATACATGGCCACTATCTGCAAACTATTGGGCGGGTGACCTTGTAGTTCAGTCAAAAGATGCTTCCGACAAAACGGTATGTTGTTGCAAAATTTGGTAGAGATCAAATGATTAGGTTGGTCATAATTTGATTTAAGCTTTTTACATTTGTGTGGCCACCATTCCGTTTCCGTCATGATGGCGGCGATACAAAGCATGAGAGTGATGTGCCCTTTGCTAGAGCTACCTCTGTACCAAATTTCGTTCTATTCGTTTTTACCGTGTTTCAATTGATAGGGGAAATCGATTTACACCCATACATGGCCGCCATCTGCAAACTATTGGGGTGATGATCTTCTAGTTTAGTCAAAATATGCCTCCCACATACAGGTATGTTGTTGCAAAATTTTGTAGAGAATGCATGATTAAGTTAGTCGTAATTTGATTTAAGCTTTGAACATTTGGGTGGCTGCCATTCCGTTTTCATCAAGATGGCGGCAATATAAAACATGACACTGAGATACCCTTTGCTAGTGCTACCTCTGTACTAAATTTTGTTCAATTCGGTTTCACTGTGTTCGAATAGATAGGGGGAATCGATTAGCACACATACATGACCGCCATCCGCAAAGTATTGGGCTGATGACCTTGTAGTTCGGTCAAAAGATTGTTCATACATAAAGGTATAAACAACAACAACAAAAACCTTGGCACTACAGCCCGTGAACTGCCTAGGCCGACCAAGCGACCGCTGCCCAGCCATTTGGCCTGCAGATATTGGGGTGACGCGTGACCAGCGCATCGGGTCCCCTCGGCCGGAAATTTTGGTTTTCGTGATGGGGCACTGCCTCACTGTCAGACAGCTACTCAATTGTCCTTATGAAGCTGAGTGCACCCCGTTCCAACCCTGACGTCATTTTTAAAATCCCTGACAGAGCCGGGAATCGAACCCGGGGCCTCCGGGTGAGAGGCAGGCGTGCTACCCCAACACCACGGGGCCATACAAAAAGGTATAATGTTGCACAATTTGGTAGAGATCAGAAGATTAGGTTGGTCGTAATTAGATTTTTGCTTTTAACATTTGGGTGTCCGCCATTACGTTTTAGTCAAGATGGCGGCGATATAAAACATGACACTGAGATTTCCTTTGCTAGTGCTGTCTCTGTACCAAATGTTGTTGAATTCGCTTTCACCGTGTTAGAATAGATAGGGGGATCGATTGGCACACATACATGGCCGCCATCTGAAAAGTATTGGGCTGATGACCTTGTAGTTTGGTCAAAAGATTCTCCATACATGAGGGTATAATGTTGCAAAATTTGGTAGAGATCGGATGATTATGTTATTCGTAATTTGATTTAAGCTTTGAACATTTGGGTGGCCGCCATTACGTTTCCGTCAATATGGCGGCGATATAAAACATGACACTGAGGTGCCCTTTGCTAGTTCTACCTTTGTACCAAATTTCGTTCAATTCGGTTTCACCGTGTTCGAATTGATAGGGGGTGGGGGCAAACATTCAGAGTACACACACTCACACACACACACACACACAGACTCACACACAGACAGACACAATTTTTCACCCTGTGTAGATCTCATAAGTCTACTTTCATTTTTTGCAAAAATCGAAATTAGGCTAAAATATAGCCTCTTTTCCAAATAATTTTTTTTAAAATATAACGAGTAACCCATAAGAAAGGGGGCTTCATCCCGAGTCAAAGAACACCTCATATCCATATCGGATGTATTACATATGTGAGGGAACCAGCGTAGCCGAGCGGTTAGTGTCACTATTTTAGATCCCCCTCATCTCATCCACACACAGGATGTCCGCTGTCAGCGTCGGGATTCGAACTTGCCGCAGCTGCCCTCGCAGTCGTGGTGAACGATTAAACGAGCACAGCGGCTATATTATTAAAACAATTCTTTCATTTTGTATTACGAGATGCACAGTTCTCAGGGCAATACCTACTCTAGTGTGATTTTAGCCTATTTTCATTTATGAAAAATGTAGGCGTATGAGATCACCTTTTGTCCGTGTGTGTGTGTGTGCGTAAGTGATTCGTGTGTGTGTGTGTCCCTAATAAAATCAAAACGGTTGGAGCAATTTCAATGAACCTCGGTAAGTTCATAACACCATTCGGACGACCCCGACCGTGCCCTTCAAATGTTGTTACGTCTAACCAAGCCAACATGGCGGCTATGTGAAATATGTCACCAGCAATCAATATCTCCTAAACTATTACCGATATCACCCTGCATTTTTAGGATGCTAAAGGGAACTACTAGAAGTTCACCTATATAAAACCTGGTAACTACAAAGCAACATGGTGGTCAAGCGAAGTTGCGACTTTTAAATAGACATTTCTCGCGATTTAACCAACCAAACGCAATGAACCTTGGTACAGTATATGTTTTTACACATTGTAATGCACCGACATTTAACTTCGTTCATTTTTTACATAATCTCAAGATGGCGACTGTGCGAAATATTTCACCGGCATTCTATATCTCTGAAACTATTACCGGTATCACCCTGAAATTTTGTACGGAGATAAAGGGCACTACTGGAAGTTCGTCTATGAGACTTTCAAAAACCGGTTAACTACAAAACGAACATGGCGGCCAAGCAAAGTTGAAAGTTTTAAATAGACTTTTCTCGCAATTTAATGATCCAAACGCAATGAAACTTGGTACAGAAATGTGCATACACATTTTAATGCACTGGTATGTAATTTAGTTCAATTGTTTACATGACGTCAAGATGGCGGCTGTGCGAATTTTAAAATTAAGTTTTTATTTCTTGTGTCGTAATCATGCGATCGACGTGAAAGTTTGAATAATGAACTGACGCAATAAATTTCCTTTAATGGTACATTACTCTATGGCCTATACATATAACAATTCAACATGGCGACCATCCGATATATTTAGATGGTCCTCAATATCTACGAATCTATTACAGAAATCAAACTGTTTATTTTTAGCCAACTTTTCACATTTTGCAAAAATGAGGAAAAAGTAGACTTATGAGATCGATCCGGGAAAATGTGTGTCTGTCTGTCTGTCTGTCTGTCTGTCTGTCTGTCCTTCTGTCTGTCTGTCTGGCTGAGTGTGTGTCCCCCCCTATCAACTCCTAAACGGCTGCAGCAATCAAAACCAAATTTAGTATGAGTAAAGATGTGCACCGGAATATCTCACGTCCATATTTGAAGATGATGTCAGTGCTACCAACTGCTGAAAAAACGTACTAGAAATTTGAGCTCCATGTTGGATATCTCGCAAGGTATGCATGAGAGCTATTCCAAAATTGGTACACATGCAGATAATACTATTTCAGTTCAATTTTCAGGAAGCCAACAATGACAGTGTTGCCAAAATAATTTTAAGCCTTCTGATAGGTCCAATGTTTAAATGCATATAACTTCTACACTATCAATTGGATTTCAACCAAATTTTGTATGTAATATCTGTACATAAACAGATATGATTGAGCGTATTCTTAAGAGCCACTAGGGCTGCCAACTGTTAATAATTGCTCTCTCTATTTTTATCCAAATACCAATGTATCAGAAAGTATGCAAGCCAACAGCTTTAAACTATGCACACGTATAATCTGACATTTTAGATTAATTTGGAGTAACTTATATACGTCAGTTCTACCAACATGATTATATATACATTTTTAAATACATGTAACTTCTATACTATCAGTTCGATTTCAACCAAATTTCGTATGTGCTATGTTTACCATAACAGATATGACTGTAAGTATTGTTAAGAGCAATCAGGGCTGCCAACTGTTAATAAATGCTGTCTATAATTTTTTACCCTTATATCAATATATCAGAAAGTATGCAAGCCAACAGCTCTATACTTTGCACACGTATAGCACCTGACATTGTAGATTAATTTGGAGTAATTAATACAAGGCAGTGCTGCCAACATGATTATATGCCTGCTGATATGTCCAATTGTAAAATACATATAACTTCTATACTAACAAATGGATTTCATCCAAAATTGGCACAACAAGATATCATAATATTTCAGATTATTTCTGACCAGCACACGCATGGTATTGTTGGCAACATGCTTTTACGCGTGCTGATAGATCCAGTGTCTAACTGCATGTAACGTCTATTGGACTTCAACTTAATTTTTTATTCTGTACCTTAAGAGATGGAACTAAGAATATATTCAGTCACCAGGGCTGCCAACTGTAGTGCTCTATTAGGCTGCATTATACCAGGTATATTTTGAACTAATTTGATATTTCGATATTACCAACTTAATTTTGTCATTATTCTAGATAGGTTCATATACTGTAGAATAATCATTGGCATGAAAAGTAGGCTGTATAGTTCTTCACGGAACTTCTTGTTTAATGTTCATAGGGGCTATGAACATAAGTTCACCTATAGGACTTTCAATAACCTGGTGATCACAAATACAACATTGCTGCGACGCGATGTGTAAATATTCACATGTACGTTTCTCGCAATTTAACCTTCCGAACGCAGTGAAACTTGGTACAGTAAATCCTTATAAAAATGTTAATCCACTGGCATTTAATTTATTTCAATTGTTTCCATAACCACAAGATGGCAGCTGTGCGAATAGTTAAAATCTCGTTTTTACTTCTTGTGTCCTAATCATGCGATTGTTGAAGTTTGAATACTACATGTTCACAATAATCTTATTTGCTCTAAGACCTACATATGTAAAAATCCATCATGGCGACCATCCGAAATATTTAGTCGTTTCTCAATATCTACGAATCTATTACAGCAATCAAACTGAAATTTTGTATGTTGATAGTGGCAATTAACATAAGTAGGATATATGAAAATACGCTTTAGTTCTTCACGGAACTACTTGTATAATACTGTACTTTGCATTAACCAAATATATTTTTTCCTTCTTAGTTTCCTTTCTTTTGGCACTTATTCTCATCTCATCTGTGAATACAAGGAGATGTGATAGTACACAATATTACAGAGGAGGGGAGTCGGTTATTTATGCCCTCGAGGGCTGGTTGGAATCGGAAAATATCACAATCCTTGATGATTGTTTTCTGGGTGTTTGTGAAATGAGGCCCAGTGATGCCAACCCGTGGGATTTGTCCCAAATTATGGGACATTTAGACATATTTTTAGGAAAGGGATAATGGGTTTTTTGTGTGCAAAAAGTGAGGTGAATTTGGGATATTCGGCCGATGTCATATCATCACCAGCTGAGCTGCCATTAATACATAAAAGCTTCATTTGCACAGCAAACGTGCTCAATAGGAACGATTCCCACACGCCGATAGAATAAAAATAAACCTTTCACGGAAGTATAGTATTACATTACAATCGCCAACTGCCGGTTGTGCGGTAAGACAGTTTTGTTTGTTTTTGGATATCAAAACGTATGTTTTGTGTTTTTGTGAAATTAAATAAAATCAAAGCCTTACACAGGGAAAGATAAACATCTCAATCTTTAAATGAATAAAAACGTGTATTAAATGAATGATTAAGTGCATCATAAGGATAGTTTATGTTCGACCCTGACTATTATATGTTAGGAAACTGTACTATACTGAGGCTCTGTATGAGACTATTTTTCATTATGAAACAGTTTCTCCCACCAATCAGAGCTCAAGAAACAGTTGTTTGACCAATTAGATAATTAGATGCGCTGAGTTCCACGGCCTTCTAATTTAAATTTCACTGTCTGGCCTAGTGTCATAGTAGAGTAATCGAGGAGGCCATGGCCAAATACCAGGCATTCTCTGCGTCTCATGCACTCTGTTCAGTACATAAAACTGGCGAAATCTCGACAGATATTTATGAATATTTATGTTCGAACATAAAATAGTTATAATAATTATCGTCGAACATAAACAGTCGTATGCAACTCGCCTATAATGGTACAGGCCGGACGTTTGTTTTAGACGAGTGAAAAATCTTAATGGAAGCCTGGAGGCGAGTTACTGCAGTACCTGTG
The DNA here is from genome assembly GCA_946902985.2 of Meconema thalassinum. NCBI lineage: Eukaryota > Metazoa > Arthropoda > Insecta > Orthoptera > Tettigoniidae > Meconema > Meconema thalassinum. The sequence goes on from OX336391.1 coordinate 169,248,229, forward strand.
TTGTTATCAGCTGCCCCAAGCGATCCGATGATTGACAAATTGGTTTGACACTTCTGATGAAGTACAGTCATTGGCAAATATAATGACGGTCTGTTCGTAACTACGTAACGTGTACTTCCGCCCGTCACACAATACTTCGACGTGGACTGTACTGTCTGCTCAAATCTGGAATTCCATTACATCAGATCGGTGGTGACAAGTGTGATGTGATAGGGTGAGAGAGTGAGTGTGTGTAGGCTCACCCGCAGGCTTCAAGGTCAAGGGCAATCGTCTAAAACAAACGTCCGGCCTGTAATTATGACACTCGTATGTAAATTATAAAACTCGCATACGCTCGTTTTATAAACATACTCGTGTCTTAATTATTGCCAATATAGGCTCGTTGTCGAAATGTAAATATTATATGTCAGAAAACTGTATCATAATGATGGTCATTAAAATACTAGTTTTCATTATGATACAGTTTCTCCAACCAATCAGAGCTCTTTTTTTGTTGTTGTTGTCGTTTGGCCTCCTGAGAGGCCGAGTGCAGATCTTTCTAGATGACGCCCGTGGGCGACCTGCGCGTCGGGATGAGAGATGGAATGGATGAAGATGAATGAAACTGGGTAAGGATGAGGAAGGAAGCGGCCGTGGCCTGGCAGAAGGTACCGTCCTAGCATTTGCCTGGTGTTGAAAATGGGAAACCACGGAAAACCATTTCAAGGACGGCCGACGGTGGGGCTCGAACCCACGCGTCTACCGAGACAGCAGAGAGCTTGGCCCCATGACCTAACGCTGCGCTTTAACCAGCGCAGCCACTGCTGTCGGTAATCAGAGCTCGAGATGTATGATGTGTGACCAATTAGATACTTGATAGCTTCTCAGTTGAACACAGAATCCAACATGTCGGACATGAATTACATGATTTGAAAGTTGGCAATGTAAAAGATATCCGATCAACCATTGTAGTTATAATGGCAAACACAAAGACAAAATCAGCACGAACCTTTGCGGTAATAAGAAAATACTATGGCATATGCAAGAAATTTATGAATCTACGTCCAGAAGATTGCAACACAGCATCCTTCTATATTAATTACCGACATGGAAAGTGCATCGTCCCATATGTTCGCGTAAATAAACTGGCGAATATGAGAAAAGAAATAGCATTGTACCTTAATATCCCCAACTCCAATTTCAACTCAGGGCATTCTTTCATACTTCTTCGGTGACAGTTTGAGTGAATGCTGGTGCTGATCGGCAGGCTATAAACATATGGCATTGCCAAGTAGACAGAGCGCATGCTAGGGTCAGACAACTTGTAAAGCACAGAGAGCAAACTCGGCGCTTGCACTCCAATCACTAAATTCAAGTGACTGAATCTCGACAGATATTTATGAATATTTCTGTTCGAACATAAAATTAAATTAAATAAAGTTATAATTATAGTCGAACATAAACAGTCGTATGCAACTCGCCTATAATGGCAATTAATACACTCGTATGGAAATTATAAAACTCGCGTTCGCTCGTTTTATAAACATACTCGTGTCTTAATTATTGCCATTATAGGCTCGTTGCAAAATGATAGCTTTGTGTTTCGTTAATCAATTTTAGTGCATATAGTACTGCAATTAGAAACACATTATCTAGACTCTAGAGCACATTATTTGTTATTCATTATACAGTACATTTGTTTTGAGCAAAATAAAATTGTAAGTGGGATATTTTCTAGTGAAAAGGAATATTCTGCGTGGGAAGTTGGGATTTTCAGTTTTGAGAGGTTGGCAACTCTGGGTAGGCCCATATCCTCGTACTACCTCTCTTTTGAAGACAGTAATGTGTTCCGCCAAAGGATGTCTTCACGGATCTGAAATCGATCGTCAAAGATAGGGGAGCTCCGTCTACTCAAATGATAGCAAGCAGTGGTTTATGTGCTCTCGCGGAATGTGTTTATAACGCGTAATCAATGAGCAGAAGTTTCTTGGAACTCTCGTGTTACCTTGGCGGTTATGCCCTCCCCCATCAAGAACAAGGGTAGGCGTTGTAACAGTACACCCGTGAAATCAATACAGTATAAGCAAAATTTTAGTTTTTGTTCCGTTCAGAGCATTGGTTCTCAACGAGTGGGTCGCGAGGTACGCAGAGAAAGTTTTAAAAGAAATGTATTGCTGAAGTTTCTTATTAAAAACAATACACTCACATTGTACTTAACATTTAAGTTTTCTTATTCTAAATGAGAAACTTGAATGTTTGGAATGATCTTTGTAACACACAAAACAGTGTCATTTTCCAGTGTCGAACGATTTCTTGATTTGCTTTTTAAATTCACCATTATGGAGAATCCATGTTCAGAGTTGTAAGATGTAGAAAGTGGCATCAAATTTTTAACGCTGCTGTGGACAGTTCTGGGTATTTCTTTTTAATACTTATCCAAAATTTGTCAGTACAAGCATTGTTAAAAGTTAGTTTCACTGACTGATCACTTGAAATCTCAAACGTTAAAATTTGAGGGGGTCGCCAAAATACTGAGGCTAAAAAAAGGGGGGTCACAGTGTCTGAAAGGTTGAGAACTGCTGGTTTAGAGGCTGTGCGACATCGTGGTCATGTGGCCCTGTTTAATTGGATTTGTATAGAAATTATGTGATAATCTGCCTCATTGTGATGGCTGCATTAGTGTGTATATGTGTAATTGGGGCTAGCATTGGCACAGGAGGTAGCCATAGCCTTAATTTAGGTACCATCCCCGCATTTGCCTGGAGTAGAGGTGGACAAACCACGGAAGATCACATCCAGAATGGCAAAGGTAGGAATCTTCTCAGTTCTGCCTCACGAGGTTGAGTGTAACCCATTCCAGACCTCAGTCCAAATTTAAATGTCTTAGTAGAGCTGGGAAAGCCTCCGTGGCTTAGGCGGCAGCACGCCGGCCTCTCACCGCTGGGTCCGTGGTTCAAATCCCGGTCACTCCATGTGAGATCTGTGCTGGACAGAACGGAGGCAGACAGGTTTTTCTCCAGGTACTCCGGTTTTCCCTGTCAAAATTTCATTCCAGCAACACTCTCCACTATCATTTCATTTCATCTGTCATTCATTTAATCATTGCCCCAGAGGAGTGCGTCAGGCCTCGGCAACCGGCACAGTTCATATCCTCGCCGCTAGATGGGGGCTTCATTCATTCCATTCCTGACCCGGTCGGATACTGGAAGCAGGCTGTGGATTTTCATATTTTTCAGTAGAGCTGGGAATTGACCCCGGACTCCAAGGGGCAGCCAGGAATGCTAGCCACTGCACCACGAGGTGATCAAACACATATGTTACACCATTATAATTATTATTATTATTATTATTATTACATTGTCTAAGGAGCGCGATTAAACCTATCGAGCCGATCTTACTTTCTTCTCCTCCCAAAATCTGTTCATCTTCTCGCTATAGATCTTTCTGCGCTCCTCCGTCCAGGTTCTGTTGAATGCAATGTTTGGGTGGTCTGAAAATTGATGATTGTCAACTAGTTCTCTGAATTTAGTCCTGTCCAGTACAATATCGCTTGAGATGTCTATTTCCTGAAGGTATTTTTCAACTTCAAGAAGTCTTTAGTTTTCTTTGAGAGGGTGAGGTAATGAATTACTTTAGTCAGTCTTTGATCACTCATTCTGAGAATATGCCCATAACAATTCAAACATCTTATCCTGAATGTTTCCGAGATTTTCTCCGAATGCTCATAAAGCTCCTGAGATTTCGTAATTATAATTATTATTACTAGCGGACCCGTGCGAGAACTTTCGCATGTGTATAAACCACCCGCCTGGCTTAACTGTTATGCGGGCTTCTATAAATATGTTTATTTTGTTTAAACGCACTTTTTAAACACGTTGTCTATATTTACGAAATCAGAGAGCAATTTATCACTGCTGCTGGTTGCACGATGGGTTGTGTGCTCCCCATGTGTACATATATGGAATGCCAGTGAAATATTTCACACAGACGCCATGTTGGATTAGTGAGACGTAATAAAATTAGAAGGGCATGGTCGGGATTGGAAGAAATAGGACTATGACCTTACCAAGTTTCATTGAAATCGTTCTAGCCGTTTAGATTTTATTAGGGGACACACACATACACACACACACACACACACACACACGGACAATAGGTGATTTCATAAGCCTATTTCTTCATACATGAAAATAGGCTAAAAATCAAACCACTAAGAACAAAATGAAGAATGTGAAAGCCTCTACGAAGTTGGAGCAGGGAAGAAGGATGTTTTTGACCCACTGCCGAGGAGAAAGATTGGGAAATTGACGAATTTTATACCTACCACTTTGTACGAGAAGATAAAGTGCACTTCAAACAGCACATGAGGAAGTTATTACGATGTCCTTCAGTCAAACGCTACCTTCGACGCTGAAAAGAGGAAGCGTGAGAATGAAAGGTCAGCGACAGCCACAATAGAATACCGGAAGTGAGGATGTCCGGGCATGTTCTTTATTGGGACCAAGAGAGAGATGAATTGGAGTTTAAGATCGACACCAAAGAAGATGGTTGGTTGGTTGGTTGGTTGGTTTCTTGGTTTAGGGCTGCGACAACGCGGCCAAGATGCCCCGTGTACTATGGGTGTGTGTAGAATCTGTCTGATAACTGGTGTTAATAGTGATGACTAGGGCTCGGATTCGAGCATATTTGCATATTTTTTTCCTGAATAGTACACATTGAAAGAAGCCTTTCGGTAGTATTTTCACCTCTCTGGGGCCAACAGAATTGAAATTTATCGAGCATATAAATGCATAAAACCGCAGTTTTCAGAATAGGAGCATATAAATGCATATTCTTGTGGTTGTCGTCTAAATTGTTTGTTTTTCTTCGAATTCCTCCCCGAATTCGGGCCCTGACTATCCTTAAGGTTCGAAAACAGAAATAATTATTGAAAAGCCTATCTGGTGCGAATAATAGAACCCACAGGTTTAACCTTTAGTGAGGTCGTCCTCGTCTTTGAAACTTTTATTGCCTGATTTAAGAAAGTCATTCAAAACTGAAAACATAGAAAAAATTCTTGTTGTGCAGACCAATGCAGAGCTACTTCATTGACTCGCCTAATTCTGAACATTTTGTAATTGAACTTTTAAACTGTAACTTTTATAAGAAAACTGCTCTTATATATACTTGAAAAACTTGACTGAGAGTATATTGCAGTGTAACATACTTACAATTAGAAAATAAAGCTCGTGTGTAAAGGTATGTTATTGTTTTTTTTTTTTCGTTTCACTATCTTTTTTGTTTTTTTGTTTTTAACGGTGTTTGTTCGAGCATATTCTGCATATTAAACCGCATATAATGGGTTTTTCGAGCATATATTGGGTTTTTCGAGCATATAAATCGAGCATAAAACACATGGTTTTCGAGCACATCTGGAGATTTTATCGAGCATATCGATCTGAGCCCTAGTGATGACTGTATTAGTGTGTGTTACCTTCTTTTAATTCAAATAAGGACTGCAGACGATAATTTTAATTAGTTCCTACTTCCGCTACCAAATGCTACCGTCAACGAAACCTAGCTGTGAAATTGGCTACTACTAGATGCCATCGCAGTCAGCGCATGGTGACGAACGTTGGAATTTAAGAGCATTAATCAAACCTAACCTACAAATTTTGCTTCACACAAGTTTGGTTAGTGGGAAGGTTCGTTTACATGCCATACATCTATGACATGGGCCCGCCGGCTTTATTTCCCCTCCAAAGGAAGGTATACTGAGGAATTTGTAACGCTCTTCAAAAATCCGACGACTTCGGCTGGGTTTGAACCCACGATATTGGGCATAGAAGTTCAGCCACCGAAGCCGCCAAAGAAGATGAACGAGTGTTATTGTTGATGTCGCTTTGTTTGGAAGCAAGGAGCAGCCCCATATCGTCACTGATCTTCCGATACGGCGTATCTGACAATGTTCTTAGTTTCCATTATTTTCCTTATGATTGGTCACGCCTCCCAGCTGTGCGTGGATGTGCCGTTCAATAGAACAATTGGCAACTCAAACTAACACTTGGGGCGCTGCAGTCGGTCTGGATAAGTAGGGTTTAAAATACTCAATAACACGCGTTTGATATGGAACAATTTTTATTTTTCGGTTATAATCAGTAAATGTGGTCTCTAAAGTAATGCCAGTGTTATTTTTAATTGTATATATGTATAACTGTGCGATACACGTGATCTAATTTGTGTGTTCCACTGGATTTTTTGGTGTAATTTGCATATTATCAAGCATCAGTTTTTATGGTTGATGTAGATCAGCTGATTCAAATTTACACAGGGCTACACTTCGGACATTATTTCGGTACTATTATGCGCAATATAATGTAAATGTCGATCCTGAGTCAACGCCGAGGACATTCAAATAGAGAAATACGGTAGCCTACATAAACAAATAAATAACACACCGAAGCTGTGCTACTTTTATCATTCCGAGACTGGCATCCACGCAAACCAGACGCCACTGTTCCAAGCTCCGACTTATATCGTGAATTGATGTCAAACTGATGATCCGCCAGCCTTTCCGCCAAGCCTACACCTCGTAATCGCTAAGTTCTTCGATATTCGAGCTATTCCACTAAGAGTCATATATGCCTAATTTGCCTCCCCGTGGGCACTGTAGAATGAGTGATTCTGCTACCATTCAAATATTCAACACCAAACCCACATTTTAACCATCCAAATCAAGCAATTCCTGTCGCCCCACGAGTTTTAATACAAGTTAAACTCATCCCTTCTCCCTACCAAGCAGCCAATAATTAATTATTTAATTAATTATTCAAGTAACTTCAATCTTACCAGCGCGCCCATCGTAACAGCTGTTTTTAAACTGAATAACCTTCGCTGGCTTTACGTCGCAGGTCTTCTGTCTGTCTACCTCGACAAGTGTTAGATCCTTCCCGGGGTGGAAAGGTATTATTATTAGGTATCATCACATTTCGGCTATTGCTATTTGCATCTTTTGGAAAGTGATGAAAACGTATATCCGCAGCACTCTTATACATCGACTTACAGCCGTAAACTGAGCAATACACTTTGCCTTTACTCATTTTTCACTCTATCAACGAGTAAAACTTATTACTTATGTATAAAGACACGAACAATTTACCACGATCTGTTTACCAATACAAGAAACCATATACAAACAGTCACCACGTGACAAATGTACCCTACTTGGTAAGTTTCTCATTTTTACCGCTAGATGTCATATCAGATAGCTGGAGTTGCCAATTCCCTCACCTAGAGTAATATGGCCGTAACTCAAAAACAGCAAGATTTGATCAGAGAAATTTTTAAGTTCAAACTGAAAACTCATGGGAATCGGAACTCATGGGAGGACACGAAGTAAGCTTGTACCAGACATTTGCTCAAATTTGGGCGTCCACACTGACGAAGTCTCGGTGTGTTTCCTATAATTTTAAATTATTTTTATACATAGTCTGTCATGTAGAAAATAATGAATGGTTCACTTTTGCGAATTTCAATTACCTTTATGTGCATCCATACTTCCCTTTTACCTGCTTAATACACAGTGAAGGTCGTACCAATTTGTCTACAGAATTCTTCGAAATATTTTACATTTATATTTTAAAAGGTATTTAGTGACTTATTTTGATTTAACAGGAAAATAAGGTACATATCTACATGACCTTGGTGAGACATGTGGTCCTATATGGCTGTGAGACCTGGGCCACGCCTCAAACACTTGAGGAACGTCTCGGCGTTTTTGAAAGGAAGGTCTTGCGCAAATTATATGGTCCACTATATAATGTAGAAACAGAAAAGTGGGAAAGAAGATCTCGCCAAGTCCTTTATCAACGCTTTGGGAGGACGAGCATCAATCGGATTCTGGAGAGGAGGAGGTTGCAATGGTTGGGACATGTGATTCGAGCTGAGGATTCCATATCCAATCGTGTTTTCAGCTCGACACCAACTGGCAGACGCCCGAGAGGCCGCCCTAGAACAAGATGGAAGGATCGAGCGATAATGTCACTGTTAAAGGAGGCACCAACAGCAACTGTGGAGGATGCAAGGGACAGAGAAAGGTGGAAGACCATCTGCGATCGATACTAGTGAAAAGTCTCAGTCCCTCCTTTTGAATGCCTGTGTTATTTTATATATTTTTGTTTTATGCTCTTATTGTCTGCACTGGGTCTTTTTTTTAGCGTATGGCTTTTAGTGCCGGGAGTGTCCGAGGACATGTTCGGCTCACCAGTTTTGTAGCTGCTTTGAGACGGACACCCGATGGGTGAGCTACAAGTACCGTTGGGGAGAGAAGTTGGAATGGAAGGACGAGGAATTGGAAGGTAGCGGCTGTGGCCTATAGTTAGGGACCAACCCCGGCATTTGCCTGGAAGGAAGATGGGAAACCACAGAAGACCATCTTCAAGGTTGCCGGCGGGGGGATTTGAACCTCCTCACCTCCCGGATGTGAGCGACTGCCAGCAGTCATGCCGTAACGACCACGGCTAACTCACCCGGTTTACTGGGTCTTAATGGCCTGTTAATACAATACATGATGATGATGATGATGATTTATTGATTTATGGCTTTATTATTCTAGGGGTGCGAATTCATATTAAGTTTATTCTCGGTGTGTGAAACTATATGAAAATGGACCTAATAATATACTGTACTGTGGGAGTGCATAACTACACGGAAATATACTTTTCTACAGTACAATGTACAATTTCCATTGTTATTAGCCTGTTCATGTCAAGGTTTTGGCGTGGCTCCGTGAATAGCGTCATATGAGGGGTTTACTGGTCGTCAGATGATCAACTTTCGATCTCTCGACTGTCGTGTAATGGTCGAATTGTTCCCTCCCTTCTCTTGCCATGTGTTCATCTCTGAGCCAGTGACTCGCGAGGAATGTAAAGAGGCCGGTCACGACAAGAGACGAGCACTTTTGTTGTCCTCCTCTGGCATTGAGACGAGCCCAACCAGCCTCTTCAGGACTCGAATGGCAATAATTAAGCTGGCATAGGTCGCATATTATCTTAAATCACAGAGTGCGTAATGGCGCCAAATAACCGGCTAACTCCTGCCTGTAGCAGCTAGGCCAGGTGACCATGACACAGCCCAACTTATAAACAGTATTTTCTAATAATAATTGAAGACTGCATTTTGGTATGAATTTCTAATGAATTTTCTATTACATTAGGCCTCATATTCCTGGGGGCATGATACATATGGTACGATGAAAGAGTCTCGATGACGACGTGAAATAATCGGCTGAGAGAAATACAACTTGCGCTGAGGGGCAGATGGCCTCAAAGCAACTTTTTCAACTACAACCTACTTGCCGTCGGCAGGCGTTGTTTAGCGCCATTGCAGAGCGCTCTGGAAGTGTGCGTATCACCGCCTACTGCCAATTCGAGTTCGGCTCAGGACACGGGCGTTGGTATTGTCTTGATTTGTATGTACATTTCATCTTGTTACTACCGGGTGAGTTAGCCATGGTTGTTAAGGTGTGGCTGCAGGCAGTCGCTCACATTCGGGAGGCGAGAAGGTTCTAATCCCCCCGCCGGCAACCTTGAAGAAGGCTTTCTGTGGTTTCCCATCTTCCTCCCAGGCAAATGCCGGGGTTAATCACTAACTATAGGCCACAGCCGCTACCTTCCCATTCCTAGTCCTTACATTCACACTTTCCTCCCCAGACAACACTCCACACCCGATGGTACTTGTAGCTCGCCCAATGGGTGTCCGAATAGAAGCAGCTACTAACTTTGGCGAGCCGAACATGTGCTCGGACACTCCCGGCACTAAAAGCCATAAGCTAAAAAAAATCTTGTTACTTACGCATCAAGACTGAAATCAAAAGTAAAGCAAAGGAAGCTTGTAGTTTAACGTGACCGTTAATCATGAGATCATGAGCCACGAGAACTCCTTTTAACGTGGAATCCGAACGATAGGACATGGCATTTCACATCGAAAATCTCACATGCATTGACCGGGAATCGAACCCGGTCCACAGAAATCAAAAGTAAGTATACCTAGCAGCTCATTAATGATTCCATTTCTGTAGTTACACGGCGTACGTTTAGGATTTCTGGTGATAAATGCCTATTACAAAATTGTTATTCAGTCGGTTAATACGATGGGCGGGGTACAAGAAATAAATATGTGAACTGGTCAAAGAAAGTGTTGCATATTCCAAGATTATGTATTTGTGAACCAAATATAATACACGTGCTTTATCCGATAAAAGTGTTATTTAAAGGAAGGAAGGAAGCTTGTAGTTTAACGTGACCGTTAATCTCGAGATCATGAGCCACGGGACCTCCTTTTTACGTGGAATCCGAACCACAGGACATGGCATTTCACAAGTGTTATTTATTTATGTAGCGTATGACATAACATATGTATGTATGACTACCCCTTATTATTCCCGTTTTCCAACGGGGTCGGGGATGAGATGCGATGGAAGTCTTTGTGGCGATGATTTTTACGGCCGGATGCCCTTCCTGACGCCAACCTCAGGAGAGGAGTTAATGAGAGATGAAATGAATGATGGTGAATGAAACTGGGCAAGGATGTGGAAGGAAGTGCCGTGGCCTGTCAGAAGGTACCATCCCAGCATTTGCCTGGTGTTGAAATGGAAAACCACGGAAACATTTCAAGGACGGCCGACGGTGGGGCTCGAACCCACGCGTCTACCGAGTCAGCAGAGAGCTTGGCCCCATGACCTAATGCTGCGCGTTAGCCAGCGTAGCCACTACTGTCGGTAGCGTATGACATTACATATGCAACTCAATAATCTCTAATTAGTATAAAACTAAGTCCGCGATTCTTGGAAGTCACGGGTAATCTCGAGAACCACTGAATGGATTTTGATGCGGTTTTCACCACTGTAAAGGATAACTCGAGGAAGGCTTCTGTAGAAAATAAGTTATGTATGACCAAAGGAAGTCAAGCACTAACGATTTCAGTGAAAAGGTCGAAAAAAACTGGCGTCATCCGCTTTTAAGCTTACGCTGGGCAAACCGTTAAAATATCTATATAGGCTACTATGAGTGTAAGAATTGTTCAGCATGAAACGTTCTACAAAAAAAAAAGCCCCTGGAGAGTAGGCCTATCTCTATCTTCAATCCATTACAAGTGTTTTTACTTTTTCATTTCTTCCAACAATCTCCATTCAGTTACTGAGGTGACAGTTTACGAGCTAGCAGCTAGGGGCGAGTCTATCACCCCAGTTACAGCTTAGCCAGCGGACGAGCTTATTCACCCAGATACAGCCAGCAGCAAACTGTCGAGTCGTGTTGAGCTAAAAACTTTAGAGAGAAGTGGTTGTGTTTGGAGTTTCCCTGGAAGTACAACTCGGCTTTTCTTTATTTCGCCTGTGAACTTTTCGTTCCGCAAAATTCACAGTCAAGTTAAGATTGGACGGAAGGGGGTTTGTGTTTCATGCACCTCGTCATTCTTTATTACGTCTGACAAGAATTTGTTGCACTTGCATCTCCATGATAATATAATTAATAGTCCAGTCAGTGATTTTAATCCATCATGCCGAGACGTAAAACGGATATTGATCGTTGTTCTTTAACATTTGAAGAAAAAAAAGCGCTATCACGTAATGCATTCATAACTGTTCCCGGGCGAAGCCGGGTCGGGTTGCTAGTAATAATAATAATAATAATATCGTATGGCCTCGGGTGCAGTGTGCAAGCTTTGTTATTTGACGCCCAGAAGGCAGCTGGCATGTCGAATGTTGGAGCGCTATGTCAAGTAGGTTAGATATCTACACTACTGTATAGTGCTTTCTAGTAGAGAATGAAGGAACTTTGTGTTGGCGGGAAATCACACGTTGTTGGCATGTTAAGGAAACCATTTGAATTCAGTAGGCTGTGTTCATAATGGCAAAATTAATAATAATAATAATAATATTAATAAGAACATACAAGCACAGATATCGACCTTATTACAAACTTATGTCCAGTCTATTTCTCCAGTCCAGGCTCGATGGTGTAGCACTGAAAAAGTCGTTAGGGTCCCCTAGTTTGCAATCTTCGACAATGTGCCTGATGGTCTGGTTCGATGAACCGCAATCACACCAGGAGCTCGGCCACTTCCCCCATTTGTGCAGGTTGTATGCACAAACTCCATATCCGATAACAGTGTACGGTATTACCCATTTAAGATTTGATTGCCGCTGAGCATGGCTGCGCCACCGTGTGTTGATTTTGTAGCAGGAGCCCCGCGGGGTAAAGAGGAGAACACAGTGATGACACAGTGCAGTCCGCACATAAGTGAAGCAGCATTGCGCGCGCTACCTGTCTTAGAAGCGCAGAGAAGTGTCACAGGAGCTCATGTCACCACGGACATCTACTGGAGCTGAGTCATATCCTACTCGCGCAACTGTACCTGTCAACGAAGCAGAGTGACGTGTGACACAAATAAACAGGGAATAGTTCCCATCTCGACCACCGGCAATCAATTCGTGAAAGGGTAAAATACATATAAACAAACATGTTATTTAGGGTTACCAGACATAATGTCCACGATTAGAATGTCCAGGTACAAGGAAGTCCACGCCTTTTGGTCCAGGTCTTAAATGGCCAGGGTTTTTGGTCCACATGTCAAAATGTCGAGAGTACAAAACGGCCGAAGGTCAAAATGTCCAGAGTGCCAAACGTTCAAAGTGGGAAATGCCCAGAGTGCAAAACGTCTAAAGTGATCTATCAGAGGAACCAGCGCGAAGTGGAGCGCATGTTGGCAATTACCAAACATACAAAGATGGCGGAGACATCGCCGTCTACCTGAGGGCGATAGAGGAGGCCCCTGATCCTGAGGAAGAATAGGAGTATATTTTTCCTGCAAGGTAACATAGATGGTCACCAAAATTCGAAAATATTTCATTCGGAATGAAAGCGGGACCAAAATTCCTTTCCTGTTATTTCACACAGGTACCAACAACCGGGCGTACCCGGCTCTTCTCGGCACCGACACAACCTCATGTGCATTCCAGGCGGTCTCCAGGTAGACTCCAGGCGGTAGTACCCACCTCCAGCTCACTGCCGGCATTTCACTTTGCTAACTAATTGAACCTATAAATAAATGCTCAGTCTGGACATTTTTCATTCCATTTCAAAAAGGAATAGTTAAGAAAGAGTTGAAAAAGATAAGAATCCTGTCTTAATGAACATCAATATTTGAGGACATTTTGGACGGGGTTTAAATATTCCTGGATATTTTGTTTCTCTGGACATCATTATTTGTGGTCATTTTGGACGAGGTGCAACAATCCCTGTCGTTTTGACACTCTGGACATCATTAATTGTGGTCATTTTGAACGGGGTGCATATATTCCTGGACATTTTGTCACTCTGGATATTTTGGTTTGGTGGACATTATTGCTTGTGGTCTTTATGAGATGGAAGGTTATTTAGAGTTAACACATGAGTCAAAGTGCAAAAATGAAATGTCATACAGCTATGAAAATACAACATCATGCAATATGCAAAAAGCTTTTTGACCAGTGTAATACACTCCCGGAATGAAATTACATGTATTAGTTAATTATCACATTTTTTTAGCGTATGGCTTTTAGTGCCGGGAGTGTCCGAGGATATGTTCGGCTCGCCAGAGTTTTGTAGCTGCTTCTATATGGACACCCATTGGGTGAGCTACAAGTACCGTCGCGTGTGGAGTGTTGTCTGGGGAGGAAAGTGTTAAGGTAAGGACGAGGAATTGGAAGGTAGCGGCTGTGGCCTATAGTTAGGGACAAACCCCGGCATTTGCCTGGAAGGAAGATGGGAAACCACAGAAAACCATCTTCAAGGTTGCTGGCGGGGGGATTCGAACCTCCTCGCCTCCCGGATGTGAGCGACTGCCTGCAGCCACGCCGTAACGACCGCGGCTAACTCACCCGGTTATCACAATTAAATGGAGCAATGTTGTTGTTGTTTTTGTTTGCAGGAAGCTTTTTCTTGATTTGAGCTACCTTCTTGGAGGTCGGAGACCAAAGAGAGGGTCAACACGGTCCTCTACTGACTTCTTCGTTCAGTTTGCGCTATGACCTCACGGCGTACTTTAGGGTGGGGGGCTATGCCTGCCGGGGAATGTAGTTTATAGACAGGTGTAAGTTTCAAGCAGCCGGAAATTATTCTGCATGCCTCATTGAATGCAATATCCACCTGTTTTGCATGAGCTGAGTTACACCGTACAGGACTAGCGTACTCAGCAGTGGAATAACACAGTGCTAATGCAGTCGTGCGTAGCAGTCTGCGCAGCTCGCATCCAGTCGGCCGTGGCGGAAGCAATCCACTGCCTACTTGATGCGAGCTGCGCTGTACCGACCAGTTTGTGAACCCATGCCAGTGATGTTATTGAAAATGGCCTCTTTTTGCCGATAGAGCGCACTCCCAAGTATAGGCGCAATTAAAAATTAGGTGTGCAGAAGGTATATTAAATGTGTTTCTCCCAGTGATACCTTTAGACCAATGAAGTTTCAATTATTGTTAGTAGTCGGTGTTAATATACTGAATTCCTACGTTGTTTGGTGTGTTTGTTGATGCGATATAGATTCCACATAGCCACATGGCCGACAGTACATCGAGTGCTTACATTAAATAAGAATACAGAAGAAGTATGAAGGCTTAATAAATCGTAATTGTTTTCAGCAAATATGATATAATGAATATGTTCACACCAAAGAACGACAACTTGAAGATGATTTATTGTAGGAATATCTTTAATGGGGTCTTCAAACCTTGAACTAAACTGTATGCTATATACATTACCCATAGCCACATGGTCTACAGTACGTCGTTGTACCGATCTCCTCCACCACGCGCGCTCATTGTTTCCGTCCCATGCACACCCGTCCCTTCCATTTCCCGGTGTCCGAACATAACATACCACGGACAAAACGTACCACTTGATTTTCGAGGACATAAGGTACCACCTAGGTCGTTATCTACCTAAGAACGGTTTTCCCGTAATCCCCAAATATTTACTCTAGGACAAAACGTACCACTTGATGTCAGACGGGCATTCCAGTTACAGGTTCATTACCACATAAACAACAGTGGCGATCACACTGTGTGGCTTTAAACATTTCGGTATTGTAACATGGAGTTGTGTACAACGAATAAGAGCGGTTTATGTGCGCACTTCGACGGATGAAGTACGAATTGTACATTGAAAGTTCAAAGAGAAAGAAGAATGGCAAGTATGATGAACGGCTTGAAAGAATAATGAAGCGGTATGAAGAGAATGGAAACTTGAAATCTTTCTTGAGAGCTCTCTCATATTCACAGAACTTGGAATGAAACTCCACATGGCGAACTTGCTCTTCACTAGGATATAAAACCCACAAAAAACAATTTAATTCTTTTTAATTAAAAAAGAACAAATTAAAGAAAACGTAAACTGACAAGAGCTTAACCACAGCTGATTTTCAACACGCCAAAATGTTTATAAACATTTTGCCAGTCCAAAGCCTGGATAAAGTGTGATGGGAATCCAAAAACTTTTGATATTTTATATTAGTTTATGTTATGTTATTGCCCCCGTATTTATTACCAGGAGTAATGAGCAATACCGAGGAAGTGGCCGTGCTGTTATGGTTTCATGCACCCTAAATACTTCCCACTCTTTCAAGTGGTACGTTATGTCCTCTCCTAAATATTTTAAGGTCATTAGCTGACTCTTCGCAGGTAATCAGCCGGCCAAGTGGTACGTTATGTCCGGTGGTACTCTATGTCCGTGGTACGTTATGTCCTATAACCCCATTTCCCTCCCATCCACTTCCGTCCCTTTTCTAAAATCACGCCCACAAAAATGTCCAGCTACCGAGTGGAAAGATGTTACACATCAATAATAACAATAATAATAAGATTATGCAGAAGACAGTCATACTTTCGACGTGTCGCATTGTAAGGCTGTTGTTGGCTAATCAACCCTGATGGAGTGAGGAGTAATGCTACTACTGAATGCAGTCACTGAGAATTTGCTCCTTTTGATATACATCTGGGATTGTAAATGTGGGAGAGAAAGCCCGCACGACAAGGTATATTACAGAAACGAACCACTTCAATCGGCTAACGGCTACAAATACCTGGGCATGACCCTCCTGACAACCGTAAGATTCTATAGGATTCACACTAAAACAAGAACATCAGCAGCCACGAAGGCAATATTAGACATACCATCACTACCTAGACTATCCCTAAAAACTGCCATGAAACTATTCGATGCAAAAATCGTACCCATCCTAACGTACGGAATAGAAATAACCTGAGCCATGTCAGTACATTTACTGGCACGTTAAAGATCCCCTTCGGGGCAAAATTCCGGCACCCCGGCGTCTCTAAAAGCCAGGGTTGTTAAAAGGGACGTAAAACCAATAACATTATTATTAGAAATAACCTGGGAAAAACTAGGAATGAAAGATCTATCAGCCATGGAAGCCGTCAAAGCTCGGTTCCTGAAGTCCGCCCTAGCAATATCTAAATACACCCGCTCACGACTCGTCTATGCCCTAGCAAGAAAAACCTTTCTGATGGATGATCTCAGGACCAAATACAATCTACCTTTTACTAAAAACTGGGGAAAACAAGTGGAAATAAGATAACAAAAGTCAGAAGAGATATGGGCTGACTTCTGAGGCCATGGTGAATAGATCATGGATGGAAACCAACCAAGACCTGCGCCATTTCGTGAACTCATTGGCAACGCACGGATACCACCACAGAGTGTGCAAAGAGAAGAACCATCACGAGCCTATGTGTATGTGATCTTTGTGAGCGCCCATGTGATCGATACAACATCACAAGATGCAAAAAACTATCCAAGTCAATAATCGAGACCTGCTTAGAACCATAAGACTGAAACAAAGTGAAATATAAAATAATGAATGTAGTGTAAATGTAATGTATTTGTATGCTTAATGCACAACTTGTGCGAGTTTATTTAATAATAAATGTTTTCTTTCCACCAAACATGCTGAGAATGTGTAAGTGCATGTACAAAATAAATAACAATAACAATAATACCGAAGCTCAGCAGTTAGTAGCCAATTCTTTCGTCAGTGAGCTATGTTCTATACAATATAAATAAAATCGTCTTGTTTTTAGCATATATTGGATTTTATTTGTGAGGGAAGGGGTGAACTGGTGATAACGGTTCTCTCTTAGTAGAAAATGAAATACGCAGTACTTCTTCTATTGATGTTTTCTAGGCACCGCTCCATGATAAATACGCAAAGAGAATGATTCATCAACATTCTTCAAGGCCACAGTAGGAGAAGTTCACACGGATTCTTTTGTTATGTAAACACATGGCTTAATGCGATTCCACATTAAAAATCAGAAGTTACATAATGTCTTTATTAATGTTCCTATACATAAATCCGTGGCGTAGCCATGCTCATTAAATCGTGCACCACGGCCGCGAGAGCAGTTTCAGCAGTTTCATAGGTTCAAATCCCGGCGCTGAGAGTGGCTATACTGAGTGTGTTTTTTCTCCAGGTTTTTCCACACTCCCTCCAGGCAAATGCCGTGAATGTACTTTATTTCATGTCCCGAGACATTCACCCCAATCCTGCCCTAATACAGTTATTACAACTACTATAGTCATCACATATATACAGGTCATCAGGCAAGTTCAACACCGCCCCCCCCCCCCCTATCTACACGGGGCTGATGACCAAGATGTCTGAAGCCCCTGAACTGAATTAACAACAACATATGTAAACTCATCAATTTTTCTAGGTTTATGTCGTGTCTTGTGTGGGGTTTTGCCTAGGAACACCAAGATAAGCTCATCAGCGGGCTCTTAGTGTCCGTGACCGGACCACCCTTGGGAGTAGCGAACTGTGCACTACCTCCCTTTCTTATGAAGTGCATCTGCGCATCGCCTCTTTACTGCGAGAGCTAAAAGCTCAAACAGGCTCCCAAAAAGTTGGTATATTACTTTCACGGCCATGGAATTAAACTCAGCAATTTTTCTAGGTTTATGCCTGTGGGGGTCCGGGCATGGAAACCAAGAGCCCGCTGATGAGGCAGCTTGGTGTTCCAAGACGAAACCCCACACAAGGCTCGGCATCAACCAAGATAAATGGCCGAGTTCAATTCCGTGGCCGTGAAAGTAATATACCAACATATTTCCTTGTAACTGTTTAACTCTTTATAGAGCAAGTATTCAAAATGTGTTTTTACATTTTAATTTATTTTAATTATTATTATAATTATTAATAATTTTATTTTTTGTTTCTCCAATTTTAATGTTTATATATTTTTAAAATTTTCAATTTATGTTCTTATTGATTTAATTTTGATATTAGCCACTTTAGATTCATCCAAAAAAATGAAAGTAGACTTATGAGATCAACACAGGATGAAAAATTGTGTGTCTGTATGTCTGTCTGTCTGTGTGTGAGTGTGTGTACTCTGAATGTCTGTGTCCCCCCCCCCCCTCTCAATTCGAACACGGTGAAACCAAATTGAACGAAATTTGGTACAGAGTTAGCACTAGCAAAGGGCACCTCAGTGTCATGTTTTATATCGCCGCCATCTTGACGGAAACGTAATGGCGGCCACCCAAATGTTCAAAGCTTAAACCAAATTACGACGAACCTAATCATTCTATCTCTACCAAATTTTGAAACAACACATATTTATATGGCGAGCGTCTTTTGACTAAACTACAAGGTCATCAACCCAACAGTTTGCAGATGGTGGCCATGTATGTGTGCAAATCGATTCCCCCTATCAATTCAAACACGGTGAGACCGCATTGAACGAAATTTGGTACAAAGGTAGCACTAGCAAAGGGCACCTCAGTGTCATGTTTTATATTGCCGCCATCTTGACGAAAACGTAATGACGGCCTCCCACGTGTTAAAAGCTTAAATCAAATTACGACCAACTTAATCATCTGATCTCTACCAATGTTTGCAACATTATACCCTTATGTATGAAGAATCGTTTGACCAAACTTCAAGGTCATCAGCCCAATAATTTGCGGATGGCGGCCATGTGTGTGTGCAAATCGATTCCCCCTATATATTCCAACACGGTGAAACCGAATTGATTGAAATTTGGTACAGAGGTAGCACTAGCAAAGGGCACGTCAGTGTCATGTTTTATATCGTCGCCATCTTGACGAAAACGTAATGGCGGCCACCCAAATGTTAAAAGCATAAATCAAATTACGACCAACCTATTGTACAGCATCCCAGGGGTATGCACCCCTTGGAGACCATCCCCCCAGCATCTGGCTAAATCCCCTAAAATGGCAACCCTTGGAAAGCCGGGGCAACATCCATTAATACTGTAAGGACAACTTGCTACTCCATAAAGCAGCTCAAGCCTTACGTAATCATTACACTCAGCGACATAGTACTAACTGGGGCAGCATGCCAACACAATGCTGACAGCAGGACGTCAAAAGGTATAAGAAGGCGTCCTAATGAGGTCAAAGGATCTCTTCATTGTCAGTGCTTCATCGAGACAGCCGGAGGCTACGCTGGTGTCAACCGAGGTGAGTCAGTCAATCGTGTTCAGAGTTCCTATTTTTGTAACCCGCAACCCACAACTTGTATCACATTATAAACATAATTTCATTCCCTACAAGGGACTCACACAAAGAATCACAGACCAATAAAACACTTGGTCCACACTCTACACTAGCATTACTGTTATACGCCTCTTTACATCCCAACGCCCTTCCTTATTCCCGTCACGTAAAGACGTGACAGACGGTAAGCCATTAGCGCTAACTCAGGTACCTTTGCGTTTCTCAAGCCGGCTCGGCTGCCAACAAGCAGCGCGTGCCACTCGGCTGATACAAGCAGATTCAGTTACATAACAAGCAGTCAGCTGAGCTAAGCGACCAGTACAGCGACCCTGTGCAGTGGGTCCCATCCCCTCAAACACTACCACATTATTTATAGGAACGCCCCCTAGTTCCTAGCACACCACAACACTCTACACTGGTCAGCTTACCCTGACAAGGGAAGCTACCCTTTTAGGCACCACCTTATAAATTAGTACAGCAACTCTCCCTTTTAGATCCACCCCCAAATAAGGGATCTAAAACACTGGTGGAGGCGCGGTCCTACGCAAGAGAAAAGGGACTCAACCAACGAGCCCTCGTAGGTAAAACGACCCCTTCCGTACCGCAAAAAGCCAAGCAAATAGTGAGAAAATTTTTCCCCCAGACAAAAAGCACCATTTTTTTTTGTGTGCTCCAAACTAGCTAAACAGGGAAATTTTTTATTAAAACCAACCCCCTAGCCCCATACAGAATCAAAGAAATATAAGAATACACTGTCAAAACACGCACAGATTTTTTTTTATTTTTCACATACACTCCATTCAACATGGCCCCCCTATACCGCCTAGCTGTGCTAAGGAGCATTGGGGAGTACCAGGAATTAATTGCCTGGCACAGAGTTTTTGAAACTAGGCAGGACTACCTCAGAAGGTTTCAGCAGCTCCTGCACGCCCAGTACATGCGGATCATAAGAGCCCTTGTCCGGCCACTCCGCAGTGCTAAGAATCGCAAGATTCGGGCGAAAATCCCCACCCTCCGCACACAAATCATAAAAGCACACTGGCAACTACACTGTCGACACGAGTTTATGTTCCAACAATGGGAAACACTCATCACGGAACACAGACGGATAGGGACTCAGGACACAAAAGTCGCTGAACAGGCCATATGCCTCAATAGGCAGTACACCCAAATTTGGGATGAATACCGTGAGCTCCAGGCCAACAAGGCCATTTTTGAGTTCATGGTAGGGCCACCAGCCCACCCGAGAGAGGACATAAGCGTGGATACGCTGACTCGACAATTTGCGAGGATGTCCCTCTCGCCACGTACTGCCACAGAATGGAAGGAGTTCGCCGTGGCCACAGTCAAGAAGACGGCCAGGCTAGGCTCCAACTTACCACAAAATAAACCTAACACAAACACACGTCCTTCAGCTCTGGATCGGGAGGCAATTTTGCCAAACCGAGGGGCAGAGCCTAGAACAATCCCCTCGGAACAGAGGGACGAGAGGGAGTTGAAGCCAGGGCCATTAAACACACACGACATAACAGAGAGACAAAGGGACGTAACCACGTCATGGGCAGACGACATAGAACCCGTCCCAATACACATAAAGCCTACATACACGTACACAGATAGGCTAACACATTGGCAGGAGTCGGCCGTGGCCACAGGCCGAAAAGCGGTCAGGCTACAAGCCACCACATTGCTAGGCCGGACACAAGCCATTAAGCGACCTTTACCGCCAGTTCAAAGGGCAAATTTGCCAGAACGAAGGCGAACACCGGTATTAGGCCCTCAGGATGCACGATATACGCACGAACATTTTGACCGGGCATTACCACACAGTACACGGGGATTAGGAAAGGTGTTCTCACCTACCCCACAAAACCACGCTGTCAAATATATCCACACTCCCGTAAAATCTACTAGGGCAGCGCCAAGCGCAATTAGGCCCTCGAATACAGGTACATTTAAACCTATAGACACGCGCCACGGTGGGAGTAGGCCAAAGCTTACTTTGCTAGAAATTCCGCCGGAAGGTAGCAAAGGAACACCCCAGTGGATTCCAGAGGCCTATAATCTAATAACAGGGCAAAACCCTTCACCTTTCTGAGCACTGAAGCTCGAAAGAGGATAACGACTTCCACCAGGGCCACAGAAATAAACTAACATCGCTAACACCAACATTATAGGCCACATAAATTCTTTCACACGGGGGCGATAAGAAAATGGTCCAACAAGTACATAATAAACATAAAATTGCATATTTTTCGTTCTTATTTTATGTATATACAGTGCAACATAGCCAAATTAGAAGGAACAATTCTAAATCCTTCCTGTTTTTTTTTTCGGAACCATGGCATTTTTCTCTCAGGCCATCAATGGTTATTGGGCGAAGTGGTGAACGCCATAACGTAAAGTCTCTAAATATGCTAAGCCAAGTGGAAGCCAAGCAGGCTTCAGGCTGAAAGAGAGATATTTTGAACACAGTTTAAGCATAAAATCACAGCATAAAGCTTAAGTGAGTCTTTCTAAGTAGAAAATGACTAAACGTTCTATGTTAGGGTTCCACAGTTTGATAGATCCTCCTGGTGCGGGCGAAAGCCGTAAGTGTGGCAGGAATTAAGACTCTCAAACTAACTTCAAAAATTTGGTGAGGTGTGCTTTAGCCAACTGAAAAGCCCAATTGCACACCGGGACGAGACACTGTCATTGTGGTGAGTTACAATTACTTTGAAGGGCAGGTTTGACTCCCATAGTGCACTGGCTTTGCTCGTGACGTGGATACAGGTGTATCAATTACGTCTTGCAATGGCCTTCCTAACGTGTACTAGACAGTGTCGGTAGATTCCCCTGAGACGTAACCAGTTTACGGTAGTACTCACGTTACCTAAATGGTAAATACTACACTCAGGTCCCAAGCACATTTTTTTTAACATTTTTTATGGTGTTCATGACATAATTTTTAGACATAGGTACACGTAAAGGCGGAAATACTGCCAAAAGGAAAGGAAGTAATCCCACGGGCAGGCGTGAAAAGAGGGCCAAGAAATAGCCCACTGACCGCGCCGGGATACGATCCTAACACTCACCAGAACTGTCCCGGAGACACAACCTTCATGGTGCCGGAAACAATTACTCTGGGTAAAAGGCGGTCTCCAAACCCGCAACCTTCTGAATACCAGGAATATAAGGTTGAGTAGATATCCAGTCCTAGAATAAGGATAATGGGAAAGCTAAGACTAATTGGGACAGTCCCACTAACAGCGGGTCATAAACGAAAAACAATACAATCGCCTCTGGCATCTGGTCACCAAACACGCGACTAGCGGACCAGACACACTCGCGTACAACGCATATGGGATTTCCGAAGTGAAATGCCATGGCCTATGGTTTGGATTCCAAGTAAAACGGAAATCCCGTGGCACATGAGCTACAGATCAACGGTCATATTAAACCACAAGTTTTTCTTCTACAATGAGAGAGGCACTGCTAGCAATCACTGTAGACAGCAATCAGGTTCACACACACACACGTGCAGAAAACTAGGACGTGGGCAGAGCATGAAACAAATGAAAGCACACAACATCGTAATTCAACACCGTCGTATCAGCAGTAACATACTCCTCAATGAGCAAGACTGCTCGACGCAGACAAGCCGAGCCAAAGCCTGCTGGACAGAAATCAACACATCATTCACGCCCGATTTAGAGACCCTATATCTTCCAAAATTACACTACGAGGGGAAATCAAAAACGTACAAACTCTACACAGGTATGCATGCTTTCATATGCGCATTGCACATCCACGGAAACGTGCCATATTATAAGCAGCACGGAAATGATCACACCAAGTCTTTACAGACAACCGGATTCGAACTCATGACCACACACCACACGCGTACCAAAAACTAACTATCCAATGGTATTTTTGGTACACGGAACACAAGCAAAAACCACACTGGGAAAGCCCCAAGCCCTGTCACACAACGCAAACATAAAACACAGAGAATGACATAAGGTCACGGGTCTGAGTTCCAGTAAAAAGTTAGACACAAAGGAGAACAGCTATTCAGGCGTCCAATCATACTGAAATTGGCCCATACAAGTGCATGAACAGGGAATACTACATTTCCTCCCACCAAAAACCAGACATAAAATTTCGAATTACACCAGGCATAGAGGAATACATTTCACAACCACAGGTAGGAAAATTTCGCAAGACACAGGTCTTAAGGAACAATGGCCACACGACGTCATTACCTAACTAGGGCGAATTGCTACATTAAGCCGCTAGGAATCCAAAACAATGACCACACTTGCATTCGTGCAAAAAGGCACATACCAGCGGATGACAAACAGTAACTTCCCAGCCTGTGATTGCACATACCAATTGCTGACTGCAGACTATTCACACTGCAATACTGCGGTGACGAGACACTATTGCGTATCGCCCGTGACCGTGAAATTACACACACATAACAATTATAACGCCATACATTTTTTTTCCCACACTGCAAAATCATTTGGCAATGGACAAGACGTGACACAGCGGAACTTATCTTGGGCCTATAAGGGCACGTTCGCAAAGACGTTGAAAGGCCACGGGCGCTTCCCGCCCATACACAACATACACAGTAGGACTTAGCCTTATAACAGACCAACCGTCCGCGTGGTGTAGCGGAACGTAGTCACACACACACACACACGCGCTCACCAATTAGGAGCGAACATAGGGACTTTGAGGAAACAGGACCTCCCCTTAATAACTTCTTTTCGCGATTCTATTCCCGAAATAAATCATTACAGATGACTAGCACATGACCAGTCGCACTACGACCACGGGCCACATCTACACTGCAAATGGCCGACCAGATTAGGGCATGCAGCTCTACTATCCCAAGGCGCGGATAGAAAGCCAACATGGACCAAGGGAGGACGACAGGAGAACAGGCTACCAGCGTACCACCTTACTCCCTTCCCATAACCTTCTCACGCCTGACATAAACAACGCAAACACATCTACACTACCAAAAACAGATACACTACATTACAAAATACACACAGGGGTTGATGGACTTCATGCGCCTAAAAAGCAGGCATGCTACGCCTTGAGCCCCGTTGCACCGCCTGAGTATTAGGGGTGGCTCAGCAAACATTAAAGAAGCATAATGCGCCTCTCCAAATGAGAGAGGAGGCCATAGATATATACTAACCATTCTTTAAGTACTTAAGCTCTCCCGCATGAAAGGAACATATGGTATTATGCCCCATCCTACACCTATCCGTACATGAAGGCAGAAACTTCATATCCAGACACATGCATGAGTATCCCATCCAATTACCAGGGATTTTAATATCAAACCTGCATGAATTTTCGTATTTTTGCAATCCCGGGAATTACCTCCCCACTCCACTCACTATAGAAGCATCCCAGTGCCACCACCGGTTCTAGGCCACCACTAACGTGGAACCCAAAGGTGCGCAAACCCTTCCTACCATACTTTAAGCCCACTCAACAAATAATTACCCCCAAATCCTAATAACAGGGTACCTGACATTACAGACCCTACTAACACCTCCATTAAGGTAAAGAAGGCATTATTGCTGGAAAGCTGAGGTAGCGATGGTAGGCCAGAAGTAGCCTATGTACTTAGAAGATCTGCAACCCCGCTACACTGGAAATATTTTACATTTTACACGGAGATTGAACCATTCACACAGGTTACGGCACATTTTTTTTTCTCTCTTACAAAGGAATCTGATACGAACTGATGGTTGACAACGGTGTAAGCCGAAGGTCAGGAGGGACCACACTGGAGCAGAGCTGGGGAAGGCGATGTGGACCCTTACCCCAGTTGGCTCATCAAATCACTGACCTGACCAAATAGACGAACCACGTAAGGTCAAAGAATTCGCGGCCTGGTCGGGCAAGCTCTGGAATCCTAGGTGCGCATAAACCGCCCCTGGGAGGAAGGGATGCTACACCCACTTTGTGCCACGGTCGTCGAGGCCAAGACCTGCAGGGTGACTTTCTGAGAATGGCGGGAGAAATAGCTCACTCCACGCCGGCCTCGGGAGCTATCCCTAGAGACGACCCCATTATGACTAGACTTCTAGTTAAGTTTAAATTTAAGTAGGCCCAGCTTCCATAGCGGGAAGCAAAACTCCTATGCGTTGGAGTGGCAGATAACTGCGAAAAAGCATACTACGGCGGCCCATAGAGGCAAATTCATATATCAATGCGAAAGAGCATACTACGGCGGCCCATAGAGGCAAATTTATATATCAATGCGAAAATGCATACTACGGCGGCCCATAGAGGCAAATATCACTGCGAAAAGCAGATTGCGACGGCCGATTAAGGCGAAGACAATATTATGCCATTGGACCACACTGTCCAATGCCCACATAAATGGCGATGCAACGGGCAACCAGAGGGCATTAAGAGAGGGGCATTGCGCGCCCCTCACAGGAGCCAAGTGGGCGGCTCAACTACGTTAAATAGGAACAGCACACGGTTATGAACACGGAAGTTACAGCGGGCGAAACGGTTAGCTTAGTGGCACCGTAAGGCGCCTGCGAATAGGTTAGTACTAGTATTAAGACCTAGAATAGATGTCGACAATAGTATTAAAACGGAGGGGACTACGAGGCATTGTTGGGTTCCGGTCCCGACAATGTACTACAAGGGCGCCCCCGCGAGAGAAATCAAGCGGCCAGCCTCCATCTAAATTTTAGTACTTAAGTCATAGTGCCATGTTAAGGTCACTTAGAGGTAAGCAAATTTACTAACAGCTGTTGCTAATAATAGCACAGCACATTTCGGCTTTAGAATAAGGTCCACTCGGCATGTAAATACAGAATAGTTTTACAGTTAAGTAATTTTATCGATAAGTTAAATAAGTAAGGTAAGATATAAGGTAACATAAACCTACATTTAAGGCTTTTTTTTTATATATATAGCTCACCGTAGAATATATCGGCACTCGGTGACTATAAATCCGTTACCGAGGTAAGCCCGACAATACTTAGGATAAACTAGGTTAAAATAGGCATAATCAAAGTGGAATATATCGGCACCCGGTAACCACAATTCCGCTACCGGGGTAAGACCAACTACATATCATTTACGGCATTACGGCACCGTATAGGGTAAGCCCGGCCTTGCAGCTAAGTAACATTAATCATGCTATTTTTTTCAGTGAAAGAAGAGCTTCAACCAGTACTAATATGTTTTTTTCTAAACCTCGCCATTTTTTCACAGGCATCGTCACTAGATACAGGAAACTGGTGACGGGAATTTCACTGCCATATAGCAGTGGCATATTATTTACAGCATGCCATGATGTGTACTATTTTTTTTTTATTTTTCAACTTGCACTAATCCCGACACACTCGCAAACACACACCACATTCTTTCTTTTTCAGCTACACACTCTAAAATCAATCTGCACAGCAGGACTGGTGCCTGTGGGGTACCAGGCTTACTGGCAGATCAACTAAAATATAAACACATACAGCGTCAAAATGCGACGCAGATTACGACAATGAGGGCGCAACCGATTTGTGGCAGTGACTCTCATTGTCAAGTGTGAAAGCATTCACCCACAGAGGATGCTTCACAGACTAGGTATTAAGCATACATGCAAGCGGTACGACCACTATACCGTACCAAGAAGTGGCCGTACAGAATCAGCCGTGAGACGGCAAGAGTACGTACAGACGGGTAGCGTGCACGCGAGGTACCTCACGAAAACTATAATTATAAGGGATTAGCGCGATTAAGTAGACATAAGGTCATTGTAAATTATAATTTTTCAGGATAAACTGTATACCATTATTCCACTAGACATAAGGTCATTGTAATTTATAATTTTTCAGGATAAACTTTATACAATTATACACTATATATATTTTTGTTTGTTCACCAAGATGCCAATGTCCATCATGTGTATGATTTGTTTTCTTTCATTTTTCCTTCTTCTAACTTCCCCATTTGTCAGGGTGTTCCGTTTTTCCCACACAAATAAATACTTTTGAATATTTCCCTTAAATTATACCCTGGAACACCCATTTTTCTATTTTCTTCTACCTTTCTTATTGCAGGGAGCATTTTTTCCCTAAGATGGGGCGGACGACGCAATCATCCGTTCGGCCCTGGGTTTTTCCTCCCTGCACAAATATGTAACACATCACCATCAGAAACCATGTTTTTTTTATTAAACTAGCAATATGCCAGCAAATGCAAGGGCAATTTTTTTTTTACATGTCGAATTTATTTTAATGTTCAATTCTTCTCAAAATGTCAATTTTTTCCCAATGTTAATCAAATCTTTCGCAAATGTCAATTTTTTTTGTTTGTTTTTTCACAATGTCAATGTATACATATATATGTAAATCCCATAACCCTCCCCTCTGAACACGGGCTCACCTCACACCCACACTTCGATACGACGCCACCAGGAGATACGAGAGGGTTTTCCAGGACCACTACGTCAACATCCCAACTTCCAGTTCCGTTCCCGTTCGCGAGGACGCGAACAAATGAAGGAAGACTCTTGTACAGCATCCCAGGGGTATGCACCCCTTGGAGACCATCCCCCCAGCATCTGGCTAAATCCCCTAAAATGGCAACCCTTGGAAAGCCGGGGCAACATCCATTAATACTGTAAGGACAACTTGCTACTCCATAAAGCAGCTCAAGCCTTACGTAATCATTACACTCAGCGACATAGTACTAACTGGGGCAGCATGCCAACACAATGCTGACAGCAGGACGTCAAAAGGTATAAGAAGGCGTCCTAATGAGGTCAAAGGATCTCTTCATTGTCAGTGCTTCATCGAGACAGCCGGAGGCTACGCTGGTGTCAACCGAGGTGAGTCAGTCAATCGTGTTCAGAGTTCCTATTTTTGTAACCCGCAACCCACAACTTGTATCACATTATAAACATAATTTCATTCCCTACAAGGGACTCACACAAAGAATCACAGACCAATAAAACACTTGGTCCACACTCTACACTAGCATTACTGTTATACGCCTCTTTACATCCCAACGCCCTTCCTTATTCCCGTCACGTAAAGACGTGACAGACGGTAAGCCATTAGCGCTAACTCAGGTACCTTTGCGTTTCTCAAGCCGGCTCGGCTGCCAACAAGCAGCGCGTGCCACTCGGCTGATACAAGCAGATTCAGTTACATAACAAGCAGTCAGCTGAGCTAAGCGACCAGTACAGCGACCCTGTGTTGTGGGTCCCATCCCCTCAAACACTACCACATTATTTATAGGAACGCCCCCTAGTTCCTAGCACACCACAACACTCTACACTGGTCAGCTTACCCTGACAAGGGAAGCTACCCTTTTAGGCACCACCTTATAAATTAGTACAGCAACTCTCCCTTTTAGATCCACCCCCAAATAAGGGATCTAAAACACTATTCATCTGATCTCTGCTAAATTTTGCAACAACATGCCTTTATGTGGGAAGCACCTTTTGACCAAACGACAAGGTCATCTGCCCAATAGTTTGTAGATAGCGGCCATGTATTGAACCCTTTACCCTATGTTGGTTAAATGATTCTACTATTTTATTTCTTCAATTAATAAATATTTCAACCAGCATCATGAAAGTAGCCAGACAGTGATGAGGAAATCTCAAGCATTTGTTGGAGACAGTAGGGACATACCTGCATCAGTTTAACAAAAGGCTAAGTACTTGAGCTATGAAAAGAAATAGCAGAGCGATGTATCACAGGGACAGGTGTGGCTACCTCAATTTTAGAAGCGACGCGCGGTGAGACATGGTTCTGGTATGTTCATTGTGATATTCGCGCCTAGAAGAAATATGATGCAGTAACGTGAATGGCTGATGAAGAAAATAGACACTCCCAAGACGCCAAGATCTACTAGAAACCGCCAAATTACAGAGAAATGGAGAACCAATGAGAAGAGAATGCCTACTTGCGCGCCAACTCTGGCTGGGGTACGCGGTGGCTAGCATTCACGCGGGAAATCGCCTAGACAAAATCTCTACGATCGATTCTAGGATTGATGGGCATATTCTTGACCTGTGCAATATTACGAGTTCAGTGATATGTATTTCATTCCTGTACCACAATTACTTCGATAAATTTTTACATAAAATCCCCCTCCATCTAGACCCAAGGGCCAGTTCATTTATAAGTGTGTCGAAGAGCCAAGACAATGACTTTTATTCTGTGTGTCGAAGAGCCAAGACATTGACTTTTATTCTGTGTGTTGAGGACACAAGAGATGACTTTTATTCCGTGTGTTGAGGACACACTATTATTATTCTGTGCGTCTACGAACGTAGACTTGTATTTTTGTGTCGAGGACACAGGAGATTCATTGAAAAGTGGTAAAATCAGTGATAGATAGTCTTAGTACTATAGTTATAGGGACAGTAGCGTCGAGAATTCGCCAACGAACAGTGACAGGGAATTTAGTACCTGAACAAGCGAATTTAGTAGTCAGGCATAAAGTGTATATTAACCTAATTTTTGTATCAGCGCAAGGATGACATCGATGAATGCAGAAGAAGTGTGGAAGTCTCAACAGTCCGTCCAGATGGCTGCTATGAGATAAAAGATCATCCAGTTGGGGAATGGCGTTTGATGTTCTTTGACGGGTGACTACAACACGAGATGAGTACAAATAATATTTTATTATTTAGTAAATTAACTTATGGTTTATGGGACATATTTTTTGTAAATACTTTGCTTGTGTGTTCAATGTAGTATATTTAGTTTGATCTGGCACACTTTTGTTTGGAAGCAGCTCGCACAATTGTAGTTATTGGAAGGTTCTTTTCTTTGTGTTGTGTTAACTAACGTATTTATGTGAACGGCCGGGTTCGCCTAGGTTACGAAGTGCGGTTAAAAACGTCTCTCGGAGATATGTCGTGTTTCAGAAGTAGGACTGAATTAATCTAATTATATAGTAGATTGGAGGGTAATTAAATGTTATTGAAAATTATTATTGATCAGATTCAGTGTGATTATTGCCTTTGGAGCAATGTAATTTGTGACGAAGAGTACTCAGCTCTATCGTAGGTTTTAAATATTGTGTTAAATGTTTGCGAGCTTTAATTCAGCAGACCCATGTGAAAGGCGTTATGTCAGTCCCAGATGTGTGTACTGTGAGTATATTGTTGTGGTCTTACAAGCGGGAACTTCAGCAGAGCCCGATTTCTGTCAGCTTGGTATCAGATTCATATTGCATCCTTGCGAGGACAATTATGGATATGTGATTATTGTCTGACCATATGTTGAGTGGGAGGAGATGTTAGCGGCTGTTGATTCCTTGAGATAACAGTTCCGCTGGTCGGCTATTTATATACACTGGATGGGGGACATGACTGGTATTGTGGAAAGGGGTGAGTTGTTGTCACAAGGGCTGGCTGAGTTTCGCAAGCAGAGCTCATTAAAGTGGAGTGCAAGTCTGGCTCCCAATTACTTGAAAATAAATATAAATGTGAGAAACTGATCAATGGTAAAAGTGTTTAAATAAATGGGAGTTGCCTACGAAACACGATTACCTTCGAAGCGTTTCATTAACATGCAGTTTTGTTAATATAAAGTAATCTTAACCACTCAGGTTGTTTGTTGTTGTTGGTTTATTCTTTGTTTACTGTCCATGTCAGTGGCCCGTGAGTCACGTGCGGCGCTGTGTTTCCTTGTTGTTGAGTATCTGGCCATTGGCAGCTCATTTGTTAAGTGTGTCACCACACTAATAAGGGTCTCAGAGAGATGCCTGAAAATAGTAGAGTTGTAATATGTGTGTCAGAGTTAGATTTAAGGATTTTTATTAATGTTATGCCCATAGCCATAAAAGTTGATTTTACGAGATGATTGTTCTTGAGCACCGTGGCTGTTAACCCGTTGTGAACGAATGATCATCCAAGTACTCATTTCCCGTAGATAGTCACCACGCGAACATAAATTCACATGCAAGATAGTGGAACTTGGATCCACATTTTATTAGAAAAGGGGAGATCCATCTGACTCCTCAAAGTGGTAAATATTCCTGTCAGGGAAAAATTCAGGGAGGATTTTGTTTATAGTATTGTTTGTTTTATTCTTTTATGCACAAATTAGTTATTAAATCTTGTTATTATCTTACGTTTTGTCTCCTTTCTTTCTTAGTTATAGTTTTCATCCTATAACCCTTGCCTCAGAAAAGCACGTAGTTTGGCGGACGTAAACACCACACTATGAACTGAACGCGACCCCTTGATCTAAGATTCTTGCATAAAACACTGCTATTCTGAAGGGTTCATAGGTGAAAACTGGCGCCCAACGTGGGGATATTCACTGTGGTGTAACGGGGAGATTACACATGTCAATAGTGGCGCATTTGAGTAAAACTGGCATGCCGCAAGTGCAGGCAGATATGACAGTATTTAATCACCGGGAAGTGATATTTTATTAAAAGTAGTTGAGGCGAAGTGGATACCGCCAAATGTGTGAAAGATAAATTAAAATCAGGAGTTTGCAAAGTAAAATACGGTTCACGTTGTTGTATTTTAATTTAAAGTAAAATTAAGATGTGATACCGGGCGCCCAATGATAAAGTTAAAGCTAGATTTGGGTAGAAAGTCAAACTCATGGAAATATTAGGAGGCTGTAGCCTAAAATGACAATTAATACTTTGTTAATTAGTCAGTGTTAATATCAGATCAGGATAACTGTTTAATGACTAAATATGTGCTTGGGTTTAAAATTAAATTGAGTAAAACTAGAACTACTCAGAGATGCAATCAACTAATGGGATTAAAGGTAAAAATAAATGAACTGAGTAGGATAAAGAAATTAAATGTGCATTGGATTTATGTGCGTGTCAAAGGGCATTGGCGTAGGCCATTTCCCATATGTCTCATATATATTGTAAAACATGGCAACGGTGGCGCAGATCCAGGAGATCATTGAAAGTGCAGCGAGGAGAACGCAGGAATTGTTGGATACTAAATTAGCAGAGCAAAGTGAAGCGTTGAACACTAAATTATCAGAACAGAGTCAATCTATAAACACTAATATGTTAGAGCAAAGTGAAGCGTTGAATACAAAATTATCTGAACAAATAAACACTAGTATGGTAGAGCAAAGTGAAGCGTTGAATACAAAATTATCTGAACAAATAAATGCGAAAATGTCAGAACAAAGTAAATCGCTAAATACTAAACTGTTAGAACAAAGTGAATCATTGCGGACACAGTTAAATAACAGTAGAATTGAGCAAAATGAATATCAGGCGGAACAAGCTAGGTTATTAAAGAGTGAAATTAATGACACTATAAATTCGCAGTTAGAGGCGCAAAATAATAAAAACACGAACCAATTAGCTTCGTTAACCGCAGAGATGAAAGAGCACACAAACCAACAGATGATATTACTGGCCCGTGATGTAAGCAAAAATAATGAGAAACAATTAGAGCAGATTGAAAAAATGGAGAGTATTTTCGATAAAAAAAACTTAGCATTCTCGATGAAACGGTGTTAGCTAAATT
The DNA here is from genome assembly GCA_946902985.2 of Meconema thalassinum. NCBI lineage: Eukaryota > Metazoa > Arthropoda > Insecta > Orthoptera > Tettigoniidae > Meconema > Meconema thalassinum. Next base: position 169,281,272 of record OX336391.1, read on the forward strand.
AGAGCAGATTGAAATAGCATGCACAATGAATACAAGCGAGGTCAAAATAGCCCAGGATAAGTTGGAAGGTCGATTTAAGGAGATGGAGAAAAGTGGCAGGGTCATTCAACAACAAATATCAGCAGTAGATGAGAACATATCAGGCATAATTAAAGATATGGACCGTCTAGAGATAAAATCAGCGGAACAGTGGAAAAGCCTAGAAACTGAACAAGAACAATTTAAGAGTACATTAGACGAAAGGCTAAGCCAGATAGAAAATAATCAGGATGAAAATAAGAGCCAAATTGAAGAAAAAATAAGCACGATTAAAGAACAGATCAGGAAAGATTGGAAGAAAATGAATATTGATTCTAGAGAGGAAAGATCCACAATTCTTAAAACAGTAGGCGAAAACCACACGCGTATTCAAGCTTTGGAGCAAGAGGTAAAAAATAGACTTAAAGAACAGACAGACAGGATCATTAAAGCCGAACTTCGCTCATTAGAACAATCGTCTATATTTAAAACGGGAGCATTGAAAGACAAGCAGGATGACTCACATAGTCCCCAACCCAGCATAGCAGGAAGTCACACTCAAGCAGAGAGCCCATTAACAACAAACACGGACGGATTTCGTAAAAACGTAGATAGAAGCTCAACACCACAGGACGGTCATCAGCCCACACAACTTATTCAAGTAATTCGCTCAAATGACTACAAACCGCAGAAATACACCGAAAATTCAGGGGTAACACCTAAGGCCTTTATCAAAGAGATTGAAGACCATTTTAATGACACTGGAGTACCTGAAGCACGTAGATTGAGAATGATGGAGAGATTTTTATCAGGGAATGTTCTCACCTGGTTTTTAAGTTTCAAATACACATTTGGAACCATGTCAGACTTTAACTTAGCGTTTCTGCGCAAATACTGGTCTCCCGCCATACAACAGAGTTTAAGAATGGAGCTTTACTCTAGAAAATACCAAACTACCCAGCAGACAAAATACTCAGATTTCTTTAACATGCAAATGCTAAAATTTCGCGATCTGGATTACCCATTAAACGAATCAGATTTGGTGATGACAATAGCAAGGCAAATGCCAGTTAATGTACAGCAAGTGCTAGTAGCAGCAAACGTCAGTACGGCCCTACATGCAGAGCAGATATTACGGCAAATAGATGAGACCACATCTCATAGTCATTTTAGAGGAGGAAGACAGCTGGAATTAGTCAACACTACAGAGGTCGTAAAAACAAAACAAGGAAATACTAAAACGCAGGGTACTAATACGAGCACCTCCACACCTAGGCGAAACCAGGAAGAAGGGGAAAACAGACCATATCAGCGTAACGAAAATTACTACAACAATAGATACCAGGGCAACAATAGATACCAACAGAGAGGATATCAACAATGGCGTGATAATCGAAGGAATGACAGGCCTTATGGAAGATACGGTGATTATAATGCCAATCAACGATGGAAAGGAAGGAGAGATCAAAATCAAGGAGATCAACGTAACTATCGAGATGACTGGGATGATAGGCACGCTCAATCACAAAATTACTTAGAGGAGTTACACGCTAATCAAGGTGGAGAACTAGGAAGATGGGAAAAGGCCATTGGGAACAGAAAGAACCCGGATACACATACTGAGGAAGCTGGAAGTCTACTGAGACAAGAGGAATATCATGGACATGAGCGACAGAAGGATGATGGGAGTCGAAATGGAGCTAAAAAAAATGTTAATTTTGGATCAAGGAGACAGTCTCAAAACACAACAGTCGGAAGTTGAAGATGGATGGATAGTAGCGAACATACAAGAATGGATTGCTTTACCAGAAGACTGCCTGGAGGAGACGGTGAAACCACGGAACGATGAAATTAGGCAATTACCCATTATTTACGCAAGATTGGAAGGAGAGGTTGCCGTCATTTGCTAGTGTGCATTGATGTATTTTCTAAATTCGTAGTACTATGCCCTATTCAGAAAACAACATCGAAGCAGGTACTCAGTCGCATTCGTAATAGAGTGATTCCAACCCTTGGAAAACCAGAGTTTATATTATCAGATCACGGCAGTTATTTCACAAGCGCCGAATTCAAGAAAGGAATGGAAGACATGGGTATAAAACATGTTTTAAGCAGTATCCGACATGCCCAAGCTAATCCAAGCGAGAGAGTAATTAAATCTGTAACTGCATATTTGAGAATCTTCATTCCGAACGAACACCACAAATGGGTCGATAAAATTAAGGACGTAGAGACATGCATGAATTCTACCAGGCACGAGTCAACAGGACAAATCCCTATGGTCCTACACAAGAACGAGTATCCAGTAAGAACGTGGAAAAGCATCATTAACTGTCCACAAGATCCCATGATAGCACCAGACTTGAGAATTGAAAGAACGAGAGAATACATGAGGAAACAAGCAGACCGCAGATTACGGCGAGTAAGAAATAAGAGGTTCCACGGTGATCTTGAAGTCAACCAGCTCGTTTTGGTAAAACGACCTGCTACATCGGACCCAGAAAAGAAAATCTTTAGTAAGTTCTGCGAAAAATTCATAGGACCCTATTCTATCGTAAGAAACCTTGGAAATAATGCTTACAGAGTGAAAGAATTGAGCACAGGAACAATGTCAGTTTACAACGCTGCCAACCTAAAGAAATATCGTCGAAGTGAACCATGGTAGCGCCGACATAATGACGCTGTTTGAATATACGGACGTCCTACTATCAACAAAGTCAACGGGGAGCAATTGACTACGGCACGTGATGAACGAGGAAGTAGAGCTGTTGTTGACAAACATTAACGAGGCAAGTAAGATGTTGCCGCAGGCAGCAGAGCGTCACGCAAGATTGGAAGGGGAGAGACAAGCAGGAAATGAAAACGAGTAAATGCCATTGAAGACAGGAGCGCCTAGACCAAGTAAGAAAAAGGGGTGATTCTGGAAATAAAAACAAATTGGCCTACGGAAGTATTGTAAAATTGTCGACTTTATTCCTAAGTTCGAAATTTTGTGAGTGGGAGAGTTGTGAACCCTTTACCCTATGTTGGTTAAATGATTCTACTATTTTATTTCTTCAATTAATAAATATTTCAACCAGCATCATGAAAGTAGCCAGACAGTGATGAGGAAATCTCAAGCATTTGTTGGAGACAGTAGGGACATACCTGCATCAGTTTAACAAAAGGCTAAGTACTTGAGCTATGAAAAGAAATAGCAGAGCGATGTATCACAGGGACAGGTGTGGCTACCTCAATTTTAGAAGCGACGCGCGGTGAGACATGGTTCTGGTATGTTCATTGTGATATTCGCGCCTAGAAGAAATATGATGCAGTAACGTGAATGGCTGATGAAGAAAATAGACACTCCCAAGACGCCAAGATCTACTAGAAACCGCCAAATTACAGAGAAATGGAGAACCAATGAGAAGAGAATGCCTACTTGCGCGCCAACTCTGGCTGGGGTACGCGGTGGCTAGCATTCACGCGGGAAATCGCCTAGACAAAATCTCTACGATCGATTCTAGGATTGATGGGCATATTCTTGACCTGTGCAATATTACGAGTTCAGTGATATGTATTTCATTCCTGTACCACAATTACTTCGATAAATTTTTACATAAAATCCCCCTCCATCTAGACCCAAGGGCCAGTTCATTTATAAGTGTGTCGAAGAGCCAAGACAATGACTTTTATTCTGTGTGTCGAAGAGCCAAGACATTGACTTTTATTCTGTGTGTTGAGGACACAAGAGATGACTTTTATTCCGTGTGTTGAGGACACACTATTATTATTCTGTGCGTCTACGAACGTAGACTTGTATTTTTGTGTCGAGGACACAGGAGATTCATTGAAAAGTGGTAAAATCAGTGATAGATAGTCTTAGTACTATAGTTATAGGGACAGTAGCGTCGAGAATTCGCCAACGAACAGTGACAGGGAATTTAGTACCTGAACAAGCGAATTTAGTAGTCAGGCATAAAGTGTATATTAACCTAATTTTTGTATCAGCGCAAGGATGACATCGATGAATGCAGAAGAAGTGTGGAAGTCTCAACAGTCCGTCCAGATGGCTGCTATGAGATAAAAGATCATCCAGTTGGGGAATGGCGTTTGATGTTCTTTGACGGGTGACTACAACACGAGATGAGTACAAATAATATTTTATTATTTAGTAAATTAACTTATGGTTTATGGGACATATTTTTTGTAAATACTTTGCTTGTGTGTTCAATGTAGTATATTTAGTTTGATCTGGCACACTTTTGTTTGGAAGCAGCTCGCACAATTGTAGTTATTGGAAGGTTCTTTTCTTTGTGTTGTGTTAACTAACGTATCTATGTGAACGGCCGTGTTCGCCTAGGTTACGAAGTGCGGTTAAAAACGTCTCTCGGAGATATGTCGTGTTTCAGAAGTAGGACTGAATTAATCTAATTATATAGTAGATTGGAGGGTAATTAAATGTTATTGAAAATTATTATTGATCAGATTCAGTGTGATTATTGCCTTTGGAGCAATGTAATTTGTGACGAAGAGTACTCAGCTCTATCGTAGGTTTTAAATATTGTGTTAAATGTTTGCGAGCTTTAATTCAGCAGACCCATGTGAAAGGCGTTATGTCAGTCCCAGATGTGTGTACTGTGAGTATATTGTTGTGGTATTATAAGCGGGAACTTCAGCAGAGACTGATTTCTGTCAGCTTGGTATCAGATTCATATTGCATCCTTGCGAGGACAATTATGGATATGTGATTATTGTCTGACCATATGTTGAGTGGGAGGAGATGTTAGCGGCTGTTGATTCCTTGAGATAACAGTTCCGCTGGTCGGCTATTTATATACACTGGATGGGGGACATGACTGGTATTGTGGAAAGGGGTGAGTTGTTGTCACAAGGGCTGACTGAGTTTCGCAAGCAGAGCTCATTAAAGTGGAGTGCAAGTCTGGCTCCCAATTACTTGAAAATAAATATAAATGTGAGAAACTGATCAATGGTAAAAGTGTTTAAATAAATGGGAGTTGCCTACGAAACACGATTACCTTCGAAGCGTTTCATTAACATGCAGTTTTGTTAATATAAAGTAATCTTAACCACTCAGGTTGTTTGTTGTTGTTGGTTTATTCTTTGTTTACTGTCCATGTCAGTGGCCCGTGAGTCACGTGCGGCGCTGTGTTTCCTTGTTGTTGAGTATCTGGCCATTGGCAGCTCATTTGTTAAGTGTGTCACCACACTAATAAGGGTCTCAGAGAGATGCCTGTAAATAGTAGAGTTGTAATATGTGTGTCAGAGTTAGATTTAAGGATTTTTATTAATGTTATGCCCATAGCCATAAAAGTTGATTTTACGAGATGATTGTTCGTGAGCACCGTGGCTGTTAACCCGTTGTGAACGAATGATCATCCAAGTACTCATTTCCCGTAGATAGTCACCACGCGAACATAAATTCACATGCAAGATAGTGGAACTTGGATCCACATTTTATTAGAAAAGGGGAGATCCATCTGACTCCTCAAAGTGGTAAATATTCCTGTCAGGGAAAAATTCAGGGAGGATTTTGTTTATAGTATTGTTTGTTTTATTCTTTTATGCACAAATTAGTTATTAAATCTTGTTATTATCTTACGTTTTGTCTCCTTTCTTTCTTAGTTATAGTTTTCATCCTATAACCCTTGCCTCAGAAAAGCACGTAGTTTGGCGGACGTAAACACCACACTATGAACTGAACGCGACCCCTTGATCTAAGATTCTTGCATAAAACACTGCTATTCTGAAGGGTTCAGTATGTGTGCTAATGGTTTCCCCCTATGAATTCAAACACGGTGAAACCGAATTGAATGATATTTGGTAGAGAGGTTGCACCTGCAAAAGGCAACTCAGTGTCTTGTTTTATATCATCGCCATCTTGACGGAAAAGTAATGGCGGCCACCCAAATGTTAAAAGCTTAAATCAAATTACAACCAACCTAATAATCTGATCTCTACTAAATTTTGCAACAACATGCCTTTATGTGGGAAGCATCTTTCGACCAAACGACAAGGTCATCAGTCCAATCATTTGCATATGGCGGCCATGTATGTGTTCCCCCTATCAACTCAAACACGGGAAACCATATTGAACGAAATTTGGTACAGAGGTAGCATTAGCAAAGGGCACCTCATATTCATGTTTAATATCCGTATAACACGTTGTATTTCAATAAGCTACTACAACCAATATTCAATTATACTTCTTGAAAGGGACAAAGTGTTATAACAATACCCATGCATTTAGGAGAAAGCAGGCTATATGTTCTTTACTGAACAGCTTGTTTTTAAAGAAGGAATTAATTAACTAATTTCGAATTGAATTTTACAATTATGTTCATTATTTAATACTGTAGTTATGTTTATTATTTTCATTTTTATTTTTTTATTGTAATTTTATTTTGAAGAATTTTATTTATGTACTAGCAGAGGTACCCGTTCTTCGAACGGTGTTCGTTGTTAACACCAGACATTATCAATTTAGCTACTGTTGCAGTGGTTAGAGAGTTGTCAGTCCTTCAAGTTTATCAGAACGAAGTTAGTTTACTGGGAATACCACACACACGGTTAATTTAAGTCCCTTAAAATGTAGTTTTCGGTGACCCTTTATAGATTCCCGAATTTTGTGTCTCACATTGAGAAGCACAACATATGCTTCGGTCGTCCTTCTAGGATAATTTTTATATTTCGCCTATCTTAGCATGTATTGAGAAGTTTTTCTCTCTATCCATCCTTCTACTGTATGAAAAGTGCGGTGAAGAGTTTTATACATGAATGGTGTATTGACTCTCATGGTTACCATACCTAATTTTACGATGCTCCAAGCATCCGAACACGAGTTATAGGCGTAGGCTACATAAAGATACAAAGAAAGACAGACAATTCTATTGTCTACAACATATTACAGAGATATCCAAATATGGGTATATCTACCACACAGTATCAAACAAAATCATCCTTACGATGAATCCGTTTGTCGACAAAAAAAATTAGTTAAAATGTGCTCTCAGACTAAATACACCTAACGTGTACTTCCTGACGTGAAATAGAATTGAAAGCCTTGTAGACGAAACGCAATACACGACACATAAAAACTTACCCTCTACGTTGTGCTAGGTGCCCATACACAGGAAGACCCCTCTCATAAATTATAAAGGCTTGTGGTGCATGAAAATTCAGGTTCTTTAGCCTCAAATTGCCCAAATTCCTAAAAGCCGCAACAAAAATGCTGGTTCAATTCAAGAATTTTTGAAAATAATATTGCTGTTTGGAGATATAATAGACCTTCTGTACTATATGTCGAACGTGAAAATTACATGAAAAAATTCTAGTTTACCCCTTGACCCCCTTAATTGCATTGATGAATTTTACAGTCTACGTTAGTTCCGTGATAACCTTATAGCCATTTGCAAACTTTCACAGAAATGTAATAAATGGAGTGACATTGCTTCTTACAGAAATAGAAGGAAAGTTGTAAGCCACCCCTTGATATAATGTTCTCATGGTTACCGATTTGCATTCCTTCATTAGTTTGTTAAATTAAATTAGTTTTCTGGGAATATTTCAGAAACTGTTGGATTTAGAGCCTTATAATGTAGTTTTCGAGGACCCTTTTGGGCCCCCGAGTTTTGTTTTTGGCACCGAGGGGATTTGTCTCGTCGTTGTACGCCATAATATAATACTAATAATAATATAATATAGGGAGAAATTATAACACCTATTTTAGGTAGATTTCATTAGAAAGCTAACTATTGCAATGGGTCCCATGTTTCGACTTCCGGAAAATTTCAACATATCTTCGCGTTTCACATCCCCCAGACCCCAAAACCACCGTCAGTTCAAAAGTTTATATATAATTTATGTATATATGTATCTATCTATCTATCTATCTATCTATATATATATATATATCAGTTTCTTGTGGACACGATAACAGCCGTAATTTTGCACCAATCACTTTGAATTTCTTACATAATATGTATCCCTATAAAATCTCGGTCGAGTTCGTTAATGGGCAAAATCGGTCAAAGGGGGTAAAATGGGGGGCTTTTTTCGAAAAAGTGAAATATCGCTATAACTCTCTTAATACATGAAATATCGAATCACTTCACAGTTCATAATATGTGTCGGATAAGTGCCAAAAATTTATGTCAAATAAGTTTTTTGATAGCACCAACCATTGACCAAAGGGGTGGGAAAAAGTGGGTTTTTCGGGAAACATTAATCATATCTCTGTTAATAGGCACAATATCAAAACCGCACAAAATGGACAATATTCCTCCAATAATTACCTAAAACTTTTGTCTGAAAGAATTTTTGATATGACCCACCATTACGCCACGGGGTGAACAAAATGATTTAAATTATAAGAAAATGCCAAGTGCCAAGAGAGGTTGCCATGACAACTTTACTTTTAATTGATAAGGGATGACCATCAGCAGTTGCTATGACAACGCCACTGCACGAGATCACATTCAGTTTTCATATGTCAGTGGGAAGCGACTTCGGTATCGGAACTGGTAGCATGCTGAACTTCTATGCCCAAGGTCGCGGGTTCAAACCCGGCTAAAGTCGTCGGATTTACTAAGAGCGCTAAAAAACCTGAGTTTGCTTTCCTTCGGAGGGGAAGTTCCAACGTTCGTTGCGAGTTGCTGATTGAGGTGGCATCTAGTAGCCAAGTTCACAGCTAGGCGTCGTTGACGGCAGTATTTTAGGTAGATTTCATTAGAAAGCTAACTATTGCAATGGGTACCATGTTTCGATTTCCGGAAAATTTCGACATATCTTCGCGTTTCACATCCCCCAGACCCCAAAACCACCGTCAGTTCAAAAGTTTATATATAATTTATGTAATATATGTATATATGTATATCAGCTTCTTGTGGACACGATAACTGGCGTAATTTTGCACCAATCACTTTGAATTTTTTACCGAATATGTATACCCATAAAATCTCGGACGAGTTCGTTACTGGGCTAAATCGGTCGAAGGGGATGAAAATGGGGGACTTTTTTTTTCGAAAAAATGAAATATTGCTATAACTCTCTTAATATGTGAAATATCGAATCCGTTCAAAGTTCATACTATGTGTCGGATAAAGCTCAGAAATTTATGTTTGAAACGTTTTTTGATAGCACCAACCATTGACCAAAGGGGTGGGAAAAGGTGTTTTTTTCGGGAAACATTAATCATATCTCTGTTAATAGGCACAATATCAAAACCGTACAAAATGGACAATATTCCCCTAATAATTACCTAAAACGTTTGTCTGAAAGAATTTTTGATATGAGCCACCATTGCGCCAAGGGATGAGAAAAATGATTTAGGAATTATAAGAAAATGCCAAGAGCTATCAGTGGTTGACATGGCAACACTACTAAATTGATGAGGGATGAGCCATCAGACGTTGCCATGACAACGCACTTGCGCGAGATCAGATTCAGATTTCCATCTGACTAAGTGTGAAGCGGCTTCGGTGACGTAACTGGTAGCATGCTGAACTTCTATGCCCAAGGTCGCGGGTTCAAAGCCGGCCAAAGTCGTCGGATTTTCTAAGAGCGCTAAAAATCCCTCAGTAAGCTTTCCTTTGGAGGGGAACTTCCAACGTTCGTTGCGAGTTGCTGAATGAGGTGGCATCCAGTAGCCAAGTTCAGCGCTGGGTGGCGTTGACGTTAGTATCTGGTAGCAACATTAGGAACTACTGCTTGAAATTTAGCGTCTGCATTCCTTACCTGAATTACAGACTAATACAGCCATCACAATTCACACCGTTTATCAGACAGATTCTACACTCACCCAAAGTACACGGGGTTATATGACCGCGTTGTCGCAGCCCCTAAACTGAGGAACCAACCAACATCTCTGCGGGAGATATAATTTTGCGTGAAGAAGTAACAGACCGTTACATAGTTACACATCAGTGTCGAAACCTTGCATAAGGACAGTGTGACCACAAGTATAACAAGTAGTTCCGTGAAGAACTGTACAGCCTATTTTCCTATATCCTGCTCATGTTAATTGCCTCTATCAACATACAAAATTTCAGTTTAATTGCTGTAACAGATTCGTAGATATTGAGAACCGTCTAAATATTTCAGACGGTCGCCAGGTTGGATTTTTATTTTTGTACTATTATATTAAGATTATTGTGTAAGTGTGGTATTCAAACTTCAATCGCATGATAAGAACACAAGAGATTTTAAAATTACGCACAGCAGCCATCTTGTGATTATGCAAACAATTGAAATAAATTAGATGCCAGTGGATCAACATTTGTGTAAGCATTTAAAACGTGCAACGTTTCACGGCACTCGGATAGTTAATTCGCGAGAAACCTCCATTTAAATATTTATACTTAGCGTCGCCGCCATGTTGGATTCGTGCTCACGAGGTTACTGAAAGTCCTATAGGTGAACATATGTTCATAGTCTCTATGAACATAAAAAATTCAGTTTGGTTGCTGTAAAAGATTCATATATATTCAGAACCGTCTAAATATTACGGAAGCTTGCCATTTAGGATTGTTATATGTATAGGCCATAGAGTTATGTACCATTCAAGGTCACTTATTGCCTAGGTTCATTATTCAAACTTTCACTTCGATCGCATGATTACGACACAAGAAATAAAAACTTAATTTTAAAATTTCGCACAGCCGCCATCTTGAGGTTATGTAAACAATTGAATTAAATTAGATGGCAGTACATTACAATCTGCAAAATCATTTACTGTACCACATTTCACTGCGCTCAGAGAGTTAACTCACGAGAAAAGTCTATTAAAATATTTCAAATTCGCTTGGTCGCCATGTTCGTTTTGTACTTTACTGGTTTATGAATTATACATAGGTAAACTTGTATCAGTACCCTTTATCACCGTACAAAATTGCAGGGTGATATCTGTAATAGTTTCGGGGATATAGAATGTCAGTGAAATATTTCGCACAGTTGCCATTTTGAGGTTATGTAAACAATTGAACTAAATTAGATTCCAGTGCATTGCAATGTGTATAAATATTTGCTGTACCAAGTTTCATTACGTTTGGATAGTTAAATCGCGAGAAAAGTCTATTTAAAAGTCTCCACTTCGCTTGGCCGCCATGTTGGTTATGTAGTAACCAGGTTTTTGAAAGTTTCATAGGTGAACTTCTAGTAGTACCCTTTATCACCGTACACAATTTCAGGGCGATATTCCTTATAGTTTCGGAGATACTGAATGCTAGTGAAATATTTCGCACAGCCGCCATGTTGGATTGGTGAGACGTAACAAAATTCGATGGGCACGGTCGACGTCGCCGGGAATAGTGCTATGAAATTACCGAGTTTCACTGAAATCGCTCCAGCCGTTTAGATTTTATTAGGGGGGGGACACACACCCACACCTCACACACACACACACACGCACACACACACGGACAAAAGGTGATCTCATAAGCCTATTTTTTCAAAATTGAAAATAGGCTAAAAATGGACTCCAAATGACAAGAAGGTTACCGTCCCCGTAAGACAATAAAATGTTTAAAATATGATTAAAATGAAGACAAACAAAGTTAATTAATCTCCAATTATAAAATACTTTCACGCGATAAATGAGGTCTGATCCTTCTACGAAAACCTGCATATTCTGCCTATTTTCGCCTATCTCCAAGATTGTCCGGTGAAATCTACCTCCGCCTTCCGGCGTGCCGAGAGGACTTTTTTTAAATTAATTATGCAGCCAATGGCCATGTACTTTTCTTTTCAGGACGGGTCAGGGAAGGGATATTATCAGAGAAAGAAGCATTCAATCACGCATGAGCAAAATGGAAATGGCCTACCATTTAACAAAGGACATCTATAAGAAAAGGTCAATATCCTTCAACGCAAAACTAAAACATTACTGCAGTGTCATCCGTCCGGTCTTGCATGCTTCTGAATGCCTCACGATGAACAAAAAAGGATTGGTCGAGAAACTGGAGGCCAAAAAAAGAAACATTTTGAGAAAGATATTGGGTTCCATCAAAGACAATGGGGAATACAGAAGACGGCATAACCATGAACTATATACTCATGTGGAGAAGATAAGTAACGTCATCCGGAAGAGGATACCATTTATTGGGCATGTGAAACGAATGAGCCCAGCGAGACTGACCAACCGCAACATAACTTACTTTCAGGAGAGGAAAACAAAATGGGCCTGGTTCATAGAACTAGATAAAGATCTGAAAGAAGTGGGGATTACACCAATTGACATTCAGGAGCGCGCCCCACTCAAAAGGAAACTTCAAGCTTGCAAAGGTTTCCAAGAAAAAACGAAGCTGAAAACGGGAAAGATTTGGACCCAGGAACGGAAAGAAGTCCACCGAGAACGAATGCGGGCGTACTGGGCAAACATCAAAGCCAGTAGGAGACAGTGGGAATGACGCGGTCCATAGATGGCCTATACGAAATGAATGATTTAATAATATGGGAATAGGAATATAATAGACCTGCCGTACCACACCCGCAGGTGTAAATCGCGTGAAGAAATTCTAGAGTACCCCTTGATCCCCTTAAGCGCGTTAAACGTATTGATGAATTTTACGGCTTAATTTGGTTCCGTGATAACCTTCTAGCCGTTTGCAAACTTTCACACTAATGTAATTAATGGAATTGCATTGCGTCTTACAGCAATAGATGGACCTCTGAGAATCTGTTGCCATGGTTACTGGCTTGCATTTGTTCATTAGTTTATTTAATGAAATAATTTTTCTGGGAATATCTCAAAAACGGTTGGTCTTAGGGCCTTAAAATGTGGTTTTCGGGTACCCGAGTTTTTTCTCTCACATTGAGGGGCTGAAAATGAGCTTTGTCTCGTCCTTCTACGCCTATTTCAGCATGTATTTTAAGAGGGTAGGCCCCCTTTTATGAGGGGTACGGAGAAGAGTTATATCATTGATAAGTGTCGTGCCTCTGATGGATATCTCTACCAAATTTTACGTTGATATACCCAGCCGTTCTCGAGTTATAAGGGAACAAATTTGTCCACAGACGAACAAACAAACAAACACAGACAGACGAAAAAAAAACCGCGCGCATCCATCAAAAACAGTCTGAAACGCGTAAACAACTCAATTTTCCGTAGAAATTCAGAGAAAAACAGACAAACTTTCATTTTTATATATAGAGAGATATACTGCACCGGTCGGTGTTGACCGTGTTTTATTGCACAAATTTAGGTTTCACTCGCTAACCGTTGGAGATATACGAAAAGGAATAAGGACCTTTCGGATAGAAAATTAAATGTTAAAGCTCATGTATGCCATCAAAAGTTTGCTATTTCTTGGCGTTCTCTTTTTATTTGAAATGGAATAATGAAAATTTGAAACCAAAGGGTGTAGTGACGTTACAAATGTCGGCTTTACTCGCTAACCGTTGGAGATACACGAAAAGTGATAAGGACCTTTTGGATAGGAAATTAAATTTCAAAGCACGAATGTGCCATCAAAAGTTTGCTATTTCCTACCGTTCTCTTTTTATTTGACATGGAAATATGAAATTTTGAAACCAAAGGGCGTAGTGACGTCACTAAAATGGTCGCCATTTTTAATAGTGCACAATTTCGAAATTAAAAGTATCCTATATGTAAACCTGTTAAATCAGCTACATCCATGCAAAATTTCATTTAAATCGGACCGGTGGTTCTTGCGTTATTGAGTAACACACAGACAGACAGACAGACAGACAGAAAGACAGACACACACCATCTCATTTTTATATATTAGTATGATTTATATTTTGGTTGGTTGGTTGGTTCTTAAGTTTAGGGGCTGCGACAACGCGGTCATGTAGCCCCCTGTACTTTGGGTGTGTGTAGAATCTGTCTGATAACCGGTGTTAATTGTGATGACTGTATTAGTGTGTGTATCTGTTTTTTAATTTTAAGTACTGCAACTTATAATTTTTCAAATAGTTCCTACTTTTGCCGCCAAGCGCCACTGTCAACGACTATTAGGTCTAATTCAGAACTTAGCTACTAGACGCCACCGCAGTCGGCGCTTGGCAACGAACGTAGAAACCTAAGAGCGTTGTTTACATTCTTAACCTATCCAATTTAGCTTCACACAGGTGCAATTAGTGGAAGGATCTTTAACATGCCATAAATCTATGACATGGGACCGCCGGCTTTACTTCCCCTCCGAAGGAAGGCATACTGAGGGATTTTTAACGCTCTTCAAAAATCCGACGGCTTCGGCCGGGTTTGAACCCGCTATCTTGGGCATAGAAGCTCAGCATGCTACCAACTACGCCACCGAAGCCGCGATTTATATTTTATTTACACTTTAATTGTTATAGTCTTTAGTTTTAGGTAGATTTCTTTAGAAAGCTAACTATTGCAATGGGTCCCATGTTTCGACTTCCGGAAAATTTCGACATATCTTCGCGTTTCACATCCCCCAGACCCCAAAACCACCGTCAGTTCAAAAGTTTATATATAATTTATGTATATATGTATATATGTATCTATATATATATATATATATTGTGCCCATTTAGCAAGAAATATGCCAATCACAGTATACCAGCGTAGCTCAATTCGGGATTTCGGGGCAGTGGTAAGTTCCCCCACTCTGTGACTCACATATTTTGGATTAATTAGAGGATACACTTGCAAAAATAACAACAAAATCAATTCCTATTTAAACACATTTAATTAATAAATTAATGGCGCTACAAACATATTACAATTTAATTACTGACCCAAATATCAACTGCTTGTTCCAAATGAACAAGGGATTACAAAATAAAATAAACAAATATTGTATTCAAAACCTGTGGTTTCCACATAAACCATCAATTCTTACTTAGTCTCACTTCCATAAAGCACTAACATTAAGTTTACATAACTCCGAGCTCTTTGGCTCCATGCATTTACATTATTACGGTGTCATTCTTGTACACCTCAAACACTGTCTTTTATATTTTCTTATTCTTTAAAACAAATATATAATTATATTTAAAAATATAGGTTAATTATCTAACTCAATATTTTTGGGCATGTCCACACATTCAGTTGTTATCATCTCTCTTTATTTCACAAATATATCAAGGTAATCAGAAAATCAATTGTGTACTCCAGAGCGTGAAGGTACTTGACACAGTCAAAAAACTATAGTTACTCCCGAACTCAGTTGCCTTCAATCAACTCGTGGAATCCCACGTCCTTACATTATTACAATAGGGATTGTTATTTATCTCTTATGTCTTAATAGACCATTATCATATAAGAAACTACGATCTGAACCGGCAAACGAAATATCCATCTTTAAGGACCTCGGTTCAACGCCCGGGTCGTTTACAACTTTAAACACTCCTGGTGTATTCGTTTCTCTTTTCAACAGCTTACGAGACGGTCTCTGTTCCATCTCGCTTTAAAAGAGCTAGTCTCTACTACTGGGGTGCGATTTATGACCTGTTAGGGTGGTGGAGACATCCCGTCTGACCCAACATTTTGGAGCTTATTTTCAAGGCTTTCAAAACAAACCTTTCCATTCTATCCAGTTCTGAGGAGACCAGGCTTTATTGTACCGTAACATTCAAACAACTATTCTTTGGTTCACAGACCATTTTCATATCCTTGGCATTTATTAATTATGAGAGGGTCCTCATTGATTGGGAAGATTAAATACACATACGACGACGGAGAATTTCAGGGGCTTTTATCATAAGAAGATCCTGCATTCGAATCTCTTCAGGTGCCTCGGGAACTAATCCCGTACAGAGGACTTATCCAAAATGCGATTTAGAGTCGGCCGTGGCCCATATGACATACGCTCAATAATACCATATATTAGCTCCCTTTTTAAATACATACACAATGCCTCGTGATACTAATGTCACTAATAGAGGACTTACACAATTATCAATTCACTGCAATCAACTACCCTCCATAAGTAATGTACCAAGTATTTCAACCACTACGCGTTCCTAGCGTGACACTTTAATATTATATTTGCGCTCATTATGCGCTAAGGCATTATTTTAAGCCGAAAATGTCTTCCCAAGAACTGGTAAATCTCTTTAGTAACAATTCATATTATTTTAATTCACATATTAATCTTTCCATGGTCGATAAATCGCTCCCTGTTTTAAAATATTCCATATAACCTCATTTCTACACATACGTTAAGGCTTAACGTTCTTATGTTCATATCAATTTATTTGATTTTTATTTAACATTTCCATATTTAATTATTATTATTATTATCTTTATTCTTTATACAAGCTCAAAAGCTATTTCTTTCATATCTCAACTTTACTTTATTTCAATGTCTTTTATGATAATTAAATGATATTTCGCTTGCTCTTATGACATTTGTTAAATACATTAACCCTTTATTCACCTATTTCCTCTACGGAATTTATTCTTTACATAATTATTCATAATTTCTCTATTTATTTATTATTGTTCAGACCGTATTCTTGATTATTCATTATTCATTCATTAAAACACATCCCTTTCACTCAAAACTCCGGTGAGTTGCACACAATCAATTTCTGACACCAAAATAAAAATGAATTTTGTACTTACATATTTTCAGATCATCCCATGATCTTAAATCTGGTGTGGTGTTTCATTTTTGGGGCCCACTTTGAACTTTTTACACCATATTGAAGGTATTCATCTTACGTAGAAACACTTTTTGACCTATATCTAGAACACTTAATATTGACGACATTTTTATATACTAGTGTGTCCCTTTTGAACACATAATAACACTAAAAATATTATATAACACACAATCTTGATTATTTTACACTTCACAATTACTCGATCACTAGGCCGTACTTCTGAGCCTATCACACGTGATCTTCTTTAATTCCCGTCTCCAAGGGTGAGATTTATCTGATGTCGGCTTCCTATTCTGAAGAAATGCGAAAGTCCTGAAACATCTACTGTTCCCTGGAGTTCAATTCTGCTATTCCTATCCTGGATAACTGGCTATTATCTAGCTTGAACGGCTTCTCTGTCGATCTGTCTATTGATCCTAACGGGAGTCTATATGGATCGAGGTCTCCTCTAAGACCTATAGATTTAGTTTCTAGCAGCTAGCACTTCTTGATTCTAGTACTATTAGAATTGTTCGCCTGATATCTGGAGCTAATGTTTATAGTCTCCTATTCTATTTATTGGAACTGTTTTAACGCTCCTACGTTCGAACCTTATTCTGTTCTTCCTTTTTAGGTTGCTTCAATTTAAATAACAGTTTATCTGTCTGGTACGATACTTCCGTACGTTATGATCTGTTCGTTCGAACATATAACGACCTATCGCCTTTAAGTCCGACGTTCGCAGCCTGCTCTGACTATATCTTGCGAATTTTCACTTTAACTTGTATACAGTCGGGCCTAAATCCTATAATTAGGATTTTCCTAATACTTCACTGCGGCGATACTTTAAAATCTCGCCTTGAATGCTCCTTATGGAGGCAAGCAAGTCGTTACTACTGTGACGCCTGTGGCTATCGGATCTTGCTTCGGCGGTGTTAAACAGCGTTTCTCCCCTCAAGGAGTACTGGTAGCTGTTATCGATGTAACGCAGAGTTACGTCCCCTCACGGACTGTCGGAATGATTACTTCTACGTCGTGGAGCAGCACTTCCCCTCACGGAATGCTCGTAGGACTGCATACGATGTGACACAGTCACGTGCCCTCTGGCTGTCTGAATACTGCATGCGATGTGACGTGATACAGCGTTACGTCCCCTCACGGGCTCTCAGAATAACTGCATGTGCTGATATAACTTCACGTCCTCCTGGACGGATTCGTGATGCGTGATGCGTGGCGATACCCCTCGGGCCGTTCGAATACTGCATGATTGGCTTGGAAACGCCCGAAGCTTTATACTGTTTTACTACAAAAAAATAAGACTCAAGCCTTTCCTGTGGTCAACTTCTAAAATAATGGTGCCACAAATATAAAAATTATACCTTCCGAAAGCTCGTCTTCTCAATGTCAAATGATCTTATTGCACCTAAGAATCGATCGTGCAATTCGGAGATATTAATTAATTTCTCGTCCTCAATTGTGTGGGTGTTGCATTCTTTTTGCTCTCTCCCTTCCACAGAGGCTTAGGTAATTCACCGATGACGTCGTCTTACGTCGGCAGTTTATTTCTGCACAATTATTACATGGTTTCTCTATACTGAAAAATCTCTCATTCCAAATGATTCACTGTACTGTGCTTGTTTACTCATTATTATGCTCGTAAACGTGTTAATTTTAATTATTCCTCTTCTGGCGCGTATGCGACGTTGTCAATTTCCAGCCACGTCAGCTTGAATTCCGATTCAGGCTTCTCTTTCTATCACGGTGGAAGATTCCACTCAGTTATTAATACTCGTGACCGACCCTCTCTAAAATGTTGAGTGGGGTGATCTCATCTAAGGAGCATCTGTCCCTAGTCGCTTGCACAATGTTAAGCTATATTCCTGGCTTAAAATCTCTCTCCGTTCCTTTAGGAAACTATACTTTTCTTTCATTTCTTCCTTAAGGACATGGATTCGACCGTCATGGACCCTATGGCCCATGGGTTCATCTCTCCCCTCCTTAGGTAAATAAATTTTCGATAATTTTGAGGAAATTTATTTCAATTTTTTTTTGTATTACTCTATTCGTCGAATCCATCATAACGTCATCCGTATTTACTGTTGTTTTTACTTCTTTTAAGTCGTATCCGGTAATTGTGTAGGTCGGGTATGCTCTGTCCCTACCCTTTCTTTCTTTCTTTATTTGTCTGGACTTTAAGTTCCCAGAACCTCATTCTCCCTTACGGGTTTGGTCTATCCCTACCCGTTACCTTATTTCATCATTTTCTTTTCTTAAATTGGAATTTTCTTCTTCAATAAATTCAATTATTTCTTTAATTTCCCAATATACTTTCTCCAATTCGCATTCGCACTCGAATGCCTGAGCTCTATTTTCTATTTCTTCCTTATTCTTGTCTATGTCAAAAGCGGATTCCTCTCTTAATGTTTCCATAACCAAGGCTTGTTCATTTTCTTCATCAAAATCTTCGGGAGGGTAATATAATTTCAAATTTGCTGAATTCATAGTCACTTCGTGATCCGTTTCACAATGCCGAATTCTATATGCGTTATTCCTCAAATCTCTGATTATCTGATATGGTCCGTGGTACATTTTCTGGAACTTCTTGTACACACGATTCCCTGGATCCGAAATGGCTGGTCTTTTCACTAACACCATTTCTCCTGCTAATAATGGTCGATGATACCTCTTATGCCTATTTCTTCTCTGCCTCCTGTCGGCTTGAGCTTTAAGATGCTCAAAGGCTCTCCTAATTCGTACATCTCTTCCCGGCTGAGCGTCTGCTGGTCTAGGAATTACCAGATTCCAAGGTCTTTCTGGTTGCTCATTCCGATGTAACGTTATGGGTATCTCTCCTGTGGATTCATGGATTGTATTATTTATACAAAATTCAATAATATCCAAAATATCTATCCACTTCCAATTTTCTTCGGCACAGTATATTCTACAATACTTGGCCGTTTCTCTCATAACTCTCTCTACAGGGTTTGCCTCAGGATGGCGAATACTTGACAAAATTTGACGTATTCCAAGTCTTTCTAATTCTCGTCTGAACTCTACACTGGTGAAACAACTGCCGTGATCCGACAACAAATTCTCAGGTTTCCCCAGAATCGGTATCACTTTTTCTTTAAGTCGTTTTAACACCTGTTTGGTACTAGTCTTCTGTATGGGAGCAAGGACAACCATTTTAGTGAAGACATCCATAGCCACCATTATGTGTCGATTTCCTCTTCTTGCCTTTGGCAAAGGTCCAAAATTATCAATAGATATGATTTGGCCGGGCCTTTCGGGCAACAATGGTATAGGCTTCTGTCTCATCAGAAATGCATTAGGTTTAATCCTTTGACATAGATCACATGTCTTTAGCGTATCCCTTACAGTTTCTCTCAGTCTCGGCCATATAAATGCTTCTTTCAGCATCGAGACTGTTTTGTCGACTCCCATATGTCCGAACGATCTATGGGCTAACCATACTATTTTCCTCTGCAAAATTGCAGGTACAACAATCCTTAATTTCGTATGGTCAGAGTCCACAAACTTATACAATAACCCATTATAAAACGTGTAGTCCTGTGCTATCTTCTCAGCTTCCGTGTACGCTGGTGTTCCTCTTATCAAGCTTCCCTCAAGGAATGATATGAGCATGTTCATCCATGGATCCTCCCGTTGCCTTTGACTAATGCTTCTTAACTCATTAAGAGTACGCTGATCCCTGTCTTCCAAATCTATAGCCATTACTTCCTCTTCTATGGACTCTGGCTGTCTACTTAAGTAGTCTGGAACTATGTTTTCCTTTCCTGGGCAGTACTCTATCTTGACATCAAATTGTTGAATATATAAAGCCCAACGCATCAACCTTTGACTGGATAAATCAGTCTTCATCAAAAAGGTTAAGGCTTTATGATCCGTCCTTAGAATGACCTGAAACCCATATACGATCTTCCGCCAATATTGCAACGCGTGCAATATCGCTAACAGCTCGATCTCGCTGATCGTATAATTTTTCTCGTGTGGTTTCAGTCTCCTACTTGTGAAAGCTAGATAGTTCTTCTTATCAGGGTTTTCCGGGTTCTCCTGATATAGCATTGCCCCTATTCCAATCTGGGATGCGTCTGTCTGAATGATAAATCTCTGATTAAAATCAGGATATCCTAGCTTCACGTAATTTAAGAGCATTTCCTTGGCCTCCACGAATGCTTTTTCTGCTTCCTCCGTCCATTTCCACTTGCCCCCCTTCTTCAGAAGGTCCTGTAGTGGTGCAACAGTTTTGGTGTATGATGGACAATGTCCTGAGAAGAACCCAATCAATCCCAAAAACTGGCGAACGTTCTTCACTTTCAAAGGCCTTGGAAAATCCCTTATCGATTCCAATTTGCATGGATTTGGTTTAACACCATCCTTGTCAATCACATGCCCTAAAAATGTCACTTGCCTTTGACAGAAGTTCGACTTCTTTAAATTTATCTTAAAATTTGCCCTTCTTAGGTCTTCTAATAATTTCTTCAAATTTTCTAAATGTTCCTCAATGTTCTCCGAGGTAAGCAAAATGTCATCTACGTATCGGATAGTGCAATCTTTCACTTCCTCTGACAGGTTTCGATCCAGCGCTCTTATTAATGCGGATCCTGCAGTCTTTAATCCAAACGGACATCTTCTAAAGCAGTATGTTTGTTGATCGAACTGAAATCCAGTCAACAATCTGGTTTTCTCTTCCAGTTCGAGATGATGATACGAAGAAGTCATGTCAATATTCGTAAAAATCTTCTTGCCTTTAAACTTCCTCAGTATTTCTTTTATGGGTGGTGCCGAATCATTTTCTGGTATAATTTTTGCATTTAGATTTCTGGCATCTAAACACACCCTTACTGAGCCATCCGGTTTACTCACAATCACTAATGGACTAACATATGGTGTCGCCATCTTTTCTATAACACCTGCATTCATCATCTCCTGCAGTGTTTTCTTGGTTTGTGGGTAATGTTTTTCCGCAACCGGGTATGGTTTTTGTTTGAACGGTGCCCAATCGTTGACTTGGAACGCGTATTTAAAATTTTCAATCTTCCCTGGCTTGGAATCAAATACGTCCCTATAATCCAATAATAATTTCTTTAACTGTTCCTTAATTTCGAGGCTGACTTTAGCTTCCTCCACTTTTCCTGACAGGTTGGTCTCGAACTCATTTCCCACATTATCTTCGAGTTCTATGTTGAGGACTTCAAATATTTTTTCTATATCCTTATAATCTTCCTCAATCACTTCTTCCATATGCCATACCTGTTCTGCTATTTTCGCATCCTGTTCCTGTAGGTTAATGTTTTGTTCATCCACATCCTCTCTTTGAATTCTAATGCAATTTTGCGCTAGGTCTATAATGACCTTGTTCTCACGGATAAAATCAATACCTAAAATGACATTATACGGTAATTGATTTACCAGCAAAAAGCACTGCGAAATTTCAGCGTTACCCATGATTAAATCAATGTATACCTGAAATTTACATGTCAAAGATTTTTCAGGGATAATTCCCTTAATCTTTACACTTGATGTGGGAATCTTTAGTACTCGGCCCCTTGTTTCCAATTCATTCAAAAGGGTTTGTGTAATTAAACTTATTGTGGATCCAGTATCAATCAATGCTCTGACCAGTAATCCTTCTATCCTAAGCATAATTATAGGTAGTTCTCTTTTAACAGGTGGGATTCCTTCCACATCCTCGTTAATTAGTTCATCTGGTCTGGCTATCCAATTTACAATTTCTACCTCCTCCCAGCTCCTGGTATGTTTCCACTTTTGACAATTTAAATTTGGAGTTTTTTTTATCCTGAGGGCTCCCTTTTCCCTCATTCTTTAGCTGAGCTTGAAGTTCCAAGCTTTGAGCTCCGTCTAGTCGGTCGGGTGATTTCCGGTTCTTGATTGCCTCACTCCAACGGACTTTTTGCCTATCAGGTTCATCTGGTCTTTCGTTCATATAACGAAGACTCTCCTGATATCTTTCTTCTATTTCGGCCCGATATTCATCATCTCTATCGTCTGGCCTTACATTCCTCCTGGGATAATTCTCCCATTTCTTTCTATTGTCCGGCCTTTGCTGATTATTGTTATAGGGTCGGCTTTCCTGTTGCCTATAACCCGTCGTTCGAGGATTTCTTCCTCGATATCCTCCCCGGTAATATGGCTGTATCCTTCTAGGCTCCTGGTGCCCATACTCTCGATCTCGTCCTGGAGTATCCGTACTGGTGGACTGATTCCTGGTCGCTGGTTTTTCTCCAGTTTCCTGACTGCTGGCCATGTGTACTTGCTCAGTTTGTCTCTGATGCCGAGGTGTTACGTGCGAAGTCGTCATATCTAACTGACGTAATACGCTTTCCACTTCCACAGCACTTCTGGCTTTGGATGAGATTAACAGCCTCTGAATCTCATATGGAAGCTGTCTCGCAATGGCGGCACACAGGTCGTTTTCTGCCGGAGCAATATCCAGTTCGCGGAATTTACACAGCTGAGCGGTGAAAAATTCCGAGTATTTAGTGGGTGCATTGGTGCTGTACTTCCTAGAGTACAGATCTAGCCTTAAATTTTCTTGGACATCTGCTGCCCAATATCGCTTTAAAAATGCTTCCCTAAAGCCTTCCACCGTATCAAAAGTGTATCTGAAGCTTCTGAACCAGGTGAGACAATCACCTGCCAACAGCTTTTCAATAGCTCTCAGTCTCCGATCCTGAGGAACCTTCATTTCATTTAGATACTCTGCCACTTCTTTTAGCCAGTATTTTGGAGTAATAGACATGTTGTTACCCGTAAACTTTACTGGTCTGTCCTCATTGGATTTAATAATGTTTATTATTTGGCCATTTGTCTGATTTGTGTACGGTGTTGACATCGCCATTGGATATCCTGGGATCTTATAAGGGCTCTCCCCTCCTAAGTCCCTCTCCGTATCTGTGCCTTGTTCACGGGAATCTACCCATCCTGTCTTTGGAAACTCCTCCTGATTTTCGAATTCTAACTTCCTTTCTCTTCGGGCACTTTCTTCATTTGCCATGAGTTGGATTTCCATTTGACTATTCTTAAGTTCCGTCCTCTCCAATCGGGATCTTAATTCATTCTGAATTCTTTCTTGATTCATTTTAATATCTTCCTCTATCTTTTTGAGTTGGAATTTCTCATCCCTGAAGCTATCCCTAAATCCATTTATTTGGTCTTCTACCTCTTTCTTAATGATCTTAGCATGTTGGTCTATAATTTCTGGCTTAACGTCACCTATGGTTTCCAGGCCCTCTCGTATCTCCTTTATTTGCTTCTCCACTTCTTTTCGTCCTTTGACCATATCTATTTTTATTCCTTCAAGCCTTCCCTCAGTCTTCTCTTGACTCTTATACAATTTCATCATTTCATCTTGGACCTGACTAACTTCCTTATTGGTTTTTCCTACATGAACCTTTAATGTTCCGATGGTTTCCTGAACCTCAATAATACCCTGACTTATTTCATTTATTTTATGGGTACTTTCCTTACTTTCGTTCTCTCGTTGTTTTCTTTCACTCTGGAGATGCCCCTCGTATACACCTAATCTTTGATCTATTTTCGTTTCATATGTCTTCAGATTCTCATCTACCTGCCCGGTAAAATGATCAATTTGATCTTTCATCTCCTTAACATCCTTTAGATTTTGATTTTTCATCTCAGTTACCTCAGTCTGAACTACACCGATTTTGTTCTCGAGGATCCCTACTTTCTCTTCAACCCCTTCAAATCTATCTCCTAGCTCATTCACGCTTTGTTTTATTTCCTCCCGGGATGCCTTACAAATATCGCTGTTAGATTTTATCTGATCTTTCAATTCTTTCTGCACACCTTGGATCTGGGTTACAAGTTCGTTTTTACAATCGTCTACATTCTTTCGACATGTTGTTTCCATCTTATTTAACTTAGTTTTTATAGCCTTAAAATTATCTTCTAAATTATCAAAATTTTCTTGACATTTGACTTGGGATGTTTTTGTACTTTCCTTCAAGACATTTATTTGGTCTTGCAATTCTAACTTAAGTACATTATTTTCCTGTTTAATTTCACTTGTGATTTTCCCTTTTAACTCAATGAACTTGTCCTCCAACCTAGTGTCAAAACCTTGAAATTTGTTATTCATTATCCCTTCTAATTTCTCATTTATATTACTTTGTATTTTAGTCTCCATGGCCTCTAGTTTAGTGTTCATGGCTTGACTTTTCAAGAAATTATCACCTATAATCTTATCCTGAAAGGAATGTAATTCGTTTTCAAATTTCCCTTCCATTATTCCTAGTTTATCTTCCAAAGCCCTGGATTGTGCTGACAAATGATCGGAATTTTCTGTTTTTATACTATTCAATTTGCCCTCTATCTCAGCCTTCAATTCATCGTTCATTTTTACACAGTTAACTTCGATAGCTTCTAATTTGGTTCCCATATTAGCACTATCAGTTTTTATTGACTCCAAACTTTCATTTATAGATTCGAACACTTTGTTTTTTTCATCCTTTTGGAGACCCAATGTATTGTCTATTGTTCCCAATTTATTGTTTATGGCCTCCCACTTCTCATTGCTATCGGCTTTTAAAGCGTTCAACTTCTCATTACTATCGGCTTTTAAAGCGTTCAACTTCTCATTACTATCGGCTTTTATCGCCTCCAAAAGTTCCTGCCTCTCTACCCTATTCTCTTTTTTTGCATCTTCCGTACTTTGCGTACTTATTTTTATTATCTCCTCCCTATTCTTATGGAAATGTTCATCCAAACACTCCTTTAACTCCATCATCGTCACCATCTTTTCTACTATAAAAATACAGTGGGCCACAAATGCCACCACACTAGTACATGCTTGAGAGATGATACTCTGAATCGGTGTGTCCCAATTTCTTTTAAAATATTCCTTTGGTACGGGTATTCACTTACAACGTACCCTTTTACTACATTTATTCAATTTCATAAACCTTTATGGAAGTGTTTAAAATTCAAAATTTCGAAAAACCATTTTTTTTTCAAAAAATGAAAATTTTGATTTTTCGAGAAAACTCGGGTTTTCCCTAGGAAAACTCAGCCCTGCGTACTGGGCGCCAAAATCATAAGATGATTTGCTTGGGGATTTGATATAATAATATATATTCAGGGCTGCTCGGTATGAGTTTCCAGGGACCCATGCGGTCAGTTAATATTTTACGTTGTAGCTTTTCCTATCATTACTTTAATTTTACATGATATGACCGACTTAAGTGTTCCTCTAGTTATTAATCCAGCACAGTATTTATATATCCCCCTGTGCCCATTTAGCAAGAAATATGCCAATCACAGTATACCAGCGTAGCTCAATTCGGGATTTCGGGGCAGTGGTAAGTTCCCCCACTCTGTGACTCACATATTTTGGATTAATTAGAGGATACACTTGCAAAAATAACAACAAAATCAATTCCTATTTAAACACATTTAATTAATAAATTAATGGCGCTACAAACATATTACAATTTAATTACTGACCCAAATATCAACTGCTTGTTCCAAATGAACAAGGGATTACAAAATAAAATAAACAAATATTGTATTCAAAACCTGTGGTTTCCACATAAACCATCAATTCTTACTTAGTCTCACTTCCATAAAGCACTAACATTAAGTTTACATAACTCCGAGCTCTTTGGCTCCATGCATTTACATTATTACGGTGTCATTCTTGTACACCTCAAACACTGTCTTTTATATTTTCTTATTCTTTAAAACAAATATATAATTATATTTAAAAATATAGGTTAATTATCTAACTCAATATTTTTGGGCATGTCCACACATTCAGTTGTTATCATCTCTCTTTATTTCACAAATATATCAAGGTAATCAGAAAATCAATTGTGTACTCCAGAGCGTGAAGGTACTTGACCCAGTCAAAAAACTATAGTTACTCCCGAACTCAGTTGCCTTCAATCAACTCGTGGAATCCCACGTCCTTACATTATTACAATAGGGATTGTTATTTATCTCTTATGTCTTAATAGACCATTATCATATAAGAAACTACGATCTGAACCGGCAAACGAAATATCCATCTTTAAGGACCTCGGTTCAACGCCCGGGTCGTTTACAACTTTAAACACTCCTGGTGTATTCGTTTCTCTTTTCAACAGCTTACGAGACGGTCTCTGTTCCATCTCGCTTTAAAAGAGCTAGTCTCTACTACTGGGGTGCGATTTATGACCTGTTAGGGTGGTGGAGACATCCCGTCTGACCCAACATTTAGGAGCTTATTTTCAAGGCTTTCAAAACAAACCTTTCCATTCTATCCAGTTCTGAGGAGACCAGGCTTTATTGTACCGTAACATTCAAACAACTATTCTTTGGTTCACAGACCATTTTCATATCCTTGGCATTTATTAATTATGAGAGGGTCCTCATTGATTGGGAAGATTAAATACACATACGACGACGGAGAATTTCAGGGGCTTTTATCATAAGAAGATCCTGCATTCGAATCTCTTCAGGTGCCTCGGGAACTAATCCCGTACAGAGGACTTATCCAAAATGCGATTTAGAGTCGGCCGTGGCCCATATGACATACGCTCAATAATACCATATATTAGCTCCCTTTTTAAATTCATACACAATGCCTCGTGATACTAATGTCACTAATAGAGGACTTACACAATTATCAATTCACTGCAATCAACTACCCTCCATAAGTAATGTACCAAGTATTTCAACCACTACGCGTTCCTAGCGTGACACTTTAATATTATATTTGCGCTCATTATGCGCTAAGGCATTATTTTAAGCCGAAAATGTCTTCCCAAGAACTGGTAAATCTCTTTAGTAACAATTCATATTATTTTAATTCACATATTAATCTTTCCATGGTCGATAAATCGCTCTCTGTTTTAAAATATTCCATATAACCTCATTTCTACACATACGTTAAGGCTTAACGTTCTTATGTTCATATCAATTTATTTGATTTTTATTTAACATTTCCATATTTAATTATTATTATTATTATTATTATCTTTATTCTTTATACAAGCTCAAAAGCTATTTCTTTCATATCTCAACTTTACTTTATTTCAATGTCTTTTATGATAATTAAATGATATTTCGCTTGCTCTTATGACATTTGTTAAATACATTAACCCTTTATTCACCTATTTCCTCTACGGAATTTATTCTTTACATAATTATTCATAATTTCTCTATTTATTTATTATTGTTCAGACCGTATTCTTGATTATTCATTATTCATTCATTAAAACACATCCCTTTCACTCAAAACTCCGGTGAGTTGCACACAATCAATTTCTGACACCAAAATAAAAATGAATTTTGTACTTACATATTTTCAGATCATCCCATGATCTTAAATCTGGTGTGGTGTTTCATTTTTGGGGCCCACTTTGAACTTTTTACACCATATTGAAGGTATTCATCTTACGTAGAAACACTTTTTGACCTATATCTAGAACACTTAATATTGACGACATTTTTATATACTAGTGTGTCCCTTTTGAACACATAATAACACTAAAAATATTATATAACACACAATCTTGATTATTTTACACTTCACAATTACTCGATCACTAGGCCGTACTTCTGAGCCTATCACACGTGATCTTCTTTAATTCCCGTCTCCAAGGGTGAGATTTATCTGATGTCGGCTTCCTATTCTGAAGAAATGCGAAAGTCCTGAAACATCTACTGTTCCCTGGAGTTCAATTCTGCTATTCCTATCCTGGATAACTGGCTATTATCTAGCTTGAACGGCTTCTCTGTCGATCTGTCTATTGATCCTAACGAGAGTCTATATGGATCGAGGTCTCCTCTAAGACCTATAGATTTAGTTTCTAGCAGCTAGCACTTCTTGATTCTAGTACTATTAGAATTGTTCGCCTGATATCTGGAGCTAATGTTTATAGTCTCCTATTCTATTTATTGGAACTGTTTTAACGCTCCTACGTTCGAACCTTATTCTGTTCTTCCTTTTTAGGTTGCTTCAATTTAAATAACAGTTTATCTGTCTGGTACGATACTTCCGTACGTTATGATCTGTTCGTTCGAACATATAACGACCTATCGCCTTTAAGTCCGACGTTCGCAGCCTGCTCTGACTATATCTTGCGAATTTTCACTTTAACTTGTATACAGTCGGGCCTAAATCCTATAATTAGGATTTTCCTAATACTTCACTGCGGCGATACTTTAAAATCTCGCCTTGAATGCTCCTTATGGAGGCAAGCAAGTCGTTACTACTGTGACGCCTGTGGCTATCGGATCTTGCTTCGGCGGTGTTAAACAGCGTTTCTCCCCTCAAGGAGTACTGGTAGCTGTTATCGATGTAACGCAGAGTTACGTCCCCTCACGGACTGTCGGAATGATTACTTCTACGTCGTGGAGCAGCACTTCCCCTCACGGAATGCTCGTAGGACTGCATACGATGTGACACAGTCACGTGCCCTCTGGCTGTCTGAATACTGCATGCGATGTGACGTGATACAGCGTTACGTCCCCTCACGGGCTCTCAGAATAACTGCATGTGCTGATATAACTTCACGTCCTCCTGGACGGATTCGTGATGCGTGATGCGTGGCGATAACCCTCGGGCCGTTCGAATACTGCATGATTGGCTTGGAAACGCCCGAAGCTTTATACTGTTTTACTACAAAAAAATAAGACTCAAGCCTTTCCTGTGGTCAACTTCTAAAATAATGGTGCCACAAATATAAAAATTATACCTTCCGAAAGCTCGTCTTCTCAATGTCAAATGATCTTATTGCACCTAAGAATCGATCGTGCAATTCGGAGATATTAATTAATTTCTCGTCCTCAATTGTGTGGGTGTTGCATTCTTTTTGCTCTCTCCCTTCCACAGAGGCTTAGGTAATTCACCGATGACGTCGTCTTACGTCGGCAGTTTATTTCTGCACAATTATTACATGGTTTCTCTATACTGAAAAATCTCTCATTCCAAATGATTCACTGTACTGTGCTTGTTTACTCATTATTATGCTCGTAAACGTGTTAATTTTAATTATTCCTCTTCTGGCGCGTATGCGACGTTGTCAATTTCCAGCCACGTCAGCTTGAATTCCGATTCAGGCTTCTCTTTCTATCACGGTGGAAGATTCCACTCAGTTATTAATACTCGTGACCGACCCTCTCTAAAATGTTGAGTGGGGTGATCTCATCTAAGGAGCATCTGTCCCTAGTCGCTTGCACAATGTTAAGCTATATTCCTGGCTTAAAATCTCTCTCCGTTCCTTTAGGAAACTATACTTTTCTTTCATTTCTTCCTTAAGGACATGGATTCGACCGTCATGGACCCTATGGCCCATGGGTTCAATATATATATATATATCAGTTTCTTGTGGACACGATAACAGCCGTAATTTTGCACCAATCACTTTGAATTTTTTACATAATATGTATCCCTATAAAATCTCGGTCGAGTTCGTTAATGGGAAAAATCGGTCAAAGGGGGTAAAAATGGGGGGCTTTTTTCGAAAAAGTGAAATATCGCTATAACTCTCTTCACACATGAAATATCGAATCCCTTCAAAGTTCATAATATGTGTCGGATAAGTGCCAAAAATTTATGTCAAATAAGTTTTTTGATAGCACCAACCATTGACCAAAGGGGTGGGAAAAAGTGGGTTTTTCGGGAAACATTAATCATATCTCTGTTAATAGGCACAATATCAAAACCGCACAAAATAGACAATATTCCTCCAATAATTACCTAAAACTTTTGTCTGAAAGAATTTTTGATATGACCCACCATTACGCCACGGGGTGAACAAAATGATTTAAATTATGAGAAAATGCCAAGTGCCAAGAGAGGTTGCCATGACAACTTTACTTTTAATCGATAAGGGATGACCATCAGCAGTTGCTATGACAACGCCACTGCACGAGATCACATTCAGTTTTCATATGTCAGTGGGAAGCGACTTCGGTATCGGAACTGGTAGCATGCTGAACTTCTATGCCCAAGGTCGCGGGTTCAAACCCGGCTGAAGTCGTCGGATTTACTAAGAGCGCTAAAAAACCTGAGTTTGCTTTCCTTCGGAGGGGAAGTTCCAACGTTCGTTGCGAGTTGCTGCTTTAGGTGGCATCTAGTAGCCAAGTTCACAGCTAGGTGTCGTTGACGGCAGTATTTTAGGTAGATTTCGTTAGAAAGCTAACTATTGCAATGGGTACCATGTTTCGATTTCCGGAAAATTTCGACATATCTTCCCGTTTCACATCCCCCAGACCCCAAAACCACCGTCAGTTCAAAAGTTTATATATAATTTATGTAATATATGTATATATATGTATATCAGTTTCTTGTGGACACGATAACTGCCGTAATTTTGCACCAATCACTTTGAATTTTTTACCGAATATGTATACCCATAAAATCTCGGACGAGTTCGTTACTGGGCTATATCGGTCGAAGGGGATGAAAATGGGGGACTTTTTTTTTCGAAAAAAATGAAATATTGCTATAACTCTCTTAATATGTGAAATATCGAATCCGTTCAAAGTTCATACTATGTGTCGGATAAAGCTCAGAAATTTATGTTTGAAACGTTTTTTTGATAGCACCAACCATTGACCAAAGGGGTGGGAAAAAGTGTTTTTTTCGGGAAACATTAATCATATCTCTGTTAATAGGCACAATATCAAAACCGTACAAAATGGACAATATTCCCCTAATAATTACCTAAAACGTTTGTCTGAAAGAATTTTTAATATGAGCCACCATTGCGCCAAGGGATGAGAAAAATGATTTCGGAATTATAAGAAAATGCCAAGAGCTATCAGTGGTTGACATGGCAACACTACTAAATTGATGAGGGATGAGCCATCAGACGTTGCCATGACAACGCACTTGCGCGAGATCAGATTCAGATTTCCATCTGACTAAGTGTGAAGCGGCTTCGGTGACGTAACTGGTAGCATGCTGAACTTCTATGCCCAAGGTCGCGGGTTCAAAGCCGGCCAAAGTCGTCGAATTTTCTAAGAGCGCTAAAAATCCCTCAGTAAGCTTTCCTTTGGAGGGGAAGTTCCAACGTTTGTTGCGAGTTGCTGATTGAGGTGGCATCTAGTAGCCAAGTTCACAGCTGGGTGGCGTTGACGTTAGTATCTGGTAGCAACATTAGGAACTACTGCTTGAAATTTAGCGTCTGCATTCCTTACCTGAATTACAGACTAATACCGCCATCACAATTCACACCGTTTATCAGACAGATTCTACACTCACCCAAAGTACACGGGGTTATATGACCGCGTTGTCGCAGCCCCTAAACTGAGGAACCAACCAACATCTCTGCGGGAGATATAATTTTGCGTGAAGAAGTAACAGACCGTTACATAGTAACACATCAGTGTCGAAACCTTGCATAAGGACAGTGTGACCACAAGTATAACAAGTAGTTCCGTGAAGAACTGTACAGCCTATTTTCATATATCCTGCTCATGTTAATTGCCTCTATCAACATACAAAATTTCAGTTCAATTGCTGTATCAGATTCGTAGATATTGAGAACCGTCTAAATATTTCAGATGGTCGCCAGGTTGGATTTTTATTTTTGTACTATTATATTAAGATTATTGTGTAAGTGTGGTATTCAAACTTCAATCGCATGATTAGAACACAAGAAGTAAAAACGAGATTTTAAAATTACGCACAGCAGCCATCTTGTGATTATGCAAACAAATGAAATAAATTAGATGCCAGTGGATCAACATTTGTGTAAGCATTTAAAACGTGCAACGTTTCACGGCACTCGGATAGTAAATTCGCGAGAAACGTCCATTTAAATATTTATACTTCGCGTCGCCGCCATGTTGGATTCGTGCTCACCAGGTTACTGAAAGTCCTATAGATGAACATATGTTCATAGTCTCTATGAACATATGTTCATAGTCTCTATGAACATAAAAATTTCAGTTTGGTTGCTGTAAAAGATTCATATATATTGAGAACCGTCTAAATATTACGGAAGCTTGCCATTTAGGATTGTTATATGTATAGGCCATAGAGTTATGTACCATTCAAGGTCACTTATTGCCTAGGTTCATTATTCAAACTTTCACTTCGATCGCATGATTACGACACAAGAAATAAAAACTTAATTTTAAAATTTCGCACAGCCGCCATTTTGAGGTTATGTAAACAATTGAATTAAATTAGATGGCAGTACATTACAATCTGCAAAATCATTTACTGTACCACATTTCACTGCGCTCAGAGAGTTAACTCACGAGAAAAGTCTATTAAAATATTTCAAATTCGCTTGGTCGCCATGTTCGTTTTGTACTTTACAGGTTTATGAATTATACATAGGTAAACTTGTATCAGTACCCTTTATCACCGTACAAAATTGCAGGGTGATATGTGTAATAGTTTCGGGGATATAGAATGTCAGTGAAATATTTCGCACAGCCGCCATTTTGAGGTTATGTAAACAATAGGGATGTAGCGGGAGAAAGTTCGCGCCAGATAGCGCTCGTGTAGTACTGGGTAAGCGCAAGGCGATCGTCTTATGTTTCTCCCAGTCAGCTGCGACGAAAGTGTAAATTGTGACCGAGTTTTCTAAGCTAAAGTAAATTATATCTTCTCTAATTTTACTCCAAGACTATATTAATTAATTCTATAGGTATATCTCCTAATATATGATAAACGATTTTCAGCGTTTAAGCGTTCAACAGCTGCAAAATGAGCTACGGACTAGAGGCATTAAAACCAACGGAAGGAAGGAAGAATTAATAGCCTACAGCGGTAATAACAAAATTCCAACACGCTTTATTATTCAAATAATGAATATGAGACAGCATGCTTTCTCCTAAAGATTACAATTACTAGAGTATTGTAGGCCTATATTGATAAATATATCTCCAAAAGACTTAAATCATAAATTGAGATTTAAATATTCACTTGCTCCCCCAGCTTACAGACTTCGATTCATGTATTTTTTTTAGGTTGATAGCTTACATGAAACTGTCGTGTTTTAAGGTAAACATAATCAAAGAAAGTTGATACCTGTAATTAAATGTGTACCTCGAAAATGCATCGCAACGTTTGGTTCTTATGTAATTTTGTCAATTTCGCAATAAGAATCGTTCCCTTACCCCTGGGAAAGGACTTGAGGGTACCATTTTTTTAAAGTTTGAGAATCCCTGCTTTAGGGCCACGAGCTGTTTCCATTCATCTGACTATGTCTCAAGAATGTAGAAGTCAGTCGCTACCACATTCTCCGTCAGGCAGATGGAAGTTGACGATTAATTCCGATTTCAAGAAACCAACCATAATACGTTTGTGACTGTTAATGTTGCGACATTTATTCTTTAAGTATTTGACCGAGTAGCCTATTGATGTCTTTGAAAATGGGAGTCAGAAATGTTACTTGCATTTCTTCGTGTATATTGACGATTTCTTCCCGTACTTCAATGGAGATGATTTCTGCAGATTCCGATATTGAGGGTTATCGTGATAATCCGGAAATTTTCTTGTGTATGGCCTCTTCCTAAATAATTACTTTTGTTGTGTTCGTGGTCCACGGAAAAAGCGGTAGAACAGCGCCCGGTTTTTATCTTGCTCTCTCACCTTCAAATAGGCCTACAAACGCATAAATTCAGTGGATGTTATCGAAATGTCTAATCAGTTTATAGGTACAAAATGGGAACTATTTTCCATTGTAAGTCACACTTATCCAACACAGTTTTCGTGAAGTCATCGGGTTGTAATGGAAACACACTTTAATATATTCGGTCAGATTTTTCTCACCGAAATGTTTCCTAAAAGCATGTGACCTTTTCTTCCTCATTTCTTTATTTTGTGGAAATTGGTGAAACGAAAACGGACTTCCCTGATTTTTACAAAGTGGAATACTGCAATAGCTCGGCATAGTTACGAAAATAACAATTTAAACAACTTAAATTCGTGGATATTAGCGGCATGAGAACATAGGAGACAAATGAAGAGCGCCTTGCGCTTACCCAGTACAACAGCAGTGCGCTCTATCGGTGCTAGTTCTATACATCCCTATTGAACTAAATTAGACTCCAGTGCATTGCAATGTGTATAAATATTTGCTGTACCAAGTTTCATTACGTTTGGATAGTTAAATCGCGAGAAAAGTCTATTTAAAAGTCTCCACTTCGCTTGGCCGCCATGTTGGTTATGTAGTAACCAGGTTTTTGAAAGTTTCATAGGTGAACTTCTAGTAGTACCCTTTATCACCGTACACAATTTCAGGGCGATATCCGTTATAGTTTCGGAGATACTGAATGCTAGTGAAATATTTCGCACAGCCGCCATGTTGGATTGGTGAGACGTAACAAAATTCGATGGGCACGGTCGACGTCGCCGGGAATAGTGCTATGAACTTACCGAGTTTCACTGAAATCGCTCCAGCCGTTTAGATTTTATTAGGGGGGGGACACACACACACACCTCACACACACACACACACACACACACACACACGGACAAAAGGTGATCTCATAAGCCTATTTTTTTCAAAATTGAAAATAGGCTAAAAATGGACTCCAAATGACAAGAAGGTTACCGTCCCCGTAAGACAATAAAATGTTTAAAATATGTTTAAAATGAAGAAAAACAAAGTTAATTAATCTCCAATTATAAAATACTTTCACGCGATAAATGAGGTCTGATCCTTCTACGAAAACCTGCATATTCTGCCTATTTTCGCCTATCTCCAAGTTTGTCCGGTGAAATCTACCTCCGCCTTCCGGCGTGCCGAGAGGACTTTTTTTTTTTTAATATCCAACACGTAGGTTTATTTGATTTTCAGAAATCGGCATGAAAATTCTCTGAAATTTGGCTTAAAGACTCAACTATCAGCATCTTTGAAAGTATCAACTGTCCTTATGACAGGTGGTTAATATAGAGACCACTATCCCATAAATGGTTAACTCTAAAGTACTGTCCTGAATATGCTATGGCATTGCAGCCTGGAGGATCACATCTCTTGAATGTTCACTTAAGGGTTAAATTAGACTTCTTAGTCATCATCTCCGTGTACTTGGGTGCGTAGAAATTGTCACATGACCTGCGTGATTGTGATGAATGTAGCTGTGTGCGTAACTGTACTGTTAGCGACTATTTGGAGCAGGTGGCCTGCCAATAGGACTGAAAAAAGATACTTTCACTGAATTTTTCTGAAGCTAGTGTGAGAGGAAACTATAATCCACGAGCTTTGAACCTCAGATCTACCCCTGGAGTGTGTGCCTGCGCTGGCGAGTAGTAATTCCAGCTGCCAGTCGGCACACAACAAATGACCTAAATGAGCCACTGCCTCCTCATTTGCCGTATATAGAAGCCGCAGCAGATGTATTTTAGCCAGGCTCTCCATACACGTAACGGAAACTTGCAGTGCTTATTTATTACCCCTGCCTAAAATAGAACTTTAATTGCAGTTATTTTCTCTACTTGGAGCCTGTCGGTATAAAGTAGAAAGTGTTCACACACCGTAAAGTACCGCACCGTGGAGCTAGACCATCGTTATCTGCTCCGTGCAGCGCTCTTCCTGCCATTGTTGTTGTTGATTCATATAAGGACTTCCCGACATCGTAGTCGTATAGCCCCAAGTACTTGAAATTGATATTATTTTATTTAATTTATTTTATTATTTATTTGTCTATTTAATTATTTATTTTTGGTTAATAATTTATTTGCTTATTCATAAATTTATCCATTCATTTATTCATTCATTAACTGAATTAATTAATTAATTAACTAATTCATTTATATCGTTATTCATTCATTCATTAAACTTATTTCTTTATTTGATTAATTATTTATTATTTAATTCATTCATTTATTATTTTTATTTAATTGTTTATTTATATGTTTCTTATTATTTATTTATTTATTCATTATTCGATTTATTATTTAATTAATTTATTCATTTAATAAATAAATTTCTTTTATTTATAAATTTATTTATTTATTTATATGTTTATGTACGGTATTTAAAGTTAAATACAAGTAGGACTAAACGTTCCTGTAGCTGCAACTAAATGCCATTGTTCTTTAGAGTTATAAATAGTCTTACCTTAACTTAATTAGTCTAAATACTAAGGCAGAAATAAAACCTCCACAAAACTGACTTAACGTACTTAATTAATATGTAGTATAACTTATTACGCTACAACTAATAATAACATACACATGCTTTAATATTTACACACATTAGACTATGATTACCATTACTTTGGAGTGAATATATGATTTCTGCTCCTTGTCATTTCGCCCAATCTTAAATTATTGAATATTTTCGAGACATTTACAACAAATTAGTTGTTAAATTTCACTGCGCAATGCTGAAGGATCTGAAGATTTGTTTCAGCATCGCACAGTGAAATGTACATGAGTGTGTGCGTGTGTATGGAATCTGTCTGATAACCAATGCCATTGTGATGGCTGTTCTTGTAGGCTATGTGTAGCTTATTTTTAATTGGGGCTACAATTTGGGTGGGAGGCGGTCATGTCCTGAATTTAGTAGGCTACCGTCTTAGCATTTGCCTGGAATAGAATTGGAGGAAACGACAGAAAAACACATCAAAGTTATTACATCCAAAGATACTGACCAAAGAGTACATCCTACTGGTCTAGTATGTATTAATCAGGAATCGAACCCACCTCTTCCCAGTAATGCATCACGAGGCAGAGTGTACCCCGTTCCAGCCGCGAGACCATAATTTTTTTATATTTATTTTTACAGAGCCGGGAATCGACCCGGACTTACGCGGTGACAGCCAAGAATGCTATTCACTGTGCCACGAGTGTTCTCCCTGACTGACCAGAGAGTACATCCTCCTGGTCATCAAGAGTGATCTGCTCAGCTAAGAAGATCTCTCAAACACAAAACCACATCTGACTGGGACGATATCAAAAGTGATCTGGTCAGCAAGGAATATATCTGACCACGCATGCCTTCTTCCAACCAGTGTTGTCAAAACTTGTTTCCTCAAAGTTATTACATCCAGAGACAAAATTTATTAGAAAACTGCAAAATTATTCGTTAATTTAAAAGTAATCTTAAATAAGACAATATGGGAGCGAGATGACACAATGGCTTATCTAATCGTCTTTCACCAGGACGGCAGGGGGTCAAATCCCAGCTCAGGTTGCATCTTTGAGGATAAGTGATGAAGGTCCGTGACTATTCATGAATGACATGGTGGGTATTAGTATTGTTATGTATTGCAATAATTTTTGTCTTGTATAGGCCTATTTGATTGATTTCATTAACTTGGATCTGATAATGTTTGCTTGGCGACCGAAACTTGCCATCCTTCCCTTTTACTTGGGCAAATAATGATTAATCACATGTATTTTTTCAGGTAAAGCGAATTATTTCCCACCTAAAATAATTGGGCATAAATACGTAATGGCCAACTGAAAATGTATCATTTTATTATAAACAGTGTAGTAAAATGGATCTCAGAAGTTCTAAGTAAAATAATGGATCTCGCACAAAAGGAGGATGTACGTAGACAGGAATTACTATGCCTGCAGAAAATTGTTCGCCTCGAAACATCTGGCATTCGTTAATGAATGTCAAACTAAGACAATATAATGCAGTAGTCGAACCATCAATCCTCTACGCAACTGAGTTTCTAACCGAGAATTCTTACTGAAGGGCCCTCGAAATACAAGAAAATAAATTCTTGCGGAAAATAGTGGGACCAAGGATCATATGGAATGCGATGGATCAAACCAAATTTTGAACTCTAACAAAACCAGCAAAACCTCACGGAAGCCATCAGAACGAGACGTGTGACTTTCTACGGCCACCACAGGCTGTTCTATAAGATCCTCAAAGTAGCCAACAAGAGTAAAGCCACTGGATCTCCGTGGAACAAACAAGTTGAGAAGGATGTTGCTGAACTTAGTATTCAGATAGACACAATAAATGACAGCATTCACTTTTGAAACCATTCTTTTCCATTATAGAAGCTCACCACAACGCGTTCAGAAAATGGTTCGAGGAACAAGATATTGATAATAATAATGATGATGATAATTGTTGTTTTATGGGGCCTAACATCTATGTTATCGGCCCCTAATGGTTTGGGTGATCGTGAAGATGAGAATGAAATGTAAACTATAACTAAAGCTAACTACTAACTTACATACTAGAAGAAGAAATGGAAAACAAAAGGAGAATAAGGCAAATAAAGGACAGGAGGAAAAGAAAGGCCCTCAACCCTCGAATAATGCGAATTGAGGGAGTTGGAAGGAAGGAGAGCCATGAAAGGCAGATAGGAAAGCGAAAGAGGAGAGGGTCCTCCCCAGAGGTAATGGATAAAAGGGGGAAAACCGGATCCAGCTCAGGAATCCCTTGGAGTCGCCAACTCCCGAACTCACCAGCCGTGAGGCCCTGAGGGTGTAGCAGGAAGTGGTGGGGCTACACACACCCTGCCTCCTTGAGGCCCTTGAGCAGAAGGTAAGTGATTACAGAAAAAGAAAAAGAAGGCTGACCCCTCGCAGAAGGAGGGTATCAGAAAAGAGAAGACAAAGGCCAATTAAGGCGGGAAAGGAAGAGACTTCCTAGGCCTCGGATACCCTAATACCGTCGGGGTAGGAAAAGAACAAGAGTTGACCAAGTGAGGTCGACAGGAAAGAAGACGGAGAGGACCTCGGCACAAGTAAGTGGAAGCAATGCCGAACTCAGCTGGGGCCCCAGAGAAAAGCTCAAAATTTCTGGAAGAAAGCAGGCACCCAACTACCCACCAAGAACACCAGAAGTACAGACAACAACTACAGCTAAGACACAAGCACCGTGGTTCAGAGCTGGCCCAATTGACCGAGGAAAAAGAGTGATAGCATTGGTTGCTATCTACAGCGTTACTTGCTGTGAACTGACATTTTCTTATTACGTCACCTCACAACTAACGAGGTCGTACGAGCAACAGCAACAAATGTACAACAAGTTCTAATTGAATAGCAGTGTTTTTACTGTAAGAGCTAGTTTACGAGCGACGGGCTCCCCTTTCTAAACCCTTTCACTTCACCTCTCGCTGTGTGCATGTGTCAGTCACACCGACAGCATAGAGCAATCCCGGCTCTGTTGTACAGGATTTTAATTCTACCAACAGATTTGGAACGGGTTCATTCAGCCTCGTGAGGTCAATTGAGAAGAGAGGTGGATTCCAAGCAAGGTTAACCATGGCTGAAATTTTGAGATATATTTTGAAAAATCTTATCACTTGTATTTTCAAGTAGAAAATAAGCAAACTCTCCTGTCTTAAAAAAAAAGTCCATCTCCTGCTACCTGGCTGGCTGCGTGGTTCAGGAGTATCATTCCCGCCTGCTGTACCCAAGGTTGCAGGATTGAATCCTGGCGCAGTGAGTTGGCATTTGAGGATGCGCAATTGCCAGGGAGCCATTTCAGTAGATTTGCACGTTAAAGATCCCTTTCGGGGCGAGATTCCGGCATTCCGGCGTCTCTAAAAGCCGCAGTAGTAAAAAGAGACGTAACACCAATGAAAATCCACAGCCTGCTTCCAGTCTCCGACCGGGTCAGGAATGGAATGAATGAAGCCCCCAGCTAGCGGCGAGGATATTAACTGTGCCGGCTGCCGAGGCCTGACGCACTCCTCTGGGGCAATGATTAAATGAATGACAGATGAAATGAAATGATAGTGGAGAGTGTTGCTGGAATGAAATTTTTTGACGTAACACCAATATCACTATTATATTCTGCTTTCTGGAGCAATGTTTAAGGTTTCTACGAATTGTTTCAGATATCCCTCAGATCTTGGAATTCTCACCAAGCTACTTTCTCATGGCTTCGGAAAACTTTCAATTAACATTTTACTGAGAGACTAGACTTTTTATCATTTCAAATGACGTATGAAACAAATGCTACACATGTTAGATAGGCTCAGGAGGGCTCTTTCAACAGACTCCATTGCCCATTAACTTAGGTTTCCTGCGCGGGGAACGGAGAGCGGAAGGTGCACTCTGCTGCATGGCGTCACGCACTCCCCGTCTCCGTATCGCATAACGCCAGGCCCCAGGAGTAAACTCAGACTCAACAGACTCCATTACCCTTTAACTTAGGCTTCCCGCGCGGGGAACGGAGAGCGGGAAGTGCACTCTGCTGCATGACGTCACGCACTCGCTCTCTCCGTATCGCATAACGCCAGACCCCAGGAGTAAACTCAGACTCAACAGACTCCATTACCCTTTAACTTAGGCTTCCCGCACGGGGAACGGAGAGCGGGAAGTGCACTCTGCTGCATGACGTCACGCACTCGCTGTCTCCGTATCGCATAACGCCAGGCCCCAGGAGTAAACTCAGACTCAACAGACTCCATTACCCTTTAACTTAGGCTTCCCGCGCGGGGAACGGAGAGCGGGAAGTGCACTCTGCTGCATGACGTCACGCACTCGCTGTCTCCGTATCGCATACCGCCAGACCCCAGGAGTAAGCTCAGACTCAGCAGACTCCATTACCCTTTAACTTAGGCTTCCCGCACGGGGAACGGAGAGCGGGAAGTGCACTCTGCTCCATGACGTCACGCACTCGCCGTCTCCGTATCGCATAACGCCAGACCCCAGGAGTAAACTCAGACTCAACAGACTCCATTACCCTTTAACTTAGGCTTCCCGCACGGGGAACGGAGAGCGGGAAGTGCACTCTGCTCCATGACGTCATGCACTCGCCGTCTCCGTATCGCATAACGCCAGACCCCAGGAGTAAGCTCAGACTCAACAGACTCCATTACCCTTTAACTTAGGCTTCCCGCACGGGGAACGGAGAGCGGGAAGTGCACTCTGCTCCATGACGTCACGCACTCGCCGTCTCCGTATCGCATAACGCCAGACCCCAGGAGTAAACTCAGACTCGGTGCATATGCACTGAACAAGATGATGACGTCATACACGCCGTAACCGTAACGCATAACGGTAGACCAAAGCATAACGATGAAGTCGACAAGATGATTTGAAATGATAGAAACAAAGGAAGTAAGAGAACTAAAGGAAGGTGGAGAAAAGAAGAGCAGGGAGAGGGAAAGTTACACTCAACGATCTCACGAATGAACCAGGAGGAATTTAAGGATAGTGTGTACTCTTGAGCATGTGAATTGTGTACAGTATTATCAAGCATCATTATACCAAGCATTTTCTCGTTTTTTTTGGTAACTAATTATGAACTAGATGATATTTTGAGGCTCGAAATTTTGGAAAGTTAATACAAATTATAACAAAAGACATTTCAGAGAAAAGTAACATTGGTTTAATCAGGAACACTTCTCAGTTGTTTTCAACAAAATGCTCTCTAAGAGTAGCTAACTTCAGATGTTAGCAAGCCGAGAACAAATTACAACCCATTAAAATAATAATTTAAAAATAAGAAATTTGATTGTTTTTTTTTCTTTCTTGAATTCAATTGTAATAATGATGAGCTAAACAGGTTAACATTATGAAGTTAGATATTCTCAGTATATGAAAAACGTGGAGAGCATTTGGTTGAGATACATCTGAGAAAAGGGTTCCTGAATAAACCAATGTTACTTTTCACTGAATTTTCTTTTGTTAAATAGTTTATTAATTTTCTAGATTTTCATAGCTCAAAATATCATCAAGTGGTTGTTATCCAGTTCAGAATAAATTACATTTTGCACGTTACAAGAATCTTTGCCATATCCTCACCACAAAACGAGAAAATGCTTAGTACAATGCTGCCTGTTATTGTTTGAGTGTTCTGTCTTTTGACTGGTTTGATGCAGCTCTCCGTGCTTCCCTGCCCTGAGCTAATCGTTTCATCTCTACATAGGTTTAGCTACCATACCCTACATCCGACGCAATCTGTTTAACATACTATAACCTTGGTCAACCCCTACGGTTCTTATCTCGACCCTTCCATAACATTTCCTGGGTGTCTTAGTATGTGTCCTACCAACCTATCTTCCAATCGTCTAAACCTCTTCATTTGCAACCCTACCTACCCATCAGATCTTCATCATTCTCTTGTAACACCACATTTCAAACGCTTCAATTCTTCTCTTTTCTGCTGCTCCAATAGTCCAAGTTTCACTTCCATAGAGTGCGATGCTCCAGACAAAGACTTTCAAAAATGACTTCCTAATACCTAAATCTATATTCGATGTTAACAGATTCCTTTTCTGTAGAAATGCTTTCCTTGCCTGCGATAACCAACTTTTTATATCCTCTTTGCTTCGTCCATCACTGGTTATTATGCATCCTAAGTAATAGAAGCCAGATTATGTACATAATTCACATGCACAAGAGTACACTGTAACTGTACTAATTATCGGGTTGGTGGTTGTTAAACACAATAAGTAAATAAACACACTGACATGTTCTTGCTGAGAGAGAGCCTCGAGCTTCCTTCGTTTCACCTTCTCCCTTCTTCGTTTCTCCTTTCTCTTCTACCTTTTCCTTTCCTTCACCTGCTTCCTTTTGTTCTTCAGCTTCTTCCAATTCCCCTCCTTCTATACCTTCCTTCTTGCTCTTCCTTTTCTTCATTGCCTTCTCTTCCTGCTTCTCTCTCCTTTCTTTCCTCATTTTCATTCTCTGCCCTATCTTTCTCAACAGTTCTTTTCTTCTTATCTTTTCTTTCCACTTTCCCTTTTATCTTCTTTTCCTTTTCTTTTTCTGATCCTTCAATCTCTTATTTTCATCTGCCTGACATCTCGTTCTCTTCCTACTCCTTCTCTTTGCTTTCCATTCCTGCTTCTCTCTCCTTCCCTTCCTCATTTCCTACTCTTCCTCATCTGTCTTATCTTGCTCAACAGTTCCTTTCTTCTTATCTTTTCTTTCCTCTTTCCCTTTGTCCCTTTTATCTTCTTCTCCTTTTTCTTCTTCTGATCCTTCACTCTCTTATCTTTATCTGTCTGACGTCTCTTCCTCTTCTTATTCCTTCTCTTTGCCTTCCATCCCATACTTTTCTCTGTCCAACTTGTTCTCCACCGTTTCTTC
The DNA here is from genome assembly GCA_946902985.2 of Meconema thalassinum. Taxonomy (NCBI): domain Eukaryota; kingdom Metazoa; phylum Arthropoda; class Insecta; order Orthoptera; family Tettigoniidae; genus Meconema; species Meconema thalassinum. The sequence continues at coordinate 169,324,839 of OX336391.1, forward strand.
TTCACCTTATCTTCTTCCTGTATGTAGTCTTCCTCCGCCTCTATCTTGTCCGTCACTCTTCCTTCACCTCTTCTTCCTTGTCTTCAGTTTTATCCTCCTCCATTTCACCTTGTTTTCCTTCACCTTGTTCTCCCTCTTGTCCACTCTTTTTCTCTTCTCCATTTTCTTTACCTTCATTAATATTTTCTTTACGCCCCCCACCCCTCTGATGATTTCCCTGCTTCTTGTGCTCTTCTTCATTTAGTTTTCTGTTATTTCCTTTTATTTCAGCCACTCCAGCATCACATACTTCATACATCTCCTCCTCTTCCTCCTCCTTTACTGCCACACTCACAGATTCTACCTTCTCACTCATCTTGTCGATGCTAGACTCCAGTTTACTCATCTTCATCATCTGCTCCATGAGCATTTTGACCAAAATAGACTCCATATCCTTCTTCTACTATCACAACAGATTGAACCTCACTTTCCTAATCTGGCTTGCACTATACTCACGTATGTTACTCATTTTTCATCTTAGTCACCATATTGCTTCATTTCCTAGTTCGCGCGCCACGTTGGGCTGCCATAATGTAACTGTACTAATTATCTTTATTTTATAAACATATATTTTCATAGTATATCCTTCTTTTTTTTCTCAACAAACAGATACTCTTTCTTCTTTTACTTCCATCTACCAGGGACGATACTATCAGTCCTCCACTATCTCAACTAGTCACCTAATAATATAAACAAGATGTTCAGTAAAGAACATATAGCCTACTTTCTCCTAAATGCATGGGTATTGTTATAACTCTTTGTCCTTTTCAAGGAGTATGATTGAATGTTGGTTGTAGTAGCTTGTTGAAATACAACGTGCTATAGGGATATTAAACATGAATATGAGGTGCCCTTTGCTAGTGCTACCTCTGTACCAAATTTCGTTCAATTCGGTTTCACCGTGTTTGAATTGATAGGGGGAATTGATTTGCACACATACTTGGCCACCATCTGCAAACTATTGGGCTGATGTTCTTGCTATTTGGTCTGAATATGTTTCCCACATAAAGATATGGTGTTGCAAAATTTGGTAGGGACTAGATTATTAGGTTGGTCGTAATTACATTTTAGCTTTTAACATTTGGGTGGCCGCGATTACGTTTCCGTCAAGATAGCGGGGATATAAAACATGACACTGAGGTGCCCTTTGCTAGTGCTACCTCTGTACCAAATTTCGTTCCATTCGGTTTCACCGTGTTCGAATTGATAAGGGGAATCGATTTTCACACAAAGATGGCCGCCATCCGCAAAATATTAGGCTGATGACCTATTGGTTTGGTCAAAGGATGCTCCCTCCATAAAGGTATGTTGTTGCTAAATTTGCTAGAGATCGGATGATTAAGCTAATCGTAATTTGATTTAAGCTTTGAACATTTGTGTGGCCGCCATTACGTTTCTGTCAATATGGCGGCGATATAAATCATGACACTGAGATGCCCTTTGCTAGTGCTATCTCTGTACCAAATTTCGTTCCATTCGGTTTCACCGTGTTTGAATTAATAGGGAGAATCGATTTTGACACAAAGATGGCCGCCATCCGCAAACTATTAGGCGAATGACCTATTAGATTGGTCAAAGGATGCTCCCTCCATACAGGTATTGTACCCGATACCTAGTTTAGGCTATCGGCTACGCCAGCAGACATTAAGCCGTAGTTGAGGTTTTGGGAAGAGTTAGGAAAAGATAGCGCACCGATCGAGTCAAGAAGAATGTCAAGATGACGTAGGAGGTCTAGGATCAAGGAGGCACTGACATCTGTAAGAAGATGGAATTATGGATAGAGATGTGAAGCTTTATTAAGATATATATGGAATATGGTAATTAAACATCTTAGAAGAGGATATATAACATGCATTATATGTGGAAATAATTGTAAGGAAGTTAGATAACCCTTAAGTTATTTTATAACGGAATAGCCGAGATGATGAGGGTTCGAGACTATGATCGTGACGCGAGAGCACTGTGGTGGGGGACTACACCACGTGTCTGCGCTAGGCAGATAAGTGAGAGAAGACAGTGCCAGCACATTCAGTGGAGCTCTGTCAGTCGAGCAAGTAGGGTCGAGCTCTGTAGCGCAAGCGAGACGCACGGTGAAGGTCGCGTAGCATACCGAAACTGTCACGGCAGAGTGTAGGCGACAGTTTCAGCATCGCCGAGCAGCGAACGCCAAGCAGGTCATTGATCCAGGGGGACTTGCCGAGGAAGCAATCACAGACGGCCGGGATATGTTAGAACAGCACTGCAAGTAGTTGGAGACTTTATTACAAGCTACATTTCAACGCAGTTTGAACACAGCTTTTATGAATAATATTATGACTATGCTTTTTCATAACGCATTCAAAGTTACTTTAACAATTTCAAGCAAGCGGAATGTTGTTAGCATAGGCACTGATGAACATTAGATCGTGAATTAATGAAATTTATTTCTTATACAGTTTCATGAATTACCAAATACAGACAACTACAGGGTGTTTCGTAAACTTGAACACTCTCATGTAAAATTTTATTCTACGAAAGTGAGACTTAGCAGTTATTAGAGATTGATCTTTCAATACTCAAACTGAACATTTAACGGAACAGTGGCGTAACTTCGAAGAGGAATAGGGGGTCCGCTGTTTCCATGAACATTTTCGAGAGGAGTTGGACAATATCCGCTATGGGTAATCCGAAGTTCAACATGTCAGAGTAGACGCAGATAGAGAAAAGATGGCACCGCAGAGCGATGGATTCGATTCCTGACGAGAGGAGTCCACCAGCTGATTCACTTGGGATTTCGAAGGCAATCGTCATTTCATGGATGGAATGCTATTCACGCCGATCTTTCGAGAAATTCATTATGTAGGGAAAATCGACGATCTTGGAAATTTAATAACAGCTGATTTTGAAAAGGTACTGTAAGAGCTATAACTACCTGATACGATTATCTTCATGAATACTGGGCACACATGTATATTTTTCTAATAGGAGTGATACGATTATTAAGACATGATTTGACTTTATATACTTCGAATTTGCTAGAATATGGAGTGACCATATGATATGGCAGGCATCATTATACGAAATTCTCACCATTGGTTGGCTTTATTAAGCAGATGTTTGGTCTTTTAGACATTTTTCCAGCTAGGATATTTTTCATAAATAGTTTTTTTTTTTGTGTAACGAGTATTTCGAGCTCGTGATCTGCAATTGATTATCTAAAATTACTTCGTCGGTTCATTGCATACTAGCGAGTGTGTATTATTCATCAGTAGGGATTTTTTTCCATTGGATTGTTTGGAGATATTAAGAAGTTATTCACTTTAGTGAATGAACATCACCTTTATATGACAACTAGAAACTTGTTGATTCCTATCTGGTACATTCACTCATATAGCCTACGAGATGGGGTCTTTCGTATTTATACGATTGTATGGTGGTACTCATCTTACCCATCGTTCAGGGCACTATCATCCAAGTCGACGGGGCGAGGTCTTTCGTATTTATACGACTGTACGGTGGTTACACATCTTACTCGCCATTGAGGGACTCATTCTTATCATCCGAGTGTACACGAGATTGTAAGTGAATCAAACAAGGAACTACTAGTCACATATCAGTCGAAATTTTGTTAAATAAAGTAACGATAAATGTCAGCAGGATTGCATTTAGTAATTCTTGTTTGCCAATCCAATATTTTGTTGCTGTACTCTTTTGAGAGTAATTTCAGTTTAACAGCTGTTACAGCTGATGTTTTGATGAGTTTATAATTGTGTTTGATACCTTTTGAGAAGGATTTAAAGTAATTGAATCTTGTAAGATTAATCATTAATGGTCAGATTTATTATAAGGCAGATCAGTATTGCAGATTTTGATATGAGAGATTATAGCACATTGGTGTTTTTCTGTGATGTGAGTTATGAAAATTGTAAGAGAATTTATGCTATTTGAAAGCAGATCTTAAATTACTGAGGTAATATTTTTCCAATCGTTTAAGAAGTTGTCTAGATGTGATCAGATTAATTACAGTTATTGGAGATTGTGTGCGTTGATAATTTGAAGCCAGTTATATATTTTTTGTAGATCATGCAACATGGTTAAGTGAAGTTTGTGATAGGCATTTTGTGGAAGTTGCCAAGTGATAGTAGCAACGTTGATAATGTATTTTGAAGCAGACATGAGGTCGTCGTACCCAGTCTAGCGTAATTGTTGAGATTCATGCTGTATGTGCTGAATATTTATGGAGTTTTGTGGAATAAATATTGTATTCAAATGTGATATTTGAAGTATTGAGGAAATATAATGTCGTTGTGGATAGTTAGATCCAACGTGATGTCGTGGAGGCAATAATATTTTTTGGCATGATAAATTAAATACGAGATATAACTTGGAAGTGGTAAAACTGTAAGACAACGTTCTATAAACCATATTAAATAATTTGTTAGGAAATTAAACAAATAAATAAAGTTGATAATACAAGATTTTCTGAAAATAATAATTAATGAAATAATAATCTGAAAATTAAGCATATTAACGATCTGACCTAATGAAATAAAAATCAGAATGACTAGATGAAATAATGAAAATCTAAATAACCAGAAGATTGAAATTTAAATAATTTGATAAATTAAATTTTGGAATAAATCAATGAATTAAATAAATGGATGAATTAAAGATTGAATAGATAAACTGATTGAAATAAATTAATAGACGATTGTAATGATGATGAATAACTGAATTAGAAGGTGATAATTAATTAAAGAAGCTGATGATTAATGAATTTATATGGAATTAAATAAATTTAATTGAGAAATAATTTGAGGAATTGCAACTTGAGTTGAAAATTTAAATGATGTAATGGTGATGAATTAAGGATTCTGACAGGAATATGTAGAATTTTGAAGTGAGAATTAATGTGAGGAATATTTAATTTTGATGATGACGATAACGATGACCAATGAGCCATGAATTTTCTGTAATTCACAGATAAGCGATTATGAATGACAATGTAAATAGTGTAAATTAATTATTCGATGTTTAGGAGCATGTTCAACATTTAAATTATGCCATGCAAACCATAAATTACGTGATGTTTAATATATGTGATTATAATATGTGTATGTTTAGACAGATTAATAACTTTTTTCAAATCCACATTGATGATGTTAAATTAAAGAGAAATTAGGTCTCAGGTTTCACAAATGTCAGTGACGAAAGACATAGTGCTACAGTGATCCTGAGAACCCAAGAGAACTTTAGAGATTTTTCTTGTTATGTGGATGAAATAATTTTGGATTAGAAAAGAGATTGTTCGATTTTTGGACAATGACAATTTAACGTTGGCATTCGACCATACTCTCAGGTAGGAGTTATTTAAAATGACTGTCTGACTATCAAAGTGAAATAAATTTGTTTTTAACTTAGTTGTGATCTGATGATGGTGTGATTTTCCTTTTTCTTTCCTTGTCTTGAGTAAGGCTTATCCGGAAAGGAAGTGGTTTGCTAGGAATTCAGTTGATGGCGCCCATTTATATTTGCAGTATTTCTATTAAACTTAAGCCCGTAACGACCCTAGAGATACTTTGTCTCGTGATATCCACTGCTTTTTCGATAACTCAGCTGAATTTCCGACACATTCCTTATTTGACTAGAGGTTCATTTAACTCCTCTCTGTCCCGGAACTCCAGGAATGCGATGTTATAGCAGATGGGTCATCGCATCCCCAGGACGAACGGGTACAGTATGTAGTTGCAAAATTTGGTAGAGATCGGATGATTAGGTTAATCGTAATTTGATTTAAGCTTTGAACATTCGTGTGGCCGCCATTACGTTTCAGTCAAGATGGTGGCGGTATAAAACATGACACTGAGGTGCCCTTTGCTAGTGCTACCTCTGTACCAAATTTCGTTCCATTCGGTTCCACCGTGTTCGAATTAATAGGGGGAATCAATTTTCACATAAAGATGGCCGCCACCCGCAAACTATTAGGCTAATAACCTATTAGATTGGTCAAAGGATGCTCCCTCCATAAAGGTATGTAGTTGCAAAATTTGGTAGAGATCGGATGATTAGGTTAATCGTAATTTGATTTAAGCTTTGAACATTCTTGTGGTCGCCATTACGTTTCTGTCAAGACGGCGGCGATATAAAACATGACACTGAGGTGCCCTTTGCTAGTGCTACCTCTGTACCAAATTTCGTTCCATTTGGTTTCACCGTGTTTGAATTAATAGGGGGAATTGATTTTCACACAAAGATGGCCGCCATCCGCAAACTATTAGGCTAATGACCTAGTTATTTGGTCAAAGGATGCTTCCTCTATAAAGGTATGTTATTGCAAAATTTGGTAGAGATCGGATGATTAGGTTAATCGTAATTTGATTTAAGCTTTGAACATTTGTGTGGCCGCCATTACGTTTCCGTCAAGATGGCGGCGATATAAAACATGACACTGAGGTGCCTTTTGTTAGTACTACCTCTGTACCAAATTTCGTTCCATTCGGTTGCACCGTGTTCGAATTAATAGGGGGAATCGATTTTCACACAAAGATGGCCGCCATCCGCAAACTATTACGCTGATGACTTATTAGTTTGGTCAAAGGATGCTCCTCCCATAAAGGTATGTTGTTGCAAAATTTGGTAGAGATTGGATGATTAGATTAGTCGTAATTTGATTTCAGCTTTGAACATTTGTGTGGCCGCCATTACGTTTCCGTCAAGATGGCGGCGATATAAAACATGACACTGAGGTGTCCTTTGCTAGTGCTACCTTTGTACCAAATTTCGTTCAATTCGCATTCACCGTGTTCGAATTGATAGGGGGGGACAGACATTCAGAGTACACACACTCACACACACACACACACACACAGACACACAGACACACACACACACAGACTCACACACACACAGACTCACACACACACATACACACACAGACAGACACACTTTTTTCGCCCTGTGTTGATCTCATAAGTCTACTTTCATTTTTTGCAAAAATCGAAAGTAGGCTAAAAAACAGACAATCATAAAAAAAGAATATCTATCTAGATATGGAACTTCATAGAGCTAGGCCTCCTACTACCTCACTGCTGGACCATTACAAAGAATCCTTTAGCTCAGGCTCTAGATTCCTTGCAATGGCCCACCAGCAAGGGGTGGCCATGCTACAAACCTTAAACCTATGAAAATGAACAGTGACAACACAGCACCCTTAAGGGCACCGGGAAGTATTAGCTGATGACAATGGCATTAATATATGTTTACCTTCCATTTAATCCTCCCCATTGCAAGTTATATCAATGAAATTTCATAATCAGATATGAGGAGTCCAAGACTTCAGTGTTCCCCAGATCAAAGTTAAAATGATGCTCTAAACTTTGATAAGACTCCTTCAGTAGAGGAATCAAGCAGAAATGCTTCCGAACCCTCTCAAAGAATGTTGAAATAGTTCTCTGACCATTAGGCGTGAACAGTGAAACGAAAATGATTCATAATCCCATCATTCCCTATTTAAGCGTAACTACGCTCTGCTTGGCCATCAAAATGGAGACTCCTGTACAGAAGACGTCTGTCAATGTTTCAGAGCATCATTTTAACCTTGATTTGGAGAAAATTGAAATATTCAGTTCCCTGGTAGGGGCCAGGGGATGTACTTTAAGAAATTCTTAGAGGCCTAGGAAGCGTTTCTGCTTTCCTATCAAACTTATGAGAGATAATATTTGATTCCTGAACTGAAGGAGTTTTACCAAATTTTGAAGCATCATTTTCTGAGCTGTACATTTGCAATGAACCTTACTTATTTTTTTATGTGTGTGTATTTTAGGTATATTGTACCTTTTAGCATGTTCTTAAGAGTTACTTGTGAGTGTATACTAAGCCGTTTTAGCTATTGTACCTTCATTGAAAGGCAGGTAAATATAAGAGTATAATTAATTTTTTAACCGATAAATGATATGAAATTATGACTCCTGGGAAAAACATGGGAATAATAGCATTTATGCAATACATAAACTGTTTACCTTGATGAATATAAAAAACGATTTTTTTTTTAATATTTATTCTATTTGCTATTTTATTTGGACGTAAAATATTTTTAGCCTACTTTTCACTTTTGCAAAAATGAGAAAAAAGTAGACTTATGAGATCGGGCAAATGTGTGTCTGTCTGTCCTTCGGTCTGTCTGTCCTTCCGTCTGTCTGTCTGTCTGTCTGGCTGGCTGGCTGGCTGTGTGTCCCCCCCCCCCCCTATCAACTCCTAAACGGCTGCAGCAATCGAAACAAAATTTGGTAGGAGTAAAAATCTATACCTGAATATCTCACGGCCATATTTGAAAATGATGTCAGTACTACCAACTGCTGAAAAATCGCAATTGAAATTTGAGCTCCATGTTGGATATCGTGGAAGGTAGGAATGGGAGCTATTTCAAAATTGGCACACGTATAGATAATAATATTGCAGATTTATTTCCAGGAGGCCATACATGGCAGTGTTGCCAAAATGATTATCAGCCTGCTGATACAGTAGGTCCAAATTTAAAATGGATATAACTTCTACACTATCAATTGGATTCCAAGCAAATTTCGTATGTGCTATGTGTACATAAACATATATGACTGAGCGTATTCTTAAGAGCCACCAGGGCTGCCAACTGTTAATAAATGCTCTCAATTTGATTTATCCAAATACCCATATATCAGAAAGTACGCAAGCCGACAGCTTTAAACTATGCACACGTATAGTACCTGACATTCTATATTAATTTGGAGTAACTTATATACGTCAGTGCTACCAACATGATTCTAAGCCTGCTGAGAGGTCCAATTTAAAATGCATGTAACTTCTATACTAACTAATGGATTTCATTCAAAATTGACACAACAATAGATCATATTATTTAAGATTATTTCTGACCAATACATGCATGTCATTGTTGCCAAAATGATTTTACGCGCGCTGTTAAATCCAATGTTTAACTGCATGTAACGTCCATGCTATCCATTGGACATCAACCAAATTTTGTATTCTGTACCTTAAGAGATGGAACTAAGAATATATTCAGTCACCAGGGCTTTCAACTGTAGTTCTCTATTAGGCTACATTATGCCAGGTACTGTATACAGTATTTCCAACTAATTAGAAATTTCGATATTACCAACTTAATTTCGTCATTATTCTACATAGATTCATATAGATTAATCATTGGCATGAATCTTAAATTATAAAACAAGTAGGCTCTTTAGTTCGTCGCGGAACTTCTTGTTTATATTAGTCCTTATCTTTTCTGTGTGAGCTCTTTATTATTCTCACGACGAGAGCATGGAGGTACTGTACCCATGTGAGTAATCTCGATGGAAAATATGCTTCTGCCTCCAGCTAGCGTTAAGACTCAGGCGTGTACCGTTCCCCCATTGAGCAGTTGCATATTTTGGATTTGAGGCTAAAAGGTATCAACTCTACAATGATAAGGCACAACTCTACTCTAAAGACTTTAATTCAGTAAAACTCATGGCTTCAAACAAAATAATGAGAACACAAATCCCATAAACAATACACAAACAAACAAAGTTACTCCCACAATCCACAAATTATTCACATAGTTGAACAAATTAAATCCATATCACTATTCCATCTTTTACCATTATGTGGACTTTAAACTTTACTCAAGTGCACTGATGCACATGTAATGTTTCACAAAAACTGAATTATTACATTCATGTCACCTGATGTGACTTCTTTATATTCACAAAGTTACTTGTATCCTACAATACATCTTAATTTACATCATGTGTACTATCTGTGTTACATCTCTCTCTCCCACCAAATGCTTTCATGCATTAGCCAACTCATGGTTTGCACTAAAATCTACTTGCAACACCACAATTACGTAAGTCTACCCCTCCACTCCCTTCTTTGTATAGTTACACTGCACGTCATTGTGATTTCACTAAATAACTTCTGTTATCGTTGTGTCAGATAGTATACTATTACGCTACCCTTGCGAGCGTAGCCTGTGGCATCGAGTAACCAACTTCATCAACTAGGTGTCAGTGACAGTAACAAATACAACATCCAACCATTCGCTAGATTGCTAAATTTTTATATCAGGGTAATCTATGATTAGCAATGTGTTTTTAAACCACACACATTCATTACACATTATAACAATTCTTCCCTTCAATACAAGCAAGGTCTTAAATCTGTCCGCTCAAAACGCGAACCTTCACAGTTTGTTTAGCAACCCCAGCCCCTTGGAGCTGCCTGCATACAATGGAACACGGCTGTAAATCGTCCCTTGTCTCCCCGATTCCTGGACTGTACCTCCCCAAGCAGTGTTACGACTTTGAATACAACATTGTGGTCACAATGATCCACGTGATCCCATATGATCTGAACTGAATATTATGCAATGGTTCTGGGTGAGCTTGAATATTTAAGCCTAGCCTTAGGACATTAATAACGGCCTCAACAGGTCCGTATCACAATATGAAGGCACGAGATTCATAGAACACATGTCTAGTGGTTAGCCGGTATCTTAAATAAAATATTACGGTCAGTCAACAGCTACCGCCAATGAATTCGCTTCAAGAGCCGAATTATTCCATAACAAGTTCTCGGGCAATCAGGTATAGTGTCGAGGTGTCCAATGTTCTCCCCGCACTTACCACAGGATTCGAACCCGGAACATTTCATATCCAACATCGGAGATAGGGTACACACTAAATACGCTCCGGCATAAATTAATATCTCTGTACGCCCACGCTGTACGAGATTTCACACGTCGATTAGATTACCTGGCCCCTTCCTGTCTACGATCTCGTCCTATAATAAAGAGAACTCTAACTGTTACTCTACAAGCTTACACAAGCCAAAAATTCAATTCACTGTCAAGCTCCTACATTCCCTTGCATAATTATATTCCCATTAATACAATATATTTAATATTAGCTCTTTTCTCTTCCCTTAATGTAATCTACTGCTTGGCTAGATAAATAATCCAATTAGCGTGAATATTTCTTGCTTAAAACCTTTCATCCTGATGTATTCAATTGTACCGTTTAACATTATTATGATTATTATTATTATTATTACTGACATAAATTATTCTTCCGACACAACGTAACTGCTTCAATGATCGAACATTCGCGTTCGTCACGTTAAGTTTCACATAACTGAATTGCCATTTTATTAGTAGCATTAATAGTGGTAACGATTAATCCACTCTCTGATGTATTCAACATCTTAACTTTACTGAAATCAAACAATAAACATATGAGGGTATGCCTCCTAATATTGATTCTTACTGGCATATTTTATACTTTCGAAATCACATTACATGCAGTGGCTATCCTTCTATAATAACATGATTTGTGGGGTACTTACGTTGGCTTATCCAGGTGGCTCCAACCACCATATTCCAGTGTCACCTGCCATCGGCTTACTTAATGACACATTGCCATCTTGCTAATACACATCTTATATGACATCTGATTCATAAACACACGACACTTTTCCATTTTTATAATGAAGCTAATGCTTCCAAAACACATGACACTTTGACACTGGTTATATTATTAATTTAAGAGATATTTTACATAACATCGCTGCACAAACACAGGTTACACTTTATATTCCTGATTGGTTGGCATTCCCTAGCATGTATCGAAAGTGCAGGTGCGGACGGCCCTTTCTTCGGTCCTACCCCTCCTGATTGAACCTCTCGAACATCTGCTCACGGATTCACCAACAGTCTCTCGATCATCCCTTGATAACCTTCCTACTATTGCAGCGATATGCTTACATATCGTCATGAACGCTACTTACTGGTATACTCCAAATATGTATAACCAATCACTATACTTTACTGCGCTCAACATTGTACACTATATTTACATGAATTATTACTTTCCGCAGTCCTGCCTAGTATATCACACGGCATTTAATAAACAGTATATAACAGTCTTACTGCACGGCTTCCCACATTGAAGTCCGAGCATCCTCTCCTAACTTCGGTAATATGCATTTCGCATAATCAAGTTTGTTGATTACCGACTTCATTCTTAGTTCATGACCATGCATGAATATATTCTCACCGGTGTGTTACGTTGCATAGCTAACATGCTGATTACCAGTGAAATGTTGAAGTCTTTGTGTGCGCGTCTGGGCGCTCCGTGTCCTTTTCAACTGTGTCAAACTGCGACTGCTTCAAAACAACTCTCCCTCTGACTGGGTCCAAAAACTGTCACGAACTGTACGCTTCGACTGGGTCCACCCTCTTATATCTGTTTCACACAAAAAGTAGGGCAAGAATTCCCGCGATAAATCAGCTCCTCTCTTAGGGTGATTCTGGACTTGGAATAATATCCATATTGTTCCTTTTTCTTCGCTGGTCACAAAAATGTATGTGTGTTCGAGGATCGATCGGCCACTTAATTAATATTAATTATCTTATCCATGGCGTGGGGACGCTGTTTCTGTTGGAATCCCTGGCAACATCCTCAAATCCAGCCGCGAACATCCATAGTCCTGTATCATTACGCACTGCATTAAACATGCCTTGATTTCGCCGTTTAATGGCTCTAAAATTAGCATCCTGGCTAAAGATTCACCTGTGTGCAACTCTCATGTCATTGCATTGCTCCACACTCCCATTTTCCTTCTCAAACGGGGAAGAACCTGGTCATTATTCAACCTCCCGACCCCTTGCAGACGACTTAACTGGGTCAGCAAGATTGACGTGGCGCCAATGGTCTCCTCCCACAATTCTGGGGCTATTTACAAAACGTCAAACTCTGAAACTCCTGAGTTTCAAGTCCAGCATAGGCTACTTCATGTAGTCCAAATAATGCTATCTTCCACTATTTTCCTGCATTATTCCACTAAATAATGTCAGTAACAACTGATAGCACACCAGTAATTAAATATATAATGTCTTCTAGAGGTTCTTACAACGAAACACCCTCCACAGATCTCGGGTTCGTTCGCTGGTGGAACCTTCATTCAGGGCTCAACCTATCTCCGAGATCCACGTTCGATACCAGTCAGCATGACCCCCTCGGGTTCATATTCCTCTTGAAAAACTTATAAAAGTCAATTACAAGTGACTTTTTGTAAGTAACCAGCTGACTGTCCGACTGTCTGTGTTTACATTAGAGGTCTTTCACCTCGTCTGGCCGTGAGTAGGTTAGTCTGCCTTCCCCTTTCCACTCTGCGCTCAGACCTAAGCTGTTCATTCTCTGAGCGGAGGGTCGCATTTATGGCCTCAACCTCTCTCGCTACTTCAACCATTTCTTTGTAAAGTTCTAGCTGGCACTGGCACTCTTGTTGTTCGCTTCTTTCACTGGGCAAGCTGTCTGCTTCTCGTTCCATCCCGCTGCGTGAACCTTCAGGTCTGACTTCCTGGCTGACTTTGCCGTCCACGTTCAGTTGGGTGTGCGCTGCTAATACTTCTTCTTGTTCGTCAAATTCTTCTGGCGAATGGTAAATTTTTAAATTGGCTGCATTCATAACGACCTCATTTCCTGTTTCCAAATGCCTTATTCTGTATGCATTGTTCTGTAGGTCTCTGATAACCTCGAACGGGCCGTGATATCCAACAAGATGTTCAGTAAAGAACATATAGCCTACTTTCTCCTAAATGCATGGGTATTGTTATAACTCTTTGTCCTTTTCAAGGAGTATGATTGAATGTTGGTTGTAGTAGCTTGTTGAAATACAACGTGCTATAGGGATATTAAACATGAATATGAGGTGCCCTTTGCTAGTGCTACCTCTGTACCAAATTTCGTTCAATTCGGTTTCACCGTGTTTGAATTGATAGGGGGAATCGATTTGCACACATACTTGGCCACCATCTGCAAACTATTGGGCTGATGTTCTTGCAGTTTGGTCTGAATATGTTTCCCACATAAAGATATGGTGTTGCAAAATTTGGTAGAGACTAGATTATTAGGTTGGTCGTAATTACATTTTAGCTTTTAACATTTGGGTGGCCGCGATTACGTTTCCGTCAAGATAGCGGTGATATAAAACATGACACTGAGGTGCCCTTTGCTAGTGCTACCTCTGTACCAAATTTCGTTCCATTCGATTTCACCGTGTTTGAATTGATAAGGGGAATCGATTTTCACATAAAGATGGACGCCATCCGCAAAATATTAGGCTGATGACCTATTAGTTTGGTCAAAGGATGCTCCCTCCATAAAGGTATGTTGTTGCTAAATTTGCTAGAGATCGGATGATTAGGCTAATCGTAATTTGATTTAAGCTTTGAACATTTGTGTGGCCGCCATTACGTTTCTGTCAATATGGCGGCGATATAAATCATGACACTGAGATGCCCTTTGCTAGTGCTATCTCTGTACCAAATTTCGTTCCATTCGGTTTCACCGTGTTTGAATTAATAGGGAGAATCGATTTTGACACAAAGATGGCCGCCATCCGCAAACTATTAGGCGAATGACCTATTAGATTGGTCAAAGGATGCTCCCTCCATAAAGGTATGTAGTTGCAAAATTTGGTAGAGATCGGATGATTAGGTTAATCGTAATTTGATTTAAGCTTTGAACATTCGTGTGGCCGCCATTACGTTTCAGTCAAGATGGTCGCGATATAAAACATGACACTGAGGTGCCCTTTGCTAGTGCTACCTCTGTACCAAATTTCGTTCCATTCGGTTCCACCGTGTTCGAATTAATAGGGGGAATCAATTTTCACATAAAGATGGCCGCCACCCGCAAACTATTAGGGTAATAACCTATTAGATTGGTCAAAGGATGCTCCCTCCATAAAGGTATGTAGTTGCAAAATTTGGTAGAGATCGGATGATTAGGTTAATCGTAATTTGATTTAAGCTTTGAACATTCGTGTGGCCGCCATTACGTTTCTGTCAAGATGGCGGCGATATAAAACATGTCACTGAGGTGCCCTTTGCTAGTGCTACCTCTGTACCAAATTTCGTTCCATTTGGTTTCACCGTGTTTGAATTAATAGGGGGAATTGATTTTCACACAAAGATGGCCGCCATCCGCAAACTATTAGGCTAATGACCTAGTTGTTTGGTCAAATGATGCTTCCTCTATAAAGGTATGTTGTTGCAAAATTTGGTAGAGATCGGATGATTAGGTTAATCGTAATTTGATTTAAGCTTTGAACATTTGTGTGGCCGCCATTACGTTTCCGTCAAGATGGCGGCGATATAAAACATGACACTGAGGTGCCTTTTGTTAGTACTACCTCTGTACCAAATTTCGTTCCATTCGGTTGCACCGTGTTCGAAATAATAGGGGGAATCGATATTCACACAAAGATGGTCGCCATCCGCAAACTATTTCGCTGATGACTTATTAGTTTGGTCAAAGGATGCTCCCCCCATAAAGGTATGTTGTTGCAAAATTTGGTAGAGATCGGATGATTAGGTTAGTCGTAATTTGATTTAAGCTTTGAACATTTGTGTGGCCGCCATTACGTTTCCGTCAAGATGGCGGCGATATAAAACATGACACTGAGGTGTCCTTTACTAGTGCTACCTTTGTACCAAATTTCGTTCAATTCGCATTCACCGTGTTCGAATTGATAGGGGGGGACAGACATTCAGAGTACACACACTCCCACACACAGACACACACACACACAGACTCACACACACACACATACACACACACAGACAGACACACTTTTTTCGCCCTGTGTTGATCTCATAAGTCTACTTTCATTTTTTGCAAAAATCGAAAGTAGGCTAAAAATGAACTTCTTATATTTCCTTGCTCCTGGATCTGAACTGGCTGGCCTCCTGACTAAAACTTTCTCACCGACGAAAAGCGGTCTGTGATACCTCTTCGCACGATTCCTCCTCTGACGTCTCTCTGCTTGTGCCTGGAGATATTCGAAGGTTCGTTGGATCCTCAATTCTCGTCCTGGCTGTGCGTCTACTGGTAATGGAATAACACCATTCCACGGTCTTTCCGGTCTCTGATCCAAATGTAGAGTCACGGGAACCTGACCTGTCGCCTCATGTACCGTATTATTTATACAGTATTCAATTACTTCTAGGAATTCAATCCAACGCCAATTCTCTTCAGAGCAGTAGATCTTCATGTACTTCTGGATCTCTCTCATTACTCTTTCAACTGGACTTGCCTCAGGATGGCGAATGGTAGATAAAATCTGCCTAATTCCTAGATTCTCCAGTTCTCGACGAAATTCTGCACTTGTGAAGCAACTTCCGTGGTCCGAGAGGATGTTATCCGGCTTCCCTAGAATCGGAATAACTCTCTCTTTCAGGCGTTTCAATACCTGCTTTGAACTTGTCTTCTGTATGGGGCATAATACCACCATTTTTGAAAATACATCCATGGCTACAAAAATGTGTCTATTGCCTCTACATGCTCTAGGCAATGCCCAAAGTTATCTATGCTCAATAGCTGCCTTGGCTTCTCCGGTAACAACGGGATCGGTCGTTGTCTCATTAAAAATGGATTTGGCTTTACCCTTTGGCACAAATCACATGTCCTAATAGCATTTCTCACAGTTTCTCTCAACTTTGGCCAAGTGAAGGCTTCTTTCAACAGAGCGGTAATTTTGTCTATTCCGGGATGTCCAAAAGCTCTGTGTGCTAGCCACACCAATCTCCTCTGCAAAGATGCAGGAATGACAACTCTTTGTCGGGTATGGTCCACATCATCCCACTTGTGTAGTATCTGATTATACCATACATAATATGTTGATAATGCCTCTGCCTCGCTGTATATTGCAGTTCCCCTTGCTAATCGTCCTTCGAAGTAATCGATCATCATCTTCAACCACGGGTCTTCGCGTTGTAGGTTGGTAAGATTCAACAAATCATCGAAAGTCTTCTGATCTCGATTCTCAATCTGGACAGCGAGAGTTTCCTCTTCTCTAGGGTAACGGCTTAATATGTCCGGTATTACATTTTCTTTCCCTGGACAGTATTCTATTTCCACGTTGAATTGTTGAATATACAGGGACCATCTTGTCAACCGCTGGCTAGACAAGTCCGTCTTTAACAGAAATGTTAAAGCTTTATGGTCTGTTCTGAGGACTATTTGAAAGCCATACACGAGTTTATGCCATGCTTGCAACACGTACAAGATTGCGAGCAACTCTATCTCTGTAATCGTGTAGTTTTTCTTATGGGCTTTCAGCCTCCTACTTATAAAGGCAATAAAAACTTTCCTTTCAGGCTTATCAACATTTTCCTGGAATAGCATCGCTCCTATACCAACAAGTGATGCATCCGTCTGTATGATGAGCTTCTGGGTATAATACGAATGCTTCTTGACATTGCTCCGTCCAATTCCATCTGCCGCCTTTCTTCAATAAATCCTGCAAGGGTGCTACCGTCGTAGTATAATTTGGGCAGTGGTTCGAAAAGAATCCAATTACTCCCAAATACTGTCGGACGTGCTTAACTTTCGTGGGTCGAGGGAAATTCCGAATTACCTCCAATTTATCTGGGTTTGGCTTAACTCCATTTGCATCAATAACGTGTCCTAGGAATTTAACTTCCCTCTGACAGAAGTGCGATTTCTTGATATTAACCTGAAAGTTAGCTTCACGAAGGTTATCTAGCAACTTCTTCAGGTCTCTCATGTGCTCCTCCAGAGATTCTGATGTGAGTAGAATGTCGTCTACATATCTGATGGCCCTCTCCTTCACATCATCGGATAGATTGCGATCTAACGCTCTTATCAGGGCTGAACCAGCTGTTTTCAAACCAAAAGGTAGCCTTAAAAACGTATATGTATGTTGATCAAACATAAATCCTGTCAACAGACTAGTTTTCTTCTCTAATTCAAGATGGTGAAAGCTTGAAGTGATATCTAAATTTGTGAATATGGTCTTCCCTTTGAATTTTCTGAGGCTTTCTTTAATAGGTGGCACTTGGTCGAACTCCGGAATTACCTTCATATTTAAGTGTCTCAGGTCCAGGCATACTCTGACAGTCCCGTCTGTCTTAGGTACGATTACCAATGGGCTTACATAAGGCGTAGGTGTTTTCTCAATAACACCGGCCTCCAACATCTCCTGAATTGCCTCTTTGACCTTAGCATACTGCTTCTCGGCTATAGGGTAGGGTTTCTGCCTAAATGGTGTCCAATCACTGACTTGAAAAGCATAAGTGAAGTTCTTTATACGACCAGGTCTCGAATCAAAGACTTCCTTCTGTTCCAGTAATAATTGCTTTAAATTTTCTTTCTCTTTTGGTCCAATTTTTGCTTCTTCAAGTTTTTCCGAAATATGTTCTTCCAGTTCGGGTTCCAGATCTTTTTCTAAGTCTGCGGCTTATGTTTTCATTTCTTCTTCTAACTGTTCAATAGCTAACACTTCTTCCTCAGCCACATCTCTGTATGTATGCCATACTTGTTCATCTGACCCTTGATCATTCTGATTGAGTGCGACCTCTAAGCAGGCCCGACGAGAGGGGGGACAGGCAGGGCTGGTGCCCCGGGGCCCGACCCTCCCAGGGGGGGCCGGCGTCCTAGGAGGATGTGTAAAGGCACTTATTTTTCAGGACGCGAAGAGATATTTTCCCTTGCGAATCAAGCCCTTTCGTGATACGCTTTAACGTCTCAGTACCATTAACATAAAATTAAATGCCCTCTTTATCTACGACTTAGAAATGACCCCGGTTCCTGACGAAGCCGCGGTAGGAATGCAGGATTTGGCTTCCCGACTGCGGTGTTATTCGTAGTCTTACTCAACAGTTAATAAAAAGGCCTGTTTGTCGTTACAGATGTTAATTCATTTAGGGGCTTGCAACATTCAACCCGTGTACTTGGTAGCTAGTAGGTCTAGTATCACTGGCGGGCAATGAACAATTGGCGCTCGGTTGGGGATGGTTTGCATCAAATAGTACTGTAGATATAATTCAGTATTTGCTGACGCGTTAGTTTTACGGTTTGTTTCTGAAGGCCTCCACATTATTGAATGAAGTTGACTGTAAAGCAGTAGTTTTCACAAATATTGATGAAGCGAACAAAATAGAAAACCAAAACATGAGCGAATTGTGTAGACTGAAGGGGAGGCTAGTGGTTTTTTGTATAATAATTGAGGTGTATTGGCAACATTGTTGTAACTATTTGTCTTGTAGAGTAAAAACTTAGACCCTCTTAAAACCATCAACTGCTGGGTGAAAAGTGGGGTATACACTGTGCTATGCTATGGCCTCTGTGACATGATAAATCGCATGTCGTATTCTTCGTTGCCGACTGGGAATGCGTTGGCCGTCGCGACTATTACTGTAATTATTAGGGTTAAGAGTAGGGTAGGTGTCCCTGGACTTGAAATAAGGTACTGCCCCGGCATTGGTCTGGAGGGAGTGTGAAAAACCACACTCAGGATAGCCGCTGTCAGCGCCCGGATTCGAACCTCCGATCTGTAGACTTGCTGTAGGCCCCAATCACGGTCATTGGTGAGCTACACCACGGGGTCTTACTTGAAGATGTGAGAGCTTTTACTTCAATATCAGAGAGTCTTTTCTATAGCCACTATATGTCAATGGTCACCAAATTTTTACTCCAAAATATCCCAAAAATAATCACCCAAATAGTCTATCCTATAACTCAATAATTTGGACCTAATTTTTGCAAACTTTTCCGGATGAGGGCCCCCGGCCCCACTCTGACCTTGGTGATATTGCATACCCCAAGATCCCCGGTGTGTCCACTCCCCCATAATCTTGGCTTGAATCCGCCCATGATGGTCACCAGTCATAGATAGGATTCAGGATTTTTAGGAGAATCTGGCTCTAGTTTAGCTTACTGCAAAGCAATAATAAAATATAAGAAATCCACTGACTGCCAATTACAAAATATAGTTAAAATTCACAGTTTCTTCTTTTGTGAAAACAATCACTGAACAGCTGCAATCTACTGATAGCACATAATAACTTGAGTTAAGTATGAGTACTGTATACCTGTGGTTAATTATGAAAATATATTTTGCATTGTTTAATGTACAAAGAAGTCTGATCGCCGTTCAAACAAAACACTTACCTATCAGTTTTTAGGCTTAGAATCAAGGGCGTGACTCTTCAAGGTCAGCAAATTTTAAGAATGTCAACATAAAAACACTATATGTAAAACGTATTTTAAAATACGTCTTGACTTTTTTGTAAAAATCATGTTTTTATTATGAAAAGAGATTACGTCATATTTCACAGAGGCCGTAGTACTGCACAGTGTACAGTATACCCTTTCCACCTCTTTTAACATGCAGTTCAGTGAGATGAACTTCCTGTTGATTAATGGGTCTTATGACGTAGGGATAGAATTGAGGAGGAAATGAATGTACGGGTTAAAACGATGAATCATGGAAAATAAGCATAGAATCGCCGACGATGGAATTCTAACCCACCTGTTTCCGAGTTAATGGACAACAGCTTTTTTCGATGTGAGTATTTTCCCAAAGTTAAATACTGTAAAAGCCATGCAATTACTGGTCCGGTAAATGCAACTTTTTTCAAATTTGTGTACGACAAACGAGCATATTGCTTTTACGAGTATCACTGAAGTTCTAAAGTTATTGATATCAAAGAGGATCTGCAGAACTTTAAATCTGAACACTGTGTATGCTTACAGTGTTACCTCAACGAGACAAATTTAGATTTGTCAAACGCCAAAACAGTATAGTGAATTTAATGAAAATGATTACGGTACCTAATTTTCGATGGCTTTAATCTGATATTATTGTTTGTTAATTGAAAATAATGCATTAGTACGCGCTTGTCAGGTATAAACATTGAATTTGCAAATAATTTTGGATGCATTCATCCACTTTCAATGTTGTAAATTTTACATACCAGCATTAACTTATTTATATTGATAGTAATTCACGCTCTGCTTATGATAATAAATATAGCCTGGATTTAGTGGAATATATCATTGAAATATTATTATTATATATGAATTGCAGCCAATGGTCATATCAGGACATTTCAATTGAATGCCCGTAGGCTCCACAGCAAGTTCAATTTCAAGTAGTTCCAACTTTGGCTACCAGACGCCACTGTCACTGACACCCTGCGGGGAACGTTGGAACTTGATACAGCGTTTCTAACCAAATAACCTACACATTTTGGCTACACACTACCAATATTGTAGTGGTAGGTTCTTTTACATGCCATAAATCTATGACATGGACCCACTGGCTTTACTTCCCTTCCGAATAAAGGCATACTGGAGGATTTTAACGCTCTTAAAAATCCGACGACTTCGGCCGGGTTTAAACCCGCGATCTTGGGCATTGTAGTTCAGCATGCTACAATAATAATAATAATTATTATTATTATTATTATTATTATTATTATTATTATTATTATTATTATTATTACTATTGCTTGCTTGCTTGCTGGCTCTTTATGCTCTTGTAATTGATTTCGTGATGAACATTTAGTGCAAATAAAAAAAAATTGCAAAATCAGTTGTGCAAATTTGCGAGGATTTTACAGAATTTGGTTTTAGAGGGGGCCCGAGATATTCCAGCCCCAGGGCCCGTCGTCGCTCTCCACGGCCCTGCCTCTAAGCCTTCGGCTTCCTCATTCACATGGAACATAACCCTGTCCTGTGCTAGGTCGATTATCACTCTGTATTCCCTTATAAACTGTGCCCCTATAATCAGGTTAAAAGGCAGTTTGTTTACTAATAGGAAACTCTGTGAAAACGTAGAGCCTCCTATCTGTAACTCTAGGAATACTTGATATTTGCATACCATCGTTCTGTCTGGAATCACACCTTTTATTTTGACACTTGAGATAGGTATTTTCAAAACATTTTCTCTCTGCGCTATCTCATTATACAAAGCTTGTGTCATAAGGCACACTGTTGAACCCGTATCTAATAAACTTCTTATTTTCAACCCTGCCACTCTTATCAAAATAATGGGCAATTCTCGTTTGACCATGACCTGAGATCCTCCCGTATCCTCAATTAACTCTTCTGGTTTAGCTATCCAATTGATGACGTTGACTGACTTCCATCCATCATTTCCAAATTCTTCTAATTTTGGCGTTTTTTTTTATTCAATAGCGCCCGTCCCCTTAGAGTTTCTTCTCTCCTGTTCGCTGTGCTGTAGCTCCAAACTCTTAGCTCCGTCTCCATATCTATCTGGCGAAGTCATATTCTGCATAACTTCTTGCCAGTGGACTTGTTGCTTCTGGGGCTCATCTCCCCTTTCATTGAGGTATTGCAATGAAGCGTGGTATCGTTCCTCTACCTCATCATCGAAGTTACGTCTTCTTTCCTGGGGTCTCCAATTTCTATTGTTGCCTTCTTGGCCATTGTTACCTCCATTGTTTTGGTACGGCCTATCCCTGGTATTCTGCTTATTCCAAGAATTTCGGCCTCTTCCTCTGCCAGCATTACCTTTATACTTCGGCTGCCATCTTCTGGGTTCCTGTTCCCATTGACGTCCGTTGGAATCTAACGTATCTGTGCTAGTAGCTTTGTTGTTCTTTGGAGCTTGATACTGGTCAGTCTGCGTGTTGGTCATATGTAACTGTTCCGCGGTTCGAGTCTGACGCATCGTATTTGCTGTTGTGAGGTCCAGTTGTCTAAGAACTGTCTCCATTTCCATAGCAGTTTTTGCATTAGCCGAGATTAGCAACCTTTGGATCTCGTATGGAAGCTGCTTGGCGATAGCAATACATAATTCCAGCTCGCTAGGCTTTTGATCAAGTTCTTTGAACCGACACATCTGTGATATGAAGAATTCTGCATACTTCGTTGGACTGGTAGTGCTGTATCTTCTTGAATATAAATCCAACCGTAAATTCTGTTGGGTCGCTGGATCCCAGTACCGTTTCAAAAATGCCTCTTGAAACTCCTCAACAGTATCGAAAGTGTAGCGGAAACTGCGAAAACATAATGCACACTCCCCCTCTGTTAATTTCTCTATAGCTCGTAGCCTGCGCTCTTGCGGTATTCGCGCATCATTCAAATATTCAGACACTTCTTTTAGCCAATATTTCGGTGTCATACTACAGTGGCTACCTGAGAATTTCCTTGGTTTCTCTTCACTTGCTCTGATAACATTTATTACTTGTGTGTTCATAGCATTTTCGTGTGGCGTCGATGCTGCAACTGGTGCACCTGGCGTCATATAAGCACTTTCGCCTGGGCCTGTAGCACTCCTTATTATAGGCTGGGTTTCCAAATCTGCCCATCTATTTCTCCTCATATCGTCCATGCTGCCTTCGCTAGACTTAGGATCTTTCATGAGGGTTTCATCTTGCGCAATTATCCTAGTCTCCATTTGATTGTGGCGCATCTCTGCTCTTTCCAGACGAGTAATTACCTCTTTCTCTATTCTGGTAAGCCTATCTCGATTTTCCTCGGCTACTTGAAATATTTTCTGCTTGTCTTCCTTCAGACTTTGCTTAATATGGGATATTTCATCCTCTACATCTTCCTTTATCTGAGCAAGGGTCATGTCGTTTGTCTCTGTCTTTTGGCCTTCTCTCACTTCGAGTTCTTCCCTCAATCCTTTGATTTCCTCTCGAATGTGTCCATTGACCTTTGACATTTCATTCTGGACCTTAATGATTTCACCTCTATTCTCCTCTTGCCTTTTGTTAACTACGACAATGTCACTTTGAACTTGGTCCAGTTCTTGATGAACTTTGCTCATCTGACCCTTCATATTTCCTACCAGCTCTTTACTCTCGTTAACGACGGCCTTGATCTCACCTATTTCCTGACATTGACCTAATATATTCTGATCCTGTTTCTTTAGATCACCGTTAATTGCTCTAGCACAGCTTTTCAAATTCGTGTCCCATTTGTTGTCGTTTTCTTCCAACCTTTGATCTACCGTACGAGTAAATTCTGCGAACTGTTGGGCTTGGCGTTCGAGATTCGCCTCATTTTGGATTTGAATATCCTTAATGTCGTTAGATAACGCGTCTAACCTACTGTTGGTTTCATCCTGTGCATGTTTACACGCTTGTAAGTTACTCTCAATTTTGGCTTCTATAGCCTC
This sequence comes from Meconema thalassinum, assembly GCA_946902985.2. NCBI lineage: Eukaryota > Metazoa > Arthropoda > Insecta > Orthoptera > Tettigoniidae > Meconema > Meconema thalassinum. Next base: position 169,348,851 of record OX336391.1, read on the forward strand.
GAAACGTTTATCTGTCTTCACCTGCATTTCCGATACAATGCTTACAACAGTTTCTGTAACTTCGGTCTTAATTACCTCTTGCATCTGACCTAACTTAACGTTTAACTCAACCTTATTTGCCTCCAATCGGTTGTTTATTTCAACCTGATTGGCATTCATTGCAACCTGATTTGCATTAATTGCCAGCTGATTGGCATCTAACCGATTACTCAATTCAACCTGGTTATGATTAATTGCCTCCTGATTGGCATCTAAACGAGTGTTTATTTCATTCTGGAAAGCCTTTGCTTCCAGCTTATTTTGTTCGTTAACAGCATGAAAATTCAGTCTTAACCCTGCAATCACCTGCAAAATCTCCTCTGTACCAGACATTCTTACAATAATATACTTTGGTTGGTTGGTTGGTTCTTAAGTTTAGGGGCTGCGACAACGCGGTCATGTAGCCCCGTGTACTTTGGGTGTGTGTAGAATCTGTCTGATAACCGGTGTTAATTGTGATGACTGTATTAGTGTGTGTTATCTGTTTGTTAATTTAAGTACTGCAACTAAGAATTTTTCAAATAGTTCCTACTTTTGCCGCCAAGTGCCACCGTCAACGACTACTAGGCCAAGTTCAGGACTGAGCTACTAGATGCCGCCGCAGTCGGCTCTTGGCAACGAACATAGAAACCTAAGAGCGTTGTTTACATTCTTAACCTATCCAATTTAGCTTCACACAGGTGCAATTAGTGGAAGGATCTTTATCATGCCATAAATCTATGACATGGGACCGCCGGCTTTACTTCCCCTCCGAAGGAAGGCATACTGAGGGATTTTTAACGCTCTTAAAAAATCCGACGGCTTCGGCCGGGTTTGAACCCGCTATCTTGGGCATAGAAGCTCAGCATGCTACCGACTACGCCACCGAAGCCGCTAAAATAATATACTTTGAGATGCAGGCAGGCTTCCTGGAAATATGTGTGGATACATTTTGGAGAGAGACACAAAACACTGTACACATACTGTAAGATTGTATAAACTTTGAATTTATGGATTAATTATGGATTGGGTGCGTAGCGCTCATACCCTTGGGTAATCCTCTTCTCAATAGAGAGATTCTGCGTTACGTCAAAAGCCTACTGAACTCAAAAATCACTCAAACACAGTTTGAGGCAAAAATACAATTACTATGGTTTTCCCCATGAAATACCATAAAATCTATGGGTTTTCCCTAAATCCCATAAGCTCCACAAACTTTGGGCGCCATGATAATGAAATGCTGTCATGGGAGGTGGTCTTCGTTATGACATCGCAGCAACCATCCAAGGTCTCGGTTGTACTGTCGAATGCCCCACTTGGGTCTCACCATGATAAATAAATACACCTCTGCGCATATGGTGACCTGTATTTCAAACCGGCCCACATACCAGCGCCATGTTAAATAAGTGAGTCATGATAATAGAAGGTGTTTATCAAAATTTATATTGTTTGTATCGGAGCTTAGCTAAGGTTAGGCGCGGTCATCCCCTAATTCATGTTAGTCGTTACTTTAATAGAGTTGTGTGCACAAAAACTAGACCGACTTTAGTTGTACCTATAGCTCAAATCACTGTACAGGACATCAATTTCCATGTACCCATGTGAGTAATCTCGATGGAAAATATGCTTCTGCCTCGAGCTAGCGTCAGGACTCAGGCGTGTACCGTTCCCCCATTGAGCAGTTGGATATTTTGGATTTGAGGCTAAAAGGTATCAACTCTACAATGATAAGGCACAACTCTACTCTAAAGACTTTAATTCAGTAAAACTCATGGCTTCAAACAAAATAATGAGAACACAAATCCCATAAACAATACACAAACAAACAAAGTTACTCCGACAATCCACAAATTATTCACATAGTTGAACAAATTAAATCCATATCACTATTCCATCTTTTACCATTATGTGGACTTTAAACTTTACTCAAGTGCACTGATGCACATGTAATGTTTCACAAAAACTGAATTATTACATTCATGTCACCTGATGTGACTTCTTTATATTCACAAAGTTACTTGTATCCTACAATACATCTTAATTTACATCATGTGTACTATCTGTGTTACATCTCTCTCTCCCACCAAATGCTTTCATGCATTAGCCAACTCATGGTTTGCACTAAAATCTACTTGCAACACCACAATTACGTAAGTCTACCCCTCCACTCCCTTCTTTGTATAGTTACACTGCACGTCATTGTGATTTCACTAAATAACTTCTGTTATCGTTGTGTCGGATAGTATACTATTACGCTACCCTTGCGAGCGTAGCCTGTGGCATCGAGTAACCAACTTCATCAACTAGGTGTCAGTGACAGTAACAAATACAACATCCAACCATTCGTTAGATTGCTAAATTTTTATATCATCAGGGTAATCTATGATTAGCAATGTGTTTTTAAACCACACACATTCATTACACATTATAACAATTCTTCCTTTCAATACAAGCAAGGTCTTAAATCTGTCCGCTCAAAACGCGAACCTTCACAGTTTGTTTAGCAACCCCAGCCCCTTGGAGCTGCCTGCATACAATGGAACAGAGTAGGTTCGTTCACGGCTGTAAATCGTCCCTTGTCTCCCCGATTCCTGGACTGTACCTCCCCAAGCAGTGTTACGACTTTGAATACAACATTGTGGTCACAATGATCCACGTGATCCCATATGATCTGAACTGAATATTATGCAATGGTTCTGGGTGAGCTTGAATATTTAAGCCTAGCCTTAGGACATTAATAACGGCCTCAACAGGTCCGTATCACAATATGAAGGCACGAGATTCATAGAACACAGGTCTAGTGGTTAGCCGGTATCTTAAATAAAATATTACGGTCAGTCAACAGCTGCCGCCAATGAATTCGCTTCAAGAGCCGAATTATTCCATAACAAGTTCTCGGGCAATCAGGTATAGTGTCGAGGTGTCCAATGTTCTCCCCGCACTTACCACAGGATTCGAACCCGGAACATTTCATATCCAACATCGGAGATAGGGTACACACTAAATACGCTCCGGCATAAATTAATATCTCTGTACGCCCACGCTGTACGAGATTTCACACGTCGATTAGATTACCTGGCCCCTTCCTGTCTACGATCTCGTCCTATAATAAAGAGAACTCTAACTGTTACTCTACAAGCTTACACAAGCCAAAAATTCAATTCACTGTCAAGCTCCTACATTCCCTTGCATAATTATATTCCCATTAATACAATATATTTAATATTAGCTCTTTTCTCTTCCCTTAATGTAATCTACTGCTTGGCTAGATAAATAATCCAATTAGCGTAAATATTTCTTGCTTAAAACCTTTCATCCTGATGTATTCAATTGTACCGTTTAACATTATTATGATTATTATTATTATTATTACTGACATAAATTATTCTTCCGACACAACGTAACTGCTTCAATGATCGAACATTCGCGTTCGTCACGTTAAGTTTCACATAACTGAATTGCCATTTTATTAGTAGCATTAATAGTGGTAACGATTAATCCACTCTCTGATGTATTCAACATCTTAACTTTACTGAAATCAAACAATAAACATATGAGGGTATGCCTCCTAATATTGATTCTTACTGGCATATTTTATACTTTCGAAATCACATTACATGCAGTGGCTATCCTTCTATAATAACATGATTTGTGGGGTACTTACGTCGGCTTATCCAGGTGGCTCCAACCACCATATTCCAGTGTCACCTGCCATCGGCTTACTTAGTGACACATTGCCATCTTGCTAATACACATCTTATATGACATCTGATTCATAAACACACGACACTTTTCCATTTTTATAATGAAGCTAATGCTTCCAAAACACATGACACTTTGACACTGGTTATATTATTAATTTAAGAGATATTTTACATAACATCGCTGCACAAACACAGGTTACACTTTATATTCCTGATTGGTTGACATTCCCTAGCATGTATCGAAAGTGCAGGTGCGGACGGCCCTTTCTTCGGTCCTACCCCTCCTGATTGAACCTCTCGAACATCTGCTCACGGATTCACCAACAGTCTCTCGATCATCCCTTGATAACCTTCCTACTATTGCAGCGATATGCTTACATATCGTCATGAACGCTACTTACTGGTATACTCCAAATATGTATAACCAATCACTATACTTTACTGCGCTCAACATTGTACACTATATTTACATGAATTATTACTTTCCGCAGTCCTGCCTAGTATATCACACGCCATTTAATAAACAGTATATAACAGTCTTACTGCACGGCTTCCCACATTGAAGTCCGAGCATCCTCTCCTAACTTCGGTAATATGCATTTCGCATAAACAAGTTTGTTGATTACCAACTTCATTCTTAGTTCATGACCATGCATGAATATATTCTCACCGGTGTGTTACGTTGCATAGCTAACATGCTGATTACCAGTGAAATGTTGAATTCTTTGTGTGTGCGCCTGGGCGCTCCGTGTCCTTTTCAACTGTGTCAAACTGCGACTGCTTCAAAACAACTCTCCCTCTGACTGGGTCCAAAAACTGTCACGAACTGTACGCTTCGACTGGGTCCACCCTCTTATATCTGTTTCACACAAAAAGTAGGGCAAGAATTCCCGCGATAAATCAGCTCCTCTCTTAGGGTGATTCTGGACTTGGAATAATATCCATATTGTTCCTTTTTCTTCGCTGGTCACAAAAATGTATGTGTGTTCGAGGATCGATCGGCCACTTAATTAATATTAATTATCTTATCCATGGCGTGGGGACGCTGTTTCTGTGGGAATCCCTGGCAACATCCTCAAATCCAGCCGCGAACATCCATAGTCCTGTATCATTACGCACTGCATTAAACATGCCTTGATTTCGCCGTTTAATGGCTCTAAAATTAGCATCCTGGCTAAAGATTCACCTGTGTGCAACTCTCATGTCATGGCATTGCTCCACACTCCCATTTTCCTTCTCAAACGGGGAAGAACCTGGTCATTATTCAACCTCCCGACCCCTTGCAGACGACTTAACTGGGTCAGCAAGATTGACGTGGCGCCAATGGTCTCCTCCCACAATTCTGGGGCTATTTACAAAACGTCAAACTCTGAAACTCCTGAGTTTCAAGTCCAGCATAGGCTACTTCATGTAGACCAAATAATGCTATCTTCCACTATTTTCCTGCATTATTCCACTAAATAATGTCAGTAACAACTGATATCACACCAGAAATTAAATATATAATGTCTTCTAGAGGTTCTTACAACGAAACACCCTCCACAGATCTCGGGTTCGTTCCCTGGTGGAACCTTCATTCAGAGCTCAACCTATCTCCGAGATCCACGTTCGATACCAGTCAGCATGACCCCCTCGGGTTCAGTACACGTGCCATTATATAAGCAGGACTGGTTTTCAATGTACGTGAGATAGGAGTGATAAAGTACTCTGCCTGATCCATGCAACAAAACAACCACAGTGGTGTATACATGTGCAAGCCTCAGAGCGGAACTTCCTACGTGCACTTAGATGAAAGTACCAAAATCAAAACAATCAATACACAGAAATTCGAAAATTAGTTGGCGTATTTATTTACTCGAATCAGAGGCAGATAAATAATATTGTACATACAAAATCAAAGGAGAAACATGGAATTATACATACTGTATATAATCAAACGGTCTTTGCCCAGAAACGAGCAACTGCTATAGCATTTGCTTGTGCCTTAAACAACTGCTCCTCACTGCAAGAATCAGGGCAGCATAAGCACTGACACAGATGCATTGTTGTCTGTACCTCTCCACATTCACAAAGTGTTGATTCTTGTTGGTATCCCCATTTCATTAGGTTGTCCTTAGTTTTTCCAACCCCTGCTCGTAATCTGTTTAATGATTTCCAAATGGTCCAGTCCAAATTGCGCCCGGCTGGTAAGCATTCTGCTGGTGTTACCCCTTTTTGAAGATGATTGATTTTGGCTGCCCACAGTTCTTATCTGGCTTTGTTGGAGGATGTGGTAAGTGGAGATGTTGACTGAAAAATTAGGTTGCACTGTGCGAGAAATCCATATTTTAGGTTATTTAGGTAATTCCTGCCCTATAGTATCCGGTAGCATAAGAGGAGATTCTTTGGTGAAAAGTGCATTAGAAGGGACAGTCCAAGGGATAATCCGAAGAGGAAGAAGAAGGTTTCAGAAGCTGGATTCCATCAAGACTGTTAAAACTTATGAGCTGATGAAACGTGCTGCTGAAGACCGCGACACCTCACTGAACATGGACCGCCAACGTGCATGTACCGGACTGTCCTTCTAATCAGTAATGTATTGTCATGTCCCTAATCTATGGTATAAAGTGCAATGTGGGCACATCTCTTGTTCTTGGTGTTTCACTTTCTACAAACAGTAGTGGAGATAAATAAATAATTAAATAAACAAATGAGTTAGTTAATTATTGTTGTTTTAAGGGGCGGAACTACGATGTCTCCTGCCCCTAAATGAATGAATACATAATAAGAACTTTATTGCAGCCAATGGCCAAATTAATAAATCAACATTAAAAGACAAAAAACAATGATTTCCTTAGTCTTCATTACAAAACATTGTAAATGTGACCCGTCTTTGTTGGCACAACATCACGTGATACCTATCAAACTGCTCTCCACACAGCAAACAGATGCACTTCTGGTCCGGCTGATGATATTTCTTCTTGGTGCATACTTTAAAGTGAAAACCATGCACCGAAAATCTCGTGACTATATGACGCAAATCGTACAATGCATTTGTCCATTCACTTGAAAGCATCGCGTCAGTGCCGTAAAAGTCGTCCCATATGTCTTTTCTCTTCCTTTTCAATTCTGTCAGTCGAGTCTCATATCCAGGTGTAACGGGCAGCAGTAGGTTCAGTCTCAGGTCTTCAACAAAATATGGCGCTCTAGCTAGCAGGTAAACCAAACGGGATGGCGTGTACTTTGAAAGGCACAAAGCTCTCTTGAGATAGATGGACTTGACTCTTTCCAGATCTGCCAGGTGTTTTCTCTTGAGGTGTATACATATATTTTCCAATCCATAAGATGCAATTGGTGCTATTTTTACATGAAACAGTTGGATTGCAGCCTTTAGGGACAGTTTATGAATCTGTTTTATGTCACCCATCGTTTTCACTGCAGCGGTCAGCTTGTCTCTCATATGGATTGTAAAAACGTTTCCCAGAGTCTGCAAAGTTATCCCGAGATACTTAAAATAAATAAATAAATAAATAAATAAATAAATAAATAAATGAATAAATTAAATAAATAAATTAAGTAATTAATTAATTAAAATTTAATTTTCTAAGGCAACACTGAATAATGGCTCCAACACGATAAATAAATAAATAAATAAATAAGTACGGTAATTCAATGACTGACTGAATGAAAGAATGGCATCTTCCAAGTAACGCCATATTAACCTATTGAAGGGACTCGATGCATAGGAGAGAACATTAAAAAGTTGAATAACGACCTCAAGATATCACGTGTAATCTTTGTGTCAGAAGAGCCGTTCTGAAACCCTTCAGAAGACAATTATGGTGTGAGTAATATAGAATGAGATGCAAATTCAGGTTTCTCCCGCTAAGCAGTTTCAATATAAAGCATGATATATTTTGGCGTGCATGTGGAATGGCGGAGAGCTCTGTCATAGATGCTATATCGTGTTCACTACCTGTTGAAAATTAATGGACGACTCGTTATTTTCCTGTCAAAGGTTTACAATATTCGGAACGTGGGTGGAGACCGTGGGTATCCAGCTGAGTCTCCCATTATTTCCATATCACTTGGTCAACTTTCGTTGTCTTGCGACCCCAACGGTATTAAGTAAGAGCACCTAGGGAATCTCCAATTTTCTTGCATTCCATGCTGCTTCTTTTTCCTTTCCAAAATTCTTCAAAATTCACATTCTAACTCCAATGCATCACTGTGCATGCGTTCCAAAAACAAAATCATTTTTACGGGTGGTTGCCCTTCCCGACGTTAACCTCATCATCGGGGCTAATGAAAGATGAAATGAATTAAGATAAATGAATCTGAACAAATAGTTGGAAGGACACAGCCGTGAACTTTTACAAGGTACCGTTTCAACATTGTCTGGAGACAATAGAGATCGAACTTACATGGTGGGCGGGAAGTCCCCGTACCCTTTTACTTTTTAGTATCAAATGTTATTTATGATTATGCAGGTTGGTAGCTATGCTATGTTACTTCTAGTCAATTGTTGGAATCAAGAATCAAGTGTTGGACTACCCATTGGCGCAGTCACAGTCGAGTATTTGTTATGTATATACAATTTGCCACCGGGGGACACACCCCCCATTGCAAATAAATGAATGAATATGAATATGAATATGAATATTAAGGCTCGGTCAAATAGGACGCAGGCTGCCCGCGCCAACGGAACGACGGCAGACCGTCGCTGCCTGTGGTGGTCACACTGAATACGGACAAGTCATGGCGAACCAGTGTAAAAGCAATCGCGATCAGTGCATGTCATAGTGTTTTCTGTTCGTGGTGTTAATTCAACATGTCCAGCAATTCCTCGGACGAAGAATTGCTTCTTCTGTGCCCTTTGAGTCAAGCGAGACGAAAAAGAAATTGCGTGCATGATAGACTATTAATGAAAAATGGCAGGAGTTGGGCGAGTATCACAAACTATGCTGTGAGTTGAGGTCATTTCCAGACCGTCTTTTCGTATATTTTCGAATAACTGTAGAACGCACTCGCTCACAAGGTCAATAAATTCTCCGTTTCGTCGGCCATGCTTCCAGCCCGCGCGGTCTTTGTGGAAAATCACAACTGCTCTCTTGCCCGCCGAGAAATAGATTGGTCCGCCGCGGTAGACCACCTTATGTTTATCCAAGATGATGCAATATTACACGATACAGAGTTCGCAGCGGTCGGGCGGGCTGGTTCGCGCGGATAGCCCGCTTCCTGTTTGACCGAGCCTTTAGTGTGAAGCCATGGCAGATGTGAGCGGTCATATTTACTGAGGAGCGCTTAGTGGCAAGTGTGTGGGTGCACACAGGGCAGACAATCAGACAGATTATGGAAGCATTCCAGGAAAGATGTAATAAGGCACCAGCGCGAAAAGCAGCAAATCGATTGGGACAGACTTGCTTTTGCCTCGGGCAGTGTTAAAGACAGGCCGTAGACTGGAAGGAAGAAGACACGAAACAAACTTGTGTGCTTCAATTGAACAATCTCCTATGTAGTCGGCGCGGAAACGTGCTTCTTCGGTATACCCGGAAAACAATGCGAGATTACATGAAAAAAGACCTTATGCTCAAACGTTTTCGACCAACGTTCATAAAGGAGTTTTTTTTTTTTTTTTTAGCGTATGGACTTAAGTGCCGGGAGTGTCCGAGGACATGTTCGGCTCGCCCATTTGTAGCTACTTCTAAGCGGACACCCATTGGGTTAGCTACACGTACCGTCGCGTTTGGAGTGATGTCTGGGGAGGAAAGTTGGAATGTAAGGACGAGGAGTTGGAAGGTAGCGGCTGTAGCCTATAGTTAGGGACCAACCCGGGCATTTGCCTGGAAGGAAGATGAGAAACCACAGAAGACCATCTTCAAGGTTGCCGGAGGGGGGATTCGAACCTCCTCGCCTCCCGGATGTGAGCGACTGCCAGGAGTCATGCCGTAACGACCACGGCTAACTCACCCGGTGTAAAGGAGTTATCGGATCAAGACCGCGTTTTATCTGCCATGGATTGTGAACTAAATTTTCAAATCCAGTGAATCGTGCCAAGGTTATGTTTTTAGATAATAATAATAATAATAATAATAATAATAATTGACACGCAGGAATTACCCCCTTAATTGGAATGACCAGGCCCATAAAAAAACATACCCAGAATAGTATTCCGTGACCACAGTACTAAGTTTAGACATGGAAATGATACACTTGCGTTCCTTAAATGAACAACTTCTATTGACTTTTCTTAACAATACATTTACAATAACATTAACAACGAGATTAGATTTAACAAAACAGGAAGATGTGGAAATAGTTCACGTTCCCGGTACTTGCCTTCGCACGGAGAAAAACTTATGTAATCCAGTATACATTTCACGACAGTTACCCAACTATCAATCATATAGGTCTCATTATCATCGAAGGAATAGCCATTAAAATCTTTTAATTACAAGAATAACTTCATTAGAATACAGAACTTAGTAATGGCTCCGTCGATCGTTCTCTATTCACATCCCAGCTGACTGTCGTACGTAGAAAGACTTATGTAGACCAGCATACATTTCACGACAGTTATCCAACTATCAATTATAGAGGTCTCATTATCATCGAAGGAATAGCCATTAAAATCTTTATATTACTCGAATAACTTCATATGAAGACAGAACTTAGCAATGGCTCCGTCGATCTTTTTCTGTCCACATTACAGCTGACTTTCGTGCATAGTTAAGAAACACAACAGAACAACCAAGAAAAACAAAACAGCAATAGACGTCAAAATATCAGGAAGACTGGTCATGCGCAAAAGATACATATAGCAGACTCAAGGTTACAATCAACTTCTTACCGTGGTGCAGCTCTCTAGCGGCAAAACAGAGAACTGATATCTTCACTGCAGGCAGAGTCCTAGAGACCATCGACTAAACAGAGCAGTAAGAGTAAAAAGTGACGTTATTACGGCACAAATCTCCCCCTCTACAAGCTTGACGTTGGTTCAACAACCACGTCAATGAAAAAAGAATAGTTACATCATGCTGACATGCAAACCTTCATGAAAAAAAAAGTTTTTTTTTATCACAACAAATTAGAATATGAACACTTCATGCCAAATAAATTCTTTTCACATTCTTCCACCAATTTCAAATCATACTAGCATGTCGTTATCAGGTTTTGACATCATGTCAAGAACGTTTGCTAGTACTATCACGCGTCTTACAATGGTACAAAATTACAAACACAGGTTTTCTCGTACAAATACAATATAAATGTATCTTCGAAGTCTTCAAACATAGACGAAGGTAGTTTCCCATTCGTACAGATCCATTGGCAACAGCTTAGTCATCTGGGCTCAGGATTGCCTCACATAATACACCAAAGAATCTTCTCCGCAGAAGCAATCTCCAAATAAATAGGGCTGAAATCAATTTCGCTTGGGACAGTACCATGTAATGAAGATCTTACAACTAACACACAATAAAATGATTTTCGAAACAGCATAATATATATACTTTCAATTAAATCTGGCAAGAGTTTCGACAAAATCGAATTCCAAGAAAAGGAAAAATTTCCACATCTTTTACAATCAAGATTTTAAGTTTTACAATCGTTTTTTATGTCATGTACTCAAATGTAATAAATATTTCTCGTCGTTAACAACCAAAATAATCTTTTCATTATACAGACATTATTTCCAAATAAAATGAACTCTCTTATTAACAGACAACAAATACTTTCCACCTGCACAGATATAGACCTAAATGAAAATGAGCTTGCTTGCCAAAGAAAATAATAAAAATTTCACAGAACTAACTAAATGCAGGTTAAATCCTTCATCGCCCATCTGTTTCCACTCATAGAAACCCTGACCAGACACACACCAACCAGAGAAAAAAACAAAGAAGAAACGCCCATAAAATTCGACCAAACAACGAACAAATTCCCAAAAACAAAAAATATAGCAGAATCAGACGACACGCACAAACCAACAAAATAAACACACAACCCTTTCATAACACCACTCACATAACCTCCATTTCACACAATCAACAAAATTACAAATTACCACCCACAAATTACCCAGAAAATACCAGAATATAACCAAGTTCTCGTTAAAAAGCCTATTCAAACACAATGACACAAATACATCACCCTTTAATATTAACAAACCCTAAACTTACAACTAATAATTACTTTCTTTCACCTAAACCAGATCCCATACAGAAAATGTCAAGGATCGTAAAGTAATTCACTTAAAGTAATACTTACCTCATTGAAAGGTATTTTAACAAATACTAGATTATACTTTCGGCAATAAATTAAAATAATAAGTTAACCCAAAAAATCGCTAGAAACCTAACCTTATTTGACACCATAACAAGAAAAGAAACATCCCACCCAAATTAATATGCAAAGCTAACATCTCACACTCAAACATACATCCACTCGATAAACAAAGGTTGTGTCCATTTTAAAGATCTGCACAAATTTAGGAAATTACATACATAACAAAAAATTAGCAAATCCAAAAAAAAAAGATGAAAGATCTCAAGCAAATCCCAAGATCAACCAAAAGACTCTACAATAAATTAATAACCAGACCACACGTACAGACAAACAAAATCACATAAGAAAGCTTACATTCCTACATCCATAACCTCAAAAATCACACCTTACATACAACAAGTTACCACCCACAAATATCCCAAAACTCTACCAAAAATATAAATAGGATCACATTAGAACACCGACATACACAAAATAAAATTACCCTGAAACACTATTAATATGTCGACCCATCATCAAAATTAACCTTATCTTCGACCAACAACAATAATTACCTTTCGACATACTTCTTATGACCTCAACTCACCTGTAAGTCTTTACATTCCGAAATCAACAAGCGATTAAAAGTGCACTCTAGACACTTACTTGGAGACTCAAATGGAATTGTTTTGTAAATACCTACCATCACATTTTTGAACACCTTATATCACCCAGTCAAGTCCCATTCCTTGATAATATTAGGATCGTAAGATGCCCAATGATATCCTAACGAGATCCCATTTTATATATTCTGTTTTATAGTAAAATACCTTAAAACCATTAAATATAATAAAACCCTAACTTATTTTACCATCAAAGCAACAATAAACCACCCAATTACCAAAACAAAACTAAATATACACGATCACTCAACGTCCACACATACCATACACACGAGAAAATGATCTTGCCTGTCTAGTACAATTTAAAAAATTGTACTCACATAACAAAATACCCATACCATGCACACAAGAAAGTGATTTGGTCTGTCTAATACAATTTAGAAAAATACAAATCACACAACTCAAAATTCAATAATAACGGTTCACAGTGGCACCACACCATCGACGTAGATGATCATATGATCCACAAAGATCACATCTCCTACCTTTGTTGCTACCCCTATCGGGTCTCTTGAAGTTATGCCCCTGAGGAGTCTCCGCACCTACACGAACTGGTACTAGTTCTCTGCTACTATGCTGAAAATCATTACTAAAAAAAATATTTCTACTCTGGTCAGGCTGGTTATATCTGTCAGCATGCTGCCTCCCTTCACGCTTCTGAAAATAATTAGTATCAACAATAGCTCCAGAAGGGGGAAAACCAGTAGAACATAACCTCCCTGGACCATCCATGCGCCTTAAATTAGCTTTATTAACTTTCTCGGCTTCAAAGATAATATCGTTGAACTCTTTATAGCTTTTGGGTTTGGTATTCATAGCTAACGATAATCTATAATTAGGATTAATTCCCTCCACCTTTGAAGTAACGATTTGTTGTTCAGACAACCCAACAGCAAATAACCTAGCATACCATCTGATGTCCATAAAATAATTACTTAATGTTTCGTCCATGCGTTGTACTCGAAACAAATAATCCCTTTGTAAATCAGACAACAGACGAGGGGAAATAAAATAATTTAAAACTTCAGATTGAAAATATTCCTAAGAATAATTAGCAGACATGCACTCTAGTAACTTGTCTCGAAGTAAACCATTCGTACATGGGTATACGATCCTAAATATTTGCAACTCGGATAACCCATACATGACCGCAGCATCTCTTAATTCTATCACCTTCCTTAAAAATTTTACCAATAGGTCACTATCAGTGCCATCGCACACATGGAAGTCTTTTAGAATTAAATTCACAGGGTTGGGAATATTTTGGAACCTAACACTATTGTCAGGCATGGCATTCATCGGTACGTTACTCTGAGACCAAGCACAATTTCTCAATAGAGGATTGAAAATATCACAATCAATCGCTTCACTTTTATCTAATAGGCTCCTCCCAGTCTGCACAGACTTGCTAACACCAGAACAGCTATAATTCAGATTAAGTGGAGTCCTAATCGCAGAAACATTTGGTACAGAAGTATTTACCGAGATACATTTTTCTATGAAATTGCTTTGCTTGTTCACATCGGTCCTAATTGTACACGACCTACCCCTGGATAAACTGATTGACGACCCTACCAGACTATTAACATCAGAAGTATTCCTATTTTCAAAATTATCTACCATGTTTTCATTTTCACTCAATGACACACGTTCTAAATTCTCGATAATATTAAGACCATCACTATTTTCACACGCTTCATCACAATTATTAATACCACTATTCGCACACACAATAGAATCATTACTCTCACCTTCAGAAACCTCAGCAAAGATTTGGTCATAATACTCAACAAGTTTAGCTCGCAATCTAGATAACTCTTCAGAAAATATCTTATCACTCGTGACCAAACTTCAATCAAGTCGTGCAATCTATTAATCCAATGAATGGATCTGTACTTAATACGATTCAATTGCGAAGCAGACTGATTTCCAACACAATTCAAACCACCTAACGAATCAAGCAAGAAACAGAGGGTACAATGTCAGACTTACCTACATCCCAACAGATATTGTCATGAGAGGGAATGACAATGACATCTAATTCACGATGATAGGATGGCGATCCATTTCTAATCAATATCTCATAGGCTACCTCACTTTTATTCAAGTATGAAATGGCAGGCATAGCTCGATTATCCATTTGGTTTTGGTGTAAAATAACATGAAACAAAAAATACAATAATTAGAGATTATATAAAAATATCATAAACACTTTACGTAATTTCATTCAATATCTAATCACTTCCATGTCTATAACCAGCAAGTTAACCTCAATTAAATATAAATGTGGTAAATAATCTGAACCACGCTCATGATACAAGTTGACACGCAGGAATTACCCCCTTAATTGGAATGGCCAGGCCCATAAAAAAACATACCCAGAATAGTATTCCGTGACCACAGTACTAAGTTTAGACATGGAAATGATACACTTGCGTTCCTTAAATGAACAACTTCTATTGACTTTTCTTAACATTACATTTACAATAACATTAACAACGAGATTAGATTTAACAAAACAGGAAGATGTGGAAATAGTTCACGTTCCCGGTACTTGCCTTCGCACGGAGAAAAACTTATGTAATCCAGTATACATTTCACGACAGTTACCCAACTATCAATCATATAGGTCTCATTATCATCGAAGGAATAGCCATTAAAATCTTTTAATTACAAGAATAACTTCATTAGAAGACAGAACTTAGTAATGGCTCCGTCAATCGTTCTCTATTCACATCCCAGCTGACTGTCGTACGTAGAAAGACTTATGTAGACCAGCATACATTTCACGACAGTTATCCAACTATCAATTATATAGGTCTCATTATCATCGAAGGAATAGCCATTAAAATCTTTATATTACTCGAATAACTTCATATGAAGACAGAACTTAGCATTGGCTCCGTCGATCTTTTTCTGTCCACATTACAGCTGACTTTCGTGCATAGTTAAGAAACACAACAGAACAACCAAGAAAAACAAAACAGCAATAGACGTCAAAATATCAGGAAGACTGGTCATGCGCAAAAGATACATATAGCAGACTCAAGGTTACAATCAACTTCTTACCGTGGTGCAGCTCTCTAGCGGCAAAACAGAGAACTGATATCTTCACTGCAGGCAGAGTCCTAGAGACCATCGACTAAACAGAGCAGTAAGAGTAAAAAGTGACGTAATTACGGCACAATAATATCGTATTGTCTCGGGTGCCGGGTGAAAACTTTGTTATTTGACACCCCGAGGGCAGCTTGCATGTCGAATTTTGTCGTTCCTTGGAGCGCTATAAAAGTCAAGGGGGTTAGATATCTGAGCTCCTTGACACTATAGCGCTTTCTAGTAGAGAAAGGAGGAACTTTTGCGTTGGCGGAAAATCCCGAGATTAATTTTTCCATTATGAACACGGCCTAATGGATTCAAATGGGTTCTTTAACATGCCAGCAACGTATGACATGCATGCCGAGATTTTTGTCGCCTTTCAAAAATCATTCACCATTGTCAGGAGCGAACCTGCAAGCTTGAGATTAGTAGGCCGACGCGATAACCACTCACCTACCGTGGCAAGCTATGCTATTATTTTTCATAGCTCACATTTGATACCAAAAAGTTACAGGGGTACGGGGACTTCCCGCCCACCCTGTACTAGTCTCCCAAGTACAGCTATGCAGGGCCGTATTTCTAAATAGGCTAAGTAGGCTGCAGCCTAGAGCGGCACATTTTCAGGGGCGGCAGTTTGGCAATTCATTCAAAAGCTAAAATGAAGTATTTCTGACGTTAATATTTTCCGTACGAATTTAAGAATAGAAGTTAGGCTACTTAAAAATATGTTTTAGTCCATATACAGTTCTTCATGCCTTGGAAGAGCTAAGAACTATCTGCGAACTAGTATTTCTGAAATACGGTTAAACTCACCTTCACTAGCCTACTTTGTATTGAGGCAAATACAACAAGAACACTTTCATATGAGGACATTATTAACGAGTGTGCCATATAGAAATCTCGTAAGAAAGCTATGTAAATTTGAACACGAACATTACATGGGGTTAGTTGTTTTAGAGAAGTTTGTATATTTTTTCAACAAATAAACCAGTAATTAACTACATTTTGTGTAATTTCATTTCATTTCACCGTGTAGGACAACTTAATTCAAATTGAACACAGTTCTTCAATTACGCAAAAGACAGTCATTAGCATTAAAAAATAAAAATATGTGTAAAATGGTGTTACGGCTGCGAGTTCGTTTCATCGCTCGCCGCATGAGTCACAACTGCCTCAGGGCTGGGCTGCTCTGCCTCAGTGTATTGCGTGCGCCTTATGCAACAGGACTACTAGGACAAAGGGATGGTCCAGAATATTCGTGACTCAGCCAGTGAAGGAAGCCTCTAGAAGCCGTGAACCCTGGATGGGTCTAGAAGCATTTATTGAGTCACCGGCCTGCTATATAAGAGCGACCTGTCAAGCAGTTGTTGTTGTTGTGTTTTACGAGCTAGTGCGAGCGTTTATCCTGAGTGACAGAAGTGTGGTGACTTGCGAAGCCCCTAGTGAAGCCGATTCTCTTGACAGCGAGAGAGTGAGAAGCATACAGGGGACTGCCTGTGTTTTGAGCGAGTGTGCTTACCTAGTGCGACAGAGGTCATTGAGGTGGGTTACAAAACAGTGAGTGACGGACTTAGTGCAGCTATTTCCAGCCAGCGTACGGAACCGGACTCTACCGAGAGGATTAACTGTAGTCTGTTGACAAGTGAAAGGAGGCAAGAGCGCTCCATAGGGAAGAGACTTGAGGAAACTGGAGTAAGGTAATAATTGCTTGTATTTGCTGATGAGTGGTGGATCTTTCTGGCCGCAATAAAATTAATTATTTCTTTAAAGGAACATCCTGTGTTGTGCTTTCTACCCACCGTAATCTAGTTAACAAAAGTGCCACTAGGGAGTGGCACGTAACAACTGGTGTTAGAAGCGGGATTACGAACTCAAGCACAAGCACAACACCTGGCGGTCCTGGTTTCAAAACCCGAGCAGGTCATTTTCTCTAATTTTCCTGTGAGTGCATGCCCTTTACAAGACAAACAACTAAAATGGAGGCGCAATTGGCAGCATTGCTAGAAAAGTTAAGTGGCATGGAAACCAAAATGGAAGACGGCCAGAAGAAGATGGAAGACGGCCAGAATAAGTTAGCCAAAGACCTGAAGGATGACCTGAAGAAGATGGAAGACGGCCAGAAGAAGATGGAGGACGGCCAGAAGAAGTTAGCCGAGGACCTAACTGCCAAACTCGAAGACGGCCAGAAGAAGATGGAAGACGGTCAAAATAAGCTAGCGGAGGGCCTGAAGAGGATAGAGGACGGCCCGAAGGAGATGGAAGACGGTCAGAATACGTTGACGCAGGACCTGAAGAAATTAGAACTGGGTCTGCGTGAGGAAGTCACGGCAGTGGAAAAGAAGTTCGACGCCTTACAAGTGGAAGTTGCCGAGCTGCGCCAACGCCCGCTGATGGGAGTGGAGGAGAAATTCAACGCCTTACAAAAGGAAGTTGCCGAGCTGCGCCAACGCCCACTGACGGGGGTGGAAGAGAAATTCAACGTTCTACAAGAGGAAGTTGCCGAGCTGCGCCAACGCCCGCCCACCGTTACACCCGGAATATCAGGAACGGGACATAGCAGAGTGTCGCCCCCAACCTTCGACGGAAAGGTCCCGTGGATCACCTACTTACGTCAGTTCGAGTCGGCCTGTTCCATAAATAACTGGAACAACACAGAAAAGGCTACAGATCTCATTGTAGCGCTGAGAGGTGACGCCCTTAACGTCCTTCAGGCCATCCCGACTGGATCCCAGGACTACGCTTCACTGATCGCCCATATGAATTCCCGATATGGAGAAAGCCATCTTCAGCAGGCCTACCAGATGCAGCTCCGGACCCGGGTACAGAAGAACGCAGAAACCCTGCAGGAGTTCGAGATGGACATCGCACGCCTCGTAAGGCTCGCCTATCCAACAGCGCCGGCCGACTTCCTGGAACAGATTGCGACACAGACCTTCAACAACGGGCTACGGGACTCGGACACTCAACAGGCACTGCGACTCGCGCGCAATAAGACCCTGGCAGATGCGCTGAGCCACGCACTTGAGTTCGAGACGGCAAGACAGGCATTTAGAATGCACGCGCGGGTAGGTCAGGTGGACGTCAACGAACCAGCCAAAGCCGACAAGACCAAGCCCTGGCCGATGAACTGATGGAGGCGCTAGGCCGGTTCTTCAAGAGTCGCAGTACCACCAACAAAAACGTAGCCGATGGACATCCGGAGAGGCGGCCCGGAAGAGGACTACCGACCTGCTGGACCTGCCGTAAGAGAGGCCACCTGAGCAAGGACTGCGGTGATCGCCGCCTCCAAGGGTTTCCGTCGGGACAGTCAGTCGTAGGGAAACCGTGCGGCCCAGGAAAGCAAGTATCAGCCAGCCTTGGGGGGCAAAGGTTGACTTGTGACAGTCGTCAAGCCCCGGCAGTCCAAGTTCGTGTGACGCAGTTACGGAGGGATAATAGCAGCCTGATGGTCGACGGAGTCGTCAACGGACAGAGCTAGCCCATGCTAATCGACACGGGAGCATCGAGGACCATCGTCAGTCCCACCGTGATCCCGAAGTGGAGAGTGCAACCCACACAAAGGAACCTCCAGCTAATAACCGCGACCGGAGAGACCGCACCGGTACATGGCGAAGCATCACTGGAGTTCGTCATTCGTCGACGGGCGATAAAGCCTCCAGTGCTTGTGGATGACGTATCAAATGAAGTGATCATCGGACTGGACTTCCTGGACCAGAACAACATCATCTTGGATCTGAGTACCAACACTCTGCACTTCGGAAGTGAGTAACTTGCTTTGCAACCAGCACTCGAGGCCGTCACCGCACGACGAGTAAGGCTGGGAGAGGACGTCATCGTTCCTGCCAGGACGGAGGTCAGCGCCGCCGTAATTGTCGACGGAACTGCTGAGGGAGTGGCGGCTGTCATCGAGCCAAAATATGAGGACGTCCAGACAAAAGGATTGCTAGTTGCCAAGACCCTCATCAACACGACGTCTCGGCCGTACGTCCGCCTGTCCAACCTGAACGACTACGACATTACGGTTCACCGGGACACCAACCTAGGAGTCTGCGAGCCCGTTACCTGGATTGCCCGCATCACAGATTCGACGGACGGACATCTGCAGACAGTCAAGCGAAGAAGACGCGCACTGCCAGAAGAACTACAGAAGGTGTACCAAGGATCCCAGGACCATTTAGACGAGGAACAATCACGCCAACTTCAGGACCTGCTACGCGAATTCCAGGACGTCTTCTCCGTGGGGAGCAAAGACTTCGGCAGGACAAGCTTGGTCCAGCACAGAATCGACGTTGGGGACAGCGCACCGATTAGGGCCCCATTCCGACGTGTCCCGCTCGCCAAGCAATCCGAAGTCGACCGGATAGTAGAAGAGATGAAGGAGCAAGGGGTGATCGAGCCATCACATAGTTCTTGGAGTTCTCCGGTCGTGCTTGTGAAGAAGAAGGACGGTTCCACCAGGTTCTGCGTGGACTACAGGCGGGTGAACGACGTCACGAAGTAGGACAGCTACCCTCTACCCAGGATCGACAACACGCTGGACACCATATCAGGATCAAGATGGTTCTCCACCTTGGATTTGAAGAGTGGCTACTGGCAGGTGGAGGTCCACCCTAAGGACCGCGAGAAAACGGCGTTCTCTGTGGGCAGCGGGCTCTGGCAGTTCACCGTCATGCCATTCGGTCTGTGCCACGCCCCTGCGACCTTCGAAAGGCTAATGGAGTCCATTCTGGGGGGACTACACTGGAAGACCTGCCTGGTCTACCTAGACGACGTCATCGTTCTGGGGAGAAGCTTCGAGGAGCACTAGAGCAACCTGAAGGAAATCTTGATGAAGCTACGGGCTGCCCAGCTGAAGTTGAGCCCCAAGAAGTGTCAGCTCTTCCAGAAGCAGGTCCAGTACCTTGAGCATATCGTCTCCGAGGAAGGGGTGCGCACCGACCCAGAGAAGACCGCAGCTGTGAGGGAGTGGCCAGTTCCGAAGGACAAATCCCAACTATGAAGCTTCCTGGGACTCTGCACCTATTACCGTCGCTTCGTGAGAGGATTTGCCGACATCGCTATACCACTGCATCGACTGACTGAGAAGGACCAACTCTTCACGTGGACAGCAGAATGCCACGGTGCCTTCGAACAACTCAAGCAGGCTCTGCGCACCGCACCTATTCTGGCCTACCCCAGACCTGGAACAAAGTTCATCGTCGATACCGATGCCAGAGACTTTTGTATAGGGGGAATCCTGTCGCAAGTAGTGGACGGCGAAGAGAGAGTAGTGGCCTACTTCAGCAAAGCCTTATCAAAGCCCGAAAGGAACTACTGCGTCACCAGGAAGGAGCTGCTCGCCATCGTGAAGACCATTGAACACTTCCACAAATACCTGTACGGGCAGGAATTTCTCATCAGGACCGACCATGCATCCCTGCGGTGGCTCCTGAACTTCAAGCAGCCCGAGGGTCAACTCGCGCGGTGGTTAGAGAGGCTTCAACAGTACAACTTTGAGATCCAGCACAGGAAAGTCCATCCGCACTCTAACGCCAACGCCCTGTCACGAAGACCGTGCCCCGAAGACTGCACCTTCTGAACCAGAAGAGAGGAGAACACCGGGATACAGTGCCGAAGGACTACCGTGGAACTTCAGGGGAGCTGGAGCCGCGAATCTTTCACGCGGGCACAAGCAGAAGATGATGACCTGGGACTGATAGCCGAATGGAAGAGGGCCTGTGTCCCCAGACCCCGGTGGAACATTGTGAGTGACTGCAGCCCAAAGTTTAAGTCCTACTGGGCGCAGTGGGACTCGCTGATTGTAAGGGATGGCCTCATCTGCCGTACCTGGGAGAGCACCGACGGGAAGACATCTCGGGAACAAGTCGTCGTTCCAAAGGCTATGACGGAGGAAGTCCTGAAGGAAGTTCATGGAGGATCATTTGGTGGACACCTAGGGATAAAGAAGACCCTGGAGAAGCTGAGAGAGCGGTTCTACTGGATCGGATACCGAACTGACGTGGAGTACCACTGCGCGAGGTGCCATGATTGCGCAGCCAGCAAGGGCCCAGGACGAAGACGACGGGGTCCACCGAAGACCTACAACGTGGGCGGCCCCATGGAGAGAGTGGCCATCGATGTTGCTGGGCCATTCCCGTTAAGCGAGGCAGGGAACGGCTACATATTGGTCGTCAGCGACTACTTTACCAAATGGCCGGAGGCGTATGCGCTCCCTAGCCAAGAAGCCGCGACGATCGCAGAGGCCCTGGTGAAGGAATTCGTCAGCCGGTACGGAGTACCCCTGGAGCTGCACTCCGACCAAGGGAGGAACTTCGAGTCGCAGGTGTTCCAGAACCTATGCCAGCTGCTGGGAATCCGGAAGACAAAGGACAACGCCGCTACACCCTCAGTCCGACGGGATGGTAGAGCGATTCAATCGCACCATCGAGAACCATCTCCGAATAGTCGTCAGCGAGCAACAGAGGGATTGGGACAAACATCTTCCACTATTTCTCCTGGCCTACAGCACCGCCGTGCATGAAGCCGCCGGGTGCACACCAGCCCGGACCATGTTTGGGAGGGAGCTCCGTCTACCTGTCGATCTTGCCTTCGGCCGACCTGGGAATTATCCGGTCCCGATAAGCCAGTATTGTCAAGAACTGGTCGACCAACTGGAGGACGTGCACGCGTTCGCGAGGAGGAAACTGCGGATCGAGACCGACCGAATGAAGACCCGATACGACCAACAGACGGAAGCCGGCGGATTCGACAAGGACGACATGGTCTGGCTCTACAACCCATTACGGAAGAAAGGCCTGTCACCCAAACTGCAGAAGTCCTGGGAGGGCCCGTACCGAGTCGTGAAACGGATCAACGATGTCGTCTACTGGATCCAGCGGAGCCCGAGGGCGAAGATGAAGATCGTACATCGAGATCACCTGGCAGCCTGCGGAGGGACACAGATGGACCAATGATTGATCGGGACGATCAGCCTTTTAGGAAGGGGGTGGTGTTACGTCTGTGAGTTCGTTTCATCGCTCGCCGCATGAGTCACAACTGCCTCAGGGCTGGGCTGCTCTGTCTCAGTGTATTGCGTGCGCCTTATGCAACAGGACTACTAGGACAAAGGGATGGTCCAGAATATTCGTGACTCAGCCAGTGAAGGAAGCCTCTAGAAGCCGTGAACCCTGGATGGGTCTAGAAGCATTTATTGAGTCACCGGCTTGCTATATAAGAGCGACCTGTCAAGCAGTTGTTGTTGTTGTTGTGTTTTACGAGCTAGTGCGAGCGTTTATCCTGAGCGACAGAAGTGTGGTGACTTGCGAAACCCCTAGTGAAGCCGATTCTCTTGACAGCGAGAGAGTGAGAAGCATACAGGGGACTGCCTGTGTTTTGAGCGAGTGTGCTTACCTAGTGCGACAGAGGTCATTGAGGTGAGTTGCAAAACAGTGAGTGACGGACTTAGTGCAGCTATTTCCAGCTAACGTACGGAACCGGACTCATTAGCGAGAGGATTAACTGTGGTCTGTTGACAAGTGAAAGGAGGCAAGAGCGCTCCATAGGGAAGAGACTTGAGGAAACTGGAGTAAGGTAATAATTGCTTGTATTTGCTGATGAGTGGTGGATCTTTCTGGCCGCAATAAAATTAATTATTTATTTAAAGGAACATCCTGTGTTGTGCTTTCTACCCACCGTAATCTAGTTATCAAAAGTACCACTAGGGGTTGGCACGTAACAATAGTGATCACTGATCTCCAAGAACAAATTAATTAACTAAGTTCGAAACCCATTTCATTTTTTAACGAATCTTGAAAGAAGTAAAAAAAACAAGTGGATAACTAATTTCATTATTACATTTATTATGTAAGCCGTTAAATTTGTAATTTTATCTAAACTAAATGAACTCTATGTTTAAAAAAGATGAAAACGCCAATGAACTGTATCCTTTTGTTGTATAAAACAAATGTATTAAGCAAATATCAACTATTGAGGGGGCGGCAAATGGACTTTAGCCTATAGGCGGCATACTCTTAAATCCGGCCCTGTTTGTGCTTATCTTTAACCTTAAGTCCTGTTCCACGAACAGTCTATCCTTGCATCCTTTCAGTCTGTATGGATTTTACGTGTGATGGTTGTGCAGTAATACAATTACTATCACTTTTCGCCAGGAAATGTCACTGATATATCTGCATAGTTTGCATCCGCAGTTACAAGATAAACAGGTCCACGGTCGACTTCCTAATAAAATGCTTTTCCTGACCCTCCCTTAATTAGATCCAAGTAAGCGGTCACCTGGACGATCGGCCTGCCACCATCCCCAGTTGTATCTGCTGGAGAAGTGTGTACAGCTCCATGGGCGCCCACAGGAGAGGGGGGGGAAGGAGGGGGTCATGCCCCCCCCCCCTAGAATCATGAGAATATTTCAACAAATAAACCAGTAATTAACTATATTAATTAATTAAGTTCGAAACCCATTTCATTTTTAACGAATCTCAAAAAAAGTAGCATAAGAAAACAAAACAAAAAACAAGCAGATAACTAATTTCATTATAACATTTATTATGTAAGCCATTAAATTTGTAGTTTTATCTCAACTAAATGAACTTTATATTTAAAACAGATGAAAACGCCAATGAACTCTATCCTTTTGTTGTGTAAAACAAATAATGTATTAAGCAAATATGAACTATTGAGGGGGCGGCAAATGGACTTAAGAAATCTCGTAAGAAATCAATGTAAATTTGAACACGAACATTACATGGGGTGAGTTGTTTTAGAGAAGTTTGTATATTTTTCAACAAATAAAGCAGTAATTAACTATATTAATTAGTTAAGTTCGAAACCCATTTCATTTTTAACGAATCTTAAAAGAAGTAGCCTATAGGCGGCATACTCTTAAATCCGGCCCTGCAGCTATAGTCGTTAATTAAGTACGTTCGTTGATAATGTCAGTAGCTAGAACAATACCAAGGTCACACAGTCTTTTGTTCTTTGGTTACAGGCTATCATTCGCATTACCTCACTCATTATGTGTTATCTGCAGGTGCAGTGGACTATGATAGAGGCACGTGTACTTACACGCTCACCGATGTTGTGGAAACGAGAACTGCTTCGCAAACGAACAGCATGTGTCATGCTGATACCTTCAAGTTAGAAAACCAGTGGATAAACTTACTGTATTAGTAATGTAGTAGAACCCCTATTACATGAAGTTAATGATGATGATTATTGTTGTTTTAAGGGGCCTAACATCTAGGTTATCGGTCTCTAATGGTCTGCGTCATGGCGAAAATAACAATGAAATGGGAACCATAGCGAGAATTAACTAAAACTGTAAATACTTACAAAATGGAACTCAGATTGAAACGACTCAAAAAATGTAGAGTGGAAATACTTACGAAAGGTAATTTGGAATGAAATTACTCACAAAAGAAATAGATTGAAAAATAAGCAAAAAATGTAGTTTAGGTTCAAAATACTTACAAAATGCCATATAGATTCGAAATACCCACAACATGCAATTGAAATTCAAAATACTTACAAAATGCAATTGAAATTGAAAAAAACGTACAAAATGCAATTGAGATTCAAAACACTTACAAAATTCAATTGAAATTGAAAATACACCATACAATCTAGATTAAAAATTCCCTAGCAGATTCAAAATACTCACAAAATGCAATTGGAATTCAAAATATTTAAAAAATTCAATTGAAATTAAAAATACCATCAAAATGTAATTTAGATTCAAAATACTCATTTGGATTGACAATACTTACAAAATGCAATTTAGACTGAAAATACTTACAAAATGTAATTAAGATTCAAAATACTCACAAAATGCAATTGAGAAACAAAATACTTACAAAATGCCCATCCTACAAAATGCAATTTAGATTGAGGAATACTTGCAAAATGCGGTTCAGGTTGAAAATACTTGAAAAATGCAATTGCAATTCAGAAAACTCACAAAAATGGTACCCCTACATTCAAAGACTTAGTCTACTAAAAAGCAATTTAGATTGTCAATCCTTACAAAATGCAATTGAGATTGTAAATACTCGCAAAATGCAATTTAGATGGAAATTACCTACAAAATGAAACTTAGATTGAAAATACCTACAATAGTGTAGAGTCAAAATATTCACAAAATGGAATTTAGAAACACGGGCAGCCAATTCACCAGAACAGTGCGGGAATCTTAGAGAAAAAGAAATATAATGAAGAGAAAAAGAAGGCTGATTCCTAGAAGAATGAGGGATCAGGAGAGATGAGAGAAGGGTCAATTAAGACGGAAAAGTGAAAGACTCCCTAGGTCTTGGATATCCTAATACCGTCGGGGTCGAAAGAGAACAAGAGGTGACCAAGAGAGGTCGAGAGGAAAGACGACGGAGAGGAGCCCTGCACAAATAAGTAGAATAATGCCGGTCTCAGCTGGGGTCACGTGGTCGTCAACCCACGTCCCACTAGATGTGAGCCCCTGAGGGGATTACGTGAAATAATATGGACCGATGGGACCTTACATTACTCAAAAATCCGATAATGCGGTTGACCGCGTCAATTTCGAATATATATTACGCAGGAGCGGCCGCACCTTATGTGCTGAAGTGCTGCAGCTCAATGCTTTATTAGAAAATTAATTACTTGAATAATATTATCTACCATCAAATACAGCGCATTAATTAGATGTCAGCCAGAGAACCGGCAATATTTCAAATCCCCTCACAACGAGGTATTTAGTCCTGCGTTCCACTCCACACCAGGCACTGGCTGTACAGAACACAGCTCAGCGAGAATTGCAAGTTCATTGCCACGATACACAAATACTGTCTTTTTTCGCATGTGTGCCCAACTTTTCCGTTGAGCTGTTGCGACAACAGCACAGATTACGCTGCTGGACAACAGCCAAGCCCAGAGCCAAGGCATTCTTCGTTCGACCGCAGAGTGGCAGCACTGGTTACACGAAATGGGAACATGGCTGGTGGCACCTTCTAGTCTCTGGGGTAACATTTTAGAGGGAATCGCTCAAAGCAAAGGGGGCAAAGAATAGAGGAAGCTAACAGCTGTTCCCACCAGAATGTTCATTAACACTTCCAACTTACTCTTGAGTGTTTCTGAGTGAATATTCTTGTATGTTTCTTAATATTTTAATTGTTTAGAGGGGAGATGGGTTAACACACAGCAAAATTGATACACCAGCCGCCACTGACTTTTTACGTACGTTTATGAAACTTCTCATCCACTTTTTTTTTATAATAACGTTATTGGTTTTACGTCCCTTTAACTACTACGGCCTTTAGAGACGGCGAGGTGCCAGAATTTTGCCCCGAAAGGGATCTTTAACGTGCCAGTAAATATACTGACATGGCTCCCTCGCATTTGTGCACACTCAGATGCCACCTGACTTCTCCAGGATTCGATCCTGCAACCTTGGGCACAGCATGCGAGAACGTTACCGCTGAGCCACGCAGTCAGTCCCACTTTTTATGGTAGAGTGTCACTGTTAAGACTATTTTCATATCTTAGTGAATTTAATGTTGTATAAAAACAATATAAAATGGTATGAAAATCAGTATTTCAAAACCAAATGTAATGTCGATAGGAAAGAAACACAAGATGATGGTGATAGTTATTGTTATTTTAAGGGGCCTAACGTCTAGGTACAGAATGGATATAAAATAGAGGTTAGCACACGCAAAGTAAACATTAGGCCTAATACAGGAAAGGAATCTGTTGACCTCAAATATAGATTTAGGTATTAGGAAGTCAGGTTTGAAAGCCTTTGTTTGGAGCGTGGCTCTGTATGGAAGTGAGCGGCTTCGATGGTGTAGTCGGTAGCATGCTGAGCTTCTATACGCAAGGTCGCGGGTTGAAACCCGGCCGAAGTCGTCGGATTTTTTAAGAGCGTTAAAAATCCTTCAGTATGACTTCCTTCGGTGGGGAAGTAAAGCCGGCGCGGCGGTCCCATGTCATAGATTTATGGCATGATAAAGAACCTTCCACTAATTACACCTTTGTGAAGCTAAATTATAGATTATCTTTGGGTAACGCTCATAGGTTCCAACGTTTGTCGCCAGGAGCCGACTGTGGTGGCATCTAGTAACAAAGTACAGAACTAGTTGACCGTTGACGGTGGCGTTTGGTAGCAAAAGTTGGAACTACTTGAAAAATCAAATGTATGCAGTCCTTACTTGAATTAAAAACAGAAGCACACTAATACAGCCATCACAATTTTCACCGATTATCAGATAGATTCTGCACACACCCAAAGTATACGGGGCTACATGACCACGTTGTCGCAGCCCCTAAACTGAGGAACCAACCAACTAACCTCTATGGAAGTGAAACTTGGACTGTTGAAGCAACAGAAATGAAGAGAATGGAAGCTTATGAAATGTGCTGTTATAGGAGAATGATGAAGATCTGAAGTGCAGATAAGGTTACAAATGAAGAGGTATTAAGACGATTGGGAGAGGAGAGATGTTTCTGGCGACTGCTAATGAAGAGAGGCATAGTAATGTTAGTTATGGAGGAAAGGTCGAGGATAAGAACTCTAGGGGTAGACCAAGGTTAGAATATGTTTAACAGACAATCCCAAACACAAAGACAAAGTCAGCACAAACCTTTACGGTATCAAGAAAATACTATGACAAATGCAAAAATGTATGAATCTAAGTCCAGAAGATTGCAACACAGCATCCTTCTATATAAATTACCGACATGGAAAGTGGAAAGTGGACACAGGACATTACTTTCAAACGACTTCGGTGACAGTTTGAGTGAATGCTAGTGCAGATCGGTAGGCTCTGTAAACATGACATTGCCAAGCAAACACGAGCGCATGCGTGGGTCAGAGAACTTGTAATGCACAGACAGCAAACCCGGCGCTTGCACTCCAATCATTAAATCCAAGGGACTGAATCTCGACAGATATTTATGAATACTTCTGTTCGAACATAAAATAAAATAAAAAATAAAGTTATAATTATCGTTGAACATAAACAGTTGTATAGAACTCGCCTATAATGGTAATTTAGACACTCGGGTGGAAATTATAAGACTCGCTTCGCTCGTTTTATAAACATACTTGTGTCTTAATTATTACCATTATAGGCTCGTTGCATAATGTACTATTTAGCAGGGGCGGTGCGTCATTAAGGGCCAAAATGGCCCCATGTACTGAACCCTTTTATCCTCTGTTGGATAAATGATTCTATGTTTTATTTCTCCAATTTATAAATATTTCAACCAGCATCATGAAAGTAGCCAGACGGAGATGAGGAAATTTCAAGCATTGGTTGGAGACAGCGGGGACATACCTGAAGCAGGTTGACACTAGGCTAAATATTTCAGCTGTGAAAGGAAATAGCATAGCGATGTGTCAGGACAGGTGGGCCGCCTCAAATAGAAGCGACGCGCAGTGAGACATGCTGCCAGTATGTTCATTGTGATATTCGCGCCTAGAAGAAATGATGCAGTAATGTGAGTGGCTGATGAGCAGGCTGGACACTCCTACGACGCCAAGATCTGCTATGAACCGCCAAATTACAGAAAATGTTAGAACCAATGAGAGAAGAATGCCTAGTTAACGCGGCAGGTCTAGCGTGGGTACGCTCGGCTAGCATTCACGCGGGAAATCGCCTAGACAAAATCTCTACGATCGATTCTAGGATTAATGAGCATATTCTTGACCTGTGCAATGTTACGAGTTCAGTGATATATATTTCATGCCTGTACCACAATTATTTCGAGAAATGTTTACATAAATCCCCCCCATCGAGACCTAGGGCCAGTTCTTTTATAAGTGGCATGAAGAGCCAAGACATTGACTTCTATTCTGTGCGTCTACGGACGTGGACTTCTATTCTGTTCGTCTGAGGACGTAGACTATTATTCTGTGCGTCTACGGGCGTAGTCGTCTTATTACTGTGTTCGTCTGCGGACAGAACGACTTCTATTTTGTGTGTCGTGGACACAGGTTGATTATTATTTTGTGTGTCTTGGACACAGAAGTTATTGTAAAGTGTTAAATTCAGTGATAGATAGTCACAGTACTATATTGTAGGGGCAGTATCGTCGATAATTCGCCAACGAACTGTGACAGGGAAAGTAGTACCTGAACAGCGAATTTAGTAGTCAGATATCAAGTGTATAATAATCTAATTTTTGAAGCAGCGCCAGAGATGACACCGACGACTACAGAGGAGGTTTGGAATTCTCAACACTCCGTCCAGATGGCTGAGATGAGATAGAACCACTCAGTTGGGAAATGGCAGCAGACGTTCTTTGACGGGTGACTACAAGAGAGATGAGTACAAAATAATATTCTTTATTATTTGATAAATTAACTTATGGTTTATGGGACATATTTTTGTAAATACATTGCTTGGGTGATTAACGTAGTATATTTAGTTTTGGTCTGACACACTTTTGTATGGAAGCAGCTCGCACGAATGTAGTTAGTGGAAGGTTCTTGTTTTTGTGTTGTGTTAACTAACGTAGCTATGTGAACGGCCGTGTTTGCATATGTTACGCAATGCGGTTAAAAACGTATCTCGGAGATCTGTTGTGTTTCAGAAGTAGGACTGAATTAATGTAATTATACAGTAGATTGGAGGGTAATTAAAATTGTTTAAGATTTATTATTGATCAGATTCAGTGTGACTATTGCCGATTGGAGCAATGTAATTTGTGACGAAGAGTAATCAGCTCTATCGTAGGTTTTAATATTGTGTTAAATGTTTGTGAGCACCTATTCAGCAGACCTGTGTGGAAAGCGTCATGTCGGTCCCAGATGTGTGTATGTGTGTATTTTTGTGGTATTACAAGCGGGAATTTCAGCTGAGACTGATTTCTGTCAGCTTGGTACCCGGTCCATATTGTATCCTTGCGAGGGCAATTGTGGATATGTGATTATGTCTGACCATATGTTGAGTTGGATGAGATTTTTGTTGCTGTTGATTCCGTGAGGTAACGGAACAGCTGGTCAGCTATTTATATACACTGGAGTGGGACACGACAAGTATTTGAGGAAAGGGGGGAGATGTTTCACAAGGCTGTCTGAACGTGCAAAGCATGGTCATTAGTGAGGAGTGCTCGTTGGCTCCCTAATTACTTAAATTACAGATAAGAACAGATCAATGGTAAAAGAATTGTTGAAATAAATGGGAGTTGCCTACGAATCACGATAATCTCCGAAGCGTTACCGTAACATGCAGTTTCGTTCATATAAAGTAATCTTAGCCGGCCAGGCTTTTGTTGTTGTTGGTTTATTCCAGGTTTATTTTCATTTCAGTGACCCGTGAGTCACGTGCAATTCTGTCTTTCCTTGTGTGTATTGAGCAATTGGCCAGTTGGTAGCTCATGTTGTTAAGTGCGTCTTCGCGCTAATGAGGATCTCAGACAGATTCCGGTAAATAATAGATTTGTAGTGTGTGTCAGCACTAGAGTTTTTAAGGGTTTTTATTAATGTCATGCCCATGTCCATAAACGTTGATTTACGTGATGATTGTTCGTGAGCACCGTGGCTGTTAACCCGTTGTGAACGAATGGTCATCCAAGTACTCATTTTCTCGTAGTTAGTCATCACGCGCACATAAAACTCAAATGCAAGGTAGTGTAACTAGGATCCACAATTTTATTATAAAGGGGGAGATCCGTTTGACTCCTCAAAGTGTTAGATATTCCTGTCAGGGAAAAATTCAGGGAGGATATGTTTTTATTATTGTTTGTTTATTTTCTTTTATGCACAATTAGTTATTAAATCATGTTATTATCTTACGTCTTGTCTCCTTACTTTCTTAATTACAGTTTTTATCCTATGATCCTTGCCTCAGTAAAGCACGTTGTTTGGCGGACGTAAACACCACACTATGAACTGAGCGCGACCCCTTGATCAAGATTCTTGCATAAAACACTGCTATTCTGAAGGGTTCATAGGGATAAAACTGGCGCGGCCAAGCGTGGGGCCATTCACTGTGGTGTAACGGAGAGATTACACATGTCAATAGTGGCGTATTTGAGTAAAACTGACATGCCGCAAGTGCAGGCAGATATGACAGTATTTAATCACCGGGAAGTGATATTTTATTAAAAGTAATTGAGGCGAAGTGGATACCGCCAAATGTGTGAAAAATAATTTAAAATCAGGAGTTTGCAAAGTAAAATACGGTTCACGTTTTTGTCTTTTAAATTAAAGTAAAATTAATTTGTGATACCGGGCGCCCAATGATAAAATTAAAACTAGATTTGTTAGAAAGTCAAACTCATGGAAATATTAGGAGGCTGTAGCCTAAAATGACAATTAATACTTTGTTAATTAGTCAGTGTTAATATCAGATCAGGATGACAATTTAATGACTAAATATGTGCTTGGGTTTAAAATTAAATTGAGTAAAACTAGAACCACTCAGAGATGCAATTGACCAGTGGGAATAAATGTAAAAAATAACTGAACTGAGTTGGATAAAGAAAGTAAATGTGCATTGGATTTTATATGTGTGTCAAAGGGCATTGCTTTATGCCATTTCCCTAATGTCTCATATAAAGTGTGTATTATGGCAACGGTGGAGCAGATCCAGGAGATCATTGAGAGTGCGGCGAGGAGAACTCAGGAATTGGTGGATACTAAATTGGCGGAACAAAGTGTATCGCTAAACACGAAGTTATCTGAACAAATAAACACTAAACTATCAGAACAGAGTCAATCTATAAACACTAGTATATTAGAACAAAGTGAGTCTATAAACAAATTATCTGAGCAGAGTGAATCGCTACAAACTAAACTGTCAGAACAAAGTGAATCGCTAAATACTAAACTGTTAGAGCAAAGTGAATCATTGCGGACACAATTAAATAACAGTAGAATTGAACAAAATGAATATCAGGCGGAACAAGCTAGGTTATTAAAGAGTGAAATTAATGACACTATCAATTCGCAATTAGAGGCGCAAAATATTAAAAACACGAACCAATTAGCTTCGTTAACCGCAGAAATGAAAGATCACACAAATCAACAGATGGTATTACTGGCCCTAGATGTTAGCAAGAATAATGAGAAACAATTAGAGCAGATTAAAAAAATGGAAGATATTTTTGATCAAAAACTTAGCATTCTGGATGAAACGGTGTTGGCTAAATTAGAACAAATTGAAATAGCATGCACAATGAATACAAGCGAGGTCAAAATAGCTCAGGATAAATTGGAAGGACGATTTAAGGAGATGGAGAAAAGCGGCAGGGTCATTCAACAACAATTATCAGCAGTAGATGAAAACATATCCGGCATAATTAAAGATATGGACCGTCTCGAGATAAAATCAGCGGAACAATGGGAAAGCCTAAAATTGGAGCAAGAGCAATTTAAGAGTACATTAGACGAAAGGCTGAGCCAGATAGAAAGTAATCAGGATGACACAAAAAGCCGGATCGAAGGGCAAGTAAGCACGATTAAAGAACAAATAAGGAAAGATTGGAAGAAAATGAATATTGATTCTAAAGAGGAAAGATCCACCATTCTTAAAACAGTAGGCGAAAATCACACGCGTATTCAAGCTTTGGAGCAAGAGGTGAAAAATAAACTTAAAGAGCAGACGGACAGGATTATTAAAGCCGAACTCCGCTCATTAGAACAATCATCTATATTTAGAACGGGAACAGTGAAAGACAAGCCGGATAACTCAAATAGTCCAGAGTCCAGCACAGCAGGAAGTCAGACTCAGGCAGACAGCCCATTAACAACAAACACGGAAGGATTTCGTAAGAATGTTGATAGGAGCTCGACACCACAAGACGGTCATCAGCCCACACAACTTATTCAAGTAATTCGCTCAAATGACTACAAACCGCAGAAATACACGGAAAATTCAGGGGTGACACCTAAAGCCTTTATCAAAGAGATGGAAGACCATTTCAATGACACTGGGGTACCTGAAGCACGAAGATTAAGGATAATGGAGAGATTTTTATCGGGAAATGTCCTCACATGGTTTTTAAGCTTCAAATATACATTTGGAAACATGTCAGATTTCAACTTAGCGTTTCTGCGCAAATACTGGTCGCCCGCAACACAACAGAGTCTAAGGATGGAGCTTTACTCTAGGAAGTACCAAACCACACAGCAAACAAAATACTCAGATTTCTTTAACATGCAAATGTTAAAATTCCGTGACCTTGATTACCCATTAAATGAAGCAGATCTGGTGATGACTATAGCGAGACAAATGCCAGTAAACGTACAACAAGTACTAGTCGCAGCGAACGTTAGTACGGCCCTACATGCAGAGCAGATACTACGTCAAATAGATGAGACTACATCTCATAGTCATTATAGAGGAGGAAGACAGCTGGAGTTAGTCAATACTACAGAGATCATCAAACCAAAACAGGCAAACACCAAAACGCAGGGCACTAACACAAGCACTTCCACACCTAGGCGAAACCAGGAAGAAGGAGAAAACAGACCATATCAGCGTAACGAAAATCAGTCATACCAAGGTAACAATAGATACCAACAGAGAGGATATCAGCAATGGCGTGAAAATCGAAGGAATGACAGGTCTTATGGAAGATACGGTGATTACAATGCCAATCAACGATGGAAAGGAAGAAGAGATCAAAATCAAGGAGAGCCACGTAACTATCGAGATGACTGGGATGATAGGCACGCTCAATCGCAAAATTACTTAGAGGAGTTACACGCTAGTCAAGGTGGAGAGATAGGAAGATGGGAAAAGGCCATTGGGAACATGAAGAATCATGATACACATACTGAGGAAGCTGGAAGTCTACTGAGACAACAGGGATATCAAGGACATGAGCGACAGAAGGATGATGGGAGTCGCAATGGAGCTAAAAAAAATGTTAAATTTGGATAAAGGAGACAGGCTACAAACTCAACAGTCGGAAGTTGAAGATGGATGGATAGTAGCGAACATACAAGAATGGATTGATTTGCCAGAAGACTGCCTGGAGGAGACGGTGAAACCACGGAACGATGAAATTAGGCAGTTACCCATTATTTACGCAAGGATTGGTGGAATTAATATAAGATGTTTATTGGATACGGGGTCACAGATCAGTCTGGTATCGGAGGCCTTGGTTCGAGAGTTGGGACGGAGTCAGAATATTCCTGTAATTCCGGTACCACAGCTCAAAGTGAGGGGTGTTATTCCTGAACGCACCGTCACTTGTAAACGTCAGGCATACTTAGAACTGAACATATTGGAACACACTTTTGGGCAAACATTCATTATCATGGCAAAGATGAATTTCAATATAATTCTTGGTGCAAATTTCATTTGTGACTATCAAGCAGTGATAGATTTGCACAAGAATACTGTCAGTTTTAAAGAGTATGATCAGCTGAAAAATGTGGGATTGCATATGGATGAAATCACTACCGGAAGAGATGTAAATTCTTGGGCATTGGAAGCAATATCGGAAGAGACGGAAGAGGAGGTACGCAAGGCAGAAGATAACATCATAGAAGGAGCTGTTGTGGAACTAGATGAGGAGAGTGAATCCCAGGAGATATGGTCTTTATTAACAGAAGGAGATAACAGTGATGCACAATTTGAAGAGTTACTACAGGAGCGGCTCAATGACATTCAACTTGGGGGTGAACACAGAAAACAGTTGGAAGAGATATTAAGGAAGCACAAAACAGTATTTGATACAGTACCTGGAAAAATATTAAATTTCAAATATTCTATGCAAGTCGAGGACTGGTCACCTTTCAAAAGCAGATTGTACCCAATTCCTGAAAAATATCGTGGTCAAGTTAAGGTCATTATAGATGAGATGTTACAAGCTGGAGTGATAAGGAAGACACCGACACCTTATCTAAATGCGATTTTGGCAGTCACAAAACCAAATGGATCTATTAGACTTTGTTTAGATGCCAGAAATCTCAACACAAGACTCATTTTTCCTGAGTATGACAGAGCGCCAATCATCAGAGACGTACTAAAAGGCTTTAAAAACAAGAGCATTTATTCATCAGTTGACTTGACTTCCAGTTTCCACCATATTGAATTGGATGAGAAGTCACAGCTTCTAACTGGCTTCTTATTCGATAACCAGACGTTTTGCTTCGTTCGAATGCCCTTTGGAGTCAAAACAGCGGGCTGTGCTTTAATCCGAGCCCTGGACCGGAATTTAACCGAGGAAGTTAAGGAGATGACGGTACGCTACATTGATGACATTTTGCTGGCATCCGACAACATTGAAACTCACATGGAAAATTTAGATAAAGTATTAGGCAACCTGAATGCATCTAATTTCAAAGTAAACCTGAAGAAATCGCATTTCTTCAAGAGCGAGATCTTATATTTGGGTCACATCATTGACAAGGAGGGAGTGATGCCAAACCCAGCTAAGATCGAAGCGATAAAGAATTTCCCTACACCAACGAGAGTCAAGCACATTCGGGCTTTCTTAGGCGTAACAGGATTCTTTAAGGAAAACTGTCCAGGTTATACGGAGACTGTAGCTCCCATGCAGGAAATGTTAAAGAAGAATAATAAATGGTTGTGGAATGCGGAGTGTGAGAAGGCATTCCAAGCAACAAAGCAGCTATTGGAAAACTGCATTAAATTAGGATATCCAGATTTCAAGCACAAATTTATAATCCAAGCGGATGCTTCACTAATTGGTATAGGTGCTATGCTTTACCAAGAGGATCCAGCTAACCTGCAGCACAAAACATATTTGGCATTTGTCAGCCGAAAATTGCGTAAGCACGAGCGCAATTATACGGTAACGGAACTAGAACTGTTGGCCATGAATTCTACCAGGCACGAGTCAACAGGACAAATCCCTATGGTCCTACACAAGAACGAGTATCCAGTAAGAACGTGGAAAAGCATCATTAACTGTCCACAAGATCCAATGATAGCACCTGACTTGCGAATTGAGAGGACGAGAGCCTACATGAGAAAACAAGCAGACCGCAGATTACGGCGAGTAAGAAATAAGAGGTTTCACAGGGATCTTGAAATCAACCAGCTCGTTTTGGTGAAACGACCTGCTACATCGGACCCAGAAAAGAAAATCTTCAGTAAATTCTGCGAAAAGTTCATAGGACCCTATTCTATCGTAAGAAACCTTGGAAACAATGCTTACAGAGTGAAAGAATTGAGCACAGGAACAATGTCAGTCTACAACGCTGCAAACCTAAAAAAGTATCGTCGAAGTGAGCCATGGGAGCGCCAAATTAATGATGCAGTTTGAATATATGGACGTCCTATTATCAACAAAGTGCACGAGGAGCAGTTGAGTACGGCACGTAAACGTGGAAGTAGAGTGGTTGTTGACAAACATTAACGAGACGAGCAGAGTGTTGCCTCAGGCACCAGAGCGTCATGCAAGCAGACTGAGAGGGGAGATACGAGCAGGAAATGAAAACGAGTAAATGCCATTCAAGACAGGAGCGACTAGACCAGTAATAGAAAGGGGGTGATTCTGAAATAAAACAATTTGGCCTACGGAAGTCTTTTAAAAATTGTCGACTTTGTTCCTAAGTTCGAAATTTTGTGAGTGGGAGAGTTGTGAACCCTTTTATCCTCTGTTGGATAAATGATTCTATGTTTTATTTCTCCAATTTATAAATATTTCAACCAGCATCATGAAAGTAGCCAGACGGAGATGAGGAAATTTCAAGCATTGGTTGGAGACAGCGGGGACATACCTGAAACAGGTTGACAATAGGCTAAATATTTTAGCTGTGAAAGGAAATAGCATAGCGATGTGTCAGAAGGACAGGTGGGCCGCCTCAAATAGAAGCGACGCGCAGTGAGACATGCTGCCAGTATGTTCATTGTGATATTCGCGCCTAGAAGAAATGATGCAGTAATGTGAGTGGCTGATGAGCAGGCTGGACACTCCTACGACGCCAAGATCTGCTATGAACCGCCAAATTACAGAAAATGTTAGAACCAATGAGAGAAGAATGCCTAGTTAACGCGGCAGGTCTAGCGTGGGTACGCTCGGCTAGCATTCACGCGGGAAATCGCCTAGACAAAATCTCTACGATCGATTCTAGGATTAATGAGCATATTCTTGACCTGTGCAATGTTACGAGTTCAGTGATATATATTTCATGCCTGTACCACGATTATTTCGAGAAATGTTTACATAAATTCCCCTCCCCCCCCCCATCGAGACCTAGGGCCAGTTCTTTTATAAGTGGCATGAAGAGCCAAGACATTGACTTCTATTCTGTGCGTCTACGGACGTGGACTTCTATTCTGTTCGTCTGAGGACGTAGACTATTATTCTGTGCGTCTACGGGCGTAGTCGTCTTATTACTGTGTTCATCTGCGGACAGAACGACTTCTATTTTGTGTGTCGTGGACACAGGATGATTATTATTTTGTGTGTCTTGGACACAGAAGTTATTGTAAAGTGTTAAATTCAGTGATAGATAGTCACAGTACTATATTGTAGGGGCAGTATCGTCGATAATTCGCCAACGAACTGTGACAGGGAAAGTAGTACCTGAACAGCGAATTTAGTAGTCAGATATCAAGTGTATAATAATCTAATTTTTGAAGCAGCGCCAGAGATGACACCGACGACTACAGGCCGGACGTTTGTTTTAGACGATTGCCCTTGACCTTGAAGCCAGCGGGTGAGCCTGCACTCAGTCACTCTCTCACCCTATCGCTTCAAACTTGTCACCACCGATCTGATGTAACGGAATTTCAGACTTGAGCACGTAGTGACACCGTCCCGCTGACTGTACAGTCCATGTCGAAGTATTGTCTGACACGGAAGTACACGTTACGTAGTTACGAACAGAACGCCATTATATTTGCCAATGACTGTACTTCAGCATAGTATGAGACAGCTTTGTCAATCATCGGACCGCTTGGGGGAGCTGATAACAACACAGGTACTGCAGTAACTCGCCTCCAGGCTTCCATTAAGATTTTTCACTCGTCTAAAACAAACGTACGGCCTGTACAGAGGAAGTTTGGAATTCTCAACACTCCGTCCAGATGGCTGAGATGAGATAGAACCATTCAGTTGGGAAATGGCAGCAGACGTTCTTTGAGGGTGACTACAAGAGAGATGAGTACAAAATAATATTCTTTATTATTTGATAAATTAACTTATGGTTTATGGGACATATTTTTGTAAATACATTGCTTGGGTGATTAACGTAGTATATTTAGTTTTGGTCTGACACACTTTTGTATGGAAGCAGCTCGCACGAATGTAGTTAGTGGAAGGTTCTTGTTTTTGTGTTGTGTTAACTAACGTAGCTATGTGAACGGCCGTGTTTGCATATGTTACGCAATGCGGTTACAAACGTATCTCGGAGATCTGTTGTGTTTCAGAAGTAGGACTGAATTAATGTAATTATACAGTAGATTGGAGGGTAATTAAAATTGTTTAAGATTTATTATTGATCAGATTCAGTGTGACTATTGTCGATTGGAGAAATGTAATTTGTGACGAAGAGTAATCAGCTCTATCGTAGGTTTTAATATTGTGTTAAATGTTTGTGAGCACCTATTCAGCAGACCTGTGTGGAAAGCGTCATGTCGGTCCCAGATGTGTGTATGTGTGTATTTTTGTGGTATTACAAGCGGGAATTTCAGCTGAGACTGATTTCTGTCAGCTTGGTACCCGGTCCATATTGTATCCTTGCGAGGGCAGTTGTGGATATGTGATTATGTCTGACCATATGTTGAGTTGGATGAGATTTTTGTTGCTGTTGATTCCGTGAGGTAACGGAACAGCTGGTCAGCTATTTATATACACTGGAGTGGGACACGACAAGTATTTGAGGAAAGGGGGGAGATGTTTCACAAGGCTGTCTGAACGTGCAAAGCATGGTCATTAGTGAGGAGTGCTCGTTGGCTCCCTAATTACTTAAATTACAGATAAGAACTGATCAATGGTAAAAGAATTGTTGAAATAAATGGGAGTTGCCTACGAATCACGATAATCTCCGAAGCATTACCTTAACATGCAGTTTCGTTCATATAAAGTAATCTTAGCCGGCCAGGCTTTTGTTGTTGTTGGTTTATTCCAGGTTTATTTTCATTTCAGTGACCCGTGAGTCACGTGCAATGCTGTCTTTCCTTGTGTGTATTGAGCAATTGGCCAGTTGGTAGCTCATGTTGTTAAGTGCGTCTTCGCGCTAATGAGGATCTCAGACAGATTCCGGTAAATAATAGATTTGTAGTGTGTGTCAGCACTAGAGTTTTTAAGGGTTTTTATTAATGTCATGCCCATATCCATAAACGTTGATTTACGTGATGATTGTTCGTGAGCACCGTGGCTGTTAACCCGTTGTGAACGAACGGTCATCCAAGTACTCATTTTCTCGTAGTTAGTCATCACGCGCACATAAAACTCAAATGCAAGGTAGTGGAACTAGGATCCACAATTTTATTATAAAGGGGGAGATCCGTTTGACTCCTCAAAGTGTTAGATATTCCTGTCAGGGAAAAATTCAGGGAGGATATGTTTTTATTATTGTTTGTTTATTTTCTTTTATGCACAATTAGTTATTAAATCATGTTATTATCTTACGTCTTGTCTCCTTACTTTCTTAATTACAGTTTTTATCCTATGACCCTTGCCTCAGTAAAGCACGTTGTTTGGCGGACGTAAACACCACACTATGAACTGAGCGCGACCCCTTGATCAAGATTCTTGCATAAAACACTGCTATTCTGAAGGGTTCAGTACCCAGGGTCGTTAGGCCATATGGCAGAAAATTTGTTTAATAAATGTCTCTGAACATTACTTTAAATTAAAGTAATCTACTTAAAGTACGTGTTTTTCCGTTTTTGAATCTCAAAGAAGAATTCAGTATAACTTACATAACTCATCCCAAGTTCAAGTTCCTCGCAGTCTCATACAGCGAATCGTCATAGCGAGGGTCGCTCTACAGAAACTTCCAGGTAAAGTATATGGATTAAAGAACCGTGTGAAAAAAAACAGTGAACTGTCTTAAACGCGAATTCTTATGTGCTATGAAATGATTTTCTTTCCTCTTCAAGGGCGTGGAGAATTGGCCCATAACATTGCGTTGGAGTGAAATAGAAGATCTCTCCATTTCACCCCTTGCGTGACCGGTTCCATGTCTAAATGGTTAGCGCGCTAGGCTTTCGCCCAAAGTGCCCCGGTTTCGATTCCCAGCTGAGCCATCAGGGATTTTATCATTTCAAATGATCTTCTCGACTTCATCGTTATGCTTTGGTCTACCGTTATGCGTTACGGTTACGGTGTGTATGACGTCATCATGTTGTTCAGTGCATATGCACCGAGTCTGAGTTTACTCCTGGGGTCTGGCGTTATGCGATACGGAGACGGCGAGTGCGTGACGTCATGCAGCAGAGTGCTTCTCCCGCTCTCCGTTGCCCACACGGGAAGCCTAAGTTAAAGGGTAATGGAGTCTGTTGAGTCTGAGTTTACTCCTGGGGTCTGGCGATATGCGATACGGAGACGGCGAGTGCGTGACGCCATGCAGCAGATTGCACCTCCCGCTCTCCGTTCCCCGCGCGGGAAGCCTAAGTTAATGGGTAATGGAGTCGGTTGGAAGAGTCCCGGGGCTTCGAGTGAAGCGAGAAGCCCTCCTGAGCCTTTCTAACATGTGTAGCATTTGTAGCATGCGTCATTTGAAATGATATAAAGTCTAGTCTCTCAGACTGACTGTATCTTTAAATCTCCTGGGGTTAGTTCCCGTTGCTCGGGGACTGGGTGTATGTGCCGTCTTCATCATCACATCATCCTCATTACGACGCGAAGGTCGCCCACGAGCGTCAACTAGAAAGATCTGCACTTGACCTCTCCGGAGGCCACACGATCATTCACACCTCTTGGGTCTGTCTCTGTTTGCAGATCTAACCCCGCCCTAAAACATCTTCCTGAAGTTATGGTTTTATACAATGATTTTCTTTTTTCTGGTGTTCCAAGTACATTACAGGTGTGTTTCTTCTAGTTTTTTTTTCTTTTCTTTTTAGTGTATGGCTTTTGTGCCGGGAGTGTCCGAGGACATGTTCGGCTCGCCAGAATTTGTAGCTGCTTCTATGCGGACACCCATTGTGTGAGCTACACGTACCGTCGCGTGTGGAGTGTTGTCTGGGGACGAAAGTGTGAATGTAAGGACTAGGATTTGGAAGGTAGTGGCTGTGATCTATAGTTAGGGACCAACCCCGCCATTTGCCCGGAAGGAAGATGGGAAACCACAGAAAACCATCTTCATGGTTGCCGGCGGGGGGATTCAAACCTCCTCGCCTCCCGGATGTGAGGGACTGCCTGTATCCACGCCGTAACAACCACGGCTAACTCACTCGGTTTTTTAACCTACTTTTCACATTTTGCAAAAATGAGGAAAAAGTAGACTTATGAGATCGATCCGGGAAAATGTGTGTCTGTCTGGCTGTGTGTGT
The DNA here is from genome assembly GCA_946902985.2 of Meconema thalassinum. NCBI lineage: Eukaryota > Metazoa > Arthropoda > Insecta > Orthoptera > Tettigoniidae > Meconema > Meconema thalassinum. Next base: position 169,390,986 of record OX336391.1, read on the forward strand.
GTCCCCCCCTATCAACTCCTAAACGGCTGCAGCAATCAAAACCAAATTTAGTATGAGTAAAGATGTGCACCGGAATATCTCACGTCCATATTTGAAAATGATGTCAGTGCTACCAACTGCTGAAAAAACGCACTAGAAATTTGAGCTCCGTGTTGGATATCTCGCAAGGTATGCATGGGAGCTATTCCAAAATTGGTACACATGCAGAAAATACTATTTCAGTTTAATTTTCAGGAGGGCAACAATGACAGTGTTGCCAAAATAATTTTAAGCCTTCTGATAGGTCCAATGTTTAAATGCATATAACTTCTACACTATCAATTGTATTTCAACCAAATTGTGTATGTAATATCTGTACATAAACAGATATGATTGAGCGTATTCTTAAGAGCCACCAGGGCTGCCAACTGTTAATAATAGCTCTCTCTATTTTTTTAATCCAAATACCAATATATAAGAAAGTATGCAAGCCAACAGCTTTAAACTATGCACATTTTAGATTAATTTTGAGTAACTTATATACGTCAGTTCTACCAACATGATTATAAGCCAGCTGATAGTACCAATTTTTAAATACATGTAACTTCTATACTATCAGTTGGATTACAACCAAATTTCGTATGTGCTATGTGTACCATAACAGAATATCTGTAAGTATTGTTTAGAGCTATCAGGGCTGCCAACTGTTAATACATGCTGTCTATATTTTTTTACCCTAATATATCAGAAAGTATGCAAGCCAACAGCTCTATACTTTGCACACGTATAGCACCAGACATTGTAGATTAATTTGGAGTAATTAATACAAGGCAGTGCTGCCAACATGATTCTATGCCTGCTGATATGTCCAATTTTAAAATACATGTAACTCCTATACTAACAAATGGATTTTATCCAAAATTGGCACAACAAGATATCATAATATTTCAGAATATTTCTGACCAGCACACGCATGGTATTGTTGGCAACATGCTTTTACGCGTGCTGATAGATCCAGTGTCTAACTGCATGTAACGTCCATTGGACTTCAACCTAATTTTGTATTCTGTACCTTAAGAGATGGAACTAAGAATACATTCAGTCACCAGGGCTGCCAACTGTAGTGCTCTATTACAGTAGGCTAAATTATACCAGGTATATTTTGAACTAATTTGATATTTCGATATTACCAACTTAATTTTGTCATTATTCTAGATAGGTTCATATACTGTAGAATAATCATTGGCATGAAATGTAGGCTGTATAGTTCTTCACGGAACTTCTTGTTTTCTAGTGAGTTGTGTGAATGGAGTTATTTCTATAAATTAATTTGCTTTTAGCTTTTGTGGTACGGTACGTCATTGTTTAAAATGCTGATTGTGTGGGACGTAGGAAAGTAAATGACGTGGCATTTTTATTAACAAATCCATTTTCTTCTATAAATCTGAGCACAAAGTAGTTCCGTGAAGAACTATATAGCCAATTTTCATATATCCGACTTATATTAATTGCCTCTATCAACATACAAAATTTCAATTTGATTGCTGTAATAGATTCGTGGATATTGAGAACCATCTAAATATTTCGGATGGTCGCCATGTTGGATTTAATATATGTCGGCCATACAGGTATGTACTATTAGATGAGGATTGTTTCGTAAGTTCATTATTCAAACGTTGGCTTCGATCACATTATTAGGACACAATAAATAAATACTTAAATTTTAAATTTCGCATAGCCGCCATCTTGAGGTTATGTAAATAATTGAATTAAATTCGATGTCAGTGCATTGCAATGTGTATAAGCATTGTCTGTAACATGTTTCACTGTGCCCAGATGGTTAAATCACGAGAAATGTCTATTTAAATGTTTAAATTTACTTGGCCACCAAGTTCGTTCTTTACTTAACAGATTATTGAAAGTCACCATACAAAATTTCAGTGCGATATCAGTAATAGTTTCGGAGATATAGAATACTGGTGAAATATTTCGCACAGCCGCCATGATTGATTGGTGAGACGTAATGAAATTCGAAGGATGCGGTCAGGGTCGGACAAAATCGTACTATGGCGTTACTGAGTTTCATTGAAATCGCTTGAGCCGTTTAGATTTTATTAGGGGACACACACACACATGATATACACAGACACATACATACACATACACACGAATAAATGGTGATGTCCTAAACCTATTTGTTTTTCATAAAAGAAAATAGGCTAAAAATAGGACCTCATCCGCTTAGATAGATAAATTTGCTCTATCCATGCACAGGAGTGGAGAATTTTACAATATTACGGAGCCATGTGAGTACAGGTTTAATGCAAGGACTATTTATTGAAATATGTTTCAAATGTTGAGTGGAATGATGATAATGGCGATGTTGGCAACAGTGAATGTCAAATATAAAACAATGCTTAATATAAAACAACAATAATATCATCTGGCGCATCCCGAAAATTAGCCATGGGCTGTATTAATTATTGGAGACCTCTGTTATATGTTTGCCTTTATCATTTAATTTTGCGCTTTGGATTTGGACTAACAGAAACTGACGAACATAAAAAGTTTGCTCTTGGATAAAGAGTGGAGTACGTACGAATGATTATTGATAGCGGCATATGAAGAAGGAGATGGGAATCACATGCTTTGTCATCTGCCCGGCTCCGTTCCACCCCGCTGAGTCTGTTAACCGTATCGCCCACATTGCCTCGAGTCGACGACCTTGCGAACAGAACAATGCAGGTCTACATGTAGGGAAAGTACAGTATATCTCTCCTCTAACATACAGTATGAGGGAGACTAAATCAATATTGCTGACTTTGCAGGTACTTGTGCCAAGAAGCGCAACTTCCCAAGTCTTGAGAGCCAACTCCGGCGAGGAGGAACATATGAGAGAATGAGAGAGATAGACAGCCCTTGATCAGCGCTGTGATTCTTACATTTCGATGTTGGAAGCACAATTACAATGGAAAAATTATCTTTATGTTCGGCCCTGGCGAAATGTCAGAAAACTGTACTATGATGAAGCTCATTATAGTACAAGTTTTCATTATGATACAGTTTCTCCCACCAATCAGAGCTCAAGAAACAGTTGTGTGACCAATTAGGTGAGGATAGCATCGCACCTGTGCTCACTTCCATGGACCCCTGTTTTAAATCTCACAGCGTGGCGAGTGTCATAGTGGGGTAATCGAGGAGGCCATGGTCAAATACAAGGTATTCTTTGCGTCCCATGCGCTCTGGTGAAATCTCGACCGATATTTATGAATATTTATGTTCGAATATAAAATAGTTATAATTATCGTCGAGCATAAACAGTCGTATGCAACTGGCCTATTTTGGTAATTAAGACACTCGCATGGAAATTATAAAACTCGCTACGCTCTTTTATAAACATACTCGTGTCTTAATTATTGCCATTATAGGCTCGTTGCATAATGTACTATTAAAGAACAATCATATGGCTTTATGAGAAACCGCGACAGAACTAAATCCGCCGACTACCTGTAGATCGTCGAGCCAACTGAACCGTATGTCCTAAAGCTAACAATCCTTAACACATTGCAATGTGGATACCAGTGGGTGATTTAACATAGCAGTTTTGTGGGTTTTTTTTACCGAATATTTAAAACTCGGTAAATACATACAGTACTACTACCTCGTCTGACCTCGACAGAGCCTTTCAAATTTTGATTCGTTTTACCAATTCAACATGGCGGCCATGCGAAATATTTCACTGCCATTCTATATCAACGCTACGGTAACAGTTATCACCCTGAAATATTGTACAGTGATAAAGAGTACTACTACAAGTTCACTTGTATGACTTTCAAAAACGAATATGGCTGCCAAGCGAAGTTGAAACATTATACTTGATTTTTCACACGATTTAACCATCCAAGTGCAGTGAAACTTGGTACAGTAAATGTATGTACACATTTTAATACACTGGCATCTAATTTTATTCAATTGTTTCCATAACCTCATGATGGTGGCAGTGCGAAATTTTAAATTATGTTTCTAGTTTTTGTGTCCTTATCATGCGAACGAAGTGAAAGTTTGAATAATAAACCTATGCAATATTCTTCATCTAATGGCACATAACTCTATGGCCTACTTTTTATATAACAATCCAACATGGCGACCTTCCGAAATATTTAGTTGGCTCTCAATATCTACGATTCTATAACAGCAATCAAACAGAAATTTTGTATGTTGATAGAGGCAATTGCGTTGTCATTCGAGCTGCAGGAGATGAGAGAGAAGCTGGTGTTCAGAAAGGTGTAAGGGAAGGCTGCAACTTATCACCCATACTTTTCAATCTTTACATTGAGCAAGCAATGAGGGACATTGGAAAAAAGTTTGAAGTGGGAGTGAAGATTCAAGGAAAAATAATTTCAATTCTGAGATTTGCCGATGACATCGTCATCTTGGCCGACACGCCTGAGGATTTGAATGAGTTTTTGAATGGTATGGACTCCGTCTTGAGGAAAGAATTCATGATGAAAATTAATAAATGTAAAACAAAAATACTGGAATGCAGAAGAAATAAATCAGAAACCTCTATGTACATCCAATTGGCAGGTGAAAAACTAAAGGAAGTAGGAGACTTCTGTTACTTAGGAAGCAAAATAACCAGTGATGGACGAAGCAAAGAGGACATACAAAGTAGGTTAGCTCAGAGAAGGAAAGCATTTCTACCGAAAAGGAATCTGTTGACATCGAAATATAGATTTAGGTATTAGGAAGTCATTTTTGAGGGCCTTTGTCTGGAGCGTGGCACTTTATGGAAGTGAAACTTGGACTATTGGTGCAGCAGAAAAGAGGAGAATTGAAGCATTTGAAATGTGGTGTTACAGGAGAATGATGAAGATCAGATGGGTAGATAGGGTTACAAATAAGGAGGTATTAAGACGAGTGGAAGAGGGGAGAGGTTTCTGGTGACTGCTAATGAAGAGAAGAGATGGGACACATACTAAGGCACCCAGGAATAGCAAGCTTAGTTATGGAAGGAAGGGTCGAGGGCAAGAGCTGTAGGGGTAGACCAAGGTTAGAATATGTTAAACAGATTGCCTCAGATGTAGAGTGTGGTAGCTATGTAGAGATGAAACGATTAGCTCAGGACAGCGACGCTTGGAGAGCTGCATCACACCAGTCAAAATACTGAAGACTCGAACAACAGAGGCAATTGATATAAGTTCACATATTGGACTTTCTGTAACCTGGTGAGCACAATACCACCATGACGGCCAAGCGAATTTAAAGCATTTAAATGAAATTTACCCGCGATTTAATAATCCGAGTGCAGTGAAATATGGTACGGTAAATGTTCATACAAAGTTTAATTAACTGGCATCTAATTAAATTCAATTGTTTTCATAACCCCAAGATGGTGGCTGTGCGAAATTTTTAAATGGAGTTTTTAATCTTTTGTGTCCTAGTTATGCGATGGAACTACGTTTGAACCTACGCAATAATCTCCATCTAATTGTAGACTACATAACTCTCTGGCCTACATACAGAACAGTCCAACATGGCTGTCCTTTTCATAGGCGGGAAAATTTGTAATAGAGGAGACCAATAGGGTATATGAAAATAGGCTATTTACTTCTTCACGGAACTACTTTTTACTATTATTGTTATTTTCATTACTGCTTCAAATGCGTCTCCCGTATGCTATATTTGCCTCACACCAAATGGAGTTCCCATGATTGTAACAGTCAGTTACGCAACATTAAGTATCATTGCCGGGTATAATAACCGTATAATGGCTCATTATATTCAATGACGAATGTGAATCAGAGCGAACACGCGATGGTATCGCATATGATAATCATCAGTGATGTATGATATCATCCGAACTCCCCACTGCACATATCGCGTGATAATGGTCTGATCAACAGCCAAGTGGACTGAATATCCACTTCATCATCAACCACTAATGACCATTCTTATTATTGTCCACGATAAGCCAGTATAATTCTGATCTTGTCTGCATTGATTTTCGAATTTACATCATTTATGGTCACCAGTAATATTGAAGTCAGAAGATGTGTGAACAACTGCGGTCAAATCCAGTACTATTGACCTGAAATATCAGGAGATAAAATGGAAAGTGGGATACGGTAACTTTTTTCGCTTATCCTCCCAACTGGACTTCATCCACCAAGTGTGCGAAGCATCATTCCTCTACCGTCGCAAGTTAGGTGTCTGAGAGCTGAACCTTCATGAAATTAAATAAGAAACGTGTCGTTTACCATCCAATTTAAATTGTCGGTGTTGATTATGGTAGTCTATGTCTATAAGTCTCCTTCAATTAATCTTATACGATGATAAGTCTGTCTCTTAATTCACCATATCTTTCTGTTAATAGAACACAAGCAGACGTTTTCAATTGAAAATCCTCTCTCCATTACAATTTGGTGCAGAATTATTTAACCTATCAAGGCCATTATACAAAAGCCTTCAAAATGTTGACGTCAAAAGTGAAACTTTTGCATGATATTCAAGTAAGATATTTTAATTTAATTTACCAGAAATAACACATGAAGAACAATTCTACTGAAGCAGAACTACATGGTCTTAATTAGTAATATTTGTATAATGTTTTTTTAAGTTAGTAACAGTAGTTATTGTGGTTTTAAGTGGCAGAACTACAAGGTCATCTGGTCTCTTTGTGTTTTTTAAGTTTCATTAAACATCCAATGATTTTGTTGTTGTTGTAAATTTACAATTTTGTCGCCATGGTTATAAGCATTTTCCAAATAGTATCAAGATGGACAGTTTTTTGTTTCAGATTCTGGTTAGTTGGTTCCTCAGTTTAGGGGCTGCAACAACGCGATCATGTAGCCCCGTGTACTTTGGGTGTGTGTAGAATCTGTCTGATAACCGGTGTTAATTGTGATGGCTGTATTAGTGTGTATTATATGTAATTCAGGTAAGGACTGCTGACATTCAATTTTCAAGTAGTTCCTACTTTTGCTACCAAATGCTACCGTCAACGAGACCTAGTAGTAAACTTGCTTACTACATGCCACCGCAGTCAGCTCCTGTCGACCAACGTTGGAACTTAAGAGCGTTACACAAATCTAACCTATAATTTAGCTTCACACAAGTTTATTTAGTTTAATATTCTTTTACATGCCATAAATCAAAGACATGGGCCTGCTGGCTTTTCACTTCCCCTCCGAAGGAAGGCATACTGAGGGATTTTTAACGCTCTTAAAAATTCGATGACTCGGCCGGGTTTGAGCCCGTGACCTACGGCATAGAAGCTCTGGATGCTACCAACTACGCCATCGAAGCCGCCTTTCTGATTCCAACATTGTTTTCAGCAGATACTACAGTATTTTATACATGGGAGGTTATTCAACGGATACTATTTCTTATTGTGAATATTTTTATTTTAGTGTTTAATTTTTAATTATAGAATGATAACGCTTAGATTAGGGTACTGCTCGGTTCCAAGCTCTATGAACTTGCGGCGTGAGGTGACGTGGGAGTCGGGAAGAGAAGGGCCTGTCAACAGCCCGCCGTGTTATCTGGAATTCCTGTCTATTCCAATACTGCTAACATAGGGCCGTTGCCTAAACCAGTGGGGTGTTGCAAATGAGTGAGTGGGTGACGGATCAATGTATTTGGGACCCCCCTCATCGTCCGCGATCCACATTTTTCGAAGGTTCACAGAGCTTGGACTCGAGCAGTCTCATAGTTGAATGGCATTCCACTTTTATTGATGTGTAACATCTTTCCGCTCGGTTGCTGGATATTTTTGTGGGAGTGATTTTGAAAATTGGGGACGGAAGTGGATCGGAACGATCGAGCTGGCAGTGGTGGATCAAACGGAAGTATGCACTGCCCGCTCGATTGATCAAACGGAAGTGCACTAGCTGGCAGTGGTGGACAACGGAAGTATGCACTGCCCGCTCGATCGATCAAACGGAAGTGCACTAGCTGGCAGTGGTGGACAACGGAAGTATGCACTGCCCGCTCGATCGATCGAATGGAAATGTGCCCTAGCTGGCAGTGGTGGATCGAACGGAAGTATAAGACGCACTGCCAACTCGATCGATCGATCCAGCTGGCACTGGTAAGAGAAACAATCAGCGCGCGGTGTAGAAAATTGATACCATGACGCACTCTCGGCCATGTGGAATGTATATGACATACTGAACGGAAAAAGCTCATGCGAACTCTGGTGTCAAGTAATTTAAACAAATGACATGGTACATGTTCGAAGTCTTCGTATCAGTATTTTTAAATGGTAAAATGCCTTAATCTCAAACATTGTAAGTAGTCGACATCGCATTGGCATAAGGCATTTTAAACTCAATGTCACTCAGAAACATTATCGAAACAAGCAAAATGTAAATGAAACTTAATTCCGTAATGCAGTATTATTGGAACGTGGAAATAAGTCACCATCTTGTGCACGATATTTGCGTAGTCGAAATAGCCGTGGGGTTATTGCGTATGACTGTGAATCTAGAGATCTTGGGATCGAATCATGGGCTGGGTAGATATTCTTGCTACCAGTTTATACTTTTAAACGATATTTATCATATCAATATGACTCATTTTAAGAGAATCCATATGAAATTACGTGTTGGTCTGTGAATCAAGAGGTCCTGTTTATAAGGAATTTAAGGTTATGAGCGGTGTCGCGTCTATTAATCTAGTTGATCCATATCGTATTCTTTATTTAGGCTAGTGCTGGTGGAAGCTACAAATCATCTAATAAAATGAGTTCCGTATTATAAACTTCAATATCTGTAAAACACTCCCTTTTTTAATAGATTAATATTTGAGCCAATAATAGTATAAAATACCGGTGTATCAACAATTTCACGTGAGGTTTCTTCTATGTCAGATGTTACACATCATATGCGACTACTGTAAGGCTCGTTTTTTTTATTTTTTTAGCTGTGGATGGTTACAAGTTAACCGAAACCAATCTTATATATGTAACAAGCTGTACCCGGCATGCGTTGCAATGCCAATCAAAGAAATTGTTAGCGTTGAAATTCTGTTTCTTGAAGTGCTTTTGGATACGCAACATGTTTTTCAATTTCCGTTAACTGCCTCTAAACTATCGTAAAATGGATTTTCTAATTTAGAACCATACGTGGGAGCGTGAACAACTTTCAAAAGTTTCATCGCAATCGGATGAATGGCATATGAACGTATACGGGATTTTGTTTGAACGATTCGTGCGCTGTCACTCAATTGTTGAATCTACTCGTACGCTACCTATTGAGAAATGGATTTACTAAGTCGAAACCCTACCCTGGCGTGTACACAATAACTCATCAGGGTTTCATCACAATCGAAGAAGGTTATTTGAACGCATAGGGGATTTTGTTAAAACGCTTCGCGCGTCGTCACCAATTTGTTGCATATACTCGTGCGCTACCTATTGTGAAATGGATTTACTAAGTCGAAACCCTTCCCTGGCGTGTACACAATAACTCATCAATTTATTTATTTTTTTTGTCGTGTAGCCTCCTGAGAGGCCGAGTGCAGGTCTTTCTAGTCGACGCCCGTGGGCGACCTGCGCGTCGGGATGAGAGATGGAATGGATGAAGATGAATGAAACTGGGCAAGGATGTGGAAGGAAGCAGCCGTGGCCTGTCAGAAGGTACTGTCCCAGCATTTGCCTGGTGTTGAAAATGGGAAACCACGGAAAACCATTTCAAGGACAGCCGACGGTGGGGCTCGAACCCACGCGTCTACCGAGTCAGCAGAGAGCTTGGCCCCTTGACCTAACGCAGCGCTTTAGCCCGCGCAGCCACTACTGTCGGTAACTCATCAATGATTCATCGCAATCGGATGAATGGCATATGTACGTATACGGGGTTTTACTTAAACGATTCGTGCGCTGTCACTCATTTGTTGAATCTACTCGTGCGCTACCTATTGAGAAATGTATTACTAAGTCGAAGCCCTTCCCTGGCGTGTACACAATAACTCATCAAGGTTTCATCGCAATCGAAGAATGTTATATGAACGCAATAGGGGATTTTGTTGAAACGCTTCGCGTGTCGTCACCCAATTGTTGCATCTACTCTTGCGCTACTTATTGTGAAATGGATTTACTAAGTCCCCTTCCCTGGCGGGTACACAATAACTGATCAATGTTTCATCGCAATCGGATGAATAGTATATGAACGCATACCTGATTTTGTTTAAACGATTCGCGCTCCGTCACTCATTTGTTGAATCTACTCGTGCGCTACCTACTGTAAAATGTATTTACTAAGTTAGAAACCGTCACGTAAGTGTCCACAACATCTCACCCAAGTTTCATCGCTATCGGACTAATGGGATATGAAGACATAGGGGACTGTATTTAAACGCTCCGCGTGTCGTCGTTCATTTGTCGAATCTACTCGTGTGCTACAAAATGTGAAATGTATTTACTAAGCCAGTAACCTACCTTGGAGTGTCCACCATATTTCACCCAAGTTTCACCGCTAACGGCAGAATGGTATATGACCTTATACGGGACTTTGTTGAAACGCTTCGCGCGTCGTCCCTCATTTGTTGAATCAACTTGTGCGCTGCATATTGTATAGTGGATTTACTAAGCCAGAAAGTTTCCATGACGTGTACACAACATCTCACCCAAGTTTCATAGCTACGGACGAATGGTACATGAATGCATACGGGACTTGGTTGAAACGCTTCGCGTGTCGTCGCTCATTTGTTGATTCTACTCTTGCGCTACATATTGTAATATGGATGTACTCAGCCAGAAACCTTCCATGGAGTGTAAACAACATCTCACCCAAGTTTCATTGCAATCGGATGAATGGTATGTGAACGTATACGGGACGTTGTCGAAACGCTTCGCGCGTAGTCACTCATTTGTTGAAGATAAACGTGCGCTTCGTATTGTAAAATGGATTTACTTAGCCAGAAACCTTTCCTGGAGTGTACACAACAATTCACCAAACATTTATCACTATCAGACGAATGGTACATGACTTTATACGGGACTTTGTTGAAACGCTTCGAGTGTCATCGCTCATTTGTTGAATCTACTGATGCGCTACCTATTGTAAAATGTATGTACTAAGCCAGAAACCTTCCCTGGAGTGTACACAACATCTCACCCAAGTTTCATCGCTATCGGATGAATGGTATATGAAATTATATGGGACTTTATTGAAACGCTTCGCGCGTCGTCGCTCATTTGTTGATTCTACTCATGCTCTACCTATTTTTAAAGGGATTTACTAAGCTAGAAACCTTCCCTGGAGTGCACACAAAATCTCAGCCTAGTTTCCTCGCTATCGGATGAATGGTATATGAACGCAAACGTGACTTTGTTGAAATGCTTCGCGCGTCATAGCTCATTTGTTGAATCTACTCGTGCGCTGCCTATTGTAAAGTGGATGTACTAAGCCAGAAAATTTCCCTGCAGTATACACATTTTACGCAAGTTTCATAGCTATCGGACGAATGGTATATTGAACCCTTTACCCTATGTTGGTTAAATGATTCTACTTTTTATTTCTTCAATTAATAAATATTTCAACCAGCATCATGAATATAGCCAGACTGTGATGAGGAAATTACAAGCATTTGTTGGAGACAGTAGGGACATACCTGCATCAGTTTAACAAAAGGCTAAGTACTTGAGCTATGAAAAGAAATAGCAGAGCGATGTATCACAGGGACAGGTGTGGCTACCTCAATTTTAGAAGCGACGCGCGGTGAGACATGGCTCTGGTATGTTCATTGTGATATTCGCGCCTAGAAGAAATATGATGCAGTAACTTGAATGGCTGATGAAGAAAATAGACACTCCCAAGACGCCAGGATCTACTAGAAACCGCCAAATTACAGAGAAATGGAGAACCAATGAGAAGAGAATGCCTACTTGCGCGCCAACTCTGGCTGGGGTACGCGGCGGCTAGTATTCACGCGGGAAATCGCCTAGACAAAATCTCTACGATCGATTCTAGGATTAATGGGCATATTCTTGACCTGTGCAATATTACGAGTTCAGTGATATCTATTTCATTCCTGTATCACAATTACTTCGATAAATTTTTACATAAAATCCCCCTCCATCTAGACCCAAGGGCCAGTTCATTTATAAGTGTGTCGAAGAGCCAAGACATTGACTTTTATTCCGTGTGTTGAGGACAGACTATTATTATTCTGTGCGTCTACGAACGTAGACTTGTATTTTTGTGTCGAGGACACAGGAGATTCATTGAAAAGTGGTAAATTCAGTGACAGATAGTCATAGTACTATAGTTATAGGGACAGTAGCGTCGATAATTCGCCAACGAACAGTGACAGGGAATTTAGTACCTGAACAAGCGAATTTAGTAGTCAGGCATAAAGTGTATAATAACCTAATTTTTGTATCAGCGCAAGGATGACATCGATGAATGCAGAGGAAGTGTGGAAGTCTCAACAGTCCGTCCAGATGGCTGCTATGAGATAGAGAAAAATCCAGTTGGGGAATGGCATCTGATGTTCTTTGACGGGTGACTACAACACGAGATGAGTACAAATAATATTTTATTATTTATTAAATTAACTTATGGTTTATGGGACATATTTTTGTAAATACTTTGCTTGTGTGATTTACTGTAGTATATTTAGTTTGATCTGACACACTTTTGTTTGGAAGCAGCTCGCACAATGGTAGTTAATGGAAGGTTCTTTTCTTTGTGTTGTGTTAACTAACGTATCTATGTGAACGGCCGTGTTCGCCTAGGTTACGAAGTGCGGTTAAAAACGTCTCTCGGAGATATGTCGTGTTTCAGAAGTAGGACTGAATTAATATAATTATATAGTAGATTGGAGGGTAATTAAATGTTATTGAGAATTATTATTGATCAGATTCAGTGTGATTATTGCCTTTGGAGCAATGTAATTTGTGACGAAGAGTACTCAGCTCTATCGTAGGTTTTAAATATTGTGTTAAATGTTTGCGAGCTTTAATTCAGCAGACCCATGTGAAAGGTGTTATGTCAGTCCCAGATGTGTGTACTGTGAGTATATTGTTGTGGTATTACAAGCGGGAACTTCAGCAGAGACTGATTTCTGTCAGCTTGGTATCAGATTCATATTGCATCCTTGCGAGGACAATTATGGATATGTGATTATTGTCTGACCATATGTTGAGTGGGAGGAGATGTTAGCGGCTGTTGATTCCTTGAGATAACAGTTCCGCTGGTCGGCTATTTATATACACTGGATGGGGGACATGACTAGTATTGTGGAAAGGGGCGAGTTGTTGTCACAAGGGCTGACTGAGTTTCGCAAGCAGAGCTCATTAAAGTGGAGTGCAAGACTGGCTCCCAATTACTTGAAAATAAATATAAATGTGAGAAACTGATCAATGGTAAAATTGTTTAAATAAATGGGAGTTGCCTACGAAACACGATTACCTTCGAAGCGTTTCATTAACATGCAGTTTTGTTAATATAAAGTAATCTTAACCACTCAGGTTGTTTGTTGTTGTTGGTTTATTCTTTGTTTACTGTCCATGTCAGTGGCCCGTGAGTCACGTGCGGCGCTGTTTTTCCTTGTTGTTGAGTATCTAGCCATGGTGGCAGCTCATTTGGATAAGTGTGTCACCACACTAATAAGGGTCTCAGAGAGATGCCTGTAAATAGTAGAGTTGTAATATGTGTGTCAGAGTTAGATTTAAGGATTTTTATTAATGTTATGCCCATAGCCATAAAAGTTGATTTTACGAGATGATTGTTCGTGAGCACCGTGGCTGTTAACCCGTTGTGAACGAATGATCAACCAAGTACTCATTTCCCGTAGATAGTCACCACGCGAACATAAATTCACATGCAAGATAGTGGAACTTGGATCCACATTTTATTAGAAAAGGGGAGATCCATTTGACTCCTCAAAGTGATAAATATTCCTGTCAGGGGAAAATTCAGGGAGGATTTTGTTTATTATTGTTTGTTTTATTCTTTTATGCACAAATTAGTTATTAAATCTTGTTATTATCTTACGTTTTGTCTCCTTTCTTTCTTAGTTATAGTTTTCATCCTATAACCCTTGCCTCAGAAAAGCACGTAGTTTGGCGGACGTAAACACCACACTATGAACTGAACGCGACCCCTTGATCTAAGATTCTTGCATAAAACACTGCTATTCTGAAGGGTTCAATATGAATGCATACGGGACTTTGTTGAAACGCTTTGCGTGTCGTGTGAAATGTATTCACTAATTTTGAAACCTTCACGTAAGTGTACACAACATCTCACCCAAGTTTCATCGCTATCGGACGATTGGTATCTGAACACATACGGGACTTTGTTGAAATGCTTCGCGCATCGTCGCTCATTTGTTGAATCTATGCGTGCGCTACCTATTGTAAAATGGATTTACTAAGTCAGAAACCTTCCTTGAAGTGTACTCAACATCTCACCCAAGTTTTATCGCTATCGGACGAATGGTATATGAACGCATAGGAGACATACATACCCACAGACAAACTATCACGTAACATTGATTCTTATATAGCCTATATAGATTTAGTTTCAATATACACAGCTCAACAAAGTTTGGAATAGCATAGATTTTACTACAATGACCTCTTATAGTAAACCCATTGAGGTTTATACAATAACTTATTATCAAACCAAACATCAGTCCTTCTGAAAATAATAACAATCGTGGTTAGATAACAATGAAACGGTACAAAAACAAAGCGAGCTCGCTTCTAAGTGCCCCTTTTGAAATTAAAAAAAAAGTCCTCTCGGCACGCCGGAAGGCGGAGGTAGATTTCACCGGACAATCTTGGAGATAGGCGAAAATAGGCAGAATATGCAGGTTTTCGTAGAAGGATCAGACCTCATTTATCGCGTGAAAGTATTTTATAATTGGAGATTAATTAACTTTGTTTGTCTTCATTTTAAACATATTTTAAACATTTTATTGTCTTACGGGGACGGTAACCTTCTTGTCATTTGGAGTCCATTTTTAGCCTATTTTCAATTTTGAAAAAATAGGCTTATGAGATCACCTTTTGTCAGTGTGTGTGTGCGTGTGTGTGTGTGTGTGTGAGGTGTGGGTGTGTGTCCCCCCCTAATAAAATCTAAACGGCTGGAGCGATTTCAGTGAAACTCGGTAATTTCATAGCACTATTCCCGGCGACGTCGACCGTGCCCATCGAATTTTGTTACGTCTCACCAATCCAACATGGCGGCTGTGCGAAATATTTCACTAGCATTCAGTATCTCCGAAACTATAACGAATATCGCCCTGAAATTGTGTACGGTGATAAAGGGTACTACTAGAAGTTCACCTATGAAACTTTCAAAAACCTGGTTACTACATAACCAACATGGCGGCCAAGCGAAGTGGAGACTTTTAAATAGACTTTTCTCGCGATTTAACTATCCAAACGTAATGAAACTTGGTACAGCAAATATTTATACACATTGCAATGCACTGGAATCTAATTTAGTTCAATTGTTTACATAACCTCAAAATGGCAACTGTGCGAAATATTTCACTGACATTCTATATCCCCGAAACTATTACAGATATCACCCTGCAATTTTGTACGGTGATAAAGGGTACTGATACAAGTTTACCTATGTATAATTCATAAACCAGTAAAGTACAAAACGAACATGGCGACCAAGCGAATTTGAAATATTTTAATAGACTTTTCTCGTGAGTTAACTCTCTGAGCGCAGTGAAATGTGGTACAGTAAATGATTTTGCAGATTGTAATGTACTGCCATCTAATTTAATTCAATTGTTTACATAACCTCAAGATGGCGGCTGTGCGAAATTTTAAAATTAAGTTTTTATTTCTTGTGTCGTAATCATGCGATCGAAGTGAAAGTTTGAATAATGAACCTAGGCAATAAGTGACCTTGAATGGTACATAACTCTATGGCCTATACATATAACAATCCTAAATGGCAAGCTTCCGTAATATTTAGACGGTTCTCAATATATATGAATCTTTTACAGCAACCAAACTGAAATTTTTATGTTCATAGAGACTATGAACATATGTTCACCTATATTACTTTCAGTAACCTGGTGAGCACGAATCCAACATGGCGGCGACGCGAAGTATAAATATTTAAATGGACGTTTCTCGCGAATTAACTATCCGAGTGCCGTGAAACGTTGCACGTTTTAAATGCTTACACAAATGTTGATCCACTGGCATCTAATTTATTTCAATTGTTTGCATAATCACAAGATGGCTGCTGTGCGTAATTTTAAAATCTCGTTTTTACTTCTTGTGTTCTAATCATGCGATTGAAGTTTGAATACCACACTTACACAATAATCTTAATATAATAGCACAAAAATAAAAATCCAACCTGGCGACCATCTGAAATATTTAGACGGTTCTCAATATCTACGAATCTGATACAGCAATTAAACTGAAATTTTGTATGTTGATAGAGGCAATTAACATGAGCAGGATATATGAAAATAGGCTGTACAGTTCTTCACGGAACTACTTGTTATACTTGTGGTCACACTGTCCTTATGCAAGGTTTCGACACTGATGTGTAACTATGTAACGGTCTGTTACTTTTTCACGCAAAATTATATCTCCCGCAGAGATGTTGGTTGGTTCCTCAGTTTAGGGGCTGCGACAACGCGGTCATATAACCCCGTGTACTTTGGGTGAGTGTAGAATCTGTCTGATAAACGGTGTGAATTGTGATGGCGGTATTAGTCTGTAATTCAGATAAGGAATGCAGACGCTAAATTTCAAGCAGTAGTTCCTAATGTTGCTACCAGATACTAACGTCAACGCCACCCAGCTGTGAACTTGGCTACTAGATGCCACCTCAATCAGCAACTCGCAACGAACGTTGGAACTTCCCCACCAAAGGAAAGCTTACTGAGGGATTTTTAGCGCTCTTAGAAAATCCGACGACTTTGGCCGGCTTTGAACCCGCGACCTTGGGCATAGAAGTTCAGCATGCTACCAGTTACGTCACCGAAGCCGCTTCACACTTAGTCAGATGGAAATCTGAATCTGATCTCGCGCAAGTGCGTTGTCATGGCAACGTCTGATGGCTCATCCCTCATCAATTTAGTAGTGTTGCCATGTCAACCACTGATAGCTCTTGGCATTTTCTTATAATTCCGAAATCATTTTTCTCATCCCTTGGCACAATGGTGGCTCATATCAAAAATTCTTTCAGACAAACGTTTTAGGTAATTATTAGGGGAATATTGTCCATTTTGTACGGTTTTGATATTGTGCCTATTAACAGAGATATGATTAATGTTTCCCGAAAAAAACACTTTTTCCCACCCCTTTGGTCAATGGTTGGTGCTATCAAAAAAACGTTTCAAACATAAATGTCTGAGCTTTTTCCGACACATAGTATGAACTTTGAACGGATTCGATATTTCACATATTAAGAGAGTTATAGCAATATTTCATTTTTTCGAAAAAAAAAAAGTCCCCCATTTTCATCCCCTTCGACCGATTTAGCCCAGTAACGAACTCGTCCGAGATTTTATGGGTATACATATTCGGTAAAAAATTCAAAGTGATTGGTGCAAAATTACGGCAGTTATCGTGTCCACAAGAAACTGATATACATATATATACATATATTACATAAATTATATATAAACTTTTGAACTGACGGTGGTTTTGGGGTCTGGGGGATGTGAAACGCGAAGATATGTCGAAATTTTCCGGAAATCGAAACATGGTATCCATTGCAATAGTTAGCTTTCTAATGAAATCTACCTAAAATACTGCCGTCAACGACACCTAGCTGTGTACTTGGCTACTAGATGCCACCTCAATCAGCAACTCGCAACGAACGTTGGAACTTCCCCTCCGAAGGAAAGCAAACTCAGGTTTTTTAGCGCTCTTAGTAAATCCGACGACTTCAGCCGGGTTTGAACCCGCGACCTTGGGCATAGAAGTTCAGCATGCTACCAGTTCCGATACCGAAGTCGCTTCCCACTAGAAAACTGAATGTGATCTCGTGCAGTGGCGTTGTCATAGCAACTGCTGATGGTCATCCCTTATCAATTAAAAGTAAAGTTGTCATGGCAACCTCTCTTGGCACTCGGCATTTTCTTATAATTTAAATAATTTTGTTCACCCCGTGGCGTAATGGTGGGTCATATCAAAAATTCTTTCAAACAAAAGTTTTAGGTAATTATTGGTGGAATATTGTCCATTTTGTGCGGTTTTAATATTGTGCCTATTAACAGAGATATGATTAATGTTTCCCGAAAAACCCACTTTTTCCCACCCCTTTGGTCAATGGTTGGTGCTATCAAAAAACTTATTTGACATAAATGTTTGGCACTTA
Organism: Meconema thalassinum; assembly: GCA_946902985.2. Taxonomy (NCBI): domain Eukaryota; kingdom Metazoa; phylum Arthropoda; class Insecta; order Orthoptera; family Tettigoniidae; genus Meconema; species Meconema thalassinum. The sequence goes on from OX336391.1 coordinate 169,409,282, forward strand.
TCCGACACATATTATGAACTTTGAAGGGATTCGATATTTCATGTATTAAGAGAGTTATAGCGATATTTCACTTTTTCGAAAAAAGCCCCCCATTTTTACCCCCTTTGACCGATTTTGCCCATTAACGAACTCGACCGAGATTTTATAGGGATACATATTATGTAAAAAATTCAAAGTGATTGGTGCAAAATTATGGCTGTTATCGTGTCCACAAGAAACTGATATATATATATATATATATATATATATATATATATATATATATATAGATAGATAGATAGATAGATAGATACATATATACATAAATTATATATAAACTTTTGAACTGACGGTGGTTTTGGGGTCTGGTGGATGTGAAACGCGAAGATATGTCGAAATTTTCCGGAAGTCGAAACATGGGACCCATTGCAATAGTTAGCTTTCTAAAGAAATCTACCTAAAATCACATACAACAAGAAAACGATTTCTATTAGGACTAACCTACGACGCTATCAAACAGTAATTCAACCAGAGTGCATGTATGCTTCAGAATGCCTAGGACTAACAACTAAAAAAGACATTGAAAAAATTGGAAAAATGAAACGAAAAATTTTAAGAAAAATTCTCGGACCAAAAAGATGTGCTGACACATACCGATTACGTAGTAACACAGAAGTATATAAAAAATGCAGCAGAATCTCAGATACCATACGAAAACGAAGGGTTCAATTCTTTGGACATGTTTCAAGAATACCTGACGACGGACTCACTAAGAAAATTTTTAACCACTTCAACAAGCCCAATAAAAAGTCAACTCTTAAGAAAAATTGTTTGATAACACCAACAAGGATCAACACGAAATGAACATCACTGATCAGGACATTCACAACAGAAATGAGATACACACATTTGAGGAGTTCCTAGAGCCAGAAACAGCGACCAAGAAGAAACAACATTGGACAGTTGAACAGAAAGAAGCTGTGAGCAAGAGAATGAAGGAATACTGGAGCCAAAGAAAACTGAAATCATGAAGAGTTATTTTCGTGGTCCTTGGTTGACCAAAATCGATTATGAAAAAAATCCACTGCCTGCTTCCAGTCTCCGACCAGGTCAGGAATGGAATGAATGAAGCCCCCATCTAGCGGCGTGGATATGAAGTGTGCCGGCTGCCGAGGCCTGTCGCACTCCTCTGGGGCAACGATTAAATGAATGACAGATGAAATGAAATGATACTGGAGAGTGTTGCTGGAATGAAATTGTGACAGGGAAAACCGGAATACCCGAAGAAAAACCTGTCTGCCTCCGTTTTGTCCAGCACAGATCTCACATGGAGTGACCGGGATTTGAACCACGGACCCAGCGGTGAGAGGCCGGCGTGCTGCCGCCTAAGCCACGGAGGCTAACCAAAATCGATTATGATGAACGTAATTATGAAACACTTTTCAACAACTTACATTTTCCTGTTACGGTCTTTTCTTGGCCGGCAGAGTACTTTCATATCCCTAAGACGTTTAGAAATCATCTCATCCCTTCATAAATGTTGAGACGAGAGAGACGTGTTGCTCTGCCCCTTCCCTTAGCGGCGTCCATGCTCAGTGCTTAATGTTCATTTTTGTACAAAACCATTAAACTTATTATCATACTGTAACTTTATTACTTGAATTGAATTGAAACGTAAGACAATCTCCTTTGTCATTGAGCTTACTGCACCTGGCTGAAGATTAAAGCCAGTCACAGTGGATTACATCACACTTGTACAGAATGACTACGCCTCGCTGTTGCCTGCAGTATTCCAACCTTGACTAATTCGTCGCGTATGCGAACACAGATGACACCGCCTTTTATCTTTTTTAATACCATGTAAATTTATTATCGCTTTGTGAATACACTTAAATCACGTTTCTTAACGTCGTAGAAATTAATTCCCCGCTAAGTGGAGAATGGAACATCTGAGAGTGAAACGTTGTGAAAGTAGTAGTCTGTTCTGTCACTTTTACGGTTTCCAGTTTCTTTATCCTTGAGGGAATTCGTCGTGTTGAATTGTGAAAATGAATTGAAGATATTCTATAGTGTACATTTCACGAGGAACATTGTCTGCTTCGTCAAGAGCTGAATGTATTGTTTCAGTCGGTCATCGGGAGTGTGAGCAATTAGATTGGTCGAGGATAAATTATCTGAAATTAATTAATTATTGAGCCTCCGTGGCTTAGGCGGCAGCACGCCGGCCTCTCACCGCTGGGTCCGTGGTTCAAATCCCGGTCACTCCATGTGAGATCTGTGCTGGACAAAACGGAGGCAGACAGGTTTTTCTCCGGGTACTCCGGTTTTCCCTGTCAAAATTTCATTCCAGCAACACTCTCCACTATCATTTCATTTCATCTGTCATTCATTTAATCATTGCCCCAGAGGAGTGCGTCAGGCCTCGGCAGCCGGCACAGTTCATATCCTCGCCGCTAGATGGGGGCTTCATTCATTCCATTCCTGACCCGGTCGGAGACTGCTAGCAGGCTGTGGATTTTCATTTTCAAATTAATTATTAATTATAGAGCCATATCCCCTCCAGGGACGTAGGCGACCTGACTTAGAGCCCTTGACATCGTCAAGGGATCACTAACCAGTCATCCCGAGCCGGAGTTTGCGCGTGGTAGGGTGGCCAGCTCCTTTTCAATCCTCCTCCTGCCATAGCATCCGGCAGGTTCCCATACAGGAATAATCTACTACAATTCAGTGTTGAATCTGCTATCAACTAATACGGAGTTTTAAAATGCTCCTTTTTAGCATATGTTCATTTTATGAAAAAAAAATAGGCTTATAAGATCACCTATTGTCCTTTTTAGCCTATTGTCCGTGTGTGTCTGTGTGTGTGTGTCCCTAATAACTTCTAAACGGCTGGAGCAATGTCAATGAAACTCGGTAAGGTCATAGTACTATTTCAGCCGACCCCGACCGTGCCTTTCAACATGGCGGCTGTGCGACACATTTCACCGGCATTCCATATCTCCGAAACTATTACCGATATCACCCTGAAATTTTGTACTGTGACAAAGGGCACTACTAGAAGTTCACCTATGGGACTATCGAAAACCTTTTTACTACAATACGAACATGGTGGCCAAGCGAATTTGAAACATTTAAATAAACTTTTATCGCGATTTATCTATCCAAACGCAATGAATCTTGGTACAGCAAATGTTTAAACACATTGTAATGCACTGACTTCTAATTTAGTTCAATTGTCAACATAACCTCAAGATGGCGGCATTTCACTGGCATTCTATGTCTCCGAAACTAACACTGATAATACCCTGAAATTTTGTACGGTGATAAAGGTTACTACTGAAAGTTCAACTATGAGACTTTCAAAAATCTGTAAAATTAAAGACGAACATGGCGACCAAGCGAACGTGAGACATTTTAATAAACTTTTCTCATGATTTCACCATCTGAGCGCAGTAAAATATGGTGCAGTAAATGTTTATACACATTGTAATGCACTGGCATCTAATTCAGTTCAATTGTTCACATAGCCTCAAGACGCCGGATGTGCGCATTTTTAGCCTACTTTTCACATTTTGCAAAAATGAGGAAAAAGTAGACTTATGAGATCGATCCGGGAAAATGTGTGTCTGTCTGTCTGCCTGTCTGTCTGCCTGTCTGTCCTTCTGTCTGTCCGTCCTTATGTCTGTCTGTCTGGCTGTGTGTGTGTCCCCCTCTATCAATTCCTAAACGGCTGCAGCAATCGGAACCAAATTTAGTATGAGTAAAGATGTATACCGGAATATCTCAAGCCCATATTTCAAAATGATGTCAGTGCTACCAACTGCTGAAAAAACGCACTAGAAGTTTGAGCTCCATGTTGGATATCATGGAAGGTATGCATGGGAGCTTTCCGAAATTGGCACACATGTAGATAATACTATTTCAGTTTAATTTCCAGGAGGCCATACATGACTGTATTGTCAAAATAATTTTAAGCCTTCTAATAGGTCCAATTTTTAAATGCATATAACCTCTACACTATCAATTGGATTTCAACCAAATTTTGTATGTAATATGTGTACATAAACACATATGACTGAGCGTATTCTTAAGAACCACTAGGCCTGTTAATAATTGCCCTCTCTATTTTTTATCCAAATACCAATATATCAGAAAGTATGCACGCCGACAGCTTTAAACTATGCACACGTATAGTACCTGACATTTTTGATTAATTTGGAGTAATTCATATAATTCAGTGCTGCCAACATAATTCTATGCCTGCTGATATGTCCAATTTTAAAATACATGTAACTTCTATACTAACAAATGGATTTAATCCAAAATTGGCACAACAAGATGTCATAATATTTCAGATTATTTTTGACCAGCACACGCATGACATTGTTGCCAACATGCTTTTACGCGTGCTGATAGATCCAATGTCTAACTGCATGTAACGTCCATTGGACTTCAACCAAATTCTGTATTCTGTACCTTAAGAGATGGAACTAAGTATATATTCAGTCATCAGGGCTGCCTACTGTAGTGCTCTATTAGGTTGCATTATACCAGGTATATTTCTAATTAATTAAACATTTCGATATTACCAACTTAATTTCGTCTTAATTCTAGATAGGTTCATATACTGTAGATCAATCATTGGCATGAATCTTAATTTTAAGAAAAGTAGGCTCTTTAGTTCGTTACGGAACTTCTTGTTAAAATTAAGTTTTTATTTCTCGTGTATTAATCATGCGATCGAAGTGAACCTGTGAATAATGAACGTACACAATAATCATCATCTAATAGTACATAACTCTATGGCCTACATATATAAAAATCCAAAATGGCGACCAACCAAAATATTTAGACGATTCTCAATATCTATTAATCTATGATAGCAATCAAACTGAAATTTTGTATGTTGATGGAGGCTATGAACATAAGTTTACCTACGGGACTTTCAATAACCTGGTGAGCACAAATCCAACATGGTGGCGACTAGAAATATAAATATTTATATGGACGTTTCTGGCGATTTAACCATCCGAGCGCAGTATAACTTGGTATGGTAAATGCTTATACAAATTTCAATCCACTGGCATCTAATCTATTCCAATTGTTTTCACAACCACAAGATGGCAGCTCTGCGAAATTTTAAAATCTGATTTTCATTTCTTGCGTCCTAATCATGCGATTGAAGTTTGAATACTACTCCTACACAATTACCTTCATGTAATAGTACTTAACTCAAATACCTACATATATACAAATCCAACATGGCATCCATCCGAAATATTTAGACGGTTCTCAATATCTACGAATCTATTACAGCCATCAAACTGAAATTTTGTATGATGATAGAGGCAATTAACATAAGTAGGATAAATGAAAATAGGCTGTTTACTTCTTCACCTAACTACTTGTTTCATTACGTACTGGTAATTAAAGTGAAGACTTTCAGAATTGCGAAATATTTCCCTACGCATGGCTGTCGCCCCGGAGATCCGGGTTCGATTCTCGTCTCTGACAAGAAATTTAATTCTGGTCTGAGGGCTAGAACGGCGTACACTCAGCCTCGTGAGGTAAAACTGAAAAGAGGTGGGTTTGATTCCTACCTCAGCCATCCTGGAAGTGGGTTTCTGTAGATTCTCTACTCCAGGCAAATACCGGGATGGTACCTAACTTAAGTTCACGGCCGCTTTCTACCCAAATCCTACCTTAATTACAACAGACATCACAGTTGCACAGGTTATCTGACAAAATTCTACACACCGAAGACCACGGGACTACTTGACCATGATATGGCAAAGTCCTTTAAAGAATTAACAACAATAACTCTATGTTATGACACTGACAAGTTATCAATTTTAGCAGATTGAGTTTTTATGCAATTCAGTAACTTGAGATGATATTATAAAAGTTATTTTTGTAGTTTCGCCCCTAAAACAACAATAACTAACTATTTTAAAAGCATAGTAGAATAATGAGGCACCGTAACCAAGGTAACATTAAACAATACTTTAAAAAGAAAGAGATTCATCAACGCTAGGGCAAACCTAAAACCAAAGATACTAGAGCTCAAAGAAAGAAAAAACACAGGTCTTAATAATACCGTCATGAGGTCATATTAACAGCTAATGTTTCTGTAATCCAAATGGTTTTGGACCTACACAATCTTTTGCAAACAAATCTCCTTTTCCGTCAAGGTTAAGATACAAGATCCATATAAGACCACTACCAGTCTGGTTGGTTGGCTCCTCAGTTTTGGGTCTGCGACAACGCGATCATGTAGCTCCGTGTACTTTGGGTGTTTGTAGAATCTGTCTGAAAACCGGTGTTAATTGTGATGGCTGTATTAGTGTGTGTATCTGTTTTTTAGTTCAAGTAAGGACTGCAACTTTGAATTTTTCAAATAGTTCCTACATTTGCCGCCAAACGCCACCGTCAACGACTATTAGGCCTAGTTCAGAACTTAGCTACTAGACGCCACCGTAGTCGGCTCTTGGCAACGAACGTAGAAACCTAAGAGCGTTGTTCACATTCCTAACCTATACAATTTAGCTTCACACAGGTCTAATTAGTGGAAGGTTCTTTAACATGCCATAAATCTATGACATGGCACCGCCGGCTTTACTTCCCCTCCGAAGGAAAGCATACTGAGGGATTTTTAACGCTCTTATAAAATCCGACGGTTTCGGCCGGGTTTGAACCCGCTATCTTGGGCATAGAAGCTCAGCATGCTACCGACTACGCCACAGAAGCCGCTAATCACACAACCAGTCTTAAAGGCGGGATATGGATTCGAATATATTGCCTAGGTTAGGCCTTGGTTTGTTGTGAAAAATACACTGCGCTCCAAAATGAAAAACGTAGCACTTAAGAAAATGTAAGTTGTCGAAAAGAGTTTCAATTACGTTCATTGTAAGTCTCGGAGAAAACGATCATGATTTGTACATTTGGGAACAAGAATATGAATTCTGTCGCCTAGGATTGGATTTGGAATTTTTTGGCGGTATCTGGAGTAACTTTACAGCTTCGTGTTTCCGCTATTGTTGGGTTGTGAGAATGGCGGTTTGTTGTGGCATTGTTGGGCTCTCATCTAATGACTAGTCGTTCAGTAGGCTACCTTCTACTTCCTAGAGCATCAAGAAGTTCGGTTGCAGTAACGATGAATGAAGACTGAATGTGCAAGGATGTGTTGTGGCATTTTAGTGGCAGTGTTTTTGGTTAAGTATAAAATATAGAAAGTAGAGTAGTAACGTCTGTTCATGAAAATTTGCCAACAATCTTAATTTATACCCATCTGAAAATAAACTATTAAGTGAAATATGACTTTTCCTTAAAATGTAAAAGCAGCGAAAATTGGATTACAAATCTCGTTTGAAAAAACAAAATTTATGACTGACTTCAAAACCGCATCAAATGAACTTCAAATTGGCAACATCAAAACCTTTCGACTAAACGAATTTAAATATTTAGGTGAATGGATTACAGCAAAATGTAACGAAAGGAAATCAATTGAATCGAGGCTTCAGAAAATGGAAACTGTTTTTCAATCAACAAAAAATATTTATAACAAATAGAGTCTCTCCTGGAACTGCAAAATTTGCCACTATACAACTGTAATCAAACCTGAAGCTCTCTATGATTCAGAGACGCTGAATTTCAAACACAAAACACTAAAACACCAAATAGAAGTAAATGAACGTAAAATAATGAGAAAAATCCTTGGACCAAGATATTATACAAAGCCTAATACAGAAATATACAAAAACAAAATCCAAAATCACAGATTCAATGCGAATGCGAAGAATCTAATTTATGGGACTCATAGAAAGAATGAACCCGACAGACTGACACAGAAAATACCGTACATACTTTCTTAAAGAACAAGGCTACTAGACCGAATTGGTAGTCTATAAATTTACAGAAAAAGACTTAAAGAAATGAGGATCACCAAACCCACATGACCGGAAGGAAATCAGGAAACTCACGCAGACGCGGGGTTTCGAGGAAGAAGAAAAGAAGACTACACAACATTAATGGTCAGAGCTACGGAAACAGACCCACTCGTTGCGAATGAAGCCATACTGGGCCAACAGGAAGGCTAGAAAGTGTTGATTTCACTTGGTCCTAAGCGACCCATTCGCGAAGAAGACGAAGCAGAAGAAGAAGATGTTTATCTTCCTTGCATCTAGGTTTCAAAATGATGCATGTAAAAATAATTTTGAGTTTATCCCTTGAAAATATTCATGTTTTGCGCTTTCTTTTTATCAGACAGTGTATAAAGTGTATCCTTCCCTTTTGGCATTTTCCCTTTATTAGACTACCTCCCCACTCCTTCGCCCCATCCATACCAAACATTTACGTACTGCGCAGATAGGGCGCTACGTGTTAACTAACATTGAGCGTTCCAAATATAACTGAAAGAGAAAAAAAAGTCACACCATCAGCAATGGAAATATTCTGTTGTGGTTCTAAATGCAGTATTCCCTGGGGGAAACAGGAAATCAAATTTTATTTATAGTACGATAGCACATTACCAGAAAGTTCCCAATTATGAAATGATGCAACATGTTCTAGATCCCCTTAAAGGGTGACCCCCGGCAACCTAGCATCTCTAAAAGAAGCAGTAATAAAAAGGGCATAAAACCCTTCATGTTATTATTATTATTATTATTATTATTATTATTATTATTATTATACTGTTTTTATTGTTTTATTTTAAGGCCTTGGACATCGTGGTTATTTAGCTCTGTGTTGTTGGGTGAGTGTAGAATTTGTCTGATAACCTGTGTTATTGTGGTGTGTGGTGGTGGTGTAGTAGAAGTGGTATACCTGGTAGTAGTAGTAGTATTAGAATGTGTATTTGTAAATCTGCTGAGGATTGGTAAAGAAGCGGCCGTGGCCTTTATTTACGTACCAACCCGTAGAACTGAGAAAGTACGGAAAACCAGTTTTAGGACGGCTGAGGTGGAATTTCCCACTTATTCTCCGTTCTCCCTCACGAGTCTGAGTGTACCATGTTCCAGTCTTCAGACCAGAATTGAATTCCTTGATAAAGCCGGGAATCGAAACCTGGCCTCCGCAGTTACAGCCAAGAATGTTAGGCAGTACGCAACGAGGCGGACTTTCATGGTTGGGAAAGTTTCCAAACCAACAATATCGAATGTGCAACCGAGGTCAAATATTAATATAGACGAATAATATTATGGATATTATAGATATATGAGCTTTAGCTGCAGTTATTAATGATCAATTACGACTTCAGTAATACGTTGTCATTAGAACACAGAAACACATGTTTATGCTGGAAAAGTTTACACAAGTTATTTATAAATGGCCTAAGGAAGCATCCTGGACTGCTCATTCATGTTTCATTATTTTTGGACTCGGTTGACGCTGGGATGAACACCTTTTTTGATATGATGCATCTCAACCAGGGAGTAGACGAATGCGCATTTGCACTACTTTAAAACGCTTTGGGGGCGTGGGATTAAAGGTTGTTAGTGTGGGTAAAATATGTCTGAGTCAGCTAGCAGGGAATGGGTGACGACTCAAAGTTTGAAGTCCAACCAGCTAACCTCACTAAGACCTGTTGCCACTGTAAAGAACCTACCTCGGAAATTATAAGTATGATAAAGTCTTGCCAAAATAAACGCATTATTAGCCTACTTTTCACATTTTGCAAAAATGAGGAAAAACTAGACTTATGAGATCGATCCGGGCAAATGTGTGTCCTGTCTGTCTGTCTGTCTGTCTGTCTGTCTGTCTGTCTGTGTGTGTGTGTGTCCCCTATCAACTCCTAAACGAAACAAAATTGTGTAGTAGTAAAGATTTATACCTGAATATCTCAATGCCGTATTTGAAAATTATGTCAGTGCTACCAACTGCTGAAAAATCGCAATTGAAATATGAGCTCCATGTTGGATATCTTGGACGATATGAATGGGAGCTATTTTAAAATTGGCACACGTATAGATAATAACTTTTTAGTTTAATTTCCAGGAGGCCATACATGGCAGTGTTGCCAAAATGATTATAAGCCTGCAGATAGGTCCAATTTTTAAATGCATATACCTTATACACTATCAATTGGAATTCAACCAAATTTTGTATGTGCTATGTGTACATAAACAGATATGACTGAGCGTATTCGTAAGAGCCACCAGGGCTGCCAACTGTTAATAAATGCTCTCAATTTCTTTTATCCAAATACCAATAACAGAAATTATGCAAGCCGACAGCTTTAAACTATGCACACGTATAGTACCTGACATTCCATATTAATTTGGTGTAACTTATATAAGTCAGTGCTACCAACATGATTCTAAGCCTGCTGAGAAGTCCAACTTTAAATACAAGTAACTTCTATACTATCATTTGGACTTCAACCAAATTGCGTATGTGCGATGTGTACCATAACACATATGACTATGCATATTCTTAAGAGCAACCAGGGCTGTCAACTGTTAATAAATGCTCTCTTTATTTTTGTTACCCTAATATCAATATATCAGGAAGTATGCAAGTCAATAGCTCTATACTTTCCACACGTATAGTACCTGTCATTCTAGATTAATTTGGAGTAACTAATATACGTCAGTGCTGCCAACAAGTTTCTAAACCTGCTGATAGGTCCAATTTTAAAATGCATGTAACTTCTATACTAACTAATGGATTTCATTCAAAATTGGCACAACAATAGATCTTATTATTTCAGATTATTTCTGACCAATACATGCATGACATTGTTGCCAACAAGATTTTACGCGAGCTGTTAGATCCAATGTTTAACTGCATGTAACGTCCATGCTATCCGTTGGACTGCAACCAAAATTTGTATTCTGTACCTTAAGAGATGGAACTAAGAATATATTCAGTCACCAGGGCTGCCAACTGTAGTGCTCTATTAGGCTACTTTATGCCAGGTATACAGTATTTCGAACTAATTAGAAATTTCGATATTACCAACTTAATTTCGTCATTATTCTAGATAGATCGATATAGATTAATCATTGGCATGTACCTTAAATTTTAAGAAGAGTAGGCTCTTTAGTTCGTCACGGAACTTCTTGTTTAGTATCGGATTGTGTTAGTGATTCATAGAGCAGGAAGAGTAATAACATACAACCTTGTGTGTCGCATGCATATCATGGATCAAAAATTCCTTAAAATTCTATAATGGCTTAGTCGAAAAATACGATCTGTTTATATGTTTTATGTATAATGAACAAGAAAGAAATATATTTCTTTTGTTCGTTGATTCCTCAGTATAGGGGAGGCGACAACGTGGTCATGTATCGTGATGTGGGCCGGGCAAATGCCCAATGGGCAGGACATCTATAAATGGTCATTTGCCCAAAGCAGTTTTAAGTGCCCAAAATCTGGGCATTTAAGAAAACTTCTTTTTTTTTTTTTTACTTTTTACTACTTGTGAATGTTACTAGAGCATCTAAAACATAATAAAACCATTAATCAACGGTCATTTCATGGATAAACTAGTAATGCCTGAATATTCCTAGTAATAATTTAATTATCCTGTGTCAATGTTGTCAATAACATCTAAATGGGAATTATGTACAGTATATCTGGTTTGAATAAAACATTGTATTACTGAGTTAGACCTGCAGGTCTACTGATTTATATTTAGGAAAATTAGGTATAGAGTGACCAGGTACAAAATAATGTTTCAATGCGCACGCGCACCAAAGTAGTGGAGAGTGTTTCCAGCTTTCTTGTCTGTCGACTGCTAGTCTTTCTTCTGCGCATGTGCGTCAGGTAGGGGAAGTGTCTCCCTCTCTTTCTCGCTGCTACTTGCTTCGTTGTCCTTGTCGCTGGACCTTCCGAAGTCGTGTATGGAGGGGGAAGCTCTTCAGCAGCTACGTAATGCGAGCCCCGCCTCCAACAGTCTTTTCTACCTGGTACCTCTATAGGAGTTTGATTATGGTGTGAAGAGTGGCTTTGGGAGTAGGGTGGATGAACTAGGCCCTGGGCAGCCATTGTGCTGTGATCTTGGAATGGGGGTAGAGTGGTTGTGACCTTGAGATTGGCGAGGCATTCTACGACCAGCAGCCCAGCCCAGTTAGTAGTGAAGAAGAGCTGTCTGTTGAGTGGTTGAGTCTGAGATAACCTCAATTCATTCTTAGGCTATTTATATTTTTAAGTGTTAGATTACATCATTACAAAATGCTTAGGAAAAAAGGACCTATTTGGAACTTTTTTAATTTGAAAGGGAAAGGAGTATATTGTAAATATTGTAATAAGGACTATTAACAGTCATATTGTAACAAAATGGAATAGCACATAAATTAGTGTTTCAAGTGCCCTCAGGATCTAAAAAAAAAAAAAGTGCTTCAGTTAGGTACAGTTACAGTGGTTGAAAAACCTTTTCGAAAGAAAACCCCTTATGAACCTTACTAATTGAAGTGGATGATTTCAACAACAAATCTGCAGTACAAAGCACTTTATGGATAAATATGTAGAATACATATATGTAGATACATATATGGCTAAAACAATATTTATATAAGCGTTGCATTATGAATATGTTTTTAAAAGAGGTAAATGCCCAAAATGCCTGGGCATTTATGGGTTTTGGGCATTTGCCCGGGCATTTATCCTGGACATTTACCCCGACTTATAAATGCCTAGACATTTTACATCACTAGTCATGTAGCCCCGTGTACTTTGGGAGTGTGTAGAATCTGTCTGATATCTGGTGTTAATTGTGATGGCTGTATTAGTGTGTGTTATCTGTAATTCTGGTAAGGACTGCAGACGATCAATTTCAAGTAGCTCCTACTTTTGCTACCAAATGATACCTTCAACGACACCTAGCTGTTAACATGGTTAATAGATTTCACCGAAACCGTCACCTGGTGGCGAGCATTGGAACTTAGAGCGCTAATCAAATCTAACCTACAAATTTTAGCATCACACAATTGAAGATAGTGGATAGTTCTTTTAAATGCCATAAATATATGACATGGCACCGACGGCTTTACTTCCCCTCCAAAGGAAGGCATACTGAGGGATTTTTAACGCTCTTCAAATATCCGACGACTTCGACCGGGTTTGAAACCGTGATATTGAGCATAGAAGCTCAGCATGCTATCAACTACGCCACCGAAGCCGCTTAAAATGTGTGTGTGTATAAACTAGTGGGCTAATTATGTTTTCAATTTTCATTTGGTTTCCCTGACAAAATGTTTAATAGGCAGCTTGATCTCCTTTAAATTCACATTGAGTAACAAATTCGAATTCGTATTTAAATATTTGGTTCAATATTTAGATTGGGAATTACAATGAATTACTAGTGCCTGAAACTTTCGAACTTACTTAGGAAACACTGAAAAGTGCCTTCTAATATTTCAATATTTAAAGAATTTCTACACACAAATTATAGATCTTGACTTTATATTTCTGGTAAATAACAAATCTATGTTGTTGCTCTTGGCGATCTAACATTAAAGAAAACTGTAGTACACGAATTGTGAGTCTTGCTTACTACAGAAGAGTTTGTTGTGAATTATATTTTTTGTTCGTGAAACAAGACACATATCCTTGTAATCAGTTACGACAGTGTCTTGAGTAGTCTATTAACTCCGTAATGATCAGCCAGCGTGTGGGTAGAAAGTTAGAGTTAGGTAATTATATGAGTTCGAAAGTTTGTCTTTTAGCTGGGGAAAATATAATGAACAACACATGACACTGTGACACTGTGATATTGTTGCAGAACAAATAGTATTACATGTTCTTTTTGTGAATTCTGCAGTGGCACATTATATTTGAAGAAGAAATGTCGCTTACCATAGTCTCAAGAACATTCACAGTGCTCAATCATAACCTACTGTCCGAAGTGGTGTGACAAAAAAAACTGATTAATCTCAAGAGTTTAGTGCTTTTCAGTCGGTCAACACGAATGTACCCAAATGAGATGGGTTATGCCCTAATCCTGAAATAAATTACATGAGATTAATAAACACTAGGATGACCAGTTTCGATCGTCAAGCGATCATCATCAGATCCATTACACTTAGGCTACAAAATCTATGTTTGAAATACAGGTGAAAATATTTACAATATGTACAATTATTTAGTTGTAGTATTGGTACTGCAACTGTCAGTGTATGCTAAATGCAGTATATATGTTAGGTGAAATGCTAAATGGTGATAGCTATCCGTAGATTGTACTTTAGAGAGATTATATGGTTGTAAACTATGGTTAAACTATAAAATTTTAGGCTAACTACTTATCTGATTGTCTTCCGTACTACAGCTACTCGCAGTTTCCGTGCTCACTGGAACTCACTGTGCGGTCGACTGCGGTGGTTATCTTAACGACTGTTTTTTCCCTGCCTTCTTCCCCCCTGCCCCTACGTGCTGTGGGGAGTGATAGCGATGTGTTTATGTGAGGTGTTGCCAACCTAGATAATATGTATGTTATTGAATGAGGTGGGTCTACAACTATTAAAGACCGTGGATTAGCCCTCGCCACGCGTGGAGCATAACCCATTCGAACTAAGCGTTGACGGTCTTATGAGGACGTCCCGGCACCTTTAATACTGCCGCGAATATGGGCCTTGGTTTATTGCAGAAGAAAAGTACATCGTACACCTGATCCAGATAACATTTACCTATTAAAAAACCCCTAATTTCCCCCCTTTTTTATCTAGCTTGGCTGTGTCGCTAAATTGTGTTTTGTTTCCGACAGGGTGTGTTTTTTAGTAGCGTGAAGAGGGGTGAGCTCTCCATGAACGTGTGTTCATTTAGATTGTTGGGATTGTTTCGTTTGGCTAGGTGTATCTCGATTGCTTCCTTTATGTCAAGAGCTCTGCCTTTCGATTCGTGATGGATTATTTTAAGGTCCGACTCTATGTTGGTAAAGCTGTGCCCTGCGTCACACATATGTTCGCACACGGCTGACTGTGTTCCGTATCTTATCGCATTCCTATGTTCATTATAACGTGTGTCTACTCGCCTTCCACTCTGCCCGATGTAATTAGCTTGACAATCGGTGTCTTGGCACGTTATTTATTTCAGGATTAGGGCATAACCCATCTCTTTTGGGTACATTCGTGTTGACCGACTGAAAAGCACTAAACTCTTGTTTACTAAGGCAACACTGAAAATATGGCTTCAAACACCACAATGATTAATCTCACTAAATTAAACAGTGTTCCTAAAACTCTTTAGAAATGGTCGATACGTACAATAAAAAGGAAAATATAGGAAGTAAATAAAGTACCTAAAAATTGTTTGATCATAACCTTCCGTTACTTGCTTCTAAGCTTCTTCTTTTCCTACGCGATCAGGCCCAGGCTGCTACAAGTTTCCTTCTCTATCGTCTCCTATCCATAGCTGCCATCCGCCAACTGTCCACACGTATCGCTGCCTGTTGCAGATCTTCATGGAGTCCATCACTACACCGCTTCCTTGGTCTCCCTGGTGGTCTTCTTCCTGTGGGGATGAAATCCAGTAGCTTCCGTGGCCATCGGTGGTCTTCCATCCGGTCTACTGCAGTCTTCTGGTTTTGATGGTTCCCGCTATGTTGGCAACATGGTACAGGTCTTCTACTTCATGATTGTGTCTAATCCTCCATTCACCCGTGTGTACATCCCTCACCGGTCCGAAGATCTTCCGAAGAACTTTTCTCTCAAATACGAGTAGTTTATGATAGTCCTGTTTTCGGATACTCCATGCCTCACATCCATATAGTACAACGGGTTGGATCAGAGTTTTATACAGACGAATTTTGAACTGTCTGGAGAGACATCTGTACCGAAGAAGCTGTGTTATACTGTAGAGAGTTGCTTCTAATCAACCACATATACCAATAATCCTACAGAGTATTGAAGAAAGTCACTGGCTTAAAAACAGCAAGTTGATAGCGCCGAATTAGGGAAGTTCAACTGAAGACTAAGTACGGTATCTCTCTTTTTTGTTTTAGTTTGTAAACCTATCAATTGAAGGGAATTTTGTGTTATAATCTGACCTCGAGGCTGTCAATGTGTGTTTTATTACGTATATTTTGTTTGCTTAGTCAATAAATAAAACAGGCAGATGGCCTTTAATTTTCACCCCTTAAACAGTTAAAAAACAAATTTCGAGTAATTAAAAATTAAGAAATATGCCAAAATGAATAAGACAGCCTAATTGCAATAAAACAACAATAAAATAAATAATTATAATAACGAACATAATAATTATAATAGTAATACTAATAATAATAATAATAATAATAATAATAATAATAATAATAATAATAATAATAATAATAATAATAATAATGACTTAAGATATTGAAAAGCAAGAACGTAAACTTCTTAGAAAAGTATTCGACCCTACACATTAAAATGGAACTTGTATCAAGAGAAGAACTGCAGATCTATAAAGTCTCACAGACAGTTTCACAAACACTGCACGCACATATAATGGACAACAATAGACCAACAAAAGGATTATTCAATATAATTAACTTAAAAAATTCGAGGATAAATTGGCTGGATTAATCAAGGGGGGGGGGGGCGAATGAGATGATCATTGGAGAGCACGTAATAAACAAGTAGTTCCGTGAAGAACTATACAGCCTATTTTCATATATCCTACTTATGTTAATTGCCACTATCAACATACACAATTTCTGTTTGATTGCTGTAATAGATTCGTAGATATTAAGAACCGACTAAATATTTCGGATGGTCGCCATGATGGATTTTATATATGTAGGTCCTAGAGTTATGTACTGTTACATGCAGATTATTGTGAACGTGTAGTATTCAAACTTCAATCGCAAAATTAGGACACAAGAAAAAACAAGGAGATTTTAAAATTTTTCACAGCTGCCATCTTGAGGTTATGGAAACAATTGAAATAAATTAGATGCCAGTGGATTAAAATTCGTATAAGGATTTACTGTACCAAGTTTCACTGAACTCGGATGGTTAAATTGCGAGAAACGTCCATGTGAATATTTATAATTCGCGTCACCGCCATGTTGGATTTGTGATCACCAGGTTATTTAAAGTCCTTTAGGTGAACTTAAATTCATAGCCCCTATGAACATAAAAATATGCAGTTTGATTGCTAAAATAGATTTGTAGATATTAAGTATCGTCTAAATATTTCGGATGGTCGCCATGTTGGATTGTTAAATGTATAGGCCATAGTCATGTACCATTAAAGGAAAATTATTGCGTAGGTTCATTATTCAAACTTTCACTACGATCGCATGACTACATCACAAGAAATAAAAACTTAATTTTAAAATTCGCACTGCCGCCATCTTGAGGTTATGTAAACAATTGAACTAAATTAGATACCAGTGGATTACAATGTGTATAAATATTTCCTGTACCAGGTTCCAGTGCGCTTGGAACATTAAATCGCGAGAAAGGTCTATTTAACATTTTCAAATTCGCTTGGCCGCCATGTTCGTTTTGTAGTTAACCGGTTTTTGTAAGTCTTATAGATGGACTTCCAGTAGTGCCCTTTATCTCCGTACAAAATTTTAGGGAGATACCACTAATAGTTTCAGAGATATAGAATGCCGGTGAAATATTTCGCACATCCGCCATCTTGTGATTATGTAAACAATTGAACGAAGTTAGATGTCGGTGCATTACAATGTATATAAACATATACTGTACCAAGTTTCATTGCGTTTGGTTGGTCAAATCACGAGAAACGTCTATTTAAAAGTCGCAAATTCGCTTGGCCTCCATGTTGGTTTTGTAGTTACCAGGTTTTCAAAAGTCACATAAGTGAACTTATAGCAGTTCCCTCTATCACCATAGAAAATGTCAGGGTAATATCGGTAATAGTTTCGGAGATATTGAATGCTGGTGAAATATTTCGCACAGCCGCCATGTTGGATTGGTGAGTCGTAACAAAATTTGAAGGGCACGGTCGAGGTCGCCGGGAATAGTGCTATGAACTTTCCGAGTTTCATTGAAATCGCTCCTGCCGTTTAGATTTTATTAGGGGGGGACACACACACGAATCACACACACACACACACGCACACACACACGGACAAAAGGTGATCTCATAAGCCTATTTTTTCAAAATTGAAAATAGGCTAAAAACCGAGACATCTTCAAAACCCCTGCAAATAGGCACACATTTAGGGTGAATTCTAGCAGCAAGACTGGTGCAAGATGGACACAGGAACGCAAGAAGTAACTCAGTGAGTTCATGAGGAGATTTTGGGAGAAGAAAAAGGCTATCTAACAAGTTCCAACGCGCTCTATGAATGGGCATAACGAAGGAAGGAAGAAAGAAAGAAAGAAAGAAAGAAAGAAAGAAAGAAAGAAAGAAAGAAAGAAAGAAAGAAAGAAAGAAAGAAATAATTCTAATTATAATTTATAATAATAAACGGAACACAAACTCACTTTAAAAAGTAAACAATAGTACAAATTTAAGAAGAAAGAATTTCATTGAGTTACATGTCACTCTTTAATTTAGATTGCCTGATCTAGCCCACTCGCTTCTAAAAAGCGGATGACACGATCAGCAGCCACGACGTCATGAGAATGAGGGTTCTTTGTATGTAACAAGATAGTTGGAATTCCTAGAAAGGTCCAACAGTTCACATGGAAATAACATCAATCAAGCACATTAGATGGGCCAGGAGAAAAGTACTATTCAGTCGGTCTGGCTTAGGTTTGCTTTTCAGTGCTCGGTGATGTACAAGTTAGTTCTTTAAACACTACCCTATATCACCCAGGCTTTCGAAGCCAGTGAATTAAACCTCAGCAATTTCTCTAGGTTTGTGCCGTGTCTTGTGTGGAGTTTCGCCTAGGACACCAAGCTGGCTCATCAGTGGGCTCTTGGTCTCCCCGCCCTGAACCCCACAGGAGTAACGGACTGAGCGCTACCTCCCTTTTTATAAAGCGTCAGCGCCACTTTACTGCGAGAACTAGAAGCTCAAGCAGCCATAACCTCCTTATGAAGGCATCCAAAAAGATGGTATATTGGCTTTCACGGCCAGTGAATTAAAACTCAGCAATTTTTCTAGTTTTGTGCCGTGTCTTGTGCGGGGTTTCGCCTAGGACAACTACCTGACTCATCACCTGGCTCTTAGTGTCCCCGTCCGGACCCCCACAGGAGTAGCGAACTGCCCGCTACCTCCCTTTTTATGAAGCGCACCTGGGCCACTTTACTGCGGGAACTAGAAGCTCAAGCAGCCATAACCTCCTTATGAAGGCATCCAAAAAGATGGTATATTGGCTTTCACGGCCAGTGAATTAAAACTCAGCAATTTTTCTAGTTTTGTGCCGTGTCTTGTGCGGGGTTTCGCCGAGGACAACTACCTGACTCATCACCTGGCTCTTAGTGTCCCCGTCCGGACCCCCACAGGAGTAGCGAACTGCCCGCTACCTCCCTTTTTATGAAGCGCACCTGGGCCACTTTACTGCGGGAACTAGAAGCTCAAGCAGCCATAACCTCCTTATGAAGGCCTCCTAAAAGATGGTATATTGGCTTTCACGGCCAGTGAATTAAAACTCAGCAATTTTTCTAGTTTTGTGCCGTGTCTTGTGCGGGGTTTCGCCTAGGACAACTACCTGACTCATCACCTGGCTCTTAGTGTCCCCGTCCGGACCCCCACAGGAGTAGCGAACTGCCCGCTACCTCCCTTTTTATGAAGCGCACCTGGGCCACTTTACTGCGGGAACTAGAAGCTCAAGCAGCCATAACCTCCTTATGAAGGCATCCAAAAAGATGGTATATTGGCTTTCACGGCCAGTGAATTAAAACTCAGCAATTTTTCTAGTTTTGTGCCGTGTCTTGTGCGGGGTTTCGCCGAGGACAACTACCTGACTCATCACCTGGCTCTTAGTGTCCCCGTCCGGACCCCCACAGGAGTAGCGAACTGCCCGCTACCTCCCTTTTTATGAAGCGCACCTGGGCCACTTTATTGCGGGAACTAGAAGCTCAAGCAGCCATAACCTCCTTATGAAGGCCTCCTAAAAGATGGTATATTGGCTTTCACGGCCAGTGAATTAAAACTCAGCAATTTTTCTAGTTTTGTGCCGTGTCTTGTGCGGGGTTTCGCCTAGGACAACTACCTGACTCATCACCTGGCTCTTAGTGTCCCCGTCCGGACCCCCACAGGAGTAGCGAACTGCCCGCTACCTCCCTTTTTATGAAGCGCACCTGGGCCACTTTACTGCGGGAACTAGAAGCTCAAGCAGCCATAACCTCCTTATGAAGGCCTCCTAAAAGAGGGTATATTGGCTTTCACGGCCAATTAATTAAAACTCAGCAATTTTTCTAGGTTTGTGCCGTGTCTTGTGCGGGGTTTCGCCTAGGACAACTACCTGACTCATCACCTGGCTCTTAGTGTCCCCGTCCGGACCCCCACAGGAGTAGCGAACTGCCCACTACCTCCCTTTTTATGAAGCGCACCTGGGCCACTTTACTGCGGGAACTAGAAGCTCAAGCAGCCATAACCTCCTTATGAAGGCCTCCTAAAAGATGGTATATTGGCTTTCACGGCCAGTGAATTAAAACTCAGCAATTTTTCTAGTTTTGTGCCGTGTCTTGTGCGGGGTTTCGCCTAGAACAACTACCTGACTCATCACCTGGCTCTTAGTGTCCCCGTCCGGACCCCCACAGGAGTAGCGAACTGCCCGCTACCTCCCTTTTTATGAAGCGCACCTGGGCCACTTTACTGCGGGAACTAGAAGCTCAAGCAGCCATAAACTCCATATGAAGGCCTCCTAAAAGATGGTATATTGGCTTTCATGGCCAGTGAATTAAAACTCAGCAACTTTTCTACGTTAGTGCCGGGTCTTGTGAGGGGATTCGTCTAGGACATCAAGCTGGCTCATCTGCGGGCTCTCGGTGTGCCCGCCCGGACCCCCACAGGAGTAGCGAACTGCGCGCTACCTCCCTTTTTAAGAAGCGCACATGCGCCACTTTACTGCGAGAACTAGAAAATCAAGCAGCCATAACCTCCATATGAATGCCTCCAAAAGATGGTATTTTGGCTTTCACGGCCAGTGAATTAAAACTCAGAAATTTTTCTAGGTTTGGGCCGTGTCTTGTATGGGGTTTCGCCTAGGACACCAAGCTGGCTCATCAGTGGTCTCTTGATGTCCGCGTCCGGAATCCCACGGGAATAGCGAACTGTGCACTAGAGATGTTGGCTTGCATACTTTCTGATATATTGATATTGGGATAAAAAATAGACAGAGCATTTATTAACAGCATGCATCCCTGGTTGCTCTTAAGAATGCGCATAGTTATATCAGTTATGATACACAAAACATATACGAAATGTGGTTGAAATTCATTTGTTACTATAGAAGTTACATGTATTTAAGAATTGGACCTATCAGCTGGCTTAGAATCATGTTGGCAACACAGTGATGCATGGCGACCTGGAAATTAAACTGAAATTGTATTATCTATATGTGTGCCAATTTTGGAATAGCTCCCATGCATACCTTCCAAGATATCTAAAATGGAGCTCAAATTTTAATTGCGATTTTTCAGCAGTTTGTAGCACTGTCGTCATTCTCAAATATGGCCATGAGATATTCAGGTATAGATCTTTACTCATGGCAAATTTGATTTCGATAGCTGCAGCCGTTTAGGAGTTGATAAGGGGGCACACACACACACACAGACAGACAGACAGACAGAAGGACATACAGACACACATTTGCCCGGATTGATCTCATAAGTCTACTTTTTCCTCATTAATACACAATTTAAAATGTAGGCTAATAAAATTTGTGTGTGTAAACTAGCGGGCTAGTTATATTTATAATTTTCATTTGGTTTCCCTGACAAAATATTTAATATGCATCATTAGGTTTGCTTGATTTCCTTTAAATTATTTTCATTTAATTGGGATTTAATCGAGCATTAAGTACGCTAACAAATTCGAATTCATATTTAATATTTGGTTCAATATTTAGATTGGGCGGAGAGTTACAATTAATTACTAGTCCCTGAAACTTTCAATCTGACTTAGGCAGCACTGGCATTGCGTAACGACTCACTGAATGGGAATCGAAGTGATTGCCGATTTTTTGCGGATGATTGTGTAATATACTGAAAAACTCATAACTCACAAGACAACACTGAGTTACAAAATGACCTCACCTTGCTCCATAAATGGCTGGTGTAACATGCGCTTGGAGAGCTCATTTTAGGTTATGGCATGGCCATCTATTGCTGGTGTATCATTGCAAAGAGTATTGAGCCTTGAGCTATGGAATTCCTTGTAATGATGCAGCAGTGGGGTGGGAAGGGGCTATGCAAAATTGAGTGTCACATCTGTGAATATTCTCTATTTATGCTGTTGTATTGTTTTTTAGCCTATTTTCAATTTTGAAAAAAAAAAAGGCTTATGAGATCACCTTTTGTCCGAGTGTGTGTGTGTGTGCGTGTGTGTGTGTGTGAGTGTGTGTGAGGAGTGTGTGTGTGTGTCCCTAATAAATTCTAAACGGCTGGAGCGATTTCAATGAAACTCGGTAATTTCAAAGCACTATTCCGGGCAACCCCGACCGTGCCCTTCAAATTTTGTTACGTCTCACCAATCCAACATGGCGGCTGTGCGAAGTATTTCACCAGCATTCAATATCTCCTAAACTATTCCCGATATCACCCTGGAATTTATTACGGTGATAAAGGGAACTACTAGAAGTTCACCGATGTCACTTTTAAAAAACTGTTAACTACAAAACCAACATGGCGGCCAAGCGAATTTGCAACTTTTAAATAGACGTTTCTCGCGATTTAACCAACCAAACGCAATGAAACTTGGTACAGTATATGTTTATACACATTGTAATGCACCGACATCTAACTTCGTTCAATTGTTTACATAACCACAAGATGGCTGATGTGCGAAATATTTCACCGGCATTCTATATCTCTGAAACTACTAGCGGTATCATCCTGAAATTTTGTACGGAGATGAAGGGCACTACTGGACGTTCATCTATAAGACTTTCAAAAACCGGTTAACTACAAAACAAACATGGTGGCCAAGCGAATTCGAAAATTTTAAATAGACCTTTCTCGCGATTTAATGTTCCAAACACAATGAAATCTGGTACAGGAAATGTTTCTATACATTGTAATGCACTGGCACCTAATTTAGTTCAATTGTTTACATAACCTCAAGATGGCGGATGTGCGAATTTTAAAATTAAGTTTTATTTCTTGTGTCGTAATCATGCGATCGAAGTGAAAGTTTGAATAATGAACCTACGCAATAATTTTCCTTTAATGGTACATGACTCTATGGCCTATACAATTAACAATCCAACATGGCGACCATCCGAAATATTTAGACGGCTCTGAATATCTACGAATCTATTATTGCAATCAAACTGATTTTTTAAATATTCATACGGGCTATGAACTTAAGTTCGTTCACCTATAGGACTTTCAGTAACCCGGTGATCGCAAATCCAACATGGCGGCGACGCGAACTATAAATATTCACATGGACGTTTCTCACAATTTAACCATCCGAGTGCAGTGAAACTTGGTACAGTATCCTTATACGAATATTAATCCACTGACATCTAATTTATTTCAATTGTTTCCATAACAACAAGATGGCAGCTGTGCGAAATTTAAAATCTCCTTATCACTTCTTGTGTCCTAATCATGCGATTGAAGTTTGAATGCTACACGTACACAATAATCTTCATGTAACAGTACAAAACTCTAGGACCTACATATATAAAATCCAACATGGCGACCATCCGAAATATTTAGTCGGTTCTCAATATCTACGAATCTATTACAGCAATCAAACTGAAATTTTGTATGTTGATAGTGGCAGTTAACATAAGTAGGATATATGAAAATAGGCTGCATAGTTCTTCACGGAACTACTTGTTTAATTCTATGTTCTTTGTATGAGTGTTAGGTCTGGTTGTTGTTTTAGAATGGAGATTGTAGGAAGATTGTTAGTTTTTGGCGATATGAAAAAAAGATAAGTTTTCCATATGATGAGTGAGGAATGATAAAAATGAAAGATGGGCTATGGTGTTGGCTGTTGATAAGATGCAGATTATGAAGGGAAGTTGGTTTGTTTTAGATCTTGAATCGAGAACTTCATGTGGAAAAGAAAATGATATGTTATGGAATCTATGAAAATATAATATGTTTATATTAAAAAATATCCCGTATGATATTAACTACCACTACCCTCCGAAGTGAGAGAATTCGTAATGATACAGTGGTTGACAACAAACTGAAGATAAATACGAGTAAATGTAATCTCATAAGGAGAGAGTGGCCTGATTTTCATTATAATATCGGCTCGGTAATCCTTGTAGAAAAATACTCGTCCAAATACTTGGGCAAACATGTAAGGAATGATATGAAATGGAGTACCCATGTGGGTTATGTCGTCTCCAAAGCGTACAAATCACTTCATTACAATCATGAAGTTATTAAAAGGCAGTAGTTTCCCAGCAAAAGAATTAGGATATTTGACTCTGGTGAGGCCACTCTTGGAATACGGCTCAGCGACTTGGGTCCCATAGCAAGTAGGGCTCATCAATGTGCTGGAGATGGTACAAAAGGAGGCTGGTAGGTTTGTGATCAACTATTTTAATCCTGGAAGTAATGCCACTCGAATGATAGAAAAACTTGGGTGGGAATCTTTGGAAGTTAGAAGGACTAAATCCAGACTATACGCTATGTTTAACACTCACACTAATCGGCCAGCATGGGGAGAACTAAGCAAACGTCTGGTAAATCCCACCTACCTGAGCAGGGCAGAGCATCCACACAAAGTCAAGGGCCGACCACAGCGTACAAATTATGGGAAATATTCTTTCATTAACCGTGGTATTGATAGTTGGAACTCATTACCTGCCTCAGTCTTAGAGCCTTTCCCCAGACATATTGATGTGTATGAGAGAAGACTGGAATGTTGTGTAAATACTATGATGTAATTACTATAGTTCCCAAGTCGAGACTTATGTACATTACGTGTCTTTGATATTATTGTTGGTAATTTCATGTAAGTGTACATTTTACCACCGCGGTATTACCCCCATTTGCAAATAAAATAAATGAATGGTAAAAATAAAATGTGAGAAGTGTTCTATGAAGTGTATTAATGTTGTTGTTTGAGTCTTCAGGTTTTTGACTGGTTTGATGCCACCCTCCATGCCTCCCTGTCCTGAGCTAATCGTTTCATCTCTACATACAGTAGCTACCACACCCTACATCCGAGGCAATCTGTTTAACATATTCTAACCTTGGTCTACCCCTACAGTTCTTGTCCCTTCCTTCCATAACTATGCTTGCTATTCCTGGGTGTCTTAATATGTATCCTACCAACCTATCTCTTCTCTTCATTAGCAGTCACCTGAAACATCTCTCCTTTCCCACTCGTATTAATACCTCCTCATTTGTAACCCTATCTACCCATCTGATCTTCATCTTTCTCCTGTAACACCACACGCTTCAATTATCCTCTTTCCTGCTGCACCAATAGTCCAAGTATCACTTCCATAGAGCGCCACGCTCCTGACAAAGGCTTCCAGAAATTACTTCCTAATG
Organism: Meconema thalassinum; assembly: GCA_946902985.2. Classification (NCBI taxonomy): domain Eukaryota; kingdom Metazoa; phylum Arthropoda; class Insecta; order Orthoptera; family Tettigoniidae; genus Meconema; species Meconema thalassinum. The sequence goes on from OX336391.1 coordinate 169,434,797, forward strand.
CCTAAATCTATATTCGATGTCAACAGATTCCTTTTCTGTAGAAATGCTTTCCTTGCCTGAGCCAACCTACTTTTTATATCTTCTTCGCTTAGTCCATCACTGGTTATTTTGATTCATGAAATTTATTTTAGGTACAAGGAAATTAATTTTAACTCCCCGCCCAATATAATTTGAACGATTGAGAAGGAGCCACAGGCTGAAAGATCTTTGGCAGGAAGCTAAATGACAAGGAAGAAACACCTTAAAGAAGAAACCCTGAACGGTTGTTGTGTATTTATAGTCCATAGGTGGCTGTATCAAATAATAATAATAATAATAATAATAATAATAATAATAATAATAATAATAATAATAATAATAATAATAATAATAATAATAATAATAATATGGCATCTACATCAGAAAATCCAGGCAAGAAATTTACTCGAGGATAGAGAAGATCACAGACACAATGCGAAAACGCAGAGTTTGCTTCTACGGTCATATGCGACGGATGATCGATTCCCGATGGACGAAACGTATCTTCAGTATATTCGACTCAAAACCAAAAACGACAATGCCATGGTATGTTAACGTCCAGAAAGATCTGAAAGAAATGGGGATACGAGCAGAAGATGCACAAGACCGAAATCTTTATAGAGCAGCCATCAAGACGTTTGGGACTTTCCGGGACGAAAAACGGACAACTGGTGCGAAATGGACAGAGGAACGTCGTGCTAAACACAGTGAGCTCATGAAGGCAATGTGGATCAAGCAAAAAATGAGCAAATGCCAGAATGTAAAATGAGGCTTATCGTGGTCCCTAGTTGGCCGATTAGCGAAATTGAATGAATAAATAATATTAATAATAATATATCTTTAAAAATTGCTTATCCTCCCTGCTGGGTTTCAACCACGGATTCTGCCAGTGATCATTCCTCTACCGTCACAAGGAAGGTGTCTGGGAACTGAACATACTTTGTCAGCAGTTATAACTGGGGAATACATACACTACTACAGCCATCATAATGACACATGTTATCAGACAGTTTCTGCACACATTGGAATGTTGTTGTTTGAGTCTTCAGTCTTTTGACTGGTTTGATGCAGCGCTCCAAGCCTCCCTGTCCAGAGCTAATCGTTTCATCTCTACATAACTACCACGCCATACATCCGAGGCATTCTGTTTAACATATTCTAACCTTGGTCTATCCCTACAGTTCTTGTCCTCGACCCTACCATAACTAAGCTTGCTATTCCTAGGTGTCTTAGTATGGGTCCTACCAACCTATCTCTTCTCTTCCTCAACAGTCACCAGAAATATCTCTCCTCTCCCACTCGTCTTAATACCTCCTTATTTGTAACCCTATCTACCCATCTGAACTTCATCATTCTCCTGTAACACCACATTTCAAAGCTTCAATTCTCCTCTTTTCTGCTGCACCAATAGTCCAAGTTTCACTTCCATGGAGCGCCACGCTCCAGACAAAGGCTTTCATAAATTACTTCCTAATACCTAAATCTATATTCGATGTCAACAGATTCCTTTTCTGTAGAAATGCTTTCCTTGCCTGAGCCAACCAACTTATTATATCTTCTTTGCTTAGTCCATCACTGGTTATTTTGCTTTATGAAATTCATTTTTTTACTCCCCGTCCAATATAATTTGGTCACTTTCGCGTTGGCCGACTGAAAAATCCATATTAACCGATTACTTAGGCATCACTGAAAAATGACTTTCAATATGTATAGAGAATTTCTACACACAAATTATAGCCATTGACTTTAATTTCGAGTAAATAACAAATATATGATGTTACTCTTGGTGATGTAACATTAGAGAAAACTGTAGCGCGCGAATTGTGATTCTTGTTGACTACAAAAGAGTTTGTTGTGAATTATATATATATATATATATATTTTTTTTTTTTTTTTTTCGTGAAACAAAACACATACCTATGCTTGTGTTCAGTAACGACTGTGTCGTGAGTAGTCCATTAAGTTCGTAATGATCAGGCAACGTGTGGATAGAAAGTTAGAGTACAGAATATTAAGGTACGGTATTTATGTGGGGTCGAAAGTTTGTCTTGCGACTGGGGCAAGTGTAATGACCACCTCACGCCACTGTCAGTCTGTGATATTGTTTCAGATTAGGGTCGACACACGTATGTAAACTACAGTAAAAGTATTACATATTGTAGTTTGAGAATTCTGCAGTGACGCGTCATATTTGACGCTATTGTCGCTTGCCATAGTCGCAAGATCATTCACAGTGCTCATCCCTAACCTTCTTCTTCTTCTTCTTCTTCTTCTACTACTACTTCTTCTTCTTCTTCTTCTTCTTCTTCTACCTTATCCGATACGGACGTTGGCTACCACCATGGCTAACACCTTCTTATCCTGTGAAATCCTGAAGAGTTCCGTGGAAGACAGCCCAAACCACGTTCTTAAATTATCCATCCAAGTTATTCGTCTCGTCCCCGGTCCACGCTGACCTTCAATTTTATCCTGAAGTATAACTTGGAGCAGACGGTATTTTGGATTCCTCATCATGTGTCCCAAGTATTCCAATTTCCTCTTCTTAATTGTGTTTAACAGCTCAGGTTGGCTGCTCACACGCTGAAAATCCTCGGGATTACTCACGAGATTTTATGACTCCGCCTGTATATCCTCATTTCAAAAGCTCCAATCTTCTTTTCTGTAGCTACCGACAAGGTCCAAACTTCAACACCATAAAGAAGGGTGGAGACAACATAATACTTCACAATTCTTTTCTTAAGCGTCATACTGAGATCTCGACAGCATAGTAGTTGTTTCATTGTCATAATGATGGATCTAGCCTTCTCTATACGGCATCTTGTTTCAACCGAAGGATCCCAATTCTCATTAATATTCTGTCCTAAATAAACCAAACTCTTGACTCGCTCAATCTGATGTCCATCGACTAAAAGGTCTTGTGACAATGCTGGTTTTAGCGATATTATCATATATTTTGTTTTCTTAATGTTGAGGTCAAGACCATATTGTTTACACTTTTGATACAACATAGTAACAATTATAAGGTGTAAATTAAATATTCGAAATTGAATGTTTTCAGTCGGTCAAGACAAGTACCCAATTGTAATGGGTAGCTCCCTAATCTTGAAGAAGAAGCATATTTATAAATACAGATTCAATAGCCTGAGTGTAAAGGATCTGATTATCGCAGGACGATCAAAACTAGTCACCCAAGTGTATTTATTAATCTCAAGTAAATGTATTTTCAGGATTAGGCAACCACCCATTAGAATCGGGTACAAATGTGTTGACCGAATGAAAAGCATTGAATTTCGATTTCTAAAACAACACGAACAAGTAGTTCCGTGAAGAACTATACAGCCTATTTTCATATATCCTACACATGTTAATTGCCTCTATCAACATACAAAATTTCAGTTTGATTGCTGTAAAAGATTCATAGATATTGAGAACCATCTAAATACTTCGGATGCTCGCCATTTTGGATTGTTATATATATATATATATATATAGGCCATAGAGTTATGTACCATTCAAGAACAATTATTGCCTAGGTTCATCATTCAAACTTTCACTTCGATCGCATGATTACGACACAAGAAATAAAAACTTAATTTTGCAATTTCGCATAGCCGTCATCTTGAGGTTTCTAAACAATTGAACTAAATTAGATGCCAGTGCATTACAATATATAAAATCACTTACTGTACCACATTTCATTGCGCTCAGAGAGTTAAATCACGAGAAAAGTATATTAAAATGTTTCAAATTCGCTTGGCCGCCATGTTTGTTTTGTACTTTAATGAAAGTTACATAGATAAACTTGTATCAGTACCCTTTATCAACGTACACAATTTCAGGGTGATGTCTGTAATCGTTTCGGAGATATAGAATGTCAGTGAAATATTTCGCACAGCCGCCATTTTGAGGTTATGTAAACAATTGCACTCCGGTGCATTACAATGTTTATAAACATTTGGTGTACCAAGTTTCATTACGTTTGGATAGTTAAATCGCGAGGAAAGTCTATTTAAAAGTCTCAAATTCGCTTGGCAGCCATGTTGGTTTTGTAGTCACCAGGTTTTTGAAAGTCTCATAGGTGAACTTCTAGTAGTGCCCTTCAACACCGTACACAATTTCAGGGCGATATCGGTAATAGTTTCGGAGATACTGAATACTGGTGAAATATTTCGAACAGCTGCCATGTTCGATTGGTGAGACACAATAAAATTTGGAGGTCACAATCGGGGTCAGCCAGAATAGTGCTATGATCTTACCGAGTTTCATTGAAATCGCTCCAGCCGTTTAGAAGTTATTAGGGGGACACACACTCACGAATCACACACGTACACACAGACACACGGACAAAAGGTGATCTCATAAGCCTATTTTTTTTTTCATAAAATGAAAATAGGCTAAAAATGGCTTCCAACACGGTAATAAATAAAGTGTTCCTAAAAATGATTTTAGCACAACTTTTCGTTACTTGCTTCCAAGCAACCACGTAAACAAATTATAGTATTGAAGATTATTCAGCTTTAAACTTAACGAGAACCCCAAAACAATGCATACTATAACAAGTAGTTCCGTGAAGAACTATACAGCCTATTTTCATATATCCTGCTCATGTTAATTGCCTCTATCAACATACAAAATTTCAGTTTAATTGCTGTAACAGATTCGTAGATATTGAGAACCGTCTAAATATTTCAGATGGTCACCAGGTTGGATTTTTATTTTATTTTTGTACTATTACATTAAGATTATTGTGTACGTGTGGTATTCAAACTTAAATCGCATGATTAGAACACAAGAAGTAAAAACGAGATTTTAAAATTACGCACAGCAGACATCTTGTGATTATGCCAAGAATTAAAATAAATTAGATGCCAGTGGATACACATTTGTATAAGCATTTAACGTTCAACGTTTCACGGCATTCGGATAGTTAATTCGCGAGAAACGTCCATTTAAAAATTTAAATATTTATACTTCGCGTCGCCGCCATGTTGGATTTGTGCTCACCAGGTTACTGAAAGTCCTATAGGTGAACATATGTTCATAGTCTCTATGAACATAAAAAAATCAGTTTAGTTGCTGTAAAAGATTCATAGATATTGAGAACCGTCTAAATACTTCGGAAGCTCGCCATTTAGGATTGTTATATGTATAGGTCATAGAGCTATGTACCATTCAAGGACAATTATTGCCTAGGTTCATTATTCAAACTTTCACTTCGATCGCATGATTACGACACAAGAAATAAAAACTTAATTTTAAAATTTCGCACAGCCGCCATCTTGAGGTTATGTAAACAATTGAATTAAATTAGATGGCAGTGCATTACAATCTGCAAAATCATTTACTGTATCACATTTCACTGCGCTCAGAGAGTTAAATCACGAGAAAAGTCTATTAAAAAAATTCACATTCGCTTGGACGCCATGTTCGTTTTGTACTTTACAGGTTTATGAAATATACATAGGTAAACTTGTATCAGTACCCTTTATCACCGTACAAAATTGCAGGGTGATATCTGTAATAGTTTCGGAGATATAGAATGTCAGTGAAATATTTCGCACAGCCGCCATTTTGAGGTTATGTAAACAATTGAACTAAATTAGACTCCAGTGCATTACAATGTGTATAAACATTTGCTGTACCAAGTTTCATTACGTTTGGATAGTTAAATCGCGAGAAAAGTCTACAAAAAGTCTCAACTTCGCTTGACCGCCATGTTGGTTTTGTAGTCACCAGGTTTTTGAAAGTCTCATAAGTGAACTTCTAGTAGTGCCCTTCAACACCGTGCACAATTTCAGGGCGATATCGGTAATAGTTTCGGAGATATTGAATGCTAGTGAAATATTTCGCACAGCCGCCATGTTGGATTGGTGAGACGTAACAAAATTTGAAGGGCACGGTAGAGGTCGCCGGGAATAGTGCTATGAACTGACCGAGTTTCATTGAAATCGCTTCAGCCGTTTAGATTTTATTAGGGACACACACACACACACCTCACACACACACACACACACGCACACACACACGGACAAAAGGTGATCTCATAAGCCTATTTTTTTTCAAAATTGAAAATAGGCTAAAAATACGCTTCAAATAGTCTAAAGAACCGTAAATATGAAAATAAAGATATCAAAGTGTAATGGACACAAATACACGTGCTCAAAATCTCGATAATTCATGAAGTCATTGGCTTAAAACCAAGTTGATAGCGACGTCTTAGGGAAGTTCAACTAAAGATTAAATATGATATCTCCATTCTTTTCTCTTTTAGTTTGTAAACCTATCAATTAAAGAGAACTCTGTGTTATATTCTGACTCCAGATAATACACGAGGCGTTGACTTCTTGACTTAATTGCCGTTTCCTAAGATAATTCTACGATGACAAAGACATTTTACGTTAATATTGTTGTCAGCTCAAATCCGATGCAAAACACGCTGTTGCAGTTGCTAAATCCAAGCAACTAAGTACATTGTACAAACAACTAGAGGAATCTACTGGGGTCAATAATATTTACAAGCTAGCCAGATCTCGTCTTCGTGCCACAGTTGACATAGGACATGTCATGCATGTCAAGGATAAGCACGGGCATCTTCTAACAAAACCAACAGAGATCCTTCAACGATGGCATGAACACTTCAATACTATCTGTAATGAAGAGTTCCCTCACCCACCGATTCCATTAGCCGAACCTGTACAAGGTGCAGTTCCACCTATCACACCTGCCGAGGTCAATACTGCGATCCACGCTATGAAGAATGGCAAGGCAACAGGCCCTGATGATATTCCTGCAGAGCTATGGAAGCAGTTGGGTCATGCCTCTGCAGAGTTCCTAGCAGAGTTCTTTAACAAATGCCTTGCGAGCCACCAGATCCCGTCAGCTTGGCAAACTAGCGTCACAGTACCAATATGGAAAGGCAAGGGCGATGTAACTATCAGTGCCAATTATCGTCCTATTCGTCTCCTATGCCACATAATGAAGATTCTAGAACGTGTGATTGACACTCGCTTACGTAGCATTGTTACCATCTCGCCTAACCAATGTGGATTCATGCAAGGTCGCGGAACAACTGATGCTATCCATGCAATGCGGCTTGTGATAGAAAAGTATATGGAGAAAAGAAGGACAATTCACATGGCTTTTCTGGATCTGGAGAAAGCATTCGACCGGGTTCCCCAACAGCTTATATGGTATTCTCTTCGATCTCATGGCGTACCAGAAGCTTATGTGCGTTGGGTCCAACTCCTCTACAATAATACAAGTAGCTCTGTACGCAGTGCTGCTGGACTCACCAAACTGTTCGATATTCGAGTTGGGGTTCACCAGGGATCTGCAATATCTCCACTCTTGTTTATCCTATGCATGGATACAGTGACTGCCGATTTGCAGAGGCAACCACCATGGACATTACTGTACGCCGATGATGTCATGCTTGCAAGCGAGACCCGTAATGATCTAGAGCAATTGGTCAACCTCTGGAATGCGAGGCACTGTGAATTTGGACTACGGCTCAACCTCACTAAGACTGAGTATCTTGAATGTGGTTCCCAGACAGATGGGACCATCATAGTGGATGGCACCCCACTACCAAAAGCTTCACATCTCCGATACCTTGGCTCCGTTGTGAGACCTGATGGTGATACAGTCTCGGATGCCCGTGCAAGAGTGAATGCTGCATGGATGAAGTGGCGCCAGGTCACAGGCGTTCTCTGTGACCGCAAGATCCCTTTGCGCCTCAAAACTAAGATCTATCAATCAGTCGTCCGCCCTGTTGCTTTGTATGGAGCTGAATGCTGGCCTAATACAAAGAAACATGAACAAGCTTTGCACTCAATGGAGATGCGGATGCTAAGATGGTCCTTGGGAATTACACGGCTGGATCATATTAAGAACGAAGACGTCCGCAATACTCTTGGAATTGCCCCTTTTCCAGCCAAAATGAGGGAGACTCGGTTGCGTTGGTACGGACATGTAGCCCGAGCAAATACAGAGTCCATTGTAAGCAAGTCACTTGCTCTCGAGCCTGATGGACAAAGAGCTCCAGGACGACCAAAAAGGCGTTGGATGGATACCCTACACGACGATATGCGCATCGTAGGTCTTCGTCCTACAGATGCAGCAAACCGCAACAAATGGAGAGCGAGGTGCAGAGTGGCGGACCCCAAAAAATAATTGGGAACAACGCCAGGAAGAAGAAGATTGGTGTTAGATATCATAACTCGAAATCCAGTACGTGTTCTGTTATTAGAAGCGTCTCAGTCGATTGAAAAGCTCCGAATTATTAAAATAGCAATGGACTGGAAGGCAAATTGAATTTAATTATAATCATAGATTATAAATATGACAAGAGTAACCGTAAATAACTTTTGTAAAACTTTCAATATATACATGTTAGTTTGTTTCTTGATGATAACAAATTACTGCAGTAATTAAATATTAATAACCTCAACAAAACATCGATTGTATGTTTAATTACCCATGATAGAATTCTTCTAAATATAAATTGACCTCGGGTGCACATTACCTGGCTATCAACAAAATATAAATATGCAACATAGTATTCCTCCAAATATAAATTGACCTCGTGAATGTCAATGTGTTTTTATTACGTACATTTTGTTTGTTTAGTCAATAAAATAAAACAGGCATATGACGTCTAATTTTCACCCCATAAACATCTAAAATACAAATTTCGACTTATTAAAAACTGAGAAATATGCCAAAATAAAGAAGACAGCCTAATGCCAATAAAACAAGTATACTGTAAAATAAATAATTATAATAACGAACGTTTTTTTTTTTGTTTGTTTTACGAGGGAAACCGTGGGAAAATCTTAAAAAGACAGGCTGCAAGATTTTGGACTTACAACTGTGCGGGATTCTTACCAACCAAAATCCCACAAATCTTATACTTGACTGGGAGGCCACCCCGGAACTGCCTGTTCTGCCTTACTTCAGGGTGGAGCCACTGTTACGACCAGAGGTCCCAGTCAATTTCATTTATTTCGATGAAAATGAAATTACTCATCGTCATCCTAACTGTCTTCAGCAACCAATCTTCTAGGTTCCTCCACTTTTTTATTTTTATTTTAGCATCTCAGAGATGTAGACAGCAATCTGTGCCCAACTCTCTCTGCTGCTGAGCATTTTATCCAACACATTGTCTGGTATAATGATTCCAACTTGTGTCTCTAGAAGTCTTCGAAGATTTCTCCACCTCAAACATACAAAGAACGTGTGCTGAACGTCATCCCAGTGATCACCACAATATTGACACCGTGAACTCAGTCATATTGTCATTCGATGAAGGTTTGCCCATAGAGAAACATGGTAATGCCATAATTAGGAAGGAAGGAAAGGAAGGAAGCTTGTAGTTTAACGTGACCGTTAATCTTGAGATCATGAGCCACGGGACCTCCTTTTTACGTAGAATCCCAACCACAGGACATTGCATTTCACTTCAAAAATCTCACATGCATTGACCGGGAATCGTGACAGGCATATCATAAGGGGGCGGATTTCTATGTTAAGTCATATTTTTCCCTTAACATTATATCTTATAATCTTGTATTTTCAACACGTTTCCAAGCATGATAATCAAAATTAAACAGGTTTTATTGGGCATATAAATGCATATTTAGGCTTTCTTACGTTTTATGGCATATTTTGAACAAAATATCATTATAAACGCCATATTTTGGTAATTTTCATTTAAATTTCGTTTTATAAAAGTCAGAATAAGCTCTACAAATTATTGTTTAGGATAGACTGGAATATACTACTGAAGAATGATTCTAAAGTGGTGTATGGAATGTTTCTAACAGGTAAGAGGTATTGTTTGCTAGCTGGGTCAATTCCTGGAAACTGGGCTATTGTTTACACGGAAGCAGAGGTAATTCCGCAGTTATTTGTCATCGTTCTTATCTCTCTCCTTCGCCCTTCCCTCTTCCACCTTCAACAAACTGAATTACTTTGGTCACTCATTAGGGAGCTTGAGTCATTCAGTTCTTTTCAATATGACTAAAACAAAAGTCTCAATTTGTGGGAAGTTACGAAGTTTTGTTCGCGAGTTCGGTGAAAACATATTCAGTACGGATGGAGTGATATTATTCTGCAAATTGTGTGCGGTTTAAGTCATATTTTGAATTTTATAGGTCATATTTTAATGTTTTTAGGTCACAAATGCATACAAATTTCATACATGTTTAGGTCATAGAAATCCGCCACCTAGTCATAATTAACCTCATCATGCTCCCTCCACAACCATAGCTTCAACTTCTTGATGAGCCTAGCGGTCCACCTGCCACGATGTTCACGTTACCATTCTTCCTGCCATTTCAAAAAGAGATCTATATCTTTCCTCCCTCTTCACGCGTATCTTAGAATGGCCTTTTTGCGCAAGTACTGTATATTCGGTGCCTTTCCTTGTCCAGGATGTAAATGGGTATCACCCCAGATATTACTAGCAATGACGGTCTAGCCACTGTACGATAGGCAGAAGCTATTCTGAGGTCAGCTCTTCTGTGAACAGAGGTTATCCGCTTCCTATACATCTCAGAGCCAAGAGCTACTGACCAAATCTCTGCGCCATACAGAATAACTGATTCCGCCACTCTAATCAGCAATTTCCTCTTCAAGGGTGAAGGGCCACCAATATTAGCCATGAGTCGCGACAGGTTGTTAACGAACATAATAATAATAGTAATAATAATAATAATAATGAATGGAATAAAAAGCACAATTTAAAAAATTAAACCAAAGTACAAATTATATTTAAAAAAGTTCATTGATTCACATAACACTTGTTAATTTAGATTACCGGACCACTCTCTCCTAAAAAGCAGATGACGAAATAAGCAGCCACGACGTCAATTTTCTTTGTAGGTAACAAGAAAGTTTTAATTCCGTGGAATAGTCCTAGAAAGGTCCTACAGTTCACATGGAAAGGACAGCAATCACATCAGATGGACCAGGAGAAAAGTACAGCACTCCACTCTTCATTCGGTCAGACGTAGGTTTGCTTTTCAGTGCTCAGTGATTTACCAGTTAGTTCTTTAAACAATACCCTATATCACTTTTGCAGTTAAGAAGACCATCGCTCAAATCCTGGTTGGTTGGTTGGTTGGTTTAGGGGCTGCGACAACGCGGTCATGTAGCCCCGTGTACTTTGGGTGTGTGTAGAATCTGTCTGATAATCGGTGTTAATTGTGATGACTGTATTAGTGTGTGTTATCTGTTTTAAATTCAAGTGAAGACTGGAGACTTTTAATTTCAATTTGTTCCTACTTTTGCTGCCAAACGCCACCGTCAACAACTAATATTTCAGAACTTAGCTACCAGACGCCACCGCAGTCGGCTCTTGGCAACGAACGTAGGAACCTAAGAGCGTTGTTTACATTCTTAACCTATACAATTTAGCTTCACACAGGTGTAATTAGTAGAAGGTTCTTTAACATGCCATAAATCTATGACACGGGACCACCGGCTTTACTTCCCCTCCGAAGGAAGCCATACTGAGGGATTTTTAACGCTCCTAAAAATCAGACGACTTCGACCGGATTTGAACCCGCGATGTTGGGCATAGAAGCTCAGCTTGCTACCAACTACGCCACCGAAGCTGCCTCACTCAAATCCTTAATTTATTTATTTATCGTATGATGATACAGAGTTAAAATAAAAGTTCATACACTACATATAAAGTTATACAGTTATATACATAGTCACAAACACAATTTCTTGGTTTAAACTTCTAAATCCAGGCCATCAATCCACTGAAGTGCCTCAGAAGATGCATGATGAATGTCACCTACTGATCCTTGGAACGCTCGTTGCGAACATTCACCAACAATATGTCCGATGGTTTGCAGGGTAGCTCCACAATCGCAGTTAGCAGAAGTAACCCAACCCCATTTGTGAAGCAGGAATCCACATTTGCCTTGTCCTGTACGGATCCGGTTAATGATTCTCCATTGGCGTCTGGGGAGTTTGAAACCTTATATCCGGTTGGAAGGGTTTTCAATCAGATGTGCATTGAATACTGATGATTCTTCCCACATAGTTTTCCATGCTTCTGAGATGTTAAATGAAGAGTCTTCAAGAAGTACTGCAGGGTGCCAAGGTGTTTTTCTTGACTTCAACCGTTGATTACCTGCTTTTGCTACATCAGTATGTATGGGTAGCTGGGGGTTCTTCTGAATGGTTTTCCAGATCTTCAGGAGAGCCTCTGATCTTCGAAGAGCTGGAAGTTGGATGTTACTTAGAACAGGTAACCATGTAATGGGTGTGCTACGTATGCAGCCAGTAATCAGTCGCATTGTCTGGTTAAGTTGCACATCTATCTTCTTGGAGCGGACACTGTTTAGCCAAGATGGGTAGCAGTATTCAGCAACGGAGTATGACAGTGCCAGAGCAGTTGATCGTAAAGTTTGAGCGTTGGAACCCCAGGAGGTACCAACAAGCTTCTGAATGATGCTATTACGGCTCTTCACCTTTGCGGCCACGTTCGCGAGATGTTGTTTGAAGGTCAAGGACCTATCAAGTGTTATCCCAAGGTACTTAGGCATGCTGCAGAACTGCAAAGTTTGTCCTCTGAATTTAACTTCTGGTTTGTAATTAGAGAACCTATTGCGTAAGTGAAATGCGGATACAACCGTTTTCTGACAATTTAGGCGGAGGCACCATTTCTTGAAATATGTGTCCAAGACCTCCAAGTGGGCAGTTAGTGTATTTTCAGCATCGGTGAAGTTGGAGTTCTGGGTTACCAAACAGATGCCATCAGCATATATGAATTTCCTTGAAGAAGTTTCTTGCAGGTCGTAAATGTACAAGCTGAAAAGGAGAGGAGCCAGGACAGATCCTTGGGGTAATCCATCATTTAATTTGAAGAACTTGCTTCTATCATTTCCAGAGTAAACCTGGAAAAGTCTATTGCACAGCATGTTGTTAATTAGGTTTGTGAGTTTGAGACACAAATCCTTAATGATTCCCTACAAATCAATCAACTTCATTTAAACCATTATGATAGCGCTAACTAAAGGCTCGTAACTTACATTTTTTTTCAGTTTCTCTAGATCTTGGTAGACTATCTCACATTTGTTCAATTTATTTATGTTTACCTTAGTATTGACGGTTCTGTATTAGGATGTTCTGTTTTCGGATCCTTGTGGTCGCCATGATTCTTAAGGTCCGACGGTTGTTTTGAATACATCTTTCTCTCTCTCTCTCTGCAGTGTAAAATTGTGTTTGGAATAAGGTTGGAAAGGAGGTGGTAGTGGCTTGAACCTAGGTCACGTCCAAGCATTTACAAGTACAGTAGCTGAAGCAGGAAACTATAGAAATTGACAGTGTGATATTCAAACCCACCTCCCTTCTCATACGACCTTACCAATCTGAGTAGGCGGCTTCGGAGGCGTAGTTGGTATGCTGACCTTCTATGCCTAAGGTCGCGGGTTCAAACCCGGCCGAAGTCATCGGATTTTTTAAAGAGCGTTACACATCCCTCAGTATGCCTTCCTTCGGAAGGGTAGTAAAGCAGACGGTCCCATGCCATAGATTTATGGCATGTAATAGAACCTTCTACTAATTACACTTGTGCGAAGCTAAATTATAGGTTAGATTTGCCTAACGCTCTTAGGTTCCAACGTTCGTCACCAGGAGCTGACTGCGGTGGCATCTAGTAACCAAGTTCATAACTAGTTATTGTTGACGGTATCGTTTGGTAGCAAAAGTAGGAACTACTTCAAACTTGAATGTATGCAGTCCTTACTTGAATTAAAAACAGATAACTCACACTAATACAGCCACACAGATTCTACACACACCCAAAGTACATAGGGCTACATGACTGCGTTGTCGCAGCCCCTAAACTGAGGAACCAACCAACAACCAATCTGAGTAGACCAAGTTATAAACTTTTAGTTGGTTATTTATTGCTGTTTTAAGGGGCGGAACTACGAGGTCATCTGCCCCTTAAGTTATAAACATCATACGACTCATGTGAGTTAGCAACTACAGCACTAACCCATACCAACCAAAGTGCAGCCTTGGTGTTTGACATTCACTTCGTATAGTATAGTCTACTAATCGATGTGATCAGTGTCCGAACCGGTCCCGTCTAAACAGGTCGGTGATAGCGCTCAACCTGCGACAATTATAAAGTTTAAGATTTTATAAAATAAACAGGTCTTTTCACAGGTTGCGTGTCTTACGCCCATGGTTAATATATTAATAATTACACAGCTATTGGTTCCTTCTTAGGTAATAGTTTGTCGATGAAAATAAAGCAGATCACGATGCTCCAGCAAAGACCTACTCGTCTATTGTCAGGGACAGATATGGCTGTTCCTCAAAAGGATTGTCAGGCCTATAGACTTATCACTAAGGATCGGATGATTATGACCTACAGAGACGAGAAATGTGCAGGAAAATATGCTCTAAAATACTGAAATGTTGTTTTTGTTGCTTGAGTCTGACTGATTTGATGTAGCTGTCCATGCCTCCCTGTCCTGAGCTAATCGTTTCATATTTACATAGCTACCACACCCTACATCTGAGGCAATCTGTTTAACATACTCTAACCTTGATCTACCACTACAGTTCTTGCCCTCGACCCTTCCTTCCATAACCAAGCTTGCTATTCCTGAGTGTCTTTGTAAGTGTCCTACCAACCTATCTCTTCTCTTAATCCCACCGTTTATCTCCGGACTTCTAGGTTCACCGTGTAACACGCACAGCTACGCAATGGGGTGATCGTTGCCTGCAGAACTGTTTTATTATTATTATTATTGCTATTTATTTACCAGAGGTCTCACAAGAAGTATGGAAGGCCTGGTGAAAAGCGCAAACCCCACATACATATGTTATGCTTCAGTGGCACTACTTACATATACATTTTGTTTTTACAATGAAAAATGAAAATGCACAGCCTGCTTCCATTCTCCGACCGGGTCAGGAATGGAATGAATGAAGCCCCTATCTAGCGGCGAGGATATGGACTGTGCCGGCTGCCGAAGCCTGTCGCACTCCCCTGGGGCAATGATTAAATGAATGACAGATGAAATGAAATGATAGTGGAGAGTGTTGCTGGAATGAAATTGTGACAGGGAAAACCGGAGTACCCGGAGAAAAACCTGTCTGCCTCCGTTTTGTCCAGCACAGATCTCACATGGAGTGACCGGGATTTGAACCATGGACCCAGTGGTGAGAGGCCGGCGTGCTGCCGCCTAAGCCACGGAGGCTCTGTTTTTACAATATTTGCATTAAATTTAAATAATTATTTAGAATATTGATAACATAAATTTTATCCTGTTAACTCACTCTCTCGCGTGTGCACTATAATCACTCCTAACAACTCTTCTGGTTTGCTCTAAAGGGTTTCAATGTCATTTACAAGGAGGCACTTAGCGGTAATTCCCGTCAACGACGCCTACAACACCTATTTTGTCAATAATAATATATCTGAAAATCAAAAGATAGAGTGACTTCTCCCTACAACACTGACTCCTACTGCTTTTGAGCTTTCTTACTGGAGGTTATAAGAACCGGCCGCGCTGGTCCAGAGTGCTAACCCGCTACCTCGTGCCTCGCTGGCATCGGGATAGCGTGGGTTCGAATCCCACCTCGGCCGTCCTGAAAATAGTAGTTTTCGTGGTTTCCCATGTTCACCACCAGGGAAATACCGGGACGGTTCCTTTCAATAGATGAACGGGCTATTTCCTTCCCTGACCCATCCTGAAAAGCAAATACATGGCCGTTGGCTGCATAAACAAATAAGAACTGGTTTCTAGGACGATACCGATTGATCAGTGCATTCAGTGAAATTCGACCGCCTCGTGGCTCAGTGGCTAGTTTTCTTGGCATTCGCCCCGGAGGTCCGGGTTCCATTTCCAGAAATCTATCCTTTTGCGCAGTTATTGGTTCATTTTGACGTGCCAGGTATCGGTGCATATTTATGCTCCTTGCCGTGGGGTGAGATATTGTCGGGTGTTCTCTTCTTGCTTCTTGGGTGAGTGGCTATCGTGTCGGACTTCCAACCCCAAGCTTGCAGGTTCGCTGCTGGCCGTGGTAAGTAATTTTTGAAAGGCGACAAAAATCACTGCACGCATGTCATACGTTGTTGGCATGTTTAAGAACTCATTTGAATTCAGTAGGCCGTGTTCATAATGGCAAAATTAATATCGGGATTTTCCGCCAACACAAGACAGTTCCTCCTTTCTCTACTAGAAAGCACTATAGTGTCAAGGATCTTAGATATCTAATCTCCTTGACTTTCATAGCGTTCCAAGGAACAACAATATTCGACATGCAAGCTGCCCTCTGGGCATCAAATAACAACGCTTGCACCCGGCACCCGAGCCGTACGATATTATTACTATTATATCATCATAATCGATTTTGGCCAACTAAGGAACTCGTAAATAACTCTTCATGATTTCAGTTTTCTTCGGCGCCAGCATTCCTTCATTCTCTCGCTCCCAGCTTCATTCTGTTCATCTGCCCAATGTTGTTTCTTCTTGATCGCTGTTTCTGGCTCTAGGAACCCCTCAAATGTGTGTATCTTATTTCTGAAAGTGGTTCTGTTACGGATGTCTTGATCAGTGATGTTCATTTCTTGTAGATCCTTCTTGGTGTTAGCAAACCATTCTTCATAAGAGTTGCCTTTTCTATGTGGCTTGCTGAAGTGGCTAAAATTTTCTTAGTGAGTCTGTGGTCGGGCATTCTTGAAACATGTCCAAAGAATTTAACAATACGTTTTCGTATGGTATCTGAGAGTCTGCTGCATGTTTTAGATACTTTTTTTGTTACTGAGTAATCGGTATGTGTCAGCACATCTTTTGGTCCGAGATTTTTTCTTAAAATTTTTCTTTCCTTTCTTTTCGATTTCTTCAATGTGTTTTTAGTTGTTAGTCCTAGCCATTCTGTTTGATAGTGTCGTAGGTTAATCCTAATTGAAATCGCTTTCTTGTTGTATTTATTTATGTATTTATGTTCGACCCTCGCTATTATGTGTCAGATAACTGTATCATAATGATGGTCATTATAACACTGTTTTCCATTATGATACAGTTTCTCCAGCCAATCAGAGCTCGTTCATTGACCAATTAGGTAACGATAACTTCGCGCATGCGCTCAAAATCCAACATGTCGGACATAAACACAACATCGAACTATAATAAATTACCGACATGGAATACCCACCGTCCATATGTTCGCGTAAATAAACTGGCGAATATGAGACAAGAAATAGCACTGTACCTTAAAATCACCAACACTAATTTCTACACAGCGCATTGTCTTCAAATGACTGCGGTGACAATATTACTGAGGGACGGCTGATGTAAACATATGGCTGCATATGGCATTGCAAGCCCACAGAGCGCATGCGTCGGTCGTTCAAAGCTCTTGAAAGACAAAGATATAACACCCAACGCTCGCTCTGCGATCACAAAATTCCAGTAGCTGACTCTCAACAGATATTTATGAATATTTATGTTAAAACATATAATAAAGTTATAATTATCGACGAACATAAACAGTCGTATGCAACTCGCCTATAATGGTAATTAAGACACTCGTATGGAAATTATAAAACTCGCATACGCTCGTTTTATAAAAATACTCGTGTCTTAATTATAGCCATTATAGGCTCGTTGCATAATGTACTATTATTTATGTATTTATTTATGTATTTATTTATTTATTTCTGCAGAGCATTAATTTGCTTTGTGTTCGACAGTGTCGAAATATAAACATTATGTGTCAGAAAACTGTATCATAATGATGGTCATTATAACACTATTCTTCATTATGAAACAGTTTCTCCCACCAATCAGAGCTAAAGAAACAGTTGTGTGACCAATTAAGTAAGGATACCTTCACGCATGCGCTCAAAATCCAACATGTCTATATAAATTACCGAAAGTGCACCTTTCATATGTTCGCGTAAATAAACTGGCGAATATGAGACAAGAAATAGCACTGTACCTTAATATCCGCAAATCCAATTTCTACACAGCACATTGCTTTCAAACGACTTCGGTGACAGTTTTACTGAATACTGGTGCACATTCTGTAAATATGGCATTGAAGCACACAGAGCGCATGCGTAGGTCGGTCAGAGAGCTTGGAAAACAGAGATATCCTACCCAGCACTGCACTCCAATCACAAAATTCGAGTGACTGAATCTCAACAGATATTTATGAATATTTATGTTAAAACATATGAAAATCCACAGCCTGCTTCCAGTCTCCGACCGGGTCAGGAATGGAATGAATGAAGCCCCTATCTAGCGGCGAGGATATGAACTGTGCCGGCTGCCGAGGCCTGACGCACTCCTCTGGGGCAATGATTAAATGAATGATATATGAAATGAAATGATAGTGGAGAGTGTTGCTGGAATGAAATTTTGACAGGGAAAACCGGAGTACCCGGAGAAAAACCTGTCTGCCTCCGTTCTGTCCAGCACAGACCTCACATGGAGTGACCGGGATTTGAACCACGGACTCAGCGGTGAGAGGCCGGCGTGCTGCCGCCTAAGCCACGGAGGCTCATGTTAAAACATATAATAAAGTTATAATTATCGTCGAACATAAACAGTCGTATGCAACTCGCCTGCAATGGTAATTAAGACACGAGTATGTTTATAAAACGAGCGTAAGCGAGTTTTATAATTTCCATTATAGGCTCGTTGTATAAGGTACTATTATCGTGGTGTTGAGCTGTTGAATTTATTATTATTATGTTGTGCGTTTTGTGCGGGGGTTGACTTATTTGTTTGCTATAATGTTTCGGGACTGAATGATTTTATTGAGAGTTTAATTTTTTAGTAGATTTCTACATATCGTTGCATTGGTATACAGACTTGATACCTTGCGCTTCATTAGTCAAGCATGAGTTATTGTACATGGAACTCTGGCAGCAATTTGTCATGGCCGTTTGACGTTTTTTATTTATATTTAGGGAATGAAAAAATACTTGACATGTGTAACAGCAACATCGTGATTCACTTGAAAATTTCATAATGGAGACCTCTAGTAGGTAGGTTGATAGTCGAAGTTGAAATTTTCCATTTCCAGCTGTGCCAAGAAATGTAATTCTAGTATGAGGGCTCGAACGGGGTACACTCAAACTCGCGAGGCAATACTGAGAAGAGGTGGGTTCGATTCCTTTCTCAGAAATTCAGGAAGTGGTTTTCCGTGGTTACCCACTTCTACTTGAGGTAAAGACAGGATGGTTCCTAACTTAAGGCTACGGCCGCCTCCTACCGCAACCCAAGTCTCAATTAGAAATTGGCTGGTTCCTTAGTTTATGGGCTGCGACAACGCGGCTATGTAGCCCCGTGTACTTTGGATATGTGTAGAATCTGTCAGATAACCGGTGTTAATTGTGATGACTGTATTAGTGTGTGTTATCTGTTTTTAATTCAGGTGAGAACTTTTGACGATAATTTCAAGTAGTTCTTACTTTCGCTACCAAATACTACCGTCCACGACACCTAGCTGTGAACTTGGCTACTACTAGATGCCATCGCAACCAGCGCCTGGTGCCGAACGTTGGAACTTAAGAGCATTAATCAAACCTAACCTACACATTTTGCTTCACACAAGTTTAGTTAGTGGAAGGTTCTTTTACATGACATAAATCTATGACATGGGCCCAGCGGCTTTACTTCCCCTCTGAAGGAAGGCACACTGAGGTGTTTTTAACGCTCTTAAAAATCCAACGATTTTGAAAGGGTTTGAACCCGCGACCTTCGGCATAGAAGCTCAGCATGCTACCAACTACGTCACCGAAGCCACCTCAATTAGAAACACAGTAATACAGCTATCACAATATCACAGGCTATCACACAAAAAACACACACACACTCCAAAGCCCTAAATAAATCAACAACAACTACATTCTGTGAGGTTAGTAAGCACCTCTACCACGTGAATTGCCATAAAGTGGTCACGCGTTTCTGTTTGCCTCAGGTAACTCCAAGAGGTAACAGTCGATTATCCCCAAGCTTGTTTTGCTGAAAGAAGAATCAAATAATTAATGGAATGTAGGTGGGCAAGGCCAGTGAGGCCCGGAGATGTTTATCGTGATGAAGGCGTGCATACATTTTCCATCAAAAATATGTTTTCCTGTGTATTAATTGCTTACAATCGTCAACGAACAGTTATCTCCTCAGGTTAGCATTACGTTTCAATTAATATTTTAAGTACTCAACTGATTGAGGTGGAGTTAATTAACCACACGTTAATTAAGGATTTTTAATCAATTTAAGGTAAGCATGATTTGTCTATTGTGCCCTTGTAAATAACAGTTTATTTTTGAATTGAGGAGTTAAATTTAAAATATTACAACATTCACTGATTTACTAAATATAAACCTTGATCCCCGTGGCACCAGCCGCGGTCACAGAGAGCGTGCCTCGCTGGTATCGGGAGACCAACAGCTCGAATCCCACCTCGGGCATCCTAAAAAAAGGTTTTCCATGGTTTCCCATTTACACCCGCAGGCAAATGTCAGGGTGGTTCCTTTCAACAGGTTCTTGGCCGACTTGTCTCCAAAATCACTTCCCTGACCCTTTCTTAACTCTTGAGAACTGGCGTGAAACAAGTAGTTCAGTGACGAACTAAAGAGCCTACTTTTCTTAAAATCTAAGAATCATGCCAATCTATGTACACCTATCTAGAATAATGGCGAAATTAAGTTGGTAATACTAACATTTCTAGGTACTGCAGTTTTAAATATACCTGAAATAGGGTAGCCTATTAGGGTACCTTACTACAGTTGGCAACCCTGGTGACTCTGAATATATTCTTAGATCCAACTCTTAAGGTATAATATGCACATACAAAATTTGGTTGAAGACTAATGGAGAGTATGGACGTTACATGCTGTTTGATATTGGATTTATCAATGCGCGTAAAATCATGTTGGGAACAATGTCATGTATGTGATTCGTAGAATTAATATGAATTATTACGATGTTCGCAACACTGGCTTATATGGACTTCTGAAAATTAATCTGGAATGTTATTACCTATATGTGTTTTAATTTTCGAATAGTTCGCATGCATAACTTCTGAGATATGCAACATTGAGCTAAAATTTCAATTGCGATTTTTCAGCAGTTGGTGGCACTGACGTCAATTTCAAATATGGCCGTGAGATATTCAGGTATAGAGTAGATCTTTACTCTTTCCAAATTTGGTTTCGATAGCTGCAGCCGTTTAGGAGTTGATATGGACACACGCACAGAGAGAGAGAGACATACATACAGAAGGACAGACAGACAGACAGACACTTTCCCGGATCGATCTCATAAGTCTACTTTTTCCAAATTTCTGCAAAATGAGAAAAGTAGGTTAAAAATATAACACTAGGACTGGCACGGGGTCTTTTTTGACCCATTTTATTGATTTTATTGAAGTAATTTTTTACACCGACAGTAGTGGCTACGCTGGCTAAAGCGCAGCATTAGGTCATGGGACCAAGCTCTCTGCTGACTCGGTAGGCGCGTGGGTTCGAGCCCCACCGTTGGTCGTCCTTGAAATGGTTTTCCGTGGTTTCCCATTTTCAAAACCAGGCAAATGCTGGGTCGGTACCTTCTGACAGGCCACGGCCGCTTCCTTCCATATCCTTGCCCAGTTTCATTCACCATCATTCATTTCATCTCTCATTAACTCCTCTCATGAGTTGGTGTCAGGAAGGGCATCCGGCCGTAAAAACCATCGCCACAGTCTTCCATCGCATCTCATCCCCGACCCCGTAGGAAAACGGGAATAATAAGGGGTAGACATACAATTGAAGTAATTTTACACCTGGTGTCTTCCTATGAACTATTTCCAATATAAAATGTGGTTTATTTATATTTTTCAAATTTGACATGCAGAGAAATGGCAATAATTTTGGTAACAGTAACATTGGCCTTGATAGTGGTGGTAAAGCAGTCATCTCAATATTTTTGAACAAAGGAGCTGATGACCAAGGTGTCCCTAAACCCTAACTTGGATCAATAAGAAAGTAAGCTATGTTATTGTGCTGCACCAAAATTGGTGGATTTTCCCCCTTATTTTTAACAAATTGTCCCGACCAACGTAGGCCGAAAATTGTCAAGCGAGGACTGGCGCCATGGGTAAATCTGACCCGACCGTAAATAATATAGCAATAACTAGAGTGTTCCAAAAGCTATGGCTATGTTTCATTTGTAGGGTGCAGTTCAAGGCTAGGAAGGATGGTACTGTGAGCGACAGGAAATAAGGGCTGACCAAAACGAAAATATAGAGCATTATTGAAGCCTTGGGTTAAAAATTCCCATGCACCAGTCCTCGCGGGTTAATTAGGCTCAAGTTAGTGGTCGCCGCCATCCCCAGTTGTATCTGCAAACAAAGTGTGTTCAGCTCCCATACACCGTTCTTGCTACGGTAGACGAATGATCCCTCGCAGAGTCCGTGGGTGAAGGTGAGATTGGAGGATAAGTCATTAAACCCCCACGTGGCACCACAGCCCGTGATAGGGCCTTGGCCGACTAAGCGATAGCCTTCAAAGCTATAAATATAATATTACATTGTAAACCCTCCCCCTTCCCCTTTGTCAAAATTTCCATCTATAGAGGTACGGTAACAACCAAAAAACTGATTTGATTTTTCTCAAGAAATCCCACAAAAGTCATTGGCATATCGCTTAGTTCGGAGAGGACGAGGTGTAATTCTAGTTCAACCCTTCACTCCTAGCAATGCCTACTTGACAGGTTTCTACGGCAGCTTTGCGCGGTTATGGAACACGCTGCCAGGAGATGCCAAGATCTTGCCTCTTCGGAAATTGAGGCCGTACATAAAAAGATACATTGTATAAATAAAGTTGTGTATGAGTGATTGATTGTCTCGCCGAATGAATGAATGAATGAATGAATGAATGAATGAATGAATGAATGAATGGAGTGATTTAGGTGATGAAAGCGCGTGCGTGAGAGAGTGAGTGAACTATGTTAATATTCTAAATATGTAAATAATATAAATATATTTGTAAAACATGCAAATATTGCAAAACCAAATGTTGATGCAAATTGTGCCTGTAAAACATGTAATATAGTGAGATTCCATACCTCTGCTTGATTTATGGTAAATAAATAAATAAAACATCCACAGCCTGCTTCCAGTCTCCGACCGGGTCAGGAATGGAATGAATGAAGCCCCCATCTAGCGGCGAGGATATGAACTTTGCCGGCTTCCGAGGCCTGACGCACTCCCCTGGGGCAATGATTAAATGAATGACAGATGAAATGAAATGATAGTGGAGAGTGTTGCTGGAATAAACTTGAGACAAGGAAAACCCGAGTACCCGGAGAAAAACCTGTCTGCCTCCGTTTTGTCCAGCACAGATCTCACATGGAGTGACCGGGATTTTAACCATGGACCCAGCGGTGAGAGGCCGGCGTGTTGCCGCCTAAGCCACGGAGGCTTCAATAATAATAATAATAATAATAATAATAATAATAATAATAATAATAATAATAATAATTTAATTTAATTTAATTTAATTTAATTTAATTTATTTATTAAATACTATTTATGTTACATTATTGTGATATGTCTCACGAATGTGATGACAGTACAGATTATCTGTGAGATATATTAATTATTATTTACAACGTATATATAGATTATATTTCAATACAAGAGTGCATGCATTTTTTGTAATGTTAATGATAAAATATTAATGTAAATAATAAAAGATAGGGTAGCTAGTGGAGACTCCTAATGGATAGCTCCACTCAGGGAGTGGCGCCCCTGCCCAAGCAGCCCCAGGTCCCTCTGGCCCGGAGGGTAGTCCCTGGCAAGGGTGGGGTAGACAGGGCTCCTTAGCCACAGTGAAGGCAACCTGTCTAGGGGTGACAACCCCGAATAATAAGCCTCTCAAGCTAACAACTTGAGCAGTACCTTGGACAGTGACTCGTCGCTGCCCCATGAAGAATGATCTTCAACTGAGCATGGAGGAAAATTTCGCTAAATGCACTACCCCAGGTGGTAACCAATCCACCGTTGCCCATGGCAACGTTAGCGGACCTTCGGATTCTGGGGAGTCCGCACTAACATGCTTTAAGGATGAGTCGGAGCATCCTGAAATTCCTGGACGTAAACTCAGATCAAGACGGCAAAGTTTCTTCGCAACATTTAACGCCAATTCACTGCTCAAAGTGGGTAAACTGAAACATCTGACAGACTCACTAACACGACATAACATAGTACTGACAGCAGTACAGGAAACCAGATTCACTGATGACCATGCCCTTGAATCCCAAGGGTACAGAATCCTCAAAGGAAAAGTCGGTCAGCGAGTAATGAAGAACGTACCCCACTTAGGTACAGGATTTATAATCAGCCATAAGATACTGGATTCAGTCATCGACTTTAGTTCTCCAAGCAGTCGTGTATCTATCCTCTCTCTCAAATGTGCTAACAAGGGCTACACTTTAGTCAATGTACACGCCCCAACCAACCAGGACAACAAGCGCAACCCAGACAGAACTGACAAATTCTGGGAAGACCTAGAAGATATTGTTACGTTTACGGTTCTTGAAATAACCGGTCAGGCATATACAAATACACTACCGTACTTCTTTATTTAGCAAACCTTACACTACTAAATATTAATGTAGTGTTCATTAATATTTAAACTGGGAACGTCGAGCTCTAGTCTTTCTGAAAACTACTACACTCCAAGTCTCAACACTGCCTTTCCACCGAATCCTAAATCTCTTCTCTCGTATCGTCGCCTTCTCGATTCATCCACTGCCAGCTTGCCGGCCCAACTCACAATTGCAGCCAGCGCGCCACGCGCTCGCACGAGTCTGCCACCAGGTGCGCTCACACGTGTCTGTCACACTGTCCCCTCCTTAAGATTGTTCCGTCCCGGAGCAGACACCTCGTCTTTGGGACCAGCAGCATGCCAGAATTTCAATCCCTGTGCGCCGAAAGACTTCTTCTAGCATGCTTCTTACGATCCTCCAGTCCAATCCATCCTGCCCACAGCCCAACTTGGGCACAGCTAATCTGGATATGTTCCGCTGCAGTAGGAGCTCTCGCATCGCAAGTAGACTATCCCAGACGGCACGATAGGTCGGTTTCTGATGGGAAAGTTCTTTCGTCACTAGATAGAATAGCGATCGCTCGTTCCTGGGTAAATACAACACGTTTCCGACACGAGGCTCTTGACGCTGCAGCTCTTCAATCCCACCATACTTCCGCCGGAATACTTGGGCGATTCCTTGGCTCATCCTCAGGTCCTTAGCCACAGAGTGAGCCAAGGCATACTCACTGGAGGTTTGGAATAAATCCTGCCGAATCTCAGTACTGACGCCATAACAAACATTGCGGTCAGTACCACATTGGGACATGAATTCTTCGAACGATCGTTCCGACTCCGGGACTCGACATATACGGGCGAGTTGCCCGTGCTCCTCGTCATGGTTGTCGCCCAGGAACGATGCCAGCCGATTGAAGTGGACCACTCGGGGTTTGCCATTCGGTCTCCTCCTGATACGGTAGACGACGTCGTTAATCCTCTTCAGTACCTCATATGGTCCGTCCCAGGAGCGTTGCAGCTTTGGAGAGAACCCTCGCCGTCGTTTAGGGTCGAAAAGCCAGACTAGATCTCCTGCTTGGTACCCGCCTGATTCGGCTCTTACGTCGTATCGCTCCTTCATCCTGTCGCTCGCATTCTGAATGTTTGTGCGAACGCGGTCGTGAATGTCATCCATCCTTCGACGAAGGCCGGAGATGTAGTCCTCCCCAACGACATTATCCTCAGGTTTGCAACCGAACGCCAGGTCACACGGCAACCGCAGTTCTCGGCCAAACAGCACATTAGCTGGTGTTTGGCCTGTGGTCTCATGGATAGAAGAGCGATATGCCAGTAGAAACAAGTGGAGAAACTTGTCCCAGTCCCGCTGGTGGTCGGAGACAATTTTCGACAGGTATTTCTCTACTGTCCTGTTCATGCGCTCCACCATTCCATCGGACTGTGGGTGCAGGGCAGTCGTTCTCGTTTTCCGGATTCCGAGAATCTGGCACATCTCCTGGAACACCGACGACTCGAAATTTCGCCCCTGATCGGAATGCAGTTCCAAGGGTACACCAAATCGGCTCACCAGCTCCTTTATTAGCGTCTCGGCAACCACCACAGCTTCTTGGTTGGGCAACGCATATGCCTCTACCCACTTGCTGAAGTAATCTATTGCCACCAAGATGTATTTATTCCCACTCTCAGTCGTAGGGAAAGGGCCCGCTACATCGATGGCGATCCGTTCAAACGGGGCACCAACGTTGTACTGTCTCATCGCTGCTCTTCCCTTCTTCTGTGGCCCGTTCGCAGTGGCACAAACCACGCACTTCCTACACCATTCACGTACGTCATCTGAGTAATTAGCCCAATAAAACCGCTCTCGAACTTTCTCCATGGTTTTTCGAACTCCAAGGTGCCCCCCAGAGGTTCCATCATGCAGCAACTGTAGTACCTCGGGCACTCTGTTTCGTGGAACAATACCCTGTAGCCTCTCCTGAGCCCCGTCCTCTCTCCCCAGTACCCTCTTTAGCACCCCGTTTTCCAAAATCACGGAATTCCATTGAGCCCAGTAGGCTTTCACAGTGCGCGTGTAGGGTGCTACCTCTTCCCAAGTCGGTCGTTGCTCAGACGTCTTCCACCGCAGTAGGTGTTTTAAGTCCGGGTCATTTTCTTGATCCTTACGGATTTCCTCATCCTTCCAGTGGTCGTCGATCACAGTGCTTCTTCTCACTGCTGCAACTTTTTCGTCAATCCGATTGCAGTGCTTGCAGTCTTGTGCGCATGGTCTCCTTGACAGAGCATCAGCATTTCGGTGCTTAAGGCCAGCCCTGTGTTCAGTGTCGAAGTCGTACTGCTCGAGCCTTTCAATCCACCTGGCTACCTGTCCCTCCGGGTTCTTGAAGCTCAGTAGCCACGTAAGCGCTGCATGATCAGTCCGTAGAAGGAACTTCCTCCCATAGAGATATTTGTGGAAATGCTCCACTGACTTCACTACAGCGAGCAATTCCCTTCTAGTTACGCAGTAGTTCCTCTCCGGTTTAGAAAGAACCTTGCTGAAGTAAGCTATCACCTTTTCTTGCCTACCTTGCAGTTGGGAAAGCACGCCACCTACTCCCACATTGCTAGCATCGGTGTCCAAAACGAATAGTCCTTCCGGTTGTGGGTAACTCAGGATAGGAGCATTGGTCAATACCTCCTTCAGTTGTTCGAAGGCTTGTTGACAGGTCGCGTCCCACACAAAACTCCGACTTTCCTCGGTAAGTCTGGTCAGAGGCTTAGCAATGTTAGCATATCCTGGCACGAATCGACGGTAATAGGTGCACAGTCCGAGGTAACTCCTGACTTCTTGCTTATCTTTCGGTACTGGCCATTCCTTCACCGTGTTAATCTTTTCCGGATCCGCGGTGACTCCCTCTCCGGAAACAACATGGCCGAGGTAGTTAACTTGTTTCCGAAACAGGAAGCACTTCCTGGAGTTAAGCTTAAGGTTGGCTTGCTTAAGACGTAAGAACACCTGGTCGAGATTTCTCAGGTGATCTTCAAAAGTTCTTCCCAGAACGATGATGTCATCCAGGTAGACCAAGCATGTTTCCCAAGACAGCCCTTTTAAAACGCGATCCATCAGCCGTTCAAAGGTCGCAGGGGCATTACAGAGTCCGAATGGCATAACTGTGAAGTCCCAAAGCCCAGAACCAATCGTAAAAGCGGTCTTCTCCTTGTCCCTGGGGTCCAATCCTACCTGCCAGTATCCACTCTTGAGATCCAACGTGGAGAAGATCGTGCTCCCACCCAAGGTGTCTAGGGTGTCATCGATGCGTGGTAGTGGGTAACTGTCCTTTTTCGTCACATTGTTCAGTTGACGGTAGTCTACACAAAACCGTGTAGATCCATCTTTCTTCTTCACCAGGACCACTGGCGAAGCCCATGGGCTGCTTGAAGGTTCAATCACCCCATCGCGAGCCATATCATTTATTATCTGCTCTGCTTCCTCTCGCTTGGCTAGTGGTAATCTTCTGGGAGTCTGGCGAATTGGTCTTGAGTCACCCGTATCGATGCGATGTTGAACCACGTTCGTTCTTCCGTTACTGGTCCCGTCCTGGAAGGCATCCTTATGACGTCGAAGAAGTTCCCTCACTTCTCGGCTCTGCCCAGGATTAAGCTCTTGACACGCTGCCTCGATAAGACCGTCGAGCCACACCGAAGATATATCGGATGAGGAAGTAGCTGTTTGTACTTGGCGTACGACGGAGGACACAGACGAACAGCTTCCCAAACTGGTTCCTTTCCGAACGATTATCGAGCGATCATTAAGGTTCATTACTCGCACAGGAATTTTCGCCCCTGCACGGACCAAAGCTCTGGCTACCAGTATTCCACGTTCAGGTTCATCGTCAGCAAACCTAGGCCCTACCATGACGACACAGCCATGAGGAACTCCACCATCCAGCTTTCCTTCTACCATCACTTCACTAAGCCCAGGTAGTACAACATCTACCGCTGCGATCACCCGTACCGATGAGGCGTTCCTCCTCTGCAGCACTACTTCCTCGTTTCCGACTCTCAAAATCCCACTCTCCAGGTCCAGTCTAAATTTATACTCAGTCATGATATCCATCCCGAGAATGACGTCCTCCTCCACTTCAGCGACCAAGACACGATGGCGAAACTGGGTATCACCGATGACGAAGTTGACGTCTACCTCCCCGTGAACGTTGGCTGGTTCCCCCGTAGCCGTTCGCAGTGTCCATCTCGTGGTTGTTACTGTTCGTCTCACGATGCCTGGTCTGATTATTGTCATTGTGGCCCCTGTATCCAGCAGTAGGTCTCTGGGCTCTCCGTCCACATGGCCACTAATAAAAATAGATTTGGCTTGACAACCCAGAGACGCGACGATAGAAGTGGGGGCATTTCTGGTGTTGCCACTGGTTGACAGTCGCCCCTTTCTATCAACCCTGTTTAGTTTTCCTGTGGCTGGTGCTTCCCGTTCATAAACTTAGGGCATCGATCTCTGAGATGCCCCATCTCCCCGCAGCCCCAGCACCTCGTCCGTTTCTTCTTGGACTGCAAGGCTTGAAGTACTTTCTCCACGATTTCTTCTATGGAAGGCACTGGCTGGACCTCCTTGTCTCTCTCCAGAGCTCGAATGCGAGCCTGGCCGCGCACGGATTGTTCGACAGCCTCAAACTCAAGAGCCAGAGTCAAGGCATCATTCAATGTTTGCGGACGCGCCAGTTTCACAGCCCGCTGCGTATCAATCTCGCGGAGCCCATCGAGAAACTTCTCGGTAGCAAGACTCTCATACACATCGCTGGGCACTGTTGGATAGGCGCTCCTAACGAGACGTACTATGTCTGCTTCGAACTCCTGTAGGTTCTCGTTGGGTCTCTGACAACGGTTTCTCAACTGGGAGCGATACAGCTGTTCCATGTGACGATGACCGAACCGCATTTCAAGTTTCTGTACAAGAATGTTGTAGTTCTGCCTTTCCGACAAGGGAACAGCCTGCAGGACTCGTAGGGCCTCCCCGCGCAGCGACAAACTCATCAATGAAGCCTTCGTGGCATCCGACCATCCATTAATCATGGCAGCGGTCTCGAACAAGGTGAGGTATTCTTCCCACGCAGACTTCCCATCGAAAGTCGGCAGGTCAGTCCGACCAAACGCGGAAACAGGTATACGCTCCTTACCTTCCGATGGTCCACCAGCGGTAATGATTTCGTTTTCCTGCTTGTCTTTATTTGGAAGCACACCGCTCGCAAGCTCGTCCTCAAACTTCCGCAGGGATTCTTGAAATTCTTCCCTCAGTTTGGTTTCGGTAGTGAGCGTTACTTCTTGAAGTTTCCTCTCGAGGTTGGCAGTATTTTCCATTAACTTCCTTTCCAAATTCTCTGAGTTTTCCGCTATTTTCTTTTCCAAGTTTTCTAATACCTGACACAAACCCTCAGTCCCACCAGTAATCTCGAAAAGAAATGTTTCTGGATCCTCACCTGTGTCCACCAGTACCTGTCTTAACCTCGCTTGCAGCACAGATTTTATTCCCGTAGAATCAACTTCCCTTTCTTCCAGTTCCTGACGTAACTCCGAAACCTTCAGTGCTGAAAGTTTAACTTTCCTGGTCGTCATTTCACACTCTAAAATGCGGTACCTCAAGACTTTCACTATGTATTTACTCTATAGCCTGACCCCACACGTCTGACACCAGTTGTTACGTTTACGGTTCTTGAAATAACCGGTCAGGCATATACAAATACACTACCGTACTTCTTTATTTAGCAAACCTTACACTACTAAATATTAATGTAGTGTTCATTAATATTTAAACTGGGAACGTCGAGCTCTAGTCTTTCTGAAAACTACTACACTCCAAGTCTCAACACTGCCTTTCCACCGAATCCTAAATCTCTTCTCTCGTATCGTCGCCTTCTCGATTCATCCACTGCCAGCTTGCCGGCCCAACTCACAATTGCAGCCAGCGCGCCACGCGCTCGCACGAGTCTGCCACCAGGTGCGCTCACACGTGTCTGTCACAATATTCTCTCTAAAATCCCAGACCGACATACCACCATACTGCTTGGTGACTTCAATGCCCAGTTAGGAAGGGAGAAAAAATACAGAAACATAGTGGGCAACTATCCAGCGCATAAACGAACTAATCGCAATGGAGAACGATTGGTGGAACTGTGCAGGGCTTTCGACTTGGTTATGAAGTCTACAGCATTTAAACATCTGCCAAGAAAGCAAAAGACTTGGATCTCTCCTAACATCAACCTGGGTGAATTCCAGATAGATCATGTGGCCATCTCAAGAAAATCCCAAAAGGAAATACAAAACGTGAAGGTATTAAGAAGCGCCAATCTGGACTCAGACCACTACCTCTCAAAGATCAAACTGCGACTCCAACCTAGAAACAATAGATTACACAGAACCTCCAAGATGGTCAGATTTGATATAGAGCGACTTAAGAACAATCAAGAAGTCAGTCGAAGACTGAACAGTGCAGATCTTAACAACTGGGACCAACTGAAAGAAGCTCTTGTCAAGACGGCTAGTGAACTTGCTCCCCTCACTAGAAGAAAGAAACATCCGTGGTGGACTGAAGACTGTGACAACACAATAGCTCAAAGACAGACAGCCTGGATGAAATGGAACTCTAAAAAGACTAAGGAAAATTGGGAGAACTACTTGGAACAAAGGAAGCTTACAACCAAGATAATCCGAGGAACCAAACGGGCCTTCACACGCAACCAACTAACCCAAATCGAAGAGAACTTCGCTAAAAATAACACCAGAGACTTTTACAAAACATTCAAGCAGTCACTCGGAAAATACACTCCACCAAGTCTCCACTTCAAAGACTCACAGGGCAAACTGGCTTTTAACGACAAGGACAACTGTCGCCTCTTAGCTCAGTACTTTAAGAACTTGCTCAACTGTGATCCACCCAGCGAAGACTTTGACTACATACAAACAACACCAAACCCGGACTCGCTGCCTCCTTCACTGGAAGAAGTTCGTGAAATCATTCAACTTCTTAAGAACAACAGGGCAGCTGGAGAGGACTCCATTGTTGGTGAACTCTGGAAATGTGCTGGAAGCAATGCTGTGTGCAAACTCACCGAGATCATACAGAACATCTGGGAAACAGAGAAATTACCACCTGACTGGACCTCAGCTCTGATCCATCCCCTCCACAAGAAAGGAGATTTTACTGACCTAAACAACTACCGTGGGATTTCTCTCGTCCCGGTAACATACAAGATTTTCTCCAAGGCATTACTAACACGGGCAGAAAGTCAACTGGACAGTCAACTCGGAGAATATCAGGGAGGCTTCAGGAAGGGCCGATCCTGTGCTGAACAGATCCTCAACCTGAAAACTGTACTTGCATACTCCAAATTGAGAAACCGCAAGGTGGTTGTCACCTTTGTTGATTTTAGGAAGGCCTACGACTCTGTTGATAGGGAAACACTTAATAGAATTCTCCAAGAACTAGGGTTAGACAACAAAACCCGCAAACTCATTCTAGAAACCTTGACCAATACCCATTCCAAGGTTAAATTTAGAGGCGAGGTCTCAGCAAGCTTCGAGATAAAAACAGGGGCGAGACAAGGGGATGGACTTTCTCCACTTCTTTTCAACTGTGTCCTTGAAAAGGTTGTGAGAGAATGGCGCAAGGAACTGACCAATATGGGTGTCCAGAGTGGGATATACCTGGGGCGTAGGAAGGAAGGACTGGTTGTAGATTGCCTGGCCTTTGCTGACGACATGGCACTTATTGCCGATTCTCTGGATACAGCAACAATGCAGGTCAATTGCCTCAGAAGACAGGCAGCCAAAGTGGGTCTTCAAGTGTCGCTGGAAAAAACAGAATTCTTCACCAACATCAAAGAAGCTAACAGAGAGATGCTACTAGAACAGGGAAAAATCAAGAGGATTGAGAAATTTAAGTATCTCGGCGAATGGATTGAACCCAACTTATCAGAAAGAGCATCATTATCCATGAGAGTCAACAAGCTGGAACTGGCTTATCGACTGACAAAGAACATCTACAACAAGAAATGCCTGTCACGCAACCTGAAACTGAAGCACTACACCTCAGTCATACGACCAGAAGCCCTGTATGCCATGGAGTGTCTCTCATTGAACCGAAGTGGTCTGATGGAGAAAATGGAAGTCAGAGAGAGGAGAATTCTCAGGAAGATCCTAGGTCCGGTAAAGGAAGATGAGGAATACCGTAGGCGGCACAATTCCGAGCTCTACGAACATATAGAAAGGCTCTCTGACTGTGCTAGGAAAAGGAGAGTAGCATTCTATGGTCATGTGGCAAGATTGCCTCCCAAAAGACTGACCAATAGGCTGTTCACTTTCTGGCAGAACAAGAAGGTTCGTACCACTTGGCTGACAGAAACTGAGAAAGACATTAATGAACTGGGAATATCAGATCTTCAAGACAGGCAATCTGTGAGACATGCCCTGAAGGAAGTCCATGGATTTCAGGAAAAACCCCGGAAGAAAGGTACCCCTTGGACAGATGAAAGGAAGGAGTTACACCGGCAGAAAATGCGACAACACTGGGCAAAGATCAAAGCTCAACAGTTGAACAAGCGTGGTCCAAAGTAGGCCCATTCGAAACAAGAAGAAGAAGAAAAGATACAAAAAATTACACTATGGTAGTTATATTAATAAATTTATGTTATGAGTTAATGTTTGGTTAAGTAATATTTTTTAATGCGACTTATAGCTAGTTGTTTGCTGTTAATGTTTGTCAGTCCACGTGGTAGTTCATTAAGTAGTGATGGTATAATATAATTTAGTCTCTTGAAACCATAGCTATTTATACATAAAGGTTTAACATGTTTAGTATTTGTTATGGCTCTTGTTTGTATGTTGTGAGAGACCTTATGCCTGAATCTTGGATCATGGTAGTAGAGATTCAGTACAGTAATTTGAAACAACTCTTTAATATTAAAATAAGGGATATCAGTGAAATATTTAAAGAACCTGTTTTGGCTATCTTGAAGATTATTAATTAAAGTTGTGTTTTGATTTCCCCAAGCTGCTATAGCATATCTTAATTTGCTTTCAATCAGAGCACTGTAAATTGTTTTGTAAGTTTTCCTACCTACATAAAATCGGAGATTGTAGAAGGTGTAGAGGTTTGCTCTTAGGTTTGTTATTATGTTTTCTGTGTGTGTTTAAAGTGTTCATCAAGGGTAATTCCTAGGTATTTTTGTGTCGAAGTACTATTTATGAAGGTGTTACATTTGCAACCTGCCAGGATGTTTTGGTGTATGCATGATAAGCTGTGGTGCGTTAGTTTGTATTTTTCTTGTGTGAAGTGATCAGCTCTGATGTGCATTATTTTAGATTTGGTTGTATTTATATACAAATTATTGTCATGACACCATCTTGTGATGTTATTGAAGTCTTCTTGAAGTCTATCAAAAGCTGTTTTAGAGTCTTTATGTATGGTATATATAGTGGTGTCATCAGCATAAATAAATATTTTACTGTGTTTAATGGCTTCATTCATGTCGTTTACGAACAGGTTATATAGTGTAGGTGAAATAATGCTGCCTTGAGGGATACCTTGTGTTCCTACTACTGCGTCACTGATAGTGTTATTGACCATAACTGCCATTTCCCTGTTTTTCAGATAGCTTTCAAATAGTTTGTAAGTCGTGCCTCTTATTCCAATATCGTGTAATTTAGCAAGTAGTTTATTGTGATTTATTGTGTCAAATGCTTTAGAAAAGTCAAGAAAAAGTACCATTATGTGATTGTTCTTATTTAAGGCATTATTTATTACATTGGCAAATTCAGCCAGGAGTAGTTCAGTACTTTTTCCCTTCCTAAAACCGTATAGGTGTCCCTTTAAAATATCATATTTATTTAGGAAATTCTTCAATCTCTTATCCAAGCATTTTCCATTATTTTGTGGAGGATTGATAAAATGCATATTGGTCTGTAGTTGCCAAAGTCTAAGTGATCGCCATTCTTATATATTGGTTTAATAATTGTGTATTTCAGATATTTTGGTATTATGCCTGATTCGAATATCTTGTTTATGAGATGTGTTATGATTGGTATAGTTTTTTTGGATGTTGCCTTTATGTCTTTCAAGCGTATATTGTCTGCCCCAGGCGATTTGTCTGTTTTTAATTCCTTAATTATATTTTCTATTTCATATTCATCAGTTTCAAGTAATGTAAAGGAATTCATTAATGTGTTTCTATTTGATTGCCATATGTTGATACTACAGTTATGAGCTAGGCTGTTTATTTTTTCACTAAAGGTATTGATGAATTTATTGACTATCACTTCGATAGTATAATGTAATATTAAATGTTTGTTTATGACTTCATTGACAGTTTGTGTTTTCCGACCTGTTATATCATTAATGACTTTCCACATTCCTTTATTATCGTTTTTGGAACTATTTATCTTATTTTTATAATATTGAAGTTTTGTTTTGTTTATTAGCTTATTTAATTTGTTTCTGAAAGCTTTGTATTCATTTTTTATTGTAATATTATCCTTGTTTCTGAGCATTGTTTTGTCAAGTCTGTCTCTTTCCTTACATTGTATTTTTAGTTCATAAGTGAACCATTGTTGCCTTTTCTGGGTTTACGAGTTGTTATGTAAGATGCTTTTTGGTAGATTTCCTTAAATTTGGTTGTTATATTGTTATATATGTCATTACGATTTTTTAATTCAAGGCAATCTGTCCAGTCTGTGTTGTTAAGGCTTGTGTGTATTATAGTATCGTTCATTAGCGTAATGTACGATTCATTATCTTGTAATTGTGTCTTATCATTTTTTGGCCAAATACCTGCATATGTTATGTAGTGGTCAGAGATATCTGATTGTATGACTGCAGAAGTATATTGATCTAGTCTGCTACGATAGTATATGTGATCAATACATGTTCTCGAGTCTAAATTTGGATCATAACGAGTACATTGAGTGATAAGTGGTAGGAAACCATGAGTTGCCATAATATTTGTATATTTGATAGCTGATAGACTGATGTCATTAGATAAAGTATCAATGTTGATATCTCCTAAAATGGCGTATTCGCTGTACTTACTAGTGTGTTGTGTTATATGTGTCTCCAGTTCATCAAGAAAGTCATTTATGTTATTGCTAGGTGGTCTGTAAATGCATGTTAATCCAATCTTTTTGTTCATGTGAAGTATTTCTATTACCATTGATTCATGAGTGTTGGAAATGTATGAATTGTGTGTTCTAATAGCCATGTTGTTCTTTACATATATGGCTATGCCTCCTCCTTTACGATTTGTTCTATTACAAAATACAACATTAAAATTATCCAAAGTAAATAGGTAATTATTAGATTCAAGTATGTTAATTTCTGTTAAGCAAATAATATCCAGATCATTAATTTTCTTGCCTAAGGTTATGGTTAAATAATCCCAGTTTTTTTATATAGATTGAATATTTAGAGAGAGGATATTGATTTCAGCATTATTTCTAGTCTTATTACCATTTTCGATGAAATCGGGTATATTGAGAAATGTGAGTTCATTTTGTATTCCAGAAACATTTATATTGCTATCCCAACTGTTCATAATATCAATTAATATAATAATTCAATAATAATTCTTTCTTTTTGGCGGGGGGGGGTTACCTAATTTTGTTAATGTCTTCCTCACGGGAGATTCTCAATATACCAGATTCGTCGTTTTTTCGCGCTAGTATTTTGCCGTTTTTAACCCAAATTAATTTCCAGTTATTTTCTCTGGCCTGATTTTTAGTTTTCCATAGTAGCTCCCTGTAAAATGACGTTAGACTTTCGTTAATGAAAAATCTAGATTTAGTGTTCCCATGAGTGAGGAAATTTTGTCCTTTTCTTTTCTGTAAAAATTCATTCTTTTTGGGTATGGAGTTGAATTTTACCACTATTGGGGGGATTTTGTTCTTTCTTTGCAGTGGGGGCCTGTAAACGTCCTCTACATCAAACATGTTTAGATCTACTTCTAGAGTCTCAACAATTTTGTGGACGATTTCATCCAGGCATTCATCTTTCGCGCGTGGCACTTCACATATTTCAATGTATTGTTGCCTACCGTACTGTTCCATTGAGTGCACTTTCTCGTTTAGATCTGATATTATTTTGTCTTGTAGATAAAACTTAGTAGTCTCACTACCTATACTAATTTAGAATTGCAGTCTAATATCATTTTATGGCTAAAAAGCCTGGTAAAAGAGATAATGAATTTGGGGCGTGCTGATGTAGTGGTAAAGCTGCTTGTCTCTCACCAAGGTGGACCGGTTTCGATTTTCGATCAATGGATGTGAGATTTGTAAAGTAATTAAGATTCCACGTAAAATGGAGGTCCGGTTGCACATGATCGCAAGATTAACGATCACATAAAACGACAAGCTTCCATACTAATTAAATATGCAATTTATCGCCTATAACTCATTCACTTTACCGCATCAATGACTTTCTTCGACTGATCATAAGGCTATTAGAATCTTATGAAACAAATTGAAAATGATCATAAAAATAAGCTAAGGAAAAATGAACTACTTTACTGACGCCATAAATCAATATTTTATCTCTACTTACGGGGAAGATGACATCGTAGTACCGCCCCTTGAAACAACAACAACAACTAACTATCTCTACTTAGTATAATACAAAGTCCTCGATTCTTGGATGTCACAGGTAATCTCGAGAACCACTGGATTGATTTCGATGCGGTTTTCACCATTCTGTATAGGATATCTCGACGAAGGTTTCTGTAGAAAATAATTTATTTATGATCAAAGGAAGCCAAGCAGTAACGATTTCAGTGAAATAGTCGAAAAATAACTTGGCATCCATGCGCTTTTTAAGGTTACGCTTGGCAAACCGTTAAAAATATCTATATACTATGTGTGTAAGAATTGTTCAGCTTGAAAAGTTCTACAATAGAGTCCGCGAGAGCATATCTCTATCTTCAATACATCGCCAACTGTAAGTGTTTTTGTGTTTTCATTTCTTCCAACAATCTCCATTCAATTACTGGATCGACAGTTTACGAGATAGCTATGGGCGAGCCTATCACCCCAGTTACAGCCTAGCTAGCGGGCGAGCCTATTATCCCAGATATAGCCAGCAGCTAACTGTCGAGTCGTGGAGTTAAGACTTCAGAGAAGAGTGGTTGTGTTTGGAGTTTCCCTGGAAGTGCAACTCGGCTTTTCTTCATTTCGCCTGTGAACTTTTCGTTCCTCAAACTACACAGTCAGGTTAAGATTGGGCGGAAGCGGGATTTGTGTTTCTTGCACCTCGCCATTCTTAAATTACGTCTGACAAGAATTTCTTGCACATGCATCCCCATGATAATATAATTAATATCCCAGTCAGGGATTTTAACCCATCATGCCGATACGTAAAACGGATATAGGTCGTAGTTCATTGATATCGAATAAGAAGCGCTTATCACGTAATGCCTTTATAACTGTTCCCGGGCGAAGCTAGTTGCTAGTTTTATATAAACTACTTGAATATGGGTAAATAGAGTAACATACGAAGAGATATTATGACGAGTGGGAGAGGAGAGATGTTTCTGGTGACTGCTAATGAAGAGAAGAGATAGGTTAGTAGGAAACTTACTAAGACATCCAGCAATAGCAAGCTTTGTTATGGAAGGAAGGTTCGAGGACAAGAATTGTAAGAGTAGGCCAAGCTTCGAATATTTTAAACACATTGTCTCGGATTTTACGTGTGGTAACTATGTAGAGATGAAAATATTTGCTCAGGACAGGTAGGCATGGAACGCTGCATCAAACCAGTCAAAAGACTGAAGGCTCAAACACATAATAATAATAATATACACAAATCACACTTTAAAATTATAATATTCAATGATAATCAGTGTAACATTCATAATAAATTGGCTTGCATATTGCGGGATGACGCGTGGTCAGCACGTAGGGTCCCTTCAGCCGTTAACCTTGCCTTTCCTAGTGGGTCGCTGTCTCAATGTCAGACATCTTCTCAATTGTCCTCGCGAGGCTGAGTGCATCCCGTTCAAGTCCTCTCGTCAGCTCTAAAATCCCTGACGAAGCCGGGAATCGAGTCCGTGGCCACGAGTTGAGAGGCAGGCGTGCTATCTGAACACCAAGGGACTGGCTACATATTACAATTATTTGTTTTTCTTATGTTATTATTGTTGTTAGTGCATTCCAGGGCTGGGGACAACTTGATCATCAACCCCGTATAGTTGGGTGAGTGTTGAACTTGTCTGATAACCGGTGTCCCTGTGATGACTGTAGTAGTTTGTGTAGTAGTTAAAGTAAGGTTCTCTCCCGGCATTAGCCTGGAGAAAGCGTAGAAAACCATATTGATTAGAACCGCAGTTAGTGCTGAGATCCAAACCTCCGATCTCCGGATCAGCTGCAGCTCCCTATCGTAATCATGGTGCGCAATGACGTATACAATGCAGGATTTTCGTTTTTTAGTAAGGACATGTAGCCTCCGTGGCTTAGGCGGCAGCATGCCGGCCTATCACCGCTGGGTCTGTGGTTCAAATCCCGGTCACTTCATGTGAGATCTATGCTGGATAGAACGGAGACAGACAGGTTTTTCTCCGGGTACTCCGGGTTTCCCTGTCAAAAATTTTATTCCAGCAACACTCCCCACTATCATTTCATTTCATCTGTCATTCATTTAATCATTGCTTCGGAGGAGTGCGACCGGCTTCGGCAGCCGGCACAGTTCATATCCTCGCCGCTGGATGGGGGCTTTCATGCATTCCATCCCTGACCCAGTCGGTTGACTGGAAGCAGGCTGTGGATTTTCATTTTCAGTAAGGACATGTAGCCTAAGGATGTGTGTATTTACAAGGTGCCTTCAGTCTTTTACTGCCAAAATAATACATTTGGTAGAAAGAAGGTTTTCAGCCCGAAGTATGGTTTGCATCATCGAGGCCATCATGAGGCGGAGTTTATCTTCGATAGAAGGTAAGTGTTTTTCTGCTAATCATTCCCTTCCTTCGCCGCTGACGTGGTCCACCAGAACATGTCATCGATCCATCTGGCGACTGCTAATGAAGAGAGAGAGGACACATACTGAGACAACTAGGAATAGCAAACTCAGTTATGGAAGGATGGGTCGAGGACAAGAACTGTAGGGGTAAATAAACGTTAGAATATGCTTAATAGATTGTCTCGGATGTAAGGTGTGGTAGCTATGTAGAGACGAAACGATTAGCTCAGGACAGGGAGGCATGGAGACCTGCATCAAATCAGTCAAAAGACTCAAGACTGAAACAACAACTTACTGTAGCTGTATAACTATTGTCTTGGAGGGAGAAAATCAAAAGCCAACTTTCGTTCAAAGCCCCTAACACTCCTAAAATGGGCCCCCTTTGGGCGATAAACACTTGTATAAGGCTGAGGGTCAATCGCATACCACTTTCTTTGGTGACCGCTAAGAATTTCAGGGGGCTGCGTGGCGCAGTCGGTAGAGGCGCTGAGCTTTTAACTGAAAAGGAGTGGGTTCAATCCCCACCCAGGTAGTGGACTTTATGAAAAATAACTACCAATTTCGGAAACGCAAATAGCCCTGGGGTTCACTCAGCCTACACCCGAAATGCGTACCGGGGCAGTTCCTAGGAGCAAAGACGGCCGGGCGTGGAATATTCAATGATAATCAGTGCGCCGATGTCACAAAAAGTGGAAGCCTCTACATTCCACTACTCTCAGGGCGTATATACAATTATTTTTCGGGGGGAGGGGGGGGGGCTGACTATCCTGGAAAATTGTGAGTATTCTCAGGGGATTGTCACCGCAAAATACCCAGAAATATCAACCAATATCTTAGAGCATATAACTTTGTGTAATTATTTTAGATAAGATTCAAAGTTTATATAGCCTACAATTATTATGGTAATACAAAAAAAAAGTTGTAAAATACAACACAACACAACACACACATAAAGTTTTATACTTAATTGTATGTCTACCCCTTATTATTCCCGTTTCCAACGGGGTCGGGGATGAGATGCGATGGAAGTTTTTGTGGCGATGGGTTTTACGGCCGGACGCCCTTCCTGACGCCAACCTCATGAGAGGAGTTAATGAGAGATGAAATGAATGATGGTGAATGAAACTGGGCAAGGATGTGGAAGGAAGCGGCAGTGGCCTGTCAGAAGGTACCGTCCCAGCATTTGCCTGGTGTTGAAAATGGGGAAACCACGGAAAACCATTTCAAGGACAGCTGTCGGTGGGACTCGAACCCACGCGTCTACCGAGTCAGCAGAGAACTTGGCCCCATGACCTAATGCTGCGCTTTAGCCAGCGTAGCCACTACTGTCGCTAAAGTTTTATACTTAATGAATTTTCTATTATGATCTATGGAGTATGAATGTCAAATATCTAAATATTTTTCAATTTACTAAGCAGAAATATAAACAGTTTTTTTTTACAAGTTGATAATTTATTTCTAAAAAAGTACCGTACTGTGGAATTCACAGTTTTGCCTCACAAGGCTGAGTGTACCCCATTCCAGCCTTCAGACTAGAATTAAAATTTCTTGGCAGAGCTGGGAATCGAATTCGGACCTCGGGGCGGCAGCCAAGAATCCTAGCCACTAAACCACGAGTTAGTATAATTTCAATCTTAATATTGTTTATAACTTAGCCAATAAGTTAAGATTGGGGTACAACCAAATTAACAATTATTTCATGCTCTTACCAAAGCAACACTTTCTTAATTTTTATTGCCTTTTTTCCGAGGGGGGGGGGGGAGCCCACTCAGCACCCCTCTTATATACGCCCCTGCCAAGGCCTGTACGGAGTTGGCTTTAATTGAGAAAGAGTTGACCACGATGTCGCAGAGCCCCTACAACAACAAGCCAAATAGTCCAACGTCCAACTGGAATAAGAATGAAAATCCACAGCCTGCTTCCAGTCTCCGACCGGGTCAGGAATGGAATGAATGAAGCCCCCATCTAGCGGCGAGGATATGAACTGAGCCGGCTGGGGCAATGATTAAATGAATGACAGATGAAATGAAATAATAGTGGAGAGTGTTGCTGGAATTACATTTTGACAGGAAAACCGGAGTACCCGGAGAAAAACCTGTCTGCCTCCGTTTTGTCCAGCACAGATCTCACACGGAGTGACCGGGATTTGAACCATGGACCCAGCGGTTAGAGGCCGGCGTGCTGCCGCCTAAGCCACGGAGGCTTCTCCAACTGGGATATAAAGATCTAATAAACAAGCCTCTGGTAGTTAAGGCTACACGAGTTCGACCTTGGTGGTTATCTCTTGACTGTCAAGTGTGTAGCGAATGTGGTGGAATGTTGGTGTTAGTATCGATCCTATGTGGGGCTGCACGTGACGAACATAAATATCTTGCGGACCAGCGCGGAGCGGCCTGACAATGTACGCCCGCTGGGTGGATGAATGAAGCTGACAACTCGGGGTCACAAATAACAAAAGTGTCTGTTGTCAGCTGGTCCAAGGTCAAGACGAGGGCTCCTTGACACGTGCCATCAACTGTGTAGGCATGACCCTTTATTTAAGAGAGAGAGCGACCAAGGATTATTATTATTATTATTATTATTATTATTATTATTATTATTATTATTATTATTATTATTAATTCGAGACAGCCATCAATGGTCTACAAATACACAACAATTATTCAGGTCTTCGTCTTCAAGGTGTTTTTTTTTTCTTGCCGTTTAGTTTCCTGTCGGAGATTTTTCAATCTTTGACTCTCCAATATTTCTTCCGCTGAAAGTGTGAGTCTTCTTTTGGGGATATCCATCACACTTGCAACTTTTGTTCTGAATCTTGTCCTGTCCTAACCTTCAACCAGTCCAATATTTGCCCTTTTTAAGTCTACTTTCATTTATGAAACAACAGGATTATGAGATCACCTTTTGTCCGTGTGTGTGTGTGTGTGTGTGTGTGCGTGTGTTCCCCCCTAATAACTTCTAAACGGCTGGAGCGATTTCAATGAAATTCGGTAAGGTTATAGTACTATTGTGGCCAACCCCGACCGTGCCCTTCAAATTTTAATACGTCTCACCAATCCAACATGGCAGCTGTGCGAAATATTTCACTGGCATTCTTTATCTCCGAGACCATTACTGATATCACCCTGAAATTTTGTAGGGTGATAAAGGGCACTACTACAAGATTGCCTATGAGACTTTCAAAAACCTCTTAACTACAAAACGAACATGGTGGCAAAGCGAAATTGAAACTTTTGAATAGACTTTTCTCGCGATTTTACCATCCAAACAGCAAATATGTTTAAACACATTGTAATGCACGGGCATCTAATTTAGTTCAATTTTTACATAACCTCAAGATGGCGGCTGTGCAAAATATTTCACCGGCATTCTATATCTCCGAAACTACTTCTGATATGACCCTGAAATTGTGTACGGTGAGAAAGGGCACTACTAGAAGTTCAGTAATGAGACTTTTGAAAACCTGTAAAATACAAAACGAACATGGCGGCCAAGCGAATGTGAAATACAGTACTAGAATATACTTTTATCGCGATTTAACCATCTGAGCGCAGTGAAATGTGCTACAGTAAATGTTTATACATAGATTACATAACCTCTTGATGGTGGCTGTACGCAATTTTAAAATAAAGTTTTTATTTCATGTGTATTAATCCTGCGATCGAAGTGAACGTTTGAATAATGAACCTACGCAAAAATCGTCATCTAATAGTACATAACTCTATGGTCTACATACAGTATATAAAAATCCGATATGGCGACCATCCAAAATATTTAGACGGTTCTCAATATCTATTAATATATGATAGCAATCAAACTGAAATATTGTATGTTGATCGAGGCTATGAACATAAGTTCACCTATGGAACTTTCAATAACCTGGTGAACACAAATCCAACATGGCGGTGACGCGAAATATAAATATTTAAATGGACGTTTCTCGCGGTTTGACCATCCGAGCGCAGTAAAACTTGGTACGGTAAATGCTTAAACAAATTTTTATCCACTGGCATCTAATTTATTTCAATTGTTTACATATCCGCAAGATGGCAGCTGTGCGAAATTATAAAATCTGGTTTTCATTTCTTGTGTCGTGATCATGCGATTGAAGTTTGAATACTACATCTGTACAATAATCTTCATGTAATAGTACTTAACTCTAAGACCTACATATATATATAAATCCAACATGGCGACCATCCGACATATTTTTACGGTTCTCAATATCTACAAATCTATTGCAGCAATCAAACTGTAATTGTGTATGTTGATAGAGGCAATTAACCTAAGTAGGGTATATGAGAATAGGCTGAATAGTTCTCTACGGAACTACTCGTTAAATCTTGATATACCACCTGAAGCCATTATGGTTGTATCTTCCACTTCACTTGAATGTTAAGAATTTTATTAGCTAACCTCTCAGTCCCCAATCGTTTTAATGTGCTCATAGAACATCAATCTTCTTTTTCTCATGCCGATAACCTAGATGTTAGGTCCCTTAAAACAACAATTATTATCATCATCTTTTTCTCATATTGACAGAAATCCCTTCACACTTGTCATTTGACCACATTTCGAATTTATATCCACCGTCAGGTAATTTCTTGGAACCTAGAATTTTCCGATAGAATCTCCTTTTTTTCTCTCAATTTCAGTACCGGTAATTTTCATGCTTGGTAATATTTCTGCCGCAAAGATGCTCTTTGGCTTAACAACTGTGTTATTGTGCTTATACAGTACATGGTCTGATAAGAGAGGGATTATTATTTTTTAATTATTAGCCTACTGATACCTGAATATCTCAAAGCCGTATTTGCTGAAAAATCGCAATTGAAATTTGAGCTCCATGTTGGACATCTTGGAAGGTATGAATGGGGGCTATTTCAAAATTGGCACTCGCATAGATAATATTTCAGTTTAATTTCCAGGAAGCCATACATGGTAGTGTTGCCAAAATGCTTATAAGCCCGCTGATAGGTCCAATTTTTAAATGCATATAATTTCTACACTATCAATTGGAATTCAACCAAATTTCGTATGTGCTATGTGTACATAAACAGATGTGACTGAGCGTATTCTTAAGAGCCACCAGGGCTGCCAACTGTTAATAAATGCCTTCAATTTATTTTATCCAAATACCATTATATCAGAATGTATGCAAGCCGACAGCTTTAAGCTAT
The DNA here is from genome assembly GCA_946902985.2 of Meconema thalassinum. Taxonomy (NCBI): domain Eukaryota; kingdom Metazoa; phylum Arthropoda; class Insecta; order Orthoptera; family Tettigoniidae; genus Meconema; species Meconema thalassinum. The sequence goes on from OX336391.1 coordinate 169,479,549, forward strand.
GCACACGTATAGTACCTGATATTCTAGATTAATTTGGAGTAATTAATATACGTCAGTGCTGCCAACATGATTCTAAGCTTGCTGATAGGTCCAATTTTAAAATGCATGTAACTTCTATACTAACTAATGGATTTCATTCAAAATTGGCACAACAATAGATCATATTATTTCAGATGATTTCTGACCAATACATGCATGACATTGTTGCCAACATGATTTTACGCGCACTGTTAGATTCAATGTTTAACTGTATGTAACGTCCATGCTATCCATTGGACTTCAACCAAATTTGGTATTTTGTGCCTTAAGAGAAGGAACTAAGAATATATTCAGTCACGAGGGCTGCCAACTGTAGTGCTCTATTAGGCTACATTATGCCAGGTATACAGTATTTCAAACTAATTAGACATTTCGATATTACCAACTTAATTTCGTCATTATTCTAGATGGATCCATATAGATTAATCATTGGCATGAAACTTAAGTTTTAAGAAAAGTAGGCTCTTTAGTTCGTCACGGAACTTCTTGTTTTTATTTTTTTATTTTTTTTATTTTACACGTTACAGGCCTTTTATGTGACCACTTGAAGCAATCATTACTACAGTACTTGTTCTTCCTGTTATTCCAATACTCTTTCATTCGTGCACTAAAGGCCCTCTTCCTCTCTTCGGTTTACTTTGGTCTTTGGGCTGTAGGTGATGCTTTCTCCGACGTCACTTCCCACTTGTAGGTTATACCTTGTGTCGGAAGACGCTTTTGCTTATGAAGCCTTCTAGGTCAACCTGTGCTTTTTATTATTATTATTATTTGGGTGTGTATTAAGGATTTGACTCATAACCTGTGCTATTATGACTAGTAGCGTGTGGATTTGTGATTGATATTGGGATTGGCAGAACCGAGTATCTAACCGGAACCTCAGGGACGACAGCTAAGAATGCTAGCCATCACGCCACGAGGTGATCAGCTATACAGTATATTCAAACAAATTATACTGGGTGAGTTAGCCGTATAGTGGTAGAATACCTCGTAGCTCCCCCCTTAAAACAACAATAACTGTGGTCGTTACGGCGTGGTTGCAGGCAGTCTCTTACATCCGGGGGGCGAGGAGGTTTGGATTCCCCGCCGGTCACCTTGAAGATGGTCTTCTATTGTTTTCCATCTTCCAAATGCCGGGGTTGGTCCCTACCTATAGGCCACAGCCGCTACCTTCCAATTCCTCGTCCTTACATTCACACTTTCCTCCCCAGACAACACATCACACGCGACGGTACTTGTAGCTCACCCCATGGGCTACAAACTCTGGCGAGCCGAACGTGTCTTCGGACGCTCCCGGCACTAAAAGCCATACGCTAAAAGAAAAAAAAATCATTTTATTACGAAACTGTTCGCCCGGGAACAGTTGTGAATGCATTACGTGATAAGCGCTTCTTTACGATGTCAATGAACTACGATCTATATCCGTTTTACGTCTTGGCATGATGGGTTAAAATCACTGACTGGACTATTAACTATATTATCATGGAGATGCATGTGTAATAAATTTTTCTCAGACGTAATTTAAGAATGGCTAGGTGCATGAAACACAAATTCCCTTTCCGTCCAATTTAAAATCACTTATAGTGGACGATATATTGAATATAGGGATGTGCTTTCCCGAACGTTTTTGTAGAACTTTTCATGCTGAACAATTCGTACGCTCATGGTATATCGATATTTTTAACGGTTTGCCCAGCGTAAGCTTAAAAAGCACACGGAATGTGGATTATTTTCGACTTTTTCTCTGAAATCGTTACTGCTTAGCTTCCTTTGATGATAAATAAATTATTTTCTGCAGAAACCTTCCTCGAGGTATCCTTTACAGAATGGTGAAAACCGCATGAAAATCCATGCAGTAGGCCTAATTCTCGAGATTACCCGTGACATCCAAGAATTGGGAACTTTGTTTTATACTAAGTAGAGATTATACGCCAATCAGTATAATTTAATGTAATATAATCCCCCTTCCGTCCAATCTTAAATTGACTGTGAATTTTGCGGAACGAAAAGCTCACAGGCGAAATGAGAGTTGCACTTCCAGGGAATGGTGAGGTGAATGAAACTCAAATCCCCCTTCCCCTTGAATGTGTTTCACAGGCGAAATGAAGAAACCCCGAATTACACTTCCAGGGAAACTCCAAACACAACCACCCTTCTCAGAAGGCATAACTCAACACGACTCGACGGTTTGCTGCTGGCTGTATCTGCGGCAATAGGTTCGCCCGCTAGCTAGGCTGTAACAGGGAAGATAGACTCGCTCTTAGCTAGCTCGTAAACTGTAGCCTCAGTAGTTGAATGGACATGGTTGAAAGAAATAAACACGTAAAAACACTTATAGTGGGCCATGTATTGAAGATAGACATATGCTCTCGGGGACTTTTTTGTAGAACTTTTCATGCTGAACAATTCTTACACTCATAGTATTTAGACATTTTTAACGGTTTGCCCAGCGTTACAAAGCGCTCGGGCGCCAGGTTTCTTTCTCGACTTTTCCACTGAAATCATTACTGCTCGGCTTCCTTTGATCATAAATAAATTATTTTCCACAGAAATCATCCTCGAGATACCCTTTACAGATTAGCTTAAACCGCATCAAAATCCATCCAGTGGTTCTCGAGTTTACCCGTAACATCCAAGAATTGGGTACTTCGTTTTATACTAACAAGGGGAGGATACGATGCATGGGTCACCGATTCGAACCATCTTTAGTACACGTGTAGGGCATGACTAGGCGTATACCAGGTGCAAGTGGTAAGTTGTGCTTCTCAGCCGATTCCGAGAAATTAATTATTAATTATTCATAATTGCTGTACGGCGTTCATGTGCGCTGTACGTTAGCATGAAGCAAAGGAGCGCGTGGTGCAGTGGTAAGAGCCCTGCTTTATTTCTAAATGAGAAATAATGAAAATGATAAATCACTCAACAAGATTCGAATGGGACATGGGGTCTGCACAGACAGCTTATACAAGTGGAATAATGTTTTACGTCCCTTTTAACAACTGCGGCTTTTAGAGAGACTTCCCGGAATTTTACCCCGAAAGGGATCTTTAACGTGCCACAAGCATAGTCCGTGCTCTTAACTGTGGACGAATATTTAATTGAATTCCAGTTCAGTCTTCAGCTAATTGAACACGTGGTATAAACGGACAGAACATTCGTGACGAGTCGTATGGGCAAGATAATTTTAGAGTGTGTCTACATAATATCACTCTCCCAGGGGCTAACAACTTGTGGGGCCTGTGTTGGCGACCACGGGACTCTAGCTGAGTAGCAGTGCTCATAAAGACCTGTCAGTACCACATAGCTGTTTCCATTTACCTGGTCGGAGTTGTTGGCTCGCCATATTGTTGCCTCCTATGACGTGGTCAGCTATGGACCATCCCCGCGGTCAACCACGACCAATGTCCCCTAGCTGTTGTCTCTTGTGTATAGGCTGCAGGCATGTTTGGTTCGAGAGACGAACGGGCAGTCAATATTGGAACGAGATATTGATATTCAATACTGTATAATATCATGATTACATTTTTTATGGTGATTAGTATTGTCTTCTTCAGCACCATAATGTCCGTAGGGCACTGATGTTAAAATGAGGATGAAGGTTATTGGTATTTCGCTTTTTTTTTCGCTGTCGTTTTACCCTCCAGGGTTGGCTTTTCCCACTGACTAAGTGAGGGATCCCACCTCTACAGCCACTGAGGGCAGTGTCCTGGAGCTTGAGACTCTGAGTCAGGGATACAACTGGGGTGTGTGACCAGCACTACCCCAGGCGGCCTAACCTGCAAAGGGAACAGGGGGCCTGATGAAGGGATAAGGAGGGTGGGACGGTTAGGCAAAGAAGTGGGGAGGAGGCGGCCGTGGCCTTACAGTAGGAAACATCCCGGCATTTGCCCGAAGACGAAGTGGGAAACCACGGAAAACCACTTCGAGGATGGCTGAGGTGGGAATCGAACCCTCTCTACTCATTTGGACCACTCGAGGCTGAGTAGACCCCGTTCCAGTCCTCGTACTACTTGTCAAATTTCGTGTCAGATACGGGAATCGAACCCAGGACCTCCGGGGCGGCAGCTAACCATGCTGACCGCTACGCTACGGAGGCGACTATTGGTATTTCATGCGTTCAAATTTCAGGTGAGGCTTATGACAAAAAAAAAAGAGAGAATCTATATACCATTTGCAACAAAGAGCAAACGGATTGGCCTTATTGATACACAGGTTACTGTGAGATCTTCAAAGTTAAGTAAGATTGTGCGTGGTCTGAACACGGATGGGTGACCAGTTCTGGGGGACTACGTGCTGCTGCCGGGATAAAGTGAAGGAGAATTAACAATAATAATGTTTAGCGTCCCTTTTAACTACCGAGGCTTTTAGAGACGCCTTCGATACGAAAATTCGGCACCCCAGCGTGGCGTCTCTAAACACGAGACTACTTCAAAAGGACGTAAAGCAAACTTATTATTAAGGTTTGGATGATAAGGAAAAGTCATATTTTATTCCTGAGCTCATTTTACCCGAAATCTGAAAAATAAGTTTGAATGTTGGGTCCCTGACCACGTTTAAAGTAATTTGATGTTGCCTATAAATGCATATTTCGGCCATTTTTATTGTTTTGGTCATATTTGGTCATATTCTAGTGATATAAGGTGATATTTGGTTATAATTTCAGCATTTTTGTTTAAATTGAGGCGTCGTTAACAAGGTACGTGTTATCTGCGTCGAGTTTCGAACACAGGATTTCCGAATAGTGTAGTAGATATATTTTTCTTTCTTTTCCCGGAACAGGCAGACAGCAAGTTTAGAAGACCTGATTCCAAGAAGGCGCTCCTCTACGGACGTCTTTTAGCACATCATTTTGGAAAAGTTAGATTGCGACATTGTACACATGAGGTTACGGAACATGACGATAGTGTCCTTCCGCCTTTCAATAGGATGTCACTCCAGTAGATATCTTTAGCTCAGAAGCAATTAGGTAGCAAACAAGGAAATGCCATGTTATATCTCGTCCAGTTCATCCTTGCAGGGCCGAGTGAAAGCTCCCGTGCTCTTTCACTACCAACGGATTTCAACAGATTGGTCACACTTGTAGTACTGCAGTGAACCCCATTAAGCCGAAAGTGAAGTGTAGTGAAGCTGTAAAGTTCAGAAAGTATGTCAAAGAGTTCGGTGAAGAGACGTAGTTTTTAGGTCATATTTAGCTAGTTTTTAGGGAATATTTAGCTAGTTTTTAGGGAATATTTAATAGTTTTTAGGTCATATTTAGCTAGTTTTTAGGTCATATTTAATAGTTTTAGGTCATATTTAGCTAGTTTTTAGGGAATATTTAGCTAGTTTTTAGGGAATATTTAATAGTTTTTAGGTCATATTTAGCTAGTTTTTAGGTCATATTTAATAGTTTTAGGTCATATTTAGCTAGTTTTTAGGGAATATTTAGCTAGTTTTTAGGGAATATTTAATAGTTTTTAGGTCATATTTAGCTAGTTTTTAGGTCATATTTAATAGTTTTAGGTCATATTTAGCTAGTTTTTAGGGAATATTTAGCTAGTTTTTAGGGAATATTTAATAGTTTTTAGGTCATATTTAGCTAGTTTTTAGGTCATATTTAATAGTTTTAGGTCATATTTAGCTAGTTTTTAGGGAATATTTAGCTAGTTTTTAGGGAATATTTAATAGTTTTTAGGTCATATTTAGCTAGTTTTTAGGTCATATTTAATAGTTTTAGGTCATATTTAGCTAGTTTTTAGGGGATATTTAGCTAGTTTTTAGGGAATATTTAATAGTTTTTAGGTCATATTTAGCTAGTTTTTAGGTCATATTTAATAGTTTTAGGTCATATTTAGCTAGTTTTTAGGGAATATTTAGCTAGTTTTTAGGGAATATTTAATAGTTTTTAGGTCATATTTAGCTAGTTTTTAGGTCATATTTAATAGTTTTAGGTCATATTTAGCTAGTTTTTAGGGAATATTTAGCTAGTTTTTAGGGAATATTTAATAGTTTTTAGGTCATATTTAGCTAGTTTTTAGGTCATATTTAATAGTTTTAGGTCATATTTAGCTAGTTTTTAGGGAATATTTAGCTAGTTTTTAGGGAATATTTAATAGTTTTTAGGTCATATTTAGCTAGTTTTTAGGTCATATTTAATAGTTTTTAGGTCATACTTAGCTAGTTTTTAGGTCATATTTAATAGTTTTTAGGTCATATTTAGCTAGTTTTTAGGGAATATTTAGCTAGTTTTTAGGGAATATTTAATAGTTTTTAGGTCATAATTAGCTAGTTTTTAGGTCATATTTAATAGTTTTTAGGTCATATTTAGCTAGTTTTTAGGTCATTTTTAATAGTTTTTAGGTCATATTTAGCTAGTTTTTAGGTCATATTTTATAGTTTTTAAGTCATATTTAGCTAGTTTTTAGGTCATATTTTATAGTTTTTAGGTCATATTTAGCTAGTTTTTAGGTCATATTTAATAGTTTTTAGGTCATATTTAGCTAGTTTTTAGGTCATATTTAATAGTTTTTAGGTCATATTTAGCTAGTTTTTAGGGAATATTTAGCTAGTTTTTAGGGAATATTTAATAGTTTTTAGGTCATATTTAGCTAGTTTTTAGGTCATATTTAATAGTTTTTAGGTCATATTTAGCTAGTTTTTAGGTCATATTTAATAGTTTTAGGTCATATTTAGCTAGTTTTTAGGGAATATTTAATAGTTTTTAGGCCATATTTAGCTAGTTTTTAGGGAATATTTAATAGTTTTTAGGTCATATTTAGCTAGTTTTTAGGGAATATTTAATAGTTTTTAGGGAATATTTAGCTAGTTTTTAGGTCATATTTAATAGTTTTAGGTCATATTTAGCTAGTTTTTAGGGAATATTTAATAGTTTTTAGGCCATATTTAGCTAGTTTTTAGGGAATATTTAATAGTTTTTAGGTCATATTTAGCTAGTTTTTAGGTCATATTTAGCTAGTTTTTAGGCCATATTTAGCTAGTTTTTAGGGAATATTTAATAGTTTTTAGGTCATATTTAGCTAGTTTTTAGGGAATATTTAATAGTTTTTAGGGAATATTTAGCTAGTTTTTAGGTCATATTTAATAGTTTTAGGTCATATTTAGCTAGTTTTTAGGGAATATTTAATAGTTTTTAGGCCATATTTAGCTAGTTTTTAGGGAATATTTAATAGTTTTTAGGTCATATTTAGCTAGTTTTTAGGTCATATTTAGCTAGTTTTTAGGTCATATTTTATAGTTTTTAGGTCATATTTAGCTAGTTTTTAGGTCATATTTAATAGTTTTAGGTCATATTTAGCTAGTTTTTAGGGAATATTTAATAGTTTTTAGGTCATATTTAGCTAGTTTTTAGGTCATATTTAATAGTTTTACGTCATATTTAGCTAGTTTTTAGGGAATATTTAGCTAGTTTTTAGGGAATATTTAATAGTTTTTAGGTCATATTTAGCTAGTTTTTAGGTCATATTTAATAGTTTTTAGGTCATACTTAGCTAGTTTTTAGGTCATATTTAATAGTTTTTAGGTCATATTTAGCTAGTTTTTAGGGAATATTTAGCTAGTTTTTAGGGAATATTTAATAGTTTTTAGGTCATAATTAGCTAGTTTTTAGGTCATATTTAATAGTTTTTAGGTCATATTTAGCTAGTTTTTAGGTCATTTTTAATAGTTTTTAGGTCATATTTAGCTAGTTTTTAGGTCATATTTTATAGTTTTTAAGTCATATTTAGCTAGTTTTTAGGTCATATTTAATAGTTTTTAGGTCATATTTAGCTAGTTTTTAGGGAATATTTAATAGTTTTTAGGTCATATTTAGCTAGTTTTTAGGGAATATTTAATAGTTTTTAGGTCATATTTAGCTAGTTTTTAGGGAATATTTAATAGTTTTTAGGTCATATTTAGCTAGTTTTTAGGGAATATTTAATAGTTTTTAGGTCATATTTAGCTAGTTTTTAGGGAATATTTAATAGTTTTTAGGTCATATTTAGCTAGTTTTTAGGGAATATTTAATAGTTTTTAGGTCATATTTAGCTAGTTTTTAGGGAATATTTAATAGTTTTTAGGTCATATTTAGCTAGTTTTTAGGGAATATTTAATAGTTTTTAGGTCATATTTAGCTAGTTTTTAGGGAATATTTAATAGTTTTTAGGTCATATTTAGCTAGTTTTTAGGGAATATTTAATAGTTTTTAGGTCATATTTAGCTAGTTTTTAGGGAATATTTAATAGTTTTTAGGTCATATTTAGCTAGTTTTTAGGGAATATTTAATAGTTTTTAGGTCATATTTAGCTAGTTTTTAGGGAATATTTAATAGTTTTTAGATCATATTTAGCTAGTTTTTAGGGAATATTTAATAGTTTTTAGGTCATATTTAGCTAGTTTTTAGGGAATATTTGCTTGCATATTATGTACTTCTTAAGGTCTTAAACTTCCGAACCCTACTTATTATTATTATTATTATTATTATTGTGTCCGGCTCTGTGGCTAAATGGTTAGTGCGCTAGGCTTTGGCCCAAAGTGTCCCGGGTTCGATTCACGGCCGAGCCATCAGGAATTTTAATCTCCTGGGGTTATTTCCCGTGGCTCGGGGACTGGGTGTATGTGCCGTCCTCATCATCACTTCATCCTCATTACGATGCGCAGGTCGCCCACGGGCGTCAACTAGAAAGACCTGCACTCGGCCTCTCCGGAGGCCACACGATCATTATCATCATTATTATTGTTATTATTATTATTGATTTATTTTTCACATCGTTTTGCTCATCTGTCGAGCGTGATAGAACTTATTTAGTTAATGATGTTTTTTCTTCTCCCAAAATCTCTTCATCAGAGCATTAAAAATCTTCCTCCGTTCTTTAGTCCATGATTTCTTGGTCCTGGTAGTCATTTTCTCAGAGACATGATGGTTGTTGATTAATGTTCTGAACTGGAGTCGATCTTGTATAATTTTCCCTGTAATGCCAATTCCTTGTAGGAAAGATTCCCACATATTCCATGGTACTTTTCACCTGTAGGATAGATTCCCACGTACCACCGAGTATGGTACTTGCACATGAAGGAAATATTCATCCATAACCCATGTTACTTCCACAGGTTAGAAAGAATCCCATATACTCTATCGTACTTCCACCAAGAAGAAAGATCGCTGCACATCCCATGCTCCTTTCAGACTCGATTTAATTTAGTGCAAAATTTCTAGACTGAACAAATCGAGGAGGCCTTTCTCTGATGCATGGAATTCCACATCACTGTTTGGGGCACTATTTCGATTTATGAGACTATTCTGAGAAATCCCGGGGACAAATCTCACTCAGGGTGGCCAATACCAGCACTGGTGTTCGAAATTCAAATCACGAAGAACTCAGCCGCGCATTCTATAGATCACTTAGTTACGCTGGTGAGTACTCCTGTATTAACTTACCTATAAAGTGTATTTCTTCAACTTTCACGGTAGAAAGATACAATGGCGTGTGCATGTTGTAGTCTAGCCGTGTCGTGCAATACGGGAAGGGAACACTAAAGGATTACATAAAAGTAACGCAACGTTCTCACGACCACAAGAGACAATGCTTTCCGCAAGAGCACGTGCTCTCAAGAGTTGCAAGGTAAATAAACCGAGTCATTACCATGGAATGTTCTATATTGCCCATGTAATTTTCAACAATTTATTTACCTTTCCCTCAGAAAATATTTACTGGAAGTATGGTATATTGGCTTTCACGGCCAGTGAATTAAAACACAGCAATTTTTCTAGTTTTGTGCCGTGTCTTGTGTGGGGTTTCGAGTAGGACACCAAGCTGGCTCATCAGCGGGCTCTTGGTGGCCCCGTCTGGACCCCCATAGGAGTAGTGAACTTCGCGCTACCTCCCTTTTTATGAAGCGCACCTGTGCCCGTTTGCTGCGAGAACTAACAGCTCAAGCAGCCATAACCTCCCTATGAAGGCTTCCAAAATGATGGTATATTGGCGGTGACACTAAGAACCCGCTGATGAGCCAGCTTGGTGTCCTAGGCGAAACCCCACACAAGACACGGCACAAACCTAGAAAAAATGCTGAGTTTTACTGGAACTAATATTGATTTTTTTAGGGATAATCCTTGAATCTCTCCTTTCTGTACCACAGACTTATAGATAATACATAGATTTTTTGATTTTTCAATAATATTTTTAAAATGGCGTAACTTTAAAAAGGAATGAATGAATGAATGAATCCTGTATAGTCCCTAGAAGGGCGAAGGCCTTCCTCGAAAGGGAGAGCTCGTTGACTATATCTCACGTGGTGAGCTAGTTTTGTCACTAGATGGTCTTAATGTTCTGACTGAACTAATTAACACCTACAACCATCCATAGTTCACTTCCTAAGTATGTGATTTTCGTCTCTAAGATTTCACGTTGCACTTAGATTGACACAAATCTTGTGCGCGTTCAAATTATTTGACTACACACTTGTATCATATCACTTAACAATTCCCACGTTCACTTGAACCACCGTCTTCCTAACTCCTTCCAATCCGTTCTGCGTCTTGCTGTCCTAGACCAGTGTGGACCTAATAACTGTCTTCTTCTTGATCTGCCGCGACATGGGTCCCCCATGGTTGTTCACTGCGCCCATCTGCTCTGGTTAAGTGTCGCGACGTGCCCTGCCCATTTCCACTTAAAGTCTGTTCGCCGAATCGAGATAGTGGAAATAAACACAGTTGTACACGTGTTTGCAGGGCTGCCCGCAAGGCGTGCATAGAGCTGTGGCCGTTGAACGTACGCTAACTTCGGTTGGTTGGTTGGTTCCTCTGTTTAGGGGCTGCGACAACGCGGTCATGTAGCCCCGTGTACTTGGGGTGTGTGTAGAATCTGTCTGATAACCGGTGTTAATTGTGATGGCTGTATTACTGTGTGTATCTGTTTTTTTTTTAATTTAAGTACAGACTGGAACTAAGAATTTTTCAAATAGTTCCAACTTTTGCCGCCAAGCGCCATCGTCAACGACTACTAGGCCAAGTTCAGAACTTAGCTACTAGTCGCCACCGCAGTCGGCTCTTGGCAACGAACGTTGAAACCTAAGAGCGTTGTTTACATTCTTAACCTATCCAATTTAGCTTAACACAGGTGTAATTAGTGGAAGGTTCTTTAAGATGCCATAAATCTATGACATGGGACCGCCGGCTTTACTTCCCCTCCGAAGGAAGGCATACTGAGGGATTTTTAACGCTCTTAAAAAATCCGACGGCTTCGGCCGGGTTTGAACCCGCTTTCTTGGGCATTGAAACTCAGCATGCTACCGACTACGCCACCGAAGCCGTCACGCCGTCTTCAGTGCTGTGTATAGTCTACATGTGACTTATCGGTTACATGCTACAGCGTGGTTTATTTATTGTTCGTTTATGTATTTAATTAATTAATAAGTTCTTAACTGCTTATGACAGGCAACAGTATACAGTGCAGCAAGTGTTGTCTTTTCTAGGGCTACGCCATGACTAATGACTTCGGAGGTTCTTGGCTACCCCTGTCCGGCAGAGTCGATGACGTTAAGCGGGCGTGTTTCCCTGTCCGGGTAGCCAGACGCACTGTCTCGACTCGGCGAATATAATTCTGGCGGCCTGTTGCGCGACGTTCTCCGAAGATGTGATCTCTTGGAGTCTCTTGTTAGAAACTCTATCAATCAGTGATGTGCCAAAGATTTTCCTCTCCATTCTCCTCTGGCACACTTCTAATGCTCTCTTTTGCTTGTCTGCTGTTAAGTACCAAGTCTGACAGGCGTAAATCAATACTGGAATGATGCATGTGTGGAGAGAGAGATATTTCGTTCAAAATTTGCAAATGGCTATAAAAACATCCCAGAATCACTTTAGGATGTAGAATTTAACAATGCATGCAATGCGCTAAAGGGGACCAAGGGGTGCCCTATTATATTCACCATCGATTTACTCGAGAGTTATGTCGTACGAAAGGTCTTTTATAGTTATATACAGCAAGATTATTCTCATTACTTCCTGTAACGAAAAAGTATTTTTTCCCCCACATTAATTACAAAAGTTGTAAATGGGAGGCTAAAACACTGAATATCCATGCTCCCCAAGGTTAATAATTTTATGTAAAGTCGTCATCACGGGCATGGGAACTTGCAACATCGGCGAGGTATTATTATTTTACAGTATGAGCTGAAAAAATAATATTTGTCTTGCCTATATCCATACTTTTAGGTAGATTTCATTAGAAAGCTAACTATTGAAATGGGTCCCATGTTTCGACTTCTGGAAAATATTTAATGATTTTTCGAGCAGTATGAACTTCAGTCCCAAGAATAGCATTTTCTTAAACATTTCCAACTGTCAAAATTAAGCTTAAGTAAATTTAGAGATACTGATGTGATAAAATGTAACACATATACGGTAAGAAAAAATTACTCCTAAATATTTCAACTTCTTGTCTTGCATACATTCACCTGACATCCTGCGTCCATTGACTGCTACTGCAGTGGGAATCCATTTCACTGGTGTCTGGGTTGCACATAATACGCCGAAGTCGTCGGATTTTTTTAAGAGCGTTAAAAATCCTTCAGTATGCCTTCCTTCGGAGGGTAAGTAAAGCCGGCGGTCCCATGTCACAGATTTATGGCATGAAAAAGAACCTTCCACTAAGTACACTTGTGGAAGCTAATATGTTTAGGTTAGTTTGACAACGCTATATTAGTTTCAAAGTTCGCCACCAGGTGCTGACTGCGATGGCATTTAGTTGCCACGTCCGCAGCTAGGTGTCGTTGTCGGTAGCATTTGGTATCAAAAGTAGGAACTACTTGAAAAAATTAATCGTCTGCAGTCCTTCTACCTAAATCACAGATAAAACACTAATATAGCCATCACAATTAACACCGGTTATCAGACAGATTCTACACACACAGAAAGTACACGGGGCTTCAAGACCGCGTTGTCACAGCCTCTAAACTAAGGAACCAACCAATGGAAGTCCTCCAGACCTAGTCAAATAAAGTTTTCGACCCATTCAGCATAGCAACACATTTATATAGGTGTTTAATAGCCAGCTTATCACCAAACGAAACCGCGATGTTCAAGTACAATTATGTTGTTATTTGTTCTTAAATTATTTCAGTAACTTGGAATTCGTTATCATTTCGCCCAGTGTACTTGAATTTATTTATATATATATATATATATATATATATATATATATATATATATATATATAGAGAGAGAGGGGACTTGTCTGATAATCTGTGTTATTGTGGATGGCTGTATTAGTGTTTGTATTTGTAATTCAGGTAAGGATTGGGAAGGAGGTGTCCATGACCTTAAGTTAGGAACCATTCCGGCATTTGTCTGGAGTAGATGATGAAAACCGTGCAAATCCACTTCCAGGATAGTTGAGGTGGTAATCCAACCCACCCCTTCACTATTTTACTTTTCGAGGTTGAGTATACTGTACCCCGTTTGCAAGTACAGTTTCTTGTAACTAACTTATTGGGGTATGTAGCGAAGATATACAGACCTAAACGTGGTACATCAATACTTTATCTAATCTCCAAATCCCTGTTTTCACAACTTTGGTTCCTATTTCCTGCAAGTGAAGAGCCTATTCGTTTTGACCAAAATGAATGAATTATAGTTGGGTGTGCGTTGAAATAAAATACAAGGCCATGGTAAAAAAAAAGAGAAAAACAAATCACCTCTGACTTTAAAACCTGTTGGTGTGGTTATTGTGCCTAAAGGCTTGTTGCTGGCTCGGAGAGCTTACAAGACGTGTATGGTATTAACATTGTCGTTGGTCAAGGAGAAACTACTGGGACCGGTAAAGATACTACGCCTGTCTGGCGGTCATGAAACCGGAAAGCTACGCAATTTACAAGTCTTTGAAAATATTAGTGTATTGATAATAATAATAATAATTAAACATGAAATATGGCAATATCAATTGACTCGCCCACTTTAAATACCTAGGTGAAGTGAACTGACAGGAAAAGAGAAAATCACGCAGAACACTAGGTTAATGAAAATGAACAGAGCCTTATACAAGACACAGGGTGTCTACAACAAAAAATGTCTGTCCACATTCAACAAACGTCGTCATTACAACACGGTTATTAAACCTGAGGTGCTTATTTATTTATTTAGCGTATGATGAATACATATTATATACAATATACTGTATACAGTACAACTACCATGTCAAGTTCATAACTAGAGTTCGATGTTTAAAGTTGAGAGCCAGAGAAGGGCTTCGCTTGAGACACAGTGTAAGTCCTCTATAGAGCCTGTATATGCACGTAAAGGACACTCGAATGTAATGTGGTCCACTGTCTGTTCCTCTTCTCCGCAGTCACATTGAGGTGATGCCTTCCATCCCCATTTGAAGAGAGTGGCTCCACATCTACCTTGGCCGGTCCTAATACGGTTTAGCGTCCTCCACTGTCGCCTAGGAAGGGAAAATCCATCAGGGCACTTGCAGGGGTTCTTAATAATGTGATGGTTTGGTAACGAGGATTGCAGATGCCATTGTTATTTCCAGGCGTCCGATACATTAAAGGAGGTGTCCTGTAGAATCATTGCAGTACGCCAAGAAGGGTGTCTGGATTTCAGTCGTTTGGTTGGAGAAGCTGCTATATCAGAATGAATAGGGAGTTGAGGATTGTTTTCTATTTTCTTCCATAAGTTAAGCAGTGACTGTGATCTTCTTAGGGATGGAGGTGGTATGTGGCTTAGGGTGTGAAGCCAGTGTGTGTTAGTAGGTCGGATGCACCCTGTAATGATACGCATTGCCTGGTTCAGCTGGGTGTCTACTAGTCCAATGTGAGCACTGTTAAGCCAAGTTGAGCAACAATATTCAGCGACGGAATAAGAAGTGCAAGAGCAGTGGATCTCAGGACTTGAGCATTAGCACCCCAGGATGTACCCGCCAGCTTTTGAAGGATGTGCTTATGCCAATAAGACATTGACGTTACACACTAAGGGTGACTTGGAAAAAATCCTCACAGAAGGAAGAAAACTAATAAGGAAAATTATTGGACCAAAACACACAAATGAAGGATACAGGCTTCACTCCAGAGACACCACCGAGAAATTGTCCAACCTCGCAGCAGACATCAAAAAGAGGCGACTAAAATTTTACGGACACATCAGCTGACTCCCACAAACCAGATTCGCCAACAACATTCTTAGATACATACAGCGGCTCAAGATTACTACACCCTGGATGATGCAAGTCAAAATTGATCTGGTAAAAGCACAGGTCGACCCAGAAGACGTCATAGACAAAAGCGTCTTTCGACTCAAGAAATACAAGTGGGAAGTGTTGTCAGAGAGAGCAGCACCTACAGCCCAAAGACCAAAGTGGACCGAAGAAAGGAAGAGGGCATTTAGTGCATGAATGAAAGAGTACTGGAAAAACAGGAAGAACAAGTATTCAAAATTGCTTAGCGTGGTCTGATAAAAAGCCTGTAATGTGTAAAATAAAATAATAATAATATTAATAATAATAATAATAATAATAATAATAATAATAATAATAAAACCAGAACACTAATCCAAGAAACATTAACAAATACAATATCCAAGGTTAAATTCATCGGAGAGATCTCGGAACCATTCGAAATCAAGACAGGAGTGAGACAAGGAGATGGTTTATCACCTATTCTATTTAACTCTGTTTTGGATAAAATAAATAGTCAAGACATGGGGAAAAGGAGTCAAAGGTGTAAAAATTGTGAAACGCCAGGAAAGAACAGTCAACATTAATTGTTTGACCTTTGCCGATGATAGGTTCATTATAACAAATAATAGAAAAGAAGCCAAAGAACCTCTAAAGACGCTACATGAAATCTCATACGAAAAACACAGAACAGGAGAAGTCTATAGATTCAGCAGAGGGTACAGAATAGATTGGAGTGTGTTTCATAAATACGGTACTCTAAAAATCCCATTTGCACGAGGCATTTCAGAATTATTATAATATCACGTTCTACAAGAATATCATCGTAGTTTTAATGAGCCGTGTCAATCACTGATCGTCTTGCTATGAGGTAACGGATGAAGCCAAGAGTGTGCAAAAACAGGGAGTTATCCCAGGAGTGCTTTGGGGGTACAGGCGCAGCTACAAGTTTCTTCGCTCATTTAAGCACACCTCCATCGAAAAATTGGAAATCAGCTCAAACTATTTCAGTCTATAATGATAATAATAGTAATAATGATAATGTTGAGAAAATTACTGACGCGATTCGGAAAAATCTACAGACAGACACCCACTGGAATCAAAGTATGGAAAAATAATGCAAGCGGAAAGTTTTATATACCTGGGAGAGATTATAGCTTAAAGAAAACAGGACTGAACTTGGCATCCGATGAAGATGGATCACAAAATGACCGAAAGCATTCAGACTTACATGGAACCACTACATCAGAAAAAGTATCTCCATCAATGCCAAACTACGGCACTATAGTTCAGTAGTCTTACCAGAACCCTTATACGCTTCAGAAACGACCGCTATCAAGGGAAGAATAAAAATCAAAGAACTAGAAAAACAAGAGAGATGTAAACTGAGAAATATCTACGGGCCAGTTCAGAAAGAGAGAATATGGATACAGAGACCGACAATAGAACTGTACAAACAGACAGAGACGATTACAAACAACATCAGAAAAAGAAGGGCAACATTTTTATGGACACAAACTTAGAATGAACGATGACAGACTGACCAGTTATGACTAGTACAGTGAAAACCAATTGGGTAAGAGAAACCGTGGAAGACCCCAAGAAATCAAACATCTCTACAGAAGACTTGGTAGACAGGAATATATACAGGGACAAAATCAGAGAACAGAAATTTGAGCAAACGCCTCAAGAAAAAAGAAACAGGAAAGAAGTGGGCAGAAGAGAGAAAGGAAGCATAGTGAATATATGAGAGGTTTTTGGAAAGAAAAAAGAAAGGGACAGAAAAACATGAACATTGATTGTGTTTTAACCCACTTCTTAAGGAAAAATTAACGAAAATAATAATAATATCCCAGAGGGCTGTACAACAATTTCATCTACGTACTACTTGAAGAGGCATGACCAAGTGGCCTGAACCTAGTAATAATGTTCTGCCTTATTATCAGAATATTCCTGGTGCTGTTCTGGAGAACGATACACACAAGCTTCCCTGGAATAGGTCAGTGATCATATATCGACCTATATCAGCAAACAGGCCAGACATTATTCTTATTGATAAAGTGCAGAAGAAAACTCTTCTAATAGACATCGCAGTCCCTAACTCGCATATCCAACACAGTTATGCTGAGAAAATGAGGTATTACATGCCTTTGGCTGAAGAGATCCAGAAGATGTGGCGACAAGACTTTGTCACTGTATTGCCTATCATAATCTCTTCCACAGTGATCATTCCAAAGTCACTAAAAACCAACCTCGATGAACTGGGGCTCCACCATAATCTGCATACCAGTATGTAGAAATCAGTTATTTTAGAGACCTGCACTATAGTTCGTTCGTTCCTCAACCTACCGATATAGAGAATTCCACTCCATCTTGCAAGAAATGCCAATGAAATGGTGAATTATATGGATAAATAATAATAATAATAAAGTCTAGTATTTGCAGTTTACCCTCATTCCTTGGATGTGGCCACGAAGCAGATCAACTAGCTTCAAGCACAAGCTTCAAAAGGAGGCATCTAGATCTCTTTTAGGCGGCTTCGGTGGCGTAGTTGGTAGCATGCTGAGCTTCTATGCCCGTGATCGCGGGTTCAAACCCGGCCTAAGTCGTCGGATTATTTAAGAGCGTTGAAAATCCCTCAGTATGCCTTCCTTCGGAGGGCAAGTAAAGCCAGCGGTCCCATGTCATTGATTTATGGCATATTAAAGAACCTTCCAATAATTACACCTGTGTGAAGCTGAATTATACACACATCAAAAAAAGTTTTGCATCACCTCGGTTCCCAGATCTCCGGCATATAGACGTTGACTGTGTATATTGTATCCAAGATACAGTCCCTTTGACTGTTCATAGATGTCACTAAAACTGCTCAAAGATGTAAACAACCATGCATGAGCAGGGCCTATTAGACGGAGGGGGTACGACAGCCGATCAGTTCCAGTCATTCCACCAGGACGAAGGTACGCTGCTCATGTTGTCTGTAGTTCTACCATGCCTAGAAGGTCAATACCGCAGTTCGATCGCGTCCGCATTGTTACTTTGTGTCAAGAAGGGCTCTCAACAAGGGAAGTTTCCAGGCGTCTCAGAGTGAACCAAAGCGATGTTGTTCGGACATGGAGGAGGTACAGAGATACAGGAACTGTCGATGACAGGCCTCGCTCAGGCCGCCCAAGGGCTACTACTGTAGTGGATGACCGCTACTTACGGATTGCCGCTCGGAGGAACCCTGACAGCAATGCCACCATGTTGAATAATGCGTTTCGTTCAGCCACAGGACGTCGTGTTTCAACTCAAACTGTGCGCAATAGGCTGCATGATGCGCAACTTCACTCCCGACGTCCATGGCGAGGTCCAGCTTTGCAACCCCGACACCATGCAGCGCGGTACAGATGGGCCCAACAACATGCTGAATGGACCCCACGGAATTGGCATCACGTTCTCTTCACCGATGAGTGTCGCATATGCCTTCAACCAGACAATCGTCGGAGACGTGTTTGGAGGCACCCTGGTCAGGCTGAACGTCTTAGACACACTGTCCAGCGAGTGCAGCAAGGTGGTGGTTCCCTGATGTTTTGGGGTGGCATTATGTGGGGCCGACGTACGCCACTGGTGGTCATGGAAGGCTCCGAAACGGCTTTACGATACCTGAATGACATCCTCCGACCCATAGTGCAATCATATTGGCAGAATATTGGAGAGGCATTTGTCTTCATGGACGACAATTCTCGACCTCATCGTGCACATCTTGTGAATGCGTTCCTTCAAGATAACGACATCGCTCGACTACAGTGGCCAGCATGTTCGCCAGACATGAACCCTATCGAACATGTCTGGGATATGTTGAAAAGGGCTGTTTATGGACGTCTTGACCCACCAACCACTCTGAGAGATTTACGCCGAATTGTCGTTGAGGAGTGGGACAATTTGGACCAACAGTGTCTTGATGAACTTGTGGATAGTATGCCACGACGAATACAGGCATGCATCAATGCAAGAGGACGTGCTACTGGGTATTAGAGGTAGTGGTGTGTACTGCAATCTGGACCACAAATGCTGAAAGTCTAGCTGTATGATGGTACAACATGCAATGTGTGGGTCTCATGAGCAATAAAACGAGCTGAAATGTTGTTTGTGTTGATCTCTATTCCCTTTGTATTTAAAGGTTCCGGAACTCTTGGAACCGAGGTGATGCAAAACTTTTTTTGATGTGTGTAGTTTAACCATTTGAACAACCCTGTTAGGTTTCAACGTTCGTCTCCAGGAGCCGACTGCGGTGGCGTCTAGTAACCAAGTTCTGAACTAGTAGTCACTGACGGTGGCGTTTGGCGACAAAAGTAGGAACTACTTGAAATTCAATGTCTGCAGCCCTTACTTGAATTTAAAACAGACGACACACACTAACACAATCATCACACTTACCACCGGTTATCAGACAGATTCTACACACACCCAAAGTACACGGGGCTACATGACCGCATTGTCGCAATCCATAAACTGAGGAACCAACCAACCAACCTAGATCTCTTTTGGAAGAAACCGATTGTATTACAAACATCAAACAGACGGCGCCAAGAAAGTTAGAAGAGACTCATGGAATAATCAATCGGGTTGAAATATTTAAGTATCCTGGTGGAAGGATAGAACCTAACATATCTGAGACAAGAAACTTTACGTCACGCACGAAAACAATTTAAATGGCCTATCATTTAACCAAAAAAAAGTCTATAAAAATTTACTGTATGTCCTTTAATGCAAAAATCAAACATTATTGCACTGTCATCCGGCCAGCTTGGTCTGCAGCGGAATGTCTCGCCATCCGTGCCTATAATGTCCATAAATGTAATCCGTCTTAAGTATAGCGTCATTAATTTTCTCCACATTATTCGCTTTTTTTAAGCTATCGTTTTACTCTCCAGGGTTGGCTTTTCCCACGGACTAAGCGAGGGATCCCACCTCTACCGCCACTGAGGGCAGTGTCCTGGAGCTTGAGACTCTTAGTCAGGGATACAACTGGGCTGAGTGACCAGCACTACGCCCAGGCGGCCTCACCTGCAAAGCGAACAGGGGGCCTGATGAAGGGATGGGAAGAGTGGGACGGTTAGGCAAGTAAGTGGGAAGGAGGTGGCCGTGACCTTACAGTAGGAACCATCCTAGCATTTGCCCGAAGACGAAGTGGGAAACCACGGAAAACAACATCGAGGATGGCTGAAGTGGGAATCGAACCCCCTCTACTCATTTGGGCCACCCGAGGCTGAGTAGACCCCGTTCCAGTCCTCATACCACTTTTCAAATTTCGTGGCAGAGCCGGGAATCGAACCCAGTACCTCCGGGGCGGCAACTAACTATGCTGACCACTACGCTACAGAGGCGACTTCTCCACATTATTATCATTTTTAATTAGCTCTCTGTTCGATCTTAGTCTATATTCTGCATTATTATTACCTTTAGGTCCCAATGTTTCTCTCAAATTCTTCTTCTTGTTGCATTTCTGCCAACTAAGGAACAAGTCATTCCAACTGTTTCCTTTTACTGTAGCCTTAAAATTAGCTCAGTGTTCCTTCATTCATAGACGGTGTTCTTTCTCTCATTTGTCCACGCCTTTCAGTTTTCAGCGTCGGCTTTAGTTGGAAACTCCGATGTTCACAGAGTTTTCTCATAAACTGGTCACCCTCCAGAATATCTTCATATGAGATCCCAATATCGTGTTGGTTGATTGATTCCTCAGTTTAGGGGCTGCGACAAAGCGGTCATGTAGCCCCGTGTACTTTCGGGGTGTGTAGTCTATAATCTGTCTGATTACCGGTGGTAATTGTAATGGCTGTATTAGTGTGGGTTACCTGTAATTTAGCTAAGGACTGCAGACGATCAATTTCGAGTAGTTCCTAATTTTGCTTCCAAATGCTACCGCCAACGACACCTAGTTGCGAGCTTGGTTACTAGATCCCACCGCAAGCGGTACCTGGCGACGAACGTTGGAACTTAATAGAGCGTTAATCAAATCTAACCTACAACTTTAGCTTGACACAATATTGTAGTTAGTGGAAACCCCCCAGGCGTTTTCTTCCCCTCCGAAGGAAGGTATACTGAGGGAGTTTTTAAGCTCTTAAAATATCCGACGACTTCGGCCGGGTTTGAACCCTCGATCTTGGGCATAGAAGCTCAACATGCTACCAACTACGCCACCGAAGCCGCCCAATTTCGTGTAGATCGTTTTGTATCTCAAAGAACCAGGCTCTCTTTGCCTTTTCTCTTGGAGTGATAAGCGAAAATAAAATAGGTTTATCGTGTTGACAAAATTCATACCTAGTGCCCAAAAACTGCAACCCGTCTTTTGCGCATCGCGTCAGTAATTTTCTCCACATTATTATCATTATTACTATTATTATAACCATTATTGAATGACATACTATGAGCTGATTCCCAAATTATCGTTGGAGGTGTGTTTAAATGTGCGAAGATACTTGTAGCTACGCCTGTACCTCAAAGCACCTCTGGGATAACTCCTTTTTTTGCATCCTATTGGCTTCATCCGTTATAGAATAGCAAGACTTTCAGAGATTGATACAGCTCATGACAACTACCATGAAGTTCTTGCAGAACGTGATATAATAATTCTCAAATGCCTCGTGCTAATGGGATTTTTAGAGTTCCGTATTTATGAACCACACTCCAATCTATTCTGTACCCTCTGTTGAATCTATAGACCTTTCTCTTCTCCCACCCCTCTGAACGAGACCAACCCCACATTTCTTTAAGACAATATGTTAGCCCTCCTCTCTCAATCCCCTCGAATCCTTTGGGGATTTCTCGCAGTCTTATTGGTTTCAGCCTTGCTGGGGATGTAATTATTTTTTGCACGCGAGAAGTTGGGAACATTAGATTTCCTTGTTGCTGTGATTCATCGCAGCACAGATAACATCAGTGGGAGGGTATTGCTACACCGCATTAACTCTCACAATACTCAATACAGAGATAATGTTCATTCACGATAATTTGAGTATCACAATAACTTCAGTGATAACTAGGGGGTGGATTTCTATGACCTAAAAATGTATGAAATATGTATGTATTTATGACCTAGAAACATAAAAATATGGCCTATAAAATTCAAAATTTGACTTAATGAATAGCATCTACGTTACATAGAAACACTTTTATTACGATTTCTACAGGCTGCAATTAATTAAGAGTTAAAAAGTTTTAATTCTTCGAAATCTTTAACCCAAAATCAACAAAAATGATGAATATTTCATATTGACAAGGACGGATTCTGTGGAAGACATAAAAACTACAGTTACTTTCACTGTTCAATATTCAAACAGTTTTAATTTATACACAAAACATATGTTAGAAACATTCCATAAACTACTTTAGAATGGTTCTTCAGTAGTATATTTCAGTCTATTCTGAACAATAATTTCTAGTGCTTATTCTGATTTTTATAAAACGAAATTCAAATGAAAAATACCAAAATATGCCGTTTTTAATGATAGTTTGTTCAAAATATGCCATAAAACTTAAGAAAGCCTAAATATGCATTTATATGCCCAATAAAACCTGTTTAATTTTGATTGTCAAGCTTGGAACCAGTTGAAAATACAAGACTACGAGATATAATGTTAAGGGAAAAAAATGACTTGGCATAGAAATCCGCCCCCTAGTGATAACATTGTTCGCAATCACACCCAAGCAATATTGTATATACTCGTATATTTATAAATATGTATATACTTAATATGATGGACACTCTAAGGCAGTGGTTTCCACTCATAGAAGTCTGCGGACCAATCAGCCTGAAACTTAATCATGTATGGACCACCCCCAAACCAACCCCACTCTCCTATCAGTTCCTCAGAGCCTTTCCCACTACACAATACAAAGGTGATGAAATAAAACATTTTTTTAATATTATTTATTATTTCTAGACTGTTAATTAGTGTACAGTAGAAACAGGGGAAGAGCTAAAGGAAGTAGGAGACTTCTGTTACTTAGGAAGCTAAATAACCAGTGATGGACGAAGCAAAGAGGATATAAAAAGTAGGTTGCCTCAGGCAATGAAAGCATTTCTACAGAAAATAAATCTGTTGACATCGAATATAGATTTGGGTATTAGAAAGCTATTTTTGAAAACTTTTGTCTGGAGCGTGGTGCTCTATGGAAGTGAAACTTGGACTGTTGGTTTTCGTGGTTACACATTTTTAGCACATGGCAAACAACAGGTCCACGGTCCACTTCCTACTGCCAACATCCGTCCCCTCACCCTGCTTTCATTAGATAGTGGTCGCCTGGGCGAACGTCCTGTCGCCATCCCCAGGTGTATCTGCTGACAAATTGTGTTCATCTCCCAAACTCCGCCCTTGTGACGGTAGAAGAATGATCCCTCACAGAGTCCGTGGTTGAAGCCGAGTTGAGAGGATAAGCGATTTAAAGAAAGATATAAACATCGAAATTCATACCGGTATTTAATTATTTTGTATTTTAGCTGTCTTGTTTCCTTTATCTCCTATAAACTCCAAGATCAGTCAATCCAAACCTAAAACAGAATGAGGCTAGTCCAAAATCTCCAAGAGCAGTCAATCCAAACCTAAAACAGCATGAGGCTAGTCCAAAAACTCCAAGAGCAGTCAATCCAAACCTAACAACATGAGGCTAGTCCAAAAACTCCAAGATCAGTCAATCCAAACCTAAAACAGCATGAGGCTAGTCCAAAAACTCCAAGATCAGTCAATCCAAACCTAAAACAGCATGGGGCTAGTCCAAAAGCTCCAAGAGCAGTCAATCCAGACCTAAAACAGCATGAGGCTAGTCTAAAGACTCCAAGAGCAGTCAATCCAAACCTAAAACAGCATGAGGCTAGTTCAAAAACTCCAAGATCAATCAATCCAACCTAGAACAGCATGAGGCTCGTCCAAAAACCCCAAGAGCAGTCAATCCACACCTAAAATAGAATGAGGCTAGTCCAAAAACCCCAAGAGCAGTTAATCCACACCTAAAACAGCATGAGGCTAGTTCAAAATCTCCAAGATCAATCAATCCAACCTGAAACAGCATGAGGCTGGTCCTAAAACTCCAAAAGCAGTCAATCCAAACTTAAAACAGAATGAAGTAAGTCCAAAACCCCCAATAGCAGTTAATCCAAACCTAAAACAGCATGGGGCTAGTCCAAAAACTGAAGGTTCGAATTCACTTAACGGTAATAATTACAAATGTATGAGCTTCCAGCTGCGCACATTGAACAAGAGAACATGAAACGTGAATTTACTTCCTACCGGTTTTATTCTCCCGGCTACCATTGTTCGGTTTTACTGAGAACCCCGCTATCAGAACCCGTTTCCTGTTGTGTAGTTACTGTTGTAGTGGCCTACTTTCTTGATACCCAGTATCTCACAGCAGACAGGCTGTCATTGGACAAGCAGAATAATGAGTCAGTCATGTTTTTCATACAGCGACTTTCGACTTCGTGGTGTGTGATGGGGCCTGTGTTGTAAATAGGAGTATTATTGTGCAGGATGCGGCTGTGGCCTTATGCCGGCGTTTCCCTGGGGGTAAAAACTTAAGTTAAATAGACTACAGTTATGTAAACGTAGCTGGTATTTGGGTAGTGCTGTACATCGTACACGGAGGGTAGAGAGTGGTAACGGATGCTGTACATCACGACCCAACCACATGAACAAATTTATAACAAATGGCGCATTTTTATAGAAATGTTATAAAACAACTAAGTAATAATATCTTGTAAAAAGAAGTTCATCCCATTACACAAGTTTATAAAAAATTAATTTAATAATATTAAGTGTTAAACATAACTGCCAATCCTAAGTGAATACGATCTGATGATGAACGGTTGGCAATCGAATTACGTCATCCAATTAATTATCCCCTTTCCCCCCACCCCTCTCGGATTTTGTAAAAAAAATGTAATGTAAGTATCTTGGCTCTACGATAACTGCTGAAGGTCGTCTCACCGAGGAGGTCAACGTAAGAATTAATGCTGCGTGGATGAAGTGGCGAACAACGACAGGTGTCATTTGAATTTATTGTTTCTCTTATACAGGCCACTGAGGCTACAAAGCCTCTTTATGCAGCTCTCTTCATTCAGAGGGCGGTTACATACAATAGAATAAATTAAGAAAGAAAAAAACTTAACCTATACATACAGTTGACAATAAAAGTTCTTGTTATTACATCCGTTCACCTTGAACATGATAATTGTATAGCTGATAGATTACAATGAAGGGAGTGTTTTATCGCTCTGATAGGAAGTCCTGAATACTGGTGCAATTTATATTTATTCCAGAGAATACTAGCTGAAATACGGAATGAACCTTTGCATTTTTCGGTTCTGTGATGAGGTATCTGGAGCATTTGTGCAGTGTGTCTATTCGCACGGTTATGCACTGATTGCATGGGAGTTAGTGTGCAGTAAATATAAGACGGAATTTTGAATTTTAGAATTTTTATCACAGTCAGAGCCATGGCATACTGTCTTCGTTCCTTTAACTTTAGACATCCAATCTGGACGTAAAATGGAGTTATATGAGACTCTCTTGGTACATTGAGAACAAACCGCAAGCAAGCATTTTGCATTCTTTGCAATTTTGTATTGAGGACCTCTCCCATATCATGGTAAATTATAGATCCATAGTCAAATATTGGTAGTATCAAACTCTGTATCAGTATCTTTCGTACATTTTGAGGCAAATAGAAGCAAGTTCGCCTAATTTGATATAATGACGATGCAACCCTTTTCAGAATCATGTTTGTGTGATCCTGCCACGATAATCGAGAGTCAAAAATAACTCCCAGATTTCTTACTGCTGACTGGTACGGAACTGTTTGGGATGCAAGCTGTAAAGGTGGTACTGGGTCAGGTAGGGAACTGAGTAATTTGGTATAGCCGATGACGATCGGTTGCGTTTTTTCGAAGTTAAGTATTAGATTATGATCGAGTGCGTACTGAGATAGGCTTTGAATGTCACTGTTAATTAGAGCTACCTTCAAATGAATGGATTTCAGATCCGTGTGTAGATATAGCTGAAGGTCATCTGCGTACATATGATGTTGACAAAATTTAAGGACAGATGGAAGGTCATTTATATACACGGAGAACAGGAGTGGACCAAGGACCGAACCCTGCGGCACACCTGTTGTTACTTCACACCATTCTGAAACATTGTCATCTGCTAGGACTACTCTCTGACATCTGCCTGTTAGGTAAGACCTAAACCAGTTCGTTACTGACTTTGAAAGGCCTAGATTTCTTAATTTAACTAGTAGGATCTCATGGTGAACTCTGTCAAAAGCTTTGCTGAAATCGAATAGAGATAATATAGTTATTTCCTTCCGGTCCATTGCTAGACGAATGTCGTCTGTGACTTTGATAAGGGCTGTCAGAGTACTATGTTTTGATTTATATCCAGATTGGTTCGGGTTTAAGATATTGTTGGAGTTTATATATTCATAAAATTGATCAAAAACAATCCGTTCTAACGCTTTCCCAATTGCACACAATATACTTATTGGTCTAAAGTCACTACAGTTTAAGGCGTTCGTGAATTTTGGTATTGCTTTGATGTTGGCTTTTTTCCATTGTGTCGGATAAATACCCATTTGCAGGCTATAGTTAAATATATGCAATAAAACTGGCATGAGGAGGTCCATATTCCTTTTCAATAGCGTAATAGATATATGATCTGGTCCTACGGCTTTTGAAGTTATCCTAAATATCGCTAAATGAATGTCATCTGGATATATATAGCCAAAATGAAATTCTTCCCGTCGGTCAGTAAATTTTTCCCTGTAGTTAGCAACAGTTGACAAAATTCTATTGCTGTCTACAACGGTTGATACGTTTAAATAATGCTTATTAAGCTCATCAGCGCTCATTGTTGGGTTATTGCTTTTGTGTCTGGATTTTCCAACACCGAGAGTTTTTATAGCTCTCCACAAAGCCGAAGAGTTTTTAGCTGAATTAATTAGCGAATAAGTGTAACGTATCTTTGTATTACGAATAACTTGCTGGGTTCTGTTGCGTAAGCTTTTGTATTCTACAATGTCCTCGGGTTTCTGTGTTCTGTTGCACTTCTTTCTGGCTCTATTTCGAGATCTTATTAGATCTTTTATTTCTGTGTTGATCCAGGCAGCTGGTGCGTGCCTCACGTTAGCTGAGCGCACTGGGGCATGGCGATCATATAAATCAATTAAAAATGTGTTGAATGTTTCGACCTTCTCATCTATAGTTTGCTGCTCGAGAACAGTGTGCCATGGAACTGAGATGGCATCAGCCTTAAACCTTTCATAATTAAACCTGCTGAAGTCTCGAAAAGTTCGAATACTGGGCTTATATTTTGGAGTTGACAGGGTATATACTGCGTATAAGAGATCATGTGCTGAGAAGCCAGAAGCAGCTGTTTGGCCAAACTCAATCACGTGCTCATTGCAGTTGGATGCTATTAGATCCAGAGTAGAAGAGGAGGTTGCAGTGTGATATGTATCTTGATACGGGAGCCACGACAGATTGCAAGTATTTAGAGTTTCTACTATGTTTTTCGTTTCAAATGTAGCCGACCCAAAATGGGCATTGAAATCACCGGCTAATATTACATATTTATAACTAAAAATGTGTGAAAGCATGTCATTTAATAGTAGTTCCATAAAACCGACTTTGGGTGCTCTATAAACACAAATAAATAATACTTTAGTATCTTTCAGGCAAATCTCTACGAATAGGTACTCAGGTCTGAAATTCTCATTATTTGGGGATTTGCAGATAACCCGGCACTTAATGTGCTGTCGAACATACACTGCTACTCCACCCCCTTCTCTACGTTGTCTGTCATTGCGGTAGATATTATATCCTGGCAAGGTTACAGATGAATCAGTAATGGACTTATTGAACCATGTTTCACTAACAGCGATTACATCAATACCGGAGTTAACAAATGTGTATTCAAATTCTGCGAAATGTTCTAGCATTTTAAGTGACTGCGTGTTCAGGTGAGTTACTTTAAAATCATTGGGTAATCTATCAGCTATATCACAAAGATAGGCATGCGTATCATACTCATTGGTACTAATATCCATGTAAAAGATAATTGAAAGTTATTGTAAAATTGTTAAACAAGAAATATAAAAAATTACAAAATCTAAAACTTAAGCTATTTTCTAAATACTAATCAATAATATCGGCTTGTATTTTGGCTAGACACTGTAGTTAAAGTTCCACCAGTAACCATATTACATGTTTGTGCTTACACTTGTAACTTTGATCAGTTGAGCCCCCTCACACTGGCACGTATGAGGGTCCTTTACGTACGAGGAGCGGGAAACTTTTTCTTCAAAAAGTCCAATTCTCGGAGTGTTTTCACACGATGCCTCGTGTCATCAATGCGGATCAGAACAACGCCATCTGCAGTCCAGACACCGTGTAACCCAAAGTGGCTTACTGCTTGTTTTACAATTTCAGTCCGGGTTTTCGTCAGATCTTCTCTTACAGTTATGCCGGTATTCCTTAAATATTTCTTCGACCTGAAGAGTGCTGCTCGATCTGCATAGGACACGAACCGCACTATTATTGGCCGCTTCTTTCCAGCATCCCGGAGTCCTACACGATGAGATCGGTCTATTCTTTGGGGATCGATTGTCACATTCAACTTGGCAGCAACATCCATTACACACCTGTTGGTGTCCTCGCCTTGAGTTTCTGGAATACCAAAAATTCTCAAGTTATTTCGACGCTGGTACTGCTCAAGTTCATCAGTGCGGTCATTCAGTTGCAGCTCAAGTTGATTTATAGTGTCGTCTCGCCTGGCAAGTTCCTGTCTGAGTTCATTGATGACCTGGGTGTTAAAATCTATTGTTTCTTTTAGTTTATCAATCACCTTATTAGCAACTCGATCCACGAGCTCCTCGATTAGGTTCGTATTACTCAGCAGGCTTAAAATGTCAGCTGAGTCTCGGCGCACATCCTGCGTAGCTTGGTTGTGGTCCGCTGTAGAAAAAGTAGTGCCACTGTCCTTACAGTTTCTTTTTGAGCCGTCAGCTTCGCTAGCATTGCGACAACCCCCACCCTGACTGCGATCCACGGTCTTCAGTTGTTCTCCCGAGCTGCTACCTGCTCCGTTCCTCTCTAGGGCGCTAGGGTCGTCTGATTTCACTTGCTTGCGCTGTCCACCCTTCGTTTGTTCACGAACTCCGCGCTCCCCACTGCGGTCAACGGCCTTCTTTTGTTTGTCTTTGCCCGTCATTTTGTAGTTTTCAACTCTAACCTCTCACACACTTTAATACTTGTTTATCAAAATAACAGCAATATTTCAACTTACTGCGTTTATCACCGAACGTTCTGCTGTTGATTTACTTCTCACTGATCACTCTTGCAATGCACTGCTTCTACTTTGTCACCTTCTAAAAGCAATTCTGGCTAGGAACTATCACTCACGTTTATACCGCCATGTGGTTGCGCGTGTCATGTGTCATGTGTCATGTGCGATCCCCAGATAAGAGACCCCTAAAATCAAAGATTTACCGCACTGTCATTCGTCCCGTGGCACTTTATGGTACTGAATGTTGGTCGATCACAAAGGAAGTAGAACGTCGGCTAAGTGTCATGGAGACCAATATGCTTAGATGGACAGCTGGCATTTCTAGTTTGGATCGCATCCCCAATGAAAGAATAAGGGAACGATTTGGAGTCACGGCAATCAACAACAAAATGCGCGAGGGTCGTCTGCGATGGTTTGGGCATGTGCTACGGTCAGGAGCAGACACCATTGCAAAACAGGGCTACACACTAGAGCAGGGGTTCTCAACCTTTTTCAACCATCGTACACCTTAAAAAAAATTAAACATCCTGCGTACCCCATACTAACCTTTCTTAGGTAGTAATAATGGTTATTAAAATTTAAAAGGTATTTAGTTAGCATGGTTTAACCATTGTAATTTTATAAGGAAAGATATTTTAATAAAACAAAATATAGTTGTTTTTCAGTTCCTTTTTCCAAGGGGTGATTTTTGCAATCATTGCGTTAGTTTTCATTTCAATATAGAACATATCAGAAACACTACCTTGCATACACTTACTCCAAATGTTCAGTTTTTCAAAAATATCATTTAAATAGGCCAATTATAAAAGCCAACCAAAGTCATTGAGTACTGATGATAAATTAGAATTGTGCTCGGTAAAGAAAAGATGCAATTCTTTGTGGAGTTCAAATACATGCGCCGTAAATAACTCACACAGTAGTAACGGCACGAAGCTCATTGCGCATGTGGATCGAGTAGAAGGATGGCCTGCCGCGTACCCCTAAGGGGTACGCGTACCACAGGTTGAGAACCCCTGCACTAGAGGTTGCCGGGAAGAGACCAAAGGGGCTACCGAGACAATGTTGGGCCGGTACGCTGCACAGGGATCTGAAAAGCGTCAACCTACATCCGGACATGACCCATGGCCGAGTGAAGTGGAGACAGTTGATTCAAATAGCGAACCCTGCCACGAGGCGGGACAAACGCTAAAGTAAAAGAAGAAGAAGAAGAAGATGTGTTAAACATAACTGCCAAATTGGGCACACTCATGTAGACCGACTGAAAAGCCATTCATTTCAGTCTCATTATGATGTACAGATTGTCCGTAAGAGTCAAATTGAAAGACATGCACCAAGGGTCATCATCAATAACCTGTGTATGGAGATAGGGAAGTTTCATAACTCCATAGCTAATTTTCCTGCTTTTATCTATAAAATTGTGTTTTCTACTGTATTTCTAGCTCAAAAGTGAGTCGTTTCAAAATATCCGTTAATTGATACCAACGCAGCGCATTGCGAGAGGCTCGAATCTCCTTGCTCCTTGCAAGGTGGTTCTAACTTTATACTCGTTTTCCTTGTCTCTATTGTATTGATCGTGGACACGCCAGAAAATAACAGTGTTCAAGATACCGATAAAATGTCCACTTGAAATGATCCAAACGATAGAACAATCTTGCGAAGTGCTCCGTACTCTGCAATATTGCTGTCAGGATACCAACTCCACAATCAGTGGAAATGTGACTCAATTGCGTGTTCGTATTATGTGAGTGTTACTCAATGAGAGTTATGTAACGCTGTGAGTCGTTACGAGGACACAAGAAGAACAATTCAAAGCAGGGCCGTAGAGAGAAAACACGGGCTCTAGGGCAAGGTATTCCGGGCCCCTTCATTTTCATTCAACCTGTGATATAATTTTGGAATTACCGGTATTGTATTACAATAATCTTGAAATTTTCCTCCCCCCCCCCCCCCCCCAAAAAAAGCTCCGTACAATTTAGCGCGCCCAATCGAATATTAATTTATTTTGTTTCCAGTTATGCAGCCACTTCCCTCTCTCTCTCTCTCTCTCTTTCATTGGTTGTTCTTTTACTGTACTTCAACATTTTAATCACTGTGCATCACAATCTCACTCATAAAACGGCCACGCTCCTCCAACTAATCTCCGAAGGCTATTTCTGCTGAGAATCACGTAAATCAATAATCCCCCAGAATGCAGGTTGTTCTTGTTGTTAATTCAATTAAGGGTTTGGGATAACTTAGTCATAAGCTCCGTGTAGTTATGTGCGTGTTGAACTTGCCTGTATATAAGTATTTATGTGAATACTTTAGTAGTGTGGGTAACTGTTTTAGGGACAGAGATGAGGCAGGTGCCCCGGAACTTGAAATGAGTTGAAAATGGGAAACCACGAAAACAATTTTTAGAACGGCTGACTAGGGTTTCAAACCATCGCTCTCTTGATGCCAACGAGTCACGAGCTAGTGGGTTAGTTCTCTCGGCTACCATGGCCGGTTTTCCCTCAATGCGATCCAGAAAATTGGCGATCCAAAGAGTTGGATTTCTACTGTATATTATTTTAGTCCCAACTGCTACCCGTTAGATCGCACAAAATCCTATTTGTAACAAGTTTGCTACAAAAAACGGATTTCCCATAAATGAGAAATATTGCATATTAAAAACCACAAACTCTGTGTACCGTATCGGCGGTAAACCTTCAATACTGCGTATCTGACATTGCTGTTCTTTTCCAAAAGTAAAGAAGAATAAGCTTTAAATTCATTGTACTGTAGAAAAGTACATTTCGGTGTAGTTATGCACTCCTACAGTACAGTACATTTAAGGTTGATATTCCTTTAGCAATTTACACAGGAAAATGAGCCAAATGTGAACAAATGTGAATTGTTCTGTTGGACGGCGCATCCACATACAGCTGGGAGGTGTGACCAGTCATAAGGTAAATATTGTATTAGAAAAGAAGAAACATTGTCAGATATGCGGTATTCCAAGTTCAGCAACGGTATGTGTGTGTGTTTTTTTTTAGAAGATTACAATGTTTTTTTCGTTTTTTTTTCGTGTGGCCTCCTGAGAGGCCGAGTGCAGATCTTTCTAGGCGACGCCCGTGGGCGACCTGCGCGTCGGGATGAGAAATGGAATTGATGAAGATGAATGAAATTGGGCAAGGATGTAGAAGGAAGTGGCCGTGGCCTGTCAGTAGGTACCGTCCCAGCATTTGCCTGGTGTTGAAAATGGGAAACCACGGAAAACCATTTCAAGGACGGTCGACGGTGGGGCTCGAACCCACGCGTCTACCGAGTCAGCAGAGAGCTTGGCCCCATGGCCTAATGCTGCCCTTTAGCCAGCGTAGCCACTACTGTCGGTATTACAATGGTTAGGACACATTATCAGAGCAGACGGTACTCTCCCGAAACGTGTGTTCAATTTTCAACCAACGGGGAAACGTCCAAGAGGTCGACCAAGAACAAGATGGAAAGATCGAGTTATCTTGGCACTGAACCAGGTGAATCCAGCTGCAAGTATGGAAGATGCCAGGGATAGAAATCGTTGGTCTAATATATGCAACCATTATTTGAGAAGCTGAAATCATTCTTCCTGTTGTTGTTGTTTGTTTGAGTCTTCAGTCTTTTGACTGGTTTGATGCAGCTCTCCATGCCTCCCTGTCCTGAGCTAATCGTTTCATCTCTACATAGCTCCGACACCCTACATCGGAGGCAATCTGTTTAACATATTCTAACCTTGGTCTACCCCTATAGTTTTTGTCCTCGACCCTTCCTTCCATAACTAAGCTTGCTATTCCTGGGTGTCTTAGTATGTGTCCTACCAACCTATCTCTTCTCTTCATTAGCAGTCGCCAGAAACATCTCTCCTCTCCCACTCGTCTTAATACCTCTTTGTTTGTAACCCTATCTACCCATCTGATCTTCATCATTCTCCTGTAACACCACATTTCAAATGCTTCAATTCTCCTCTTTTCTGCTGCACCAATAGTCCAAGTTTCACTTCCATAGAGCGCCACGCTCCAGACAAAGGCTTTCAAAAATGACTTCCTAATACCTAAATCTATATTCGATGTCAGCAGATTCCTTTTTTGTAGAAATGCTTTCTTTGCCTGAGCCAACCTACTTTTAATATCCTCTTTGCTTCGTCCATCACTGGTTATTCTGCTTCCTAAGTAACAGAAGTCTCCTACTTCCTTCAGCTTTTCACCTGCCAATTTGATCTCCATAGAGGTTATGAAATAGTTTAGTGTTATGTTAGGAAGTCATTTTTGAAGGCCTCTGTCTGGAGCGTGGCACTCTATGGAAGTGAAACTTGGTGCAGCAGAAAAGAGGAGAATTGAAGCGTTTGATATGTGGTGTTACAGGAGAATAATGAAGATCAGATGGGTAGATAGGGTTACGAACGGAGAGGTATTAAGACTAGTGGGAGAGGAGAGATGTTTCTGGCGACTGCTAATGAAGGGAAGAGATAGGTTGGTAGGACATATACTAAGACACCCAGGAATAGCAAGCTTAGTTATGGAAGGAAGGGTCGAGGACAAGATCTGTAGGGGTAGACCAAGGTTAGAATATGTTCAACAGATTGTCTCGGACGTAGGGTGTGGTAGCTATGTAGAGATGAAACGATTAGTTCAGGACAGGGAGGCATGGAGGGGTGCATCCAACTAGTGAAAAGACTGAAGTCTCAAACAACAACATGTTATATTATGTTATGCTTGCTATTTATATTGTAATTAAGAATTGTATACCCCTGTTTTTCTGCTATGGACTTAATGGCCTGTTACATGCAATACATGATGATGATGATGATGATGATGATGATGATAGTAAAAATTCCAACTGATTAGTCCAATTTGGAGCTAATAGGGAGAAAAGAGAAAGATTCTTAGGAAGATACTGAACCCTTCAGAATAGCAGTGTTTTATGTAAGAATCTTAGATCAAGGGGTCGCGTTCAGTTCATAGTGTGGTGTTTACGTCCGCCAAACTACGTGCTTTTCTGAGGCAAGGGTTATAGGATAAAAACTATAACTAAGAAAGAAAGGAGACAAAACGTAAGATAATAACTAGATTTAATAACTAATTTGTGCATAAAAGAATAAAACAAACAATAATAAACAAAATCCTCCCTGAATTTTTCCCTGACAGGAATATTTATCACATTGAGGAGTCAGACAGATCTCCCCTTTTCTAATAAAATGTGGATCCAAGTTCCACTATCTTGCATGTGAATTTATGTTCGCGTGGTGACTATCTACGAGAAATGAGTACTTGGATGATCATTCGTTCACAACGGGTTAACAGCCACGGTGCTCACGAACAATCATCTCATAAATCAACGTTTATGGCTATGGGCGTAACATTAATAAAAATCCTTAAATCTAACTCTGACACACATATTACAACTCTACTATTTACAGGCATCTCTCTGAGATCCTTATTAGTGTGGTGACACACTTAACCAAATGAGCTGCCACAATGGCCAGATACTCAACAACAAGGAAAAACAGCGCCGCACGTGACTCACGGGTCACTGACATGGAAAATCAACATAGAATAAACCAACAACAACAAACAACCTGAGTGGTTAAGATTACTTTATATTAACAAAACTGCATGTTAAAGATACGCTTCGAAGATTATCGTGTTTCGTAGGCAACTCCCATTTATTTAAACAATTTTACCATTGATCAGTTTCTCACATTTATTTATTTTCAAGTAATTTGGAGCCAGACGTGCACTCCACTAATGAGCTCTGCTTGCGAAACTCAGCCAGCCCTTGTGACAACAACTCACCCCTTTCCACAATACCAGTCATGTCCCCCTTCCAGTGTATATAAATAGCCGACCAGCTGAACTGTTATCTCAAGGAATCAACAGCCGCTAACATCTCCTCCCACTCAACATATGGTCAGACAATAATCACATATCCATAATTGTCCTCGCAAGGATACAATATGAATCTGGTACCAAGCTGACAGAAATCAGTCTCTGCTGAAATTCCCGCTTGTAATACCACAAAAAAAATACTCACAGTACACACATCTGGGACTGACATAACGCCTTTCACATGGGTCTGCTGAATTAGAGCTCGCAAACATTTAACACAATATTTAAAACCTACGATAGAGCTGAGTACTCTTCGTCACAAATTACATTGCTCCAAAGGCAATAATCACACTGAATCTGATCAATAATAATTTTCAATAACATTTAATTACCCTCCAATCTACTATATAATTATCTTAATTCAGTCCTACTTCTTAAACACGACATATCTCCGAGAGACGTTTTAACCGCACTTCGTAACATAGGCGAACACGGCCGTTCACATAGATACGTTAGTTAACACAACACGAAGAAAAGAACCTTCCATTAACTACCATTGTGCGAGCTGCTTCCAAACAAAAGTGTGCCAGATCAAAACTAAATATACTACATTAAATCACACAAGCAAAGTATTTACAAAAATATGTCCCACAAACCATAAGTTAATTTAATAAATAATAAAATATTATTTTGTACTCATCTCTTGTTGTAGTCACCCGTCAAAGAACATCAGACGCCATTCCCCAACTGGATGGTTCTTTATCTCATAGCAGCCATCTGGACGGACTGTTGAGACTTCCACACTTCCTCTGCATTCATCGATGTCATCCTTGCGCTGATACAAAAATTAGGTTATTATACACTTTATGTCTGACTACTAAATTCGCTTGTTCAGGTACTAAATTCCCTGTCACTGTTCGTTGGCGAATTATCGACGCTACTGTCCCTATAACTATAGTACTATGACTATCTATCACTGAATTTACCACTTTACAATGAATATCTTGTGTCCTCGACACAAATACAAGTCTATCTCTTCAGACGAACAGAATAATAATAATGTCTCCTAGACACACGGAATGAAAAGTCAATGTCTTGGCTCTTCGACACACTTATAAATGAACTGGCCCTTGGGTCTAGATGGAGGGGGATTTTATGTAAAAATTTCTCGAAATAATTGTGATACAGGAATGAAATACATATCACTGAACTCGTAATATTGCACAGGTCAAGAATATGCCCATTAATCCTAGAATCGATCGTAGAGATTTTGTCTAGGCGATTTCCCGCGTGAATGCTAGCCACCGCGTACCCCAGCCGGAGTTGGCGCGCAAGTAGGCATTCTCTTCTCATTGGTTCTCCATTTCTAATAATTTGGCGGTTTCTAGTAGATCTTGGCGTCTTGGGAGTGTCTATTTTCTTCATCAGCCATTCACGTTACTGCATCATATTTCTTCTAGGCGCGAATATCACAATGAACATACCAGAACCATGTCTCACCGCGCGTCGCTTCTAAAATTGAGGTAGCCACACCTGTCCTTATGATACATCGCTCTGCTATTTCTTTTCATAGCTCAAGTACTTAGCCTTTTGTTAAACTGATGCAGGTATGTCCCTACTGTCTCCAACAAATGCTTGAAATTTCCTCATCACTGTCTGGCTACTTTCATGATGCTGGTTGAAATATTTATTAATTGAAGAAATAAAAAGTAGAATCATTTAACCAACATAGGTTAAAGGGTTCACAACTCTCCCACTCACAAAATTTCGAACTTAGGAATAAAGTCGACAATTTTACAATACTTCCGTAGGCCAATTTGTTTTATTTCCAGACTCACCCCTTTTTCTTACTTGGTCTAGGCGCTCCTGTCTTCAATGGCATTTACTCGTTTTCATATCCTGCTTGTCTCTCCCCCTTCCAATCTTGCGTGACGCTCG
Organism: Meconema thalassinum; assembly: GCA_946902985.2. Classification (NCBI taxonomy): domain Eukaryota; kingdom Metazoa; phylum Arthropoda; class Insecta; order Orthoptera; family Tettigoniidae; genus Meconema; species Meconema thalassinum. The sequence goes on from OX336391.1 coordinate 169,516,815, forward strand.
ATGCCTGCGGCAACACCTTACTCGCCTCGTTAATGTTTGTCAACAACAGCTCTATTTCCTTCTTCATCACGTGCCGTACTCAACTGCTCCCCGTTGACTTTGTTGATAGTAGGACGTCCGTATATTCAAACAGCGTCATTCTTTCGGCGCTACCATGGTTCACTTCGACGATATTTCTTTAGGTTGGCAGCGTTGTAAACTGACATTGTTCCTGTGCTCAATTCTTTCACTCTGTAAGCATTATTTCCAAGGTTTCTTACGATAGAATAGGGTCCTATGAATTTCTCGCAGAACTTACTAAAGATTTTCTTTTCTGGGTCCGATATAGCAGGTCGTTTTACCAAAACGAGCTGGTTGACTTCAAGATCACCGTGGAACCTCTTATTTCTTACTCGCCGTAATCTGCGGTCTGCTTGTTTTCTCATGTATTCTCTCGTTCTTTCAATTCTCAGGTCTGGTGCTATCATGGATCTTGTGGACAGTTAATGATGCTTTTCCACGTTCTTACTGGATACTCGTTCTTGTGTAGGACCATAGGGATTTGTCCTGTTGACTCGTGCCTGGTAGAATTCATGCATGTCTCTACGTCCTTAATTTTATCGACCCATTTGTGGTGTTCGTTCGGAATGAATATTCTCAAATATGCAGTTACAGATTTAATTACTCTCTCGCTTGGATTAGCTTGGGCATGTCGGATACTGCTTAAAACATGTTTTATACCCATGTCTTCCATTCCTTTCTTGAATTCGGCGCTTGTGAAATAACTGCCGTGATCTGATAATATAAACTCTGGTTTTCCAAGGGTTGGAATAACTCTATTACGAATGCGACTGAGTACCTGCTTCGATGTTGTTTTCTGAATAGGGCATAGTACTACAAACTTAGAAAATACATCAATGCACACTAGCAAATGACGGCAACCTCTCCTTCCCTTCGGAATTGGACCAAGACAGTCCACCGCCAGTAGCTCACATGGTTTCTGAGGTAGCAAAGGTCTAGGATATTGCCTCAGTAAATAATTATTTGGCTTTGTTCTCTGACACGGGTCACAAGTTGTAATAACGTCACATATAGTTGTTCTCATACGTGGCCATGTAAATGTCTCTCCTATTGTCGCTTCGCACTTGTCTAAGCCCACGTGACCGTAACTTTCGTGCGTATGCCATGTCAATCCTCGTTGTAACGATGCAGGTACTAATATGCGTAACTTGGTGTGGTCATTATCTACCCATTTGTGTAGCAAATTGTTGACATAAACATATCTTCCTTCTTTGGCTTTCGCTTCTCGAAATGCAGGTGTTCCTGTAGGTAGTTGCTTTTTGAAGTAATTAATTAATAGCATCATCCATGGTTCCGCTTCCTGTTCTCGCTGTATCTCACGTAACTCCTCCAAGAATTCCCGGTCCTTCGGTGTTAACTCCAAGTGTTGTACCATCGCTGTTTCTTCGTTATCAGGCTCTGGGTTCCTGCTGAGTGCATCCGGTATCACGTTCATCTTCCCTGGACAATATTCAATTTCAATGCTGAACTGCTGAATGTATATAGACCAACGTGTCACACGTTCGCTTGCCATTGACGTCTTAAACAAGAATGTTAGTGCCTTGTGGTCAGTTCTGACAACAATAGGGTAACCATAGATTATTCGTTTCCATTGTTGGAGCGCATGAAGGATGGCCAACAATTCTAGCTCGGTTACAGTATAATTTCGCTCGTGCTTACGCAATTTCCGGCTGACAAATGCCAAATATATTTTGTGCTGCAGGTTAGCTGGATCCTCTTGGTAGAGCATAGCACCTATCCCAATTAGTGAAGCATCCGCTTGGATTATGAATTTGAGCTTGAAATCTGGATAGCCTAATTTAATGCAGTTTTCTAATAGCTGTTTTGTTGCTTGGAATGCCTTCTCACATTCCGCGTTCCATGACCATTTGTTATTTTTCTTTAACATTTCTTGCATTGGAGCTACAGTCTCCGTATAACCTGGACAGTTTTCTTTAAAGAATCCCGTTACGCCTAAGAAAGCCCGAATGTGCTTGACTCTCGTTGGTGTAGGGAAATTCTTTATCGCTTCAATCTTAGCTGGATTTGGCTTCACTCCCTCCTTGTCAATGACGTGACCCAAATATAAGATCTCGCTCTTGAAGGAATGGGATTTCTTCAGGTTTACTTTGAAATTCGATTCATTCAAGTTGCCCAATACTTTATCTAAATTTTCCATGTGAGTTTCAATGTTGTCGGATGCCAACAGAATGTCGTCCATGTATCGCACCGTCATCTCCTTTACTTCCTCGGTTAGGTTCCGGTCCAGTGCTCGGATTAAAGCACAGCCCGCTGTTTTGACCCCAAAAGGCATTCTGACGAAACAATATGTCTGGTTATCGAATAAGAAGCCAGTTAGAAGCTGTGACTTCTCATCCAATTCAAGATGGTGGAACGAGCTCGTCAGATCGACTGATGAATAAATGCTCTTGTTTTTTAAGCCTTTTAATACGTCTCTGATAATTGGCGCTCTGTCATACTCAGGAAAAATGAGTCTCATGTTGAGGTTTCTGGCATCTAAACAAAGTCTAATAGATCCATTTGGTTTTGTGACTGCCAAAATTGCATTTAGATAAGGTGTAGGTGTCTTCCTTATCACTCCAGCTTCTAACATCTCATCTATAATAATTTTAACTTGCCCACGATATTTTTCAGGAATTGGGTACAATCTGCTTTTGAAAGGTGACCAGTCCTCGACTTGCATAGAGTACTTGAAATTTAAAATTTTCCCAGGTACTGTATCAAATACTGTTTTGTGCTTCCTTAAAATCTCTTCCAACTGTTGTCTGTGTTCATCCCCAAGTTGAATGTCATTGAGCCGCTCCTGTAGTAACTCTTCAAATTGTGCGTCGCTGTCATCTCCTTCTGTTAATAAAGACCATATCTCCTGGGATTCTATCTCCTCATCTAGTTCCACAACAGCCCCTTCTATGATGTTATCTTCCGCCTTTCGTACCTCCTCTTCCGTCTCTTCTGATATTGCTTCCAATGCCCAAGAATTTACATCTCTTCCGGTAGTGATTTCATCCATATGCAATCCCACGTTTTTCAGCTGGTCATATTCTCTAAAACTGACTGTATTCTTGTGTAAATCTATCACTGCTTGATAGTCACAAATGAAATTTGCACCAAGAATTATATTGAAATTCATATTTGCCATGATAATGAATGTTTGCCCAAAAGTGAGTTCCAATATATTCAGCTCTAAGTATACCTGACGTTTACAAGTAACGGTGCGTTCAGGAATAACACCCCTCACTTTGAGCTGTGGTACCGGAATTACAGGAATATTCTGAGTCCGTCCCAACTCTCGAACCAAGGCCTCCGATACTAGACTGATCTGTGACCCTGTATCCAATAAACATCTTATATTAATTCCACCAATCCTTGCGTAAATAATGGGTAATTGCCTAATTTCATCGTTCCGTGGTTTCACCGTCTCCTCCAGGCAGTCTTCTGGTAAAGCAATCCATTCTTGTATGTTCGCTACTATCCATCCATCTTCAACTTCCGACTGTTGTGTTTTGAGACTGTCTCCTTGATCCAAAATTAACATTTTTTTTAGCTCCATTTCGACTCCCATCATCCTTCTGTCGCTCATGTCCTTGATATTCCTCTTGTCTCAGTAGACTTCCAGCTTCCTCAGTATGTGTATCTGGGTTCTTTCTGTTCCCAATGGCCTTTTCCCATCTTCCTAGTTCTCCACCTTGATTAGCGTGTAACTCCTCTAAGTAATTTTGTGATTGAGCGTGCCTATCATCCCAGTCATCTCGATAGTTACGTTGATCTCCTTGATTTTGATCTCTCCTTCCTTTCCATCGTTGATTGGCATTATAATCACCGTATCTTCTATAAGGCCTGTCATTCCTTCGATTATCACGCCATTGTTGATATCCTCTCTGTTGGTATCTATTGTTGCCCTGGTATCTATTGTTGTAGTGATTTTCGTTACGCTGATATGGTCTGTTTTCCCCTTCTTCCTGGTTTCGCCTAGGTGTGGAGGTGCTTGTATTAGTACCCTGCGTTTTAGTATTTCCCTGTTTTGTTTTTACGACCTCTGTAGTGTTGACTAATTCCAGTTGTCTTCCTCCTCTAAGATGACTATGAGATGTGGTCTCATCTATTTGCCGTAATATCTGCTCTGCATGTAGGGCCGTACTAACGTTTGCTGCGACTAGCACTTGCTGTACATTAACTGGCATTTGCCTTGCTATTGTCATCACCAAATCTGATTCGTTTAATGGGTAATCCAGATCGCGAAATTTTAGCATTTGCATGTTAAAGAAATCTGAGTATTTTGTCTGCTGGGTAGTTTGGTATTTTCTAGAGTAAAGCTCCATTCTTAAACTCTGTTGTATGGCGGGAGACCAGTATTTGCGCAGAAACGCTAAATTAAAGTCTGACATGGTTCCAAATGTATATTTGAAACTTAAAAACCAGGTGAGAACATTCCCTGATAAAAATCTCTCCATCATTCTCAATCTACGTGCTTCAGGTACCCCAGTGTCATTGAAATGGTCTTCAATCTCTTTGATAAAGGCCTTAGGTGTTACCCCTGAATTTTCGGTGTATTTCTGCGGTTTGTAGTCATTTGAGCGAATTACTTGAATAAGTTGTGTGGGCTGATGACCGTCCTGTGGTGTTGAGCTTCTATCTACGTTCTTACGAAATCCTTCCGTGTTTGTTGTTAATGGGCTCTCTGCTTGAGTCTGACTTCCTGCTATGCTGGGTTGGGAACTATGTGAGTCATCCTGCTTGTCTTTCAATGCTCCCGTTTTAAATATAGACGATTGTTCTAATGAGCGAAGTTCGGCTTTAATGATCCTGTCTGTCTGCTCTTTAAGTCTATTTTTTACCTCTTGCTCCAAAGCTTGAATACGCGTGTGGTTTTCGCCTACTGTTTTAATAATGGTGGATCTTTCCTCTCTAGAATCAATATTCATTTTCTTCCAATCTTTCCTGATCTGTTCTTTAATCGTGCTTATTTTTTCTTCAATTTGGCTCTTATTTTCATCCTGATTATTTTCTATCTGGCTTAGCCTTTCGTCTAATGTACTCTTAAATTGTTCTTGTTCCGTTTCTAAGCTTTTCCACTGTTCCGCTGATTTTATCTCTAGACGGTCCATATCTTTAATTATGCCTGATATGTTCTCATCTACTGCTGATATTTGTTCTTGAATGACCCTGCCACTTTTCTCCATCTCCTTAAATCGTCCTTCCAACTTATCTTGAGCTATTTTGACCTCGCTTGTATTCATTGTGCATGCTATTTCAATCTGCTCTAATTTAGCTAACACCGTTTCATCGAGAATGCTAAGTTTTTTATCGAAAATACTCTCCATTTGTTTAATCTGCTCTAATTGTTTCTCATTATTTTTGCTTACATCAAGGGCCAGTAATATCATCTGTTGGTTTGTGTGCTCTTTCATCTCTGCGGTTAACGAAGCTAATTGGTTCGTGTTTTTATTATTTTGCGCCTCTAACTGTGAATTTATAGTGTCATTAATTTCACTCTTTAATAACCTAGCTTGTTCCGCCTGATATTCATTTTGTTCAATTCTACTGTTATTTAACTGTGTCCGCAATGATTCACTTTGTTCTAACAGTTTAGTATTTAGCGATTCACTTTGTTCTGACATTTTCGTATTTAGCGATTCACTTTGCTCTAACAGTTTAGTATTTAGCGATTCACTTTGCTCTAACATACTAGTGTTTATTTGTTCAGATAATTTTGTATTCAACGCTTCACTTTGCTCTAACATACTAGTGTATATAGATTGACTCTGTTCTGATAATTTAGTGTTTATTTGTTCGGATAACTTCGTGTTCAGCGATTCACTTTGTTCTCCTAATTTAGTATCCAACAATTCCTGAGTTCTCCTTGCCGCACTTTCAATGATCTCCTGGATCTGCGCCACCGTTGCCATGTTTTACAATATATATGAGACATATGGGAAATGGCATACGCCAATGCCCTTTGACACGCACATAAATCCAATGCACATTTAATTTCTTTATCCTACTCAGTTCATTTATTTTTACCTTTAATCCCATTAGTTGATTGCATCTCTGAGTAGTTCTAGTTTTACTCAATTTAATTTTAACCCCAAGCACATATTTAGTCATTAAACAGTTATCCTGATCTGATATTAACACTGACTAATTAACAAAGTATTAATTGTCATTTTAGGCTACAGCCTCCTAATATTTCCATGAGTTTGACTTTCTACACAAATCTAGTTTTAACTTTATCATTGGGCGCCCGGTATCACATCTTAATTTTACTTTAATTTAAAAGACAACAACGTGAACCGTATTTTACTTTGCAAACTCCTGATTTTAATTTATCTTTCACACATTTGGCGGTATCCACTTCGCCTCAACTACTTTTAATAAAATATCACTTCCCGGTGATTAAATACTGTCATATCTGCCTGCACTTGCGGCATGCCAGTTTTACTCAAATGCGCCACTATTGACATGTGTAATCTCCCCGTTACACCACAGTGAATAGCCCCACCGTTGGCCGCCAGTTTTCACCTATGAACCCTTCAGAATAGCAGTGTTTTATGTAAGAATCTTAGATCAAGGGGTCGCGTTCAGTTCATAGTGTGGTGTTTACGTCCGCCAAACTACGTGCTTTTCTGAGGCAAGGGTTATAGGATAAAAACTATAACTAAGAAAGAAAGGAGACAAAACGTAAGATAATAACTAGATTTAATAACTAATTTGTGCATAAAAGAATAAAACAAACAATAATAAACAAAATCCTCCCTGAATTTTTCCCTGACAGGAATATTTATCACATTGAGGAGTCAGACAGATCTCCCCTTTTCTAATAAAATGTGGATCCAAGTTCCACTATCTTGCATGTGAATTTATGTTCGCGTGGTGACTATCTACGAGAAATGAGTACTTGGATGATCATTCGTTCACAACGGGTTAACAGCCACGGTGCTCACGAACAATCATCTCATAAATCAACGTTTATGGCTATGGGCGTAACATTAATAAAAATCCTTAAATCTAACTCTGACACACATATTACAACTCTACTATTTACAGGCATCTCTCTGAGATCCTTATTAGTGTGGTGACACACTTAACCAAATGAGCTGCCACAATGGCCAGATACTCAACAACAAGGAAAAACAGCGCCGCACGTGACTCACGGGTCACTGACATGGAAAATCAACATAGAATAAACCAACAACAACAAACAACCTGAGTGGTTAAGATTACTTTATATTAACAAAACTGCATGTTAAAGATACGCTTCGAAGATTATCGTGTTTCGTAGGCAACTCCCATTTATTTAAACAATTTTACCATTGATCAGTTTCTCACATTTATTTATTTTCAAGTAATTTGGAGCCAGACGTGCACTCCACTAATGAGCTCTGCTTGCGAAACTCAGCCAGCCCTTGTGACAACAACTCACCCCTTTCCACAATACCAGTCATGTCCCCCTTCCAGTGTATATAAATAGCCGACCAGCTGAACTGTTATCTCAAGGAATCAACAGCCGCTAACATCTCCTCCCACTCAACATATGGTCAGACAATAATCACATATCCATAATTGTCCTCGCAAGGATACAATATGAATCTGGTACCAAGCTGACAGAAATCAGTCTCTGCTGAAATTCCCGCTTGTAATACCACAAAAAAAATACTCACAGTACACACATCTGGGACTGACATAACGCCTTTCACATGGGTCTGCTGAATTAGAGCTCGCAAACATTTAACACAATATTTAAAACCTACGATAGAGCTGAGTACTCTTCGTCACAAATTACATTGCTCCAAAGGCAATAATCACACTGAATCTGATCAATAATAATTTTCAATAACATTTAATTACCCTCCAATCTACTATATAATTATCTTAATTCAGTCCTACTTCTGAAACACGACATATCTCCGAGAGACGTTTTTAACCGCACTTCGTAACATAGGCGAACACGGCCGTTCACATAGATACGTTAGTTAACACAACACGAAGAAAAGAACCTTCCATTAACTACCATTGTGCGAGCTGCTTCCAAACAAAAGTGTGCCAGATCAAAACTAAATATACTACATTAAATCACACAAGCAAAGTATTTACAAAAATATGTCCCATAAACCATAAGTTAATTTAATAAATAATAAAATATTATTTTGTACTCATCTCTTGTTGTAGTCACCCGTCAAAGAACATCAGACGCCATTCCCCAACTGGATGGTTCTTTATCTCATAGCAGCCATCTGGACGGACTGTTGAGACTTCCACACTTCCTCTGCATTCATCGATGTCATCCTTGCGCTGATACAAAAATTAGGTTATTATACACTTTATGTCTGACTACTAAATTCGCTTGTTCTGGTACTAAATTCCCTGTCACTGTTCGTTGGCGAATTATCGACGCTACTGTCCCTATAACTATAGTACTATGACTATCTATCACTGAATTTACCACTTTACAATGAATTTCTTGTGTCCTCGACACAAATACAAGTCTATCTCTTCAGACGAACAGAATAATAATAATGTCTCCTAGACACACGGAATGAAAAGTCAATGTCTTGGCTCTTCGACACACTTATAAATGAACTGGCCCTTGGGTCTAGATGGAGGGGGATTTTATGTAAAAATTTCTCGAAATAATTGTGATACAGGAATGAAATACATATCACTGAACTCGTAATATTGCACAGGTCAAGAATATGCCCATTAATCCTAGAATCGATCGTAGAGATTTTGTCTAGGCGATTTCCCGCGTGAATGCTAGCCACCGCGTACCCCAGCCGGAGTTGGCGCGCAAGTAGGCATTCTCTTCTCATTGGTTCTCCATTTCTAATAATTTGGCGGTTTCTAGTAGATCTTGGCGTCTTGGGAGTGTCTATTTTCTTCATCAGCCATTCACGTTACTGCATCATATTTCTTCTAGGCGCGAATATCACAATGAACATACCAGAACCATGTCTCACCGCGCGTCGCTTCTAAAATTGAGGTAGCCACACCTGTCCTTATGATACATCGCTCTGCTATTTCTTTTCATAGCTCAAGTACTTAGCCTTTTGTTAAACTGATGCAGGTATGTCCCTACTGTCTCCAACAAATGCTTGAAATTTCCTCATCACTGTCTGGCTACTTTCATGATGCTGGTTGAAATATTTATTAATTGAAGAAATAAAAAGTAGAATCATTTAACCAACATAGGGTAAAGGGTTCAATACTTACAAGGGAACGGATTGTGGTGTAAAATTCTAATCTGCTTGAAATTTAGTACACAACATTCCTAAAAAGTTGTACAATGACGTAATGAAAACCGCACGGGCCACTTTCAATTTTGAACGCCAAAATTGAACGCCTAAAACCTGCCGGGTGTCGGCATGAGCGAAGAGGTGAGAAGAGGTTAAGCTGACCTTGAATCCTAGCAGCACGCGATGGCTTGCGGTCACCAGGTAGCGATCTGCCGTGCTGCGTTACATTCCCCACCTGCCACCTTCTCGTCATCCCAACACTCCCGTATCAGTTAGGTAGAGCTATGCAAAATAACACATGCTTCGGATGGAGAGGGCCCTAACCGTTCCGTCACCAAGCCATGTATGTGTGACACTTTTATTTCGTCTGTTGTTAATTTTTCAGGCACAGACGACAATCAACGTTAAAACTTTTCCGTCGGCTTATTTACAAATGTCAGAAAGTGACGACGACGATGTTCAACTGGAACACCTTCCAAATTTTAATCCTTGGAATGTGGTAGTTTGTCTACAAAGCTGCTTGGCTGAAAGTGGCGTGTCCTCCCATGAGTTCCGATTCCCACCAGTTCCAAATTCTGAAGCAGATTAGCTATCTGCCAATTACACTGCCTGAGCGAGTCCCGCTTTAGTTTTCTACAGCAAAATTATATTAATTTGTTTATTACTGAAACAAATAAGGTGTATTGTAAGCGCCAGCCGGGAGTGCGTGCCCTCTTTAATGAATTGGCTCCCTTAACAGGGGGGGGGGGGGGGGGAAGGGTGGTAAGCCATGGACCGGTAGCTCCCATAAGCTGCTTTCGCCATGTCAGTATCTGTATCTGCATGTGCCTTCGTCAGAATAATCAGTTTTGAGTTATATTTGCAACATATGTTCTTTTCCTTTTCGTGGCTTGCAAATTCAACTACTCCCGCATAATTTTTTTCGTCTGGAATTTGAGACTCCTTCTTCAAACACAACACCTAGTCTCTTACACGAGGATGTGGTTTTCCGCATTTCAAATTCAGCGTATGGTTCCAACTTTCTACAGCGTTATTCTTTCTACGCCTCTTCCCATGGCAATTCCACATTTCAATCGGAATATGCACGTTTTCAAGCCATTGCTCGACAAAGTAATTTTAAAAAACTCGATTAGCTTTTCATTGTCCGGGGCCGTGGTATGAATGTGTAGCCAACCGTCTTCTACTTTTTCTGGTTTGAGGAATGTAAGTGCAGCACACTGCCTGATGGTGGTTCTGATTTCCTGGCTAGTTTTATACATACCCGAAAGCCCAATTTCTTGCACTTTTCTCAAAGTACGTTGGTTTAAGTGAAAAAAAAAATCAGCCTTGCACTTGGACTCTAAGAAATACTTCTTATCGCTGTGATAGCTCCAACCTCAAAATCCATGTTTATTATTATTAGCCGGTCAAACCTCAGAAATGACTGCTGGGTTTTCCAGAGACATTGGGAACTAGTGGGACGCATTAGCTTATTTACTCAGGCGTGATTACGCGTTCGGAACTCATGGGACGTTTTTCCTAAGAAATTTGTTTTCGAAACTCATGGGAATGGAACTCGTAGAACGGAACCGAAAGTGGTCGCTATGAAAGCTGGTGGCCTCGAGCCATCGTGTGCTGCTAGGATTCAAGGTGAGAAGAGGTAAAGCTCATGCCGTAGCCCAGCAGGTTTTCGGCGTTCAATATTGGCGTTCAAAATTGAAAGTGGCCCGTGCGGTTTTCACTACGTCATTGTACTACTTTGTAGGAATATATTGTGCTAAATTTCAACCAGAATAGAATTTTACACCGCAATCCCTTGTTAGACCTAAATAAACAGAAGATGGGTCGTATAGACAAAATGGAACCAAGCATTATACCTTGGATTGGATCAAATCTCAGACACCATCCGCAAAAGAAGGGCCATGTTCTTTGGACATATATACAGAATGGACCCAGGTAGATTAACCAACCAGATAACGAAATTCTTAGTGACCAGGAAAACCACAGCTCGCTGGTATCAGGAGGTGAAGAAGGACTTTTAATAATTGGCAACATCTGAAGCTGAAATCAGCAACAGGGAAACAAAGCCTAAATTAAGAATTTCACGGGTTTTAAGTGTTATCCTACATCCCGGATCCAGGCACTATGGACTGAATAGGGAGGAGAATGCAGAGCGATAGAATGAAGGAGTACTGGGCAAACATAAAGACCCAGAAACAGCTGAATCAAATTAACGTGGTCCACAGTCGGCCTAAACGACAGCAGAAGAAGAGGATGTCCAAGACATCTGAACCATCCAAGTCGTCATATCACATAATCTGTGGGAATGCCCTGAGGTCAACTCTAAGGCGAAACGGGAAGTGTTGCAATATTTTGCCTTTCTTTTTTGTAGTAGAGCGACTCCATAGTAAAAAGCGTAATGTTAACGAGAAAGAAAGTAATTTTATTAGCTTCCATAAACCGCTCGGCAGGATTATAGAGGCTTGGGGCGGAGAAAGTGGTATGGCGACCCTTGAAAAGAGATTACAGCTTTATGGCTCTTAAAATAACATTACCTCTGTCCTGTATGTACCGTTATATAGCCTCCTCGGTAGAACAGAGGTCCAGTGCCCGTTTAATGAATCCATGATAATGGGTTCGATTCCCGGTCGTGGAAGTCAGATTTTTTTGACGTGAGAACGTCAAATAAATTGTTGGAATACTGTGACGTTTGTGAAAAAGGTGATGATATCGATTTACCACTCTTCTGCTGCAACGCCCTCTCTCTTCTGTTGCTGCGCTCGAGTGTCGCTACTGTCCTTTTCGGATGTCACGATTAACCTCTGAATGGATTTTCATGTGGTTCTCACCATTCTATAAAGAATATCTCAAGGAAGATTTATGTAGAAAATAATTTATTTATGATCAAAGGAAGCCGAGCAGTAACGATTTCAGTGAAAAAGTCGAAAAAAAGCACATGGCGTCCGTGTGCTTTTTAAGCTTACGCTGGGAAAACCGTTAAAAATATCTATATACTATGAGTGTAAGAATTGTTCAACATGAAAAGTTCTACAATAAAGTCCGCGAGAGCATATCTCTATCTTCAATACATCGCCCACTATATGTGTCCTTACGTTTTCATTTCTTCCAACATTCACCATTCAAATACTGGGGCAACAGTTTACGAGCTAGCTAGGGGCGAGTCTATCACCCCAGTTACAGCCTAGCTAGCGGGCGAGCCTATTAGGCCCCAGATACAGCCAGCAGAAAACTGTCGAGTCGTTATGAGTTAAAACGTCAGAGAAGAGTGTTGTGTTTGGAGTTTCCCTGGAAGTGCAACTCGGCTTTCTTCATTTCGCCTGTGAACTTTCCGTTCCACAAAATGCATAATTAAACAAGACGTTCCGTGACGAACTAAAAAGCCTACTTTTCTTAAAATTTAAGATTCATGCCAATGATTAATCTATATGTATCTATCTAGAATAATGAAGAAATTAAGTTGGTAATATCGAAATTTCTAATTAGTTCGAAATACTGTATACCTGGCATAATGTAGAATAATAGAGAACTACAGTTGGCAGCCCTGGTGACTGATTATATTCTTAGTTCCATCTCTTAAGGTACAGAATACAAAATACAGATCTAAAAGCGCGCGTAAAATCATGTTGGCAACAATGACATACATGTATTGGTCAGAAATAATCAGAAATAATATGATCTATTGTTTTGTCAATTTTGAAGGAAATCCATTAGTTAGTATAGAAGTTACATGCATTTTAAAATTGGACTTATCAGCAAGCTTAGAATCATGTTGGCAGCACTGGCGTAGGCCTATATTAGTTACTCCAAATTAATATAGAATGCCAGGTGCTATACGTGTGCAAAGTTTAGAGCTTTTGGCTTGCATACTTTCTGATATATTGATATTAGGGTAACAAAAATAGAGACAGTATTTATTAACAGTTGGCAGTCCTAGTTACTCTTAAGAATCTGCATAGTCATATCTGTTATGGTACACAGAGCACATACGAAATTTGGTTGAAATACAAATGATAGTATAGAAGTTACATGTTTTTAAAGTTGGACCGCTCAGCAGGCTTAGAATCGTGTTGGTAGCACTGACGTATATAAGTTACTCCAAATTAATATAGAATGTCAGGTACTATACGTGTGTATAAAGCGCGACAGTTTGAATAAATCAGTCCGAGAAGACGTTGTCACACTCAAATAACGTCGCGCTTCGTAGTTGCACACACCCAATAAATTCATTGAGCCGGCACCGTGGTGTTGGGGTTTCGTGCGTACCTTTCACCCGGAGGCCCCGGGTTTGATTCCCGGCTCCGTCAGGGATTTTAGAAACTGACGTGAGGACTGGAACAGGGTGCACTCAGCCTCGTGAGGACAATTGAGTAGCTGTCTGACAGTGAGGCATTGCCCCGATCACGAAAACCAAGATTAACGGCTGAGGGGATCCGATGCGCTGATCACGCATCACCCCAATATCTACAGGCCAAATGGCTGGGCAGCGGTCGCTTGGTAGCCTGAGCCCTTCATTGGCTGTAGTGCCAGGAGTGAAAAGAAAATCCACAGCCTGCTTCCAGTCTCCGACCGGGTCAGGAATGGAATGAATGAAGCCCCCATCGAGCGGCGAGGATATGAACTGTGCTGGCTGCCGAAGCCTGTCGCACTCCTCTGGGGCAATGATTAAATGAATGACAGATGAAATGAAATGATAGTGGAGAGTGTTGCTGGAATGAAATTTTTGACAGGGAAAACCGGAGTACCCGGAGAAAAACCTGTCTGCCTCCGTTTTGTCCAGCACAGATCTCACATGGAGTGACCGGGATTTGAACCACGGACCCAGCGGTGAGAGGCCGGCGTGCTGCCGCCTAAGCCACGGAGGCTCTGAGTGCCAGGAGTTAAAGTTAAATAAATTCTTTGAAGAGCGGAAAAAACCATGCCACTTGGAGTCGTACATTGCCAGCACGTAAGAGATCTCTACTGCAGTAGTCCTGTAGCATTTCGTGATTACAGTACAAAATAATAATTAAAAAAAAAACAACCATACTTGGCCAATTAGAGTTCAGTGCTAGCATGAACGTTTGAAATTCGAGAGTAGATCTCCTAGATTCCTCCATCTAAAAAGATCTACATTAGGTAGCTGTCCCTTTGATCACATCGTGGCGTAGCCGTACGCGTAAAATTGTTCACCACGACTGCAAGGAGTCTGGAGATTAGAGGTTCAAATCCCGGAGTTGACAGTAGCTATCCTAAAGACGGAATTTCCTCCCTTACTCAATACTAGTCTCAATTACACACACTAATACAGCCATTGTAATAATACAGATTATGAGACGAATTCCACACACATGGAGACTCGGCTGTGTATGTGGGGATTGCTCTTTCTCCATCTGGCGTTCATATTGTAGATACAAATTTTGGAAAATAAGTAATAATAATCACCCCCGGCAATACAGCCCATGAAGGGCCTAGGCCTACCAAACGACCGCTGCCCAGCCATTTGGTCTGCAGATATTGAGGTGACGCGTGTCAGCGCATCGGCTCCCCTCGGCCGTTAATCTTGGTTCTCGTGACCGGGACGCTGCCTCACTGTCAGACAGCTACAGTGCTCAATCATCCTCACGAGGCTGAGTGCATCCCGTTCCAGCCCTCACGTCAGTTTCTAAAATCCCTGATGGAGCCGGGGATCGAACCCGGGGCCCCCGGGTGAGAGGCAGGTGCACTACCCCATCACCAAGGGGCCGGGCTAAATAACAATAATAATAAATAATAAACAGAAATCTCCCTACATCGCCTTGCAGTATGCAGTGAGAGATTCAGGATATCTGATACGAGGGTGGATCGAAAAGTCTTTGCCCCTGTTATTTTTAGCCAAAAAAGATACATACTATACAAATAATGCATGGTTTTTGGGCTAATGCAGTGTACAAATTAAATTAGATACCAGACGTTTCGAAGGAACCTTGCCTCCATTTTCAATGAAATCAAACAATGTGGCCAAAGAAATTATATCAATGATATTACAAAAAATTAGGTAAATTCCTCTGTTCGTCACCAGGGAGCTGCCAGAAATTACTGTATGGAAACGTTAGGTATCGTTCAGATACACTTCTCTTTTGTTTCTGTTTCCTTATATCCATCTACCCCCCCCCCCCCCTCTTTCTCCATTATTTGGACATCCTTATTCTTCGAGGAGTCTCTATATTTTCACGCCGCCCCCTTTACCGCCCGTCTCCTTACATACTACTCTGTCCGCCGTTCTACCATGGTCCATACAGTAATTTCTGGCAGCTGCTCTCTGGTGACGAACATTGGAATTTATCTAATGTTTTGTAATCTCATTGATATACTTTCTTTGGCCACATTGTTTGATTCCATTGTATCTAATTTAATTTCACACGGAATTAGCCCTAAACCATGAATTATTTGTATAGTAAACCGGGCCGTGAAAGCCTTAATCTACATTTATAAAATACATACAGCTAATTAATTACAAATATACGTACTGTACCTTACACTATTTTTCCACATAGTCTCCACATGTGTTCAGACATTTGTCCCATCGCAGCACTAATTTGAGAAGCCCCTGTGGTAGAAATCAGCCGGCTGACTGTGGAACAATCGTCGGACTGCTGTCTTGGCGTCATCGTTGTACGTGAATTGCTGTCCGGCCAGGAACTTATTCAGCAGACCCAAAACGTGGAAACCACTAGGGGCGAGTTCCGGCCTGTATGGTGAGTAGTCCAGACTCTCCCAGCGAAATGACCGGAGCTTGTTGGCGGTTCTGGTTGCCACATGTGGTCTCGCATTGTCATGGTCCGCTGAAGAAGTCCTGGTAGGACAGCGATTCACGTGCAACGATGACGCCAAGACAGCAGTCCGACGATGGTTCCACAGTCAGCCGGCTGAATTCTACCACAGGGGCATCTCAAATGTAGTGCTGCGATGGGACAAATGTGTGAACAAAATGTGGAGACTATGTGGAAAAATAGTGTAAGGAACGAAGAACAGTGTGTATATTTGTAATTACCTGCATATATTTTATTTGGCTAAAGACAATAGGGGCATAGAATTTTCAATCTTCCCTCGTTCATAAGCTACAGGTAACTGATATGAGGGTATCTCGAAATATTTCTGGAAAAAATAGATGGGAGCA
This sequence comes from Meconema thalassinum, assembly GCA_946902985.2. NCBI lineage: Eukaryota > Metazoa > Arthropoda > Insecta > Orthoptera > Tettigoniidae > Meconema > Meconema thalassinum. Next base: position 169,533,240 of record OX336391.1, read on the forward strand.
ATGGCAGGAGGGTACTCGTAATGAAGAGATAAGGCTAACTTAGAAATGAACACGCTAGAAGACGCTATTCGTATGTGCCAACTCATGTGAAGAGAATGGGGAAGGAGAGATTACCTAAGAGGTCAATGAGATCAGCTGTAGAGAGAAGCAGAGGTAGACCTAGGAGGTGATGGTTAGATTCAGTTTTTAAGGATTTTAAAGTGAGAGGTGTAGAAGCGAAGGAGGCCGGAGTGCTAATTGCTAACAGGAGATAATGGAGGCAACTTGTTCACAAACAGAGGCTTGCAGACTAGACGCTGAAGGGCATAACAGTCTCTAATGAAAATGAATGAATGAATAATAATAATAATAACACTCATTCATTCATTCATTCATTCATTCATTCATTCATTCATTTTCGAGTCCGGTCAACATTACCAGAACGTAGCAACTCCGATAGCCTTAGTATTGGCCTCGACCAAGTCCTGCGCTGTGCAAGGTTGTTCCAGTTGAGGGCATATGCGCAAGTGGGCCGGGTCTTGTGTTGCTCCGCACTCGCAGGACACGTCTCCGTCAGCTGGAAGGATGCCACATCTTTGAATGTTGGTCTTGCAACGGAGGACGCTCACCCTAAGACCATTGAGTGTTCTCCAAACAGGGTAGGGAACAACGCTCCCAGGTGCTAGCTCTTCCTTCGCAGGGATAGCCAGCGGCAGCTTTACTCTTCCATCTGGTGATGCGGTTAGACTCCGGTGTTTCTTCCAGTGGTTGAGTTCTAGTGATGAAGCTCTTTCTGGATTTCAGACGACAAACTAGAGCTTGATGATCATGCAGTGGGTGCCGGGGATCATTGGTCTGCTTTCGCCTTCTTCGCATCGGCAGCAACATTGGGAGGAGCTATTGCAACAATTGGGCAGAGTTTGTCGACTGGAGTTGGCTTTATGCATCCTGACAAGACTCGGACAGTCTCATTGACTGCAGTGTCAACATTCTCGGTGTCCTTTGGCCCGAAGAGACGGCGAAACCGTCTGCAAATATATATATATATATATATGTATATATATATATATATATATATATATATATATATTCTCGGTGTGCACAGATGCATACGGAGCTACATGACCACGATGTTGCAAAGCCCCTAAACGTATCAACAAACCCTCTCCATTTGCAATTTAATAGAAGTGTTATCTGTTATGACGGAATTCACAGAGTGCTTTTCTTAAATTGTGTATGGTTCCCCGACTTACGACTTACTTACTTTCCTGGAAAAAAGTAGAACAACAAAGAAACCTACACATATGTTCACTCATGTATCGACTTCTCAATGAAAGTACACCTCACTATCTCTCTTTTAATTTTCGTTTTCTTCCTTTCATGATCGTCACACGCGATCTATAATACAATTCCTCTACATCATTCATCTTTCTTCAGCAACTCTTTCCTCGAGTGGGGAACTAAAATTTGGAATAATTGTCCTCGTGACGTTATAAATTGTACATCACTGACAACTTTCAAACGCGCATGTAAAGATTTCCTCTTCAATTCGTAGGCTAAAACTTTGTTAAAACTCAAGTTTGGTAGGTTAAGAATAACCTATTTGAGTATTCATGTAAGTTGCATTGTGTGTGGTGAAGTGTAAGAGGTGGCCCAGAGCCCTAACTTCAACACAATAAAGGCGCAAATAAATAAATAAATAAATAAATAAATGACTGCTAAATAACAAATCTTAACAAATATCATTACACAGTAAGATTAGCAAAGAAAAATAAGAAACAAAATGCAGCGTATAATACAAAGGTTTAACAATGCATTTATCCCAGTGGCATCACTACGGGGGTTGATTAGGGGGATAAATCCCCCCAGAACCAAATAATTTAAGGAAACGTAATTTGACGAAGTAAAAAAAACGGTTTTGTGACAAACGACTGAATTATGTACATAATTTGAGAACGTTTGTCTTTACTTTTGTAAAGGCTAGGGGCTACTAAAACTGTTCATTTCCGCACATTGAGAGGTGATAATGAAACGTATCAAATGCTATCGAGATGTAACATGATAAAGTGTAGGTTTGCTTTCATTGACTGTCTTATTTTGCCCCCGCACAAACATAAAGCAAAAACAAAGACTAAATCAAAAAGGAAAAATCAAAAACAAGTCACGAAACAAACACTTAATAAAACAATAAAAAACACAAAAAGTAACAGACAACAAACCTAAAAGAAAATCTAAACTTAAAACAAAAGTCAGAAAAACAAAGGAAAACATTTCAAAAAGAATAGTTTTGACCTAGTAAAACGCTCTTGATAGCTCATTAGTTTAGATTAGACTCCGCTCATCCCCCTCAGAAGCAAATCTGAGTCACGCCCAAACCCAACGAGAGGGAGGTTGTAGCCCTGGGACCCGGAGTTACTGAAAAAGGAGAATTGGACAATTGAACTGATTAATTCTCCTTCCAGATAAGATGTAACAAAAATACATGAAAACTATTAAATATTTCTTCAAACCTACTTGGAAAAGAATCAGCACGTTTCATATTGCATTCTCAAACATTTTTAAATTGTCTTAATAAAGAATTATTTAGCTTCTTATCCGTCAAAAAAAAAAAATTGTTTCCCATCTTTTATCGTTAATGCAAGTGCCCTATTCAGAGCAACAATTCTCCAAACTATTAAATCGTTGTAATACCGTAGACTACTCTAGACCTTATGAATAAAATTACAGATTTATTTATTTAATCGTATGGTAATTTATACAATATACAATTATACATAACAAGCTATATTCAAACTTTAAAGTCCATCCTTCTCAACCATTCGGTTAAGTCGAGTGTGAGAGCGAACAAATCGTCAGGAATGCCAGGATACGAATAAAGATGACAGCGTTGGACCAGATGTTCGATGGTCTGTTCTTCCAGGTTACACTCACATATTGGTGAAATAATTGCAGCAACCATGTCCAGTCCTCAGCCTGTTGATGCGGCACCAGAAGTTCCTCGGTAAGTCAAAGCCGTTTGGTTTCTTCGTGGGAACAAGCTGGTGGGCACTTGTTCCCAATGTATTAGTTGACCACTCATGCTTCCGGCTTTCATTTTGGTCAAATCCAGCAGCAATGAGTTGCCCCGCAGTGACACTTACTGGTCTTCTAGATTTCAGTCGTTGCAGTGATGGATGGCTGAATTCTTGGTGCAATGGCAAAGAGGGTGATGCAAAGATTTTCTTGGCTTCCCTTAGTAGAGCTTGCTTCCTCCTTAAGTGTGGTGGAGGAATGTAACTCAGCATGGGTAACCAGTGGAATGGAGTAGATTTGATGGAACCAGTAATGCAACGCATTGTATCATTCAATTGTGTCTACCTTCTTCACATGTAGACTACGCTTTCCAACCAGACGGGTGCACAGTAGGCTACTTAGCAGCCGAGTACACAAGACTGATGGCAGATAAGCGTAAACAGTCAGCAGAGGTTCCCCAGGATGTACCACTGACGAGGGAACGGTACGAAGTCGGACGGCGAATTTTGGTTTTATTTTTACATAGTCGTGAAGGTCTTTTTACGCTGAAAATGGTAGTGGAGGTCTAATTTTTCGCAAGTCCTTTTTAAGGGGACATTTGAGAGCTCAAATTTGGTGGTGCGTGCTCTAAATTGTACAGTACATGCCAGCACACGTCAGCGCGCACAGCCAGCGGCTGTCTTGCCACGTCTACCCTCCCCCCTCGTTCGGTGCTCCGTTATCCCCTACCACATACTGCTGCCTACAGTTGTGTTAAAGGGACGGCGAATCCTATTCTATACGGTCAAGTTATCCACGACTGATGGCTATTCCACATACATGCGATCGCATTGCAGTCTTTGTGTTGTAATGACTGCTTGCAACATTATTGCAGTTCTTATTAGTGCCTACGGTGTTAATATTCAGGAAGCTACAGTGCTATCTGATAAAGAGCAAATAATGTACATACATATTGAGACCTTATGGCATATTGCATATCCATCTAGTCTCAAGTTTGTGTTTCCAACATTAATTCTATACGCAGACCGGCACAGCAGATGCAGAGTACAGAGGCGGCGAATACTTTTATTGGATGTGTGCAGAGACGTGTACGAAGAATAGCAGGAGGGTTGAGTGGTCATAAATGCACTTAGCAGGTTTCCAGGGTGTGCCGAGGGAGTACATTGTTCCGTGAGAAGACGAGCGAGGGTAGGACAGGCAGGTCGTTGAACGCAGGAATTTGTGTGGGAAAATTGCAGTTTGGCAAGGTCACAGCTCCAAGTTTTGGTGCCGCCCAAATGTGACCTACTTAAGAATTAATGACCGGAGAGCAATGAGAGTTGCATGTATGGAAGCGGGAGACTCTCAACCTCCCAGAAATGTAATTTGATGCAATTTGGATGTAAGGCTGATTTAATTCAGTATAAAATGCCTGGTGTGGGGGCGTTTCAGCATCAGCCAATGAGTGGATGAGCGTCACCAAGCCGTGTTTGGCGCGTAAATTGGCAGACAATGAGGGATGATTATTGCGTTCATTTGATAAGGAGCCCACGATCGATTCTTGGAAAGGTTATCACCAATGGGACATTGAGATTGCGATGAGTGCAGTGATATAAGTCAATTCGGGACAGAGCTATTATTTTTGGAAATAAATCTCATATTTCCCCCTCCTACGGCCGGTTATGCCTCAAAAACTTAAATAGCTCCAACTGGGAGAGTGAGGTCAGTCAATTTTGTGATTCTGTCACGGACGCTCCACGTCAGTCGAGTTCGTGATTTTGGACTCTGTTAATTTTCATGTCAGATGGTGAAATGGAGATAGCGTGGCGTTTTTTTTTTTTTTGAGATCATGTCTAGATACTATAGCATACGAGTGCGAGTTCTTGTTAGTGGCGAGATAAGACATTGATATGCGCCAGTTCGCGAGTACAAGTTCGGCTGAGAAATAGGCTAGCCATTGCGCTAGATAAACATATAAGTTGTGTCGATAGGAGCTACGGTGGACGATCTGGATGAATTGAGAAGTTCAGATGGTAGCATTTAGGAGAATGATAGGATTATCGGTCCGGAACAGTGAGTGCGTGTTACTTTCTTGAATGTCGCATTAAAAAAATTGTGTATTTCTGTGTTTTTCGTTACCACGAGGTACCTGAAGCAAGAGGAAGCTGATGCCGAGATTGGAACAATGGGAGGATCTTCAACTATGGAATTCGTCATGCGAGGAATGAGGGCGTAAACCCAAAACCTTGGGGCACGCCGCGATGATGGAGACGGTCTGGGACCCAGGAATAGTGATAAGTACAGCAAATTATCTTGCATAATTTAGTTAGGGGTGTACGGATCAGCATAAGTGCAATGGCTGTGTACATATTCAATTTCTTAATGTTAGTTGTGTTTTTTGTTGTTGTGTTTGTTGATGCAACGTGCGTGTAAATATGTATCGTGTGGTCATGGTTTTCAATGTAGTTTGGGGAGATTATCATTCAGGGGAAATCTGGCCATCAGCTACTGTCACTGTAGATACATTTTCAGTTGAGAAGGTGGGGTGAGAGTTTGTACAGTGGTCGTAAGCAAACCAGAGCATATTGAATATTTTGTGGTAAATCAGGTTCGTGGATCGACTGTGGTAAGTTCTACCAGGTAATGGTTTTTGTTGCAATCTTCGATTGGTGACGGACAAGGCAGGCAAACCCGGTGATTTGAGGTATTTAAATGGGAGTATGGTTGGATGTACTGATGCATATTGGTAAGTCGTGGATGTTGTGCCCACGTGTATTTGGTTGAGTTGGTGGAGGTTGGTACCCACTCATATTGGTAAGTCGTGGATGTTGTGCCCACGTGTATTTGGTTGAGTTGGTGGAGGTTGGTACCCACCCATATTGGTAAGTCGTGGATGTTCAGAACCACGTAAGTATTTTGGTAATTCCGTGGACGAGGTAATTCCCACGAGGTAAAAATCACGGCCGTGATGCTGGGGTCGATGTGACGCCCGTAGGCAGCGTGCTAAGTGATGATTCTGCGGGGCTTGTTGAATTGGGCTATGGTGAGCTCATGCTTCAGTCAGTATACATCAGCTGTGGAGGGAGTGAAAGCAGGTAGCCACTCCTCGCCACGGGGTGCTTTGCTTGGCCTTGAGTCTGTTCGGGGTTAATTGGTCAACGTTAAAATGGCTGGTTGGTTTACATATTTTATTGTTAATTCTGGGATTTTGGTCTGTTGTGTTTTGATTTTATTTTGTGAACCCACGTTACTAGTGTATCAGATTTTGTACCCTCCGGGTGGCCGCTAGACGGTATTAATGATTGTCTTGATAAATGTTTCACACGGGAAATGTTGTATGTGAATGAGATAGGCACGTTGTAGCTTAATGTAGTGTTTGTGTGGCCGCACTGCATGCTGACCGTACACGACTCTAACGGAGGTCGTGAAGGGAGGTCTGTTTGCCAAACGGAACGGTCTCGTCTGTACGATTCACTTTTCCAATATAAGAGCGCGCCACTTTGATTTTTTTGGATTTTATTTTATTTGGATTTGCTTTTTTGGAGTTCCATGATCCTGCAGTGTTTGATCAGGGGGAAGCTGAGGCTCTGCCCGAACTAATTAGATTTAAGGTACCCTGGTTGTACCATCTCTGTGGACTTTATGGCAGAGAAGGACAGTGATGACGCAGTTTATTTTGTTGTGGTTCTACGTTTTATTAAGGGATTGGTTTTTTTGTTTTGTAGTCTTCTAAGAATAAATTTTTGTTTCCTTGTTCCCCTGGCATATGATTTATAGTTTTAAGTTCCCATGATCCAAATTTTCGAATTCCTAGGATGTAAAGTGTTAATCAGCCACCGAACGAGCCGCGCCCGAGATAAGATTCAGCATCCTAGATGGCCCTGGAAGGGTATATAGGGGTTATGTGATGGTGCATTAGCCATCCGTCCCTAGTTGATTGCATTGTTGTTTGATATCTAATTCATTGGATCATGTGGAAAGTCATATGCCTGTTTGAGCTAGTCGGTGCTCATCGTAAAATCTGCCATCCGTGGTGGATTTTGCGTATGATTCGTACGGCTAGGGTTAGTCTATGATGGCGCGCCAAGAGCGTGTGGCCGATTTATTGTAAATAAAAGGGGTGTAAAATCATGGAGTTTGTATTAGAAATACAGGTGACATTTTTTATTGCAAATGTAAAGTAGAGACATGTCAGCTGGGCGCCCGATTTGAATTTTGATAGTAACAAACTCCAGTGAAAATGAAATCGGAAGGCTGGTAGCCTATAGATTGTTAATATCTTTATTAGCAAGTCTGGGATAAATTAACGTAAAAACCGCGAGGGTAAGGATGAAAGAATTTATTCAAGAAAACTTTAAGGGAGTGTGCGTCACGTAGGAAGCTCAATATGCAGCTTAGATAGCTATTTGCTTATGGGATCGAATAACGTAAATAATTGAGCTGACTAAAGTAATTGGGGGAGGCAGAACATGGAACAAAAAGGAACTCATTTTAGCGCTAACAGATTATCTCCTCATTAAGGCATGCCCCTATTTCTCAGATAAGTGTATTTTGTGTGGTGGAGGAGATGGCTTCTTCAGAGGAAGTGCGAGCCATTATGGAAGCGGTGTGTGCCCAATTAAAAGCAGACTTGAAAGCTGACACCAGCGAACAACTAGAGCGCATGAAAACAGACAATAGCGAACAGTTAACTCAAATTAAGTTATAGCCGAGAACAATGAACACTTAAAAGCAGATTTGAAGGCCGACAATAGCGAACAGTTAAATCAAATTATAGCCGCAAACAATGAACATTTAAAGGCAGATTTGAAGGCAGACACTAGCGGACAATTATCGGAACAATTCGCGAAGCTTACGCTAGACATTAAAGCAGACGCGGGCATACAATTAGAGCGCATGGAGGGAACATTGAGAGAGGCGATCGCGCTTAGCGAGGAGAAGACATTCGCTAAACTAAACCTAATAGAGTTAGCATGCAATTTGAGCGCGGAAGGATTAAAACTGACACAGGAGGAGATGAAAGGCAGGCTAGACATACTCGAAGAGGGAAATATCATGGCTCAGGGGCAGATAGCAGAGCTAAATAAAGCCGTGCGAGACATGCACGAAGACGTAGAAAGGGGGGAATTGCAAGCAGCAGAGAAATGGAGCGAGTTAGAAGCAGAGCAGGCAGCAATAAGAGGGGACCTGCGGGAGAGTAACGCTTTAATTGGTGAGAGGCTAAATCGGTTGGAAGAAAATAACGGAGCAGGAGGGAAGAAAGACGAAGAGAGATACTTGAGAATGAAAGAGGAAATAAATAAGACGTGCCTGCAGATAGGAGTCGAAGGCAAAGAAGATAGACAGAAAATATTTAAACAGATGGAAGAGAACCAAGAGCGGATCAGAGAGGTCGAGAAACAATTCCTAGCCAGAATGGATGAGCAAGATAGGAAAATTATCAAAGCTGAGATACGAACTCTGGAACATGATGATTTCATGTTGGAAATGAGAACGAATAAAAGCGATGGGATTACCGCAGCCACAGTACGTAGCGAAAGAGAAGCAAGCCAGGGGGCGATCGAGAAGGCTACGGTAGGTGAGACTACAGAGGGATTCCACCAATTTCGCGGACAAGCATCGACACCAATGGAGAATAAACTAGCCACGCAATACGTACAGGTTATAAGAATGCAAGAGGACAGACCTCGGAGATACACAAATGATGGATCAGTAACACCCAAATCTTTCATTAAGGAGGTGGAATCGTTCTTTGCCGATCACGCAGTACCGCCAAATAGACAGCTCAGAGCTTTAGAAAAAATGTTAGGGAATGAAGTATTGACCTGGTACCAGAGCTTCAGGTACACTTTCGAGGACTTTGAAGGGTTCAAATCGGCGTTCCTAAGAAAATATTGGGGGCAGTCGGCACAGCTAAGCCTCAGGATGGAGCTGTACAGTAGAAAGTACCATGCTACGCAGCCCACACGTTACGCGGATTATTTCACAAAACAGATGTTATTGATGAGGGATCTTGATGTCGCTCCCGGGGAAGCAGACATGATAATGACCATCGGCAAGCAATTACCCGCCAGCGTCCAGCAGATACTAGTGGCCGCAAACGTCAATAACGCGGTACAAGCTGAGGAAGTGCTCCGACAGCTTGATGACACTTCTATGCAACCTCAGATGCGGAACGTGCGAGCCATAGGACAGGTTAACACGGCTGTGTTACAGCAAGACACTGGTGCCAGCAAGTGAAGTCAGGGTACGAACACCGGACCGCCAGCATACGAGCGCAGGGATGAAAATAATGCGCGGAACGGATACCAAGGACATGAACGAGGAAAATGGGGACAGCACCGCGGAAGGAACTGGCAGCCGTACCAACAGAGAAGGGATGAATGGCGAAGAAGAAATGGCCCTTACGAACATGAGAGAGATGGGAGGCGGCCGTGGCCCGGAAGGCGAGAAGAAAGGCAGGAGCCCACGCAAGACTATAGACAGGATTGGAATAGTCGGTACGAGGAGACTCAGCGATATTTAAGCGAATTGCACCAGGAACAGGAAGCACAGAGAGAAAAATGGAAACACACCATGGAGAACAGGCATAACCCAGATATACAGGGGGCAGAAAGCGAGCTAGTAATGCAAGAGAGAGAGGAGCGCAATGGTACCGGACAGCAGGGTGCCGTGCACAAAAAAAAATCGGTGGTAGACCAAGAAGACAGTCTCAGAAAGGAGCAAGAGGGAAATAACTGGTTAGTCGCACACATACAGGAATGGGTCGCTACATCAGACGACTTTTTAAATGAGCTCAGTCAACCAAAACAGCAGGGATTACGCAAGTTACCTATTATCATAGCAAGAATCGGTGGAGTCAGGGTCCGGTCTCTCGTGGATACTGGGTCACAACTGTGCCTGGCATCCGAAGCTTTAGTTAAGATGCTAAACAAGCAGAACAAAATACCCACATTACCTGTCCCACAGATAAAAATCAGAGGAGTTATTCCGGAGAAGTCAGCAGTATGCAAATACCAAGTACATCTAGATTTGGATATAATGGGCCATATTCTATCACAGAACTTCATGGTTATGGCCAACATAAATTTCAACATCATCCTTGGTGCGGATTTCATATGCGACCACCGGGCAGTGATAGACCTGCATGAGAACACAATTACGTTCAAGAACGTGGAAGGGTTAAGCAACGTAAATTTACATATGAACGAGGTGAACGTGGAGCGCGAGGCAGATATGTGGATGCTAGAAACAATACCAGAGGAGGCCGAGAATGAAACGCAGGAGGGACATTCGAACCCGCAACCCATGCACGTTAGGGAACCTACACTGAGAGAGATCTGGAATACGGCCGAAGAAACATTTGAGAAGCTATTACAGGAAAAACTGAGCGAGGTCAGGTTGGACAGCGAAGGCAGGGCACGCCTAGAAAATATTTTGAGAGAGCAGGCATCAACGTTCGACACAATGCCAGGAAAAATTCTAAATTTCCGCTACGCCATGCAGGTGGACGACTGGTCACCATTTAAAAGCAAACTTTACCCCGTTCCAGAGAAACACTATCCGGAGGTTAGGAAAATGATTGGTGAAATGGCGAAAGCAGGTATAATCAGAAAGACACCTACACCGTATTTAAATGCGATACTTGCAGTGGCGAAACCCAATGGATCTGTGAGGATGTGTCTCGACAGTCGCACCTTGAATGCACGCCTTATACCGGAGCATGACAAAGCGCCGATAATTAAGGACGTTTTGAAGCGTTTTCGAGGAAAACAGATTTATTCGTCAGTTGATCTCTCGAGCTCTTATTACCATATCGAACTGGAGGAGAAATCACAGTTGCTGACTGGATTTCTGTTCGACAACCAGAGCTGGGTTTTCGCTAGGCTCCCATTTGGTGTCAAGACGGCCGGGTCTGCACTCATTAGAGCTTTGGATCGGAATTTAACAGAAGAGGTTAAGGAAATGACCGTAAGATACGTGGACGACATCTTGCTTGCGTCTAGCACAGCGGAGGAACATATGGTAAATTTAGAGAAACTGTTAAAGAACCTCAATAGGGCAAATTTTAAGATCAACCTCAAGAAGTCGCATTTCTTTCAGCAAGAGATTTTATATCCAGGCCATATCATCGATGGAGAAGGAGTTCGACCCAATCCGGCAAAGATTGAAGCAATTAGAAATTTCCCAAGACCAACCAGAGTGAAGCACATCAGAATGTTTTTAGGCATCACGAACTTTTTCCGCGAGAATTGCCCAGGATATACGGAGATAGTGGCACCACTCCAAGAGCTTCTGAAAAAAAAACAATCGTTGGCAGTGGAGCGAGGAGAGCGAGAAGGCATTTGTCGCAACGAAGGAGCTACTAGCAAATAGTGTAAAGCTAGGATATCCAGACTTTACTCACAAATTTATCATACAGGCCGATGCGTCTATGATAGGTGTCGGGGCCATGTTATACCAGGAAGATGCCAGCAACCCGCAGAGTCGCATATATCTGGCGTTCTCTAGCCGCAGATTGCGCAAGCACGAGAGGAATTATACAGTCTCAGAGATTGAATTATTGGCGATAATTCATGCCCTCGAACAATGGAGGAAGATTATCTATGGTTTTCCCATAATAATTAGAACTGACCATAAGGCATTGACGTTTTTGTTTAAGTCGGCTATGCTTTCTGTGAGGCTGAATAGATGGTCAATTTATGCGCAGCAATTTGACCTACAGATGGAATTTAGCCCTGGAAAATTAAACGTGATCCCGGATATTCTAAGCCGGAACCCGGAAGAAGGCGGAAGCTCCGTGGAAGCAAGGGTCCATCAGATTGAGCTCACGCAGCAAGACCAGGATTTCCTGCGGGAGTTAAGCAACATTCAGGCGGAGCAGGAGAAGGAACCGTGGATGGGAATGATTATCAGATATTTCAAGAGGGAATTGGTACCCGGAAGCCCGGAATACCGTGAGGTGGAAGCTCGAGCTAATAGTTACAATTATTTCAATAATCTCTTGCATAGATTTGTGGACCAGGACCATACCATGATGAGGATATTGGTTCCTGCCTCTCTCCAGCGAAAGCTAGTGTGGCATGCGCACTATACTTTAGGGCATGCCGGGACAGACAAAACGGAAGCGACACTAGGCGAGGCATTCACGTGGCCAAAAATGAGGAACACAATATGCGAAGTGTTAAAGACGTGCGATACGTGCCAGAGGGTCAAGCCTAACAATTTCTTGATGAAACAGTACCCGAGACCTTTGTTGCCACAAAAACCATTGGAGTTCGTGGCCATTGACTGTTATGGCACGTTACCTAAGGGGAGAAGAGGATGCCGGCACCTTTTGGCCTGTGTGGACGTCTTTTCCAAGTACGTGGTACTTTGCGCCGTCCAGAAAACAAATTCAAAACAGCTGCTCAATCAATTAAGGAATAAAGTCATACCTAGGATGGGTAAACCAGAGTTCATATTGTCCGACCACGGTAGTTACTTCACCAGCGCCGAATTCAAAAGAGGATTAGCGGAGCTAGGGATTAAGCATGTATTAAGTAGTGTCCGTTATCCCCAGTCGAACCCCTCGGAAAGAATTTTTCGTGAAGTATCTAAATTCTGTAAAATCTTCATCCCTGACGCGCATTACATGTGGGTGGACGCCCTGAAGAAAATAGAGATCTGCATAAATTCCACACGACATGAGTCGACCGGTCAAATACCGAGCGTTCTACACTTGAACGAATATCCAGTGAGATCATGGGAAGGAGTAATAAACTGTCCCATGGATCCTAGACCAGCACCAGCCCTGAGAGTGGAAAGGACAGCTGTGTACCTTAGAAAGCAAGCAGACCGGAGATTGCGCCGGGTACGAGGAAAGCGGTTTCACCGTGCACTGGAACTGGGCGAGTTGGTCCTTGTTAAGCGCCAACCTGTATCTGATCCAGCAGCGAAGGTGTTCCATAAATTCATACCACCTTACACGGGCCCGTTCCGCATAATTCGAAATTTGGGAAACAACGCATACAAATTGGAAGAGATCAGTACTGGAAACACTCCCATCTACAACATTTCTAATTTAAAAATTTATTATCCACTGGAACCATACGATGAGCCCAGGGCCGCAGCAGCAAACCATACCGAGATCATAGAGTTAAATTAATAGCAAAACTCTGGAAGAATAGGACAGGTCATGGGGCGGTCCTCAGATGTAAACACGGGCCGATGTTTACAACAAGCACCTGATTGCTTCAGGCAAGTGGAGGCCATTGCTCGGAGAAGGAGAGAGAGGGGAGAGACATTGTCTAGCGCACGCAGGTAGTCCAAAGGAGCCAGAGGTCTGACATAATCCGGCCGGCATACTAGAGAAGGGAGTGAGACACCCTGTCATTTCAGAGCAACCCAGGAAGGGGGGGTCCAAAGTAGAGACGGAGGAAAGGAACCTCGTAGCAGCCGTGTGGAGTGCTAAAAATCATGTAATGCTTACCCTGATTTTAACCTTGTGAGGGAGTAATGAGACCTTATGGCATATTGCATATCCATCTAGTCTCAAGTTTGTGTTTCCAACATTAATTCTATACGCAGACCGGCACAGCAGATGCAGAGTACAGAGGCGGCGAATACTTTTATTGGATGTGTGCAGAGACGTGTACGAAGAATAGCAGGAGGGTTGAGTGGTCATAAATGCACTTAGCAGGTTTCCAGGGTGTGCCGAGGGAGTACATTGTTCCGTGAGAAGACGAGCGAGGGTAGGACAGGCAGGTCGTTGAACGCAGGAATTTGTGTGGGAAAATTGCAGTTTGGCAAGGTCACAGCTCCAAGTTTTGGTGCCGCCCAAATGTGACCTACTTAAGAATTAATGACCGGAGAGCAATGAGAGTTGCATGTATGGAAGCGGGAGACTCTCAACCTCCCAGAAATGTAATTTGATGCAATTTGGATGTAAGGCTGATTTAATTCAGTATAAAATGCCTGGTGTGGGGGCGTTTCAGCATCAGCCAATGAGTGGATGAGCGTCACCAAGCCGTGTTTGGCGCGTAAATTGGCAGACAATGAGGGATGATTATTGCGTTCATTTGATAAGGAGCCCACGATCGATTCTTGGAAAGGATATCACCAATGAGACATTGAGATTGCGATGAGTGCAGTGATATAAGTCAATTCGGGACAGAGCTATTATTTTTGGAAATAAATCTCATATTTCCCCCTCCTACGGCCGGTTATGCCTCAAAAACTTAAATAGCTCCAACTGGGAGAGTGAGGTCAGTCAATTTTGTGATTCTGTCACGGGCGCTCCACGTCAGTCGAGTTCGTGATTTTGGACTCTGTTAATTTTCATGTCAGATGGTGAAATGGAGATAGCGTGGCGTTTTTTTTTTTAGATCATGTCTAGATACTATAGCATACGAGTGCGAGTTCTTGTTAGTGACGAGATAAGACATTGATATGCGCCAGTTCGCGAGTACAAGTTCGGCTGAGAAATAGGCTAGCCATTGCGCTAGATAAACATATAAGTTGTGTCGATAGGAGCTACGGTGGACGATCTGGGTGAATTGAGTAGTTCAGATGGTAGCATTTAGGAGAATGATAGGATTATCGGTCCGGAACAGTGAGTGCGTGTTACTATCTTGAATGTCGCATTAAAAAAATTGTGTATTTCTGTGTTCATCGTTACCACGAGGTACCTGAAGCAAGAGGAAGCTGATGCCGAGATTGGAACAATGGGAGGATCTTCAACTATGGAATTCGTCATGCGAGGAATGAGGGCGTAAACCCAAAACCTTGGGGCACGCCGCGATGATGGAGACGGTCTGGGACCCAGGAATAGTGATAAGTACAGCAAATTATCTTGCATAATTTAGTTAGGGGTGTACGGATCAGCATAAGTGCAATGGCTGTGTACATATTCAATTTCTTAATGTTAGTTGTGTTTTTGTTGTTGTGTTTGTTGATGCAACGTGCGTGTAAATATGTATCGTGTGGTCATGGTTTTCAATGTAGTTTGGGGAGATTATCATTCAGGGGAAATCTGGCCATCAGCTACTGTCACTGTAGATACATTTTCAGTTGAGAAGGTGGGGTGAGAGTTTGTACAGTGGTCGTAAGCAAACCAGAGCATATTGAATATTTTGTGGTAAATCAGGTTCGTGGATCGACTGTGGTAAGTTCTACCAGGTAATGGTTTTTGTTGCAATCTTCGATTGGTGACGGACAAGGCAGGCAAACCCGGTGATTTGAGGTATTTAAATGGGAGTATGGTTGGATGTACTGATGCATATTGGTAAGTCGTGGATGTTGTGCCCACGTGTATTTGGTTGAGTTGGTGGAGGTTGGTACCCACTCATATTGGTAAGTCGTGGATGTTGTGCCCACGTGTATTTGGTTGAGTTGGTGGAGGTTGGTACCCACCCATATTGGTAAGTCGTGGATGTTCAGAACCACGTAAGTATTTTGGTAATTCCGTGGACGAGGTAATTCCCACGAGGTAAAAATCACGGCCGTGATGCTGGGGTCGATCTGACGCCCGTAGGCAGCGTGCTATGTGATGATTCTGCGGGGCTTGTTGAATTGGGCTATGGTGAGCTCATGCTTCAGTCAGTATACATCAGCTGTGGAGGGAGTGAAAGCAGGTAGCCACTCCTCGCCACGGGGTGCTTTGCTTGGCCTTGAGTCTGTTCGGGGTTAATTGGTCAAAGTTAAAATGGCTGGTTTGTTTACATATTTTATTGTTAATTCTGGGATTTTGGTCTGTTGTGTTTTGATTTTATTTTGTGAACCCACGTTACTAGTGTATCAGATTTTGTACCCTCCGGGTGGCCGCTAGACGGTATTAATGATTGTCTTGATAAATGTTTCACACGGGAACTGTTGTATGTGAATGAGATAGGCACGTTGTAGCTTAATGTAGTGTTTGTGTGGCCGCACTGTATGCTGACCGTACACGACTCTAACGGAGGTCGTGAAGGGAGGTCTGTTTGCCAAACGGAACGGTCTCGTCTGTACGATTCACTTTTCTAATATAAGAGCGCGCCACTTTGATTTTTTTGGATTTTATTTTATTTGGATTTGTTTTTTTGGAGTTCCACGATCCTGCAGTGTTTGATCAGGGGGAAGCTGAGCCTCTGCCCGAACTAATTAGATTTAAGGTACCCTGGTTGTACCATCTCTGTGGACTTTATGGCAGAGAAGGACAGTGATGACGCAGTTTATTTTGTTGTGGTTCTACGTTTTATTAAGGGATTGTTTTTTTTGTTTTGTAGTCTTCTAAGAATAAATTTTTGTTTCCTTGTTCCCCTGGCATATGATTTATAGTTTTAAGTTCCCATGATCCAAATTTTCGAATTCCTAGGATGTAAAGTGTTAATCAGCCACCGAACGAGCCGCGCCCGAGATAAGATTCAGCATCCTAGATGGCCCTGGAAGGGTATAATATAAAGACAACGTTTGATGCAATTTTGGAGGACAAATGCGAACTTATTCAGGAGGAAGAAGCTTTCTTCGTTGATTCAGAAGACGACGATGGCGTTGAGGAGGGCACACCATCACCATTAAACGTAAACACGGAGATGAGTTTAACGAAGAGAACATGTCGTGTGATGGCCGAGGAAAGCCCTGTACGTCAGTGGAAGATTATGATTCCGAGTTATTGTTGGACATTTATGAATCAATAAAGGATCAAGGGCACATGTACGCTGTACGGAAGTACAAGAAGACTCGGCGACAAATTTACGGAATCGTCAACCACGTTGAACACAATGGAGAAATTAGGAAATGTGCAATGGTTCGAACTTGTGTGAAGGAGGAGTTCACCAAGGCAAGGATGCGTTATTTATATGTCACAAAATCCGACATTGATCGTTGGATTGGTGAGGGTAGAGAGTTGTTTAGCCCCAAACACTCTCTCCAGAGCGACTCCTACTTGACAAACCTTAAAAGGCGTTTGAAAATTCACTTCCGAAAAGTAACCAAACTCGTCAGTAAAACTTTTAAAACAGACGAAGAAGTACGACATGAAGAGGCTAAAAAGGTTGAAAAATTCATTAATGAATTGCAAGAAGAGAAAGAGTTCCCGGATGCAAATATCTGGAATTCGGACCAGTCCCGATTCGAGTACGAAATGGCAACACAGAGAAGTTATGATTTTCGTGGTGTGAAAGACGTTCTTGCTACGCTTGTTTGCCGAAATAGTTTTACGCACTCCCACATAGTGCAATATCACATTTTTAAAGTCAGAGAAATGGGACATTTGTTCCTGATCGTATTCAAAGAAATTAATGGAAAGTTTGGACCTCGGGTACAAGAAAGTATCAACGCCTGCATGGATGTCTTTAAGTATGTCGTCATTGATTGTTCATCTTCCGGGAAAATGGGGAACGGGCATGTACGTGCCTGGTTCCAAAACGTATTCCATCCGCAATTACAAGACAACACACGAAATCTTTTTCTCCTAGATTCATTCAGTGGCCAGGGCAAAAATGCACAACTTGAATTTCTGACGGACGAACATGTACAGATTGAATACATACCGAAAGGAACTACGTATCTTTGCCAGCCGTGTGATCTTGGACTCTTCCGACAACTAAAATGTTTAGTCCGTTGAATGGGAAACATTTGCCGAGTAAGGAATTTACACGGCCAGTCAAAATTAAAACCCAAGAACAGACTTTTCATTATAACTAGTCAAATGCTAGCGCATAACCAATTACAAGCTGTTTGTTTTGTACCAATGCTGAAATATGCTTGGAAAGTGGGTGGTTATTCCATTACTGACAATACACCAGAATTTCATACTGTCTCGTAAACTAATTTTCATAAGTTGTTTGATAAAAAGTGTGCTGGAAATGATTGTACCAATTTTTCTTTTTTAAGGTGTGCGCATTGTTTTCTTGTGTTCTGTTATTCATATTTTGTGTTGGATTTTCACTAACATGCCATAAACAATGCACTCATGCCAGACTGTGTTAGAATAAAGGCATTTCTTGAACAGTTTGAACGGCATGATGATGATGATATGTGATTACGTATTATATGTTTGTAAACCATTGTTATTGTTCTATACTCCACAATGAATTCATCTTTGTAAATAAAATATTCCAACTAACGTCAGTGGAGAACCGAACGAGTGGAGAGGGTAGGCGTGGCAAGACAGCCGGTCGCTGTGCGCGCTGACGTGTGCTGGCATCAGGGCCCTGCGTAGCTAGTGCCTGTAGTATGTTCTATCCTGCTGCTCCCTTTCGGGCAGTCTAAGAAGTAAGCCACAAGCGCATGACGTCATGTCCTTGCCTGTCCCCACCTGCCGCTCGCTACATGTGCGAGCGAGCTGTGTATAGTATGGCGTAGTGCCCTGCAAGCCTGGCAAGTGCTTTTAGGGCCGTATGACCTAGCCTCACACTGTCAGCACTGTCTACGCTGGAACTCGTCAGTTCAGGCGCGCACGGCCAGCCCGTACCGACATGGTTTCGTAAAGCCGTTCTTATCTTCCCTTCATATTATTATTATTATTATTATTATTATTATTATTATTATACTATTAATATTAGCAATAAAATGATATTGGGTACCAATAGACTACGTCACACACTGTTCCCGAGTACATTGAAAATGAATTCTCTATTATTGAATGGATTCATTGATAGCAAAATTAGGTCATTTATACTTAGGCATACCCAAACTTGATGAGTGATTTAAGAATGTTGATGTTGAACCTCTCGCTTAATCGAAACGTACCACAAGCTTTCACTTCTCTTTGAAGCCTATCGTTATCTCTAAACGACCTGTTTTGTTATGCCAAAGGTTACTTCACATCTGATGGTGGGGTCCAGCATAAATCTTGTATCCTTCTTATGGCCAATAACAATTATTATGCCCATTGTATTTTTGCTTCTAACTCGAGAAAGACACGAAAACATGGATCGCGTAACATTTCTGAAATGTTACAGCTGCATCTTAGATCTATTTCGGTGATTCCTAACGTTTGTAGTAAATCCCCTTCTTAATTATGTTTTTTGAACGTGAGCTAGGGTATCAGGCACTCCACAGTGTTTGCAGTATACAGAGTCCTGGCTACGCCCATGGAGGTCTCACACAAGAGCATCCTTTGCTTCCACCTATTTGTACTAGGCTACTCCCTTTCATGTCTACTTCTGGATTAGTCAATCTCCATAAAATATGGTGATTGGATAGTTTCTGTACTTTCGCAATCAACCTGCAATTTCATTTTGTGTTTACCCTAGATCCGCTCAGTCTTAAGTATCGGTTATTTATATTCCCTTGGTTCCTAAATAATTAATCACCGTCTTCATCGTTATCACCATTTTCATCATCATCACCGTCCTGACAACCTCCTTCGTTGTACGAGCACAAATTACGCACTATGACATCATGTCTTCAAGCAATGCATGCTCTCTCTGGTACAGTCTCCCTACATGATGCTTAGCCTACTATACTTTGGATGTTCATTCACTGAAAATTGCAAAATTAGCTTCGAGGTTTTCCTATGCCCAGAACTTAGAATGCAATAAAAATCAAATGTCTTAAATACCATATCTGGATTAGCCTAGATATACATATGCAATTGGATTAACTCATGAGGGCTACTTGTAGCATTGGCCTTTGAGAATATTTTACGGAAGCTATTCTAACAACTCTACGCAGTGATGTGCTCTCAATTCGAATTGCAGAGTAAGAATGTATAAAAAAGAAAACTCGTGCCCACTGGCCTGGCGCAAGTCCTCGAAATGAGCACCGCTTGGATGACTTACGTATCATCGATACAATTTCAGTACCCCAAACCGAAATTCAATTTCGTGGCAGGACAGGGAATCAAACCCGGACCACCGGGGCGACAGCCAAGAACGTTAGCCGCTACACTACAAGGTGGTCTCTTTCATTGTCAGCGCAATCAATTGCACGATACCATGTAATTTCTTCACTGGGCGAACTATAATAGTACACATTTCTTCGTATTTTTGGCATTACATAGCCCCTGGTAAGTTAGGAAGATGGTTCGCATACCATAACCCTAAAGTCGAATAGTTCCAAGAACTAACAAACAAAACAGTCTTAGGCACTCCACCGAAAGAAATACAGACAAGCTGGTAGAAAGACAGACAACATATTTTGTAATTTTTAGAGCAAAATAGGCTAATTGTTATATAATGAATAGCACTCTTGGTCTCCATAGTGTTGAAATAATGAATATTGTCCTAAAACTTGAAGGTTTGAAGGATTTCGTGTCTTCTTGCTTATTTTGCCGTATATCTTATGTATAGGTAAATTCCACGAGGTATTGTTTCAGGCCATGTTGAATATAAGAATTCTTTTTTTATTTTTATCGTTTACCCTCCAGGGTTGGCTTTTCCCGCGGACTAAGCGAGGGATCTTACCTTTACCGCCACTGGTAGTGTCCTGGAGCTTGGGACTCTGAGTCGGGGATACAACTGGGGAGTGTGACTAGCACGTTGCCCAGGCGGCCTCACCTGCAAAGCGAACAGGGGCCTGATGAAGAGATGGGAAGAGTGGGAAGATTAGGTAAGGAAGAGGGAAGGAGGCGGCCGTGGCCTTACGTTAGGTACCACCCCGGTATTTTCCCAAAGACGAAGTGGGAAACCACGGAAAACAACTTCGAGGATGGTTGAGGTGGGAGTCGAAACCCCTCTACTCATTTGGACCACCCGAGGCTGAGTAGACCCCAATCCAGTCCTCATACCACTTTTCAAATTTCATGGCAGAGCCGGGAATCGAACCGCGGAAGTCCTGGGTGGCAGCTAATCATGCTGACCACTACACCACGGAGGCGACTAGAATATAAGAATAAAAGACATAAATGACCTTAGATTGCGACGGAATATCTTTCATTTTAAAATACTGATGAATTTACTAACGCATAAAAAGATGGTATATTGGCTTTCACGGCCGGTGAATTAAAACTCAGCATTCTTCTAGGTTTGTGCCGTGTCTTGTGCGGGGTTTCGCCTAGGACACCAAGCTGGCTCATTGGCGGGCTCTTGGTGTCCCCGCCCGGACCCCCACAGGAGTGACGAACTGCGCGCCACCTCCCTTTATATTAGGTGCAAGTGCACCACTTGACTGCGAGAACTAAAAGCTCAAGCAGCCTTAACCTCCCTATGAAGACTTCCAAAAAGACGGTATATTGGCTTTCACGGCCGGTGAATTAAAACTCAGCTGAGTTTTACTAACGCATGTTTCTCGAACTCACATATCCCTGAAGAGCATCAATCTAGTCATTTGGTGAATTCAGAATCTAGTTATTGAAATACAGTTTTATAGTCCTAATGTAGTTTTTTGGGTTCTACCCATAATTATTCCGGTTGCTATGAGGTAGGGGATGCGGTGAGACAGTTTCCTTGTGGGAATGATTTCATGACGCCAATCTCATGAGAGGAGTTAATGACAAATAAAATTAATGAGGTAATGTATGAAGTGTCTTTCGAGTTTGGAGTAGTCTGACCATGCACGTTAACGTGTTTAGCTACCTCGGCTGGTTTGTGACATTATGTCAACAAATTAAAAAATGTATTTTAACTCTCCTGATTCCATACCGGCCCCTGATTCTATTTTAGGACTATTATATCTCGCTGCACCTGCTACATCACCCAAAAAGTATGCACATTTCTGTATCCTTGCTGCAGATCTGGTTCATGTGCGTCCAAATATCATGTTTTATATGTCTACGGTTTGATTCATTAATGTGTGACTCTCCCACTATGCTATTTTTGTCCTCCCCACGTTATGAGCACGGCAGACCACACGCATATGCCACAATGTTGGCTCTAGTGCGCCTAGTGTCCAGGCTCCGCGCTCAGTACTAAACGTACTTCAGTACCCGGTCAAATGGACAGTGCTTGTGCGACTAAGCGCTGCAGTGCTAGTGTGCTGTCGTGCTGCACTGCTCAGAACTGGACCGAGTAGGGCTGTGCTCGGCCGGCACGAGTAAATTTTTTGCTAGCACTGCTTCACCTTGCCCATTGCACGGCCCTGGCTGGCATGTAACTTACTGGACAATTTAGAGCACGCACCACCAATTTTGAGCTCCCAAATGCCCCCTTAAAAAGGACTTGCGAAAAATTAGACTTCCACTACCATATTCAGCGTAAAAAGACCTTCACGACTATGTAAAAATAAAACCAAAATTCGCCGTCCGACTTCGTACCGTTCCCTCGTGAGCTTATGCAATATGTTGTTTCTTGCGGCGACTTTGTGGGAAAGCTTAGGGATGTGTTCTTTGTAGCTTAGGGATCTATCTAAAGTGACTCCAAGATATTTTGGAAAAGGATTGTAGCTCAGATTTCGATCGTTGACAAAACTCTTGGATTGTAGTTTGCAGCACGATTCGACAGATGGAAACAAGAGACTTCAGTTTTTGAAGTGCTGGGGATCAATCTCCAGGTAAGCTAGTGGTAATAATGCGAATACCTTCAAATATGCGGGATGGGGATTGAACAATTCGGAAACAAAAAGTCCTCTCGTCACGCCGGAAGGCGGAGGTAGATTTCACCGGACAAACTTGGAGATAGGCGAAAATAGGCAGAATATGCAGGTTTTCGTAGAAGGATCAGACCTCATTTATCGCGTGAAAGTATTTTATAATTGGAGATTAATTAACTTTGTTTTTCTTCATTTTAAACATATTTTAAACATTTTATTGTCTTACGGGGACGGTAACCTTCTTGTCATTTGGAGTCCATTTTTAGCCTATTTTCAATTTTGAAAAAATAGGCTTATGAGATCACCTTTTGTCCGTGTGTGTGTGTGTGTGTGTGTGTGTGAGGTGTGTGTGTGTGTGTCCCCCTAATAAAATCTAAAGGGCTGGAGCGATTTCAGTGAAACTCAGTAAGTTCATAGCACTATTCCCGGCGACGTCGACCGTGCCCATCGAATTATGTTACGTCTCACCAATCCAACATGGCGGTTGTGCGAAATATTTCACTAGCATTCAGTATCTCCGAAACTATAACGGATATCGCCCTGAAATTGTGTACGGTGATAAAGGGTTCTACTAGAAGTTCACCTAGGAAATTTTCAAAAACCTGGTTACTACATAACCAACATGGCGGCCAAGCGAAGTGGAGACTTTTAAATAGACTTTTCTCGCGATTTAACTATCCAAACGTAATGAAACTTGGTACAGCAAATATTTATACACATTGCAATACAATGGAGTCTAATTTAGTTCAATTGTTTACATAACCTCAAAATGGCGGCTGTGCGAAATAATTCACTGACATTCTATATCCCCGAAACTATAACAGATATCACCCTGCAATTTTGTACGGTGATAAAGGGTACTGATACAAGTTTACCTATGTATAATTCATAAACCTGTAAAGTACAAAACGAACATGGCGACCAAGCGAATTTGAAATATTTTAATAGACTTTTCTCGTGATTTAACTCTCTGAGCGCAGTGAAATGTGGTACAGTAAATGATTTTGCAGATTGTAATGTACTGCCATCTAATTTAATTCAATTGTTTACATAACCTCAAGATGGCGGCTGTGCGAAATTTTAAAATTATGTTTTTATTTCTTGTGTCGTAATCATGCGATCGAAGTGAAAGTTTGAATAATGAACCTAGGCAATAAGTGACCTTGAATGGTACATAACTCTATGGCCTATACATATAACAATCCTAAATGCAAGCTTCCGTAATATTTAGACGGTTCTCAATATATATGAATCTTTTACAGCAACCAAACTGAAATTTTTATGTTCATAGAGACTATGAACATATGTTCACCTATAGGACTTTCAGTAACCTGGTGAGCACGAATCCAACATGGCGGCGACGCGAAGTATAAATATTTAAATGGACGTTTCTCGCGAATTAACTATCCGAGTGCCGTGAAACGTTGCACGTTTTAAATGCTTACACAAATGTTGATCCACTGGCATCTAATTTATTTCAATTGTTTGCATAATCACAAGATGGCTGCTGTGCGTAATTTTAAAATCTCGTTTTTACTTCTTGTGTTCTAATCATGCGATTGAAGTTTGAATACCATACTTACACAATAATCTTAATATAATAGTACAAAAATAAAAATCCAACCTGGCGACCATCTGAAATATTTAGACGGTTCTCAATATCTACGAATCTGATACAGCAATTAAACTGAAATTTTGTATGTTGATAGAGGCAATTAACATGAGCAGGATATATGAAAATAGGCTGTACAGTTCTTCACGGAACTACTTGTTATACTTGTGGTCACACTGTCCTTATGCAAGGTTTCGACACTGATGTGTAACTATGTAACGGTCTGTTACTTCTTCACGCAAAATTATATCTCCCGCAGAGATGTTGGTTGGTTCCTCAGTTTAGGGGCTGCGACAACGCGGTCATATAACCCCGTGTACTTTGGGTGAGTGTAGAATCTGTCTGATAAACGGTGTGAATTGTGATGGCTGTATTAGTCTGTAATTCAGGTAAGGAATGCAGACGCTAAATATCAAGCAGTAGTTCCTAATGTTGCTACCAGATACTAACGTCAACGCCACCCAGCTGTGAACTTGGTTACTAGATGCCACCTCAATCAGCAACTCGCAACGAACGTTGGAACTTCCCCTCCAAAGGAAAGCTTACTGAGGGATTTTTAGCGCTCTTAGAAAATCCGACGACTTTGGCCGGCTTTGAACCCGCGACCTTGGGCATAGAAGTTCAGCATGCTACCAGTTACGTCACCGAAGCCGCTTCACACTTAGTCAGATGGAAATCTGAATCTGATCTCGCGCAAGTGCGTTGTCATGGCAACGTCTGATGGCTCATCCCTCATCAATTTAGTAGTGTTGCCATGTCAACCACTGATAGCTCTTGGCATTTTCTTATAATTCCGAAATCATTTTTCTCATCCCTTGGCGCAATGGTGGCTCATATCAAAAATTCTTTCAGACAAACGTTTTAGGTAATTATTAGGGGAATATTGTCCATTTTGTACGGTTTTGATATTGTGCCTATTAACAGAGATATGATTAATGTTTCCCGAAAAAAACACTTTTTCCCACCCCTTTGGTCAATGGTTGGTGCTATCAAAAAACGTTTCAAACATAAATTTCTGAGCTTTATCCGACACATAGTATGAACTTTGAACGGATTCGATATTTCACATATTAAGAGAGTTATAGCAATATTTCATTATTTTTTTTCGAAAAAAAAAGTCCCCCATTTTCATCCCCTTCGACCGATTTAGCCCAGTAACGAACTCGTCCGAGATTTTATGGGTATACATATTCGGTAAAAAATTCAAAGTGATTGGTGCAAAATTACGGCAGTTATCGTGTCCACAAGAAACTGATATACATATATATACATATATTACATAAATTATATATAAACTTTTGAACTGACGGTGGTTTTGGGGTCTGGGGGATGTGAAACGTGAAGATATGTCGAAATTTTCCGGAAATCGAAACATGGTACCAATTGCAATAGTTAGCTTTCTAATGAAATCTACCTAAAATACTGCCGTCAACGACACCTAGCTGTGAACTTGGCTACTAGATGCCACCTCAATCAGCAACTCGCAACGAACGTTGGAACTTCCCCTCCGAAGGAAAGCAAACTCAGGTTTTTTAGCGCTCTTAGTAAATCCGACGACTTCAGCCGGGTTTGAACCCGCGACCTTGGGCATAGAAGTTCAGCATGCTACCAGTTCCGATACCGAAGTCGCTTCCCACTGACATATGAAAACTGAATGTGATCTCGTGCAGTGGCGTTTCATAGCAACTGCTGATGGTCATCCCTTATCAATTATAAATAAAGTTGTCATGGCAACCTCTCTTGGCACTTGGCATTTTCTTATAATTTAAATCATTTTGTTCACCCCGTGGCGTAATGGTGGGTCATATCAAAAATTCTTTCAGACAAAAGTTTTAGGTAATTATTGGAGGAATATTGTCCATTTTGTGCGGTTTTGATATTGTGCCTATTAACAGAGATATGATTAATGTTTCCCGAAAAACCTACTTTTTCCCACCCCTTTGGTCAATGGTTGGTGCTATCAAAAAACTTATTTGACATAAATTTTTGGCACTTATCCGACACATATTATGAACTTTCAAGGGATTCGATATTTCATGTATTAAGAGAGTTATAGTGATATTTCACTTTTTCGATAAAAGCCCCCCATTTTTACCCCCTTTGACCGATTTTGCCCTTTAACGAACTCGACCGAGATTTTATAGGGATACATATTATATAAAAAATTCAAAGTGATTGGTGCAAAATTACGGCAGTTATCGTGTCCACAATAAACTGATATATATATAGATAGATAGATAGATAGATACATATATACATAAATTATATATAAACTTTTGAACTGACGGTGGTTTTGGGGTCTGGGGGATGTGAAACGCGAAGATATGTCGAAATTTTCCGGAAGTCGAAACATGGGACCCATTGCAATAGTTAGCTTTCTAAAGAAATCTACCTAAAATCGCAGAGTTCTTAATGAAGACCATTCCACACAGCCTTTATTTTTATTTTTAGGGACCTAAAGGAGTACCTTTAATTTGCTAGAAGACATAGAGAGAAACAACAGTCCCAGGGTCCGGCCCCGCTCTCCATGGCCCTGGTCAGGCCACTGGTGCTCTGGGCCGGCCTTGGTATGCAGACCACAGTTTACAAGCCTCCGCTCCGGTTAATACTGGAGATATGGAGTACAGTTAGAGTAGCGGAACGCCCGGCAGCTCACCACAAAGTGTTATCGCTATGGGGAAGAGAAACTGCAAGTAATTTCCGCTGACTATTTTTAAGATAACGGTTAAGTTAAACATTCCATGAACAAGACTATTGAAGCCTATCGTGCTACTTGGATTACTGTTATTCCGCGAACTCTCTTTCCTAAAATTCTATTCCACTTTCACTGGTGTTGACAATGACGAAGAAGTGTTTCATAAGGACAGCTCATATTGCACCAGTAGCAACTAGTCAAGTGTAAGACTACTCGTTATCACATATTGTGTAATTCCATGTAATGACTGTCATTTTAAAGCGTGTAATGAACCATATAAGCGCACATTTCCAAGCATTCTCATTACTCACCAGTAAAAATCAAAAAATATACTCAATACATGCACTTTGATCTATATTCCTTTTAGCGGCTTCGGTGGCGTAGTCGGTAGCATGCTGAGCTTCTGTGCCCAAGATCGTGGGTTCAAACCCGGTCCAAGTCGTTGGAGGTTTTAAGAGAGTTAGAAATCCCTCAGTATGCCTTCCTTGGGAGGGGAAGTAAAGCCAGCGGCCCCATGTAATAGATTTATGGCATGTAAAAGAACCTTCCACTAACAACACTTGTGTGAAGCTAAATTATAGAATAGGTTTGACTAACGCACTTAGGTTCCAACGTTCGTCGCCAGGAGCCGACTGCAGTGGCATCTAGTAACCAAGTTCACACCGGTGGCGTTTGGTAGCAAAAGTAGGAACTACTTGAAAAATTGAATGTCTGAAGTCCTTACTTGAATAAAAATCAGATAACACACACTAATAATGCCATCACAATTAACACCGGTTATCAGACAGAATCTACACACACCCAAAGTACACGGGTCTACATGACCGCGTTGTCGCAGCACCTAAACTGAGGAATCAACCAACCAACATATTTCTTACGTTTGCCCATTTTAGCATTTTCATTCCAAAAAATAATGAATTATTATTATTAATAGTAATGACCGAAGGTAGCCTACTTAGTGGAGTTTCATTAAACTAAATCATCGTTTGTCCACTTATAATTATAATGTATTTCTGTCTGGTTTCAGCTTTCGGTGAAAAATGAGAAATGACGATGCATTGCGTATAATTACACAATATTTAGCAACGCTTGACTGAGGACAAATTTTGGGACTATAAACCTTGGTACTCATATACTCTTTCTCCGAGGCCTGTGAAGTAAAGTGTGCATAAAATCAAAACAGAAGTGCATTAACTTTATGAGCTTACTCAGAATTCCCCGCTTGAAGTGCCCATCTCTGGCTTAATTTGTTAAATTTGTTTATAATCAACTTTCTTTTATATCTGCGAACCCTCGTTCCTAATATTCTAATCTTCTGGCACTGCTGTTGATAGAGTAAAAGAAGATTTTCTTCGGAACAGTTCGTACTGGGTCTGTAACTACTAGTCAAATACAGTATACTGATCGGCACAAAAAAAAACTGAAATTTATTTTAAATTTATGACACTCTCTTGACACCAATCTACTATATGATGATGAAATATTGCATTACGGTCCCATGTAGGTGTCTAACAATGTTTTGATTTTATACACTTCACACTTTACTTCACAGACCTCGGAGAATGAGCAAATGTGCAAATGATCGAAAATTAATCATTTTGTTCTTATTAAATTACAATGTCCAGCTTTCTTCGCGAAAACATCTGGCCCATTTTATTTGCCGACATTTTGTAAATACAGTATTAATAAATTGCAGTCTCCAACTGAAGTTTAAATTGAAACAGCAATAAAACTTAACACAATAATATTCATTTTCCACAATAGCACTCACTCTCTGATATTAACAGAATGGTAACTAACAAGTTGTATATACACACATCAAAAAAAGTTTTGCATCACCTCGGTTCCCAGATCTCCGGCATATAGACGTTGACTGTGTATATTGTATCCAAGATACAGTCCCTTTGACTGTTCATAGATGTCACTAAAACTGCTCAAAGATGTAAACAACCATGCATGAGCAGGGCCTATTAGACGGAGGGGGTACGACAGCCGATCAGTTCCAGTCATTCCACCAGGACGAAGGTACGCTGCTCATGTTGTCTGTAGTTCTACCATGCCTAGAAGGTCAATACCGCAGTTCGATCGCGTCCGCATTGTTACTTTGTGTCAAGAAGGGCTCTCAACAAGGGAAGTTTCCAGGCGTCTCAGAGTGAACCAAAGCGATGTTGTTCGGACATGGAGGAGGTACAGAGATACAGGAACTGTCGATGACAGGCCTCGCTCAGGCCGCCCAAGGGCTACTACTGTAGTGGATGACCGCTACTTACGGATTGCCGCTCGGAGGAACCCTGACAGCAATGCCACCATGTTGAATAATGCGTTTCGTTCAGCCACAGGACGTCGTGTTTCAACTCAAACTGTGCGCAATAGGCTGCATGATGCGCAACTTCACTCCCGACGTCCATGGCGAGGTCCAGCTTTGCAACCCCGACACCATGCAGCGCGGTACAGATGGGCCCAACAACATGCTGAATGGACCCCACGGAATTGGCATCACGTTCTCTTCACCGATGAGTGTCGCATATGCCTTCAACCAGACAATCGTCGGAGACGTGTTTGGAGGCACCCTGGTCAGGCTGAACGTCTTAGACACACTGTCCAGCGAGTGCAGCAAGGTGGTGGTTCCCTGATGTTTTGGGGTGGCATTATGTGGGGCCGACGTACGCCACTGGTGGTCATGGAAGTCTCCGAAACGGCTTTACGATACCTGAATGACATCCTCCGACCCATAGTGCAACCATATCGGCAGAATATTGGAGAGGCATTTGTCTTCATGGACGACAATTCTCGACCTCATCGTGCACATCTTGTGAATGCGTTCCTTCAAGATAACGACATCGCTCGACTACAGTGGCCAGCATGTTCGCCAGACATGAACCCTATCGAACATGCCTGGGTTATGTTGAAAAGGGCTGTTTATGGACGTCTTGACCCACCAACCACTCTGAGAGATTTACGCCGAATTGTCGTTGAGGAGTGGGACAATTTGGACCAACAGTGTCTTGATGAACTTGTGGATAGTATGCCACGGCGAATACAGGCATGCATCAATGCAAGAGGACGTGCTACTGGGTATTAGAGGTAGTGGTGTGTACTGCAATCTGGACCACAAATGCTGAAAGTCTAGCTGTATGATGGTACAACATGCAATGTGTGGGTCTCATGAGCAATAAAACGAGCTGAAATGTTGTTTGTGTTGATCTCTATTCCCTTTGTATTTAACGGTTCCGGAACTCTTGGAACCGAGGTGATGCAAAACTTTTTTTGATGTGTGTATTTGGAAAGGGATGAGCAAAGATAGTGCTACACACTTCTCACTGCCACCCCTCTCGCTAACTGAACTGTTGACCATTTTGCTCATTCAGTAAGTGTTAAGTTGTATCTTTGGACTTACAGAATACAATCATCTGTCATAATTCGAATATTGGTTTTATTAAAATTAAAAACTTCAACAAATGTCATATAATATAATAAGCGCAAATTATGATAAGAAAAGGTGCTAGAATTTACATTTAAGAAATTTATCACAACAGAAGTTGTCATCAAAAAAATTCTAAAAGTTAAAAACAACACAGTAAACATTTTAAGAAACCAGATCTGTTACAAAAATATATTAAATAAGAAAGATGTAATTCTTGATACAAAACCAGCTTGAAGTAGGAGAGCTGCGGATTTAATACTACACAGTGGAATACCTTGGGTTACTTATTTCCAACGAATATATTCCATAGTTACTTCATTATTACGCATATTCGTACCCATTTATTAACTCAATCCTAACCTAACATATTCCACATATACAGTATTAAATCCACATCTCTCCTACTTCAAGCTGGTTTTGTATCAAGAATTAATCTTTCTTATTTAATATATTTGTGTAACAGATCTGGTTTCTTAATTTTTTAATGTGTTGTTTTTAACCGTTAGACAATTAATATACAGTATTTAGAATTATTTTTGATAAAACTTCTGTTGCGTTAAATTTGTTAAATGTAAGTTCTTGCACCTTTTCCTATTATAATTTGCGCTGAGGAAGGTCACAATGTACAACATTAAAAGTACATCATATATTGACTTAAGGTTTTAATCTTATTATCATCATATATTATTTCAGTAGTATAGATCCTTCGTGCGGCGCTCACAAGCGACCGATCGTGGCAAATGAGCATTCAAATGAAAGAGAATAGACATTAGCAGTGACGAAGTGCACTTTAATTTCATAAATATCTATAATTTCTTTAAAAAATGACTTTAAAAAATGTACGAAGTGTGTGATTTGCAGATACTATTGCTGTAGGAACAAAAAGCCCATAATTGTTGTTCACTTCACATTTTGGCCGCTGTGACGCCTGTTTCATGCCATTTTAACATCCATTTTACATGGATTTCAGAAACAGTAAATCAAAGAATGAGTACTCAAATTGCCTTCTTAAGTTAGGGAAAGTAGAACTTGGAATTCTAAATGAAATGTAAATAGTGCTCTATAATCATTTGGTTGAAATAAAAGCATAACAACCTTTCTCCGTAAGTCTCTCATTATAAACCTATTGGGGAAAGTGTGGTTTATGAACAGGCGAGATTTCTCGCACGGGCCCGCTGGTTATATTATACGTTGCCAATAAGGAACAGAGCAAATGTGGTCATTTTCGTGTCCTTTTATACAAATGTCATATATTTATTATTTGGCTCTGGGGTGGGGTGAATTGCCCCCCCCCCCCTCCCACTCCACCCCCTCCTCCCCTCTACCCCCCGGTAGTTACGCCACTGAACGAGTGTAACAGTAGGCTATCATAATTGTGAGAACGGTACAAATTACAGGTGCAAATCAGCTGTACATAACAGTCAGACTTCCGCTTTGTTAATTGAAAGAGTTGAGTGACTAATCCAGCGGGAGTGATTGCCTTCTTAATGGCTTTCATTTCACCTTGGCTTGGATTTGAAGTGAAATCTTTAATTTCCACCAATTTCAAGTCCTTGAACGCCGTAACAAAACTACATTAAAACTAATTATAACCCTGGGAACAATGGGGAGCAGTGTGAAATTGACCCCAACGGGCTAACAAGAAATTTGTGAACCTTCATAGGCCTATTATTATGAAGCCCTGAAGAAAAGTGAAAGGTGGTGAGATGCATTGGAATATTCCGCTCTTATACGAATAAATGATCCGCTGAAATAGAGAAACATCATATTTTCACAGTTCTGACACTGCTTGATGATCTGATTGTTCCTCATCGTCTCTCCTTCTGTGGATATATTCCTCTGCCAGAGAGTGGTCGATAACTTAGCTGTTAGGCCCCTTAACTCTTACAGTAACAGGGGTCCACTAAATCGCCCCCATTTATTATAAAAGTTGTACTTTTAGCTTACTTTCACATTTTTTAAAAATGAGGAAAAAATAGACTTATGAGATCGATCCGGGCAAATGTTTGTCTGTCCTGTCTATCTGTGTGTGTCCCCCTAGCAACTCTTAAACGGATGCTGCTATTAAAACCAAATATCTTACGGTCATATCTGAAAATGGCATCAGTGCTACCAACTGCTGAAAAATCACAATTGAATTTTGAGCTCTATGTTGTATATCTCACAATTTATGCATGTGAGCTGTTCCAAAATTGGCACACACAGATATAAAGACATACCAGATTAATTTTCAGGAGCCCATTTATGACAGTGTTGCCAATATGATTATAAGCCTGCTGATATGTCCAATATTTAAATGCATGTAACTTCTATACTATCAATGGGATTTCAACCAAATTTCGTATGTTCTTTGTGAGCCATAAAATATATCACTTTGAGAGCCATCAGGCCTGCCACCTGTTATTTATTTTATTCTAATACCAATATATCAGAAAGCATGCAAGCCATCAGCTCTAAACTCTGCACACGTATGGTACGGTACCTGACATTCTAGATTAATTTGGAGTAACTGATATAAATCGATGCTGTCAACATGATTCTAAGCATGTTGAGAGGTTAAATTTTAAATGCATGTAACTTCTATACTAACAAATCGATTTCAACCAAATTTTGTATGTGCTTTGTGTACCATAACAGATATGACCACACATATTCCTATGAGCCATCAGGGCTGCCAACTCTTAATAAGAGCTCTCTCTAGAATTTTATCCTAATTCCAATATATCAGAAGCCAACAGCTCTAAATTTTGCACTCGTATAGTACCTGACATTCTAGATTAATTTGGAATAACTGATAATGTCAGTGCTGCCAACATGATTCTAAGCCTGCTGATAGGTCCAATTTTTAAATAGCCTACTAGTAACTTATATGATAACAAATTCATTCATTCATTCATTCGTTTATTTGCAATTGGGGGTGTGTCCCCCGGTGGCAAATTAGATATACATGACAAATAAATAATTGTACATGGATTGTATCCAAAATTGGGACAATAATAGATCATAATGTTTCAGATTAATTCTAAGCAACACATTCATGACACTGTTGCCAACATTATTTTACGAGCGCTGATAGATCCAATGTAACATTTCATTTCTGATATATAGATTATTCATTGGCATGAATCTTAAATTTTAAGAAAAGCAGGCTCTTTAATTCGTCACGGAACTACTTGTTTTTTGTAACCACGCAAAGTTTTCACTGTTTTAACCAAGACAACGCGGGAATCATTCTCTCTGTATATTTCTCGATGTAACATTATTTAAGTTCCGTGAATAACTGAATTCATGATAACTAGGACTAGGATTTCGATGACTTTGCACCTTTCTTTGGTAAGTCCAATTCATTAATGAGTTTTATACAAATGTGTTTCAGAGTAACACTAGGCATTTTTGTTAGGGCATTTCTTTTTGCATTTCTCACTAATTTTATGGGATAGGGCATTTTTAGAGGGTTTTATTGCATTTTTGATGTGTAATATCTTTCCACTCGGTTGATGGATATTTTTGTGGGAGTGATTTTGAAAAATGGGACGGAAGTGTGTAAGACGCACTGCCAGCTGGATCGTATCCCTCCTGGACATTCATCAACACACAAAAATCTTTTTTATTTACACACTAATAATACATAACAATTCCAAGACTCTTTTTCTTTTCTTCTTCACTGCCTACTTGATATTTCTACTCTCGCACTGCTTCTTGATTGTTCTCGCACTGCCTTCTTGATACTCTGCTGCTAATCATATCAATATGACTCATTTTAACAGAATCCATATGAAATTACGTGTTGGTCTGTGAATAAAGAGGTCCGGGAACTGGGCAAGCCTTTCATGATCTACTGCTGTGCACATTGCATTTACTCACAAGTTGGCCTGTTTATAAGGAATTTAAGGTTATGAGCGCTGTCGCGTCTATTA
The DNA here is from genome assembly GCA_946902985.2 of Meconema thalassinum. NCBI lineage: Eukaryota > Metazoa > Arthropoda > Insecta > Orthoptera > Tettigoniidae > Meconema > Meconema thalassinum. The sequence goes on from OX336391.1 coordinate 169,567,289, forward strand.
ATGTAGTTGATCCATATCGTATTCTTTATTTAGGCTAGCGCTGGTGGAAGCTACAAATCATCTAATAAAATGAATTCCGTATTATAAACTACAATATCTGTAAAACACTCCCTTTTACAATAGATTAATATTAATTTGTGCCAATCATATATATAAAAATAGTTTTCAAAAAATTTCACCCTTTACTAAAACTGAAATATCTCGGGAAGTATTTGCGCTACGACGACGTTTGTTGTCTTCAAATGTAATGCCCGTCACGCACCGTGGATTTATACCCACCTTACTTGATTATATCATTCGAGTATTAAAATAATTGCGAATATTACTTCCTTCAAGGTCTCACGAAAATAGAATCGAATGACTTGACGAACATATTGTCGCTAGGCGACAATGACTAATACCGTATCATGATATTCAACGCCGCCCCAAAAGTAAATCGAACTTGATATTAACCGAGAGTTCCCTAATTACGTGATGATATCGTTAACTTCTACCTGTTCCACTCGGGCGCTAATATCGCATGTGTCCATACAATAAGCAGAAGGGGATTCTGTGCACATAATTTAATTAAAACTTCTCAAAGAATGGATTACTTTGAGACTGAAATGCTCATGCACAATCAGCAGCCATTTTGCTAATGACACTGTCATCTCAACATCTCTTTGAATGACAACATATACTGTATACGAAAGACAACTAATTTCACGAAGATGCCGCTACAGTCGAATGTTGGAACCGCCATTTTGTATTGTGTATCAGATCTTTCAATTATATAGACTTTGGTCTCACCAGCTACAAACTGTCTTCTTTTCGTTTCATCATTCGTCCTTACAGGTTGTGTGCTCAATCAAAACAATGAATCATATTATGATGAATGTGAGGCGACACTCAATTACAAATGTTATAAAGATGTTATAAAGGAGCTACAACAGCAGTTGAATGGTCAGAGCATCATTGTCATGGGAGATTTGAATGCACATGTAGGAAGTGAAAGGCAAGGATATGAAAATGTATTGGGAGCAGAAGGAAGGGGTAGCAGGAATGAAGAAGGGAGAAAGTTGTTGGATTTTTGCAAGACAAATGGTTTAGTGGTAGGCAACTCCTGGTTCCGGAAGAAAGAAAGCAACAAGGTAACGTGGTACAGCAGTGATTTAACAAAGAAATCTTTGGTAGATTACATGCTGTACGACTGGGAAATGAAGAGAAGTGTCAGAGATATAAAGGTAAAACCATCAGAGGCCTTAGATAGCGACCACAGAATACTTGTAATGAACCTGGGAGTTGTTAAGGATAGCAAGAGGACAGAGTACCAGGAAAGGAGAATCAAAGTATGGAAACTCAAGGAAAAGGAAGTCAAGGAAGAATTCCAGAAGATAATAAGGGAAAGGATGCCAACAGACAATCCTAAAACAGGGGAAGAGGAATGGAAGCAATTCAAAAACACAATGGTGGAAGCTGCAGTGGCAGTATGTGGAAGAACAAGCAACAGAAAGCGGTGTAAAGAGACACCATGGTGGAATGAGAGAGTAAAAGAAGCTGTGGGAAAGAAGAACAAGGCTTTCAGAGTGTGGTTCCAGGAAAGAACTGATCTGGCAAGGGAAGATTATAAGATAAAGAAGAAAGAAGCAAACAAGATTGTCGCAGAGGAGAGGAAGAAGTGGATGGTAAAGTGGACAGAGATGATGGAGGAAGACAGCAGAGGAATTAAGAAAGTACTTTATGGGATGGTCAAAAGTAAGAGAAGAGGTCTGCGAGAGGATGTGGTAATGATGGACAAAAACGAAAATGAGGTACACAACAAAGAGACACTCAAGACAGTGTGGAAAGAGTACTTTGAGGATTTGCTGAATCCAAATGGTCATAGGGAGGAAGACAATGTTTTGGAAGATGGAGAAGACAACACAGGAATGGAAAAGGACCTGACTTGGAGAGAACTGGAAATGGCTATAGACAAGATGAAAGGAGGAAGGGCACCAGGTGTGGATGAAGAGAGTGTTGAAATGGTGAAGGCAGCAGGGGAGGTTGGGAAACAGTGGCTGTACCGTGTGATGAGGGTGATATGGCAGGAGAAAAAGACCCCAGAAGATTGGAAGAAAGGATTAATTGTCTCAATATTTAAGAAAGGAAGCAGAAAGGAGTGCAGAAATTACAGGGGAGTCACACTCATACCTCACTGTGCCAAGATATATGAAAAGATATTAGAAAGTAGAATACGAGCCAAAGTGGAGAGAAAATTGAGAGAGGAGCAGTTTGGATTCAGACCTGGGAGATCAACAGTGGATCTCATATTTTCAGTGAGACAGCTCCAGGAACACCACTACGAATTTGGAGAGGATCTGTTGATGGCCTTCCTGGACATCGAAAAGGCCTATGATAGTGTGTGTAGGGAGAAGGTTTGGAAAGCAATGGAAAACATGGGAGTGGAAAAAGAGACTGTAGGCAGAGTGAAGGAGATGTATTGTGGAAGTGTGAGTAGTGTGAAAGTTGGAGGGGAAAGAACAGACTGGTTCAGACAAATGAGTGGCCTGAAACAGGGTAGTGCGCTGTCACCCCTTCTCTTTATTGTGGTTATGGACGAGGTAATGACACGGATGGCAGGAGAGATAGGAGAAGATAAGATGAAAGCAATGGTGTTTGCAGATGATCTCATGGTCTGGGGAAACAAGGAGGAGGAAATTCAGGAGCAACTGAAGGCTTGGGAAGAAACAGTGGGAGAGTACGGATGGAAGTTCAACATCAGTAAATGTGAGATCCTGTTAACGACCCGGAAAAAGGACAGACCAATGAGTGGGATAACACTTGGAGGTGGACAGCTGAAGAAGGTGGAAAGTCTCAAGTACTTGGGAAGTATAGTGGAGGAAATGGGAGAAATGGCAAAGAGATTACGGAACGTGGCAGACAGGCAGAAGCATTTCTAAGAAGCATTAGGAGCTTAGTGTGGAATAAAGATGTCCCACAAAAAAGCAAGGAAGTGTTATACAGAAGCTACTATATCCCGATACTGACCTATGCTTCAGAAACGTGGACAATGAAGAAAAGAGACATAAGCAGAATACAGGCAGGTGAAATGAAGTTCCTGCGAAGTAGGATCGGAGTAACAAGAAGAGACAGGGTGAGGAATGAAAAGGTCAGGGAAATGGTGAAAGAGGAGCCCTTGCAAGGTAGGATTGAGACATCAAGACTGAAGTGGTATGGACAATTAAAGAGAATGGATGAGAAGAAGATTCCCAAGAGGATACATGAGATGCAGATGCAGAAGAAACGACCAAGGGGAAGACCAAGAGATAGATGGCTGTAAGGAGTGGAGGAATGTGTCAAGAAGAGGGGCGAGGACTGAACCAGAGTGACAGTGGAGAGGTGGTGGGAAGAAAGAACTAAGTGGCGAGGCTTATGTTCCAAACAGACCCAGCCTGGGGCTGGAAACTGAACAAGATGATGATGATGATGATGATAAAGATTAAAGGTGACGGTAATTGTCTGTTCAGGTCATTGGCATATTGTGAGTATAACAATCAGAGTTTATTTACACAGGTTAGAAAGGGAATTGTAAAACACGTTACTGACAATTGGAATAATTATTCTTCCTTTATTGTTGGCAACAGCGATATGTACGAAACTGTTATCAATACGAGCGATGATTACAAAATGTATATGTCTATGAATGGTGTTCATGGAGGTCATGTTGAGTTAGTTGCCGCTGCTCAAGTTTACAAAATGGATATTGACATAATCACTAATAATAAAACTCATAGTGTAAAAGCAGAAAATACGCCATCAAATAGAATAATTTTTTGCTATACTCTGGGGATGGGTGGAACGGTCATTATGACGTCTTAAATACCGGTATCAGTACTAACTCAGTTGAGAACGTGGATGCCAAGTCACTCGATTCAGTGGCTGATTTACAGTTTCAAACTAAGAGTGGGTTTGCGTGCAGTAAAACCCAAGGATCGTGTCGGAAGCGAACCTCAGAACCAGTTAGCCAGAGACAAAATGTGATAAGAATTAAAGGTGACGGAAATTGTCTGTTCAGGGCATTGGCATATTGTGTGTACAACAGTCAGAGTTTATTTACAAAGGTTAGAAAACGAATTCTTCAACATGTTACAGACAATTGGAATAAGTATTCATCCTTTATTGTTGACAACAGCGATATGTACGAAACTGCTATCAACACGAGCGATGATTACAAAATGCATATGTCTATGAATGGTATTCATGGAGGTCATGTTGAGTTAGTTGCCGCTGCTCAAGTTTACAAAATGAATATTAACATAGTTACTAATAATAAAACGCATACTGTAAACGCCGAAAATACGCCACCAAATAGAATAATTTCCTTACTGTATTCTGGAGATGGCCGGAACGGTCACTATGCCGTCCTAGATATCAGTGCTAACTCAGAGTCAAGTATGGTCGAAAACGTCAATACCAAGAAACAGAAACGAGCACTACTCGACTCAAATCGATATCAGAAACAGATTGTCACAAAACCGTTCTCAGCCACTTATCGATGTGCTATTTTTGATACTATTCCCTACATAGAACCAGTCTCAATTGGAAGTCTGTGTAACATTTGTCACTACTGCTCAGCTGTATACTTTTCAAAAGAGAAAAATACAAGTGGTCACTTTTCTTTTTGTTGTAGCGATGGCAAAGTGAAACTTCCACCATACACAATACTTCCAAAAATTAAGCAGTTGTTTACGAATTGTGACGAAATCAGTAAAAATTTTAAGAAAAATGTTCGGCAGTATAATAATGCTATGTCGTTTTATCCTTTGGTGCTACTGCTGAGCTACTACCGAGCCATGGGCCTTACTGTTTCAAAATCAATTGTGTCATTCATCATAGAATTTCCCCTTTATATGCCAGAAAACGGGAAAACAGTTCATATGGCCAATTATACATATTAGAATTTTCAGAGGCAAATGATTTAAGGCTACTGAATGATGCTAATCACGAACTGAGAGAAGATACCCTCAGTCTTTTAAATCGTTTACTAGATCAGCACAATCCTTACGTGTGCTCTTATAAAACAATGCACGAGAAAGTAAGTGAAGAGAAAAAATCAGCTCTAAAAGAAAATCGTCGTCAAATGGAATTGGTAATGCGTTTCTATCACAAACCTTCCTCAGATCCAAGACGTTATAATGACCCCACATGTTCAGAAATTGCTGCTGTATTTGGAACTGTTGATGGAGCTCCACCATCTCATCGACACATTGCAGAATATGAGAGAGAAGGTGGCTTGAGGAATGTTGATTATGATAGTATGCACTGTGATCCTATGTGTTATACCTTGATTTGGGCTTGCGGAGAGTCTGGTTGGCACATTTCAATGCCAACTGCTGGAGTGAGACAAACTAAAATACGTCATACTGTCACAATGCGTGAGTATATTCTGTACAGAATTGCCATTCGAGGTCTAGGAGCTGAGTTCGATTTCAATCCCCTTATTAACGCTGGTAAATTGACTCAACAGCTATTCGTGGATTAATTAATTTTATTGGTTTTACGTCCCTTTTAACTACACTGGCTTTAAGAGACGCCGGGGTGCCGGAATTTTGCCCCGAAGGGGATCTTTAACGTGCCAGTAAATGTACTGATACATATGCCGGTTTAGCAGACACCTCGCATGTACGAGCAGAAAATGAAAATCTCAGGGTCGTTCGTATTGTAGTTTTGCCATCTTCTTTTACAGGTAGCCCAAGGAATATGATGCAAAATTATCAGGATGCGATGGCGATAGTGAGGAAGTTTGGAAAGCCAGATAAATTCATTACGTTCACCTGTAATGCGGGCTGGCCAGAAATAATTAACAGCATTCATCCTTGGGAAACGGCTAATAATAGGCCTGATATTGTAGTGAGAGTTTTCCATTGCAAAGTAAAGGAATTGCTACGATTGATTAATGTTATGGAAATTTTCGGTAAAGTAAAAGCATATCTATATACATTGGAATTTCAAAAACCAGGTCTCCCGCACATCCATTTACTATTAACGTTAACGGAAGATAGTAAGTTTCGAGAAATTTCTGACATTGACAGTGTGATGTCAGCCGAAATACCAGATCTCAAGGATGAAGCGCTATACGAGTTGATAAGGCGTCATATGGTACATGGTCCTTGTGGATTTTTGAATCCTTCTTCAGTCTGTATGAAAGATGGCGTATACAAGAAAGATTTCCCTAAACAGTTTCAGGAAGAGACCAAAGATAACGCCAATGGTTATCCTTCGTATAGGAGAAGAAATAATGGACGGATTATTGTAAAAACAATTCGAGGTATTGACATTGAAATCGATAGTCGATTCATTGTTCCCTACAATCCATTTCTTTTACTTTACTTTCAAGCTCATATTTATGTTGAAATATGCTCGAGTGTTCGGAGTGTCAAATACATCCACAAGTATGTGTATAAAGGTCATGACTGCTGCAATGTTAAAATATGTCCTGAAGGTGAAACGGTGAACTACGATGAAATTACTTCTTTTCTAAATGCTAGATATGTTGGTCCAACAGAAGCCGCATACAGGATATTTTCATTTCACATGCATGAACAGTCACATTCTATCGTGCGATTACCAGTTCACTTGCCAAACTTGCAAAATATATATTTTAAAAATTATAACGCTCCTGATATTTTACTTCAAGCACAGTTGCGCAACACGGAATTACAAGCGTGGTTCAAGTTAAATCAAGATTCGCAAGCCAGAAGTCCGTATATATATCCTGAAACACCAGTACGTCTGGAATAAGAGCAACTGCCAGTGGCAAAAAAGAAAAAAATGTTTCAAAAACTATAGGCAGAATGTATAATGTTTCGCCTACAGAAACAGAAAGGTATTATTTACGCCTGTTATTGCTTCACGTCATTGGTGCCACCAGCTTCCAGGATCTACGAACATACAAAGCCGTTGTCTATTCTACTTATAAAGAAACAGCTAAGGAGCGAGGTTTGCTGATTGACGATTCTGAATGGCAGTGTTGTTTGGCAGAAGCGTCACAATTTCAGATGCCTTCTCAGTTACAACTGTTTTCTTACATATGTATGTTTCAGACCCCTTCAAATGTAAGACAGTTATGGGACATTTTCAAGAATATCTGCAGTTGCACGAACCTAACATTGCATATCAGTTCACTCTTATACATATTTCTAACACATTAAAGCTCCATGGTCTTCCCATTACCTCTCCCGAATTGCCAGCTATTATTGATAATTTCCCTCAAATTTACCAATGAATTATCCGAAACTTAATGAGGATCAATTAAGTCGGATGATAAACCAAGCGAATGAAAACCAAACGGCTATAATTACAGACATTTTGGGGTTAGTACAAAACGGCAATGAAAGGATGAGTAATCCATATTTCATTGACGGTCCAGGGGGCACCGGGAAAACATTTCTTTACCAATACTTGATTCACAGTTGCACAAATTTGGGGTTAAATGTAGTTTCTGTTGCATGGACTGGTATTGCAGCAATGTTACTACCTCAGGGGCACACTGTACACAGCCAGTTCAAGTTACCTCTACATTTACATGAAAGTTCAGTATCAGGAATAAAAGTTAACAGCAAGGAAGCTTTTTATATTCGTTCAGCAAAACTTATCATTTGGGATGAAGCCCCTATGGCTAATAAGCACGCGTTGATGTGTGTAAATCGGCTGCTCAAGGACATCATGAATAACGACGTGCCTTTTGGAGGAAAAATTATCATCTTAGGTGGATATTTCAGGCAGGTATTGCCTGTTGTGCCTCACGCATCTAGAGCAGCTTCAGTCCAAATGTCAGTAAGGTTCTCTCCTTTGTGGCCATTATTCAAAATTTTTAAACTCAACAAAAATATGCGAGCGGATATAGATCAACGTGACTTTGCAAACTTCTTGATACAAATTGGTAATGGTGAATACCCTCACGTCGATGGAGAAAATTCAGAATTAGTCGTCTTACCACCCTCCATCATTGCTAAAACTGATATCATCACGGAAATATATGGAAACGAATTTTCCACACTGAAAGATATTTCACGCTTTTCAAAAATTGCGATTTTAGCACCTAAAAATGAACACTGTAAAGAAATCAATGACAAAGTTTTGGAGCTAATCCCAGGATCATCGAGAACTTACATCAGTGAGAATAATTTAATTACTGAAGATGAGAGTGAACTTCTACAATTCCCAACAGAATTTTTAGACAGCATAGACATAAGTGGATTGCCACCTCATATCCTTCGACTAAAAGAAGGCTCTATTGTGATTTTGTTGAGAAATATTAATGTTACCCAAGGTCTGTTGAACGGTACTAGACTGTTGGTTCGGAAGATGCATGGCAATTGCTTACACCTGGAAATTATTACTGGCGTAAATGTTGGAAACAATGTGCTACTTCCTCGCCTTGACCTTACGCCATCAGATACTGCTATGCCGTTTTCCTTCAAAAGGAGGCAGTTTCCAGTACGTTTGGCTTTTTGTATAACTATCAATAAAGCTCAAGGTCTAACACTAGATCAAGTAGGCATTTATCTACCTCAACCGGTGTTTAGCCACGGACAGCTGTATGTCGCACTATCGCGAGCAAAATCCTTTCGTGACGTCAAAGTTCAAATAGAACCAAAAGGCAAGCAAACAGCAAATGTCGTATGGAAGGAAGTACTATTAGAATATTGAAACGAATGTTGCGGAGGAGCACAGACCTCAGCAAACGGGGCACAGATTAAATAACAATTATACAAGGACGTCCGAATCCCTAATACGATAACTGTCCTGTGGTAATGGTAAAAAAGTGCTATTGTCCTACATTGGTGATTACTAGGGCTCGGATTCGAGGATATTTGCATATTTTTTTCCTGAATAGTACACATTGAAAGAAGCCTTTCGGTGGTATTTTCGCCTCTCTGGGACTAACACGAGCATATATATGCATAAAACCGCTGTTTCCAGAATAGAAGCATATAAATGCATATTCTTGTGGTTTTCGTCTAAATAGTTTGTTTTTCTTCGAATCCCCCCCCCCCCCCCCCGAATTCGGGCACTGACCAGTCTTAAGAATCGAAAACAGAAATAATTATTTAAAAGCATATCTGGTGCGAATAATAGAACCGCTGGTTTTTAACCTTTAGTGAGGTCGTTCTCGTCATTGAAACTTTTATTGACTGATTTAAGAAAACCATTCAAAACTGAAAACATAGAAATATTCTTTTTGTACAGACCAATGGCTCGCCTAATTCTGAACATTTTGTAAATGAACTTTTAAACTGTAACTTTTATAAGAAAACTGCTCTTATATATACTTGAAAAACTTGAATGCGAGTATATTGCAGTGTATCATACATACAATTAGAAAATAAAGCTGGTGTATAAAGGTAAATGGGGAAACCTACAGGAAAAGACAACTCATCCCCTTTCAAGGAAAATAGATGTCGAGAAAGTAAAAGCTATGCTAGATTCAACAATACTTTTAGACTCATTAATAGATAACTCAAGGCTGGAGGACGCAACAAGAACAATAGAGGAAATCTTACAAAAGGCCGCCATTCCGCGGGCCACAAGAAGAGCAAAGATATGGTTTGATAGTGAGTGTTATAGGCTGAGGAGGGAGACCCTAGAAAAATTACAACAGTTGAGGCAGAACTTGAATAACCAAAGTCTACTACACATATACAACGACAAGAGGAATCTTTACAAGAGAACATTGAAAGAAAAGAAGCGCGCCTACTTAGAAGCAGAGGGCAGGAAGCTAGCAGAGGAAGCCAAGAAAAACCCCTTCATAGCCCTACGTCCAAAGAAACAATCACAGACACACTTCATAGACATGGAAAATTGGGAATCACACTTCAGCAAGATTCTCAATATCGAGGGTCTAGTGCACACCAGAAAAGATCCACATATCATCTCTCCACAAATACCAACAGACTGGGTACCCCTGACCATTGAGGAAACTAGAATCGCCATAGACAGCACCAAAAATAAGAAAGCCGCAGGACCGGACGGGATCTATAATGAATATGTAAAAGACACTGCACACCTGCTAGCCCCAATATGGACAAAATTATATAACAAATGTATAGAAACAGCTTCCATACCTGACCAGTGGAGAAAGTCAATTGTAAAGGTTTTATATAAAGAGAAAGGAGATACAAGAGATCCCAATAAGTACAGAGGCATAGCACTGGAAAACTGCCCCTTCAAAATCTTCACCAAAATTATAACAGGAAAATTAAATGAGGAAATAAACGAGCTTCTACCAGAGAACCAGTTTGGGTTTAGAAAGGGACGATCTACCCTAAACGCTATTGAACTTCTGCTCAACCAAATATGGGATGCCTTAGAGGACAAGGGAAAATATTACACCATATTTATAGATTTCACAAAGGCTTTCGACCTGATAAATAGAAAGCTAGTGACAGAAAAGTTAAAGGAGATGCTAGGCATGAACAACATATGGGCCAATCTCATCACATCAATACTGCAATGGAACGAAGTACGAATTTCGGACAACCTCACTCTATCAGAACCGATAGCCCAATCAAACGGGGTCCTACAGGGAGACCCACTGAGCCCCTTGCTGTTTATAATATCAACCATATATATCCTAAAAATAGCCCAAAAGGAGGGAGTATTCTCTTGCGCATATGCTGATGACATTGTAATGGGATCCAGAGATTTAACAAAACTCCAGGAAACTGTAAATGACGTGCAAACGTGGTGCTCTGAACACAAGCTGGACATCAACATCTCAAAAACAGACACCATGATATTCCGAAAAGGAGGAAGAATACCCGCCTCAGCAGAGATTTTCATTCGGGATATAAAATTAAAGATAGTTCCAGACTTTAAATATTTAGGCATCACACTGCAATCGAGTGCATATTGTTTCACAAAACATGTCACAGATAAGGTAACCCAAGCAATGATGGCAATGCACGAAATAAAAGACATCAGATCACTCAGTCTGGAGACAGCAATGTTGCTATTCAGACTAAAAATTCTTCCAATAATGACCTATGGCATTGAAATCATCTGGACACATTTAACTACGAGGAACCTATCCACCTTGGAAAGGGTGAAAGCGAACTACATAAAGAAGGTGATAGGAGTATCAAAAACGACACGATCTAGACTTGTATATCTACTGGCGAAAGAAACTTTCCTCGTAGATGTCCTCAGGACAAGCATACCTCTACCGAGCACCAGTGCATCAGAGAAACTTCTGGCAACGTTGACGGAGAAGAGAGAAGAAGTACAACCAGACTTCTTTGGCACAGGGGCCATGATAGACCGCTCGTGGACAAAAGCTAATTTCGAACTAAGACATGTCATTACAAGGTTGGCAGTTCACGGTTTTCACCACCTACTCTGCAAATCAAAACACTTCCATGACACAAGTATAGACTGTGAGTGCACATTATGTGGAAAAATGTGTGAACGGTACCACATAGAATTCTGTACAAAAAGAACAATGTCTATAAGTGAATATGCAAATATGTAACCCATCAATGTATCCTATATTTTATATTTTAAGTTATGGCTATTTGGCTGCATTAAATATATTATTATAAAGGTATGTTATTTGTTTTTTTCGTTTCGCTTTCCTTTCTATAGTTTTTAACGGTGTTTTTCGAGCATATGCTGCTTATTTAACCGCATATAATGGTTTTTTTAGCATATCTATCGAGCACATAATGGGTTTTTTGAGCATACTATCGAGCATAAAACAAATGGTTTTCGAGCATATCTGGAGATTTTATCGAGCATATCGATCCGAACCCTAGTGATTACTATCCTACATCCTGTTCTTTCATTCCCTCAGTTCTATAACTAAGATATACTCAATCAAATTTACAGCTTAATACATATTAATTCCTTCTGTGTGAGTTATCTTTTCATTTCTCATCAATCTCCTTTACTCACTATTCTATCCGTAGTGGTGGAGGAGATAGCTGTCTTCACAGAGGTGTGCAAATTATTAGATTCGATGTCAGTTTTCCAAAATTGCATTTTTACTTTTCACGGTTTAATGCACGAAGTAGGCCTAGGTTTACAAGGCTATGAAATTACTTCAAATGTTTAACCAAGACTCCTAATTATATTTTAATTTAAAAAACTCAAATTAAAATGAATTTTTAGAATTTCCACTAACAGAGGAGCCTTGCAAATGCAAGATACCACACGTTTCGTTTTTATTACTTCACTCTACTTTACGTGTGAATTTAGAGCAGAGGGATTTGGGGTCTTTTAACTGATGAACGCTATTGAACTATTCAAAGATTCATGAACTATTCATTGAAATCACCTGACTTAAAGTCTAAAGTCAATGAAAAATTGAAAACGGACCCAGCTCACATATCCCTCGGAATCCAATAATCTGAAAGTTTCCGGACGCAATTCCTTATGGGAAAAGGTGTAATTCCACAGGAGAGGAAACACTACTAAGTAGGATAACAAAAGAAGTTGGTCAATAAAATGATTTTGAATAAAATAAATTATGACTTATTAAAATTATTTTATTTAATTCTATTAATTTGCACACTTTTATAATTATGTTACCCAAGAGTTGCGGTACATCTCTAAATTCAAATATAAGAGACCCATCTTTTATTTTAAATGTATACCATTGGTATCATAAGTAGACAGATCACCAAATTGTACCGCTGTAGCAATAAATTGTGTGGATATCTCTATCTACTTAGTATAAAGCAAAAGTTCCCAATTCTTGGATGTAACGGGTAATCTTGAGAGCAACTTGGTGGATTTTGATGCGGTTTTAACCATTCTGTGTAGGATTTCTCGATTAAGATGAAGGATTAGGTAGAACAAAATATTTATGACATTTTATGGGTAAACCGTTAAAAATATCGATATACTCTGAGAATTGTTCAGCACGAAAAGTTCTGCAGGAAAGATCGCGACAGGTCCCGCATCGACCACTGTAAGTGTTTTTACGTTTTCATTTCTTCAAGCAATCTCCATTCGGTGGAAATTTAAATTACTAGCTTCAGAGTGATTTTACGAGCTTGCCAGCGACCTATCACCCTACCTTCAGCCAGCATCAAACTGTCGAGTCGTGTCGAGTTAATTCTTCAGAGATGGTGATGATAATTGTTGATTTAAGGGGCCTAACATTTAGGTTATTGGCCCCTAATGGTCTGGGTGATAGCGAAAATGAAAATGAAGTGGAAACCAGAACGAAAATTAAGTGAGAAGGAAACTACTTACAAAAAGGAACTCAGATTGAAACTACTCACAAAATGGAGAGCGGTAATACTTACAAAAGGGAATTTAGAACGAAAATACTCACAAAAGGAATAGATTGAAAAATACTTACAAAATGCAAATGAGATTGAAAATACGTACGCAATTGAGGTTCAAAATACTTACAAAATGCAATTGAAATTGAAAACGCTTACAAAATGTATGGTAGATTCAAACTACTCAATTGGATGGACAATACTTACAGAATGCAATTTAGATTTAAAATACTTACAAAATGTAATTTAGATTCAAAATACCCACAAAATGCAATTGAGAATCAAAATACCTGCAAAATGAGCACCATACAAAATGCAATTCAGATTCAAAATACTCACTAAAGTCCCATCCCCTATATTGAAAGACTTACTAAAAGACAATTTAGGTTGTCGATCCTTACAAAATGCAATCGAGGTTGAAAACACTAGCAAAGTGCAATTTAATGTAGATCGAAAAGACTTACAAAATGCAACGTAGTCTGAAAACACCTACAAAATGGAGTGTGGATGCAAAAGAAATCGCTCAATGGAATGTAGATACACGGGAGCCAATTAACAAAAAACAGTGCGGGATCTTAAAGAGAAAAGGAAATATAATGAAAAGAAAACAAGAGGTCTGACCCCTCGAAGAAGGAGGGATCAGGAAAGATGAGACAAGGGCCAATTAAGGCGGGACAGTGAAAGACTTCCTAGGCCTCGGATACCCTAATACCGTCGGGGTCGGAAAAGAACAAGAGTTGACCAAGGGATGTCGACAGGAAAGAAGACGGAGAGGCGCCCGGCACAAGTAAGTGGAAGCAATGCCGGACTCAGCTGGGGTCCCGAGGTTGCCAACCCACGTACTTCAGAGAAGAGTATTGCTTATGTGTTTGGAGTTAGCTGTTCACCTCGGCTTTTCAGAATTGCGTCTGGAACCTGACGTCCGTGCGCCTTTTAAGCTTACGCTGGGTAAATAGTGCCACACACACACAGAGGACATTTGAGTCGTCGAGTTGCAAAACTCGTGTAATCCACTTGTGAATAAGAATCATTTTCATGATTCTCTGGACTATGCCTCACGTATCTTTTGTGTTTGTTGTTTTCTCCTGTTTGCTTTGTGTTTTTGGTTTTTGGTTTTGTGTTTGCTTTTGAATTTTCCTTTTTGTTTTTCTTTCTTGGTTTTGGTTTTGTGTATGTTTTCTTCTTTTGCTATTTTTGAATTTTGCATTTTGCTTTGTGTTTCTTATTTTTTGTTTTCTGCTTTAGCTTTTGTTTTTGAATTTTGCTTTTAGCTTCGTGTTTTTGTTTTGTTTTTTGTTTTGTTTTCTGTAAGATTAAAATAAAACAAAACAAAAAATAAACAAAACAAAATCAAAATAAAAGCAAAATAAAATAAAACAAAATAAAACAAAACAAAATCAAAAACAAAACAACATTAAATTAAGTAAAATAAAATAAAATAATTAAATAAATAATTTTACGACATGATCCTTATTCACAAGTGGATTAAACGAGTTTTGCAACTGGACGACTCATTTGATCTCATAAGTCTACTTCATCATTTACCCAAAAGCGACGGTACCGTAAATGTCTGTTCAGGTCACTAGCATGAAGACATGCAAATGTCATATGGACAGAAGTGCTGCAGGATTGTTGAAGTGAATGCTGCGGAGCAGCTCGGGTCTTCTAGTAATATTATAAAATACCGGTGTATCAACAATTTCATGTGAGATTTCTACTATGTCAGATGTTACACACCATATGCGACTACTGTAAGGTTCGTTAAGTTTTTAAGCATTTTTAAATACTTATCGGAGTTTGTTGCATTTTGTATAAATTTGAAGCACTGTACTTATTGGGTGTACTTTACGTTTTTTTTAAGTTTTCAAGAGTATTCATATATAGGGATACCCCTTATTCCTGTTTCTACGGAATTGGAGATGGGATGTGATTAATTTATATATGGCGGATGGTTCTTAAGTGCTTTTGGAGATAAAAATTATTTCGAGTTATTTAAGTAATAGAACTTCGAATTATAGAAAAAGACATGGCATATAAATTGTCGAGGAGAATTGAAGCCTTTGAAATGTGGTGTTACAGGAGAATGGTGAATTTCAGATGGGTAGATGGGTTACAAATGAAGATATATTAAGACGAGTGGGAGAGGAGAGATGTTTCTGGCGTCTGCTAGAGAAGAGATAGGTTGGTAGGACACATATTAAGATACCCAGGAATAGCAAACTTAGTTATGGAAGGAAGGGTCGAGGACAAGAACTGTAGGGGTAGACCAAGGTTACAATATGTTAAACAGATTGCCTCGGATGTAGGGTGTGGAAGCTACAGTATGTAGAGATAAAACGATTAGCTCAGTACAGGGAGACATTGGGGAGCACCTTCAAACAAGTCAAAGGACTGAAGACTCAAACAACAACATAAATTATGTGGAACTTGGCCGGGAAATTAAAATTACTACGAGATATCGAAAATTTTAGGTTCAGAAATTTGACTTATAGAAGTTCGACTAAATTATTATTATTAGTCTACAAACTGTTCCGTCCCTGAAAACAAGAAAACTAACTAACTATGCAGCAAAGCTTTGGTATCGCAGACCATATAAAACAACTCTGGCTGTGAACCTGGTCGAATCTCCGGGCTGCTCCCTCGACAGACGGGCAGTAGGTGGCTGGCGCCAGCAAAGAATTATCGCATTAAAGAAGACATGGCGTGTCCTTGGCCAGCCCTGACTCCGGTTATTGTACGGTACTGTGGGTGTGTAGCATGCCTCTGGTATGACGTATACCCTTCTATTAAACAATATGTTCACCTTGACTGGCTAAATATACACACACTCATGCTCGCATGTCACACACCATTCCCCAATCCGTGGGTGTGCTCAGTAGTACTCGCAACCTTCAGATCCCTTCCCTGTCAACAGGTAAAACCAAAACATGATCCGGTTAAGGCTGTTCAAAAGTAGATCGGAACTTCCACCAGTAGGTATTACGCTGAGCAATGGCACCAACACCCTCGGGGGAAATCCAAGCGTGGATTCCTTCTGTATTAGTTTAAATTATTAGCAAATAGTGTTGTTAAGTTTTTAAGTTAATACATTTTTCTGTCGTGTGGCCTCCTGAGAGGCCGAGTGCAGGTCTTTCTAGTCGACGCCCGTGGGCAATCTGCGCGCTGGAATTGGAGGTGAATGGATGAAAGAGTGCAAGGATGTGTAAGGAAGCGGCCGTGGCCTGTCAGTAGGTACCATCCCAGCATTTGCCTGGAGTTGAAAATGGGGGGGAACCACGGAAAAACATTTCAAGGACGGCTGACGGAGGGGCCCACGTCTACCGAGTCAGCAGAGAGCTTGGCCGGTGAATCAAATCTCAGCAATTCTTCTAGGTTTGTGCCGTGTCTTGTGTGGGGTTTCGCCTAGGACACCAAGCTGGCTCATCGGCGGGCTCTTGGTGTCCCCGCCCGGACCCCCACAGAAGTGACGAACTGCGCGCTACCTCTCTTTGTATGGAGTGCACTACTCTACTGCGAGAACTAAAAGTTCAAGCATCCTTGACCTCCCTATGAAGGCTTCCAAAAAGAAGGTGTATTGGCTTTCACGGCCGGTGAATTAAAACTCGGCATTTCTTCTAGGTTTGTGCCGTGTCTTGTGTGGGGTTTCGCCTAGGACACCAAGCTGGCTCATCGGCGGGCTATTGGTGTCCCCGCCCGGACCCCCACAGGAGTGACGAACTGCGCGCTACCTCTCTTTGTATGGAGTGCAACTGCACTACTCTACTGCGAGAACTAAAAGTTCAAGCAGCCTTGACCTCCCTATGAAGGCTTCCAAAAATATGGTATATTGGCTTTCACGGCCGGTGAATTAAAACTCAGCAATTCTTCTAGGTTTGTGCCGTGTCTTGTGTGGGGTTTCGCCTAGGACACCAAGCTGGCTCATCGGCGGGCCCTTGGTGTCCCCGCCCGAACCCCCGCAGGAGTAACGAACTGCGCGCTACCTCCCTTTGTATAGAATGCAACTGCACTACTCTACTGCGAGAACTAAAAGTTCAAGCAGCCTTAACCTCCCTATGAAGGCTTCCAAAAAGATGGTATATTGGCTTTCACGGCAGGTTAATTAAAACTCAGCAATTCTTCTAGGTTTGTGCCGTGTCTTGTGTGGGGTTTCGCCTAGGTGTCCTAGCTTGAGTAGGGGGGTAAGGCGGTTTCTAACTCCCCCCACCACCTCTCCCTCTGACGTCACATACTAACCCGCAATACATTCAGGGGCAAAGCCAATATCTCGTCAACCCATGGTCCGATTTTGACAAATGAGGTGTCGTTGGACTCGGGCTAACGCCCTCTTTACAACGGACTACTCATTTCAACCCCTAAATAAAACCTACCCCTACTAGGGGGTGAAATTGTAATTTTTTAGTGAAAGCCTCTTTTCAAATGGGACATGTATAAGCTGCGCTGCTAAAATGAACTTAAATGTTGTTGCTCATATCGCGCATGCGTTTTTCTGGCTGCCGCTATGGATGAACATTTTTGTTTTTGTTTTGTACGCATGCGCACTTGGGATTTTTGTAAGAGGGCGAGCTCTTTGAAAAAAAATGATTGATAAGAAGAGGTTTTGGTGGTGAGGAGAGAACCAGATAGTCGCCTACTTTCCTACGACGTTTGCCGATATCTCTCGAACGCAAGGTCGGATTTGGACGTGTGACGTGTCAAATCGCTTGTCTCAAAGCCCTATATATGTTATTAATAGGTTAAAGTTTTGAGAATGAGGGAAACAGGCGTTTTGGGGTAAAATTATGATTTTAGACTTTTTCTGATATTTCACGAATGCCTGGTCGGATTTGGTCCTATGACGTGTCAAATGGCTTGTCTCGAAACCCTCTTTATTTTGGTAATAGGTTAAAGTTTTTGAGAATGAGGGAAACAGAATTTTTTGTTGTAAAACCGTGATTTTAGACTTTTTGTTATATCTCACAAACCAATAACGCCAGAGACGTATACGAGGGGTCGTAGGACTCGGGGTGACGCCCCTCCCCTATCTCCCTTTCGAATATAGTATTTATGTTTAAAAAAATGCGAAAGAGCCTAACGACACTTATGTTGAAAACATTTCAGTTTTTAAAACTTTTCTTAAATTTGTCTAAAATGTTCATGACGAGTGGTTGTAGATAGAAAGAGACGATACCACTGGACACGTGTTTCAACGAAGCTATTACTGGCCACGGTGGTGATATACCAATACAGTATTCGCTATTTCGATGAGACGGCGGGTCGAGGGTTCGTTTTCTGATTTTTCCTATGATGGAATTCCTAATTCCTAAACCCCCTGAAGGGGGTCTTTAACGTGTAAACGATTATGAGTGACATGACAAATGATAATTCCTTGATTCGATGAAGTTGGCTTTAGATAGAACAAACAGAACTTGGTTATATGTTGCTTGAAGTGAGTATAGAAAACAAACTTGCTGGGGCAGACTGACAGGATGTGAATGTTATTTGATCTTATTGGAATGCATTGACTTGACAGGGCAATGAAAAAAGCACAGAGATGCTGAGGACACTTGAAGGTCAAACGATATGGCAACCATGGTGGGAGGGGGAAGCTAGGATGATGTCGCCGATCATGTTCAATGGATGAATTTATATTTTGCGAAGCATTGTTCGGAGAGGGTCATGGGACGACTTGTTTTAAGGGTATTTATTTTGTCGATGTTTCCTATGGTGGACTCATTGATTGAAATAATCCAAAACTGCTAGGGCATGGCCTTGAGATTTTATAAACCGATAATGGGATTTTGACATACAAGATCCACTCAGAACTTGACATGATGTCATTCTTTTTATGGCTTATGAATTTCCCCAAAAAAGACCCAAAACAACAAGATCATGGACTTTTGCTTTTCTTAATATATTGCAAACCCATAATGTAAGATGTTTACTGTGAGTGACGAAATCTAGCTAGGTAACGAAAGAATTATTGTAGGATATATGTATGGTGACTGACACGTCTTTGACCATTGGAACTTGTTTTCAGATCTGACTGTAGTACATAGGGAGTATAGGTTGTAGGCATGGATTGACAAACGGTGCACACAAAATTCAATTTATCGATTCAAGAATTAAGAGTAGACTATCATTAATTAATTGGTTAAAGAGTGTAGCTAAAAATAAAAAAATGGTGACTACATTAAACTAAACTGAACCAAGTCGAATCAAACCCAACCGAACCAAACCAAGCCTAAAGCAAACCAAACCTAATCAAGAACAAGCCAAGGGCTTAAGTGTAAAACTTGTGGGGGAATGCAGTCATTGGCAATGTCCAAAGAAAGGGATAACGCTCTACCTCTAGAGGGTAAGGTAAAGCTAGCGCATGGTGCTAATGCATATTCCCAAGTACATGAACCACACACACACACAACTATCCTATGCTGTTTTTATGAGTTAACTGTTAAAACTTACTCAGTGGTTACTGAGCAAGATGGTCGCTACACACAACAAGCTTTAAATACTTGAGGCTAATAATCTATACACACACACACACACGCTTGTTCTAAACTAAACTGTCTTGCTGGCAGTGCTCACACAGTAGGCAAATGACAGAAATGCTTGGCTAACAGAAATACAATCATTTTCGTTTGTCTAATGTTACCAGCTAACCATTACATGCTTTAGTGGTGAGCACATGTGCCTCTTGCACTGGAGATCGTAACTCGATTTCTAGCTCTAAGGCCTAGAATGAATCAAACTAAGAAAGAAGGGTATGGTGACGCAGTGGTTAAACTGTTAGCCTTTCACTAAGGTAGACTAGGGTTTGATTTTAGGTTAATATACATGTCATAAACAAACAAACAAACAAACAAACAAACAAAAAAAGCAGAGATAATGTTTAAAACTGATTACACTTGTCTCTTTTTAAATTATTACTTAGATTGCAAATACAAAGGTGGACTGGGTTTGATATTCAGTTAATGCTGCCTATCGCATACTAGCCTGTAAGAAAGCCAAACAAGCAAAAGGCGTAGGTAGAGCAGTGGTAAAATCGCTATGTGTAGAGAACTACCTAACGGTTTTATGAACTGGCAATGGTATGTCGCATAAACAGTGCAGGATACAATCCAGCAACCATAATTTGTATCTTGTGGAGCAGAGAAAACATATATATAGAGAAAGATATAGAAAGCTAGTGTATGTATGGGTAGCATTGATAATTTGACCAGAGAAAATACGATGAGGTAGGGTGGGGAGAGGGAGAATTAACACTTATATATGAATGAATGGTAAATAGTATTTTAGTTTTTTTTCCCCAATAGTTTTGTTTTTTAAATGCAGTGGTAGATAGTCGTTATTTTGTAAAACATTCTTACTTGCAGTAGTAATAAGACTCTATGGTTTCGCTAACACATAGATAGACTGTATTATTGCCATGGTCAAGCACTCACATTAAGATCATTTACAAAATCATAAAATGAAAAATAAAAAATCTTGTTTTGGAAATATCGTTTTTCAACATACACAAAATAAATATATAAAAAATTTGTAAACAGCAAAATGGAAAATCCATGGTCAAGCACTCACATTAAGATCATTTACAAAATCATAAAATGAAAAATAAAAATCTTGTTTTGGAAATATCGATTTTTTTCAACATACACAAAATAAATATATAAAAAATTTGTAAACAGCAAAATGGAAAATCCATGTTTCCATATAGACAAAATTTAAAAACCTTAAACGGACATTTAAGAAAATATATATAAATGGGAAATTGACAAATGTGTAAATATGAAAATGGAAAAATCCATGTTTCCATATCATGAAATTGAAAAACATCAAACTGTCATTTTAAAAAATGCAAATGAAAAATTGACAAATTGCAATGTGTGAAATGTGAAATTGAACAAATGGCTATCATTATTTAAAAAAAAAAAGAACATGGTGCTCTATGGTTGAGGTGTGAATCAAACCCTTTCTACTTATTTGGACCACCCGAGACTGAGTAGACTAGTTTAAGTTGTCATACCACTTTTAAAAGTTTGTGTTAAATCTAGGAATTGAACCCAAGAGCTTGTAGGGGAGATCAAAGGTTATAATATGTTAAACAGATAGCCTTGAATGAAGGGTGTGGTAGCTATATAGAGATGAGACGTTTCGCTCGGGGCAGGGAGGCATGGAGATCTGCATCAAACCAGTCAAAGGACTAAAGACTCAAACAACAACATGTACGTTCACCAAAATAATGTTGTGTAACGGTAAATGTTAGTCAACGAACAGTAATGCATTACTAAAACCCATGACACGATACCTAAGAGCTTTTCTAAAATGATTTTAAAATGCCTTTAACCCTATATTGAACACCCAGTTCACAAAACTCATAACTGCAATGTTATGGTAAAACAAAACAAAATCTATATTTCAAAACAAACAAGTGGTTTAGTCAATGTATACTGGAAAAAGTTTTGTAAACACTCAAGTCCTCAAGACCAATTAAATTAGTAACTGTCAGGTTGGCCGAGTGGTTAAGGTGTTTGACTTAAGATCAAATTTCTGTATAAGGAAGCAAGGGTTCGAATCCCTTACCTGACATAACTATTGCCTTAACATGGCTTGGCCACACTGTATTATTATGATACTCAGTACACAAACCATAGATATAGTGTATTGTTTAAGGCCACTCTCTTTCTGAACATAGTCAGAGACTGTTGATGGTTAACAATTGTATTAATAGTGGGACATGGGGATAGCAATTAAGAAAAAACAGCCAATACCCATACAATATTTTTATTCATTTTAGTTTTTTTTTACAATAGTTACACACTGAATACAACTTTTTATCTCTTTACCATTGTTTGATATAGATTTTAAACACAACGCTTGTTGTAGATCCTTTTACAACTTTCTCTAGGTACTCTTGTTCTTAAAAACTGGGGAAGCCGCAATGGTTTTATAGACATTAAACCCTCATTCTCTTTTTTTTCATTATTATTATTATCATTATTATAAATATTATCTTTATAATTATTATAGTCATTGTCACCATCATTATCATCATCATCATCATTCTCAACATCACTAGAACTATCCAATTCCATTTTTTCCTTTTCAAAAGGGATCTCTTGAAGAGTCTGTGTTGCTTTTGATAGTGTTACGGGTTTATTGAACGTTGACAACTGTCCTAACATGACTTTTTGAGGAGATAAATGTTTTTTCATAAGGAAGTCACTATGTTGAGTAACACTATGTTTTTGTCGGACTTGCTTTTTCTTGTTCTTTTGATCATGTTTTGTTAACACTAACGGTGTTTCATTTGGTATACCACATTGATGAGTACCCACACTTAAGACCTCACCATGTTTACTTTTTAGATGACCTAGACATTTTGTTGTTCTTTGTTTTGAGCACTGCCAAAATATGATGCCATTCGCATTTTCTCGCTTATAGTTATAAGAGTACCCATGATACAGGGCACGTGGTTTACCTTTATTGGTTATAGTATATTCCATAGTAGTCACTGACTTGTATAGTCGATCCGCCTACTACAAAGGTCTGAACACTTGTGGTGAAAGAATGATGTTGTGTTGACGTTTTATGCAGGATAATGTTGGTGGCATATGTGGGTGGCTTATGTTGATGACATGTGTTGTTGGCTGATTTTGGTGGCTTATGTTGATGGTTTATGGTGGTGGCTTATGTTGATGGCTTATGTTGGTGGCTTATGTTGATGACATATGTTGGTGACTTATGTTGATAGCTTATGTTGGTGGCTAATGTTGATGACATATGTTGTTGGCTTATGGTGGTGGCTTATGTTGATGGTATATGTTGCTGGCCTATGTTGATGGTTTATGTTAATGGCTTAGGTTAATATCTTAGGTTGATGGCATAAGTTGATGGCTTATGTTGGTGGCTTATGGTGGTGGCTTATGCTGGTGGCTTATGCTAGTGGCTTATGGTGGTGGTTTATGGTGGTGGCTTATGTTGATGACATATGTTGGTGGCTTAAGTTGGTGGCTTATGTTGGTGGCTTATGGTGGTGGCTTATGGTGGTGGGTTATGGTGGTGGATTATGGTGGCTTATAGTGGTGACTTATGGTGGTGGTTTATGGTGGTGGCTTATGTTGATGACATATGTTGGTGGCTTATGGTGGCTTATGGTGGTGATTTATAGTGGTGGCCTATGTTGGTGGCTTATTTTTGGTGGTTTACGTTAATACCTTATTTGTAATGGCTTATTTGACAAGTTATTGTTGTCAATGTATTTAGAGGATTTTTCTCTTGGTTTTGGAAAGTATCTCAACTCTTTTTTATGGTAGCATAATGCTTACCGCCATGTTTGTAAGCAACAACAACACACTAAAATTCCAAGAATCCAAAGTACTCTAAGGTTAATGATTGTCTCTCAACTCCATTCAACGTCTAGTCAAAAAACATTATATATTTTTCACATTTTACAAAAAAGGTAAATTGGGAAAGTAAGCTATATGTTTAAACTAAAAATCATATCAAATCATATGCTAACTCCAACACCTACGTCTACCCCAATCTCAGTCAAAAAAATATAATATTCTTCAAATTTTTCCAAAACAGTATTTGGAAAGTAGGCCATATTTTGAAAACTAATCATCCTATAAAGTCATATATATATATACTGAAACCAATGGCTTTTATATCCTTAATCTTAAGAACAAAATATGGAATTTTTGACATTTTTGCCAAAAATGTTCATTTTAAAACGGGGCTATATTTTGGAAACTAGGAATTTTACAAGAAAGTTTGTTTAACGTAAATGGCAGGTATTTACCCCCACTACCCGCAAACCAAGTCCCAGGTCTCTGGGGAAAAATCCAAAAAAAGTTCAATTTGGAAAGTAGGCAATATTTTGAAAACTAATCATCCTAAAAAGTCATATATAGACTCAAACCAATGGCTTTTATGTCCTTAATTGGTAGAACAAAACTTAACATTTTTTCAGTTTTTCCAAAAAAGTCCAATTTTCAAAAATTGTCTATATTTTGGGAACTAAGAATTTTACAAAAAAGTTTGTTTAACGAAAATGAAAGGTCTTTACCCCCCTCTACCCAAAACATAAATTTCAGGTCCCTAGGACAAAAACTGTGCAGTATATATATATATATATATTTTTTGGGGAGGGGGTCTATATTCACTTTACCTCCCCACTTTACAAGATGGCGGCCATAGCTTAACTTAACCTAGCCTAACCTAACCTGACCTACGAGGTGTGATCAAAAAGTTCCAAAAATGTGGCTGCAACTTAACCAAACCTAGCCTAGCCTAACCTAACCTCCCTGTTGACTAGCCCCCTTTGGACGGGTCCTTTTTGAAGGGAGTCATTTTTTTTACGTGTCCCGGAGGACGGGTCCTTGTTGACGGGTCCCAGTGGCGGGTCCCCTTTGACATAATTTGGATAAAATGCAAGGCCAGTCCATAGGGATCAGTCCAAAGGACCCGCCACAGGGACCCGTCAACAAGGACCCGTCCTCCGGGACACGTAAAAAAAATGACTCCCTTCAAAAAGGACCCGTCCAAAGGGGGCTAGTCAACAGGGAGGTTAGGTTAGGCTAGGCTAGGTTTGGTTAAGTTGCAGCCACATTTTTGGAACTTTTTGATCACACCTCGTAGGTCAGGTTAGGTTAGGCTAGGTTAAGTTAAGCTATGGCCGCCATCTTGTAAAGTGGGGAGGTAAAGTGAATATAGACCCCCTCCCCCAAAAATATATATATATATATACTGCACAGTTTTTGTCCTAGGGACCTGAAATTTATGTTTTGGGTAGAGGGGGGTAAAGACCTTTCATTTTCGTTAAACAAACTTTTTTGTAAAATTCTTAGTTCCCAAAATATAGACAATTTTTGAAAATTGGACTTTTTTGGAAAAACTGAAAAAATGTTAAGTTTTGTTCTACCAATTAAGGACATAAAAGCCATTGGTTTGAGTCTATATATGACTTTTTAGGATGATTAGTTTTCAAAATATTGCCTACTTTCCAAATTGAACTTTTTTTGGATTTTTCCCCAGAGACCTGGGACTTGGTTTGCGGGTAGTGGGGGTAAATACCTGCCATTTACGTTAAACAAACTTTCTTGTAAAATTCCTAGTTTCCAAAACATAGCCCCGTTTTAAAATGAACATTTTTGGAAAAAATGTCAAAAATTCCATATTTTGTTCTTAAGATTAAGGATATAAAAGCCATTGGTTTCAGTGTATATATATATGACTTTATAGGATGATTAGTTTTCAAAATATGGCCTACTTTCCAAATACTGTTTTGGAAAAATTTGAAGAATATTATATTTTTTTGACTGAGATTGGGGTAGACGTAGGTGTTGGAGTTAGCATATGATTTGATATGATTTTTAGTTTAAACATATAGCTTACTTTCCCAATTTACCTTTTTTGTAAAATGTGAAAAATATATAATGTTTTTTGACTAGACGTTGAATGGAGTTGAGAGACAATCATTAACCTTAGAGTACTTTGGATTCTTGGAATTTTAGTGTGTTGTTGTTGCTTACAAACATGGCGGTAAGCATTATGCTACCATAAAAAAGAGTTGAGATACTTTCCAAAACCAAGAGAAAAATCCTCTAAATACATTGACAACAATAACTTGTCAAATAAGCCATTACAAATAAGGTATTAACGTAAACCACCAAAAATAAGCCACCAACATAGGCCACCACTATAAATCACCACCATAAGCCACCATAAGCCACCAACATATGTCATCAACATAAGCCACCACCATAAACCACCACCATAAGTCACCACTATAAGCCACCATAATCCACCACCATAACCCACCACCATAAGCCACCACCATAAGCCACCAACATAAGCCACCAACTTAAGCCACCAACATATGTCATCAACATAAGCCACCACCATAAACCACCACCATAAGCCACTAGCATAAGCCACCAGCATAAGCCACCACCATAAGCCACCAACATAAGCCATCAACTTATGCCATCAACCTAAGATATTAACCTAAGCCATTAACATAAACCATCAACATAGGCCAGCAACATATACCATCAACATAAGCCACCACCATAAGCCAACAACATATGTCATCAACATTAGCCACCAACATAAGCTATCAACATAAGTCACCAACATATGTCATCAACATAAGCCACCAACATAAGCCATCAACATAAGCCACCACCATAAACCATCAACATAAGCCACCAAAATCAGCCAACAACACATGTCATCAACATAAGCCACCCACATATGCCACCAACATTATCCTGCATAAAACGTCAACACAACATCATTCTTTCACCACAAGTGTTCAGACCTTTGTAGTAGGCGGATCGACTATACAAGTCAGTGACTACTATGGAATATACTATAACCAATAAAGGTAAACCACGTGCCCTGTATCATGGGTACTCTTATAACTATAAGCGAGAAAATGCGAATGGCATCATATTTTGGCAGTGCTCAAAACAAAGAACAACAAAATGTCTAGGTCATCTAAAAAGTAAACATGGTGAGGTCTTAAGTGTGGGTACTCATCAATGTGGTATACCAAATGAAACACCGTTAGTGTTAACAAAACATGATCAAAAGAACAAGAAAAAGCAAGTCCGACAAAAACATAGTGTTACTCAACATAGTGACTTCCTTATGAAAAAACATTTATCTCCTCAAAAAGTCATGTTAGGACAGTTGTCAACGTTCAATAAACCCGTAACACTATCAAAAGCAACACAGACTCTTCAAGAGATCCCTTTTGAAAAGGAAAAAATGGAATTGGATAGTTCTAGTGATGTTGAGAATGATGATGATGATGATAATGATGGTGACAATGACTATAATAATTATAAAGATAATATTTATAATAATGATAATAATAATAATGAAAAAAAAGAGAATGAGGGTTTAATGTCTATAAAACCATTGCGGCTTCCCCAGTTTTTAAGAACAAGAGTACCTAGAGAAAGTTGTAAAAGGATCTACAACAAGCGTTGTGTTTAAAATCTATATCAAACAATGGTAAAGAGATAAAAAGTTGTATTCAGTGTGTAACTATTGTAAAAAAAAACTAAAATGAATAAAAATATTGTATGGGTATTGGCTGTTTTTTCTTAATTGCTATCCCCATGTCCCACTATTAATACAATTGTTAACCATCAACAGTCTCTGACTATGTTCAGAAAGAGAGTGGCCTTAAACAATACACTATATCTATGGTTTGTGTACTGAGTATCATAATAATACAGTGTGGCCAAGCCATGTTAAGGCAATAGTTATGTCAGGTAAGGGATTCGAACCCTTGCTTCCTTATACAGAAATTTGATCTTAAGTCAAACACCTTAACCACTCGGCCAACCTGACAGTTACTAATTTAATTGGTCTTGAGGACTTGAGTGTTTACAAAACTTTTTCCAGTATACATTGACTAAACCACTTGTTTGTTTTGAAATATAGATTTTGTTTTGTTTTACCATAACATTGCAGTTATGAGTTTTGTGAACTGGGTGTTCAATATAGGGTTAAAGGCATTTTAAAATCATTTTAGAAAAGCTCTTAGGTATCGTGTCATGGGTTTTAGTAATGCATTACTGTTCGTTGACTAACATTTACCGTTACACAACATTATTTTGGTGAACGTACATGTTGTTGTTTGAGTCTTTAGTCCTTTGACTGGTTTGATGCAGATCTCCATGCCTCCCTGCCCCGAGCGAAACGTCTCATCTCTATATAGCTACCACACCCTTCATTCAAGGCTATCTGTTTAACATATTATAACCTTTGATCTCCCCTACAAGCTCTTGGGTTCAATTCCTAGATTTAACACAAACTTTTAAAAGTGGTATGACAACTTAAACTAGTCTACTCAGTCTCGGGTGGTCCAAATAAGTAGAAAGGGTTTGATTCACACCTCAACCATAGAGCACCATGTTCTTTTTTTTTTTTAAATAATGATAGCCATTTGTTCAATTTCACATTTCACACATTGCAATTTGTCAATTTTTCATTTGCATTTTTTAAAATGACAGTTTGATGTTTTTCAATTTCATGATATGGAAACATGGATTTTTCCATTTTCATATTTACACATTTGTCAATTTCCCATTTATATATATTTTCTTAAATGTCCGTTTAAGGTTTTTAAATTTTGTCTATATGGAAACATGGATTTTCCATTTTGCTGTTTACAAATTTTTTATATATTTATTTTGTGTATGTTGAAAAAAATCGATATTTCCAAAACAAGATTTTTATTTTTCATTTTATGATTTTGTAAATGATCTTAATGTGAGTGCTTGACCATGGATTTTCCATTTTGCTGTTTACAAATTTTTTATATATTTATTTTGTGTATGTTGAAAAACGATATTTCCAAAACAAGATTTTTTATTTTTCATTTTATGATTTTGTAAATGATCTTAATGTGAGTGCTTGACCATGGCAATAATACAGTCTATCTATGTGTTAGCGAAACCATAGAGTCTTATTACTACTGCAAGTAAGAATGTTTTACAAAATAACGACTATCTACCACTGCATTTAAAAAACAAAACTATTGGGGAAAAAAAACTAAAATACTATTTACCATTCATTCATATATAAGTGTTAATTCTCCCTCTCCCCACCCTACCTCATCGTATTTTCTCTGGTCAAATTATCAATGCTACCCATACATACACTAGCTTTCTATATCTTTCTCTATATATATGTTTTCTCTGCTCCACAAGATACAAATTATGGTTGCTGGATTGTATCCTGCACTGTTTATGCGACATACCATTGCCAGTTCATAAAACCGTTAGGTAGTTCTCTACACATAGCGATTTTACCACTGCTCTACCTACGCCTTTTGCTTGTTTGGCTTTCTTACAGGCTAGTATGCGATAGGCAGCATTAACTGAATATCAAACCCAGTCCACCTTTGTATTTGCAATCTAAGTAATAATTTAAAAAGAGACAAGTGTAATCAGTTTTAAACATTATCTCTGCTTTTTTTGTTTGTTTGTTTGTTTGTTTGTTTGTTTATGACATGTATATTAACCTAAAATCAAACCCTAGTCTACCTTAGTGAAAGGCTAACAGTTTAACCACTGCGTCACCATACCCTTCTTTCTTAGTTTGATTCATTCTAGGCCTTAGAGCTAGAAATCGAGTTACGATCTCCAGTGCAAGAGGCACATGTGCTCACCACTAAAGCATGTAATGGTTAGCTGGTAACATTAGACAAACGAAAATGATTGTATTTCTGTTAGCCAAGCATTTCTGTCATTTGCCTACTGTGTGAGCACTGCCAGCAAGACAGTTTAGTTTAGAACAAGCGTGTGTGTGTGTGTGTATAGATTATTAGCCTCAAGTATTTAAAGCTTGTTGTGTGTAGCGACCATCTTGCTCAGTAACCACTGAGTAAGTTTTAACAGTTAACTCATAAAAACAGCATAGGATAGTTGTGTGTGTGTGTGGTTCATGTACTTGGGAATATGCATTAGCACCATGCGCTAGCTTTACCTTACCCTCTAGAGGTAGAGCGTTATCCCTTTCTTTGGACATTGCCAATGACTGCATTCCCCCACAAGTTTTACACTTAAGCCCTTGGCTTGTTCTTGATTAGGTTTGGTTTGCTTTAGGCTTGGTTTGGTTCGGTTGGGTTTGATTCGACTTGGTTCAGTTTAGTTTAATGTAGTCACCATTTTTTTATTTTTAGCTACACTCTTTAACCAATTAATTAATGATAGTCTACTCTTAATTCTTGAATCGATAAATTGAATTTTGTGTGCACCGTTTGTCAATCCATGCCTACAACCTATACTCCCTATGTACTACAGTCAGATCTGAAAACAAGTTCCAATGGTCAAAGACGTGTCAGTCACCATACATATATCCTACAATAATTCTTTCGTTACCTAGCTAGATTTCGTCACTCACAGTAAACATCTTACATTATGGGTTTGCAATATATTAAGAAAAGCAAAAGTCCATGATCTTGTTGTTTTGGGTCTTTTTTGGGGAAATTCATAAGCCATAAAAAGAATGACATCATGTCAAGTTCTGAGTGGATCTTGTATGTCAAAATCCCATTATCGGTTTATAAAATCTCAAGGCCATGCCCTAGCAGTTTTGGATTATTTCAATCAATGAGTCCACCATAGGAAACATCGACAAAATAAATACCCTTAAAACAAGTCGTCCCATGACCCTCTCCGAACAATGCTTCGCAAAATATAAATTCATCCATTGAACATGATCGGCGACATCATCCTAGCTTCCCCCTCCCACCATGGTTGCCATATCGTTTGACCTTCAAGTGTCCTCAGCATCTCTGTGCTTTTTTCATTGCCCTGTCAAGTCAATGCATTCCAATAAGATCAAATAACATTCACATCCTGTCAGTCTGCCCCAGCAAGTTTGTTTTCTATACTCACTTCAAGCAACATATAACCAAGTTCTGTTTGTTCTATCTAAAGCCAACTTCATCGAATCAAGGAATTATCATTTGTCATGTCACTCATAATCGTTTACACGTTAAAGACCCCCTTCAGGGGGTTTAGGAATTAGGAATTCCATCATAGGAAAAATCAGAAAACGAACCCTCGACCCGCCGTCTCATCGAAATAGCGAATACTGTATTGGTATATCACCACCGTGGCCAGTAATAGCTTCGTTGAAACACGTGTCCAGTGGTATCGTCTCTTTCTATCTACAACCACTCGTCATGAACATTTTAGACAAATTTAAGAAAAGTTTTAAAAACTGAAATGTTTTCAACATAAGTGTCGTTAGGCTCTTTCGCATTTTTTTAAACATAAATACTATATTCGAAAGGGAGATAGGGGAGGGGCGTCACCCCGAGTCCTACGACCCCTCGTATACGTCTCTGGCGTTATTGGTTTGTGAGATATAACAAAAAGTCTAAAATCACGGTTTTACAACAAAAAATTCTGTTTCCCTCATTCTCAAAAACTTTAACCTATTACCAAAATAAAGAGGGTTTCGAGACAAGCCATTTGACACGTCATAGGACCAAATCCGACCAGGCATTCGTGAAATATCAGAAAAAGTCTAAAATCATAATTTTACCCCAAAACGCCTGTTTCCCTCATTCTCAAAACTTTAACCTATTAATAACATATATAGGGCTTTGAGACAAGCGATTTGACACGTCACACGTCCAAATCCGACCTTGCGTTCGAGAGATATCGGCAAACGTCGTAGGAAAGTAGGCGACTATCTGGTTCTCTCCTCACCACCAAAACCTCTTCTTATCAATCATTTTTTTTCAAAGAGCTCGCCCTCTTACAAAAATCCCAAGTGCGCATGCGTACAAAACAAAAACAAAAATGTTCATCCATAGCGGCAGCCAGAAAAACGCATGCGCGATATGAGCAACAACATTTAAGTTCATTTTAGCAGCGCAGCTTATACATGTCCCATTTGAAAAGAGGCTTTCACTAAAAAATTACAATTTCACCCCCTAGTAGGGGTAGGTTTTATTTAGGGGTTGAAATGAGTAGTCCGTTGTAAAGAGGGCGTTAGCCCGAGTCCAACGACACCTCATTTGTCAAAATCGGACCATGGGTTGACGAGATATTGGCTTTGCCCCTGAATGTATTGCGGGTTAGTATGTGACGTCAGAGGGAGAGGTGGTGGGGGGAGTTAGAAACCGCCTTACCCCCCTACTAGCTTGGTTTGATCATAGACCATCACGACAGCCTGGAAGAAAGTGGACAGCTGAGCGGAAGAAGGAGCATTCTGAGAGGATGAAGAGATTTTGGGAACAGAAGCGGGAAAACGCCTGAAGATGAAATCATGTATTCAAGTTCAATCGCTCTCCTAAAGGGGAATAATCGATTAAATAAATAAATAATAAGCATGTAGCTTTACGTGACCACTAATTCTCACGACCAGTGGATCTCATTTTTATGTGAAATGTGAATCACAGGATGTGATATTTCACTTCGAAAATGTAACACTCACTGACCGGCAATCGAACCCGGTCTGCCTTGGTGAGAAGCAAACTGCTTGACCACTGCACCATCACGCCCTCCTCCTAGTAATAATAATAATAATAGCTTGGAGAGACTAGAAGCCTTTGGCTCAGCCAGGAATTAAAGCGTTCATTATAAGCCTCTTACATGTACCGTTACTGTTTACGATAACGGGGGCGGGGAGGATAACGTTCCTAATTCCATCCAGTGCAGTAACTGTAATAATAAAACCAACTAACAATTCCCAACGCGCTCTATGAATGGGCAAAACGGAAGAAGAAAGAAGAATATGGAGAGAGTTGAGTTGCTTGAATATTTAGTTACCATTCAGACCCAAATGAATTTAAAATGGTCCGTAATTTATCACGAAGTACGACGAGAGTATGGATGGAACTTTCTCTATTAGGTCATGGTTCAGAACACGAAGTTATCTCCTTTAGGAGATACTTCTAAAGTTTGAGTTCCAGAGTTATGGAAACTGGGAGCTGATGAATGGCCAGTAAGTAGCTGTCGGAAATAGAATATGTCTTCACAAGTCTGGAGTTTCACAAAGGCAGGATGGTATTGCAGGCCAATGCCCCGTCTACTCGCCTTGACTTGCAAGTATGTCGACCTACCTGCTGCGACGGGAAGGGACGAACTCATTTCAGTCGTGGGAGATAATAACCACGAATAAGTAAGCAGCTATCATTTCGGGACTTACGCTTAATATGACACAATAATAATAATAATAATAATTATTATTATTATTATTATTAT
Source organism: Meconema thalassinum (assembly GCA_946902985.2). NCBI lineage: Eukaryota > Metazoa > Arthropoda > Insecta > Orthoptera > Tettigoniidae > Meconema > Meconema thalassinum. Next base: position 169,600,263 of record OX336391.1, read on the forward strand.
TAAATTATTATTATTATTATTATTATTATTATTATTATTATTATTATTATTATTATTATTATTATTATGAGCCTCCGTGGCTTAGGCGGCAGCACGCCGGCCTCTCACAGCTGGGTCCGTGGTTCAAATCCCGGTCACTCCATGTGATATCTGTGCTGGACAACACGGAGGCCGACAGGTTTTTCTCCGGGTACTCCGGTTTTCCCTGTCAAAATTTAATTCCAGCAACACTCTCCACTATCATTTCATTTCATCTGTCATTCGTTTAATCATTGCCCCAGAGGAGTGCGTCAGGCCTCGGCAGCCGGCACAGTTCATATCCTCGCCGCTAGATGGGGGCTTCATTCATTCCATTCCTGACCCGGTCGGAGACTGGAAGCAGGCTGTGGATTTTCATTATTATAATGCAAAACTATGACACTACAATGTGGTTGTTTTACTGGAAGCCCTGTATGCGGCAGAAACAACATTAATTGGAGGGATGACAAGAATTCATGACATCGAGAAACAAGATCGGGAAATTCTTAGAATGATACACGGCGCTGTTCTCCGAGACGGAACTTGGATCAGACGACCTACAAAGCAACTCTATGGAAACACAGACACCATCACAGAGAAATTTAGGAAAGGACGCCAAACAGTTCTATGGACACCTGTGGAGGATGGATGAAAACAGACTCACTATGAAAATATTTAACATCATTAAAACAAGTAAATTAAAGACCAGTTGGATGAGAGAAACACTGGAAGACTTGGAACGATTCAAAATCTCTGAAGACGACATTAAAGACAGAAATCAATTCAGAAATGAAATCAGAAACAAGAAATTTGAACAAGTCCCAAGAAAAGAAACAATAGGGGAAAAAGGGACCGAGGAAAGGAAGAAAAGAGCACGATGAATTAATGAAGAGGTTTTGGGAAGAAAAGAGAAGAGGAAAAGGAAGTGAAACTGTGATTGGCTCAAGTTCGCACGCTCTCGCAAAGGGGAAAAATCTATAATAATAATATTTATTTATTTATTTATTTATTTATTTATTTATTTATTTCTACGGATAACACGTTTGTACAGCACGTTACATCTTATCAGTACTTCATTTGTTTTAGCGCCTTCGGTGGCGTAGTCGGTAGCAAGCTGAGTTTCTATGCCCAAGATAGCGGGTTCAAACCCGGCCGAAGCCGTCGGATTTTTTAAGAGCGTTAAAAATCCCTCAGTATGCCTTCCTTGGGGGGGGGAAGTAAAGCCGGTGGTCCCATGTCATAGATTTATGGCAAGTTAAAGAACTTTCCACTAATTGCACCTGTGTGAAGCTAAATTGGATAGGTTAAGAATGTAAACAACACTCTTAGGTTTCTACGTTCGTTGCCATGAGCCGACTGCGGTGGCGTCTAGTAACTAAGTTCTGAACTTGGCCTAGTAGTCGTTGACGGTGGCGCTTGGCGGCAAAAGTAGGAACTAGTTGAAAAATTCCACGTTGCAGTACTTAAATTAAGAAAGAGATAACACACACTATTACAGTCATCACAATTAACACCGGTTATCCGACAGATTCTACACACACCCAAAGTATACGGGGCTACATGGCCGCGTTGTCGCAGCCCCTAAACTTAAGAACCAACCAACCAACATTTGTTTCATCCTCTCTGATCTCTGCTTCCTGAGTTGTTCCATGCTACGTGGTTGCTTTCTTTTTTCTTTCTTGTGCATCCCTGAAGATCCCTGAAGGGGATGTCTCATAAAGAAAATGTTATTTGTAAAGTTTATTGACGAGTAATTAAACTATTCTTCAAAGTAGAGACCATCAGATTCTATGGTCTTGAGCCATCTTTCAGCGAGGTTTCTTGACGTGCGCCCCTACCAGTCTCTGGGTATTGATGCGAAGAATTCGGTGAGACCTACTTCCACAGCTTCAAAGTTTACGAAATTTCTTCCACGCAAGAAATAGACCATGTATCGGAAAATATGATAATCTGAAGGCGCAAAATCAGGCTGTATTCTGGATGTGGTTGCAGTTCGACTCCTCCCAGTTCCTGAAATTTTGCGATGGCTGTTCGTGCAGTATGAGGTCTCGCATTGCCCTGCTGCAAGAGAACTCTATTTAGGTTAACTAATGCTGGGTATCTCCGTTTCAAAATTTCATAAATTCGTTCCATTTGTTGAGAATGAAGATCCGCATTGACTGCACGCCCATTTGGAACTAACTCCCAGTGAATCGCACCTTCAAAATTCCACCGGACACACATCACTTTTGGGCCGAACTGATCCTTTTTAACGATGACTTAGGTAGGTTGGCGGGGGCTGAACCACTGTTTGGAGCTGTAAAAGTGCGAAGTTTGATCCGATTTTTGCCACCTCAACATAGGAAATTAATCGCCAACTTCTTGAGGTACGAATGTAATGTCACCGAAGACGTTCCATCTATTTTGACCGCTTAAGAACGGCCCGGGTGGTCAGCGATTCATTGACGATACGATCGTTCAGCGTGATGTTTTTTCAGGAATTTGTTCCATGCTGCATAGATGCCTTTTAGCCGTAGGAACAAATGCTTGGATAATAAAAATGACTGCAGTATGTTGCATAGTAATACGTATCACTGCCCTTCTACTTTGTATCCTTACATCTTCCTATAAGGCTGCTTCGGTGGCGTAGTTGGTAGCATGCTGAGCTTTATTGTCTAAGATCGCGAGTTTAAACCCGGCCGAAGTCATCGGATTTTTAAGAGCGTTAAAAATCCCGCAGTATGTCTTCCTTAGGAGGAGAAGTAAATGATGATGATGATAATTGTTGTTTTAAGGGGCCTAACATCGAGGTTATCGGCCCCAGGAGAAGTAAAGCCGGCGCACAGTGGTCCTTTTAGGGTATTTGGCCGCGCAAAATACCTTTGCATATAGAAATGGTCTATAAACCTTAAAATAACTGTTCAAATTATGTAAAACAATTTCCTTATTCCCATTTATAAGAATATAAGTTTGACTGTCGCCCCGGAGGTCCAGGTTCGATTCCCGGCTGTGCCAAGAAAGTTTAATTTGGGTGTGAGGGCTGGTACGAGGTAAACTAAGTCTCCTGAGGCAAAACTGAGAAGAGGAGGGTTCGATTCCCACCTCAACCATCCTTGAAATGGTCCGGAGGTCCGGGATCGAATCCCGGTTCTGCCAAGAAATTTTACTTCTGGTGTGATGGCTAGTACGGGGTAAACTAAGCTTCCTGAGGCAAAACTGAGAAGAGGAGGGTTCGATTCCCACCCCAACCAACCTGGAAGTGGTTTTCCGTGGATTCCCCCACTTCTACTCCAGGCAAATGCTGAGATGGTTCTTAACTTAGGGCCACGGCCGCCGTCTTCCCAATCCTATCTCATATGAACAAATAGTAGTACAGGCATCACAATAACACAGGTTATCACACAAAATACACAGACACACCCAAAATACATGGGACTATACGACGACGATGTCGCAGCCCCTAAAATAAGCAACAACGACAAGAATTGAGGTTAAACTTATCTTATTAGCCTAATAATAATAATAAAAATAATAATATTTTTCAACTGGATTTAGATTTTCCTTAACGCCACTAAACTGGCAGAAAATTCTGCATTTTTTTTCAATAAGTTCAGTGGTGTGTCTCCTTCCTTCTAAGCGTATACTCACTTGACCGGCTAACGCTGGCTCCTCCCTGCTGAGTTTTTGTATTAAAGGTCGCAATTTCCTTCGTTTCGAAATTTCACTCTACTCCATGAATGATTGAGAAGGACGACCCACATTAACTGTATTCCCTCTCCATGTTCCCTTCCAGGCTATTCTTATTTCGTGACAAACTTTCTTAAGATCCTGCGATTGGCAACCCACGTTTTTCTTAACTGCGCGGAAAAATGAATATTTTTTTCTAATATTATTTTAACGGACTGTTCAAGGGATATCAGATCGCTGTTTTCTATTAGATAGGTTCAAATCCTTTCGCTTTTCCACCTGCATGGCGCCAAGCATCGGAAAGATCGTTTCGCGAAAATCCTCCCGACAACACTAAAAGGAGAGCAAAAGCCAAAGTTGGAAAAAGTTGCAAATAATTTTTACACAGAAAACATAATAGGGTGCAGGCTATAGGCTAATGGAAAGAAATTCACCAATGGTTGACATATTGTGAATTTCCTGGTCTGAAAACCCATAAAAGGAGAATTATTTTATAACAAAAATTCACTATTTTCAAACGTTTATCACATAAACACAGCAATTTTTATAAGATTTTGCAAATTTCATCAAGAAAGATCATATCATAGTCTGTCATATCCAATGGCAAACGATGAAGATAGCTGAATTAACAAGTCTTCACAAGCACAAGATTCAAACACAAATAATCAGCTTTGCTTCCAGCTGTGGATGCGATAAGAAACGTCCTACTTCAGCGGTCTTTCACAATCCAGGGGGTGAACAAATAAGACATATAAGTACAGTTCTGAGGTCCTCTGACATTGCTGATACTAAAAATGTCATACAACATGAAAATACAAGACATTTATTTTTTACATTTTGAGCGCCCAGATCGTGCAAAAGGACCACTGTGCGTCGGGCCCATGTCATAGATTTATGGCATTTAAAAGAACCTTCCACTAACTACAATTGTGTGAAGCTGAATATGTAGGTTAGACTTGATAAGTTCCAACGTTCGTCGCCAGGTGTTGGTTGTGGTGGTATCTAGTTCCCATGTTCAAAGCTAGATGTCGTTGACGGTAGCATTTGGTAGCAAAAGGAGGAACTACTTGAAATTGATCGTCTGCAGACCTTACCTGAATTACAGATAACACACATTAGTACAGTATTCACAATAATTAACACCGGTTACCAGACAGATTCTACACGCACCCAAAGTACACGGGGCTACATGACCACGTTGCCGCAGCTCCTAAACTGATGAGCCAACCAACCATCTTCCAGTAAAATTAAGTTTCTAAGTCCGAATAATTGGTGTTTTAATTTTGAAGCTCGGCTGTCCAAAAGTACTCTTATATCTGAGTTTTAAACATAATTATTTGGATGAAAGGAAGAACATTTAAATAAGAGGTTATGCTCGCTCTTTATTGGCCAGCTTTCGTTGAACAGGAAGTATTGTATGTTGGACTGGCATTACGCTCAATTCAAATACTGTAATCCCGTGATTAATACTTACAAAGTAAAGTAACCGGTCTTACGAAACAGAACTTCAACTTTCACAAGTTCTCGGTAGACCGGAAGAGAACAATATGCCTGGTTATGCAACTCAATGCCAAGTTTATTAAAGAGGTCCAGGAGGGGAAGTGCAGTGTGTGTGTCAACCTCTGGTCTCAGTTCATCCAGCCCGAAATAAATCACGGGTAAATACTGTATCTCGAGAAGTCTGAGTCTGCTGACACGAAAATATACTTCGCTACCTGTTGTGTCAATTTGTCGCAATTGAATAAACTTTTTTTCTCTAATAAAGAAAGCTTTCCAGTCGGTCAACCCAAATTGTGCCCAATTTCATTAGGCGGGAAACTAGTATTTACATACCCTACAAACTAACACTTCGGTTGAAATAAGATGCCGTATATAGAAGGCTAGATCCATTTTTATTACTATGTTGTCGAGATCTCAGTACAGTGGAGTCGCGCAAACTTGGCCTAATGTGGACCGAAGGGTGGCCGAGTTCGCAAAAATGCCGGGTTATCGGGAAATGTGTTAAAAAGACGAAATTAGCTGTTTGTTTTTGGTTTAAAAGTAATGCAATGCAGTGCATTTATTTGTTTTTAACAGAAACACAAGTTTAAAAATGATTAAGCCACTACAATTACAGTACTTGAATATGTACAAAACAATTCCCATAGGCAAATCGTTTTTTCACTTAATGAAAATTACCATTTACTTTTTGGCAAAAGAGTAAGTAATGTTCTTTTGCTTTTCGCTTTGAAACCTGATTCTTGAAGCCTCGTCACGAAGACGGCGAAGAAACAGAATTGCGGAGAATGCGCAATCAAATAAATACAACGCTCTGCGCGAGAACCGTTTGTTTACTTCGTAGTGCCAACAATTTGTGCATTTACAGTACTGTACTGTACTATTGCCTGTATATATCAGGTCGTCGTTACTCTTCTTACTATATAGGCTACTATAGGTCAACTTATTTCGCGTCGTATTTAACTGTCGATAATTCCATTGATGGAGAAGACGAAAAAAAAACATAATAACGCTCTGTGCGGAAACACAAAAACACACAAAAATCATGATTTTTTTTCTCATGTGAGGGTGGCCGAGAAATCCGGAATGCCGAGTTACCGAGTGCCGAGTTTGCGAGACTCTACTGTATGACGCTTTAGAAAAGAATTGTGAAGTGTTATGTTGTCCCCACCCTTCTTTATGGTGTTGAAGCTTGGACCTAGTCGGTAGCTAGAGAAAAGAAGATTCGAACTTTTGAAATGTGGATATACCGGCGGATTCTAAAAATCTCGTGGACAGAACATGTGAGTAATGCCGACGTTCTTCAGCGTGTGAGCAGCCAACCTGAGCTGTTAAACACAATTAAGAAGAGGAAATTGGAATACTTGGGACACATGATGAGGAATCCAAAATACCGTCTGCTCCAAGTTATACTTCAGGGTAAAATTGAAGGTCAGCGTGGACCGGGAAGGAGACGAATAACTTGGATGGATAATTTAATAATTTTATTAATGGAGCCAATGGCCATGTATTTTAGCCTATTTTCATTTTATGAAAAAAAAAAAGGCTTATGAGATCACCATTTTTCCGTGTGTGTGTGCGTGTGTGATGGTGTGTGTGTGTGTGTATGTCCCTAATAACGTCTAAACGGCTGGAGCGATTACAATGAAACTCGGTAAGATCATAGCACCATTCTGGCCCACCCCGACCGTGCCCTTCAAATTTCATTGTGTCTCACTAATCCAGCATGGCGGCTGTGCGAAATATTTCACCAGCATTCAGTATCTCCGAAACTATTACGGATATCGCCCGGAAATTGTGTACGGAGTTAAAGGGCACTACTAGAAGTTCACCTATGAGACTTTCAAAAACCTGGTAACTACAAAACCAACATGGCGGCCAAGCGAAGTTGAGACTTTTAAATAGCATTTTCTCGCGATTTAACCATCCAAACGTAATGAATCTTGGTACAGCAAATGTTTATACACATTGTATTGCATTGGAGTCTTATTTAGTTCAATTGTATACATAACCTCAAAATGGCGGCTGTGCGAAATATTTCACTGACATTCTATATCTCCGAAATTTTGTACGGTGATAAAGGGTACTGATACAAGTTTATCTATGTAACTTTCATAAATCTGTAGAGTACAAAACGAACATGGCGGCCAAGCGAAGTTGAAACATTTTAATCTTTTCTCGTGATTTAACTGTCTCAGCGCAGTGAAATGTGGTACAGTAAATGATTAAGTTATACATATTGTAATGCACTGGCATCTAATTTAGTTCAATTGTTTACATAACCTTAAGATGGCGCCTGTACGAAATTTTAAAATTAAGTTTTTATTTCTTGTGTCGTAATCATGCGATCGAAGTGTAAGTTTGAATAATGAACCTCGGCAATAATTGTCCTTAAATGGTACAAAACTCTATGGCCTGTACATATAACAAACCAAAATGGCGAGCATCTGAAATATTTAGGCGGTTCTCAATATCTACGAATCTTTTACAGCAATCAAACTGATTTTTTAATGAACATATGTTCACCTAGAGGACTTTCAGTAACCTGGTGAGCACAAATCCAACATGGCGGCGATGCTAAGTATTAATATTTAAATGGACGTTTCTCGCGAATTAACTATCCGAATTCAGTGAAACCTTGCACGTTAAATGCTCATACAAATGTTAATCCACTGGCATCTAATTTATTTCAATTGTTTGCATAATCACAAGATGGCAGATGTGCGAAATTTTAAAATCTTGTTTTTACTTCTTGTGTTCTAATCATGCGATTGAAGTTTGAAAACCACACGCACACAATAATCTTAATGTAATAGTACAAAAATAAAAATCCAACCTGGCGACCATCTGAAATATTTAGACGGTTCTCAATATCTACGAATCTGTTACAGCAATTAAACTGACATTTTGTATGTTGATAGAGGCAATTAACATGAAAATAGGCGGTATAGTTCTTCACGGAACTACTTGTTTCTTTTCAGGACGGGTCAAGGAAGGGTGGGTTGTCTTCCACGGAACTCTTCAGGACTGCACAGGATAAGAAGGTGCTAGCCATGGTGATAGCCAACGTCCGTATCGGATAAGGCAGAAGAAGAAGAAGAAGAAGAAGAAGAAGAAGAAGAAGACAAACTAACACACTTTTATGTATAAATACCTACTTAATTGGATGGCATATTTCGAAAATCAAGCGTCCGTCCTGAGATCCTGTTCATTTAGGCTTAATTAGTACACGATGCTTATGAATTACAATTAAACACAAAATACTGTGGACTATATATTAGATTAGCTGAAGTACCCGTGCTTCGCTACGCGTCATAAATAAATTAAAATGTGAAAGTGACAGTTAAAACAGGGGATAGGCGAGGTGCTGCGCAGAGGGAGATTAAGGATGGAACATTTTGTCCAACTACACCGTTCGGCGTTGACCGTGTTTTATAGCACAAATTTAGGTTTTACTCGCTAACCGTTGGAGATACCTTTCGGATAGAAAATGTAATTTTAAACCTCGTATATGCCATCAAAAGTTTGCTATTTCTTAGCGTTCACTTTTTATTTGAAATGGAAATATGAAAGTTTGAAACCAAAGGGTGTAGTGACGTCACTAAAATGGTCGCCATAGTGCAAAGTATTGAAATCAAAAGTAGCCTATATGTTAACCAGTTAAATCAGCTACTTTCATGTAAAATTCATGTAAGTCGGACCAGTGGTTCTTGCGTGATTGAGTAATACAGACACACACCATCTCATTTTTAGCCTCGCTTCGCTCGCGTCAGAGTCGTGTCATATTGTTATTCAATGACATGCAGGTTTAACCCCGTTAACACCCCTTTAGAACCTGAATATCCAAAAATCCCTCCTTAGTAGACATTTTCGACACAACAAACATATCCCCTTCTTCTAACTTCAATAGTTTTGATTGGTCGATGAGAGTGAACATCCAAAAATCCTTCCTTAGTGGACGTTTTTATTCCAGAATTTCACCCCTCCCCATATGCCCCTTAAATTGGATTTATGAAAAAAAAAACGGTCGAACATCTACTTATTTTAATTATTTATTCATTTATTAATTTTTAAGGTGATTGGAACTCGGAGAAAATCAAACTCCTCTTCTATGTCGTTTAAGAGATACACGCTCCGTTCGGAATCTTTCAACCCCCACTTTTCATCCCTTTCACCTCATAATATACACCACATCGAAAAACCATTAGACATGTGTCAGCTTATTTTAAATGATTAGTATATATGCCAAGTATCACATCCCCAAATGAAACCACTCATGAGATATTGTTATTCAATGAAATGCACGTTTACCCCCTTAACACCTCATTAGAACCTGAATATCCAAAACTCTTTCCTTAGTGGACGTTTTCGACATACCACGAACTTATCCCCAAAATTTCATGTTTCTAACTTCAATAATTTTTGCTGGGCGATGATGAGTGAGTGAGTCAGTCAGGACATTTTCTTTCATTAATATTTGAGAATTTCACCCCTCCCCAAGAACCCCTTAAATTGGATTTATGAAGAAAAAAACGGTCGAACGCCTATTTACTTATTTAAAGCTGTTTTCCCCCTGAGTTTGATAAGTGAGTAAGTAAGTCAATCAGTTAGGACACCTTCTTTCCTGTTTCCCCCCCCCCCCCCCGAATTTCACTCCTCCCCATGGGCCCCTTAAATTGGATTTATGAAGAAATGGTCGAACACCTATTTACTTATTTTTAAGCTGCTTTTTCTGCTGAATTTCAAACTTATGTTGAATAAGAGATACAGTACACGCTCCGTTAAGAATCCTTCAACCCCCAATTTTCTCCCCTTTCACCTCATAATATACACCATATCGATGAACCCTTAGACATATGTCTGCTTATTTTAAATGATTAGTTTGTATGCCGAATATCACATCCCCAAATGAAACAACTCGTGAGATATTGTTATTCAATGAAATGCAAGTTTAACCCCCTTAACACCCCTTCAGAACATGAATATCCATAAATCCATCCTTAGTGGACTTTTTCGACAAACAACGAACATATCCCCAAAATTTCAAGTTTCTAACTGCAATAGGTTTGCTGGGGGATGATGAGTGAATATCCAAAAATCCTTCCTTTGTGGACTTCTTTCCCCAGAATTTCATCCCTCTCCATGAGCCCCTTAAATTGGATTATGAAAAAACGATCGAACACCTATCTACTACTTTTTCAATCTGATTTTTCTCCCTGAGATTCTTACTTTTTGCCTCTGTCTTTTAAGAGATACTTGCTCCGTTAAGAATCCTTCAACACTCACTTTTCACACATACACCTCATAATATACACCTCATCGAAAAACCCTCAGACATGTGTCTTCTTATTCTTAATGATGAGTTTATATGCCTAGTATCCCATCCCAAAGGAAATCATTCGGGAGATATTGTTATTCAATTAAATGCAAGTCTACCCCCTTAACACCCCTTTAGAGCCTGAATATCCAAAATTCCTTCCTTAGTGGACGTTTTCAACATACAACGAACATAGCCCCTTAATGTCATGTTTCTAACTTCAATAATTTTGGCTGGGGGATGATGAGTGAGTAAGTCAGGACATTTTCTTTCAATTATTTTTCAGAATTTCACCCCTCTCATGAACCCCTTAAATTGGATTTATGAAAAAAAAAACGGTCGAACACCTATTTATCGAACACCTATTTACTTATTTTTGAGCTGTTCTTCCCCCCTGAGTTTGATGAGTGAGTGAGTTAGGACACTTTCTTTTCTGTTTTCCCCCCAGAATTTCACCTCTCTCCAAGGGCCCCTTAAATTGGATTTATAAAAAAAACGGTCGAACACCTATTTACTTATATTTTAAGCTGTTTTTTCCCGCCGAATTTCAAACTTCTCGCCTATGTCGTTTAAGAGATACACGCTCCGTTAAGAATCCCTAAACCCCCAATTTTCTCCCCTTTCACCTCGTAATATACACCTCATCGATAAACCCTTAGACATATGTCTGATTCTTTTAATGATTAGCTTATATACCGAATATCACATCCCCAAAGAAACAACTCATGAGATATCGTTATTCAATGAAATGCACGTTTACCCCCTTAACACCTCTTTAAAACCCGAATAACAAAAATCATTCATTAGTTGACGTTTTCGATATACAGCGAACATATTCCCAAAATTTCATGTTTCTAACTTTAATAGTTTTGGCTGGGCGTGACGAGTGAGTGAGTCAGACAGGACATTTTCTTTCAATTATTTTTACCAGAATATCACCCCTCCCCATGGGCCCCTTAAATTGGATTGATGAAAAAACGCTTTAACACCTATTAACTTATTTTTTAAGCTGTCTTTTTCCCCTGAGTTTGATGATTGAGTGAGTTAGTCAGTCAGTTAGGACACTTTCTCTCCTTTTCCCCCCAGAATTTCACCCCACCCCATTGGCTCCTTAAATTAATTTATGAAAAAACGGTGGAACACCGACTTACTTATTTTTTAAGCTGATTTCTTTTCGCCGAGTTTCAAATTTCTCGCCTATGTCGTTTAGGAGATAGGCCTACACGCTTCGTTAGGAATCCTTCAACCCCCAATTTTCACCCCTTTCACCTCATAATAATACATCACATCGAAAAACCCTTAGACACATGTCTGCTTATTTTTAATGATTAGTTTATATGCCGAGTATCACATCCACAAATGAAACCACTCGTGAGATATTGTTATTCAATAAAATGCAGGTTTAACCCCCTTAAGATCCCTTTAGAGCCTGAATATTCAAAAATCCTCCCTTAGTGTATGGTTTTGACATACAACGAACATATCCCGAAAATGACATGTTGCCAACTTCAATATTTTTGGCTGGGCGATGATGAGTGGGTGAGTGAGTCAGGACATTTTCTTTCAATTTTGTTCTTCAGAATGTCACCCCTCCCGATGAACCCCTTAATTTGGTTTATCAAAAAAACTGTCGAACTCATATAAGTTATACTTATTGTTAAGCAGTTATTCCCCCTGAGTTTGAAGAGCGAGTGAGTCAATCGGTTAGGACACTTTCTTTCCTGTTTTTTTTTTTACACAGAATTTCACCCCTCGCCATAGGCCCCTTAAATTGGATTTATGAAAAAAAATACCGGTCAAACACCTATTTACTTATTTTTTACGCTGATTTTTTCCCGCTGAGTTTCAAACTCCTCGCCTATGTCGTTTATGAGATGCAGATTCGGTAGGAATCTTTCAACCCCCACTTTTCACCCCTTTCACCTCATAATATACACCACATCGAAAAACCCTCAGACACATGTCTTCTTATTTTTAATGATGAGTTTATATGCCGAGTATCACATCCCCCAGTGAAACCAATCGGGAGATATTGCTATTCGATGAAATGCAGGTCTACCCCCTTAACACCCCTTTAGAACCTGAATATCCAAAAATCCTTTCTTAGTGGGCGTTTGCGGCCCTTGAGTAAGCTGCATACCAAATTTCATTCCAATCCGTTGGGTGGCTTCTGAGATTTCGTGATGAATGTGTGAGTGAGTGAGTGAGTGAGTGGTACCTGTATTTGACAAATATCTAGTAGATAGTGTCAAGTCTTTGTTATGCTATACTCGGTTGACAGTGCTGTGTGAGCAGTTGAGTAACTAACGGGATTTCAAGTAAAGATCCTCATTTTCTATACCGGTAGTGCAGAGCGCAACTGGCATCCAGACGGCCGTGTCTCGACTTGAGCTATGTTGCCATGGAAACTATCTGCCTTGCCATTCCTTCATGAGTATATTTTATGATTTGATTAGCCTGTTTTTGAGTGAAAAAGGGCCGAAATCAGAAGAATGAGAAAGACTATCGAAAATTCATGTAGCCAGCGGTTCCTTCTGGGTCCTAAACTATGTGTATGCAAAATATGGTTGAGATTGGTGGAACGGTGTAGATTTGTATACGGAACCAACATATATACATACATACATACATACATACATACATACATACATACATACAGACTTTCACTTTTATATATTAGATAAGATTGTAAAAACTTATATAACGCATCAAACTTATTTACAGACGGTAAATAATAATGTTAACAACGCAACAACCGTAGCAGTGTACTATACTGACTGTAGATAAGTTAATAAGTGTTAGATATCTAAGCTCCTTGATATTATAGCGCTTTCTAGTTGAGAAAGGTGGAATTTTTGTGTTGGCGGAATATCCCGAGATTAATATTGCCACTATATCTTTATTTATTTTATCATTTCAAATGATCTTGTCGACTTCGTCGTTATGCTTGAGTCTAAAGTTATGCGTTACGGAGACGGAAGTGACGTCATGCAGCCGCGCGGGAAGCCTAAGTTAATGGGTAAAGGACGGCGAGTGCGTGATGTCATGCAGCCACGCGGAAAGCTGAAGTTAATGGTTAATGGAGTCTGTTGAAAGAGTCCTGGGACGTCGAGTGACCTGGGGCTTTGAACGAAGCGAAAAGAATACAGGGTGACTCTTAAAGAGGTGTACAAGATACCAGATAAGAATACAGGGTTACTCCTAAAGAGATATACAAGATGCTAGATAAGAATACAAGGTGACTCTTAAAGAGGTGTACAAGATGGCAGAGAAGAATACAGGGTGACTCCTAAAGAGGTGCACAAGATGTCACGCAAGATTTCAGGGTGACTTCAAAAGAGATATACTAGATGCCATATAAGAATACAGTGTGCCTGCTAAAGAGGTCTGCAGGATGTCAGAGCAAAATACAGTACAAGATGCCAGATAACAATACAGGGTGACTCCTTAAGAGATATACAACATGCCAGATAAGAATACAAGGTGACTCTTAAAGAGGTGTACAAAATGGCAGAGAAGAATACCTGTGACTCCTAAAGAGATGCACAATATGTCAGACAGGAATACAGGTGACTCCTAAAGAGATGTGCAAGATATCACACAAGAACACAGGGTGACTTCTAAAGAGATATACAAGATTCCAGATAAGAATACAGGGTGCCTCCCAAAGAGGTGTGCAGGATGTCAGAGCAAATTACAGGGTGACACTTAACGAGGTGTACAGTATGTTAGTTTCAATTCAAATACAGGGTGACCCTTAAAGAGGTTTACAAGATATCAGATTCAAATAATGGGTGACTCTTCAAGAGTTGTAAAAGATGTCAGACTCAAATACAGAGTGACCCTTAAAGAGGTGCCCGCGCGGGATGCCTAAGTTAATGGGTAATGGTGTCTGTTGAAAGAGTCCTGGGCCTTTCTAACATGTGTAGCATTTGTAGCATGCGTCATTTGATATGATATAACGTCTAGTCTTTCAAACTGACTGTATTTTTTTAAAATAATGTACCCTTTTTGTGAAAACTAGGCTAAATCTCAGTAAACAAAAAAATTCCTGTCCCGAATTGTAAACATTGAACAAGACTTGAAAATCTTTGCGGATAACTATTTGTTTTCTTTCTTGGAAACTCTTCCCAATTTGATTTAGGACTATGTTTGTCCTTCCACGGTCACTGACTCTTATTTGGTTATTGTTAACATAAACAAGGAAGGACACTTTGTTGACTATATTCTGGCAAAAAGGAATTTTCATAAATTTCTATAAGTTACATCATTCCGAAAATGAGTGTAACTCAACGTAAACGATGACTTCTCTTTTAAACTTCTTTTCTTATCTCGAGTCTACTAAACAATTAATTAATCGATTCTTTGGTTAGCCAATTAATCAATTATTCGATTAGTCTCGAATGAATGGTCACTCGATTAATCGATTATTCGTTTTCGATTAATTACAAATTTTTGATTAATCGATTATTTATCGGTTTATCGAACATCGCTTATTACCGGCTCTACTCTGTACACAGACCGGTTATAATAGCTACAATACCACACTGACGGCCATAACACAAAGTGAACTACATCAAATTCATTATTCCGCTACCTTATTCTACAACAAGTCTCCATTTTATGGCCCTTCATTATGTTTTTGGATTTTTGTACGACTTTCTTCATTACTCCCCTGGGAAGAGCTCGTTGGTGATCTTGGTCTGTACGAGGAATGAAGATACTCAGAGCTTTTTTCCTCCCTCAGGATCACCCTCCACCCTCCTTCAATTTAAACTCTACTCCTTGTTCGTCCATTGCAAACGCCGAGGGAGTCATTCTCCCCTGGAGAGCAGTTTTTATCATTCGCTTAAATTGAAAGTAGAGCACTGCAAACTCGGATGCAGATACTTGGGGAATTACACGTGATTTAAGACCTCTCATTTATATTCAAAGGGGAATCAACTATTGTAAGGAGGTAACAGTGCCTTCTGATTTCAACTCTAATGAATGCTGGAATTGTAATAATAATATAAGTTGCGTTCAAAAAGTAACGAGCCGGGGGCTGTAATGCGCAAACCGGTGAATACATCGGCTAATCGTGGCGTGTGTAACGATGTGGGGTTCCGACCAGAGCGTGGAAGGTCACAGCCCGTCGCTAGAGGGCACGCGTGCACGTCACGTAACGATACAAAGCGAGCAGCAGCATGCATCAATCGCCCAACGCTGCCAGTCGCATTGCAAACAGTGACATGGAGGCGTCAAACCAAGAGCAAAGAGGTGTTGTTGGGTTTCTGACAGCGAAAGGAGTAGGGGGAACGGACATTCATCGCCGAATGTCACAAGTGTACGGTGAACACTGCATGTCCCTTGTAAGGGTCAAGGCGTGGCACAAGCGCTTAAGGTAAGGACGGGTGTCGTTGGCCGATGATGCCCAGTCTGGGGCACCCCCCTGCATTACCGATAACAACGTCCAGCTGGTTGATGCACTCATTACCCAGGACCACCGAGTGACAGTGAACGCCAAAGCCGCCGTGGTCGGATTGAGCGTCAGAAGTGTGCACACCATCATGAAGGAACGACTGCACTTGCGCAAAGTGTGTGCCCAATGGGTGCCCCACAGTCTTCAACCACACCAGGAAGCATGTCGAATGGCCTACTGTCTTGGTCTTGGTTGGACGATTGATGCATGCTGCTGCTCGCTTTGTATCGTCCCGTGACGTGTACGCGTGCCCTCTAGCGACGGGCTGTGACCTTCCACGCTCTGGTCGGAACCACACCCCGTTACACACACCACGATTAGCCGATGTCGTCACCGGTTTGCGAATTACAGCGTCCGGCTCGTTACTTTTTGAACGCACCTTATAATAATAATAATAATAACAATAATAGTAATATACACCCACACTATTGCACAAAAAGGCTGCAAATCTGAAGACCGTGCAGTATCGTCAGAGGATTTTTGAAAAAACACTAGTATTTTCTTGAACCCCCTTCTGAAAAGGAAACGCGGAAGATAGCATTACTGGAAAAATTTCACTGTCAAACACCCATGTTATATAGCTTTTCAATGTGTGACGTTACTCAGTTTCTTGTACGTAATGTACCGATATGAGTAATGTTACCAACTGTAAGTTGAGTAAATCAAGTAATAATAATCTATCTTATTATATAATACCCTAAGATGCATGTTTCACAAAACTCAAGCTTCTAAACCAGAGGGAGTTAGAAGGCGTGGTTTGTACCAAAATCTTCCAAATCGTCTCAATAGTACACGAAAAATCTTGCATTTCTTGAAAATTCAACGGAAATATATTTATTTGTTTATAAAGTGCTGTTAAACAAATAAACAAGGTGATAGCCCCAGTTAGAACTGTGTCCCGTATAGCCCGCATAGCACTAGTGCTGGGCGGGTAGTCTGTACACATGGGGCGCACACAACCCATTATGCGAGAGTTCTCGCACGGGTCCGCTAGTCTATATTATTTCAGTAGTTTAGATCCCACCTGCGGCGCTCACAAGCGACCGATCGTGACAAATTAGCATCCAAATGAAAGAGAATAGACATTAGCAATGATTTATATAATTTCATAAATATCTATAATTTCTTTAAGAAATGACTCTTTTTTAATGTACAATGTGTGCGATTTGCAAACACCGTTGATGTAGGAAAATACGCTCCATAATTGCTGTCCGCTGTGACGCCTGTTTCATGTCATATTAACATTCTGAGGTCTTTCCTTTATCCTGAAATGTGAATAGTGTTCTATAATCATTTGGTTGAAATAAAAACATAACCTTTCTCCATAAGTCTCTCATTATAAACCTATTGGGGGAAGTGTGGTTTATGTCTGTCTGTTAGGTAGTCAGCCCGAAGGCTGGTTGGATCCTCAAAAAGTACCGCCGTTACGTTATGTGAGTAGATACCCACAAAAACCCAAGGCAGCACTATTTTGAGGCGTTCTAGGCAAGAAGAGGAGTGAGGTAGTTTGCCATTGCTTTCCTCAATGAGTCAGAACAGTAGTCCTAACCCTATGAGTTGAACCTTTCACAGCATTCACAGGCACTGACTGTGCCCTGAATGCCATTACTAAGCCCCACCCATACCTCAGTAGCTTCCATATAATCACAGCCATGAGTGAGACTGAGACATCGGTGAAAAGCCACCTTTTACTCTAGCCTGTGCCAACTGACAAATGCAAAAGTACTGTGGTTTATGAACATAGGAGATTTCTCGCACGGGTCCGCTAGTTATATTATATAATACGCTAAGGTGTATGTTTCACAAAACTCAAGATCCTAAACCAGAGGGAGCTAGAAGGTGTGGTTTGTACCAAAATCTTTCAAATCGTCTCAATAGTACAGGAAAAGTCCTGCATTTCTTGAAAAGTCAACGGAAATATATGTATTTGTTTATAAAGTGCTTTTAAACAAATAAACAACTGAAAGCCGCATAGCGCTAGTGCCGGGCGGGTAGTCTGTACACATGGGGCGCACACAACCCATTGTGCAACCAGCAGTAATGATGAATAGCTCTCTGATTTCATAAATACCGATAATTTGTTTAATAAGACTAGTGCGTTTAAACAAATAAACATATTTATAGAAGCCCGCATAACAATAACGCCAGGTGGGTGGTTTATACACATGCGAGAGTTCTCTCACTGGTCCGCTAGTAATAATTATATTATACTATTATGCTAATAAAAATAATTACTAAGTTTGTAAAAATCCTTCAGGTAACTCATTTGAAATACTTAGGGGAAATCATACAACCAACTGGATTAAATCCTGATGCAAACATAGCGCGAATCTCTCAATTACAAAGAGCCTATAGAAATACGTGGAACAGATGCAACAAAAAAATTAATATCTTGGAACCCAAAATTAAAAGCTATAACACGGTAATTTAACCTGAAGTATCAGAAACCCTGATATTTAATATGCAATAAACATTCATATCATATTTCCATTTTGTCTTTCCATAAGTGTTATTCCTCATAGGCAATACATTTGACAAACAGTTGCTTAAAATTACATAAAAATTACCATAATAGCCCAATTCCTTGTTGGCGATGTAATTATAATAAAATGTATATAACCATAAGTCAATATAATACATTAAAACTGTACCGGTATCAGTCACATTGTGGTCATCCACAGCGTAATTATGTAAATGTGCAAGAACATACGCCTAATATAAATTTTGCCATATCAGAGGATTCTAAAAATATTCTTGTTCGAAAATCTCACAAATTAAAATTAAAAAAGAACAAAAAACAGATCTGTTTGTTACAAAATATGTTAAGGAAAATATGGAAAAGTCTTGATAAAAACAGCGTGGAAGAGAAGAGATCTAAAAAGAAGAAATTGTAATGAGAAACAAATACAAGAAAACAGAACGGAGAAAGACTGTTTTCTAGTTTTTGTTTCTCATTTCAATTTCTTCTTTTTAGATCTCTTCTAATCCACGCTGTTTCATCAAGTCTTTTTCATGTTTTTATTAACACATTTTGTAACAGATCTGTATTTTCTTTTTAGCCTATTTTCATTTTATGAAAAAAAAAACAAGAAGTTCCGTGACGAACTAGAGAGCCTACTTTTCTTAAAATTTAAGATTCATGCCAATGATTAATCTATATGAATCTATCTAGAATAATGACGAAATTAAGTTGCTAATATCTAAATTTATAATTAGTTCGAAATACTGTGTACCTGGCATAATGCAGCCTAATAGAGCACTACAGTTGGCAGCCCTGGTGACTGAATATATTCTTAGTTCCATCTCTTAAGGTACAGAATACAAAATTTGGTTGAAGTCCAAAGGATAGCATGGACTTTACATGCAATTAAACATTGTACCTAAAAGCGTGCGTAAAATCATGTTGGCAACAATGTCATGCATGTAATGGTCAGAAATAATCTGAAATAATATGATCTATTGATGTGCCAATTATGAATGAAATCCATTAGTTAGTATAGAAGTTACATGCATTTTAAAATTGGACCTATCAGCAGGCTTAGCATCATGTTGGCAGCACTGACGTATATTAGTTACTCCAGAATTAACCTAGAATGCCAGGTACTACACGTGTGCAACGTTTAGAGCTATTGTCTTGTATACTTTCTGATATATTGATATTAGGGTAACAGAAATAGAGACAGCACATATTAACAGTTAGCAGCCCTGGTTGCTCTTAAGAATACGCATAGTCATATCTGTTATGGCACACATAGCACTTACGAAATTTGGTTGAAATCCAAATTAATATAGAATGTCAGGTACTATACGTGTGCATAGTTTAAAGCTGTCGGCTTGGATACTTTCTGATATATTGGTATTTGGATAAAAGAAATTCAGAGCATTTATTAACAGTTGGCAGCCCTGGTGGGTCTTAAGAATACGCTCAGTCATATCTGGTTATGTACACATACAACATACGAAATTTGGTTGAATTCCAATTGATAGTGTAGAAGTTATATGCATTTAAAAATTGGACTTATAAGCAGGCTTATAATCATTTTGGCAACACTGCCATTTATGGCCTCCTGGTAATTGTTGTTGTTTGAGTCTTCAGTCTTTTGACTGGTTTGATGCAGCGCTCCGTGCCTCCCTGTCCTGAGCTAATCGTTTCATCTCTACATAGCTACCATACCCTACTTCCGAGGCAATTTGTTTAACATATTATAACCTTGGTCTACCCCTACAGTTCTTGTCCTCGACCCTTCCTTCCATAACTAAGCTTGCTATTCCTGGGTGTCTTAGTATGTGTCCTACTAACCTATCTCTTCTCTTCATTAGCAGTCGCCGGAAACATCTCTCCTCTCCCACTCGTCTTAATACCTCTTCGTTTGTAACCCTATCTACCCATCTGATCTTCATCATTCTCCTGTAACACCACATTTCAAATGATTCAATTCTCTTCTTTTCTGCTGCACCATTAGTCCTAGTTTCACTTCCATAGAGCGCCACGCTCCAGACAAAGGCTTTCAAAAATGACTTCCTAATACCTAAATCTATATTCGATGTCAACAGATTCCTTTTCTGTAGAAATGCTTTCCTTGCCTGAGCCAACCTACTTTTTATATCCTCTTTGCTTCGTCCATCACTGGTTATTTTGCTTCCTAAGTAACAGAAGTCTCCTACTTCCTTCAGCTTTTCACCTGCCAATTTGATGTCCATAGAGGTTTCTGGTTTATTTCGGCTACATTCTAGTATTTTTGTTTTACAATTATTAATTTTCATCATGTATTGTTTCCGTAAGATGGAGTCCATACCATTCAAGAACTCATTCAAATCCTCAGGCTTGTCGGCCAAGATGACGATGTCATCAGCAAATCTCAGAGTTGAAATTATTTCTCCTTGAATCTTCACTCCCACTTTACATTTTTCTCTAATTTCCTTCATTGCTTGTTCAATGTAAAGATTGAAAAGTATGGGTGATAAGTTGCAGCCTTGTTTAACACCTTTCTGAATATGAGCTTCTCTCTCATGTCCTTCAGCTCGAATGACTGCTGTCTGGTTTCTGTATAGATTGTAGATCACCCTCCTATCCCTGTACTTTATTCCAATAGATTTCAACATGTCAAACAATTTAGTCCAATCAACGTTATCAAAAGCCTTTTCTAAGTCTACAAATGCCATGAACGTTCTCTTATCTTTCCTTATTCTACCTTCCAAAATCAGCCTAAGACTTAGTACAGATTCCCTTGTTCCTACATTACTCCTGAAACCAAACTGGTCTTCACCCAACTCCCTTTCTACATGGGTTGTTTTTTTAGTTTTGGCACCTTAGTTATAACTGGATTAATAACTCACTTAGATGGTTCCAAGTTTCACAGGCCCTCGACGTAGTCCCCACCGTTGCGTACAACGTGTTCCCAGCGATGCGGAAGTCGTTGGATCCCGTTGGCACTGCCCAATCTATTGATGTTACGAAGAGAGCGCTCGGCAGCCTGATTAACGTCTTCAATGGTACGGAAGCGCTGCCATACTGTTCCCCGAGGGCAAACCGTTAATGCGGCGTACTTTTGTTCGTTTCTGCAAGACCATCTCCGAGGAGCTCTGAGAAGGAAACAGCGCCACCACATGGTTACACCGCCCATCGTTCTGCATGACAATGCTAGGGCACACACAGCAGGCGTTGTGTCGGCAATGTTGGATCGCTGGGGCTGGGAGGTCCTCTATCACCCCCCATATTCTCCCGACATCCGTCCCTGCGACTATGATCTCATCCCGGAGATGAAGATGACAATGACGTTAAGCAGGCTGCCGAGCGCTCTCTTCGTACCATCAATAGATGGGCAGTGCCAACGGGATCCAACGACTTCCGCATCGCTGGGAACACGTTGTACGCAACGGTGTTGACTACATCGAGGGCCTGTGAAACTTGGAACCATCTAAGTGAGTTATTAATCCACTTATAACTAGGGTGCCAAAACTAAAAATCCAACCCATGTACCTGGCTTTCAATCCTCTTGTAAATTATTCTATACAGGATCTTTGAAGCA
Source organism: Meconema thalassinum (assembly GCA_946902985.2). Classification (NCBI taxonomy): domain Eukaryota; kingdom Metazoa; phylum Arthropoda; class Insecta; order Orthoptera; family Tettigoniidae; genus Meconema; species Meconema thalassinum. The sequence goes on from OX336391.1 coordinate 169,622,251, forward strand.
TGAGTAATCAAGCTTATTGTACGGTAATCTTCACATCTGTCAGCTCTCACTTTCTTTGGTATAGGGATGATTACATTCTTCTTGAAATCAGGGGGTACCTCACCTGTCTCATAAAACCTACACACCAAGTGAAATAACCTGCTCAGACCTTCATCTCCTATGCAGCGTAGCAACTCAATCGGTATATCATCTATGCCTGGTGCTTTGTTCCTGCGTAAGTCTTCCAAAGCTCTATCAAATTCTGATCTCAATATTAAATCTCCTTTCGCATCGTCATCTATTTCCTCCTCCCTTTCCATTACATGATTCTCAATCTCCTTTCCCTTATACAAACACTGTATGTAAGCTTTCCATCTCTCAACCTTTTCTTCCCTATCTGTTAGAGGCTTTCCATTTGTGTCCTTAATATTACAGCACTTAGTCTTCTTTTCCCCAAATGTATTCTTAGTCCTTCGATAAGCTGTGTCTACTTTTCCTAGTTTCAGACTATTTTCTATACCTGCACATTTCTCTTTCAACCATTCTTCTTTCGCATCCTTGCACTTCTTATTGACCTCATTTCTCAGACGTCTGTATTCTGCTTTCCCCTTTTCATCTCTTACATACTTGTGTTTCCGTCTTTCATCCATCAATTCTAGTATACCCTGAGTGATCCACGGTTTTCTACCTATTCTTTCTTTCCTACCAAAGTTTTCTTCTGCGGATTTTGTTATTTCATTCTTCAAAAGTGCCCATTCGTCTGCAATTGAAGTTTGTTTAGGGTTATTCATTAGTCCTTCCTTTATACTCTTCTTGAATCTTTCGTTTACATCCTTTACATTCAGTCTGTCTATTGCCCACCTTTTTGGCTTTTGACTTTTCTTCAGTTTCTTCAACTTTAATCTGCATTTCATTACAACCAGATTGTGGTCAGAGTTTATGTCAGCACCAGGATATGTTTTACAATCCAAAATCTGGTTTCGAAACCTCTGCTTGACCATAATGAAGTCGATTTGGTAACGCCCTGTATCTCCTGGTCTCATCCATGTGTATATTCTTCTATTGTGGTTATTGAATAAGGTGTTAGCTATGACCAACTCATGCTCGGTGCAGAATTCCATCAGCCTGCTTCCTGGAAATTAAACTGCAACATTACTATCTATAAGAGTGTCAATTTTGAAATAGCTCCCATTCATACCTTCCAAGATATCCAACATGGAGCTCAAAATTCAATTGCGATTTTTTAGCAGTTGGTAGCACTGACAACATTTTCAAATATGGCCGTGAGATATTTAGGTATAGATCTTTACTCCTACCAAATTTTGTTTCGATTGCTCTAGCCGTTTAGGAGTTGATAGGGGGGGAGGGGGGTGACACACACACACAGCCAGACAGACAGAAGGACAGACAGACAGAAGGACAGACAGACAGACAGACACACATTTGCCCGATCTCATCAGTCTACTTTTTCCTCATTTTTAGCCTATTTTCAATTTTGAAAAAATAGGCTTATGAGATCACCTTTTGTCCGTGTGTGTGTGCGTGTGTGTGTGTGTGATTCATGTGTGTGTGTCCCCCTAATAAAATTTAAACGGCTAGAGCGATTTCAATGAAACTCGGAAAGATCTTAGCACTATTCCCGGCGACCTCGACCGTGTCCTTCAAATTTTGTTACGTCTCACCAATCCAACATGGCGGCTGTGCGAAATATTTCACTTGCATTCAATATCTCCGAAACTATTACTGATATCGCCCTGAAATTGTGTACGGTGATAAAGGGCACTACTGGAAGTTCACCTATGAGACTTTCTAAAACCTGGTGACTACAAAACCAACATGGCGGTCAAGCGAAGATGAGACTTTTAAATAGACTTTTCTCGCGATTTAACTATCCAAACGTAATGAAACTTGGTACAGCAAATGTTTATACACATTGTAATCCACTGGAGTCTAATTTAGTTCAATTGTTTACATAACCTCAAAATGGCGGCTGTGCGAAATATTTCACTGACATTCTATATCTCCGAAACTATTACAGATATCACCCTGAAATTTTGTACTGTGATAAAGGGTACTGATACAAGTTTACCTACGTATATTTCATAAACCTGTCAAGTACAACACGAACATGGCGACCAAGCGAATTTGAAATATTTTAATAGACTTTTCTCGTGATTTAACTCTCTGAGCTCAGTGAAATGTGGTACAGTAAATGATTTTGCAGATTGTAATGCACTGCCATCTAATTTAATTCAATTGTTTACATAACCTCAAGATGGCGGCTGTGCGAAATTTTAAAATTAATTTTTTATTTCTTGTGTCGTAATCATGCGATCGAAGTGAAAGTTTGAATAATGAACCTAGGGAATAATTGTCCTTGAATGGCAGATAACTCTATGGCCTATACATATAACAGTCCTAAATGGCGAGCTTCCGAAATATTTAACGGTTCTCAATATCTATGAATCTTTTACAGCAACCAAACTGATTTTTATTATGTTCATAGAGACTATGAACATATGTCCACCTATAGGACTTTCAGTAACCTGGTGAGCACAAATCCAACATGGCGGCGACGCGAATTATAAGTATTTAAATGGACGTTTCTCGCGAATTAACTATCCGAGTGCCGTGAAACGTTGCACGTTAAATGCTTATACAAATGTTGATCCACTGGCATCTAATTTATTTCAATTGTTTGCATAATCACAAGATGGCTGCTGTGCGTAATTTTAAAATCTCGTTTTTACTTCTTGTGTTCTAATCATGCGATTGAAGTATGAATACCACACGTACACAATAATCTTAATGTAATAGTACAATAAAAATCCAATCTGGCGACCATCTGAAATATTTAAACGGTTCTCAATATCTACGAATCTGTTACAGCAATTAAACTGAAATTTTGTATGTTGATAGAGGCAATTAACATGAGCAGGATATATGAGAATAGGCTGTATAGTTTTTCACGGAACTACTTGTTGAAAAGTGTGAAAAGTAGGCTAATAGGCATATGAGATCACCTTTTGTCCGTGTGTCTGTGAGTGCGTGTGTGTGATTCGTGTGTATGTCCCCCCTAATTACTTCTAAACGGCTGGAGCTATTTCAATGAATCTCACTATGATCATAGCACCATTCTGGCCGACCCCGACCGTGTCCTTCAAATTTTATTGTGTCTCACCAATCCAACATGGCGGCTATGCGAAATATTTCACCGGCATTCAGTATCTCCGAAAATATTAGTGATATCACCCTGAAATGTTGTACGGTGATAAAGACCACTACTAGAAGCTCACTTATGAGACATTCAAAAACCTGGTAACTACGAAACTAACATGGCTGCCAAGCGAACTTCAGATTTTAAATAGACTTTTCTCACGATTTAACCATCCAAACGTAATGCAACTTGGTACAGCAAATATTTATACACATTGTAATGCACTGGCGTCTAATTTAGTTCAATTGTTTACATAACCTCAAAATGGCGGCTGTGCGAAATATTTCACTGGCATTCTATATCTCCGAAACTAATACAGATATCACCGTGAAATTTTGTACGGTGGTAAAGGGCACTGCTACAAATTTATCTATGTAACTTTTAAAAACCTGTAAAGTACAAAACCACCATGGCGGCCAAGCAAAGTTGAAACATTTTAATAGACTTTTCTCGTGATTTAACCATCTGAGCGCAGTGAAATGTGGTACAGTAAATGATTATACATATTGTAATGCACTGGCGTCTAATTCAGTTCAATTGTTTACATAACCTCCAGATGGAGGCTGTGCGAAATTTTAAAATTAAGTTTATTTCTTGTGTCGTTATCATGCGATCAAAGTGAAAGTTTGAATAATGAAGATCCGCAATGATTTTCCTATAATGGTACATAACTCTATGGCCTATACATATAACAATCCAAAATGGCGAGCATCCGAAATATTTTGACGATTCACAATATCTACGAATCTATCACAACAATCAAACTGAAATTTTGTATGTTGATAGAGGCAATTAACATGATTAGGATATATGAAAATAGGCTGTATAGTTCTTCACGGAACTACTTTTTTAATTTTGATTTGTGAGCTTTTGGAACATGGATATTTTTAGAACCCTCTGTTATGGCAAAATTTATATTAGGCGTATGTTCTTGCACATTTACATAATTACGCTGTGGATGACCACAAAGTGGCTGTGAACTTAATGTATTATATTGACTTATGGTTATATACATTTTATTATAATTACATCGCCAACAAGCAATTGGGCTATTATGGTAATTTTTATGTAATTTTAAGCAACTGTTTGTCAAGTGTATTGCCTATGAGGAATAACACTTATGGAAAGACAAAATGGAAATATGATATGAATGTTTATTGCATATTAAATATCAGGGTTTCTGATACTTCAGGTTAAATTACCGTGTTATAGCTTTTAATTTTGGGTTCCAAGATATTAATTTTTTTGTTGCATCTGTTCCACGTGTTTCTATAGGCTCTTTGTAATTGAGAGATTCACGCTATGTTTGCATCACGATTTAATCCAGTTGGTTGTATGATTTCCCCTAAGTATTTCAAATGAGTTACCTGAAGGATTTTTACAAACTTAGTAATTATTTTTATTAGCATAATAGTATAATATAATTATTACTAGCGGACCAGTGAGAGAACTCTCGCATGTGTATAAACCACCCACCTGGCGTTATTGTTATGCGGGCTTCTATAAATATGTTTATTTGTTTAAACGCACTAGTCTTATTAAACAAATTATCGGTATTTATGAAATCAGAGAGCTATTCATCATTACTGCTGGTTGCACAATGGGTTGTGTGCGCCCCATGTGTACAGACTACCCGCCCGGCACTAGCGCTATGCGGCTGTACACGACACAGTTCTTCCAAGGGCTTTCAGTTGTTTATTTGTTTAAAAGCATTTTATAACTGACTTATGGTTATATACATTTTATTATAATTAGTTGCTTGTTAATTCAGCAAACAGTTCTTCCTGTTTTCCCACGATATACATTTCATGACTAACGGCCTTTCAAAAATAACCGATTCATTTAAATGACTGCAATTTGTTTGTTGGATCCGAAGCATTTAGTTCCCAGAGAAGCTAGAGGTGGATGGGAGTGGCGATGCTAGAAAGTAGCGCATGAGACGGGAAGAGAATTGCGAAACCCCACAGCATCATCATCAACAGAAGCAGATATCGACAGAATATGTGTGTGTTGGTTCTCAGGGAAGCTTCTAATGTGGTGAGAGAAACAGGGTTACCTCTAGGAGTGAGGAAGTACTAGTCAATTATAGCCACACACCTTTTGATTAAGGGGGCGTGTCCTCTCTCACAATCAGAGTGGGTTCAAATGAGGTTGGTCAACGTTCTTACAGTGTCGACACTGGTGGGCTATTAATATGGTGTACCCCAGGTGGCCAAGGATACATTATATCCGGTACCAAACTTAGATATGAAAACTTGTTTCATTTGGAGGGCTTGAATGAATATCGTGGTCATTTAGCTCTGTGGACTTGGGTGTGTGTGGAATTTATCTGATGACCTTTGTTATTGTAGTGTCTGTGGTATAGTCTTTCCGTTTGGCCATGATACCCAGAGTATTAAGGGACTTCTCGGACCTCAACTGACGTCACTCACTCATCCTCCCGACCCTCTCACCGGATCGGCCGGTGGCGGACAATGACTCACCTACTGGCGCTGTCCCACAGGACTAAATTTTTTGGGTTGGTTGGTTGGTTGGTTCCTCAGTTTAGGGGCTGTGACAACGCGGTCATGTAGCCCCGTGTACTTTGGGTGTGTGTAGAATCTGTTTGATAACAGGTGGTAATTGTGATGACTGTATTAGTGTGTGTATCTCTTTTAATTCAAGTAAGGACTGCAGACGATTAATTTTCAAGTAGTTCCTACTTTTGCCGCCAAACGCCACCGTCAACGACCAACTAGTTTAGAAATTATTTACCAGATGCCACCGCAGTCGGCTCCTGACGACGATCGTAGGAACCTAAGAACGTTAGTCAAATGTTTCACCTATATTACGGTAACTTAGCTTCACACAGGTGTAATTAGTGGAAGGTACTTTAACATGCCATAAATCTACGACATGGGACCGCCGGCTTTACTTCCCCTCCAAAGGCAGACATACTAAGGGATTTTTAACGTTCTTTTTATTTCAAGTTTAAATTTACAATTTAATTTTTTTAAATTCTACATAAAATTCTAAAGAAAATGAGTCCAAATGCGACGGAAATGCTTCATATCCACGGTCTGGTAGTCGGTCAAATCTTATTTCTTTTCTTTATTTGTTTGAAATTTCAAAACTATTAGTTGCAATACAATCATAAATGGCGGCTTCGGTTGCGTAGTTGGTAGCTGCTGAGCTTCTACGCCCAAGATCGCGGGTTCAAACCTGGCCGAAGTCGTCGGATTTTTTAAGAGCGTTAAAATCCCTCAGTATGCCTTCCTTCAGAGGGGAAGTATAGCCGGCGGTCCCATGTCATAGATTTATGGCATGTTGAAGAACCTTCCACTAATTACACCTGTGTGAAGCTAAATTAGGTTAAAAATGTCAACAACGCTCAGGTTCCTACGTTCGTCGCCAGGAGCCGACTGCGGTGGCTTCTAGTTGCCAAGTTCTGAACTAGTAGTTGTTGACAGTGGCGTTTGGTGGCAAAAGTTGGAACTTCTTGAAAAATCCAAAGTCTGCAGTCCTTACTTGAATTAAGATACAGAAACACACACTAATACAGTCATCACAATTAACACCGGTTATCAGACAGCTTCTACACACACCCAAAGTACACGGGGCTACATGACCGCGTTGTCGCAGCCCCTAAACTGAGGAACCAACCAACAATCATAAATGTCATGTAATAAACGACAGTTTAAGTGGTAAGAAGTCTGAGTTTGGACTCATTCTCTTTAGAATTTTAAGATATGCAGAATTCAAAAAAGGTTGAAAATTGTAAATTTAAACTTGAAATAAGAAAAGTTTTAGTGCTGTGGGAAAGACTTTAGTATGTGTATTATTTTGTAATTCAGGTGGGGATTGGGGAGGAGGGGACCCTTGCCTTTAGTTATAAGAACCATCCTAGCATTTGCTTGGGGTAGAAGTGGGGGAAACTACGAAAAACCACATCCAGGATAACTGAGGTAGGAATCGAACCCATCTCTTTTCAGTTTTACCTCGCTAGTCAGAGTGTACCCTTTCCAGCCCTCATATCAGTGTTAAATTTCTTGGCAGAGCCGGAAATCGAACCCTGTCCTCCACGTTGACAACCAAGAATATTAGCCATTACGCAACAAGGTGGACCATTTAGACATGAAAGCTAGTTGTTTCATTTAGAGGGCTTGGACATCGTGGTCATTTTTCCTTGTGTACTTCGGTGTGTTTAGAATTTGTGGTGTCTATAGTAGTGTGTTTATTCATAACTCAGGTGAGGATTGGGAAGGAGGGGGCCTTGGCCTTAGGTTAGGAACCATTCTGTCATTTACCTGTAGTAATAGTGGGAAACCACGGAAGACCACTCCCAGGATGGCTGAGGTGGGAATCGAACCCACCTCTTTTCAGTGTTGCTTCACGAGACTATGTGTACCCACTTCCAGCTCTCAGACCAGAATTAAGTTCCTTGGCAGAGCCGGGAATCGAACCCGGACCTCCAGAGAGACAGCCAAGAATGCTAGCCGCTACATCACGAGATGGACAGACGTGAAATTAATTCTGAGCGTACCTCATTGACTTTCATAGCGTTCCAAGGAACAACAAAAATTCTACATGAAAGCTGCCCTTTGGGTGTCAATTAACAAAGCTTGCACCTGGCAACCGAGGCCATACGATAATATTATTATTATTACTATTATTATTATTATTATTATTATTGTTATTATTATATATTATCACCATCATTGTTGATCTGTTTGCCACCATGCTTGCCACGGTGGCTGAGTGGGTAACGTGTCGGACTACCAACCCCCCCAAGCATACAGGTTCGCTCCTGGCTGTGATAAGGTAATTATTGAAAGGTGACAAAAATCACGGAACGCATGTCATACGATGTTGGCATGTTAGAAAACCCATTTGAATTCAGTAGGCCGTGTTCATAATGGCAAAATTAATTTCCGTATTTTCCGCCAACACTAAAGTTCCTCCTTTCTCGACTAGAAAACGCTATATTGTCAAGGAGCTTAGATATCTAACCTCCTTGACTTTCATAGCGTTCTAAGGAACAACAAAAATTCGACATGCAAGCTGCCCTTTGGGCGTCAAATAACAAGGCTTGCACCCGACAACCGAGGCCATACGATAGTACAAGGTGTGTTCAAAAGCAACGAGCCGGAGGCTGGAATGCGCAAACCGGTGACGACATCGGCTAATCGTGGCGTGTGTAACGAGGTGTGGTTCCGACCAGAGCGTGGAAGGTCACAGCCCGTCGCTAGAGGGCTCGCGTGCACGTCACGTGACGATACAAAGCGAGCAGCAGCATGCATCGATCGTCCAACGCTGCCAGTCGCATTGCAAACAGTGACATGGAGGCGTCAACCGAAGAGCAAAGAGGTGTTGTTCGGTTTCGGACAGCGGAAGGAGTAGGGGGAACGGACATTCATCGCCGAATGTCACAAGTGTACGGCGAACACTGTATGTCCCTTGCAAGGGTCAAGACGTGGCACATACGCTTCAGGGAAGGACGGGTGTAGTTAGCCGATGATGCCCGGTCTGGGGCACCCCTCTGCATTACCGATGACAACGTCCAGCTGATTGATGCACTCATTACCTAGGACCGCCGAGAGACAGTGAACGCCATAGCCGCCGTGGTCGCTCCACGACAATGCACGACCTCATACGGCCAACACAGTCGCGACACTCCTGGAGAAATTCAAATGGGAGGTTCTCGGCCACCCTCCATACAGTCCAGACCTCTCTCCCTGTGATTACGCCATGTTTGGTCCCCTGGAAAGGGCTCTTAGGGGCCAACGATTCACCTCGGACGTCCAGCTGTATGTGCGGAACTGGTTCACATCGCAGCCCATGGAATTTTATGAGACAGCCATCCACCGCCTCGTGTCACAGTGGGATAAGTGCCTCAACAGCAAGGACCAATACGTCTAACATACAGGTACTGGTTTCTGTAATTATGCCTCCGGCTCGTTACTTTTTGAACGCACCTTATATTATAATACCACCATCATTGTTGAACTGTTTGCTTGACCACCTGGTAGGGTGTCATTTCAGACATCCGGGTTCGATTCATGGTTCTGCCAAGAAGGTTGAACTTTTGCCTGGTCTGAAGGTTAAAGCGGGGTACACTAACAAGCCTTGTGAGTCTAATCTGAGAAGTCCCTTCCTCTGTGGTTCTAAACGATATCACGAAAGTCTTGAGGAGTCCCTGACCTCCAACATCATCTTCAGGAGAAAGGGGAGAGAAACTCTTGACACCTGATACGCCCCAATATACTGTTCCGCTATGGCCCGCCTCGTTCCATCGATCACGAACAATGGTGTGGAAAGTCCTACCGGCAGATTAACGGGTCCAAGTCTCTTTCCCTTCGCTTTATCGCACTCAGCATATCCAAGCAGCAAATCATTTGCATTCAATACACAGCACAGAGTGGAAGTGAAGTGCTTGGAGACATGGTCCATCGTCACTCATTAGCGGTTAGCGGCTCTCTACTATAATATTCAAATTGGTACCATCCTGGGATTACTTCCTGATATAAGATGACGAGACGTCCCAGTTCTCTGAGTTATGTCACTCTGTCTCCTTCAAGTTCTATTGATATAGTTATGTTTATCTGAGTTATGTCACTGTCTTAAGTTCTATCGATGTAGTTCTATTTGTCTTCAAGTTCTATCGATACAGTTCTGTTCATCGGAGTTATGCCACTCTGTGTCCGAGTTATATCGATATAGTTCTGTTAATCGGAGTTATGTCACTCTGTCTCTTCCAAGTTATATCGATATAGTTCTGTTAATCGGAGTATGTCACTCTGTCTCCTTCAGGTTCTATCGATATAGTTCTGTTTATTGGAGTTATGCCACTCTGTCTCCAAGTTGTATCGATATAGTTCTGTTTATAGGAGTTATGTCACTCTGTCCCCTCCAAGTTATATCGATATAGTTCTGTTAATCGGAGTTATGTCACTCTGTCTCCAAGTTCTATCGATATAGTTCTGTTTATTGGAGTTATGCCACTCTGTCTCCAAGTTGTATCGATATAGTTCTGTTTATGGAGTTATGTCATTCTGTCTCCTCCAAGTTCTATCGATCTAGTTCTGTTAATCGGAGTTTAGTCACTATGTTTCCTTCAGGTTCTGTCGATATAATTCTTTTTACTGGAGTTATGCCACTCTGTCTCCAAGTTGTGTCGATATAGGCTAGTTCTGTCCATCGGAGTTATGTCACTCTGTCTCCTCCAAGTTATATCGATATAGTTCTGTTTATCGGAGTTAGGTTTGTTTTGTCTAAGTTCTGAAATATTTATTTCTGCCCTGCCTGTAATGTCAGACTGTCAAAAGCCTAAAAGCCAACATGTTAGAACGTGGAAGGAAATGTACGGAATATGATATGAAAATCAGTATTTCAAAAGCAAAGGTGCTGTTGGTAGGGAAGGTACACACGATAATAGAATGCCAGGTAGGAGACTCTAAATTGGCGCTGGTGGACCATTTTCTTAGGATGTTAGTATTGTGACCTTTATGCATATCTGATAGCATAAAGTCCACATATTATTCCAACAAAATTTAAGTCATGTCTCAAAGCCGATGTGAGAATGAAAGTTGCTTGTGAAACTAGAAGGACAAAAGGACGGTTCGTACGTGACTTGAAGAAGCTTTCTCCCAGCGCGAACAAAGGTGGCAGGAAAGAGAAAATCCACATCTGGACACCAAATGCGCCAGACAACGCGCGAAGGTCGTTCAACTGCGCGGGCAAATGCAGAAAACTCAACGATTACCTACCAAATAAACCCCGCCCATTTGAAAGGAATTAGAGCAGTAATTAGGATACAGAGACAGGAGTTATACCATCGTATAGGGGATGTTCCCAGCCTCTCAGAAATATCATCAAAATTTAAATCGGATTATTCTGTGATTTTTGCCAGAATTAAAATGAAATCAGGGGGTGGATTTGAAACGACCAATGGCAGTGAGAGACGCTAGACGCGATCAAATCCCGCCGAAATTGAGGGACAATGAAGCAAATTACGGAGCTCATTATCTAACGATCCTACGATCGAATTTTGAATATGAAGGAGTCATTGAGACATTGGGAATGAGGACGTTCTAAGGAGCTAGTTCACATATTCATGTGAGTATTACTTTGGAAATAAATTCTGAGAACCCCTACTCCACGTCCCTTTAAGAGAAATCGTATAAATAATGGATTGAAACACAGCGAAGTTAGTCTACTCTGGGGCAACATCAGCGGCGGAAGCCCGTGCCGCGAGTCTTCGGACAATACGGTGATTTTTACAAGTTCTGTAAGTATACTTTGGGGCATCGTCAAAGGCGAAAGCCCGTGCCCTGAGCGTTCAGAAATTAACATTTTACAAGTTTTATAAGTCTTAATATACGCTGTGGACGCGAGAGCCTGCGTTGAGGCATAGGAATAATTAACATTGTTACAAGTTATAAGTAGGAGCTAGCATACCTCCGAAATTGAACCTCGCTAAGTATTCGCGAGTGCAAAGTAGAACAGTGCATATCATAACAGTATGACGCAGTTGTAATGATAGGTATAGCCGCACGCGCTATTAAAAGCTAGACCAGTATTCTAGGAAGCTACGAACTGTCGGCCGAACTAAATAAGTAATGATAGCTATATGAGATAGGAGCTTCATGTACGAGAACCGTGCATTGTGTTAATGGTAATAATTCACAGTGGACCTTTGTTTTTGGTGAAATGTTGAGAAAAACCGTGTGTAAATTCTCCTCCCATCAAGATGAATCAACTATTGAAGAAGACTGATATCATGGACCAGAACCGCATCAGGAAATTTGAGAGATAAGTAAATATTGTATGGGGCATGAGGGTCATAATGTTTCCCATTATTGGGGTCGGATAAGTCTATCTCGATCATAAGCTGTTATGATAAAAATAGATATTTTAGGCGTACCGGGCATGTTTGTGTAGATTTGTGTGTTTATCAGTAATGAGAATTTTGTGTGTTTTATAATGTAATAAGTATATGAGCATCAAAGTGTTATTTTAAATATGGTTTTGTTTTTGGGATGATATTTATCTTTGTGAATGCACAGTCAAGGGAATATTTGTTTGATAGTGCTTATGCACAATGTAATTGTAAAAGCTAAATGGGGAAGACCACTCGATAGTGTGACAAGACCGGTAAGTGACAATGAAATTATGAGAGTAATGAGTATGGTAAGTGATTATCACGCGAAGGTACAAAGTGGTAAGACAAGAATAGCTGGAGGGTAGTATGAGAAATATTCAGATGAGGCTAAGAGTCGATCTTGGGTCGAGCAGAAATAAAGCGGATGTGGTATTCCCGCGTTCTTCGATGATATAATGGTGAGTGAAAATAATAGCGGAGGTGGTATTCCCGCATTCTTCGACGATATATAAATGGTAAGTAAAATTATTGAATTCATTAGCTGATGAGAGCCCACTTTAGCTCCGTCGGAAAGAGGTTGAATTGCTCGAGCCCAAGGCAGGTGAAAGGGAGTCTTAAGGAGCAGGTAGAAATTGGTTAGCCGTCTGAATTCTCAAAGCAGCCAGGAAGGTTGTGCCGGCCGGCTGGTTAGCATGGTGAAAGCACGTCTGTCACAAGGTCGAGTTTGGCATTGTATTATATGAAGGGAGATAGTCCAACTCCCCGGGGTTTCTTTTGTGTGCCGCTTCAGGAAGCGATGTGTTATATTTGTCATTATTTTTGGAGTGCATTCATTATGTTGTTGTTTATTAATAATCACGACGCACCGGCAGCCGAAGTATTTATTTGTTGCTTCATGTATGTTGATTTGTTTATTTTACCATAATTAACGGAGTTATAGCTCTGAGTGAAGTAATTGTTTTAAAGTTATAAAAACACACATGCCCGTAACCTAGAATAAACCTATTGCCTTCATTATATGACTCTTGTGAGGAAAGATGATGATTGTACGAATAGACGTGTCCGATTTCCCAAAGAACAAGTTTTGCAAGTTATAAAAATGAGTGCGCAATATTATTGTGATAGAATGGCTGGTTTATTTAAGCCATAGTTAATTGAATTAAGTCTGTTGACAATAACCCTTGGACTTGAAGCAGTGGACTGCAGTAAAATAGACTATTTTCTATTCCTGGTTCCAGCCAGTGTGAAACATTATTTTGCATTTTTTTTTGATATTGTTGTTTTTCAGTAATTTAAGGGAGTTGATTTTATTTTATTTGTCTGTGGTTGGGAGAAAAGGGAGATGATGTTTTTGTGAAATAAATTATTTTATATTAGGAGTTCTCTGACCTACTGATTTTAAGATAAGCCTCCTGTGATCCTGTGACAATATTCCTAGGATGTTTAGTATAAATTAGAGCCACCCCGAACAGAGCACCACCCGAGTGAGAGTCGGCATCCTAGAAGAACGCGGAAGGGTATATATGGATTGGTGATAATGATGCAGTTATTCATGTCCATATTAGTTTTCTTTTATTAATTAGTGGATCACAGTGATGGAAAGTGTCAGAGAGTAGCTAGCCGGAGCCTACGGAAGTCTATATGCCGCCTTGAGGTCATATAAACAGATGTAGAGCATTCCCCTATAGATATTTAATGGCGAGGCCCAAGTGAAAACTTCGACAGTACAACCGAGTCCTTGGATGGTTGCTGCGATGTCTTACGAGCATAGCCAAACCATTAAGTATAGAGATATATATACAAATGGCGCCCAACGGTGTGGCCAAATTAACAAGTAATTCAGGGGAAAGTAAAGCCAGGAGTTTGTTTAAAGTAAATAATCGAAAATGCTGAGTTTATTTTGCATAAGTTAGGTAGAAGCAGCGTTTTCGTGGCGCCCTTATATTTGAATAATTAGTAGCAAACTCCAAATGTATGTTGTAGGACGGCGTGAACCGTAAAAGTGATGTCAGTACTTTATTGACAGAACTGGGAATTTAAAATTAATGCAGAAGGGTAAACTGAAAGTTCATTCACAAAAGCAAACATCAGATAGGCAGCTCTTCAAGCATATTAAAGTCATTAATGGGATTAACGTAAATTGGGAATAAGCGACTCATTTTATGATTGCAGAAGATGGGAACATGAGGCTCCATGCCCCAGTCTTCTCAAATAAGTATTATATTGTGTGATATGGCGTCAGTGGAGGAGATTCGACTTATTATTGAGAATTCAGTGGCTAGAACGATGGAACAGTTCGAACACTTTAAGAGGGAATGTAGGGAACAGAGTGAATTAAACAATGCACGTATAGCGGAGCAGAACGAATTAAACAATGCACGTATTGCGGAACAAATTGCAGAACAGAGTGAATTAAACAATGCACGTATTGCGGAACAAATTGCAGAACAGAGTGAATTAAACAATGCACGTATTGCGGAACAGTTAGCGGAGCAGATAGCGGAACACAGTAAGACAAATAATGCACTACTCGCGGAACAAAATACAGTTACTAACACACAGTTATTGGAACAAATTGTAGAACAGGGTAGGTTGAATAAGGAAGCGTTAAAAGAGGAACTGACAGATAAATTAGCAGGGCAAATAGCTAAAATCACGCTCGAGACTACCACACAGTTAGGTCAGATGGAGACGAACTTAAGGCAATCAATAGCGTTCAGTGAAGAAAAGACGGCAGCGAAACTCATACAGCTAGAAGAAATATGTAACGCTAACACAGAAGGGATAAAGACAGAACAATTAGCAATTCAAGCTACCATAAAAGGAGTAGATAACGAGGTTAAGTCTGCGGCAAAACAATTGCACAGCCTGGAAGGAGAGATGATAGAGATTAGAACGGAAATAGACAAGGCAGCTTTGACTTCAGCAGAACGATGGAGCATTCAGGAAAACGAGAATGATGCACTTAAAGAGAGGATCCGGGAAAGCAATGAAATGATAGGAGGCAGGCTCGATCAGCTGGAAAGCGAGAAGAAAGAGGGAAAGAGAAAAGAGGAAAATAGATATGAGGCAATAAGACTGGAAATAAACAAGACATGCCAACAAATTGGAATTGACGGGAAAGAGGATAGAAAGAAACTTATAGAACAGATGGAAGAAAACCAAAGGAGAATAAAGCAGGTCGAACTGCAGTTACTGGGAAAAATGGAGATACAAGAACGGAAGATCATTAAGACCGAGATACAGTCTCTACAACAACAGGAAATGCTTCTGGAACTGAAAGCTCACAGCAGCGGTAAAGAAACGAGCAGCGTGGCTAATCACTTCAACACAAGCCAGACCCAGGTAGAGAGAATGAATGAACTTAGTCCGGGCCGTGCGACCTCAGGTAGCGAAAATAATGAAGGGTTTCAAACATTTAGAGGAATGGCCTCAACACCTCAACAGCCGACTGGCGATAATAATAACAATAACTCAACTACACAGTATGTTCAAATAATTAGGATGCAGGAGGATCGCCCACGAAAATTTAACAATGATGGTTCACAAACACCGAAAGCTTTTCTAAAAGATTTGGAACACTACCTTACAGACAATAATATTCCTGAGAATAAGAAACTCAGAATAACAGAGAAACTACTGGCGGATAGCGTCCTGACGTGGTTCAGAAGCTTTCGCTACACCTTTGAGGACATGGATACCTTCAAGCAGGCATTTTTACGTCGTTACTGGAGCATGTCTATACAACATAATTTAAGGATGGAATTATATAGTAGGAAGTACCACGCGTCGCAACCAACACGCTACTCAGAATATTTTTCGGCTCAGCTACTTAGACTGAAGGATATGGATATTTTACCACCGGAGTCAGAACTGGTGATGACAATTGGAAAGCAGTTTCCATTGCCAGTACAACAGTTTTTAATTGCGGCAAACGTCTCGAGCGCACTGCAAGCAGAGGAGGTGTTACGTCAGTTGGACGAGACGTCACTAAATAATCAAAATAGACACGTCAGAGCGAGTGACAGCGCAGCGCTAGTACTCCAAGCCGAGCTAGTTAAAACTAGAGAGCAAAGCACCAACACGAATGTTAGCCATAGAAGCGGGAATAAAAACGGAAGGCCAGACTCGCCGAAAGAGGAGCAGAGGAGATATGAGCCAAGGAACGAGAGGAACTGGCAGCCACAACAGTACAGGAGAGATGAATGGAGAGGGCGTGGTCGCGAAGGTCCATATCATCGCAGATATGATAGGAGAGATAATAGAACGTGGAACCGAAGACGAGAGGAGAACCGAGGATATCCGGGAGACAGTCGACGGGAATTACAAAGCAGGCATGAGGCATCACAACGATACCTAGATGAGTTGCATCGCAACCAAGAGACGGAAAAGGATCGCTGGCGAAGGACAATGGAGAATCGCGAGAACCCAGATATGGAAATCACTGGAGCAGAGAGTGAATTAATGCATCAGCACCGCGAAAGCCAGAATGAGAAAAGGAACATGGGGGCTATAAAAAAACGTATTAGAGGGTGAACGAGATAGGCTAAATTTCACGCCAGATAAGACACAATGGTTGATAGCGAACATCGAGGAATGGGTCGCAACTCCTGAGGATTTTACACGTGAAATTATTCAACCGGAACAACATTGTTTGAGGAGATTACCAGTCATCATTACGAGGATAGAAGGACTAAGAGTAAAAGGGATTAGTGGATACAGGGGCACAGCTATGTCTAGTATCAGAGGCATTAATTAAAGCTCTAAGCGAGAAACAGAGAATACCTACGATTCCAGTGCCACAGGTCAAAATTCGAGGAGTCATTCCCGAAAAATCAGCTGTATGCAAATTTCAGGTACAACTGGATCTAGAAATATTAGGACACACTTTCTCACATGTATTCATGGTGATGAACAAGATGAATGTAAATTTGATTCTGGGGGCGGATTTCCTATATGAGCACCAAGCAGTGATTGACCTGCGTAACAATGTCATTAAATTCAGAAATATGGAAGGATTATCAGCAGTAGGACTGAACATGAATAACCACGGCTTATTTAGAGAAGCTGACATTTGGAAGCTGGAGGCCATTCCTGAGGAAGAAGAAGAAGAAGAAAGTCAAGCAGATGAAGAGGACTCGAACACAGGACTCCTGGAGGGAAAGCAAGAATTGGAAGATGAAATGTGGTCCATGCAGTAGAAGAAGATGGCAACAAAGACAGTTTTGAGGCACTTTTGAAAGAAAAATTAAGAGAGGCAAAGCTGAATGATGATGAAAGAAATTGCTTGGCACAAATGCTTTGTAACCACTCAGCAGCATTTAATAAACTACCGGGAAAAATTTTAAATTTCAAGTACGCTATGCAGGTAGATGACTGGACACCATTTAAGAGCCGACTCTACCCAATTCCAGGAAAGCAGCGTGCAGCAGTTAGGAAAATTATAGGTGAGATGCTTAAAGGGGGCATAATTAAGAAAGCTCCAACCCCATATTTGAACGCCATATTAGCGGTGGCGAAGCCAAATGGTTCAGTGAGGTTGTGTCTCGATGCTCGCACCCTCAATTCCAGATTAATAGATGAAACCGACCGGGCACCACTAATTAAAGATGTACTCAAGAAGTTCCATAAGAAGAAAATATATTCGTCTGTCGACCTTGCGAATAGCTATTGGCACATCGAGTTAGAAGAGAAATCACAGCTGTTAACTGGATTTCTATTCGACAATCAGAGTTTCACCTGGTGTCGCTTACCATTTGGAGTTAAGACAGCCGGATCTGCACTAATCCGAGCATTGGATCGAAATTTAACAGAAGAAGTGAAAGACATGACTGTCAGATATGTCGACGATATCTTACTAGCATCAGAGAGCAATGAGGAACACATGCAAAATTTAAGCAAGTTGTTAGAGAACCTAGAAAGGGCAAATTTCAAGATCAATCTAAATAAATCACACTTTTTTCAGCACGAAATTTTATATTTAGGACATATTGTTGATGGAGAAGGGATCAGGCCCAATCCAGTGAAAATCGAAGCCATTAAAAATTTTCCTCGACCGACCAGAGTCAAGCACATAAGGATGTTCATTCCTACAGAACACCACCGTTGGGCCGATACATTGAAAAATATTGAGATTTGCATCAATATGACACGTCATGAGTCAACTGGACAAGTACCGTACACGTTACACTTGAACCAGCAACCACCGAGATCTTGGACAACAGTACTAGATTGCCCAAGAGATCCGCAACCAGCACCACAGCTGAGAGTCGAACGGACGGTCACCTACATGAGAGAACAAGCTGACAGGAGGCTGAGAAGACTAAAAGGAAAACGCTTTCACAGGGAATTGAACGTCAATGAACTAGTTTTGTTGAAGAGGCCACCTATCTCTGATCCAGCAAACAAAGTATTTCATAAATGGTGTTTCCCATACGTAGGACCGTATCGGATCATAAGATATTTGGGGAATAATGCATATAAGATACAGGACGTAAACGGTGGAAACACATCAGTTGTAAATTGCTCAAACCTCAAATTATATTACAAAAGGGAACCGTTTGATCAACCACGGAACACCGCGGGTGTCAACATTATGGAAATTGAATAAAGATGAGCCAAATGCACGTGGAACGAGGAAGTAGTCGATCATAAACAGACCCGGTGTTTACAGTGAAAGACCGTGAAGCAAGTAAACTGGGCGAGACAGGCGGACAATAGCTAGCTACCTGCGCCAGACAGCAGAGACACTAATCTTAGCAAGAATGTAAAGAGGGAGACAAGGATCGTACCAAGGGAATCCCTGCACACGACAGCAGTGGCGAACCAAATAAACAATAAGGAGTGACGACGGAACCTTGCAGCATCCGTGAGGCGGATCGAGATTGAAAAAAAAATCATACGTTCCATATCGATTTTTTTTCTTGGCAGAAGGGTAATGTGACCTTTATGCATATCTGATAGCATAAAGTCCACATATTATTCCAACAAAATTTAAGTCATGTCTCAAAGCCGATGTGAGAATGGAAGTTGCTTGTGAAACTAGAAGGACAAAAGGACGGTTCGTACGTGACTTGAAGAAGCTTTCTCCCAGCGCGAACAAAGGTGGCAGGAAAGAGAAAATCCACATCTGGACACCAAATGCGCCAGACAACGCGCGAAGGTCGTTCAACTGCGCGGGCAAATGCAGAAAACTCAACGATTACCTACCAAATAAACCCCGCCCATTTGAAAGGAATTAGAGCAGTAATTAGGATTCAGAGACAGGAGTTATACCATCGTATAGGGGATGATCCCAGCCTCTCAGAAATATCATCAAAATTTAAATCGGATTATTCTGTGATTTTTGCCAGAATTAAAATGAAATCAGGGGGTGGATTTGAAACGACCAATGGCAGTGAGAGACGCTAGACGCGAACAAATCCCGCCGAAATTGAGGGACAATGAAGCAAATTACGGAGCTCATTATCTAACGATCCTACGATCGAATTTTGAATATGAAGGAGTCATTGAGACATTGGGAATGAGGACGTTCTAAGGAGCTAGTTCACATATTCATGTGAGTATTATTTTGGAAATAAATTCTGAGAACCCCTACTCCACGTCCCTTTAAGAGAAATCGTATAAATAATGGATTGAAACACAGCGAAGTTAGTCTACTCTGGGGCAACATCAGCGGCGGAAGCCCGTGCCGCGTGCCTTCGGACAATACGGTGATTTTTACAAGTTCTATAAGTATACTTTGGGGCATCGTCAAAGGCGAAAGCCCGCGCCCTGAGCGTTCAGAAATTAACATTTTACAAGTTTTATAAGTCTTAATATACGCTGTGGACGCGAGAGCCTGCGTTGAGGCATAGGAATAATTAACATTGTTACAAGTTATAAGTAGGAGCTAGCATACCTCCGAAATTGAACCTCGCTAAGTATTCGCGAGTGCAAAGTAGAACAGTGCATATCATAACAGTATGACGCAGTTGTAATGATAGGTATAGCCGCACGCGCTATTAAAAGCTAGACCAGTATTCTAGGAAGCTACGAACTGTTGGCCGAACTAAATAAGTAATGATAGCTATATGAGATAGGAGCTTCATGTACGAGAACCGTGCATTGTGTTAATGGTAATAATTCACAGTGGACCTTTGT
Organism: Meconema thalassinum; assembly: GCA_946902985.2. NCBI lineage: Eukaryota > Metazoa > Arthropoda > Insecta > Orthoptera > Tettigoniidae > Meconema > Meconema thalassinum. The sequence continues at coordinate 169,642,449 of OX336391.1, forward strand.
TTTTGGTGAAATGTTGAGAAAAACCGTGTGTAAATTCTCCTCCCATCAAGATGAATCAACTATTGAAGAAGACTGATATCATGGACCAGAACCGCATCAGGAAATATGAGAGATAAGTAAATATTGTATGGGGCATGAGGGTCATAATGTTTCCCATTATTGGGGTCGGATAAGTCTATCTCGATCATAAGCAGTTATGATAAAAATAGATATTTTAGGCGTACCGGGCATGTTTGTGTAGATTTGTGTGTTTATCAGTAATGAGAATTTTGTGTGTTTTATAATGTAATAAGTATATGAGCATCAAAGTGTTATTTTAAATATGGTTTTGTTTTTGGGATGTCATTTATCTTTGTGAATGCACAGTCAAGGGAATATTTGTTTGATAGTGCTTATGCACAATGTAATTGTAAAAGCTAAATGGGGAAGACCACTCGATAGTGTGACAAGACCGGTAAGTGACAGTGAAATTATGAGAGTAATGAGTATGGTAAGTGATTATCACGCGAAGGTACAAAGTGGTAAGACAAGAATAGCTGGAGGGTAGTATGAGAAATATTCAGATGAGGCTAAGAGTCGATCTTGGGTCGAGCAGAAATAAAGCGGATGTGGTATTCCCGCGTTCTTCGATGATATAATGGTGAGTGAAAATAATAGCGGAGGTGATATTCCCGCATTCTTCGACGATATATAAATGGTAAGTAAAATGATTGAATTCATTAGCTGATGAGAGCCCACTTTAGCTCCGTCGGAAAGAGGTTGAATTGCTCGAGCCCAAGGCAGGTGAAAGGGAGTCTTAAGGAGCAGGTAGAAATTGGTTAGCCGTCTGAATTCTCAAAGCAGCCAGGAAGGTTGTGCCGGCCGGCTGGTTAGCATGGTGAAAGCACGTCTGTCACAAGGTCGAGTTTGGCATTGTATTATATGAAGGGAGATAGTCCAACTCCCCGGGGTTTCTTTTGTGTGCCGCTTCAGGAAGCGATGTGTTATATTTGTCATTATTTTTGGAGTGCATTCATTATGTTGTTGTTTATTAATAATCACGACGCACCGGCAGCCGAAGTATTTATTTGATGCTTCATGTATGTTGATTTGTTTATTTTACCATAATTAACGGAGTTATAGCTCTGAGTGAAGTAATTGTTTTAAAGTTATAAAAACACACATGCCCGTAACCTAGAATAAACCTATTGCCTTCATTATATGACTCTTGTGAGGAAAGATGATGATTGTACGAATAGACGTGTCCGATTTCCCAAAGAACAAGTTTTGCAAGTTATAAAAATGAGTGCGCAATATTATTGTGATAGAATGGCTGGTTTATTTAAGCCATAGTTAATTGAATTAAGTCTGTTGACAATAACCCTTGGACTTGAAGCAGTGGACTGCAGTAAAATAGACTATTTTCTATTCCTGGTTCCAGCCAGTGTGAAACATTATTTTGCATTTTTTTTTGATATTGTTGTTTTTCAGTAATTTAAGGGAGTTGATTTTATTTTATTTGTCTGTGGTTGGGAGAAAAGGGAGATGATGTTTTTGTGAAATAAATTATTTTATATTAGGAGTTCTCTGACCTACTGATTTTAAGATAAGCCTCCTGTGATCCTGTGACAATATTCCTAGGATGTTTAGTATAAATTAGAGCCACCCCGAACAGAGCACCACCCGAGTGAGAGTCGGCATCCTAGAAGAACGCGGAAGGGTATATATGGATTGGTGATAATGATGCAGTTATTCATGTCCATATTAGTTTTCTTTTATTAATTAGTGGATCACAGTGATGGAAAGTGTCAGAGAGTAGCTAGCCGGAGCCTACGGAAGTCTATATGCCGCCTTGAGGTCATATAAACAGATGTAGAGCATTCCCCTATAGATATTTAATGGCGAGGCCCAAGTGAAAACTTCGACAGTACAACCGAGTCCTTGGATGGTTGCTGCGATGTCTTACGAGCATAGCCAAACCATTAAGTATAGAGATATATATACAAATGGCGCCCAACGGTGTGGCCAAATTAACAAGTAATTCAGGGGAAAGTAAAGCCAGGAGTTTGTTTAAAGTAAATAATCGAAAATGCTGAGTTTATTTTGCATAAGTTAGGTAGAAGCAGCGTTTTCGTGGCGCCCTTATATTTGAATAATTAGTAGCAAACTCCAAATGTATGTTGTAGGACGGCGTGAACCGTAAAAGTGATGTCAGTACTTTATTGACAGAACTGGGAATTTAAAATTAATGCAGAAGGGTAAACTGAAAGTTCATTCACAAAAGCAAACATCAGATAGGCAGCTCTTCAAGCATATTAAAGTCATTAATGGGATTAACGTAAATTGGGAATAAGCGACTCATTTTATGATTGCAGAAGATGGGAACATGAGGCTCCATGCCCCAGTCTTCTCAAATAAGTATTATATTGTGTGATATGGCGTCAGTGGAGGAGATTCGACTTATTATTGAGAATTCAGTGGCTAGAACGATGGAACAGTTCGAACACTTTAAGAGGGAATGTAGGGAACAGAGTGAATTAAACAATGCACGTATAGCGGAGCAGAACGAATTAAACAATGCACGTATTGCGGAACAAATTGCAGAACAGAGTGAATTAAACAATGCACGTATTGCGGAACAAATTGCAGAACAGAGTGAATTAAACAATGCACGTATTGCGGAACAGTTAGCGGAGCAGATAGCGGAACACAGTAAGACAAATAATGCACTACTCGCGGAACAAAATACAGTTACTAACACACAGTTATTGGAACAAATTGTAGAACAGGGTAGGTTGAATAAGGAAGCGTTAAAAGAGGAACTGACAGATAAATTAGCAGGGCAAATAGCTAAAATCACGCTCGAGACTACCACACAGTTAGGTCAGATGGAGACGAACTTAAGGCAATCAATAGCGTTCAGTGAAGAAAAGACGGCAGCGAAACTCATACAGCTAGAAGAAATATGTAACGCTAACACAGAAGGGATAAAGACAGAACAATTAGCAATTCAAGCTACCATAAAAGGAGTAGATAACGAGGTTAAGTCTGCGGCAAAACAATTGCACAGCCTGGAAGGAGAGATGATAGAGATTAGAACGGAAATAGACAAGGCAGCTTTGACTTCAGCAGAACGATGGAGCATTCAGGAAAACGAGAATGATGCACTTAAAGAGAGGATCCGGGAAAGCAATGAAATGATAGGAGGCAGGCTCGATCAGCTGGAAAGCGAGAAGAAAGAGGGAAAGAGAAAAGAGGAAAATAGATATGAGGCAATAAGACTGGAAATAAACAAGACATGCCAACAAATTGGAATTGACGGGAAAGAGGATAGAAAGAAACTTATAGAACAGATGGAAGAAAACCAAAGGAGAATAAAGCAGGTCGAACTGCAGTTACTGGGAAAAATGGAGATACAAGAACGGAAGATCATTAAGACCGAGATACAGTCTCTACAACAACAGGAAATGCTTCTGGAACTGAAAGCTCACAGCAGCGGTAAAGAAACGAGCAGCGTGGCTAATCACTTCAACACAAGCCAGACCCAGGTAGAGAGAATGAATGAACTTAGTCCGGGCCGTGCGACCTCAGGTAGCGAAAATAATGAAGGGTTTCAAACATTTAGAGGAATGGCCTCAACACCTCAACAGCCGACTGGCGATAATAATAACAATAACTCAACTACACAGTATGTTCAAATAATTAGGATGCAGGAGGATCGCCCACGAAAATTTAACAATGATGGTTCACAAACACCGAAAGCTTTTCTAAAAGATTTGGAACACTACCTTACAGACAATAATATTCCTGAGAATAAGAAACTCAGAATAACAGAGAAACTACTGGCGGATAGCGTCCTGACGTGGTTCAGAAGCTTTCGCTACACCTTTGAGGACATGGATACCTTCAAGCAGGCATTTTTACGTCGTTACTGGAGCATGTCTATACAACATAATTTAAGGATGGAATTATATAGTAGGAAGTACCACGCGTCGCAACCAACACGCTACTCAGAATATTTTTCGGCTCAGCTACTTAGACTGAAGGATATGGATATTTTACCACCGGAGTCAGAACTGGTGATGACAATTGGAAAGCAGTTTCCATTGCCAGTACAACAGTTTTTAATTGCGGCAAACGTCTCGAGCGCACTGCAAGCAGAGGAGGTGTTACGTCAGTTGGACGAGACGTCACTAAATAATCAAAATAGACACGTCAGAGCGAGTGACAGCGCAGCGCTAGTACTCCAAGCCGAGCTAGTTAAAACTAGAGAGCAAAGCACCAACACGAATGTTAGCCATAGAAGCGGGAATAAAAACGGAAGGCCAGACTCGCCGAAAGAGGAGCAGAGGAGATATGAGCCAAGGAACGAGAGGAACTGGCAGCCACAACAGTACAGGAGAGATGAATGGAGAGGGCGTGGTCGCGAAGGTCCATATCATCGCAGATATGATAGGAGAGATAATAGAACGTGGAACCGAAGACGAGAGGAGAACCGAGGATATCCGGGAGACAGTCGACGGGAATTACAAAGCAGGCATGAGGCATCACAACGATACCTAGATGAGTTGCATCGCAACCAAGAGACGGAAAAGGATCGCTGGCGAAGGACAATGGAGAATCGCGAGAACCCAGATATGGAAATCACTGGAGCAGAGAGTGAATTAATGCAGCAGCACCGCGAAAGCCAGAATGAGAAAAGGAACATGGGGGCTATAAAAAAACGTATTAGAGGGTGAACGAGATAGGCTAAATTTCACGCCAGATAAGACACAATGGTTGATAGCGAACATCGAGGAATGGGTCGCAACTCCTGAGGATTTTACACGTGAAATTATTCAACCGGAACAACATTGTTTGAGGAGATTACCAGTCATCATTACGAGGATAGAAGGACTAAGAGTAAAAGGGATTAGTGGATACAGGGGCACAGCTATGTCTAGTATCAGAGGCATTAATTAAAGCTCTAAGCGAGAAACAGAGAATACCTACGATTCCAGTGCCACAGGTCAAAATTCGAGGAGTCATTCCCGAAAAATCAGCTGTATGCAAATTTCAGGTACAACTGGATCTAGAAATATTAGGACACACTTTCTCACATGTATTCATGGTGATGAACAAGATGAATGTAAATTTGATTCTGGGGGCGGATTTCCTATATGAGCACCAAGCAGTGATTGACCTGCGTAACAATGTCATTAAATTCAGAAATATGGAAGGATTATCAGCAGTAGGACTGAACATGAATAACCACGGCTTATTTAGAGAAGCTGACATTTGGAAGCTGGAGGCCATTCCTGAGGAAGAAGAAGAAGAAGAAAGTCAAGCAGATGAAGAGGACTCGAACACAGGACTCCTGGAGGGAAAGCAAGAATTGGAAGATGAAATGTGGTCCATGCAGTAGAAGAAGATGGCAACAAAGACAGTTTTGAGGCACTTTTGAAAGAAAAATTAAGAGAGGCAAAGCTGAATGATGATGAAAGAAATTGCTTGGCACAAATGCTTTGTAACCACTCAGCAGCATTTAATAAACTACCGGGAAAAATTTTAAATTTCAAGTACGCTATGCAGGTAGATGACTGGACACCATTTAAGAGCCGACTCTACCCAATTCCAGAAAAGCAGCGTGCAGCAGTTAGGAAAATTATAGGTGAGATGCTTAAAGGGGGCATAATTAAGAAAGCTCCAACCCCATATTTGAACGCCATATTAGCGGTGGCGAAGCCAAATGGTTCAGTGAGGTTGTGTCTCGATGCTCGCACCCTCAATTCCAGATTAATAGATGAAACCGACCGGGCACCACTAATTAAAGATGTACTCAAGAAGTTCCATAAGAAGAAAATATATTCGTCTGTCGACCTTGCGAATAGCTATTGGCACATCGAGTTAGAAGAGAAATCACAGCTGTTAACTGGATTTCTATTCGACAATCAGAGTTTCACCTGGTGTCGCTTACCATTTGGAGTTAAGACAGCCGGATCTGCACTAATCCGAGCATTGGATCGAAATTTAACAGAAGAAGTGAAAGACATGACTGTCAGATATGTCGACGATATCTTACTAGCATCAGAGAGCAATGAGGAACACATGCAAAATTTAAGCAAGTTGTTAGAGAACCTAGAAAGGGCAAATTTCAAGATCAATCTAAATAAATCACACTTTTTTCAGCACGAAATTTTATATTTAGGACATATTGTTGATGGAGAAGGGATCAGGCCCAATCCAGTGAAAATCGAAGCCATTAAAAATTTTCCTCGACCGACCAGAGTCAAGCACATAAGGATGTTCATTCCTACAGAACACCACCGTTGGGCCGATACATTGAAAAATATTGAGATTTGCATCAATATGACACGTCATGAGTCAACTGGACAAGTACCGTACACGTTACACTTGAACCAGCAACCACCGAGATCTTGGACAACAGTACTAGATTGCCCAAGAGATCCGCAACCAGCACCACAGCTGAGAGTCGAACGGACGGTCACCTACATGAGAGAACAAGCTGACAGGAGGCTGAGAAGACTAAAAGGAAAACGCTTTCACAGGGAATTGAACGTCAATGAACTAGTTTTGTTGAAGAGGCCACCTATCTCTGATCCAGCAAACAAAGTATTTCATAAATGGTGTTTCCCATACGTAGGACCGTATCGGATCATAAGATATTTGGGGAATAATGCATATAAGATACAGGACGTAAACGGTGGAAACACATCAGTTGTAAATTGCTCAAACCTCAAATTATATTACAAAAGGGAACCGTTTGATCAACCACGGAACACCGCGGGTGTCAACATTATGGAAATTGAATAAAGATGAGCCAAATGCACGTGGAACGAGGAAGTAGTCGATCATAAACAGACCCGGTGTTTACAGTGAAAGACCGTGAAGCAAGTAAACTGGGCGAGACAGGCGGACAATAGCTAGCTACCTGCGCCAGACAGCAGAGACACTAATCTTAGCAAGAATGTAAAGAGGGAGACAAGGATCGTACCAAGGGAATCCCTGCACACGACAGCAGTGGCGAACCAAATAAACAATAAGGAGTGACGACGGAACCTTGCAGCATCCGTGAGGCGGATCGAGATTGAAAAAAAAATCATACGTTCCATATCGATTTTTTTTCTTGGCAGAAGGGTAATGTGACCTTTATGCATATCTGATAGCATAAAGTCCACATATTATTCCAACAAAATTTAAGTCATGTCTCAAAGCCGATGTGAGAATGGAAGTTGCTTGTGAAACTAGAAGGACAAAAGGACGGTTCGTACGTGACTTGAAGAAGCTTTCTCCCAGCGCGAACAAAGGTGGCAGGAAAGAGAAAATCCACATCTGGACACCAAATGCGCCAGACAACGCGCGAAGGTCGTTCAACTGCGCGGGCAAATGCAGAAAACTCAACGATTACCTACCAAATAAACCCCGCCCATTTGAAAGGAATTAGAGCAGTAATTAGGATTCAGAGACAGGAGTTATACCATCGTATAGGGGATGATCCCAGCCTCTCAGAAATATCATCAAAATTTAAATCGGATTATTCTGTGATTTTTGCCAGAATTAAAATGAAATCAGGGGGTGGATTTGAAACGACCAATGGCAGTGAGAGACGCTAGACGCGAACAAATCCCGCCGAAATTGAGGGACAATGAAGCAAATTACGGAGCTCATTATCTAACGATCCTACGATCGAATTTTGAATATGAAGGAGTCATTGAGACATTGGGAATGAGGACGTTCTAAGGAGCTAGTTCACATATTCATGTGAGTATTATTTTGGAAATAAATTCTGAGAACCCCTACTCCACGTCCCTTTAAGAGAAATCGTATAAATAATGGATTGAAACACAGCGAAGTTAGTCTACTCTGGGGCAACATCAGCGGCGGAAGCCCGTGCCGCGTGCCTTCGGACAATACGGTGATTTTTACAAGTTCTATAAGTATACTTTGGGGCATCGTCAAAGGCGAAAGCCCGCGCCCTGAGCGTTCAGAAATTAACATTTTACAAGTTTTATAAGTCTTAATATACGCTGTGGACGCGAGAGCCTGCGTTGAGGCATAGGAATAATTAACATTGTTACAAGTTATAAGTAGGAGCTAGCATACCTCCGAAATTGAACCTCGCTAAGTATTCGCGAGTGCAAAGTAGAACAGTGCATATCATAACAGTATGACGCAGTTGTAATGATAGGTATAGCCGCACGCGCTATTAAAAGCTAGACCAGTATTCTAGGAAGCTACGAACTGTTGGCCGAACTAAATAAGTAATGATAGCTATATGAGATAGGAGCTTCATGTACGAGAACCGTGCATTGTGTTAATGGTAATAATTCACAGTGGACCTTTGTTTTTGGTGAAATGTTGAGAAAAACCGTGTGTAAATTCTCCTCCCATCAAGATGAATCAACTATTGAAGAAGACTGATATCATGGACCAGAACCGCATCAGGAAATATGAGAGATAAGTAAATATTGTATGGGGCATGAGGGTCATAATGTTTCCCATTATTGGGGTCGGATAAGTCTATCTCGATCATAAGCAGTTATGATAAAAATAGATATTTTAGGCGTACCGGGCATGTTTGTGTAGATTTGTGTGTTTATCAGTAATGAGAATTTTGTGTGTTTTATAATGTAATAAGTATATGAGCATCAAAGTGTTATTTTAAATATGGTTTTGTTTTTGGGATGTCATTTATCTTTGTGAATGCACAGTCAAGGGAATATTTGTTTGATAGTGCTTATGCACAATGTAATTGTAAAAGCTAAATGGGGAAGACCACTCGATAGTGTGACAAGACCGGTAAGTGACAGTGAAATTATGAGAGTAATGAGTATGGTAAGTGATTATCACGCGAAGGTACAAAGTGGTAAGACAAGAATAGCTGGAGGGTAGTATGAGAAATATTCAGATGAGGCTAAGAGTCGATCTTGGGTCGAGCAGAAATAAAGCGGATGTGGTATTCCCGCGTTCTTCGATGATATAATGGTGAGTGAAAATAATAGCGGAGGTGATATTCCCGCATTCTTCGACGATATATAAATGGTAAGTAAAATGATTGAATTCATTAGCTGATGAGAGCCCACTTTAGCTCCGTCGGAAAGAGGTTGAATTGCTCGAGCCCAAGGCAGGTGAAAGGGAGTCTTAAGGAGCAGGTAGAAATTGGTTAGCCGTCTGAATTCTCAAAGCAGCCAGGAAGGTTGTGCCGGCCGGCTGGTTAGCATGGTGAAAGCACGTCTGTCACAAGGTCGAGTTTGGCATTGTATTATATGAAGGGAGATAGTCCAACTCCCCGGGGTTTCTTTTGTGTGCCGCTTCAGGAAGCGATGTGTTATATTTGTCATTATTTTTGGAGTGCATTCATTATGTTGTTGTTTATTAATAATCACGACGCACCGGCAGCCGAAGTATTTATTTGATGCTTCATGTATGTTGATTTGTTTATTTTACCATAATTAACGGAGTTATAGCTCTGAGTGAAGTAATTGTTTTAAAGTTATAAAAACACACATGCCCGTAACCTAGAATAAACCTATTGCCTTCATTATATGACTCTTGTGAGGAAAGATGATGATTGTACGAATAGACGTGTCCGATTTCCCAAAGAACAAGTTTTGCAAGTTATAAAAATGAGTGCGCAATATTATTGTGATAGAATGGCTGGTTTATTTAAGCCATAGTTAATTGAATTAAGTCTGTTGACAATAACCCTTGGACTTGAAGCAGTGGACTGCAGTAAAATAGACTATTTTCTATTCCTGGTTCCAGCCAGTGTGAAACATTATTTTGCATTTTTTTTGATATTGTTGTTTTTCAGTAATTTAAGGGAGTTGATTTTATTTTATTTGTCTGTGGTTGGGAGAAAAGGGAGATGATGTTTTTGTGAAATAAATTATTTTATATTAGGAGTTCTCTGACCTACTGATTTTAAGATAAGCCTCCTGTGATCCTGTGACAATATTCCTAGGATGTTTAGTATAAATTAGAGCCACCCCGAACAGAGCACCACCCGAGTGAGAGTCGGCATCCTAGAAGAACGCGGAAGGGTATAGTATGGGGAAAAAAGTAGAGTCAAGCTGCAGAAATACCAAATCAGTGAGTTTTCAGTTTGCGATCTACAGTATTCTGCAAGAACAAAGTTAGTGCAGCGACGAAACTCTCCCCGCATCGCTCATATTTAGACCGACTTTGCTGTATGGAGGTTGGAGCTGGGTAGATTGAGGATATCTGATACATAAGCTACAGGTAACTGATATGAGGGTAGCACGAATGATTGCTGGGACAAATGGATGGGAGCAATGGCAGAAGGTTACTCGTGATGAAGAGATAAAGGCTAAGTTAGAAATGAACACGCTACATGAACCTGTTGGTAAAGATTGTATGAAATTCGCGTCCAAGGAAAATAGCGTCCACTGAGAAACGTGCGTAAATCGCGCCCAGGCTAGAAATTGTCCTCGTGACAATACTGTTCTACATACAAATCAACCCTAACCTGGAGCTTACGCCCTAGACCCCCTTGCTTGTAGTGCAATCAGTAATTTTCGTGCAGACAGTCGTCTAACCATGTAGCGACCAATGGTTTCTACCAGACCAATGGTTTCGTCCAGACAGTCGTCTAACTAAGACTCATATGGTGGGGTCACGTGAAGAGAATGGGGAAGGAGAGATTACCTAAGAGCTTAATGAGTTAGACTGTAAAGGGTAAGAGAAGTAGAGGTATATATAGTAGATGATGGTTAGATTCAGTGTTTAATGATTTCGAAGTGAGAGATGATGATGATGATGATGATGATGATGATTATTGCTGTTATAAGGGGCCTAACATCTAGGTTATCGGCCCCAAATGGTTTGGGTAATAGTGAAAATGAAAGATGATCAAATGAAACCTACAACTGCCTTACAAACTAGAAGAGGAAATGGGGAACAAAAGGAGAAGAATGTAGATAAAAGACAGGAGGAAAGGAAATGCCCTCTAGCCTTGAAGAATGAGAGATCAGGAAAGATGAGACAAGGGCCAATTAAGGCGGGAAAGTGAAAGACTCCCTAGGCCCCGGGTACCCTAACACCGTCGGGGTCGGAAAAGAACAAGAGTTGATCAAGGGAGGTCGGGAGGAAAGGTAACAGAGAGGAGCCCGGCACAAGTAAGTGGAAGTTATGCCGGACTAAGCTGGGGTCCCGTGGTCGCTAACCCACGTCCCACAAGTTGTGAGCCCCTGAGGGGGTGAGTGAGAGATGAAGAAACCGTGGAGGTTACAGTGATAAATACTAATAGGTGATCATGGAGGCGACTTGCTCTCGAAGTTTCCATGGATTTGTTGCTCAAAATGTACAGTATGACAACCAGTCATCATGTTAGTATTGTACTATTGAGGCCCTTAGAGCTGAATGTCTCCCCCCCCCCCCCCCCCCCCCCCTTAAAGAAACACTGTCACGTAAGTTGCCCAATATTGCTCCTCAACTATCACTAGCCCTTCCCCCTAATTCAGATGAGGATTGGGAAGGAGGCGGCTGTGACCTTAAGCTAGGAAGTATTCCGGCATTTGCCTGGGGTAGAATTGGGAAACCACGGAAAGCCTCTCCCACAAGAGCTGATATGAAAATTGAACCGGTCTCTTCTCAGATTTGCCTCACGAGACTGACTGTACCCCGTTCCAGGCCTCAGACGAGAATGAAAATTACTTGGCTGAGCTGGAAATGGAGCCTGGACCTCTGATGGGGAGAACTGCACATCTGCTGGTGTGGTAGTGAGTACTTGAGTATTATCCCGACTGCAATACGTTATACCAAATGGCTTCTTGATTACTCTTGTACATTTATGGGTGTGCTTTTTAAATAAGACAGAAAATAAGAAGTCACGCCAGACAAAGACTCGGGTGATGTAAGACGCGAGAAGGAAGGTCTCAGTGTTATTAGTGAAAGATGAGCTGCCACCTGCCACAAGGCCGATCTGTGAGCACATCGAGATGGAATCTGCAACACTCCCTTTGTCTGCTCCAATGATGATGATGATGATAATTTTTGTTTTAAGGGGTCTAACAGCTAGGTTATCAGCCCCTAATGGTTTGGGTGATAGTGAAAGATGAGAATGAAAACTATAACTAATACTAACTACATACAGACTTACATACTAGACGAAGAAATGGTAAACAAATGGAGGCTAACGCAAATAAAGGAGAGGTAGAAAATAAATGCCCTCATCCCTCGAAGAATAAGGATTGAGGGACTTAGAAGGAAGGAGAGACATGAAAGCCAGATAGGAAAGGGAGAGAGAAGAGAGCCAGCCCCAAAGTCAGTGGAAAAAGGGCATAAGACGGACCCAACTCAGCAATCCCTCGGGATCACCATCTCCCGAATTCACCAGCCGTGAACCCCTGAGGGGGTAGCAATATCCAGGATGCACCAGAACTGGTGGGGCTACATACACCCTGCCTCCTTGAGGGCCTTGAGCAAAAAGCAGGAGAGAACATGAAAAGAAAAAGAAGGCTGACACCTTGCAGTAGGAGGGTATCAGGAAAGATGAGACAAGGGCTAATTAAGGCGGGAAAGGTAGAGACTCCCTTGGCCTTGGATACCCTAATACCGTCGGGGTTGGAAGAGAACAAGAGTTGACCAAGGGAGGTCGACAGGAAAGAAGACGGAGAGGAGCCCGTACATGTAAGTGGAAGCAATGCTAGACTCAGCTGGGATTCCGTGGTTGCCAACCCACGTCCCTGGGGGTAGTCTGCTCCAAGATCTCACTTGTTGTTGTTGTTGTTGCTCGTGGTGGTGGTGGTGGGGAACGACCAAATGCCCTGAGAAGGTCCGGGCTTAACTATCTTAACGTGGCGCAGCGGTAATCTGCGTTGTACCCAAGCTTGCATGATCGAATCCTGGCGCAGTGCAGTCAGGTGGCATTTGAGGGTGCGCAAATGCATGAGCACCGTGTCAGTAGATTTACTGGTGCGTTAAAGATCTCTTTCGTGACAAAATTCTGGCACCCTGACGTAGTAGTTAAAAGGGACGTAAAACCAATAAATTATTATTTTTCTTCTTGCTTCGTTACGGCCAACTAAGGACCAAGTCATGTTAACTGTGTCTTCTTCATTTTAATGTTGGCCCAGTTCTCTTTCAATCGCAATCGAAGTTGCACCTTTCTCTCCGTCGTCCACGCCTTCCCGGTTTTTAATTTCGGCTTAGGTTGAAAACTCCGATGTTTTTGAATTTCCTTCCCTAAGAGGGCCACGCTCCTGGATATCTTCACATGTTATCCCAATCCCTACTTCACTGAACCAGGCCCTCTTTGTCTTATTCTCATGGAGAAAAGAAAAATTTCGGTTGGATAGCCGTGTTGAATTCATTCGGGTTATTTGTCCATAGAAAGAAATCCTTCTTTTCCTCATCACATCAGTTATTTTCTCTACGTGTGTGTACAACTCTTGGTTGTGGCGTCTTCGGAACTCGCCGTGTTCTTTGACTGGACCCGGGATTTTCCTCAAATTCTTCCTTTCCTTGGTCTCCAGTTTTTCCATTATGCCTTTTTTATTCATGGCGAGACATTCCACTGCATACAAAGGTTTTAGCCGTATGACCGTGCAGTAGTGCTTGAGTTTTGCATTCAGGGATATACGAGTAGATCTTTTTATACACATTCTTTGTTAGATGGTAAGCCATTTCAATTTTATTCAAGCGTAACGCAAAAGCCTCGTAAAACAAATAACATTATTGTTATTATCTTATATTCGGAGTCAACTTCCTTTAACTAATAGAAACCCGATTATTTATTCTCTGGAGAACATTTTTCAGCCGGCCTTGTGGTGTTGGGATAGTGAACCTGCCTCTCACCCTAGAATCCAACCAGAGCAGCATCCGGGGTGATGACTTAACAAGCAATAAGAATGTGATTGGTTTTACGGCCCTTTTAACTAATATGGCTTTTAGAGACACCGAGGTGCCAGAAATTTGCCCCGAAGGGGATCTTTAACGTGTCAGTAATTCTACTGACACGTCACCCTCGTATTTCCGCACCCTCAAATGCCAACTGACTGTGCTATGATTCGATCCTACAACCTTGGGAACAGCAGGCGAGAACGTTACCGTTGAGCAAGGCAGCCAGGCGACTTAACAAACAGAACCACCGTAGGTACCAATTAGTCATTTCCTCTTCGCAAACTTAATGACAGATAATTCCAACAAATCCACAGTTTAATTAATAATCATTTTAATCGGGCTATCAGGCACTAATCTCCAGCTGCGTTGTATTCAGAGCGCTAATGAGATATCCCCGCGAGGCCCGACACAAACACTGTTAAATCAATTCGAAGCAATTAAATGATCAAAGGAAATATGCGACCATAATTAGGATGGGAACTGGATAGAGGAAAATATTTGGAAGGGTGAAACACAGAATCAAAGCACTGTGCATATTTTATTGTTGGTGATAGAATTTTTGCTGATGACATCGTCATCTTGGCCGACACGCCGGAGGATTTGAATGAGTTTTTGAATGGTACGGACTCCGTCTTGAGGAAGGAATTCAAGATGAAAAGCAATAAATATATTTTAAAAAATGCTGCCGAAATAAATCAGAAACCTCTATGGACATCAAATTGGCAGGAGAAAAGCTAAAGGAAGTAGGAGAATTATGTTACTTATGAAGCAAAATAACCAGTGATGAACGAAGCAAAGAGGATATAAAAAGTAGGTTGGCTCAGGCAAGGAAAGCATTTGTACAGAAAAGGAATCTGTTGACATAGAATATAGATTTAGGTATTAGGGAGTCATTTTTGAAAGCCTTTGCCTGGAGCGTGCCACTATATGGAAGTGAAACTTGGACTATTGGTGCAGCAGGAAAGAGGAGAATTTAAGTGTTTGAAATATGGTGTTACAGGATAATAATGAAGATCAGAAGGAAGGGTATGGTAACAAATGAAGAGGTATTAAGACGACTGGGAGAGGAGAGATGTTTCTGGTGACTGTTAATGAAGAGAAGAGACAGGTTGGTAGGACACATTCTAAGACACCCAGGAATAGCAAGCTTAGTTATAGAAGGAAAGGTCGAGGACAAGAAATGTAGGGGTAGACCAAGGTTAGAATATGTTAAACAGATTGTCTCGGATGTAGGGCGTGGTAGCTATGTAGAGATGAAACGATTAGCTCAGGACAGGGAAGCTTGGAGAGCTGCATCAAACCAGTCAATAGACTGAAGACTCAACCAACAACAGCGTCATATTATCAACTGCTTTTAGTTCAACATTCCAACACTTCCATAGGAGTTTCCTCGGTCATTCTACAAGATTGTTGTTCATTCATTCATTTAGTCTTTTTTTTTTTTTTTTTTGTAAATTGGGTGATTCCCCGGTGGCTAAATGTACACTTACCTGAAATTATCAACGATAATATCAAACACACTTAATGTACACAAGCTGCAATCTAGGAACTCTAGTAATTACATCGTAGTATTTACACAACATTTCAGTCTTCTCTTAAACACATCAATATGTCTGGGGAAAGGCTCTAAGACTGAGGCAGGTAATGAGTTCCAATTATCAATACCACGGTTAATGAAATATTATTTCCCATAAATTGTACGCTGCGGTCGGCCCTTGACTTTAAGCAGATGATCTGTCCTGCTCAGGTTATTGGGATTTCCCAGACGTTTGCTTAGTTCTCCCCAAACTGGCTGATTAGAGTAAGATTAGTGTTAAACATAGTGTATAGTCTGGACTTCGTCCTTCTGTCTTCCTGAGATTCCCACCCTAGTATTTCTATCATTCGATTTACACTACTTATAGGATTAAAATCGTTGTGCACAAATCTATTTTTTAGCCCTAATATCAATACATCAGAAAGTATGCAATCCAACTGCTCTAAACTCTGCACACGTATAGTGCTTGTATTTCTAGATTAATTTGGAGCACCTGATATACGTCAGTGCTGCCAACATTATTCTAAGCATGTCGATAGGTTCAGTTTTTAAATACATGTAACTTCCATACTAACAAATGGATATCATCCAAAATTGGCACTATAATAGATCGTAATATTTTAGATTAATTCTGAGCAACACATACATGCCATTGTTGCCTACATGATGTTACGCGCACTGATAGATCTAATGTCTAATCCAATATCCAATATGTAACGTCCATACTATCCATTAGGCTTCAACCATATTTTGTATGTGCATTCTGTACCATAAGAGATGGAACTAAGCATATATTCAGAGTCACCATGGCTGTCAACTGTAGTGTTCTATTAGGCTACTCTATTTCAGGTGTATTTCAAATTAATTAGGAATGTCAGTATTACTAAATTGATTTCGTCATTATTCTAGATAGGTCTATATAGATTAATCATTGGCATGAATCTTACATTTTAAGAAAAGTAGGCTCCTTATTTCGTCACGGAAATACCTTCTTGAAGTGTAACATCTTTCCGCTCGGTTGCTGGATAGTTTTGTGGGAGTGATTTTGAAAATTGGGGACGGAAGTGAATCGGGTGGAAGTGGATTGGACGGAAGTGAAGACGCACTGCCAGAAAAATGGGACGGAAGTGAATCGGGCGGAAGTGGATCGAACGGAAGTGGATCGGACGGAAGTGAAGACGCACTGCCAGCTGGATGTACAATTGAAAATGTGTGTATTGGAAACAAGGCAGTGTGTGCTCTGTAGTGCGAGAATGTTATGGCAATACAGTAGGCAGTGCATTTAGCAGGCACTGGTTTGACGAGCACAGTGGCAAATGTTTCACCGACTTTCATTTGTCATTGAGCAGTTTATGAAGCTTCACGTTCAAGGTTGAATATCACATGGGGTAGGACAAAGACGACAAATGACATTTAAGTAAGCGGCATTATTGCCAAGCTGTGGGTGAGTAGTCAAATATTAAATGCATAACAGAATGTTGTTATACGAGTGGAATAAAAGCTGTATTTTCATCATATGTGAGTCTAGGTCATTTGATGATTGTAGGAAGCCATGTTTTGATTGTTTACGACGAACTGTATGAGAGCCTTGCGAATAATGAATGTTATAATTACTGAGGAATGTGCTCACAATATTTGAGAGTACTGTCGACGTTGTGTGTCACTTTGTTATTATGAATTATTAATGTAAAAGGAAGGAAGGAAGCTTGTAGTTTTGCGTGTCCGTTAATCTCACGATCATGATCCACGGTATCTCCCTTTTACGTGGAATGCGAACCACAGGACATGGCATTTCAATTCGAAAATCTCACATGTATTGACCGGGAATCAAACCCAGTCTACCTTAGTGAGAGACTAACAGCGGTCAGCTGCACCACAAATGTGACAATAGCATATCTCCGATTCAATCTATACATTCATCATAGTACCAGTATGAAAATGGAGTGCAAATTAACATTTTAATAATGTCCAAGCTGTGTAGTATACAAGTAGGATAACATGTCAGATGTTACACATCATATGCGACTACTGTAAGGCTCGTATCTTTTTTATTTTAGCGTCTTTCTTCCATACCCGACAAGTGAGCCCGTACAAATATCCCTCCAAGGAGGAAGTGCTACAGGTGTCCATCGTGCGGCATGAATATCAGTTTTCTGCCATGCCATCAACACGTTAGTTTCCTATGCTATTCTTTGTTCCAGACTATAAACATTCGATAAGAATATATATTTATAGACATGCGAGGGTGACTTCTAGACTGTTGTGTTATAGGACACGCAATGCCGAGCCTTATGCGCACTTTGCACGATGATGTTTAGCATTCTTACTCGAGTTCTCAATGAGCTCACCAGAGGAATGTCTAAAACATATGTTACTGTCAGATGAGCTGTTTTTAGAGTTGAAACATGACGACGCATTTTGTCGTCAGAGCACTGTCTTCCCTAACCTTCCAGGCAC
The DNA here is from genome assembly GCA_946902985.2 of Meconema thalassinum. Classification (NCBI taxonomy): domain Eukaryota; kingdom Metazoa; phylum Arthropoda; class Insecta; order Orthoptera; family Tettigoniidae; genus Meconema; species Meconema thalassinum. The sequence continues at coordinate 169,660,285 of OX336391.1, forward strand.
GTTCACAATGGCAAGGCATACAAATTCCTCCTGTCTTATCAGCAGTTTCTTGCAGAGATTCGTAAACTTGAAAGGATGACGCATGTCGTCAGAGAACATTACTTCGATTACCATAATGACGTCAAACTAAACGACGCTATTCCAGAGCGTCAGAGGTGTAATAACTAGAGAGAGAGATTTTATAATCTACTGTACTGTATAAATGTTCTCAACTTAACGTTATCTACAGTTTGGAATATCAATGCCCATATATGCCATACGTTCTACATTTATATATTACACTTGACTATTTAATTCAAGGTATAATATACTTTATGTTCGACAATGTCGAAATGTAAACGTTATGTGTCAGAAAACTGTATCATAATGAGGCTCATTATAACATTATTTTTAGCCTATTTTCAATTTTGAAAAAATAGGCTTATGAGATCACCTTTTGTCCGTGTGTGTGTGCGTGTGTGTGTGTGTGTGTGTGTGTGTGTGTGTGTGATTCGTGTGTGTGTCCCCCCCTAATAAAATCTAAACGGCTGGAGCGATTTCAATGAAACTCGGTATGTTCATAGCACTATTCCCGGCGACCTCGACCGTGCCCTTCAAATTTTGTTACGTCTCACCAATGCAAAATGGCGGCTGTGCGAAATATTTCACTAGCATTCAATATCTCCGAAACTGTTACCGATATCGCCCTGAAATTGTGTACGGTGATAAAGGGCACTACTAGAAGTTCACCTATGAGACTTTCAAAAACCTGGTAACTACAAAACCAACATGGCGGTCAAGCGAATTTGAGACTTTTAAATAGACTTTTCTCGCGATTTAACTATCCACACGTAATGAAACTTGGTACAGCAAATGTATATACACATTGTAATGCACTGGAGTCTAATTTAGTTCAATTGTTTACATAACTTCAAAATGGCGGCTGTGCGAAATATTTCACTGACATTCTATATCTCCGAAACTATTACAGATATCACCCTGCAATTTTAGTACGGTGATAAAGGGTACTGATACAAGTTTACCTATGTATATTTCATAAACTTGTAAAGTAGAAAACGAACATGGCGACCAAGCGAAGTTGAGACTTTTAAATAGACTTTTCTCACGATTTAACCATCCAAACGTAATGAAACTAGGTACAGCAAGTGTTTATACATATTGTAATGCACTGGAGTCTAATTTAGTTCAATTGTTTACATAACCTCAAAATGGCGGCTGTGCGAAATATTTCACTGACATTCTATATCTCCGAAACTATTACAGATATTATCCTGCAATTTTGTACGGTGATAAAGGGTACTGGTACAAGTTTATCTATATATACTTCATAAACTTGTAAAGTAAAAAACGAACATGGCGACCAAGCGAATTTGAAATATTTTAATAGACTTTTCTCGTGATTTAACTCTCTGAGCGCAGTGAAATGTGGTACAGTAAATGATTTTGCAGATTGTAATGCACTTCCATCTAATTTAAATCAATTGTTTACATAACCTCAATATGGCGGCTGTGCGAAATTTTTAAATTAAGTTTTTATTTCTTGTGTCGTAATCATGCGATCGAAGTGAAAGTTTGAATAATGAACCTAGGCAATAATTGTCCTTGAATGGTTCATAACTCTATGGCCTATACATATAACAATCATAAATGGTGAGCTTCCGAAATATTTAGACGGTTCTCAATATCTATGAATCTTTTACAGCAACCAAACTGAATTTTTGTATGTTCATAGAGACTATAAACATATGTTCACCTATAGGACTTTCATTAACCTGGTGAGCACAAATCAAACATGGCGGCGACGCGAAGTATAAATATTTAAATGGACAATTCTCGCGAATTAACTATCCGAGTGCTGTGAAACGTTGCACGTTAAATGCTTATACAAATGTTGATCCACTGGCATCTAATTTATTTCAATTGTTTGCATAATCAAAAGATGGCTGCTGTGCGTAATTTTAAAATCTCGTTTTTACTTCTTGTGTTCTAATCATGCGATTGAAGTTTGAATACCACACGTACACAATAATCTTAATGTAATAGTACAAAAATAAAAATCCAACCTGGCGACAATCTGAAATATTTAGACGGTTCTCAATACCTACGAATCTGTTACAGGAATTAAACTGAAATTTTGTATGTTGATAGAGACAAGTAACATGAGCAGGATATATGAAAATAGGCTGTATAGTTCTTTACGGAACTACTTGTTCATTATGAAACAGTTTCTCCCACCAATCAGAGCTCAAGAAACAGTTGTGTGACCAATTAGGTAAGGATACATTCGCGCATGCGCTCAAAATCCAACATGTCTATATAAATTACCGACATTGAAAGTGCACCTTCTATTTATTCGCGTAAATGAAATGGCTTTTTGAGACAAAAAATAGCACTGTACCTTAATATCCCCAATTCCAATTTCTACACATCGCATTGCTTTCATACGACTTCAGTGACAATATTAGTGAATGCTATAGAGCTGGGCGGCAGGCTGTAAACAATAGGTGTTCTGTGTTGGCAAGCAAAGTGTGCTTTCGGAGTGCCTTGACCCATGCATGCTCTCTGTTCAGTCAGCAAAGCCAGCGCGCCCTGTTCACTAACTGAATTAACTGAATCCCACAGATATTTATGAATATTTATGTTAAAACACATAATAAAGTTATAATTATCGTCGAACATAAACAGTCGTATGCAACTCGCCTATAATGGTAATTAAGACACTCGTATGGAAATTATAAAACTCGCTTACGCTCGTTTCATAAACATACTCATGTCTTAATTATTGCCATTATAGGCTCGTTGCATAATGTACTATTAACAATTGTAAACATCTACGTAGATAATCAAAAAACAAGAGTTCCTATGTCGTATTCGCGGTTAGTTGGTTTTAACCATTATTAAGATTTGTTATTTTGTTCAACCTTCTGATTGTTAAGTTTTTATAAATGATAGTATTTTTCCAGCGACATTTCAAGGTCAAGTAACCTTTATTCTTTGAGGTATTTCTATACATTATATAATTATTTGTGCCTGGCTGGAAGCTACAACCCGTGACATTCAACAACGTCATATATCTACGTTTTTATACAAAATAGATGTTTTCCAGTAATTCTTTTCAATATTGAATAACCTTTATCTTTTGAAGTATTTAAACGCATTATATCATTCTTTGAGGCTGGCTGGAAGCATTAACCCGTGGCATTCAACAACGTCCGATACACGCTTCCTTCATACAATATGTTTAATTCAAAGTTAATTGATTTAACTTATAATATTATTTTTTCTTTTTCTTTTTTGTGTCCATTCAATTATTTTAAAATAATGCATTTCTGTAAGGATATCCATTTTATTTGGTTCTTTGTTGATATAATTGTCTGAGATTTTCTCACCCTGAAGAAGTTATCAATGTTATGACGAAACATGTACGTGTATTTTAATTAGTAAACTTCCTTCTAGTGTTTGACAAGGCGGATCTTATAATTATAGATTAATATTCAGTCAACACGGATAATAGCTATACCACCTTCATGAGGGTTAATGTCTACGCATTTTATAGATATTTTATATGAAATCTTGTTGTTAAAACAATCTTACTTGTAAGACAAATTCCATTAGTGTTTAAATGTTAGATGCTATTCTTCAGTGTTGCCTGTAAAATAAATCAACGAAATTACTCTTAATTCGGTCTTCTGTTTAGTCATTCTAATGCTAAATTACATCTCCAGATAATACTTTCCTCACGCATTGGTGATTAACGAGTGGTTCCACATAAAGCTTGTTACATTTACCAAAGGACTGTTGTATCAGAGCAGCTTGAAGGCAGTACACAATTCAAACGTCCCCACAAATCACTTCATTTTGTGATGAGAGTATTTAAAGGCAGTAGTTCCACGGTAAAAGAATTAGAATATTTGAGACATCTGGTATCAAAACAAGACACATCACTTCAACAAAATTTTCAGGAGACACAAAAAACAGAATAAGTCTTTTGTTTAGTGACAAATAAATATGCCTCTGTTTTGAATGTTGTAAATGATATAGACAAATATTTCCCAAAAGTTTCATAACTCATACTGTTTTATTTTCTTTTGAAAAAAAAAAGTCAACCCCTGGCACTATACAGCCCATGACGGGCTAAGGCCGACCAAGCGACCGCTGCCCAGCCATTTGGCCTGCAGATATTGGGGTGATGCGTGATCAGCGCGTCGAGTCCCCTCGGCCGTTAATCTTGGTATTCGTGATCGGGGCGCTGTCTCACTGTCAGACAGCTACTCAATTGTCCTCACGAGGCTGAGTGCACCCCGTTCCAACCCTCGCGTCAGTTTTTAAAATCCCTGACGGAGCCGGGGATCGAACCCGGGGCCTCCAGGTGAGAGGCAGGCGCGCTACCCCAACACCAAGGGGCCAGCTCATTTTTATAAGCATTTTAATATTTAATGTGTCATATTTTGTTTTAAAACTTGCTGATGTATCTTGTTTTGCAACTCAGTAATCGGATGTATCTTTGTTTGAAAATAAAATAATCAGTCATCACAAGTATATAGTCGATTTAACACACCAATACAAATGTAAACACACCGGCAGAACACGAAAGAATTGCATAAGCAGGACACAGAGAGCGCTCTATCAGCTGATGCGCTGATCAATGCGCAATAAACCCTGCTAAGATGTGTCTTATTATGATATTCATTTACTTGTCTTATTCTGAAACCAGCTGGCTACTTAGCATTTAAAAACAGCATGATGTGTCCTGTTTTGAATACCATTCTCTTCCCACATGTAAAGAAGGCAATTAGGACTTGTTAAATCAGCCGTAATTTCAAAATCGCAAAAATAGTGATGTATCTTGTTTTGATACCAGACGACTCATTTGACCCTGGTGGGACCAATCTTAGAATACGGCTCAGCGGTTTGGAACCCATATCAAGTAGGGCTCATCAATGAGCTGGAAATGTTACAAAGGAAGGCTGCTAGGTTTGTGCTCAATGATTTTAATCCTAGAAGTGGTGTAACTCGAATGATCGGAAAACTTGGGTGAAAATCTCTGGAAGATAGAAGGACGAAATCCATACTATACGCTATGTTTAACACTTACACTAATCGGCCAGCCTGGGGAAAACTAAGCAAACGTCTGGGAAATCCACCTACCAGAGCAGGGCAGATCATTCACATAAAGTTAAGGTCGGACCGCAGCGTACAAATTATGGGAAATATCCTTTCATTAATCGTGGTATTGATAATTGGAACTCATTACCTCCCACAGTCTTAGAGCCTTTCCCCAGACATATTGATGTGTTTACGATAAGACTAACATTTTGGGTAAATACTACGATGTAATCATTTCAACATAGTTCCGTCTGCGTTCAATTACCATTCATCCGAATGCGATGAAACTTAGGTGAGTTGTTGTGACTACTTCCGCGAAGGTTTCTGAATTAGTAAATCCATTTTACAATAGGTAGCACACGAGTACTTTCAACAAATGAGTGATGGTGCGCGAATCGTTTCAACAAGGTTCCGTCTGCGTTCATATGTCATTCATCCGATTGCAATGAAACTTGGGTGAGTGGTTTTGCGCACTCTCAAAAATGTTTCTGAGACAGTGAATCCTTTTTACAATAGGTGGTACACGAGTAGTTTCCATAAATGAATGTTTGTACGCGAATCTTTTCAACAAATGGACTTTGGTTAGTTGTCGTGTCCACGCCCAAAAAAATTCCTTAACAGGTAAATCCATTTCACAATAGGTTGCACGCGAGTCGTATTAACAAATGAGTTGTGGTGCGGTAATCGTTTCAACAAATGAACTTTGGTGTGGAGTTGTGCACACGCCCACCATGGTGTCTGAATTAGAATATCCATTTTACAATAGATGGCGTGTTAGTAGTTTGAACAAATGAACTTTGGTCAGTTGTTGTGGAAACTCTCAGAGATTTCGGAATTAGTAAGTTAAATCAATTTTACGACCAGTAGCTTATAAGACGTTACAAAAATGAGTGTATTTTATACATACTGGCAGTTATTGTGTGTTTCCAAACGTTTGCAGTTTCCGGTGAGACTTGCATTTGCGATGACTATCAACAAAGCATAGGGGCAGTCCTTACGAGTGTATGGACTAAATTTGGAAAACATATGCTTCTCACGTGGACAGATGTTTGTGGCCTGCTCACGCGTCGGAAAGCTTCTGATTTATTCTTGAACGCAACAGACGGAAAAACAAGAGTTATTTTGTTTCCAAAAACTTTTCAATAAACAAATTTACAACTCAAACACTTTCTTTCCTTGAATGTCTTTGCAATGCTTGATGGGTACAGCTAGTATTTAAATAAATTTATTTTCAAAAAAACGTAGAAGAAGTTGTTTCTAAACAGTGTCAATGGAGTTGCGATGGATGGTGGTGAAATTGTAGACATTGAGAGATATTGAATATCGAAACATGAATGTTTAAATAATAATAATAACTAGGGATCAGATGTTTTGGAAAAAAACATATTTTTCTCTTTGCCTCTATTTTCATGTCCGATTGGTTTCTGATGCAAATCAACTGATTATTGTCACAATACAGTGGTTGTCATTTGTCATATGAATGCATATTTCAAATATTTCTTACCATTGAGTCATATTTTGAGCATTTTTGGTAAGAACGTCATATTTCGGTAGTTTGATGGCAGCTGAAGGTGTGCAATTATCCTCAATTTACTGAATGGGAACTAGTGTTTACAGAAATTGATTGTACTTAAACATGTACTGAATATTCAGAAAATTAATATGATAATCGGAATAAAGAATCTAGTTTAATTTAATCTCGAAGGGATTGTCGCTTGGATTTATAATTAAAAGAACGGCCATATTTAAATCAGCCATTTTCAGATCATATTTTGTCAATTTTGAGTCATATTTCGTAATGTTTAAGGTCATATTTGCTTGCATATTCGGGCTATTTTTTAGCCTACTTTCGATTTTTTGCAAGAAATGAAAGTAGACTTATGAGATCTACACAGGGCCAAAAATTGTGTGTCTGTCCGTGTGTCTGTGAGTGTGTGTGTGTGGTGTGAGTGTGTGTACTCTGAATGTCTGTCCCCTCCTCCGCCCTATCAATTAGAACACGGTGAAACCGAATTGAACGAAATTTGATACAGAGGTAGCACTATCAAAGTTCACTCCCATGTCATGTTTTATATCGCAGCCATCTTGACGAAAACGTAATGGCGGCCACCCAAATGTTCAAAGCTTAAATCAAATTACGACCAACCTAATCACCTGATCTCTACCAAATGTTTCAACATTATACCTTTATGTATGAAGAATCTTTCGACCACACTACAATATCATCGACCCAATACCTTGCAGATGGCGGCCATGTATGTGTGCAAATCGATTCGCCTTATCAATTCAAACACGGTAAAACCGAATTGAACGAAATTTGGTACCGATGTAGCAGAAACAAAGGGTACCTCAGTGTCATGTTTTATATCGCCGCCATCTTGACGAAAACGTAATGGCGGCCACCCAAATGTTAAAAGCTTAAATCAAATTACGACCAACGTAATTGTCTGATCTCTTCCAAATTTTGCAACTACATACCCTTTTGTGGGAAGCATCTTTTGACTGAACTACAAGGTCATCAGCCCAATAGTTTGCAGATAGCGGCCATTTATGTGTGCAAATCGATTCCTCATATCAATTCAAACACAGTGAAACCGAATTGAACGTTTTTTTACAGAGGTATCACTAGCAAAGGGCACCTCAAATTCATGTTTAATATCCGTATAGCACGTTGTATTTAAAGAAGCTACTACAACCAACATTCAATTATACTCCTTGAAAAGGACAAAGAGTTATAAAAATACCCACGCATTTAAGAGAAAGTAGGCTATATGTTGTTTACTGAACATCTTGTTAGGTCTTAAACATACGAGCCCTAATGATAATAAACATCATATATCAAGTATTTACATGGTGGATTAAATAAATGAATAACGCAAACTATAAGAAACAACTCTAACTAGGTCCCTCGACAGGCAGTAGGAGTCTGGTACTAGCAGAGAATTATCGCATTAAAGAATTGTAATTCAACAGTACAATTTATTTTACAAATTCGACTGATATCCAAGTAAGAGACGAAAATGGCCACGATGTATAAAACCACTAAATGAAACGATACCAACAGATCACTGAGCTACGGTAGTTTACACCAAGAACACCATGTGGAAGAGAAAGCAGCTTTGACTGGAATAAACCGTATCAACGCAGTATGTTTCTGTGAGATTTTTCTGAAAGGTTACTCGCAATACATTTAGACCAGAAAATTTGAAATTGGAACCATGCGTGATGTAATCTAGTGGCATTACCTGACTTGAACTGCATCGAGTGAAGAGGTGGTAGTTCAAAGTTCAGTGTCGTATTCAGACCCTCCAGTAGTGGTTTTACACCACCTTCCATGTCCGGCTTTGTGACCAACTGGATAGAGCGTTAGCGAGGTGTCCCGAGTTCAATTCCCGGCAGAGTCGTGGAGTTTTAGTTTCATTTGATAAATTCCCCTGGCTCGTTGCCTTCATCAATCACCATCAGGGCATCTTGCCACGGTGGGTGAGTGGTTAATGTGTCGGTCTACTAACCCCAGGCTTGCAGGTTTGCTCCTGGCCATGGTAAGTGATTTTTGAAATGCGGCAAAAATTACGACACCATGTCATACGATGTGGGCAAGTCAAAGAACCCATTTGAATTCAGTAGATCGTGTTCATAATGGCAAAATTAATCTCGGGAGTTTCCGCCAACACAAAGTTCCTCATTTCTCTACTAGAAAGCGCTATAATGTTCAAGAAGCTTAGATATCTAACCCCCTTGACTTTCATAGTGCTTCAAGGAACTACGTAATTCGACATGCAAGCTACCCTCTGGGTGTCAATTAACAAAGCTTGCACCCGGCACCGAGGCCAGTTGATAGTATTATTATTATTATTATTATTATTATCTGTTGTACCAGCTAACTGCCGAGAAACAAGCTGATCTGCTGTTAATTAGTGAACAGTACCAAGATAAGAAGTCACCTCTCTGGCTTAGAGATCAATTAGGCACCTCTGCTGTTTGGATCTTAGACCCTGGAAAAATTCCAATTAAAGAACATGGGAGCGGGAAGGGATTCGTTTGGTTAAAGAGTAGAGGAGTCACCTATTTTAGTGTCTATCTTACTCCAAATGAAACAATGGGAAAATTTCGTCAGAAAGTCAACTCTCTGGAAGATGCCATTCTTAATACAACTGTAGCAATCATTGTAGCTGGGGATTTCAATGCCAGAGCAGTGGAATGGGGTATGCCACATACCAATTCCCGAGGTAAGTTCATTCTGGAAATGGCATCAAGGACAGGGCTTTTGATCTTAAATGTAGGTGCAATGTCAACCTTTCGGCGACCTGGTTATACAGAGACCATTCCAGATATATCCATGGCTTCTGAGACGTTAGTAGCATACATCAAGGAATGGAAGGTTATAGAAGACTACACTGGTAGTGATCATCAGTATATTAATTTTGATGTGTGCAGTAATATAAGTGGGAAGAACTTATCTACTCAGAAACAACGGAGATGGAATTTGAATAAGATCCATCTTGATGCATTTAAGGAGGCGCTAGCCAGTGGTGTAGAACTAATTGAGGATATGGAGCCTGACGGAGTGGCTGATGTTGAGAATCTCGTTTCCTCAACTATGAATCTTATTACATTGGCTTGTGATACCTCAATGCCAAGTTTAAGATCACGCCATCGGAAGAGCCCTGCATATTGGTGGACACATGAAATTGCAGAATTGAGGCGGAATCGCCTTAGACTCCGACGTGCTGCACAACGGACAAGAAATCTGGATGATGCCAATGCCTTATCAGCCGAACATAGAGATGCAAAGAAGCTACTTCGGAAAACCATAAATTAAAGCAAAGCTGAGAGCTGGAGGAAGCTATGTGAGGATATTGACACTGATCCATGGGGATTGGGTTATAAAATTGTCAGAAAGAAGCTTGGGTCACAAAGAACACCGTGCGTCATGGATGCAAACAGTATGGCCATTATTGTCCAAACTCTTTTCCCAACACATCCAACAATCCCTGAGCAGAATTTCGATGTAGATGTTGAAATTCCTATTTTTTATTGAGGATGAGTTGAGTAGGGCTACTCAGTCTCTGCGAAGCAAAAAATCCCCTGGTCCTGACGGCATCTCAAATGAGATTCTCAAATTAATAATCGAGTTACATCCACAATTAATATTACGAATGTTCAACGAGTGTCTAAAAGCAGGCGTGTTCAGCATCTGCTGGAAGGTCTGTCGTCTGGCGCTCATTAATAAGGGTAAAGGAGACCCGGATTTACCATCATCTTAACGCCCTCTGTGTATTCTCGATACAACAGGGAAGCTCTTTGAGAAGCTTCTGAGGGTCAGGTTGCGCCAAGCGATCATGGCAGCGGGCGACTTATCACCAAGACAATATGGATTTCGAACAGGAAGATCGACCCTGGATGCGATACAAGAAATTGTTGCAGCTGTCCAGCGGGCGGAGAATTACAATCACCACTCCCGTCGTGTGGTTCTCTTAGTTACTCTTGACGTAAGAAATGCATTCAACTCTGTCAAGTGGAGTGACATGCTGAATGCGTTGGAGAATACATTTCATGTTCCAAATTATCTCTTACGGATGATAAATTCCTGCTTGAAAGATCGTTCGTTGATTTATAACACGACAGAAGGACAACGCAGGGTACGGGTCTCAGTCGGAGCAGCACAGGGTTCGATTTTAGGACCAGATCTATGGAATATCACATATGATAGCTTGCTGAGATCTGAAGTCCCTGATGAAACTATCCTAGTAGGTTATGCAGATGATGTTGCTGCTCTTGTAGCAGGAAGAAGTGTCGAGCAGGCACAGTTGCGACTCAATATGGTAATGCGTACAATCAATAGTTGGATGGAGGAACATGGTCTGTCTCTAGCACTTAGTAAGACAGAAATTGTAGTCCTAACAAGGAAGAGAATTCAGACAATACTCCCAATACAGGTAGGAGACATACAAGTAGAGACGCGACCAGCAGCAAAATATCTGGGCCTCATGATCGACAATAAATAGAATTTTGGAGAAACAAGATGTTCAGGACAGATCATATAGCCTACTTTCTCCTAAATGCATGGGTATTGTTATAACTCTTTGTCCTTTTCAAGGAGTATGATTGAATGTTGGTTGTAGTAGCTTGTTGAAATACAACGTGCTATAGGGATATTAAACATGAATATGAGGTGCCCTTTGCTAGTGCTACCTCTGTACCAAATTTCGTTCAATTCGGTTTCACCGTGTTTGAATTGATAGGAGGAATCGATTTGCACACATACTTGGCCACCATCTGCAAACTATTGGGCTGATGTTCTTGCAGTTTGGTCAGAATATGTTTCCCACATAAAGATATGGTGTTGCAAAATTTGGTAGAGACTAGATTATTAGGTTGGTCGTAATTACATTTTAGCTTTTAACATTTGGTTGGCCGCGATTACGTTTCCGTCAAGATGGTGGCGATATAAAACATGACACTGAGGTGCCCTTTGCTAGTGCTACCTCTGTACCAAATTTCGTTCATTCGGTTCCACCGTGTTCGAATTGATAAGGGGAATCGATTTTCACACAAAGATGGCCGCCATCCGCAAAATATTAGGCTAATGACCTATTAGTTTGGTCAAAGGATGCTCCCTCCATAAAGGTATGTTGTTGCTAAATTTGCTAGAGATCGGATGATTAGGCTAATCGTAATTTGATTTAAGCTTTGAACATTTGTGTGGCCGCCATTACGTTTCCGTCAAGAGGGCGGCGATATAAAACATGACACTGAGGTTCCCTTTGCTAGTGCTACCTCTGTACCAAATTTCGTTCATTCGGTTCCACCGTGTTCGAATTAATAGGGGGAATCAATTTTGACATAAAGATGGCCGCCATCCGCAAACTATTAGGCTAATGGCCTATTAGATTGGTCAAAGGATGCTTCCTCCATAAAGGTATGATGTTGCAAAGTTTGGTAGAGATCGGATGGTTATATTAGTCGTAATTTGATTTAAGCTTTAAACATTTGTGTGGCCGCCATTACGTTTCTGTCAATATGGCGGCGATATAAATCATGACACTGAGATGCCCTTTGCTAGTGCTATCTCTGTACCAAATTTCGTTCCATTCGGTTTCACCGTGTTTGAATTAATAGGGGGAATCGATTTTGACACAAAGATGGCCACCATCCACAAACTATTAGGTGAATGACCTATTAGTTTGGTCAAAGGATGCTCCCTCCATAAAGGTATGGAGTTGGAAAATTTGGTAGAGATCGGATGATTAGGTTAATCGTAATTTGATTTAAGCTTTGAACATTCGTGTGGCCGCCATTACGTTTCAGTCAAGATGGCGGCGATATAAAACATGACACTGAGGTGCCCTTTGCTAGTGCTACCTCTGTACCAAATTTCGTTCCATTCGGTTCCACCGTGTCCGAATTAATAGGGGGAATCAATTTTGAGATAAAGATGGCCGCCATCCGCAAACTATTAGGCTAATAACCTATTAGATAGGTCAAAGGATTCTCCCTCCATAAAGGTATGCTGTTGCAAAGTTTAGTAGAGATCGGATGGTTATGTTAGTCGTAATTTAACTTAAGCTTTGAACATTTGTGTGGCCGCCATTACGTTTCTGTCAAAATGGCGGCGATATAAAACATGACACTGAGATACCCTTTGCTAGTGCTACCTCTGTACCAAATTTCGTTCCATTCGGTTTCACCGTGTTTGAATTAATAGGGGGAATTGATTTTCACACAAAGATGGCCGCCATCCGCAAACTATTAGGCTAATGACCTATTCATTTGGTCAAAGGATGCTTCCTCTATAAAGGTATGTTGTTGCAAAATTTGGTAGAGATCGGATGATTAGGTTAATCGTAATTTGATTTAAGCTTTAAACATTTGTGTGGCCGCCATTACGTTTCCGTCAAGATGGCGGCGATATAAAACATGACACTGAGGTGTCCTTTGCTAGTGCTACCTTTGTACCAAATTTCGTTCAATTCGCATTCACCGTGTTCGAATTGATAGGGGGGGGGGGGGACAGACATTCAGAGTACACACACTAATTTTTTGCAAAAATCGAAAGTAGGCTAAAAATTAGACGGACTGCGGATAAGGCGGCAAGAGGAGTAACGTCTCCCAGTCGGCTAATGGCCAATGTTGGTGGGCCAAAATCTAGTAAGAGGAGATTACTGATGACAGCCATCCATTCAGTTCTGCTGTATGGAGCGGAAATATGGGCGGATGCCCTGGATAAGGAAATTTATAGGAAGTCACTAGCACAAGTGCAGAGCCGGGGTGCTTTACGCGTGGCATCTGCTTATCGCACGGTCTCTGAAGAAGCAGTTCTTGTTATTGCAGGGATAATTCCATTTTTTTTTTCTAGCGAAAGAACGCAAGTACATTTACTGGAGGAAATCGGAAGTAGGTTTACAAAATGCAAGACGAACAGCAAGAGCACAAACCGTTCACAATTGGCAGATCAAATGGGAGCAAGGACACCGAAGCCAGTGGACTAGGAGAATGATACCCCAGGTGCAGGTTTGGACAGAGAGGTAACATGGTGAGGTTGGTTATTATCTCACTCAGTTCTTGACTGGCCATGGGTACTTCAGTTCTTATCTTAAGAAGATGGGGAAAGTAGATTCACCAGATTGTATCTACTGTGTTAATGAGGTAGATAGTGCTAATCACACCTTCTTCTCTTGTGGACGGTGGGTCCAAAGTAGGCAGTCTCTTCTAGATCAAATTGATGTAGAGATATCTCCCGACAATATTGTTGCGGTAATGCTACAAAGTGAAGAACATTGGAAACTTTAGCAAGTTTTGTTGAAGATATCCTCCGAACAAAGAAGACGGATCTGGATCGCCACAGAAGATGATTCATTACGGAAGAGTGCCCTATGGGCAAATATAAAATGACTCTAGCCTGAAGTAATGTGCTAAGCGGTTCCAGGCTAGTGTTCAGAAGAAAAGGGGAAGTTGTAGTCGGTAGTCTGCTACTCAGGAGCAGGAGCCCGACACTATGTGCGTAAATGCATTTCTTCCCCTAAAAAAAATAATAATATTATTATTATTATTTAGCGTTTGGCTATCATCACATCATGAAACAATACACAATACAGAAGTAGGTCATAATGAAACTTTCAATGTCCGTAGATAGTCAACAACTCGATCAGTCGCTAACAGGAACTGTTATATTAGTCAATGAAGTAGTGAACAGTACATTTCATGAATTATCTAGTTGCACACGTGCTCGATACGTTGTAACAGTCCGAATACTTCCCCTTAATTTATATGTTTTATAAGCAGCAAAATTAATTTATTATTAGTATTATTATTATTATTATTGTTATGTATATTTTAATTATCATATCGATTCTAGATTTATTCCATAATTTCTTTATATATATATATATAAGGGGTTTAATTATTGTTTGGCGGAAGTTATAAAATGGAGATTTTAGTTAGATTCGTTATAGGTTATATTTTATACAAGACTTGATTGGGAAATATTTCGTTCAACGTGTCGTCAGTTTCGCCACGGGTAGTCCGCCAAAAATAGACTTGACTTTCGAGATATATGTACAAACATTCCGGGGACGCGAGGCTTCAAGACAAAGCAAGTTGGTCAGTTAGCGCTGACGTCACGAATTCTCGGAAGAACACCGCATCAGGACGCTGATTTAAAATTACTTCAGAAGCAACCCCACGTGGTTAACCCAACTAATGAAGAGGCATGATCAGAACTTAGGGATCTGGAGTGGGGAGCTACGTCATCAGGATACCTAATTGATTGGTCGAGAAATACTGCAGAGTGGGGAAGTTCATCTTCCATAAAAACCAATGGTCATCTACTCTCAAGCCCCCAATCTTCTGAGATTTTCTGAATCTTCACGTCTATCAGACATCTTCGCTGCGAGATCGCAACTTATCAGTTCAAGAAGTTTTAAAATTAATACTACTGACGTGAATATGATCGTGTCCTTGATCATATTCACAAAAGTGAATTTTGGAGCAAAGCCATTCACATATGTCAGTCGGGAGACGGGACAAATCGGTTCCCCGACCGTATCAAGATAAGGATCTATACAATATTGAGGCAGAACCAAACAACATCCGCCAGCAAGATCAGAGGGAAAACCAGACTACCACTATGAAGAAGACGGCCGTGAGTTCCTTTACTAAATCCAATCAAGTCTCTGTAATTCTGTTTATGGCAAATTAGAATCCAGCTTTTGTTTAAATTTAATTCATATTCCATTTTGTAACTCTCGCCAATTTAATATAACTTCCAGATTTTTTTAAAATTCATTTGTTTCTCTTTTTACGTCTTTTGCTGCTTTAAATTTTGATCAATTAAATTTTGTTCTTAAGTAATGGTAGGACTTTCATTTCCAGTAGCTAGCTTTAGACATAATGCATACCTTCTCCCAGTAGCGATAAGACAATTGGTTAATGGCTCAGCTATACCACGGCTTGAGAGAAAGACGTTTCGAGTGCTCTATCACTATTTTAATTAAATACTTTGGCACATCTAAAGTAAGTGTTAGATGTCCTGGCGCCCACACGAGCTGATTATAATCATTGCTAATGAACAGGTAAGAGGTAAGTATGCTATTGGTGGTGTGAGTAAAGCGGTGCTTGTTCTTGTTGCGATTCTTCTACTGTACTCCAGGAGAACGCAATATTGGAGCCCCGCCAGGAACGTAACCTTTGGTCACTTAGAAGGACCGGGAACGTTACATTTGACGCCCAACTGTGGAGATTTTGATATATGTATGTTTACCTGCAAGGTTGGTAACAAAACGTTACATTTGGCGCCCAACGTGGGGAGAAAACGTTACATTTGGACGCACAACTGTGGAGTTTCTTATATATGTATATTTTCGTGCAAGGTTAGTAACAAAACGTTACATTTGGCGCCACAAGCGTAGGCCCGAAAACCAATTGTTTGTCGTGAAGGGAAAAGGATATATTTCAGTGCAAGTATTTTTGGGGGTGATAATAAGTTTTTTGTGTGTGTCGGTATGGCGGATAAAGATAAGATGAAGCTGCGAAGTGGTATAGAGGTGACGGGAGATGGTGAAGAGAATGGTAGTAGCGTGAATCTGGAGATGGAGATAGACGAAGCTAGGAATTTAGCGGAGGTAAATTCTAATGCGACTAGTGTAGAGGGTAGTTCATCGGAGATGTCAGCACAGGATAGCATTTTGAGTATATTAGTTCAAATGAGACAGGAAAATAATAATAAATTTGAGCAACTAAATAAAGAATTAAAACATGAAATGGAAAGTAATAATCAAAAATTAAATAAAGAATTAAAACATGAAATGGAAAGTAATAATCAAAAATTAAATAAAGAATTAAAACAGGAGATGACGAAATTAAATCAGGGACTAAAGCATAATAGTCAGAAAGTAGATAAGGTCGTCAAAGAGACAGAGAGGTTAGGTAAGATGTATGAGCAGCTTGAAGTAGATATTATGACATTTAAAGAAACAGTGAAGGAAGACATTCAGAGGTACATGAAGGTGGAAGCAGGTCAAATAATGGTAGAAATTGAACAAAAGTTACAGGTGGTAGGAAATGAAATTAGGGAGCTTAACCAGCAGATAGGGGAGAAAGTTAAGGAAGTAACGGTTGAGATAAAAGAGCATAGTAAGAGAGAGGAGAAGAGAATTAATGAAAAGATAAGAGTAGAAATAACGAGGATAAGGAAAGTAGTAAATACTCAGGAGATGAAAATGCAGAAAGCCATTGATGAAGAAAATAGACGGATGAAAGAAGAATTCAATGTTAGCATAAAGGAATCACAGCAGGAGATGAGGAAGAGCTTTCAGAGAATGGTAGATGAAAGAATGAACATTAAATTAGCTGGGATGGAGAAACGTATGTTGGATCGAATGCAACAAGGGGTCTCAGACAAGCACGAAAAACAGAAGGTGGAAGGGGGGAAGGCCAGGAAGGGAAGGAAGGAGAAAAAGCAGAATATTACGGTAGAGAAGACATTAGTTGAAAATAGAATAGATGTTGAGGAGGGGCAGGAAATAGATGAGAGTAGAGAAAAAGAGCAGCAGTTAACGAAGACGTTAGAGAAAAATCGTGTAGAGGATGAAGAAATGCTGGATGTAGGAAAGAGGAGTTTAGAGGTAAGTAACGAGCAGATTATCGAAGTTAGAAGTCCTAGGAGTAGAAAGGAAGTAGAGAAACAGATTACGATGCTAGAAGAAATGGAAGGAAGATTGAAAGAAAGAGATAAAGAATATAGAATGCAATGGCTTACAGTAGTGGCTACGGTAGGTGAAACTAAGGGAGAGGGGAAGTGTAGTTTTGTGGTTGATAAGAGTAGTACTGAGGAGGGAGAAACTATCGTTCTTAGAAGAGAAGAAATAATTACAGTGAAACGAGAGAAAGAAAAAGAGGAGGATGATAAAAAGTTAGGAAGGCACGGTAGGGCATTCATGTAATGCGAGGTCAGATTTCCAGTCGTTGATATTCCCAGCCAATACTCTATTTAGTGGTTATGACCTAAATGTAAGAGATGATCTCTTGTGCGATTATGATGAAAAGGTGACAAAACCTAGTGATATTGAAAATTTAAATTCCGTCATTAGCATAAATGTGTTGAGGGCGCGTATAGATACGCTTATAGATACAGGGTGTGTCAAGAGTTGCATTAGCTTGTCATTTTATAATAGGATGAGAGACGAAGGTGTAATATTTCAAGAAATCCCTATCAAATCAACTTTTGTAATAACAGCTGTAGGTAAAAAGTCTCATGTCATTTCTAAGCAGGTTCTGGTGGAAATTTGTATTAATAATGTAATAGGTATGCAGGTATGTTTGGTGATCCCTAACCTTGTGTTTTCCTTGATATTGGGTACTGATTGGTTGTCTGCTAATCAGGTTCAGGTGTGTTACGATGAGAGGTGTATTAGAATGAAATGGGGGAAGAAAGCTGTGATTATTGCATTTAATGAGCCAGGTAAGAGTGATTATTCTCAAAGAGTGTGCGTTATTAAAGTGATTTTGTCAGGTGACAATAAGGTGGGAAGTAGTGACGAAGGTTTTAATTTTATTGGCAGTTGGCTGACTAATGGCAATCTAGAGGATGCATTATGTCAGGCTGTGGAAGAAAGTTCTTTAGGCATTGATCAGAGGGATCAATTATTGGATGTTTTAGTAAGGAATAGTAGAGTTCTTGAGAATCGGATTGGCGAGGCCAATCGCTACACACACTCATTAAATGTAATTGATCGCAAAGTCTTTGTAGGTAATAGATACCCTATCCCATTTAAATACCAAGAGGCAGTACAACTGCAGATTGACGACATGTTAAGAGATAAAATCATTGAACCATCCTTAAGCCCATATGCTAACTCCTTAAGTACCGTACCTAAAGATGAGTACACCCTTTAAGAAAATACGTGGAATGAGTCAGGTAAGGACTCGTGTGTAACGGAACAACATGTGTCAATGCCCTGGTATACAATTAGTAGTTTTAAAGAGATAGGTAACTAAGTTTACAAGAGGCATATCCCTGTTGACACATATACTGGAACGAGTGAGTTATCTGAATCAGATAAGCGAAGGGTGACCTAGTACCTTGTATTTTGGAATTAATGGGGTAACTTGCACTCAAATATTATGCCTATGTATAAAACTATGCTTTCTTGTTTTATGTGATATAGGTAAAATTTTGTAAATTCATTACAGAGTACTTGCGAGGAATCAAGTATGCAGGATTATCACATGCGTGTGATGTGTCGTGTGATGAATTAGTGAAGGCAATATTTATTATAATTATTCTGGAGACAAGAAAAATAACGATTTGAATTAAAACGATACAAGTCTCTCAGAATATCAGCCTAACAAACGAGTGTTAGTATGAATGAAATCATACATATCAGGAAGAAAGAAATGAACATTGACGCTTTAAAGCAACAACAAAGTATTCATTGTTGTAAATATTGAAGGGTATATATGTATATTTTTAATGTTGAAGGGTATAATTTTGTATGATGCTGTTAATTGTTAGGTTAAATGTGTATATAATTTGTTCGCCCAAATCTAAGATTGGACAAAAAATTCTAAGGGCGATGTAACAGTCCGAATACTTCCCCTTAATTTATATGTTTTATAAGCAGCAAAATTAATTTATTATTAGTATTATTATTATTATTATTATTATTATTATTATTATTATTATTATTATGTATATTTTAATTATCATATCGATTCTAGATTTATTCCATAATTTCTTTATATATATAAGGGGTTTAATTATTGTTTGGCGGAAGTTATAAAATGGAGATTTTAGTTAGATTCGTTATAGGTTATATTTTATACAAGACTTGATTGGGAAATATTTCGTTCAACGTGTCGTCAGTTTCGCCACGGGTAGTCCGCCAAAAATAGACTTGACTTTCGAGATATATGTACAAACATTCCGGGGAAGCGAGGCTTCAAGACAAAGCAAGTTGGTCAGTTAGCGCTGACGTCACGAATTCTCGGAAGAACACCGCATCAGGACGCTAATTTAAAATTACTTCAGAAGCAACCCCACGTGGTTAACCCAACTAATGAAGAGGCATGATCAGAACTTAGGGATCTGGAGTGGGGAGCTACGTCATCAGGATACCTAATTGATTGGTCGAGAAATACTGCAGAGTGGGGAAGTTCATCTTCCATAAAAACCAATGGTCATCTACTCTCAAGCCCCCAATCTTCTGAGATTTTCTGAATCTTCACGTCTATCAGACATCTTCGCTGCGAGATCGCAACTTATCAGTTCAAGAAGTTTTAAAATTAATACTACTGACGTGAATATGATCGTGTCCTTGATCATATTCACAAAAGTGAATTTTGGAGCAAAGCCATTCACATATGTCAGTCGGGAGACGGGACAAATCGGTTCCCTGCCCGTATCAAGATAAGGATCTATACAATATTGAGGCAGAACCAAACAACATCCGCCAGCAAGATCAGATGGAAAACCAGACTACCACTATGAAGAAGACGGCCGTGAGTTCCTTTACTAAATCCAATCAAGTCTCTGTAATTCTGTTTATGGCAAATTAGAATCCAGCTTTTGTTTAAATTTAATTCATATTCCATTTTGTAACTCTCGCCAATTTAATATAACTTCCAGATTTTTTTAAAATTCATTTGTTTCTCTTTTTACGTCTTTTGCTGCTTTAAATTTTGATCAATTAAATTTTGTTCTTAAGTAATGGTAGGACTTTCATTTCCAGTAGCTAGCTTTAGACATAATGCATACCTTCTCCCAGTAGCGATAAGACAATTGGTTAATGGCTCAGCTATACCACGGCTTGAGAGAAAGACGTTTCGAGTGCTCTATCACTATTTTAATTAAATACTTTGGCACATCTTAAGTAAGTGTTAGATGTCCTGGCGCCCACACGAGCTGATTATAATCATTGCTAATGAACAGGTAAGAGGTAAGTATGCTATTGGTGGTGTGAGTAAAGCGGTGCTTGTTCTTGTTGCGATTCTTCTACTGTACTCCAGGAGAACGCAATATTGGAGCCCCGCCAGGAACGTAACCTTTGGTCACTTAGAAGGACCGGGAACGTTACATTTGACGCCCAACTGTGGAGATTTTGATATATGTATGTTTACCTGCAAGGTTGGTAACAAAATGTTACAACGTACACAAGTCACACGCACACAAGATTAGCGTTTTGAATCATTGTGTACAAATGTGTTCTTGCAACTATTAGGCCATGCGTTGCACAGAAAGTGATATCCATTCAGATACATAGAAGGTACTGAATGAAAGCTGACACTTTACCTGTGATCGTGCGGTGTAGCCACGCGTGTTAAAGCAGAGAAAGATGTGGAAAGGAAGAACTAACCACCTTTCCAGCAAGATGGAGCCGAAGGAAAGTCCTCCATGTGGACACCAGGAGAAGTGGACAACCTGGAAAGTCCTTAACAGACTCCGTACAGGAGTCGGCAGAACAAAAGTATATCTGCGGAATTGGGGTTTCTCAAGCGACTCATCACTCTGTGTCTGTGGAGAGCTGCAGATAATCTAAGATATTTGTCAGTGTGACTTATGTCCTTCAAAGTGCACTATGCACGATTTGATTGCAGCCTCCACCAGCGCTATTGACGTCGCCCAATACTGGACAAAAATCATCTAGCTCTCAAATGTGTTGCTCAATATGTGATTTATTTGTATAATAGTCCTGTATAGACTATATGTATGGTAGAAATGTAGATATCCTGTATTCATTATTCATATTCTTCTTTAAATATCATCATCATCATCATCCTTTCATGTGTTAGTCCCAGAAGAACTGTTACGGTCTACACAAAAGATTTGAATTTGCACGCCATCTTTTCCTGGGGCTACCTAGAGATCTCTTCCCACCGGGCAGTAATTGACGACTGCTTTAGGGATCCTGCTTCTGTCCATCCTGTTGAGGTGTCTTAGCCAATTTCTTTGGTATTCATGGATGTATTCCAATATAGGTCTGCTGTTAAGGCCATTCAGCACTTCTGTGTTTCGTTTGTGATCCCACTTAGTGACTCCTGCAGTTCGTCGCATATATTTCATTTCGGCGGTAGTTTTTCGTCTCTCGTCGCATTTCCTCAGGGTCCACGCTTCGCTACCATAGCAAAGTACTGGTCTTGCTAAGGTTTTGTAAATTCTTGTTCGGGTGTGTTTTTGAACTAATGATGGTCTAAAAACTTTACTGATGATTCCTAAACATCTGTTGAATTTAAAGATTTTCTCGGGTATGTCCATTTCTTCATGGTAAGACAGTTTGTAACCAAGGTATTTAAAATCGTTTACTCTTTCCAATATGTTATTATCAGAGCAGATCTTACTTCTTACTGGCTCCGTGCCACAGAATGCCATTATCTTAGTTTTCTCTAGAGATAATTCCATTGAGTAGTTTCAGGTTATATATTGGACGCTGTAAATCATCTTCTGAGGTGGCAACAAGCACTAAGTCGTCTGCAAACAATATTGCGTCCAGCTGTAGATTTCTGTTAATGCGGATGGAGCCATATCTTGTTTCTCTAAATTCTCGTATAAGAGCATTCATATATATTATTTGTATGTAAAGTTGATACTTCTGACACGAATAAAGAAAGATTCACCAAGTCCCGCGTTGGGGAGCAGCTGCACTTTAATACAATTGATTGCAAAATAAACATTATTCACGACACCTACAATAATTGTTCGAATTGCCAATGTTTACACACAAAAAAAAACCACAACACCCTGCAAAGGCTCACCGGTGGGATTCCATCCAACTATCGCGCGCTTAGGATGTAGGGCTCATAACGCTTCACCACGCGCTCATTTGCTTCTTGCCAACGTACTTGGTACATGGACGCCGCACTGTAATTGCGAATAATTAATTTCTCGGAAACAGCTGAGAAGGGCACCTTATTTCGTGCACTTGGTATAGTCTACGCCTGGTCATGCCCTACACGTGTACTAAACATAATAAAGATGGTTCGAATCGGTGGCCGTTTTCTCCCTTCGTGAGCCAGGCAGAACCATATTCAGCAGACGAGTGGGTTCGAGCTAGGGCTGAACACATCATTCCAAAATTCTATTAATTCCACTACTGTACTTCAATATTCGAATAATGGAAGCATTCAAATATTCTAATGTTCGAACAATGTGAGTGACAAAATACGGTACTTTAGTTGTTCAAATCATTCGAAGTACTCGAGTATTAAAACAATTCAAACTGTTCAAATATTTGAATTATTCGAAAATAATAAGCACTTGGAAGTTACAGCAATTTTTGTAAAGGGGGTGTTGAGTAAACGAGTTGTTCGAAGCCAGGGCTAATCTAAGGGGTCGGACGGGTGTAGCCCTCTCCCCTCTCAGCCTGATAGATCCTTATAAATAAATATCGCCAAAAACAAGTATCACTTCTCTCTTTCTTGAGCGATTTGCCACATGGTTTCGGAGCCTTGCAGTTCAAACTGTAACATTTTTAAATTGGTCCTTATCTATGGCGACAACTGTAGTGGTTCAAATGTAAACAAACATGATAAGAATAAATAAATACACTGTGGTGTGACCTTACCTGTGATAGTATAATAGGATATAATTAGGGCGCCAGGTTCAATATTTAAGATATAGAACCAAAATTTATAAATATTATCCTCGGCAGTCAGCAGTAGAGTCGAGACCACCTACCCGGGCCGTAGTGTAACTTAGTTGACTAACCAATCAGTATTTATTTATAAGGAGTAGTTGAATTTGCCTATAGTATGTGCTAATTACAAGGAAAGTTACAGTCATTATGTTAAAGAAAATGAATTTATTAAATGCAAAAACAAAATATTAATAGTTACAAAAAAGAATTTAATTTACCAACTGCGGTTTAATTATTTAAAAGAAAATGAACATTTAAAATGAATTGAAAATTAATTGAAGTTAAATTATAATTGAGACGATAGTTTTATTTAATTGTTGGCTCACCCAGTCGAAGATTCGTCATATTTAAGTAATGACCGATGATCTCGATGTTACGTCGCATTATGTTTAAAAAATGATGTGATATCTCAATTACTATGAAATATCCTCATTAAGTACGTTGCCATCTGTAGAAAGACTCTTGATCAGGGATATAACCCATTATGTACTAATATAGATATCGGCAGGACATCGTTCAGTGTCGACTCTGTATGCTCAGTCCATTAGGACCCAGAAAGCAAGGTTACTACTTCCTTCTTTCATCGAGAGCTGTTGATCAATGAATGTCTTGTCGAGGGTGCTGATACTAATAACTTCCTTGTCACGTGAGTCGTAAACTTCCCTATCCACTGGTAAGCTTCCCTTTCTTCAGTGTTCATTCTCTCACGAGGGCTAATTGCATCACAACTTGTAATATTTAGCAGCGTACCTACAGTAGAAATGGCGTGTTAGTTGCACCATGCGTGAAATATAATGTTCCATTCCTTCCAGAAGGAACTCGATGGTGCGCACGTGATTCTTAGCATCCCATGACAGTGACTCTGTTTGCCGTCGTGAAATAACTACTGCGTCATTCTGGGGTTTTTAAGATCCCGGGACAATGGCTACCTGCCGTTGTGAAATAACTACTACGTCGTTCTGTTTGTGACACATAGGGTTGGTCCTTATTGCCAATCTTGTTGCAATATATATTACTTCGTCTCTTTACAAATAAATGTTAATAAAAATCTTTCTGACGATAATAATAAAAACCGCTTACAAGTATCTGATATAAAAATCATCTCATGGATGTACTAATTAATAAGAATAATAAATATGATAATAAATGAATGAATAACCCTTTATATCTAACAGGTATGGGATCGAATCGTTACAATCGCCCCTAAGATAAATAATTTAAATGACATTTAACATTATTTCTCTTACCACATCCAACATAAAAATCTATAAATATAAATATTATAACCCCCAAAAAGACAACATACAATATACTCTTCATCAATACACAAAAATATACAAGAAATATACTCTTTTCACTTTACATATTTGTACTATCATTTCTTAAAATGTTCATAGTACTTTTCGTTTGAATACATACATTCTTCTTTATGTTCAAAATGTTCCAAATTTTCTTCATTATATTGTATTAGCGAGCTGTAAAAAAATATACATATAATGCCCTTCACTTTTAATGTTGACATATATGTCAGCGCTGCACTCGTTTATAATTGTGGTGATTATATGCTTCACATACAATTTTGTCTTCATCTAGTGAACGTAGTTTTCGTCAGTCTGGTGTAGAACTACATTGTTCTCGTACCAGCTGAATAACACATTATAACTATCACAGCACACAATATGCAAACAACGCAATATTCCTTTCGTCTCTATAAAGGGATTACTCAAATGCAGTAAAATTTCAATAATTGAAGAAAAAATAACTTAGCAAGATACCTAAGGCAATTCCAATTTCAGTGCATATGTCATACATGTAAATACTTCCCCAAATACATAATGACATCGAAATACCTTAAAGCAGTTAATAAACAGTTCACTTACATACACAAGTTACTGCTAACTTGCCTACGTGGCTTCTTACCTTCTTAGGCCACGGCCGCCTCCTTCCAAATTAATACTTCCTAAGTCTCCACGACTTCTTAACTTCTCATAAAACCATAATTCCTCTTTACTACTTCTCGAAAACAATAACTTGAATTTTCAAAATCACCAATAAACATAAAATCTGACTTCTTGTTCATCTTATAAAATTTAACTTAGCGTCAAGATATCTTTACTGTATCGTCATTCCTTACTTACCATAACAAAATGATTAAGACTTGGACAAAATACTACTCAATACCTGAATTACGTACATCACTAAACTATTTCACAAAAACACATGACAAACTCCTCGGAATAAATATTTCGTTCCACAAAATATTAATGCTCTTATACTTTGAACTTAGTCTATTCATGATTTGACTTCTTGCTGAATACCTAAAAAAAACTTAGTTTTCTCTCAAAACTTATTGTGACATTTCTCGTCAACACTTCCTTACTTGCTTCGATCGCCTGGACTATAGCTCATTCTTGCTATACCAGAATCTCTCAAAACTCATCGTGTCATCACACGTCACATACAAAAAACCTCCCCTATTCGTGGTATAATCCCACTTCTTCTTACTGTTACAGGTCACCTCTTACTGACCAATAACATCCTAAATTTCAGCTAAAAAAATCTTACATGCTTCGACTAATTCCTTGGAATAATAACATCACACTTTGTTTTCCTAACTATTGTCTTCCTAAAATAATGACAGTGTTCCAGTTGATAGTTAATAACACCGACACTCCTAATTGGCAAATATTTTCCCATAATCACTTCATAAAGCAAGTCCTGAGTTATAACACAGTTCAGACACTCTCTGCTCTACCAAATTAAATGCGTAAATTACACCTGCCTTTAATTGAAACTTCATTATTACCCTTAGGTATACTTACCCTACTAACCTACTCATGTCTTCAAAAATATAAACTTCTCTTTACTAAATCCGTATGACATAAATAAAACTTAATTTCCTGTCTACTAAAAAAATGATTTACCTTTAAATCCTCAAAACTTCGAATTATAACAAATTCCTTTCAATACTAGTAAATATTATGCCAACCATCTAATTATTATTATTATCTTTACTTTTACCTGTGTAGGACAACAATATACCACATCATTAATCATCAGTAACTTTTTACTACAAAGTGGTTTAGCTCGATAACAAGCCTTTGTAATATCTTTAAAACGTGCGTAACTGTAACTAAAATTTGGACCATCTTACCTTTGTAATCTCTATGTATGCGTATAACCATATATACTTTAAAAACCTCCTAACATTAACTTCACGTAGTCCCGTAGACACCATAAAAAACTCATTGCTCTACGGAATATACCTCGCTGACCTACTTCATCCTCCAAAAACTTCTTAAAACGTCATTTGGCATCTTACCAAAACTTCCTCCATTATAACTCCATTTGGCATCTTACCAAAAACTTCGTCCAACTTACTTCATTTGGCATCTTACCAAAAACTTCCTCAAAAAAACAAATTCATTTGGCATCTTACCAAAAACTTAAAACCACATTGCTCAACGGCATTATACCTTCGTTGGCCTACTTCTTCAAACTCACGTCCATTTACGTGAAAATACACACATACACACACACATATCTGTCACCAAGTAAGTTACCAGATGTCCTAATTAGTTCCTACGTCCTTATTTCAACCCGATGCTGGTTAATTCATAAAACGCATTACCATAAACTATTCTAAACCACTTCTAAATTTCTTCAAATATATCCACTGATAACCTCGCTGTCCTCAAAATGAAACTTCTTTATTAAATCAATACTTACTTCTTCATCTCATTAATTTTATTACCACTGTACCACATCATCTTTACTCACTTTTGAATTAAATCTTTATTACCATTATATTCATAATTATGGTTGCCATAATAATTATTACTTTCTTTCGATTACTTACTTTTGTAATAATCTTCCCAACTTTTTAAATTTAATTCTCACTTTCTCCAACTTACCTGCAGTTTAAGGACCCACAATCAACTTACCTGAATTGCTAAATAGCACGACAACCTCTGTCTTCCAAATTAAATGATTTTAGTCAATCTAAATCAATAAGCGTAGGTACTACGCGCCCCTTACCATCCTAACTTCACGACTGAATTAAAATTACTCACAGCAGGTTTCTTATCTACCTCTGTTAAATCATATTAAACTTATTTACTTAATATTTAAGTCATACGGAACAGTAACTATCGGTAATATAAATTTACATCACTACTTTCTCTGGCATTTCACAGTTCTTACCACATTCATCTTCAATTCTATCTTTAACTAGAATTCCACATTCTTCCTTCCTTGTTACATTAGTTTCTACTTCCTCTGTACTACATTCATCCATAGTAACACAGTACTTCGGCTTTCTCCCTCTCACTTCCCCAAGTCTGGCTAATTCAGTACGCCACTGCACATCATATGCTTTCTTTCTTTCCTTTAACATTCTTTCTTTTTCCTCTAATAACTTAATTCTCTTCTCTTTCATTTTACTTCTAAAATATCTACCTACATGTCTCCTCTTCACTTCTCCACTACTAATATTTAATTTTCTCTTTAGCCGTTGCCTATTGCTTCTGCTCTTGTATATTTCCCTCTTCCTCTTCACCTGTTTACTACGTTGTATAGTCTCTCCTACAGATATTCTGCTTTCATCTATTAACTCCGCTGATTGCTGTTCCTTACCTAAGCTACTTTCATCTATGTCTAGCATCTCTACCAACTCTACTATGTTTTCTCCTACTATATCCGCTAACTGCTGTTCATCACCCATAATTTCTTTTACAGCTATCCTGCTTTCATCTAAAATCTCCTTCAACTCTACTATGCTTTCTCCTACTATCTCCTCTGACGCTAATCTATTTTCACCTAAAATTTCCTCTACCTCCAATCTGCTTTCACCTAACATTTCCCCTGACTCCAATCTGCTTTCAATTACAGTCTCCTTAAAGACAGTCTTCACTGATTCTACTGCAGTATCCCCTAAATCTACTCTCACCTGCCTAGTTTCCGCTTCTACCAATTTGCTAAAACTTTCACCTTGAGTTGCTATTTTCTCTTCAATCACAGTTACTATTCTTTCCTGAATCCTACTTTCTACTGCTTCTAATTTCTTATCTACTGTCTTAATAATATCTTTAGCCTTCATCTCTACCTCCTCCTTAATTTCACCTCTGATTTCCTGTTTCACCCCCTGAATACTCTCCTGCAGCATATCATACTTCATACTCAACCCTTCATTTACTTTAATCACACTGTCTAGTTTTACATTATTCTCTTCCAGTTTCTGATTTATTTTACTCATATCCTCTCTCATCTCTTGACTATTTTTATTCATCACCCCTAAATCTCTACTCAATTCCTTCCTACTTT
Source organism: Meconema thalassinum (assembly GCA_946902985.2). Classification (NCBI taxonomy): domain Eukaryota; kingdom Metazoa; phylum Arthropoda; class Insecta; order Orthoptera; family Tettigoniidae; genus Meconema; species Meconema thalassinum. The sequence goes on from OX336391.1 coordinate 169,688,844, forward strand.
CCGAATTATCTTTCCTACTCTCTTCCATATTTTGATTTAGCCTACCCATATCTTCTTTCATCTCCTGACTATTTTTATTCATCTCCCTCAAGATATCAGCTAATGAAATTTCATGGACCTCTAAAGACTTCTGTTTCTTATCTGCCATCTCGAAGTACACCGTATAAAGATTGCCCTTCCAAAATTTCACTTCACTTCACTGTCCCCCAAAAGCACTGACAATTTGCACTGAAATTATACACTCCTCTCCTAAATACCGAATGGTTTTCGTGTCCGACGTTGTAGCGCCAAATGTAACATTTTTAAATAGTCCTTAACTATGGTGACAACTGTAATGGTGCAATCTATACGTCACTACTGGAGCCAAGGTACGCGTCAATGAATGGACAAGCCCCAGGTAGAAGGGGTGACTTGACTATGAAGAGAGGGAAGTTGGAACACCACGTGACAAGGAAGATATAAGCTGTAACCCGCGTCTACAAGATTATTAAGAAACGACAAGTCATTAGGGAACAATTGTTCTGACCACGAGAGGAGAGCGTCAACTGAGGGTCTTAGCTAATGAGCTAAGCCAATATTCGACTTCCGACTTCAAACCATACAGCGTGATGTCTACCCAAGATACATATCAGCCCACACTGTCTTATAGATCAGTTTTACAATCAATCTACAAGTCGCAACGGACTTGGTTATGTTAAACAGTATCAAATGACATACTACAACATTTTTTTAAATATGAGAAGGAACATCAAGGTTATCTGTTATAACATTCAATATGACAAAGCTGCAAGTTGGTGAGCATAAACAATTATTACTTCCGTCTCCATTTGCAATTTAGAGTCAAGCTTTTTTTTTATTCAAGTAATTTAAATGTTCATTTTCTTTTAAATAATTAAACCGCAGTTGGTAAATTAAATTCTTTTTTGTAACTATTAGTATTTTGTTCTTGCATTTAATACATTATTTCTTTAACGTAATGCCTATTTCTTGCATAGTGGTTAGTAAATACTATAGGCAAATCACTCATACTCCTTAAATAAGTACTGAATGGTTAGTCAACTAAGTTACACTACGACCAGGGGTAAGTGGTCTCGACTCTACTGCTGAGGATATATTTTATAAATTTCGATTCTCTATATTAAATAGGAATCTGGCGCTCAACAACTTATTATATCCTATTATACTATCACAGGTAAGGTCACACCACAGTGTATATTGTTTATTATTATCATGTTTGTTTAATTGAACCATTACAGTTGTCACCATAGTTAAGGACTATTTATAAACGTTACAAAACTGGCGGCTGATTGTCCTCTTATAGTACAACGATTGCGTCCACAAAGTTTCAAGATAGGTTTCTGTCTTACCTGATACTTCCCTTGTAAGCATATTTGTTAGGATATTTTTTTGCATTTTGCTCTAATTTCGTGGGATAGGGCATTTTTAGGGGTTTTATGATATTTTTATGCGGTTTCCAATACTTATCGGGGTTCATTGCATTAATGCATTACTTCTTGGGTGTACACTACTTTTTTGAAACTTTTCACGGGTTTTCATGTACACCCCTAATTATTCCTGTTTCTACGAAATTCGGGATGGGATGCGGTTAATTTATATGTGGAGAATGCTTCTTAAGGCCGGATGCTCTTCCTGACGCCAACTTTGTGAGAGGAGATGAATGGAACTGGACGAAGAGTTGAAAGGACATGGCCGTCGTCTATTAGAAAGTTTGGTCCTGGCATTTAAGTTGATCTGAAAATGGGAAATCGTGGAAAACAATTTCAAGGACGGCCAACGGTAAGGTGTGAACCCATTTGTCTGCTGAGTCGGATGCAAGCAGGACCAATGGTCTTGTGCCTCAGCGCGCTTAGCTACCACGGCCAGTTTCATCTTTTCAAGAGGGATATTTTCGGTTTTACATTTCATTTATTAATAAGTTTCCTTGGTTCCTAACTTTTGGTAACTTCATTAAACAAACTTTATCTCTACTAAACTGTACTATTTTATTCTACGTGATTGTATTTATATTTGGAAACCAGATCTTAGAGTGAAGTGTTTGCAATTTTAAGGGCATTTTATACATTTTAAAGTTTTTTTTTATATTATTAGGTTATAACTGCATTTTAAAGTGCATTGTTTTATGGCTGGCTGCGTGGCTCAGCGGTAACGTTCTCGTTTGCAGTTCCCAAGGTTGCAGGATCGAACCCTGGCGTAGCTAGTTGACATTTGAGGGTAGGCAAATGCGAGGGAGCCGTGTCAGTAGATTTCCTGGCACGTTAAAGATCCCCTTCGGGTCAAAATTCCGGCACACCGGTGTCTCTAAAAGTCACGGTAGTTAAGTGGGACGTAAAACCAATGTAATATTATTATTATTATTTATTTTATTGTTTTATAGGACTTTAAAATTCTAGCCCTAGTAATAACTATTATTATTATTATTATTTATTTATTTATTTATTTATTTATTTCTTCTTCTTCATCTTCTTCTTCCTTCGTTACGGCCAACTAAGGACCACGTCATGTCAACTGTTTTTTCTGCATTTTAATGTTGGCCCAGTACTCCTTCATTCGCAATCGATGTTGCACCTTTCTCTCTGTCGTCCACGCCTTCCCGGTTTTTAGCTTCGGCTTAAGTTGAAAACTCCGATGTTTCTGAAGTTTCTCCCTAAGTGGGCCACGCTCTTGGATATCTTCACGTGTAATCCCAGTCTCCAACAGATCTTTCTCTACTTCATTCAACCAGGCCCCCTTTGTCTTTTTCTCACGGAGAAAAGCAAAAATTCTGTTGGATAGCCGTGTTGATTTCATTCGGGTTGTATGTCCATAAAAAGAAATCCTCCTTTTCCTCATCACGTCCGTTATTTTCTCTACGTGAGTGTACAACTCGTGGTTGTGGCGTCTTCGGGACTCACCGTGTTCTTTGACTGGACCCAGGATTTTCCTCAATATCTTCCTTTCCTTGGTCTTCAGTTTTTCCATTATGCCTTTTCTATTCATGGAGAGACATTCCGCTGCATACAAAGCTTCTGGCCGGATGACCGTGCAGTAGTGCTTCAGTTTTGCATTCAGGGATATAGATCTTTTGTTGTACACATTCTTAGTTAGATGGTAAGCCTTTCAATTTTATTCAAGCGTGACGCAAAAGCCTCGTTTTCGGACATTGTAGGGTCTATCCATTCCCCAAGATACTTAAATTTCACAACCCGCTTGATTTTCCCATGATTCACTTCAATATGTTTTGGAGCCGTTTTGATGTTAGTAATAAATTCTGTTTTCTCGAAAGAGATCAGGAGGCCCGCCTTTGCAGCTTGTGTTTGAAGCTGGTTGATCTGTTTCCTGGCCGTATCCAACGAATGTGCCAAAACCGCAAGGTCATCTGCAAAGGCTAGACAGTCAATTGATAGGTTCTTATTCTTGTGACCAAGTCTGATTCCATTTTCGACTCCTTCATCACTCATTGTTTTGCGCCACTCACGGATAACTTTCTCAAGAACGCAGTTGAATAGTAGAGGCGAGAGACTATCTCCCTGTCCAACTCCTGTCCTTATCTCGAAGGCATTGGAAATCTCGCCTCTAAACTTAACTTTTGAAGTGGTGTTGGTGAGAGTCTGTTGGATGATCGCTCTGTTTTTGTTGTCTAGGCCGAACTCCTTTAGAATCTTAAGTAGGGTAGTCCGATCAATGGAGTCATAAGCTTTCTTAAAATCAATGAAAGTTACTACAAATTTCTTGCTCCTTAGTTTCAGATATGAAAGGATAGATTTGAGATTCATGATTTGCTCCACACATGACCGCCCCTTCCTAAAACCTCCTTGATAATCACCCAGTTCTGTATCTAGCTGTTCTTCAGCCCTAGTTTGAAGAGCTTTTGAGAGGATTTTGTAAGTTATCAGTAGGAGGGAGATGCCTCGATAGTTGTTAACATCTGCTTTATCGCCATTCTTATGAAGGGGGTGGATTAAAGCAGAAGTCCAATCACTTGGAAGTCTTTCGGTATCCCAAATTTCATGTATGATGTCCGTTAATTTATCCACCGTATTGTCACTAGCAAAATTCCACAGTTCAGCGATTATAGAGTCTTCACCTGGAGCTTTATGGTTCTTTAGAGATCGGATAATCTGTTTGACTTCCTCTTTCGTGGGTGAAGAGGAATCTGGGTGGACTTGCGCATGGTCATTAAATGTGAATATGGAACTTGGAGTCTCACAGTTAAGAAGGGACTCAAAATATTTTGCAAGCACCTGACAATTATCTTTGTCGCTATAAACTAGTTTTCCATTGCAATCCCTGAACTGAAGACATGGAGGGCTATATTTCTTCAAGTTGCTTTTAAATGTTCTATAGAAGTTGCGCATATTATTCTTCTGGAAATCCTGTTCGATTTGATCCATCTGGTTTTTATGAAAGACACGTTTAGCATTGCGGATGGTTTTTGTTGCACTCGTTCTCTCATTCAAGAAGTCTGTCCAGTTGACTTGATTTTGTTGCGAATTCCATTTCTGCCAGGCATGCTGTCTCTTCCTTATTATTTATTTATTTATTTATTTATTTATTTAGTATGTTTCGACCCATACAGGTTCACATAAAGCAAGTTATGATATGTTGCTGTTAGTTTTCTTGTTTTTCCAGAATTCTTTCATCATGTCGCTATGTTTAGCTCGACGTTCGTCAGTCCATTTTCCCCTAGGCCTGCTGGGCTTATCTTCTGATGCAGCTTCCCAAGTGTAGATCTTATGTCTGAAAGTTTTGCGGTCTTCGATATCTGTGGGTGTGATGTTGGCGTTATTGAGATCAGTTTGGACTTGTTTAATCCAAACCGTTGTCGTCTTTAATTTTTGTGAGTACATCAATATTTTCTTTGTTAATCGGTTGTCATCTAGCCTCATAATGTGTCCATAAAATTTCAAGCGTCGTTTACGGAAATCGGTTTCAATATTTGAATATTTTTCTGTGATCTTGTGCGATTGTAAACGATATCCTTCATCTGTAAGTCTTGGGCCAAGAATTTTTCGGATGATTTTCCTTTCAGCTTTCTTGATGTTTTCAAGATCTCATTTATAATTGAGGTTTAAGGTATCACTGGCGTAGAGTGTTTCGGGTTTGATGACCGTCGCGTAATGTCGAATTTTAGTGTTAATGCTCATGCATTTTTTGTTGTAGATGTTTGCGGTTTTCCCATATGCTTTTCGCATTTTGAGTTCAGGTGTTCTTTGTGCTATTCTGTGCCTGTAGGTTCAATAATTTCACCTAAGTATTTGAAATGATTGAACTTGTTGATTGAACCGTATTTTGTTACCAAAGTTTGGGTTTCAATGTGTTTTGTAGCCATGAATTCAGTTTTTGTGAAGGGGATTTGCAACCCTACTTTCCGAGCACATTCTTTGAGGACTTCAATCTGGTGAATTGCCGTCCGTTCATCTCCGGATAGGATTGCCAAATCATCAGTAAAAGCTAAGCATGTAACATTGATATAATCCTTCTGTCTTCCTAACACGACAGGTTTCCATATGTTGCGACTTTTTCATTCTTTTTCCCATTCTTTGATGACCTTATCGAGAACGATGTTTAACAGCAATGGAGAAAGTCCATCACCCTGCCGAACACCAGTTTTAATGGGAAAAGGTTGGGAGATCTCTCCAATAAATTTGACCTTGGAAATTGTGTCGGTTAAGATTTGTTGAATGAGTCGTCTCGTCTTCGGATCGAGATGGTTTTCTTCGAGTACATTAAAAAGAGATTTTCGATCAATGGATTCATAAGCCTTCTGAAAGTCGACAAATGTACAGATGGTTGGGAGATTTCGTGTGGCTCGAAGTTTCAAGGTCGATTTCAGATTGAAGATTTGTTCGACGGCTGATCTGTTTGGTCTGAAGCCAGCCTGATATTCACCGATGAGTCGCTCGAGTTGTTCTTGCGTGCGTTGAAAAAGACAGGCGGAGAGGATTTTATAAGCGATGGGTAAGAGGGAAATTCCTCTGTAGTTATTTACATCAGATTTATCTCCTTTCTTGTGGAGTGGGTGGATGAGTGCGCATTTCCATTCGTCCGGTTGTTTTTCACTTCGCCAAATGTCCTGAATGATCTGTGTGATTTCCTGTAGTGATCGTGATCCTAGATTTTTCAATAGTTCTGCGATGATTCCGTCTTCTCCTGATGTCTTTCCGTTCTTGAGTTTTTGATGTGGTAATGGATTTCTTCTTGTGTTGGTAGTTTGGCTTCGGGTCGTATGTGTTCTGGGACTGTGTGTGTAAATCGCTCAGGTGGTTCAGGACAATTGAGGAGGTCAGAAAAATAACGTGCTAGTTCTTCATAGTTTTCTTGGTTAGTGAGTGCGAGACTTCCGTCTTGTTTCTTGAAAGTCAAATTTTGCGGTGTGTAACCTTTCATTCTGTTCCCGAAGGTTTTATAAAAATCTCGACTGTTGTGATTCCTGAAGTCATCCTCGATTGACTGAAGTTGCATAGTTATAAAATTACGTTTAGTTGTCCTGATAATTTTGGTTGCCTGTTTGCTGACGCCGAGAAAGTGTTGTAAAATTTCTGGAGATTTGTGGCCATTGTATTTTTGGAATGCGATTCGGCGATCAATAATGACTTGATCACAGTTGGAATCCCGTCAGGGGTGTTTTGCTTTCTTTTTTAGAGGAATCAGTTCTTTGGCTTTTCTGATAATTTTGCTGCAGAAGTCCGTCCAATTGTTCACTGGTTCTTTATCCCATTCTTCTGCGATTTTTGTTTCTTGAATTTTGGATGTGTCAAATTTTGGGATGTAATATATTTCTTATTAATCCTCTTAGGTGAAAATTTCATTTTGATTCTTGTGAGATAATGGTCTGAATCAATGTTTGCCCCTCGTCGGACTTGAACCTCATGGATGGTTCTATAGTGTGCATGGGAGATGGCAACATGATCAATTTGGTATTCACCGAAATGTTGAATGGGAGATCACCAAGTTTTCTGTTTGTGTGCAGGTTTCCTGAAATGAGTAGACATAACTTTGATATTGAATTGATGACAAATGTCTACCAATCGTGTGCCATTGCTGTTTGTATTTTGGTGTGCAGAATTTTTGCCAATGATTTTTTGATAGATTTTTTCTTTGCCAAGATGGGCATTGAAATCTCCCATCAGGATTTTCACGTCATCTTGATGAATGTTACTCATAATTTTTTCCATTTTTTTTCCAAAATTTTTCAACATTTTCAGGATTTTTCTTGTTGTCGATGTTAGTAGGTGCATGAGCATTGACAAGAGTGTATTTCTTGTTGGCGCTCTGGATGCGCATGGTCATAATTCAATCATTAACGGGTGTGACGTCTTTGACAGAATTAATGATGGATTTGTGGACAAGAAAAGCCATTCCGAGGATTGGTGCACCTTTCGCGACTCTCTGTAATGTTTTGCTCTTGAAAATGCGGTAATTTCCATAGTCCATAGTTTCGTTGTCAGTCATTCTAGTTTCTTGAAGAGCAAGAATGAGAAATTTTGTTTGTCGATTTCTTGCGTGAGATTGTATAATTTTCCAACTTGAATTAGGGTATTAATGTTTAGTGTTCCAATGAATGTTTTCTGTTTGTAGGGAATGTGACCAGAGATTTCTCTGCTGCGCTTGCCTGGACTCCCCAGAATCCGAAAGTCCAGTTGCCGATTGTGGATGGGTGGATTGGGTACCACCTGGGGTACAGTTGTGATTGCTTGCACAGTTCAAGTTTGCTTGTACTTGATTATTATTATTATTATTATTATTATTATTATTATTATTATTATATAGTATTTGTAAATGGCAATTTAGGAACTATAGTAATTATGTCGTAGTATTTACACAAAATTTCAATCTTCTCTTAAACATATCAATATGTTTGGGGAAAGGCTCTAAGACTGAGGCAGGTAATGAGTTCCAATTATCAATACCACGGTTAATGAAAGAATATTTCCCATAATTTATACGCTGTGGTCGGACCTTAACTTTATGTGGATGATCTGCCCTGCTCAGGTAGGTGGGATTTCCCAGACGTTTGCTTAGTTCTCCCCATGCTGGCTGATTAGTGTAAGTGTTAAACACAGCGTATAGTCTGGATTTAGTCCTTCTATCTTCCAGAGATTCCTACCGTAGTTTATCATTCGAGTTACACTACTAGGATTAACACAAACCTAGCAGCCTTCCTTTGTACCATCTCCAGGTCCCAATCCGCTGAGCCATATTCCAAGATTGGTCTCACCGGGGTCAAATATCCTAATTCATTTGCAGTAGAGCTATTGCCTTTTAATACCCGCATTATAAAATGAAGTGATGTGTACGCTTTGGAGACGACACAACCAAAATTTCATATCATTCCTTACATGGATGCCCAAGTATTTGCACGAGTCTTCTTCTACAAGTATTTCCGAGCCGATATTATATTGAAAATCATGCCTTCGCCCTCTCCCCATTCTCTTGAGACTACATTTACTCACATTCATATTCAGTTTGTTGTCAACTGCTCATTTATGAACCAGGTTGAGGTCAGTTTGTAACTGAGCGTTGTCATGTGATGATTGATTTTTTCAGTATATTACGCAATCATCCGAAAACAATCAGCAGTCACTTTGAATCCCATTCGGTAGGTCGTTAATAAGTGACAGAAATAACAGTGGCCCAATCCCACTACCCTGAGGGACACCTGACGTTATCAAAATGTCCTCCGAGAATACATTATCCAATTTAACATTTTGCGAGCGACCAGTCAAGTACTCTTGAATCCAAAAAAATACTATTTTATCAATCTCCGTTGCCGCTAATTTACGGAGTAGTATGTCATGTGGGACGACATCAAATGCCTTCGCAAAATCTATAATTACAGCGTCAATTCGCCCCCCCCCCCCCCCCTGTCTAGTGAGTCATTAATATCCTGAAAGAGTGATAACATTTGGCTCTCACATGAGTACCCTTGTCTAAATCCGTGGTGCCTCCCATTAAGCCATGATAACTTTCCCCACTGTTTCCTTAAGTAATCAGAAAGAAGGTGCTCCATCAGTTTTATGATGGATGTGAGGCTAACAGGCCTATAGTTTCCCACTACCCATCTGTTCCCTCCCTTGAATATTGGAACTATTGTAGCTCTTTTCCAGTCTTTGGGTATTTGTGTGTTATTAATTGATACATTAAACAGCACCCCCAAGTATCGTCCAGTGGCTGTACCTCCCAGTTTCAGCACATCTCCACAAATATTGTCTGGGTCTGGGCCTTTCGATATATTTCTACGTAGCTTTTTAATCCTTGCTGGAATCAATGATTGGTTTATACGGAAAGGTGGGCCATCAGAATCAAATTTAAGGTCCAACACACAGCTATTAAATTCAATAAACACACTACCATACCAAATATTTAATTCATTAGCAATTGCCTGTTTCTCAGTAATTAATTTACCATCTCCGGACATTATCATAGATAAATCATTGGAATTTCCCTTCCGCCTTCTAACGTAACTATAAAATATTTTCCACCCATCACCCCCTCCCCCAATTAAACTTCGCATGTAATTATCGTGAGCAGCCTTCTTTTTGAGGACTAGCTTCTTCGATAATAATTTAGACTTTAGCATATGCTCGTAACTATCATGTCGTTAGTTATAAGCTTTCTTTGATTTCCTTTTGAGTCCCCTGATTTCCCTTGTGTAATATTCCGGACCCGAGTTTTGCTTCAGTAATTTAAACGGTACGAATTTCTGAATAGCATGGTCTAAGATATTTAAAAAAAAATCCCACAGTATATTTATATGACACCCCTCCGACGCCCATCTTACAAATGACTCTTTCATGTCATCCTGAAATTTGCTCTGATCTGCTCTGCTGTTCAGAAATATTTTAACTGCTTCGACGGAGTCAAGTATTGGAGTGTCACTGTGTCTAATATGACACAATGTGACGTCACATCTGCCATATATGTTGGAAAACTACAGCCGTAAACGCATGGTTCTGAACAATGGACACTTAAACGTAATAATGAAACAGGCAAACAAACAACTGCTCGCCTATAAACCTCCCATACGTCGATAACGTGAATGCTTACGTGGCCGAACAGTGTCGCTGAAGAGGGAGACACCCATGAGAGCGCAGGAAAATTGCTGTTTACTGTGGGATGATTTATGTGACAAACCACTCAAATGAGATTATTTCCGGGTTCATTAACTTCGAAAGTAAAGTAGCTGGGGTATTTCAATCATTGTTAAGGTTTCCTTCATTGGTTGGCTCTGAGGTCATCGCGTGTTTACAATGTGCTCTAGATTCCTTCATTTGTGCCGAGTATTGAAGTGCGATGGAGGTATTAAGCTTATCCCAGAAACGTCAGTAGATTCATACCTCAAACAGATCCGTTCCGACCGACCTCAATAGCAGTACTGGTTAATGCACGCAACTGGAAGCCCGGATTCGATTCCCGGCTCTGCCAAGAAATTTATTTGTGGTCCGAAGGCTGGAACGGTGTCCACCCAGCCTTGTGAAACAAAAATGAGAACAGACCATCCTGGAAGTGGTTTTCCGTGGTTCTCGAGGCAAATGCTGGGATGGTTTCTAACTGAAGGCCACGGCCGCCTCCTTGCCAATCTTCACCTGAATTAAAACAGTTAACTCGTCTGGTCGTTGCTCGCTGATTGCAAGAAGGGGGGAGAGGGTTGGAAGAAGACATCGCAGATTTGCCATCCACTGTCGATACCGTGTCTCGCAATGTTATTTATAATTTTACAGGCAACTCGTCCCGGCTTCGCGCGGGACCAGTTATGAATGCATTACGTGTTAGCTCGTAAACTGTCGCCTCAGTAATTGAATGGACATTATGGAAGATAGAGGTATGCTCTCTGCGTTTTTTTAGAACGTTTCATGCAGAACAATTTCCACACTCATAGTAGGCCTATATTGATATTTTTAACGGTTTCCCCCGCGTAACCTTAAAAAGCACACGGACGCCAGGTTTCTATTCGACCCTATCACTGAAATCGTTACTGCTTGGCTTCCTTTGATCATAAATAAATTATTTTCTACTGAAACCTTCCCCGAGATATCCTTGCACATTTGCAATTTAAATTACCAGCTTACGAGCTAGCGAACGAGCCTAACACGCCAGCTTCGGCCAGCATCAAACTGTCGAGTCGTGTCGAGTTAAGACTTCAGAGAAGAGTACAGTATAGGTTATGCGTTTGGAGTTTCGCTGTTCACCTCGGCTTTTCTGAATTGCATCTAGGATCTGCCGTCCGTGCGTCTTTTATGCTTACGCTGGGTGAACCCCTAAAGATACCGAGCGAAGCTGGGGCTGGTTGCTAGTTTTAATATACAGGTCTAAGACTGTCTTCCACTTGTTCCGGTAGTTTTAACGCCAGCCTACAACAAACAGACGGCCGAAAAGAAAACAGGGAATATAGGTCTATTTAGCTATTAAATACCTCATCCCGGATGAATACAAAGTTTTAACTTAAAAATTATTGGGTGTGTGCAACTACAATGCGCGACGATATTTGAGCGTGACAACGTTTTCTCAGACTGATTTGTTCATGATTGCTTCTTGTGGGGGCGGTGTGTTGCCAAACCATACGTCAGTGGCGCTGGATTAGAGACTGGACGTCAGCTAAGCCCGCCAGCGGCTATATGGTCAACTATTCAACAGCTCTGCCCTACCTGGTAGCCAATCTGATTTTGTAGTCCTTGTTAGCCTATTTTCAATTTTGAAAAAATAGGCTTATGAAATCACCTTTTGTCCGTGTGTGTGTGTGTGTGTGTGTGTGTGAGGTGTGTGTGTGTCCCTCCTAATAAAATCTAAACGGCTGGAGCGATTTCAATAAAACTCGGTAAGTTCATAGCACTATTCCCAGCGACCTCGACCGTGCCCTTCAAATTTTGTTACGTCTAACCAATCCAACATGGCGGCTGTGCGAAATATTTCACTAGCATTCAACATCTCCGAAACTATTACCGATATCGCACTGAAATTGTGTACGGTGATAAAGGGCACTACTAGAAGTTCAACTTTGAGACTTTCAAAAACCTGGTGACTACAAAACCAACATGGCTGTCAAGCGAAATTGAGACTTTTAAATAGACATTTCTCGCGATTTAACTATCCAAACGTAATGAAACTTGGTACAGCAAATGTTTATACACATTGTAATGCACTGGAGTCTAATTTAGTTCAATTGTTTACATAACCTCAAAATGGCGGCTGTGCGAAATATTTCACTGACATTCTATATCTCCGAAACTATTACAGATATCATCATGCAATTTTGTACGGTGATAAAGGGTACTGATACAAGTTTACCTATGTATATTTCATAAACCTGTAAAGTACAAAACGAACATGGCGACCAAGCGAATTTGAAATATTTTAATAGACTTTTCTCTTGATTTAACTCTCTGAGCGCAGTGAGCGCAGTAAATGATTTTGAAGATTGTAATGCACTGCCATCTAATTTAATTCAATTGTATACATAACCTCAAGATGGCGGCTGTGCGAAATTTTAAATTAAGTTTTTATTCTTGTGTCGTAATGATGCGATCGAAGTGAAAGTTTGAATAATGAAGCTAGGCAATAATTGTCCTTGAATGGTACATAGCTCTATGGCCTATACATATAACAATCCTAAATGGCGAGCTTCCGAAATATTTCGACGGTTCTCAATATCTATGAATCTTTTACAGCAACCAAACTGATTTTTTTATGTTCATAGAGACTATGAACATATGTTCACCTATAGGACTTTCAGTAACCTGGTGAGCACAAGTCCAACATGGCGGCGACGCGAAGTATAAATATTTAAATGGAAGTTTCTCGCGAATTAACTATCCGAGTGCCGTGAAACGTTGCACGTTAAATGCTTATACAAATGTTGATCCACTGGCATGTAACTTATTTCAATTGTTTGCATAATCACAAGATGGCTGGTGTGCGTACTTTTAACATCTCGTTTTTACTTCTTGTGTTCTAATCATGCGATTGAAGTTTGAATACCACACGTACACAATAATCTTAATGTAATAGTACAAAAATAAAAATCCATCCTGGCGACCATTTGAAATATTTAGACGGTTCTCAATATCTACGAATCTGTTACAGCAATTAAACTGAAATTTTGTATGTTGATAGAGACAATTAATATGAGCAGGATATATGAAAATAGGCTGTATAGTTCTTCACGGAACTACTTGTTTTTCTTTGTTGTTATGTATGTATATTATTCTGTGTGCTATGTCGTCGTCGTGCTGGCGTTTTGGTCAGATTACTGTAATTAAATAATTAATACAACACTGTGCATTCGTGATATGATTTACTCCTAATATGTTTTACAGTCCATTTGCTTATTCATCATTGAACACTGTCGCTCTTGCTAAATCTCAGCTTCGTATATTTTTAATTGTGTAATTAGCGGAACGGAAAGTTCACAGGCAAACTGAAGAAAAGCTGAGTTGCACTTCCAGGGAAACTCCAAACACAACACCACTCGACAAATAGCAGCTGGCTGTATCTGGGGTAATAGGCTCGCCCGCTGGCTAGGCTGTGACTGGGCTGATAGACTCACCCCTAGCCAGCTCGTAAACTGTCGCCTCAGTATTTGAATGGAGATTGTTGGAAGAAATGAAAACGTAAAAACACTTATAGTGGGCGATGTATTGAAGATCGAGATATGCTCTCCGTGACTTTGTTTTGGTGAACTTTTCATGCTGAATATTTCTTACACTAATAGTATATAGATATTTTAAACGGTTTGTCCAGCGTAAGCTTAGAAAGCGCACGGAAGCCATGTGTTTCTTTCGACTTTATCACTGAAATCGTTACTACTCGGCTTCGTTTGATCATAAATAAATTGTTTTCTACAGAAATCTTCCTCGAGATATCCTTTACAGAATGCTAAAAACCGCTTCAAAATCCATTTAGAGGTTCACCCGTGACATCCAAAAACGACAGTAGCGACACTTGAACGCAGCAACAGAAGAGAGAGAGAGCGTTGCAGCAAAAGAGATAAAACTATATCATCACCTTTCACTGTAACACTTTTTCACGAACGTCACTGTATTCCAACAATTAATTTGGCGTTGTCACGTCAAAATTCAACATATTTAGTCAGAAAGCTTCCTTAATTTATCGAGTTTCAACAATAAATTACGAGTTAAGGAATGTAAGCCAATGAAGGGCGACGGGCAAAATCAAGAATGACAACATGAAAAATGAACTGGAAGACATTCTTTTACCTCTTTGTATAATTATGTAAATAAACTGTAGGCCTATATGATTTCAACATTTTGAATGATAAACTGGGAAAGGTCACAGACGAGGCGCCTAAACATTCAGCAAGGTCATACCGAATTTAAGTACGAGGATCAACATCGTGAGATACAAACAAAACAGGTTCTTGTGATATCTCTTACCAAAAGCTGATGTCGGGATTCTAGTGTTCTAGGGTTGGTTTGCTGTGTAAACAATAACCAAGTTAGAAAATGTAAAGATTATACGCAATAACGTATGTACAGTATATTCGGTGGTTTCGGTGGCGTAGTTGGTAGCATGCTGAGCTTCTACAGTATGCCCAAGGTCGCGGGTTCAAACCCGGACGAAGTCGTCGGATTTTTTAAGAGCGTCAAAAATCCCTCAGTAAGCCTTACTTCGGAGGGGAAGTAAAGCCGGCGGTCCCATGTCATAGATTTATGGCATGATAAAGAATCTTCCACTAATTACACTTGTGTGAAGCTAAATTATAGGGTATATTTGACTAACGCTCTTAGGTTCCAACGTTCGTTGCCAGGAGCCGACTGCGGTGGCATCTAGTAACAAAGTTCAGAACTAGTTGGTCGTTGACGGTGGCGTTTGTTTGCAAAAGTTAGAACTACTTGAAGATGAAAATGTCTGCAGTCCTTACTTGAATTAAAAACAGATAACACACACTAATACAGCCATCACAATTAACACCAGTTATCAGACAGATTCTACACACACCCAAAGTTCTCGGGGCTACATGACCACGTTGTCGCCGCCCCTAAACTCTCTCTCTACCAACCTACAGTATATTCAGGCTAAAATAAGAGACGCCTGTTAATACTTTCTTCTTCATTTCGATAAGGCCTGCTATGTACCACGCGCCATTTTCAATTCTGTTGGTTCCGAGTTTGCTTTCAGTCGGTAGGTTCCATCTGGAAGCAATCTCGGTTCATGAAGTTTCCTGAGGATACGTCTTTCGACCTTCTCCAGATCATCTATTTCTTCTTCTTCTTCTTCTTCCCACGGTACGGCCAACTAAGGACCACGTCATGTCAACTGTTTCTTCTGCATTTTAATGTTGGCCCAGTATTCTATCCGTCGTCCACGCCTTCCCGGTTTTTAGTTTCAGCTTAGGTTGAAAACTCCGATGTTCTTGAAGTTTTTTTTTCCCTAAGAGGGCCACTCTTCTGGATATCTTCACATGTTATCCCAATCTCTAACAGGTCTTTCTCTACTTGACTGAACCAGAACCCCTTTGTCTTTATCTCATGGAGGAAAGCAAAAATTTGGTTGGATAGCCGTGTTGATTTCATTCGGGTTATTTTTCCATAGGAAGAAATCCTCCTTTTCCACATCACATCAGTTATTTTCTCTACGTGTGTGTACAACTCTTGGTTGTGGCGTCTTCGGAACTCGCCGTGTTCTTTGACTGGACCCAGGATTTTCCTCAAAATCTTCCTTTCCTTAGTCTCCAGTTTTTCCATTATGACTTTTTTTATTCATGGCGAGACATTCCACTGCATACTGGCTTCTGGCCGGATGACCGTGCAGTAGTGCTTGAGTTTTGCATTCAAGGATATACGAGTAGATCTTTTGTTGTACACATTCTTAGTTAGATGGTAAGCCATTTCAATTTTATTCAAGCGTGACGCAAAAGCCACGTTTTTGGACATTGTAAGGTCTATCCATTCACCAAGATAGTTAAATTTCACAACCCGCTGGATGTTCCCATGATTATTATTATTATTATTTTTTATTTGCGAATTGACCACTTAGGATCACGCTACAATTTCATTTTATCTTTGCCTGAAGTTTCCTCTTCCTCCAGTACTCCTTCATATGGGCACTATGCTGTTTCTTCTTCTCATCCGTCCAGGCTCTTCCCTTCTTTGTGGTTCTTGTGACGTGAAACCCTTCCAAATTTTGAATTATGTACCGAAATGTTTCCCTGTTTGACATCTGAACTTCCTGGATGATGGAATTTTCGAGATCTTTTCGAACTTCCTTAATCCATGTCGTTGTTGTCTTCTTGTTCCACAGGTAGTCGAATAACTGTTTGGTTAGTCTAGTTTTGTCCATTCTGAACAAGTGTCCGAGAAACGATAACCTCCTCTTCTTCATGGTCTCTGAGATTCTCTCCACTTTTTAGGTAGATTTCATTAGAAAGCTAACTATTGCAATGGGTACCATGTTTCGACTTCCGGAAAATTTCGACATATCTTCGCGTTTCACATCCCCCAGACCCCAAAACCACCGTCAGTTCAAAAGTTTATATATATATATATATAAGTTTTTTGTGGACACGATAACTGCCGTAATTTTGCACCAATCACTTTGAATTTTTTACATAATATGTATCCCTATAAAATCTCGGTCGAGTTCGTTAATGCGCAAAATCGGTCGAAGGGGGTGAAAATGGGGGGGGGGGGGCTTTTTTCGAAAAAGTGAAATTTCGCTATAACTCTCTTAATACGGGAAATATCGAATCCATTCGAAGTTCATAATATGTGTCGGATAAGTGCCAAAAATTTAGGTCCAGTAAGTTTTTTGATAGTACCAACCATTGACCAAAGGGGTGGAAAAAAGTGGGTTTTTTGGGAAACATTAATCATATCTCTCTTAATAAGCACAATATCAAAACCGTACAAAATGGAAAATATTCCCCTAATAATTACCTAAAACTTTTGTCTGAAAGAATTTTTGATATGACCCACCATTACGCCAAGGGATGAGAAAAATGATTTCGGAATGTTAAAAAATGCCAAGTGCCATCAGAGGTTACCATAACAACGCAGAGGTTGCCAAGACAACGCCATTGACGAGATCACATTCATATTTAGCCTACTTTTCACACTTTTCAAAAATGAGGAAAAAGTAGACTTATGAGATATATCCGGGAAAATGTGTCTGTCTGTCCGTCTGGCTGGCTGTGTGTGTGTGTCCCCCTATCAACTCATAAATGGCTGCAGCAATCGAAACCAAATTTAGTATAAGTAAATATGTATACCGGAATATCTCAGGCCCATATTTGAAAAAGATGCCAGTGCTACCAACTGCTAAAAAAACGTACTAGAAATTTGAGCTCCATGTTGGATATCTTGGAAGGTATACATGGGAGCTATTCTAAAATTGTCACACATGTAGATAATAATATTTCAGTTTAATTTCCAGGAGGCCATATATGACAGCGTTGCCAAAACAATTTTAAGCCTTCTGATAAGTCCAACTTTAAATGCATATAACTTCTACACTATCAATTGGATTCCAACCAAATTTTGTATGTAATATGTGTACATAAACAGATATGACTGAGTGTATTCATAAGAGCCACCAGGGCTGCCAACTGTTAATAATTGCTCTCTATTTTGTATCCAAATATATCAGAAAGTATGCAAGCCGACAGCTTTAAACCATGCACACGTAAATTACCTGACATTTTACATTAATTTGGAGTAACTTATATACGTCAGTTCTACCAACATGATTCTAAGCCTGCTGATAGGACCATTTTTAAATACATGTAACTTCTATACCAACAAATGGATTTCATTCAAAATTGGCACAAAAAGATATAATATTTCAGATTATTTCTGACCAGCACTCGCATGACATTGTTGCCAACATGCTTTTACGTGTACTAATAGATCCATTGTCTAAATCCATGTAACGTCCTTTGGACTTCAACCACATTTTGTATTCTGTACCTTAGGAGATGGAAGTAAGAATATATTCAGTCACCAGAGCTGCCAACTGTATTGCTCTATTAGGCTACATTATGTCTATTATACCTTATTTCGAACTAATTAAGACATTTCGATATTACCCACTTAATTTCGTCATTATTCTAGATAGGTTCATATACTGTAGATTAATCTATGGCATGAATCTTAATTTTAAGAAAAGTAGGCTCTTTAGTTCGTCACGGAACTTCTTGTTCCATCTGACTATGAGGGAAGCGGCTAACTGGTAGCATGCTGAACTTCTATGCCCAAGGTCGCTGGTTCAAAGCCGGCCAAAGTCGCCGTATTTTCTAAGAGCGCTAAAAATCCGTCAGCATGCTTTCCTTCGGAGGGGAAGTTACAACGTTCGTTGCAAGTTGCTGGTTGCGGTGGCATCTAGCAGCCAAGTTCACAGCTAGGTGTCGGTGACGTTAGTATTTGGTACAAAATTAGGTACTACTACTTAAAATTGACCGTCTGCAGACCTTACCTGAATTACAGACTAATACAGTAATCACAAATAACACCGTTTATCAGACAGATTCTACACACACCCAATGTACACGGGGTTACATGACAACCTTGTCGCAGCCCCTAAACTGAGGAACCAACCAACATTTCCGCGGGAGATAAAATTTTGCGCGAAGAATTAACAGACTGTTAGATAGTTACACATTAGTTCCAAAGCTTGCATAAGGACAGTGTGATCACAAGTATAAAAATGAACCCCAAATGACAAGAAGGTTACCATCCCCATAAGACAGTAAAATGTTAAAAATATGCATAGAAAGACGAAAAAATGTTAACTAACCTCCAATTGTAAAATACTTTCTCGCAATAAATGAGGTCGGATCCTCCTACGAAAACCTGCATAATTTGCCTATTATGGCATATCCCCTGGTTTGCCCGGTGAAATCTACCTCCGCCTTCCGGCGTGCCAAGAGGATTTTTGTTTTGTTTCATTTTGCTTGCTATTAGGTAGATTTCATTATAAAGCTAACTATTGCAATGGGTACCATGTTTCGGCTTCCGGAAAATTTCGACGTATCTTCGCGTTGCACATGCCCTAGAACCCAAAACCACCATCTGTTCAAAAGTCTATATATATAAAATGTATATATGTATCTATATATATATATATATATATATATATATCACTTTCTTGTGGACTCGATAACTACCGCAATTTTGCACCAATCACTTTGAAATTTTTACATAAAATGTATCCCTATAAAATCTCGGTGGAGTTCGTAAATGGGCACAATCGGTCGACGGGGGTGAAAATGGGGGTCTTTTTTTTTCGAAAAAGTGAAATATCGCTATAACTCTCTTAATAGTTGAAATATCGAATCCATTGAAAGTTCATACTATGTGTCGGATAAGGCCTAAAAATTTATGTTTGAAAAGTTTTTTGATAGCACCAACCATTGACCAAAGGGGTGAGAAAAAGTGGGATTTTCGGGAAACATTAATCATATCTCTCATAATAGGCACAATACCAAAACCGTACAAAATGGACAATATTCCCCTAATAATTACCTATAACTTTTGTCTGAATGAATTTTTGATATGACCCGCCATTAGGCCAAGGGATGAGAAAAATAATTTCGGAATTATAAGAAAAGGCCAAGAGCTATCAGAGGTTGCCATGACAACACTACTAAATTGATGAGGGATGAGCCATCAGAAGTTGCCATGACAACGCACTTGCACGATATCACATTCAGTTTTCCATCTGACTAAGTGTGAAGCGGCTTCGGTGACTTATCTGGTAGCATGCTGGACTTCTATGCCCAAGGTCGCGGGTTCAAAGCCGGCCGAAGTCGTAGGATTTTCTAAAAGCGCTAAAAATCCCTCAGTATGCTTTCCTTTTGAGGGGAAGTTTCAACGTTCGTTGCGAGTTGCTGGTTGCGGTGGCATCTAGTAGCCAAGTTCACTGCTAGGTGTCGTTGACGGTAGTATTTGGTAGCAACATTTGGAACTACTGCTTGAAATTGACCGTCTGCTGTCCTTACCTGAATTACAGACTAATGCAGCCATCACAATTCACACCGTTCATCAGACAGATTCTACACTCACCCAAAGTACACGGGGTTACATGACCGCGTTGTCGCCGTCCCGAAACTGAGGAACCAACCAAAATCACTGCGGGAGATATAATTTTGCGTGAAGAAGTAACACACAGTTAGATAGTTACACATCAGTGTCGAAACCTTGCATCAGGACAGTGTGACCACAAGTTTAACAAGAAGTTCCGTGACGAACTACAGAGCCTACTTTTCTTAAAATTAAGTTTCATGCCAATGATTAATCTACAGTATATGCACCTATCTAGAATAATGACGAAATTAAGTTAGTAATATCGAAATGTCTAATTAGTTCGAAATATACCTGGTATAATGTAGCCTAATAGAGCATTACAGTTGGCAGCCCTGGTGACTGAATATATTCTTTGTTCCATCTCTTAAAGTACAGAATAAAAAATTGGTTGAAGTCCAATGGACGTTACATGCAGTTAGACATTGGATCTATCAGCACGCGTAAAAGCATGTTGGCAACAATGTCATGCGTGTGCCGGTCAGAAATAGCCTAATGTGAAATATTATGATATCTTGTTGTGGCAATTTTGGAGGAAATCCATTTGTTAGTATAGAAGTTACATGTATTTTAAAATTGGACCTATCAGCAGGCATAGAATCATGTTGGCAGCTTTGACTTATATTAATTATTCCAAATTAATCTAGAATGTCAGGTGCTATACGTGTGCAAAGTATAGGGTTGTTGGCTTGCATACCTCCTGATATATTGATAGTAGTAAGCGTTTGTTAGACTCTAAATATTGCATCATCATGACCAGAAATTGCGTAATCCTGATGACGTCATGGGATGACGTCATGGGTCCTTAGAGCGAGCACGTGGTCCAGGAGCGAGCATGTGCAGTGCACGTGTTAGCGTGGGAAGAGGTTGACCCTTTGGCTTGTTTGTGCGATGGTGATAAAAAGTTAATGGGTGTTGACGTCATGGAGGATGTTTATTAGGATGCTAACTGTCATCTGACACCCATGCGAGTGTGAGCACCAAAACAAAAGGTTATTCGCGGGTAGTGGGGTAGTGTATGTTCTCTTGCAAGTCGCGTGTGTGCTTGAATACGTATGGCTATGTTGGGAAATGTTTGGTGGCGGGCGAGGACTAGGGTTGAGTGAGGGTTCGTTTAAATGCTATTTTTCCCGCTCTATTTGATGGTGAGGTAATTTTTTAAAATGGGTGGAATTTGGAAACGCAATTTGAGGTAAACGTGCTTTTTTGACAATTTGGCGAATTTAATGAGCTTGTAAGGCTAGAACGATGCATATAGGGTGTCGTAGGACTTGTGGTGAACCACCCCTTGCTATGGACGGGAGTATATCCCCCCCAAAATAAATCTACCCTTACCCGGAGGTTAAGTAGTGGTTATTTTTGTATGCATGCGCACTTGAGGGCTTTTGTAAGAGAGCGGAATTTTTAAAAGATTCTTTATAGATGAGGCTTTTTAAAAAATTTATTAAAAAAACAAAAAACTAATAGGTCATTCGATTTTTAGTATCTCGCTAACCAATAATGCGATGTAAACATATGGGGTGTCATAGGACTCGTAGTGAATTCTCCTTTTGTATGAATGAGGTATGTCAACCCCCAAAATAAAAACTACCCTTACCTGGGGTGAAAGAGCAATTTTTGTATGTATGCACACCGGTGGCTTTTGTCAAAAGGGTCTAACTACACATTTGTTAATATTTTCTGAACCCAGGATGGGATTTTCCCATAGGCAGTATCCTAGCACTTGGGGTGACACCTCGTTTTTGAAAGTATCATTCATTTATTTTCTTGTCAAAAGGGCCTAACTACACTTTTGTTAATATCTCGTGAACCAATCATGCTAGGGACTTGTATGAGGGGTCCTAGCACTTGGGGCGACGTCCCCCTTTATGGGGTGAAACTACCCCCCCAAAATTGAAAACTCAATATCTTGGAAACTATGAACCCTAAAATTAGGCGTTATAGCTTTAAAAATAGGTGATGACATAGGCTTTTACCTGGATTGGTCATTTCACCCCTAAAACAGTAAATAGTCATGTTATGGGGAAAAAACGTGTTAAACACCTAAAAATGATAAATGAAACTAAGATCTTTTGTTTTTGATGAAAAATAGCAGGGGGGGGTGAAAACTACCCCCAAATTGAAAAATCGATACCTTGGAAACTAAGAACCGTAAAATTATGTGTAATAGCTTAAAAAATTCGTTGTGACATAGGCTTTTACCCGGATAGATGATGTCACCCCTAAAACAGTAAATAGTGATTTTACAGTGGGGAAAAAGGTCTTAAACGGGTAAAAATGATAATTGAACCTAAGATCTTTTGTTTTTGATGAAAAATAGCAGGGGGGTGAAAACTACCCCCAAATTGAAAAATCGATACCTTGGAAACTAAGAACCGTAAAATTATGTGTAATAGCTTAAAAAATTCGTTGTGACATAGGCTTTTACCCGGATAGATGATGTCACCCCTAAAACAGTAAATAGTGATTTTACAGTGGGGAAAAAGGTCTTAAACGGGTAAAAATGATAATTGAACCTAAGATCTTTTGTTTTTGATGAAAAATAGCAGGGGGGTGAAAACTACCCCAAAATTGAAAAATCGATACCTTGGAAACTAAGAACCGTAAAATTATGTGTAATAGCTTAAAAAATTCGTTGTGACATAGGTTTTACCCGGATAGATGATGTCACCCCTAAAACAGTAAATAGTGATTTTACAGTGGGGAAAAAGGTTTTAAACGGGTAAAAATGATAATTGAACCTAAGATCTTTTGTTTTTGATGAAAAATAGCAGGGGGGTGAAAACTACCCCAAAATTGAAAAATCGATACCTTGGAAACTAAGAACCGTAAAATTATGTGTAATAGCTTAAAAAATTCGTTGTGACATAGGCTTTTACCCGGATAGATGATGTCACCCCTAAAACAGTAAATAGTGATTTTACAGTGGGGAAAAAGGTTTTAAACGGGTAAAAATGATAATTGAACCTAAGATCTTTTGTTTTTGATGAAAAATAGCAGGGGGGTGAAAACTACCCCAAAATTGAAAAATCGATACCTTGGAAACTAAGAACCGTAAAATTATGTGTAATAGCTTAAAAAATTCGTTGTGACATAGGCTTTTACCCGGATAGATGATGTCACCCCTAAAACAGTAAATAGTGATTTTACAGTGGGGAAAAAGGTCTTAAACGGGTAAAAATGATAATTGAACCTAAGATCTTTTGTTTTTGATGAAAAATAGCAGGGGGGTGAAAACTACCCCGTATATGAAAGGAGTCTAGACTTATTGATGTTGCAGATTGGAAACAGTGAAAGTTATCACTTTTGTTTAATTAGAAATCTTGCTCGCCTTGTGCGTTCAAGCATCACTAGCACTCAGAGAAGGATTTATATATGTAGACGTTGTTTGTCATATTATCTTCTTGAGGATGAGTTAAATGTTCACTTTGCAGACTGTAAACAGTTTCCTGTTGCAAAAAGCATAATGCCGACTGATGAACAAAGATTTGTTAATTTTACAGAATTCCGAGTTAAAGATACAGTTCCATTTATAATATATGCAGACACTGAATGCGTTTTGTCTCCAATTTCCTCCTGTTTTCCAAATAGTGACATTCATAACTCTACTTTAACACATAAACATATTCCTTACAGCATTTCTTTATACCTTCATTGTAATTTCGATAGTGAATTGTGCAGTTTCAAGCTCTTTAGGGGAAATAATTGCATTGAATTGTTTGTAAAGGAACTTTATAGTATTGTGGATAAACTTCAAACATATTACTTATCGGTTAAGCCAATGTTAAAGATGACCGAAAATGAAGAAAGATTATTTTTGTCAAGTAAAATGTGTCACATTTGCGAGAAACCGATTGCAGTTAATGAACTCAAAGTACGCGATCATTGTCACTTAACTGGAAAATATAGAGGAAGCGCACACAATAGTTGTAATTTAAATTACAAAGTAACAAAGGTTTTGCCTATAGCATTTCATAATCTAACCGCCTATGATGGACATTTTATAATTAAAGAAATTTGCGAGAAACGTGATGGAGAGGTGTTACATAATCCTGGTCATATAAAATTGTTAGCGATGAATATGGAACGTTACAAAGGGTTTACAAAGTATGTACGGGCTAAGAATGGATTCATTCAGTTAAGATTTTTCGATACATATAATTTCTTGTCCTGTTCACTAGATCAATGTTCATCTTCGTTAAGCGAAGATTCAAAGCAAATAACACAACGTTATTTTAATGATGATGCACAGTTTCGACTTACTGCGAGAAAAGGTGTGTTTCCCTATGAATACGTCACGAGTATGGATGTTCTTAACGAAACTAAATTACCTGAAATATCCAAGTTTTATAGCAGCCTTAATGATCAAACAATATCGAATGAAGAGTATGAGTTTGCTCAATCGGTGTGGGAAACGTTTTCCTGTCAAACATTAGGAGAATACGCAGATTTGTATTTAAAAGTTGACACACTTCTTTTGGCGGATGTCTTTGAAAATTTTAGATCGAATGGCATGGAAACTTATGGCATTGATGCAGCTCATTTTTACACTGCTCCATCTATGTCTTGGTGTGCTATGAAAAAGATAACCAACGTTCAACTTGAATTGCTTCAAGATATTGATATGTTACACTTTTTTGAACGATCTATTCGAGGAGGAAATGTTCAGTGTATAACACGACATGCGATTGCTAATAATAAGTATATGAAAACTTATGATGAGAAAAAGCAAGAGTCCTACATAATGTACTTTGACGTTAATAATTTGTATGGATATGCGATGATGGAATATCTTCCAACGGGTGGCTTTAAATGGATTGCAAATGTTGAAGGCTTTGATGTTTTAACTATTGATGATACTTCAGAAATTGGATATATTTTGGAAGTAGATTTGACTTATCCTCAAGAGTTACATGACAAACATTCAGATTACCCTCTATGTCCAGAAAAGTTGACAAAGCTAATGGCTACCCTAGATAATAAAGAACGTTATGTTTTGCATTATAGATTGTTAAAGCAATGTATTCAACTAGGAATGAAATTAGATCGTATTCACAGAATAATTGAATTCAATCAGAGCCAATGGCTAAAACCATATATTGATGTGAACACAGAGAAACGAAAACAAGCCAAAAATGATTTTGAAAAGAATTTTTATAAATTGATGAATAATGCAATTTTTGGTCGTTCACTGATGAATGTGAGGAAGTTAAGGGACATCAAATGGGTCACCAAATGGCATGGAGCTCGTGGTGGTAGGTCTTTAATAGCTAAGGCTAATTTTAAACATAGAATTATATTCGATGAACAATGTATGGTCATCGAGATGAGTAGACTAAAGATTTTTCACAATCAACCAGTATATGTTGGTGCATCTATATTAGATTTGTCTAAATGTAAAATGAATGACTTTCATTACAATGTTATTTTAGCAAATCCTGAATCAAATGTGAGGTTGTTATACACAGACACCGATAGTTTTATGTATATATTCTATTATGATATTTATGAGTTCATGAAACAACATTCAAATTTGTTTGATACTGGAAACTATGAAACAAACAATCCTTTTGGCATTGTGAGACAAAATAAAGGTGAAATTGGTTTAATGAAAGATGAAAATGCTGGAAGGATTGTTGAAGAATTTGTGGGGTTACGACCCAAAATGTATGCAATAAAATTGTGTGATGAAATGAATAGCTTGTGTAAGGCTAAAGGCATTAAGAAGAGTGTGAGTAAAAGTAAGAATATTGATGAGTATCGAAAGTGTCTTTATAACAGAGAAAAAGTCAACAAAGTTCAAGTTTGTATAATTTCAAAATCTCATTCTGTATTTACTGTTCGGCAAAATAAGTTGGCAATTTCATCAAACGAAGATAAAAGACACATAACTGAAAACGGAATTGATACTTTACCGTTTGGTCATTTTTCTCTGAAAAATGATTAGAAACAAATTGAGATTAAAGCAGTTCATCTCACTTACTTTATTTCTTTCACACACACACTTTTATGCTGGTAATAATACTAATTTTTGTGTGTTCCTTTGCTTATGAAATCCTAGACTAGGAGTTCCACATTCGACATGATAGCGGAGTTTCATCTCCCATAAACTCGTCTCTGAGGTGGGTGCCAGAAAAGGCATCCAGCTGTAAAAACCACACCCTCACATAGACTTTCATAACTTCTTACGTTGAGGTTCATAACACTACGTTGATTGATTTATCGGTTTCCTTTTCACAATTCCTGTCTATACATTCCTCTTGAAGGTTGCAAGATGCTTGCAAGGTTCCTAAAATGCAATTAAATTTAATAAATACCTTAAGATGGTTTGATTTGTTTAATGATATGGTGTTAATAGTATTTTTAGGTTTTGACTGGCTTTGCATTAAGAATTGACTAACCAAACATGAGTTACCTATCAGGGAAACATTTTGGCCACTATGTTGGCTATTGACCAGTGAGTTTAGCTGTTTATCATTTTTTTAAATCATAAACAACAGAGGGTTAAACGTATAGATAAACCGTGTGACCATGTTTGTTAAACAAGACATTATACCAGAGACAATTAGAATACTTATGTAGAGTTTACCAAAAATAATGTTGTGTAACAGTAAATGCTAGTCAACAGTTATACACTTCTAAAAAAAATCATCATACAATACCTGAGAGCTCTTCTAAAATTATTGATGTGTAACATGATTCCACTAACTTGCTATGTATTTTTTGGCTTGGGGGTGATTTTCAAGAAATGCAAATGGAACTGAAATGCAATACAAACAATGAGCGTGCCTGGTGGCTGAGATTGATACCACGACGTACTGTCGGTTATGTAGCTATGTGGAATGTATATCAAATATGGTTTACTTCAAGGTCTGGAGATCCCTACAATTCCTACAATAAATGATCTTGAAATGGTCATCCTATGGTGTGAAAATATTTATTAGGTATATATATATTTACTGAAAACAATTATGATTTATTAAATGTTTATATGTTTAAAGTATTGTTATTTAATGTAAGCACTTGAGGCACTACCGACCAATGGGAAGCAAAAAGTGGGAGCATATATGGGATGAAATGTGGGAGCAAAGCAAATATAAAAAGTTGGAGCAAATATGCTAACTTGAATTGTGTATATACTTTACTTTCAACTATCTTGAATTGTGTATATACTTTTGCGGGCATATTTGTTGACATATTTGTTAGCATATTTGCTCCCACTTTTTATATTTGCTTTGCTCCCACATTTCATCCCATATATGCTCCCACTTTTTGCTTCCCATTGGTCGGTAGTGCCTCAAGTGCTTACATTAAATAACAATACTGTAAACATATAAACATTTAATAAATCATAATTGTTTTCAGTAAATATATATATACCTAATAAATATTTTCACACCATAGGATGACCATTTCAAGATCATTTATTGTAGGAATTGTAGGGATCTCCAGACCTTGAAGTAAACCATATTTGATATACATTCCACATAGCTACATAACCGACAGTACGTCGTGGTATCAATCTCAGCCACCAGGCACGCTCATTGTTTGTATTGCATTTCAGTTCCATTTGCATTTCTTGAAAATCACCCCCAAGCCAAAAAATACATAGCAAGTTAGTGGAATCATGTTACACATCAATAATTTTAGAAGAGCTCTCAGGTATTGTATGATGATTTTTTTTAGAAGTGTATAACTGTTGACTAGCATTTACTGTTACACAACATTATTTTTGGTAAACTCTACATAAGTATTCTAATTGTCTCTGGTATAATGTCTTGTTTAACAAACATGGTCACACGGTTTATCTATACGTTTAACCCTCTGTTGTTTATGATTTAAAAAAATGATAAACAGCTAAACTCACTGGTCAATAGCCAACATAGTGGCCAAAATGTTTCCCTGATAGGTAACTCATGTTTGGTTAGTCAATTCTTAATGCAAAGCCAGTCAAAACCTAAAAATACTATTAACACCATATCATTAAACAAATCAAACCATCTTAAGGTATTTATTAAATTTAATTGCATTTTAGGAACCTTGCAAGCATCTTGCAACCTTCAAGAGGAATGTATAGACAGGAATTGTGAAAAGGAAACCGATAAATCAATCAACGTAGTGTTATGAACCTCAACGTAAGAAGTTATGAAAGTCTATGTGAGGGTGTGGTTTTTACAGCTGGATGCCTTTTCTGGCACCCACCTCAGAGACGAGTTTATGGGAGATGAAACTCCGCTATCATGTCGAATGTGGAACTCCTAGTCTAGGATTTCATAAGCAAAGGAACACACAAAAATTAGTATTATTACCAGCATAAAAGTGTGTGTGTGAAAGAAATAAAGTAAGTGAGATGAACTGCTTTAATCTCAATTTGTTTCTAATCATTTTTCAGAGAAAAATGACCAAACGGTAAAGTATCAATTCCGTTTTCAGTTATGTGTCTTTTATCTTCGTTTGATGAAATTGCCAACTTATTTTGCCGAACAGTAAATACAGAATGAGATTTTGAAATTATACAAACTTGAACTTTGTTGACTTTTTCTCTGTTATAAAGACACTTTCGATACTCATCAATATTCTTACTTTTACTCACACTCTTCTTAATGCCTTTAGCCTTACACAAGCTATTCATTTCATCACACAATTTTATTGCATACATTTTGGGTCGTAACCCCACAAATTCTTCAACAATCCTTCCAGCATTTTCATCTTTCATTAAACTAATTTCACCTTTATTTTGTCTCACAATGCCAAAAGGATTGTTTGTTTCATAGTTTCCAGTATCAAACAAATTTGAATGTTGTTTCATGAACTCATAAATATCATAATAGAATATATACATAAAACTATCGGTGTCTGTGTATAACAACCTCACATTTGATTCAGGATTTGCTAAAATAACATTGTAATGAAAGTCATTCATTTTACATTTAGACAAATCTAATATAGATGCACCAACATATACTGGTTGATTGTGAAAAATCTTTAGTCTACTCATCTCGATGACCATACATTGTTCATCGAATATAATTCTATGTTTAAAATTAGCCTTAGCTATTAAAGACCTACCACCACGAGCTCCATGCCATTTGGTGACCCATTTGATGTCCCTTAACTTCCTCACATTCATCAGTGAACGACAAAAAATTGCATTATTCATCAATTTATAAAAATTCTTTTCAAAATCATTTTTGGCTTGTTTTCGTTTCTCTGTGTTCACATCAATATATGGTTTTAGCCATTGGCTCTGATTGAATTCAATTATTCTGTGAATACGATCTAATTTCATTCCTAGTTGAATACATTGCTTTAACAATCTATAATGCAAAACATAACGTTCTTTATTATCTAGGGTAGCCATTAGCTTTGTCAACTTTTCTGGACATAGAGGGTAATCTGAATGTTTGTCATGTAACTCTTGAGGATAAGTCAAATCTACT
The DNA here is from genome assembly GCA_946902985.2 of Meconema thalassinum. Taxonomy (NCBI): domain Eukaryota; kingdom Metazoa; phylum Arthropoda; class Insecta; order Orthoptera; family Tettigoniidae; genus Meconema; species Meconema thalassinum. The sequence continues at coordinate 169,718,317 of OX336391.1, forward strand.
TCCAAAATATATCCAATTTCTGAAGTATCATCAATAGTTAAAACATCAAAGCCTTCAACATTTGCAATCCATTTAAAGCCACCCGTTGGAAGATATTCCATCATCGCATATCCATACAAATTATTAACGTCAAAGTACATTATGTAGGACTCTTGCTTTTTCTCATCATAAGTTTTCATATACTTATTATTAGCAATCGCATGTCGTGTTATACACTGAACATTTCCTCCTCGAATAGATCGTTCAAAAAAGTGTAACATATCAATATCTTGAAGCAATTCAAGTTGAACGTTGGTTATCTTTTTCATAGCACACCAAGACATAGATGGAGCAGTGTAAAAATGAGCTGCATCAATGCCATAAGTTTCCATGCCATTCGATCTAAAATTTTCAAAGACATCCGCCAAAAGAAGTGTGTCAACTTTTAAATACAAATCTGCGTATTCTCCTAATGTTTGACAGGAAAACGTTTCCCACACCGATTGAGCAAACTCATACTCTTCATTCGATATTGTTTGATCATTAAGGCTGCTATAAAACTTGGATATTTCAGGTAATTTAGTTTCGTTAAGAACATCCATACTCGTGACGTATTCATAGGGAAACACACCTTTTCTCGCAGTAAGTCGAAACTGTGCATCATCATTAAAATAACGTTGTGTTATTTGCTTTGAATCTTCGCTTAACGAAGATGAACATTGATCTAGTGAACAGGACAAGAAATTATATGTATCGAAAAATCTTAACTGAATGAATCCATTCTTAGCCCGTACATACTTTGTAAACCCTTTGTAACGTTCCATATTCATCGCTAACAATTTTATATGACCAGGATTATGTAACACCTCTCCATCACGTTTCTCGCAAATTTCTTTAATTATAAAATGTCCATCATAGGCGGTTAGATTATGAAATGCTATAGGCAAAACCTTTGTTACTTTGTAATTTAAATTACAACTATTGTGTGCGCTTCCTCTATATTTTCCAGTTAAGTGACAATGATCGCGTACTTTGAGTTCATTAACTGCAATCGGTTTCTCGCAAATGTGACACATTTTACTTGACAAAAATAATCTTTCTTCATTTTCGGTCATCTTTAACATTGGCTTAACCGATAAGTAATATGTTTGAAGTTTATCCACAATACTATAAAGTTCCTTTACAAACAATTCAATGCAATTATTTCCCCTAAAGAGCTTGAAACTGCACAATTCAGTATCGAAATTACAATGAAGGTATAAAGAAATGCTGTAAGGAATATGTTTATGTGTTAAAGTAGAGTTATGAATGTCACTATTTGGAAAACAGGAGGAAATTGGAGACAAAACGCATTCAGTGTCTGCATATATTATAAATGGAACTGTATCTTTAACTCGGAATTCTGTAAAATTAACAAATCTTTGTTCATCAGTCGGCATTATGCTTTTTGCAACAGGAAACTGTTTACAGTCTGCAAAGTGAACATTTAACTCATCCTCAAGAAGATAATATGACAAACAACGTCTACATATATAAATCCTTCTCTGAGTGCTAGTGATGCTTGAACGCACAAGGCGAGCAAGATTTCTAATTAAACAAAAGTGATAACTTTCACTGTTTCCAATCTGCAACATCAATAAGTCTACACTCCTTTCATATACGGGGTAGTTTTCACCCCCCTGCTATTTTTCATCAAAAACAAAAGATCTTAGGTTCAATTATCATTTTTACCCGTTTAAGACCTTTTTCCCCACTGTAAAATCACTATTTACTGTTTTAGGGGTGACATCATCTATCCGGGTAAAAGCCTATGTCACAACGAATTTTTTAAGCTATTACACATAATTTTACGGTTCTTAGTTTCCAAGGTATCGATTTTTCAATTTTGGGGTAGTTTTCACCCCCCTGCTATTTTTCATCAAAAACAAAAGATCTTAGGTTCAATTATCATTTTTACCCGTTTAAAACCTTTTTCCCCACTGTAAAATCACTATTTACTGTTTTAGGGGTGACATCATCTATCCGGGTAAAAGCCTATGTCACAACGAATTTTTTAAGCTATTACACATAATTTTACGGTTCTTAGTTTCCAAGGTATCGATTTTTCAATTTTGGGGTAGTTTTCACCCCCCTGCTATTTTTCATCAAAAACAAAAGATCTTAGGTTCAATTATCATTTTTACCCGTTTAAAACCTTTTTCCCCACTGTAAAATCACTATTTACTGTTTTAGGGGTGACATCATCTATCCGGGTAAAAGCCTATGTCACAACGAATTTTTTAAGCTATTACACATAATTTTACGGTTCTTAGTTTCCAAGGTATCGATTTTTCAATTTTGGGGTAGTTTTCACCCCCCTGCTATTTTTCATCAAAAACAAAAGATCTTAGGTTCAATTATCATTTTTACCCGTTTAAGACCTTTTTCCCCACTGTAAAATCACTATTTACTGTTTTAGGGGTGACATCATCTATCCGGGTAAAAGCCTATGTCACAACGAATTTTTTAAGCTATTACACATAATTTTACGGTTCTTAGTTTCCAAGGTATCGATTTTTCAATTTGGGGGTAGTTTTCACCCCCCTGCTATTTTTCATCAAAAACAAAAGATCTTAGGTTCAATTATCATTTTTACCCGTTTAAGACATTTTTCCCCACTGTAAAATCACTATTTACTGTTTTAGGGGTGACATCATCTATCCGGGTAAAAGCCTATGTCACAACGAATTTTTTAAGCTATTACACATAATTTTACGGTTCTTAGTTTCCAAGGTATCGATTTTTCAATTTGGGGGTAGTTTTCACCCCCCCCCTGCTATTTTTCATCAAAAACAAAAGATCTTAGTTTCATTTATCATTTTTAGGTGTTTAACACGTTTTTTCCCCATAACATGACTATTTACTGTTTTAGGGGTGAAATGACCAATCCAGGTAAAAGCCTATGTCATCACCTATTTTTAAAGCTATAACGCCTAATTTTAGGGTTCATAGTTTCCAAGATATTGAGTTTTCAATTTTGGGGGGGTAGTTTCACCCCATAAAGGGGGACGTCGCCCCAAGTGCTAGGACCCCTCATACAAGTCCCTAGCATGATTGGTTCACGAGATATTAACAAAAGTGTAGTTAGGCCCTTTTGACAAGAAAATAAATGAATGATACTTTCAAAAACGAGGTGTCACCCCAAGTGCTAGGATACTGCCTATGGGAAAATCCCATCCTGGGTTCAGAAAATATTAACAAATGTGTAGTTAGACCCTTTTGACAAAAGCCACCGGTGTGCATACATACAAAAATTGCTCTTTCACCCCAGGTAAGGGTAGTTTTTATTTTGGGGGTTGACATACCTCATTCATACAAAAGGAGAATTCACTACGAGTCCTATGACACCCCATATGTTTACATCGCATTATTGGTTAGCGAGATACTAAAAATCGAATGACCTATTAGTTTTTTGTTTTTTTAATAAATTTTTTAAAAAGCCTCATCTATAAAGAATCTTTTAAAAATTCCGCTCTCTTACAAAAGCCCTCAAGTGCGCATGCATACAAAAATAACCACTACTTAACCTCCGGGTAAGGGTAGATTTATTTTGGGGGGGATATACTCCCGTCCATAGCAAGGGGTGGTTCACCACAAGTCCTACGACACCCTATATGCATCGTTCTAGCCTTACAAGCTCATTAAATTCGCCAAATTGTCAAAAAAGCACGTTTACCTCAAATTGCGTTTCCAAATTCCACCCATTTTAAAAAATTACCTCACCATCAAATAGAGCGGGAAAAATAGCATTTAAACGAACCCTCACTCAACCCTAGTCCTCGCCCGCCACCAAACATTTCCCAACATAGCCATACGTATTCAAGCACACACGCGACTTGCAAGAGAACATACACTACCCCACTACCCGCGAATAACCTTTTGTTTTGGTGCTCACACTCGCATGGGTGTCAGATGACAGTTAGCATCCTAATAAACATCCTCCATGACGTCAACACCCATTAACTTTTTATCACCATCGCACAAACAAGCCAAAGGGTCAACCTCTTCCCACGCTAACACGTGCACTGCACATGCTCGCTCCTGGACCACGTGCTCGCTCTAAGGACCCATGACGTCATCCCATGACGTCATCAGGATTACGCAATTTCTGGTCATGATGATGCAATATTTAGAGTCTAACAAACGCTTACTACTATTGATATTAGGTTAAAAAAAATATAGACAGCATTTATTAACAGTTGACAGCCCTGATTGCTCTTTAGAATACTTATAGTCATATCTGTTATGTTACAAATAGCACATACGAAATTTGGTTGAAATCCAACTGTTAGTATAGAAGTTACATGTATTTTAAAATTAGCCCTATCAGCAGGCTTAGAATCATGTTGGAAGAACTGAAGTATATAAGTTACTCCAAAAATTAATCTAAAATGTCAGGTACTATACGTGTGCATAGTTTAAAGCTGTCGGCTTGAATACTTTCTGATATATTGGTATTTGGATAAAAGAATAGAGAGAGAGAGCAATTATTAACAGTTGGCAGCCCTGGTGGCTCTTAAGAATACGTTCACTCATATCTGTTTATGTACATATATTACATACAAAATTTGGTTGAAATCCAATTGATAGTGTAGAAGTTATAGGCATTTAAAAATTGGACCTATCAGAAGGCTTAACATTATATTGGCAACACTGTCATGTATGGCCTCCTGGAAATTGAACTGAAATAGTGTTTTCTACATGTGTGCCAATTTTGGAATAGCTCCCATGCATACTTTCCAAGATATCCAACATGGAGCTCAAATTTCTAGTGCGTTTTTTCAGCATTTGGTAGCACTGACATCATTTTAAAATATGGACATGAGATATTCCGGTATACATCTTTACTCATACTAAATTTGGTTTCGATTTCTGCAGCCGTTTAGGAGTTGATGGGGGGGGGGGGACACACACACACACACAGCCAGCCAGACAGACAGAAGGACAGACAGACCGAAGGACAGACAGACACACATTTTCCCGGATCGATCTCATAAGTTTACTATTTCCTCATTTTTGCAAAATGTGAAAAGTACGCTTAAAATGGACCCCAAATGACAAGAAGGTTATCGTCCCCATAAGACAATAAAATGTTTATAATATGCATAAAATGATGAAAAAAAACAAAGTTAATTAAGCTCCAATTATAAAAAAAACTTTCTCGCAATAAATGAGATCTGATCTTTCTACGAAAACCTGAATATTCTGCCTATTTTCGCCTATCCCCAAGTTTGCCCGGTGAAATCTACCTCCGCCTTCCGGCGTGACGAGAGGACTGTTTTATAGACTTCATTGTTGCTCCGAAGTTTCCAGCCGGTTTCAGTCTGGACTGGGCCCATGATTTTCCGTAGTATTCTTCTTTCTAGGATCTCTAGCTTCTCCAACTTGTAATTCATCGAGAGGCATTCGCTGGCATACAGGCATTCTGTTTTTACTACCGTGTTGTAATGTTTTAGTTTGGGATTCCATGAGATGCATTTCTTGTTGTAGATGTTTTTAGTTAGCCCATAAGCTCTTTCCATTTTTGAGATACGATCTTCTACAGCAGCTTTCTCTAGGCCGTTCTCTTGTATGGTTTCACCAAGGTATTTGAACTTTTTCACCCTCAGAATCCGTCCAATCTCTGTTTCAAGGAATTGTGGTCCATGTTTGTCATTCATCATGAACTTGGTCTTCTCTTTCGAGATCCTAAGTCCTGTCTTGCTAGCGATCTTTTCTAAGAGGTTGATCTGTATGGCCGCTTCTTCTAGGTTTTCTGAAAGTATCGCAAAATCATCAGCGAAAGCCAAGCAATTGACTTTGATTCCTCCCGTTTTTCGTCCTAGGCAGATCGGGGCTATCTCTTGATTTTCAAGTTCGGAATTCCAAATTCTCACAATCCTCTCGAGGACACAGTTGAATAGTAATGGTGATAATCCATCACCCTGTCGCACACCTGTCTTGATTTCAAATGACTGAGACAATTCTCCCATGAACTTCACCTTAGAAGTTGTGGCTGTTAAGGTTTCTCTGATAATATTGGCCAGTTTGGTTTTGACTCTAAATTCTCTAATGATCTTATCTAGGGTCCCTCTGTCCACCGAGTCGAAGGCTTTTTTGAAGTCAATGAATGAAACCACTATACGTTTGCCGTTCAGCGCTCTTTGGCGAATTATTGATTTCAAATTTAGGATTTGTTCGGCACAGGAGCGGCCTTTCCGGAACCCAGCTTGGTATTCTCCAAGTTGCTTATCTAGGATTCCTTCTATTCTATTCAGAAGTATCCTTGAGAGGATTTTGTAAGTGACTGGGAGTAGCGACACGCCTCTGTAGTTGTTAACATCTTCTTTGTTCCCTTTCTTATGGAGTGGGTGGATCAGCGCTGTTTTCCATTCGTCTGGTAGCTTTTCCGTCTCCCATATTTGTTGGAAGATATGGTGCAGGTCGTGGTCATCTAGGAATCTGGTCTCTTGTACAGCCAAAATCTGGATTTGTTGGTCGTCCAGGAGCTTTTCCAATTCTTTCTGTTTTCCGACTCGCAGGAGTGAGTTGACGTTAATGGTCCCGATGAAGTATTTCCTCTTGAATTTCAATTTGGAAGGTGTTTCAAGACGCTCCGACTCATCTTGTATGCGGGTGGTGGGATTCCCCAGAATCCTAGGTTCCGATGCATTGCCTACTGCAATGGTGGATTTCTCTTTCAAGTTACCACCTGGGGTAGTGCTCTCATTTAGCGACATTTCCATTCTGCAATTGAAATTGTGTTGTGTAGGTGTAGGAAATAAAATTCCGAAATAAGATCGGATTGTTAGTCCGAAATGATTGTTTTTTCGTGGTTTACTCCACTAGGTTCTTCCGCTCTCTGTGCCGTTGGGAACTGAAATTCTTCATCCGCCTTTGAGACCGTTGACCATGTTTCACCCTCCTCCTTTCTCAACCGGGTTTGGGACCGGCTATGGCGGAGTTGATTATTATTATTATTATTATTATTATTATTATTATTATTATTATTATTATTATTATTATTATTATTAATTGTACCCATCTGTGGAGTGTGATAGAACTTATTTATCTGTTGATGTTGATTTATATTCTTCTCCCAAAATCTCTTCATTTTGGCACTGAAAATGATCCTCCGTAATTATTATTATTATTATTATTATTATTATTATTATTATTATTTATTTATTTATTTATTTATTTATTTATTTAATCGATTGTTCCCCTTGAGGAAAGCGATTGAACTTGAATACATAATTAATTAATCTTCTGGGGTTTTCCCACTTCTCTTCCCAAAATCTCTTCATCCTCTCAGAATGCTCCTTCTTCCACTCAGCGGTCCATTTTCTTAGAGGCTGTCGTGATGGTCTATGCTCAAACTGAACATTGTTGATTTTATTCCGGCACTCGGTGCGGTATTATTATTAATTATTATCATTATTATCTTTAATTTCTCATAATTATGGTACAACTCAATTTACAAGATACGGATTTGATAATCAAGTATCCTGTAAACCTATTACTGAGATAAAAATATCCTAACAACATTGCACGTATTCAGCAGCACTGCCTTCTATATTCTGGCAATCAGTTGTTTCATTTGCAGTTCGTCCAAAGCCATTTCCAACGTCTTTGGAACAACTCCCGTTGAAGAGATCACCACTGGCAAAATTCTCACGCATTTTAGTCCCCATAACTTAGTTTTCGTATTTCTTCCGCCAACGGTGCCTACTTGTTTGTCTTTTTAGCTTTGGTAGTTTGCATATTTTGACTAAGTGGGACAGCGACGTCTATCGAGTAGGGCTTTCGGTTTCTTTTATTGAGCTAGACAATATCAGGTAGATTGTCCAAGATTTTCTGGTCGGTTAAAGTAGGTATATCCCAATACATCTTATAATGCTCATTTTCAAGCACGTTGGCAGGCTGGTAATTGTAGTACACAAAGCTCGTATCCAAAAGTCCAAATTTTATAGCCAGCCCTTGATGTAAGATCTTAGCAACATCATTGTGTCTCTTGGTATACTCTATACCATCCAGCGTAGAGCAGCCACCGATGATATGATCGATGGTTTCCAGCGCCGAGGTGCATCTACGACATCGATCATCTGCTACATTATTATTATTATTATTATTATTATTATTATTATTATTTTTATCATTATTATTATTATTATTATTATTATTATTATTATTATTATTATTATTATATGGTTGCGGTACAAAAAGTAATTATCCATTATTCAGTATCGAAGGTTTCGTTTCCGAATCTTTTCTTGGTAAACGAGTTAACTTGCATTGCTATGGGGATTGATCACTCATACAGATATTTGACTTTTCATAAGCCATGGGCTACAAACCTTCCTCTACCATTAGATAAGCGTATAAAATAGCTGGGAATTAGCTATCGTCACCAGACTGTTCTTAGAAATTACACAGAACATTAAATTAGAAATACCTTCAATCGGAATGTAGTTCCGTGTATTTTTGTCACCACTATTATCTGAGCAACAGTCGGGAGACGCAAACATGTCGTGTCACTATGTGGGTGTTCGTCCCACGCTTAAGATCTGACGATGCCCTATCCGACTAAAAACAGCTCCCTGATAGGACCGGTAGTTTCCATGGTTACAGACAAGTATTTACGAAGTCTGAGTCAGGTTCTTGTGCAGAATACTTGTGTGGGAAGAGAGAATCTAACTATCCCCTGTTATTCTTGTTGATTTTTTGCGCCATCGTGATCATGTATGCCCATGTACTTGAGTGTGTGCAGAATTTGTCTGATAACCTGCCTCACTGTGATGTCTGTATTAGTGTAGTTAGTTATTGTTGTTTTAAGGGGCGGAACTACGAGGTCATCTGCCCCTATATTAGTGTATGTAGCGGCTTCGGTGGCGTAGTTGGTAGCATGCTGAGCTTCCATGCCCAAGGTCGCGGGTTCAAACGCGGCTGAAATCGTCGGATTTTTAAGAGCATTAAAAATCCCTCAGTACGCCTTCCATCGGACGGGTAGTGAAGCAGGTGGTCCCATAGCATGTTAAAGAACCTTCCGCTAATTACACTTGTGTAAAGCTAAATTATAGGTTAGAATTGACTAACGCTCAAGTTCCAATGTTCATCGCCAGGAGCCGACAATGGTGGCATCTAGTAACCAAGTTCACAAACTAGTTGTCGTTGACAGTAGCATTTGTTAGCAAGAGTTGGAACTACTTGAAAATTGAATGTCTGCAGTCCTTACTTGAATTACAGATAACACACACTAATACAGCCATCACAATTAACACCGGTTATCAGACAGATTCTACACACACCCAAAGTACACGGGGCCACATGACCGCATTGTCGCAGCCCCTAAACTGAGGAACCAACCATTGGTGTGTGCATTTGTAATTGAGGATAGTATTGGGTAGGACGTGGCTGTGACCTTAAATTAGGAACCAACCCAGCATTCGCTTGGAGTAGAAGAAGGAAACCACGGAAAATCACTTCCAGGATGACTGAGGTGGGGATCGAACCCTTCTTCTTCTTCTCAGGTTTGCTTCACAAGGCTCAGTGTACCCCGTTTCACCCCTCATACCAGAATTAAATTTCTTGGTAGAGCAATGAATCGAACCAGGACCTCCGGGATAGATAGCCAAGAATGGCTTCACCAGGAAGTTAACTCATGAGCAATTATATGGGATAACTTATAGTAGTTAATGTTGGTTACGGCAATACTAAATAAATAACCCCTGGCACTACAGCCCATGAAGGGCCAAGGCCCTCCAAGCGACCGCTGCCCAGCCATTTGGCCTCCAGATATTAGGGTGACACGTTGTCAGCTCATCGACTTCCCTCGGCCGTTAGTCTTGGTTTTTGTGACCGGGGCGCTGCCTCACTGTCATACAGCTACTCAATTGTCCTCACGAGGCTGAGTGCACCCGTTTCTAAAATCCCTGACGGAGCCGGGAATCAAACCCGGGGCTCCAGATGAGAGGCAGGCGCGCTACCCCAACACCACAGAGCCGCATTTACGGCAATACTGCCTCTCGGAAAAGAATGAAGGTTGCCAGTTAACATGCTCGAGCTATAGAATCAGGGTCCTGGAGGTTCGATCCCCGGGTCCCTCTAGTTTTGACTTCTCTCGGCTGTTCTCTCTAACTTAAAGATATTCCTTAAAAAAAACTATAAATGAAATAGAAATCAGCTGAGTGGAATAATGTACATTAAAATCTAGTCCCCCCCAGGGGCTCACATCTAGTGGGACGTGGGTTGGCGACCACGGGACCCCAGCTGAGTCCGGCATTGCTTCCACTTACTTGTGCCGGGCTCCTTCGTCTTCTTTCTCTCTTGGTCAACTCTTGTTCTCTTCAGACCCCCACGGTATTAGGGTATCCGAGGCCTAGGGAGTCTTTCCCTTTCCCGGCAAATTGGCCCTTGTCTCATTTTTCTGATACCCTCATTCTTCGAGGGGTCAGCCTTCTTTATCTTTTCATGTCATCTCCTGCCTTCTGCACAAGGCCCTCAAGGAGGCAGGGTGTATGTAGTCGCCACCACTTCTGGTGCACCCTGGATATTGCTACACCCTCAAGGGCTCACGCCTAGTGAGTTTGGGAGTTGGCGACCCCGAGGGATTTCAGAGATGGGTCCGTTTTGTCCCCTTTTCCTCTGGCCTTGGGGCGGGCTCTCTCCTCTTTCCCTTTCCTATCTGCCTTTCATGGCTCCTCTTCCTTCCAAGTCCCTCAATCCACATTCTTCGAGGGTTGAGCGCATTTCTTTTCTTCCTGTCCTTTATTTGCCTTATACTTTACTTGTTTACCATTTCTTCTTATAGTTTTTAGGTTTGTAGTTAGTATTAGTTATAGTTTTCATTCTCATCTTTTACTATCCCCCAAACCGTTAGGGGCCGATAACCTAGATGTTAGGCCCCTTAAAACAACAATTATCGTCATCATCATCAAAAACTAGTCGATTCATTGTTCCTGTTCTTCCCATCTCGTACTATACAATACATATCTTGGACTGGCTGCTTGGCTCAGTAATAATGTTATCGCCTGCTATGACCAAGTTTGGAATTCTGGCACAGTAGGGTGACATTTAAGGGTTCACAAATGCGAGGGAGCCGTGTCAGTTGATTTGCTGGTGCTTCGGTGGGCGTAGTTTAAGAGCATCAAAAATCCTTCAGTATGCCTTCCTTCGGAGGGGAAATGAAGCTGGCGGGCCCATGTCATAGATGTATGTAAAATAACCTACAATTGTGCAAAGCTAAATTTATAGGTTAGAATTGATAAACGCTCTTAAGTTCCAACATTCGTCGCCAGGTGCCGGTTGTAGTGGCATCTAGTAGCCAAGTTGGCGGCTAGGTGTCGTTGACGGTAGCATTTGGTAGCAAAAGTAGGGACTACATGAAATTGAGGAACCAACCAACCAGTAGATTTAGTGGCACGTTAAGGATCTCCTTCGGGGTAAATTTCCGACACTTCAGCATCTCTAAAAGCCGTAGTTGTTAAAGGGGACGTAAATACAATAACATTATTATTATTATTATTATTATAATTATTATTATTATTGATATATTTAGCTTTATTGCACCATATTAAGCTATCGGTATTTTTTTTCATAATGTTTAAGTAATTGTAACGATTTATAATTTTTTGAGAGTTGTTCCCTTGAACAGGCCACAGCACGACAAAAGATGGAAATCATTTTGGAATAAGTTCTTTTTGTTGGCGGAACAGATGATTAAAAGCTTGGAAAAACTAGAAGTTAGTTTGAAGTTCTACGTGAGCGTTAATCTCGCGATCATGAGCCACGGGACCTCCTTTTTACGTGGAATCCTAACGGCAAGATATGGCATTTCATTTTGAAAAACTCACAGGCATTGACCATGAATCGAACCCGCTCCGCCGTGATGAGAGGCCAACAGCTTGACCGCTGCGCCACCACGCCCCTTCAGAAAAAAAAAACTAGAACTGGCCACGGTGGCCAAGAGCACTAACGCACTACCTCGGGCCTCGCATCGGGAGAGCGTGGATTCTAATCCCACATCGCCCGTCATAAAAATGGTTTACCGTGGTTTCCCCATTTTCATCACCAGGCAATGCTGTGATGGTTCCTTTCAATGAACCCATGGTCGACTTCCTTCCATAAATCCCTTCCATGACCCTTCCTTAATTACAACAAAGTTAGTGGTCGCCTGTCACCATCCCCAGTTGTATCTGCTGACAAAGTGTGTTCAGCTCCCGGACACTGACCCTGCGACGTTAGAGGAATGATTCTTCGCAGAGCCCGTGTTTGAAGCCGAGCTGGGAGCATAAACGATTAAATAAAACTACAAAAGCACTAAAAATCGCGTAAAGACATTTTAAATTTATTTTAGAATATTAACTTATTACTAGAGGAAAGATGTTTCTAGCGACTGCTAATGAAGATAAGAGATAGGTTGGTAGGACACATACTAAGACGCCCAGGAACAGCAAGCTTAGTTATGGAAGGAAGGGTCGAGGACAAGAATTGTAGGGGTAGACCAAGGTTAGAATATGTTAAACAGATTGCCTCGGATGTAGGGTGTGGTAGCTATGTAGAGGTGAAACAATTAGCTCATGATAGGGAGGCATGGAGAGCTGCATCAAACCAGTCAAAAGAGTGAAGACTCAAACAACAACATTATTTAACGTACTGAATCTTTCCCAAGCAAAATAGTGGAATTAATTAATATTTGCCATGTATTTTGTGGCTATATTTTGCATAGAGGGGCAGTTTAAAACGTACAGTTGTCCATTTGTTTCTCACTCGTCTCGGTCCCTTCAGAACGCACTGGCCTCAGGAGTGCATCTCCTTCTCGTCGGGTCTAGATAGAGTGCTTTAGCCTCAACTACATTGTTGTTCCTCAGTTAAGGGGACTTATGAGTGAGTTTCCAAAATCCGAAACTACTGGACAGATCAATTTGATATTTTAACCACATGTAGATATGCCTCTCATTAGAGGATATTCTGAATTTCAAATTGATTACTCTAACCGTTTCTGAAATAATAATAATAATAATAAAAATATTTTCAAAACATAGGGTCATAAAAAATTTCCTTGCGATGGAGTTTTCACTTATTTTCATCCATACTTGGTAAACAGTAGTACAATACATGTACAAATGGAAATTGCTCTGGAATTTTATGTACCTTTTATATGAGAGTCAGAAATGATAGTCAAAGTGATAATATTCATGTTTTGCCCTAAAAATTAAAATTATTTATTTTTGAAAGCAAAAAAAATACAGTTAATTTTCACTGACATAAAAATCCAGAGCAAATTGTAATGTTCATACATATTTTAATATGCAAACCAACTTTGAACGAAATATCTTCAAAACTGCAATACAAGGAGCATTTTTATGATATTACATGTAACAAAAATCACTTCATGAGAAAACAGCAATTGAAGTTGGAGGTTAGTTACTTACATCAGAACTGCCCTGCACCATATGTACAGCCCTCAGACTTCTTCATCCTGTCTTCTAGGGACAAGTTCAGCAGTTTTCTCTTTTTTCTTGCGGTTTTCTTTCCTGGGATGGTCCTTTTTCTGCTCTGTCGAAGACGTATGTGGTCACGTTGCTCACTGATCTTCACTGAAGGTCTTGTCTTAATAATGATGCGCATCCATCTTTAAATCACCGCCTGGGCTTTAAAAATGGCGCCACGGGAAAAAATCCAACACTCCTTGATTCTGAAAAGGTGTGGGCACCAATTTTCGGTAAAATCCAAATTTCCGTATTTTGGTCCATATTTCATGAAAACTCACTCATAAGTCCCCTTAACGGCAGCAAGAAGGCGCTTCATCAAACACTTGCCTTGAACTGTGAAAAAGCACGATTATGGATAGCATAAGGAAAGAGGTTAACAGAGTTTGTTCAGTAAACTAGTCAGCCAAAATCATAATTGACCGCCTTAACATTCATGACGAGGTAAAGCCGCACTCTTTCCAGGTTAGGCGGAGTGGCGAGACGAGACACTTAGACCTTCCTGACCTCCTCAACTGAAATGTTTGTAGACAATCCATATCTCCCAAAAGTTTCCTTTCTCTTGCCAACTGCTTAATATGGTAGTATGTACTTCTTTGGTGGTTCTCCTCACGTCCTTCCTTCCAGTCTTCCGTCGAAGCATACAGGGAGTAGGATGACAATCCACGCTTTGACCCCACAACTTCTAATGCAAGGGAATAAACCCCACCCCACTGTAATATTAGAGAAAAATTCTGTTGACATCAAATATTGATATAGGTGTTAGAATCAGAAAGTCATTTTTGAAAACCTTTTTCTGGAGCGTGATGCTCTATGGAAGTAAAAAAAACTTGGACAACAGAAAAGAGGGGAATAGAAACCCTTCAAATGTGATGTTATGAGGAAGTTATGAAGATTACTTGGCTAGATAGAGCAACAAATGAGGAGGTATTAAAGAAGAGTGGGGGAGGGGGGATGCTTTTGGCGAGAGTTAATGAAAAGTTGTTGTTGAACAGTATGTATTTTTTATTGCCAGACAAATAGAATCCACGTATGATGATTATCATTAACAATAAAATATATAGGATTAAAAATGAACAACAAACATGAACACAGATAGAAAGACACTATTATCTATCAACAATCACAACCATACAGACACGCACTCAAACATCCTATCTCTAGCTTTCGTTCATTGATGCAATCCCAAATGTACAAGAAACATCAATTGGATACCTATCAGTAGAAAGGTGCTAAGTGCCATTTTTAAAAAAAAAAACGATTTTTTGCTCGAATGGTGCTATGTGCGATGTAGCATTACATATCAAAAGGGCTAACTCCTCAGTGGTTTCGAAGGACCTTCCAAGAGCATCACAAGATGGCACTAGTGGTAAGTCCTGCAGCTCTTTCAGAAGAAAGGTGCAATGTGCCAATCATTTGTCCTAATTTCCCTCCAATATGTGCATCGTTGACAGAATTATTCAAGGAACTTAGAATACTCAATTATTAGCAGTTCGTACTGGTGGGAACCTGTGTACGGATAGCACAGTTTGTTTCCTGTTGGAAACGCGACTTTGCCGTGCATTAGTCTCGCAAAATCTCGAAAACTACTGCTCCGATTTCATGAAAATTTTACAATTTGTTCTCATTATGGTAGACAGTGTTTAGAAAGTGGTTTGAGCAAAATCGAATTGGCAGTATTTTTAAATTAATTTACATTAAAAAGGCATGCCAATATTGAATCTAATAACTTGACTGACAGATGGTGACACAGTGCATCCCCTTCAAAATCTTCTATGAGCAAAGATAACATCACGTACCATACCCTTTGATCAATACGTGCAATAAAATAATACTTAACATAACAGAATCTTACTGTATAATCCAATTACAGCATATTAAAGTATGTTATAATATTATTACATTTCACGTTGATGTGTTTCGACCAACATATCTAATGTGAGAATGTACTACTAACGGAAAGGATGTCAATATTGTCAAGTCTCAAGGTAGGTTCGATAGATTTGAGTTACTATGAAAACAATTCCGTGTCGTTTTACAGTGTACATTATATTACTAAAATTCCGTGTCGTTTTAGTGTCCATAATACGCTATGTTCATCCGGCAAAAAACTCAAGTTCCTGAACCAGAAGGAGTTAGAAGGTGTGGTTTGTGCCAAACTCTTCCAAATCGTCTCAATAGTACAGGAAAAATTTTGCATTCTATGAAAAATCAACGGAAATATATTTATTTGTTTAAAAAGTGTGTTTAAACAAATAAACAAGACGCTAGACCCTGGCAGAACTGTGTCGCGTCCAGCCCGCACAGCACTAGAACCGGGCGGGTAGTCTATACACATGGGGCGCACAAAACCCATTGTGCATTGAAAAGAATATTCAAACGGAATTATCCGCAGCAGTGATGAATTGCACTCTGATTTCATAAATATAGACAATTCGTTTTAAAAGTGCGTTTAAACAAATAAACATATTTATAGAAGCCCGCATAACAATAAAGCCAGGCGGGTGGTTACTGAACATGCGAGATTTCTAGCACAGTTCCCCTAGTTAAGATTATTACTTACGGAAATTGTTTATTGATGTTGTTGTTGTTTCATTAGGGACATGGGCATCGTTGTTATTTCAGTTCCATGTACTTGGGTGTGTGTAGATACATATATTTAAAAATGTGTCAGATACCCTGTGATATTGTGGGGTCTGCAGTAGAGTGTGTGTGTATTTGTAATTGGGGCTAGGAATTGGTTAGAAAATGGCCATGGTCATAATTTCGGTATATCCCAGCATTTGTCTGGGAAGTGGGAAGCCGCGGAAAACCACTTTCAGGATGACTGAGACGGGAATCTTCTCACTTCTCACGAGGCTGAGTGTAAGCTATCCCTTACACCAGAATTAGCAGTGCCGGGAATGGAAACCAGACCCCTGTGGTGACAGCCAAGAATATTAGTCACTACGCCCCGAAGTGGACCCAGTGAATTGTAACAAGCTTCCAAAGTTCATCTGAGGAACATCAAATCTCAAAAAACATATCTCCACATGTGTATTAGGCATAGTCTATCTGTATACAGTAAATATTAAACCATGTATATGTGAATTTGGTTGTAGGATTATAATAGTTTCGTGTATACAGTTTTTATTCCTCACTATTTAGAATAATCAGGTCAATTTAAGACTGTTATATAACAGAAACATGTACATTAGCTACAGTTACAGTTAACGGGACAGTTCTACTTGAAACTAACTTTGAATAAATACATTTCGATTTAATGTCAGATATTTCCATTTCTACAGAGTGTACAAAATTGTTCAACAAATTTACAAATGTTTTATAAGAAATGAAAACAAGCAAACAACAAACAACTGAGGATAAGCGAAACAACTTTACTGCAATTTGGGTGGCCACGGAGATCTTGGAGAAAGCTGGACAGCATTTGTACCAGGAATGAACCTTTAACATTAGGAAAGAAACCTAGAGATTGTTCAGTTTTCTTGTTGGGCCAACGGTACGTCTTTAAATTTCACATTTGGCAAATCTTTTCACTTACATAATCTAGTGGCAAATCTGAATCTTCCACAAAATATAGCATTAGAGAAATAGTTTGTTTCGTGCCCTACACAGCATCCATAAGTTAGGCTATAAGGTATAACATGTATAAGTATGTCGGTCTGTTTCTTATACATCCAGTATAGTATCTTCCAAAGTTTCGGCCACTACTACACCTTATCAAGGACTTTCTGATAGTCCACAAAGCAAAGGGACTATACATTGAATCATCTTGCCTTCTCTATTAACTGTCGGACATTCAAGATCTGTTCACGCGTTCCCTTGGCAGGAACGAAGCAAGTCTGTTCCTTTGGTTTTCGTACAGGAAGAAGATTTTCAGGCTTTCATTGAATGTAGTAAGCATGGTTTTGCTGGCTTCGTAAATAAGAACCATTATGCTGTAATTTCCACAATCAAGCCTTCCTTGAGCAATGGCATGAAGACAGAGAAGCCAACGTCCAGTCAACCAAATCTTTTGACGGAAGTTGTGCAAGATGTAGACGCCTATATTACCCATGTCCTTTAGAACGTCCGTAATAATTCCACCAAAGTTTTATGATCTCGAAATATTATCAATTCTCTTTCCACTGCTTCTCCAAGAATGGCAGGTTCTACAATTGCCGGAGTCAGGTCTAATCTTGTTTTCGGTTGTGGGGCATCAAGGAACAGTCTTCTGTTCGGAGATAACTTGAATGCTAGGCAGACATATGTTGCCACCAAGAACATGGTGCCTCGTTGTCTGGCTGAGGATGAAATACTTTGCGCCTTCCTTCACAAAGAAACGTATCCGGAAGTCACATCAGGAAAGAAACAAAACAGAGAGTGATAATAACCACTTAATAAGTCAATAAAAGTGCAGATAAGTACACCAAGAAAGCCATTCAGTCAGTGCCTGCACCACGGGCCGATATATTCTACGAAGTAGAATGCAGGTTGAATGGCCACGAAAGGAACGCTGTGTGGAGGAAAGCTCCTTCTCCTTGCTTTCCATCGCACCCCGCACTCGTAAGCAAATGAGCTTCCAACAGAACATAAATATTCCCTCGATACTCCTGCGATGCCTTTCACATCTGTGGTGATATTATTGCCTTGACCGTCTTCGATAATCTAATCCTCCAGGTACGTATTTCACCTTCCTGGTCAATTCTGACGAGTGATTCTTAATTGCATGTATTTCCAGTTCGGAATCCCGGTTGGTAAGATGTTTGCTTTTATCTCTTATTCAGGCATGCATTATCATCCCCTTCTCAATTTCTTTTCAGTTGGCGAGTCTGATGGCTTGGATCTACATGTTCACACTGAGGCATAGGTTTTAGTAGACATCCAATGGTGGCTCTTCACTGCAACACTGGCCATGTAGTTGGTAGTAAACCATAAATTATTGTTGGTAGCATTGTAAAGTCTCAAAAGTTTACTCAGTATGTATATGTGTTCATTTGACACCAATTTTGGTTACAATTGTTTCGAGAGTAACTGCAATGTTGGTATAACGGAACAAGTTAGATCAGAACCTTCCGATGCGCATGTGCATCCAGTTGCATTACGTCATCCCCCCGCCTGGATTCTTTGTCAACCAGTGAGCACATACTTCATCACGCGCTAGTTAGATGTTGCCAAGTAGTCATTATTCCCAACACCTTGGCAGGGTACAGATGCTGCCGAGGCATGCGAAGCAAGACTGAGTGGCTCTGTACTTTGACAAGCACGGCAACAAGCTTCCTGTCAGGAGTGTGTGAAGTGGGCGCGCTCTCAGTTCATCACCACCAATACCAATGCTATGTCACTGAGAATGCTCCTATTCGATACTTTATGCTTGCATAATGTAACCACGATGAGCAGCGAGCAGCCCCAAACAGTTGTTGCACCAAAGAGGGGAAATCGCATTTGCGTCTAGTGATCCCACTACTTCCCCTCCTAGATGAGACTCCGCCATGACAGGCCAGGTCTAACTTGCCACGCTATACTATCCATTAATTACGGTAAGGTTGGGAGCATTGTGTTTCGGCTCTGTATTTCGTTCTTGGATTGAAATTGAAAAAGTACTTGATTTATTCTTGAGTACATGTAATGTTGTTGTAGCTGGCAGCATTTACGTCAACTGATAATGTAAAAGAAGATTGTTTGGAAGAAATTGTGCCATCAATCAATAATTGAAGAAATCAGAAAAGCCATACAGAAGTTAATAGAGGGGAGACACATATAGACACACACACCCATATTTCACCCCTTACTTTCTTCTTCTTTTAACTAGAAAACCAGGCTAGAATAATTGCAGAAGGGGCGGGGGTTCCCCTACGTCCTTGAATAAAAGATATGCATTGCTTTGTTTTCTTTTCTAATGTATTCTGGTTGAAGCGACAGGTGTACGCGATTATATCATGTTTAGAGTGTCTAAAGGCAGTCCACCTTGAGTTGTTCTTATCGTGAACCTGGGCCCGACACAGCAGTGGTGTGATGTTTACTATTCAGGGCACGCGGTTCACACATGCTCACAACACAAATGCTTGCTGATTGCCTATTATGACGCAAGAGCTCTCTATTTATAGACCGGGGGTGACCCTACTCATACATTTAGGCACCATAGTAATCCCAATGTAAGTCCCTAGCCGGATCTCTGTCTGCACGATAAGTTATATAAATGGCACGTTCATAGGTTGGAGACAATAAGCAAATTGGATTAAATCTGCTATTAATTTAGGACTTAATTCTAGGAAATTAACATCTCCAAGCAACGTGAATGAAATTATTTGAAAGAGCTATGGTGACGTCAGAGGTAGGTCCTTACGTAATTTCGCCTGTTCAGTTGGCACAACGTGAATTCTCTCAATTCTAAAGTAACCTGTAAGATTTTAGATATGCATTTAATTTAAAAATACATACAAGTATATTCATTTTCATTTGGGATTTTTTCTACTTTCAGCACCCAGTCTAGCCTCTATGCCTCTTTTTGCGAACAAGTAACTTCCAAGATGTTCTATTAGCAATAGAATTTATACCTCTCACTTTCAAATCAAAACGAAAGTTTGATGCTTTTCAGTCAGTTAACACGATTGTAGCCATATTAGATGGGTCATTCCCTAATCCTGAAAACAATTTACATGAGATTTAATACACTTGGATAATAACGGACACCATATAGCCCAGTGCAATTAGACGAAAAAAATGCCAAACCCGGAAAATTAGAATATCAAGTCCGGATATGAAAAAATAGTTGTATGTACCTTTTAATAAGATCATCCTAAAAGTTACACGGCCTCCTTGATGGGATACCTGAAATATCCTGGAGAAACCTGGAGAAACCTGGAATTTTCCTTGAACGCTTATAAATCGCGAACGAGTGGTCAGAATCTGGTTGTTTTTGGCTTATTAATATGTATTTGTATGCAGAATCATATTTATAGGTACCCAGGAAAAAACATTTGGTACACTGTAAAAAAATCCAAAAATTTTGATTTTTTGCGCTTTTATTGGCAAAAAATCCGAATTTTTACAAAAAAAATATGACCTGCTTCCATGCTAAAACGCATTGACATACACGCAAATATTATCAGAGGTGATAAAAATAATTATTCACTGTGAAAATGAAAAATGAAAATCCACAGCCTGCTTCCAGTCTCCGACCGGGTCAGGAATGGAATGAATGGAAGCCCCCATCTAGCGGCGAGGATATGAACTGTGCCGGCTGCCGAGGCCTGACGCACTCCACTGGGGCAATGATTAAATGAATGACAGATGAAATGAAATGATAGTGGAGAGTGTTGCTGGAATGAAATTTTGACAGGGAAAACCGGAGTACCTGGAGAAAAACCTGTCTGCCTCCGTTTTGTCCAGCACAGATCTCACATGGAGTGACCGGGATTTGAACCACGGACCCAGCGGTGAGAGGCTGGCGTGCTGCCGCCTAAGCCACGGAGGCTTCTAATTATTCACTGTAAAAAGCCTAAAGAGTCCGAAAACACGGTGTTCGTTGCCTGGAATACGGCTACAATGGGCGTAAATCGAAGTCCGAAAAATGCTCAATTTATCGCTTTTTCTCGTGTTTTTTTTTTAGATTGTCGTTTTATATGCTGAAACGTACGCTACTTTTGTGCTATATTGCATTTTCTTTACGTCCTTCTACACACAGAAACACATACACATTCGCGTTGTTTTTATTTGTTTAAAGTGGTTATTTCGCAATGGATAAGTGTTATTTGTGCGATTTCACGGGTGACAAAGGTGGTGGTGCTTTGGTGACATGTGGTGTTAGCGGTATACGAACAATTGTGAATTCCAGCCTGATTAGAAAGGACAGCGTCCATTTACGGTTCGGTGAGAAAACTTCGGTAGTGTTGCACATTGAATGTAGGAAGATCTACACAGAACGACTAAAACCTCCCGAAGCCTTGACAGAAAAGACAATCAGGAGACTTTTGTTCGATTTTAAAACTCGTGTCTGTTTTGTGAAGACATAATAGACTACGCTCATCCTGATCGCAATCCGTTAAGTAAAGTAGAGTACATTGAGTTTATTGACGCCCCCGTGGAGAAGTTAAGAAGAGGAATGACGACTGGGGACGAAAAGTTGAATTAAATTTGAGTGCCTTGACGGATTTGATAGCCGCTGAAGGAATATATCACCGGGAGTGCTAAGCGTATTTCAAACTGCCCGGATCTTCTGTCCCAGGCAACACGCACAACAAAGGCAGAAAAGAAGACGCCCACAAAAAATCAGCATTTGATTTTTTGTGCCAAGAGCTGGAAAAAGAATCTGCTGATTGCCAGGTTACACTAGCATCACTCATGGAAGTAATGGTAAAACATGAATCCGGGGAGATGTACACTATAAAACATTTAAAATCTAAATTAAAAGAAAAGTTTGGTGACGCCATAACATTTACGGAGCTACCCGGTGAAACACTGTATTGTGTGCTTCACGGGCTTTGCTCATAATTCTGAATGACAGTTGATACACTGCAAAAAGTGGTGACCCGGAAAAAGAGAAACTTCGGATTATATCGCTTGCTGCAAAGCTGATTCAAAAAGACATTAAATCTTGTGGGTATGATGACACCATCTACTCCTCAGTCGAAGAAATGGTTATTGGAGGCCAGGATTTAATTCCTGCAAGCCTTCAAGCATTCATTGAAGATCTTATTTGTGACACTGACGAGAAAAAATCTGATCGGGCTCGTACGCGGATAGTTAAGTCGATCGGCCACTCAATCGTGTCAGCTATGCATCTTCGCTCATTTTTGTCTCCGATTCATGTCGGTTTAAGCGTCACTCATCATAGGCATTACGGCTCCAGATCCAACATTGACACTCTTCACAGTTTAGACGCCTGTGCATCTTACAAGGAAGCAATGAAATTTGAAGATTCGTTATCAAAGAGTGCACCACCAATTATTGATTCTGAGGCAGAAAGAACCGCATTGACTGCACTAATATGTGTGGATAATGTGTTGGACACGACTGCAGTAATCGGTGTGAAGACTCCGATCAGGAAGAAGAAGAAGAAGAAGAAGAAGAAACAGAGGAGTTTCTAGAAGGTAAACATTTGCAAATTCAATAGGCTTATTGTTGATTTTAGTTTTACAAAATGCTCAGACCTCTGGTTTTGAATTGTAGAGCTCATCGACGACCCTGAGTTGGCCCCGCCACGGACGCGTCGACGCCTCGGATAATTATGTATTCCTTATACTTGCTCGTTCCTAGTCTTAGCAGTACAGATATGTTTTGTTCGTTCCTCTAATTTTTATAAGACGTACATTATGTACATATATACAAAAGTTATTCTTTTCACATTACATAATTCTTTAAGCGTCTACCTCATTACGGTAGTACAACTTTGTGCCAATGAATATTAACCAAAGCGTTGTATTTCTAAATAACGTTAACATGATTATATTTGCTATCTATTTGAAACAACTCAGTGTATTTTTTTGCTTCATGAATCCTACAAAAAACATTTTTTTTTTAAATTTAACATAAAATTGTCGTAAGAAGCATACATTGATTGGACTTGAGTGTTGGGAATGGATGAGTGGGGGGAGAGTGCCGTACTTATTTGTGAAGAAAACAGAAAGAATCATAGGTCTAACACAAGGCTAAGTATCTCTAGGAAAAGAAAAACAAAAACAAGATAAATTCGGTAACTCTGGGGATTGCGATTTATGCCCATTTTTGCCATAGTCCAGGCAACGAACACCGTGTTTTCGGACTTTTTAGGATTTTTTTTTACAGTGAATAATTTTATCACCGCTGATAATTATATGCGTGTAAGTGACTGCATTTTGGCATGGAAG
Organism: Meconema thalassinum; assembly: GCA_946902985.2. NCBI lineage: Eukaryota > Metazoa > Arthropoda > Insecta > Orthoptera > Tettigoniidae > Meconema > Meconema thalassinum. The sequence continues at coordinate 169,741,631 of OX336391.1, forward strand.
CAGGTCATATTTTGTAAAAATTCGGAATTTTGACCTAAAAAAGGGCAAAAATATTCAACATTTTAGGATTTTTTAGCCTATTTTCAATTTTGAAAAAATAGGCTTATGAGATCACCTTTTGTCCGTGTGTGTGTGCGTGTGTGTGTGTGTGTGTGTGTGTGTGTGTGTGATTCGTGTGTGTGTCCCCCCCTAAAAAAATCTAAACGGCTGGAGCGATTTCAATGAAACTCGGTATGTTCATAGCACTAATCCCGGCGACCTCGACCGTGCCCTTCAAATTTTGTTACGTCTCACCAATGCAAAATGGCGGCTGTGCGAAATATTTCACTAGCATTCAATATCTCCGAAACTATTACCGATATCGCCCTGAAATTGTGTACGGAGATAAAGGGTACTACTAGACGTTCACCTATGAGACTTTCAAAAACCTGGTGACTACAAAACCAACATGGCGGTCAAGCGAAGTTGAGACTTTTAAATAGACTTTTCTCGCGATTTAACTATCCACACGTAATGAAACTTGGTACAGCAAATGTTTATACACATTGTAATGCACTGGAGTCTAATTTAGTTCAATTGTTTACATAACTTCAAAATGGCGGCTGTGCGAAATATTTCACTGACATTCTATATCTCCGAAACTATTACAGATATCACCCTGCAATTTAGTACGGTGATAAAGGGTACTGATACAAGTTTACCTATGTATATTTCATAAACTTGTAAAGTAGAAAACGAACATGGCGCCCATGCGAAGTTGAGACTTTTAAATAGACTTTTCTCACGATTTAACCATACAAACGTAATGAAACTAGGTACAGCAAGTGTTTATACACATAGTAATGCATTGGAGTCTAATTTAGTTCAATTGTTTACATAACCTCAAAATGGCGGCTGTGCGAATTATTTCACTGACATTCTATATCTCCGAAACTATTACAGATATTATCCTGCAATTTTGTACGGTGACAAAGGGTACTGGTACAAGTTTATCTATGTATACTTCATAAACTTGTAAAGTAAAAAACGAACATGGCGACCAAGCGAATTTGAAATATTTTAATAGACTTTTCTCGTGATTTAACTCTCTGAGCGCAGTGAAATGTGGTACAGTATATGATTTTGCAGATTGTAATGCACTGCCATCTAATTTAAATCAATTGTTTACATAACCTCAATATGGCGGCTGTGCGAAATTTTTAAATTAAGTTTTTATTTCTTGTGTCGTAATCATGCGATCGAAGTGAAAGTTTGAATAATGAACCTAGGCAATAATTGTCCTTGAATGGTATATAATTATATGGCCTATACATATAACAATCCTAAATGGCGAGCTTCCGAAATATTTAGACGGTTCTCAATATCTATGAATCTTTTACAGCAACCAAACTGAATTTTTTTATGTTCATAGAGACTATGAACATATGTTCACCTATAGGACTTTCATTAACCTGGTGAGCACAAATCCAACATGGCGGCGACGCGAAGTATAAATATTTAAATGGACGATTCTCGCGAATTAACTATCCGAGTGCTGTGAAACGTTGCACGTTAAATGCTTATACAAATGTTGATCCACTGGCATCTAATGTATTTCAATTGTTTGCATAATCACAAGATGGCTGCTGTGCGTAATTTTAAAATCTCGCTTTTACTTCTTGTGTTCTAATCATGCGATTGAAGTTTGAATACCACACGTACACAATAATCTTAATGTAATAGTACAAAAATAAAAATCCAACCTGGCGACAATCTGAAATATTTAGACGGTTCTCAATATCTACGAATCTGTTACAGCAATTAAACCGAAATTTTGTATGTTGTTAGAAGAAATTAACATGAGCAGGATATATGAAAATAGGCTGTATAGTTCTTCACGGAACTACTTGTTTTACAGTGTACCAATTTATTTTCCTGGCTACCTAAAATAATATTCTGCATACATATAAATGTTAATATGCCAAAAACAACCAGATTCTGACCACTCGTTCGCGATTCATAAGCGTTCTAGGAAAATTCCAGATTTCTCCAGGATTTTCCAGGATATTTCAGGTATCCCATCAAGGAGGCCATAGGACTTTTAGGATTATCTTATTTAAAGGTACTGACAACTATTTTTTCACATCCGGACTTGATATTCTAAATTTCCGGTTTAAACTCTAATTGCACTGGGCTAATACGCAAAACAAGACTCTCCTTTTATGGCCATTTAACACGAACGAGCTCCGGAAGATTGTCCAATCGAATCTGTGCCTACTTTGTGGGAAAGAAGACCAAAGGGATATGGTTTTCTAGGTGGAAAAAGACCTACAAGAAGTGAGGATATCACATGAGGACATCTTGGAACGAGACTCTTTGAAGAAGAAACTTGGGGAAATAGAGAGTTTTCAGCCAAAATCCATATTGAAAACCGGCAAGAAGTGGACCGAAGAACGAAAGGAAGCTCACCGAAGAAGAATACGCGAATACTGGGCCAATGTGAAAGAACTCGGGAGAAGGCAGTTGAAATAACGTGGTCCATAGAAGACCGAAACGATTATACAAAAAATACTCTTGGATGACCAGTTTCAATCGTCAAGGGATCATCAACAGATCCATTACACTTAGGCTACAATTTCTTTCTTTATGTCTGAAAGTATTGGTAAAAATATCTGCAATATGTACCTATATTTTTAGACATAAAAAAGAATGTGTAACCTAAGTGTAATGGATCTGATGATGATCGCTTGACGATCGAAACTGGTCATCCAAGTGTATTTATTAATCTCATGTAATTATATTTCATATCTTATTTGAGTACAATCGTGTTGACCGACTAATAATAATAATAATATCGTATGGCCTCGGGTGCCTGGTGCAAGCTTTGCTATTTGACACCCAGAGGGTAGCTTGCATGTCGAATTTCGTAGTTCCTTGACTATGAAAGTCAAGGAGGTTAGATGTTAGATATCTAATCTCCTTGAACACAATAGCGCTTTCTAGTAGAGAAATGAGGAACTTTGTGCTGGCGGAAACTCCCGAGATTAATTTTGCCATTATGAACTCGGCCTACTGAATTCAAATGGGTTCTTTGACATGCCAACATCGTATGACATGCGTATCGTATTTTTGCCGCCTTTCAAAAATCACTTACCACGGTCAGGGGCGAACCTGCAATCTTGGGGTTAGTAGACCGACACGCTATCCACTCACCCACCGTGGCAAGCGTTGACCGACTGAAAAGCACCAAACTTTCGTTTAATAAGGCAACACTGATAATGGCTTCAAACATTATTATTATTATTATTATTATTATTATTACCATAATAACTTTCAAACCATTCAACACTGAATCTGACCATCGCCTCCTAGGTCTACCCTTTCTTCTCTTACCCTCTACAGCCTCTTTGGTAATCGAAGTGATAGAAACCATTTTTCAGTGTTACCTATTTCTATTAAAGAATGCTTTCCAGTCGGTCAACACAAATTGTGCCCAATTACATTAGGCGGATAAACAAGTACTTACATCCTAGTTTGCCATCACTTGATGAATACAGTACATTTGCATTTGTCTGTTGGCACAGGCTAGAGTATCACCGCTGTCTCAGTCTCACTCATGGCTGTGATTATCTGGAAGCTACTGAGGTATGAGTGGTGCTTAGTAATGACATTCAGGACACATTCAGTGCCTGTGCATGCTGTGAAAGGTTCTACTCATAGGGTTAGTACTGTTGTTCTGACTCAGAGAGGAAAGCAATGGCAAACTACCTTACTCCTCGTCTTGCCTAGTATGCCTCAATATCAACCCACATAACCTAACGACGGTGCATTTTGAGGATCCAACCAGCCTTCGGGCTGACTACCTAACAGACAACCTGAGAAAAATTATTACATAAGATATTTAACACAAAATAACGCGCTTTTATGTACAAACATGGGGGGGGGGCTAGGGGGGGGGGGTTATTAATTGGAGGCATGTTTCGGTCGTCAAGTGGTCATCTTCAGATCCTGCTCACTTAGGCTTAGTTAATGTACGATGTTTAGATTACATAATGTGCCCTTGCATCAAGAAATATGCAAATCACAGTATGCCAGCATTGCTCAATTCGGGATTTTTCGGGGCTGCGGTAAGTTCTCCCACTCTGTGACTTACATATTTTGGATTAAATAGAGGATACACTTGCAAAAATAACAACAAAATCAACTCCTATTTTAACACATTTAATTAATCAAAAATTATGGCGCTACAAACAAATAAACACATAAACTACTGACCAATATCATTCTACTTGTCCAAAGTGAACAAGGAATAGCATAAAAATAAAACAAATATTAGATTAAAACACATGGTTTTCTTTAAAACCAACAATTCACGATTATTTTCACTTCCATAAAGTACTTATCTTAAAGTTCCAAATAACTACGAGCTTCTTTGGCTCGATACTTTCCCATAATAATGGTGTCATATTTCTGTACACCTCAAGAATTATTTTTATATTTTCTTATCATCAAAACAAATATATAATTACATTTATAATTACATGTTAATTATTCACTTCAATATTTGGGCATATCACATGTTCTCCATATTTACTATCTCTCTCAAGTTTTGCAAATTCACTACGGTGATCGGGAAAACTAGTTGTGTACTCCAGAGTTATAAAGATTACTTGACAAAGTCAAAAACTATGATCACTCCCGAAACCTAGTTATCTTCACAAAACTCGTGGATTCCTTCTTTTTTTTTTCATACAATATTACAATAGGGATTTTATTTAATTCATTTGTCTTATAAGACCATTATCACATAAGAAAACTACGATCTGAATTGGCAAGCGATGATATCAATCTACAAGGACCTCGGTTCAACGCCCGGGTCATTAACAACTTTAAACACTCACGGTGTATTTAACACATCTTACAAGACGGTTTTTACCCACCCTCGCTCTATGAGGGTCAGGCCATTATACTCGGGCGTGATTTATGACAAGGAAAGCGACTCTCTGCCTAACCTACGGTGGCAGCTCTCTTCAATGCTTTAAAACAAACCTTCACATTATTCTCAGTTCTGTGGAGAGACCTGGCTTTTACTTCACTTATTTCCATTCAACAATATTCTTTGGCTCATAAACCACTTTCGTAACCTTGGCATTTATTAATTATGAGAGGGTCCTCATTGATTGGGAAGATTAATACACATTCTACGACGAATAATTAGGGGCTTTAACAACAAGAGGATTCTAGGTTCGAATCTCTTAACATGCCTCGGGAACATTTCCACATCAGAGGACTTATACAAAACGCGATTTAGGGTCAAGCCGTAGCTTACAGGACCTACGCTCAATAATACCGTACATTAGCTCCCTTTTAAATAATACACACATGGCCTCGTGATCCACGTCACAATTTAGAGGATTTACAACATATCTCAATTCACTGCAATCAACTACCCTCCATAAGTAACTTACCAAGTACTTTAACTTTTACGCGTTCCTAGCGTGACCTTTTATTTAATTGCGTTCCATTACGCTACACATTACTTTACGGCCGAATGTCTTCCAAAGAACTGATAAATTTCATAGTAACAATTGATACATATCTTAATTCTTATATTAATCTTTTCCGTTGACAATAAATCGCTCCCTTTTTAAGAACATGCATTCACATCATGTCTTATACATTTGTTAAGGCTTCAACGCTCTATATTTTTATATCATTCAATTTAATCTTTATTTAGATTTCTTTACCTTGTTATTCACATCATGTTTTCATTCCTTACAAAAGCTCAAAAGCTATTTCTTTCATATAATTCAAATTTACCTTTATGTAAATATCTTTGTTATAATTATTATTATCACGCTTGCTTTTATAACATTCATTAAATACTGACATTTTATTCCATGCATTTCCTCTACAGGATTTATTATTTCACATACTTATTTATTATTTCTTAAAACTTTATTTTCGTTCAGATCGCGTTCTTATTTAGTTATTATTCATTTAAAAACATCCCTTCTACTCAAAACTCCGGTGGAATTGTACACAAAATTTTTCCCGACACCAAAACATAATGAAAATCTTTACTTACATGTTTAAGGTCGCTTTCTGACCTTTATTCTCGTTTGATGTGACATTTTGGCCCACCTTCTTGACCTACTCCATATTGTACAATCTCATCTTATGTACAGAAATTTCTTGACACATATTCACTATATTTAACACTGACAACATTTTTTTTAATACACTGGTGTATCCGTTTTGAACACACATTAAAACACTAAAAAATATTACTCTGGTACATATTATAACACATATCACTGTGCATAAAACGCTTTCACTTTACCTAAAACACTTAAAATGATACTCTTATTTCTTTTCTTACAATATTTACACTTCACTCCTATCACACGGGTGTATCTCAACGATTTTTACAATTTCTGTCGGCTGTTGATGATCCCTGATGTGAATCCTATCGACCTGCATTGGACGTGTGATTTTACTCGTTCAAAGTTTCTCTCTCCTACAATGGAAACTACTGGTTTCAGTCTCTCAAAACCGCTTCTATTGTCTATTACTCGGCTTTACTTTATCTGCTTTAACTAGGTGATAAATGTCTTTTCTTTGCCGACACCTTTATTTATATATGGTGGTCTATCGCACCCTATAGTTTCTATATCTTGGCCTCCCTTCGAGGACCGTATACTGTCTATCGTACCCTATAGTTTCTATATCTTGGCCTCCCTTCGAGGACCGTATACTGTCTATCGTATATTTTTGATGTTTTCTCACTAGAGTACGTTTTCCCTCTGGTTTCGAAACTAAGTTCCTAAGTTCCTTTCGCTTGAACTTCTATCTTTCGCGATCGTAATTACTGTAAAGTTCCTTTACAGGACTTAATGTCTTTAACAATGTCTTTACTAAACGTAACGCCGTTTATTTGTTGGAGTTCTTATAACTTCGTAACTGTATTGAACTAGTGTTCTTCTGGAACTCGAAGTTCCCTACTGATCGCTGTATCTTACTTTGGCGATATTGCTTTAAAGTCCGTATATTTAATGTTCTTTATAAATTAGGACTCTTCCAAGTCTCGAACTGCTAACCCTCAGCGTAGCGTACTTATATCGTAACTGGTCTACACTCGGTGAACTTGTAGCATAGCCTCCCACAGGCTCTGGATCGATGTCTGATACAGCTTAACGTCCCCCTCACGGGCTCTTGAATACTGCGTATACGATGTGGTGCAGCACTTCCGCTCACGGAATGCTCGTAGACTGATGATTATGATGCTCCAGCGTAACACCCCCTGGACGGACTAATACTGCATGTACCGATACAGCGTGACGTTCCCCTCTCGGGCTCTCGTAGACTGCATGATTGGCTTGGTGAGGCCAGGAGTTTTATACCTTTCAGTCACAAAAAGATAAAATCCTAGTCCTTTTCGTGACCAACTTTTGAACTAATTGTCGCACAATTATAAAAATCGTATCTCCAGAAAGCTCGTCTTCCAAACGTAAAATAATCTTCCTGTCCATAGAAATCGATCGTGCATTTCCGAGATATTAATTAATTTCTCGTCCTCAACTGTGTGGGTGGTGCTGTTCTTTTTTTATTCTCCCACTCCTTGGGTCTCGGTGAACCCCCAATGACGTCTACTTGCGTTTGCAGTTTTCTCCTGTGCAATTTTTACAAGGTTTTTCTTTACACAAAAATCTCTAATCCAAATTGATTCACCGTACTGTATCTGTTTACTTATTTTTATACCCGTAAACGGGTTAAATTTAATTATTCCTGTTCTGACTCAGCAGCGAGGTTGCCATATTCCTGCAACGTAAGAGCAATTTCCGAGTCCAGCTTCTTCGTCTTACAGTCAAAACTTTCCACTCGTTCTAATAATATCCATGACTGGCTCCTTATAAATGTCAAGAGGCATGAGCTCATCTAAGGAACACCTGGCCCTAGCGCTTGCACAATGTTAGGCTATAATCCTGGCTTGAAATCTCTCTCCGTTCCCTTAGAGACTGTATGATTCTTTCATTCCTTTCTCAAAGTACATGGATTCGACCCTCTTTGAGGCCATGGTACATGGGTTCAATAAGTTCCTTAAGACTTCTGTAACGCGTCAATCTTATTTACAGATGTTATTGTTCACTGGTACAGTAGAGTCTCGCAACCTCGGCCTAATGTGCACCGAAGCGTGGCCGAGTTCACGAAAATGCCGGGTTATCGCGAAATGTGTTAAAAAGACGAAATAAGCTGTTTGTTTTGGTTTAAAAGTAATGCAATGCAGTACATTTATATGTTTTTAACAGAAACACAAGTTTTAAAATGATTAAGCCACTACAATTACAGTACTTGAATATGTACAAAACAATTCCCGTAGGCAAATAGTTTTTTCACTTAATGAAAATTACCATTTACTTTTTTGCACAAAAAAAAGTAGGTGATGTTCTTTTTCTTTTTTGCTTTGAAACCTGTTTCTTGAAGCCTCGTCACGAAGATGGCGAAGAAACAGAATTGCGGAGAATGCGCAAACAAAAAAATAAACGCTCTGCGCGAGAACCGTTCGTTTACTTCTTACTGCCAACAGTTTGTGCATTTACAGTACTGGACAGTACCTGTATTTATCAGGTCGTCGGTACTCTTCTTACTATGTACTGTAGGTCAACGTGTTTCGCGTCGTATTTAACTGTTGGTAATTCCATCGAAGGAGAAGATGAAAGAAAACATAATAACGCTCTGTGCGGAAACACAAAAACATACAAAAATCATCATTTTTTTCTCCTGTCAGGATGGCCGAGAAATCCGGAGTGCCGGGTTACCGAGTGCCGAGTTTGCGAGACTCTACTGTATGGTTGTTGCGTTATTGTTAATGTATTTTAAATATGTTAACCCGTGTTCTATTGAACTATTACAGAGACTAGGTAATCTCTCCTCCCCCCTTCTCTTCACACGACCCCACCATCTGAGTCGGCTCATACGAACAGCTTCATCCAGCGTATTTATTTCTAACTTAGCCTTTATCTCTTCACCCTCGGACACTCGCGCTAGTAATAGATACAGTGTTACTCGCGCGGGCTACATATGTAGCCCAAACAGTTATTCAATCCGATGGACTTGTACACGTCATTTTCGGTGTTCAGTTTCAATAATATTATAAATAGTGGTATGTATAAGTATTCTAAGTTAAAGATTTTATGTAGGCATTTATCTTCATATGGAGAGAAAATACAAAGTTAAGAAGAAAATTCAATTTTATCGTACATCCTTGGTAAAACTGCAACAAAAATAAAACTAATGGAACTAGAACTGTTAAATTATGTTCATGGAAACCCAAATACTTACATTAGTGCATATTTGGATTGGAATTCGACAAAAATTAAACTAGGTTAGATAATTTCCTTAGAAAATCAACACTTAGGCTATTATGAACAATTTCAGTATTTTCATTTACTTTTTCTCGAAGTTTTGAAGTTTATTTTTTCCCTTTTGGCTACAGTCTATAGCCCAGGAAATCCATAAGCATGCTCAAACAAATTTGACACTCAAGCATTCTGTGCAAATGGACACAATGATCCGAGAAGATCTTCATTGCACTTTGCACATATGTTCCTTTGATTTATCCCTTCCTCATCCACACAAGAAGCAACAGCCTACTTTATTTCCACTACACTCAACCTATCATTACTTTCATCTAAACACTGACTGATTTGAAAGTCATCTACATGACCGCCTCCTGTGAGGCAACGTTTCCTTTGCACGTTCAATAATTCTGGAACAGCGATGCTCGCGCAGGCTACTATAGTAGCCCAGACTACTTCTAATGCAGCTGGTGTCAGCTTGGTGCAATTGGTTCTGTTGGAATCACACCCATCTGTTAAATACAGCGTCAACAGGCAGCTACAGGGATTCTCATACTCTCATAATCTGCGCTACAACAAAATAAATCACTGGACTACACCTGTAGCCCGCGCAAGTATCCGAGGGTTCATTACGAGTACCTTCCTACCATTGCTCTCATCTATTTGTCCCAGAAATCTTTCGTGCAGGTCGGACGTTTGTTTTAGACGAGTGAAAATCCTAATGGAAGCCTGGAGGCGAGATACTACAGTACCTGTATTGTTGTCACCTGACCCATGCGGTCAGATGATGGACAAAACTATCTCACGCTACGGCTGAAGTACAATCAATGGCAAATATAATGGCGTTCTGTTCGTAACCATGTAACATGTACTTCCGCGTCACACAATACTTCGACGTGGATCGTACTATTCTGCACGGTGTGTCGTCACATGCTCAAGTTTGGAATTCCATTAGATCAGACCGATCCAGTGGTGACAAAATGTGAAGCGATATGGCGAGAGAGTGACAGTGTACGCGCTCTCCCGCAAGCTTCAAGGTCAAGGGCAATTGTCTAAAAGAAACGTACCCTTATATCGGTCAGGGACGTGGTGACTCAGCGGTCTAGCTGTATGCCTCTCACCAAGGCGGTCCGGGTTCGATTCCCGGTCATTGCATGTTAGATTTTCGAAGTGAAATGCCATGTCCTGTGGTTCGGATTCCACGTAAAAAGGAGGTCCCGTGGCTCATGATCTCAAGATTAACGGTCACGTTAAACTACAAGCTTCCTTTTTTCCTTATATCGGTCACCTCTAGCGTATGTATCTGATATTCATTATCTACCCAGCTCTCACTTCCAGAAAGCCAAGTAGGTCTTTAGATGAGCGATATATTATTTATTTATTGGCGCCTTTATTGTAGCGAAGTTAGGACTCAAGGCCCTCTCTTACACTTAACCACACACAATGCACCTTACATCAATGCGCATATGTTTTATTCTTAACCTAACAAAGTTAAATACTAGGGAAACGTAAATACTAGAATTAAATTGGCAACTGCGTGATATTAAAACTAAGCTATACAAATTACACACAGTAATAACAGTGCATGAAGTTTTACTATGGTCATTCACTCACACATTCATACACAATTTGTTCTAGTTGGCCGACGAATTCAAGAGGAAATCTTTACATGCACGTTTGAAAGTTGTTATGGATGTACAATTTCTGACGTCACGAGGACAATTATTCCTAATTCTAGTTCCCGACACGAGGAAAGAGTTACTGAAGGCAGATGAATGATGTAGAGGAATTGCAATTATAGAACCAAATCGCGTGTGACGATCATGAAAGGAAGAAAGAAAACGAAAATTACAAGAGAGATAGTGAGGTGTACTTTTGTTGAGAAGTCGATAGATGAGTGTACATATGTGCAGGTTTCTTTGTTGTTCTACTTTTAACCATGAAAAGGGAGACACGTTTGAGGAAAATTTTAAGGAGAAAATAAACCTAATACAGGAATTTAAAGCTGTCTGAAGTTTCTTGTTTTGTTCACCAGTAGCATCTACTAATACCACATCACAGTAGTTAAATATAGGGAGAGTTTCGGGGGGGGGGGAGGCTACACTAACTTCTTTCTTGCAGAATACTGTAGATCGCAACTGAGAGCTCACTGATTTAGCTTTTCTGCACCATGACTCTATTTAAACATATGCTGTTTTTATATATTATTTAAAATTTAGAATCTTGAAATAATCCGTTATTATCGTAGATAGCATATCATGTAATCCCTTTCAGAATTTATGGCCCCAACTTTCCTTATCTCTGCGCTTGCAGTTGCACCATGCCGATGTTTGTATCCCGCAGAGCTTATTAATTAAAATCCCACCCACTGATAATGGCTTCAACGCCCAGAGTGTTATAATTAAAAACTGTAACACCTTTAGCAAGCAGTCACAGCTGATAATGTTACAGTTTAGATTATTATCCATTCCTCAAAACATATTGGACTTGCTGATTCATTTATGGGTTTTGCAGCATACGTTGCTTCGTGGATATAGAGAAAGCCTTTGATAAGGTAAATTTGAAGCACCTCTTTAAGACCATGAAAAACATAGGATTAGACTGGAGGGACAGAAGACTCATTCTGCTTCTGGACAAAAACCAAAGCACAGATATAAATGTGAATGGAAAAGTAAGGACTGCATCCATTAGGAGGGGAATGAGACAAGGTTGTGCACTATCCTCATATTTGATCAACAATTTTATTGAAGATGCCATATCCAAATTCAAACAAAAGACCAAGGGCATCAAAGTGAACGGACATAAAATCCATTGTATAAGATTTGCAGATGACATCGCATTAACCGCAGACTTGGAGAAGGAACTAAGTAAAATGCTGCGAGTCTTGTCATCAACGCTAAAGGAAGCAATTTTGAAACTAAATACCTCCAAAACCAAAGTGTTGTTGTTGTTGTTGTTTGAGTCTAGAGTCTTTTGAATGGTTTGATGCAACTCTCCATGGCCTCCCTGTCCTGAGCTAATCGTTTCATCTCTTCATAGCTACCGCACCCTACATCCGAGGCAATCTGTTTAACATATTCTAACCTTGGTCTACCCCGACAGTTCTTGTCGTCGACCCTTCCTTCCTTAACTAACCCTGCTATTCCTGGGTGTCGTAGTATGTGTCCTACCAACCTATCTCTTCTCTTCATGAGCAGTCGCCAGAAACATCTCTCCTCTCCCACTAGTCTTAATACCTCTTCGTTTGTAACCCTATCTACCCATCTGATCTTCATCATTCTCCTGTAACACCACATTTCAAACGCTTCAATTTTCCTCTTTTCTGCTGCACCAATAGTCCAAATTTCACTTCCATAGAGCGCCACGCTCCAGACAATGGCCTTCAAAAATGACTTCCTAATACCTAAATCTATATTCGATGTCAACAGATTCCTTTGTTGCTTCCTAAGTAACAGAAGTCGCCTACTTCCTTTAGTTTTTCTCCTGCCAATTTGATGTCCATGGAGGTTTCTGATTTATTTCGTCTGCATTCCAATATATTTGTTTTACATTTATTAATTTTCATCATGAATTATTTCCTCAAGACGGAGTCCATACGATTCAAATGTGTTAGTTGTCAGCAAATACAATGAAAATATCCAAACAAACACCGAGTATAATGGTGAAACAATTCAACAGTGCAGTCAGTTCTGCTACTTACGAAGCATTGTCACTGACGATAATAGGTGCACCACAGAAATCAAAAGGAGAATTATTTCCCTCGCTAAACAGGCCATCAGCAATAAGAGACAGCTTTTGAAGGCAGGCACATTAGCATTAAAACTAGAAAATCGTTTATCAAAACATTTGTCTGGAGTGTTTTTTTATACGGATGCGAAACTTGGATTCTAAGGAAACATGACATACAACGCCTGGAAGCAGCTGAAATGTGGATGTGGAGAAGGATGCTGAAATAACGTTGGACGGAGAAAAAAAAAACAATGGGTCCTCAAGGAAGAAGACGAAACAAGAAAATTGATCATTACTATAGAAAAGAGGAAAGCAAAATTGGTTGACCACACCCAGTGGTGGATTCAGGCCTTGCGGGGCCCTGGGCGATATGATAAGGTGGGGCCCACAACAATAGGAAATTTAAACAAGTAGTTCCGTGAAGAACTATACAGCCTATTTTCATATATCCTACTTATGTTAATTGCCTCTATCAACATACACAATTTCAGTTTGATTGCTATAATAGATTCGTAGATATTGAGAACCGACTAAATATTTCGGATGGTCGCCATGTTGGATTTTATATAATTATGTAGGTCCTAGAGTTATGTACTGTTACATGCAGATTATTGTGTACGTGTAGCATTCAGACTTCAATCGCATAATTAGGACACAAGAAAAAACAAGGAGATTTAAAAATTTTCTCAGCTGCCATCTTGAGGTTATGGAAACAATTGAAATAAATTAGATGCCAGTGGATTAACATTCGGATAAAGATTTACTGTACCAAATTTCACTGCACGCGGATGGTTAAATTGCGAGAAACGTCCATGTGAATATTTATAATTCGCGTCACCGCCATGTTGGATTTGTGATCACCAGGTTATTTAAAGTCCTATAGGTGAACTTAAGTTCATAGCCCCTATGAACATTAAAAATGCAGTTTGATTGTTAAATAGATTCGTAGATATTCAGTATCGTCTAAATATTTCGGATGGTCGCCATGTTGGATTGTTAAATGTATAGGCCATAGAGTCATGTACCATTAAAGGAAAATTATTGCGTAGGTTCATTATTCAAACTTTCACTTCGATCGCATGACTACATCACAAGAAATAAAAACTTAATTTTAAAATTCGCACTGCCGCCATCTTGAGGTTATGTAAACAATTGAACTAAATTAGATACCAGTGGATTACAATGTGTATAAATATTTCCTGTACCAGGTTTCAGTGCGCTTGGAACATTAAATCGCGAGAAAGATCTATTTAAAATGTTCAAATTCGCTTAGCCGCCATGTTCGTTTTGTAGTTAACCGGTTTTTGAAAATCTTATAGATGGACTTCCAGTAGTGCCCTTTATCTCCGTACAAAATTTTAGGGAGATACCGCTAATAGTTTCAGAGATATAGAATGCCGGTGAAATATTTCGCACATCCGCCATCTTGTGATTATGTAAACAATAGAACGAAGTTAGATGTCGGTGCATTACAATGTATATAAACATATACTGTACCAAGTTCCATTGCGTTTGGTTGGCCAAATCGCGAGAAACGTCTATTTAAAAGTCGCAAATTAGCTTGGCCGCCATGTTGGTTTTGTAGTTACCAGGTTTTCAAAAGTCACATAAGTGAACTTATAGTAGTCCCCTCTATCACCATAGAAAATGTCAGGGTAATATCGGTAATAGTTTCGGAGATATTGAATGCTGGTGAAATATTTCACACAGCCGCCATGTTGGATTGATGAGTCGTAACAAAATTTGAAGGGCACGGTCGAGGTCGCCGGGAATAGTGCTATGAACTTTCCGAGTTTCATTGAAATCGCTCCTGCCGTTTAGATTTTATTAGCGGGATACACACACGAATCACACACACACACGCACACACACACGGACAAAAGGTGATCTCATAAGCCTATTTTTAGCCTACTTTCGATTTTTGCAAAAAATGAAAGTAGACTTATGAGATCAACACAGGGCGAAAAAAGTGTGTCTGTCTGTGTGTGTGTATGTGTGTGTGTGAGTCTGTGTGTGTGTATGTGTGTGTGTGAGTCTGTGTGTGTGTGTGTGAGTGTGTGTACTCTGAATGTCTGTCCCCCCCTATCAATTCGAACACGGTGAATGCGAATTGAACGAAATTTGGTACAAAGGTAGCACTAGCAAAGGACACCTCAGTGTCATGTTTTATATCGCCGCCATCTTTACTAAAACTGAATGGCGGCCACTCAAACGTTCAAAACGTAAAATCAAATAACGACTAACCAAATCATCCAATCTCTACCAAATTTGGTAACAACATACCTTCGTATAGGATGCGTCTTGTGACCAAACTACAAGGTCGTCCGCCATACCATTTCAGGATGGCGGCCGTGCGAATTATGCAAACTTTATAATCCATATCATGGGACCCACCAGTTCCGATTATCGAGCCGAGAATCGTTTTAACTGTTCTAAAGGAAGAGGCACGTACGAAATTAAAAGTTTATTTTGTAATAGTATAGTGCAGACGTGATTTTAAAAAGCTCAGCTGATTCATTAATAAGACAAGATGGCAGCGGATATCTTGTGCCTGACTTATATTTCACTAATTTGAGTATTCCATGCAATATAGCGTACTGAAACAAAATAAATAAACTTTGTATGAAATGCTTTATATATAAATAATATACTTCAGTGATGAAATCGTTTAGTATAAATCATTATTTGCTAACAAGTTCTATGTAAGTCATTTTATATGGATCAATGTTCGGCGGCACAAATGGCTCAGTGGTAAAGCGTTAGTCTGTCATTCATATGCCTATGGTTCAAACCCCATCAGAGATGTGTTTTTTGTTTGACATTTTACATATTTGTTGCTTTGTAATGACTCAGACGTTTTAAAATTAAGCGTTATATTGTGCATATTACGGTGCAAAACATATACTTAATTAAAACATAATTCGCCAGCAGATTTAATCGAGACATCTAGCTGACAAAAAGGTAACAGATTTTATTGAAAAGTTTCTTCTTCTGGCCGCTAGAATGCACTCGCTCTGTTAGGATTATATTGTTCGATATTTCACAACTAGATATCACGACTAGTTTTTATATTTATTGTTTCTTGAGTACTGAGACGTTATAAAATAAAGCTTTATATGGTGCTTTTTGCAATAGAAATTATATATTAAAAAAACGACATTCTCCACTGGAGTGACATCTTCCAGCCTTCAGTTGTACTATGCAGAAACTATAGATTCGAGCAGCGCTCTATACCGGCCAGTTAGTGAACCCAGTCTTAACGACTGCTAGGAGTAATAAGACAGTAACATTCGTTTATTCCTTGTGCACAGAGGCGTTGTTGATAATCTCAAAACTTGCAATATGGATGATTTGGAGATGGATTATTTTGTTATACCGTGTATTTAAGATTAGCCTATAAATTAACGGGTTGCGAAGTTACTTCACTTAGTTCTATATCATTCGTACACGACACAGAACAACAACGTGACGTCAGTTTCTGATCTGCTCTGATTGGCTATTACATTGCTGCAGTCGGGTAGTTGGCAGTCAAGGATAAAATTCTCGACTGCCAACTGCCAGCTACCAACTGCAACTTCATGTTGTGTATGGTGCCTATAGTATACACGGAGTCGATCGCGACTGCCGACCGAGGACTACCAACTACGGACTGCCGACTGCGCATTGTAGATGGGCCTTATTAGAGCAACGAAGTTTCAATTATTGTAAGTAGTCGGTGTTTGGAGTGTTTGCTGATGAAATTGCAAAATGCTGGGGTAAATTATAAACTATGGTTTGAACGCCACTGTTCAAATCCTGTGTGCCAATTTGCACTTCAAATAGGAAGAAATTAGGAGATGATAAGGACAGAGAGTTATAACTATACCCATACATTTCGGAGAAAGTAGGCTATATGTTATTTCCCGAACATCTTGTTTCAAAATTGAATATAGGCTAAAAATATCAAATCAATTAGAAAATAGTTTGGTAATAATAATAAAATAAAGAATAGTTACAATATTTTGAATACACTGCAGTACATTTCCTTAATAATATGAAAGAAACCTTTAAGTCCCCATGTAGAAGATTATGTAAACTATGAAATATTAAAATATTGCTTTGCGACTATTTTCCCGGCTGAAGTCTTCTATTATTTCACTGAAATCTAAACTTGCTTAAACGGTCACGGGAGGTCATAGCTGCACTAAGAAAAGGAATATGAATATTAAATTAGTTTGAAAAGTATAATTAATTAATTAAATTTAAAAGAATCCATGGCGCGGGGCCCTCCGGACCGCGGGGGCCTCCGGACCGCGGGGCCCTGGGCGGTCCCCCCCCCCCCTCGCCCTCCCCTAGATCCGCCCCTGACCACACCCTACCTCATAATGAGTATCTGACCGCCATACTGGAAGGAAAAGTTCTGGGGAAGAATGGAAGAGGAAGACCGCGGAAGGCTCATCCGGATTCTGTGAGGCATGGACTTCAATTTAAACAGTACGCTGACTTACAACGTTCAGCAAGTGAGAGACACATGTAGTTGCTGCGACAAGGCCTAGCCTTTAGATGATGATGGTGATGCAACATTGTGGTCATGTAGCCCCGTGTACTTGGGTATGTAAAATTTGCCTGATAACCTGTCTTATTGTGGAGTCTGTAGTGCTGTGTTTATTATTCAGGTGAGGATTGAGAAGGAGGCGACCGTGCGTTTTATTTATTTATTTATTTATTTATTTATTTATTTATTTATTTATTTATTTATTTATTTATTTATTTATTTGGTCGTTTGAGCCACACAGAGTACTGGAGTTGTCTGCCACTTCTGTTGTTCTTAATGGATTGTTGGGCGGCTGCTTACGTGCTAAAACCATGAATTTTTCTGTTGGTCCAGTATTCTTTCAATTCCCTACTCAACACTATCTGCGCAGCCAGTTGGAATTTGAGGGTGCGCAATTGTGAGGGAGCCGTGCCAGTAAATTTACTGGCACGTTATAGATCCCCTTCGAGGCAAAGGCACCCCGGTGTCTCTAAAAGCCGCAGTAGTTAAAAGAGTCATAAAACAAATAACATTTTATCAACTCTATCTTATGTTCCTCGGACCATTTCCTGGGCTCATTCTGATGAGCTTCTGTAATGGATGTGAGAAATGTCTGGTTTCAAAAATCAAACGGTAGTGACTCCTGTCATTTATTGGCTCTTCTTAAAATAATATTAATTTCTACAAGATCTTTCTCGACTTGTTAGATCCACAAGGATCCAGTGGATTTACATTGTTCGCTACTTTGATGATCTTATAGGACAGCCTGTAGTGGTCCATTCTGTACAGGTGGCCGAAGAAAGCCAGGCGTCTCCTTCTGATGGCATCGGTGAGGTTTTTCTGGTGTTGGTAGAGTAAACAATTTGGATTTTACCATCGTCTTCCATGTGGTCAGATAAAGATTTATTTATTCAACAATAGGAATGTACACAAGCATAGGCTCCTTCTTGACATAATTTGAATAATTATGTTTGATTTTCTTTACTTTTTTGGTATTTTGACTATTTTGTTTTAAAATATTTGAAATGGTTTTTGCAAATTTTGTCTGAGTGATTTGTGATTGTTTTCGTTTTGGATTTTGACTATTTTTTTTTTATGGATTTTGACTAATTTGCTTTGTATTTTAATACTGGTGAGGATTGGACAAAAGGGAGAAGTGGGAGAAGCAGAAGTGAATTTCGTTTCCGTAGCGCTGACAAACGCTACCATTCTACCACTTTACGATATACCTTGTCTTGAATTTTAAAAATATAATCATTTTATCATTTTAAATGATCTTGTCGACTTCGTCGTTACGCTGATGTCTGGCGTTACGTTACGGTGACGGGACGAAATGTACCGAGAATGCATGTACGATGTAACAGCCGAGTACCAAGAAGGCAAGTCGAGAACAATCAAGTAGGCAGTGAAGAAACAAAATACAATCTTGAAACTCTGTTCTCGCACTGCCTTCTTGGTTCTCGGCTGTTAGTATTTAAAATGATATAAAGTCTAGTCTTTCAGACTGACTAACAGTCCCATTTTTACAAACGTTAAACATTATTCTTGTTGTTGCTTCAATTGGGGGCTTTGACATCTTGGTTATCAACCCCGTGAGTGGTGAATTCCTCTGGTAACCTGTGTGTTTTTTTTTTGTAGTAATGTATTCAAAGTTTAAAATTTACACCAATTAATACGTACACAAATATATCTATTATACCGGATGTTTCAGGAGGAATAGTAAATATTTTAGGAGGTGGTAGTATAGATGAATTGCAACAAAAAAAATCCATATAATGTATGTCCCATTTGTATTGCGTACAGAGATACAGCTGGTAGTATTTAACCCAAATAAATGTAAAGCCTAGGCAAATGAGGACGCTCAAAGTTGATTTTTTAAAATGCCACCACCAACTTCAATGCATTTTTCACTTCTCTTGATAACACCCCGTGTAGCTCTTCCGAGGGTGCCTTGGCGTTCTTTTACGAGGGCTGCACTATGCATAAACCGAACGACCAGCTCAGCTCTTGTGTTAACTTTTTCCTTGTAGACTTCGCCTTTCAACCATCCCCACAGGCAAAAATCCAAAGGGGTAAGGTCCGGGGACCTTGGTGGCCAAGAAACGTGCCTATAGCAAACTATGTGCCAACACACGAAACAACTGTCCTGGTTACATACCAACATCTGTATCTCGGTACGCAATACAAATGGGACACATGTTATATGGATTTTTAGCCTACTTTCGATTTTTGCAAAAAATGAAAGTAGACTTATGAGATCAACACAGGGCGAAAAATTGTGTGTCTGTCTGTGTGTATGTGTGTGTGTGAGTCTGTGTGTGTGTGTGTGTGTGTGTGTGTGTGTGAGTGAGTGAGTGTACTCTGAATGTCTGTCCCCCCCTATCAATTCGAACACGGTGAAACCGAATTGAACGAAATTTGGTACAGAGGTAGCTCTAGCATAGGGCACCTCAGTGCCATACTTTATATCGCCGCCATCTTTACCAAAACTGAATGGAGGCCACTCAAACGTTCAAAACGTAAACTCAAATTACGGCTAAACTAATCATCCGATCTCTACCAAATTTGGTGACAACATACCTTTATATAGGACGCGTCTTTCACCCAAACTTCAAGGTCATCGGCCTTGCCATTTCAGGATGGTGGCCGTGTGAATTATGCAACCATTATAATCAATAGCTTAAGACCCACCAATTCAGATTATCAAGCCTAGGGTGGTTTAAGCTATCCTGAAGGTCGTGATCCGTTATTTATTATAATTTAATATTATAATATTATTCTGTATGACTGGCTTAAAAGAGCTGAGCTGTATCTGCCACACGACAAGATGGCAGCTGTCCTCATGAGCCTGTCTTATATTTCAGTAGTTTTAGTATGTTGTATGCGATATACCCTACTGATACAATAATATAAACTTTGTATGAAATGATCTATAATGAAGATGTACTGCAGTGAAGAAATAGTTTATTTCAAGTCATTATTTGAGGTTGAATCTAATATATCAGTTAAGATCGCCATGATGTCATGGATATGTTTAGCTCTGGGCTAGCGTGTTAGCCTGTCACGCAGTTGACTGGGGATCGAATACTGCTACAGTTGACTTTTTTTTTCTTGAATTCTTTTACAAATGATGTGCACAAGCTCTTTTCACAGATACTGAATAATATGTCATTTAGCTCAAAGGGGAGGCTAATGTATACACTCGTTTATTAATAAAATCACAGTCCCAGCATTGCACATAAACAGAAGACATTAAGAAAAGGAGAATAGAAGAACTAGATACACGTTGTTATCAACCACAGCCTTCTTAATGTCTCTGTACGGTGCTGTCCTCTTGTGGGTTATGTGGGTAGTATTGTTCCAAATATACCGCTGTGTCAATACCTGGCCTCCTAAAGTATGGCAATTTTGTAATACTGGTAGTTCGACTATTAGCCACGATCGCGCTCCGATTACCTTTAATGATAGAACGTACAAGGCACTGCCGGCAGGAAGTTAGGTCCTCATTTGAGTACGTAATTCAATTGCTTATATGAGGACGAAGCGTCCTGCTGGCAGGACCGTTCTTTTTTCCATTATATAGAGGGAAATGTAACGAATCAGCGCATGCAAGTCTGAAGTTGGTAGCTCTGACCGTTCAGTAATGGCGGCGATTATACGTAATGGTGACTGTGTTTATGTTTTTGCTACCTATTTCGATGCTCCAAACAGCGGAGATGCATGGAGTCGCTCGTTATTTGCTAGTAATTATGATATCAGTAAATGTCATGGTACTGTAGTTTAAATTACGTGTAGTTGTGCAACTGTGCAGTGGGATATTGACAAAAACACAACTAGGCTTTTTTTTTATTTATTTATTCTCGAGTGATGGACGCGCCGTCGCTCATACATTTATTTAGTCTCTGTACTATAAGAAAACACGTTTATACTTTATACGTTTATATATTTTAGAGTCAATATATTGTTAAGAGACAGTTATTGTATTAGTCAATATGAGTCATATTGAATATTTTAGAATATTTACAGACTGTTATTGTTTGCCCAGTACCAGAACTGCAATATTATTACGCTCTGATAACCCAAAGTACTGCCGGAAGGACGCGTCCTGCTGGAAGGCCAGTTCAAAAATTTGCCATAAGGGTCCAAAGTCCTGCTGGAAGGACGCACCGCTGTGTACAAAAGTACTTCCGGAAGGTCCTTCTAGCAGGACGAGTGACTGTACGCTCTATCATTAAACACTGCCAGTTGGATCGCCTCCCTCCTGGCTACTTTAAACTGCCTACTCGTTGAACACCCAGAGGCGTACTAGATAAATATGAATTCACTGCTAGGTCGCAGCAGCAACCTACTGTGATTGGCGCGGATTTTTTAAGGGGAAGGTACCCAAAACGATAGATCCTTAAGTTTGCAGGCTGGCTTAATATAGAGATTAACGGACGTGAATGCATTACAATAAGTTAGTAGTTTTGTTATTCAATCATCATAAAGTATATAATATTGATTTTGACACTTACTGGCTAATTATCAATATAAAAGAAAACAAACACTACATGGTGGTAGAGGTGGTTTTAGGGATGAGGACAAAGAGTTATAAATATACCCATACATTTAGGAGAAAGTAGGCTATATGTTCTTTGCTGAACATCTTGTTTTAATTGCAATTCATCTATACTATCACCTCCTAAACTATTTCTTATTCCTCCTGAAACACCCTGTATATTGTACATGTTTCGACCTGACATTGAGGTCTTCTTCAGCTCAATTAAGAATAAAATCAATTAAGAATAAAATAAAATACTAGAGATGTAGACTACTAAAGTCTAATGATTGTTTGATATGAAAAACAAATTATGTGATAAATTGTAATTAAAAGATTTAAATAAAATAATAAAAATGGATATCCTTACAATTTAATTACAATTTATCACATAAAAACTTATTTCACATCAAACAAACATTAGACTTAAGTACATCCCTAGTATTTTATTTTATTCTTAAGGGGGGAGATCCAGCTTAAGAGAGGAATGAAATGTCAATGTTCATTCGATTGTTGAACATGCTATAAAGATTGTTGACAAATGATACTCATATCACAGCAACGGTATGCTTCTGGCAACAAGTAGCTACTTTTAAAATGTCAGAATTCTTTTAATGAGAGTTTTTTAGAAATTTTTCAAAATGTTAATTTTCTTTTGCCGTTTATCACCTTTCCCCCTATATATCCCACGTTAATAAGACATTTCCTACTTTTCTTTTTTCAATGTGTGTATTACATCTGAACCTACAAAATGTACCTCATTCAGGTTATTACGATTTTTACTTGTTTTTATATACTGTATTTATTCTTAAAAAAGAAGAACCATTTTGAGCTTCTCTGAATAAAAATCCAATAAAAATACTTAATTTACAGTTTATGTTAGTGAAACACTTCAAGTCCCGAAGTCCCTAATACAGTTACACAGACTACTACAGACATCACATTTATACAGGTTATCAGACAAGTTCAATACACACCTAACTAAACGGGGCTGATGACTAGAGTCCCGCATTTCTGGTTTTAACGATATCCGTTAAATTTTCAGCAAACATACACATGTTATCACCCGGGGAGAAACACTTTCAGGATGGTCACTATCAACGCCAAGAATTGAACCTCGTAAAAATGTAGACTTTCACGACCGGCGTTGAAATAGGAATCTCTGTTTCGCGGGCTTATAGGTCGTGTTCCAAGGACATTTTGTCGTCCTGACGTTTCGCTGAATACTGCGTTCAGCATGTTCACAGGTTACATAAAGCGAGGTAAAACAGACGACAAAATGTCCTTGGAACACGACCTATAAGCCCGCGAAACAGAGATTCCTAATTGAACCTCGTGTCTCTGAACGTCAGCTATCCAGTAGAGTCAGCGAACGTGCCTTAGACCACGCGGTTACGCTCGTGGCTAAACTGTTCAAGAGGTTAGAGAAACAGTACGGATACTTTTTTTAGACCGTAGCTAAACGCTTCTTGGTTTGAAGAGTGCTTCACGAGCTGATTAAAGCAGTTATAGGCACGTTCTCTTCTGCTCCACATGAGGTGCACTGCTTTGCTTGGCGCAGTGTGGAAACCAACTATTTTGCTGATATCGGAGTTTCACTGCTTGTGAGCGGGGAGGGTTCTTAACCAAATTAACAAGTGCAGGGGGAGACAAGCATCTTGGCACAGTGAGGACGGCACTTGTGACCTCAACCACTCACCAACAAAAATGCAACTCTTCGCTTGACGATAACAGTAACGGCAGCTAGGCCATCTAGCGGGGTTCTGTACTGATGAGCAGTGCTCGTTAAACCATGCACCACGGCCGCGCGGGCAGCAGCAAGTTCGTAAATAGCAGGTTCGAGCCCAAGCGCTGACAGCGGCTATCTTGAGTGTGGTTTCCCCCGTTATTTCCGCACTCCTTACAGACAAATGTCGGGATGGTACATTACTTCGAGTCCCGAAGTCCCTAATACAGACTACTACAAACATCACATTTATACAGGTTATTAGTCAAGTTCAATACACACCTAACTAAACGGGGCTGATGTCGTGATGACCAAGATGTCTCAAGCCCTTAAAATGAATTAACAACCCTAATATCAGTGTTATTCCACCCCCAGATTACGCCATGTCGAGGACAGACTCTTGTGGCTAGGTAAAATGGTCCTTCCATTGCAAACAGATATTTCTGCCCAGAAATTATAATTCTGGCCTGGGGCTGGAATGGGGTATATTCAGCTTCATGAAGCAAAACTGAGAAGAGGTGGGTTCAATTCCCTCTTCCGCCATCCGTGGTTTCATCACTTCTACTCCAGGCAAATTCCTAAGTTAAGGCCACGGCCTCTTCCTTCCCAACCCTCACTTCAATTACAAATGCACAATCGAATACAGCCACCACGATAACACAGGTTATCATAGAAATCTACCTACACACACCGAAGTACACGGGGATAAATTGTGTTATTGCATATTTAAAGCTATGCGACCTTTTGCTCATGCAGCCCCGTGTACTTACGAGTGTGTAGAATTTTTCTGATAACTTGAGCAATTGTAATGTCTGTAGTAGTGTATATATTTGTAATTGGGGACAGGATCATGAAGGGGCGTGGCCTTAAGTTAGGACCAATCCCGGCATTTGCGTGGAGTAAAAGTGGGAAATCACGGAAAAACACTTCCACGATGGCCGAGGTGAGAATCGAACTTTACTCTTCGCAGTTTTGCCTCACAAGGCTGAGTGTACCCCATTCCAGCCGTCAGACTAGAATTAAATTTCTTGGCAGAGCCAGAACTCGAACCCAGACCACCAGACAGTCAAGAATGCTAGCCGCTACACCACAAAGTGGCTGGGGCTAGATGACCACCAAGTCCAAGCCCCTCAAATGAAACAACAGCCATTTAAAACCGTCCGTCTAATTCAGAAAAAGTCAATTATATCTGTAATAGACAGTGCGTGATGTGTCCCTTTTAGTTGGAGGCCATGGAATGAAGCAGAACAAAAGGTAGTTATAGTTATATTTTATGTTCTCACGAACAGCTGAGTGAGTCAGTGCCTTAGTCATAAGCGAGACGTGACGGTAGATTCTACACGAGACTCGCCTAATTTTGGACAATCATTTTAAGAGACTACTTCACAATGGTGTTGTATGGTTTACGTACATGGTATAAAGGTCATGACTAGATGGTGCAATGTAGAGGTTTGAAACCATTCTTTCTGTTAGCTTAAATCAAATTACGACTAAACTAATCATCAGATCTCTACCAACGTTTGCTACAATATGCCTTCATGTACGAAGCGTCTTTTACCCAAACTACAAGATCATCATCCAAACAGTTTGAAGATAGTGGCCGTATATGTGAGCAAACCTATCTCCCCTATCAATTCCAACACGACGAAACCAAATCAAACCAATTTTGGTACAACGGTAGCACTAGAAAAGTACAATTCGGTGTCTGACGCATCCCGAATGCGAAGTGAGGCTTTGCTCTTTTCAGGGACTCTTCAGTGTAATGTAAATATAGTGTAAGGCACTGATAAATAAATATGAAATGAAATGAAAATATCTCCGCCGTCAAAACGAAAAAGAAATAGCACCCACCAAAATGTTCTAAGCTTGAATCAAATTACGACTAACCTAATCAAACCAATCTCTACCAAAATTTGCAACAATATACCTTAATGTGGGAAGGAGCTTTTTCCCAAACTACAAGGTCATCAGCCAAATAGTTTCAAGGTGGAGGACATATAAATCATGCAATTATTATAGCCTAAGCGTAACTTACTTGCCTATTCAAACTGTTATGTGTAACTCTTCAGTCGGTCGATATGAATTTGACTAATGACTGGGTGAGGTACAAGGATATAATATGTAAATAGCACTCCTGGAAAAGATAACATGTAGTAGTTAATTATCACTATTACATTGGAGAAATTTTGGAATACGTGTTTCGACCTTCAAACGGCCATCGTCAGATACTGATCACTGTGTTGAGGTTTAATTATCCACTAATATACAGTATTTAACTACAATATTTTAGCGGGCTTTTTGGTCTTTATAATACGATCCGTAATTTGAATTTCGTTATAAAGTTGGTTTATTTTGTCCTAAGAGTGATGTGAATTACGTGAGTGATGGTATGCCAGGTGAATCAGCTGCCCCTAATAATATTGTTGTATGCAGCCCAAATAGCGTCTGTTATCACGAAGGTCGATATTTCTCTGCTTGCATCCCGTATGGTACTAATGCACTGCAAGCATCTCCTGCAAACGATACTGAGCACAATTATTTTCCCTTCGAAGTGAATACAGACTATAAGTACACGGGGCAACATGATCACGTTGTCGCAGCCCCTAAACTAAGGAACCAACCAAGTACTAAGGACATAGGTAATATTGTAATTATGCGAATAAACTTTATATGTCAGGCGATTGTTCTGGATAAAGATTATTGATGCGTGAGTAAAATTATAATTAGGTATAAACAGAAGAAGTGAGATAATGTAGAACTAATTCGTGTAACATTTATTTCAGACTAGCTGAAGTACCCGTGCTTCGCTGCGCGTCATAAATAAATTAAAATGTGAAGGTGACAGTTAAAACAGGGGATAGGCGAGGCGCAGCGCAGAGGGAGATTAAGGATGGAATATTTTGTCCAACTACACCGCTCGGCGTTGACCTTGTTTTATAGCACAAATTTAGGTTTTACTCGCTAACCGTTGGAGATACCTTTGGGATAGAAAATGCCATCAAAAGTTTGCTATTTCTTAGCGTTTTCTTTTTATTTGAAATGGAAATATGAAAGTTTGAAACCAAAGGGTGTAGTGACGTCACTAAAATGGTTGCCATCTTTAAATAGTGCAAAGTATTGAAATCAAAAGTAACCTATATGTTAACCAGGTAAATCAGCTACTTCCATGTAAAATTCATGTAAATCGGACCAGTGGTACTTACGTGATTGCGTAATACACAGACACACACCATCTCATTTTTAGCCTCGCTTCGCTCGCGTCATAGTCGTGCCATATTGTTATTCAATGAAATGCAGGTTTAACCCCGTTACCACCCCTTTAGAACCTGAATACCCCAAAATCCCTCCTTAGTAGACGTTTTCGACACACAACAAACATATCCCCAAAATATCATTCTTCTAACTTTAATAGCTTTGGTTGGTCGATGAGAGTGAACATCCAAAAATCCTTCTCTAGTGGATGTTTTTCTTCCAGAATTTCACACCTCCCGATGGGCTCCTTAAATTGCATTTATGGAAAAACGGCCGAACACTTATTTTATTTATTTATTTATTTATTTATTTATTTATTTATTTTTAAGCTGATTGATTTCCTCCGAGTTTCAAACTCCTCGCCTATTGTGGAGGGATAGGGAGGCATAAAACTGACAACACGCACTAGTCACTATTCTAAAACTCTTCAGCCATTTATTACATATCACAGAATAAAAGAGTAACAATACAAAGAGCATGAGCGACAGATAAAACACTTAGACACTGCAGTCCAACATAATGTTAATGGCTATGGAGCTTGGGAGGTGGCACCATCTGTGGCCAAGTTGGAAGTCAATTTCCAACATCCTCCCCACCCTGGTCTACCTCTAGAGGTACGACCAGCTGAACGGGTCGGGCCAGCTGTTTTCCATCTGCTGTGGAAAGGATTACAGTCCTTACAATCCTGTTGTGGCCAATGGCATCGGTCGAGAGATAGCCATGATGGTCCTCTCCACCAGGCCTGCAGTGTTTTGATCTTCTCTGCCGTCAATCCTCGTGACAAGTGATCTGCTGGATTGTCCTTGCCTGGACAATGTCTCCACTGTACGGAGTGGTAGAGGATTGAATCTCGGTCACGCGGTTGCAGACGAACGTCGTCCAACGACTCGGATCATTCTGAATCCATCCTAGGGTTACTCTTGAGTCCGTCCACAGGGTCCCTCCGCTTGTGTCGAAGGGCAGCGCCTTAGCGCAGTAATTCAAGAGTCGAACGCCTATCACCACTGCTAGCAACTCTAAACGTGGTAGCGTCACTTTCTTGACTGGCGCAAGTCTACTTTTACTGCACAACAAGTGGGCAGATGTGGTGCCATTGCAGAGAGATCGTATATACAAAACAGCTCCATACGCTCGCTCTGAAGCGTCGCAGAACACATGGACATCTGTGATGTCGCGTTCGGGCATTCCTGCCCATCTTGGGACGGTGATCTGCGAGAGTTGGGGGAGACTTGAGGTCCAGCTGTGCCAGCGACTGGCAAGGTCCTGCGGTAGGAGTTCATCCCATGTTAGTCCTCTATGCCATGTGTCCTGAAATAGGATTTTCGCCAGTATTGATACCGGCGTCATTAAACCCAATGGGTCGTAGAAACTAGCAGTCGCTTGGAGCAGGTGTCGTTTCGTAGCGGGGCGGTCCTTCAGTCTCGTTGTGATTTCTGTAACATCTATAGTGAGCGAGTCTGTTACTGTGTTCCATGGAACGCCAAGAACGTGTGTTTCCGTGGTGATCTCTCTTCCTTCGGTCTTCCATATCTGGATCAGCTGTTGGGAACTCGTGGCCCATTTCGACATGGGTAGACTTATCTTCTTCATGAGAGAGGTGAGTTCATAGTAAATTGAGATCGCTTCATTTTCTCCTCGGGCACCTGCGATAATGTCGTCCATGAATGTGTTTTCATCTATGAGTGAGGCCGCAGAAGGAAACTGAGATCTGTTTCTAGTGGCTAGTTCTCTCAGCGTAGCTGAAAGGAGAAATGGGCTGCAAGTCAGTCCGAATGGGAGTCTTGTGAAGCGAAAAATCGCTCTCTCATTGGAAGCCACTTGAGCTCCACTCTCATCTTCGACAACACGGTACCACAGGAATCTGGTCAAGTCCCTATCCTCTTCGTGAAGGGACAACTGAAGAAACGCTTGGCTGATGTCTCCTATCACACCGTACGAGAATGATCGGAACCGCAACAATACTGCAAACAGTTCGGGGAGTAGGTTGGGTCCCATTTCCAGGGTCTCGTTGAGTGGGCGCGCGTTTTCTTCGTGTGACGATGCGTCGAAGACTATACGCCATTTAATGGTTCCATGTTTCTCTTTTTTTACTAAGTGATGAGGAAGATAAAGCTAATCCGTACGGGTCTCCTTTGGCGCTATTTCCACGTGACCTTTCCTTATGTAGTCCATCATGTGGTTCGTATATGTTTGTTTCAGGTCTTCGTTCTTCCGGAATCGGGTTTCCAGTGATTGGAATCGTTTCTCTGCAACGTGATAGTTGTTGGCAAGTTCCATAGTTTCCTTGCGTGACAATCGTACGACTCTTCTTTGGTCCTCAATACAGTAAGACGCGTGAAATTGTGTTAGAATTGCGGTGTCTTTAGCGCTCATTGCTCGGTCATGTTCAGTTGCAATCCCAACGGACTCCAGATCCCAAAAACGTCGAAGAGAGTCGTCACAGGGCATGGAGTGACATGCATCGATGAAGTTTACAACCGAGTTAATAGCTGATACACCTGAGCGGTTTCCGGTGAATATCCATCCAAATTTCGATGGAATTAACACAACTGACGAGGAGAGTCGTATCGGGGCAGAGTCACTGACGATTGTCCAATACTGATCTCCTCCGATTAACAGCTCGATTGGAAGGTCAGCTGAATCATCTGTAGGGTCAGCCAATTGCAGTTTCCGCGTTTGTCCGTTTGTCGTGATATCTCGTGGTACTGCTGGGTGGTGAGAAAAGGAGTGGGTGGTTTCAAATGCCGTCAAGGTTACTTGGGAACTGTCCCAAAATCCTCTCGTCTTCAGGCGAACAAACCTACGTGAATGTGATGTGTTGGATGGTGTTTCAAACGCGTGGACCTTTAATGATGCGTCTCCAATGACTTCCAGACCCAGCTCATCGACCAAGGAACTTTTGACGAAACTGGATTGACTACCTCCGTCGAGAACGCACCTCGTCAGCTTACTCGAACCCGTTGGTCCCGAGATCCATATTCTAGCAGTCTGGAGATGGGTAAATCCCGGAGTAGTGACGTTTATTTTACCAACGGCGGTTGTTTCTGTGCAATTCGCGACAGGGGAATGATTTAAGTTGTTGCAAATCGCTCTATGGTGACCTTTTCCACACTGGGAACACGAAGCTCTTCCTTTCCTGCTACAGTCCTTTGTGTGATGGCCTCGTTTAAGACAGAGGAAACAACGCGATGATTGTTTCAATTTCTGAGTTCGAGCGTCAGTCCCGGTTACCTTAGTACAATCTTGAGCCCAGTGTCCTCTTCCCTCACAAAAGATGCAAAATGGCTGTGGTCTTTCCTTCTCTCTCTTCTTCCCTTTTTTCGCGTGAGCGTAAATCTGGAACGCCGCTGTTGCTGGGACAGAAGCCGGGTGCTGATAGATAGAAGCCGGGTGCTGATAAGATTCCCCCCGAATCTTTTGACTAATGAGGGCACCTTCAATCTCTTCGTTCAAAAAACACATGAGTTTGATGATGTCACCTTCACTAACGTTGTCTCTCCGCGTGTGGATGATCCAACGCCGGCAGATATCGTCTGGGAACGCTCTTAGTATCTTGGGGGCTAACACGCGACCGTAGTTGGAAATATTTTCTCCCAGAGCCTGCAGTGCTTGAATCCGTCGGTTGCACTCAACGTAAGTGTGATTTAGGGACTCGGGGGTGGCGGAGTGTATCGGCGGTATGTTTTCCAGATAGTCTAAGTGCGCCTGGATAATTCTATTTTCATCTCCGTACTTGGAAATGAGAATTTTCTTTGTGGCATTATAAGTGCCAGCTGTGATGGCAATACCGTCGACGAGATGCTTGGGTTCCCCTTCTAAGTAACCTCTCAGAAAGACGTGTTTGTCGACCTGCGATACTGTATGATTCTGGTCAATGGAAGTAGTGAACTGCTCCCAAAAGCGATACCATTCTTCTATATCTCCCGTGAAGGGGCTAAGTTTTATGGTGGGTAACTTAATTGATTGTGACGTGGGCATGGCAGTGGGAGTGGACAAAGTAGGGGTGACAGAGTAAAGCTTCTTGTCCGCTCCAATGGTAGCTTTCTGTATGGCGCGCTTTGCATTGTCAATATATTCGTCACATACAGTAATGTCAACATTGTATTCTGTGTCAGATAGTAGATCGTGAATAGCATCGTCCAGTTGGGTTAGGCTAGAGAGTGTTTCCTGTAGTCTGTCGCGGTGGAAAGTAAAGTCTTCTAGTGCTGCGTGTTCTGTAAGGCTGTTAATGGCTGTAATGAAGCGTGTGGCATTTGCCCTATCTCGTGTTCTTTTCCTTTTCAAATTGTGTAAGGTCGCTGCAGCTGCGATCTCTTGCTCAGTCGGCATTTTGGTTGCAATAAATCTTAAGGTTAACTGATCGGCCTCTCGGTCTAGACGTGACGTAGCGAGAGGAGAGGATGACTGGAGTATATTTAAGAGCTGACAGATGGCGTGCTAGGTCCTTGGAAAATCTTAAAGACCATGCTAATAGAGTGCGCGGTAATGTTGGTGTAGGCCTGTGTGCTCAGATCGTTAGTGTTGATGTAGGCCTGTGCGCTCAGTTCGTTAGTGTTGCTGTAGGCCTGTGCGCTCAGATCGTGCGGAACCGAAAGGAACTACACATGCGTTGTAGGATCCAAAGTCCAGCGGTGGAAGATATTCTACTTATAGATTAAAGGTACACTGCATTCCTTAATAATTCATGAACAAAAATTCATGCAGACAATTCATAATACAGTTTCGATATGCGATTTACTTTCGTATTAAGTTTACTTATCTGAGAGTGCAGTGTAGGTTAATAGAGGCACCTCAGCATCTGACGTGGTGTGGTGTTGTGGAGCATCCTTTTTCCCTCGTCGTGGAACTTCCTGTAGTGTAGAAAGCTAGTCTCGTGGAGCTTCCTGTAGTATAGAAAGCTCGTCCGTAGATACTTCGTTGTAGAAATTAATCCGTTGTCTTCCCGGGTTTCGGCACCAAATGTGGAGGGATAGGGTGGCATAAAACTGACAACACGCACTAGTCACTATTCTAAAACTCTTCAGCCTTTTATTACATATCACAGAATAAAAGAGTAACAATACAAAGAGCATGAGCGACAGATAAAACACTTAGACACTGCAGTCCAACATAATGTTAATGGCTATGGAGCTTGGGAGGTGGCACCATCTGTGGCCAAGTTGGAAGTCAATTCCCAACACCTATGTCGTTAAAGAGATACACGCTCCGTTAGGAATCTTTCAACCCCCACTTTTCATCCCTTTCACCTCATAATATACACTACATCGAAAAACCATTAGACATGTGTCAGCTTATTTTTAATGATTAGTATATGTGCCAAGTATCACATCCCCAAATGTCACCACTCGTGAGATATTGTTATTCAATGAAATGCACGTTTACCCCCTTAACACCTCTTTAGAACCTTAATATCCAAAACTCTTTCCTTAGTGGACGTTTTCGACATACAACGAACATATCACCAAAATTTCATGTTTCTAACTTCAATAAATTTGGTTGGGCGATGATGAGAGAGTGAGTCAGTCAGGACATTTCCTTTCATTTATTTTTGATAATTTCACCCCTCCCCCATGAACCCCTTAAATTGGATTTATGAAACAAACGGTCAAACACCTATTTACTTATTTAAAGCTGTTTTCCCCCAGAGTTTGATGAGTGAGTAAGTGGGTCAATCAGTTAGGACACTTTCTTTCCTGTTTTTTTCTTTCCCAGAATTTCAACCCTCTCCAAGGGCCCCTTAAATAGGATTTATGAAAAAACGGTCGAACACCTATTTACTTGTATTTTAAGCTGTTTTTTCCCGACGAATTTCAAACTTCTCGCCTATGTCGTTTCAGAGATACACGCTCCGTTAAGAATCCCTCAACCCCCAATTTTCACTCCTTTCACCTCATAATATACACCACATCGATAAACCCTTAGACATATGTCTGATTATTTTTAATGATTAGTTTATATACCGAATATCACATCCCCAAAGAAACAACTCATGAGATATCGTTATTCAATGAAATGCACCTTTACCCCCTTAACATATCTTTAAAACCCGAATAAACAAAAATAATTCCTTAGTTGACGTTTTCAACATACAGCGAACATATTCCCAAAATTTCATGTTTCCAACTTTAATAGTTTTCGCTGGGCGTGATGACTGAGTGAGTCAGACAGGACATTTTCTTTCAATTATTTTTACCTGAATTTCACCCCTCCCCATGGGGTTCTTAAATTGGATTGATGAAAAAAAGCTTGAACACCTATTAACTTATTTTTAAGCTGTCTTTTTTCCCTGAGTTGGATGAGCGAGTGAGAGTTAGTCAGTCAGTTAGGACACTTTCTCTCCCTTTTTTTCCCCCAGAATTTCACACCATCCCATTGGACCCTTAAATTAATTTATGAAAAAAAAACAGTCGAACACCGATTTACTTACTTTTTAAGCTGATTTTTTTTCGCTGAGTTTCAAATTTCTTGCCTATGTCGTTTAAGAGATAGGCCTACACGCTCCGTTAGGAATCCTTTAACCCCCACTTTTCACCCCTCTCACCTCTTATATAATACACCAGATCGAAAAACCATTCGACATACTGAACCCTTCAGAATAGCAGTGTTTTATGCAAGAATCTTAGATCAAGGGGTCGCGTTCAGTTCATAGTGTGGTGTTTACGTCCGCCAAACAACGTGCTTTTCTGAGGCAAGGGTTATAGGATGAAAACTATAATTAAGAAAGTAAGGAGACAAAACGTAAGATAATAACAAGATTTAATAACTAATTTGTGCATAAAAGAATAAAACAAACAATAATAAACAAAATCCTCCCTGAATTTTCCCCTGACAGGAATATTTATCACTTTGAGGAGTCAGATGGCTCTCCCCTTTTCTAATAAAATGTGGATCCAAGTTCCACTATCTTGCATGTGAATTTATGTTCGCGTGGTGACTATCTACGAGAAATGAGTACTTGGATGATCATTCGTTCACAACGGGTTAACAGCCACGGTGCTCACGAACAATCATCTCGTAAATCAACTTTTATGGCTATGGGCATAACATTAATAAAAATCCTTAAATCTAACTCTGACACACATATTACAACTCTACTATTTACAGGCATCTCTCTGAGACCCTTATTAGTGTGGTGACACACTTAACCAAATGAGCTGCCACAATGGCCAGATACTCAACAACAAGGAAACACAGCGCCGCACGTGACTCACGGGTCACTGACATGGAAAATAAACATAGAATAAACCAACAACAACAAACAACCTGAGTGGTTAAGATTATTTTATATTAACAAAATTTGCATGTTAAGGAAACGCTTCGAAGATTATCGTGTTTCGTAGGCAACTCCCATTTATCTAAACAATTTTACCATTGATCAGTTTCTCACATTTATATTTATTTTCAAGTAATTGGGAGCCAGACGTGCACTCCACTTTAATGAGCTTGCTTGCGAAACTCAGCCAGCCCTTGTGACCACAACTCACCCTTTCCACATTACCAGTCATGTCCCCCTTCCAGTGTATATAAATAGCCGACCAGCTCGACTGTTATCTCAAGGAATCAACAGCAACTAACATCTCCTCCAACTCAACATATGGTCAGACAATAATCACATATCCATAATTGTCCTCGCAAGGATACAATATGAATCTGGTACCAAGCTGACAGAAATCAGTCTCTGCTGAAATTCCCGCTTGTAATACCACAAAAATATACTCACAATATACACATCTGGGACTGACATAACGCCTTTCACATGGGTCTGCTGAATTAGAGCTCGCAAACATTTAACACAATAATTAAAACTTACGATAGAGCTGAATACTCTTCGTCACAAATTACATTGCTCCAAAGGCAATAATCACACTGAATCTGATCAATAATAAATCTCAACAAAATTTAATTACCCTCCAATCTACTATATAATTATATTAATTCAGTCCTACTTCTGAAACACGACATATCTCCGAGAGACGTTTTTAACCGCACTTCGTAACATAGGCGAACACGGCCGTTCACATAGCTACGTTAGTTAACACAACACAAAGAAAAGAACTTTCCATTAACTACAATTGTGCGAGCTGCTTCCAAACAAAAGTGTGTCAGATCAAAACTAAATATACTACATTAATCACACAAGCAAAGTATTTACAAAAAATATGTCCCATAAACCATAAGTTAATTTAACCAATAATAAATAATATTATTATGTACTCATCTCTTTTTGTAGTCACCCGTCAAAGAACATCAGACGCCATTCCCCAACTGGATGGTTCTTTATCTCATATCAGCCATCTGGACGGAGTGTTGAGAATTCCAAACTTCCTCTGCATTCATCGATGTCATCCTTGCGCTGATACAAAAATTAGGTTATTATACACTTTATGTCTGACTACTAAATTCGCTTGTTCAGGTACTAAATTCCCTGTCACTGTTCGTTGGCGAATTATCGACGCTACTGCCCCTATAACTATAGTACTATGACTATCTATCACTGAATTTAACACTTTACAATGAATATCTTGTGTCCTCGACACATAAAATACAAGTCTACGTCCGTAGACGAACAGAATAATAATAATGTCTTGGCTCTTCGACACACTTATAAATGAACTGGCCCTTGGGTCTAGATGGAGGGGGATTTTATGTAAAAATTTCTCGAAATAATTGTGATACAGGAATGAAATAAATATCACTGAACTCGTAATATTGCACAGGTCAAGAATATGCCCATTAATCCTAGAATCGATCGTAGAGATTTTGTCTAGGCGATTTCCCGCGTGAATGCTAGCCGCCGCGTACCCCAGCCGGAGTTGGCGCGCAAGTAGGCATTCTCTTCTCATTGGTTCTCCATTTTCTGTAATTTGGCGGTTTCTAGTAGATCTTGGCGTCTTGGGAGTGTCTATTTTCTTCATCAGCCATTCACGTTACTGCATCATATTTCTTCTAGGCGCGAATAACACAATGAACATACCAGAACCATGTCTCACCGCGCGTCGGTTCTAAAATTGAGGTAGCCACACCTGTCCCTGTGATATCTCGCTCTGCTATTTCTTTTCATAGCTCAAGTATTTAGCCCTTTGTTAAACTGATGCAGGTATGTCCCTACTGTCTCCAACAATTGCTTGAAGTTTCCTCATCACTGTCTGGCTACTTTCATGATGCTGGTTGAAATATTTATTAATTGAAGAAATAAAAAGTAGAATCATTTAACCAACTTAGAGTAAAGGGTTCACAACTCTCCCACTCACAAAATTTCGAACTTAGGAATAAAGTCGACAATTTTACAATACTTCCGTAGGCCAATTTGTTTTATTTCCAGAATCACCCCTTTTTCTTACTTGGTCTAGGCGCTCCTGTCTTCAATGGCATTTACTCGTTTTCATTTCCTGCTTGTCTCTCCCCCTTCCAATCTTGCGTGACGCTCGGATGCCTGCGGCAACACCTTGCTCGTCTCGTTGATGTTTGTCAACAACAGCTCTACTTCCTCCTTCACCACGTGCCGTACTCAACTGCTCCCCGTTGGCTTTGTTGATAGTAGGACGTCCGTATATTCAAACAGCGTCATTATTTCGGCGCTACCATGGTTCACTTCGACGATATTTTTTTAGGTTGGCAGCGTTGTAAACTGACATTGTTCCTGTGCTCAATTCCTTCACTCTGTAAGCATTATTTCCAAGGTTTCTTACGATAGAATAGGGTCCTATGAATTTCTCGCAGAATTTACTAAAGATTTTCTTTTCTGGGTCCGATGTAGCAGGTCGTTTTACCAAAACGAGCTGGTTGACTTCAAGATCACCGTGAAACCTCTTATTTCTTACTCGCCGTAATCTGCGGTCAGCTTGTTTCCTCATGTATGCTCTCGTTCTTTCAATTCGCAGGTCTGGTGCTATCATGGGATCTTGTGGACAGTTAATGATGCTTTTCCACGTTCTTACTGGATACTCGTTCTTGTGTAGGACCATAGGGATTTGTCCTGTTGACTCGTGCCTGGTAGAATTCATGCATGTCTCTACATCCTTAATTTTATCGACCCATTTGTGGTGTTCGTTCGGAATGAAGATTCTCAAATATGAAGTTACACATTTAATTACTCTCTCGCTTGGATTTGCTTGGGCATGTCGGATACTGCTTAAAACATGTTTTATACCCATGTCTTCCATTCCTTTCATGAATTCGGCGCTTGTGAAATAACTGCCGTGATCTGATAATATAAACTCTGGTTTTCCAAGGGTTGGAATAACTCTATTACGAATGCGACTGAGTACCTGCTTCGATGTGGTTTTCTGAATAGGGCATAGTACTACAAACTTAGAAAATACATCAATGCACACTAGCAAATGACGGCAACCTCTCCTTCCCTTCGGAATTGGACCAAGACAGTCCACCGCCAGCAGCTCACATGGTTTCTGAGGTAGCAATGGTCTAGGATATTGCCTCAGTAAATAATTATTTGGCTTTGTTCTCTGACACGGGTCACAAATTGTAATGACGTCACATATAGTTGTTCTCATACGTGGCCATGTAAATGTCTCTCCTATTGTTGCTTCGCACTTGTCTAAGCCCACATGACCGTAACTTTCGTGCGTATGCCATGTCAATCCTCGTTGTAACGATGCAGGTACTAATATGCGTAACTTGGTGTGGTCATTATCTACCCATTTGTGCAGCAAATTGTTGACATAAACATATCTTCCTTCTTTGGCTTTCGCTTCTCGAAATGCAGGTGTTCCTGTAGGTAGTTGCTTTTTGAAGTATTGAATTAATAGCATCATCCATGGTTCCGCTTCCTGTTCTCGCTGTATCTCACGTAACTCCTCCAAGAATTCCCGGTCCTTCGGTGTTAACTCCAAGTGTTGTACCATCGCTGTTTCTTCATTATCAGGCTCTGGGTTCCTGCTGAGTGCATCCGGTATCACGTTCATCTTCCCTGGACAATGTTCAATTTCAATGCTGAACTGCTGAATGTATATAGACCAACGTGTCACACGTTCGCTTGCCATTGACGTCTTAAACAAGAATGTTAGTGCTTTGTGGTCAGTTCTGACAACAATAGGGTAACCATAGATTATTCGTTTCCATTGTTGGAGCGCATGAAGGATGGCCAACAATTCTAGCTCGGTTACAGTATAATTTCGCTCGTGCTTACGCAATTTTCGGCTGACAAATGCCAAATATGTTTTGTGCTGCAGGTTAGCTGGATCCTCTTGGTAGAGCATAGCACCTATCCCAATTAGTGAAGCATCCGCTTGGATTATAAATTTGAGCTTGAAATCTGGATAGCCTAATTTAATGCAGTTTTCTAATAGCTGTTTTGTTGCTTGGAATGCCTTCTCACATTCCGCGTTCCATGACCATTTGTTATTTTTCTTTAACATTTCTTGCATTGGAGCTACAGTCTCCGTATAACCTGGACAGTTTTCTTTAAAGAATCCCGTTACGCCTAAGAAAGCCCGAATGTGCTTGACTCTCGTTGGTGTAGGGAAATTCTTTATTGCTTCAATCTTAGCTGGGTTTGGCTTCACTCCCTCCTTGTCAATGACGTGACCCAAATATAAGATCTCGCTCTTGAAGAAATGCGATTTCTTCAGGTTTACTTTGAAATTCGATGTATTCAAGTTGCCCAATACTTTATCTAAATTTTTCATGTGAGTTTCAATGTTGTCGGATGCCAACAGAATGTCCTCAATATATCGCACCGTCATCTCCTTTACTTCCTCGGTTAGGTTCCGGTCCAGTGCTCGGATTAAAGCACAGCCCGCTGTTTTGACTCCAAAAGGCATTCTGACGAAACAATATGTCTGGTTATCGAATAAGAAGCCAGTTAGAAGCTGTGACTTCTCATCCAATTCAAGATGGTGGAACGAGCTCGTCAGATCGACTGATGAATAAATGCTCTTGTTTTTAAAGCCCTCTGATAATTGGCGCTCTGTCATACTCAGCAAAAATGAGTCTCATGTTGAGATTTCTGGCATCTAAACAAAGTCTAATAGATCCATTTGGTTTTGTGACTGCCAAAATCGCATTTAGATAAGGTGTAGGTGTCTTCCTTATCACTCCAGCTTCTAACATCTCATCTATAATGATTTTAACTTGACCACGATACTTTTCAGGAATTGGGTACAATCTGCTTTTGAAAGGTGACCAGTCCTCGACTTGCATAGAGTACTTGAAATTTAAAATTTTCCCAGGTACTGTATCAAATACTGTTTTGTGCTTCCTTAAAATCTCTTCCAACTGTTTTCTGTGTTCACCCCCAAGTTGAATGTCATTGAGCCGCTCCTGTAGTAACTCTTCAAATTGTGCGTCGCTGTTATCTCCTTCTGTTAATAAAGACCATATCTCCTGGGATTCTATCTCCTCATCTAGTTCCACAACAGCCCCTTCTACGATGTTGTCTTCCGCCTTTCGTACCTCCTCTTCCGTCTCTTCTGATATTGCTTCCAATGCCCAAGAATTTACATCTCTTCCGGTAGTGATTTCATCCATATGCAATCCCACGTTTTTCAGCTGGTCATATTCTCTAAAACTGACTGTATTCTTGTGTAAATCTATCACTGCTTGATAGTCACAAATGAAATTTGCACCAAGAATTATATTGAAATTCATCTTTGCCATGATAATGAATGTTTGCCCAAAAGTGTGTTCCAATATGTTCAGCTCTAAGTATGCCTGACGTTTACAAGAGACGGTGCGTTCAGGAATAACACCCCTCACTTTGAGCTGTGGTACCGGAATTACAGGAATATTCTGAGTCCGTCCCAACTCTCGAACCAAGGCCTCCGATACTAGACTGATCTGTGACCCCGTATCCAATAAACATCTTATATTAATTCCACCAATCCTTGCGTAAATAATGGGTAATTGCCTAATTTCATCGTTCCGTGGTTTCACCGTCTCCTCCAGGCAGTCTTCTGGTAAAGCAATCCATTCTTGTATGTTCGCTACTATCCATCCATCTTCAACTTCCGACTTTTGTGTTTGGAGACTGTCTCCTTGATCCAAAATTAACATTTTTTTTAGCTCCATTTCGACTCCCATCATCCTTCTGTCGCTCATGTCCTTGATATTCCTCTTGTCTCAGTAGACTTCCAGCTTCCTCAGTATGTGTATCTGGGTTCTTTCTGTTTCCAATGGCCTTTTCCCATCTTCCTAGTTCTCCACCTTGACTAGCGTGTAACTCCTCTAAGTAATTTTGTGATTGAGCGTGCCTATCATCCCAGTCATCTCGATAGTTACGTTGATCTCCTTGATTTTGATCTCTCCTTCCTTTCCATCTTTGATTGGCATTGTAATCACCGTATCTTCCATAAGGCCTGTCATTCCTTCGATTATCACGCCATTGTTGATATCCTCTTTGTTGGTATCTATTGTTGCCCTGGTATCTATTGTTGTAGTGATTTTCGTTGCGCTGATATGGTCTGTTTTCCCCTTCTTCCTGGTTTCGCCTAGGTGTGGAGGTGCTTGTGTTAGTACCCTGCGTTTTAGTATTTCCTTGTTTTGTTTTTACGACCTCTGTAGTGTTGACTAACTCCAGCTGTCTTCCTCCTCTAAGATGACTATGAGATGTGGTCTCATCTATTTGCCGTAATATCTGCTCTGCATGTAGGGCCGTACTGACGTTTGCTGCGACTAGTACTTGCTGTACATTAACTGGCATTTGCCTTGCTATTGTCATCACCAAATCTGCTTCGTTTAATGGGTAATCTAGGTCGCGAAATTTTAGCATTTGCATGTTAAAGAAATCTGAGTATTTCGTCTGCTGGGTAGTTTGATATTTTCTAGAGTAAAGCTCCATTCTTAAACTCTGTTGTATGGCGGGAGACCAGTATTTGCGCAGAAACGCTAAATTAAAGTCTGACATGGTTCCAAATGTATATTTGAAACTTAAAAACCAGGTGAGAACATTTCCTGATAAAAATCTCTCCATCATTCTCAATCTACGTGCTTCAGGTACCCCAGTGTCATTGAAATGGTCTTCAATCTCTTTGATAAAGGCCTTAGGCGTTACCCCTGAATTTTCTGTGTATTTCTGCGGCTTGTAGTCATTTGAGCGAATTACTTGAATAAGTTGTGTGGGCTGATGACCGTCCTGTGGTGTTGAGCTTCTATCTACGTTCTTGCGAAATCCTTCCGTGTTTGTTGTTAATGGGCTCTCTGCTTGAGTCTGACTTCCTGCTATGCTGGGTTGGGAACTATGTGAGTCA
The DNA here is from genome assembly GCA_946902985.2 of Meconema thalassinum. Lineage (NCBI taxonomy): Eukaryota > Metazoa > Arthropoda > Insecta > Orthoptera > Tettigoniidae > Meconema > Meconema thalassinum. The sequence continues at coordinate 169,782,933 of OX336391.1, forward strand.
TCCGGCTTGTCTTTCAATGCTCCCGTTTTAAATATAGACGATTGTTCTAATGAGCGGAGTTCGGCTTTAATGATCCTGTCTGTCTGCTCTTTAAGTTTATTTTTTACCTCTTGCTCCAAAGCTTGAATACGCGTGTGGTTTTCGCCTACTGTTTTAAGAATAGTGGATCTTTCCTCTCTAGAATCAATATTCATTTTCTTCCAATCTTTCCTGATCTGTTCTTTAATCGTGCTTATTTTTTCTTCAATCTGGCTCTTATTTTCATCCTGATTATTTTCTATCTGGCTTAGCCTTTCGTCTAATGTACTCTTAAATTGTTCTTGTTCCGTTTCTAGGCTTTTCCACTGTTCCGCTGATTTTATCTCGAGACGGTCCATATCTTTAATTATGCCTGCTATGTTCTCATCTACTGCTGATATTTGTTGTTGAATGACCCTGCCACTTTTCTCCATCTCCTTAAATCGACCTTCCAACTTATCCTGAGCTATTTTGACCTCGCTTGTATTCATTGTGCATGCTATTTCAATCTGCTCTAATTTAGCTAACACCGTTTCATCGAGAATGCTAAGTTTTCTATCAAAAATACTCTCCATTTTTTCAATCTGCTCTAATTGTTTCTCATTATTTTTGCTTACATCAAGGGCCAGTAATATCATCTGTTGGTTTGTGTGCTCTTTCATCTCTGCGGTTAACGAAGCTAATTGGTTCGCGTTTTTATTATTTTGCGCCTCTAACTGTGAATTTATAGTGTCATTAATTTCACTCTTTAATAACCTAGCTTGTTCCGCCTGATATTCATTTTGCTCAATTCTACTGTTATTTAACTGTGTCCGCAATGATTCACTTTGTTCTAACAGTTAAGTATTTAGCGATTCACATTGTTCTGACAGTTTAGTATTTAGCGATTCACTTTGCTCTAACATTTTCGTATTTAGCGATTCACTTTGCTCTAACAGTTTAGTATTTAGCGATTCACTTTGTTCTAACATACTAGTGTTTATTTGTTCAGATAATTTTGTATTCAACGCTTCACTTTGCTCTAACATACTAGTGTTCATAGATTGACTCTGTTCTGCTAGTTTAGTATTTATTTGTTCAGATAACTTCGTGTTCAACGATTCACTTTGCTCTAACATACTAGTGTTTATTTGTTCAGATAATTTTGTATTTAGCGATTCACTTTGTTCCGCTAATTTAGTATCCAACAACTCCTGCGTTCTCCTCGCTGCACTTTCAATGATCTCCTGGATCTGCGCCACCGTTGCCATGTTTTATAATTTATATGAGACATATGGGAAATGGCATACACCAATGCCCTTTGACACGCACATAAATCCAATGCACATTTAATTTCTTTATCCTACTCAGTTCATTTATTTTTACCTTTAATCCCATTAGTCGATTGCATCTCTGAGTAGTTCTAGTTTTACTCAATTTAATTTTAACCCCAAGCACATATTTAGTCATTAAACAGTTATCCTGATCTGATATTAACACTGACTAATTAACAAAGTATTAATTGTCATTTTAGGCTACAGCCTCCTAATATTTCCATGAGTTTGACTTTCTAAACAAATCTAGTTTTAACTTTATCATTGGGCGCCCGGTATCACATCTTAATTTTACTTTAATTTAAAAGACAACAACGTGAACCGTATTTTACTTTGCAAACTCCTGATTTTAATTTATCTTTCACACATTTGGCGGTATCCACTTCGCCTCAACTACTTTTAATAAAATATCACTTCCCGGTGATTAAATACTGTCATATCTGCCTGCACTTGCGGCATGTCAGTTTTACTAAAATGCGCCACTATTGACATGTGTAATCTCCCCGTTACACCACAGTGAATAGCCCCACCGTTGGCCGCCAGTTTTCACCTATGAACCCTTCAGAATAGCAGTGTTTTATGCAAGAATCTTAGATCAAGGGGTCGCGTTCAGTTCATAGTGTGGTGTTTACGTCCGCCAAACAACGTGCTTTTCTGAGGCAAGGGTTATAGGATGAAAACTATAATTAAGAAAGTAAGGAGACAAAACGTAAGATAATAACAAGATTTAATAACTAATTTGTGCATAAAAGAATAAAACAAACAATAATAAACAAAATCCTCCCTGAATTTTCCCCTGACAGGAATATTTATCACTTTGAGGAGTCAGATGGCTCTCCCCTTTTCTAATAAAATGTGGATCCAAGTTCCACTATCTTGCATGTGAATTTATGTTCGCGTGGTGACTATCTACGAGAAATGAGTACTTGGATGATCATTCGTTCACAACGGGTTAACAGCCACGGTGCTCACGAACAATCATCTCGTAAATCAACTTTTATGGCTATGGGCATAACATTAATAAAAATCCTTAAATCTAACTCTGACACACATATTACAACTCTACTATTTACAGGCATCTCTCTGAGACCCTTATTAGTGTGGTGACACACTTAACCAAATGAGCTGCCACAATGGCCAGATACTCAACAACAAGGAAACACAGCGCCGCACGTGACTCACGGGTCACTGACATGGAAAATAAACATAGAATAAACCAACAACAACAAACAACCTGAGTGGTTAAGATTATTTTATATTAACAAAATTTGCATGTTAAGGAAACGCTTCGAAGATTATCGTGTTTCGTAGGCAACTCCCATTTATCTAACAATTTTACCATTGATCAGTTTCTCACATTTATATTTATTTTCAAGTAATTGGGAGCCAGACGTGCACTCCACTTTAATGAGCTTGCTTGCGAAACTCAGCCAGCCCTTGTGACCACAACTCACCCTTTCCACATTACCAGTCATGCCCCCCTTCCAGTGTATATAAATAGCCGACCAGCTGGACTGTTATCTCAAGGAATCAACAGCAACTAACATCTCCTCCAACTCAACATATGGTCAGACAATAATCACATATCCATAATTGTCCTCGCAAGGATACAATATGAATCTGGTACCAAGCTGACAGAAATCAGTCTCTGCTGAAATTCCCGCTTGTAATACCACAAAAATATACTCACAATATACACATCTGGGACTGACATAACGCCTTTCACATGGGTCTGCTGAATTAGAGCTCGCAAGCATTTAACACAATAATTAAAACTTACGATAGAGCTGAATACTCTTCGTCACAAATTACATTGCTCCAAAGGCAATAATCACACTGAATCTGATCAATAATAAATCTCAACAAAATTTAATTACCCTCCAATCTACTATATAATTATATTAATTCAGTCCTACTTCTGAAACACGACATATCTCCGAGAGACGTTTTTAACCACACTTCGTAACATAGGCGAACACGGCCGTTCACATAGCTACGTTAGTTAACACAACACAAAGAAAAGAACTTTCCATTAACTACAATTGTGCGAGCTGCTTCCAAACAAAAGTGTGTCAGATCAAAACTAAATATACTACATTAATCACACAAGCAAAGTATTTACAAAAAATATGTCCCATAAACCATAAGTTAATTTAACCAATAATAAATAATATGATTATGTACTCATCTCTTTTTGTAGTCACCCGTCAAAGAACATCAGACGCCATTCCCCAACTGGATGGTTCTTTATCTCATATCAGCCATCTGAACGGAGTGTTGAGAATTCCAAACTTCCTCTGCATTCATCGATGTCATCCTTGCGCTGATACAAAAATTAGGTTATTATACACTTTATGTCTGACTACTAAATTCGCTTGTTCAGGTACTAAATTCCCTGTCACTGTTCGTTGGCGAATTATCGACGCTACTGCCCCTATAACTATAGTACTATGACTATCTATCACTGAATTTAACACTTTACAATGAATATCTTGTGTCCTCGACACATAAAATACAAGTCTACGTCCGTAGACGAACAGAATAATAATAATGTCTTGGCTCTTCGACACACTTATAAATGAACTGGCCCTTGGGTCTAGATGGAGGGGGATTTTATGTAAAAATTTCTCGAAATAATTGTGATACAGGAATGAAATAAATATCACTGAACTCGTAATATTGCACAGGTCAAGAATATGCCCATTAATCCTAGAATCGATCGTAGAGATTTTGTCTAGGCGATTTCCCGCGTGAATGCTAGCCGCCGCGTACCCCAGCCGGAGTTGGCGCGCAAGTAGGCATTCTCTTCTCATTGGTTCTCCATTTTCTGTAATTTGGCGGTTTCTAGTAGATCTTGGCGTCTTGGGAGTGTCTATTTTCTTCATCAGCCATTCACGTTACTGCATCATATTTCTTCTAGGCGCGAATAACACAATGAACATACCAGAACCATGTCTCACCGCGCGTCGGTTCTAAAATTGAGGTAGCCACACCTGTCCCTGTGATACATCGCTCTGCTATTTCTTTTCATAGCTCAAGTATTTAGCCCTTTGTTAAACTGATGCAGGTATGTCCCTACTGTCTCCAACAATTGCTTGAAGTTTCCTCATCACTGTCTGGCTACTTTCATGATGCTGGTTGAAATATTTATTAATTGAAGAAATAAAAAGTAGAATCATTTAACCAACTTAGGGTAAAGGGTTCAATACGTCTGTTTATTTTTAATGATTAGTTTATATGCCGAGTATCACATCCACAAATGAAACCACTCGTGAGATATTGTTATTCAATGAAATGCAGGTTTAACCCCCTTAAGACCCCTTTAGAACCTGAATATCCAAAAAAAAAAACTCCCTTAGTGTACGGTTTTGACATGCAACGAACATATCCCCGAAATGTCATGTTTCCAACTTCAATATTTTTGGCTGGTCGATGATGAGTGAGTGAATGAGTCAGGACATTTTCTTCCAATTTTTTTTTCTTTCTTCTGAATTTCACCCCTCCCGATGAACCCCTTCAATTTGATTGAAAAAAAAAACTTTCGAAAGGCTATTTACTTTAAAGCAGTTTTTCCCCCTGAGTTTGATGAGTGAGTGAGTCAGTCAATCAGTTAGGACACTTTCTTTCCTGTCCCCCCCAGAATTTCAACCCTCCCCATGGGCCCCTTAAATTGGATTTTTGAAAAACGGTGAAACTCATATTTACTTATTTTTTATGCTGATTTTTTTCCGCTGAGTTTCAAACTCCTCGCCGATGTCGTTTACGAAATACACGCTCCGTTAAGAATCTTTCAATCCCCACTTTTCACCCCTTTCACCTCATAATATACACCACATCGAAAAACTCTCAGACACGTGTCTTCTTACTTTTTAATGATGAGTTTATATGCCGTGTATCACATCCCCCAATGAAACCAATCGGGAGATATTGTTATTCAATGAAATGCAGGTTTAACCCCCTTAAGTCCCCTTTAGAACCTGAATATCCGAAAATCCTCCCTTGGTAGACGGTTTTGACATACAATGAACATATCCCCAAACTGTCATGTTTCTAACTTCAATAATTTTGGCTCGGCGATGATGAGTGAGTGAGTGAGTGAGTGAGTCAGGACATTTTCTTTCAATTTTCTTTTTTCAGAATTTCACCCCTCACCATGAACCCCTTAAATTTGATTTATGAAAAAAAAACTGTCGAACAGCTATTTACTTACTTTAAAGCAGTTTTTCCCCCTGAGTTTGATGAGTGAGTGAGTCAGTCAATCAGTTAGGACCCTTTCTTTCTTGTTTCTTCCCCCCCCCAGAATTTCATCTCTCCCCATGGGCCCCTTAAATTGGATTTATGAAAAAACGGTCAAACATATATTTACTTCTTTTTTATGTTGATTTTTTTTCGCTGAGTTTGAAACTCCTCGCCTATGTCGTTTAAGAGATACACGCTCCGTTAGGAATATTTCAATCCCCACTTTTCACCCCTTTCACCTCATAATATACACCACATCGAAAAACCCTCAGACACGTGTCTTCTTAATTTTTAATGATGAGTTTATATGCCGAGTATCACATCCCCCAATGAAACCACTCGGGAGATATTGCTATTCAATGAAATGCAGGTCTACCCCCTTAACACCCCTTTAGAACCTGAATATCCAAAAATCCTCTCTTAGTGGGCATTTGCGGCCCTTGGGGAAGCTGCATACCAGATTTCATCCAATCCGTTCGGTGATTTCTGAGATTTCGTGGTGAATAAATGAGTGAGTGAGTGAGTGAGTGGTATTTGACAAATATATAGTAGAAAGAAGATAGTGTCAAGTCTTTGTTATGCTAAACTCGGTTGACAGTGCTGTGTGAGCAGTTGAGTAACTAACGGGATTTCAAGTAAAGATCCTCATTTTCTATACCGGTAGTGCAGAGCGGAATTGGCATCTAGTCGGCCGTGTCTCGACTTGAGCTATGTTGCCATGGAAACTATCTGCCTTGCCATTCCTTCATGAGTATATTTTATGATTTGATTAGCCTGTGCTTGAGTGCAAAAGGGCCGAAATCAGAAGAATGAGAAAGACTATCGAAAATTCATGTAGCCAGCGGTTCTTTCTGGGTCCTAAACTATGAGTATGCAAAATATGGTTGAGATTGGTGGAACGGTGTAGATTTGTATACGGAACCAACCCACATACATACATACATACATACATACATACAGACTTTCACTTTTATATATTAGATAGTAAGACAACCGTTCATTTTCGCCCAATCTATTGGGGCACCCATATGTTGACCAACTGATCAATTTGTTGATTGATTATACGAACATCCCTGAAAAGAGGACTTCTTACATTTCAATAACTGATGTTTGACCAGGTAAGAGGTCATAATTGTATTTGAGAAATGGAAGCTTTAAGGTAGTTTATGAGGCCGAGTAATTTGATCTGAATAGTTTAAAGTGGTGCTTGTCTGAGGTTTATACAGGCTATTGGATTTAGTTAGTTAGTTAGTTAGTTATTTTTAAGAGGCGGAACAGCGAGGTCATCTGCCCGTAGGCTGTTGAAATATTCTAGAATTAACTCCAAACGAGAACTTTTTAATAACCTATACAAATCTCACACAAACAACCCGAAGAGCTCTTGTGAAGAATGTGAGCCACGGTCACAGCTATTGTTAAATATTTTTTAAACAATGTGCCCGATATTTGCTCAGGGACTGCACATGTTTTATGACAATGGTGTTAGGGGCCTGTTAAGTAAGTAGGATGTGACTTTCCAAATCCTGAGAAATACAAAAACATCATAGCAGCCATCATGGCAGTTTCAAATATTCAAAATTACTTTTCGGCTGATTTAATCACTCGAGTGCAATGAAACTTGCAACAGCAAATCGATATTCAGAGCTTAGTACAGATGCATCTAATGATGTTCTTTTTTTTTTTTCAAAATTGCAATGTAGCAACAGATCGAAATTGGAAAATATTTTTATTTATTTTTATTTATTTCTCGTATTCAAAATATGATTCGGATGATGAACTATGATAATAATAATTATCTATTGTACCCGATTGTCACCATGTGGACCATGTGTTCGTATCCCAACTAGCTCACGGTCTTTCGAGGTATGGGACGTTCCTGCCCACAATACGACCACATGCTCAGGATTTGAGTCTACCAGGTAACTACTCTACAGGAAATACACAACATTCCTATGAATAAAATATTTACTGGTCTAAAATCATGGCTGTACATCAAATACAAAACAAAGGACAAATTACAATTAATTCCCACAAATAAATAGGGTTATTCTGTGAGCTTTCTCCTTAAAAATAGCGCTACAATGCACTCAAACCTACTTCTAATATCCTGTCAATAATAGTTCAGATTACAAGGTTTTCATAGTGTTCGTCATGTGACACAATTTTATTTAATGGAAATATCTTAACACAAAAACCACATGTCACATAAACATGATATTACTAAGACATTATTTCGTCTCCTACGGCATTTACTTTAATTAGCATTACTTCAATGTTTCCTACATTTATTAGCAAATATTTGTTGTGTCGTGCGAATCATCTTCCTTCTTTCCATCCCTATGAACGCTCTAGGAAAATGAGTCATGCTTCTTAATCATACAATAAACATAAACATGGATAGAATATTTATAGTTTCACCATATAACGATTATCTGGGTCTTGTCGGACTTATCATGGATACAACTGTGTCATGTTCTGGGAAAAACACATACCCGTTTTTCCTAAATTAGCATAAACTGGCAAAATGCACTTTAAAGAAGATGCCTACATTACTTTGGTTCAGCTTTCCCCCTCAGAGGATAACTTCGCCAAATATCATCTGATTTCTATGGTTCAACCACATATGTGAGTTGCCACACACCATTTAATTCCATTGGCATCACTAAAATACTTATATTTTAATTGCATATTGAATACCGAGATCTCTCAGTGTCCTATTGTGACTGTAATTGACAAGGGATCGGTCGAGCAACCTCCCCTTCCCTCAGCAGGTCATAAAATTAGTTCCAGACGGCTCTCCAAGATGGCTGCCACGGAAATGGTCTACATTCCCTGTCTCTCTCTACCGTCAAGGCCAAACTTGTTTACAATTATATAACAGTAAAGATCCGCTAGGCATAGTCCTAAGTAATTGAGTCATTTAATTAATTACCACCTAACTTTACAGTGTATTTGGGCTCAAATGGCTCCTATTAAACATTCATGGCAGGGGTGAAATTCCAATGATAGCATTGCCGTTCTAAGGTGATTACTTGTGGCTTTTAAGACGCGCATCATAATGAAACCGCATGGTTATCATCAGCAGCTGTCATTAACATATATTTTTGGGAAACTACGTTCCTCGTCGACGAATATGTTTCTACCTCTCGGGCAGACCATAAGTATAAATGCACACCGCGCCTCGCTGGGCGTCCATAGTGGCTATAATTCAATGCAAGCGTTGGCAATAGACAGAATCTATCCAAATCGCTGCGTAACAAATACAGTATGCACAAAGGCGATACTTCTCGAAGATTAAGCCAATTTTCACCTCACGCGCAAGCTATACTAGTCTTTCCCGTGCTTATCTTACGTAAATCACTGGATTCTACGTTAATCTGCACGCTATATGCGGCTAAACAATATTTCACATATATGACTCCATTATCAAAGTACCTGCGTTCTTCCTGTTATACTATTTAAGCCAAAGCTTTACATAGCTCCTAACACAAATGTATAAATATACTGGCTTACTTTAATTTCAAATATTCATTCAAAATTTCACTGACACTGAGAAAAGCTCTCGTATTCGCGATATTCCACACTACATTCTTTACTGTTTACCAAATGACAGTATCTTAAATTAGACATGACACTATTTGAACATTACTTAGGCCAACTTTTGCCCTTACTTTATGGTTGCCGACCCCAGTTATTATTATTATTATTATTATTTTAACGTTTAGATCCATCACTATTTTTGACCTACATGGTCCTAAGCAAATCACCTTCCAAGTCATACTTTATTCAAGACGAGTGGTGAAAACTCGTTCAGTAAGTGACTATTACATCTTTAATTTCAAAGTGATTAATCGTTACATGGTGAACTATGCCATTATAATGCTATTATTTGCATGTGTACTCACGTTTCCTTCTGGCTGGAAAGTACCAGTATCTCCGCCTGAGCTCTACCATGATGATTGACTTAATCCATCATGATATCCAATACACAACACTGAGATTCACACTTTTTACACATGATACACATATTATCACAAGTGGCCTTTACCACTGATAAACACTGAATATTTCATTAAACACCTTAACACTTTAAATTATTATTTCACAATTTATACACTTCATCTATCATTTCACATGTTGATCCTTAATCTGGATTTCACCTACGCTTGACCTCAGAGATGCGATGAACTTATGATAACCGCTGGTCTCCGTGAAATCTAGTAGCGTTTTTATAGATGTTCGATCCTAGTTCCCTGCACTCCCGTTCACCTCACTGTTCTGGATAGGTGGCAATAACTTCCACTCTCCCATCACTGGAGTGCTCCTGATGCTGATGTCATATAATTGACAATACCTTCCGGTATACGAACTGTTCCAAACATTATCAGTTCCTATTCGCTGTAGCGAATTTATATCTGTGTCAGATAATAAAGAATATCTGCACTTTGTTACCTTTTTATGCACTTCATTATTACTGATGAAGCTTACAATTTGCCTCCATTGTCTTCAACGGCGGTACGCTGATATTTTAATAATTGGCGTGCTTACTGCAGAGCGCTTGTAGACAAAGGACTAACTTCCAACTCGAGCGACCGTCTGACGTACATCACTGACTTCGACTGACTTCCAACTGCACTGCAACTGCTTTCCAACTGAACTTCAACTGACCCTTGGCGTAGGCTGCTCTCCCTTATATTGGTTTCTTGCACAAAATAGTTCACGGGACACGTGAGAGCGACTCCCTTCTTGAAATACTCCGTCTTCAGCCGAAATAACATCTGCATCTTGTCTATTTAGGCGTGTAGGTTTTAAAAACACTCGCGTGCCGGCGATCGCTTCGGCCAATTAATTACAATTAATTGCCTTAGTTCAGCGCGTGGGACGCCACGGTGGGGATTTCCCGCTGGTTGGTTAAAGTATTCGTGCTCTCGAGCGTGAGTTAGGTTGTAATGCGGTCATTTTGAGAAATAGGCGTAATTTGAGGTGAAAAACCACTCCTAAATTACTCCTCCGTGAATACATTCATCTGTGTGTATGTTCCATTGCATTACAATGCTCCATTTATCTGTAATTAATTAATTTCTTGTGGGCTTGGTTCCGCCAAAGCTTTGCTCGTTGTCGAGTGGTGAATTCCCGGGTCATTAATTTTGAGCTGTCTGACCGCCCTAGACGGAAATAGTTCCGTAGGCGCCAGGCCTACCCCGCCTACTTGCTAAAGTAATTTGTCAGACTTCAAACTAGCCTTCTTTCCACTTCGTATGCACTGAAAACGTACATTCCCTTGCATTTTGCTTATAATTTTTCCTTTAAATTGCTATGATTTGCACCTAAATAATCGTGAAATCACGCTATACTATTATGTGTCATTAGACCTCTCATTGCTCTGTGGGTTCCATATAATGGCTCCCCCTTAGAGACCACTGGTTCGACCTTAGGCATAACCATTTGCCTGGTCTTCTCTGATGAGGCCCTGAGTTCGATGCCAGACTGCCGTGACCAGTTGGGCACATCTTTCTCCTGCTAAGTTCGAAAAATTCATTTCATAAGTGAATTTTTCGGGCCTATCAGCTGGTATCAACTCCTTGCAGTGTTTACTTTAAGCGGTCATTGCTCTCGGCAATGGGCTTTCACGTTTTCCCACTCCACTCTTGTCTGCTGTCTCGTAGACTTTCGTTTTCCTGTCTCAATTGTTCATTCATCTCCTCTAACTCCACAGCGGCTCCCTTCAACTGGTCGTAAAATTCCTGCAACCGACAGCTGCACTCTCCCCTCGTGTCCGCTGGGCTGGCGAGCTGTTTGCTTTTCTTCGACCCTTCTCGAGTCTGCAAGCTTTTCTCCAGAACCTTTCCGTGCATACGTAATGATTCCCCGTTCACTTGGATGTGTGTAGCTTGCTCTTCTCTCGCATCATAGTCTTCTGGTGGACTATATAACTTCAGATTAGCTGCATTTACCACAACTTCTCTACCTGTTGCCTCATCTTTAATCCGATATGCGTTATTCTGCAGATCCCTTATAATCAGGTAGGGTCCGAGATAAGCATGCTGAAATTTCTTATATTTCCTGCTCTCTGGATCTGAACTGGCGGGTTTTTTCAATAAGACGTATTCTCCCACGAGTAGCGGTCTATGATAGCGTTTCCTCCTGTTCCTCCGCTGTCGCTTATCTGCTTGTTTCTTGAGATACTCGAACGTCCTCTGGATTCTCAACTCACGTCCAAGTTGTGCATCGACGGGTGTCTGGATGACATTATTCCATGGCCTCTCGGGTCTTCTGTCGAGATGTAGGCTCACTGGCACCTCTCCTGTAGCTTCGTGCACGGTATTGTTGATACAATATTCAATAATCTCAAGTACGTCAATCCATTTCCAATTCTCAGTAGAGCAGTATATCTTCATGTATTTTTGCACCTCCCTCATAACTCTTTCAGCGGAGTTCGACTCCGGGTGTCTAACCGTGGACAAAATCTGTCTTATGCCCAGATTTTCCAACTCCCTGCGAAATTCTACGCTGGTAAAACAACTTCCATGATCCGATAAGATGTTTTCTGGCTGTCCTAATATAGGAATGATTCTTTCCTTCAGCCTCTTAAGTACTTGTTTTGTACTGGTTTTCTGAATTGGACACAGGACTACCATTTTGGAAAACACGTCTAGTGCAACTAGGATGTGTTTATTTCCTCTTCTAGCTCTAGGCAGGGGCCCAAAGTTGTCCAGCGCCAGGAGCTGACATGGCTTCTCTGGTAAGAGTGGTATAGGTTTCTGCCTCATTAAGTACGAGTTAGGCTTTACTCGTTGGCACATATCACATGTCCTGATAGTATTTCTGACTGTTTCTCTAAGTTTAGGCCAAATAAACGCCTCTTTAAGCAGGGCAACAGTCTTATCTACACCTGAGTGTCCAAAAGCTCGGTGTGCTAGCCAAACTAGCCTTCTCTGCAATGCTGGTGGTACAACAATCCTAGGTTTTGTGTGGTCAGAGTCGCTCCATTTATGTAGCATCTGGTTAAACCATAGATATTCCGTTGAAAGTGCTTCAGCTTCCATATACATCGGGGTTCCTCTATCCAGCTTTCCCTCGAAGTAATTTATCATCAACCGTATCCAGGGATCTTCACGTTGAAAAACGGTGATGTTCCTCAGATCATCTAAGGTCTTCTGATCTCTATCTTCTATCTCAATAGCTAGAGTTTCTTCTTCCTCTGCTGTAGGGTATCTGCTTAGCAAATCAGGTATGATATTGTCCTTCCCCGGGCAATATTCTATTTCCACTTGAAATTGTTGTATGTACAGGGACCACCTTGTCAGTCTTTGACTCGACAAGTCAGTTTTCAGCAGGAACGTTAGGGCTTTATGGTCTGTTCTCAAAATAATTCTAAAACCATAAATCAGCTTGTGCCAATACTGTAATGCATACAGTATCGCAAGTAATTCGATCTCCGTGACCGTATAATTCTTTTCATTAGGCCTCAACCTTCTACTGATGAATGCGATATAAGTTCTCTCCTCTGGCCTGTCCTTATTTTCCTGATACAACATAGCTCCAATGCCTATGAAGGATGCGTCAGTCTGGATGATAAATTTCTGAGTGTAGTCAGGATATCCCAATTTCACATAATCTAACAGCATCTGTTTAGATTTCACGAAGGCTTCCTCGCATTGCTCCGTCCATCGCCATCTTCCTCCCTTTTTAAGTAAGTCTTGGAGTGGTGCTACAGTCTCGGTGTACTTCGGACAATGGTTCGGAAAGAATCCAATAACGCCTAGATATTGCCTGACGTTCTTTACCTTCGTTGGTCTCGGGAAACGTTTTATTACTTCCAGTTTTCCCGGATTAGGCCTGACTCCTTGTGCATCGATTACATGACCTAGAAATTTAACTTCTCTCTGAGCAAAGTTAGACTTCTTTATATTGACCTTGAAGTTAGCCTGACTTAGGTCATATAACAACTTGCGTAGATCTCTGACATGTTCTTCAACTGTTTCAGAGGTCAGTAGTATATCATCTACGTAGCATATGGTTGTAGCTTTTACTTCTTCGGATAGGTTCCTATCTAGCGCTCGTATCAACGCTGAACCTGCTGTTTTTAATCCAAATGGAAGACGGACGTATGAGTACGTGTGCTGGTCAAATAAAAATCCGGTTAACAGACTTGTTTTCTCTTCCAGAGCAAGATGGTGAAAACTTGCCGTTAGATCAAGATTTGAGAATACAGTCTTTCCTTTGAACCTTCTGAGTACCTCCTTAATGGGTGGAACTGTATCAAATTCCGGTATGACCTTGGAATTCAAATTTCGTAGGTCCAGGCATATCCTCACACTTCCATCCTGTTTCGGTACAACTACCAGTGGGCTGACATAAGGTGTGGCTGTCTTTACAATGACGCCTGCTTCTAGCATTTCCTGTATCGCTTCTTTGACCTTTAAATAATGTTTCTCAGCTACAGGATACGGCTTCTGTTTGAATGGCGTCCAATCGCTGACTTGAAACGCATACTGGAAATTCTTGATCCAGCCAGGTCTCGAATCGAAGACTCCTTTATACTCGAATAGCAGTTCCCTTAGCATTTTCTTATATTCTGGACCAAATTTAGCTTCCTCAATCTTCTCTTCCAGGCATTCTTCAAATTTTGGTTCGAGATCCTTTTCAATGTCTGCGGCCAGTGTTGCCAACTCTTCCTCAATATCTTCTATTGTCGACACTGCCTCCCCAGTCATATCTCCGTATGTATGCCATACGTATTCTTCTTGTCTCGCTTCATTATGCCTTAATGAGAGTTCTAAGTCTTCCTTTCCCTCACTTGCGCGAAACATTACAATGTCTTGCGAGAGATCTATAATAACTTTATACTCTCTTATGAAATCCATCCCAACAATAAGGTTATATGGCAGCTTATTTACAAGTAGGAAGCTCTGTGAGAATGTAGAGTTCCCTATCTGCAAATCTAAAAATACTTGGTATCTGCATATCATAACTTTGTCTGGTATGACACCTTTTATTTTCACGCTTGAAATGGGTATTTTCAATACGTGGATTTTACTCTGGATTTCATTGTATAATGCCTGGGTTATCAAACTCACTGTTGATCCTGTATCAATGAGACTTCTTACTTTCGTTCCCGCAATGTTTACAATAATAATAGGTAGTTCCCTTCTTACATTGACCGTTCTTTCATCGAGGTCTTCGATAAGCTCCTCAGGTTTGGCAATCCAGTTAATAACATTTACTGTATTCCATCCTGAACCTATCTCTCTCTGGTCATTTAAATTTTTTTTTTTCAATTGCTCCATTCTTTGTGGAGTTCTTCTGCCTGTCTTCATGCTGTTGAAGTTCCAGACTTTTGGCCCCATCATCATTTTGATATATATCGGGTGACCTTCTATTTCGAATCGCTTCATCCCAGTGAACTCGCGATTGTCTTGGATCATCTCCGCGCTCTTCCATGTATCTTAAAGATGCATGATAGCGTTCTTCCGCCTCTTCATCGAACCCACGACTCTGCTCTTGGGATCTCCATCCTTGGTTATTCCCATTTCGGTCGTAATTTCTTCTGTTATCCAGCTGCTGGTCTCTGGTACCACGCTGATTCCAGTTTTTCCTTCCTCGGTTACCACGGTTCGAACCTCCTCGATACGCTGGCCTCCAATTTTGGTTTTCGCGTCCTTCGCGCTGCCAGTCGGATTTTTCTGTTTCGGTGCTTGTAGACTTGCATTTCGTCTGCACCTTCGTTGGCTCGATCGGCGTATTCGTCATATTAACTTGTTCCACATGTCGACTTTGTCTTGCGTGCTGCACTGTGGTTAAATCAAGTTGTCTCAGCACCTCCTCCATATCGATTGCAGTTTTGGCGTTTGCTGAGATTAGCAGGCGCTGCACTTCATACGGCAGCTGCTTAGCTATTGCTATGCATAAATCTGACTCTCTAAGCCCTTCATCGAGCTCGCGAAAACGGCATAATTGGTTCACAAAAAACTCTCCGTACTTAGTCGGGTTACTAGTACTGTAACGCCTGGAATACAAGTCCAGTCTGAGGTTTTGTTGTACGCTCGCGTTCCAATACCTGCTTAAAAATGCTTGGCGAAATTCCTCAACGGTGTCGAACGTGTACCTAAAACTTCTAAACCATAGAGCACACTCCCCATCGGTTAGTTTTTCAATCGCTCTCAACCTGCGCTCTGGCGGTACTTTCGCATCATTCAAGTACTCGGAAACTTCTTTAAGCCAGTACTTGGGTGTCATATTAGAATTACTCCCAGAGTATTTCTTTGGTTTTTCATCACTAGCCCTTATAACTGTGACTATTTGGTTCTGTACAGCATTTTCCTGCGGAGTTGACATAGCCATTGGCATACCAGGTGTGGCATACGGGCTGTCACTTGGCATTGCTGCATTCTTTGGAGTGGGCTGTATTTCTATCTCTGCCCATTTATTCCTCCTATTCTCGTCTATACTTCCTTCGCTAGACCTAGGATTCCGCAACATGGATTCTTCCTGCGCTATCATTCTAGTTTCTAATTGGCTGTGCCTGTTTTCAGTCCTTTCCAAACGAGCTAATACCTCTCGTTCTATTTTCTCTAGGCGATCTCGGTTTCTTTCTGCCATAGAAAATACCTTTTCTTTATTATCCTTATGGTTTTCCTTCAGGTGGATAATTTCCCCTGCTAGACTTTCTCTTACTTCGGCAAGAGTCTTATCACTGGCTTCAGTCTTTAAGCCTTCTCGAAGCTCTAACTCTTCGCGTAAGCCTGTAACTTCCCGTTGAATGTGACCTTGTATATGAGAGATTTCAGTCCTTATTTTCGTGATTTCTCCTTGGTCCTCGTCCAGTCTTTTATGGATAATTGCTAAGTCGTTCTGAGTTTGTTCCAACTCTTTCTGCACTTTTCCAACTTGTATCTTCATATTAGACATTATTTCCTTATTATCTCGATCAGACGTCTTTATTTCCTGCATTTCCTTGCATTGGTCAAGGATATCCCGGTCCTGCTTTCTTAAGGCGTCGTCTACAGCCTTGGCATAACCTGCCATTCGCGTATTCCATTTTAGTTCATTATCCTCGAACCTATGATCCACGGTCTGAGTAAACGTGTTAAATTGTTCTAACTGACGCTTAGTGTTAGCTTCATTCTGACTTTGAATGTCTTTAAGCTCCCGGGACATACTGTTTAAATTATCGTTAATTTCACGCTGTGACTCTCTGCACATTTGCAAATTGCTTTCTAATTTTAATTCAATAGACTCAAAGCGTTTATCGTTATCATTTTGCATTTCTGAGATCACGCTAACAATATTCTTAGTTACCTGTCTCTGGACAGACTCTTTAACGTCGTCCATTTTCTTATTAACCTCTACTAGGTTTAATTCTAACTGCGTGTTTACATTAGTTTGACTAGCCTCTAGTCTAGTATTTATTTCGGCTTGATTAGCCTCTAGTCTAGTATTTACTTCGGCTTGATTAGCCTCTAGTCTAGTATTGACTGTAGCCAACATCTGGCTTACCTCATCTTTAAATGCTTTGGATTCTTCCTTACTTTTATCATTAGTAACATCGAAATGTTCCCTTAACTCAGCGATAAACCTGAGTATCTCTTCCGTTCCGGCCATCCTGTACTACTTAATTTGAGATTCAGGTAGGCCCTAGCTGAAGACACTGGCGCGTTCTATTGGAAAGAAAAGATTCCGATCCCGCGACAACAACAACAACATATTATAAAATGTCAAAACTAACTATGGAATGGGTATAGACCCTCGTACCCGTCTGACAACATTTGTCTGACGTCTGAACATCATCTAGAAAGACTCACAATCGCTCAAACCAAGTTTGAGGGAAAAAAATTATTTCTATGGTTTTTCCCATGAAAACCATGCTATTATTATGGGTTTTTTCTGAATCCCATAAGCCATCCACGTACGGGCGCCATGTTATTTTTATATGTGGGGGTCAACATGCTTATTTATGCCATGCTCATGATGCTTAAGTGGAGGTTACCTGTATTTTAAACTGGCCCAACATATCAGCGTCATGTTAACAATAATGGGTTATCTATGGCTATGGTTTATGAAAGTTACAATTATATATAAGCATGTCTTATGGAGGAATAACAATTATTTTTAATGTGGTGGCTTATTAACAAATGGGATGCGGTCTTCCTATTCTGTCCTAATTTCTATGCTATATTTGCTTCTACCATTAATACCTTGACCGACTTAAGTAATTACCTGTGACTCAATCCAAGTACAGAGACAACTCCCCCATGTACCCGATTGTCACCATGTGGACCATGTGTTCGTATCCCAACTAGCTCACGGTCTTTCGAGGTATGGGACGTTCCTGCCCACAATACGACCACATGCTCAGGATTTGAGTCTACCAGGTAACTACTCTACAGGAAATACACAACATTCCTATGAATAAAATATTTACTGGTCTAAAATCATGGCTGTACATCAAATACAAAACAAAGGACAAATTACAATTAATTCCCACAAATAAATAGGGTTATTCTGTGAGCTTTCTCCTTAAAAATAGCGCTACAATGCACTCAAACCTACTTCTAATATCCTGTCAATAATAGTTCAGATTACAAGGTTTTCATAGTGTTCGTCATGTGACACAATTTTATTTAATGGAAATATCTTAACACAAAAACCACATGTCACATAAACATGATATTACTAAGACATTATTTCGTCTCCTACGGCATTTACTTTAATTAGCATTACTTCAATGTTTCCTACATTTATTAGCAAATATTTGTTGTGTCGTGCGAATCATCTTCCTTCTTTCCATCCCTATGAACGCTCTAGGAAAATGAGTCATGCTTCTTAATCATACAATAAACATAAACATGGATAGAATATTTATAGTTTCACCATATAACGATTATCTGGGTCTTGTCGGACTTATCATGGATACAACTGTGTCATGTTCTGGGAAAAACACATACCCGTTTTTCCTAAATTAGCATAAACTGGCAAAATGCACTTTAAAGAAGATGCCTACATTACTTTGGTTCAGCTTTCCCCCTCAGAGGATAACTTCGCCAAATATCATCTGATTTCTATGGTTCAACCACATATGTGAGTTGCCACACACCATTTAATTCCATTGGCATCACTAAAATACTTATATTTTAATTGCATATTGAATACCGAGATCTCTCAGTGTCCTATTGTGACTGTAATTGATAAGGGATCGGTCGAGCAACCTCCCCTTCCCTCAGCAGGTCATAAAATTAGTTCCAGACGGCTCTCCAAGATGGCTGCCACGGAAATGGTCTACATTCCCTGTCTCTCTCTACCGTCAAGGCCAAACTTGTTTAAAATTATATAACAGTAAAGATCCGCTAGGCATAGTCCTAAGTAATTGAGTCATTTAATTAATTACCACCTAACTTGACAGTGTATTTGGGCTCAAATGGCTCCTATTAAACATTCATGGCAGGGGTGAAATTCCAATGATAGCATTGCCGTTCTAAGGTGATTACTTGTGGCTTTTAAGACGCGCATCATAATGAAACCCCATGGTTATCATCAGCAGCTGTCATTAACATATATTTTTGGGAAACTACGTTCCTCGTCGACGAATATGATTCTACCTCTCGCGCAGACCATAAGTATAAATGCACACCGCGCCTCGCTGGGCGTCCATAGTGGCTATAATTCAATGCAAGCGTTGGCAATAGACAGAATCTATCCAAATCGCTGCGTAACAAATACAGTATGCACAAAGGCGATACTTCTCGAAGATTAAGCCAATTTTCACCTCACGCGCAAGCTATACTAGTCTTTCCCGTGCTTATCTTACGTAAATCACTGGATTCTACGTTAATCTGCACGCTATATGCGGCTAAACAATATTTCACATATATGACTCCATTATCAAAGTACCTGCGTTCTTCCTGTTATACTATTTAAGCCAAAGCTTTACATAGCTCCTAACACAAATGTATAAATATACTGGCTTACTTTAATTTCAAATATTCATTCAAAATTTCACTGACACTGAGAAAAGCTCTCGTATTCGCGATATTCCACACTACATTCTTTACTGTTTACCAAATGACAGTATCTTAAATTAGACATGACACTATTTGAACATTACTTAGGCCAACTTTTGCCCTTACTTTATGGTTGCCGACCCCAGTTATTATTATTATTATTATTATTTTAACGTTTAGATCCATCACTATTTTTGACCTACATGGTCCTAAGCAAATCACCTTCCAAGTCATACTTTATTCAAGACGAGTGGTGAAAACTCGTTCAGTAAGTGACTATTACATCTTTAATTTCAAAGTGATTAATCGTTACATGGTGAACTATGCCATTATAATGCTATTATTTGCATGTGTACTCACGTTTCCTTCTGGCTGGAAAGTACCAGTATCTCCGCCTGAGCTCTACCATGATGATTGACTTAATCCATCATGATATCCAATACACAACACTGAGATTCACACTTTTTACACATGATACACATATTATCACAAGTGGCCTTTACCACTGATAAACACTGAATATTTCATTAAACACCTTAACACTTTAAATTATTATTTCACAATTTATACACTTCATCTATCATTTCACATGTTGATCCTTAATCTGGATTTCACCTACGCTTGACCTCAGAGATGCGATGAACTTATGATAACCGCTGGTCTCCGTGAAATCTAGTAGCGTTTTTATAGATGTTCGATCCTAGTTCCCTGCACTCCCGTTCACCTCACTGTTCTGGATAGGTGGCAATAACTTCCACTCTCCCATCACTGGAGTGCTCCTGATGCTGATGTCATATAATTGACAATACCTTCCGGTATACGAACTGTTCCAAACATTATCAGTTCCTATTCGCTGTAGCGAATTTATATCTGTGTCAGATAATAAAGAATATCTGCACTTTGTTACCTTTTTATGCACTTCATTATTACTGATGAAGCTTACAATTTGCCTCCATTGTCTTCAACGGCGGTACGCTGATATTTTAATAATTGGCGTGCTTACTGCAGAGCGCTTGTATACAAAGGACTAACTTCCAACTCGAGCGACCGTCTGACGTACATCACTGACTTCGACTGACTTCCAACTGCACTGCAACTGCTTTCCAACTGAACTTCAACTGACCCTTGGCGTAGGCTGCTCTCCCTTATATTGGTTTCTTGCACAAAATAGTTCACGGGACACGTGAGAGCGACTCCCTTCTTGAAATACTCTGTCTTCAGCCGAAATAACATCTGCATCTTGTCTATTTAGGCGTGTAGGTTTTAAAAACACTCGCGTGCCGGCGATCGCTTCGGCCAATTAATTACAATTAATTGCCTTAGTTCAGCGCGTGGGACGCCACGGTGGGGATTTCCCGCTGGTTGGTTAAAGTATTCGTGCTCTCGAGCGTGAGTTAGGTTGTAATGCGGTCATTTTGAGAAATAGGCGTAATTTGAGGTGAAAAACCACTCCTAAATTACTCCTCCGTGAATACATTCATCTGTGTGTATGTTCCATTGCATTACAATGCTCCATTTATCTGTAATTAATTAATTTCTTGTGGGTTTGGTTCCGCCAAAGCTTTGCTCGTTGTCGAGTGGTGAATTCCCGGGTCATTAATTTTGAGCTGTCTGACCGCCCTAGACGGAAATAGTTCCGTAGGCGCCAGGCCTACCCCGCCTACTTGCTAAAGTAATTTGTCAGACTTCAAACTAGCCTTCTTTCCACTTCGTATGCACTGAAAACGTACATTCCCTTGCATTTTGCTTATAATTTTTCCTTTAAATTGCTATGATTTGCACCTAAATAATCGTGAAATCACGCTATACTATTATGTTTCATTAGACCTCTCATTGCTCTGTGGGTTCCATATAATGGCTCCCCCTTAGAGACCACTGGTTCGACCTTAGGCATAACCATTTGCCTGGTCTTCTCTGATGAGGCCCTGAGTTCGATGCCAGACTGCCGTGACCAGTTGGGCACACTATTGGCACTAAATTCCATAGCTTACTTTTCGTAAATCATAGATGCCGTGTATTTGACATTTCTAAAAATTAATTCCCATGGTTCGTTACATAAAGATGCCATCTCGCGGGAGGAGTTTTAATCACCGATTATGAAAGCTATATGAGGCTACGAGGACAATAGTGTCCTAACCCTCAATTAGTATAAAGATTATTTTCCTCAGTATAATAACATGGAAAACTAGCCCTTAGCAAATTGTGGATTGAGCCACTATTGCTCCCATAGCCTCATATATTTTATCACATAACGTCTCACTGTAATGGTGTTGGTGAAGACATAGGTCGTGAACCAAAAGCTATTGGAAATCCTTTTAATAGGCAGGAGAGTTTTAATGATGATGTTGATGATAATTGTTGTTTTAAGGGGCCTAACATCGAGGTTGTCGGCCCCTAATGGTCTGGGTGATAGCGAAAGTGACAATGAAACGGAAAGCATAATGAAGAACAAGGTAGACTGAAACACGTACTGAACCCGATGGGGTTATGCTGACTGGAATCGAACATGGTTCTCAGAGACTGTGATCTCAGTATAGAGGTTCCACCAGGAAGCGAACCAGAGATCTGTAGAGGGAGTTTCTTGGTGTAAAACCCCTCGAAAGAAATGTATATTTAATCACTGGTGTGATTTTTGATGAAATGGCATTATTTAGTAAAATAATGTAGGAAATAATGAGCAGATTATATCATTATAAGACGATTTGGTGTAAGCTATTGGAGGCTTGAAGCACAGAGGAGGGCAGAGCTGACATTTACTAATTGGCCCAGAATTGTGGGTTGGAACCAGCGGCGCCACGTCCATCTCAGTGACCCCAATATGTCGTCTAGAGCAGGGGCGAGGCCTGAATAATGACATAGTTATTCCCCGACGGAGAATGGATTTAGAGTAGGGGCGGAGAAATGCCCAGAAAAATCATTGATTACTCGTGATTGGAGTAACGAATCGAGATGAGAGTTGCACACAGGTGAATATTTTGGCAAGAAGATAATTTTAGAGTCTTTTACCTGCGAAATTGGTGCATATTTAATGATGTGCGTAAGGACTGTAAAACGACCATTGTTCGCGGATGGATGTGAAGATGTTGCCGGGGGTTTCCCGTTAGGTAGCGTCCCACGCCATGGAGAAAGGAATTAATATTAATTAATTGGACGAGCGATTCCTTTGCACACAGATAGTTTTGGGACCTGTGAAGAGAGAGGAACACAATGATCATGGTTTGAAGACCTGAATCATGCTGTGAGAGGAGCCAAGATTACGCGGGAAGATGTTGCTCTACTTTCTGTGGAAATCCGATATAAGGGAGTAGACCCCAGGAGGAGCTCTCACTTCTTACTCAGTCTAACTCGGTTGTAAGTCAGTCGAAGTGGTAACGCAGCCAAGTTCAGTCTACATGCCGCCAAGCGCAGTTACAGCCAGTTACAGTCCTACTCAATTGTCAAGTGTAGCACAATGGCAATAAGTTGCAATCAGTATGCAGCAAATATGCAGCAGTACGAGACAGCGTGTAAGCCGCATACAGAAGTCTTCAAATAAGCTACGTGCAGTCTTCGAGTGAAACTTCAGTCAGCTACCGCCAGGTTGAAGCAAGTTCGTCAAGGCAAAACGCATGACGATTCTATTCATCAAGACGCCGAACAAAGACTGGTATGTGTAATAGAAACAGTAAATATGCTTGTATGAATAATAGTCGTGATACAGGCATAATCAGCAGCACGAACTATGACGTGTTCAGTTACGAAGCACCGTATAGACTAACGGTAGAACTATTGTATATAATTATTTGTGAAAGTGTTGAACTTTATTAAGCGCAGTGTGTATAGTATTAACTAATCGTATATGTGTAACTACGATAGAATGCGCGAAAGAAACTCTACTAAGTGTTTGGTATTGCCATGAGAGTACCAGATGTTAACGCTCATGTTTGGGAGCCAGCGTATTGATGTAACGCAGGACGCTTACTGTAGGAATGATATTCATAAAAACTGTTGGAGAGTTCCGAGAGCAGATAACCAGACTTTCAATCAGGAGTTGGTAACGTAAGATGCCGTCGACACCTGCAATTTCGATCTCTGCTAGGGAATTTCAGCATTGAAGTGTGTATAAAGTGACGAGTGTTCAGTGTAATGTATATGTAAAAATATCATTTAAAGTAGTGTTTGATGAAGTGTTTCACTTGTTTGGGGAGTGATAACTTCCTGAAAGGTATGCAACGTGTCGTGTTGGTGATAGAAATTATGTGTAATCAAATGTGTGTAAACAAGAGAAATATGTCGCGTTAAACCCATTATGGCGGGCGACATGGAAGAATATGATTGGTCGGAGCCACCTTAGATGCCTATAGAGATGTAAGTACCCCACACAAATTATGGTTATGATTATGTAGAAGTTTGGACCGCTGCATGTCTGTGATTCCGTAAAGGTATTGTGAATTCCTTATAGATGCCAGTAAAAATCAGTTAGGAGGCTGATCCTCCATGTTTAATCAGTATTGAGTTGATTTTGATAGAGTTGAGATGTTGATTTGCATCATTAAGTGGAGTAATTATTCCCACTATGAATTAAGAATGGCAATCAGTTATGTAAATGCAACGAACGCGATTGTTCGAGTGTAAAACGTCTAGCTATGTCGGAAATTTTGGTAATTTATGTGAGAATAATAATAAATAATGATTTTGGTCATTTATGTCAATGAGATTTACAATAATAATAATAAAGGATGATTTTGGTCATTTATGTCAGTGAGAAATGATGATAATAATAATAATGGTTATTAAGAGTATGAATGAACACATCAGGAAACAAATAAATGTTGTAAGCGAGAATTATTAACGCTAAGTGCAAGACTTATCAATCTAAGCAGGAAGATGTTACAGTGAGATTACATTACAGTAACTATGGAAAGAAGTTTTATATCAGAATATTGCAGATATTCAGTAATGATACCAGTAATGAAAGAGCTTTTAGTGAATTGAATTTGCAGCTTAATTGAGAAGCTTATAGAGTGAATGTTAGATTTCTCTTAATATTATAGGTCGGAGTGTCGTAGCATGGAGCAGTAGGGGCCAGATAGTCTATTCTACGTATGAATTCTCCTATGTCGTGGACATTGTTGGAGATATTATTTATTCCAGAGTTTTAGTGTAGGACCCTAACTCTGAAGAAAGGATTGAAATGTGTTCCGGATTGGAATCTTGATAGAGTCGAGGAAACAAGGACACCTCGCAGCTCTATGATTTACCGAGAACTTATTGATGAGTTATTTACGCTCGTTGGCAGCGAAACTCAGGGCGACAGTGGTTTTCTGCGCCTATATTATACTTGAGACATCGGTCAAACCGCCAGGCTCATGCATTGCGAACCCCGAACCTTCATGTTGAATGGACCCATGTGAGGCCATTAATTAATCGTTATCCTCGACGTAGGAATAATTACAAAAGCTCATTCAATACCTGTTGGCATAATAGTCAATTAAGATCCTTTGGGAACATGTGTGTCGGTCAGGACACAGTATTTGTCTTGTAAATCTCCACTGCTTAGAGAGGGAAGCTTTCAAACTTTTAGGAAGGTCGAGATAATTGGTGAAACGACCCATTCCACTTTCTATTGTGTAGCGACTTCCTTAGCCGAGGGTCGGTGCTAGCCACCCGGGCCGCTCAGGCAAGTTATAAAGGGAAGAGATTCTAGACCTTGTTAAAATGACATATAATGCAAGATTGTTATGTTGAGTATTAGAGCCATGTGGTTTGTGAACACATGGATAATTATAGTTCATCCTGATGGTTCATTATTTTAGCTATCTGACGAATAGTTACATGATATATTTGTACTGTCACTGGAGCCAAGTCATGTAGTTGGTGACTAGATGCCAATCGCCATGAGCGCGAGGTAGTCTATCGTACAATCCGACATAAGCTATAACGTAATGTTTTATCTAGGAATCACAGACAGCATGCGGTGAAACCATATAATTGGAGGATGTGTAGGGGGTAGCTTACATAATTATGGAGTTGCACGTTGATTTTGGTGCAACGTCCAAATAGGTAAATGCATGCAAAGCATTTCATTGGTGAGAAGAAAAATATTAAAACACGCACGGCACACATAATTGTTTAACATAAAGAGGTTTAAGGAATAATCCTTGTTGTAATATTAAAGAAGCCACATTGTATGACTGTTATGTTAATGTACAGTTTGTTTTGAAGTCGTAGGTGCATCAGCGCACTAGTATATCCTTGTGAAGTTCACAGAAGGGTAAAGCCTTATGGCTAGGTATGACTTTGTTGTGATTTCATATTTGTTTACTTGTGGATTGTGGAAGTAAAATTTTTGTTTGCTTTATTTTATGCTTTTTGGGTATTGTTTTGTGTTTGAAGCCATGATTTATTTTACTGGATTAAAGTTTTAGAATAGAGTTGTGCTTTATCATTGTAGAGTTGATACCTTTTTGCCTCAAATCCAAAATATGCACTGCTAAATTGGGGTTACCGTACACGCCTGAGAGCTGATGCTAGCTGGAGGCAGATGCATATTATCCATCGAGATTACTCACATGGGTACATGGAAATTGATGTCCTATACTGTGATTTGAGCTAAAGGTACGACTAAAGTCGGTCAGATTTAATGCACACAACTCTATTAAAGTAAGAATTAACGAAGTAGGGTGTGACCGCTCCTAATCCATAGCTAAGTTCCGATACGTATATATAAATTTTGATAGATACCTATAGACATCACTCCTATTAATTTATCATGGCCCAAGCAACGTGGGACGGTATTAACTCGTTATGGAACCGCCTGCGTCAGTGCAATATGAGCGATTTTGGCATTGCACGAACCGGGCAACGATAGAATGATGTACATGAGTCATTTATTTATCATGGCGCCCAGATTACGTGGAGCTTATGGGATTTAGGGAAAACCCATAGATTTTTTTATGGTATTTCATGGGGAAAACCATAGTAATTGTTTTGCCTCAAACTGTGTTTGAGTGATTTTTGAATTCAGTAGGCTTTTGAGGTGACGCAGAATCTCTCTATTGAGAAGAGAATGGCCTAAGGGTACGAGCGTTACTTACCCAATCCACAATCTACCATAATATTATCAGGTTTTGTACGACTTCACAATATGTGTGCAGTGTTTGATGTTTCTCTTCGAAACGTATCCACATATTTTTCCAGGAAGCCTGCCTGCATATTTAAGTGTGTTATTGAAAAATGTCAGGTACGGAGGAGATCTTGCAAGTTATTGCAGGACTGAAACAGCATTTTGATGCTGCTCACGAGCAGAGTAAACTGGAAACCAAGGCGTTCCAGGATAGTATAAACACTCGGTTAGATGAGAACCAGAGAGAGTTAAATAACAGGTTAGATGCCAATCAGGAGGCAATTAATGCAACTCAGGTTGAAATAAACAACCGTTTAGAGGCAAATAAAGTTGAATATAAAGACGAATTAAACAATAAGTTAGGTCAAATGCAAGAGGTTATTAAGACCGAAGTAACAGATACTGTTGTAAGCATTGTATCGGAAATGCAGGTCAAAACTGATAAACGTTTCGAGGCTATAGAAGCCAAACTTGAGGGTAATTTGCAAGCGTGTAGGCATGCTCAGGAGCAAACCAACAGTAAATTAGAGGCGTTGTCTAACGATATTAAGGATATTCAGATCCAAAATGAGGCGAATCTCGAACGCCAAGCGAAACAGTTCGCAGAGTTTACGAAAACAGTAGACCAGAGATTAGAGGAGAACGACTCCAAATGGGACCAGAAATTGAAAAGCTACGCTAGAGCAATTAACGGTGACCTCAAGAAACAGGACCAGAATATATTAGGTCAATGCCAGGAAATAGGCGAAATTAAGGCTATCGCTCATGAAAGTAAGGAGCTGGTAGGCAACGTGAAAAGTCAGATGGGTAAAGTTCATAAAGAACTGGACCAAGTTCAGAGTGATATTGTCATAGTCAATAAAAGGCAAGAGGAAAATAGAGGCGAGATCACCAAGGTCCGGAATGAATTGTCTAAAGTCAATGGACACATTCAAGATGAAATTAAAGGTCTGAGAGAAGAACTCGAAATAAGAGAAGGCCAGAAAACAGAGGCAAGCGACAAGACCCTTGCTCAAATTAAAGAGGACGTAGAGGATGAAATATCCCATATCAAACAAAGTCTGAAAGAAGACAAGGTGAAAATTTTTCAAGTAGCCGAGGAAAACCGAGATAGGCTTACGAGAATAGAAAAAGAAGTCATTACTCGCCTAGAAAGAGCAGAAATGCGCCATAACCAAATGGAGACTAGGATAATGGCACAGGAGGAGACACTTCTGAAATATCCTAAGTCAAGTGAAGGCAGCATAGAGGATATAAGAAAAACAAGGTGGGCAGACTTAGAAACCCAACCTATAAGCAGAAATGCTACAGGCGCAGGAGAAAGTCCTTACATGACGCCAGGTGTACCAATTGCGGCATCGACGCCACATGAAAATGCGATGCACACCCAGGTGATAAACGTCATTAGGGCAAGCGAAGAAAAACCTAGGAAATTTTCAGGTAGTCACTGTAGTATGACACCAAAATATTGGTTAAAGGAAGTGACTGAATATCTCAATGATGCACGAATACCGCAGGAGCGTAGGCTACGTGCTATAGAGAAGTTAACAGAGGGGGAGTGCGCATTATGGTTTCGCAGCTTCCGTTACACTTTTGATACTGTTGAGGAATTCCGCGAGGCATTCTTGAAGAGATATTGGGACGCCGCGACTCAGCAGAATTTACGGCTGGATTTGTATGCCAAAAAGTACAGCACGAACAACCCGACGAAGTACGCAGAATTCTTCATATCGCAGATGTGTCGTTTTAAAGAGCTGGATCAAAAACCTAGTGAACTGGAGCTATGCATTGCTATCGCCAAACAGCTTCCATACGAGATCCAAAGGCTACTAATCTCGGCTAATGCGAAAACGGCTATGGAAATGGAGACAGTTCTAAGGCAACTGGACCTCACCACAGCAAATACTATGCGTCAGAGTCGAACCGTGGAACAAGTCCACGTGACCAACACACAGACTGACCAACAGCAAGCTCCAAGGAACAACAAGGCCACGAGCACGGAAACTTTAGATTCCTATGGACGGCAATGGGAACAGGAACCCAGAAAATGGCAGTCAAGGTACAAAGGAAATGCTAATAAAGCAGGAAGAGGTCGAAGTTCGTGGAATAAACACAATAACAGGGGCAAACCGTACCATAACAATGGAGGTAATAATGGCCAAGAAGGCAATAATAGAAATTGGAGACCCCAAGAGAGAAGAAGTAACTTCGATGACGAGGCAGAAGAGCGATATCATGCTTCTTTGCGATACCTCGAAGAAAGGGGAGATGAGCCCCAGAAATCACAAGTCCGCTGGCAAGAAGTCATGCAGAACAGGACATCGCCAGACAGATATGGAGATGGAGCTAAGAGTTTGGAACTACAGCGCAGCGAACAGGAGAGAAGGAACTCCAAAGGGGCGGGCGCTGAAGAAAAAAAAAACGCCAAAATTAGAAGAGCTCGAGACTGATGGATGGAAGTCTATTAACATCATCAATTGGATAGCCAAACCAGAAGAATTGATTGAGGATACAGGAGGACCACAGGTCATGGTCAAGAGAGAATTGCCTATTATAATTGTGAGAGTGGCAGGATTAAAAGTCAGAAGTCTGTTAGATACGGGATCAACAGTGAGCCTGATGACACAAGCTCTATATAATGAAATAGCCCGGGGAGAGAACATTTTGAAGATACCGATCTCCAGTGTCAAAATTAAAGGGGTAATTCCAGACAGAACAATGATATGTAAATACCAGGTATTCCTAGATTTACAGATAGGAGGCTCTATTTTCTCACAGAGTTTTCTGTTAGTAAACAAACTACCTTATAACCTACTTATTGGGGCAGAGTTTATAAGGGAATACAGAGTGATAATTGACCTAGCACAGGACAGGGTTATGTTCCATGTGAATGAAGAAGCTGAAGGCTTAGAGGTCAAACTCAATGAAATTGAACCAGGATCCAGTGAACAAGTATGGCATACATACAGAGATGTGGCTGATGAAGAAGTGTTAGCTATTGAGCAGTTAGAAGCGGAGCTCAAAACACTAGCTACAGACTTGGAAAAAGATCTGGAACCCAAATTGGAAGAATACATTTCGGAGAAGCTAGAAGAAGCGAAAATTGGGCTAAAAGAGAAGGAAAATTTAAAGCAGTTATTACTGGAACAGAAGGAAGTCTTTGATTCGAGACCTGGTCGGATAAAGAACTTCACTTATGCTTTTCAAGTCAGTGATTGGACACCATTTAGGCAGAAACCCTACCCTATAGCTGAAAAGCATTATGCTAAAGTGAAAGAGGCAATTCAGGAGATGTTGGAGGCCGGCGTTATTGAGAAAACACCTACGCCTTATGTAAGTCCATTGGTAATTGTACCAAAGTCAGACGGATCTGTCAGAATCTGCTTGGACCTGAGACGCTTAAATTTGAGAGTTATTCCGGAATTTGACCAAGTGCCACCTATTAAAGAGATCCTCAGGAAGTTTAGAGGGAAAACTATATTCTCAAATTTGGATATCACATCCAGTTTCCACCATCTTGAATTAGAGAAGAAAACTAGTCTGTTGACAGGATTTATGTTTGATCAACATACATTCACATTTTTAAGGCTACCTTTTGGGTTGAAAACAGCTGGTTCAGCCCTGATAAGAGCGTTAGATCGCAATCTAACAGATGAGGTTAAAGAGAGTACCATCAGATATGTAGACGACATTCTACTCACATCAGAATCTCTGGAGGAGCACATGAGAGACCTGAAGAAGTTGCTAGATGACCTTCGAGAGGCTAACTTTAAGGTTAATATCAAGAAATCGCACTTCTGTCAGAGGGAAGTTAAATTCCTAGGGCATGTTATTGATGCAAATGGAGTGAAGCCTAATCCAGATAAATTGGAGGTAATTCGGAATTTCCCTCGACCCACGAAAGTTAAGCACGTCCGACAGTATTTGGGAGTAATTGGATTCTTTTCGAACCACTGCCCAAACTATACTGCGACAGTAGCACCACTGAAGGACCTATTGAAGAAAGGCGGCAGATGGAATTGGACGGAGCAATGTCAGGAAGCATTCGTGAGGTCAAAACAAATGCTTTTGGAATATGTGAAACTGGGATACCCAGATTATACCCAGAAGTTTATCATACAGACGGATGCATCACTTATTGGGATTGGAGCGATGCTATTCCAGGAAAATGTTGACCAGCCTGAGAAGAAAGTTTTTATCGCCTTTATCAGCAGAAGACTGAGAGCCCATGAGAAAAACTACACGATCACAGAGATAGAATTGCTCGCAATTTTGTACGCGTTGCAATCGTGGCACAAACTCGTGTACGGCTTCCGAATAGTTCTGAGAACAGACCATAAAGCTTTAACATTTTTGTTAAAGACGGATTTGTCTAGTCAGAGATTGACAAGATGGTCCCTGTATATCCAGCAATTTAATGTGGAAATAGAATACTGTCCAGGGAAAGAGAATGTAATACCGGACATATTAAGTCGTTACCCTAGAGAAGAAGAAGTACTAGCGGTCCAGATTGAGAATCGAGATCAGAAGACGTTGGATGACTTAAGGAACATTACCAACCTACAACGCGAAGACCCATGGTTGAAGATGATAATCGATTACTTCGAGGGACGCTTAGCAAGGGGAACTGCGATATACAGAGAGGCGGAGGCATTGGCAACAGATTATGTATGGTATAATCAGATATTACACAAGTGGGACGATGTGGATCACACACGTCAAAGGATTGTAATTCCTGCATCTTTGCAGAGGAGATTAGTATGGCTAGCCCACAGAGCATTTGGACATCCTGGGATAGATAAAATTTGTGCTCTGTTGAAGGAAGCATTTACTTGGCCAAAATTGAGAGAAACGGTGAGAAATGCTATTAGAACATGTGATCTTTGCCAAAGGGTAAAGCCGAATCCCTTTTTAATGAGGCAACGACCTATCCAGTTATTACCAGAGAAGCCAAGGCAGCTATTGAGTATCGACAACTTTGGACCATTGCCTAGAGCACGTAGAGGCAATAGACACATTTTTGTAGCCATGGATGTATTTTCGAAAATGGTGGTGTTGTGCCCCATTCAAAAGACAAGTTCAAAACAGGTCTTGAAGCGCCTGAAAGAGAGAGTTATTCCGATTCTTGGGAAGCCGGATAACATTCTCTCGGACCACGGAAGTTGCTTTACTAGTGCAGAATTTCGTCGAGAACTGGAAACTCTAGGAATTAGGCAGATTTTATCTACCATTCGCCATCCTGAGGCAAGTCCCGTTGAAAGAGTAATGAGAGAGGTCCAGAAATACATGAAGATCTACTGTTCTGAAGCGAATTGGCGTTGGATTGAATTTCTAGAAGTAATTGAATACTGTATAAATAATACTGTACATGAGGCGACAGGTCAGGTTCCCGTTACTCTACATCTGGATCAGAGACCAGAGAGACCGTGGAATGGTGTTATTCCATTACCTGTAGACGCACAGCCCGGTAGAGAATTGAGGATCCTACGAACCTTTGAATATCTCAAAGCACAGGCGGAGAGACGTCAGAGAAGGAATCGTGCGAAGAGGTATCATAAACCGCTTCTCGTGGGACAGAAAGTTTTAATTAAGAAACCCGCCAGTTCAGATCCAGAGGCACGGAAGTATAAAAAGTTCATTTTTGCTTACCACGGCCCGTTCGAGGTGATAAGAGACCTCCAGAACAATGCATACAGGTTAAGGCATTTAGAGAATGGAAACGAGGTCGTTATGAACATAGCCAACTTAAAAGTTTATTACTCGCCAGAAGAATTCGATGAACCAGAAGAAGAATTAGTAACGCACACCCAACTCAACGTGGAGAGCGGAGGCAGCCAAGCAGGCAGACCTGAATGTTGGAACGGCGAGACGGGACGAGAAGCAGACAGTTTACCCAGTGTAAGCGGAGAGCAGAAAGAATGCCAGTGTTTGCGAGAATTCTATGAAGAAATGGTCAGAGTGGCCAGAGAGGTTGAGGCTGTAAACGCGACCCTTCGCAGGGAGAATAGACAGCTCAGAAACAAGGCCGAGTGTGGAAGGGGGAACACTACTAACCCACTCGCAGCCAGACAAGGTGAAGGACCCCAGACGTAAACACAGACGGTGGTCGACAGTCAGCTGGTTACTTATATAAGCCACTTGCATTGGACTTTTATAAGTTTTGCAAGGGGAACATGAACCCGATGGGGTTATGCTGACTGGAATCGAACATGGTTCTCAGAGACTGTGATCTCAGTATAGAGGTTCCACCAGGAAGCGAACCAGAGATCTGTAGAGGGAGTTTCTTGGTGAAAAACCCCTCGAAAGAAATGTATATTTAATCACTGGTGTGATTTTTGATGAAATGGCATTATTTAGTAAAATAATGTAGGAAATAATGAGCAGATTATATCATTATAAGACGATTTGGTGTAAGCTATTGGAGGCTTGAAGCACAGAGGAGGGCAGAGCTGACATTTACTAATTGGCCCAGAATTGTGGGTTGGAACCAGCGGCGCCACGTCCATCTCAGTGACCCCAATATGTCGTCTAGAGCAGGGGCGAGGCCTGAATAATGACATAGTTATTCCCCGACGGAGAATGGATTTAGAGTAGGGGCGGAGAAATGCCCAGAAAAATCATTGATTACTCGTGATTGGAGTAACGAATCGAGATGAGAGTTGCACACAGGTGAATATTTTGGCAAGAAGATAATTTTAGAGTCTTTTACCTGCGAAATTGGTGCATATTTAATGATGTGCGTAAGGACTGTAAAACGACCATTGTTCGCGGATGGATGTGAAGATGTTGCCGGGGGTTTCCCGTTAGGTAGCGTCCCACGCCATGGAGAAAGGAATTAATATTAATTAATTGGACGAGCGATTCCTTTGCACACAGATAGTTTTGGGACCTGTGAAGAGAGAGGAACACAATGATCATGGTTTGAAGACCTGAATCATGCTGTGAGAGGAGCCAAGATTACGCGGGAAGATGTTGCTCTACTTTCTGTGGAAATCCGATATAAGGGACTAGACCCCAGGAGGAGCTCTCACTTCTTACTCAGTATAACTCGGTTGTAAGTCAGTCGAAGTGGTAACGCAGCCAAGTTCAGTCTACATGCCGCCAAGCGCAGTTACAGCCAGTTACAGTCCTACTCAATTGTCAAGTGTAGCACAATGGCAATAAGTTGCAATCAGTATGCAGCAAATATGCAGCAGTACGAGACAGCGTGTAAGCCGCATACAGAAGTCTTCAAATAAGCTACGTGCAGTCTTCGAGTGAAACTTCAGTCAGCTACCGCCAGGTTGAAGCAAGTTCGTCAAGGCAAAACGCATGACGATTCTATTCATCAAGACGCCGAACAAAGACTGGTATGTGTAATAGAAACAGTAAATATGCTTGTATGAATAATAGTCGTGATACAGGCATAATCAGCAGCACGAACTATGACGTGTTCAGTTACGAAGCACCGTATAGACTAACGGTAGAACTATTGTATATAATTATTTGTGAAAGTGTTGAACTTTATTAAGCGCAGTGTGTATAGTATTAACTAATCGTATATGTGTAACTACGATAGAATGCGCGAAAGAAACTCTACTAAGTGTTTGGTATTGCCATGAGAGTACCAGATGTTAACGCTCATGTTTGGGAGCCAGCGTATTGATGTAACGCAGGACGCTTACTGTAGGAATGATATTCATAAAAACTGTTGGAGAGTTCCGAGAGCAGATAACCAGACTTTCAATCAGGAGTTGGTAACGTAAGATGCCGTCGACACCTGCAATTTCGATCTCTGCTAGGGAATTTCAGCATTGAAGTGTGTATAAAGTGACGAGTGTTCAGTGTAATGTATATGTAAAAATATCATTTAAAGTAGTGTTTGATGAAGTGTTTCACTTGTTTGGGGAGTGATAACTTCCTGAAAGGTATGCAACGTGTCGTGTTGGTGATAGAAATTATGTGTAATCAAATGTGTGTAAACAAGAGAAATATGTCGCGTTAAACCCATTATGGCGGGCGACATGGAAGAATATGATTGGTCGGAGCCACCTTAGATGCCTATAGAGACGTAAGTACCCCACACAAATTATGGTTATGATTATGTAGAAGTTTGGACCGCTGCATGTCTGTGATTCCGTAAAGGTATTGTGAATTCCTTATAGATGCCAGTAAAAATCAGTTAGGAGGCTGATCCTCCATGTTTAATCAGTATTGAGTTGATTTTGATAGAGTTGAGATGTTGATTTGCATCATTAAGTGGAGTAATTATTCCCACTATGAATTAAGAATGGCAATCAGTTATGTAAATGCAACGAACGCGATTGTTCGAGTGTAAAACGTCTAGCTATGTCGGAAATTTTGGTAATTTATGTGAGAATAATAATAAATAATGATTTTGGTCATTTATGTCAATGAGATTTACAATAATAATAATAAAGGATGATTTTGGTCATTTATGTCAGTGAGAAATGATGATAATAATAATAATGGTTATTAAGAGTATGAATGAACACATCAGGAAACAAATAAATGTTGTAAGCGAGAATTATTAACGCTAAGTGCAAGACTTATCAATCTAAGCAGGAAGATGTTACAGTGAGATTACATTACAGTAACTATGGAAAGAAGTTTTATATCAGAATATTGCAGATATTCAGTAATGATACCAGTAATGAAAGAGCTTTTAGTGAATTGAATTTGCAGCTTAATTGAGAAGCTTATAGAGTGAATGTTAGATTTCTCTTAATATTATAGGTCGGAGTGTCGTAGCATGGAGCAGTAGGGGCCAGATAGTCTATTCTACGTATGAATTCTCCTATGTCGTGGACATTGTTGGAGATATTATTTATTCCAGAGTTTTAGTGTAGGACCCTAACTCTGAAGAAAGGATTGAAATGTGTTCCGGATTGGAATCTTGATAGAGTCGAGGAAACAAGGACACCTCGCAGCTCTATGATTTCCCGAGAACTTATTGATGAGTTATTTACGCTCGTTGGCAGCGAAACTCAGGGCGACAGTGGTTTTCTGCGCCTATATTATACTTGAGACATCGGTCAAACCGCCAGGCTCATGCATTGCGAACCCCGAACCTTCATGTTGAATGGACCCATGTGAGGCCATTAATTAATCGTTATCCTCGACGTAGGAATAATTACAAAAGCTCATTCAATACCTGTTGGCATAATAGTCAATTAAGATCCTTTGGGAACATGTGTGTCGGTCAGGACACAGTATTTGTCTTGTAAATCTCCACTGCTTAGAGAGGGAAGCTTTCAAACTTTTAGGAAGGTCGAGATAATTGGTGAAACGACCCATTCCACTTTCTATTGTGTAGCGACTTCCTTAGCCGAGGGTCGGTGCTAGCCACCCGGGCCGCTCAGGCAAGTTATAAAGGGAAGAGATTCTAGACCTTGTTAAAATGACATATAATGCAAGATTGTTATGTTGAGTATTAGAGCCATGTGGTTTGTGAACACATGGATAATTATAGTTCATCCTGATGGTTCATTATTTTAGCTATCTGACGAATAGTTACATGATATATTTGTACTGTCACTGGAGCCAAGTCATGTAGTTGGTGACTAGATGCCAATCGCCATGAGCGCGAGGTAGTCTATCGTACAATCCGACATAAGCTATAACGTAATGTTTTATCTAGGAATCACAGACAGCATGCGGTGAAACCATATAATTGGAGGATGTGTAGGGGGTAGCTTACATAATTATGGAGTTGCACGTTGATTTTGGTGCAACGTCCAAATAGGTAAATGCATGCAAAGCATTTCATTGGTGAGAAGAAAAATATTAAAACACGCACGGCACACATAATTGTTTAACATAAAGAGGTTTAAGGAATAATCCTTGTTGTAATATTAAAGAAGCCACATTGTATGACTGTTATGTTAATGTACAGTTTGTTTTGAAGTCGTAGGTGCATCAGCGCACTAGTATATCCTTGTGAAGTTCACAGAAGGGTAAAGCCTTATGGCTAGGTATGACTTTGTTGTGATTTCATATTTGTTTACTTGTGGATTGTGGAAGTAAAATTTTTGTTTGCTTTATTTTATGCTTTTTGGGTATTGTTTTGTGTTTGAAGCCATGATTTATTTTACTGGATTAAAGTTTTAGAATAGAGTTGTGCTTTATCATTGTAGAGTTGATACCTTTTTGCCTCAAATCCAAAATATGCACTGCTAAATTGGGGTTACCGTACACGCCTGAGAGCTGATGCTAGCTGGAGGCAGATGCATATTATCCATCGAGATTACTCACATGGGTACAGTACTAAATGTAACTTAGACTGAATGCACTCACAAAAGGAAAGTTAAAGGAGAAAGACTGACAAAGTGGAATTTAGATGGAAAAGACTCACAAAATGGAGTTTAGATTCAAAATACTTACAAAATGCAAGTTACATTCGAAATACCCACAAAATGCAATGTAGATTCTGAAGACTTACAAAATGCAATGTATGTAGATTGACCATACTTACAAAATGCAATTGATGTTGAAAATACTTTAAAAATGCAATTGAAATTCAAATTACTCACAAAATGCAATTTAGACTCAAAATGCCACCCAAGATTGAAAATACGTGTAAAAAGCGATTGAGGTTGAAAATACTTACAAAATGTAAGTGAAAATCAAAATGCTTACAAAATGCAATTTAGATTGAAAGTACGTGCAAAAAGCAATTTAGGTTGAAAAAACTCAAAACGGAATTTAGATTGAAAGGACGTTCAACATGTAATTGGAAGTGAAAGGACGTACAAAATGTAAAAGAAAAAGAATGCGGAGCCCTCCAATAATCGGGTATCCGGAAAGATGAGAGAAGGCGGGAAAAGAAGAGACTCCCTAGGCCCCGGATACCCTAATACCACCGGGGTCGGAAAATAACAAGAGTTGACCAAGGGAGGCCGATAGGAAAGATGACAGAGATGAGTCCGGCAAAAGTAAGTGGAAGTAATGCCAAACTCAGCTGGGGCCCCGTGGTCGCCAACCCACGTCTCACTAGTCGTGAGCCCCTGGGGGAACTTAGGAATTAAGATTTTAGGTTAACAAAATGGAAATAAATTATAAAATGTACATCAATTTAGTGAACTACATACGACAAAAGATGTGGTCTAACTGTTGGTGTGCATTACTTGTTTGAACAAAACCATTTGATTATCGTCTGTCTTCCTCTTCTGATGGCGAGGCTTGCGTTTTGTTAATAATTAATTTTATTAATAGTAAGAAAATCCTAATTGCCCCAGAGGAGTGCGTCAGGCCTCGGCAGCCGGCACAGTTCATATCCTCGCCGCTAGATGGGGGCTTCATTCATTCCATTCCCTGACCCGGTCGGAGACTGGAAACAGGCTGTGGATTTTCATTTTCAAGAAAATCTTTAATGTGTGGGTTTATTCTATGGTTTCTTTGATTTTATACAAATAGTTTGAAATATATTTTGCTTATGTATTAAAATACCTGTCGCTTCGGTGGTGTAGTGGTCAGCGTGCTTAGCTGCCACCCCGAAGGTCCGAGGTTCGATTTCGGGCTCTGCCACGAAATTTGAAAAGTGGTATGAGGACTGGAACGGGGTCTACTAAGCCTTGGGTGGTTCAAATGAGTAGAGGGTGTTCGATTCTCACCTCAGCCATTCTTGAAGTGGATTTCCTTGTTTTATGACTTGGTCTTCGGGCAAATGCCGGGATGGGTACTTACCGTCAGGCCACGGCCGCCACCTTCCCTCTTCCTTGTCTATCCCTCCCATTCTTCCCATTCCGTCCCATCTCTCATGGGGCCCCCTGTTCGCTTTGCAGGTGAGGCCGCCTGGGCGAGGCCAAAGTCGCACCTCCCCAGTTGTATCGCCAGATCCGATGTCAAGCTCCAGGACACTGCCCGTAGAGGCGGTAAAGGTGGGATCCCTCGCTGAGTCCGTGGGATAAGCCTACCTGGAGGGTAAACTGACTACGAAAAAAGAAAAAAACCTTTAACAGTTATTTGTTTTATCGTTTCAAATCTTGCTTGAAGGATTAAACTGATTAAAGTAGTATCATCTGACACAACGAGAAATGGCAGTTAGTTCAAACAAATCTCAGACTCCTGTACGTCTTATTTTAATTTAGAAATGTAAGAGTTTCATGCCGAAGCCTCCGTGGCTCAGGCGGCAGCACGCCGGCCTCTCACCGCTGGGTCCGTGGTTCAAATCCCGGTCACTCCATGTGAGATCTGTGCTGGACAGAACGGAGGCAGACAGGTTTTTCTCCGGGTGCTCCGGTTTTCCCTGTCAAAATTTCATTCCAGCAACACTCTCCACTATCATTTCCTTTCATCTGTCATTCATTTCATCATTGCCCCAGAGGAGTGCGTCAGGCCTCGGCAGCCGGCACAGTTCATATCCTCGCCGCTAGATGGGGGCTTCATTCATTCCATTCTTGACCCGGTCGGAGACTGGAAGCAGGCTGTGGATTTTCATTTTTCAAGAGTTTCATGCCTTGTCTAATGAATGTGCATGCTACTGGAACTGGAACAGGGCAGACTACACTCCATGGGGGGAATTTCCCTGAAGAAACACTGCAATAGAAAAAGAATACGCTGACGCTATCTGAGCTCGAAAATTCCATTTGCTGAAAGGGGTACTCCCTGTGAGTCAGGCACGAAGTTCTTGCACTTTCATGCTGGTAGGATATTCCCTGGTCGTGCCACTGTGTGGGTTTTGTTGTTATCACCTCGCCTTTCACGAGCAAGTCATGCTCGCATTGGAAAGTCAAATGAGCAGTTATGGCGAGTCATTCTCTAGATTCTCTCCGGAACTCTTCACATCATACGGGTGGAAAGATGAAAGTGATATGAGGAAAGAAAGGTATAGTTGAATGTTGAATCAGATGATAGATAAATGTTTTCAGAAGTTGCCATGACTCCCTGAATCCATTTGTTCCTCCATTTAGTGATTAGGAACAACGAGTTCATTAGCCTCTACTTTATGTTAGGTAGATTTCATTAGTGCTTACTCTGAGATATCGTCAGTGCTATCCCCCCAGGGGGTCACATCTAGTGTGACGTGAGTTGGCGACCACGGGACCCCAGCGAGTCCAGCAATGCTACCACTTACTGGTGCCGGGCTCATCTACGTCTTCTTTCCTTTCGACCTCTCTTGGTCAACTCTTGTTCTCTTCCTACTCCGAAGTATTAGGGTATCCGAAGCCTAGGGAGTCTTTCACTTTCCCGCCTTAATTGGCCCTTGTCTTATCTTTCCTGATACCCTCCTTCTGCGAGGGGTCAGCCTTATTTTTCTTTTCATGTCCTCTCCTACCTTCTGCACAAGGCCCCCAACGAGGCAGGGTGTATGTAGCCCACCACTTTTGGTGCACCCTGGATAGTGCTACACCCTCAAGGGCTCACGGCTGGTGAGTTTGGGAGTTGGTGACCCTGAGGGATTCCTGAACTGGGTCCGTTTTTCCCCTTTTACCTCTGACCTTGGGGCGGGCCCTTTCCCTTTCCTATCTGCCTTTCATGGCTCTCCTTCCATCCAAGACCCTAAATCCTCATTCTTCGAGGGTTGAGGGCATTGCTTTTCTTCCTGTCCATTATTTGCCTTAGGCCTATCCTTTATTTGTTTACCATTTCT
Organism: Meconema thalassinum; assembly: GCA_946902985.2. Lineage (NCBI taxonomy): Eukaryota > Metazoa > Arthropoda > Insecta > Orthoptera > Tettigoniidae > Meconema > Meconema thalassinum. The sequence continues at coordinate 169,823,199 of OX336391.1, forward strand.
TCTTCTACTGTAGTATGTAAGTCTGTAGTTAGTATTAGTTATAGTTTTCATCCTCATCCCATCTTTCACTATCACCCAAACCATTAGGGACCGATAACCTTGATGTTAGGCATCTTAAAACAACAATTATCATCATCATCATCGTCAGGGCTGACAAAATAAAATGCACCAATACATGACGTCGCATCCGTGGCGCAGTGGTCAGCATGCTAGGATTTGAATAGGAAGCCACCGTGACATTCAGTTAGGTACCCTACCATACCGAAATTTGCCTGGAGTAGAAGAGGGAAACCAGGAAAATCCACTTTCAGAATGGCAGAGGTAGGAATCGAGCCCACCTCTTCTCAGTTTTGCCTCACAAAACAGAGTGTACCCCGTTCTAACCCTCAGACCAGAATTAAATATCATTCCCGGCTCTGCCACGAAATTTGAAAAGTGGTATGAGGCCCAAATGAGTAGAGGGGGTTCGATTCCCACCTCAGCCATCCTCGAAGTGGTTTTCCGTAGTTTCCCACTTCGTCTTCGGGCAAATGCCGGGATGGTCCCTACTGTAAGGCCACGGCCGCTTATTTTCCACTTCCTTGCCTAACCCTCCCACTCTTCCCATCCCTTCATCAGGCCCCCTGTTCGTTTTGCAGGTGAGGCCGTCTGGGCGTAGTGCTGGTCACACACCCCAGTTGTATCCCCGACTCAGAGTCTCAAGCTCCAGGACACTGCCCTCAGTAGCTGTAGAGGTGGGATCCCTCGCTTAGTCCGTGGGAAAAGCCAACCCTGGAGGGTAAAACTATAGAGAAAAAAAAGCGAGGTAATCGTATGTAAGTAACTCGACTGATTACAGAGTAAACAGATGGGATTAATGGCAGGAAAATTATTCGTCATAAAAATGTATTCAACCTAGAAATCGCTTTAGGACATACCCCTCCTTCGAGCAGTCATATCTATTGTGTACTTGGAAAAGTGACCTCAGTCGGGATTCAAACTCGAATTCACAGCAAATTTTCAGGTCATAGATGGAGAGACACTGTCTTCTGGAATGACGAGATCACTCAGATCTTCTAGACCAGGGCTTCTCAACCGTTTATCAACTGTGTACCTCTTGAAATGTTTAAAAAAATTGCTGAATCAACAGTATATATTTTTTAGAATTGTATATTTACTGTCGGAAAAGTGGCCAATGGCTTGTTTTATTGATTGTAACATCTTTCCACTCGGTATCTGTATTATTTTTTGTGGGGGTGGTTTTGAAAAATGAAACGGAAATGGATGGAACGGAAACAATGAAACGGAATTGGATGGGAAGGAAACAATGAGCACGAGCGGTGGCAGAGATTGGTACAACGACGAACTGGTGGCTATGTGGAATGTATATCGCATACGGTTTACTTCAAGGTTTGGAGACCCCATTAAAGATATTATTCCTACAATAAATCATCTTCAAGTTGTTGTTGTTTGGTGTGAAAATATTCATTATATCATATTTGCTAAAAACCGGTCAGGATTTGGCACTGCAGTCTTACAAGTAGTTATTTCAATGACCAACAGAGTTCACTGTTAACGAGGGATAACGTGTCACATGTTACACATCATATGCGACTACTGTAAGGCTCGTAATTTTAAAAAAATATACTGAGAAAACCTCGTATTTAATTATTAATGCAATTGTATTTCGTTGTTTTTTTCAAACCTTTATTAAGATAACAATAAATATATAGAGAGATTTTTCTTTTTTCTTTATAATTTGTTTTTAAAAATATATAGAGATGTACTGTATATGCTTATTAATAACATTTTTATAATAAAGGAAAAAATAAAACGATTATTGCAAATTTCAGTTTTATTTATTACTCATACTGTTGGGTCTAAAAACAAACAATTTTATATAATTAGTACAAACTAAGCAAAAAAAAAAAGCATCAACATCATCCAATAGTCTATCTACCTTTAGTGCGAAACTTGTTGTCGTTTGCCTGTGCTTAAAATATCTATATCAGGAGTAATTGAACTTAATTTCACTCTTAAGATATCTTCCATACATATTCTGTTTCTATGTTTAGTTTTGATGTACAAAAGTTCATAAAATCCATTCTTTCACAAGTAAAGTGTAAAAAATGGCATCAAAAATAGCAGAGCTTGCCGGAAGATCATTGGGTACTTGGTTTTACATCCGATCCAGAAGTTAATTAAATATTTATCTTTAAAACTGTCTTTCGTGGATTTAATTATTTATTTATTTAGCGTATGGTTTTTAGTGCCGGGAGTGTCCGAGGGCATGTTCGGCTCGCCAAAGGCTGTAGCTGCTTCTAGCGGACACCCCTTGGGGGAGCTACAAGTTCCGTTCAATTTCAACCAGTTCCAACTTTCGCTACCAGATGTCAATGATACCTAGTGGTGAATGTTGGAACTTTGATAGAGTGTTCCAACGAAATCTAACCTAGAAATTTAGCTCCACACAAGTTTAGTCAGTGGAAGGATCTTTTACATGCCATAAATCTATGACATGGGACCGCCGGCTTTACTTCCCCTCCGAAGGAAGGCATACTGAAGGAGTTTAATGCTCTTAAAAAAATCCGACGACTTCGGCCAGGTTTGAACCCGCTATCTTGGGCACAGCAGTTCAGCATGCTACCAACTACGCCACCGAAGGCGCTGTCTTTCATGGAACTATCTTCTGTTAGATCGACAAAACTTTCTTTTAATTTCAACTCATTTGGCGAGGTTCCCGAAAAAGAATTTCTGATCCAGTCAAATTTGGAATAATCTTCGGAGAAATATGTATTAAAACTTTCTTGAAGGGCTTCCAAGTGAACAATGATATCAGCAACCACATCTGGCATTGGTGGTATTTCATTTTCTTCGAAAAATGATGACATATTAGAAACTGCAGATACAGTAAATTCTCTTCCTGTATTTGTGAACAATCGTATCCCCTATGCGTACCACCTGAAATGTTCCCGACACCTGTGTACCAAAGTCAGAACCTGACTTAGGTGTGTAAAACATATAAATGGCTTAAGAACTCGACTGTCCTTTGCCACGGTCGCAACGTGGCCACATAGCGTAAGTGGATAAAGGCAGTCAGCGTTGTCATGCTAGATCTAGCAAAAATATGGCGACAAAATATTTTTATTAACACTGTTTAACCCTTGAGGAATGGCGTAAAAAAATATAGCACGAGGACTGGCGCCGGGTCATTTTGACCCATAGTGTGTCACTCCCTTTTAGTCGTTGAGGTACGGACTTTAATGAGGCAATTTCACACCTGGTGTCTTCCTATGAACTATTCTCAACAAAAACTGAACTTTATTTTTATTTTTCAAAGTTAACATGCAGAAAAATGACAGTAATTTTCGTAACAGACTTTTTATTTTTTTAGTGCCGGGAGTGTCCGAGGACATGTTCGGCTCGCCAGAGTTTGTAGCTTCATCTAAGCAGACACCCAGCTACAAGTACCGTCGTGGGTGGAGTGTTGTCTGGGGAGGGAAGTTTGAATGTAAGGACGAGGAGTTGGAAGGTAGCGGCTGTGGCCTATAGTTAAGGACCAACCCCAGCATTTGCCTGGAAGGAAGATGGGAAACCACAGAAGACCATCGTCAAGGTTGCCGGCGGGGGGATTCTAACCTCCTGGCCTCCCGGATGTGAGCGACTTCCTGCTGCCATGCCGTAACTACAACGGCTAACTCACCCGGTTCGTAACAGACTAATATTGGCCTTGATAGTGGCGGTAAAACAGTAAAGCAGGAGCTGATGACCAATGTGTCCCTAGACCCTAAACAGGGATCAACAAGAACGTGAGCTATGGTATTGTGCTGAAGCAAAATACTTGGATTATCCCGCTTATGTTTTACAGATTGTTCCGACTTACGTAGGCCGAAAATTGTCACGCGAGGGCTGCGCCTTGGGTAAATCTGACCCGACCGTAAATAATATAGAAATAATTTGAGTGTTTAAAAAGCTATGGACATGTTTCTTTCGTAGGGTGAAGTTCAAGGTAGGTACAGTAAGCGACAGGAACTAAGGGCTGATCAAAATGAAAATATAAAGCTTTATTTAAGACTCGGGTCAATAATACCCAAGCGCCAGTCCTCGCGGGTTAATTAAGGAATTAGTGACTATTTAAATTCCCGTTAGTGACAAATATGTAGGCTATATTCTCTGTTGATTACAAAGGTTCTGGAAGTGGCTGAGGAGGATGTAAGCGATCCAAGACAAGAAAGCCTTGTTGTCAAAGGATTACATGACAGTTCCCCCACTGACACTTCCACACACTGCCCAAAATACTGACACTTCCCCACAGCCCTTGGACGTGGCTACCTGTTTAATGACTCAGAAATAATCTCGACTGACAGTTCCACACACATCCCCTCCCCCCTAAGGCTATAGGCTTCAGCAATCATCCTTACAGCCGCCCCAGTGACAATGCACCTTAACTTATTTATTTATTTATTTATTTATTTTATTTTATTTTATGTCTTCGGTAGTGGCGAAGTTAGGGCTCATGGCCCTCTCTTACACTTAACCACGAAATATGGTACCAGTACATAGCTTATGACAATTTCGAAAATACAAAAAACATTATGATGATACAAATATTAGTAAAAAAGGCACATGAATAATGATAGTAATAATTATAACAATACAAATAATAATAATAATAATAATAATCACAATGTCACAGACCTTACTATAATATCCTAGATATAATCCTAGCTCAGTCATACGTCCTATCATCCATCACCATTCACACGGGGCAATCAGCAGTATTCAACAGGTAATCTCGGCATGCGGCATACTCCCTTGGAGTGAAGAAAAGCGCTTGGTCTATGTAGGCTACTTCATTACTAACACGGTCTCGAAAATATCATTGTGATGTAGTGTAATTTCCATCAAAATAAAATAAATGCAAAGTCTGATTTCCATACACTTTATCCAGGCTGTGGACCGGGAAAATAATAACAAAACCGATCATTTTGGTGTTGTTGTCATTTTTGGGGTGTTTAAAATCAGCTTTCTTGGCTTCGTCAGTTGTTTTGTATATATATATATTGAACCCTTATCATTGTGTCCAATAATAATGTTTCATATTAATAAAAACGATGGAAATACTAAATACATGATATGCTGGATATTTGAGTAATATTGATGTAGCAAGAAATCTGGACTTGGTAAGACATGCTACGTGCTGGCTGGAAATGACCAATAGTTTCACAACCAATGTTATTCTTGGATTTCTGAGAAAATCAGATATGACGCTGTGGCGTACGTGACCATAAAAGGCCAAAATGCTGCGTACAAGGCAAGGAGTGAGAGAGAGGAGAATAGTCGTGACGTCAAAATAAGGGCGGGATTTGTAAGGTCAGAACTCCGAAGCCAACTTATCTGACCAATAAGAAAACATGACGCCAGAACATAGCGTCAGTGTGTTTTGCGCGGCAATCGGATATAAAAAGATCTAGCGATCGGTTTGCTTGTTCGACGGCAGATTCGCGACCTGTGAGAAAATACAAGAATTTTGAGAGGTCACACATAATTATAGGCCCATTACTTAAAATATTGAGGAGCTGTTTTACTCCCACCATTGAAACTTTAGGCTTTCTGTATATATACAAATGTCTGAGATGAATCGGGACACTCCTAATTATTCTTCGACAGTCATTTAAGACGTCCTTAAGACGATATGGTTTTAAAATTATAGTTGTGTGTCGGCAACGAAGTTGGAAATTTTCATAAATTGTGAGATGGCAATTAGCCATAGAATAGGGAAAGTCGACGATTCTGCATAGGACGATCTGAGGAAATAAAATACTTAGAACGCAGATAGAACAGTTTAAAAACTTTGATTTAATTGTGTTTTAACAGCAGCAAAATGTCGACCATGGAGAGAAGACAGCAAGCTTCATCCTCCATTACCATCAGTGTTATGGGCTAACGGCCTAATGATGGGAATTGACGAGGCGGGAGGCCTCTGGAAAGCAGTTTAAGTGATGAGTATTAAAAAATTGATTTATTGATTTTGGACGAGGGGAATCGCGAGAGATGTGTGGAACTTTGTATAGATTTTATTTGTGTGGTTTAATTTAAATTTCAGGGTTTGATTTCTTAACTGACATGCGTGTAGTAAATTTTGGCATTGCGTGACAATGATGTTGTACAGTAAATTTTGTAATTTAAATGTTTTCCTTATGTATACGTAATTCTTATAGCGAAACGGCCGCATCGATTAACGTATCTATAAAAAGTGTAGCCATGAATGAGAACCTAGGAACGACAATGATAAATGGACTGATTTAATGATATGTTAAACTAATTACTACGTGGGGGGAATATTTGCATTTTGTTGCTTTGATAACTCGGGCTAGGACTGATCCTGTTATTTATTCTTTATTGTCATTTGGACATGTTGTGTGTCATTATCTGAGGGGTGTGCTGATTAATGCTACGACGAGATCTTCGAGAAATGTGCCACGTATTTTTGGGTGTAAGTGATGATGATGAGGAGAGGTAAAGCCTGTCCATGACTGCGATATCATTCCGGCAAACTAGTTATCCGTGGGGATAAGTTTGACCTGGGAATGTATTCTTAAAAATCCCTGAGAGGATGTTTTGAGATAATGTGTTATTTATTTGTACGCGTTTAACAGGTGGCGATTAGCAAAGGTGCTGTACGCTGGCTATGGGCCAGAATCTATATTTAGCATGGCACTAATTACTACTTGGGGGAAGAAATCAGCCACTCTCTCGGTGATGCGATAACAGGCCCGGTTGTCTCCAGCTCGTTATGACACGTTATGTTTGCTTTAAAGCCTAATGAGTTAAGGTTATTTTATTTGGTTTAATTTGGGAAGTTGCCATGTTGTCGATCCAAGTTTCTTTTATCATTACTACGACTTATTTGTTCATTGTTTTAAAACGCCAAACTTTCCGGCGTAAAAATTAAAAGTTGTATTTTGTTGTTGTTGGCTCTTATTTTCAAGGCCATTGTATTCATATAAATATAATTTGGCAACCGGCCAAACTTGTTCATGTCATGTTATGCTATCCTAGTGTTTAAGGTATAAGACGGTAATTCCGCAGCCCTTATTTTAAATAATACACACGTGTATTTGGTTGTGGTAATCTAAGGTTAGAGCATGTCAGTAGTGTATATAAATATGTAATTGTTGTTCCCACATTTCCGTAATTCATCCTTCGCAGTACGGAGTCCGTTCCCGAACCAACTGTTTTGGTCGGAAACGAGCGCCCGTCAAAATGCTCATTACTTGAACTAGTCTTAAAACCCGTGTCGCTCATAAATATTGAATTTTTGTACTATTTTATTTGTTTGTTATATTTGGATCTTGTGATCCGTTTTCTTTTGTTACTTTGACTTAAGTGACATTTCAGTCACAATGCTTGTTGACAGCTGTCATACCGTGTCGTCATGGTACGTCAGGCTGGTCAGTGTTAGATCTGTTCACGCGAGTGAACAATAAAAGGGTGGTTATAGTTTTCCTCTTTATGTTTGATTCAGTTAATAAATTTCATTTGTTAGTAGATCCTGTTGTTTTTCTTGGCTTTATAATAATAATAAGTTAACCTTATGAACCCTGGAAGTTATGTTGATAGCAAAACCTCTAAATCACATTCACAAGAATCCATTACGACCCCGAAATTTTGAATCTTGTCTACATGCTATTTTCCAAAGGGTTTATAAGAGTTACTTTGGCTTCCGAACGTGTGGCATTTGTGTTTTAGAGTAAAAAAATAGATCACCGGCATGTGATAAGTTTATTAACGTAAGTTAGGCGAAGATAGTACCGCCAAATGTTTGAAAATATAAAGTCATGGAGTTTGCAATAAAGTAAATGTGGAACAAGTTAAGTGTTTGAACTTTGATTAAAATTAGAACAAACTGTTCCAGGCGCCCAATAAAATTAAATTAGCTTTGTGTAGAAAAGCCAAACTCAAAGAATTGTTTGACAGGAAGGTTAGACCTTAAAAACTAATTAATACTCTATTAATTGGTAAAAATTTGTAAGTAAAGTAAGGTCAGGAAGATTATAACTGAATCAAAGGGTTAAAATTAAATGGAATAATAAGTAAATTATACTCAGTGATGCTATAGTTTGTGGGAGTAATTTAAAGTAAATGAACTGAGTATGTAAAGGGTTAATGTGTGTATATTTAATATATGTGAGCGCGCGTATCCAGGGCTCCGCCCTTATGTCATTTCCCTATGTCTCAAATATATTATTGTTGTGATGGCAACTCTGGGAGAAATTCGCGAAGTGATTGAACTAGCATCCGCTCGTACGCGAGAACAACTTAGTGAAATGAGAAAGGACATAACCAATGAAATACAGACACAGTTAGCGGCAAATAGTGAAGAAACGCAGACACAGTTAGCGGCAAATAGTGTAGAAACGCAGACACAGTTAGCGGCTATAAATAAACAATCGGCAGAAACGCAGACACAGTTGGCGGCAAATAATGTAGAAATGCAGAAACAGTTAGCGGCGAATAGTGTAGAAATGCAGACACAGTTAGCGGCGAATAGTGTAGAAATGCAGACACAGTTAAACACAAAACTATCTGAAGTTAACGAGAATATAAATCAGAAAATCGCTACACAAAACATTCTGGTTAGTGAACAATTACATAGGCAGTCTGAGAAAAACAATGAAATGTTAAACGCACAAGACGAAAGGAACACTCAAAATCTAGCTGCGCTAACGGTAGAAATCAAAGAGCACACAAAAGAACAGCTAATCCAATTAGCAAAGGACGTTAGCACTAACAATACCAAACAATTAGGAATAATAAAAGGTATCGAAGATTCGTTTAAAAAGGAAATAAAAGGAATGGATGAGACTGTTATGGCAAAACTAGCACAAATCGAGCAAGCGTGTTTGACCAGCTCATCTGAAATCAAAGAAGCACACACAAACTTAGAAAAAAGGTTTGAGAATATCGAACGAGGGACACAGGGTATGCAAGATCAGATAATTACAGTAGATAACAATATCACGGGCTTAGTGACGGAACTCAACAAATTAGAAATACAATCAATTAAGAAATGGAAAAAGTTAGAAATTGACCAGGAAGAAATTAAACAAACATTAGAACAGAACAACATTTCTCTGGGAGAAAGGATAGATAAACTTGAAGATAATCAGGAGGCTAATCAACAGGAAGTCGAAAAACGCTTTGTTAAATTGAAGGATACTATTAGGAAAGATTGGACCAAGATGAGCGCTGATTCGAAAGATGAACGGCTCGCAGTAAGCAAGAAGCTAGGGGAAAATAACGCGAAAATACAGGCGTTAGAAGAAAATATGAAGTTAAGGTTTCAAATTCAAGAGGACCGCATGATAAAATCGGAGTTGCAGTCACTTGGACATAATACGATGTTTGCGACACTAATGGAAAAAGGGAAAGGGGAGAATGCGGAAAGAGAGCACACAATAGACAGCCACGAGCTTGGGCAAAGTCCAAGAACGGTAGACACGCAAGCATTCCAGAATTATGAGGGTCGTAGCTCGACACCTCAAAACACACAACTTCCCACGCAAGTTATACAAGTCATCCGTGGAAACGAATTTAAACCGAATAAGTTTTTACCAGAGAGCGGAGGGACACCTAAAGCTTTCTTAAGGGAACTGACAGAATATTTTTCGGACCAAAATGTTAGCTCAACGCGACAATTAAGAATGGTTGAAAAATTTTTGGCGGGCTCAGCACTTACCTGGTATCTTGGATTTAAGAACACATTTAAATCAATGGAAGGTTTCCACAAGGCCTTCCTGAGCAAATACTGGAGTGGGTCGTATCAACAAAGCTTGCGAATGGACTTATATTCGCGCAAATACCATTCCACGCATCAGACGAAATATGCAGATTTTTTCGCCATGCAACTTGTCAAATTGCAGGATCTTGATAATCCCCCGAGCGAAATGGAGCTAATAACTACGATAGGAAAGCAGATGCCTATTAGCGTTCAGCAATTCTTGGTGGCGGCAAATATTACGACCGTGGTCCAGGCAGAAGAGGTATTAAGGAAGATAGATGAAACCACTAATTACATCAACCCGAGAGAGAAGAGACAGATAGAGTTAGTTAATGCAGTCGAAGTAGTCAAGACACCGAACAAAAACACGAGGTCGCAAGCTACAAACACTGGGGATAACCAAAGACGGCAGAGCACCGAAGAATATGAGCCGAGATCTCAACCGAGATACGAAAATAGGGACAGAAACCATAACAATCAGGAAGGAACTAACCGCTACCGGAACACAAACAATCAGCAGTGGCGAGATAATAGGAGATACCAAACGTCATACAATAGGAATAATAATAATAACGCACCTTACAATCGGGGATGGCGTGGAGGACACTATAATCAACAATATAGGCCCAGAGACAATAGGCGTTACAACCAGCAACATAACGCACAAGATAACCAGCGGTTTAACGAGCAATCGGATCCAAGGGATGATCAGAGAAATTGGAACGAGAGACACGCTGAGTCACAACAGTACCTAGAAGAACTACATAACATACAGGGAAACAATAAGAATAAATGGGAACGAGCGATGGAACACAGAGCAAATCCGGACACCCACACTAACGGGGCGGAAGGTATGCTAATGCAGCAGGAAAGACAGGACGGGTGGCACCAAGACCAGGGCGAGGGTCAAGGCGCGAAAAAAAAAGTTTAATTGAAGGGAAAGGAGACAGCCTCAGAAGCGAATGGTGTGATGGTCGTGATGGTTGGGTGACAGCGCACATTACAGAGTGGATTGCGATGCCTGAAGATTGCTTGGAAGAAATCGTGAGGCCACAAAACGAACAATTAAAGCAATTACCAATAATATATGCTAGGATTGATGGATTGAAGGTCAAATGCTTAGTTGATACAGGAAGTCAGGTCAGCCTGGTATCTGAGGCCTTGATCAAAGAAATAGGACGGAATCATAAAGTTCCAATGATACCGGTCCCGCAAATTAAAGTACGGGGTATAATTCCTGAACGATCGGTTACTTGTAAGCAGCAGGCATATCTCGAATTAGAAATTCTGGAACACACCTTCGCTCAAACTTTCATAGTTATGACGAAAATGAACTTCAATATCATTCTAGGGGCAAACTTCATCTGCGAATATCAGGCCGTCATAGATCTACACAAAAACACCATAAGCTTCAAAAACATCGAAGGGATGACGAACATAGGACTGCATATGGACGAGATAACATCTGGCAAGGAGGCGCATACTTGGATGTTACAGGCAATTAGTGAAGAAGGGGCCGAGATCACGCAGCAGGCTATTTTAAACAAGACGGACAAGGAAATAATTGAGGCATATAGCAAGGACACCACTACAGCTGTAATTGAACTTAATGAAGAGGAAGAAACGCGAGATATCTGGGCATTGTTGGCTGAAGAGGACGACAGCAATAATGAATTTGAAGAGCTACTACAGGAGCGGCTTAAGGAAGTCAAACTAGGGGTTACGGAAAAGAAGCAACTTGAAGATATTTTAAGAAAACACCAACAGGTTTTTGATACAGTACCGGGCAAGATTCTCAACTTTAAATATTCCATGCAGGTAGATGATTGGTCACCATTCAGAAGTAGGTTGTATCCGATTCCGGAAAAACATCATTCACAAGTTAAAGAAATTATTGACGGAATGTTACATGCAGGCGTAATAAAAAAGATGCCCACACCTTTTTTAAATGCAATTTTGGCCGTTATCAAACCAAATGGATCTATACGCCTATGTCTCGACGCAAGAATGCTCAACCTTCGATTGTTGCCGGAATACGATAAGGCACCCATAATTAGAGACGTCCTCAAGGGATTTAAAGGAAAGAGCATCTATTCAAGTGTGGACTTAACGAGCTCCTTTCACCATATCGAATTGGACGAGAAGTCGCAATTGTTAACAGGCTTCTTGTTCGACAATCAGACGTACATATTTGGAAGAATGCCGTTCGGCGTGAAAACAGCTGGCTGTGCCCTAATTCGAGCATTAGACCGAAACCTTACTGAGGAGGTTAAGGAGATGACGACTAGGTACATAGATGATATTTTATTGGCTTCCGACAACATCAATGAACACATGGAAAACTTAGATAAACTGTTAGAAAATTTACGCACCACAAATTTCAAAATAAATCTAAAGAAATCCCACTTCTTTAGGGATGAAATTTTATATCTAGGCCACATTATCGATCAGGACGGCGTCAGACCAAACCCTGCCAAAATTGATGCAATCAAACATTTCCCCACTCCTACAAGAATAAAACATGTCCGTGCCTTCCTTGGTGTAACGGGGTTTTTCAAAGAAAACTGTCCCGGGTACACGGAAACTGTAGCCCCTATGCAAGAACTACTAAAGAAAAATAATAAATGGTCTTGGAATGACGAATGCAACCAATCTTTCCAAGCTACTAAATTATTGTTACAAAATTGTATCAAACTGGGATACCCAGATTTCGGCCTAAAGTTTGTAATTCAGGCAGACGCTTCGATTATTGGGGTCGGAGCAATGTTGTATCAGGAAGATCCAAGCAACCTACAGAAAAGATCTTATCTTGCCTTTGTAAGCCGTAAGTTACGGAAACACGAACGGAATTACACTGTTACAGAGTTGGAGCTCCTAGCTATTCTTCACGCCCTTCAAAAATGGAGAAAACTAGTATTTGGGTATCAAATTATTATCAGGACAGATCATAAAGCCCTCACATTTCTTTTTAAAACTAACATGGTTAGTGAACGTATCACCAGATGGTCGATCTACATTCAACAGTTCGATATAGAAATTGAACACTGCCCTGGAAAACTAAACATCATCCCAGACGCTCTCAGCAGAAACCCGGAAGAAGACGTGGAAGAAGAGGCCTTGGTTCAACACATAGAACTGACACCTAAGGATCACGAGTTCTTGAATGAATTAAAGGAATTAAAGAAAGAGCAAGAAGGTGAGCCCTGGATGCGGCAAATGATCATGTATTTTAAGGGAGAACTTCAGCCTGGATCTGCAGCTCATCGTGAGGCCCGGAGCAAAGAAGGAAAATATCAATATGTGAACAATCTGTTACACAAATTCATTAATGAGGAGCATACCAAAATGCGCATCTTGTTACCTGCTTCATTACAACGTGGTTTGACCTGGCATGTCCACGAAAGCCTAGGCCATATCGGAATAGACAAGGCAGAAGCGACCATAGCTGAAACTTTCACATGGCCACGCATGCGAACTACCATATGCGAAGTGGTTAAGACTTGTGACGCTTGCCAACGCACTAAGCCTAACAACTATTTAATGAAGCAATACCCGAAACCAATATTACCCCAGAAACCATTGGAAATAGTGGCGATCGACACATTTGGTCCAATTCCGAAGGGAAGGAGAGGGTGCAGGCATCTACTTGTGTGTCTGGACGTATTTTCCAAATTCGTGGTTCTATGCCCTATCCAGAAAACCACCACTAAACAGATTCTAAGTAGAATAATACACAAGGTGATACCGACTCTTGGTAAGCCTGAGTTTATATTATCGGATCATGGCGCATATTTCACTAGTGCCCAGTTTAAGAAAGGAATGGCAGATTTGAATATAAAACACGTTCTCTCATCAATAAGACATCCCCAAGGAAATTCTAGCGAACGCGTAATCCGTGATATTTCTAAGTTCTTCCGGGTATTTATTCCCAAGGAACATTACAAATGGGTAGACCGAGTGAGTGACATTGAGATATGTATGAATTCCACTCGTCATGAATCTACAGGGCAAATTCCCATGGTTTTACACCACAACCAGTTTCCAGTGAGATCTTGGAACACTATTGTAACATGTCCTAACGACCCAGTACCAACACACGATCTACGGATCCAGAACACCATTGTGCATATGAGAAGGCAGGCGGACCGTAGATTAAGAAGAGTACGCGGAAAGAAGTTTCATCGGGAGTTGATCGAAGGGGAATTGGTCTTGATTAAGAAGCCACCGATATCTGATCCAGCGAACAAGATACTAAACAAATTTTGTGAAAGGTATGTGGGACCGTTCAGCATCGTGAGGAATTTAGGTAACAACGCCTACAGAGTCCGAGAGGTGAGCACAGGAAACATGGCAGTATATAATATCTCAAATTTAAAATTGTATCATCAGAGAGAGCCATACGAACCGAGAAATAATGTTACTGCAGCAAATTAAACATTCGCGTGATAACATACAACAAAAGATACGGGGGTACACTAGTGGTGAAAGCGCTCAAAAGACAGCTCTGACGTGTTTACAAGTTCAGGCGGAAGTCGTTAATGAATATGTTGATGTTTTGAAAGAGTGAGAGGGGAGACGAGTAGCAAGGAAAGAGGCCGGAGGGCATAAGTATACAGGAATTTCCTAATGAGTTTGGAACGAGACGGCTACTGAAACAGACAGAGGCGGACAGTCATTATATTTGAGGGTGACCAGCAACTTCAAATTTGAGCCAGAAAAGTAGGGGATGTGAAATTCGACTTCATTTGAGTTCGAATTTCATCAACTAGGGGTCAGATGAACCCTTATCATTGTGTCCAATAATAATGTTTCATCTTAATAAAAACGATGGAAATACTAAATACATGATATGCTGGATATTTGAGTAATATTGATGTAGCAAGAAATCTGGACTTGGTAAGACATGCTACGTGCTGGCTGGAAATGACCAATAGTTTCACAACCAATGTTATTCTTGGATTTCTGAGAAAATCAGATATGACGCTGTGGCGTACGTGACCATAAAAGGCCAAAATGCTGCGTACAAGGCAAGGAGTGAGAGAGAGGAGAATAGTCGTGACGTCAAAATAAGGGCGGGATTTGTAAGGTCAGAACTCCGAAGCCAACTTATCTGACCAATAAGAAAACATGACGCCAGAACATAGCGTCAGTGTGTTTTGCGCGGCAATCGGATATAAAAAGATCTAGCGATCGGTTTGCTTGTTCGACGGCAGATTCGCGACCTGTGAGAAAATACAAGAATTTTGAGAGGTCACACATAATTATAGGCCCATTACTTAAAATATTGAGGAGCTGTTTTACTCCCACCATTGAAACTTTAGGCTTTCTGTATATATACAAATGTCTGAGATGAATCGGGACACTCCTAATTATTCTTCGACAGTCATTTAAGACGTCCTTAAGACGATATGGTTTTAAAATTATAGTTGTGTGTCGGCAACGAAGTTGGAAATTTTCATAAATTGTGAGATGGCAATTAGCCATAGAATAGGGAAAGTCGACGATTCTGCATAGGACGATCTGAGGAAATAAAATACTTAGAACGCAGATAGAACAGTTTAAAAACTTTGATTTAATTGTGTTTTAACAGCAGCAAAATGTCGACCATGGAGAGAAGACAGCAAGCTTCATCCTCCATTACCATCAGTGTTATGGGCTAACGGCCTAATGATGGGAATTGACGAGGCGGGAGGCCTCTGGAAAGCAGTTTAAGTGATGAGTATTAAAAAATTGATTTATTG
The DNA here is from genome assembly GCA_946902985.2 of Meconema thalassinum. Classification (NCBI taxonomy): domain Eukaryota; kingdom Metazoa; phylum Arthropoda; class Insecta; order Orthoptera; family Tettigoniidae; genus Meconema; species Meconema thalassinum. The sequence continues at coordinate 169,838,703 of OX336391.1, forward strand.
ATTTTGGACGAGGGGAATCGCGAGAGATGTGTGGAACTTTGTATAGATTTTATTTGTGTGGTTTAATTTAAATTTCAGGGTTTGATTTCTTAACTGACATGCGTGTAGTAAATTTTGGCATTGCGTGACAATGATGTTGTACAGTAAATTTTGTAATTTAAATGTTTTCCTTATGTATACGTAATTCTTATAGCGAAACGGCCGCATCGATTAACGTATCTATAAAAAGTGTAGCCATGAATGAGAACCTAGGAACGACAATGATAAATGGACTGATTTAATGATATGTTAAACTAATTACTACGTGGGGGGAATATTTGCATTTTGTTGCTTTGATAACTCGGGCTAGGACTGATCCTGTTATTTATTCTTTATTGTCATTTGGACATGTTGTGTGTCATTATCTGAGGGGTGTGCTGATTAATGCTACGACGAGATCTTCGAGAAATGTGCCACGTATTTTTGGGTGTAAGTGATGATGATGAGGAGAGGTAAAGCCTGTCCATGACTGCGATATCATTCCGGCAAACTAGTTATCCGTGGGGATAAGTTTGACCTGGGAATGTATTCTTAAAAATCCCTGAGAGGATGTTTTGAGATAATGTGTTATTTATTTGTACGCGTTTAACAGGTGGCGATTAGCAAAGGTGCTGTACGCTGGCTATGGGCCAGAATCTATATTTAGCATGGCACTAATTACTACTTGGGGGAAGAAATCAGCCACTCTCTCGGTGATGCGATAACAGGCCCGGTTGTCTCCAGCTCGTTATGACACGTTATGTTTGCTTTAAAGCCTAATGAGTTAAGGTTATTTTATTTGGTTTAATTTGGGAAGTTGCCATGTTGTCGATCCAAGTTTCTTTTATCATTACTACGACTTATTTGTTCATTGTTTTAAAACGCCAAACTTTCCGGCGTAAAAATTAAAAGTTGTATTTTGTTGTTGTTGGCTCTTATTTTCAAGGCCATTGTATTCATATAAATATAATTTGGCAACCGGCCAAACTTGTTCATGTCATGTTATGCTATCCTAGTGTTTAAGGTATAAGACGGTAATTCCGCAGCCCTTATTTTAAATAATACACACGTGTATTTGGTTGTGGTAATCTAAGGTTAGAGCATGTCAGTAGTGTATATAAATATGTAATTGTTGTTCCCACATTTCCGTAATTCATCCTTCGCAGTACGGAGTCCGTTCCCGAACCAACTGTTTTGGTCGGAAACGAGCGCCCGTCAAAATGCTCATTACTTGAACTAGTCTTAAAACCCGTGTCGCTCATAAATATTGAATTTTTGTACTATTTTATTTGTTTGTTATATTTGGATCTTGTGATCCGTTTTCTTTTGTTACTTTGACTTAAGTGACATTTCAGTCACAATGCTTGTTGACAGCTGTCATACCGTGTCGTCATGGTACGTCAGGCTGGTCAGTGTTAGATCTGTTCACGCGAGTGAACAATAAAAGGGTGGTTATAGTTTTCCTCTTTATGTTTGATTCAGTTAATAAATTTCATTTGTTAGTAGATCCTGTTGTTTTTCTTGGCTTTATAATAATAATAAGTTAACCTTATGAACCCTGGAAGTTATGTTGATAGCAAAACCTCTAAATCACATTCACAAGAATCCATTACGACCCCGAAATTTTGAATCTTGTCTACATGCTATTTTCCAAAGGGTTTAATATATTATATATAATTTTTGTTTTCGTCATATTTGTTCAACAATAATATTAACCTACTCCATTTTCTGTGAATAGGTAACTGCCTTCAGAAAACTTTCCATTTTTTTGTCATTTTCCAACTTTTTCTGAATGTTCTCAATTTGTCCGTCCAGTTTGACATATTTTTGTCTTCTTCTTTTTCCTTCCATGCTGAGCTTGGCCTTGACAAATGCGCAGTTTGTCTTCCCCGCTTCCGTCTTCAACACTTTGACAACCTCCTTTAATTTGGGGTGAGGTCTCCCGACAAGATCTCAACTTGATCGTTTTCATAGTAGCCTTGGCGGAGGGGGGGGGGGGGAGAGGAGGGGAGATGTGTGTGGAAATGTCAGTCGAGAGTATTTCTGAGTCATTAAACAGGTAGCAGCCACTTCCAAGGGCTGTGGGGAAGTGTCAGTATTTTATGCAGTGTGAGGAAGTGTCAGTGTGGGGAACTGTCTGCAACCAATGACTCATATGTGTAAATATTTTGTAACGGTGACATGATGAACAGACTTTCTTTGTACTGCAGTGGCATTGAGTGCACGTGGATTAAGGTGTCGTGCACTCTGATACCAGGTGCGAATGTGTGTGCACTGATATGCTGGATTATAGATAAAGCACGCCCGGATCCAGAGTGAAATCTATTCATTCATGGACGGGAAATCCCTGCATCTGTTCGCGAACTTGACCTCTCCGATTGCGGTTCAATTTGGAACACATGTTTGACAGACCTCAAGTGGTGATATTTTGCCTCCAAATTCACTTGGACTGTCTCTACAATGACACATTAGTTCAGACACCACAATGACACAGGTTATCCTACAATGTGCATCTTAACATTCGGGGCTGGTGATTTCATCGCCCCTTGACTATAAATAAAAATGGAATCGACTTTATACTCTGTGAGCAGCCAGAATAGGATTGACAGTTCTCGCCTCGCCATGTGGTCTGAGAACGAGGTTGCCAAACTGTGCAAGCCAGAGATACAGCGGACCAGGCACTGAAACACGTGGGCTGTAATATTGCAACACAGAGTATTATGACATCAACTATGCGAACATGGATTGGTCAAGAGGCAGAGGGGTGATGACTAACGTGGAATTTCCGGCCAAATGTCAATCCCATTCAGGCAGCTCACAGAGTATATGGACACGTTTGAGTTGGGTTTATGGTCAATAGGGGTCTACAGTAGATGGGTCTCTGGTCAGGTATCTCCATAAGTTAATGTTGATTAAAATTACATTCCAATATCAAGGACAATTATTGAAACTATTACATCCGCGATTTAATTATTACTATAATAACGTCTTCATCTTGTATTTATAATAAATCATTTAAGAAGGCCCAATAATCTAACCTAACCTAGCTTTACCGACAGTAGTGGCTACGCGGGCTAAAGCGTTGCGTTAGGTCAAGGGGCCAAGCTCTCTGCTGACTCAGTAGACGCGTGGGTTCGAGCCCCACCGTCGGCTGTCCTTGAAATGGTTTTCCGTGGTTTCCCATTTTCAACACCAGGCAAATGCTGGGACAGTATCTTCTGACAGGCCACGGCCGCTTCCTTCCACATCCTTGCCCAGTTTCATTCATCTTCATCCATTCCATCTCTCATCCCGACGCGCAGGTCGCCCACGTGCGTCGACTAGAAAGACCTGCACTCGGCCTCTCAGGAGGCTGCACGACAAAAAAAAATTGCTTTACCAAACTCAACCTATCCTAACCTCATGTCACGTCATTTCACGCCACGTCACCTAGCCTAACCTAAACTCCCCTAACCTAATCTCATCTCACCAAACTTAACCTAACCTAAGCTAGCCTACCCTAACCTAACCTAAACTCACCTAACCTAATCTCAGCTCACCAAATCTAACCTAACCTTACCTAGCCTGACCTAACTTACACTCACCTAACCTAATCTCATCTCACCTAACCCAACCTAACCTAACCCAACCTTACTTAGCCTAACCTAAGCTAACCTCACCTAAACTCACTTAACCTAATCTCACCTCACCAAACCTAATCTAACCTTACCTAGCCTAACCTAACCTAACCTTACCTATCCTATCCTAACTTAAACTCACCTAACCTCACCTAACCTAATCTCATCTCACCAAACCTAACCTAATCTTACCTAGCCTAACCTAACCTAACCTAACATAAACTCACCTAACATCACCTTACCTAATCTCACCTCACCAAACCTAACCTAACCTTACCTAGCCTAACTTAACCTAACCTAACCTAACATAAACTCACCTAACCATACCTAACCTCACCTCACCTCACCAAACCTAGCCTAACCTCACCTAGCCTAACCTAACCTAACATAAACACCTTAACTCACTTAACCTAATCTCACCTCACCAAACCTAACCTAACCTTACCTAGCCTAACCTAAGCTAACCTAGCCCAACCTAAGCTAACCTTACCTAGCCTAACCTAAGCTAACCTAACATAAACTCACCTAACCACACCTAATCTAATCTCACCTCACCAAACCTAACCTAACTTTACCTAGCCTAACCTAACCTAGCCTAACCTAACCTTAACTCAACCTAATCTCACCTCACCAAACCTAACCTAACCTTACCTAGCCTAACCTAAGCTAACCTAACTTAACCTAACCTTACCTAGCCCAACCTAAGCTAACCTTACCTAGCCTAACCTAAGCTAACCTAACATAAACTCACCTAACCTCACCTAACCTAGTCTCATCTCACCAAACCTAACCTAATCTTACCTAGCCTAACCTAACCTAACCTAACATAAACTCACCTAACATCACCTTACCTAATCTCACCTCACCAAACCTAACCTAACCTCACCTAGCCTAACCTAACCTCACCTAGCCTAACCTAAGCCAACCTAATCTCACCTCACCAAACCTAACCTAATCTTACTTAGCCTAACATAGCCTAACCTAAACTAACCTAACATAAACTCACCTAACCACACCTAACCTAACTTTACCTAGCCTAACCTAACCTAACCTAACCTAACATAAACTCACCTTAACTCACTTATCCTAATCTCACCTCACCAAACCATATAAAATGTCGACGTAATCCGCAGAGGAATATTTTGGCCATGGGCCTCACTCAAACATGTCCGTGACTACTGGGGCCAAATCAACCGTCAAACCACTGAAACCCCCTTCAAGGATGGCTGAAGTGGGTATCAAACCCAGCTCTTCTCAGCTTTGTCACACGGGGCTGAGTGTATCCCCTTTCAAGTCCTCAGAGCAGAGTTTTCTTGGAAGAGCCGGGAATCGAACCCGGATTACGAGGTGGTCTGTAACAAAGTGTAGCCTATTATTGAACAAATAGAGCATTTCCATTTAGACTCTTTGGTAAGAAATACAATATATTATTCAACAACTGAAGAATAATAAGGGCGAAAAAGCTATAAAGATATTTTTATAAATTTAAACAAAACAAACGAGGCTACATGAGCGCGTTGTCGCAGCCTCTAAACTAAGGAACCAACCAACTAAACGAAACAAATGCATGTGGATGCGATCAAATGAAAGTGATGAAACGAAACGATAAAATTGTGACGATGGCAACTGTGGTTGGTTGAGATTGCTATCATTCTTATAGCAGATTGTTTATTGATCCATGAAGTAAATAGTCTGAAAGGAAGACTGATTATACACATTGTATGAGATGTCACTAGGTCCTTGACCTGTTGCAGAACACGTCATGTTTTACGCAGTGGCTGCCTGTTTAAATTCTATATGGGGCTAGGAAAATTCCTCGCAAATGTCACAGAGAGACTGTTGTTTATGGACCAGATAAGTGTCATCATTGTAGCTTATGGGCTCAGCCGAAGAGGCGTGTCCTCGTGAATGTTCCACGCGAATAAACTGAGTCCATTTCACAGAATGCATCATTCCTCTGTTCTGCTGATATCACGCGAAATTCGTGGAAGTTGCCAAAGTGGGCGGTGCTGGGTAATGATAATGATTAGCGTGCTTTATGGAGCATACAGAGCTTCCATTATTGCGTCATATCGCGTTGCTAGGTTGATCGAACGCCCGCACATTTCCAGGTTTTAATGTGATAACTGGAATTATAAATAAATCATTGATAACTAGTAAGTATATTTGTCTGCAAATTTGCGTACATTTCTTATCAATATCAGAGATTAACTACATTCACTTTCGTAAGGACAGCTGAGTTTGAGGTGAAAATTCAACTACCTGATAACGATAAGCAAATTTCCTCAAATTTATTTTTCGAAGAAGAGAAGGCGTAGTTATTTCCAGTGTTCCTGAAGGTTATTTCTATGTAAATATTGTTTTTCAGTTGGTCAATACGTGGACGATAGCTCAATTATCTTAGGCAGTTAATGCAGTAAACTCTCTATAATTAGGTTGTGTTTTATTCAAGCCTGTGCTCATGCGGGTTCCTTACGCGTATGGCGAGGAGGAAACATGTCACTTGAAGTTACTGATGATGATGATGATGATAATTGTTGTTTTAAGGGGCCTAACATCTAGGTTATCGACCCCTAATGGTTTGGGTGATCATGAAAAATGAAAATAAACATATAAGTGAATCTAACAACAACTTACACACTAGAAGAAGAAAAGGAAAACAAAATAAGAGTAAAGGAAATTTAAAAAGGGGGAAATAAATGCCCTCAACCCTCGGAGAATGAGGATTGAGGGACTTAGAAAGAAGGAGAGCCAAGGAAGGCGGATAGGAAAGGGAAAGAGGAGAGGGCCGCCCCAATGACAATGAAAAGAAAGGGGGGGGGGGACCGGACCAAGCTCAAGAATCCCTCGGGGTCACCAACTCCCGAACTCACCAGCTGTGAGCCCTTGAGGGTATAGCACTATCCATGGTGCACCAGAACTGCTTGGGGGTACACACCTGCCTCCTTGAGGGCCTTGTGCAGAGGGCAGGAGATATCATGAAAAGAAAAAGAAGGTTGATCCCTCGAAGTATGCGGGATCAGGAAATATGAGAGAAGGGCCAATTAAGGCGGGAAAGGAAGATACTCCCTAGGCCCCGGATGCCCTAATACCGTCGGGGTCGGAAGAGAACAAGAGGGGACCAAGAGAGGTCGACTGGAATGAAGACGGAGAGGAGCCCGGCACTAGTAAGTGGAAGCAATGCCGGACTCAGCTGGGGTCCCGTGGTCGCCATCCCATGTACCACAAGTTGTGAGCCCCTGGGGGTGGAGTCACTGAGTGTGGAGCAAAACAATACGAACAATACGATGCATTGTTTTTCCTCCGTCGCACCTAAAGCCTCATTTCCATGCACGTGGTATGCGTGAGACAGAAAGGGACGGAAAGTGAAACGTTCAAGCCTACGGTGTTTCCATTGACACGGAACGAGGTGCGGATGTCGACGACGGAATATACGGGAACTTGGTTATAAACATTCTGTTTCTTGTTGGTTTCTAGGTCCTTTCCAATCAAGGAATATTATCGTATACCAGTAATAATAAACAAGCACTAAAATTTAAAAAAAATATTAGCTGGGATGCAGTGTTACCACAGCCTCCTAGAACAACTCCTGTTTTTGCTACAAAGTGAGATACAAAGAGTTAATATCATCCAGTCTTCGTATTCAATTTGGCCGTGTTCGTTACGGTCGATGCGCGCAGATTCACGGGTTCTATCTTCACCATCGCTCTCTCATGGTATAGGTGCGATAGCTAACGACGACTTTTGATTGGTCCTTTACGAATTATGCTTACTGCAGTCTTCCGCTCGCAAACCGTGTGCATGGAAATGGTGCTCTACCGTCAGTTCAATAACAAGCGTTAAAAAGATGTCCTTTCAAGCTAGGAAACAGAAGAAGGAAGGAAGGAAGATTGTCGTTTTACGTGACTGTGAATCTTGTGATTATGAGCCAAGGGACCTCCTTTTTACGCGGAATCCGAACCACGAGACATGGCATTTCACTTCAAAAATCTCACATGCATCGACCGGGAATCGAGCCCAGTTCACCTTGGTGAGAGGCCAACCGCTTGACCGCTGCACCACCACGCCCCCAGAAACAGAAGACAATTTTACAGAAGATATCTCATCACATTTCAATAATCCAGATACTGTATAGTCTATCATTGCTGAACGTATTTCCTTGATGGATAAGTCCTAGAGTGTCTGCTTCATGGTTCTAAGTTCTCGGGTTTGATTCCCAGCCGTGTAATGAAGAATTGTTTAAAGGGTGGTAAAAATCAACGTCATTCCGAGTTGTACCATGTCAGCTGGTCAAAGATCTCTCGTATCACATTTGATAATTGCAGGTCCAAAATGGATTAAATCTCAACCATAGGTCATCCAATAGTGTTCCGGTTCCTTTTTTTAATTCTCCAAATTAAAATTCACTTGAATAGGCACCGCTTACACGACATAACCGACATTCAATCTAGTGTGACACGCGAGTTGAACAACATCCCGAACATAGAATTCTCAGACAGTTTCACTTGTTTGTAAGAACGTTCTGTGCGTTGTACTCAAGTGGGGGGACACTGTGGAGAAAACCTGAAGCATTAACCTTAGAACGGTAGCGCTAATTGCAACGTTGTTATCGGTAGCACTTCGCATCGGCGACGACTACGATTCTAGAAACCGATAATAAATACCACTTACGTCAACTTTTAATTCACTCACTAGGCTAGCAGAATGAAGACTGTTTTTTAATAATTTTGTTTGATTTTTGTTAATTGTCTATTTTGGATTTTGACTAATTTTTTATTTATTTATTTGGAATTTTCGAGTCGGTTTTCACCAATTTTAACTACAAATTGTGATTGTTTTCTTTTTGTATTTTGACTAATTTTGAATTTTGAATTTTATTTTTGATGTTTTTAGCTTTTTTGGCTAATTTTCATTGTTTTTTATTTTGACTAATTTTGATTTTTTGAGTTTTATTAGATTTTAAGTATTTTTTCGTTTCTTTTTGACTTTTTGAGCTTTTTCTGTGACAAATTTTGTCTAATTTTGATTGTTTTTGCTGGTTTTATAGATTTTTACTAATTTTGATTTTTGTGTCTCTTTTTCTGAAATTGATTTTTTTGACTTCTTGAGCTTGATTGACAATTTTTTTTTTTTTAGTCGTTTACCCTCCAGGTTGGTGGAACCCACGGACTCAGTGAGGGAACTCACCACTACCGCCTCTACGGGCAGTGTCCTAGAGCTGGGAACATCGAATCGGAAGTGATACAACTGGTGAGGTGTGATTGGCACCTCGCCCAGGCGGACTCACCTGCAAAGCGAACAGGGGCCTCATGAGGGAAGGTTAGGGATGGTTAGAATGGATAGACAAGGAAGAGGGAAGGAGGCGGCCGTGGCCTTGAAGAAGGTACCATCCCGGCATTTGCCCGAAGACGGAAAACCACGTCGAGGATGGCTGAAGGGGAATTGAACCCCCTCTACTCATTTGGGGCACCCGAGGCTGAGTAGACCCCGTTCCAGTCCTCGTACCACTTTTCGAATTTCGTGGCAGAGCCGGGAATCGAACCCAGGACTTCCGGGGCGGCAGCTAACCGTGCTGCCCGCTACGCTACGGAGGCGACTTTGTATTTTGATTAATTTTGATTTTTTGAGTTTTTTTAGATTTTAAGTACTATTTCGTTTCTTTTTTACTTTTTGAGCTTTTTCTGTGGCAAATTATAATTGTTTTTTTTTTATAGATTTTGAGTAATTTTGATTTTTGTGTTTCTTTTACTTAAATTGACTCATTTAGATTTGTTTTACTTCTTGAGCTTTTGTTACTAATTTTGTTTGTTTTTCTTATTGTATTTTTAGTAATTTTGAATTTTGAGTTTTTAGGATTTTAAATATTTTTTTCGTTTCTTTTTTACTTTTTGAGCTTTTTCTTTGACAAATGATTTTAGTTTTTATTGGTTTTGGGGGTTTTATGGATTTTGACTAATTTTGATATTTTTTCTTTTTTTCTTTTTCTATTTTGACTAATTTGCTTTGTGTTTGAGGACTACCAAACACTTGTGGGGATTGGACAAAAGGGAGAAGTTTAGTCTATCCCGTTTTAGTCGCGGAGACGAACGCTACCATTCTAGGGTTAAAACTGGCATCGTAAGTTTTCTCTATATTTACTAATCCAGTCTTGAAACTTTTAGGACGGATGGTGTGGGCCAATATGGAAACGGTACTTAAAATGTCCTCGTATGTTCGATAGATCTTATTTCATTAAAATGTATTTTGTTAGGCGTGTTTTGGGCATCTCTGGCCTACAGTAGATGGCGAGACATTGTGGTGTCTCCATTTACAATGTTAGAGTTACGACAAGAGTAAAATTCCATCCAATCTGCTAAACGAGGCTGCGTTGGCGAGCGTTATAACTAGCAACACGCAAATACAATTAGATTTGATGGAGTTAGCAATTTAAGTTGCAAATTGGTGTTTTAAATGAGTTCGTGTTCCAAGTGCAGTAGACTGAGACATGCCAAGCGGTGCCTGGCTGGCCAGGGATCGATCCCAAACACATTCACCACCTCCAAGATACCATACCAGTTATTATCACAGTAAAAGTTAGTTGCTATTGTTGTTGATTCATTTAGGGGCATAACGACATCGTAGTCGTAGAAACCTCTATTGCCGTCAAACTTGCAGGCAGAAAACTAAAGGAAGTAGGAGACGAAGCAAAGATAATATAAAATGTAGACTGGTTCAGTCAAGGAAAACATTTCTACAGAAAAGGAATCTGTTAACATCGAATATAAGGTAGATTTAGGTATTTGGAAGTAATTTTTGAAAGCCTTTGTCTGGAGCGTGGCGCTCTATGGAAGTGAAACTTGGACTGTTAGTGGAGCAGAAAAGAGGAGAATATAAGCGTTTGAAATGTGGTGTTACAGGAGAATGATGAAGATCAGATGGGTGGATAGAGTTACGAATGAAGAGGTATTAAGACGAGTGGGAGAGGAGAGACGTTTCTGGTGACTGCTAATGAAGAGATGAGATAGTAGCTATACTCTAATTTACAAAAGATGTCGGTGAAAGCTGTCATTCGCTTGAAGGTTGAGGTGAGGAGTGGAGACGAGAGGGGTAACGGTCTCCATAGCAACAGTGAGCAATGTTGCAATGTATGCCGACACAGCAGTAAGCACATGGTTTGACTCAGCGTGTCTTCACTCGTCACGGCCATTAGACCGCCAGGCAGGGGGGCTAACTTCCCCCAGTATTTGTGTCTTCCTGCAAGCCTCTTGGAATGCTGTGAGTCATGATCTGCCTCAGTTGCTATGCAGCATTTCCCCCACGAGCTAGCTTTGACAGCTGTCAGCGACCATTATTGGTGATTCAGAGTATAGTAATTGAGGTTGTAATGGGCGGAACAGTGAGGACATCTTCCCCTAAGAGAAGAGATAGGTTGGTAGACACATACTAAGACACCCAAGAATAGCAAACTAAGTTATGGAAGGGTCGAGGACAAGAACTGTAAGGGCGGATCAAGGTTAAAATATGTTAAAGAGTCAGCCTCGGATGTAAGGTGTGGTAACTATGTAGAGATAAAACGATTAGCTCAGGACAGGGAGTCATAGAGACCTGCATCAAACCAGTCAAAAGATTCAAACAACAACAACAGTCGTGAAGCACCGTGTGCTAGTGTGTGTATTCCCACTTAGGGTTAGGATTTCGGTAGGAGGCTTCCGTGGTTTTAATTTAGGTACCCTCTTTGCATTTGCTTGCAGTAGAAGTGGAAAACCACGAAAATCTTCTTCTAGAATGGTTGAGTTGAGATTCAAGCCCACCTCTTCTCAGTTCTGCCCCACGAGGCTGAATGTATCCCGGACCAACCAACCGACCAGATTTAAATATCTTGGCAGAGGTGGGAATTGAACCCAGCACCTTTGAAGCCGAGACTACAGTGGGCGGTCAAGTGTGGATATATAAATACTGTAATAGAATAGAATGAAACAGAACGAAAATAAAAGGTTACGAGTGAGGGACATGAAGAATAGGAGACACCCATAGGGTATACTATATGTGTCTTCACTGATAAGTGATTACATAGCATCATGCATTATTTTCAACAACCTTGGCAAAGCCATTATAGTTATCATAACGGGAAATAATGTAAATTTTCATAACAGTAAAGATACATTACAGAACTCTTAATCTTAGCCTATACTAGTTGCCAAGAACACTGGTGTTTGAAATCTGTGGCCAACTCCAATAGGTGTGGATTGTACCATGTAGAGATGGTAATAAGCGTTGTTCAGTTGTTCATATATATTATTTCAGTAGTATAGATCCCTCCTGTGGCGCTCACAAGCGACCGATCGTGACAAATGAGCACTCAAGTGAAATAGAATAGGCATAAGCAGTGACAAATAGCAATCTTATATCATTATCTATAATTTCTTTAAAAAATACTTTAAAAAAAAATTACGAAGTGTGCGATTTGCAGATACTGTTGCTGTAGGAAAATACGCTCCATAATTGATGTGACGCCTGTTTCATGTCATTTTAACATTCTGAGGTCTTCCCTTTATCGTTTTGCATGGATTTCAGAAACAGTAGGCTAAATCAAAGGAATGAGTACTCAAATCGTATAATTTCATAAATATGGAATAACCAGTGAGTGTTAGGATGATCCAATTTTCAGTGATTGCCTTCTTAAGTTAGGGAACGTAGAACTTGTAATTCTAACTGAAATGTAAATAGTCTTCTATAATCATTTGGTTGAAATAATATCATAGCAACCTTTCTCCTTAAGTCTCTCATTATAAACCTATTGGGGAAAGTGTGGCTTATGAACATGCGAGATTTATCGCACGGGTCCGCTAGTCGACTACTATTCGATTATTCAAATAATTTTAAATGAATCGAAAACGTTTAATCGATTAATAGTACCAGCCCTAGTACTTATTTATGATTTATTTATTTATAGTATGGCTTTTAGTGCCAGGAGTGTCCAAGGGCATGTAGCTGCTTCAAGCGGATACCCACGGGGTGAGCTACAAGTTCCGTTCAATATCAAGTAGTTCCAACTTTCGCTACCTGATGTCATTGACACCTAGTGGTGAACGTTGGAACTATGATAGAGCGAAATCTAACCTAGAAATTTAGCTTCACACAAGTTTAATTTGTGGAAGGATCTTTTACATGCCATAAATCTAAGACGTGGGACTGCCGGCTTTACTTCCCCTCCGAAGGAAGGCATACTGAAGGATTTTGACGCTCTTAAAACATCCGACGACATCGGCTGGGTTTGAACCCGCTATCTTGGGCACAGCAGTTCAGCATGCTACCAACTACGCCACCGAAGCCGCTAGCCCTAGTACTATGGCATTACGTCAGAAGCGCTGCGTGTATTATGCAGATCTGTCTGCTTCGAGACACTTCCATTCCTCGAAATGCAATTACACTCAGTGACAGACCAAATAAGGGAAACGTTACAAACTTTTTCTTTTTCTTCAAAACCTTCTTCAAGATTTAATTACGTCTACTTTGGAGAAGAAAACGAATATCCTCTGAATCCCTCCCTCGGGGAGAAGTTAAATGCGGATATTAAGGGAACATTAGGAAAGAAAGACATTTGTGAAGTCTGCGAAACCAAAATTACTTTTCATGTAATGTGCAGTCATCGACTTCGCCTTGTTTTAATGCAAAAGACAACGGTTTCTGACTCGAATTTGAATCTTGTAATCTCACAAAGGAAGCTAAAATATCATCAGCTATTAAAGACATTGTCTTCGAACTCGAGGTACACATTAAAATTTAGGCCTAAAACAGTCGATTCCCAAGGCTCTACCAAGAAATTTAATTCTGGTCTGAAGGTTGGAACGCGATTCCACCAGCCTCAGGAGATAAAACTGAGAGGAGATTTTCCGTGGTTTCCCACTTTCACTCCAGACAAAATGCCACCTTCTTCGCAATCATTGTCTCAATTATAAATACTGTAATCATTCTACCAAAATAACACAGATTATCAGACCAATTATACTTTATATACACACACACATTTACACGAGGCTATTTATTTATTTATTTATTTATTTATTTATTTATTTATTTATTTATTTAGCGTATGGCTTTTAGTGCCGGGAGTGTCCGAGGACATGTTTGGCTCACCAGAGACTGTAGCTGCTTCAATGCGGACACCCATGGGATGAGCTACAAGATTCGTTCAATTCTAAGTAGTTCCAACTTTCGCTATCAGTTTCCACTGACACCTAGTGGTGAACGTTGGAATTTTGATAGAGCGTAATAACGAAATCTAACCTAGAAATTTAGCTTCACACAAGTGTAGTTAGTGGAAGGATCTTTTACATGCCATAAATCTATTACATGGGACCACCGGCTTTACTTCCCCTTCGAAGGAAGGCATACTAAAGGATTTTAATGCTCGAAAAAATCCGAAACTTCGGCCGGGTTTGATCCCGCGATCTTTGGAACAGCATTTCAGCATGCTACCATCTACGCCACCGAAGCCACGGGGCTAAATGAGCACGATGTCCAAGCCGCTCTAATGAAATAACATCAACAACGTGTGATTTAGGTTGTGATAGGGAAGGAGGTATGAACCATACCAATGTTTGCTTGGAGTCGAGATACCAAGAAAAATTACTTCTAAGTGTCTGAGGTGGGAATTGAAGCCACCTATTTTCAGTTTTGCCTCATGAGGCCAAGTGGACCCCATTCCAATTCCCTGATCAGAATTAAATTTCTTGTCTGAACCGAGAATCGAACCCGGGCCACAATGGTGACACCGATGAATGCACGATTTGGTCCGAGTCTGTATCATTGAGGATTTTAAATCACGCAGCAATGCCCTTTTTCATTTTCGGCTTACTTGGCAGAGATCACCGCTTTAACTGGATTTCTTATCTAAAGTAATTGCTATGATTCTACCAAAACCAAGATCATGTTCCAACTACGGCACATAGAGCGCTCTGGTGTAGTCTATAGAGATCAAGATTATCTCGCTCAGCCGTGCATCTGCATCTACTCTAAGATTTAGAAATGAGTCGTGTTTGACGAGAGACCATTGACAGTGCAGTCAGTTAACGTGCCTGCTTGAAGTGCAGAAGATTTGGGTTCGAATCCCAACGGTGACAATTTCAGGTCTTACTATCCGTCTTCTTCTTCTTCTTCTTCTTCAATTCTCTTATGCCTTCAAGCGTCGGAGTAGCCTCGTTAGAGCCATTTCTGCCATTCCGCTCTATTTCTGCACATTCTCTTCATTTCCACAAGAGTTTTGCCCCTCTTTTGTCCAAATCTCTTAATCCTATTCTCCCATGTAATGCGGGGTCTACCTCGTCCAGCTCCTCCCTCGACTCGCATTTCATGTATTTGTTTTACTTTTATTTCTTCTTCCATTCTCGTAACATGTTCGTACCATCTCAACTGACGTTCCTCAACCACTTCACCCATTGCTTTTTGTCCTAATTCCTCTCTAATTCTCTTATTTCGAACTCGATCTCTTCTTGTATTTCCTACCGCTCTCCTCAGAAACTTCATTTCTCTGGCAGCAATCCTACTTAAATGTTTATCTTGTAATGCCAAACTCTCCATACCATACACCGTAATCGCATGATTGCATGATAGATCTGCTCAGGTCTTACTCAATTTTCTTATAATAACTGACGCATATTTCTACATATTTAGGGCATCTAACTTGAGCTGTGTTTGTATAATTTCATCTGACTCATACAGATGAGAAAATTGACAATACAACACATGTGGATGCTTTAATGTGAAGGTCAGATACAAGATAAGGTAGAGAATGATCTTATAAAGCACGACTTCTCAAGGAAATGAGGTTAGATATCCATCGACTTGCTTTTGCAATTGTTTTCATTGGAAAGAAGATCCGCTTTCTGGTTAAATGTGGGGCATCACAACACCTAATGAGATCGCGCCATTACATAACAGCAACAAGGATTGTTAAAGTATCACGACTATCAGAGTCGTGATCTCCAGATACAGCGTGATCACAATTTCATCGCCCTGCAGTTGTCCAGAGTGCAGCTGCAAATGTCAACCTCGGATGAGCTGCAAGCTAACTGCACGACAGGATGCAGGGCACTGCTGGTGGGAGGTCTGGATATCAAATAAATAAATAAATAAATTAATTAATTTAATATATATATAATTGTCAGATCAATAAATAGATTAATACATGAATAAATGGATAAATAAATAAACAAATGAACAAAATAATAAATAAGAAATTACATAAATGAATTAATGAATTAATTAATTAACCAACTAGTAAATAAACAAAAAAATGAACAAATTACTAAATAAATACGTTAATAAATGAATAAATAAATACGTTAATAAATGAAAAAATAAAAGAACAAATAAATAAATACATGAATATATAAAAAATGAACACATTTTCAATAAATAGATAATTACATGAATAAATGAATAAATAAATCAATTATTAAATAAACCAACAACTGAACAAATTAATTTAAAATACATGAATGAATGAATTAATTAATTAATTATCAAACAATGAACAAATTAATTAATTAATTAATAAATACATGAATAAATTAATAAATTAATTAATAAAGAAACCAATCAACAAATTAATTTAAAATACATGAATTAATTAATTAATTAATTAATTAACAAACTATGACCGAATTAATTTATTAATAAATACATGATTAAATTAATAAATATATGAATAAATTATTAAATTAATTAATAAACAAACCAATGAACAAATTAATTTTAAAATACATGAATTAATTAATTAATTAATTAACTAACAATGAACAAATTAATTAATAAATAAATGAACAAATGAATAAATTAATAAATAAAAATGAATAAGTAACGAACAAATGAACAAACAAAAAGTGAATAAATAAATAAATAAACAAATGAACAAGTAAATAAATAAATAAACAAATGAACAAATTAATAAATAAATAAATAAATGAATACGTTCACAATCTTGAATTTCCATTTCTTTTTTATATGCCAGTGGTATTTATTCGCTTCAGGTTAACTAACACCTTATGATTATTAGCTCTCATGTCGGTCTGTCGGTCTGTCGGTCTGTTTGTGTGTCTGCTTGTATTTTTGCCACCATTAAAGGGAATCAGTTAATATACTCGTATTTTGATCAAACCTCATTTAGAGTCTACCCATTCAGAAGCGGACATTAGGGCAAATGTAATTTCAAAGCCACTCAAGGGACAGGATATTTACAGGAACACAAAAATAGTTATTTGTGTTCTTATACCGTACATGAAAGGCTAACAGTTCCTGGTATGTCATGGAGGTGGCTAAGGCCTTATGTTAGAAATAATCCCGGTATTTGCCTGGAGTAGAAGTGAGAAACCACGGAAAAACCTCTTTTAGCTTAGCTGAGTAGGCAATCGAACTCAGCTCTTCTTCAGTTTTGTGTCACGTGGCTGAGTGTACTCCATTCCAACCTACAGATCAGAATTAAACTTCTTGACAGAGTCTAGGATTGAACCCGGACCTCAGTGGTGTCAGCCAAGAGTGCGAGCCGCTACACCATGAGGTGGTGTACAATGTTTTATATTGGTATCTTCTCAATTAAGAGAATATCACATTTGCGACAGAGAATGATAATAAGGCTTGTCACGACACTCAATAACACGACGTGAATTTCATTTCCCGTCGCTCGTCTGCGCTGACGGAAATACTGTACTGTACCTCAGGATGCCTGCCGCATTGTTATAATGAGATTGTATTTCCTCCCGCCTGTCTGTGTTTCCATGAGATACTGCTCAGTAAATTAGAGGAACACAGAGGGTGTCTTCAGCATACGATATTCCTTTGTACTGTCACGTAGTTATAACTGGCAATGCACGATTAAACTCACAATATACACTACCACACATAAAGCAGCGGTTTCTACACGTATTGTTCGGCGTACCTCCAATCCAACCCGCTGGAAGATTGCTCATAAAATTAAATTAAATATTTTGAAAACAGTGAAGCCTCCGTGGCTTAGGCGGCAGCACGCCGGCCTCTCACCGCTGGGTCCGTGGTTCAAATCCCGGTCACTCCATGTGAGATCTGTGCTGGACTAAACGGAGGCAGACAGGTTTTTCTCCGGGTACTCCGGTTTTCCCTGTCAAAATTTCATTCCAGCAACACTCTCCACTATCATTTCATTTCATCTGTCATTCATTTAATCATTGCCCCAGAGGAGTGCGTCAGGCCTCGGCAGCCGGCACAGTTCACATCCTCGCCGCTAGATGGGGGCTTCATTCATTCCATTCCTGACCCGGTCGGAGACTGGAAGCAAGCTGTGGATTTTCATTTTCATTTTGAAAACAGAATACAGTAATATAAAATAAATTAATTTATATTTAAATAAAATTAAAGTTGAATTACGATGGAATGAATAGAATAGATTAAAATAAAATAAAATAAAATAATACAATACAAAACAAAACAAAATAAAATATAATATAATATAATAAAATAAAATAAAACATTTTTTTTTTAATATAACAAAATAAAATAAAATAAAATATACAAGAGTAAATCTACTAGCAGGATATTAAAAGGTACACCTTTATTTGGCAGTGGATTCATAGTTTCAAAGAAAATAATAGACTCAATATTGAAGTTGGATCCAATCGATGAAAGGACATCTTCTTTAACATTTAAATCTACAAAAAAAAGTGTACACGCTCCAACGAATGACAAAAACAAGAAGAAAACTAGACATATTGTCGACGAATACAGGGAAAGAATTGATAATTATTTGAGTCAAGTACCAGCGAATCATACCATTATTTTATTGGGCGATTTCAACGCACAAATAGGAAAAGAGAGGAAATACCAAAAAATAGTGGGTTACCATCCAGCTCATTTGCGTACAAATAATACGAATGGTGAAAGATTAATAGAACTTTGTGCTAACCAAAATATAATAGTTAAATCAACGTCTTTTGAAAGAAAACCAAAGAAGTTAATGACATGGGTATCGCCAAACCACTATGTGGGGAGAAACAACTTGATCACATAGCAATAAGCAAGAAGTCGTCTAAAGAAATAATGAATGTACGAGTAATCAAGTCTGCAAATATTGAATCTGATCACTACATTTCGGTAGCTAAATTTAAAATTAAACCTGACATCTGAAAATTTAAAAAACACTCAAAAATTCCTAAATATGATACTAATAAATTGGAGAAAGATAAAATAACAACAGCGATTCAACAACAGAACTTTCATACGTGGAATGATTTGAAAAATTGCATAATTACAGCAGCAATTTAAACATCACCTCCAACAAACAAGAAAAAACAAATCTGGTGGCATGAACACTGTAATAAGGTTCTAGAAGAAAGACAAAAAAGCGTGGGAGAAATGGAATTCAAACAAAAATCAAGACAACAGAAATAATCTATTAGAAAAAAGAATAGCCACTCAAACTTTTAAAAGGGAAAGAAAATTGTTCTTTCTGAAGGAATTACAACAAATAGAAGATGAATTTAAAAACAACAATGTGAGAAATTTCTATCAGCTATTTCGAAAACAGTTGAAAAAAATTGAAGCCCCCACATTATTACTTGTAAATCCAAAGACAAAACAAATATCATATTCTAATCAAGAGAATTGTAATATAATGGCAGAGTATTTTGAAGACCTACATAATTGTCATAAGCCGGAAGACAATTTATCACCAACACTACTAACATTCAAAATGAAAATTCTATAGCACCAGATTTGGACGAAATTAATGAAATTATACACAACTTGAAAAACAATAAAGCCGCTGGTGAAGATGGGATTAGGGCAGAGATTCTGAAAGCCCTAAAAGATGATATAATCAGACAATTTAAATATAGAAGATCTGGGAAAATTAAAGAGTTCCTGAGGAATGGGAATTCGCCATAATACACCCTATCCACAAGAAGGGGTCTAAATCTGACCCGAATAATTATAGAGGCATATCACTTGTGTCAGTAGCTTATAAAATTCTTTCCAAAGCTTTGCTCAATCGTGCAGAACCCCAATTAGACTTACAAATAGAGGAGTATCAAAATGGCTTTCGTAAACATAGATTTTGTGTTGAACAGATATGGAATCTTAAAACTATTTTGCAAATGAGATAATTAAGAAATAAAGACACGACAGTTACTTTTATAGTTTTGCAAAAGCCTATGATTCCATTGACAGAGAATCTCTCATTAACATTCTAAAAGAATTTGGCTGGGATCCTAAAACAACTAACATTATTCAGGATACGCTAACAAATACCACGTCCAAAGTCCAATTTCGTGGGGAGTTCTCCAAGGCTTTTGAAATAAACATAGGAGTCAGACAAGGTGATGGATTGTCACCATTACTTGTTAACTGTGCTTTGGAGAAGCTGATCCGAGAGTGGAGGCAAACGGACACCAAAGGGGTTAAATTAGGATATCAACGAGACAACATCTATATAGATTGTTTGGCTTTTGCTGACGACATTGCCCTAATTACTGATACACCAGAAAATGCCAAAATACAAATTGATAATTTAATACAACAAGCAAATAAAATAGGTCTACAAATTTCCTTCACAAAGACAGAATTTATATCCAATGTCAAAAACAGTCCTGATAAATTATGTATTCAACAAAACGAAATAAAAAAGTGAATTCTTTCAAATATCTCGGTGAATGGATTACAATAAATAATAACGAGAAAAACAGCCTAACACTTAGAACAAAGAAAATGAATATAGCTTTCCAGCTCACCAGGAACATTTATAATAAAAAATCATTACCGGTACTTAATTCTATTAAAATTTAACATTACAATACTGTTGTGAAACCAGAGGCCTTATATGGATCTGAAACGCTCACATTAATGAATAAAGGTGAAATAAACAAAATCATGGTCATGGAAAGGGAAATAATTAGAAGTATACTTGGCCCCAGAAAAGTAGGAGCAGATTACAACAGACCTAGACCAAATGTTAAAATTTATGAGCATGCTACATACCATGCGAAGAAGAAGATTATCCTTTTTTGGACATTTACAAAGAATGAACGGTGATAGATTGACAAAGAAAATTTTCAATAAAATTATGAAACTTACGATACAGCCAGCTTGGTTTCAACAGACCTTGAATGACCTTAAAGAGGCCAATATACAAATTGAAGACATACCTAATAGACAACTCTTTCGGAACAAAATTAAAACAGTCACCTTCGAGGAGGAACTTGAGAGAAGCAGGAAACAGCCACACAACATTGAGGAGCTCCGGTAACAACAATCTGAAAGAATGAAGCAATTATGGGTGACCAAGAAGAAATCATATAGCAAAACTTGATGTATTGATTTAAAGTGCTCTATTAAGGGCTATTCGATTAAATAAATAAAATAAAATAAAATGAAATAAAATAAAATAAAATAAAATAAAATAAAATAAAACAAAATTAAGAAAACAATTAATTTGAAATAAAGTAATTAAAATAATTTGTGATAAATCAAAATAAAATTACAATAAAGACCCATTTGGAGGCAATTTTTCACTGTATTCAATTTCCTTTGCTTCCAAATTCCCTTCATCCTACTCAAGTGGCGGTCCATCTCCTCTTGAGTCCACTTTTCACTGGTTGTTAGTTTCCTTTCTCCTGAAATCCTATCTTTTGAGTAACTTCTCGGAAGAGTGTTCTGTTTTCTATGGCATCTATTTTAATTCCTGCGTTTTTCGTATCTTTTTCAATTAGTTTTATTAGATTAGTTTCTTAAAGTTTAATTATAATCTGATGAAGAAGGTCCCATTGTTGGACCGAAACATTTATTGATTTGGATACAATTTTTGTTGATTGCGGAGCATTTTAATTAATTATCTATTAATCAATAAGGCGATTTTCTTACAGTTTCCTATAATGGTAAATGTTTTTGCTTTCTTATGTAGACTGCGGATAATTTCTACCATGTATTTTTTATATGACTGGCACAAAAATTACGCCATCTGTAATTGATCTACTGTTATGTTATTGCAGCGTATTTTTTCAACGGTTCATTTTTTTACCCCTGGCACTACAGCCCATTTAGGGCCTAGGCCTACCAAGCGTCCCCTGCCCAGTCATTTGGCCAGCAGATATTGGGGTGACGCGTGGTCAGCGCATCGGGTCCCCTCAGCCGTTAATCTTGTTTTTCGGGACCGGGGCGCTGCCTCACTGTCAGACAGCTACTCAACTGTCCTCACGAGGCTGAGTGCACCGTTCCAGCCCTCACGACAGTTTCTATAGTCCCTGATGGAGCCGGGAATCGAACCCGGAGCCTCCGAGTGAGAGGTAGGCGCCCAACCCCAACACCACGGAAGTGGCGTAATTTTACAACGGCTACGAAAGTAAATGTGTATGTTGGCAAGATTAGCCCGGACGATAAATAATTAACTTTTTAGTGGTTAGGTTAGGTGACGTCACCTTGAGTACTCTCCTCCCCATTACCGCATTATGATTCCACCCCAGGTACCAGGGGGAGTACAACCAATTCTGTTTGTGTGACTCAAACATGGCTGGTAGACCCATATACAACTATATCATTAAGAGGAAATATGAGACAGCGGACCTAGTAGGTCTCTGTCCTCTTTTCGAGTTTGGAAGGAAGGTTACAATTTTGATAAATTAACAGCGTGAAGTTAATCGGGATCAGGAATTGCATTATTTAATTATGAAATTTGTTTTAAATATAATATTTAGTTAAGTTCAGTTTTTATCATTTTCGTAGTGGAGATTTGAATTATTATTATATTAAATGCTAAAAACCTGCTCCGGCTTCGCCCGGTATCCTTAACGATTTACCCAGCGTAAGCTTAAAAGGCGCACGTACGGCAGGTCCCAGACGCAATTCAGAAAAGCCGAGGTGAACAACGAAACTCCAAACACATAAACTTTTCTTTGAAGTCTTAACTCGACACGACTCGACAGTTTGATGCTGGCCGAGGCTCGCTCGCTAGCTCATAAAATCACTCCGACGCTAGTAATTTAAATTTCCACTGAATGAAGATTGCTGGAAGAAATTAAAACGTAAAAATGCTTATAGTGGGCGATGTATTAAAGATAGAAATACGCTGTCGCGGACTTTTTTGTAGAACTTTTCATGGTGAACAATAATTCTTACAATCATAGTATATCGATATTTTTAACGGTTTACCGAGCGTAAGCTTAAGAGACGCATGGACGGCAGACTTTTCTTAGACTCGATTCACTGAAATCGTTATTACTCGGCTTCCTTTGGTCATAAATGAATGTTTTTCTACATAAACCTTCCTCGAGAAATCCTTTACAGAATGATGAAAACCGCATCTATATCCAGTGGTTCTCGAGATTACCCGTTACGTCCATGAATCGGGGACTTTTGTTTTATACTATGTACAGATGTACACATGTATCGGTTTAGAGCAACAACACTAAAATTCGATCATTAACAAACATCGTAAAACAAGGGATAACGTTACACACATGTGGATCAAGGCACAAGACACATGGCTGGTGTAGAGAAGCTAGCGGTGTCATGTGACAGAAGATAACTGTGATGACAGCAATTTGTGGGCAGAACCAGAACACACCCACCCATCGTCATATCTATTATTAACATTTCACAGCCCTCTGTGTAGGCATCCGTACGGTCTGGACCGAACAAGTACGGTATTTTACACTTGCCGTATGGCTGGCCGTACTCATTATGTATGATCTTGCGTAAATATTGATGTAAAACATAAGTACGGTAAAAGTTGTTTAATTGAACATGTTGAAAATGGGAATTTCGTTTCTTTCGTATAAGTGAAACAATTAAATTCATTACGTCGACAAATTTTCTTGTGTTGTAGCCATTCAAAATGTTCAACATGCGAAGGTTTCAAACCCACTCAAAGATAAACTCCAAGACAGAAAGTTCTGTCCACAGTTTGAGCACTTAATCGCTTGCAGATCAACGAGTTTTAATGTTTTACTATTTATTGATGTGTAACATCTTTCCACTCGGTTGCTTGATATTTTTGTGGGAGTGATTTTTAAAAATGGGACGGAAGTGGATTGGACGAAAGAGTGAAGACGCACTGCCAGCTGGATCGCATCCCTCGCATCCCTCGCATCCCTTGCATCCCTCCTGGCTGGCAGTGGTACCATGTGGAATGTTTATCACATACGGATTACTTCAAGGTTTAGAGGCGCCATTACAGATATTTCTACAATGAATCATCTTCAAGTTGTCGTTCATTATTGTAAAAATATTCATTATATCATATTTGCTGAAAACAATTATGATTCATTAAGAGACGTTTTTCAATCTCTGGATAAAAGTGATGGGCATCCGCTCCCCGAGTAACTTTGCTCAACACTTTCATACTGAACGGTAAACGCTCATGCGAACTCTGGTGTTAACTTATTTAAACACTGAAATAGATATAAACACTTTGATAAACCTGTTTGTTAGGTTTTATTAATCTTAACTTAACACATACCGGTACATGATGCGTATCAGACATCTACCAAAGAATACAGAAGAAACAAAGACAATTTACTATCCATAGAGATCAAGGAGTCTATAAAAATGAAAAGCCATATCATTCACCCTCACCTAACGGATAAGTATAGTCCTTGAGTTAAGGGGGAGGACGACGGATTCTAGTGCTCCACCTAGGTTGTTGGCCTGGAGGAAGTGTAACTGGACTCTCTGTCGACCCCTGAGATTCTGGAGAAGTCAGGAATCTGGTGCTTCGCCTAGGTTGCTGGTCAGGAGGAGAAGTCGCAACTGGACTTCCTAACGACCTCTGGGATTCTGGAGAAGTCAGGACGTGGGGAACCAGAGTCGAAGATTCCGATGGTCGAGCAGGGACCATTGATGTTGAAGGCCAGTGATGTCCAAGAAATCTGTTGGAATGCTACTCTTCTGTTACCTCCCTTTCTTCTTCCCATTCTTGAGAAATGTTGCCTGGAGAAGGTACTGGAGCCAAGTCTCTAGTTGAAACGGTAGTCTCCAGTCCATTAGCAAGTTGCACGTGAGCGTACTCGGGGTTCGCTTCAACAAGAGTGACCTCTTGGACAAATGGTTCATACTTTGAATGCCTGTTATGATTCCGCACAAATACAGGTCCTGGAGTCAATAGCCATGAAGGGGTTGCTTGTCCGTAAGTCGATCTCCGTTGCTGAATGATAGGCGCTCTTTAAGTCGATAGCACTGAACACTTCATAATTTGCCACTTTGTTTACGATTTGGAAGTGGATATCGGAGCGTGGAATGTTAGAAGTCTGCTAGGAAGTGGAAGGTTAGAAAACTTAGAAAGGGAAATGGATAGGTTGAGGTTGGATTTGGTTGGGATTAGTGAAATGCGCTGGCAGGAAGAACAGGACTTTTGGTCAGGTGACTATAGGGTCATTAGCACTAAATCAAACAATGGCCAAGCAGGGGTTGGCCTCATATTGAGTAGGAAACTTGGACAGCGGGTGGAATATTATGAACAATATAGTGAACGGATTATTGTAGCAAAAATCAATACAAAACCTACCTGCACTACAGTGGTACAAGTCTATATGCCTACCAGTCAAGCTGATGATGAGGATGTTGAAAAGGTCTACGAAGAAATAGACGAAATTCTGAGGTATATCAAGGGTGATGAAAATGTTATAGTAATGGGAGATTGGAATGCTGTGGTAGGAAAAGGAAGAGAAGGGAAGATAGTAGGAGATTTCGCATTAGGTGAAAGGAATGATCGAGGAAGCAGGCTGGTAGAATTCTGCACCGAGCATGAATTGGTCATAGCTAACACCTTATTCAATAACCACAATAGAAGAATATACACATGGATGAGACCAGGAGGTACAGGGCGTTACCAAATCGACTTCATTATGGTCAAGCAGAGGTTTCGAAACCAGATTTTGGATTGTAAAACATATCCTAGTGCTGACATAAACTCTGATCACAATCTGGTTGTAATGAAATGCAGATTAAAGTTGAAGAAACTGAAGAAAAGTCAAAAGCCAAGAAGGTGGGCAATAGACAGACTGAAAGAGAAGGATGTAAACGAAAGATTCAAGAAGAGTATAAAGGAAGGACTAATGAAAAACCCTAAACAAACTTCAATTGCAGACGAATGGGCACTTTTGAAGAATGAAATAACAAAATCCGCAGAAGAAAACATTGGTAGGAAAGAAAGAATAGGTAGAAAACCGTGGATCACTCAGGATATACTAGAATTGATGGATGAAAGGCGGAAACACAAGAATCTAAGAGATGAAAAGGGGAAAGCAGAATACAGACGTCTGAGAAATGAGGTTAACAAGACGTGCAAGGAAGCGAAAGAAGAATGGTTGAAAGAGAAATGTGCAGGTATAGAAAATTGTCTGAAATTAGGAAAAGTAGACACAGCTTATCGAAGGATTAAGAATACTTTTGGGGAAAAGAAGACTAAGTACTGTAATATTAAGGACACAAATGGAAAGCCTCTAACAGATAGGGAAGAAAAGGTTGAGAGATGGAAAGCTTACATAGAGAG
This sequence comes from Meconema thalassinum, assembly GCA_946902985.2. Lineage (NCBI taxonomy): Eukaryota > Metazoa > Arthropoda > Insecta > Orthoptera > Tettigoniidae > Meconema > Meconema thalassinum. The sequence goes on from OX336391.1 coordinate 169,864,827, forward strand.
TTTGTATAAGGGAAAGGAGATTGAGAATCATGTAATGGAAAGGGAGGAGGAAATTGATGAGGATGCGAAAGGAGATTTAATATTGAGATCAGAATTTGATAGAGCTTTGGAAGACTTAAGCAGGTAAAAAGCACCTGGCATAGATGATATACCGATTGAGTTGCTACGCTGCATAGGAGATGAAGGTCTGATCAGGTTATTTCACTTGGTGTGTAGGATTTATGAGACAGGTGAGGTACCCCCTGATTTCAAGAAGAATGTAATCATCCCTATACCAAAGAAAGTGGGAGCTGGCAGATGTGAAGATTACCGTACAATCAGCTTGATTACCCATGCTTCAAAGATCCTGTCTAGAATAATTTACAAGAGGATTGAAAGCCAGATAGAAACGGAGTTGGGTGAAGACCAGTTTGGTTTCAGGATAAATGAAGGAACAAGGGAAGCTGTACTAAGTCTTAGGCTGATTTTAGAAGGTAGAATAAGGAAAGATAAGAGAACGTTCATGGCTTTTGTAGACTTAGAAAAGGCTTTTGATAACGTTGATTGGACTAAATTGTTTGACATTTTGAAATCAATTGGAATCAAGTACAGGGATAGGAGGGTGATATACAATCTGTACAGAAACCAGACAGCAGTCATTCGAGTTGAAGGACATGAGAGAGAAGCTGGTATTCAGAAAGGTGTAAGGCAAGGCTGCAACTTATCACCCATACTTTTCAATCTTTACATTGAACAAGCAATGAAGGAAATTAGAGAAAAATTTAAAGTGGGAGTTAAGATTCAAGGAGAAATAATTTCAACTCTGAGATTTGCTGATGACATAGTCATCTTGGCCGACAAGCCTGAGGATTTGAATGAGTTTTTGAATGGTATGGACTCCGTCTTACGGAAAGAATTCATGATGAAAATAAATAAATAAATAAATAAATAAATACATGTAAAACAAAAATACTGGAATGCAGCCGAAATAAATCAGAAACCTCTATGGAGATCAAATTGGCAGGTGAAAAGCTGAAGGAAGTAGGAGACTTCTGTTACTTAGGAAGCAGAATAACCAGTGATGGACGAAGCAAAGAGGATATTAAAAGTAGGTTGGCTCAGGCAAAGAAAGCATTTCTACAAAAAAGGAATCTGCTGACATCGAATATAGATTTAGGTATTAGGAAGTCATTTTTGAAAGCCATTGTCTGGAGCGTGGCGCTCTATGGAAGTGAAACTTGGACTATTGGTGCAGCAGAAAAGAGGAGAATTGAAGCATTTGAAATGTGGTGTTACAGGAGAATTATGAAGATCAGATGGGTAGATAGGGTTACAAACAAAGAGGTATTAAGACGAGTGGGAGAGGAGAGATGTTTCTGGCGACTGCTAATGAAGAGAAGAGATAGATTGGTAGGGCACATACTAAGACACCCAGGAATAGCAAGCTTAGTTATGGAAGGAAGGGTCGAGGACAAAAACTGTAGGGGTAGACCAAGGTTAGAATATGTTAAGCAGATTGCCTCCGATGTAGGGTGTCGGAGCTATGTTGAGATGAAACGATTAGCTCAGGACAGGGAGGCATGGAGATCTGCATCAAACCAGTCAAAAGACTGAAGACTCAAACAACAACTTGCATCTAGTTGGGTGTACTGATTTACTGTCCGAGAATAGTCGACTACCATGCGGCGCTTGTGGTTCTCGGTGTGAGTAACAAGAACCTGTGCACGCCATGGAGAAAAGCTTTCTTCTATGACATCTTCCTTTAAGAGACGTTGAATTTCTTGATCAATGAACTTGGCATCTGAAGCTGTGTGACGTCTAGATTTAACAGCGATTGGTTTACAGTCTGGAGGGATGTTACGAAGCCGGCCCCGTGGTGTTGGGGTAGCGCGCCTGCCTCTCATCCGGAGGCCCCGGGTTCGATCCCCGGCTCCGTCAGGGATTTTAAAACTGACGTGAGGATTGGAACGGGGTGCACTCAGCCTCGTGAGGACAATTGAGTAGCTGTCTGACAGTGAGACAGCACCCCGATCACGAATACCAAGATTAACGGCCGAGGGGACCCGACGCGATGATCACGCGTCACCCCAATATCTGCAGGCCAAATGGCTGGGCAGCGGTCGCTTGGTCGACCTTAGCCCGTCATGGGCTGGATAGTGCCAGGGGTTAGGGATGTTACGAAAAGGTTGGACAGGTTCTACATTAGCCACTGTCAATCCGCAGATATTCAACGGTTCTTTGCCGCCACCAAACTTTATTTCTATGGATGAATGGCGACCAAGAATGTCGTGACCCAAAATAACGTCCGAGCATAGATCTGTCAGTATTTTTAGCTGAACGTCTTCATATACATGGTCCTTGACTTTTAGATTGACTGAACAAACTTCCTTAGCAGATGAGCTAAGAGATGTTGAGGCGATTGTTACTGTGAGACTACTAGCACACACGGGGAGCCGTAGCTTCCGGACCAACCTCTCAGAAATAAAACTTGTAGAACTACCAGTGTCTACCAGAGCATTGGCTTTCGTTCCATTTAAGTAAATGGGAATTATAGCTTTTGCCAGACAAGATGGTGTGGAAGAGGCAGAAGATAAGACTACTGTATGGCAATGGTAAGATTTTTGGGAACTATTCGGTTTGGCACTTCTACAAACTTTGGCGTAGTGACCAGTTTTCGAGCATGCACGACAAATAGCTTCCCTTGCTGGGCATTCATTCCTCTTGTGAAGGCAAGTCCACAAACATAGCACTTCCTGTTTGTCACTGCAACAACTTCACACGAGGCTTCACCATTCCCTGAGCAGCTGTCACGGCTGGCATAAGTAATTGAGAGTGGTCTGGGTGAGCTAGCATGACGGTTCTGAACAGCACTGACTGAAACAGGCTCTTGATACTGAAAGGACTGTTCCATCGCTGACTCTAAAGCCTTTGCCTTTATTGAACCCTCCTCAATAGTGAGGTTAAGATTTTCTAATAGTCTCTGACGAATATTGGAGTTAAGAAGACCGGCAATGAAAGCGTCGCGAATACAATCATCTCTATTTACTTCCGTTGTTACAGCCTTAAAGTTACAATCTTTGCTCAGAAGCTTTAAAGATTCTATATATCTCGACACTGTTTCTCCAGCTAGCTGCTTTCTGGTTGCTAATTTGTGACGCGCAAATATTTCGTTCACCGGTTTTGTGAACGTGCTAACCAAAATGCTTATTGCGTCATTGAACGTTTTAGCTTCATTGAAATATTCGTATACTGAAGGTAAGACATGATTTATCAGGATTCTTAATTTGTCGGCGTCACTTACTTGGTAAGATACTATGAAGTTCCTGAACGTGCTGTACTAGTGATTCCATTCTTGTTGTGGGTTGCTAGATTCTGGGTCGACGTTCAGACGTTCGGGTCTTAGTAGTCGATCCATTCTTAGTTGAGATTAATAAATTGTAATATATATGAACACTTTGATAAACCTGTTTGTTAGGTTTTATTAATCTTAACTTAACACATACCGCTACATGATGCGTATCAGACATCTACCAAAGAATACAGAAGAAACAAAGATAATTAACTATGGCTGATCCATAGAGATCAAGGAGTCGATAGAAAGGAAAAGCCATATCAAACACAACCACATATTAAAAGTCTTCGTATCAGTATTTAAATGCTTATTGCGTCATTGAACGTTTTAGCTTCATTGAAATATTCGTATACTGAAGGTAAGACATGATTTATCAGGATTCTTAATTTGTCGGCGTCACTTACTTGGTAAGATACTATGAAGTTCCTGAACGTGCTGTACTAGTGATTCCATTCTTGTTGTGGGTTGCTAGATTCTGGGTCGACGTTCAGACGTTCGGGTCTTAGTAGTCGATCCATTCTTAGTTGAGATTAATAAATTGTAATATATATGAACACTTTGATAAACCTGTTTGTTAGGTTTTATTAATCTTAACTTAACACATACCGCTACATGATGCGTATCAGACATCTACCAAAGAATACAGAAGAAACAAAGATAATTAACTATGGCTGATCCATAGAGATCAAAGAGTCGATAGAAAGGAAAAGCCATATCAAACACAACCACATATTAAAAGTCTTCGTATCAGTATTTAAATGCTTATTGCGTCATTGAACGTTTTAGCTTCATTGAAATATTCGTATACTGAAGGTAAGACATGATTTATCAGGATTCTTAATTTTGTAACGTGTTTTTCGAGGGGTTTTTATGCAACTGGCATAAGTCAGTAGGAAGCCATTCTATATTTATTTACGCGGCAAATTGTTCAGCCAAGACAATTTTTCATGGTAATTTATTATTATTATTAATTTATTATAATTATTATTAAGGTATTTTCGGAGCATTTTATAAAAATTATTAGCATTCAGATAGGTTTTCTATGTCTTAGAAAACGCTATCAAGCAAATTATTACGAACGACGATATCATAGAAAATTATCTGATTACGGAATTTTACGGAGTTTTTGTCAGTTAGGGTATTTGAGAGAGATGACTCACTGGGATTTCAAGTACACGCTGAATCTTGTCGAGGAGCATGACGCAATCTTGGGTCGCAAGGTCTAGAAAAGGCGAATTGTGGAAACGGAAATCGACTTCTCCCTCCCGCGGAGTGTAATGAGGAAGGAGTGGGGATCTAGCGCGTAGGGTGCAGCCAATCAGTGGCGACGACGTAAGCTAGATGTCGGTACCATGGTGGGGGAGCCAACAGGTGCATATATATCGTTCGACGCGCCGTGAAACAAGGACAATCTGTGTAGTTCTTGCCGAGTGTGGATATACGCGGGAATCGCTCCGATGTTCCGTGGAAGAGGACTATCTGTGAAATACTTGCGGTGTATGGTTATACGCGGGGGACGCTCCGATGTTCCGTGGAACGGACTATCTGTGTAGAACTTGCGGTGTACGGTCGCAAGTGCGTGTCGCTCCGATGTTCAGTGGAGTTAGCGACAAACTTTTGTAAAACGTAACCAGTGCGGTTTTACGCGAGTTTGGGTCCGAGGTACGGACCATAGAATTATATAATCTACCAGGATATCATCAAATTTCGACGGAGATGACGACGTCCAGGAGACTGTGGGAAGCACACAGCATCATCAAGAACGAGGGAGATGCTTTGGCAATTTCCAATGGTAAGCGCACATGACGCAGAAATACGCAATCTCTCATTTTCTTTGTTTTATATTTCATATTTCAGTAACTTCATAGCTTGGAAATAAGAGTAAAATCAATTTATCAGACTCCGTTTTCACGTAATTTTCTATCGGTAATATTCAAATCACAACGCTCCAATTTAAATTTTAAACTTATTATTATTATTAATTTTGCTATACTTGTTTTATATAATAAATTCATTTCTTTTACAATGCAATCTTTGCTTTCAGTAGGTAGCATTAGATATAGACCAATTCCTTCTCCTGATACAATTGTTTGTTGGGTTAATGATCAAATCATACCACGATCTGAGTGAATAGAGTCTTGAATGTGTTCTGCCAGAGCTAGACGTTGTTAAATACAAATTTAGATTTCAACATTGCATTGAGGTCTTGGCGCCCATTAAAACAACATAGCTTAGGCAAAGGTAAACAGTTACATTTCTCTCCCAACAGTGTGGGCTAGCGAAATCCATTACATTTGTCGCTACCAACATGGGGCACTAAAGAACCATTACATTTGTCGCCGACAACTTGGGGCTGAAAACCTAATAACATTTGTGGAAGGAGAAGGGTATATATTTCTGTGCCTGTATTTTGGGGGTTATTTGTCTTTATCAGTGTATATCATTATGGGGGATGAGAAAGAAAGACAGATGAGGTTACGTAGTGGTCATCAACTGGAGAATGATGATACGAGCAGTATGTCGAGTGATGGTAGTACCGGGGTAGCGGAGGTAAATCCCGATACTGAAACAGGGAGTGCAGGCGGCCAACCAGAATTAAAAACTTTACTTCTCGAGTTCATGTATCAGAACAAAGTTAGTAGTGATGCTTTAAATGCAAAATTAGAACAGAATAATGCAAAATTAGAACAAAACAGTAGGGAAAATAAAGAAAGTACAGATGCTTTAAATGCAAAATTAGAACAGAATAATGCAAAATTAGAACAAAACAGTAGGGAAAATAAAGAAAGTACAGAAGCTTTAAATGCAAAATTAGAACAGAATAATGCAAAATTAGAACAGAATAATGCAAAATTAGAACAAAACAGTAGGGAAAATAGAGAGAGTAATGAAACTTTAAATGCCAGATTAGAACAAAACAGTAAGGAAAATAGAGAGAGTACTGAAACTTTAAATGCTAAATTAGAACAAAACAGTAGGGAAATGAGTGACAAATTCGAACTGATTAGAGGTGAGATCAGGGGGGTGATGGAAGAAAAGGCTAAAGAGATTATTGCAGATGTAGACAGAAAATTAGGAAAAGTACAGGAGGAGTTGGAAATTAGAATCAGTACACAGGCTGAAAATTTAAAAGAACTAGTGCAACTGGAAACACAGCAGGTCAAAAAGCAATTGGGGGGAGAAATTGACAAAATTCAGGTAGCTACTAAAGAGGTTAAGGAACAGCTGGGGGGTAGAATTGAGAAAGTCCACTCACAAGTAGTTGCAGAAGTAAATGATTTAAGAGAGAGTAATAGGGAAAGCATTAGCAAGATTGAGGAGAAACAAGCAAAGCTATATGATAAAGTAGAAGAATCAGAAGGAAACATTAAATTAACAGTAAACAGTATTGAGAGGAAGGCTGAGGAGAAAATCGCAGAATTAGAATTAAAATTAAAAGCTAGGATCAGGCAAGAAAATAGTCAGAATAGGCCAGTTTTGGTGAATAGCACACACAGGGAGGTAGAACTGGGTAAGTTCAGCAATCGACAGGGGTGCCCAATGGAGTTCATGAACACTATAGAAAATAAATTCGGGGAGAGGTTGGAAAATGGTAGTATTGAGTGGTGCCAGGTAGTTGAAATTTTAGAACAAGTGTTTGTGGGGGAAACGAGGAATTGGTTTGCTGTCTACAGAGACAAGTTTACTGATATCAATGATTTTAAAATGAAATTCTGTGAAAAGTTCTGGAATGAGGTTATTCAGTCGCAGCATCGTGAGGGAGTAGTGTGTGGTAAATATAACCCTAAAGGAAGCTCCACCATGACCGAATACTTTTTAGGGCAGGTATTAGTGTGTAAATATCTGGATGGCTTGAAGGAGGAAAGTGATGTGGTGAGGTTGCTACTTCGGCACTTTCCCTATAGGATCAAGGAGGCTGCTTGTATCCAGAATGTAAAGACTATATCGCAAGTAGAAAATTTGTTAAGCACATTTGATGCACTAGGGAGAGGGGGTTATGAGGACAATTTCAATAGGAACCAGGGTAATAATAATAATAGACCTAATGAAGCCAGGCATCAGGAAGTTCAAGGGAACGGTGGCGAAGGGGCCAATGCTCAAAATAGAAATAATAATAATCAGCTAAATCAGAACAGAGGAAATGGCTATGGTAATCAGTATCAAGGGAGGAACAATGATTACAGGGGAAATCAAGGGAGAAACAATGATTTCAGGGGAAATCAAGGGAGAAATTATAATGACAATAATTACAACCAGAATAGGGGTCAAGGAAGAGGACAGCCTAGTGGTAGTAATATACAGCCAAACAATGACAACACAACTCAGAACAACCAGACCAGTGCAGTAGTAACTAGTACTACGGCCAGCTGTAGCGGTTCTTTAAACGCGAACCAGGCTGCGAAGTAAGGTCAGAATCTCAGTCTGTAGCATGCCCTGTCCATACGATTATACAGGAACCCTATGACCTAAATGTAAGAAATGAATTATTACATGAACTAAATGATGAAGGTATTATTCAGGAAGTGGTTAGTAAGAGCCCCATAGTTAAATTTAACGTGTCCGAGGCGTACACAGATGTTTTAATTGATAGTGGTTGTATGAAGAGTTGCATAAGTAGTGCATTTTATGATAAAATGAAAGGAACTGGAGTAAATTTTGAGGAGATGCCAATTAAAAGCACTTTTGTTATCACAGCTGTTGGGAAGAGGTCTAAAGTAATTTCTAAGCAAGTTTTAGTAGACATTAAAATTAATAATCATGTAGAGAAGCAGATTTGCCTTGTAATTCCAAATTTAGTATTCAGTGTTATCTTGGGTTCAGAGTGGCTAAGTAGAGTGTCTGGTAACTTATGTTATGATGTAGGGAGTTTGAAATTTAAATGGGGAGATTCTGAAGTAGAAGTAGCGTTCAATGACCAAATTCAGAGAAGTAGTGTTGTAGGTGTGATTTGTACTTTAAATGAGATATCGCCAGCCGTAGAGCGGGGTTCTCCATGTTTTGTGGGCAGTGTGATTACGAACGGAAGTCTAGAGGACTCGTTACGTGAGGCTGCATTTCAGGGAAATATAGAGGATGAACAGTGTGTTCGGCTCTATGATGTGTTATGGTGTAATAGGAGAGTTTTTGAGGATCGCATTGGTATGACCAATTGCTATACACATTCATTGAACGTTATTGATAGGTCAGGATTCACAGGACATAGATATCCTGTACCTTTCGCTTATCAGAGTGCAGTTGAGGCACAAATTAACCAGATGCTTGAAGATGGGATTATTGAGCACTCGAACAGTCCATATGTTAATTCTTTGATCACGGTACCCAAGACCGACGGCACTGTTCGTATTTGTTTAGACGCTCGTGTGGTTAACAGTAGAATTAGTTCAGATCAGCTGAAATCTATGTCAATAGAAGAATTAATGCAAACATTTGAGGGGAAGAAGTATTTCACTTGTGTAGATTTGAGTTCCAGTTTTTGGCAAGTGCCACTTATGTACGAAGATAGACCATTTACAGCTTTTAGTCATAAATATAACCTTTATCAATTTTGTAGAACACCTTATGGGTTAAAGAGTAGTTCAGCAGCTTTAATTAGGGCTTTAAACATCGCATTAGGGGATGACACAGGAGAGTTTGTAACCATTTACATAGATGATATGGTAATTAGTTCACGCAGTTTTGAGGAGCATCTACGTCATTTAAATATAGTTTTTCAGAAGTTAGATCAGGCAGGGTTCACTTTGAAGCTGTCTAAGTCGTCATTCTGTCAGTCAGAAGTGACATTTTTAGGTCATAGAGTGTCGAGTAGAGGTGTAACACCAGAAGAAAGTAGGGTTAATAAGATACTTAACGCAGAGGTGCCACAGAATGTTAAACAGTTAAAAACTTACCTGGGAATTTGCAACTTTTTCAGGAGGTTCGTTCTTAAATACTCAGGGTTGGTAGAACCATTCAGGGAATTGCTTAAAAGTGGGACTCGGTGGAGATGGGAGTCCAAGCATGATCAGGCTTTTAGAGCGCTGAAGGAAGGTTTTGAGAAAGCTGTAGTGCTGAAATATCCGTTAAAAAATAAGGAATATGTGGTTATGACAGATGCTTCACATATAGGCATTGCTGGAGTATTATGTCAGAAAGATGATGAGGGTAATCTGTGCATTGTATCTTTAGCCTCGCGAGGACTGACTGCAGCAGAGAAAAGATACACGATTACTGAGTTAGAGCTTTTAGGTATTGTTTTCAGTTTAGGGAAATTTAGAATGTATTTAGTAGGGGGGAAATTTGAGATCCACACAGATCACCATGCATTACTGTATATGAGGACTTGTAAACTCAGTTCTAACAGAGTTAGTAGGTGGATTCTTGCTCTGCAGGAATACGAATTCACAGTAAAATATATTAAAGGTAAAGATAACATTCTTGCAGACATGCTATCGAGGGACACTAATTTATGTAGGGATTATCCTGTGGTTAAAGCAGAGGACGGTATTTTAATATGTGCATGTGTGGACAGTAGCAACAGGGCATCGTTACAGACACTGAGAAATATGCTAGTAGAGCAACGTGATGACGTTCATTTAAAGGGAGCCACTTGCAAGGTTGGAAGCAGGTGACGCAGAAACATTTATAGTTTCCAAACGTATTGGGAAAACAGCATATGTGCTGGAGAATATTGAGGGAAACAGATTATACGGGACGTATAATATACATAGTCTCCAAAAATATGTGTCATAAAGTGAGTGTGTTGTGTGTTTAGCTGGCGAGCCAGCCTATCAAATGAGTAAGTGTGGTATCTGGTGCGTGGAGGATCTGGTCTTAAGGCAGGCGTATCGGAAGTCACACAGGGGGGTAGTATGTAAGTAAATGAGAGTTTTTAAGGTACAGGGAAATATGACGGGATTGTCGGATGCTGTTGAGCACTAAATTGTCTCGATGCACCAAGGCCATTTTGGCAGCGCTGATGGGTTCCCATTTATCTCCAAGAGATGGGGGAGCGCTTGAATAGGGCTTGTTAGCTTAAGGCGTCCACGAGATAAAAGATGGGCCATCAGAATGCGAGACAGTCCTTCATGAAACTCATACATATCAGCACACGTGATTTCTGTTTACGGCCTCGCCATGTAAGATTTGTAAGTGTGTAATTTAAGATAATTTGTACAATGGTATTATTTGTGTGAGGAGAAATGGTCTGTATTGAGAACTAGTATTAAGTAGAATATGGTTAACGGGAACTTAACAAGACAGGGCGATTACGGCACAGAAATATTTGGTGTTATATGTAATGCGCATTTACTGTTTTTTTTTTCAGAAGTCAATATTAATTTAATCTACTTTAAAGAGAGATTAAGTATTATGGTCACGAGGCGCTGCCACAATAGTGTGATCGTGTGCTCAGTGATAAGTGGAATTAAATGTCACCATAAGGAGGGGACCTCCAGTGAAATTAGGGAGTTCTATGGTGATATAAATATATCAGAACACCTTCAATGCGTGTGATATGACATCATAAATACATAGTGCTCACACATTTATTATGTCTATTTCTCCAACATAGAGGAATTTGAGAGGCGGAAATATCCGTGGAACACTATTTTATATGAGAAACATTGGACTGGTTGTAAAGTGCAATCCATAGTGACAACAAACTTTGACGCAAAGTGCGTGAAGAAAAAATATGAGTGTATATATCTGTAATTTAGGGTGATTTCGTTTATGTAATATGTATTTTGGATGGGGTTTATTAACGTGTCTGGGATAATCGGATAATGGACCGTCGTCACGGTAAATCATCCGATGATCCGAGGCGAATATGTAACGTGTTTTTCGAGGGGTTTTTATGCAACTGGCATAAGTCAGTAGGAAGCCATTCTATATTTATTTACGCGGCAAATTGTTCAGCCAAGACAATTTTTCATGGTAATTTATTATTATTATTAATTTATTATAATTATTATTAAGGTATTTTCGGAGCATTTTATAAAAATTATTAGCATTCAGATAGGTTTTCTATGTCTTAGAAAACGCTATCAAGCAAATTATTACGAACGACGATATCATAGAAAATTATCTGATTACGGAATTTTACGGAGTTTTTGTCAGTTAGGGTATTTGAGAGAGATGACTCACTGGGATTTCAAGTACACGCTGAATCTTGTCGAGGAGCATGACGCAATCTTGGGTCGCAAGGTCTAGAAAAGGCGAATTGTGGAAACGGAAATCGACTTCTCCCTCCCGCGGAGTGTAATGAGGAAGGAGTGGGGATCTAGCGCGTAGGGTGCAGCCAATCAGTGGCGACGACGTAAGCTAGATGTCGGTACCATGGTGGGGGAGCCAACAGGTGCATATATATCGTTCGACGCGCCGTGAAACAAGGACAATCTGTGTAGTTCTTGCCGAGTGTGGATATACGCGGGAATCGCTCCGATGTTCCGTGGAAGAGGACTATCTGTGAAATACTTGCGGTGTATGGTTATACGCGGGGGACGCTCCGATGTTCCGTGGAACGGACTATCTGTGTAGAACTTGCGGTGTACGGTCGCAAGTGCGTGTCGCTCCGATGTTCAGTGGAGTTAGCGACAAACTTTTGTAAAACGTAACCAGTGCGGTTTTACGCGAGTTTGGGTCCGAGGTACGGACCATAGAATTATATAATCTACCAGGATATCATCAAATTTCGACGGAGATGACGACGTCCAGGAGACTGTGGGAAGCACACAGCATCATCAAGAACGAGGGAGATGCTTTGGCAATTTCCAATGGTAAGCGCACATGACGCAGAAATACGCAATCTCTCATTTTCTTTGTTTTATATTTCATATTTCAGTAACTTCATAGCTTGGAAATAAGAGTAAAATCAATTTATCAGACTCCGTTTTCACGTAATTTTCTATCGGTAATATTCAAATCACAACGCTCCAATTTAAATTTTAAACTTATTATTATTATTAATTTTGCTATACTTGTTTTATATAATAAATTCATTTCTTTTACAATGCAATCTTTGCTTTCAGTAGGTAGCATTAGATATAGACCAATTCCTTCTCCTGATACAATTGTTTGTTGGGTTAATGATCAAATCATACCACGATCTGAGTGAATAGAGTCTTGAATGTGTTCTGCCAGAGCTAGACGTTGTTAAATACAAATTTAGATTTCAACATTGCATTGAGGTCTTGGCGCCCATTAAAACAACATAGCTTAGGCAAAGGTAAACAGTTACATTTCTCTCCCAACAGTGTGGGCTAGCGAAATCCATTACAATTTGTCGGCGTCACTTACTTGGTAAGATACTATGAAGTTCCTGAACGTGCTGTACTAGTGATTCCATTCTTGTTGTGGGTTGCTAGATTCTGGGTCGACGTTCAGACGTTCGGGTCTTAGTAGTCGATCCATTCTTAGTTGAGATTAATAAATTGTAATATATATGAACACTTTGATAAACCTGTTTGTTAGGTTTTATTAATCTTAACTTAACACATACCGCTACATGATGCGTATCAGACATCTACCAAAGAATACAGAAGAAACAAAGATAATTAACTATGGCTGATCCATAGAGATCAAAGAGTCGATAGAAAGGAAAAGCCATATCAAACACAACCACATATTAAAAGTCTTCGTATCAGTATTTAAATGATGATATATGGTACATTGTAACTAGTCGGCAAAGCCGGTATTATGTGTCTGCACAATGGCTATTCTGTTATTAACCCACATTGCGGTAATGCAGCGATCAATGTAATATATATCGATGTTTTTATACGGGAACTGAGGTAGCCTTTCATGGACCACTATAGGAATTCCCTTTACTGTCAAGTAGACGTATTCATAACTAATTTGAAACACAATTCCACGCAGGAACATTATTGAAAAAAAAAGCAAAATATTAATGGAGCTTAAAAATATACTTCCATATTACTACCGGCATGTGAAAATGAGTAACTGCCTTGTACTCTAAATTCATGTGGTTGTAATGGCTGCATGGATAGCATCTTGGTCTGGAATCATGAGGTCTCAGGTTCGAACCCCAGTCCCGGCAATTATTTTTGCTACCGGATTATCGATTTAAACGATATCTATCATAACAGTATGCGCCATTTTAACAGAATATACATGAAATTACGATTTATCTAAATTTAATTACAATAGTTTGCACCAAGCAGGAGTTGCGAAATTTGATTGTATTGAACATTATTTCTAGTAGTCTATAGATAGGCTAGAGACTATGGTTTCATTCCTCCCCTTAATTTACAACATAATATGTGATGTTTGTTCAAACAAGTGTGACAGTAGCATATCTCCAATTCAACCTATACATTCATCATAGTACCAGTATGAAAACGGAGCGTAAATTACCATTTTAAGAATGTCCAAGCTGTGTAGTATAAGAGTAGGATAACATGCCAGATGACTTCACAAACATTTCATCTCAATTTCATAGTAGGATAACATGTCAGATGTTACACATCATATGCGACTACTGTAAGGCTCGTATCTTTTTTATTTTTCTTATTTATTAACTATTTTTTTATTTTTTTATTTTTACGCCACGGGGCCAGTGCAATTCTTTTATTCAACGATCAAGTAACAATGGTGAGTTTCTCGGAAGCTAATCGCTTATACTTAGTAATATGTAACTTGATGATATCCTAACACACAATATCTATTTTTTCACTTTGGGTGGACTTTGGCCGTTCTTTTCCCCTGTTGCCTACGTATAACTTTGTCTATTTACCTGAATACATTCTCAGATAATGTTCTATGATAATGAAGACTTAAAATCAATGCATACGGCACATTTTATCTATTTATATACCGGTATCTATTTCACCTCCTGGAGGAACAATATCATATTCCTTTGGAAGGTTGATCATTCCTCCATATTACTAAATAAGGTGTTGTTTTTCGAATACAGCCTTGATGTTTACCGAAATATGATCAGCTGCTTTGTTAGAAGTGAAACTGAATATACTCGTGTAAAACGTCAGTCATCTTTTATGGGTGTAAGGCTTATAGGCTAATGGTTCGACTTGTGTGTCATGTAGAAACTGGATCCACACTATTCGGCTGACTGGCCAGTATTACATCGTCACTGGGCGTTAACTCTATTGCCGAGAACACTTGTGTATCCCAGGTCGGAATCGTAGCCCTTTCTTTATAAATGTACCGTTTGCTTAATATTTTGTTTTCAAAAAGTCCTTAATTGTAATGTTGGTATCAGTGACTGATAATGCCTTTTCAGTAACTTAAGGTAAATGTTGATTAATTGTCATCACCTAATTCAGTAGTTTGTATGGTCAGGGCATATTAAGAAACCCAACTGTTTTATTCAACTATTCAGTTTATTTATTTATTTGTTTGTTTATATGTTTATTTGCCTATCTGTTTGTTTATTTATTTGCTTATTTGTTTATCTGGTTGTTCGTTTGTTTATTTATTTATTTATTTATTTGATTATTGGTTTATCTGTCTGTTTGCTTATTTTCTTATTTGTTTATCTGTTTGTTTATTTATTTCTTTATTTGTTTATCTGATTGTTTATATGTTTATCTGTTAGTTTGTTAATTTTCTTATTTGTTTATCTGTTTTTTTGTTTGCTTATCTGTTTGTTCATTTTCTAATATGTTTATCTGTTTGCTTGTTTATTTGCTTATTTATTTATCTGTTTGTTTATTTATTTATTTGATTGTTTGTTTATTTGCTTGTTTGTTAATCTGTTTGTTTGTTTATATGTTTGTTTATTTGTTTATTTGTTTATCTGTTTGTTTTTTATTTATTTGTTTATCTCTTTGTTTGTTTATGTTTATATTTACTTGTTTGTATTTTTCATTTATTTATTTATTTAATTATTTATTTACAGTATTAATCGGTTACTCAGCCAGCCATAAGTTAATTGATATTTCAATTACATTGGTTAACTCATTACTTCTTCTCTTTTCTTGGTCATGATAATAATGGTTTAAGGGGCACATACAGCTTAAGTAGCCTAAACAATATGGATTTTAATGTTATAACTGTGTCTGTCAAAAATATTGTACAACAATTATATACAATTCCAAGGGAACACACACATCTTGCAGTTAGAAACAAGGTTTCAAATCTTCAAAAATTCAAATCGTAACTAATTTTATCCATTTTTCAAAATTTGGTTCGTGCTTTGTGTTGATCCTCACCGTTTCCCTCATATCTTCCACGTTTAGAGGAATTGATGGGACTTTTCTTATTTTAAAGTTAGTTTTAAACTTTCATCTACAAAATGAAACTCACTCGAACCTTTGTGGTTTTAATTATTCTTTCTAAGACACGTTTCAATGTATTTTTGAGTTTTCTCAGAAGAAAAATTAAATAATAACAATGTGTGAGATCCACTTTGTAGCTAAAGGTTTTAACACCCTCATTAAATTAATAAAAGTTCAATAATTTCGACAAACATAGGAGAAATGATGGAAACGGTGAAGATCAGCTCAAAGCAAGGACAAAATTTTGAAAATAAAAATAAAAATAGTTACTATTTGATTTTGAAATTTAAAACTTTGCTTGTGAAAGACAGATAATGTGTGTGTTTCCTTGGAAATGTATGTAATATGTTATACAAGATCTATGACAGGATGAGTCATAATTTTAAACAGTTATTGTGATAGCTTTCTAAACTGTATGTTCTCCCTTAAATACACAATCACAGACAGCATAAATATCCATGTTAGAGGCTGTATTGCTGGCACATCGTTAAGTTCCAGAGTCTTACAAGGTAACCACGAGTTACGCCTGCCGGGGAAAAGTGCGTCCACAGCTCCACACATTCCAGAGATTACAATGTGTATCCCTCATGTTAGCAGGTTTCAGCTTAATGGGATTACTGTGGGACACGTCCCTGCCTGCCTTGAGCAGGATTAGCTTGAGGTGGATCCGTGGTAGCGCCTGGGGCTTAGCAGGAGCACAGCTAGTTAGAGGTGAGGGGGCACTCGATACTAATGTGATACTTCTTTTACGACTAATGTGCTTTCTATGAAGTAGGATATAATCACAAGAGGTATAATTCGGTATATTGTATGGAGTCACCAGAGCTACCAACTGTTGATAATTGTTCTCCATAATGTTAATCCTAGTCTCAATATATCAGAATGTATGTAGGCAAACGGTTCAAAGCTTGGCACACGAATTGACCATACTTTTTCAGATTCCTTTTGGGCAACCTAAACGTGACAGTGTTGCCAACTTGATTCTACGCATGGTACTAGCTTCTATGTTTGACAGCATGTAACTTCCAGAACATAATTATAATGGATAACTCTGTGTCTGTCAGGTAGTCAGTCCTCAAAAAAGTACCGCCATAGGGAGCACTATAATGAGGCGTACTAGGCAAGATGAGGAGTGAAGTAGTTCGTCATTGCTTTCCTCACTGAGTCTGAACAATAGCACTGAACCTATACCGTTCACAGTACACACAGGCACTGACTGTGTCCCGAGTTCATTACTCAGCACCTCCCATACCTCAGTAGCTGGCCATGAATGAGGCTGAGAAAGCAACATTTGCCAACAGACTAATGTAAATGTACTCCATTCATCAAGAGATGGTAAACAGGCAATAAGGGGTATCTACTGTAACAAATTTTATGTTTGACGATGTCGAAATGTAAACATTGTATGTCACAAAACTGTACCATAATGAGGCTTATTATAACACTATTTTTCGTTATGAAACAGTTTCTCCCACCAATCAGAGCTCAAGAAACAGTTGTGTGACCAATTAGGTAAGGATACCTTTGCGCATGCACTCAAAATTCAACATATTTCTGTGTTGGCAAGCAAAGTGAATGGTCTCTGCTTTCGGAGTGCCTTGACCCACGCATGCGCTCTGTTCAGTCAGCAAAGCCAGCGCGTCCTGTTCACTAACTGAATTAACTGAATCCGAGAGATATTTATGAATATTTATGTTAAAACATGCATAATAAAGTTATATCGTCGAACACAAACAGACGTATGCAACGAGCCTATAATGGCAATAATTAAGACATGAGTATGTTTATAAAAAGAGCGTATTTTATGTACAATGTGTTATGGTGTTTGAAGCGATTTTCAGTCTTGCTATAGTAAACGAAATTTAATGCTTTTCAGTCGGTCAACCCCATTGTACCCAATTGTGATGGATTATTCCTTAATCCCGAAAACAAATTACACTTGGATGATCAGTTTCAATCGTCAAGCGATCATCATCAGATACATTACACTTAGGCTTTTAAATCTATGTCTAATAGTATGGGTGGAAGTATACAAAATTTCAGAGTGATATCTGTTATTGTCCTTCGGCACTGGCCAGTCACTCACATTTATTAGCCTTTCAGGACCTGTCACAATTCCTCTAGACGACACGATCTGTCCTATGTAATGAACCTCTTTCTGAAAAAGGTGGCATTTTCCCAGGTTCAATTTCCAGCGGGTTCTACGTCCTGAGTTTCCCGTTAGCGACAGAATGTTGACTAATTGTGACAGCTCCCAGTTTGGTGGAATACATTTGGTTTGATAACTCGCCATTCTGTCTGTGTCTAACTTTGGTTTAGTCCGGTTCATATTCTATGTCTAATTTATAAGGTGCGTTCAAAAAGTAACGAGCCTGAGGCTGTAATGCCCAAACCGGTGACGACATCGGCTAATCGTGGCGTGTGTAACGAGGTGTGGTTCCGACCAGAGCGTGATCAGTTTCAACCACACCTCGTTACACACGCTACGATTAGCCGATGTCGTCACCGGTTTGCGCATTACAGCCTCCAGCTCGTTACTTTTTGAACGCACCTTATAGATTCAGTCCGGTTAATTATGAAGTTTATTTCAACTAAGAGAGGTAAACCTTTCCTTATAAATGAAGGATATAGCTATGGGCGAGTAATAAAAGGCAAAGCAAAGACGAAGTGGTGATGTGGCCGAGTACGGTAAACTGTGCGGGTCAATAGCGTCCGCGGAACTCCTGACCCCCTGTCGTAAAGAAATGGTGTAGCACAACTTGTGCGAATCCTTACAACAAACCCGTCTGAAATAATAATTCAGGTGCTAACGAAAAAGGAGCGCGCAGCTCTGGTTAGCGCTAACAATTAACCTTTTCGCATTTTTTTTCTTGTTAAGTTTTATAGTATTGTTACGTGCCACCCCCCTAGTGGCACTTTTGTTAACTGGATTACGGTGGGAAGAAGGCACAACACCAATTACTGCTTGAAGAAATAATTAACTTTATTGTGGCCAGAAGGATACACTCCTCAACAGCAAATACTAGCAATTATTACCTTACTCCAGTTTCCTCGCGTCGAGAATACTTCTCCTTTCACTTGTCAACAGACCACAGTTAATCCTTTCGCTAATGAGTCCGGTCCCGTACGCTGGCTAGAAATAGCTGCACTAGGTCTGTCACTCACTGTTTTGCAACTCACCACAATGACCTCTCTCGCTCTGAGTAAGCACACTCGCTCAAAACACAGGCAGTCCCCTGTAAGCTCCTCACTCCCTTCGCTGTCAAGAGAATCAGCTTCACAAGGGGTTTCGCAAGTCACCACACTTCTGTCGCTCAGGATAAGCGCTCGCACTCGCTCGTAAAACACAACAACCCCCACTGCTTGACAGGTCGCACTTATATAGCAGGCTGGTGACTCAATAAATGCTTCTAGATCCATCCAGGGTTCACGGCTTCCCGAGGTTTCCATCGCTGGCTCAGTCACGAATATTCTGGACCATCCCTTTGTCCTAGTAGCCCTGTTGCATAAGGCGTACGCAATACACGAGGCAGGGCACAGCCCAGCCCTGGGGCAGTTGTGACTCATGCGGCGAGCGATGACACAAACTCACAGCCGTAACAGTATCATAAAACTTTCATTCGTAGATATCTTTTGTCGCTCGCAGAGCTGCACAGATATTCTATCAATCTTACTCACTTCATTAAAGCTTCACATCGTATGTTCCTTAAATACGCGGCGACATATTGTTGTACGCTAATGACACTGTATATATATTTCGTATGGCATGAAGATGCAATATACAATTATTTACATTCTACAGTATTTACAGTACAAATATATACAGATTGAGACCTTGATCTGCTAGTAGGTTCAGTTTTGTTAGAGCTGGATATCTAATTTCCCTAACCATTCTAAAGCTTCATCACTAGCTTGATGGATCTCCTTCATTGGACCATTGAACCTTCGGAGTGGGCAATCCATAGCGATGTGACTGATGGTCTGAGGCACATCTGCACAGTTGCAGAAAGGATTCTCGGCAATTTTCCATTTGTGCTTCCAGAACTGACACCTACCGTGTTGAGTTCTTATACGGTTCAGCGACGTCTAGATTTTCCTGGGAAGGTCGAAACCAGGGGGCTGCTTGACTCGATCCGAGATAAGACCTAATCTGTCTGGATTTGAAGTCGGCCACTCATTGCGCCAAGCTTCATTCACTTGAAACTGCTCTTGGACCAACTTACTTCCTTGTATCCAAGAAGGATTCCGGGATTTCAGCCTGAGATCTTTAGGTGAGCAGTCTAGAAGAATTGGCAGAAGAGGGTTGTCACAACATTTAAGCCATTCTCTCTTCAGTGCCATTTGTCTTCGAAGATGAGGAGGTGGGATGTTGGAGAGTACTGGTAACCATTCCAAAGGTGTAGATTGGATGGTTCCTGATACAGTCCTCTGTAATATAATAATATCGTATGGCCCCGGGTGCCGAGTGCAAGCTTTGTAATTTGACGCCCAGAGGGTAGCTTGCATGTCGAATTTCGTTGTTCCTTGAATCACTATGAAAGTCAAGGAGGTTAGATATCTAAGCTCCTTGAACACTATAGCACTTTCTAGTAGAGAAATTAGGAACTTTGTGTTGGCAGAAACTCCCGAGATTAATTTTGGCATTATGAACACGGCCTACTGAATTCAAATGGGTTCTTTGACATGCCATCATCGTATGACATGCGTGTCTTATTTTTGCCGCCCTTCAAAAATCACTTACCACGGCTAGGAGCGAACCTGCAATCTTGGGGTTGGTAGACCGACACGCTATCCACTCACCCACCGTGGCAAGCTAATGGCACTGTGACTCGACTGTTAAAACTATAAGGTGTGTTCAAAAAGTAACGAGCCGGAGGCTGTAATGCGCAAACCGGTGACGACATCGGCTAATCGTGGCGTGTGTAAAGAATTGTGGGTCCGACCGGAGCGTGGAAGGTCACAGCCCGTCGCTAGAGGGCACGCGTGCACGTCACGTGACGATACAAAGCGAGCAGCAGCATGCATCAATTGTCCAACGCTGACAGTGGCATTGCAAACAGTGACATGGAGGCGTTAAACGAAGAGCAAAGAGGTGTTGTTCGGTTTCTGACAGCGAAAGGAGTAGGGGGAACGGAAAATTCATCGCCGAATGTCACAAGTGTACGGCGAACACTGCATGTCACTTGCAAGGGTCAAGGCGTGGCACAAGCGCTTCAGGGAAGGACGGGTGTCGTTAGCCGATGATGCCCGGTCTGGGGCACCCCCCTGCATTACCGATGACAACGTCCAGCTGTTTGATGCACTCATTACCCAGGACCGCCGAGTGACAGTGAACGCCATCGCCGCCGTGGTCGGATTGAGCGTCGGAAGTGTGCACACCATCATGAAGGAACGACTGCACTTGCGGAAAGTGTGTGCCCAATGGGTGGCCCACAGTCTTCAACCACACCAGGAAGCATGTCGAATGGCCTACTGTCTTGGTCTTGGTTGAACGACATGGTGCTGCTCGCTTTGTATCGTCACGTGACGTGCACGCGTGCCCTCTAGCGATGGGCTGTGACCTTCCACGCTCTGGTCAGAACCACACCTCATTACACACGCCACGATTAGCCGATGTCGTTACCGGTTTGCGCATTACAGCCTCCGGCTCGTTACTTTTTGAACGCACCTTATAGTTCTTCCTCCCCTAGGAGTTCATTCGTCGCTAAAGGGAATTCGTCGCTAATGGCACCGTTGCTGACGCCACCGCGCCGTTTCAAACGGGTATCAATTGGAATACACAGTGCCTCACATCACTGCCCTTGAGGCCAGTAGGTGTAACATAGCAACACGTAACGTCAGTGCGTATGTCCTTCAGCATAGTACACGTTCGGACAAGCAGAACAATATGATTGTTTTTTCGAGGGAAAAGTCATAGCCTGGCCAGTTACTATTCTTAGAAGGTCACCATAGCGCGCTTGTTGTGTGTTGTGTACAACCTTGAAGCGAGAGGAAACACGACCTGTGGTTCACAGTGAAACAGAACGCGTATGTGTAGGTAAACATTGCCGGACTCTCTAAACAGGTGACCCAGTTACCTGGAAACAGCTCCATCATTCGGCTGACTGACTGCTTGCTATCCATGTAGCATCCAGCAGCGCAGTGACGCCTCTTCAATAGCAATGAGAAGCAGCATGTCGGAGATACGAGGTTCGAATCCTGGCGCTGACAGTGACCAACCTAAGTGTCATCCACCTGGTTCTCAGGTTGTGTCGCAAAGCTACATTTTCAGCCGTAGTGAACTAGATAGTCGACTAATATTCCGGATATGATGTCATAAGCTGTTAAAGCACATACAGGGTCATTATATTTGTGCGCCACGGTTATCGCGGCAAACTACTGCATGGAGTCATTTGGCTGGCCAGGTGCAGAGCGAGTGGACCTCGCAATACTCCGCTCCGCTGACTCATATCGTTAGTTCTCACGTGGTTCGTCATTCATATGGACGTGTATCTGCAAAGCTTAGACGTTAGTGTTGCACGTTTCGTTTAGTGAGTATTGTGATTACTGTGATTGTTGGTCATGCCTAGACACCAATTCACATTGCGCGAACGTGTAGGCTATATCCATAATTCGCATATGAAAAGTAGAAAGTCTTGTTCTGAAACAAGACGAAAATTTATAATCACGTTTCCAGGAAGACCTGTGCCTAATGCCAAAACAATTAGGAGGCTCGCTAACCTATTCAAGATAACAGGCTCCGTAATTAATAAAAAAAAAAGTTAACAGAAAAATTACGAGCCTTACAGCAGTCGCATATGATGTGTAACATCTGACATAGAAGAAACCTCACATGAAATTGTTGATACACCGGCATTTTATACTATTATTGGCACAAATATTAATCTATTGTAAAAGGGAGTGTTTTACCGATATTGTAGTTTATAATACGGAACTCATTTTATTAGATGATTTGTAGCTTCCTCCAGCACTAGCCTAAATAAAGAATACGATATGGATCAACTAGATTAATAGACACGGCACCGCTCATAACCTTAAATTCCTTATAAACAGGACCTCTTGATTCACAGACCAACACGTAATTTCATATGGATTCTGTAAAAATGAATCATATTCATATGATAAATATCGTTTAAAATGATAATCTGGTAACAAAAATATCTACTCCGTCCGGGATTCGAACCCGAGATCTCTAGATCCACAATCATAGGCGCTAACCCCACGGCTATTTCGACTACGCAAATAATGTGCACAAGATGGTGTCTTATTTCCACGTTCCAATAATACTGCATTACGGAATTAAGTTTCATTTATATTTTGCTTGTTTCGATAATGTTCCTGCGTGAAATTGAGTTTAAAATGCCTTATTAATAGGCCCTCTTGTGAGTAAAGAGTATTCAGCAATAGTTCATGAAGACTTGCTCAATTCTCGTATAACCACAACGATTATATTATACTAGCAGTAGTACCCGGCTTCGCCCGGTGGAATGATGAAAATGTATCAAAGTCTCCTTAGAAATATAATGGACATAAAATCTAGGTCATTTGCCCCCCCCCCCCCCCAATAAAAAAGACAATGAGGGCGTAATATCTAGGTCATTTGCCCTTTTGATAAGGATGATAATGAAAACTACTGTTGAATTGACACGTCAAACTTACAAACTACCTTAATAGAAATACATATTTCAAACTTCACAGGCGAGGAAGACTTATTGTGTGTGGTGATTAATGGTTCTATTATTTAAACTAGTTTCCATGATGGTTCCGTATTGACGTACTAAATAGTTTTAACAACAAATTGTATATCCGCCTTAGTCAATACATAAACGAAAATAAATTATAATTACACTTGCTCCTGGTACATGTTTCGGGGATTAATTGCTTTTATCCCCTTCATCAGCCAAGACAAATATCCGAAGAAAGATATAATATAGCGTAGCACTCAAAAAATAAATAGCTATTTAACTTAATATGGTGCACCATATAAGTAGGTCACAGGAAATTGTTGAGCAATACTAAAAACATATATGTAACAGCGATGATATTCAGCCATCAAAACGCAGAGAATCAGTGGACAGTTAACTCGTAAATCCGCTCCAAAACAGTGGTCGAAGCTTGAATTGGCAAAAATCACAATACTTCACCATATGGACACAACCAATGAAGATGCCTTATGCTCAACAGGTCCAAAATCAAATGCCTGCATACGAATTAGACCAGCGTGGAAGGAACAACTTCAAATAGCAATGAGGTTAGCTCAATGCATAACTTCAGGTTAAGTCAAGGTATCAATTGTGAAGAGATTGTCTTATGTGATTAATGGTGTAATGGGCGTAACATCTAGGTCATTTGCCCTTATGATGAGGATGATGAGGGAAACTACTACCTGTATTGAATTGACACTTCAACTTATAATGTACACAATGTACTGTAATAAAAATAAATATGTTAAAAATCACAGTCGAGAAAAAGTTTATGCGGTGGTGATTAGTGGAATGATGCGCGTAACATCTAGGTCATTTGCACTTATGATGATGATAATAATAAGGTAATGAAAAAATGACTACTAAACGAACATGGTGTAATTTACAACTGATATAGGTAATTCAGATGTCTAGCTTCGATGTCATCCAAAGTCTCAACCTTATTTTCTGGCTTAGGCCTGTACTCGATGCGTCTAGTGAAAGAGCTTATGGCGTACTAGTAGTATAATTCGCTAGACTTTGAATATTGCATCATCATGACCAGAAATTGCGTAATCCTGATGACGTCATGGGTCCTTAGAGCGAGCACGTGGTCCAGGTGGGGTCAGGTGAATGGCTAATGGTTAGGATGACCACCATGCCTTGTGTTCGCATGGAGAGGACAGCAGAGGTTAGTTGTGTATCATGGCTATTAATTATTGATTGATTATTGAATTATATTTTGGTAATTGTTAAAGGAAGTGTAGAGAGTCTTGGGTGTCATAACTTTTGAATGAGAGTGTACGGTGAGGCGCTCGACATAGCCGGCTCGCTACCAGACATGTGGTGTGCAGCTGTTCCGTTTTTGCTCGCGCCGTGCGGCAAGCCATGAGACCAGCCAGCGCTCCCCACACATGTGGTGCATGGTTGTTAAAGTTTTTGCTCGCGCTTGCTAAATAAGTAAACTGATGTTGTAAAACTACACTCTGTTTAAGTACGGCATATATTACCAGAGCGTGGGAGTGGAGTTGTGTTACTCCTTGTCGCTATGTTATGTCTGTTTAATTTAAATGATGTTAACATTTTTTGTGTTCTGGCTTGCTTCATGATCTCAATTTGGTTACAGTGTTTTATATGTCATGTATATCTTCGAGTGTGTGAAATGAATCTTGATCTGATTGTTTTTAGATTCCTAGACGTCATTATTCAAGTGTGTAATTTTTAATGAGAGAACAAGATCTGAAGCCAGTTCCCAGAGCTCCATGTGAAAATGTTTAAAATAGCTTTTTTGCAGTTTGATATTCACAATATATAAGAGCACATAGCTATGAAGTAACACTTAGTTTCAAAGTAACACAGTTGTCTATCATCATGAGCATGTATGGAAGTCTTCTTGTTAAGCTCCAGCAGCTCTATGAGATAAAATCTCTGAGAGAGCAATCAGAGAGGCTGGGGTTAAACTTTGCCGTGAGCGCGCTCAAAGTGGAGGAGGATGTGTGGTTCAACGGGCTTACTAATTTACAGCAGGACATGTACAATTGTGAGCTCTTAGAAATAATTCGAGACCGCCAGCATTGTCGAGAGTTGACGTCGGATGGCGTAACCCCCCACATATTGGGGGTAATCATTCAGCGGCTGCGATCAATCAATTCCAACAGTATTGAGCTGCTCGATTTTCCGCCGCTGGAGGAAGAGAGTGTGGGGGGTGAAGATCGTGCAGGCATGGATGGCATGGATGCCGAAGAAGGTGAAGAAGAAGAAGAAGTCCAAATTGTTAATTAAATGGACGTTGGACAGTGGTTGTTTTTTAACGAAAAAAAAAATAATAATAATAATTTTGTG
Organism: Meconema thalassinum; assembly: GCA_946902985.2. Taxonomy (NCBI): domain Eukaryota; kingdom Metazoa; phylum Arthropoda; class Insecta; order Orthoptera; family Tettigoniidae; genus Meconema; species Meconema thalassinum. The sequence goes on from OX336391.1 coordinate 169,890,416, forward strand.
TAGTGTAAATTTTTTTAAAAATATATTTATGTTCGACCCCCACTATTATGTGTCAAGAAACTGTATCATAATGATGGTCATTATAACACTCTTTTTCATTATGATACAGTTTCTCCAGCCAATCAGAGCTCGTTCATTGACCAATTAACCAATTAGGTAACGATACCTTAACGCGTGCGCTCAAAATCCAACATGTCTATATAAATTACCGAAAGTGCACCGTCCATAATGTTCTCGTAAATAAACTGGTGAATATGAGACACTGTACCTTAATATCCTTAAATCCAATTTCTACACAGCGGGTTGTTTTCAAACGATTTCGGTGACATTTTTACTGAATACTGATGCTCAATCTGCACATACGGCATTGAAGCTCACAGAGCGCATGCGTCGGTTGGTCAGTGAGCTTGGACATCAGAGATATCCTACCCTGCGCAGCACCCGATCACAAAATTCTAGTGACAATCTCAACAGATATTTATGAATATTTATGTTAAAACATATAATAAAGTTGTAATTATCGTCGAACATAAACAGTCGTATGCAACTCGCCTATAATGGTAATTAAGACACTCGTATGGAAATTATAAAACTCGCATACGCTCGTTTTATAAAAAATACTCGTGTCTTAATTATAGCCATTATAGGCTCGTTGCATAATGTACTATTATTTGATCATTTGTGGTTTACATTAATTATATAATATGAATTAGTGAAAAATGATATGATCTTCGTTCTTAAAGTGGTAAGTAGTTCTTTTTCCAACAAGCTGCGGAGAATTGAAGATGCTGTGTTGTTTGCAGAGTGGAATATGCTGGTCTTGTGCACGGGTAAGTACAATCATTCTTTTCTTTCTTGCGTGTGTTGGTTTTAGTGAGCTGAAAAATATTATATAGAGACACATTAATAATAATAATAATAATAATAATAATATCTTTGTGAGGAATAAAAAAATAAAAAAACTTACACTGTTGTAATTAGAAGATATTTTTGTTGGGGATCCATGAGTTGTGAGTTGAATCGAATCCAAGCCAAGATACGAAGGCTCGGGTTCCTTTTCTACGTAGTACTTTGTTGACTAAGTAAATATTAGGATGTTTTGTTCGTTGTAACTCTGCTTCATAGAACGCTCCGAATATAGGCAAATTTTTATTATCTTTTAAAAGATATGTTCGTGGATTAGTATTTTGAACTTTATAAATTGTAAATAATTCCGTTGTCCAATTAGCTTCGTACCCCTTAGTGAAGTGTTTCTTGGTTTTTGATATTCTTACAATGTCACCGATTTTATATTTTGGTTTTCTTAAAGTTTCATTATATTGTGTTGGCAAGCGGGGTGGATTGTTTCTTTTTACATCATTAGGTTTCATGCCGATGCTGCGATGTATTTTGTGATTATACTTTACTAGTAACTCAGGCAAAATATGTACCCATCGGTAAGAACCTCGTGTTGTGAATTCTTTCCACATCGATTCCTTAAGAGTTCGATTAAATCTTTCTACCACACTCGCTTTAATGGAGCTGCCAGTGGAATAATGCTTTAGATTTTGTTTCTGAGACCATGTTTTGAATTCACTGTTATAAAATTCCGTTCCTCGATCGGTGTGAAAATAATTCGGCAATCTTTTACTTTGAGAATAAACAAATTTTAAGCTTTTTACGATCTCACTTCCTTTTTTGGTTTTAAGAGGAATTGCCCATGCATATTTCGAGTAAACGTCAATAATGGTTAATAAATATTTAAATCCATTATTCCATTTTGCAAGTTTGGACATGTCCACAAGGTCAGCTTCATGGAGGTCATCGATTCCTTTGCTAATAACACGTCGTCTTTTAAACTTTTTTCTAAGCGGTGCGTGAAGTTCTTTTGCAATTTCTCGTCTGATTTCGTTCATAGTTATTTTCCAAACAATGTTTTATAACATACTGTGCATTGTTTTACAAACGTTGGAATTTTTATTCAATATATCCAGCATTTCTTAGTTCTTCTTCTATTGCAAAGATTTCGCTGTCTAGTCCTGTGTGACCTGCAGCTTTCGATGCAATTAATTTTTTAAGTCTTGATACCAATTTGTTTGGTTCATTCCAGTGAACGAATTCAATATTGTTTCCGCCTTCAAATTTCCAAATGGCTTGTGGCGCGATGTGTTTTTTTTTTACCATATCCAGTATGCATCGTAGTATTTGCTTCTTCTTCATTTTCATCTGCTGTTTTTATAATTCTATCTATGTCTTCAGTGAGAAGGGGTTCAATTATATGTCTATACTTATAAGATTGCGTCCCTCTTGGAGCTGCATTGCTTGTATAATTTCTTTTGTGCACGTTTGAAACATTTAATAATTTCAAATATGAAGTTAAATCACTCCTATCTATTAGAGTGGGGTCTGGTACTTTCCTTTGAATCAATTCAAGTAGACCTTCTGTTATAGGAAATTTTTCACCACCAACTTTTATCCACTTTTTATCAAAGAAAACTCGTTCGCGTCCCAAGTATTGTTTATCATTTCTTATCGTTATACCAAATGTTCTATCCACGTTTTGTTTAATGAACGGATCAAAGTAGCGGTTAAGTAGTGAAATTATTTTGATGCTATCTCCATCTTCTTCGTCTGAAGTAGCAGTGGATTCAGAATCGTCATATTTTCCTTTTCTTTTTCGATTTTCTTTATTTTGAGTTGATGTATTAGCAATAGCTACAAGTTGATTTAATGAAGTTGTTACTGGTTTAAAGTTAGTCTCTATATCTAATTCTTTTCGTCTAACATCATTTTGAAGTGAAAGATACTTGTCTTTAACATCTTTTTTTAAGCGAGAAAGTTTATCCTTTACTCGACTTTCAGCTTTAATCTTCGAGCTCTTCTCCATGACTAAACGGAAATTGTGGCTGTTTTACTTATTTATAGTATATTCAAAATCGATTTGAAGAGGAAGATCATCAGTTTTATGTGTTTTAGGGTCTCTAAGTCGAAACTGAATTTCATCTTGCTCTTCAACAACAATATCACTGCCATCCAGTTCAATCTCTTGACGTATATTTAAAATTGCATACACAATTGGAGATCTTGGTGAAACAAAAATTGGTTTTAATACACCTTTGTAGGGAAGTTGATACTGTATGTTATGATTATGAAGCGTGTATACTGGTGAATGGATTGATGGTGTGTTGGAGAATTTCAGAATAAATTTTGATAAGTTCTTTTTCTTTACTTCATCTTTTAATATACCATATTCTTCTTTGGATGCAGTAAAACTTTCGAGTGGTTCTTTGTTAACCATTTGCTCAATTTTTTCTAGTTCAGTTTTTAACTTGTTATATTCTTCTTTGGATTCAGCAGCATAACTTTCAAGATCTTCTTTTTTAACAATATTGAGATTGTTAGCAACACCCTCAATACGAGTTTGTAAATTGCTTAAAATTTCTTTTAGTTGATTAACTTCAGTTCGTGAAGCAGCATAGTGTTCTACAAACCGTTTATTTGTCACATCTTGGTCGTTAACAGGAAACTCAACATTTGTTTGTTTTTGATGTTGTAGATTGTTTACAGTTTGTTTCAATTGATCAAATTCACGTCGGGAAGCGGCAAATTGTTCAACAAACGTCTTATTTGCAACATCGTTATCGTATATGGGATTGTTTACGTGAGTAATTCGTTTACTCATCATATCTAAAGTTCCACCATCGTCTACGTTTAAAAAGTTTTGTTTATTAAATTTAGTGATTAAGTCTTCTAGATCTTTTCGCGAGGCAGCAAAGTTTTCTAAGTAATATTTGTTTATTGCATCTAACGAATCGATTGGTTGAGATATGTTTGTTATTCTTCTATTTAACATATCTACAGTTTCATCATCTCTGTTTATATTCAAAAGAGATTTTTTAATTTCATTGAGTTCATTTGTTACATGAGTTTTAAGAAAAGAATACGTTACAGCATCTTGATTTTGAATTGGATCTTTAACATTTCTTATTCTTTTGTTACCCAAGTCGAGAGTATCTTGATCATACGGAAAGTGATCTTCTGAAAATTCTCGCACTAAACCATGAATGAATTCTACTCGTTGTAACACTTCGGTTATTCGGGTCTCAAGATATTTTTTTATATTCGATGTATGTTGCTGCATTGCAATAAGGTTTACTGCATCATTTGCAGATGATGGTAAAGCTAAGCCCGCGAGACGTTTGTTTTGAAAGTCAAGTTCTTTTTTCTCTATTTTACAAATTGAAAAAATTAAACCTTTAAGGTCGTTAAAGTTTCGTTGTATGTCTTCTTTAGACTCGATTTTATTTAGCTCATTTAATAACTTCAGTACATAACCTTTGTTGCATGCATCTTCAACATGTATTGGCGTTCCAACATTTTTTAACCGTTTGCCGTTAATACTTAGATGTCCGTCGCTTGTTGTTGTTGTTAGTTGATTTCCATATTGCAGTAGCTTATCATCAACATATGATTCAGTTGCAATATCATGTCGTGAAGTCGGTCGTCCGATAGACACATTATTGGTTTTGTTAAACGATGTCATAGTTAAGTTGTTAACCACGCAAAAGCAATAACACGAATGGCCATTTAGCTCTTTTTGAAGTCATATTTATAACTGAAAATAAACATCAAATCCATTGCGATATCGACCATTTTGTAACTCGCTATCTTTATCGATAACCAAAAAGCCAAACTTAGAGTTTTGCCAACAATACGAACAAATATCAAAGAACTGTTCATAGCTCATATCTGTATTTACATGATCGTTATATACATGGCGCAAGTTTGTTCCGTCTTGTTTAAAAAGAATTAAAAAATTAGCGTTATCTCTAATTAGATGTTTAGGTATACAAGAATATGTTTGACAAAGATAAAATACGTCAACGTCGTGATGACGACCTCTACTGAAATAATCTTTCATGTGTTGTTGTTTATTGCTGGCTACATCATCAAAAACAAATATAGAGTTTTTTCTAGCCATTTCTGGAGGCATTACTTCATCATTATCGGAAAAAAAATCACTTTTTATTTCTTTTATGGAGTCCAAAAACTTTTTTAATTCAACATATTTACTTTGAGCAAGTGATTTAGAATAAATATAAACGTTTTCAAAACGAACTCCATTTTTATGACACAATAAATTTAGCATTACGTTTGTTTTGCCACAGTTCGATGGACCGCAAATGATACATCGAATTGTGTTCGGTAGTAAAACACCATGCTTTCTTTTTTCACTTTTACTCTGGTTTTCAGCATTAGTAAATGAAATTACTGGTAGAGTGTTTGACTGCTTAACAAACTTCAGCATGTCTACGTTTACGTCTGAGAATGCACACTGCACAAAAAATCACATCACATCAACATATATTGCTTCCACACGTATCATAACTTGTATTATATGGAATAATAGTAGGATTTTCAGGATTTAAATCAACGTTGCCGACGTAAAACCCTCTTAAATATGGACAATATGGCGCCCATTTTTCATGATCATTTAAAGGATTATCGTTTTCCCTCCAATTTTCAATTTCAATCTTACAGAATATACATTTCACCTTATCACCATGACCAGTATAATAAAATCCTGCTGATGCTAAACAAAATTCGTTTGGACAGGGAAGAGGCCAATTTTGAAAAGTTTTAAGTCTTTCATATTCACATTTCAATTCTATGCTAGGAGAAATATTGTTTACGTAGGGGCAAGAAAAAGCCCATTTCTTATGCTCTTCAAACGGATCATCATCTTCTTCCCAATAACTAAGTTGCAGATTACAGAAAGCACACCTAACCATATCCTTATATCCATAATAGTAAAACCTGCAGCTGCTAACCATGCAGTGTTCGTAAAACTGTCTGAAGACCATGTCTTAAATGTTTTTAACCGATCTCTTTCAGATTTTAAATTCATTTCTTTTTGACTCAATATCATTTGCATTAACTGTTTTTTGGAATACTTTACACAATTAAAATACTTCATGATGCTGGTTTACTTCACAAAGAAAAAGATGTTCACCACACAAAGCTAAATGCGAACTGAGATGAATCAACAAAACACGTTGGCTAATATGCTTGATTTGCATGTGTTGGGTTGGCCGAGCGGTCTAAGGCGTTAGACTTAAGATCTAATTTTCAGAAATTGAAAGCGAGGGTTCGAATCCCTCACCCGACAATATTATTATTATTTTATTTACATGTAGAGTGAGGAGGTAATTGATCATTAATAAGAACTTTATTATGAAATGATACAAAAGACCTTTTCTTCTTTATTCATTTAGAATTACAATTAATACAATTTTATTTGTCTTGAAGTAATCTCATTCTTTTTTTAGTTGTCCAGTTGAGTGTGGGTGTGTTGAGATGATCTTCTTCTTCTTCTTCTTCTTCTTTTTAGTTGTCCAGATGATTATTTTCTGTAGACAAAAAATATACACAGTGTTAAAAAGCAAACTAAAACAAAATATGTATAGCGGTCAACGACACTAGTAGATTTAATTAACCACCTTTTATAGATAGCGATTACAGTTGTCACATTTGCAGCGAAGATGAAACAGTTGAAATTTCCTCTTTAGATGATCTGGTAGATGTTCCCACTCTAGACGAATTCGTTGTGGTTCATATATAGTCAGTACGTTTATAGGAAAGTAGTTCCAATCAAACTTATTAAAACCTCGAAGTCCATTGTTTCGAAACTTGTTTATTATCGAACACACGATTTAGCACAACTATTGCTTCCCATTGCTAGAGATGGTAAATGTTTTGGACAATCTGTAGGTAAACGATGGCTATGCCTCAACATTAGGTCTGACATTCCATCAATCGTATTAAGATCGAATAATGAGTCGGGGGGAAAGTGCTTTTAGTGCAAACAAAGAAAATTCCTGTGGCAAATTATATACAACTAAATAGTCATATTTATTCTTAATAGACTCAAAAAAAGAAGAAAGAGTTTTTTCACAATATGCTGCAACCCATGTGATCACGGGGCTGAATGAAGGTATATTGTCGTTATTTAACATACAGTAAGCAAGTTCCAAACTGCCGTTTGGTAGCTTGTGAATGTCTGCAACTATTGGTCGCTTCTTATTCCACGTGCCAGCATCAGTAGAAGGAGAGTTTGTTGTTGTCAATTCCATGATTGCAACTAAAGTGAGAATACTTGTTTACTTGCTTGCTTATAACTTAGCAAATATTGGTTTAGATAATTACTTCATTTGTTAATGGTCTGTAAGATATTTGACGATCATGAATAAGAACACAATAAAGAGTTGTATCTTCAGGTATATTCTCACTTGTCTCGATTTCAATTCGCACATCGACTGAAGATGTCTTCACTGCTTCCACTTGTTCGAGACAATTAATTACAATAATCGGACAAAGAGACTTAAATTCATCTCGTGAAACTAGAGTCTCTGAACGAACATCATCGATCTGATAATATACATTACGAAATTTAACAAACATGTCATACAATTCGCTGTAGTCATTTATGGCAATTTCAGAAGTTGGCATTTCATAGGGATAAAAAATTGAATTTAAAAAAACTCTTATAGATTTAATGTTACAATGGTCGAAATAGGAAGAGCACGTGTTTAGTAAATTTCTTCTAGTTTGAAAACCTAATAAAAATTGACGTGGTTTTTGAGTTTCAGAAGTTGTCATTACAGTCCAACTATATTTAGTTGTTCTAGGAAGAGAAGGCAAGACATGAACATCCCATGATCGAAAACCAACCTGAATGGGAATATTTTTCTGCATTAGTTTTAATCTTTTAATTTGTTCTTCGTCCGATAATAATAAAACGGGGATTTTTAGATAAACTTTAAATAACTTGACCTTAGAAAGATCGTTTTCGGTTGTCGATTGCAACGCACGTGCGTCACTTGACGATCGGAGAAGTATTACCTCATGCTTGCAGTTTAAAATCGGCTTTCTGTAATCCTCTGCTAAACCTAACAGGTTGCTTAAAGGAAGTATTATATGAAAACGTTTTGTGTTACTATCAACAATATTTGCTTCACTTGCTGGTGTTGTTAAAGAGGGAAAATAACCAGCATTTTGTAAAGCTGTATATTCGGTTTTTGAATATGATGCAAAGGTTTTTATAGAACTTGTTATACCTAGATGGCGTGTACGATCAATTTCTTTACCATTTAACGTGATGCGAATTTCGCTAAAAAGATTAGCCCCAAAATTTTGGTCAGGATGCGCTGTAGTAGAAGCAGCTGGATTTATGTTAGAAGTAATAATTTGACCTTCTAAGTGAAGAACACCTTCTGATAATAAAACTATGTTTTCTTCATTTTGAATCGGTATTCGAATTTCATCATTATTTTCGAATTTATTAGCTGAATAAGGTTGATAAACTCTTTCTTCTCGTCGCACAACTCTGTTGTCAACCTCTCTTTTATCTGTTATGTTAAACATGCTAAACATGTTAACAGCTTCAACTATAGATAGAAACTAAATAAGATTAACAATTGCATAAATATTTATATTGAAATTAAAGTACGCGATAGCCTAAAGACTGTAAGAAATGTTTGTTGTTACTTGATAACTGTTTTTTAGATTTCAAGGTGCGATGTCGTTGTTGTTTTTTTTTTTTACAAATTTTAGCTGATTGATTTATATTATTTTTTCGAATCAGAGTCGACTTCTTTTTTTTCAAACTTTGAGTATTATATAGTATAACCATATTTGTGATTGTTTTCTAGTATGCTTACTCGAGTAGAATGAAAACATAACAGTATTTCATTACTTTATATAGCAAGATATCGTGCTGGACGAATAGTTAATTCTACAGTTAAATCTTCATCTTGCAAATCAATGAGCTGTTGAAGATGATCTTCAAGTTGCACAGATACATGTTGAATAACCTTGGTGTTCATAGGCAAAAAATTAATCGTTGTTGGTTGTACAACAATCGGGTAACCAGCAGGAACATGAGCTTTAAAATTATATAAAGAGTGTGTTGGTTTATGGTTCAAATAAGAACTCGTACCAAGCACAAGGTTGCAACATACTCGAATACTATTAACAGTGTTAATTTTAATCATATATTCAGAATGATGAGTTGTGTTTGCCTTGAACTTCCTATGAGAAAAGCCTAACAAATCTGCAATAGAATCTGCAACACCAAAATCTATAGCAAACACTTTCGAATGTAGTTTACAATGATAAAAGACTTTATCATAATTAATATAAAATGATGGGAATTTGTCTTTGTCACCTAATAAATGTTCAACTAATAATTCATTAATCTTTTCACTTAATTGTTTTAACGTATAGCTAGCATTGGGTATTATTAAAATCGCTCTATCCGCTTCGTTCAACTTTATAGCCAAAATGTTATTATTCTCGCTAATTGTTACTTCATTATCGATTCTATTTCGATGAATTTCAATTTCTCTTTTATTATCTTTAGGGTAAACTTTCTTTTCAATACCTAAAGGCCCTGCTACACTGTTGGCTACAGTGAAATCAATATTAAACGGGGAAGACAAAACGAGACGGTTGTCTCTTTTTCCATCTATATCCTCTTCCACATACAATTTTGTTTTTTCTAAATGTTCTGGTATAAGTTTCGACAATGAGTGATAACTAAGTAAATCATCAAAAGCTGAGGCTAGATCTTCAAATTCATAAATACCCGGTGGTACCACTAAATCAATTGATAAAAAATTAGTAAAATGAATGCGAAATTTATTATTTCTGTTGGTAACATTTCGAATAGAATTAGATGTATACAATCCTGCAAGTCCTATTTCAAAAAACTCTGCTCCTACAAGATGAATCGGGTTCTCCAATGTAACATCAATCTTCGAGCCTTTACCTTCAAGAGTTATCCGTCTTTCGAAAGCCATCTTTGAAATGTTTAAAGACGGTCTGTGTTTCCCTTATTTATACAATACAAGAAGACTAAACATAAATGTCCACAAATCGAAGAAGTAATCGATTGATATGAATGAAAATTATATTGTAGATAGCAATTTTTAAGATATGTTAAAATTTCTAATGGTGGTCTTAAATTACCAATACTATCAAAATAATGCACATATTTACCGCGTTTACTGAAAGCCACCCAATGTGAACCGGATTTATCCATCGGTTCAAGGTTAACAATACAGTTTTCATTTTTTCGAGGATATCTTGGTAACGTATCTCGCATAAAGACTCCTCTAAAATTTGGAATCTTTAATTGATGTGCGTATTTAGCAAAATCGAAATTACTTAATGCTTTATTTGGTATTTGGTTAATTATCTTTTGTATGCAGGAGGATTTAAATAAATGCCTTGACCTCCTTTTCCTCGCATTGCTTCTATCATTCGATTGTGTCTTTTCATTTCTTTTAGTTCTTCTTGAGCGGCTTTCGCCTTGTTTATAGCAGACGCCACCCCTGCTGCTCCGCCTGCTAGACCCCCCAAGCCCGACAAGGCTGCAAATATCGGAAGTAGGGGTAAAATACCACCTTGCTTTTTCGATGTTCTTCTTTTTTTTAATCTTTTCTTGTTTTTTTTATTATTATTTAAGTTTCGCTTACCTCCTCCAATCTTAGACTTAGCTTTCATTATGCCACCCACTGTTAGTGCAGCCGCTCTCTCTCCAAATGATGCGTCACGGGATTTTACACGAGACCAAGCTTTTGAAGCTAAAATTTCATCAGCCTCTCTTCTTTTGTTTGAATCTTTATGCTTTGCGTAAGCAATGTCGTGCTCTTTGCACGCTTTATCTAATATATTTATTCCTGGATCACCACGGCTCAATCGCTTTTCTAATTTTGTTCCTGGCCCGCAATATTCATATCCCGGGATGTGTAATTCCACGGGTAAATTATCAATAGTTTTATTAAGTACACGACTAATTAATGATCCACTTCCTGTTCGTTTATATTGAGTGGTAGAGTTGCTCCTCTTACAACGCACCATTACTAAATGATATGTAATATAAAGTAATTATACATATATATATATATATATATATATATATTTCTGGAAAATGGGAATGGTGGGGGGAGGTGTTTTTTTTTAAATAATACACACAAAATTTGGGTTATTATTTATTCTTTTTTCATAAGCATAGGAACACACAAAAAATTAGTAATATTAACAGCATAAAATTGTGTGTGTGTGTGAAAGAAATAAAGTAAGTGAGATGAACTGCTTTAATCATTTTTTCAGAGAAAAATGACCAAACGGTAAAGTATCAATTCCGTTTTCAGTTATGTGTCTTTTATCTTCGTTTGATGAAATTGCCAACTTATTTTGCCGAACAGTAAATACAGAATGAGATTTTGAAATTATACAAACTTGAACTTTGTTGACTTTATCTCTGTTATAAAGACACTTTCGATACTCATCAATATTCATACTTTTACTCACACTCTTCTTAATGCCTTTAGCCTTACACAAGCTATTCATTTCATCACACAATTTTATTGCATACATTTTGGGTCGTAACCCCACAAATTCTTCAACAATCCTTCCAGCATTTTCATCTTTCATTAAACCAATTTCACCTTTATTTTGTCTCACAATGCCAAAAGGATTGTTTGTTTCATAGTTTCCAGTATCAAACAAATTTGAATGGTGTTTCATGAACGCATAAATATCATCATAGAATATATACATAAAACTATCGGTGTCTGTGTATAACAACCTCACATTTGATTCAGGATTTGCTAAAATAACATTGTAATGAAAGTCATTCATTTTACATTTAGACAAATCTAATATAGATGCACCAACATATACTGGTTGATTGTGAAAAATCTTTAGTCTACTCATCTCGATGACCATACATTGTTCATCGAATATAATTCTATGTTTAAAATTAGCCTTAGCTATTAAAGACCTAGCACCACGAGCTCCATGCCATTTGGTGACCCATTTGATGTCCCTTAACTTCCTCACATTCATCAGTGAACGACCAAAAATTGCATTATTCATCAATTTATAAAAATTCTTTTCAAAATCATTTTTGGCATGTTTTCGTTTCTCTGTGTTCACATCAATATATGGTTTTAGCCATTGGCTCTGATTGAATTCAATTATTCTGTGAATACGATCTAATTTCATTCCTAGTTGAATACATTGCTTTAACAATCTATAATGCAAAACATAACGTTCTTTATTATCTAGGGTAGCCATTAGCTTTGTCAACTTTTCGGGGCATAGAGGGTAATCTGAATGTTTGTCATGTAACTCTTGAGGATAAGTCAAATCTACTTCCAAAATATATCCAATTTCTGAAGTATCATCAATAGTTAAAACATCAAAGCCTTCAACATTTGCAACCCATTTAAACCCGCCCGTTGGAAGATATTCCATCATCGCATATCCATATAAATTATTAACGTCAAAGTACATTATGTAGGACTCTTGCTTTTTCTCATCATAAGTTTTCATATACTTATTATTAGCAATCGCATGTCGTGTTATACACTGAACATTTCCTCCTCGAATAGATCGTTCAAAAAAGTGTAACATATCAATATCTTGAAGCAATTCAAGTTGAACGTTGGTTATCTTTTTCATAGCACACCAAGACATAGATGGAGCAGTGTAAAAATGAGCTGCATCAATGCCATAAGTTTCCATGCCATTCGATCTAAAATTTTCAAAGACATCCGCCAAAAGAAGTGTGTCAACTTTTAAATACAAATCGGCGTATTCTCCTAATGTTTGACATGAAAACGTTTCCCACACCGATTGAGCAAACTCATACTCTTCATTCGATATTGTTTGATCATTAAGACTGCTATAAAACTTGGATATTTCAGGTAATTTAGTTTCGTTAAGTACATCCATACTCGTGACGTATTCATAGGGAAACACGCCTTTTCTCGCAGTAAGTCGAAACTGTGCATCATCATTAAAATAACGTCGAGTTATTTGCTTTGAATCTTCACTTAACGAAGATGAACATTGATCTAGTGAACAGGACAAGAAATTATATGTCTCGAAAAATCTTAACTGAATGAATCCATTCTTAACCCGTACATACTTTGTAAACCCTTTATAACGTTCCATATTCACCGCCAACAAACTTATATTACCAGGATTATGTAACACCTCTCCATCACGTTTCTCACAAATTTCTTTAATTATAAAATGTCCATCATAGGCCGTTAGATTATGAAATGCTATAGGCAAAACCTTTGTTACTTTGTAATTTAAATTACAACTATTGTGTGCGCTTCCTCTATATTTTCCAGTTAAGTGACAATGATCGCGTACTTTGAGTTCATTAACTGCAATCGGTTTCTCGCAAATGTGACACATTTTACTTGACAAAAATAATCTTTCTTCATTTTCGGTCATCTTTAACATTGGCTTAACCGATAAGTAATATGTTTGAAGTTTATCCACAATACTATAAAGTTCCTTTACAAACAATTCAATGCAATTATTTCCCCTAAAGAGTTTGAAACTGCACAATTCACTATCGAAATTACAATGAAGGTATAAAGAAATGCTGTAAGGAATATGTTTATGTGTTAAAGTAGAGTTATGAATGTCACTATTTGGAAAACAGGAGGAAATTGGAGACAAGACGCATTCAGTGTCTGCATATATTATAAATGGAACTGTATCTTTAACTCGGAATTCTGTAAAATTAACAAATCTTTGTTCATCAGTCGGCATTATGCTTTTTGCAACAGGAAACTGTTTACAGTCTGCAAAGTGAACATTTAACTCATCCTCAAGAAAATAATATGACAAACAACGTCTGCATATATAAATCCTTCTCTGAGTGCTAGTGACGCTTGAACGCACAAGGCGAGCAAGATTTCTAATTAAACAAAAGTGATAACTTTCACTGTTTCCAATCTGCAACATCAATAAGTCTACACTCCTTTCATATACTTTATCTGATACATACAAAGGTACAATAGTAAAAGTTTTTTTTCCTTTTACTTCGTTTGTTCCCATACATACCCAATTGTTTTCATCATATTGTGCTCCATACACATTTACAGAAATATTGTTTTGGTTTTCAAACTTGTTTAAATATTTCATTTCCATCGGAATTGGAATACCATCTAAATTTAAAACATCTCTGTAATTAGGATAGGAAGAAAGATGATTCACGTTTCGAGTTTTTGGATACAAACCAGCAACCACACTCCACGCAAAACAAGCTTCCTTTGTATCATACAAATTTAGCACTGCATGTTTATTGACTATTACATCAGGCAATCGACTAGTATTGGACATTCCTACTTGAAATCCAACATATTTATTTATATTAATTCTCAAACTATGAATTTTTTCTAAAGCCCACCCGGAACCATTTGCTTCAAATTCGCTCATTTTTGTCAATGTACCTTCAATGATATTCTTATTATAAAATTCATTTAAATCAGTATACTCGAAAACTACCTCATTTTTGATAGCAAAATATTTTGTTTCTGATATGTCGCGAAGCACATATTGTGCACACAAAACTGAATTCACCTTTAAAGCATGTACAGTTAACGCTTTCTTAACATACTTTGTAAACCAAATATTAGCATTCGCTAAAAATTCGCGAGGATCCAAAAACTCATTCTTAACATTTGATACTGCAAGTGTGTACACTCTAGAATTGAATGCCGTTTCAATTAACTCACAGCTCAAGAAAGATTCATCCTTTATTTGAATTGTAATTTCTTCGAAATTCACAGCTTGTTGCAATATGTGCTCACTAATAACTCTCCAACATTCAATCAACTCATCACTGTTCTCAATCAACTCGGTTTGAGTGTTTCCCCCGATTTGGTATGATACTGAAATAGCACCGTTTAGTTCACTTCGAAAATTAGAAACACTTTCAAATGCATCGTCCAATTGGTTTCTTATATTTTCACTGTTATTATGTATTACAATATCGACCTTTCTACGTTTGCTAGGAGGCGAGGTCATTGTTGGTGTTGTCTAAGCAATTGTCCAATTTGCACTAAAGTTAATACACCACTAACAGTTGGTGTACCATCACTGATGTCTAAGCATACGTCCAATTTGCACTATTGTTAATACACCACCAGCAGTTGCTGTAACATCGGTTTACCATAAACCTATAATCTTTTAAAGTATATTCAAGCCATTGTGATAAATTACTGCCTGTAATCTCCAATGAACAATGAACAGCCTCAAAAGGAAATTCATCCTGAAGTTTACCAAGCAAATTGTTCCTATACTCATTCAATTTTGTTACATCGTAACAAGTCTTGGAAAATTCGATTTTGAAAACTTCATCAAATGTATTGTATCCGAAGAAACAAATAAAATGTTCATCTTCACATAATTCTTTCAATAGATATCTTAGAACTGTTTCTGTCACCTCTCGCTGACTATCCTCTGATTTGCTAACATTGGTAACGTAGACTGAAAATGTTGAAATTCCACTCGAAGATGTCCATTTGTTAAAACAAGCTTCTTTCTCATTACGACTCACCTCGTTATCATCTTCTTCCTCTTCTTTCGGTTGTTGAAAGCATACACGATGATACTCTATTAGCGGGTGCGATCGATGTTCAGTTCCACTCAGGAAATTAACAGTTTTCCACTTCATTATGCTGGTTGTTTTATTAGTTTTTTAGATAATCTGAAAAATTAAACAAATTAAGAATTAATTAGCAACTAAATATATCAATCGTTATATCAATCAATACATAAAATATATATAATCCAATACTCACCAAAACATGTTGATGTGAGCGGTTCTTCAACCCAAAATACACCGTCATCAGTTTGCCTTCGAGTACTGTTTCAAAATGACTTGATGTGAGCGGTTCTTCACCCCCAAATACACCAGCATCAGTGTGCCTCCCATTGAGTTTAGTTCATCGATCTCTGATGCGCTTAATTTTGAAAATACTGCTGGTAGAAATACACTTGTTACTTCATCTTCAATGTTAATGTCCACCACTATTTTTCTTCCAAACCTCGTCTGTACGGGGCGAATAATTTGGACCACATATGGTAAATCAATGACTAGTTCTGCTAGTTTCTTATTAGAATACTCAGTACAAGATGATAAGTTATTGAACTTCGTTAGAGCTTCCATCACACAATTTGTTCCTCGTCGTTGACTTTCTTTATTTCTTTCACACACACACACACACACTCTTCGCGCAAAAGTAAAAGTTAAACTCTTCCATGCACTCGTCCATTTATATATCCTTCACCCCCACCCACACTCCAGAAACCATATGCTGCAAACTAGCTTCTAACGCAAACATTTCTTTTTTCCACTATTGCTTAAAGAAGTCAAAGATTACATTCTTAGCCAATGACGTTAAAGGTCAACTCTGTCTCACGCGAACACAGCAGACGAGATCAATCACACTGCTGCACATGGTCAAACTTGCACGGGTGTCAAATGATGGTTAGCATCCTAAGCAAAAACAATAACAGCTGCACACCACATGTGTGGATAGGAACCGCCTCTCCGCTCAGCCCACCCGACGCGGACAAAAAAACATAACAGCTGCACACCACATGTGCGGATCGCTCGCACTGGCACACATGCTCACACTCGCATGGGTGTCAGATGACAGTTAGCATCCTAATAAACAACCCCCATGACGTCAACACCCATTAACTTTTTATCATCATCGCACAAACAAGCCAAAAGGTCAACCCCTTCCCACGCTAACACGTGCAGTGCACATGTTCGCTCCTGGACCATGTGCTCGCTCTAAGGGCCCATGACGTAATCAGGAATGACGTCATCAGGATTACGCAATTTCTGGTCATGATGATGCAATATTCAAAGTCTAGCGAATTATACTACTCGTACTGCTCGGCAAAGAAAATGGGTCCAAGCTGCACGAACCTGAGATGATCGTAGATGATGACGAAATATGATGACACACGTTCGGGGTTCCCCGTCGTATTTAGATTGTCCGGGGAATCACGCACTCTTTCGCAACACCACAGTGGCTTGAGCAACGGCCCTGTGCTGGAATCAGTATAGACAGCTCTAGAAAGTCCTCTCATGTCACCTCGCGATGAATCAGCAAGCTATTCTCACAACTGCCCCCCCCCCCCAGAGTCTCGCAACTTGTGGGACGTGGGTTGGCGACCACCGGACCCCAGCTGAGTCTGACATCGCTTCTACTTCCTGGTGCCAGGCTCCTTTCAGTTCTCTTTCCTGTCGGCCTCCCTTGGTCAACTCTTGTTCTCTTCCGACCCCGACTGCATTAGGGCATCCGAGGGCTAGGGAGTCTTTCAATTTCCCGGTTAAATGGCCGTTGTCACATCTTTCCTGATGCCCTCATTCTTCGAGGGGTCTGCCTTCTATTCCGTTTCATTATATCTCCTGTCTTCTGCTCAAGGCCCTCAAAGAGGCAGGGTGTGTGTAGCACCACCATTTCTGGTACACCCTCAAGGGCTCATGGCGGGTGAGATAGGAAGCTGGCAACCCCGAGGGATTCCTGAGCTAAATGCAGGGAATGGAGAGGTATGTCAGAAATTTAAAGTGGACAGTGATAATCGTTGGGTTCCAAAGAGTAAGTATACAAATTTTGATCCAGATTGTTGAAACGATGTAGATTTGTGACAAAGGGTCTAAATACAGGGAATGGAGTGCTCTGTCCGAAAGTTCAAGCAGACAGTGTTACTGGTCGGGTTCCAAAGGGTAAGTAACTTACATAAAGATTGGTTGAGATGGGTGAAACTATGTAGATTTTTGCCAAAGAGCCTAAATGCGGTAAATGGAATGGTCTACCCGAAATTTCATGTAGAAAGTGTTACACGTCGGGTTCCAAAGGGTGAGTATGTAAAATTTGGCTCAGATCGGTGAAACAGGGTAGATTTTGCCAAAGGGCCTAAATGAGGAAATGGAGTTGTCTGTCCAAAGTTTTAAGTGGACAGTGTTACTCGTCTGGTTCCAAAGGGTAAGTATTCAAATTTAGGTTCAGTTCGGTGAAACGATGTAGATATGTGCAAAAGGGCCTAAATGCGGGGAATGGAGTGGTCTGTCCGAAATTTCGAGTGGACAGTGATACTCGTCGAGTTGCAAAGGGTAATTATTTGAGATCGGTGAAACGGTGTAGTTTTGTGCCAAAGGGCCAAAAAGCAGGGAATAGTGTGGTCTGTCCGAAATTTAAAGTGAACAGTGTTACTTGTCGGGTTCCAAGGGGTAAGTATGTAAAATTTGGGTCAGATCGGTGAAACGGTGTAGATTTGTGACAAACTGCCTAAATGCAGGGGTTGGAGTGGCCTCTCCGCAATTTCAAGCAGACTGTGTTAGTCGCAGTGTTCCAAAGCGTAAATATACAAATTTTGGTTGAGATCGGTGAAACGGTGTAGATTTGGGCCAAAGGGCCTAAATGCAGGGAATGGAGTGGTCTGTCCGCAATTTCAAGCAGACAGTGTTACACGCAGGGTTCCAAAGGGTAAGTATACAGATTTTGGTTCTGATCGGTGAAACGGTGTAGATTTGTACCAAAGGGCCTAAATGCAGGGAATGGAGTGGTTTGTCCGCAATTTCAAGCAGACAGTATTACTCGCAGGGTACCAAAGGATAAGTATCCGAATGTTGGTTCTGATCGGTGAAACGGTGTAGATTTGTGCCAAAGGACCTAAATGCAGGGAATGGGGTGGTCTGTCCGCAATTTCAAGCAGACAGTGTTTCTCGCAGGGTACCAAAGGGTAAGAATACGAATTTTGGTTCTGATCGGTGAAACGGTGTAGATTTGGACCAAAGGGCCTGAATGCAGGAAATGGGGTGGTCTATCTGAAATGTTAAGTGGACAGTGTTACTCGCAGGGTTCCAAAGGGTAAGTATACAAATTTTGGTTCAGATCGATGAAATGGTGTAGACTTGTGCCAAAGGGCCTACATGCAGGGAATGGAGTGGTCTGTCCGCAATTTCAACCAGACAGTGTATCTCGCAGGGTACCAAAGGGTAAGAATACGAATTTTGGTTCTGATCGGTGAAACGGTGTAGATTTGGTCCAAAGGGCCTGAATGCAGGAAATGGGGTGGTCTGTCCGAAATTTTAAGAGGACAGTGGTACTCGCAGGGTTCCAAAGGGTAAGTATACAAATTTTGGTTCAGATCGATGAAACGGTGTAGATTTGTGCCAAAGGGCCTAAATGCATGGGATGGAGTAGCCTCTCCGCAATTTAAAGCAGACTGTGTTAATCGCAGTGTTCCAAAGGGTAAATATACAGTGAAACGGTGTAGATTTGTTCCAAAGGGCCTAAATGCAGGGAATGGAGTGGTCTGTCCGCAATTTCAAGCAGACAGTGTTTCTCGCAGGGTACCAAAGGGTAAGAATTTGAATTTTGGTTCTGATCGGTGAAACGGTGTAGATTTGGACCAAAGGGCCTGAATGCAGGAAATGGGGTGGTCTGTCCGAAATTTTAAGTGGACAGTGTTACTCGCAGGGTTCTAAAGGGTAAGTATACACATTTTGGTTCAGATCGATGAAACGGTGTAGATTTGTGCCAAAGGGCCTAAATGCAGGGGATGGTGTTGCCTCTCCGCAATTTAAAGCAGACAGTGTTAGTCGCAGTGTTCCAAAGGGTAAATATACAAATTTTTGTTGAGATCGGTGAAACGGTTTAGATTTGGACCAAAGGGCCTAAATGCAGGGAATGGAATGGTCTGTCCGCAATTTCAAGCAGACAGTGTTACTTGCAGGGTTCCAAAGGGTAAGTAGGCCTATACACATTTTGGTTCAAATCGGTGAAACGGTGTAGATTTGGGACAAAGGGCCTAAATGCAGGGAATGGGGTGGTCTGTCCGAAATTTTAAGTAGACAGTGTTACTCGCAGTGTTCCAAAGGGTAGGTATACAAATTTTGGTGCAGATCGGTGAAACGGTGTAGATTTGTGCAAAAGGGCCTAAATGCAGGGAATGGGGTGGTCTGTCCGAAATTTAAAGTTGACAGGGTTACCCGCAGGGTTCCAAAGGGTAGGTATTGTTTTAGATCCCTTATTTGGGGGTGGATCTAAAAGGGAGAGTTACTGTACTAATTTATGAGTTTGTGCCTAAAGAAGGGTAGCTCCCCTTTACAGGGCAAGCTGACCAGTGTAGTGTGTTGTGATGTGCTAGGAACTAGGGGGCGCTCCTATAAAGACTGTAAATGTGGTTTAAGGGATGTAGCCTTAGCACGCGGGTCGATGTACCAGTCGCCCAGCCGGCTACTTATTATATAATCACCTTGCTAGTGTCAGCGGTTCGGCACGCACTTCACTTGAGCACGCGAGCCGCTGTGAGGAATACAAGGACGTCTGAGTTGGCGTTATTACTACGGCGTGTCACGTCTGATTGTGACGGGAGTAAGGAAGGACGTTGGGACGTGAAGAAGAGTGTAGATCAGTAATGCAAGTGTAAGAGACTGACCAAGTGTTTATTGGTCAGCAATGAGTAACTGTTAGTCCCTTTTAAGGGATCTTGTGATGTTATAATGTGAGTACAAACTGTGGGTGTTAGGTTACAAAAGTAGGATTCTGAACACTGACTGACTGACTCACCTCGGTTGACACTGTCGTTAGCCTCCGGCTGTCTCGTCGAAGCACTGGTGATGGAGAGATTCTCGTGACCCACTTAAGGCACCTTTTATACCTTTAGCCTCTGTTCTGTCAGCGCGTTGTGGCATAGTTGAACCAGTTTGTAGTATGTCGCTGTGTGTCATAATTACGCAAGGGTTGAGCTGCTTTATGGAGTAGCCAGCTGCCCTTATAGTATTGATGGATATTGGGTAGGCTTTTAAAGGGTTGCCTTTTATGAGATTTAGACAGATGATGGGGGGGATGATCTCTAAGGGGTGCATACCCCTTGGGTATTGTACAAGCCTCTTCCTCCATTTGGTCGCGTCCTCGCGACCGGGAAGGGCACTTGGGGTTGGGATGTTGTCGTAGTAGTTTTTGAATCCCCCTCGTCTCTTCTGGTGGTGGCGTCGTAAGCGTCGTCGTATGGAACGGGTGTCGTCGTGCAGAAGTGTAGGTGTGCGGTCAGCCCGTGTTCAGAGGGGAGGGTTATGGGGTGTACATAGATATATATGTATATAAATTTTACATTGCATGGTGAAATGTGCATTAACATTGTTGAATAAAGAAAATAATTGCTATTGAGGCACAATCGCCATTGCCGTTGTCGGCATAAAAAAGAAAAAAAACATGGTTATACATGGTTACATAGTTGTGCAGGGAGGAAAAACCCAGGGCCGAACGGATGATTGCGTCGTCCGCCCTATCTTGGGGAAAAAGTGCTCCCCGCAATAAAGAAGATAGGAGAGAATAGAAAAAAATGGGTGTTCCAGGGTATAATTTAAAGGAAATATTTAAAATGTATTTATTGGTGTGGGATAAAACGGAACACCCTGACAAATGGGGAAGTTAGAAGAGAGAAAAATGAAAGAAAACAATTCACAGACATTGGTTACGTGTTACCTTAGCAAACGAAACAAAACAAAACAAAAATATAGACATCGTGTACACGTGAACTTGATAAACAGACAAAAATATTATGTTGCGATGCTGACATTTAGGAATTTCCATTGGAATAATTGCCCGTGGGCGCATGAATATGTATGTAGTTTACTCTTTAAAATTATGAACTACAATGACCTTATGTCTACTTAAGCGCGCTAAACCCTTATAATTCTAGTTTTTATTTGGATCCTCGCGTGCACGCTACCTGTTTGTACGTACGCTTGCCGTATCACGGCTGATCCTATACGGCCACCTCTTGGCACGGTTGAGTGGTCGTACCGCTTGCAGTGTATTCTTAATACCTAGTCTGTGAAGCATCCTCTGTGGGTGAATGCTTGCACACTTGGCCATGAGGGTCGCCGCCACATGCCGGTTGCGCCCTCATCGCCGTAAGCTGCGTCGCATTTTGACGCTTCAAGTGTTTTTGTTTTATGTAGATCTGCCAGCAAGCTTGATGCCCCACAGGCATCATTCCCGCTGTGCAGATTATTGACGTGTAGCTGTAAAAAAAAATGTAGTGAGTGTGTAAGTGAGAATGAATGTTAAATGGAGGTTAGTATGCACAGGTATAATACTACAATAAGGGGGCATTAAATAGCATGTTGCTGCTATCTGGCAGCAAAATCATAATTACACGTGTCATATTCTAGGTGACAATGCCTGCAAAAAAAAATGGAGAGGTTAACAAAACATTGAAATTCCCTATTCCATATGCCGCTTCCTGTGGCAGCGTTGCCACAGTCTGAAGCCCCTTTTTACCTGTGAAAAGAATGGCATGGTTATTGTTACTCGATATATGGCCGGGCTTACCCTATATGGTGCCGTGACGTCATTTCCTAATGTGTTGTAGTATTGGGCTTACCCTGGCAACGAATTTGGGCCGCCAGGCGCCGAAATTTTACCTCAATATATGTATTAAAAAAAATTGTCTTAAATGTAAGACTATGCTACATTATAATAACTTATCATGAATTATCGGACTTACCCTGATGACGGATTTGTGGGTCATCAGGCGCCGAACGGCGTTCTCTTATACCACTTATTCTACTTATGGTATATATATAAAAAAAAACTACATCTAAGCCGAGAGGGTTGCCTTAATCTATGGCCGAAAGATGCTGTGCTGAATTGCAACAGTGTTCATTAAATTTGCTTAATCCTAGGTTGCGTGTCAAATGCAACCGTCTATAACTAAATTTGGCCTAGGACGATCGCCTGGGGCAATTAAATCCCCAGATCACCACCCGCACGAGCCCCAGAAACACCGGTTGTCTCTAGGGTCGCTAGATTCCGTCCCCTTAAGTCTAGTGTCGACGTCTATTACTAGGATTAATCTATCCGCGGGCGGCTTACGGCGCCACTAAGCTAACCGTTCCGCCCGCTGTAACTTCCTGGTCGTGCTCGTTTTGCCGTTCCGATTAGTCGTAGGTGAGCCGCCCACTTGGCTCCTGTGAGGGGCGCGCAATGCCCCATCTCTTAATGCCCTCTGACTGCCCGATGCGTCGTCATTTATGTGGGCATTGGACAGTGTGGTCCAATGGCATAATATCCTCTCCGCCTTAATCGGCCGTCGCAACCTGCTTTCGCAGTGATATTTGCCTCTATGGGCCGCCGTAGTATGCATTTTCGCATTGATATATAAAGTTGCCTCTATGGGCCGCCGTAGTATGCATTTTCGCATTGATATATAAAGTTGCCTCTATGGGCCGCCGTAGTATGCATTTTCGCATTGATATATAAATTTGCCTCTATGGGCCGCCGTAGTATGCATTTTCGCATTGATATATAAATTTGCCTCTATGGGCCGCCGTAGTATGCTCCAACGCACAGGAGTTTTGCTTCCCGCCATGGAAGCCTTGCCTACTTAAATTTAAACTTAACTAGCAGTCTAGTCATAATGGGGTCGTCTCTAGGGATAGCTCCCGAGGCCGGCGCGGAGTGAGCTATTTCTCCCGCCATTCTCAGAAAGTCTCCCTGCAGGTCTTGGCTTCGACGACCGTGGCACAAAGTGGGTTTAGCATCCCTTCCTCCCAGGGGCGGTTTATGCGCACCTAGGATTCCAGAGCTTGCCCGACCAGGCCGCGAATGCTTTGACCTTACGTGGTTCGTCTATTTGGTCTAGTCGTCAGTAATTTGATGAGCCGACTGGGGTAAGGGTCCACATCGCCTTCCCCAGCTCTGCTCCTAGTGTTGTGCTTTTGACCTTTGGCTAACGCCGGTATCATCAGCCAGGGTGTTTCAGATTCCCTTTTTTTTTTTTTTTTTTTTTTTTTTTTTAAATATAGGTGTAACCTGTGTAAAAAGTGTCAAATGTAAAATACTTCCAGTGTGGTGGGCTGGTAAAACCTCTACATACGTAGACTACTTTAGGCTACCTGTGCTATATCAGCTTCTCCAGCGATAATGCTCTTTTTTAACCTTGATGGAGGTGTTAGTAGGGTCTGTGGCGTCAGGTACCCTGTTATTGTGATCTGGGGGTAGTTATCTGTAGAGTGGGTTAAAGCAGGGTAGGAGGAGGTTGCGCACTTCCGAATTCCGCGTTAGTGGCGGCCTGGAACCGGTTTTTGTGCTGGGATGCTCCTACAGTGAGTGGAACGGGGCAGGTAATTCCCGGGGTTGCAAAAAATAAAATAAAAATCCATGCCGGTCTGATATCAATATCCCCTGGTGAATGGATGGGATGTACATGCATGCGTCTGGATATGAGGCGTTTGCACTCATGTATGGATAGGTGTAGGTTGAGGCATAATACTAATATATTTCCCTCTCATGCGGGATGATTTAAATTTAAAAAAAAAATGGTTAGTATTTATTACTTATGGCCTCATCTCTCAGATGGAGATGTGCATTACGCTTAGTTGTTGTTGGCCGATGCACCCCTCTCATTCAGGTGATAGCGGTGGGGCTCAGGGCGTAGCATGCCCTTTCTGTAAACACATGAAGTTTACCAACCCTTATGTATACTTTGTAGTGTAGTGTAGCTGTTTATGGTCGTGTAGATGTGTTTGCGTTGTTTATGTCTGGACGTGAAAAGGTTATGGGAAGGGAGTAGAGTGGGACGCTGTTAGCATGTTCTCTTGTCATCCTCCCTTGGTCCATGTTGGTTTTCTATCCGCGCTTTGGGATAGCGAAGCTTCACGACCTACTCTGGTCCGTTATAGGGCTAAGTCCTAGTCGCCTGGAATGATTTGTTTCGGGACTAGGGTCGCAAAAAGAAGTTGTTAAGGGGAGGTCCCGTTTCCTCAAAGTCCCTATGTTCGCCCCTGATTGGTGAGCGCGTTTGTGTGTGTGTGTGTGACTACGCTCCGCTACACCACGCGGACGCCTGGTCTGCTGTAGAGCTAAGTCCTACTGTGTATATTGTGTATGGGTAGGAAGCGCCCGTGGCCTGCCAACGTCTTTACGAACGTGCTACTCTGGGCCTGCGACAAGTTTTGGTCTGTGACGTCTGCTTGTTGATAAATGCTTTCGCAGTGTTGAAAAATGTATAGTGTTATGATTGTTCTGCATTTGTTTATTCATGGTCACTGCCACTACACAATCGCGTTTTGTCATCGACAGTGTTGCAAAGTGGCTAAGTCTGCAAGTCATCAGTTTGTGTGTGTAACTTCAGGCCGGGATTTTATGTAGGTTAACCACTGTTGCGTGTTTTTCTGCACGTATGCCAGTGTGGTCATTGTGTTAAATTCCTGGCGGCCCGATGTGGTAATCCGCCCTGCTACTATTGCCGTTGTGTGGCCATTATTCCGTAAGACCGTTGTCTTACGAAATTTATATGTCTCTGTCTGGAAAGTCCATTTTCCCTGTCAAGTGTATTTCTGGAATTTTATGCCTGTCATTTGGCCGCAGGAATGTAGTATTATCTGTCTAAGCCGTTATATGGGCCAATTTTGGTGTGATTGGAAGGCCGTCTGCTTGTTTTTCCCTGGCGTGCAATTTTCTCTGGGGTTCGAACCCGTGTTCTATGTAATTCTCTGTGTTATATGTCTGCGTTGTTCATGTTCTGCGGGCATTCTGCCTGTATTTTGTTTGTGTTTCTCGTACCGAAAATACCGTTGTTTAGTTAGTTTTCGGTACGAGGTTTTTGTGTGTGGACATGGGTTCGAAGCCGGTTGTCTGTAAAGATTTGGTGGCCATTTCTGTGCCGCCTACACTATGGCAAATGGGCTGTGTGTTTTTCTGTGCGCAACCCCTAGTATACCTTCCTGCGAGGAGTTTGCTTATTTTTGCCCTCTCCTCGTAGTGTAAATTTTGAAGATATAGGGTTCTTAGGTTGGCTATGAATGATTCCGTGCAGTGTGCTTTGGGAACTGTCGTTTGTAAGGCTCGCAGTTTATCACGGAGGTCTGCTTTACTGCTGAGTATGAGGGTGTCGGGTTGCAATGTCTTGCGCGCTCGCTTGTTTATTTGTTCCGATAACGCTGTGTATCCGAACATGTGTTCTTAATCAGCCTGCTTTTCTGTTAGTGCTCTTCGCATTATAAAAAGGCAAGAGGGGAATTTTGTGGTTTAACGTGACCATTTCTAGAGATCGTGTGCCACGGGATTTCCGTTTTACTTGGAATCCAAACCACAGGCCATGGCATTTCACTTCGGAAATCTCATATGCATTGGCCGTCTGCAAAAGAACCTTCCATTGACTACACTTGTGTCCCCGAGTGTTGTGTTATGTATACCTATGTATAAAATATATATATAGTTTATTTGGCCATTTTTCTTTCTTGGGCTAAATGTGTGAAACAAAAAAAAATTATTTATGCCCCGCTCTGCATTAAGAGAGCACATTGAAAGAAAATAATAGTAGGTGGCGTTAGTCTCTAAAAATTATGTCGTGAGCACTATGTTTTTGAAAAAAAATGGTGATTGGGACCTGAGTGTAGTATTTACCAATTTGGTAACGTGAGTACTACCGTAATCTGGTTACGTCTCAGGGGAATCTACCGACACTGTCTAGTACACCTTAGGAAGGCCATTGCCAGACGTAACTGATACCCTTGTATCCACGTCACGAGCAAAGCCAGTGCACTGTGGGAGTCAAACCTGCCTATCAAAGTAATTGTAACTCACCAAAATGACAGTGTCTCATCCCGGTGTGCAATTGGGCTTTTTAGTTGGTTAAAGCACACCTCCCAAAAATTTTTTTTTTTGAAACTAGTTTGAGATTCTTAATTCTTGCCACACTTACGGCTTTCGCCCGCAACAAGAGAATCTGTCAAACTGTGGAACCATAACGTAGAACGTCTAGTCATTTCTACTTAGAAAGACTCCCTTAAGCTCTATGCTGTGATTTTATGCCTAAGTTGTGTTCAAAATATCTCTTTCCGGCCTTGAGCCTGATGGGCTTTCACTTGGCTTAGTGATGGCCTAATAGAAAGATGCCATGGTTCCCAAAAAAAAAACACAGAAGGATTTAAAATTACTCACTTCTAATTTGGCCATGTTGCCCTGTATATACATAAAATACGAGAAAGAAAAAAAAATGCGCAGTTTATGTTTACTATGTAATTGTCGGTCTATTTTCTGATATCTCCCGCGTGAAAGAACTTGTGTGGCCATTTATGATGGGGGAAGTGATGTTATTTTATTTCTTTGGCCTTGGTGGAAGTCGTTATCGTCTTTCGAGCTTCAGTGCTCAGAAAGGTGAAGGGTTTTGCCCTGTTACGATATTATAGGCCTCTGAAATCCATTGAGGTGTTTCTTTGCTGTTTTCCGGCGGAATTTCTAGCAAAGTAAGCCTTGCCCTACTTCCACCGTAGCGCGTGTTTACAGGTTTAAATGTACCTGTATTCGAGGGCCTAATTGTGCTTGACGCTGCCCTAATAGATTTTGCGGGAGTGTATGTATGTTGGACTGCGAGGTTTTGTGGGGTGGGTAATAATACCTTTCCTAATCCCCGTGTATTGTATGGTAATGCCTGTTTAATCTGTATGTGCGTGTACCGTGCATCCTGAGGGACTAATGCCGGTGTTCGCCTCCGTTCTGGCAAATTTGCCCTTTGAACTGGCGGTGAGGGCCGCTTAAGTGCCTGTTTTTGTCCTGCCAATGTGGTGTCGTGTAGCCTGTGCGCTTTCTGGCCCGTGGCCACGGCAGACTCCTGCCACTGTGTTAGCCCATCTGTGTGAGTGTATGTAGGCTTTATATGTGGTAGGTCAGGCTCTACGTCGTCAGCCCATGACGAGGTTACCTCCTGTTGTCCCTCTGTCGTATTATGTGTGATTGAAGGTCCTGGCTTCAACTCCCTCTCGTTCATCCGGTCCGAGGGGATTGTTCTAGGCTCTTCCCCTCGGCTTGGCAAAATTGCCTTCCGATCCGGAGCTGAAGGACGTGTGTTTGTGTTAGGTTTACTGTGTAGTAAGTTGGAGCCTAACCTGGCCGTCTTCTTGACTGTGGCCACGGCGAACTCCTGCCACTGCGTGGCAGTACTTGTCGAGAGGGACATCCTCGCAAATTGTCGAGTTAGCGTATCTACGCTTATGTCCTCTCTCGGCTGGGCTGGTGGCCCTACCATGAACTCAAAAATGGCCTTGTTGGTTTGGAGTTCACGGTATTCGTCCCAAATTTGGGTGTACTGCCTATTGAGGCATATGGCCTGTTTGCAAGTGCTTATGTGCGCATCTTAATCGCGCTGTCCTACCCTCTGACGGAGTGTATGGCTGTTTGCCCTGTATTGTCCCGATTTTCTGTTTTGAGTGTCCGTATTTGTGTTTGCCTGATCTGTATGTGCCTTTGGCATCTAACCAATAATGCTACTAATATTGGCATACCCCTATTACCTTCATGGCTTGCAATCTCTTCATGAGGTGCCATTCTGCCTGAAGTGTATGGGCCTAAAGTAACAATAGAGAGAAAAAAAAAATCTGTGCGTGTTTGCCAGTGTATTCCTATATCTCTCTGGTTCTGTATGGGGCTAGGGGGTTGGTTTATCAAGCCTTTCCCTTGTGTAGCTAGTTTAGAGCACCAAAAAAAAATATGGTGCTTTCTGTCTGGGGGAAAAATTTTCTCACTAATTTGCTTGGCTTTTTGCGGTACGGAAGGGGTCGTTTTACCTACGAGGGCTCGTTGGTTGAGTCCCTTTTCTCTATGCGTAGGACCCCGCCTCCACCAGTGTTTTAGATCCCTTATTTGGGGGTGGATCTAAAAGGGAGAGTTACTGTACTAATTTATGAGTTTGTGCCTAAAGAAGGGTAGCTCCCCTTTACAGGGCAAGCTGACCAGTGTAGTGTGTTGTGATGTGCTAGGAACTAGGGGGCGCTCCTATAAAGACTGTAAATGTGGTTTAAGGGATGTAGCCTTAGCACGCGGGTCGATGTACCAGTCGCCCAGCCGGCTACTTATTATATAATCACCTTGCTAGTGTCAGCGGTTCGGCACGCACTTCACTTGAGCACGCGAGCCGCTGTGAGGAATACAAGGACGTCTGAGTTGGCGTTATTACTACGGCGTGTCACGTCTGATTGTGACGGGAGTAAGGAAGGACGTTGGGACGTGAAGAAGAGTGTAGATCAGTAATGCAAGTGTAAGAGACTGACCAAGTGTTTATTGGTCAGCAATGAGTAACTGTTAGTCCCTTTTAAGGGATCTTGTGATGTTATAATGTGAGTACAAACTGTGGGTGTTAGGTTACAAAAGTAGGATTCTGAACACTGACTGACTGACTCACCTCGGTTGACACTGTCGTTAGCCTCCGGCTGTCTCGTCGAAGCACTGGTGATGGAGAGATTCTCGTGACCCACTTAAGGCACCTTTTATACCTTTAGCCTCTGTTCTGTCAGCGCGTTGTGGCATAGTTGAACCAGTTTGTAGTATGTCGCTGTGTGTCATAATTACGCAAGGGTTGAGCTGCTTTATGGAGTAGCCAGCTGCCCTTATAGTATTGATGGATATTGGGTAGGCTTTTAAAGGGTTGCCTTTTATGAGATTTAGACAGATGATGGGGGGGATGATCTCTAAGGGGTGCATACCCCTTGGGTATTGTACAGTATACAAATTTTGGTTCAGATCGGTGAAACGGTGTAGATTTGTATACATAACCGACAGACAGACAGACAGACAAACTTTGTGCTTTATATATATAGATTATATTGATGACTACATTACCGTTATGTGGGTTAATATATGAATAGCCATTGTGCAGGAACATAATACCGGCAATGCCGACTACTTACATTAGGCATTTAACCATTTTAATACTGATACGAAGACTTCGAACATGTACCATGTGCTTTGTTTCAATCACTTGACACCAGAGTTCACATGAGCGTTTACCGTTCAGTATGTCATACATTCCACATGGCCGAGAGTACGTCTTGGTATCAATTTCCGACACCGCGCGCTCATTGTTCTCTTACCACTGCCAGCTGGATTGATCGATCGAGTTGGCAGTGCGTCTTACACTTCCGTTCGATCCACCACTGCCAGCTAGCTCACTTCTGTTCGACCTCGATCGTTCCGATCCACTTCCGTCCCATTTTTCAAAATCACTCCCTCTAAAATATCCAGCAACCGAGTGGAAAGATGTTACGCATCAAAAACTAACAGAAAACGTTGTGTTCTTACAGAACAAAAATTAGATGAGATTGTTGTCCATGCTTTCATCAGAAGATGTCAGGCGTGTGCTACAAGTGAGGGAGGACATTTTCAGCATCGACTATGAGCACTGCAAGTACACATTATTGAACATGTTTGGTAAAAGTATAAAAGTGCATGCCAACCACCGACTGAATCGTGTCCGCGCGCCCGCGATCAACGCCAGTCATCGCCGGCTTAGCTTGCCGTGTTTACCGGGACGCATAATTTTTTTTTCAGCCCGAGCCTAGCCACAGTATGTAATTCTGAGCCTCTTATTGGCTGTTATGTCATGCCATTCTCCTGGTTCCGAATAGAGACGGTAGGTAGTAGCAGGGGTCACATCCGATCAAACATGGAGGAAAGTTATCGAGTGAGATGTGGATAATATTCGATGTTGAATTGCATTATTAGGGTGAAACAGGCATGAAACGTGCTTTAGATCAAGTTTAAAACAACCCACGCAGCAAATGAATGCGTTTCAATCAACATTTAAGGTCCAAGTGAAATCATTCGACATTTATCCACATGTATTAAGACCTATGATGATATACTTCCCTTACCAGCGGTTATGTGCACGAGTGGTAATGTGCGTGCTTGGTAACTTTGTGTCTCGGGTTCAAGACTGCTCGAGGGCAGAAATTTTTATTTCTTTCGAATTATCTTATTATATCCTCCCTCCTTTTTACTGCATGTTTTATGCCTTGCTTTATTGAAATTATCTGTATGGGTGATTGAAATAATAAACATTGTTAGGCGGAATTCTTCCATGTTCTCACTTCAATTTATAATCCTCTCCTTACTGTTCAACGCGGCTAGCGTTCTTGGCTGTCTCCCCAGAGGTCCGGGTTCGATTCCCAGCTCTGCCGATTTATTTATTTATTTGTTTATTTATTTATTTATTTATTTATTTTTATTTACAAGTAGGTGGGCTCAATGACCACCATGTCCAATTTGCTCAAATGAACAAGAGCAACATCACCGTCGACTTCTACAGTGGTCAAGCTGCTTGCCTCACCAAGGTGGACCGGGTTCGATTCCCAGCTCTGCCGATAAATTTCAATTCTGGTGTGAGGACTGCAACGAGGTACATTCAGCCTCGTGAGCCAAAACTGAGTAGAGGTTGGTTCGATTCCCACCTCAGCGATCTTGGAAGTGATTTTCCATAGATTTCCACTTCTACTCCAGACAAATGCCGAAATTGTTCATATCAATGCCACGACCGCCTCCTTGCGAATCCTCACCTGAATATCAAATACTCACCATACTACATACACCACAATAACACAGGTTATCAGAGAAATGTATTTATTTATTTATTTATTTATTTACAAGTAGGAGGGCTCATTGACCACCATGTCCAATTTGATCAAATTAACAAGAGCAACATCAGCGTCAACTTCTGCTTGCCTCTCCCCAAGGTGGACAGGGTTCGATTCCCGGTCAATTTACGTGAGATTTACGAAAGGAATAATCACGTTCTGAGTTTTGGTTTCTAACTAAATTGGAGGTTCCGTGTCTAATGATCGCGAGATTGTGTGTTTGAGTCTTCAGTCTTTTGACAGGTTTGATGCAGCAGTCCATGTCTCCCTGTCCTGAGTTAATCTTTTCATCTCTACATAGCTACCACACCCTACATCCGAGGCAATCTGTTTGACATATTCTAACCTTGGTCTACCCATACAGTTCTCGATCCTTCCGTCTAACAATGTTTATTATTTCAATCACCCATACAGATAATTTCAATAAAGCAAGGCATAAAACATGCAGTAAAAAGGAGGGAGGATATAATAAGATAATTCGAAAGAAATAAAAATTTCTGCCCTCGAGCAGTCTTGAACCCGAGACACAAAGTTACCAAGTTCGAACGTTACCACTCGTGCACATTTCCGCTGGTAAAGGCAGTATGTTATCATGGGTCTTACTTAACACATGTGGATAAATCTCAAATGATTTCACTTGGACCTTAAATGTTGATTGAAACGCATTCATTTGCTGCGTGGGTTGTTTTAAACTTGATCTAAAGCAAGTTTCATGCCTGTTTCACGCTAATAATGCAATTCAACATCGAATATTATCCACATCTCACTCGATAACTTTCCTCCATGTTTGATCGGATGTGACCCCTGCTACTACCTACCGTCTCTATTCGGAACCAGGAGAATGGCATGACATAACAGCCAATAAGAGGCTCAGAATTACATACTGTGGCTAGGCTCGGGCTGAAAAAAAAATTATGCTACCGGGACGCACAAAGTTAATGACCCTGTAGCATATAAGTCTGTGGCAGCTAGAGAACAAAAGTGCTTGCTTGATTGACGACTTGTACAAAGAATTTATAGATGTAGCTAGTCTGTTGTCTTTGACTTTTACTCGAAGCAAAAATGGATACCTCTTCAAGAAAAGTGAATGTCCTGAAAGGAAAATCGTGGTGCAGAGCACTGCCTTCTTGCACTTCGGTTTGGCTCCAGCATTCAAGCCAACTGTGTTTCAAAACACAAATCTGTGGAGGAGGCCATGCTTCAAGCACACATGATTCAAAGTTCCTTATTAATGCGGAACACTGCCTTCTTGAGCATCCGTTTGGCACCGGCATGTAAGTTTAGTGTGTTTCCGAACACAAGTCTATGAAGAAGGCCATGCTTCAAGCGCACACGTTCCAAAGCTCCTTATTATTAGTGCTGAACACTGCCTTCTTGAGCATCCGTTTGGCACCGGCATGTAAGTCTAGTAACACAAGTCTATGAAGAAGGCCATGCTTCAAGCGCACACGTTCCAAAGCTCCTTATTATTAGTGCTGAACACTGCCTTCTTGAGCATCCGTTTGGCACCGGCATGTAAGTCTAGTGTGTTTCAGAACACAAGTCTATGAAGAAGGCCATGCTTCAAGCACACACGTTCCAAAGCTCCGTAGTGCGTAGTACTTAGTGAGTAGTTGCTAGCAGCTAGTTAATAGTTATCAACTTGAGCTTTGGGACACAGCCTCATTACAAGCATATTCCAAGATGGTTCCCAGCGCACCTACCTCAAGCTTACAATACTACATGTTGTTATTGATTCATTTAGGGGCATTGTGACATCATGGTCAGGTAGCTCCATGTGTGTGTGGAATCAGTCAGAAACCTGTGTCATTGAGGTTGCTGTAGTAGTGTGAGTGTTTGTAACCAAGTCTAGGATTAAGACGGAGATGGTCTAACACTAAGTTTGGAACCATCCTTGATTTGTGTGAATGAGTGTGTAATTGTGTTTCGGTTTCGATATTGAAATAGGTATGTAGATTGGTGATTTTGTTTCTGCAAACTCTATTGTAAATGGTATATTGGCTTTCACGGCCGGTGAATTAAGACTCAGCAATTCTTCTAAGTTTGTGCCGAGTCTTGTGTGGGGTTTCGCCTAGGACACCAAGCTGGCTGAGGTTTAATTCACCGGCCGTGAAAGCCAATATACCATCTTTTTGGAAGTCTTCATAGGGAGGTTAAGGCTGCTTGAGCTTTTAGTTCTCGCAGTCAAGGAGTGCAGTTGCACTCTATATAAAAGAGAGGTAGCGCGCAGTTCGTTACTCCTGTGGGGGTCCGGGCGGGAACACCAAGAGCCCACCGATGAGCCAGCTTGGTGTCCTAGGCGAAACCCCACACAAGACACGGCACAAACCTAGAAGAATTGCTGAGTTCTATTGTAAATATTTTAATGTTTCTCCATGTTAAATTAATATCCATAAACACTATATGTGGTTAAGTGTAAGAGAGGGCCAAGAGCTCTAACTTCGTTACTCAAAATACCATAAATAATAACAATATTAATAATGCCAGAAATTGCTGGAGTAGAAGCGGGAAACCTCGGAAGACCCCTTCTAAGATGGCTGAGGTAGGAATCTAACCTGAACCTCAGGGTGATAGCTATGAATGCTAACTACTGCACCACGAGGTGGATAACAATATTACAACTACTGACACAAGTTACTCCAATAACAGAGGTTATCATAATTAATACGGGGCTAATGACAAAAAGAGAGCCAAAATTGAAGCAACAATTAATTTACCACTTGATAACCGGTGTTAATGGCGATGGCTGTATTAATATATGTTATCTGTAATTCAGGTAAGGACTGCAGACGATCAATTTCAAGTAGTTCCTACTCTTGCTACCAAATGCTGCCGTCAACGACACCTAGCTGTGAACTTGACTACTAGATGCCAACGCAACCGGAACCTGGTGGTGAACGTTGAAACATAATAGAGCGTTAATCAAATCTAACCTAGAAATTTAGCTTCACATATTTGTAGTTAGTGGAAGGTTCTTTTACATGCCACAAATCTATTATATGTGCCCGCCGGCTTTGCTTCCCTTGAAGGCATACTGAGGGATGTTTAACGCTCTTATAAAATCCCACGACTTCGGCCAGAACCCGCGATCTTGGGCATAGAAGCTCTCAGCATGCTACCAACTACACCACCGAAGCCGCCTCTTTATTGGTTCTATGTGTGCCATGCTTTAACAAAGCTGTTTTTCTAAATTTACTTTAGTTTACTTTTGATAGATGGAAATGTTCACGAAAATGTTAACATTACGCCATTTTTAGCCTATTTTCAATTTTGAAAAAATAGGCTTATGAGATCACCTTTTGTCCGTGTGTGTGTGCGTGTGTGTGTGTGTGTGTGAGGTGTGTGTGTGTCCCCCCCTAATAAAATCTAAACGGCTAGAGCGATTTCAATGAAACTCGGTAAGTTCATAGCGCTATTCCCGGCGACCTCGACCGTGCCCTTCAAATTTTGTTACGTCTCACCAATCCAACATGGCGGCTGTGCGAAATATTTCACTAGCATTCAATATCTCCGAAACTATTACCGATATCGCCCTGAAATTGTGTACGGTGATAAAGGACACTATTAGAAGATCACCTATGAGACTTTCAAAAACCTGGTGGCTACAAAACCAACATGGCGGCCAAGCGAATTTGAGACTTTTAAATAGACTGTTCTCGCGATTTAACTATCCAAACGTAATGAAACTTGGTACAGCAATTGTTTATACACATTGTAATGCACTGGAGTCTAATTCAGTTCAATTGTTTACATAACCTCAAAATGGCGGATGTGCGAATTATTTCACTGACATTCTATATCTCCGAAACTATTACAGATATCACCCTGTAATTTTGTACGGTGATAAAGGGTACTGATACAAGTTTACCCGTGTATATTTCATAAACCTGTAAAGTACAAAACGAACATGGCGACCAAGCGAATTTGAAATAATTTAATAGACTTTTCTCGTGATTTAACTCTCTGAGCGCAGTGAAATGTGGTACAGTAAAAGATTTTGCAGATTGTAATGCACTTCCATCAAATTTAATTCAATTGTTTACATAACCTCAAGATGGCGGCTGTGCGAAATTTTAAAATTAAGTTTTTATTTCTTGTGTCGTAATCATGCGATCGAAGTGAAAGGTTGAATAATGAAGCTAGGCAATAATTGTCCTTGAATGGTACATAACTCTATATCCTATACATATAACAATCCTAAATGGCGAGCTTCCGAAATATTTAGACGGTTCTCAATATCTATGAATCTTTTACAGCAATCAAACTGAAATTTTTAATGTTCATAGAGACTATGTACATATGTTCACCTATAGGACTTTCAGTAACCTGGTGAGCACAAATCCAACATGGCGGCGACGCGAAGTATAAATATTTAAATGGACGTTTCTCGCGAATTAACTATCCCAGTGCCGTGAAACGTTGCACGTTAAATGCTTACACAAATTTTGATCCACTGGCATCTAATTTACTTCAATTGTTTGCATAATCACAAGATGGCTGCTGTGCGTAATTTTAAAATCTCGTTTTTACTTCTTGTGTTCTAATCATGCGACTGATGTTTGAATACCACACGTACACAATAATCTTAATGTAATAGTACAAAAATAAAAATCCAACCTGGCGACCATCTGAAATATTTAGACGGTTCTCAATATCTACGTATCTGTTACAGCAATTAAACTGAAATTTTGTATGTTGATAGAGGCGATTAACATGAGCAGGATATATGAAAATAGGCTGTATAGTTCTTCACGGAACTACTTGTTTTTAAAGAAATCACGAAAATTCCAAAATACATTTATTTTCAAAAAGCATGTGTTAAAGTGAGAAGAGGGCTTCAGGGAACATACATGAAGAAATTCAATTACTTCCTGTAAATTGTTTATGAGAAATGGTTAGCATAATGTTGAATATTAACAAGGCCATGTAGGACATTCCGGAGTCCCTCCCTTTATGGGATAGCGGTCTCTATATTAACCACCTGTCATAAGGACAGTTTATGCTTTCAAAGACGCTAATTGTTCAATCTTTAAACCATATTTCGGAGAATTTTCATACAGAAGTGCTAGTATTTCTAAAAATCAAATATACTTACATATCTAACTTACTTGATGTAATGTGTTGGAAATAATTTATAAAAAATAAACTAAAAGCATTAACAATTAAAATGTAAAAATAAAAATATAAATATAGAAACAAGAAGTTCCGTGAAGAACTAAAGAGCCTACTTATCTTAAAATTTAAGATTCATGCCAATGATTAATGACGAAATTAAGTTGGTAATATTGAAATTTCTAATTAGTTCGAAATACCGTATACCTGGCATAATGTAGCCTAATAAAGCACTGCAGTTGGACGGCCCTGGTGACTGAATATATTCTTAGATCCATTTCTTAGGGTACAGAATACAAAATTTGGTTGAAGTCCAATGGATAGCATGGACGTTACATGCAGTTAAACATTGGATCTAACAGCGCGCGTAAAATCATGTTGGCAACATTGCCATGCATGTATTGGTCAGAAATAATCTGAAATAATATGATCTATTGCTGTGCTAATTTTGAATGAAATCCATTAGTTAGTATAGAAGTTACATGAATTTAAAGTTGGACGTCTCAGCAGGCTTAGAATCCTGTTGGTAGCACTGAAGTATATAAGTTACTCCAAATTAATATAGAATGTCAGGTACTATATGTGTGCATAGTTTAAAACTGTCGGCTTGCATACTTTCTGATTTATGGGTATTTGGATTAAAACAAATTGAGATAATTTATTAACAGTTGGCAGCCCTGGTGGCTCTTAAGAATACGCTCAGTCATATCTGTTTATGTACACATAGCACATACGAAATTTGGTTGAAATCCAATTGATAGTGTAGAAGTTATATGCATTTAAAATTTGAACCTAGCAGCAGGCTTATAATCATTTTGGCAACACTGCCATGTATGGCCTCCTGGAAATTAAACTGCAATATTATCATCTATACGTGTGCCAATTTTGAAATAGTTCCCATTCATATCTTCCAAGATATTCAACATGGAGCACAAATTTCAAATGCGATTTTTCAGCAGTTGGTAGCACTGACATCATTTTCAAATATGGCCGTGAGATATTCAGGTATAGGTCTTTACTCCTACCAAATTTTGTTTTGTTTTGTTTGCTGCAGCCGTTTAGGAGTTGATAGGGGGGGGGGGGCACACACAGCCAGACAGACAGACAGACACACATTTGCCCGATCTCATAAGTCTACTTTTTCCTCATTTTTGCAAAATGTGAAAAGTAGGCTAAAAAATCATAAAAATAAAATTACAATAATAAAAGAAATATAAAAATTAAAATAATGAACATAGCTATAAAAACATTATTAACATAATTGTAAAAATCAATTCTAAATTAGTTAATTAATTCAATAAAAATATCAAAATTAAACCCATAAGAACATAAATTGAAAATTAAAAATGTACTAACACTTTGAATGACCATAAAATGATTATTTATGAACGTAGAGACAAGATTAAGGGCTTCCATTATAGAGGAGACATGTAATTAAAGACTAATGTTCGCAAATGTTCAAATTGATGACCGTCAGTGTCCAGACAAAGCTGATAACGCGAAGCAATTGATTTGGAATTTCGTGACATTGTCTGTCAATTTCCAATTTCGTGTTGGAATGTAGGATTTCCAGCGCAGATGCTTCATGATGCGATGGACGCTGTCTTTTGAGATGTGTGTCTCTCGATCCGTTTGTCGTAGTGATTTCGGTGGGGATCGAGTGAGGGCTTCCTGCACCTGTTCTTCTTTTGTAGGACTGGTGGATGTCTGTGGTCGTGCAGAACGTTCCTTGTTGACGATGTAAACGGTTCCATCTGCTTCAAATTTATCTCTGATGCGAGCAATGGTCCGGTGCGTTGTTGGTGGTTTCTCGAACTCCTGGACACTTACGGTGATCAATTTGAGCATTAGCGAACATGAGTCTTTAATTACATGTCTCTTCTATAATTGAAGCCCTTAAACTTGTCTCTATGTTCATAAATAATCATTTTATAGTCATTCAAAGTGTTAGCACATTTTTTGAGACATTCTGTATATAAACATTGCAATTAGAGAAACGAAAAATAATATTATAATAATTAAAATAAATAAAAATGTAAAAGACATTACACTAAAAAATGCTTTTGCCCTATAAATTGATGTTTATCAGCTCTATCAAGATAAACAAATCGTTAAATTTCTTGGAAAACATAGACCATCCACTTACACCAACCCGTCAATGATGAGCACACAGCTAGCAGTTAATGCGGGGATCACTTTCGTTCTCTGAATAGTGTCCTCTTTCATACTAAAGCATATGCAAATACTGCAGTGCATGACGGAGCAGTTACACGTGGTTTGAATAATCATGGGCAGACATACTTAAATGACCGTAAAATTGAAGTTCCGTATTCAGCGAACTCGTATTTTGACATAGGCTACAAGAGGTTTCTTGACGTGTTTCATTTCTTAGAAACTCGACTAGCCGATGTGCAGTCAGTGGAGACGAGAAACTTGGTTAGTCATTCATTCGCCTTTTACAGAGTCCAGTGCAGTGGGGCGTAGGCGACAATTCCGAGATTCTCGTTTAGCATTTGAGGTTAATGAGTACAGCGTCTCTGAGACGTGCCAACATGTGGCTGGCGTATGGGTTGTTACCAATAGACCGCGGGAGGGAATCCCTGCCTGTCACTGGCCTAGTATCAGTGTAATGTATCTCTACCCAGAATTATTCCCAATTTTGGCCTGTTTGCCATCTCTTGATGAATACAGTACATTTGCATTTGTCAGTTGGCACAGGCTAGAGTAAAAGGTGGCTTTTCACCGATGTCTCAGTCTCACTCATGGCTGTGATTATATGGAAGCTACTGAGGTATGGGTGGTGCTTAGTAATGGCATTCGGGGCACAGTCAGTGCCTGTGAATGCTGTGAAAGGTTCTAGTCATAGGGTTAGAACTACTGTACTGACTCAGTGAGGAAAGCAATGGCAAACTACCTCACTCCTCTTCTTGCCTAGAACGCCACAAAATAGCGCTGCCTTGGGTTTTTGTGGGTATCTACTCACATAACGTAACGGCGGTGCTTTTTGAGGATCCAACCAGCCTTCGGGCTGACTACCTAACAGACAGACATACGGGATCCAAGTTGAGATGCGATGAATTTCTAGGTGGCAGATGGTTTTATGGCCGGAACTCCTTCCTTTTTTTAGCCTATTTTCATTTTATGAAAAAAAAAATAGAATTATAAGATCACCTTTTGTCCGCGCGCGTGTGTGTGTTTGTGTATGTCCGTGGGTGTGTGTGTGTGTGTCCCTCTAATAACTTCTAAACGGCTGGAGCGATTTTAATGAAACTCAGTAAGGTCATTACACCATTTCGGCTGACCCCAACCGCGTCCCTGATATTTTATTACGTCTCACTATCCAACATGGCGGCTGTGCGAAATATTTCACCAGCATTTAATATCTCAGAAACTATTTGCGATATCACCCTGAAATTTGGTACGGTGAAACAGGGCACTATTAAAAGTTCACCTATGAGACTTTCAAAAACCTGGTGACTACAAAACCAACATGGCGGCCAAGCGAAGTTGAGACTTTTAAACAGACTTTTCTCGCGATTTAATCATCCAAACGTAATGAAACTTTGTACCGCAGATGTTTATACACATTGTTATGAACTGGCATCTAATTTAGTTCATTTGCTTACATAACCTCAAGATGGTGTCTGTGCGAAATATTTCACTGGCATTCAATATCTTTGAAACTATTACTGATATCACTCTGAAATTTTGTACGGTGATAAAGGGTACTACTAAAAGTTTATCTACGTAACTTTCAAAAACCTGTAAAGTACAAAACAAACATGGTGGCCAAGCGAAGGTGACAAATTTTAATAGACATTTCCCGCGAATTAACTATCTGAGCGCTGTGAAATGTGGTACAGTAAATGACTATACATATTGTAATACATTGGAATCAAATTTAGTTCAATTGTTTACATAAAGTCAAGATGGCGGCTGTGCGAAATTTTAAAATTAACTTTTTATTTCTTGTGTCGTAATCATGCGATCGAAGTCAAGGTTTGAATACTGAAGCTACGTAATAATTTTCCTTTGATGGTACATAACTGTATGCCTATACATATAACAATCCAAAATGGCGACAATCCGAAATATTTAGACGGTTCTCAAAATCTACGAATCTTTTACAGCAATCAAACTGAAATGTTTTATGATCATAGAGGCTATGTACATAAGTTCACCTATAGAACTTTCAATAACCTGGTGATCACGAATCCAACATGGCGGTGACGCGAAGTATACATTTTTAAATGGACGTTTCCCGCGATTTAACCATCCGAGTGCAGTGAAACTTGGTACGGCAAATGCTTATACAAATGTTAATTCACTTGCATCTAATTTATTTCAATTGTTTTCATAACCACAAGATGGCAGCTGTGCGAAATTTTAAAATCTCGTTTTTACTTCTTGTGTACTAATCATGTGATTCAAGCTTGAATACTACACGTACACAATAATCTTCATGTAATAGTACATAACTCTAAGACCAAAATATATAAAAATCCAGCATGGCGACCATCGGTAATATTAGTCGGTTCTCAATATCTACGAATCTATCACAGCAATCAAACTGAAATTTTGTATGTTCATAGAGGCAATTAACATAAGTAGGATATATGAAAATAGCCTAAAGTTCTTCACGGAACTACTTGTTCTTAATATCTTTCTTTATTTTTCTCTCTTTTTTAGGCGGTTTCGGTGGCCTAGTTGGTAGCATGTCAAGCTTCTATGCACAAATTCGCGGGTTGATACCCGGCCGAAGTCGTCGGATTTTTAAGAGCGTTAATAATCCCTCAGTATACCTTCCTTCGGAGGGGAAGTAAAGCCGGGGGTCCCATGTCATAGATTTATGGCTTTAGATTTTACACTTGTGTGAAGCTAAACTACAGGTTAGATTTGACTCATGCTCTAAGGTTCCAACGTTCGTCGCCAGGAGCGGACTGTGGTGGAATCTAGTATCCAAGTTCAGAACTAGTTGGTCGTTGACGTTTGGAACTACTTGAAAATCGAATGTCTTCAGTCCTTACTTGAAATAAAAACAGATAACACGCACTAAGGGTTGGTTGGTTCTTAAGTTTAGGGGCTGCGACAACGCGGTCATGTAGCCCCGTGTACTTTGGGTGTGTGTAGAATCTGTCTGATAACCGGTGTTAATTGTGATGACTGTATTAGTGTGTGTTATCTGTTTGTTAATTTAAGTACTGCAACTAAGAATTTTTCAAATAGTTCCTACTTTTGCCGCCAAGCGCCACCGTCAACGACTACTAGGCCAAGTTCAGGACTGAGCTACTAGATGCCGCCGCAGTCGGCTCTTGGCAACGAACATAGAAACCTAAGAGCGTTGTTTACATTCTTAACCTATCCAATTTAGCTTCACACAGGTGCAATTAGTGGAAGGATCTTTAACATGCCATAAATCTATGACATGGGACCGCCGGCTTTACTTCCCCTCCGAAGGAAGGCATACTGAGGGATTTTTAACGCTCTTAAAAAATCCGACGGCTTCAACACGCACTAATACAGCCATCGAAATTAACACCGGATATCAGACAGATTCTACACACACCCAAAGTACACGGGGCTACATGACCGAGTTGTCGGAGCTCCTAAACAAACTGAGCAACCAACCAACTCTTGTTTTATTGTAGCCTACCTTTTTCGTTTCTACTTTTACTTCCAGTATTTATGTCATTAAGAGGGCACAGACACCCAGTCTCCGAGCCAGGGGGATTATCCACAGGAGATTAAAATCCGCATGGCCCAGCCGGGAATTGAACCCATGGCCCTTTGGGCCAAAGCTTAGCACACTAGCCAATTAGCCATGGAGCCGGACATCGTGAAGATCAATGCAACTGGGAAAACGTTGGAAGGAAGTGGCTGTGGTCTATTAAAAGGTTGAAAAGGAAAAGTAAACACGTGAAAAAATATCAATGATTTCGAAACCACTTGTCTTCGGAGTCCGGAGATAGCCTGGTCCAACCGTTCAGTGCGCGTAGCTACCGTAGTTTCATGTAATGTGTACACTCTCACAAGGGGGCTGCGTGGCGCAGTCGGTAGCGGCGCTGAGCTTCTGAGTGGGTTCGATCCACACCTAGATAGTGGATTTTAGAAACAAAACTACCACTTTTGGAAACGCAAATAGCCCTGGGGTTCACCCAACCTACACCAGAAATGAGTACCAGGGCAATTCCTAGGAGCTAAGACGGCCGGGCGAGGAGCTGACAACTGTATCCCAACTAGTGCCGATGTCACAAAAGTGGATGCCTCTACCTTCCACTACTCCGAGGGCATCCATGGGCCATGGTCTGTATGGAGTTGGCTTTGCTTTGCTTTTACACTCACACAAACAAACTCTTGCTAACAGATCAGTTTTCCCTCCTCCTTTCTTCCTTCTTTTCTTCCTTTTTACATTTTGCCTACTTTCCTTCCCATACCTCTTTCCTTCTTCCCCCTTACTTCTTTCCTTTTTTCTTCCTTCTTCTTCATTCATTCTTCTTCCCTTTCTTTACTTCCTTCCTTTATTAATTCCT
Source organism: Meconema thalassinum (assembly GCA_946902985.2). Lineage (NCBI taxonomy): Eukaryota > Metazoa > Arthropoda > Insecta > Orthoptera > Tettigoniidae > Meconema > Meconema thalassinum. The sequence continues at coordinate 169,933,352 of OX336391.1, forward strand.
TCCTTCCTAGGGGCAGATGACCTCGTAGTTCCGCCCCTTAAAACAATAATAATAATGAAAAATGAAAATCCACAGCCTGCTTCCAGTCTCCGACCGGGTCAGGAATGGAATGAATGAAGCCCCCATCTAGCGGCGAGGATATGAACTGTGCCGGCTGCCGAGGCCTGACGCACTCCTCTGGGACAATGATTAAATGAATGACAGATGAAATGATATGATAGTGGAGAGTGTTGCTGGAATGAAATTTTGACAGGGAAAACCGGAGTACCCGGAGAAAAACCTGTTGGCCTCCGTTTTGTCCAGCACAGATCTCACATGGAGTGACCGGGATTTGAACCACGGACCCAGCGGTGAGAGGCCGGCGTGCTGCCGCCTAAGCCACGGAGGCTTCTAAAACAATAATAATAATAATAATAATAATAACAACATTCCTTCCTACTATCCTTCCTCCCTTCCTTCCCTTCAACTTTGCTTCTGTCCCCCCCCCCCCCCCCCCCCTCCCTATTTCCTTCTTTCATCCGTAATGCCTTTTCTATTCCTCTATCCTTTCTTCCCTTCTTCCTGGCTTCTGTCTTTCCCTCCGTATTTCTCCCTTTCTTCCTTCCTTCCCTCCTTCCTTCCTTTCCTCTATCATTTCTTCCCTTCTGCCTGCCTTCTGCCCTTCTGGCCGTCTTTCTCTCTTCCTTCCTTCCTTTCTTCCCTTCTTCCTTAGTTTCTTCCTTTACCTCTATCCTTTCTTCCCTTCTTCGTTTCTTATTTTTTCCCTTCGGATTTCCTTCTTTCTTCCTTACTTGCTTTCCTTTTTGTTTAGTCCCTGAGTCCAAAGGGATGAGTAGAGTAACCTCGTGCTTACAATTCCTGTTCTTCTGTAAACTCGCCTCTGGGACTTGACAAAACAGTGCGCTCATTCTTTATTAGAGTTACTGTACATCAACATGTAACAACAATCATTTGACTATATAAATAATATACTGTAAAAGTGTGGGTGTTGGAACGGGGTACAATCAGACTCGTGAGGCCAGAATGAGGAGATGTGGGTTCGATTCCTACCTCAGTCATCTTGGAAGGTTTTCCGTGGTTCCTCACTTCTACTCCAGGCAAATGCTGAGATGGTATCTAAGGGCCACGGCTGCTTCCTACTCAATACTAATCCCAGTTCAGCCATAACAATGACACAGGTCGAATTACGCACACACCCAAGTACACGGGGTGTCGCAAAGACCCTAAAAAATCAACAATATATTTTCCTCTGATGTGGTGAGAAACGGAATATTTGATAGTGATCTTTGTGTGGAAATATGGAGAATACAAAAGTTATGCTGTTTGAAGGGGTGGACATCGTGGTCATTTTGCCCTGTGTACCTGGTAGATGAATATTAATAAATGTAAAACAAAAATATTGGAATGCAGCCGAAATAAATCAGAAACCTCTATGGACATCAAATTGGCAGGTGAAAAACTAAAGGATGTAGGAGACTTCTGTTACTTAGGAAGCAAAATAACCAGTGATGGACGAAGCAAAGAGCATAATAAAAGGTAGGTTAGCTCAGGCAAGGTAAGCATTTCTACAGAAAAGGAATCTGTTGTTATCGAATATAGATTTATGTATTAGGAAGTCATTGTTGAAATCCTTTGTCTGGAGCGTGCCGCTCTATGGGAGTGAAACTTGGACTATTGATGCAGCAGAAAAGAGTAGAATTGAAGCGTTTGAAATGTGGTGTTACAGGAGAATGATGAAGATCAGATGGGTTACAAACGAAGAAGTATTAAGACGAGTGGAGAGGAGAGATGTTTCTGGCGAATGCTAATGAAGAGAAGAGATAGGTTGGTAGGACACATACTAAGACACCCAAGAATAGCAAGCTTAGTTATGGAAGGAAGGGTTGAGGACAAGAACTGTAGGGGTAGACCAAGGTTAGAATATGTTAAACAGATTGCCTCGGATGTAGGGTGTGGTAGGTACTGTATGTAGAGATGAAACGATTAGCTCCAGACAGGGAGGAATGGAAGCTGCATCAAACCAGTCAATTGACTGAGGACTCAAACAACAGCAATCTTGTTGATTGTGGAATTTTGTCTAATAACCTGTGTTATTGTGATGGTTGTATTAGTGAGTGTATTTGTAATTCAGGTGAGGATTGGGAAGGAAGCAGCCGTTGCCTTAATTTAGTAACCATCCCGGCATTCGCCTGGTGTACAAGTGCGAAAACCATTGAAAACCACTTCCAAGATGGCTAACGTGGGAATCGAATACACTTCTTCCCAGTTTTGCATCACGAGGCTGAGTGGAGCCCGTTCCAGCCCTCACACAAGAATTAATTTCCTTGGCAGGGCCGGAAATCGAACTCAGACCTCTGATGTGACAGACGAGGTGGTCAAAACCAAAGTTAGATCAACAATCTGACTTACACGAAAGTACCAATGTGGTGCGGCAAGTACTGTGAACTCACTTGTTCTAGAGCCTGGGTATTACGTCAAGTCACATTATTGCAGAAAGATAAACATCTCTTATAAGATGGAAAATACAGCACTGATTGACGTCAACTTCCACTAACGATACTATTCTTATGACATCAGGGTTCGTCCTCGTCACCTCATAGCTCTTCAGATCTACATAATTACATTGAGGCATGTAAGAGACAACGAACAAGTTGAAAGGAATTTGATTTTCTCCCACAAATAACGTGATTTATTTAGTGGAACGCATTCTTGTAATGGATAAGTACTATTTTGAGAGTTTGGTTGGTTGTTTCCTCAGTTTAGGGGCTGCGACAATGCGGTCATGTAGCCCCGTGTACTTTGGTTGTGTGTAGAATCTGTCTGATAACCGGTGTTAATTGTGATCGCTGTATTAGTGAGTGTTATCTGTTTTTAATTCAAGTAAGGACTGCAGACATTTAACTTTCAAGTAGTTCCTACTTTTGCTACCAAACGCCACCGTCAACGACATCTAGTTCTGAACATGGCTACTAGAAGCCACCGCAGTTGGCTCCTGGCGACGAACGTTGAAACCTAAGAACTTAAGTCAAATCTAACCCATAATTTAGCTTCACACAAGTGTAGTTATTGGAAGGTTCTTTTACATGCCATGAATCTATGACATGGGACCACCGGCTTCACTTCCCCTCCGAAGGAAGGCATACTGAGGGATTTTTAACGCTCTTAAGAAATCCGACGACTTCTGCCGGGTTTGAACCCGCAGACTTGGGCATAGAAGCTCAGCACGCTACCAACTACGCCACCAAAGCCACCTCTAGTAATGGATAAGTACTATTTTGAGAGTTTAATTCCAGCTCCTGACGTGGGATAGGCCAAGTTAGCTGAGAGCTTTGAAACGCAGCCTGGTGCAGCTAAGTATCCTGGACTCCGATGACAGATGAGTTTGAATCCAATCTTCAACAAGTCTTGGAACAATTTGCAAGGCATCCCATTAATTGTTCTTCTGTTAAATTCTGGAATTATGCCTTTAGATAGGTCACGGTCACTTCCTTCCTAGTCCTGGTCCCGATTAATAACATACTAGTTACCAGTGCATATCCGGTTATCAGATAAACATCTCCCATTTCGTGGAGTAGTAAATAGCATACATTTCTATCACCGTAGGGGCTTGGGTTCAATTCCTGGCTCTACGAATATATTTGATTTTTGTCAGAGAGTTCGACCCTTTCGTGGTGTAGTGGCTAGCATTCTTGGCTGTCGCCCCGAAGGTCCAGGCTCAATTTCCGGCTGTGCCAAAAAAAAATTCTAGTCTGAAGGCTGGAACGAGGTACACTCAGTCTCGTGAGGTAAAACTGAGAAGGAGAGGGTTCGATTCCAACTTCAGCCATATTGGAAGCAGTTCACCGTGGTTTCCCATTTCTACTCCGGTGTAGGCAGGTATGACGATGGAGGAGAATATTGAGAATAGGGTAGACGAGAAATTGGAATAGCTGATTGAGGATCGAGAAAGACTCGATCACATCACAAGTATGATTCCCTCTTTACGGTTTGAGAAGCTGGATCTATCCAATCTGAAACTCCAGGATTTTACAGTATACAGGACAGATAGCACCACACTATAAAATACTCTCATTTACATGGTATTGTTCTTTATGAGGCCATCTTGGGACGTACCAGGAGAAACTTAAACCAAGGTGGACTCCAGTACTGTCAAGAGCTGACCCAGTCTTCTCGCCTCGAGAGTTCACAGATCCGTATGACGTCACCAGAAAAGCACTGTGTAGTGTGCACTCAGGCCGAACGATCCACGCAGTTCTGCCAACACTTGACTCGTGACTCTCGGCCAATGTTGCCAATTTAAGGATTTGTCACTACCGGTACATCTGGCAAATTTTCCTAAAACATGGCGATCAAGTATTTTAATTTAGCACTGTTTAGATTTGCATATTGAAATTAAAAGAAATGTTTCATGTCCTTGATATGGAGTGTGCTCCTGTATGGATGTGAACCATGGACGATCAGAGGTCAGAATTGGAAGCTACTTGTAGCGTTTAAGATGAGGGTCTGGTGGAGAACGTTACTGGTTAAATGGATTGAAAAGAAGACTAACATCAGCATGCTGCAAGAAATTCACTGAAAAAGAGAAGTGAGCCGAACGATTCATAAAAGAAAAACTAAACTCACAGGCCACATTTTGCGACATAACGCTTCCCTAACTAATCTCATGGAAGGAAAATCACAGGGAAGAAATGACAAGGACGACCGAGAAAATATTTCCTTCAAGACATCACACTGACTCTTCATTATGGTTCCTACTATGAAATGAAACGAGGCGAGGTGCTGAAGACAGAGAACAATAGTTGCGGCACTCCCTTTGGAAGTTGATGACTGTTTACCTATAGATAGAGATTTAGCGACTAACTATAATAAATAATTATTAATAATTATAATAATAATTAAACTCATGTTAGCCAAAAATAGCAATTCTCACTATTGATAACAGAGCCCTGCGCGGATAAACAAAACGTTATCCGCATCCGCCCCGCATCGGCACGACTGTTATCCGCATCCGCCCCGCATCGGCACGACTCTTATCCGCATCCGCCCCGCATCGGCACGACTCTTATCCGCATTTGCCCCACTTCCGCACGACTGTTATCCGCATCCGCCCCGCATCGGCACGACTGTTATCCGCATCCTCCCCGCATCTGCACGGCTGTTATCCGCATCTTCCCCACTTCCGCACGACTGTTATCCGCATCCACCCCGCATCGGCACGACTGTTATCTGCATCCTCCCCGCATCTGCACAGCTGTTATCCGCATCTTCCCCACTTCCGCACGACTGTTATCCGCATCCGCCCCGCATAGGCACGACTGTTATCCGCATCTGTCCCACTTCCCCACGGCTGTCATCCGCATCCGCCCCGCATCGGCACGACTGTTATCCGCATCCGCCCAACTTCCGCACAACTGTTATCCACATCCGCCCGCATCTGCACGGCTGTTATCCGCATCTGCCCCACTTCCCCACGACTGTTATCCGCATCCGCCCCGCATCGGCACGACTGTTATCCGCATCTGCCCCACTTCCGCACGACTGTTATCCGCATCCTCCCCGCATCTGCACGGCTGTTATCCGCATCTTCCCCACTTCCGCATGACTGTTATCCGCATCCGCCCCGCATCGGCACGACTGTTATCCGCTTCTGCCCCACTTCCTCACGGCTGTTATTCGCATCCGCCCCGCATCGGCACGACTGTTATCCGCATCTGCCCCACTTCCTCACGGCTGTTATCCGCATCCGCCCCACATCGGCACGACTGTTATCCGCAACCGCTCCACTTCCGCACGACTGTTATCCATATCCGCCCGCATCTGCACGGCTGTTATCCGCATCTGCCCCACTTCCCCACGACTGTTATCCGCATCCGCCCCGCATCGGCACGACTGTTATCCGCATCCTCCCCGCATCTGCACGGCTGTTATCCGCATCTTCCCCACTTCCGCACGACTGTTATCCGCATCTGCCCCGCATTGGCACGACTGTTATCCGCATCTGCCCCACTTCCCCACGGCTGTTATCCGCATCCGCCCCGCATCGGCACGACTGTTATCCGCATCCGCCCCACTTCCGCACGACTGTTATCCACATCCGCCCGCATCTGCACGGCTGTTATCCGCATTTGCCCCACTTCCCTACGACTGTTATCCGCATTCGCCCCACATCGGCACGACTGTTATCCGCATCCTCCCCGCATCTGCACGGCTGTTATCCGCATCTTCCCCACTTCCGCACGACTGTTATCCGCATCCGCCCCGCATCGGCACGACTGTTATCCGCATCCGCACGTTTGTTATCCGAATCTACTGGCGTTACAATAATATTTTCATTTAGATAAAGCATAGAGTATTAAAGCAACACAGTTAGTTTTAAGGAGAAAGTCGTTCCCCTAGGCTTTGTATGTCTTGTGCTATGTTTAAAATGAATGTTATACAGCCACAATTGCAACCCTTTTCAGTTCAGATTGTTAATTGGACTTAATGACATAATTTGAATGAGATTAGCGTAAACCATCATATTACATTTGTCATGAAAACGAAACGTAACGGAAAAATATTATATGTCATAAACATCCGGGTCGTAATAATGATATTCAACAAGTTCGGATTGTATTCTAAAAACTATCCGCAAATTTACTCCAAACATTATCCGCAGCTTATCCGCTATCCGCACAGCAATGCAAACTATATCCACATGGCGAAAAATGTTGCGGATATCTGCGGGGTTATCCGCGAATATCCGCATCCGCGCTAGAAATCTCGGTAATCTGAACAGGTTAGGTGAAGGCTGTTTGTATGAGCCGACTCAGATGGTGGGGTCACGTGATGATGGGGAGGATGGGTTAATGAGTTCGGCTGTAAAGGGTAAGAGAAGCGATGGTTAGATTAAGTGTTGAACGATTTAAAAGTGAGGGGTATAGAAGCAGAGGAGGCCGCAGTGCTAACTGCTAATAGGCAAGATCATAGAGCTGACTTGTTCGTAGACACAGGCATACAGAAGAGACTGGATGCTGAAAGACAAAACAATCTCAAATGATGGCGGCTTTGGTGGCGTAGTTGATAGTATGCTGAGCTTCTCTAACTAAGGTCGCGGGTTCAAACCCGCCCGAAGTCTTCGGATATTTTAAGAGCATTAAAAATTCCTCAGTAAGCTTTCCTTCGGAGGGGAAGTAAAGCCGGGGGTCCCATGTCATAGATTTAAGGCATTATAAAGACCTTCCACTGATTACACTTGTGTGAAGCTAAATTATAGGTTAGATTTGACTAACGCTCTTAGGTTCCAACGTACATCGCCAGGAGCCGACTGCGGTAGCATCTAGTAACCAAGCTCAGAACTAGTTGCTCGTTGACGGTGGCGTTTGGTAGTAAAAGTTGGAACTACTTGAAAATCGAATGTCTGCATTCCTTACTTGAATTAAAAACATATAACACACAATAATACAGCCATCAAAATTAACGCCGGTTATCAGACAGATTCTACACACACCCAAAGTACACGGGGCGACATGACCGCGTTGTCGCAGCCCCTAAGCTGAGGAACCAACCAGTCTCAAATGAAAATGTAAATATTGTGAAAGTCTTCGAAAAATGTGCTACAACTACGCAAGTACTGCACGTTCGGTGAGACAAGACCTCAAAATACATTCACCGCATTGTGTTTAAATTGGGCTACTGGTCTTTCCAAAGCACCCACATATAAGATAATGACATGACGTCAGTCTAGTTGAGAGCTGATGGAATAATGGACCAAACGTGCCATCTAGCCTTGGCTCTTCCACGAACAGACCGTTAACAGGGTAAGTTGGAAATGAACATTGAGTACTTTATTTACTGGTTTACTACTTACGGGAATCGACTGGGGATTTCCGTGCGCTAGTTTATCTCTCTCATCATAAACTTTCCACTGCCAATTGGCTTAATGAGTTACGATTAGATAGATTACAGTTAATGTTTCAGTGGGTTAAATCCTGTTGTACCAGATAATTAAAACAGTGTTTTTTTTTTACAAATACAATATTGGAGGGTCCTCAATCGTGTTGGGGTGAGGTTTTAGCTTCAGTAGTTGGTAGAACTGAATTCACTTCTCGCCCTGCTATGCAGGAAGGTTGCGATGGATTTACCCACCCTCGTGTTTGCATTTGAATTTACGCTTGGAAACAGGAACTGATTTATTTATTTATTTATGATTATTATTATTATTATTATTATTGAAGCCTCCGTGGCTTAGGCGGCAGCACGCCGGCCTCTCACCACTGGGTCCGTGGTTCAAATCCCGGTCACTCCATGTGAGATCTGTGCTGGACAAAACGGAGGCAGACAGGTTTTTCTCCGGGTACTCCGGTTTTCCCTGTCAAAATTTCATTCCAGCAACACTCTCCACTATCATTTCATTTCATCTGTCATTCATTTAATCATTGCCCCAGAGGAGTGCGTCAGGCCTCGGCAGCCGGCACAGTTCATATCCTCGCCGCTAGATGGGGGCTTCATTCATTCCATTCCTGACCCGACTGGAGACTGGAAGCAGGCTGTGGATTTTCATTTCATTATTATTATTATTAATGCGGAGAGTTTCCACCTGGATGAATGAACATGGTCTCCAACTAGCAGTTCATAAATCTGAACTAGTCCTTGCTACTAAGAAAAGAGTTCCACGAGTTGTTCCAATGCTAGTAGATAATCAAGTGATAGAAACAGCTCCAGCTGTTCGTTACTTGGGTGTTATGATTGACAGCAAGTTAACATTCTGGAATCATATCAGCAAGATTGCTGATAAGGCTGCAAGGATTGTTAACAACTTGTCGCGGCTCATGGCTAATATATTGGCGGCCCTTCACCCTTGAAGAGGAAATTGCTGATGAGAGTGGCGGAATCAGTTATTCTTTAAGGTGCAGAGATTTGGTCAGTAGCTCTTGGCTCTGAGATGTATAGGAAGCGGATAACCTCTGTTCACAGAAGAGCTGTCCTCAGAATAACTTCTGCTTATCATACAGCAGTGTCTGGAACGGCAGTGCTAGTAATAGCTGGGGCGATACCCATATACATCCTGGACAAGGAAAGGCGCCATATATACTTGCGCAAAGAAGAGCATTCTAAGATACGCGTGAAGAGGGAGGAAAGAGACAGATCTCTTCTGAAATGGCAGGAAGAATGGGAACGTGATCAACGTGGCAGGTGGACCGCTAGGCTCATCAAGCAACTGAAGCCATGGTTGTCGAGGGAACATGGTGAGGTTAATTATTACATTACCATGTTTCTCTCTGGCCAAGGTTATTATGATGCATACCTCCATCGAATGGGAATTTCGCCAAGTTCACGGTGTCATTATTGTGATAATCAATGGGATGACGTTCAGCACACGTTCTTTGCATGTTTGAGGTGGAGAAATCTTCGAAGGCTTCTGGAGACAAAAGTTGGAGTCATTACACCAGACAATGTGGTGGATAAAATGCTCAGCAGCAGAGAAAGTTGGGCACAGATTGCTGTCTACATCTCTGAGCTGCTGAAAACAAAAAAGAGGAGGAACCGAGAAGATTGGTTGCTGAAGACAGTGAAGATGATGATGAGTAATTTCATTATCATCACGTTAAATGAAATTGACTGAGACCTCTGGTCGTAACAGTGGCTCCACCCTGAAGTAAGGCTGAACAGGCAGTTCCGGGGTGGCCTTAAGCCAAGTATAGGGTTTGTGGGTTTTTGGTAGGTAAGAATCCTGCACAGTTGTAAGTCCGGAAGCTTGCAATCTGTATTTTGAAGATTTTCCCACGGTTTCCCTCGAAAAACTAAAATATATATATATATATAATATCATATTTGCCTTTAAGGACAGTGTTTGAACTTAAATATCACATGTGGACACAAGATTTTAGCCTATTTTCAATTTTGAAAAAATAGGCTTATGAGATCACCTTTTGTCCGTGTGTATGTGCGTGTGTTTGTGTGTGTGTGTGTGTGAGGTGTGTGTGTGTGTGTGTCCCCTAATAAAATATAAACGGCTAGAGCGATTTCAATGAAACTCGGTAAGTTTATAGCATTATTCCGGGCGACCCCGACCGTGCCCTTCAAATTTTGCTACGTCTCACCAATCCAACATGGCGGCTGTGCAAAATATTTCACCACCATTCAATATCTCCGAAACTATTCCCGATATCACCCTGGAATTTATTACGGTGATAAAGGGAACTACTAGAATTTCACCTATGTAACTTTTGAAAAACTGGTAACTACAAAACCAACATGGCGGCCACGCGAATTTGCGACTTTAAAATAGACGTTTCTCGCGATTTAACCAACCAAACGCCATAAAACTTGGTACAGTATATGTTTATTCACATTGTAATGCACCGACATCTATATTCGTTCAATTGTTTACATAACCACAGATGGTGAATGTGCGAAATAATTCACCGGCATTCTCTATCTCTGAAACTATTAGCGTATCACCCTGAAATTTTGTACGGAGATAAAGGGCACTACTGGAAGTTCATCTATAAGACTTTCGAAAACCGGTTATCTACAAAACGAACATGGCGGCCAAGCGAATTTGAAAATTTTAAATAGACCTTTCTCGTGATTTAATGTTCCAAACGCAATGAAATCTGGTACAGGAAATGTTTATACACATTGTAATGCACTGGTATCTAATTTAGTTCAATTGTTTACATAACCTCAAGATGGCGGCTGTGCGAATTTCGAAAATTAAATTTTTATTTCTTGTGTAGTAATCATGCAATCGAAGTGAAAGTTTGAATAATAAACCTACGCAATGATTTTCCTTTAATTTCACATGACTCTATGGCCTATACATTTAACAATCCAACATGGAGACCATCCGAAATATTTAGACGGCTCTGAATATCTAAGAATCTATTATAGCAATCAAACTGATTTTTTTAAATGTTCATAGAGGCTATGAACTTAAGTTCGCCTATAGGGCTTTAAATAACCTGGTGATCACAAATCCAACATGGCGGCGACGCGAAATATAAATATTCACATGAACGTTCCTCGCAATTTAACCATCCGAGTGCAGTGAAACTTGGTACAGTAATTCCTTATACGAATGTTAATCCAGTGGCATCTAATTTATTACAATTGTTTCCATAACCACAAGATGGCATCTGTGCGAAATTTTAAAATATCTCTTTTACTTCTTGTGTTCTAATCATGCGATTGAAGTTTGAATGCTACACGTACACAATAATCTTCATGTAACAGTACATAACTTTTGGACCTACATATATAAAATCCAACATGGTGACCATCCGAAATATTTAGTCGGTTCTCAATATCTACGAATCTATTACAGCAATCAGACTGAAATTTTGTATGTTGATAGTGGCAGTTAACATAAGTAGGATATATGAAAATAGGCTGTATAGTTCTTCACGGAACTACTTGTTTCACTTCTCTCACTTCTTCCTCTTCTTTTCCCAAAATCTCTTCATCCTTTGACTGTGCACCTGTTTGCATTGTTCTTTCCACAATGTTCTTGTCTTCATCTTTTCATTTGTTTTAAATTTTGTATTCTTCATTTTGTTTCTGAATTCTCCTTTGTCTCCAATCATTTGCCTTAAGTCTTCCTCTATATTTATTTATTTATTTATTTATGTATTTATTTATTTATTTATTTGATATTCTGTCAGTTCGTATGCCAATACTGTATTTCTTTACTATTAAACTACTGTACTGTCATTTGTGTATATTTGTTGTTACTGGCTTGTTTATTTCTTATTTGAATGTAGTTTCAAATGTACTTTAAAGTTTTATTTTATTCTATTTTCAAATATGTTATTCTATACTAAACTCTATTAAGCGATCTTACTTTCTGCTGTTGAATAAATAAATAAATTAGTAAATAAATAAACAAATAAACCAGACCCTTTCCTCACATTCATTACAGAAGAAAATGAAGGACAGCTTTTCTAGCGACTACTCAGAAATTCATGTAAGTAAATATAATTATTAAATAGGTTAAGAGTGTAAATGTGTTAAACTAGTTGGGTGCTACGCTTCTGCTAGTGCCAATGCCTTGATCGACACTGACCCTTACCCGTCACGCGGCGACAGCGAGGCTCCGTTCTATAGAGAATATCTCACTGTACACAATACGCAGCAACTAATAAAATAAACTACAGGCTAGAGAAGTTGGAGGTCCAAGAAAGGAGAATGCTGCGGAAAATCACGGGCCCAATCCAGACGGAAACCGGATGGAAACTTCGGACCAACGCCGAAGTCTACCAGAATGTAGAAAAAAAATATTTACGACCATGAGGATACGGGGGCTAATATTTATTTTGGCACATGTACAGTTTGTACAAATCCAGATTAACCAAGCAGATATTTACTACTTCTGGAACAAAAATACAACCACATCATGGATTAAAGAAACTCGGAAAGACCTTGAAAGATCTAACATTTCAGGGGGCCCAAATGTTGGAAAGGGATACGTTTCGAAACAGTAAACACAATTTGGAAGGGTTTCATGACGAGAGACAAGCTACAAAGACCGGAAGAGCTTGGACGGCCAAACATCGGCAGCAGCACAGCGATCGTATGAAGGAGGAAGAGGAAATTACAACTAAAATAGTGAAATTGTAGGGTTATCCTAAGTGGTCAATTCACAAGAAAAAATAAATAAAATAATTTCTCTAAGGCTATCTAGCGTATTATCATGGGAAAATTACTGTTGTAGAAATTCTATTTTTAGAGCTACATCTATTAAGAATACAATAATATCAAACTGAGAATTTCAAGTGTCCTCTCATCTTAGATTTATCGGCCACATGTCACTTCCTATTGTAGTCACCTGTTTCCATCAACATAGCCATGTACTACCACCAGGCACTCCAGTCACAAGTGGAACTGATGGCAAAGATTTGATCTCCATTATCTTACATGTAATTTTATCTTTTAAGCATTCAGGAGGATGTGATTCCACAACGTGCCAGAACAATAGCTAATTAGAACAGTATCTAATTATGACTATCCCGCAATTGGGCCCAAGGTAGCTGTAAGGTTGGTACTGCCTATTACTAACGGTCATCAACGATGTAGTGTACCCATGCGTATAATCTCGATGGAAAATATGCTTCTGCCTCCAGCTAGCTTCAGGACTCGAGGGTGTACCGTCCTCCCACTGAGCAGTTGCATACTTTGGATTTGAGGCTAAGAGGTATCAACTCTACAATGATAAGGCACAACTCTATTCTAAAACTTTAATTCAGTAAATAAAATCATGGCTTTAAACAAATAAAACAATCCCCATAACCATAAAACAAAAGCTAACAAAAATTACTTTCCACAATCCACCAATATGAACATAATATAATCATAATAAAATCATATCATATCACAAACCTTTACCCTAATGTGAACATCACAAAGATATTCTAGTGCGCTGATGCACGTACAACTTCATAAACAAACTGTACATTGACACTACTCTCATACAATGTGACTTCTTTAATATCACAACATTACTGATTCATAAAAACCTTCTTAATTTGACAATTATGTGTACCGTGTGTGTTTTGATCTTTCTTTTCCCACCAAATGCTTCACATGCATTAGCCTATTCTGGTGTTGCACAGCAAACTACGTGCAACTCCATATTTATGTAAGCTACCCCTACTCCACTATTTATTCATATAGTTCCACTGCATGCCGTTTTGTGATTTCATATAAAAACGTTATGTTATTGTTGTGTCGGATGGTATAATCAAACTACCTTGCGCGCGTAGCCTGTGGAATCTGGTAACCAACTTCTGAAAAAGTTGTCAGTGACAGTATAAATGCAACGTCTAACCATTCGTTAGATAGCTAAAATCATGAACCATCAGGATAATATATAATTATCAATGTGTTCTTAAACCACATTGCTTCATTACTCAACATAACAACATTTCATTCATGTCATTAACAGGGTCTAAAATCTGTTCCTTTCAACCTTACTTTTACGGTCCGTCTGGCCGTCCCCAGACCCTCTCCTCGAGCGGTCGGTATACAATAGCAGTGGGTTGGGTTTCCACCCTAACTCGACCCCCGCTTTTATGTTTGAAGGCTTATTTCCAAAGCATTGTAAGATTTTACAAGACAAACTGTGCTCCCAATGACACACATATCTCAATGGATTTTAACTGAATATTATGCACACAGGTAGTGAATGAGCTTTATATTTATTCCTACCCCGAGGATAAAATAATTACTGGCACCACACAGGTCCATTCAACATGAAGGTATGAGGTTCGTAAAACATTGGTCAAATAGGTAACCGGTGTCTTAAATAATATGCGGTCAGTCCACTGCTGCCGACATGAGGTTCGCTTCAACAAGCTGAATCACTCACAATAAGTTCTCGGGGAATCATTAGAGTGACAAGGTGTCCTCGTTTTCCTCGCACCTAACCATGGGATTCCAACCCGGAACATTCACATCCTTCATCAGAGGTAGGGTCCAACACTAAACACTCTGGCACAAATTATATCTCCGCTTACGCCCCCGGCGTAGGAGATTTCATACGTAGAATAGACCACCTGGCTCCTTCACCTAATGTACGACCTTCGTCCTATAATATTAAGAGAAATCTATCAATTACTCTATAAGCTTCTCACATAAGCTGCAAATTCAATTCACTAAAAGCTCTTCCATTCCTGGCATATTTATATTCCCATTAATACAATATATTCTGATATCAAACTCTTCCTTTAATCCCGTAATGTAATCTTACTGTATAATCTTACTGCTTGGATCAATAAGTCTTGCAAATAGCGTAATTATTTCTTGTTTACAACAATTACCTGATGCGTTCATTAATACCTCTGATATTCATAATTATTATTATTCTCACTGACATAATTTACCAAAATCATTCCTTATTATTATTATTATATTTCTGACATAATTTACCAAAATCCGACACAACCAATCATCTCAAAACTCGAACAACTGTGCTCGTAACATTTACATAACTGATTGCCATCTTTAATTAATAGTGGTAATGATTAATCCACTTATTGATGCACATTAACATCTCAACTGTATAAAAATCAATACAATAATGACTAAACCTGGAGGGTCTACCTCCTAATCCGATTCTTACTGGCATCTTTACTGAAATCACATCACATGCAGTGGTCTATATTCTCTAATTAACCATAATTTGTGGGGTACTCACATATCTCAAGGCTTCTCATGGTGGCTCCAACCAATCATATCCTTCCAAGTCGCCTGCCATATGCAGGTTTAACGCGACATTTTCATCTTGAATACACACATTTTATGACACACAACTTCCGTTAACCACGCGGCACTTTGCATTTCTATAAGGAAGCTATTGCTCCCAAACATGTGACACTTTATAACACTTATAAAACCACTACTTTAAAAGATATTTTACATATGCTTTATACATAACACACGTCACTGTGTACACTTTTCATTGCTTGAAATTCCCTAGCAAAGATATCAAAATTGCAGGTGTCGACGGCATCTCCCGTGCTCCTACCAACTCCTGATTGAAAGTCTGGTTTACCTGCCCTCGGAATTCACCAACAGTTTTTATCCATACTCCTACGGTAAGCTTCCTGCGTCGCATAGATATGCTAACTTCCGTCCTGAGCGTTATTATTTGGTATCCTTAAAACATTACCAAATGCTTCGTAAAGTTTCTCCCAGCGCATTCCAGCGTAATTAGACATGCATGATCAGTCGATATTTGATACATTGCGCTTAACACTGTCCATAACTTTACACAAATTATTATTATTATTTACAATAGTTCTGCCACTCATCTTACACGATGCTTCCTACGTGAACACGCCATTGTTCGTACTGCTGAGTATACCTGCAGCGCGATTATTATTAATAAAAGCTTATTAAATGCTTCACTCAAATGTAGAACTCTTTGTGCGGGCGTCCTTTCATGCACCGGACCAACATATGTTCCGCCATGACGACTGTCTGCGCCTCTCTTGACAAACTGTGGCAAACTGGTGTGAGACTGGCTCCAACTAGGGTAAGACTGACTTAAGACTGAAGTGCTCTGCAAAGGGTCGACTCCCTTATATCGGATTCACACAGAAAGTAGAGCGCAATCTTCCCGCGGGATCTCGGCTCCTCTCCCAGCATGATTCTGGTCTCGAAACCATGTTCATTGGGTTCCTTTTTCTTCTCTGATCCCAGAACTGACTGCGTGCTGAAGAATCGCTCGGCCAATTAATTAATATTAATTCCTTTCTTCTTAGCGTGGGGACGCTATCTCCCGGGATTCCCTGGCGATCTCCTCAAATCCCGCTGCGAACAATGATAGTCCTACGGTCCTTCCGCACTTCCTTAAATATGCGTAAATTTCGCAGATTAAAGGCTCTAAAATTAGCCTCCAGTCTAAAGATTCACCTGTGGGTAACTCTCATGTCATTTCGTTACTCCAATCACGAGTAATCAATGATTTTCCTTGTGATCTCTCCCCACCATTCTCAAATCCATTCTCCGTCGGGGAAGAACTGGGTCATTATTCAGGCCCTCACCCTCTTCCAGACGACAGAATGAGGTCAGAATGATTGACTTGGCTCCACTGAACACCTCCCACAATTCTGGGCCTATTTGTAAAAATGTCAACCTCTGCACTTGCAGTGCTCCAAGCCCCGTATAGCCTACACCAAGTAGTCTAATAATACTGTATTCTGCTCAATTTCCCTTCATTATTTTAATAAATAATGTCACTGCAACTGAAATCACACCAGTGATTTAATATACACTTCTCTCTAGGGGTTTTTACAATGAAACTCCCTCCACAGACCTCGGGTTCGTTCCCTGGTGGAACCTTTATACTGAGATCACAGTCTCTGAGAACCGCGTTCGATTCCAGTCAGCATAACCTCCTCGGGTTCATATTCCCCTTGCGAAACTTATAGAAGTCAATTGCAAGTGGCTCTCTATAAGTAACCAGCTGACTGTCTATCACTGTCTGTGTTTACATCTGGGGTCCTTCACCTCGTCTGGCTGCGAGTAGGTTAGTACAGCTCCCCATTCCACGCTGCGCTCTTCCTAAGCTGTTCATTCTCCAGGCGGAGGGTCATATTTATTGCCTCAACCTCTCTCGCCGCTGCAACCATTTCTTCATAGAATTCTCGCAGACACTGGCATCTTTGTTGTTCGTCCCTTCCACTGGGCAAACTGTCTGCTTCTCGTTCCGTCTTGCCGCTCGAACTTTCAGTTCTGACTGCCTGGCTGACTTCGCTCTCCACGTTGAGTTGGGTGTGCGCTGTTAATACTTCTTCTTGTTCGTCGAATTCTTCTGGCGGATAATAAACCTTTAAATTGGCTACATTCATAACGACCTCGTTTCCAGTTTCTAAATGCTTTAACCTGTATGCATTGTTCTGTAGGTCTCTTATCACCTCGAACGGGCCGTGGTAAGCAAAAATGAACTTCTTATACTTCCGTGCCTCTGGATCTGAACTGGCTGGTTTCCTAATTAAAACTTTCTCTCCGACGAGAAGCGGTCTGTGATACCTCTTCGCACGATTTCTTCGCTGACGTCACTCCACCTGTGCTTTGAGATATTCGAAGGTTCGTTGGATCCTCAATTCTCGACCTGGCTGTGCGTCTACTGGTAATGGAATGACACCATTCCACGGTCTCTCCGGTCTCTGATCCAGATGTAGAGTCACGGGAACCTGACCTGTCGCCTCATGTACAGTATTATTTATACAGTATTCAATTACTTCTAGGAATTCAATCCAACGCCAATTCGCTTCAGAGCAGTAGATCTTCATGTATTTCTGGATCTCTCTCATTACTCTTTCAACTGGACTCGCCTCAGGATGGCGAATGGTAGATAAAATCTGCCTAATTCCTAGAGTTTCCAGTTCTCGACGAAATTCTGCACTCGTAAAGCAACTTCCGTGGTCCGAGAGAATGTTATCCGGCTTCCCAAGAATCGGAATAACTCTCTCTTTCAGGCGTTTCAAGACCTGCTTTGAACTTGTCTTTTGTATGGGGCATAATACCACCCTTTTCGAAAATACATCCATGGCTACAAAAATGTGTCTATTGCCTCTACGTGCTCTAGGCAATGGTCCAAAGTTGTCTATACTCAATAACTGCCTTGGCCTCTCCGGTAACAATGGCATAGGTCGTTGCCTCATTAAAAAGGGATTTGGCTTTACCCTTTGGCATAGATCACATGTCCTAATAGCATTTCTCACCGTTTCTCTCAACTTAGGCCAAGTAAATGCTTCCTTCAACAGAGCACAAATTTTGTCTATCCCTGGATGTCCAAAGGCTCTGTGTGCTAGCCACACCAATCTCCTCTGCAAAGATGCAGGAATCACAATCCTTTGACGTGTATGATCTACATCATCCCACTTGTGTAATATCTGATTATACCATATATAATCTGTTGCCAATGCCTCT
Source organism: Meconema thalassinum (assembly GCA_946902985.2). Lineage (NCBI taxonomy): Eukaryota > Metazoa > Arthropoda > Insecta > Orthoptera > Tettigoniidae > Meconema > Meconema thalassinum. The sequence continues at coordinate 169,951,769 of OX336391.1, forward strand.
GCCTCTCCGTATATTGCAGTTCCCCTTGCTAAGCGTCCCTCGAAGTAATCGATCATCATCTTCAACCACGGGTCTTCGCGTTGTAGGTTGGTAAGATTCCTTAAGTCATCCAACGTCTTCTGATCTCGATTCTCAATCTGGACAGCTAGCGCTTCCTCTTCTCTAGGGTAACGGCTTAATATGTCCGGTATTACATTCTCTTTCCCTGGACAGTATTCTATTTCCACATTAAATTGTTGAATATACAGGGACCATCTTGTCAATCTCTGGCTAGACAAGTCTGTCTTTAACAAAAATGTTAAAGCTTTATGGTCTGTTCTGAGGACTATTTGGAAGCCATACACGAGTTTATGCCAAGATTGCAACGCGTACAAAATTGCGAGCAACTCTATCTCTGTAATCGTGTAATTTTTCTCATGGGCTTTCAGCCTCCTACTTATAAAGGCAATAAAAACTTTCTTTTCAGGCTGGTCAACATTTTCCTGGAATAGCATCCCTCCGATCCCAATAAGTGATGCATCCGTCTGTATGATGAACTTCTGGGTATAATCCGGGTATCCCAGCTTCACATATTCCAAAAGCATTTGTTTTGACCTCACGAATGCTTCCTGACATTGCTCCGTCCAATTCCATCTGCCGTCTTTCTTCAATAGGTCCTGCAGGGGTGCTACTGTCGTAGTATAGTTTGGGCAGTGGTTCGAAAAGAATCCAATTACTCCCAAATACTGTCGGACTTGCTTTACTTTCGTGGGTCGAGGGAAATTTCGAATTACCTCCAATTTATCTGGGTTAGGCTTCACTCCATTTGCATCAATAACATGCCCTAGGAATTTGACTTCCCTCTGACAGAAGTGCGATTTCTTGATATTAACCTTAAAGTTAGCTTCTCGAAGGTCATCTAGCAACTTCTTCAGGTCTCTCATGTGTTCCTCCAGAGATTCTGATGTGAGTAGAATGTCGTCTACATATCTGGTGGTACTCTCTTTCACTTCATCTGATAGATTGCGATCTAACGCTCTTATCAGTGCTGAACCAGCTGTTTTCAACCCAAAAGGTAGCCTTAAAAATGTGTATGTATGTTGATCAAACATAAATCCTGTCAACAGACTAGTTTTCTTCTCTAATTCAAGATGATGGAAACTGGATGTGATGTCCAGATTTGTGAATACGGTTTTCCCTTTGAACTTCCTGAGGATCTCTTTAATAGGTGGCACTTGGTCAAATTCTGGAATAACCTTCAAATTTAAATGTCTCAGGTCCAGGCAGACTCTGACAGTTCCGTCTGCCTTTGGTACAATTACCAACGGACTTACATAAGGCGTAGGTGTCTTCTCAATAACACCGGCCTCCAACATCTCCTGAATTGCCTTTTTCACTTTAGCATAATGCTTTTCAGCTATAGGGTAGGGTTTCTGCCTAAATGGTGTCCAATCACTGACTTGAAAAGCATAAGTGAAGTTCTTTATACGACCAGGTCTCGAATCAAAGACTTCCTTCTGTTCCAGTAATAACTGCTTTAAATTTTCCTTCTCTTTTAGCCCAATTTTCGCTTCTTCTAGTTTTTCCGAAATATATTCTTCCAGTTTGGGTTCCAAATCTTTCTCCAGGTCTGTGGCTAGTGTTTTCAGCTCTTCTTCTAACTGCTCAATAACTAACACTTCTTCCTCGGCCACCTCTCTGTATGTATGCCATACTTGTTCACTTGACCCTTGTTCAATCACATTGAGTGCGACCTCTAAGCCTTCAGCTTCTTCATTCACATGGAACATAACCCTGTCCTGTGCTAGGTCGATTATCACTCTGTATTCCCTTATAAATTCTGCCCCAATGAGTAGGTTATAAGGCAGTTTGTTTACTAACAGAAAACTCTGTGAGAAAATAGAGCCTCCTATCTGTAAATCTAGGAATACCTGATATTTAGATATCATCGTTCTGTCTGGAATTACCCCTTTTATCTTGACACTAGAGATCGGTATTTTCAAAATATTCTCTCTCCGGGCTATTTCATCATATAAAGCTTGTGTCATAAGGCTCACTGTTGACCCCGTGTCTAACAGACTTCTTACTTTTAATCCTGCCACTCTTACTATTATAATAGGCAATTCTCGCTTGACCATGACCTGTGATCCTCCTGTATCCTCGATTAGCTCTTCTGGTTTGGCTATCCAATTGATGATGTTAACAGACTTCCATCCCTCAGTCTCGAACTCTTCTAATTTTGGCGTTTTTTTTTCTTCAGCGCCCGTCCCCTTGGAGTTTCTTCTCTCCTGTTCGCTGCGTTGTAGCTCCAAACTCTTAGCTCCATCTCCATATCTGTCTGGCGATGTCCTGTTCTGCATAACTTCTTGCCAGCGGACTTGTTGTTTCTGGGGCTCATCTCCCCTCTCCTCGAGGTATCGCAAAGAAGCGTGATATCGTTCTTCTACCTCGTCATCGAAGTTACTTCTTCTTTCTTGGGGTCTCCAATTTCTATTGCTGCCTTCTTGGCCATGGTTACCCCATTGTTTTGGTACGGTTTACCCCTGGTATTCTGCTTATTCCACGAGTTTCGACCTCTTCCTCCTCTATTAGCATTCCCTTTGTACTTTGACTGCCATCTTCTGGGTTCCCGTTCCCATTGCCGTCCATAGGAATCTAATGTTTCAGTGCTCGTAGCTTTGTTGTTCCTTGGAGCTTGCTGTTGGTCAGTCTGCGTGTTGGTCACGTGTACCTGTTCCACGGTTCGACTCTGACGCATCGTATTTGCTGTTGTGAGGTCCAGTTGTCTAAGAACTGTCTCCATTTCTATAGCAGTTTTCGCATTAGCCGAGATTAGTAGTCTTTGGATCTCGTATGGAAGCTGCTTGGCGATAGCAATACATAATTCCAGCTCGCTCGGTTTTTGATCCAGTTCTTTGAAGCGACACATCTGCCATATAAAGAATTCTGCGTACTTCGTTGGGTTGTTGGAACTGTATTTCTTTGCATATAAATCCAACCGTAAATTCTGTTGGGTCGCTGCGTCCCAGTATCTCTTCAAAAATGCCTCCCGAAACTCCTCAACAGTATCGAAAGTGTAGCGGAAGCTGCGAAACCATAATGCACACTCCCCCTCTGTTAATTTCTCTATAGCTCGTAGCCTGCGCTCCTGTGGTATTCGTGCATCATTCAGATATTCAGTCATTTCCTTCAACCAATATTTTGGTGTCATATTACAGTGGCTACCTGAGAATTTCCTTGGTTTTTCTTCGCTTGCCCTGATGACGTTTATCACCTGGGTGTGCATAGCATTTTCATGTGGCGTCGATGCCGCAACTGGTATACCTGGCGTCATATAAGGACTTTCGCCTGGGCCTGTAGCACTCCTTATTATAGGTTGGGTTTCTAAGTCTGCCCACCTTGTTTTCCTCATATCTTCCATGCTGCCTTCACTTGACTTAGGATCTTTCAGAAGCGTTTCCTCCTGTGCGATTATCCTAGTCTCCATTTGATTGTGGCGCATCTCTGCTCTTTCCAGACGAGTAATGACTTCTTTCTCTATTCTTGTAAGCCTATCTCGATTTTCCTCGGCTACTTGAAAGATTTTCTTCTTGTCTTCTTTCAGACTTTGTTTGATATGGGAGATTTCATCCTCTACATCTTCCTTAATTTGAGCATGGGTCTTGTCGCTTGCCTCTGTCTTCTGGCCTTCTCTCACTTCGAGTTCTTGGTTGGTTGGTTGGTTCCTTAGTTTAGGGGCTGCGACAACGCGGTCATGTAGCCCCGTGTACTTTGGGTGTGTGTAGAATTTGTCTGATAACCGGTGTTAATTGTGATGACTGTATTAGTGTGTGTATCTGTTTTTTTTTAATTCAAGTAGGGACTGCAACTTTGAATTTTCAAATAGTTCCTACTTTTGCCGCCAAACGCCACCGTCAACGACTACTAGGCCTAGTTCAGAACTAGCTACTAGACGCCACCGCAGTCGGCTCTTGGCAACGAACGTAGCAACCTAAGAGCGTTGTTTACATTCTTAACCTATCCAATTTAGTTTCACACAGGTGTAATTAGTGGAAAGATCTTTAACATGCCATAAATCTATGACATGGGACCGCCGGCTTTACTTCCCCTCCGAAGGAAGGCATACTGAGGGATTTTTAACGCTCTTAAAAAATCCGACGGCTTCGGCCGGGTTTGAACCCGCTATCTTGGGCATAGAAGCTCAGCATGCTACCAACTACGCCACCGAAGCCAGACTTTCGAGTTCTTCCCTCAATCCTTTGATTTCTTCTCGAATGTGTCCATTGACCTTTGACATTTCCTTCTGGACCTTAATAATTTCACCCCTATTCTCCTCTTGCCTTTTGTTGACTACAACAATGTCATTCTGAACTTGGTCCAGTTCTTGATGAACTTTGCTTATCTGGTCCTTCATGTTTCCTATCAGCTCTTTACTCTCGTTAACGACAGCCTTGATTTCACCTATTTCTTGACATTGACCTAATATATTCTGGTCCTGTTTCTTGAGATCACCGTTAATTGCTCTAGCATAGCTTTTCAATTTCTGGTCCCATTTAGAGTCGTTCTCCTCTAATCTCTGGTCTACCGTTCTCGTAAACTCTGAAAATTGTTTCGCTTGGCGTTCGAGATTCGCCTCATTTTGGATTTGAATATCCTTAATGTCGTTAGACAACGCGTCTAACCTACTGTTGGTTTCATCCTGAGCATGCTTACACGCTTGTAAGTTACTTTCAAGTTTGGCTTCTATGGCCTCGAACCGTTTATCTGTTTTAACCTGCATTTCCCATACAATGCTTACAACAGTTTCTGTTACTTCGGTCTTAATAACCTCTTGCATTTGACCTAACTTATTATTCAATTCAACCTGGTTGTCATTCATTGCAACCTGATTTGCCTCTATTGCCAGCTGATTGGCATCTAAACGAGTGTTTATACCCTCCTGGAAAGCCTTAGCCCCCAGCCTATTCTGCTCGTTAACAGCATCAAAATGCTGTTTCAACCCTGCAATAACCTGCAAAATCTCCTCCGTGTCTGACATTTTTACAATAACACTTAAATATGCAGGCAGGCTTCCTGGAAAAAATGTGTGGATATGTTTTGAAAAGAAACATCAAACACTGTACACATATTGTAACGTCGTACAAAACCTGATAATATTATGATAAATTGTGGATCTGGTATGTAGCTCTCATACCCTTGGGTAATCCTCTTCTCAATAGAGAGATTCTGCGTTACATCAAAAGCCTACTGAACTTAAAAATCACTCAAACACAGTTTGAGGCAAAAAAAAAAAACAATTACTATGGTTTTCCCCATGAAATACCATAAAAATCTATGGGTTTTCCCTAAATCCCATAAGCTCCACGTTGGGCGCCATGATAATGTATAATGTAATGATGTCAAGTATGCCATGCTTATCCCCACAGACGGGCGACATGATAATTAATAGAAGGATTCATCGTTTGCCCGGTTTGTGCAATGCCAAGATCGCTCATATTGCACTGACGCAGGCGGTTCCATAATGAATTAATACCGCCCCACGTTGCTTGGGCCATGATAATGAATAGAGTCATGGGAGGAGGTCCACGTTAAGACATCGCAGCAACCCTCCAAGGTCTCGGTTGTACTGTCGAATGCCCCACTTGGGTCTCGCCATGATAAATATATGCATACTAGACGTATTGCATTATCAAAATTTATATTGTGCGTATCAGAGCTTAGCTATATTAGGTGCGGTCCTCCCCTACTTCATGTTAATTGTTACTTTAATAGAGTTATGTGCATTAGATATAGACCGACTTTAGTTGTACCTATAGCTCAAATCACTGTACAGGACATCATTTTCCATGTACCCATGCTTATAATCTCGATGGAAAATATGCTTCTGCCTCCAGCTAGCTTCAGGACTCGAGGGTGTACCGTCCTCCCACTGAGCAGTTGCATACTTTGGATTTGAGGCTAAGAGGTATCAACTCTACAATGATAAGGCACAACTCTATTCTAAAACTTTAATTCAGTAAATAAAATCAAGGCTTTAAACAAATAAAACAATCCCCATAACCATAAAACAAAAGCAAACAAAAATTACTTTCCACAATCCACCAATATGAACGACTTCGACCGGGTTTGAACCCGCGATCTTGGGCATAGAAGCTCAGCATGCTACCAACTACGTCACCGAAGCCGCCAAACCATTATGAAGATGGTATTAAATATACTGTGCCCTTGTATATAACAGCGTCGTTATACGAGAATCAATCTTCGGGGTGCGTTCAGTCCAGGTATGCTTTCACTAGAGCTCAAATACCAGACGGCTGCTTTACAAATACCAGGACCATATGCAAAACTACAAACAAAGAAATGAGTGAAAAACAAATAAAATTACCACCATTTAATAACTGAATAAAAACAACAAAACATAAAAATATAACATAAACAAAGTCCACCCTGAACTTTACTCCCACAGTACAAGAATTTACACAGATCTGAGTGGCAAGGGAAGGTCCACTCCAAAGAAATATAATTGTGGATCCAAATTCCACTTGTCTGATTAATATGTATGCACGCGTATAACTACGCTAGAGAAGAAATAAGTACTTTTGATGGAAATTTGCTCACAGATTGAACAGCCAATATGCTTGCAAACCCCCATACTGCAAACCATTATTATGGCTCTATGGGACACACTCGTAGAATAACATACCAAAAATTATAATTTTACTGACACACGCAACCATTTAAAATTTATAAACTAATTGATCTCCAGTGAGATCGCAGTGACTCAGGAAACTCCCAGCAAAACAGAAGCTTGCCCAATGGCTCATATTGCTCAACACATACATGACAACAACGTGACCGAACATCGAGACCACCCGAGGTCAATGAACATGACAATAAACAAACAAGGAATAAGATGCCTAAAACCCGCTGAATTTACATGAAATAAAAGCATGGATAAGCTAACACGCTGGGAATCGATCGATCAAAACGCGAACAGCGCCCATTTACCGATTACAATTCTTTTATCATTATACAGGCTTTATTTTAATATATAAGATAAACATTTACGAAGAACGGAAACCTGATCCGTGAATACTAATGAGCACAGCTTGCTCCTTATCTGATTGGAGTCCTCCCGGTAGAAATTCCTCCCTTACCACTCATTACCATCTGTGTTCAAACCAGCCCTCCTTGTCGAAGCTTTGAGTCATGCTATTTATAACAAGAGACTAGACAGTCCCGTTACGCCACCTGTTAATCGCGACACATAAATTCACACACTTCTTGTCAATTCCAATGAATTGCAAGAACATCGTAAAAGGGGATTCCAACATTTTCCTCGCAAGGATTAAATGCTTATCCTGGACATAGCTTCAGACAGAACCAGGGTTCCCGAAAACTCCTATCCCATAAAACACATATTTGCAGACTCAACAAAGCATTTTGGGCAGAACACAACGCAAATCTACCACGGGCCGACACTCCAATCAAATATCCAAAGATTTTGTGTCCCAAGACATTAAAAGAGTAACTTCACAAACAAATAAAGTAACTGGGCAGATGACCCCTCACTTAACACAAAAAATGCAACAAACGGCAATTAACACACAAGCCTGTGTAACAATAAAAATCTATACAATAAAAAGATTTCCCACCAATTCTATTATCTACTCTAGTTAATTCAGTTTCGCTTCTGTTATGATATCGGTTCCCAATTTGCGTCGCTTAGCCGCGCATTTTACGGTAGCGACACGCACTCGAGTACGCTTGCCCCGTGTACTTGACATCAACAACAACAACAAAAATCTTCACACAAATAAAATAAATGCCACGTTGCTCATGAACTAAACTAAAGTGTGTCAGTGCCACAAAGCATCTACAATAAAACACGAAGATAAAAATAAAATATAATATTTACACAAAATAATATGTTCCCACAAAACCATAACCAGTTTGTCAAATAAATAAATTATTTCAGTACTCATTCCTCTTTCTGCGTCGTCTCATCGAACATCGCCTGACATTCTCTCTCCAAAGTGTTTAGCTCATCTCAGACCACATGGAGCCGTAGAAACGTTGGTTCGATGTCTTTCTCTGGGTCTGGAGTTCCATCTTGACGTTGAATAAATATAAAAAAATAAAAATGTTAGTTATAGTCACACGTAATTCTCTATCTAAATTTTGCAAATAGCTACTTCATTCACCATTAATCGTAGACTTTCCCTAATAGTTGTAGTCGTGGGAGACTACTAAATTTTTACAGATACACAAATTTCACACTAAGCTGTGCTCACACAACTTCATTATAATGTTTTCAATAATGACTCAATCTCTGATAAATTTAACACAGGATACCTTCACGGTATCGAAAAGAATAAGTGATCACCTCACGGTGTCACCAAGAATCAACCTCGTCGTCATTCAGACGACAGTATTTATGTGAATTTAGCAAAAGGACGGAGGGAGAGGGAAATATATCACTAACTTCTATAATAATGCGATTATTGGCATGCAACAGGTATCAAACAGTTTGAAATATTATACAGGTCACAATGGGGCTATCGTGCCCTGGAATCGATCATAGATTTCTTTAATCCAATCTTTCCCGCTTTCATCTTCAAGCCGGCGTCAGACGCTCCCTTGGCGCTAAAATTGGTGACCCTCTCTGATTGGTAGTTCGTGACGTCAATATCGCAGTTTAGAACAGAAGCCTCTGTCCTATGATTGGTTGAAAGTTCCTCACGTCTCTCTCATCCAGCAACTATCTTACTCGTAACGCTAGGGTGACAAAGAAATTACGGTCTGAAATGAGTCAGGACCCCAACACACCTTTGTCTGATAATGTATCTGTCAAAACATTCCGATCTCGTCACTTCTTTGTTTCAGGACGTTCAAACGTACTGTCTCCACATAAGCTTGACATTTCGCAATCCAGTCTGGCCTTCCTGTATGATTCTGGCAGTAAAATCAGAATATAATGAAATGAATAATTAGAATCATTAATATGCATAGAATATTAAGGGTTCAATACCTATTAACCATTTTGAACAATGGACGGAGATAACCAACAAATTTGAGGTTAGTTGTTTTTACCATTTCAAAAATGTGTTACGTTGTTCAACCTTCTTCAACCTTCAACTACAGATGTTTTTCAGCAGATCTATGTCCTGAAGCAAACTTTCCCATATGCAAAATGTATTGAAGTGACTGATATCTGAGGTGGATGTGGTGCAATGTTATCGCTTCATTTACGGTTGGAATATCAAAGTCCAAGTATTTCACACATCCTATAATTATTTATTAATTCGTTTTTGTGACCTTTCATTTATTTTAAATTAATGACTTTTTTTTAAGGATATCCATTTTCCTTTTGTTTTTTGTTAAGATAGCTTCTAAGATTTTTTCACGCTGACGAAGTTATCATTGATATAACGAAACATGCACGTGTAAATTTAATTAAATTACTTTCTAGTGTTTGACAAGGCGGCTTTTATAACTTGAGATTATTAATGTTAATCTTCACGACCGACCGCGGAGGCTTGCTGCTAGTAGGTGGTGTATTGTACAATATTTTTAGCCTACTTTTCACATTTTGCAAAAATGAGGAAAAAGTAGTCTTATGAGATCGATCCGGGAAAATGTGTGTCTGTCTGTCTGTCTGTCTGTCCTTCTGTCTGTCTGGCTGTGTGTCTGTTCCCCCCTATCAACTCCTAAACGGCTGCAGCAATCAAAACCAAATTTAGTATGAGTAAAGATGTGCACCGGACTAGCTAACGTCCATATTTGAAAATGATGTCAGTGCTACCAACTGCTGAAAAAACGCACTAGAAATTTGAGCTCCATGTTGGATATCTTGCAAGGTATGCATGGGAGCTATTCCAAAATTTGTACACATGTAGATAATACTATTTCAGTTTAATTTCCAGGAGGCCAACCATGACAGTGTTGCCAAAATAATTTTAAGCCTTCTGATAGGTCCAATGTTTAAATGCATATAACTTCTACACTATCAACTGGATTTCAACCAAATTTTGTATGTAATATCTGTACATAAACAGATATGACTGAGCGTATTCTTAAGAGCCACCAGGGCTGCCAACTGTTAATAATTGATCTCTCTCTATTTTTTTAAATCCAAATACCAATATATCAGAAAGTATGCAAGCCAACAGCTTTAAACTATGCACACGTATATTCTGACATTTTAGATTAATTTGGAGTAACTTATATACGTCAGTTCTACCAACATGATTATAAGCCTGCTGATAGTACCAATTTTTAAATACATGTAACTTCTATAGGCCTACTATCAGTTGGATTTCAACCAAATTTCGTATGTGCAATGTATACCATAACAGATATGACTATACGTATTGTTAAGAGCAATCAGGGCTGCCAACTGTTAATAAATGCTGTCTATATTCTTTTTACCCTAATATCAATATATCAGAAAGTATGCAAGCCAACAGCTCTATACTTTGCACACGTATAGCACCTGACATTCTAGATTAATTTGGAGTAATTAATACAAGGCGGTGCTGCCAACATGATTCTATGCCTGCTGATATGTCCAATTTTAAAATACATGTAACTTCTATACTAACAAATGGATTTCATCCAAAATTGGCACAACAAGATATCATAATATTTCAGATTATTTCTGACCAGCACACGCATGGTATTGTTGGCAACATGCTTTTACGCCTGCTGATAGATCCAGTGTCTAACTGCATGTAACGTCCATTGGACTTCAACCAAATTTTGTATTCTGTACCTTAAGAGGTGGAACTAAGAATATATTCAGTCACCAGGGCTGCCAACTGTAGTGCTCTATTAGGCTACATTATACCAGGTATATTTTGAACTAATTAGATATTTCGATATTACCAACTTAATTTCGTCATTATTCTAGATAGGTTCATATACTGTAGAATAATCATTGGCATGAAAAGTAGGCTGTATAGTTCTTCACGGAACTTCTTGTTCTATTTTAATATGTTTCTTTCTACATTACACGAACCAATTACTCTTGTTGTTCATTCAATTAGGGGCTTTTCGACATCGTGACCATGTAAACGCGTGTTTTTGGGTATGTGTGGAATCTGTCTGATAACCTGTGTTATTGTGATGGCTGTAGAACTGTGTGTATTTCTGAGAATAGTATTTTCAAGGAAGTGTCCGTGGCCGTATGTGAGAAACTCTCCCATTATTTCCATGGAATAGAAGGGAGAAACTACGGGAAGCCTGCTCTAGGACAGTTGAAGTAGGAATCGAATCCATCACTTCTCAGTTTTGCCTTACGAGGCTGAATGTACCCCTTTCCAAACCTCAGACTGGAATTGAATTTTTGCCCAAACCAGGGGACTTTCGATCCAGAATCCCAATATATACCCCGAGACCACACAGGGCGGCGAACTAATTACTGAAAGCTTCCTTGGTCAACTATGGATCAAGCTCACAACAGGCAATTATTAAAGTGTGATTGCGTCAGCATCGGCGGGTTTCACCGATATACAAAGGGCGTGCTATATTGTTCTACACTTTATTTATTTCTACCCAAATGAAGTACATTACACATCAGTTGTTACGTCCACCTTCCCAACATAATCTCCTTGTAACTGTATGCACTTTTGCCATCGATGTGTCAGTCTCTCCAGACCTTCCTGAAACATTTTTTTCGGAGTGCTGCATACCCATGCCTTGACATCTGTGTCCAGTTCTGCAAAATCCGCTGAACGGCGATTATACAAGTGTGTGTGTATGTTGCTATGTATGTTTCAATTCCACTGCCAGAGAAATGTCAAACAGTGCCATCAGTTGGCAAGCAAATGGCGACAGAGTTCTGGGACACAAAGGGCATCATCCTCATTGACTGGCAAGAATTAGGGGCCACGATTAACAGGGCGTCAAATGTGGCAACCCTTAAGCTCTTACGTCGTGCCATTCAAACCAAGCGGCCAGGAAAATGAGCTAAATGTGTGCTTCTGCAACATGACAATGCCCCCACCTCAAACCCCACCCCAAACCAGCCGAGAGACCACCACTGCCAGTGGTCAAATGGGATTCACGGTGCTGCTTATCCACCATATTCTCCCGACTTGGCACCAAGTGATTATCACCAGTTCGGGAACATGAAGAAACCTCTGGACACAGCTGTCAAGGCATGGGTACGCAGTACTCCGAAGGAATGGTTTCAGGAATGTTTGGAGAGACTGACACATCGATGGGAAAAGTGCATCAAGTTACAAGGTGATTATGTTGAGAAGGTGGACGCAACAACTGATGTGTAATGTACGTCATTTGGGTAGGAAAACATCAAGTGTAAAACCATATAGTACGCCCCTCGTACCTTAGCCATGAAAATAAACGCGTCCTGATTAGCTTCGTTGTTAGAGATCGGTGGTCAAGGTGAAAAGTCGCGGGTTCAACACCTACATTAATCAGACATTTTTGAATTCTCTACCTCCATCTATAACGCTAGTACTCTTAGTATATTAGCTGAAAGCCTCCTTGGTTATTAGTCTAATAAAGCACTTTCTGTTTATATTTTATTGGAATGCGACCAAGTGATTCCCGTACACTCTGTAGGCTACATGTTGCTGTACTGTAGCCCATGTCCTGTTAGCTAGCTGGAAGGTGAACTTCGGATATTAATGATCCTAGTTAGTTTCCTAACGCTACGACACTGAATGATGAGCGCATATTTCATGTGTGAAGGCCATCACCAACTGAGAGCCGCAGTTTCGCTTGCTGGCTTCACTTCAAAGGGTCGGGACACAGTTGAACAGAAATCCTCCCAATATAAGTGAAGATTTTCTTTGGAGATATATTGAAATCCTACTAACCAGTTTCGCTAATTAATCACAATTTACGCGAAAATTTACAGATTAGATAAATCATCAGGGGGTTTATTTATTTATTCATTTGTTCATTTATTTATCTATTATTCATTTATTTATTTATTTATCTATTATTTATTTATTTATTTATTTATTTATTTATTTATTTATTCATTTTGGTTGATTTATTTATTCGTCTATTAATTAGTTGATTTATTTATTCATTTTCATTTATTCACTTATTTATTTATTAATTTTTAGTTGATTTATTTATTCGTTCATTAATTAGTTGATTCATTTATTCCTTTATTGATTAGTTGATTTAATTATTTATTAATGTATTAATTAGGTGATTTATTTATTCGTTTATTAATTAGTTGATTTATTTATTCGTTCATCAATTAGTTGATTTAATTATTCGTTTATTAATAAGTTGATTTATTTATTAATGTGTTAATTATCTGATTTATTTATTCGTTTATTAATTAGTTGATTTATTTATTCGTTCATCAATTAGTTGATTTATTTATTCGTTCATCAATTAGTTGATTTAATTATTCGTTTATTAATAAGTTGATTTATTTATTAATGTATTAATTAGTTGATTTATTTATTCGTTTATTAATTAGTTGATTTCAATTTTATTAATGTATTAATTAGTTGTTTTATTTATTCATTTATTCATTTGTTAATTAGTTGATTTATTTATGTATCTATTTATTAATTTAATATTTTCTTTATTAGTTGATTTAATTATTTATTCATTTATTTATTTCTATTTTATTTACTTATTTATTTATTTATTTATTTATTTATTTATTTATTTACAAGCTGTACCCGGCATGCGTTGCGATGCCAATGAAAGAAAGTGCTGGCGTTTTTTTTTTTTTGAAGTGCGTTTGCATAAACAATATGTTTTCGATTTCCGTTAACTGTCTCTAAACTATCATAAAATGGATTTACTAATTTAGAAACATTCATAGGAGCGTGCACAACAACTCACCAAAATTTCATCGCAATCGATGAATGGTATATGAACGCATACGGGATTATGTTGAAACGCTTCGCGCGTCGTAACTCAACTGTTACTTCTACGCGTGCGCTACCTATTGTGAAATGGATTTACTAATTCGAAAACCTTTCCTGGCGTGTGCACAACAACTAATCAAAGTTTCATCGCAATCGGATGAATGGCATATGACCGCATACGGGATTTTTTTAAACGATTCGTGGGCTGTCACACATTTGTTGAATCTACTCGTGCGCTTCCTAATCTGAAATGAATTTACTAAGTTAGAAATGTTCACATACGTGAACACAACAACTCATCAAAGTTTCATCGCAATCGGATGAATGGTACATGAACGCATACGGAACTTTTTTGAAACGATTCGCGCGTAATCACACATTTGTACAATCTGCACGTGCGCTATCTATTGTAAAATGCATGTACTAAGCCAGAAACCTTCCATGGCGTTTACACAACATCTCACCTAAGTTTCATCGCTATCGGACGAATGGTATATGACCGCATACGGGACTTTATTGAAATGCTTCGTGCGTCGTTGCTCATTTGTTTATTTTACTCGTGCGCTGACTGTTATAAAATGGATTTACTAAGCCAGACACCTTCCCTGGAGTGTACACAACATCTCACCCAAGTTTCATCGCTATCGGACGAATGGTATATGAACGCATACGGGGCTTTTTTGAAACACTTCGCGCGTCGTCGCTCATTTGTTGAATCTACACGTGAGCTACCTATTGTAAAATGGATTTACTAAGCCAAAAATCTTCCTTGGAGTGTACTCAACATCTCACCCAAGTTTCATCGTAATCGAATAGATAGTATGTGAACGCATTCGTTACTTTATTGAAACCCTTCGCGCGTCGTCACTCATTTGTTGAATCTACACCTGCGCTACCTATTGTAAAATGGATCTATTAAGCCAGAAACCTTCCTTGGAGTGTACCAGGGGGTGTCAACCAGATAGGGATTATTTGGTACCATCGGTGTAGTTGCGCGGCCAGCCATATGGAGCGCTGTATATCGTCTTGCCAACATATGCATGATACACGTTGTAATTAAATTGCAAACATATCCCTATATTTAGTCAATAAATATACACATAATTCCTAATTGACATTTCCTTGCAATTATCTTGCTCACAGACGATAATTACGGCACTTATCATTAAATAAACATTATTTCTACTGGGTTGGCGGCATTGACCAACATGGACGCTCTGTTTATGTCTCACATGGTGTAAACAATATTGGCCGTATATTATTATTTTATAATAAGCTAATGTTGTGTTCTTTCTCATCCTTCTTTCATCAAATCGTCTTCTTGATAATGAGAAGTGAACAGTTCTTCTTCTGCTACGCCAAGTAAGTACGCTTATTTTAAGAGTTTAAGTTAAAACTCGTTTCTGTAGTGCCTGTGAAAAATATACCGTAGCCTAGTTTTAAATTGATATTAGACGCAGTGTACAGGTGATATTCTACTTGACATATTAATTAACTTTCACTATTATTTATTCCACAGGTAGGCCTACCAAATTCTGTGAACAAACAAATCGTAAATTGCTGTTCTCGAAATAGCAGAGGAATGTGGCAATTAGGACTACTCTCCTGAGAAATGACCAGGTAAGAGTCTATGTTATCGTAATGTTTTCAACTTGATTACATCTTGCAGAGATACGTCCAGTACCATGAGCCTATTGCATATGTGTACTCAAGTTCTTGAGGAGTGTTAATAATTCATTTTACATTGCGGTAGATTAAAAATGTCATGGTTCATGACAACGTGTCTAAGCATTCATATTTTCCCCTTCCTTGAATTTCAAATTATTGGTACCGTATTCAAAAGAGATCAGTTCTTGCACATGTTAGTTACTGGTGCAGTGGCAAGTATTCAGTTGGTCGAATATGTAGTAATGCCATTACTGATGTAGAACTGTAATTACAGGTTCTAAAATCTTAACACACACTGGTCCTGTGGGTGGCTGTGTGCTCATGTTCTGTGGAGCAAAGTCCAACATTAAAATTTATTTCAGAGGTCTACATTTTGGTCCAAATATACAAGTGAACGAAGCACCAAATGGTGAACGCATTTGTACTCTGAATTTGAAGAATATTAAGTTCATCAGAATGGTTTCATTTTATGCGTATGTTGTTATTTTAGAATAAGCTATATTTATTTTTCTTCCGATCATTCCATAATTATTTTTAGAAAATTCAGCAGCTACAGCACTGTATCCATGCGTTGCAAAACTATTTCTCTTCTGGCAGAGGAGTAAGAATAGAATTAGAAATGATGAGACATCTTTCAGAAGGGTGATACCTGCAGAATCAGTAACAAAACCACTCACCAGACACATCAAAAATCTAGAATATATGCTGGAGTTACCCTTAATTGTTGTGTAATAGAAACACACGTGGATTAGTTACATTAATCGCAGAATTAAAATTTTAGTTATTTACTGAAAGGTGAGGGAGGCAATCTTATGGGTTGCATCAATCATAGATGTCCATTACATTAATAAATAAGCTTCTGTGACTAACTAAAATAAATACTCATCAGTTTTGAAGGGGTGTTAAGTCATAAAACAATGTAAAGAAGATTGGTTAATAAGTTTATGTTCGACCCCGGCGAAATGTAAATATTATATGTCAGAAAACTGTACTATAATGAGGCTCATTATAGTACAAGTTTTCATTATGATACAGTTTCTCCCACCAATCAGAGCTCAAGAAACAGTTGTGTGACCAATTAGGTGAGGATAGCATCGTACCTGCGCTCACTTCCATGGCCCCCTATTTTAAATTTCACTGCGTGGCGAGTGTCATAGTGAGGTATTCCAGGAAGCCATGGTCAAATACAAGGTATTCTCTGCATCCCATGCACTCTGTTCAGTACATAAAACTGGTGAAATCTCGACAGATATTTATGAATATTTATGTTCGAACATAAAATAGTTATAATTATCGTCGAACATAAACAGTCGTATGCAACTCGTCTATAATTGTAATTAAGACACTCGTATGGAAATTATTATTAAAAAAAATCTTTTTAAGTTACAAGGTGCACATATAATTAGCCACTACAACAGAGATCTGAGTGAAATAACATGAAATTTTATTAACAAATAGGTGCAGGCTAGAACTATTACCACCGTGTTGTATTGTTTCTTCCAGTATCACAGTAAACAATTTGTTTTAAAGGACTCTTCACCTTGTATTATGTTATATCGTGGGATAGATAGATACAAGACAAATATAATTCATTTATTATATGCCAATGTAATGGTTGACATACCTATAGTATAGGTAGTATTTTATTCCTACACGTTACTTACAAAATTTTTCAACACGTAGGATGCCAATGTCTAAGCCAGTCCCAGCTCGTGCTCAGTAGCGACTGGTGTAGAAAATTAGTTGTGTGCTGTAACCCATCCCCCCCTCTAAAGAATTAAAATATTTAGAAACATACAGGAGCATTCTCTCAGAAACACTCAAGAATAAGTTGGGAATGTTAATAAACCTTCAGATGGGAACTGCTGATAGCTTCCTCTATTTTTCCCCCGTTTGATTTGAGCGATTCCCTCTAAAATGCTATCGCAGAGACTAGAAGGTGCCACCGGCCACGTTCTCATTTCGTGTGACCAGTGCTGCCATTCCGTGGATGAACGAAGAATGCCTTGGCTCTGGTCAGGACCTTCTATACTGCCGGACCTGACACTGCAATCCAAGATTTGCCTAGAGTGTATCCACATTACTCCCTTCACTTATCTAAGAAATACATTTTGATTTAAGGTAAGGTCCAAATTCATCGAATTTAGTTCTTTTGTATAATTTCTTGTCCTGTGTGACCCTCCTATTAAGCCTTTTTGGTACCAGACCAACGTCCATTATTGCAGCCTTTTGGTCACCTATTCCTTCAATTACGTGGGTTTTTTCAACAAGTTCCCCTGGTTTTATCAGGAATACATCCAGCAAGTTACTGAGCCTAGTTGGTGCTTGCACCACTTGTGTAAATCCTCCCTCCCAAACTAATTTATTTGCAAGTTTCTGTTCATGGGCTTCTGTTGCAGCTCCATTCCAATCAACTTCTGGCAAATTTAAATCCCCCCCAATTATTACCATGCCATTAAGTTACTGTTTTTATGAGTGTAATCTATTACTTTCTCAAATATTTCCATGTCTCTTTTCTCACTCCCTGGCCTATATATTCCTATAATTCCCACCTCCGTCATATTGTCACAAACTAATTCTATCGTAATATTTCATCCGTTTCGTCGGTAAACCATTCATGTGAGCAGTAGGTTTCCTGCACCAGAATACCCCCCCCCCCTCCCTCCCTTCTTATTTCCTCGGTCTCTACGGTAGACTACATACCCTTCTGGGAATACTTCTCTATTTCCTACCCCTTCTCTCAGCCATGATTCCTCTCCTATCGCCACATCAATTTCATATGCTTCCAATGCTGTACTGAGTTTTATATGCTTGTTTACTACACTTTGACAGATTACCAAGAGCAATCTTAGACCCCCTACCCCTTCAAATTTTGATGTTGTGGTTGTGCAATTAGTAATGCGTCATTACTGTAGCAGTGTGTGTAGCGGTATAAATGACTGGCATGGGGAGATGCCCCAGAAGTGAAGTAAGGTACTACC
Source organism: Meconema thalassinum (assembly GCA_946902985.2). Lineage (NCBI taxonomy): Eukaryota > Metazoa > Arthropoda > Insecta > Orthoptera > Tettigoniidae > Meconema > Meconema thalassinum. The sequence goes on from OX336391.1 coordinate 169,970,265, forward strand.
AGAGTTCCATCAGGAAAGGAATCAAATAAAATAATGTTGAGGCCCACAGGAGAGATCTGCAGAATATCTTGGCAGAGTGGACAGGGAAAGTTGTAACTGTTCCTGTCGGAATTTCAATTTCTTTTTAGTACATATTATTCTTTAAAAAAAATGAGACCAACCAGGTGGTATAGTTCTTGGTTGTCACTTCTGGGGTCCATGTTTGATTCCTGAATGTCAAGAAATCTAATTCTAGTCTGAGGGTAAGAACAGGGTACACACAGCCTAGTTAGGTAAACCGGGAAATGTTGGGTTTGATTCTCCGCTTAGCCACCCAGCAAGTGGTTTATCATGGGTTCCCACACATACTGAATATAAATTTCTAGGTAATTCCTATCTTGACTGCCTCTTGTAAATCCGTAAATAAGTAGGGTAGTCGTATTCATTCATTCCTATTCATGAGCTTAAATGGCACTCTGTCAAACGCATACATGTGTCAGAATCCAACACAACACAAAATAGCATAATGACATGATTTTGTCTGCTGTTAATTCATTTTATGGGCTTGGGAAATCTTGGTCATCAGCCCCGTGCAGTTGGGTGTGGGTAGAATTGCTCCGATTATGTGATGACTGTAGTAGTGTGTGTAGCTTTATAAGGGACAGGCTTGGGGAGGTGCCCCAGGAGTTGAAATAAGGTACTACCGGAGTTCCATCAGGAAAGGAATAAAATAATGTTGAGGCCCACAGGAGAGATCTGCAGAATATCTTGGCTGAGTGGACAGCGAAGTTGTAACTGTTCCTGTTGGTATTTCAATTTCTTTTTAGTACATATTATTGAAAATTCTTAAAAATAAATGTTCCTAACTACGGCTGCCACCTTTCCAGTCCTCATCTGAATTACAGAAAGTAAAGCCTACACACTACTACAGATACCACAATAACACAGATTATCATATAAATCCTATACACTTCCAAATATATGGGGCTAAATGAATATGTTATCAAAAGCCCTAAAATTAATATAAAAACACAATGATTCTACAACAAGAGATTCTTTTAAAATATAGTTCTAGTCGGTGCAAACATACACATAACAGCAAATTCAAGTTCTCCATTTCAAGCATTACACATTTATTAAGTTAACTGTTTCAACATACAAACTTGCATGTGTTGTAGGAATTTGCGGTTCATCGGTGTCAGCCATGGCGTCAAGGAGGTAATAGGTCCATTATCATGTGCTGTAGCATACCGTTATACCTTGGCAAGAAAGATGATGATGATAATTGTTGTTTTAAGGGGCCTAACATCGAGGTTATTGGTCCCTTGGCAAGAAAGAAGAACATGCCTCAACACATACTTTTAAAAAGGACCAGATTTGATTACTGTATTTTTGCTAATTTTGATTTTGGCTCTCCCTGTTATTTTTTCTTCGTTGACAAACTTTTTAAATAAAACATGATGATTTCTAGCAGTATTGAGTGTGTTTCTTGTTTTTCATTGAAAGTCCTATTTCTCCTTTCCCCTTCACAGCATGTCATAGAATTTACTGAATTAGTGTGCCATGTTTTGTAGCTGCTTCGAGACGGACACCCAATGGGTGAGCTACAAGTACCGTTGGGAAGGAAAGTTGGAAGGGAGGGTCGAGGAGTTGGAAGGTAGCGGCTGTGGCCCATAGTTAAGGACCAACCCCGGCATTTGCCTGGAAGGAAGATGGGAAACCACAGAAGACCATCTTCAAGGTTGCCGGCGGGGGGATTCGAACCTCCTCGCCTCCCGGATGTGAGCGACTGCCAACAGTCATGCCGCAACGACCTCGGCTAACTCACCCGGTAGGGGCCTCATGAGGGAAGGTAACGGATGGTCAGGATGGATAGGCAAGGAAGAGGGAAGGAGGCGGCCGTGGCCTTGAAGAAGGGACCATCCCGGCATTTGCCCGAAGACGAAATGGGAAACCACGGAAAACCACTTCGAGGATGGCTGAGGGGGAATCGAACCACCTCTACTCATTCGGGCCACCCGAGGCTGAGTAGACCCCGTTCCAGTCCTCGTACCACTTTTCAAATTCCGTGGCAGAGCCGGGAATCGAATCCAGGACCTCCGGGGCGGCAGCTAACCATGCTGACCGCTACTTTACGGAATTATTATTATTATTATTATCATTATTATTATTATTACATAATCGACCTGCTGTGGGCAACATCCAACTTTGAGTTGAGGCATGTCTTTACACGTCTGGTTGTGCATGGCTTTCACAACCCTAATTGAATTAACAAATCTTTCCATGACCCTACAGAGACGTGTGTATACAAACTATGTGGATATTTTCGATTGCTATTTGCCTGAAATAAAAGTATTAATTAATAACCTGAGCTAGCACCAACGGCTAGAATTCAGTTACTATGTGAAATCGTTTTGGTCTTTACTTCAAATAACACTTTCAAATAACGCACAATAGGCTGTTACAAACCCTTTAAAATAAAAAGTAAAAATGTATCGTAGTATCATCATGTCATTCTTCAAATTCGATGCGCATAGAATGCCAATGGTGTAGTAATCAATGGAGTCCCACGTAGACCAGTCGTGACATCTAGTGGAGAAGTATCGAACAATATAATCCTAACAGGGCGAGTGCATTCTAGCGGCCATAAGAAGAAACTTTTCAATAAAATCTGTTCGGCGTGCAGTTACCTTTTTGGCTGCTAGATGACTTGAGCAAATCTGCTGGCGAATTATGTTTTAATTAAATATATATATTTTCCACCATAATATGCACAATATAACGCTTAATTTTAAAACGTCTGAGTCATTACAAAACAATAAATATATAAAATTTCAAGCAGAAAAACCTAACTCTGATGGGATTTGAACCATAGGAATATGAGCGATAGGCCAACGCTATACCACTGAGCCAATCAGCGAGCATCGTTATATATAAAATGACTTACATAGAACTTGTTAGCAAATAATGATTTATACTAAACGATTTCATCAGTGGAGTATATTATTTATGTATAAAGCATTTCATACAAAGTTTATTTATTTTGTATCAAATTTTTACTTGTTTTATTTTTGACGTTTTGAGTTCTTTTAACTTATTTTGATTGATATTTTTGCAAATTTGACTAATTTTGCCTTTATGAGTTTTCTTTTAGTTTTATTTATTTATTTTATTTATATTTTATTAAAAAAACTGACTAATTTCAATTGTTATTTGGGGTTTTATGGATTTTGTCTAATTTCGAAATTTTTGCGTTTTTTTATTTTATTTTATTTTTAATTTGACTGATTTGCTTTGTATTTTAGGACTGCCAAACACTGGTGGGGATTGGGCAAAAGGGAGAAGTGGGGAAAGCAGAAGTAAATCCCGCTTCCGTCGCGGAGATGAACGGTACCATTCTAGGGTTAAACTTCAATCATTACCTGTTTCTTTCAGATTCTTCATTAGGGTTAAACCTCAATCATTACCTGTTTCTTTCAGATTCTTCATTAGGGTTACACTTCAATCATTACCTGTTTCTTTCAGATTCTTCAATAGGGTTAAACTTCAATCATTACCTGTTTCTTTCAGATTCTTCATTAGGGTTAAACTTCAATCATCACCTGCTTTTTTAGATTCTTCATTGGGGTTAAACTTCAATCATTACCTGTTTCTTTCAGATTCTTCATTAGGTTTAAACTTCAATCATCACCTGTTTTTGTAGATTCTTCATTGGGGTTAAACTTCAATCATTACCTGTTTCTTTCAGATTCTTCATTAGGGTTAAACTTCAATCATTACCTGTTTCTTTCAGATTCTTCATTAGGGTTAAGCTTCAATCATTACCTGTTTCTTTCAGATTCTGCATTAGGGTTAAACTTCAATCATTACCTGTTTCTTTCAGATTCTTCATTAGGGTTAAACTTCAATCATCACCTGTTTTTTCAGATTTTTCAGGTTATATATTGTTTACTGTGTTCGATAGAAGCCTTATACTTTGGAAACTACTCACACATATCAGCTGATATGCACTGATCACACTAAGTCGTCAGACTTTATCTGCTTACACCGAGTCAGCTGATAGCTTCCTTTTCCACGCTGCGTCGGACCTTGTTATTTAGTGATAATAGAGGATGTATCACGTTGAAAACATTATACCAATAACAGCTTGCACGCAAATACGCTACCTTTAGAGGCGTTCAGATGCAAAAGGGACATTATCCACTTTTTAAAAAGTTACAGGAAGAGGGAAAAACTCATAGTCACTCATATAGTCGTAGAAATTAATTCCCCGCTAAGTGGAGAATGGAACATCTGAGAGTGAAACGTTGTGAAAGTAGTAGTCTGTTCTGTCACTTTTACGGTTTCCAATTTCTTTATCCTTTAGGGAATTCGTTGTGTTGAATTGTGAAAATGAATTGAAGATATTCTATAGTGTACATTTCACGAGGAACATTGTCTGCTTCGTCAAGAGCTGAATGTATATTATTAGATTTGTTTCAGTCGGTCATCGGGAGTGTGAGCAATTAGATTGGTCGAGGATAAATTATCTGAAATAAATTAATTATTGAGCCTCCGTGGCTTAGGCGGCAGCACGCCGGCCTCTCACCACTGGGTCCGTGGTTCAAATCCCGGTCACTCCATGTGAGATCTGTGCTGGACAAAACGGAGGCAGACAGGTTTTCTCCGGATACTCCGGTTTTCCCTGTCAAAATTTCATTCCAGCAACACTCTCAACTATCATTTCATTTCATCTGTCATTCATTTAATCATTGCTCCAGAGGAGTGTGTCAGGCCTCGGCAGCCGGCACAGTTCATATCCTCGCCGCTAGATGGGGGCTTCATTCATTCCATTCCCTGACCCGGTCGGAGACTGGAAGCAGGCTGTGGATTTTCATTTTCACTCAAATTAGTGAAATATAAGTCAGGCACAAGATATCCGCTGCCATCTTGTCAAATAACCGAGACGACTCAGCTTTTTAAAATCACGTCTGCACTATAGTATTACAAAATAAACTTTTAATTTCGAACGTGCCTCTTCCTTTAGAACAGTTAAAACGATTCCCGGCTCGATAATCGGAACTGGTGGGTCCCATGATATGGCTTATAAAGTTTGCATAATTCGCACGGCCACCATCCTGAAATGGTATGGCGGATGACCTTGTAGTTTGGTCACAAGACGCGTCCTATATGAAGGTATGTTGTTACCAAATTTGGTAGATATCGGATGATTTGGTTAGTCGTTATTTGATTTTACGTTTTGACCGTTTGAGTGGCCGCCATTCAGTTTTGATAAAGATGGTGGCAATATAAAACATGACACTGAGGTGCCCTTTGCTTGTTCTACCTCTGTACCAAATTTCGTTCAATTCGGTTTCACCGTGTTCGAATTGATAGGGGGGGACAGACATTCAGAGTACACACACTCACACACGCACACACAGACTCACACACACACAGACAGACACACTTTTTTTGGCCCTGTAGTGATCTCATAAGTCTACTTTCATTTTTTGCAAAAATCGAAAGTAGGCTAAAAAATAGAAAACTTGGCAGACTTATGTAAAAGAATATTATGATTAATTTTAAATCACCACCATCAAGTCCGCTTAATCGTTAAATCAGATATAAACATAATACAAAGAGCTAGATATTAATCACTGTTGTTAAATAAAAATATGGACAGGACATTTAATAAAATAAGAAAAATCAGCATGTTGGTGTAACTGTCTCCAATACTTTTAAACAACTGACCCACTAAACAACTTGTCAACAGGGTGGGGATTGTTTTTGGTATTCCCAAAAATGTGAACACCTGAGAGCTTGTGTTGTTGTGTTGAATGCAAGAATTCGCTCATGCACTGCAGAAGGTGTTTGACGTTGTCAAAGCCTGAGCGGAGTTGAGGAACTTATTTTGGGTCCCTTGGAGGACCGGGTGGAATTGAGGAAAATCGGGTGGAATTGATGTTCGACCCTCTTATTAGTTGAAATAAACTCCATAATTAACCGGACTGAACCTAAGTTAGACACAGAGAGAATGAGAATGTGTCCCACTATGCTGGGAGCTGTCTCAAATAGTCAACATTCCGTCGCTATCGGGAAACTCAGGACTATAAGAATGTATAGCTCGTCGCAAATGGGACACTTAATGATCACTTCATGATCCGTTGCAAATAGGAATCGTTGCAAACGGGAAGACACGACCCTGTGTGTGGTTTGTGGGCGAGTTTTTCCACCCCAATTCCTCCAGGAAAATGCTGGGATAGTACCTTACTTCAAGTCTTCGGGCACCTACCTCATCCCCGTCCCTAATTCAGTTACACACACTACTACAGACGTGGCCATGTTATTATGTGCTATATTAAATTATTATTACATTTCCAGACAGAGAAATACGTTCTGAAGCAGTCGGATAACGATTCATTTTTCTGCCATTAAATCTTGAAGTAAATGTATTCCATGATGTAGTTTGGTAAATTTGAGGTACGTATAAATCACAAACGTCTGGAATAAATCAAAACAAATTAAGAAGTGGAGTGAACCTGTCACACAACTGCTCAGAATTGTTGATGATGTTGTTGGATTATAAATATTTAATTGCTTGGTTATTGAAAAATTTATTCATTTACTTCCCTCTGGACAGTGACATGATTTTGGGAGTGTTTTTTGCATTATAGATGAAGACAGATGATACTTTTTAACAAATCCTGGAGTAGAAATACCCAGTTTTGGCTCAAAACAATTGCATAAAATGTTAAATAAATAATTAAAGAAATTTCACAATCATTAATGCTTAAAATTAAAGTCATATGACAACCCATGTTTCAATCTTAATTAGGGTTACAAATAATAGTTAATAAATTGAGAAGTTTCATTTTAATTATAAAAATCTGGCCACGTCTGTACAGACATCACATAAATACAGGTTATCAGACAAATTCAATGCACACCCAACTACTCGGAGTTGATGACCAAGATGTCTCAAGGAACAACAACATTAACCATCTAAATGAGAGTAGGGGAGTGGCTTCGGTGGCGTAGTTGGTGGCATGCTGAACTGCTGTGCCCAAGATAGCGGGTTCAAACCCGGCCGAAGTCGTCGGATTTTTAAAGAGCGTTAAAATCCTTCAGTATGCCTTCCTTCAGAGGTGAAGTAAAGCCGGCGGTCCCATGTCATAGATTTATGGCATGTAAAAGATCCTAAACTAGTGTGGAGCTAAATTTCTAGGTTAGATTTCGTTGTAACGCTCTATCAAAATTCCAGCGTTCACCACTAAGTATCATCGACATCTGGTAGCAAAAGTTGGAACTACTTGAATTAGAACGGAACTTGTAGCTCACCCTAGGGGTGCCCGCTTGAAGCAGCTCCAGCCTCTGGCGAGCCGAACATGTCGTCGGACACTCCCAGCACTAAAAGCCATACGATAAATAAATAAATAAATAAATAAATAATTAAATAAATAAGAGTAGGGTGTGTGTAACATAACCCTGTACGGTACGGTACATCCTCGAAGGCTCACGGCTGTTGAGCGAGGGAGTTGGCTGTTAGCTGGGTCCAATTTTTTACTTATTCCGATGACTTGGGGAAGACTCTCTCCTCTTTCCTATTTGCCTTCCATGGCTCTTCGTCCCTCCAAGTCCCACAATCCTCAGTCATTGAGACCTGAGAGCATGTATTTTTCTTCTTCTTCATTTGCCTTATTCTTTACATTTGATTTAATTTTCTAGTACGCAAGTTAGTTGTAAATCAGTTGTTATTTTTTTAAATTTGTTTATCTTTTTTATCGTATGGCCTCGGGTGCCGGGTGCAAGCTTTGTTATTTGACACCCAGAGGGTAGCTTGCATGTCGAATTTCGTTGTTCCTTGACTATGAAAGTCAAGGAGGTTAGATGTTAGATATCTAAGCTCCTTGAACACTATAGCGCTCTCTAGTAGAGAAATGAGGAACTTTGTGTTGGCGGAAACTCCCGAGATTAATTTTGCCATTATGAACTCGGCCTACTGAATTCAAATGGGTTCTTTGACATGCCAACATCGTATGACATGCGTATCGTATTTTTGCCGCGTTTCAAAAATCACTTACCACGGGCAGGAGTGAACCTGCAATCTTGGGGTTAGTAGACCGACACGATATCCACTCACCCACCGTGGCAAGCTAATTTTAAATAAATCAAATAATCACTCAATAGGAGCAGATGACCTACATGTTTTGCTGCATTAACCTTAGAACGGTAGTGCTAATTGCAACGTTGTTATCGGTAGCGCTTCGCATCGGCGACGACTGTTATTCTAGAAACTGATAATAAATACCACTTACGTTAACTTTAATTTCACTCTCTAGGCTAACAAAATGGAGACTGTTTTAGAATAATTATGTTTGATTTTTTTATTTGAATATTTTTTTATATATATTTATAATTCTTTTTGAATTTTTGAGTCGGTTTTCACTAATTTTGACTAATTGTGATTGTTCTCTTTTTGGATTTTGACAAATTTTTATTTGTTTTATTTTTGACGTTTTGAGTTCTTTTAACTTATTTTGATTGATATTTTTGCAAATTTGACTAATTTTGCTTCTTTGTGTTTTCTTTTAGTTTTTTTTAATGACTAATTTCAATTGTTATTTGGGGTTTTATGGATCTTGTCTAATTTCGAAATTTTTGCGTTTTTTTATTTTTATTTTTAATTTGACTGATTTGCTTTGTATTTTAGGACTGCCAAACACTGGTGGGGATTGGGCAAAAGGGAGAAATGGCGAAAGCAGAAGTATATCCCGCTTCCGTCGCGGAGATGAACGGTACCATTCTAGGGTTAAACTTCAATCATTACCTGTTTCTTTCAGATTCTTCATTAGGGTTACACTTCAATCATTACCTGTTTCTTTCAGATTTTTCATTAGGGTTAAACTGGAATCATTACCTGTTTCGTTCAGATTCTTCATTAGGGTTAAACTTCAATCATTACCTGTTTCTTTCAGATTCTTCAATAGGGTTAAACTTCAAGCATTACCTGTTTCTTTCAGATTCTTCATTTGAGTTAAACTTCAATCATCACCTGCTTTTTTAGATTCTTCATTGGGGTTAAACTTCAATCATTACCTGTTTCTTTCAGATTCTTCATTAGGTTTAAACTTCAATCATCACCTGTTTTTGTAGATTCTTCATTGGGGTTAAACTTCAATCATTACCTGTTTCTTTCAGATTCTTCATTAGGTTAAACTTCAATCATTACCTGTTTCTTTCAGATTCTTCGTTAGGGTTAAGCTTCAATCATTACCTGTTTCTTTCAGATTCTTCATTAGGGTTAAACTTCAATCATTACCTGCTTCTTTCAGATTCTTCATTAGAGTTAAACTTCAATCATCACCTGTTTTTTCAGATTCTTCAGGTTATATATTGTTTACTGTGTTCGATAGAAACCTTATACTTTGGAAACTACTCACACTTATCAGCTGATATGCACTTATCACACTAAGACGTCAGTCTTTATCTGTTTACACCGAGTCAGCTGATAGCTTCCTTTTCCACGCTGCGTCGGACCTTGTTATTTAGTGATAATAGAGGATGTATCACGTTGAAAACATTATACCAATAACAGCTTGCACGCAAATACGCTACCTTTAGAGGCGTTCAGATGCAAAAGGGACATTATCCACTTTTTAAAAAGTTACAGGAAGAGGGAAAAACTTATAGTCACTCATATAGTTGTGCAATTCATGATTTCTGTTCACTAACTCATTAACATTTGATGACAACGGTTAAGCCGGCAATTTTCAGTTACAGAAATCATTAGAAGTCAGCAAAAAACGTATTATAACATGGATAATATCCCTTTTGATTGGGAATGATGCAAAAAGGACATTATCCACTTTAAAAAACACAGGAACAGAAAACAACGTAAAATTACTCATATAGTTATGCAATTATTGATTTCTGTTCACTAACTCATTAACATTTGATGACAAAGTTTAAGTCTGCAATTTCCAGTTACAAAAATCATAAGAAGTTACCAAAAAAAGTATTATAAAATGGATAATAACCTTTTGATTGGAAATGATGGATTGGATAATATACATTTCAAAAATAAGTTTTATTATAACAATTACAAAATTTGCATTTGAAAACTGAATGCAGCATCTAACAGACACTTTCAAATATTTAGAAGAGGAGCATCTTCCGTAACTTCTTGGTTCACTGCTGCATGGATAATGTCCCTTATGCAGAAAGACGCAATATTCAATGTGTAACTTAACCAGGATAATGTCCGTTTTGACGTAATGCTACTACTAAAAGATGAATATTTAATTCCACAAGATAGCAGTATCAATAACTCTAATTTCACAAAAAGGGGATAATGTCCCTTTTGCATATGAATGCCTCTAAATTTCCTTATCCTATACTGTTGTCAAAACTGGAGAAGGAGATGATGTTGGCCAACGTATTAGGAAAGCAAATGGTGCTTTCGTACGGCTACAAGAACTAAGCTGCAGATTTTTAGAAGTAATGTTAAAATCAGTGTTATTATAAATGAAAACGCTCAGGTAACTGGAGTAACTCATCATCATCATCATCATCATCATCATCGATTCTCCACTCCAGCAGGCCGGGTGTGAATGAACAAGCCCCTCCCATAGCTGTCTGTCCCGCCACCATTCTTCTTCCACCACTATCCACCATTCTACACTACTCATAGTCAGAGCTCTGTGGACCTGCTTCATCCACCCATCTCGAGGTCTACCACTTGGTCTCTTGCCAATTATCTGCCTTTCAAAATAGGCTTGTCACCTCAGAAGTGTAGCGGTCAGCATGGTTAGCTGCCGCCCCGGAGGTCCTGGGTTCGATTCCCGGCTCTGCCACGAAATTTGAAAAGTGGTATGAGGACTGGAACGGGGTCTACTCAGCCTCGGGTGGCCCAAATGGGTATAGGGGGTTCGATTCCCCCCTCAGTCATCCTCGAAGTGGTTTTCCGTGGTTTCCCACTTCGTCTTCAGGCAAATGCCGGGATGGTACCTACTGTGAGGCCACGGCCGCTTCCTTCCCTCTTCCTAGCCTATCCATCCCAATATTCCATCCGTTCCCATCCCTCATGAGGCCCCTGTTCGCTTTGCAGGTGAGGCCGCCTGGGCGAAGTGCTGATCACACCTCTCCAGTTGTATCCATCCTGACCAGATGTTCCAAGCTCCAGGACACTGCCCATAGAGGCGGTAGTGGTGAGTTCCCTCGCTGAGTCCGTGGGAACCACCAACCTAGAGGGTAAATTGACTAAATAAAATAATAAATGAATTAAAATAAATATATGTTCTACTAGAGGGCATCCTCATTATAAGACCTGGGGGCGTGGTGGCTCAGCGGTCTAGCTGTATGCCTCTCACCAAGGCGGTCCGGGTTCGATTCCCGGTCAATGCATGTGAGATTTTCGAAGTGGAATGCCATCTCCAGTGGTTCGGATTCCACGTAAAAAGGAGGTCCCGTGGCTCATAATCACAAGATTCACGGTCACGTAAAACTACAATCTTCCTTTTCATTATAAGACCGAACCACTTCAATCTCGACACTTTTTTAGCCCTAGCTTTATACGGATTGACTCATTTCTAATTTAGTCTTGTCTGGTCGGCGGCTTCGGTGGCGTAGTCGGTAGCATGCTGAGCTTCTATGACCAAGATCGCGGGTTCAAACCCGGCCGAAGTCGTCGGATTATTTAAGAGCGTTAAAAATCCCTCAGTATGCCTTCCTACGGAGGGGAAGTAAAGCCGGCGCGGCGGTCCCATGTCATAGATTTATGGCATGTTAAAGAACCTTCCACTAATTACACCTGTGTGAAGCTAAATTATATAGGTTAAGAATGTAAACAACCCTCTTAGGTTCCTACGTTCGTTGCCAAGAGCCGTCTGCGGTGGCGTCTGGTAGCTAAGTTCTGAGCTAGTAGTCGTCGACGATGGCGTTTGGAGGCAAAAGTTGGAACTATTTGAAAAATTCATAAGTCTGCAGTCCTTACTTGAATTAAAAAACAGATAACACACACTAATACAGTCATCACAATTAACACCGGTTATCAGACAGATTCTACACACACCCAAAGTACACGGGGATACATGACCGCGTTGTCGCAGCCCCTAAACTTAAGAACCAACCAACCAACCTTGTCTGGTCTTCTGAATACTTGATCTTAGAAATTTCATCTAAAGTGCTTGTAACCGTCTGTCATTGTAGCAGCTTCTAGACCATAGATCAATATGGAAAGTAAGTAGGATTTGTACAGTGATATTTTAGCTTCCTGAGGAAAGTTTTTGTCCCATAGAAGCTGTGAAACAGAGTTGTTCAAGTTCGCAGCTGCTTGAACCCTACTGCTGGTTTTTTGTGTTAATATGTTATCTGTCAACAAAACGCTGCCAAGGTAAAATAAATAATAAGAAAATATGAGAAACATTGAAAGTTGTGGAAATATCTAAGAAGGTATAAGAAAATCGACGTCAGTGGTATGGGCATGCGAGAACCGAGAAGAGGAGAGGAATCCTACGTGAGGAGGAGGATGATAGCCAGGGAGTGAAAACGTGAGGCAGGCCTAGGCTATAGGGTGATGGATGGATTGTGTACAAGAGGACCTCAGAGAAGAACAGTTGTCGGAATAAGATGTAGTTGGTTGGTTCCTCAGTTTAGGGGCTGCGACAACGCGGTCATGTAGCCCCGTGTACTTTGGGTGTGTATAGAATCTGTCTGATAACCGGTGTTAATTGTGATGGCTGTATTAGTGTGTGTTATCTGTTTTTACACACAATGGCTACCAGTCCTAGCTAATATCGCTCCGCAAGATCTAAGGAGGAAAGCAGCTAAGGTAAGCTTGCTCAAGAAGACCACTTCTGATAAGAACTCTCTGTTGTATGTTGCCCTGCAAGATCCACCAACAACACGTCTGAAATCACGCAAGCCACCCTGGGTTGATTTAGAAGGTATCAATTCTTTCAACATGACCTCCAAGTGGCAACAACGTTGGAACGAGCATCCACCCAACAATGCTCACCTGGTTAAAGATCCTACAAAGAATGTTGAGGGATTCCAACTTCCACGCCAAACCTGGTCGAAGCTGAACCGCATTAGAACAGGTCAAGGAAGGTGTGGTCACACTTTGAAGAAATGGGGTTTCCGTACATCTGCTGCCTGTGACTGTGGAGTGGAGGACCAAACTATAAAACACATTGTTCAGGAGTGCTCACTCCGTGCATTTGATGGTGGTCTGAAGACTCTACACCAAGTGACACCAAGTGCTCTGGAATGGTTGTCAAATTTGGACATTTCAATTTAAATAATTGTAAACTTTTGTGTACTTGTACAACCATACGATATATATATATATATATATATATATATATATCTGTTTTGAATTCAATTAGGGACTACAGACATTCAATTTTCTAGTAGTTCATACCTTTGCTACCAAATGCCACCGTCAACGACAACTAGTTCTGAACTTGATTACTAAATGCCACCGCAGTCGGCTTCTGGCAATGAACGTTGGAACCTAAGAGCGTTAGTAAAATCTCACCTTTAATTTAGCTTCACAAAAGTGTAATTAGTGCAAGGTACTTTTACATGCCATAAATCTATGACATGGGACAGCCGGCCTTACTTCCCCTCAGAAGGAAGGCATACTTAGGGATTTTAACGCTCTTAAAAAATCTGACGACTTCGGCCGGGTTTGGACCCGCGACCTTGGACATAGAAGCTCAGCATGCTACCAACTACGCCACCGAAGCCGCTGAAGAAGACGTGTATGACCGAGCTAAATGGAGGAGAGCTGTCAGAAACATCGACCCCACATAGGAGTGGGAATGGTGTATAAAGAAGAGGAAGTTAAGCCAGTACTATTGTATGCATCCGAATCAGGTAAAGTCACCAGTGGAATTACAAATCGGCTACAGGTTTTCATAAATAAGTATCTGAGAATAATAATTATTAGCGTACATTTGCCTGACGTAATCGCGAATAAACATGGGTACGCAGACGACCAGATCCGAATCCAAATAAAGTGGAGAAAAGGCAAGTAGATTAGACTACTCTCAAGAAATCGGATAAAGACATAGGACACCAAGCTTTTGATTGGAGAAGTAAGCAGTCATGGAGGTGCACAATGGAGAATGAAGGTCGACAAAAGGGAAAGACATGGGGAGAGGAGAAGAAGATCGCAGTCAACAGAGAGAGGTGGCAGTGCCTGCATACCCTCATATACCAACTGACTGCGCCAGGGTTTGATCCTGCAACCTTGAGAACAGCAGGCGAGAGCATCACCTCTGTGCCACGCAGCCAGTCTGGTATATATTTTGTGATTTTCTTTCCAAGAACGAATAAATTCTTCATGATGAGTATGCAGTTTTCCAACATCCCTAATAAGCTCTTAGTCATGGCGAACAAGGATTATGCATTTGCTTTTTATGTGTACCGTATCTTAAGGAACCATTTCTGGTCTGAATTGCACTCTCCTAACTTAGGTATTCACCTGGAGTAGAAGTAGAAAACCACTTCCAGGATGGCTTAGGTAGAAATCGAGCCCACTTCTTTTTGCCGGTGCCCCGTTCCAGCCATCAGACCAGAATTAAATTTCTTGCCAGAACTGACATCAAACCCGTTCAAACAAACAAACTTTAAATGATAGATCTTTCTTTATTGGGAAGTCTAGGCACTTCAATGAAATTGTTGAGGGATGGCTTTTTAAGTTGTATGGAGAGCAGAAAGTGCATAACCCCCCTTTCCTCTAAGTCAGCGCCTGTGAATCAGTTCTAACGGGATTCCACGAGGGACTCTTCTACGGACAGTGACTGGGCATGAGTGAGCGCCAGCATTAGAAGCGTCTGGCCTTGCTCGTCTTCTGATACACTTTATCTTCTGTCGTCCGCTTGTCTACTGGTCAAAGCTCTACACATCAGCAAGTCATCCAGCACCAAATCAACGGAAATAAACCTCTTCAGATGTTCTACAAAGTATACATAACCATCCCTGTTCTTCATCGCACGTGGTTTCCTTCTCTATATCTGTAAGAAGAGATCTGCCTCTTATTTTATGGGTGTTACGTCTCTTTAAATTCTTGCGCTTTTAGAGATTTAGGGGTATCGGAATTTTGCACTGAAAGGCTTCTTCAACATTATGGTGTTTGAAGCCATTTTTCAGTGTTGCCTTAGTAAACAAACGTTTGGTGCTTTTCAGTCGGTCAACACGATTGTACCCAAATCAGATGGGTAATTCCCGAATCCTGAAAAGAATTACATGAGGTTAATAAATACACTTGGATGAGCAGTTTCGATCGTCAAGCGATCATCATCAGATCCATTACACTTAGGCTATGAAATCTATGTCTGAAAGTATGGGTGAAAATTTTTACAAGATGTACACTTATTAAGTTGCAGTATTATTTGAGGGAAAGTCCGGAGGTCAACCACCACTTCCAGTATCCCAACGAAACATCACATAGACAACAACTAACAAATATTGACCTGCGCGTCGGGATGAGAGATGGAAGAATGGATGAAGATGAATGAATTTGGGCAAGGATGTGGAAAGAAGCGGCCGTGGCCTAACAGAAGGGAACATCCCAGCATTTTCCTGGTGTTGAAAATGGGAAACCACAGAAAACGATTTCAAGGATGGCTGACGGTGGGGCTCGAACCCACATATTCCACAATCGAAATAGTGCTTTAATAAACACCTTATATCCTCTTCATTCATAGAGCTAACCGTATTTATCACAACAAATCTTAATTAGCTCTGAGCAAGAACGAAAACAAATACGACGTAATCGATAACACGGAAAGTCAGCTATCTGCAACATGATCAAAGAAAATGTATTATGAATCCAGTTATTCACGGAGCTTAAACAGATCGATATATGAAAAAGAGAACTAGTTATTGCATAGTCTTGGTTAAAACAGTTACAAAGCTGCATGGCTGGAAATAAAAGTATAATAATAATAATAATAATAATAATAATAATAATAATAATAATATTGGACCGATAGATCAGCTTGTGACATCTTTAGCAGAAACTCTCTCGGTCGATATATCGGCCTCCTGGCACTATAAGGGTTAATCTCATGTATTTTATTTTTCAGGGTTAGGGAAAACCCCATCTCATTTGGGTACAATCGTTTTGACTTTTGACCTACTGAAAAGCATCCAACTAGGGTTCTTCAACTTGTCAGTACATCTACTGACACGGAATGCCAACTGACTGTGTTGGGATTCCATCCCTAACTTTGAGTACAGCAGACGGGAATATTACCACTGATCATTATTATTCCCTCTGCGTACTCGTGAAAGTGTGTGTCTTTCACGTGATATATTACTAATCTGGGTCACCCAGAGTGGATCAGTGAAGAAGCCTGTCAACATACTCCACGCTCATAAGCCTCTTTGGGTCAACATCTACCTAATTTGGATCTCCTTCGTTCACCCGGCCGAAGTCGTCGGATTTTTTAAGAACATTAAGAATCCCTCAGTAAGCCTTCCTACGGAGGGGAAGTAAAGCCGGCGGTTCCATGTCATAGATTTATGGCATGTTAAAGAACCTTCCACTAATTACACCCATGTGAAGCTAATTTAATATACGTTAAACATTTGACTAACGTTCTTAGGTTCCTACGTTCGTCGTCAAGAGCCGACTGCGGTGGCATCTGGTAACTAATTTCTGAACTAGTTGGTCGTTGACGTTGGCGTTTGGCGGCAAAAGTAGGAAAAAAATTCAAAGCCTGCAGTCCTTACTTGAATTAAAACAGATAACACACACTGATACAGTCATCACAATTAACACCGGTTATCAGACAGATTCTACACACACCCAAAGTACACGGGTCTACATGACCACGTTGTCGAAGCCCCTAAACTGAAGAACCAACCATCCTACGTTCACTGTGCCACCTGAACTCATTGACCATGTAGTCACATGACATCATCGTAGCAGGGTAGACTAACCGGATATACTGTATCTGTGGTGGGCAGGAAACGAGAGTTGAATCACTAGGTATCTACTTTATCGGAAAGGGATATCAAGTTCCACATGTTTATGTAAAATCAGGGGTAATTAGATTCAATGGAACGAATACATAATTAAACAACATGTCAATTCCAGTATAACATACAATAAACAATCACAGTAAAAGAATAAGATGGTGGGTGACTGGTTAACGTGTCGGTCTACTAACCCCAAGCTTGCAGGTTCGCTCCTGACCGTGGTAAGTGATTTTTGAAAGGCGGCAGAAATTACGACACGCATGTCATACTATGTTGGCATGTCAAAGAACCCATTTGAATTCAATAGGCCGTGTTCATAATGGCAAAATTAATCTCGGGAGTTTCCGCCCACACAAAGTTCCTCATTTCTCTACTAGCAAGTGGTATGGTGTTCAAGGAGCTTAGATATCTAACCTCCTTGACTTTCATAGTGGTTCAAGAAATAACGAAATTCGACATGCAAGCTACCCTCTGGGTGTCAAATAAAAAAGCTTGCACCCGGCATCCGAGGCCATACGATATTATTTATTATATACAATAAACAATTACAGTAAAATGAGTATAAAAAGAAAACTATAAACTTCATAACAATGGAATTTGGACGAGAGCTTTGCATAAGCTAGACGAATCCTAAATCTGACCGTGTCTTTTCCGGAGTCCACCAAGGTGCATAGTGGCAAGTATTCTTGGCTGTCACTTCGGAGGCCCCGGTTCGAATCCCGGCTCTGCCAAGAAATTTAATTCTGGCCTGAGGGCGGGAACGAGGAACACTCAGCCTCGTGAGGTAAAACTGAGAAAAGGTAGGTTCGATTCCTACCTCTGCTATCCTGCAAATGTTTTTTCGTGGATTCCCACTTCTAATCCGGGATGGTGCTTATGTAAGGCCACGGCCGCTTCCTTCCCAAATCCCAGTACACTGGGTTACATGGGCCCGATGTCAGAAAGCCCCTAAATAATCAACATATTTTCCAGAATGTATGTCTACCCCTTATTATTCCCGTTATCCATCCGGATGAGATGCGATGAAAGTCTTTGTGGCGGATGGTTTTTACGACAGGATTCTCTTCCTGACGCCAACCTCATTGGAGGAGTTAATGAGAGATGAAATCAATGGTGATGAATGAAACTGGGCATGAATGTGGAGGAAAGCGGCCGTGGCCCTTCTGAAGGTACCATCCCAGCATTTGCCTGGAGTTAAAAACGGGGAAACCACGGGAAACTATTTAAAGGGCGGCCGACGTTGGGGTTCGAACCCACGTGTCTACCGAGTCAGCAGAGGGTTTGGCCCATTGATCAAACCTTCCGCTTTAGGGAGCATATACCGTGTTAATACCTATGCCTTACGCGTCGCTTACGATATATTCCGCAGGCTATCGGAAGTTTACATTTTATTACGGTGTTATAGAATCTTTACGAAAGCAACTGGACCCGGAAACGAATTCTTGAATCATTTCATTTACATTTTTCAGATTGTGAGATACTTGAGTTTGACAGTATCAGCTGATGTACGATGTACACAGTGAAATATCAGCTGGCACCGGGTGAGTTAGCCGAGGTCGTTGCGGCATGACTGTTGGCAGTCGCTCACATCCGGGAGGAGAGGAGGTTCGAATCCCCCCGCCGGCAACCTTGAAGATGGTCTTCTGTGGTTTCCCATCTTCCTTCCAGGCAAATGCCGGGGTTGGTCCCTAACTATAGGCCACAGCCGCTACCTTCCAACTCCTCGACCCTCCCATCCAACATTCCTCCCCAACGGTACTTGTAGCTCACCCATTGGGTGTCCGTCTCGAAGCAGCTACAAAAAAAACTGGCGAGCCGAACATGTCCTTGGACACTCCCGGCACTAAAAGCCATACGCTAAAAAAAAAAAAAAAACAGCTGGCCATGGTGAGTGAGTGGTCATCATGTCGGTCTACCAACCCCAAGCTTGCAGGTTCACTCCTGGCCATGGTAAGTGATATTTGAAAGGCGACAAAAATCACACCACGCATGGCATACGTTTTTGGCATGTTAAAGAACCCATTTGAATTCAGTAGGCCATGCTCACAATGGAAAAATTAATCTCTGGATTTTCCGCCAACACAAAAGTTCCTCCTTTCTCAAGACTACTAGAAAGAACCATAGTCTACAGTAGTGCCAAGCAGCTTAGATATCTAACTTCCTTGACTTTCATGGTCCCATAGTTTAGGGGCTGCGATAACGCAGTCATGTAACCCAAGGAACAACAAAACTCGACATGCAAGCTGCCTTCTGGGCGCAAATAACAAAGCTTGCACCCGGCACCCGATATTATCGGGCTCGTGCAATACCCTTTTCCCCCCACTGTAATTTTGATCCGAGTTACGCCACTGTCACTAAAATAAAACTAGGCTAAAATTTAATTATACCAGGTGAATCAGCTGCCCCTAATAATATTGTTTTATGCAGCCCAGCTAGCCTTGTTATCAGGAAGGCCGAATGAAGAGAATGTGTTAGAGATGATTGAGAAGGATTTGGTCTGAGGAAAAAGTAAAATGGAGAGGATCGGTAATGTTACCATATTAGACCCTAGATGTTCTGGCTGTTGAAATAAAGATGAGCATGATATGTATTGAATGGAATGGGTAATGATCTGAATTTGTGGAAGGTAATGAATGAAATAGAAAGATTACAAAAAAGAAGGAATTGCATGAATATCAAATGAAAAGGAAAAATATAATGAGCCTAAGGTATGTTAGTTTGTGCTTCCATCCCGTATGGAAATAATGCACTGCCAGCATATCCTGCAAACGATACTGATCACTACTACTTTTCCCCTGATGTGACTACGAGGGATGAGAGGGTTAATGAGTTGGATGGGTGACCACGTTCATCTACCTAAATCAGCTAAATCGCCAAACAATAACATCAAATCCACCTAAACACAACCAAACGCACACAAACAACACATTTCCATCAAAAACAACAAAGGCTATGCTGTATAGCTTGCTAACACACCTACCCGGAAAACCGGAAATTAGGGTTCGGATCCTGACTACGGTCTTATTCAACACATAACACCAGAGAATTTGAATGAATTTTTAAATGATATGGACTCTGTATTGATAAAACAATTGGTGATGAATATTAATAAATATTAAACAAAAATATTGGAATACAACCGAAAGAAATCAGAAATCCCTATGGACTTCAAATTGGCAGATGAAAAGTTAAAGGATGTACGGGACTTCTGTTACTAATGAAGCAATATAAGCAGTGATGGACGAAGCAAAGAGGATGTAAAGAAGAGGTTGGCTCAGGCAAGGAAAGCATTTATACAGAAAAGGAATCTGTTGACTTCGAATATAGATTTAGGTATTAGGAAGTCATTTTTGAAAGTCTTTGTCTGGAGCATGGCGCTCTATGTAAATGAAACTTAGACTGTTGGTGCAGCAGAAAAGAAGAGAGTTGAAGCGTTTGAAATGTGGTGTTATAGGAGAATGATGAAGATCAGATGGGTAGATAGGGTAACAAATGAAGAGGTATTAAGACGAGTGGGAGAGGAGAGATATTTTTGGCGTCTGATAATGAAGAGAAGAGATAGGTTGGTAGGACACATGCTAAGACACCTAGGAATAGCAAACCTAGTTATAGAAGGAAGGGTCGAGGACAAGAACTGTAGGGGTAGACCAAGGTTAAAATATGTTAAATAGATTGCCCTCGGATGTAGGGCGTGGTAGCTATGTAGAGATGAAACGATTAGTTCAGGACAGGAAGGCATGGTTAGCTGCATCAAACCAGTCAAACAACTGAAGACTCAAACAACAACATCGTTCTAAAGGGAATTATTCTCGTAAGTCTAGACATTGAAAGTCACCTCATTACTAAACCTTGGAAAAGTGTGGAATATGGAGGTAAAATAATTAAATTCTGTGGTGGTGTCAAGCGAGTGTTTCTAATTTAAAAAGGAATACGAACTATGGCATATTTTTTGTTACAAATACCCAGTCATTGTGTCTCTTAATGAAATGAAAATAAAAATCCACAGCCTGCTTCCAGTCGACCGACCGGGTCAGGGAATGGAATTTCATTTCATTTCATATTTATTTATCAGTGCCTCACCCTATATTTGCAGTACACTGAAGGGAGTCTCTGAAAAGAGCAAAGCCCCACTTCGCTTTTGGGATGCGTCAGAGCCCTGCATCTTGCGGCGAGGATATGAATTGTGCCGGCTGCCCAAGCCTGTCGCACTGCCCAAGCCTGTCGCACTGCCCTGGGGAAATGATTAAATGAATGACAGATGAAATAAAATGACAGGGGAGAGTGGTGCAGGAATTAAATTTGTGACAAGGAAAACCAGAGTACCCGGAGAAAAACCTATCTGCCTCCGCTTTGTTCAGCATCCGGGATTTGAACCACGGACCCTGCGGACAGAGGCCGGCGTACTGCCGCCTCTGCCACGGAGGCTTCTTAATGAAATGAATGATTTGAAACACACAAAAAAAAGGCCCCATGTATGCTTGTTTAGAAGGGAATTGTCAATAGCACCCTCCAGCACTGTGCAGGTGCACCGTGAGTCAGCGAGAGATCAAGGTCTGAATCACAATAACGCCTCTATTTCAGTGTAAGTAACCGGGTTTCTCTGCCGGCCAACCAACGTCACTACTCAGGCGGAACTTAACTGTACCGAACAAAATAAATGTAAGAAGTTGAGGGTATCTACCTTGCACGTGAGACATCTGAGCTGGAAAGTCCCGTAAGATCCCTTGTCTCATTTGAGCAATGTCTAAGATTACTCACAAAAATTAGTTTCATAATGTCCGAGATTGAACAGTGAATAATGTGGTATTTCCTGACAGTATTCTTGAGTTTTGAACACCTCAAGTTAAAGGTTAAAATGCAGGATCGAATCCTGGCGCAGACAGTCGGCATTTGAGGGTGCCCAAATGCGAGGGAGTCGTGTCAGAAGACTTACTGGCTCATTAAATATCCCCTTCGGGGTAAAATTCTGGCACCTCAGTGACTCTAAAAGCCGCAGTGGTTAAAAGGGACTTTAAACCAATAACATTATTACTATTATTATTATTATTATTATTATTATTATTATTATTATTAATATTAGGTCTGTAGTAGTGTGTGTATTTCCAATTAAGGTGAGGATTGAGAAGGAGGCCACCGTGATCCTAAGCTAGGAATTTGCCGACATTTGCCTGGAGTAGAAGTGGAAAACCACGAAAAACCACTTCCAGGATCGCTGAGGTAGGAATCGAACCCTCCTCTCTCACTTGGCCTCACAATGGCTGAGTGTACCCAGTTCCAGCCCTCAGACCAGAATTAATTTTCTTGGCAGAGCAGGGAATCGAACCCGGACCACCAGGTGATAGCTAAGATTACTAGCCGCTACACCACAAGGTGGAGCAGAGAGCGAGGAAAATAGAAAACAGTATGAAGAGGATGATGAGGAAGGAAGGAAGTCGGTCATAAATATACGGCATAATCAGTCTGTTCAGTGCCTAAAGATGTGTTGCAAACTTTAAGAATTACAGCAACCAACACTCTCTGAAGTCATTAAATGTCTTCCCCTAAGGGATGTTCACAAAATGTAAATAAAAGGTAGCTCAAACACATCCAACTGCAATAAATATAATTTTAGTCAGCACTCATTCCAAGCAAAACGATATAGCCTAATGGGTGAACACTGTAGAACGGGCGTTCTCACCCCTTTGAGACTATGAGCACCTCCTTCAAGCCATACCAAGTGCTCGAGCACCATTAGAATATAATAATAATAATAATAATAATAATAATAATAATAATAAAATTAATAATAATTTTTAAATTTATGTATTTATTTTTTCCCCCGAGGGAAGTGGAAAAATCTTGCATAAGACCTTGAGAAGGGTCCGCACTCCTCAAGAGTGTAGGATTCTTACCCACTAAAAAACCACACCCTGTCCTCCTGACAAAACCCATCCCGGGATCACTTTCGTATTACTTCAAGATGGAGCCATTTTCTTTGCTTCACAAGCACCATTTTACTTCTCAATTCATAGTCCGCGGATCGCAGACTTAATGAACAAAATCGAGGAAGTTCCCATCCGACTTCTTCTGACGAAGGACTACCTCAACGAAAAAAGCGACCGTATCCCAGCTGAGCTGATTCCTCAGCATAATTCCAACTATATTGTCCGGCGTTATTGGACCAACCTCAGCTTCAAGTCGTTGTTTTTCCGCTGCCCAACGAGCGCAGACGAAGAACGTATGATATACGTCATCTCGTTCGTTCTCGCAGAAAATACATACTGGACTCCTTGCTTTGGCCATACGATGAAGGTAACACCGAAAGTAGCCATGACCTGTCAACATCGGAGTCAGAAAGTAATTAGTTTCTCCATGTTTTCTACTTGTCCACTCGACCAGACTCAGTATCAGCCGAGCTGTCCATCTTCCTCTGAGATCGTCATTCCACCTCTGCTGCCTAAGTTCCATCTTGCGTGCTACGGCTTCCTTCCAGGCTTGAGCCTTGCCCAGTTCTACTCGTCGAAAGTATACGTCTTGCGCGATTAAGTCTATTGGCGCAACACCTGAGACAACCAGAACTGCAAGTTCCGAAACTGAACGGTAAGCACACGCCACCCTCAGAGCTCCTCTCCTCTGAATTGCAGCTAGGCGTTTCCTATACTTGTCTATCCTCAGCGAATCAGACCAAATCTCCGCTCCATACAGGAGAATAGACTGCGCTGTGGACAACAGTAGTCGGCGCTTGCTTTGTCTAGGACCATGCACATAAGCCATGAGTCTGCTAATGGCAGCTGTCACTACTTCCGCCTTGTCTGCTGCCTTCGGTATATGAGACCAGTATGTCAGTTTCGTGTCAAGAGTAATAATAATAATAATAATAATAATAATAATAATAAAGTTAAACTCATTCCGAGAAACACTAGAAAGGTCTAGCGACGAAAGATGAATAGGTTTGACTTGCAAAAGCTACAGTCTAATGATGAGTTCACTCAGAAGCTTGAAACACTGGATCCACAAAACTTGGAACAACTACGAGATGCCATAGTATCAGCAGCTAAGGAAACAGTCCCATTAATAAAACGCAGAAAGCATGCCTGGTGGACCAGTGAATGTGAGGCGGCAATAAGGCTCAGACAACTTGCATGGCAGAGATGGAACTCACAGAAGAGTGAAGACAACTGGGAAAGTTTCTTATGTATGAGAAAACAGGCTGCAAAAACTATTCGAGGTGTAAAACGTGCTTTTGACAAGAACAAGCTGGCACAAATTGAGCTAGACTTCAAGAAGAATAACACCCGGGATTTCTATAGAACTTTTAAACAGAATCTCAGTAAATATGCTCCACCTAGCCTACACTTCAGGGACCTAAATGGAAAAGTTGCTTATAATGACAAGGAAAACTGCCAAATATTGGCAAATTACTTCGAGTCTCTCCTCAACTGCGAGGCTCCAGAATCAACATTTCAGTTCGAAGACAATCCGTACGTACACCCAGATTCCACCCCACCCACAAAAGAAGAAATTAATCAGATCATCCAGTCACTCAAAAACGACAAAGCACCAGGTGAGGACTCCATAGTTGCTGAATTATGGAAGCATGCTGGCGACAAAACTGTCGATAAGTTAACTGAGATTATTCATGAGATTTGGGAAACGGAGGAACTCCCTAGCAACTGGACCTCAGCTCTACTTCACCCTCTTCATAAGAAGGGTGACCGAATGGAAGTGAACAACTACCGTGGAATCTCTCTCCTTACAATAACATACAAGATCCTCTCAAAAGTCCTTCAAAATAGGGCAGAACAACAACTAGATTCCCAATTGGGAGAATATCAAGGAGGGTTCAGGAAAGGACGATCATGTGCTGAACAGATCATGAATCTTAAGTCCATTGTTTCATATCTAAAGCTTAGATCTAAAGATTTTGTGGTGACCTTCGTTGATTTCAAGAAGGCATACGACTCCATTGATCGATTCTCCCTATTTCAAATCCTGAAGGAACTGGGATTGGACAATAAAACAAGAAAAATCATTGAGAAGACCTTGACTAACACCACCTCCAGAGTGAAATTTAGGGGAGAAATTTCAGAAGCGTTTGAAATCAGAACCGGGGTAAGGCAGGGAGACGGATTATCACCTCTGCTTTTCAACTGCGCACTTGAGAAGGTCATCCGAGAATGGCGCAAAGAATTGAACAACATTGGGTTCGTAAATGGAGTCAGATTGGGCTACAAAAATCTGAATCTGACGGTTGATTGCCTAGCCTTCGCAGATGACCTTGCAATTTTTTCAGATTCCCTTGGCACGGCAGCAGTGCAGATCAAGCAACTCAGCATTCAAGCTGCAAAAGCAGGCCTTAAGATCTCCTTTGAGAAAACCTTGTTTATTACTAACATTAAACAAGCACCCAAGGAGCTAGACATAGGAGAGGGACGCATTAAGCAAACTCAATCATTCAAATATCTAGGCGAATGGATAGAACCCAACACATCCGAGAAGGCTGCTTTCGAATCGCGCATCAGAAAAATGGAAATGGCATATCATCTAACAAAGGGTATTTACAACAAGAAATCAATATCCCTAAATGCCAAGCTAAGACACTATCAAACTGTCATCCGCCCAGAGGCTCTATATGCTGCAGAATGCCTTGCAATGCATAGGAAAGGACTTACGGAGAAACTAGAAGCTAAAGAAAGAAAGATTCTCAGGAAAATCTTGGGCACTGTAAAAGAAAACGATGAATACAGGAGACGGCACAACCACGAGCTCTACAACTAAATATTATAAATACTTTCACCCATACTCTCAGACATAGAATGTATTGCCTAAGTGTAATGAATCTGATGATGATCGCTTGACGATCGAAACTGGTCATCCAAGGGTATGTATTAATCTCATGTAATTGTTTTTCAGAATTAGGGAATGAATAACCCATCACAATTGGGTACAATCGCGTTGACCGACTGAAAACATTAACTTCGAGTACACTATACTATTTCTGACGATGTACGATGTCCTTCATTGAGTCACTACAAGTAAGAGTCTAGGGAGTCCCTCTTCCTGGGCCTCTTAGTCTTCCCCCGCACAAGTCACCGCCTAAGCCGGTAAAAGGAAGAATCTCATTGAAAGGTGCGTGGGTTCGCGGTGTCGTCAGAGCCTCCCACAATGCGCCGCCATAACGCGGGAGTCCCACCCTATTCCCGCCAAAAGTGACTTATTTACGTCACAATCATTGCATGCCTACTCTGTGTTACTTGCAGACTTCCATACATAGAATAGAGAGAAAAGACAAAAGGAAAGTTTACCGTACCAAAGACAACTGATTCTCAATCTTTGTGCTCAGGGCCGTATTTCTAAAAAGGTTAAGTAGGCTGCAGCCTAGAGCGGCAAATTTTCGGGGGCGGCAGTTTGGCAATTCATTCAAAAGCTAAAATGAAGTGTTTCAGACGTTAATAATATTTTCCGTACGAATTAAGAATACATGTTACTTAAAAATATGTTTTAGTCCTTCTAGTCCTACCTTAGAAGAGTTAAGAACTATCTGCGAACTAGTATTTCTGAAATACGGTTAAACTCACTTTCATTAGCCTACTTTGTATTGAGGCAAGTACAACGAAAACACTTTCATATGAGGACATTATTAACGAGTTTGCCATTAAGAAATCTCGTAAGAACGCTACCGGTATGTAAATTTGAACACGAAGATTACGTGGGGTGAGTTGTTTTAGAGAAGTTTGTATATTTTTCAACAAATAAACCAGTAATTAACTATATTTTGTGTAATTTCATTCCACCGTGTAGGACAACTTAATTCAAATTGAACACAGATTTTCAATTACGCAAAAGATAGTCATTAGCATAAAAAACAAGTAGTTCCGTGAAGAACTATACAGCCTATTTTCATATATCCTATGTTAATTGCCACTATCAACATACAAAATTTCAGTTTGATTGCTGTAATAGATTCGTAGATATTGAGAACCGACTAAATATTTCGGATGGTCGCCATGTTGGATTTTATATATGTAGGTCCTAGAGTTATGTACTGTTACATGCAGATTATTGTGAACGTGTAGTATTCAAACTTCAATCGCATAATTAGGACACAAGAAAAATTAAGGAGATTTTAAAATATTTCACAGCTGCCATCTTGAGGTTATGGAAACAATTGAAATACATTAGATACCAGTGGATTAACATTCGTATAAGGATTTACTGTACCAAGTTTCACTGCACGCGGTTGGTTAAATTGCGAGAAACGTCCATGTGAATATTTATAATTCGCGTCACCGCCATGTTGGATTTGTGATCACCAGGTTATTTAAAGTCCTATAGGTGAACTTAAGTTCATAGCCCCTATGAACATTAAAAAATGCAGTTTGATTGCTAAAATAGATTCGTAGATATTCAGTATCGTCTAAATATTTCTGATGGTCGCCATGTTGGATTGTTAAATGTATAGGCCATAGAGTCATGTACCATGAAAGGAAAATTATTGCGTAGGTTCATTATTCAAACTTTCACTTCGATCGCATGACTACATCACAATAAATAAAATCTTAATTTTAAAATTCGCACTGCCGCCATCTTGAGGTTATGTAAATAA
Organism: Meconema thalassinum; assembly: GCA_946902985.2. Taxonomy (NCBI): domain Eukaryota; kingdom Metazoa; phylum Arthropoda; class Insecta; order Orthoptera; family Tettigoniidae; genus Meconema; species Meconema thalassinum. Next base: position 169,997,803 of record OX336391.1, read on the forward strand.
TATAACTAAATTAGATACCAGTGGATTACAATGTGTATAAATATTTCCTGTGCCAGGTTTCAGTGCGCTTGGAACATTAAATCGCGAGAAAGGTATATTTAAAATTTTCAAATTCGCTTGGCCGCCATGTTCGTTTTGTAGTAAACCGGTTTTTGAAAGTCTTATGGATGGACTTCCAGTAGTGCCCTTTATCTCCGTAAAAAATTTCAGGGTTTTACCGCTAATAGTTTCAGAGATATAGAATGCCGGTGAAATATTTTGCACATCCGCCATCTTGTGATTATGTAAACAATTGAACGAAGTTAGATGTCGGCGCATTACAATGTATATAAACATATACTGTACCTAGTTTCATTGCGTTTGGTTGGTCAAATCGCGAGAAACGTCTATTTAAAAGTCGCAAATTCGCTTGGCCGCCATGTTGGTTTTGTAGTTACCAGATTTTCAAAAGTCACATAAGTGAACTTATAGTAGTTTCCTATATCACCATAGAAAATGTCAGGGTAATATCGGTAATAGTTTCGGAGATATAGAATGCTGGTGAAATATTTCGCACAGCCGCCATGTTGGATTGGTGAGTCGTAACAAAATTTGAAGGGCACGGTCGAGGTCGCCGGGAATAGTGCTATGAACTTTCCGAGTTTCATTGAAATCGCTCCTGCCGTTTAGATTTTATTAGGGGGACACACACACACGAATCACACACACACACACGCACACACACACGGACAAAAGGTGATCTCATAAGCCTATTTTTTTCAAAATTGAAAATAGGCTAATAAAAATATGTGTAAAATAGTGATCACTGATCTCCAAGAACAAATTAATTAACTAAGTTCGAAACCCATTTCATTTTTTTAACGAATCTTGAAAGAAGTAAAAAAAACAAGTAGATAACTAATTTCATTATTACATTTATTATGTAAGCCATTAAATTTGTAGTTTTATCTATACTAAATGAACTCTATGTTTAAAAAAGATGAAAACGCCAATGAACTCTCTCCTTTTGTTGTATAAAACAAATGTATTAAGCAAATATCAACTATTGAGGGGCGGCAAATGGACTTTAGCCTATAGGCGCCATACTCTTAAATCCGGCCCTGTTTGTGCTTATCTTTAATCTTAAGTCCTGTTCCACGAACAGTCTATCCTTGCATCCTTTCAGTCTGTATGGATTTTACGTGTGATGGTTGTGCAGTAATACAATTACTATCACTTTTCGCCAGGAAATGTCACTGATATATCTGTCTAGTTTGCATCCGCAGTTACAAGATAAACAGGTCCACGGTCGACTTCCTAATAAAATGCCTTTCCTGACCCTTCCTTAATTGGATCCAAGTTAGCGGTCACCTGGGCGATCGGCCTGTCCCCATCCCCAGTTGTATCTGCGGCGAAGTGTGTACAGCTCCATGGGCGCCCACAGGAGAGGGGGGGGGGGGCAAGGAGGGGATCAAGGGCCCCCCCCCCCCTGGAATCATGAGAATATTTCGATTGTTAATTGTCACACCAGGTCATTTCATAAATTGAAGTTACTGATTTAGATGTAGCGATAATTCCACAATTTTCTTTGGTTGGTTGGTAGGTTGGTTCCTCAGTTTAGGGGCTGCGACAACGCGGTCATGTAGCCCCGTGTACTTTGGGTGTGTGTAGAATCTGTCTGATAACCGGTGTTAATTGTGATGACTGTATTAGTGTGTGTTATCTGTTTTCAATTCAAGTGAGGACTGCAGACATTGAATTTTTTCAAGTAGTTCCCCTCTTTTGCCGCCAAACGCCACCGTCAACGACTACTAGTTCAGAACTTGATTACCAGATGCCACCGCAAACGGTTCCTGGCGACTAACGTCGGAACCTAAGAGCGTTTGTCGAATGTTTAACCTATATATAATTTAGCTTCACACAGGTGTAATTAGTGGAAGGTTCCTTAACATGCCATAAATCTATGACATGGGACCGCCGGGTTTACTTCCTCTCCAATGGAAGGCATTCTGAGGGATTTTTAACGCTCTTAAAAATCCGACGACTTCGGCCGGGTTTGAACCCGCGAATTTGAGCATTGAAACTCAGCATGCTGCCAACTACGCCACCGAACCCACTCACAATTTTCTTTAACTTAGTAATTTGGGATTGTTTGAAAATATCTCCAGCTATTTAGGAAATCGGTGAGCTGGATTAACATTACCATTTTAATGAACTGCTTGAATTTTTATTTTTGTTGTTACATGGTGATACAACTACTTTTTACCTGTTTTAAGAAACGAACATTATGACGATGATTCATAAAGAAAAACGAACTTCTATGGACAAAAACTCTGAACTAAAAGAAACAATTCCTCCCATTCATGCCACAAAGATATGTACCCAACGGTTTCAGAGCAACCAAATAATATCACGTAGCAAGTAAGAAATGACACGAAAATTGCAGGGGGGGGGGGGGGACACGACGTCTCATCGACAGGTAGGTAATGAAATGAAATTACTACTAGCGGGCTTCCATGTACAGCTCCCAGACTGTCCTTGAGATGGTAGAGGAATGATCCCTAGCAGAGTCCGAGCAATTTTTTAAAAAAGTTAGAAGTAATAAGAAAATTCCATAAAATGCGGAGATTTGAAATGTTTTTTCCATATTTTAAATGAGAAAAACACACCTAGTTAAAAAGAAAACCTCCTCCAAAATAAGTAGATGTGGCAACGTGTGACTCACTGAGGACCGAATTAGTGCGAGGTTATCAAACTCCCCGTCCCCGGCATGTTGTAGAAGTACCGTGCGGTGTTCTGCCCACATTCTCCTCATAAGGTCACGACAAACATGCTGCACCTCCTTGCGACATGGAGACATACAGGATGTGAATGAGAGCAGTTGAAATCAGGATCACTTGATCTAAAAGTGAAGTGCTCATATTAAATGCAATTCATTTCCAGGCGTTACCTTTGCGTAAACCAGAACTGTGCAGGTGTGCCAAAGACTTTTGTAATATTCCACGTCTCATATTTTATTTTACATTGCTGTAATTTTAGAAAACAATCCGTATTGACTTAGACTACTTTATCTCCACATTGAATAAAACAAAGTCCCCGATTCCTGGATGTAACGGGAAATCTTGAGAACCACTGGATGGATTTTGATGCGATTTTCACCATCTTCTAAAGGATTTCTCGAGGAAGGTTTCTGCAGATAAACATCCACTTATGACCAAAGAAAGCGCAGCAGTAACGATTTCAGTGAATTGAGTTGAAGAAACACATGCCGTCCGTGTACTTTTTAAGCTTACGCTAGGTAAACCGTTAAAAATATCTACAGAGTCCGCCAGAAAAATGTATACACTCTTTGTCAGACGATATCGGGATATGGACATTGTCAACTGTTATCATTGTTTTAAAATGTTGTAGTATGGTCTTTCGCTCAACAGTTGTCGGTACATACATCACGATAGTGGGAAAATGAAATGGCTGGAGCATGCAGCGAAAGTACATTCTGAAGTGGTTTATCAGGTTTATCAGGTTTGGTAATGCCGTTGAAGTGCAACGTCAGTGGAGGAGGGAGTTTTAAACAGAACCCCCAACACGCCTAACAATATTAATCGCATTACTGGGAAGTTTGAGACGCATGGAACGATTTGTGATATTCACAAAGGAAGATCGGGAAGAACGCGTGCAGCTACTAGTCCTGCTTTGTCGGCTTACGTGTTGGACAGGTTTGCTAATTCTCCACAGAAGTCTGCTACGCAATGTGCGCGGGAAGTGGGGATTAGCAGTACAAGTGTACGACGGATTTTGAGAACAGCTAAGTGAAAGTTTACATCCCACGATTACTGCATGCGCTTAATGAGGATGATCCCGATCGTCGAATGCAATTTTGCTAATGGTATCAGCAAATGGTCACCCGAGATGAACAATTTCTGACGAAGTTAGTGTGGTCTGACGAAGCCCAGTTTAAACTTAATTGAACAGTGAATCGATATAACTGTGTCTACTGGGCTCCGGAAAATCCGCATGTTCACGTGGACAAGGCGGTCAATCTACCAGGGGTTAATGTCTGGTGTGAACTGTCGTCGAGGGGCTTACCAGGACCCTTTTTCTTTGATGGTACTGTCACTGGAGCAGTGTACTTGGGATTGTTACGCACATTAATTTTACCAGCTGTACGTGCGCTTTATGGAGCCGATGATGAAGTATTCTACCAACAGGATGGGGCGCCACCACACTACCATGTAGCAGTAAGAGCTTTCCTGGATGACAATCTGCCGGGACATTGGATTGGACGAAGTGGGCCCATTGAGTTCCCCACACGGTCGCCAGATCTTAACAATTATGGACTTTTACTTGTGGGGAACTGTGGAAAATCAAGTCTATCGACGAAAGTCGCGCACGCTGGAGGCCCTTCGCCAGGAGATTACAGTGTTCGTGTGCAGCGGTCCCCATTCAAACATTGACGGACGTCATTTCAGCGACCGCTCATCGTTCTGCTATGTGTCTGGCAGCCACCGGTGAACATTTTGAACATCTCATGTAACCATATGTTTAACTGAAGACAGTACTACATGTGTAATCAAAATTTAATTGTAAAAGAAACACAAAATAAATAGTTTCAGTTCTCTAAAAAGTGTATACATTTTTCTGGCGGACTCTGTATATATTATGAGTGTAGAATTGTTCAGCATAAAAAGTCCTATAAAAGGTCCGTGACATCATATCTCTATCTTTAACACATCGCCCGCTATAAGTTTTTTTTCGTTTTCATTTCTTCCAACAATCTCCATTCAGTGAAAATGTAAATTAATAGCTTCGGAGTGAGTTTACGAGGTAGGGAGCGATACAACCAACCCAGCTTCGGCCAGCATCAAACTGTCGAGTCGTGTCGAGTTTAAGACTTCAGAGAAGGATATTATGTGTCTGGAGTTTCACTGTTCACCTCGGATCAACTGTTGTTTAGTTAGAGATTCAGTGACTATTTAAAGTTTGTTAGTCGAAAATATATTTTTCTCTATTGATAACGTAGAAATCTAGGAACGTTTGACTTATACTAGACGATTTTTCGAAAATTTGGCAACACTGCCTCTGATGAGCACGATATTCCTAGGTCCTAAATGAAACAAAACAAATCCCTCAATTAGTGCGATTTTGTATCACAACTGAGTGTTAACTAGGATGCAAACATATTAGTAGTTAAGCCATGGCAACACAGTTCACGGAACAAAACAACGGCCAATTTCCTCGCTCCATGAGCTCACGGTCATTGCCCAACATGAGTTCTATGCACAATAACCCACCCTTCTGCGTAGGGAAATGGAGAGTATTAACCCTTAGTAATAAATATAAATAATACTACTAAAAACATCTCTAGCACCCTCCAGACCTTCCCCTCGCCTCGTAAAGAGGGTTACTCCACCATGTGGAGAAGAGAATTAAATGGAAAACTGAAGAAAATAAAAATGCAACCCCATCGCCATTCTGCTCCCTCGTGCAACATTAGCGAAGGGGTAGCCTAGCTATTGTGTCTGGTTATCTAGGGAGATTAGCTGGGTGTGCAGGGGAGGATGACGTTTAGCTGGCAAAGTTCAGAACTTTACACAACACTCCGAACAGTTGATATTGTAACCTACAGTCGATCAACTCTAAATAATTCCAATTACTGGAGAAATAACCTGAAATAAGTTGCATGTGATTAAGGTTATGGACTGTTGAAGAAGGAGAAAACTAAAGGATGACGTGTTTCACTCGTCAAGTCAGCATCATCAGATCCAAATTTAAAGATAAATACAGTAGCTCCACAAAACACTACCAAACCTACAGTGTTGGTTGATCGGGGCATTATGTTTGCTTGATCGGGACATTATGTTTGGTTGATCGGGACATTATGTTTGGTTGATCGTGACATTATGTTTGCTTGATCGGGAGATTATGTTTGCTTGATCGAGACATTATGTTTGGTTGATCGGGACATTATGTTTGGTTGATCGGACATTATGTTTGCTTGATCGGAGCATTATGTTTGGTTGATCGGGACATTATGTTTGCTTGATCGGGACATTATGTTTGCTTGATCGGAGCATTATGTTTGGTTGATCGGGACATTATGTTTGGTTGATCGGGACATTATGTTTGGTTGATCGGGGCATTATGTTTGGTTGATCGGGACATTATGTTTGGTTGATCGGGACATTATGTTTGGTTGATCGGGGCATTATGTTTGGTTGATCGGGACATTATGTTTGCTTGATCGGGACATTATGTTTGCTTGATCGGAGCATTATGTTTGCTTGATCGGGACATTATGTTTGCTTGATCGGGACATTATGTTTGCTTGATCGGAGCATTATGTTTGGTTGATCGGGACATTATGTTTGCTTGATCGGGACATTATGTTTGCTTGATCGGAGCATTATGTTTGCTTGATCGGGACATTATGTTTGCTTGATCGGGAGATTATGTTTGGTTGATCGGGACATTATGTTTGGTTGATCGGGGCATTATGTTTGGTTGATCGGAGCATTATGTTTGGTTGATCGGAGCGTTATGTTTGCTTGATCGGGACATTATGTTTGGTTGATCGGGACATTATGTTTGGTTGATCGGGACATTATGTTTGGTTGATCGGGGCATTATGTTTGCTTGACCGGAGCGTTATGTTTGCTTGATCGGAGCATTATGTTTGCTTGATCGGAGCGTTATGTTTGCTTGATCGGGGCATTATGTTTGCTTGATCGGGGCATTATGTTTGCTTGATCGGGACATTATGTTTGGTTGATCGGGACATTATGTTAGGTTGATCGGGGCATCATGTTTGCTTGATCGGGACATTATGTTTGGTTGATTGGGGCATTATGTTTGCTTGATCGGGGCATTATGTTTGCTTGATCGGGGCATTATGTTTGCTTGATCGGGGCATTATGTTTGCTTGATCGGGGCGTTACGTTTGCTTGATCGGGGCATTATGTTTGCTTGATCGGGGCGTTATGTTTGCTTGATCGGGGCATTATGTTTGCTTGATCGGGACATTATGTTTGGTTGATAGGGACATTATGTTTGCTTGATCGGGGAATTATGTTTGCTTGATCGGGACATTATGTTTGCTTGATCGGGGCGTTATGTTTGCTTGATCGGGGCATTATGTTTGCTTGATCGGGGCATTATGTTTGGTTGATCGGGGCATTATGTTTGCTTGATCGGGACATTATGTTTGCTTGATCGGGGCATTATGTTTCCTTGATCGGAGCATTATGTTTGCTTGATCGGGACATTATGTTTGCTTGATCGGGGCATTATGTTTGCTTGATCGGGGCATTATGTGTGCTTGATCGGGACATTATGTTTGCTTGATAGAGACGTGAGGTCTATGCTTGGTTGATCGGGACATTATGGTTAGTTGATGGGATTATTTTGTTCTGTTGATTATGTCGTTAAGGTTGGTTGATTGGAACATTATTAGTTATTGTTATTTGAATGGGCGGAATAACGAGGCCATATGCAACTAATCAGAACATTAAGCTTGGTTGAACGGGACGTTATGTTTGGTTGATCGGTTCATAATGGTTTGTTGATAGGGCTACTGTATTTGGTTGATCGGGATAATTTCTTGGATGTCATAGAATTTTCAATATTGTAATTCGTCATCTTCTCCGTGGGTATATCTTAAATTGCGGATGAGAAATAGTTTTTTCTACTCTGGACACCCCTGCCATTATAAGACAACTTTTGGAATAATTATTTCCGAGTGTTGTTGTTGTTGTTTGAGTCTTCAGTCTTTTGAATGGTTAGTTGCAAATCTCCATGCCTCCCTTTCCTGAGCTAATTGTTTCATCTCTACGTAGCTACCACACCCTACAACCGAGGCAATCTGTTTAATATATTGTAACCTTGGTCTACTCCTACAGTTCTTGTCCTTGACCCTTCCTTCCATAACTAAGCTTGTTATCTTGTATGTCTTAGTACGTGTCCTACCAACCTATCTATTCTCTTCATTAGCAGTTGCCAGAAACATCTCTCCTCTCCCACGCATCTTAATACCTCTTCGTTTGTAACCCTATCTACCCATCTGATCTTCATCATTCTCCTCTAACACCACATTTCAAACGCTTCAATTCTTCTCTTTTCTGCTGCACCAATAGTCCAAGTTTCACTTCCATAGAGCGCCACGCTCCAGACAAGGCTTTCAAAAATGACTTCCAAATACCTAAATCTATATTCGATGACAACAGAATCCTTTTCTGTAGAAACGCTTTCCTTGCCAGAGCCCACCTACTTTTTGTATCCTCTTAGCTTAGTCCATAACTGGTTATTTTGCCTCCTAAGTAACAGAAGTCTCCAACTTCCTGTAGCTTTTCACCTGCCAATTCGATGTCCATAGAAGTTTCTGATTTATTTCGGCTGCATTCCAATATTTTTGTTTTACATTTATTAATTTTCGTCACGAAATCTTTCCTATTTTCGAGTGAGTGGTATAAAAAAAATCAAATGCAGTAAAATGCTTCATTCCTCTCTTCGTCTCGGGGAGTTCACGTCTTCAAGGGTCCTTGTCTGTGTTGCCTGGAGTGCATACACGTGGAGAAGGGTTTCACTAACACCCCACGGCAGTGAGAGGAAGAGGTTGGTTATACATCAGTCATTCACGAAATGAGACATATGATATGAGTGATATTAGGATCATTAGTGTTCTGTCCCGAGGAAAGCACGGAAGAACCTTTCACTGGCGTACTTCGCGCTATCTGTGCAGGAAATGCGTTCCGTTCTCTCAACGATCGCAGGAGAAAGCATAGTGCAGCGCATTTAGAGCGTTACAGTACCTTGGATAACAGTCCAACCACTGCCGCAACACATCGATAAGAGCTTCAACTCTCGGAAATCCGAGAAGTGGTGCCAACCACCATCTAGGCTGCATCTAAAGATCTAGAAGTGTTCATCATTCCAATTCACCATTAGTTAAAGTATTATCGCTTTATAATAATAATAATGATAATAATAATAATAATAATTAAAATCCACAGCCTGCTTCCAGTCTCCGACCGGGTCAGGAATGGAATGAATGAAGCCCCCATCTAGCGGCGAGGATATGAACTGTGCCGGCTGCCGAGGCCTGACGCACTCCTCTGGAGCAATGATTAAATGAATGACAGATGAAATGAAATGATAGTGGAGAGTGTTGCTGGAATGAAATTTTGACAGGGAAAACCGGAGTGCCCGGAGAAAAACCTGTCTGCCTCCGTTTTGTCCAGCACAGATCTCACATGGAGTGACCGGGATTTGAACCACGGACCCAGCGGTGAGAGGCCGGCGTGCTGCCGCCTAAGCCACGGAGGTTTAATAATAATAATAATAATAATAATAATATCGTATGGCCTCGGGTGCCGGGTGCAAGCTTTGTTATTTGACACCCAGAGGGTAGCTTGCATGTCGAATGTCGTTGTTCCTTGACCATGAAAGACAAGGAGGTTATATGTTAGATATCTAAGCTTCTTGAACACTATAGCGCTTTCTAGTAGGGAAATGAGGAACTTTGTGTTGGCGAAAACTCCCGAGATTAATTTTGCCATTATGAACTCGGTCTACTGAATTCAAATGGGTTATATGACATGCCAAAATCGTATGACATGCGTATCGTATTTTTGCCGCCTTTCAAAAATCACTTACCACGGCCAGGAGCGAACCTGCAATCTTGGGATTAGTAGACCGACACGCTATCCACTCACCCACCGTGGCAAGCTAATCGCTCTATAAAATACTAGCAGTAGTGCCCAGCTTCGCCCGGTGGATTTATTTATTTTATGGATGATAGTGAATACTACTACAGAACTGGCGCATGATATTATAAACTAACAGAAAAAATAATTAAAAATAAAACTTTCTGTGGTGGTGGTGGTAGTAGTGGGGGTGATAAGTAATATAGTATCATGGACGTAACATGCAGGTCAATTTCCCGTAATGATAATAATAATAATAATGAATAGGCCTAGCGAAACGGCTATTTACTAACTACAGTACTGACACATGCAATTTACAAACGAATTGAAAAATACGATTAGGAAGAGGAGTAAGTGAATTAAAAGACACTGCCTAGGGCCTATATCTCATTGGCTGTTAGAAAAGTAGAGACCAATAGTGTCGTATTTTGTCGCATAGCGCCGTAGGAAAATAATCAGAGCACTTTGGAAAACTTCGGCTGTCCCGAGCTCCTGAGGTAGCAATAGTGTCATTTATCGCCACATAGCGCTCAATGATAAGGATATTTAGCCGGTTCTCAACGTCTACTAATCTATGACAGCAAACAAACTGAAATGTTTTATTTTGATAGAGGCAATAAAAATAAGTAGGATATATGAAAATAGGCTAATTAGTTCTTCACGAAACTACATTAACATAAGTTCACCTATGAGAATTTCAAATCCAATATGGCGGCGACGTGAAATTTAAATATTTAAATGGACGTTTCTCTCTATTTAACCATCTGAGCGCAGTGAAACTTGGTACGGTAAATGCTTATGGTTGCAGGTTCGAAACCTGGCGCAGTCAGCTGGCATTTGAGGGTGCGCAAATGCGAGGGAGCCGTGTCAGTAGATTTACTCGCACGTTAAATATCCCCTTCGGGGCAAAATTCCGGCACCCCGGCGTCTCTAAAAGCCAGTGTAGTTAAAAGGGACGTAAAACCAATAACATTGTATTATTGGTAAATGCTTATACAAATCATAATCCACTGACATCTAATTTATTTGAATTGTTTTCATAACCACAAGATGGCGGCTGTGCGAAATTTTAACATCTCGTTTTTATTTCTTGTGTCTTAATCATGCGATTGAAATTTGAATAATACACCTGCGCAATAATCTTCATGTAATAGTTCATAACTCTATGGCCTACATATATAAAAATCCAACATGGTGACCATCCGATATAAATTTAGATGGTTCTCAATATCTACGAATCTATTACAGCAATTAAACTGAAATGTTGTATGTTGATAGAGGCAATAAAAATAAGTAGGATATATGAAAATAGGCTAATTAGTTCTTCACGAAAACACTTTTTTTTTTTCTTTAAGCAAGTACGTACATTTACCGAATGCCAACTGCCGACTGCACATTGTGGACCGAGCATTACCTACCAGGATCGGTAGGAAACTTGTGCAATGAAATGGACTTTTTGTTGCTACACCAAACAGCATCGCAATAAAAACCTCTCCGTTACTTTCGCGGTTTGCGTTCTGTCATTTCTCAGCGTTTTATAAAACTTGCAAAGAATAAATAGTAAATAATCCAATGGCTAGACGCTAATGCATACAAACGCGCAGTCAATTCATAAATGATCATTTGCCTGGAGTAGAAGAAGGAAACCACCGAGAAACGCATTTATCTCATCTCAGTTTTGCCTCACAAGGCTGAGTGTACCCCGTTCCAGCTCTCAGACCAGAATTAAATTTCTTGGCAGAATCGTGAATCAAACCGGGCCTCCGGGTCGACAACCAACAATGCTGGCCGCTACACCACCAGGTGGTTAGTGTCAATCTACATCTGTTGGCAACAATGGTGAGTATTAATCCTTATTTAACTAGAAACAAAACAGAACCGTGGTCTACTCGTCAGATGTCGCATCAGTCGAACACAAGTGCTGACGCAAAAAATGTCGAAGTTATCCTTCTTACTGTACTTATTGCACGGTTTCGTAACTCCCAGATCTGGGCTAGATATTCCTCACAATGCCCTGTAATGACATATTCAATCAAAATATATCCAAAGTATTAACTAAAATCGTTTTCTCCATAACGCACACATCGCAGTTAACTTGTGTAAGTATCATAGTTACAGAGCCAACCTGCCCAAGACAATAACTAAATGATAATGAATAAACCTGACCTAAATTTGGGAGAATTGATCGACCCAGGCACGATAAGACGCTAAATTTCCTGTGAACCAAAGTACCATTTGAAAAGTTTCAGACTATTATGTGATCGTGCTTGCATGCTACTTATCTGGGTTAGATTCCAAATTCACACTCCCTTATCTCCGACACCAATGACGAAACAGGGCATATTGGATTTATTTTGGACTAGCAGTAGTGCCCGGTGGATTTATTTCTTTTATGGATGATAATGAATACTACCATGGAACTGGTACATGATACTTAAACTAACGGAAAATAAAAATATAACTTTTTGTGGTGGTGGTGGGGGGTGATATGTAGTAGGGCCTACAGTATATTGGACGTAACATTCAGTTTTTTTCCCGTAATGTTAATGATAATAATGAACTGGGAAACGGCTATTTACTAACTATAGTACTGACACAATACATGTAATTTACAAACGAATTGAAAAATATGATTAGGAAGAGGAGTAAGTGAAATAAAATACACTGCCTAGGGCAAATATCTCATTAGCTGTTCCAGAAGTTAGAAAAATGTCGTCTTTTGTCGCATAGCGCCGTAGGAAAATAATCAGAGCACTTTGGAAAACTTCGGCTGTCCTGAGTTCCTGAGGTAGCAATAGTGTTATTTATCGCCACATAGCGCTCAAGGATCAGGATCGGAATAAATGAAAGCAAATTTGGAAGCACCAACGCTTATTGCTGCCGATAACCTCAATTTACTGCTCCAACACCATCGTACTTACAGTATACAGTACAGAGGCATAATATTTTTAATATTTTCATGATGATAACTGTCTCAAGGGGGTTAAGATATATTTTTGCACTAATTACTCCCCGTAACTGAAATTTATAAGCAGCGAAATATGTAACTACAGTACTTTCGAAATTCTGCACCAGAATACGGGTAAGGGCGGCGTGATGAGGCCCGCATTGCCAGCCAACAATAAACTTATTAAAATATTCTTACAGGTACACTATTACGGACATGAATGGTTCTAGGGCCTTAAAACGAGGTTTTCAAGTTCCTTCTGTCTTATTATAAATGTAGGGAATGGAGAGGGTTGTCCAAAATATCAAGTGGACAGTGTTACCCTCAGGGTTTCAAAGGGTAAGTAGACTATGTAAAATTCGGTGCAATTAGGTGAAACAGTGTAGATTTGTGCTAAAGGGCCTAAATGCAGGGAATGGAGTGGTCTGTCCGAAATTTAAAGTGGGCAATGTTACTCGTGTTCCAATGGGTGAGTATACAAATTTTGGTTCTGAACGGTGAAACGGTGTACATTTGTGCCAAAGGGTCTAAATGCAGGGATTGGAGTGATCTGTCGAAATTTAAAGTGGATAGGGTTACCCGCAGGGTTCCAAAGTGTGTGTATACAAATTTTGGTTCAGATCGGTGAAAAGGTGTAGATTTGTATAAATAACAGACAGACAAACGTTGAGCTTTATATATTGAGAGATTCGAAGCTCGATTAATTCACTGGAAATAGTTCGTTCAACGTACTACTGTTTCTAAATTTGTAATTATTGTTGAATGCCCTTTTTGCTAGATAACTAAGTAATCTATTTTTTAAAGTTTTTTTTGTCTAATCTGCAGTGTATATTTTCGTTTTTCCTTTTTCATTATTGTGTTATCTTCCTTTTTTATTTTGGAATTTCAGTCTTTTGATTGGTTTAATGGATGAGTGTCATAACACAATAAGCCTATCCTAAAAATTTCAGCACGAGTCGCTACTGATAGGTAGGTCAGCATTTTCCTCTTTGACATAGGAGGTCATGGAGAAGTGAATTATGTTTCGACATGGCCTCCTATCTAATGCCATTTAATCTATGGAAGGCGACCCGACGCAGCGTGCCATTGTTAGCCCACTTTTTCCACTTAGTTCTAACCTTGTTAACGGGTAAGCTGTCGTCTCATTAGTATATTATACGACTCGACCTAATAAGTTCCAAGCAACGTCATGGATTAAACACTCGGAAGGGTCTAGATGCAAAACTCACATTCTCCACTTTTGTTCGAAATTGAGTTAGTTGTTGTTTGAGTCTTCAGTCTTTTGACTGGTTTGATGCAGCTCTCCATGCCTCCCTGTCCTGAGCTAATCGTTTCATCTCTACATAGCTACCACACCGTACATCTGAGGCAATCTGTTTAACATATTCTAACCTTGGTCTACCCCTACAGTTCTTGTCCTCGACCCTTCCTTCCATAACTAAGCTTGCTATTCCTGGGTGTCTTAGTATGTGTCCTACTAACCTATCTCTTCTCTTCATTAGCAGTCGTCAGAAACATCTCTCCTCTCCCACTCGTCTTAATACCTCTTCGTTTGTAACCCTATCTACGCATCTGATCTTCATCACTCTCCTATAACACCAGATTTCAAATGCTTCAATTCTCCTCTTTTCTGCTGCACCAATAGTCCAAGTTTCACTTCCATTGAGCGCCACGCTCCAGACAAAGGCTTTCAAAAATGACTTCCTAATACCTAAATCTATATTCGATGTCAACAGATTCGTTTTTTGTAGAAATGCTTTCCTTGCCTGCGCCAACCTACTTTTTATATCCTCTTTGCTTCGTCCATCACTGGTAATTCTGCTTCCTAAGTAACAGAAGTCTCCTACTTTCTTCAGCTTTTCACCTGCCAATTTGATCTCCATAGAGGATTCTGATTTATTTCGGCTGAATTCCAGTATTTAGCAAGGCATTCTTATTCTTCGTTCCAAACTACAGTACACACGACTTTCTTAGTCCTGAAAAGCTAAACTCACAATATCCAGAGGTTTTCAAATGCCAAGAACTCAATTTAGATGCAAAACTAACATTGTCCACACTGTTTAGTTGCAAAGAGCTCATTCTTCCTGTTGGCCAATCACAAGACAGCTTCTGGTCATGTGACGTTCTACAGCTGCAAGCCAATATCATTATTGTCTGTTCAACTCGTAACCTCTACATAATAAATAAATAATTTAAGTGTATTCCAACAATGCAATTGGTTTCAATTGTCTAAATTTTTCACAAACTTGGCCAACTTGTCTATTGTTTTGTCTGAAGCACGGTAATTAATTTTGTTTAGTGTCAAAAATAGCATTCTCCAACTTGTTTAGACACAAAACTCACAGTCTCCAATGTTTGGGTACAAAAGTTACATTCTCCAAAATTAAAACCTATTTTTTCACATAAATTAATATAAATAATGAAACATAGTTTATACAAGAAGGTGTAATTAAGTATAGCCTGCAACAAAAGCAAAGTCTCTTAGAGATTCCATTAGTTACATACATGTAAGAAGTTCTTTTTAGTTCCTGTAAAATTACAAAAAGTGGAGAACGTGAGTTTTGCATCTAGACTCCTCCAAATATGGTACAATAAAGACATTTGGATTTTAAGCGGTGCACTCTTTGAGGACTGCAAGTTCATAAGGTAATTAATTGGTCCTTTGTATGTCAATGGTACCGCACTTTCGTTCAATGTTTTGACTATTCCAGGAATGTAATGGCGTGGCGTTCTACAGGCCGCAGAAAGCTCAAACAATACCTCTCTAACGTACAGAAAGAGAATACTTGAATGTCATACGCGTCATTTCCTCCATGAATATGGATTGATACTAATCAGTTCCATTTTCACAGGCCGCATTCCAAAACAAGACTTGTATTGCATTGCGTCGCAATGGGGCTTCTAGTATTGTTATCATGCGTCCCAGGAATGACAAATGGGTATCAGTATCGCGTACTCATTAAATGAGTCATTCTGTGTATTCTTCATCAATAAGGGGGTCCCGCGGAGTAGCCGGGCTTGTTAAATCTTGCAGCTTGAGCAAGTCCAGAGATCGATGTTTCGAATCCCGGCGCTGATAGCAGCTATCCTGAGTATGGTTCTTCCACACCCCCGCTTGGCAAATGCCAGGATAGTACCTTACGTCAAGTCCTGAGACACCTAACCCATCCCTGTCCCTGATACTTACAGTTACACACACTACTTCAATCATCACATGAACACAGGTTATCAGACAAGCTCAATACACACTCAATTACATGGTCTTTATATATGTGCGCGCCAGTATACACGGCAAGCTAAGCCGGCTGTGACTAGCGCAGATCGCGGCCACGCGTACCCGATCCAACCAGCGGTGGTGCGCTCCGCTGACTCATATCGTTAGTTCACACGTGTTTTGTCATTCATATGGACGTGTATCTGCAAAGCTTAGACGTTAGTGTTGCACGTTTAGTGAGTATTGTGATTACTGTGATTGTTGGTCATGCCTAGACACCAATTCACATTGCGCGAACGTGTGTGTATCCATAATTCGTATATGAAAAGCAAAAAATTTTGTTCTGAAACGAGACAAAATTTGAATCAAGTATCCAGGAAGACCTGTGCCTAATGCTAGTACAATTAGGAGGCTCGCTAAACGATTCAAGGAAACAGGCTCCGTAAATAATAAAAGAGTTGACAGACATTCTTTCATCAAAGGATGTCAGGTGTGTGTTACAAGAGAGGGAGGACATTTTCAGCATCGCCTATGAGCACTGTAAGTAGGCCTACACACAAGTTTGGTAAAAGTGTGATAGAGGGAGCCGACCGCCGGCTGGGCCGGGTACGCGCGGCCGCGAACTGCGCTAGTCACAGTCGGCTTAGCTTGCCGAGTATAACTACCTTTCTTTGGTCTGTGATGGGGAGCTACTGTTAAATGTTAAGTAGCACATTCTCTCTTTTATAGAGGGTGTTTCATTAACATTTATACCTCCATAGCCACATCAATTTGATCTTTATTCCAAAGAAGGTTCAAATCGCCAAAATCAAAATGATCATTTTATTGGATGGTAAAACGACATATTTATGTTCTTATTAATTTGACAGTCGCCTCCGTAGCGTAGCGGTCAGCATGGTTAGCTGCCGCCCCGGAGGTCCTGGGTTCGATTCCCGGCTCTGCCACGAAATTTGAAAAGTGGTACGAGGACTGGAACGAGGTCTACTCAGCCTCGGGTGGCCCAAATGAGTAGAGGGGGTTCGATTCCCCCTCAGCCATCCTCGAAGTGGTTTTACGTGGTTTCCCACTTCGTCTTCGGGCAAATGCTGGGATGGTCCCTTCTTCAAGGCCATGGCCGCCTCCTTCCCTATTCCTTGTCTATCCATCCTAACCATCCCTTACCTTCCCTCATGAGGCCCCTGTTCGCTTTGCAGGTGAGGCCGCCTGGGCGAGGTGCCAATCCCACCTCACCAGTTGTATCCCTTCCGATTCGATGTTCCCAGCTCTAGGCCACTGCCCGTAGAGGCGGTAGTGGTGATTTCTCTCGCTGAGTCCATGGGTTCCACCAACCTGGAGGGTAAACGACTAAAAAAAAAGAAGAAAAAATGACGATTATTCTTTATAATCAGAAGCTTGACATCAATAGTGAATCTTTTGCATTGTGTTCAAATTAGTCATGTTAATTTAATTTCAGATAATAACATTTGAAAAACATAAGGCAGGTTTTCACGACCATTCCTACTTCATAGAAGCAGATTTCTCTACTTTTGAACTACAATTATTTTATAAGCAATGTTTTTTTTGTTTTTTTTTAATTTTCATTAAGGGGACCAGGCACATCCCATGTTTACAATGTTAAATCGTACTACATACAGTATAAGGATCATTTTCTCAGAACCTCTTCAAGGTATCAATTTGAAATTTTCGCATTTTGTATATGAGTGCGTTGGGTCATTAAGAAAATTACAGTTTTAACCAATGTAATCGGTTCTTTTATTTATGAAGTTCTTAAAAAAGGCCAAAACTTTCAGTGCGTTATCCTTGGATATTATGATCATAAAACCAAAAATATGTTACCTTCCTCCAAAGTGTCATTTCTGCAGATGGATACTAATATTATAAATGTAACCTGAAAGTTTCAAGTTCATACGTTCTACACAAACTGAGAAAATGTTCCGTAAGTATTAAAAAAGTAACTTACGGGAAATTACATTTTAAGTTACAACACTAATGCATAAATGCTATGTATGCTGTTACAAAATAATTAATTAACAAGTAGTTCCGTGAATAACTAGACAGCCTATTTTCATATATCCTACTTATGTTAACTGCCACTATCAACATACAAAATATCAATTTGATTGCTGTAATGCATTCGTAGATATTGAGAACCGACTAAATATTTCGGATGGTCGCCATGTTGGATTTTATATATGTAGGTCCTAGAGATATGTACTGTTACATGAAGATTGTTGTGCACGTGTAGCATTCAAACTACAATCGCATGATTAGGACACAAGAAGTAAAAACGAGATTTTAAAATTTCGCGCAGCTGCCACTTGTGGTTATGGAAACAATTGAAATAAATTAGATGCCAGTGGATTAACATTCGTATAAGGATTTACTGTTTCAAGTTTCACTGCACTCGGATGGTTAAATTGCGAGAAATGTCCATGTGAATGTTTATATTTCGCATCGCCGCCATGTTGGATTTGCGATCACCAGGTTATTTAAAATCCTATAGGTGAACTTAAGTTCATAGCCCCTATGAACATTAAAAAATTCAGTTTGATTGCTATAATAGATTCGTAGATATTCAGAGCCGTCTAAATATTTCGGATGGTCGCCATGTTGGATTGTTAAATGTATAGGCCATAGAGTCATGTACCATTAAAGGAAAGTTATTGCGTAGGTTCATTATTCAAACTTTCACTTCTATCGCATGATGACGACACAAGAAATAAAAACTTAATTTTAAAATTCGCACAGCCGCCATCTTGAGGTTATGTAAAAAAATTGAACTAAATTAGATACCAGTGCATTACAATGTGTATAAACATTTCCTGTACCAGATTTAATTGCGTTTGGAACATTAAATCCGAGAAACGTCTATTTAAAATTTTCAAATTGTCTTGGCCGCCATGTTCCTTTTGTAGTTAACCGGTTTGTGAAAGTCTTACAGATGAACTTCCAGTAGTGTCCTTTATCTCCGTACAAAATTTCAGGGTGATACCGCTAATAGTTTCCGAGATATAGAATGCCGGTGAAATATTTCGCACATCCGCCATCTTGTGGTTATGTAAACAATTCAACGAAGTTAGATGTCGGTGCATTACAATGTGTATAAACATATACAGTACTGTACAAAGTTTTATTGCGTTTGGTTGGTTAAATCGCGAGAAACGTCTATTTAAATGTCGCAAATTCGCGTGGCCGCCATGTTGGTTTTGTAGTTACCAGTTATTCAAAAGACACACACGTGAACTTCTAGTAGTTCCCTTTATCACCGTAAAAAAAAAAACCAGGGTGATATCGGGAACAGTTTCGGAGATATTGAATGCTGGTGAAATATTTCGCAGAGCCGCCAAGTTGGATTGGTGAAACATAACAAAATTTGAAGGGCACGGTCGGGGTCGTCCGGAATAGTGCTATGAACTTACCGAGTTTCATTGAAATCGCTCCAGCCGTTTAGATGTTATTAGGGGGAGACACACACACACCTCTCTCTCACACACACAGACACACGGACAAAAGGTGATCTCTCAAGCCTATTTTTTAAAATTGAAAATAGGCTAAAAATACTTCTGGTTTGAATATTTTCAAAATATAAACACAGATGGAAAGTTACAAATATTGGATTTTTGATCCCCTTAATACTTCAAATATAACAGATCTGCATTTTTAAACAAATTTACATTGTTTTTTACCATAATCTTCACGATTTCTTAAAATACTGTTATCAAATTAGACAGTACTTTTGATTATAATTAACATTATTTTAAACATAATTTTTAATATTTTCGAAGGAGGTTCAACGAGAACTGAAAAGAATAGTGAACATTTCTTTTTATCTCTAATGCTTAGTTTTGTTCATAGAATGTGAATGTTTTGAAATAGTGTTGTTCTTAGTTTAATATATTACATCTCAATTATAACTGAGTAGGGTTACAAGATAACCGAAACTGGTAGCCCATTACATTATCATTAGTTTCAATATGTTATTGACTTAAAGGTGGATTATTAAAAAAATACAGTATCAGTACCACTCTGGGACTCTCAGCAGGTTCAAGACCCAGGGTTGCGGCCGCGTTTACCCCTCCCTATCGTCAGGCCTGCTCTGCCATCGAGAATTCAGTGAAGATGCCATAACGATGTGTTTTCTGACTTCGTAGAATAGCTTTCCTTTGTAATGAATGACGAAACATATTCGATACGCCTCTTGTAAATTATTGAATTGAATTGTTGATTTAATGAGCGCAACTACTAGGTCATCAGCCCCTCTTAACACTGATAAAATTATGCACATTTTGAATATATATTTAAATTTTTAGGTGGAAGCCGAAATATTAAAAATTCCTAAAATAACATAAATATATAAAACCGTGGTTGGTTGGTACCACAGTTTAGGGGCTGCGACAACGCAATCAAGTAGCCCCGAGTACTTTGGGTGTGTGTAGAATCTGCCTGATGACCGGTGTTAATTGTGATGGCTGTATTAGTGTGTAATTCAGGTAAAGACTGCAGACGATCAATTTCAAGTTGTTCCTACCTTTGTTACCAAATGCTACCGTCAACGACACCTAGCTGTTTACTTGGCTACTAGATACCACTGCAACCGGCACCTGGCGACCAACGTTGGAACTTATGAGCGTTAGTCAGATCGAACCTATAATTTAGCTTCGCACAAGTGTAATTAGTGGAAGGTTCTTTTACATGCCATAAATTTATAACATGGGCCCGCCCACCTTGCTTTCCCTCCGAAGGAAGGCATACTGAGGGACTTTGAACGCTCTTAAAAAGTCCAACGATTTCGGCAGGGTTTGATCCCGCGACCTTGGCATAGAAGCTCAGCATGCTACCAACTACACTAGCGAAGCGGCCTTAAATGAAACCTTGTAAATTACTGTAGTTCTCAGTTAGGAAAAGGTATTAGCATTCCTAATGGCAGGAGTGAACCTTGCCGTTAGGGGCAGTTGTTTGAGTCTTCGGTATTTTGACTGGTTTGATGCAGCTCTGCATGGCTCCCTGTCCACACCCTACATCCGAGGCAATCTGTTTAACATCTAACCTCGATATTCCGTCCCTTATAACAATTCACCGCCACTACCGGTCTCTTGAGGACAACAAGGAGAGAGGAGGATATTTACCAGGAAACCGGAAATTTTGGTGTAGACTCACTGTCTCCAGGCGAGCTGATAAGGCTTGCCTCATGTTGGTCCTTGACTCTGCATTCGCAATGGTGCAAGTATTTAGCGTGAAGGATTTCTTGAATTGACCCATGAAATTCAAGAGCGTCATTTCGCAAGGCAGTAAAGAAGAATGTAGAACCTCTCGAGCACTGTTGGCTCTGGCAAGACATTTCATTCTGGTCTGAGGGCTGGAATGGGGTAAACTCAGCCCTTCTATAACTTGAGCTCAGTTGAAATTCAATATGTTTTAATTATGTAGGCTACTCTGAGTTACTAATGTATGCAAATGTAACACCATTGCTACTCTGGGTCTATCAGACCCGGATGGTATACCACACTTTTTGAAGGACAAAACGAGAAACTACGATTCACGATATTAAAGTAAATTATTTATATAGAACTCAGCATTCTTTTCTAGGTGTATGCCGTGTCTTGTGTCCTATGAACACCAAGCAGGCTCATGACCGGGCTTTTGGTATCCACGCCCGGACGCCCACAGGAGTAGCAAACTGCGTGCTACCTCCCTTTTTCTTGAAGCGCATATGCGCCTGTTTACAGCGAGAGCTAAAAGTTCAAGCAGCCTTAACCTCCCTATGAAGGCTTCCAAAAAATGGTATATTGGCTTTCAGGGCCGTTGAATTAAAACTCAGCAATTTTTCTAGGTATATGCCGTGCCTTGTGTGGGGTTATGCCTAGGAATACCAAGCTGGCTCATCAGCGGTCTCTTGGTGTCCGCGCCCGGACCCCCACAAGAGTAGCGAACAGCACGCTACCTTTTTTTATGAAGCGCACCTGCGCCTCTTAACTGCGAGAGCTAAAAGCTCAAGCAACCTCAACCTTGGGGTCCGGGTGCAGACACCAAGAGCCCGCTGATGAGACAGCTTGGTGTTCCTAAGCGAAACCCCAAACAAGACACGGCATAAACCTAGAAAAATTGTTGAGTTTTAATTCAATAGCCGTGAAAGCCAATACACCATCTTTTTATTGACATAGACTTCAGAAATATTTAGTTTTAGTTTATATACTATATTTATCATTTGCAGAAAAAAATTACTAATTTACACTACTGAAATTTTCATTTTTTTTTTTTTTTTTTACAAATTTAGTGGCGTTCGGCATATGCGATTTAGTCTCTCACACTCTTCAGTCCTAAATGAAATGCCATATTTATTGCAGCTAATAACCAAGGATATACAATATTAAGGGGTCTAGATGCAAAACTCACGTTCTCCACTTTTTCTAATTTTACAGGAACTAAAAAGAACTTCTTACATGTATGTAACTGATCGAATCTCTAAGAGACTTTGCTTTTGTTGCTGGCTATATTTAATTACACATTCTTGTATAAACGATGTTTCATTATTTACTGTATATTAATTTATCTGTAAAATAGGTTTTAATTTTGGAGAATGTGACTTTTGTATCCAAACATTGGAGACGGTGAGTTCTGTGTCTGAACCAGTTGGAGAATGTTACTTTTGACACTAAACAAAATTAATTACTTCAGACAAAACAATAGACAAGTTGGCCAAGTTTGTGAAAAAATTAGACAAATGAAACCAATTGCATTGTTGGAATACACTTAAATTATTTATTTATTATGTAGAGGTTACGAGTTGAACAGACAATAATGATATTGGCTTGCAGCTGTAGAACGTCACATGACCAGAAGCTGTCTTGTGATTGGCCAACAGGAAGAATGAGCCCTTAGCAACTAAACAGTGTGGAGAATGGTAGTTTTGCATCTAAATTGAGTTCTTGGCATTTGAAAACCACTGGATATTGTGAGTTTGACTTTTCAGCACTAAGATAGTCGTGTGTAGTTTGGAATAAGAATGCCTTGCTAACTCAATTTCGAACAAAAGTGGAAAATGTGAGTTTTGCATCTAGACCCCTCATACAATATATGCAGGAAATACATACATGTTAGGCTATTCACTGCACAGATTCATTAATGCTGTTTTTTCTCTTTTTACACTTATTGGTATGATATCGGGAACAATGTTCCTTGCACAGTTTGTTTATACATTCCTCATTTGGGTAATGAAATCTTTTGGTGATGCTGAACATGTACGATAGTGGAAACCATACACAGCAAATTGTGTGATGGCGTGCTCAGTTTATAATTGACCTGTTTCCAGTCTTCTGTTAGTATTGCGTCTGTTGCATAGAACTCATTCCAGATGACGTTCCTTTTCTCAAGCAAAATTGTACAGGTTTTATCATATGCCTTTGTATTCGGTGGGTGCAGTTGAAACCTCATATCTTCTTAAATAAGCTTTATTTAAGCATAATGTAGGTAAGTCGAGACGGAGCTACTATTCCCATCCCCAGAACTCTTTTCATATATCTGGTCTTAATTTTTACTAGAGTTAATTCTGTAGGTCTCCAACAGTAAGAATCTCCCATATTATAGTGAGTCCATAGGTTGCTATTGGTTTGAAAAATGAACGTTCCAATTTTGGTTGAGACTTGTTGGAGATTTTTGATGTTATACGTTGCTCTTATTGCAGCAGCAGCTCTTTCTTGCACATGAATTCTGAAAGGTGTTGTTTGAAGTGTAACACCCAAGTATTTAAATTGTGAAGCAACTTCTAATTGTCCATCATTTAGAGTCAGATCGTCTTTCGGGTTTTTCCTCCTATTTTCTTAAAAGTCATCTTTTTTAAAGCGGCTTCGGTGGCGTGGTTCGTAGCATGCTGAGTTTCTATGCCCAAGGTCACGGGTTCAAACCCGGTTGAAGTCGTCGGCGTTTGGTAGTAAAAGTAGGAACTACTTGAAAATTCAATGTCTGCATATAACACACACTAATACAGCCATCACAATTAACACCGGTTATCAGACAGATTCTACACACGCCCAAAGTACACGGGGCTACATGACCGCGTTGTCGCAGCCCCTAAACTGAGGAACCAACCAATCTCTATCTTCTATAAAGAAGCTTTCTTTGAGCATAGCGTAGGTAAGTGGGGACGGTGCTAATACTCCTACTCCCAGTACTCTGGCCATTAGCCTACTTTTCACATTTTGCAAAAATGAGGAAAAAGTAGACTTATGAGATCGATCCGTGAAAATGTGTGTCTGTCTGTCCTTCTGTCTGCCTGTTTGTCTGGCTGGCTGTGTGTCTGTGTCCCCCTATCAACTCCTAAACGGCTGCAGCAATCGAAACCAAATTTAGTATGAGTAAAGATGTATACCGGAATATCTCAAGCCCATATTTGAAAATGATGTCCGTTCTACCAACTGCTGAAAAACCGCACTAGAAATTTGAGCTCCATGTTGGATATCTTGGAAGGTATGCATGGGAGCTATTCCAAAATTGGCACACATGTAGATAATAATATTTCAGTTTAATTTCCAGGAGGCTATACATGACAGTGTTGCCAAAATAATTTTAGGCCTTCTGATAGGTCCTATGTTTAAATGCTTATAACTTGTACACTATAAATTGGATTTCAACCAAATTTTGTATGTAATATTTGTACATAAACAGATATGACTGGCGTATTCTTAAGAGCCACCAGGGCTGCCAACTGTTAATAATTGCTCTCTCACTCTCTCTAATTTTTTATCCAAAAACCAATATATCAGAAAGTATGCAAGTCGACAGCTTTAAACTATGCACACGTATAGTACCTGACATTTTAGATTAATTTGGAGTAATTTATATACGTCAGTTCTACCAACATGATTTTAAACCAGCTTATAGGACCAATTTTTAAATACATGTAACTTCTATACCATCAGTTGGATTTCAACCAAATTTCGCATGTGCTATGTGTAACATAACAGATATGACTAGAAGTATTCTTAAGAGCAATCAGGGCTGCCAACTGTTAATAAATGCTGTCTATTTTTTTACCCTAATATCAATATATCAGAAAGTATGCAAGCCAATAGCTCTATACTTTGCACACGTATAGCACCTTACATTCTAGATTAATTTGGAGATAAGTCAGTGCTGCCAACATGATTCTATGCCTGCTGATAGGTCCAATTTTAAAATACATGTAACTTCATTACTAACAAATGGATTTCATCCAAAATTGGCACAACAAGATATCATAATATTTCAGATTATTTCTAACCAGCACACGCATGACATAGTTGCCGGCTTGCTTTCTAACTGCATGTTGTACTTCAACCAAATTTTGTATTCTGTATCTTAAGAGATAAAACTAAGAATATATTCAGTCACCAGGGCTGCCAACTGTTGTGCTCTATTAGTCTACATAATGCCAGGTATATTTCGAACTAATTAGACATTTCAATATTACCATCTTAATTTCGTCATTATTTTAGATACGTCCATATACTGTATATTAATCATTGGCATGAATCTTAATTTTAAGAAAAGTAGGCTCTTTAGTTCGTCACGGAACTTTTTGTTTTTCTAGAGTTAATAGGTCTCTGACAGTAAGAGTCTCCCATATTATAGTGTGTATATTGGCATTACTACTGTTTGAAAATGGAACATTCCAGTTTTGGTTGAGACTTGTTGGAGATTTTTGATTTTATACGTCACTCTTATTGCAGCAGCAACTCTTTCTTGCACAAACATGAATTCTGAATGATGTCAGTGTTGTTTGAAGGGTAACACCCAAGTATTTAAATTGTGAAACAACTTCTAATGGTCCATCATTTAGAGTCATAACGTCTTTCGGATTTTTTTCTCCTTCTTTCCTGAAAGTCATCTTTATGGTTTTCTGTTGATTTATTTGTAGGCCATTTGTTTCTGAACATATTTCAATTTTTTGTAGCACTTCTTGTAATTCCTTGTCCTAAAGACATCAGAAAACATTGTAAATATCACTAAGGAGAATCTAAAGAATGAGAACCTGTTACAATTGTTACTACATGCAATATTAGTACCCGTGTTTCACTTACCTGCTTGCTACCGTTGGGTCTATGGAGCCCTGAACGATTAAAACAAAGCTGGAGTGTAAGGTCACGACTGGCTCGAACTGCCAAACTATTAACAACAATAACGTAGGAAGCTAGAAGGCAAATGAGCCTTGTCCACTGTTGCAAACATGTTCAGAAACAAGACTGAATAACGTCATGAGTCTCTCAGACCCAAGAGTAGCAACGGAGAGTTAAGAGTAAATGTGTAAGGAAATGTACATTTGTAAGGGTTAAATAGTAAAAATTGATATAAAAATCATGGATATGTTTTTATTCCATTGGCTAGATTTAAAGGAAGGAAGGAAGCTTGTAGTTTAACGTGACCGTTAATCTCACGATCATAAGCCACGGGATCTCCGTTTTACGTGGAATCCGAACCACAGGACATGGCATTTCACATCGAAAATCTCACATGCATTGACCGGGAATCGAACCCGGTCCGCCTTGGTAGAGAGGCATACAGCTTGACCGCTACGCCACCACGCCCCCATTGGCTAGATTTAGAAGCTTATTTATGTATTGACAGCATATAATAAAATTACCTATATAAATCGTCGCCTCCGTAGCGTAGCGGTCAGCATGGTTAGCTGCCGCCCCGGAGGTCCTGGGTTCGATTCACGGCTCTGCCACGAAATTTGAAAAGTGGTATGAGGACTGGAACGGGGTCTACTCAGCCTCGGGTGGTCCAAATGAGTAGAGGGGGTTCGATTCCCACCTCAGCCATCCTCGAAGTGGTTTTCCGTGGTTTCCCATTTCGTCTTCGGGCAAACCCAATCTTCCATCCCTTCCCATCCCTCATGAGGCCCCTGTTCGCTTTGCAGGTGAGGCCGCCTGGGCGAATTGCTGATCACACCTCCCCAGTTGTATCCATCCCGACCAGATGTTTCAAGCTCCAGGACACTGCCCATAGAGGCGGTAGTGGTGAGTTCCCTCGCTGAGTCCGTGGGAACCACCAACCTAGAGGGTAAATTGACTAAATAAAAAATAAAAACCTATATAAATCATGTGAGTTCCTTTTCACTCGCTGTTATTAAAGTTACGACAAAATCTGACTGAAGAATATTACAAACCACACGTTGTTTATATTAAATGATGAGGTTTTATTGTTTTCCGGCACATTATAAGAAATTATGATTTTAAAACCCGAATTAGAGATAAGTATTTTGTAAATATTATTTCACTTTGTAAATTTTATTACAAGTTTTCAAAAATCAAAACTTGGATATTTTGTAGGAGAGGGGGCAAAATGGTTGGGTATGCGTTACTGCACCTAAAATTATAGTAATTAAGCACTGACCATAACGTACAGTAACACAAAAACGTTATCTAACATGCATTAGGGACAGGTGAGCCCAAAATAATGTTTGTTTGCTGTTGAATAATTGGGGGGCTTTGCGACATCTTGGTCATGTAGCCCCGTGTACTTGGGTGTGCGTGAATGGAATTTGTCTGAAAACCTGTGTTATTGAGAAGGCTGTAACTGATTAGTGTTTTTATTTGTAATTCAGATGAGGTTTTGGCTTGGCCTTGGTCTTCAGTTAGGAATCATCCCGGTATTTGCCTGGAGTAAAAGTGGGAAACCACAGAAATCCACTTCCAGAATGACTGAGGTGGTAATCGAACCCAATTCTTCTCAGGTTTTTACTCACGAGGGTAAGTGTACCCCGTTCGAGCACCGAAAGCCAATATGCCATTGTGTATTATTATTATTTGATACCTTTATGGACATCAAATTGTCAGGTGAAAAGCTAAAGGAAGTAGGAGACTTCTGTTACTCAGGAAGCAAAATAACCAGTGATGGACGAAGCAAAGAGGATATAAATAGTAGGTTGTCTCAGGCAAGGAAAGCATTCCAACAGAAAAGGAATCTGTTGACATCGAATATAGATTTAGGTATTAGGAAGTCATTTTTGAAAGCCTCGGTCTGAAGCGTGGTGCTCTATGGAAGTGAAATTTGGACTGTTGGCGCAGAAAAAAAAGAGGAGAATTGAAGCATTTGAAATGTGGTGTTACAGGAGAATGATGATCAGATGGGTAGATAGGGTTACAAATGAAGAGGTATTAAGACAAGTGGGAGAGGAGAGATGTTTCTGGCGACTGCTAATGAAGAGAAGAGATAGGTTGGTGGGACATATACTAAGACACCCACGAATAGCAAGCTTACTTATGGAAGGAAGGGTCGAGGGCAAGAACTGCAGGGGTGGACCAAGGTTAGAATATGTTAAACAGATTGCCTCGGATGTAGGGTGTGGTAGCTATGTAGAGATGAAACGATTAGCTCAGGACAGGGAGGCGTGGAAAGCTGCATCAAACCAGTCGAAAGACAGAAGACTCAAATAACAACAACATTATTATTATTATTATTATTATTACTATTATTACAGTCGGTTGATTTAGCTCATAAGTGCGTGTTTTTGTAAGCTATGTACTCGATTTTAACCATATTACTTACTATCGCCCACACCGACAGTAGTGGCTACGCTGGCTAACGCGCAGCATTAGGTCATGGGGCCAAGCTCTCTGCTGACTCGGTAGACGCGTGGGTTCGAGCCCCACCGTCGGCCGTCCTTGAAATGGTTTTCCGTGGTTTCCCATTTTCAACACCAGGCAAATGCTGGGACGGTACCTTCTGACAGGCCACGGCCGCTTCCTTCCACATCCTTGCCCAGTTTCATTCACCATCATTCATTCCATCTCTCATTAACTCCTCTCATGAGGTTGGCGTCAGGAAGGGCATCCGGCCGTAAAAACCATCGCAACAAAGACTTCCATCGCATCTCATCCCCGACCCCGTTGGAAAACGGGAATAATAAGGGGTAGACATACAATACTTACTATCGCCCACAATATGGCAAACTTCTTTTTAAATGACCGGAACACGAGTTGAGGAGTTTGTTTTCGAGTGGGCGACCCCGTTCTCATCTCAAGCAGGCATTGCGTATTAAACCATTGTACGCAATGACCTTCAGTGTCAAGGCCACCGGAAGTGAAGTGTACTTTGAACAAAGATGTCCGGCCTGCCCATACACCTAATATTTGCATTAGAATGAGTGTGAGAAAGTCAACAGCGATACCATGTCACAAACAGACAGGATGTGCAGGCATAGGGTCCTGTTCAATCAAAGCTGGAGCAAACATTACAGACTATTGTGATACTCGATCCGCTTTCTCGTGGGAGCGGGATCGACTTCCGGACATGATGATAGCCTGTCGCCAAGCTCAGCTGACTCACCCTCGGATAGTAGCATAGCGTCAGTGTGTGTGTTGTTCTGTCGAATCAGTCCCTATTCGTGAACTCAAGCGACGGTGCTGCCGTTATCTGGAACTATGGAAACAGATGCTATAACTAGAGACCTGCGCGGATAAACAGAACGTTATCCGCATCCGCCCTACATCTGCACAACCTTTCTCCGAATTCGCAAGTTTGTTATACGAATCTACTGGCATTAAGTCTCCGTGGCTTAGGCAGCAGCACGCCGGCCTCTCACCGCTGAGTCCGTGGTTCAAATCCCGGTCACTCCATGTGAGATCTGTGCTGGACAAAACGGTGCCGTCCCACGAGTTCCATTCCCACGAGTACCGGAAACAAATTTCTTAGGAAAAACGTCCCATGAGTTCCGAACGCGTATTCACGCCTGAGTAAATAAGCTAATGAGTCCCACTACAGGGTCTTTCATATAAAGTAAGAACGGCGAGCGGCGGTTTTGTCATTCGCTGCTGAAGCCAGCTTGGCCGAGCTTGTGACGCACCACGGCCCCCTGCTGTAGTATTGAAAGCGCGCGCATAGTACAAACTTGACCTTGCAATAAGCGTGCAGGTGTTGTCAGTCGCCAGTCTGAACCACAGCTGCTAATATGTTGAGACAGTTATCATTGCAACATCTTATTTTTGTATGTAAAATTTATTTTAATTACGATTCGACTCGGCGGGTACGTGATGCGTTTGTTCAGCAATTTCCTGATGAAGTGCCACCTTCACTAGCACAGATTCACGTAATTGTTGTAAATAACTTTGACACTACTGGTTCAGTGCTCAATAAAAAACACAAAATAAAAAATCAGAAAAAATACAGTGGCATGACTCACTCGCGTCAGCCAAAATGTGGTTACCAGATACAATGCCTGTATAACCCAGGAAGGACGACACTTCCAGCAACTTTTATCCCTATATCCCTATATCCCTATATCCCTATATATATTATAATTGTGAAAATCTGTGTGTCCGTGTGTGTGTGTGTGTGTGTGTGAGTGTGTGTGTTAGTTTGTTACCTCTTGACACTAAAACGGCTGGACGGATTTGGCTGAAATTTGAAATGGAGACAGCTTATACCATGGGATAACATATAGGCTGCCTTTTGTCCGGAAATAAATCATTGTTCCCGTGGAATGGGCAACATAACTGAAAAGACACCAAAAAAACTCAACCAGGACAAAATATCGAAGTTGTCGCATAAAGACCGGACAAAGCTCATTTTACTCCCCTCGATGCAAGAAACAATACTCGGTATGTCCCTACGGGACACCGAAAACTACATTTTAAGGCTCTAAAACCAACAGTTTCAAAGATATTCACAGAAAACTATCTTCGCTCTGATTGATGAACTAATCGCAAGTCCGTTTCCATGGCAACACTACCTCAAGGTATGACATCCGATTTTCTATATATCCCTCTAGGAGGCTATGCCAATTCATTTATTATCTTTTTTAAGATATATATAAACACAATAAGAACAGTGTAGCGCGCCTGCCTCCCGTCCGGAGGCCCCGGGTTCGATTCCCGGCTCCGTCAGAGATTTTAGACACTGACGTGAGGGCTGCAACGGGCTGAACTCAGATTCGTGAGGACAATTGTGTAGCTGTGAGGCAGCGCGCCGGTCACGAAGAACAAGATTAACGGCAGAGGGGACACTATGCACTGACCACGCGTCACCACAATATCTGCAGGCCAAATGGCCGATTTTCTATATATCCCTCTAGGAGGCAATGCCAATTCATTTATTATCTTTTTCAAGATATATATAAACACAATAAGAACAGTGTAGCGCGCCTGCCTCCCGTCCGGAGGCCCCGGGTTCGATTCCCGGCTCCGTCAGAGATTTTAGACACTGACGTGAGGGCTGCAACGGGCTGAACTCAGATTCGTGAGGACAATTGAGTAGCTGTGAGGCAGCGTGCCGGTCACGAAGAACAATATTAACGGCTGAGAGGACACTATGCACTGACCACGCGTCACCACAATATCTGCAGGCCAAATGGCTGGGAAGCGGTCGCATGATAGGCCTAGGCCCTTCATGGGCTGCAGTGCCAGGGGTAAAAAATATTAGGGGAAGCGCCTTCTAATACCACCTTTAATTTTTAAACACTACAGTAGCGGCTATTAAATAAAGGTAGCGATATAGCTACGTTCAATTTCATAAACACTGGGCTCACAAATCCCGTATAGTTAAGTACAAATATCGGTCTGGTCATAATTTCAATAGCAACGAAGCTCTTAGGCGGCTATTGCCGTTTCCTTAACACTTAAGGCATCCCGCCGTCATATACCTCAATGTGCACTTACCAAATTGTGAACCAGTCTATTTTACTGAAAAGAATTTCTACTAGCGAGTATCCACTCCGGCAAAAACCACTCTCACTACATTTTCCAAAATTTACACAAGACATGATTTTTAAAGCTCTCTTCTGTATGTTGAGGTACAGAGACATACCACATGGAAAGATACAATAAAATGTTGGCAAATCTGAGTTCAAGGAACTGCTGTCCAGAATAGGCTTTCGGTACAGGTTATTCGGCCCATGTTCGTAACATGGAATGTTTTCCTTTGACAATGCATCTACACCATGCGCGAGGGCAACGCATTTCAAAGATCTCTAAAAACACAATTATCAGGAAATTGGAGATTAATTTAAAGTCGGAGTGAAGATTCAAGGAGAAATAATTTCATCTCTGAGATTTGCTGATGACATAGTCATCTTGGCCAATACGCCAGAAGCTCAATGTGCACTTACCAAATTGTGAACCAGTCTATTTTACTGAAAAGAATTTCTACTAGCGAGTATCCACTCCGGCAAAAACCACTCTCATTACATTTTCCAAAATTTACACAAGACATGATTTTTAAAGCACACTTCTGTATGTTGAGGTACAGAGACATACCACATGGAAAGATACAATAAAATGTTGGCAAATCTGAGTTCAAGGAACTGCTGTCCAGAATAGGCTTTCGGTACAGGTTATTCGGCCCATGTTCGTAACATGGAATGTTTTCCTTTGACAATGCATCTACACCATGTGCGAGGGCAACGCATTTCAAAGACCTCTAAAAACACAATAATCAGGAAATTGGAGAACAATTTAAAGTCGGAGTGAAGATTAAAGGAGAAATAATTTCATCTCTGAGATTTACTGATGACATCGTCATCTTGGCCAATACGCCAGAAGATTTGAACGAGTTTTTGAATGGTATGGACTCCGTCTTGACGAATGAATTCATGATGAAAATCAATAAATGTAAAACAAAATTATTGGAATGCAGCCGAAATAAATCAGAAACCTCTATGGACATCAAATTGGCAGGTGAAACGCTACGGGAAGTAGGAGACTTCTGTTACCGGTACTTAGGAAGCAAAATAACCAGTAATGGACGAAGCAAAGAGGATATAAAAAGCAGGTTTGCTCAGGCAAGGAAAGCATTTCTACACAAAAAGGAATCTCTTGACATCAAATATACATTTAGGTATTAGGATGTCATTTTTGAAAGCTTTTGAGTCACTATAAGGAAGTGAAACTTGGACTAATGGTGCTGCAGTAAAGAGGAGAATTGAAGCGTTTGAAATGTGGTGTTACGGGAGAATGATGAAGATCAGATGGTTAGATAGGGTATCAAATGAAGAGCTATTAAGACGAGTGGGAGAGGAGAGATGTTTCTGGCGACTGCTAATGAAGAGAAGAGATAGGTTGGTACGACACATATTAAGACACCCAGGAATAGCAAGCTTAGTTATGGATGGGAGGGTCAAGGACAAGAACTGTAGGGGTAGACCAGGGTTATACAGATTGTCTCGGATGTAGGGTGTGGTAGCTATGTAGTGATGAAACGATTAGCTCAGGAGAGCGAAGCATGGAGGGCTGCATCAAACCAGTCAAAAAACTTAAGACTCAAACAACAACAATCGGGAATTTTAATTACTTAGAGAGGCATGTGAGGCAAAAGGGTTGTTGGAGAATTTCAATCCCTGGGATGTAACACTGGAAGTGACTGCATAATGTACATCAGCGACCAAGGTGAAAGATATTTTACTATAGGTCTATTAATAGCGACATGTTGACGTTCAAATCATCAATAAGTGTGGCAAAATTATACCCAGAATAGCTTAAGGAAAAATACTTTTAATTCCCCATATTCAGATAGATTTGCCATTCCAGGTGTACGTTTAGACAAAACCATTATTTCCCATGGACAACTGTATGTGGCGTGCTGGCGAGTATCCGGACAACAAAAACGTTATGTCTCAGCAGAAGATGGCAAAACCAAAACTAAAATTTTCAAATGTGTTCACAACTCTATAAAATTCCCACTTTGCTGCTCATATCTATATACTGTATGTATCAGAATTCTCAGAATTTGAATCTACCCACCTGTAGCCGCGATTGCTGTAATAGAATAAACCAACTATCAGCAATAATGCATCGTCCCCATTGTCTTGATCGCGAGCGAAGCCGCGGGTACCAGCTAGTATATTATAATTGTGAAAATCTGTGTGTCCGTGTGTGTGTGTGAGTGTGTGTGTTAGTTTGTTACCTCTTGACACTAAAACGGCTGGACGGATTTGGATGAAATTTGAAATGGAGACAGCTTATACCATGGGATAACATATAGGCTGCCTTTCGTCCGGAAATAAATAACTGTTCCCGTGGAATAGGCAACATAACTGAAAAGTCACCAAAATTACTCAACCAGGACAAAATATCGAAGTTGTCGCATAAAGACCGGACAAAGCTCATTTTACTCCCCTCGATGCAAGAAACAATACTCGGCATGTCCCTACGGGACACCGAAAACTACATTTTAAGGCTCTAAAACCAACAGTTTCAAAGATATTCGCAGAAAACTATCTTCGCTCTGATTGATGAACTAATCGCAAGTCCGTTTCCATGGCAACACTACCTCAAGGTATGACATCCGATTTTCTATATATCCCACTAGGAGGCAATGCCAATTCATTTATTATCTTTTTCAAGATATATATAAACACAATAAGAACAGTGTAGCGCGCCTGCCTCCCGTCCGGAGGCCCCGGGTTCGATTCCCGGCTCCGTCAGAGATTTTAGACACTGACGTGAGGGCTGCAACGGGCTGAACGCAGATTCGTGAGGACAATTGAGTAGCTGTGAGGCAGCGCGCCGGTCACGAAGAACAAGATTAACGGCTGAGGGGACACTATGCACTGACCACGCGTCACCACAATATCTGCAGGCCAAATGGCTGGGAAGCGGTCGCATGATAGGCCTAGGCCCTTCATGGGCTGTAGTGCCAGGGTAAAAAAAAATAGGGGAAGCGCCTTCTAATACCACCTTTAATTTTTAAACACTACAGTAGCGGCTATTAAATAAAGGTAGCGATATAGCTACGTTCAATTTCATAAACACTGGGCTCACAAATCCCGTATAGTTAAGTACAAATATCGGTCTGGTCATAATTTCAATAGCAACGAAGCTCTGAGGCGGCTATTGCCGTTTCCTTAACACTTAAGGCATCCCGCCGTCATATACCTCAATGTGCACTTACCAAATTGTGAACCAGTCTATTTTACTAAAAAGAATTTCTACTAGCGAGTATCCACTCCGGCAAAAAACACACGCACTACATTTTCCAAAATTTACACAAGACATGATTTTTAAAGCACTCTTCTGTATATTGAGGTACAGAGACATACCACATGGAAAGATACAATAAAATGTTGGCAAATCTGAGTTCAAGGAACTGCTGTCCAGAATAGGCTTTCGGTACAGGTTATGCGGACCATGTTCGTAACATGGAATGTTTTCCTTTGACAATGCATCTACACCATGTGCGAGGGCAACGCATTTCAAAGATCTCTAAAAACACAATAATCAGGATATTGGAGAACAATTTAAATCGGATTGAAGATTCAAGGAGAAATAATTTCATCTCTGAGATTTGCTGATGACATCGTCATCTTGGCCAATACGCCAGAAGATTTGAACGAGTTTTTGCATAGTATGGATGGACTCCGTCTTGACGAATGAATTCATGATGAAAATCAATAAATGTAAAACAAAATTATTGGAATGCAGCAGAAATAAATGAGAAACCTCTATGGACATCAAATTGGCAGGTGAAACGCTACGGGAAGTAGGAGACTTCTGTTACCGGTACTTAGGAAGCAAAATAACCAGTAATGGGCGAAGCAAAGAGGATATAAAAAGCTGGTTGGCTCAGGCAAAGAAAGCATTTCTACATAAAAAGGAACCTCTTGACATCGAATATACATTTAGGTATTAGGATGTCATTTTTGAAAGTTTTTGAGTCACTATAAGGAAGTGAAACTTGGACTAATGGTGCTGCAGTAAAGAGGAGAATTGAAGCGTTTGAAATGTGGTGTTACGGGAGAATGATGATGATCAGATGGTTAGATAGGGTATCAAATGAAGAGCTATTAAAACGAGTGGGAGAGGAGAGATGTTTCTGGCGACTGCTAATGAAGAGAAGAGATAGGTTGGTACGGCACATATTAAGACACCCAGGAATAGCAAGCTTAGTTATGGATGGGAGGGTCAAGGACAAGAACTGTAGGGGTAGACCAGGGTTATACAGATTGCCTCGGATGTAGGGTGTGGTAGCTATGTAGTGATGAAACGATTAGCTCAGGAGAGCGAGGCATGGAGGGCTGCATCAAACCAGTCAAAAAACTGAAGACTCAAACAACAACAATCGGGAATTTTAATTACTTAGAGAGGCATGTGAGGCAAAAGGGTTGTTGGAGAATTTCAATCCCTGGGATGTAACACTGGAAGTGACTGCATAATGTACATCAGCGACCAAGGTGAGAGATATTTTACTATAGGTCTATTAATAGCGACATGTTGACGTTCAAATCATCAATAAGTGTGGAAAAATTATACCCAGAATAGCTTAAGGAAAAATACTTTAATTCCCCATATTCAGATAGATTTGCCATTCCAGGTGTACGTTTAGACAAAACCATTATTTCCCATGGACAACTGTATGTGGCGTGCTGGCGAGTATCCGGACAACAAAATCGTTATGTCTCAGCAGAAGATGGCAAAACCAAAAATAAAATGTTCATATGTGTTCACAACTCTATAAAATTCCCACTTTGCTGCTCATATCTATATACTGTATGTAACAGAATTTTCAGAATTTGAATCTACCCACCTGTAGCCGCGAATGTTGTAATAGAATAAACCAATTATCAGCAATAATGCATCGTCCCCATTGTATTGATCGCGAGCGAAGCCGCGGGTACCTGCTAGTATATTATAATTGTGAAAATCTGTGTGTTCGTGTGTGTGTGTGTGTGTGTGTGAGTGTGTGTGTTAGTTTGTTACCTCTTGACACTAAAACGGCTGGACGGATTTGGATGAAATTTGAAATGGAGACAGCTTATACCATGGGATAACATATAGGCTGCCTTTTGTCCGGAAATAAATCATTGTTCACGTGGAATGGGCAACATTAACTGAAAAGTCACCAAAAATACTCAACCAGGACAAAATATCGAAGTTGTCGCATAAAGACCGGACAAAGCTCATTTTACTCCCCTCGATGCAAGAAACAATACTCGGTATGTCCCTACGGGACACCGAAAACTACATTTTAAGGCTCTAAAACCAACAGTTTCAAAGATATTCGCAGAAAACTATCTTCGCTCTGATTGATGAACTAATCGCAAGTCCGTTTCCATGGCAACACTACCTCAAGGTATGACATCCGATTTTCTATATATCCCTCTAGGAGGCAATGCCAATTCATTTATTATCTTTTTTAAGATATATATAAACACAATAAGAACAGTGTAGCGCGCCTGCCTCCCGTCGTGAGGCCCCGGGTTCGATTCCCGGCTCCGACAGAGATTATAGACACTGACGTGAGGGCTGCAAAGGGCTGAACTCAGATTCGTGAGGACAATTGTGTAGCTGTGAGGCAGCGCGCCGGTCACGAAGAACAAGATTAACGGCAGAGGGGACACTATGCACTGACCACGCGTAACCACAATATCTGCAGGCCAAATGGCCGATTTTCTATATATCCCTCTAGGAGGCAATGCCAATTCATTTATTATATTTTTCAAGATATATATAAACACAATAAGAACAGTGTAGCGCGCCTGCCTACCGTCCGGAGGCCCCGGGTTCGATTCCCGGCTCCGTCAGAGATTTTAGACACTGACGTGAGGGCTGCAACGGGCTGAACTCAGATTCGTGAGGACAATTGAGTAGCTGTGAGGCAGCGTGCCGGTCACGAAGAACAAGATTAACGGCTGAGAGGACACTATGCACTGACCACGCGTCACCACAATATCTGCAGGCCAAATGGCTGGGAAGCGGTCGCATGATAGGCCTAGGCCCTTCATGGGCTGTAGTGCCAGGGGTAAAAAATATTAGGGGAAGCGCCTTCTAATACCACCTTTAATTTTTAAACGCTACAGTAGCGGCTATTAAATAAAGGTAGTGATATAGCTACGTTCAATTTCATAAACACTGGGCTCACAAATCCCGTATAGTTAAGTACAAATATCGGTCTGGTCATAATTTCAATAGCAACGAAGCTCTGAGGCGGCTATTGCCGTTTCCTTAACACTTAAGGCATCCCGCCGTCATATACCCCAATGTGCACTTACCAAATTGTGAACCAGTCTATTTTACTGAAAAGAATTTCTACTAGCGAGTATCCACTCCGGCAAAAACCACTCTCACTACATTTTCCAAAATTTACACAAGACATGATTTTTAAAGCACTCTTCTGTATGTTGAGGTACAGAGACATACCACATGGAAAGATACAATAAAATATTGGCAAATCTGAGTTCAAGGAACTGCTGTCCAGAATAGGCTTTCGGTACAGGTTATTCGGCCCATGTTCGTAACATGGAATGTTTTCCTTTGACAATGCATCTACACCATGTGCGAGGGCAACGCATTTCAAAGATCTCTAAAAACACAATAATCAGGAAATTGGAGAACAATTTAAAGTCGGAGTGAAGATTCAAGGAGAAATAATTTCATCTCTGTGATTTGCTGATGACATCGTCATCTTGGCCAATACGCCAGAAGATTTAAACGAGTTTATGAATGGTATGGACTCCGTCTTGACGAATGAATTCATGATGAAAATCAATAAATGTAAAACAAAATTATTGGAATGCAGCCGAAATAAATCAGAAACCTCTATGGACATCAAATTGGCAGGTGAAACGCTACGGGAAGTAGGAGACTTCTGTTACCGGTACTTAGGAAGCAAAATAACCAGTAATGGACGAAGCAAAGAGGATATAAAAAGCAGGTTGGCTCAGGCAAGGAAAGCATTTCTACACAAAAAGGAATCTCTTGACATCGAATATACATTTAGGTATTAGGATGTCATTTTTGAAAGCTTTTGAGTCACTATAAGGAAGTGAAACTTGGACTAATGGTGCTGCAGTAAAGAGGAGAATTGAAGCGTTTGAAATGTGGTGTTACGGGAGAATGATGAAGATCAGATGGTTAGATAGGGTATCAAATGAATAGCTATTAAGACGAGTGGGAGAGGAGAGATGTTTCTGGCGACTGCTAATGAAGAGAAGAGATATGTTGGTAAGACACATATTAAGACACCCAGGAATAGCAAGCTTAGTTATGGATGGGAGGGTCAAGGACAAGAACTGTAGGGGTAGACCAGGGTTATACAGATTGCCTCGGATGTAGGGTGAGGTAGCTATGTAGTGATGAAACGATTAGCTCAGGAGAGCGAGGCATGGAGGGCTGCATCAAACCAGTCAAAAAACTTAAGACTCAAACAACAACAATCGGGAATTTTAATTACTTAGAGAGGCATGTGAGGCAAAAGGGTTGTTGGAGAATTTCAATCCCTGGGATGTAACACTGGAAGTGACTGCATAATGTACATCAGCGACCAAGGTGAGAGATATTTTACTATAGGTCTATTAATAGCGACATGTTGACGTTCAAATCATCAATAAGTGTGGCAAAATTATACCCAGAATAGCTTAAGGAAAAATACTTTTAATTCCCCATATTCAGATAGATTTGCCATTCCAGGTGTACGTTTAGACAAAACCATTATTTCCCATGGACAACTGTATGTGGCGTGCTGGCGAGTATCCGGACAACAAAATCGTTATGTCTCAGCAGAAGATGGCAAAACCAAAACTAAAATTTTCAAATGTGTTCACAACTCTATAAAATTCCCACTTTGCTGCTCATATCTATATACTGTATGTATCAGAATTCTCAGAATTTGAATCTACCCACCTGTAGCCGCGATTGCTGTAATAGAATAAACCAACTATCAGCAATAATGCATCGTCCCCATTGTCTTGATCGCGAGCGAAGCCGCGGGTACCTGCTAGTAAGGTAATATTTCATAGAGGATTGTACACACGCTTAGAGCAGGGGGCCACGGCTCGCCACAAGCTCGGTCAAGACCACCACACTAGCGGATAACAAACCCGCCGCTTGGCGTTCTTACTTTATATGAAAGACCCTGTAGTTCCGAATGACTCTGGAAAACCCAGCTGTCAGTTCTGAGGTTTGACCGGCTAATAATAGTAGACTTGGATTTTGAGGTTGGAACTATCAAAGCAATAGAAGAAGTATTTCCAAGAGTCCAAGTGCAAGGCTGTTTTTTCCACTTAAGCCAAAGTATTTGGAGAAAAGTGCAAGAAATTGGGCTTTCGGGTATGTTTAAAACTTGCCAGAAAATCGGAAACACCATCAGGCAGTGTGCTGCACTTGCATTCCTCACCTCAAGGTTATCTTTTGCTGTACAAATTGATTAAAGTATAAAGAGAAGAATAATTCAGTTAATACGAAGTACGTCCAGAAAGTAATTTCCGTTTGGTAATAACATTAAATTGTGTACAGATACAGAAAAATTATTTATTGCACAAAATTCTACAACCCTTAAACTACTTTTCCACATAACTGCCGAAATGCTGCAGGCATTTGTCGTAGCGTGGCCCGAGTTTTTGTATACCTTCTTCATAGACGTGTGCCGCCTGTGTCTTCAACTAGTTGTACGTTCCGCTGCTGCGCAGTTCCGCATATGCGCGGTAGACGCTCTGTATCAAGGAGAAGAAACGTGCACCATTTGGAGAGCGCTGTCAGCCACTTACGCGTTGTTGGGCATGTTTACTCGTACAATGTCGGTGTTGATTGAAAATCCCGCCGCTTGTGAAATCAGATCTGTGATTCGTTTTCTGAATGCTAGGAAAGTGAAACCAATTGAAATTTATCGGCAAACTTGCGAAGTGTATGGACAAAATGCGATGAGTGATTCAATGGTGAGAAGATGGGTCCCACAGTTCAATGAAGGACGTAGTGAAGTGCACGATGAAGAACGAAGTGGGCGTCCATCTTTGGTTACAGAAGAACTGGTTCACCCGATTGATGACAAGCTCCGGGAAAACCACAGGCTTACAATTAGTGCTCTCGCTATGGAATTTCCCCAAATCTCACGATCACTAATTCATGAAATTGTTACCGAAAAACTGAACTTTCGTAAACTTTGCCGACGTTGGGTACCAAAGATTCTTAAGGAGCAACACAAAACAAATCGGATGAGTAGTGCACTTCAGTTTTTGACCCGTTACAATGAAGGCGGCGAAGAATTTCTGACACAGATAGTCACAGGAGATGAAACTTGGGTTTCTTACGACACCCCTGAAAGTAAGCGGCAATCAATGGAATGGGGGCATACTTCATCCCCAGCAAAGGTTAAGCCGAAACAA
The DNA here is from genome assembly GCA_946902985.2 of Meconema thalassinum. Classification (NCBI taxonomy): domain Eukaryota; kingdom Metazoa; phylum Arthropoda; class Insecta; order Orthoptera; family Tettigoniidae; genus Meconema; species Meconema thalassinum. Next base: position 170,038,707 of record OX336391.1, read on the forward strand.
ATCTTGACACCTCGGAAAATGATGTGCACAGTGTTCTGGGACTGGAAAGGCATCTTACTCATTGATTTCTTACCGCGTGGTCAAACAATCAACGCAGATGCTTACTGCGAGACTCTTAGGAAATTGCGCCGCGCAATACAGAATAAGCGCCGAGGGTTGCTGTCAAAAGGTGTTGTTTTTCTTCACGACAACGCACGACCACACACTGCAAATGTGACGAAAAACCTCCTACAGGGATTTGGCTGGGACGTGTTTGACCGCCCTCCGTACAGCCCTGACCTCGCTCCTAGCGACTTTCATCTGTTCAAGTCTTTCCTTGGCGGTCAACACTTCAACAATGACGACGAGCTGAAAGAAGATGTTTCCAACTGGTTGAAGACGCAGGCGGCAATTTTCTATGAAGAAGGTATCCAAAACCTTGTGCCACGCTAGGACAAATGCCTGCAAACGTTCGGCAGTTATGTGGAAAAGTAATTTAAGAGGTGTAGAATGTTGTGCAATAAATAATTTTTCTGTATCTGTACACAATTTAATGTTATTACCAAACGGAACTTAGTTTCTGGACGCGCCTCGTAGATCAATTTGACGAAGCTATGTGCTGATTACTAAGTGACTTGTAAATAAGATTTATAAAATCAGTTCAAAGACGAAGCGACATAGGCTACTGATACCATTTTAAGAACTTTGTAAATATGACTCAAAACTGATTATTTTGACGAAGGCACATGCTGATACAGATACTGACTAGGCGAAAGCTGCTTATGGGAGCTACCGGTCCACGGTTTACCCCCCTTCCCCCCCCCCCCCCTGTTAAGGGAGCCAATTCATTAAAGAGGGCACGCACTCCCGGCTGGCGCTAACAATGAACCTTATTTGTTTCAGTAATAAACAAATTAATATGGAACAATTTTGCTGTAGACAACTAAGCTGGAACTCTCTCAGGTAGTGTAATTGGCAGATTACTAATCCGCTATAGAATTTGGAACTGGCGGGAATCGGAACTCATGGGAATCGGAACTCATGGGAGGACACGGTGCTGGACAAAACGGAGGCAGACAGGTTTTTCTCCGGGTACTCCGGTTTTCCCTGTCAAAATTTCATTCCAGCAACACTCTCCAATATCATTTCATTTCATCTGTCATTCATTTAATCATTGCCTCAGAGGCGTGCGACAGGCTTCGGCAGTCGGCACAGTTCATATCCTCGCCGCTAGATGGGGGCTCCATTCATTCCATTCCCTGACCCGGTCGGTCGACTGGAAGCAGGCTGTGGATTTTCATTTTCAATGAGATAAAGAATAAATTTCAGGAATAAGCCGTTCTCTTAGACTTTATATGTCATGTGCTTATGTTTTAATAGTACATTATGCAACGAGCCTATAATGGCTATAATTAAGACACGAGTATTTTTATAAAACGAGCGTATGCGAGTTTCATAATTTCCATACGAGTGTCTTAATTACATACGACTGTTTATGTTCGACGATAATTATAACTTTATTATATGTTTTAACATAAATATTCATAAATATCTGTTGAGAGTCAGCTACTTGAATTTTGTGATCGCAGAGCGAGCGTTGGGTATTATATCTCTGTCTTTCAAGATCTTTGAACGACCGACGCATGCGCTCTGTGTGCTTGCAATGCCATATGCAGGCCATATGTTTACATCTGCCGTCCCTCAGTAATATTGTCACCGGAGTCATTTGAAGACAATGCGTTGTGTAGAAATTAGTTTTGGTGATTTTAAGGTACAGTGCTATTTCTTGTTTCATATTCGCCAGTTTATTTACGCGAACATATGGACGGTGCGTATTCCATGTCGGTAATTTATTATAGCCTAGTTCGATGTTGTGTTTATGTCCGACATGTTGGATTTTGAGCGCATGCGCGAAGGTATCGTTACCTAATTGGTCAATGAACGAGCTCTGATTGGCTGGAGAAACTGTATCATAATGAAAATCAGTGTTATAATGACCATCATTATGATACAGTTTTCTGACACATAATAGTGAGGGTCGAACATAAATGAATGTTATACAGCCAGAATTGCAACCCTTTCCTGTTCGGAGTGTTAATTATGCTTAATAACACAATTTGAGATTAGCTTATATCATCTTACATTTGTCATGAAAAAAAAAGATGTCATAATCATGTGGGTCCTAGTAATAATATTAAACAAGTTCGGATTGTATTCTAACAACTACCCGCAATTTGTCTCGAAACATTATTCACAGCTTATCCCCTATCCGCACAGACATGCAAACTAGGCCTATATCCGCATGTCGAAAAGTGTTACTAATACCCGCGGATGTTGGTTTGATTGGTTGGTTGGTTCCTCAGTTTAAGGACTGCGACAGCGCGGTCATGTAGCCCCATGCAATTTGGGTGTGTGTAGAATCTGTCTGATGTATGTATGTCTACCCCTTATTATTCCCGTTTCCCAACGGGGTCGGGGATGAGATGGGATGGAAGTCTTTGTGGCGATTGTTTTACGGCCGGATGCCCTTCCTGACGCCAACCTCATGAGAGGAGCTAATGAGAGATGAAATGAATGATTGTGAATGAAACTGGGCAAGGATGTGGAAGGAAGCGGCCGTGGCCTGTCAGAAGGTACCGTCCCAGCATTTGCCTGGTGTTGAAAATGGGAAACCACGGAAAACCATTTCAAGGACGGCCGACGGTGGGGCTCGAACCCACGCGTCTACCGAGTCAGCAGAGAGCTTGGCCCCATGACCTAATGCTGCGCTTTAGCCAGCGTAGCCACTACTGTCGGTTTGTGTAGAATCTGTCTGAAAACCGGTGTTAATTGTGATGGCTGTTTTAGTGTGTGTATCTGTTTTTTTATTCAAGTAAGGACTGCAACTTTGAATTTTTCAAATAGTTCCTACTTTTGCCGCCAAAACGCCACCGTCAACGACTACTAGGCCTAGTTGAGAACTTAGCTACTAGACGCCACCGCAGTCGGTTCTTGGCAACGAACGTTGAAACCTAAGACCGTTGTTTACATTCTTAACCTATACAATTTAGCTTCACACAGGTGTAATTAGTGGAAGGTTCTTTAACATGCCATAAATCTATGACATGGGACCGCCGGCTTTACTTCCCCTCGGAAGGAAGGCACACTGGGAGATTTTTAACGCCCTTAAAAAATCCTACGACTTCAGCCGGGTTTGAACCCGCGATCTTGGGCATTGAAGCTCAGCATGCTACCAACTACGCCACCGAAGCCGCCAACCCCGCGGGTGTATCCGTGGATATCCGCATCCGCGCAGGGCTTTAGGTATAACATGTGATTTGAGTTGAAGGGTGTGCTCTTCTCTCGTTTTCTCAGATATTTTCATAATAATTGAGGTTAAAAGGTGAGTGGCCAACGGCCTAGCCATGTTGAAACACCGGATCCCATGAGAACTCCGCAGTTAAACAACATTGGGCGCAGTCGGAACTTGGATGGCATGCCGGTTCTAGGTACTGGGCGCTGTTGGCCAACATAAGGAGTAGCGGAAAGGCCCTGGCCATCCTACCGCACGTAAACTCCGGCTGGGGGTAGCCTCTTCGGAGGCTCGGACCTGCCTTCGGGAAGAATACCAATTAAATTTAATTAAAAGATGAGTAATGTAATTTCTCAGTTCCGCTGTGCTCTTCAAATTCATCAGTTCCCATATCAATGCATTACTTTCAGCTTTTCAGACGGAATGGAGTCGATTAATTCACGTCGCAAAGAAGTTTTCGAAGAATATGATCTTATGCGGCTGGCATTTTACAAAGGAGAATTATTTATTAACAAATACTATTGCATTTCTTACAATAACCAGTGCCCTACATTCTTCCCTGCACTACGAACAAGGCGAGTTAGAAGGGTCGATTTGACAGCTATGTTTCCCATGTGGCAAAAAATACTTTTAGGGGTCGCTCTATCGTAGGCCTACATGTGGTTGTCTTTCTTTAACTTGCCCCATTGCTGCTTCAAATCTTTGAAGCGCAAGTCTTCTGTGATTTCAATCATGCGCCTATTAAAAATTGTTAAAAAATCTTTATAGTCAACTTGTAGGCCAGTCTTTGATTTAGGCTATATCTTACAAATTTAAATGTATCTACATACTGAAGTATGTAAATAAATGTACCGACTACACGCTAATTACATATTCCTGAACAAATTAGTTTTTTCTCGGCAACTGGTGACCGAATTTCATTTTGAATCTGGTGAGTGACTCCTTTCAAATCACTAGTTTGTAAGCATAAAGCTTCAAGTCTCATAAAACCTTCTGTTTCTAATACTTTCCCGCACACAATTATGTGTTTGGCACCTAAAATTGCCTGTCGTTCAACGAGAACCCGCCTAGAATTGCCAACAACATTCAATACATAATACGAATTCTATCACCCTTGCGTCCACCATTTTGTCGCGACCGACCTGCCACCTACATTCGATTGAGTTCAAGAATAGATAACAAAATGCTGTAGTGTATTAGAAAATCTTCGTTACACAGGAGCTTTCAGTATTAAGCGCGTGAACAGCCTTTAATAGACTGCTGATCGGGTGCGTGGAATTTTCTCATCTCACGTGGAAGGACCTTGTAGGTAGATTTCATGAGAAAACTACCTATTGTTATGGGTACCATTTTGCGGCTTCCGGAAAATATCGGTGCAAGCTTTGGTCATTGACACCCAGAGGGTAGCTTGCATGTCTAATTTCGTCGTTCCTTTGAACGCTATGAAAGTCAGGGAGGTTAGATATCTAAGCTCCTTGACACTACAGCGCTTTCTAGTAGAAAGTGGAGGAACTTTGTGTTGGCGGAAAATCCCGAAATTAATTTTGCCATTGAACACGGCCTACTGAATTCAAATGGGTTCTTTAACATGCCAACAACGTATGACATCCATGTCGTGATTTTTGTCGCCTTTCAAAAATCACATACCACGGCCAGGGGCGAACCTGCAAGCTTGGGGTTGGTAATCTGACACGTTAACCATTCATCCCCCAGACCCTAAATTCACCGTCAGTTCAAAGGTTAATACAGTGCTGTAGTTGGGGAGAAAAAAATTAAGCGGTACTCACCAAAAATCACTTAAGGAGGTTCCAGATTGACTCGCGATTGAAATGTCAAACTCCAACTCTTATGGGCCAAATTAGTTCCAAATTGTGCCACGAGATAACTCTGAACAAGTAAATAATCATTTCCAATATTTATTTCTGAAATCCATTGGACAATTTACAGTAGGGCTATTTTTTACAGATTTAAAAAGGTAGTTTAACCGGTACGCTTATAACGAGTTTGGATTTTAGGGGGTACGCCGTACCGGCCCGTACCGGCCCCACTACAGCACTGGGTTTATATAAAACATACGTAAATGTTGAACTAGTCACGATTTTGGAATATTCTCCTTCACGGTAAAGTAATTAAAATCTATCGTGTAGGCTATATTGTGGTGTTTCAGACTAGCGAACCAAATCAAGTTCATGAGCAGACTTTTTGTGCACTCCGTCTGGACTAGAGCTGGTAATAAGTGATAATCGATTAATCGAATAATTTGAAATTAATCGATGTATCGACTGACCATTCAATCGATTTATCGGCTAACCGAAGAATCGATTATTTGTTTAGTAGACTTTGGCAACAGCCTTAAGTAGGTCTACTAAGATATGCATAGTATTAGTCTGATTAAAATCCACAGCCTGCTTCCAGTCGACCGACCGGGTCAGGGATGGAATGAATGAACCCCCCATCTAGCGGCGAGGATATGAACTGTGCCGGCTGCCGAAGCCTGTCGCACTCCTCTGGGGCAATGATTAAATGAATGACAAATGAAATGATAGTGGAGAGTGTTGCTGGAATGAAATTTTTGACAGGGAAAACCGGAGTACCCGGAGAAAAACCTGTCTGCCACCGTTTTGTCCAGCACAGATCTCACATGGAATGACCGGGATTTGAATCACGGACGCAGCGGTGAGAGACTGGCGTGCTGCCGCCTTAGCCACGGAGGCTTAGTATTAGTCTGATAACCTGTGTAATTGTGATAACTCTAGCAGTGTGTATAACTCCACATAAACAAACCTAAATATTCCTCCCGAGTGTCACAAGATGACTTTAACTATAGAGTCTAAAATTATGCTGGGTTGTTGTTGTTGTAATATGCTGAACTCGTTGAATTATTATTATTAGTAATAGTGCTTCCATATATTGGATCACATGTCAGGTGACATACTTTGATTCACTTATTATTATTATTACTTATATTATTATCATTTTGATTATTGGTTTTTTCTAGACATTTAGCCGTCATTTCAATGCATAAGAATTCATTTCATTTGGCTGGAGGAATATAGCGATGGGAAGTGTGGTAGTTTGCAAGATATTTGGTTTGAAAGGCTGACACAAAGCAGAGGATTACTGAGACGACAATTCACAGCATGAGTTGTCCCAACCATAGCTTCGATGAGGGCAGTGCACGTTCCTGGAAACTCGCCGTGGGACAGGCCTTTTGTCCCAGGTCTATCGCTGCTCGTTGGGACATGGATACAAAGCATTGACGTGAGTGCTTTTGTCTGGAGATTGGGTGTGACGAAGACACGATTGGAAGAGGGTGAACTCGCTGGTGAAAGGGGGTGAGGCAGTTTTGAAATACTGAGGACAAGGGGGAAGGAAGGCGGCTGAACATTACAAGACCAGCTTCTCTGACTAGTGGACACAACAGACAGGGTTCTCTGTGAGCTTGGAAGTAAGACAGTATATCGGTCGAGTGTGGTAGGCGAATTCATGCCTATATGCACCAATGGGGATAGTCGTGTCTGGGCTATCACCATAAGAGTGATTTTAGGGATTATATCCCATCACTAACCAAACATCAGAGCAGATATCAAATCACTGATAAATGCAATAAACATAATTCAGCGCATCATGACGAGCAGACGAGGGACGACAACGAACCTGCCCAACATCACATCACTGCCATGAACCACGGGGACGAGAGATGATCTACATCGGTAAGCCAAATGACGCGAATTACGCAAAGTCTCTATTTGCAGTAAATTCATCGGCACGTAAATTCCAGCTTTTGTTTTTTTAACTTTAACTTATAGACCGCCTCCAGTTGCTATTTTCGCCGAGCCTTAGTAAATTCAGTAGAGTCATTTAAGTTTTATCATTTATCATTTATTTTTATCGTCATTCTCTTGTTTTTAACTTTATTAAATCTTCTATATTATTTGATGCAGGTCTTTTCTTCCTTAGTAGTTAGAAATAGCTTTAAGTCATCCCTTATTCCCAAAACAAATACTATCTCGGTTAAAGACGGAGTCTTACCACGTCCTTGAGAGGAAGAGAACTCAGCTGCTCTACAAATTGTGTAAGTGACTATATGTTTGGTCATATGTTACATGACCATGGCGCCCACCGAGTAATTAATTTATCCATCTTTAATACCTCAATCAATATCTTACAATCAATTATTATTTCAAAATTATAAATTCAAATGTCATTCATCAGTCTAGAGGGAGAGTTGCCGTGTAATTTCCTCAGACCAACCAGTCATACTGTCATATTTGTTCGCACAACCAGGAGCGAAACGGTTACATTTGGCACCTCAACGTAAGGCCGAAAACCGGATGGTATTTGTGGAGGGATGAAGTGATATTTCTGTGCAAGTGGTTTTTTGTTTTTGTTTTTTTACAGTGAGTGATACTATATCAGCATGGATGATGACAGCGATATGCTGTTGAGAAGCGGGCAACAGTTAGGCGGTTGTATGGAGGAGGAGAGCGTAGATGAGCATGATCAGTTGGCAGGGGGGAGTGAGAATAGTACAGGGTTAGCGGAGGTAGACCTTGATACTGACAAGAAGGGAGAAAGTCAGGAATGTTTTCAAACCCTAATGTTGAAACTCATGCAGGACTTAAGCGGCAAAATGGAGGCCACAAATAGCAAAATTGAAGCCACAAATAACAAGATAGATGCAAACAATCAGGAGATGACGGAAAAATTGGATAGAAATAGCAGGGAGATGAAGGATAGGTTGGACAGCGTGGTCAAAGTGAATGAGGAGTTGAACAGGAAGTATGGAACACTGCAGGAAAGCATTAAGGGGGTAGAACAACAAATTAGGGGAGAAATTAAAGGGGTGGTGGAAGAAGAGGCTAGGAAAATTATAGAAATTGTAGATCAGAAATTGGGAAAGGAAAAAGAGGAAAGTCAGGAGAGGAGTGGTACTCAGATGGAAATTCTCAAGGAATTAGTGCAGGTGGAGACAAGACAGGTGAAGGAACAGCTGGGGGGAGAAATTAGTAAAGTTCAGAAAGATTTAAGTAAGAGGGTAGAGGATTGCAATCAGAAGAATCATGAGAGCATTCAAGAGATTAGGGAGAAGCAGGGTGTGCTGACGGAGATGGGAAAAGAGAGAGATGGAAATATGAAAGAGAGATTTGAGGATATAGAAAGAAAAACAGACAGGAACATAGCTGAGAAGGTAGCTGAGACGGAAGCCAGAATAAGGGTCAAAATGAGACAAGAGACGGGGAGGGAGAGAACAGGTTTTTCCGGCAGCTGTAATTACAAGGAAATAGAGCTGGCCAAGTTCAGTAATCGGCAAGGTTGCCCGATGGAATTTCTGGGAGCTGTGGAGAACAAATTTAAAGAAAGATTGGATGAGGGCAGTATCGAATGGGGACAGGTGTTAGAAATTTTAGAGCAAGCTTTTGTAGGAGAAACAAAAAGCTGGTATGCGGTTTACAAAAACACTCTAGAAAGCTTAGACGACTTCAAAGCTAAATTTCACGAAAAGTTTTGGAATGAAGCCATTCAGTCACAACACAGAGAGGCAGTGGCGTGCGGGAGATACAATGCGAGGGGGAGCCAAAATATGACCGAATACTTTCTGAGCCAGGTGTTGGTATGTAAGCATTTGGACGGGTTATCGAGGGAAGGAGACGTGGTCAGGTTGTTGTTGCGACACTTTCCTTATAGGGTAAAGGAGGCGGCCTGTATTCAAAAAGTCGGAAGTATACAGGAACTCGAGAAATTATTAGGGACGTTTGATACTTTGGGTAGGGGGAATGGCGAAGAGCAAAATGCAAATTATGCCAGAAACCAGGACGTCAGGAGCCAAGGCTCACAAGGCAGAGGCAGTGGCGGCGGCCAGAATTTCCAGAATAGGGGTGGTGGAAATCCTAGTTTCCAAAACCGTGGGAACATGATGAATCCACAGTACAGTAGAAACAATAACACTCAGGGTCCCAATTACAATCAAAGGAGTAATCAGGGTCAAGGTAATGGTCCACAGGGGGGTCAAAGGACCGGTGGCTACCAGAACTCCAACTACAACCAGAACAACCGAGGTTTTGGAAGGGGAAACCCTGGAGGCAATAGCGGTAACCAGAGAGAGGAGAGGGAACCAAATGACAATAACCAGACCAGTGGCGTGAACAATGGGGTGGAGAACGACAGAAGCCGTAATTTAAACGAGCGCCAGGCTGCGATGTGAGGTCAAAATCACAGTCTGCGCTGATCCCTGTTATAACCCTAGTACAGGAACCCTATGACCTGAATGTCAGAGATGATTTGTTAAGAGAATTTATTGAGGAGGAAACTGTAGCTAAAACATTAGATGTGAGCCCCGTCGTAGAATTATGCGTGTTGCGGGCGCGACACGCAGTTTTAATCGATACTGGGTGTGGAGCGTCTTGCGTTAGCCAGAAATTTTATAATCAAATAAGAGAAGCAGGGGTGGAGCTTGAAGAAATGCCAATTAAGACTACGTACGTTATAACTGCAGTTGGAAAGAAGTCGCAGTTAATTAGCAAGCAGGTTATAGTAGAAATCAATATTAACGGTCATATAGAGAACCAGGTGTGCCTAGTTATTCCAAATTTAATTTATGCAATGATACTTGGGTGTGACTGGTTAACCAAAGTTCAGGGTAAAATATTTTATGACGAAGGGTGCATTAAACTCAAGTGGGGTGAAGAGGAAGTAATCATGGAATTCGTAAATCAGAATAAGGGAAGTTATATTTCTAGTTGTTTATGCACGATAAACGAAGTGTCGAGAGCAAGAGATGTAGGGGATATAGAACAGGTGTCTGAGAACATAGAGCCTGTGTCTTTAAATTTTGTGGGCAGTGTGCTGACCAACAGAGATCTTGAGGATTCGTTACGTCAGGCTGCGGATCAGGGGAATATAGAAGAAGATGGGTGTAATCTCCTTTACGAAGTTTTGTTGAAGAATCAGAGAGTTTTTGAAAACAGGATTGGCAAGGCCAATTGCTATGTGCACTCTTTAAACGTCCATGATTACTCAGTCTTTACTGGCCACAGGTATCCCATACCATTTAAATACCAACAGGCAGTTGAAGCACAGATTAAACAAATGCTCGAGGATGGCATAATTGAGTATTCCAGTAGTCCCTACGTAAATTCTTTAATTACTGTCCCGAAAGCCGATGGAAAAGTCAGAATTTGTCTGGACGCACGCCTGGTAAATGCACACATCTCTTTTGACCAATTAAAATCCATGTCCATTGAAGAGCTCATGCAGAGTTTTAAAGGGAAAAAGTATTTTACGTGCGTGGACTTAAGTTCTAGCTTCTGGCAGGTTCCTCTAAGGGAAGAAGACCGTCCATTTACTGCATTTAGCCACCAGTACAACCTTTTCCAATTTCAGAGAGTTCCATATGGTCTCAAAAGTAGCTCAGCCGCACTTATCCGTGCACTAAACATAGCGCTAGGGGATGATACAGGAGATTACGTCACGATCTACGTAGACGATCTAGTGATCAGTTCTAGAACATTTGCAGAACACTTAGACCACTTAAACATAGTTTTCCAGAAGTTAGACAGAACAGGCTTTACTTTAAAATTATCGAAGTCATATTTCTGCAGAACAGAAGTCACGTTCCTGGGTCATAGGGTGTCCCGATTAGGAGTTACGCCGGAAGCAAGCAGAGTGGACAAAATTCTCGATGCAAGTGTACCAAAAAACGTTAAGGAGCTTAAAAGTTATCTGGGGGTCTGTAATTTTTTTCGTCGTTTCGTGTTAAGGTATTCAGGACTGGTTGAACCATTTAGGGAGCTCCTTAAATCAGGAAGCAGATGGAGGTGGGATGAAAGTCATGACAAAGCGTTCCGTGCTCTGAAACGTGGATTCGAGCAAGCAGTAGTATTGAAGTATCCGCTTAGAGACCAAGAGTATGTATTGATGACGGATGCGTCACATATTGGGGTTGCGGGTGTATTGTGTCAGAGGGACACCGAGGGAAATTTAGGTATTGTATCTCTAGCCTCGCGTGGACTTTCAGCCGCCGAAAAGAAGTATACGATAACAGAATTGGAACTGCTCGGAATAGTTTTCAGCCTAAGTAAATTTCGAATGTATGTGCTAGGGAGTAAATTTCAAATCTACACAGACCACCACGCTCTACTTTTTATGCAAACATGTAAGCTAAGCTCAAACCGTGTAAGCAGATGGATTCTTGCTCTCCAAGAATACGATTTTGAGGTAAAGCACATCAAGGGTAAAGAAAATGTCTTAGCGGATATGCTATCTAGGGATTCGAATTTAAATAAGGACAATTCACTTGTAAAAGCAGAAGAGGGAATTTTGCTCTGCGCGTGTGTGGATCCGAGCAACAGGAGATCGCTTGAAACCTTGAGTAAAATGTTGGTTGAGCAGCGGGATGACGCAACCTTGGGTGAGGCACTGGCCAGGTTGGAGGCGGGTGAGTCACAGGTTGTGAAGGTCGGGCGGTTTGCATATAGAATGCAGGACGGGCTTCTTGCACGAAAGTGTAAGAATGACCGCTGGGCAATATGCGTGCCGGCCACCCTAAGGGAAGAACTTATATGGTTGGTTCATACACAAGGAGCTAGGACATTTTGGAGCGACCAAAGTGTTCTATGAACTTTCACGTGATTTTATATGGGAAAAAATGGGAAAGGATGTTAGAAAAACACTCGCTAGGTGTGACCTCTGTCAGAAGAGTAAATATCCTGTTAAGTATTTAAAAGGGGAAATGCAGGCGATCCTCACCAGTAGTCCCGGGGAACTACTGTGTGTGGACCTATTTGGACCTGTAGTTAAGGGTCAGTACGGCTACGAATACATCTTTGTTGTGATTGATGCATTCAGTAAATACATCAAACTTTATGCGCTAAGGAAAGCCACGGGACTCGCATGTAGCCGACTGATTATTGAAAAGTACATTCCTGAGTTTGGCACTCCACTCAGAATTTTATCTGATAGTGGGCCGCAGTTCACTGCAAAGAAATGGAAAACCAATATGCAGAAAGCCGGCATTTCACACGTTCACTCATCGGTAAGATTTCCACAAGGTAATCCTTCGGAACGACCGATGCGAGAGGTGGGCCGTCTATTCCGAGCTCTCGTGCACGATAAGCATACGGCATGGGTCGCACAACTTCCCAAAGTTGAGACCTGGCTAAACTCTGTCCAGCATGATAGCACGAAGTTGACGCCCCATGAAATTCATTTTGGAAGGAGACCCCAAAATGAGCTAGCGAGAGTACTGGGTTTATCTGCGGGAAAACAACCGGGGATGGACTATTTTGTCCAGTTGGCGAAACAAAATTTAAGGAAATCAGCAGCTAAGAGAATTCGTCAACAAAACAGACCAAATTCGACCTTTTCAATCAGGGAGATCGCGTATTATTGAGAGTCCCAAAACAGTCGAATGCCTCCGATAAAGTCACGAGGAAGTTCTTTTTATTGTTTTCTGGTCCATATATAGTGTCCAGGAGGATTGGTAACACCGCGTATGTTCTGGAGAATGAGCTAGGAGAGAAACTTTATGGAACATACAATATACAAAGCTTGCGAAAATATATTTCGTAAAGTAAGGCAGGCAATGAGAGGTCAAAACCATGTATTTTGGAGTTAAGACTGTTCTTAACGATTATCATACATGGAGAGTATACGCACGTTAGCACGTGGTCAGTTGCGTACCCATTTACGTGGTGAGGAAGTCAACAGACCGACTGGTGACATAGCGTGACGTTGCGTGTTATGTATTTAAAGGAATACTAGGCAGGTCATTGTCACGAAGGTCGACTGGTCTGGAAGATTGCCATTTAAGGTATTTAAAGGAACGAGACAGAGAGATAAGGGTGAGTGGTGCTGTCTACAGATGGTCAGATAAGATCAGCATAGCGGCAAGGGGAGCTTGCTTAGGTCTGTTATGTGATTTAGGCTCGAAGGGAACTTAATTGTGACGACAAATGCACAGACATATATTGACTTTAAGGATATTTCTATATTTGTGTATTATTTTGTAGGATCACAAATGTAAAACTTACAGAGATTTTGAGTAACTCAGTCAGGAGGCACCTTCTCCGACGTGTGATCTGTGAGCGTATGAAGTGTGTCATGAATGGGTGGAGTATCATACACCAACATGGCGTGTGTTTTGAGTTCGGCCAACCAGGTCGACACCGATAGCGACCGAGTGTGATAAATGTCATGCAGTGGCATGGAAGTTACGTGACGGAACAATAAGGTCACTAAATGAAGCTAGGTGAAGTGAAATAATGAATGCATACATAGTGTGACACATAAATGTATCTCTCTCCTAACACATAGGAAATAAAGACAATGAAAAGCGAATATATCGTAATGAAATGATGTAACTATGAACAATTTACGAGCAACCCACGCTGGTAGAAAGAAAAAGACAATGACGTGAGGCGTCGAAGATGATGAAATTGTACAGATCTAAGGGTATATGGAATGTTTGTATTGTTTTATATGTATGTATATATTTTAGGGTTTTCTGTTTCTTTTATGCGTGTTCTTGGGATATCGCGGGAATATAGGGATTCTATATGTCACGCGATCTCCCAGGGCGAATGTAATATGCTGAACTCGTTGAATTATTATTATTAGTAATAGTGCTTCCATATATTGGATCACATGTCAGGTGACATACTTTGATTCACTTATTATTATTATTACTTATATTATTATCATTTTGATTATTGGTTTTTTCTAGACATTTAGCCGTCATTTCAATGCATAAGAATTCATTTCATTTGGCTGGAGGAATATAGCGATGGGAAGTGTGGTAGTTTGCAAGATATTTGGTTTGAAAGGCTGACACAAAGCAGAGGATTACTGAGACGACAATTCACAGCATGAGTTGTCCCAACCATAGCTTCGATGAGGACAGTGCACGTTCCTGGAAACTCGCCGGGGGACAGGCCTTTTGTCCCAGGTCTATCGCTGCTCGTTGGGACATGGATACAAAGCATTGACGTGAGTGCTTTTGTCTGGAGATTGGGTGTGACGAAGACACGATTGGAAGAGGGTGAACTCGCTGGTGAAAGGGGGTGAGGCAGTTTTGAAATACTGAGGACAAGGGGGAAGGAAGGCGGCTGAACATTACAAGACCAGCTTCTCTGACTAGTGGACACAACAGACAGGGTTCTCTGTGAGCTTGGAAGTAAGACAGTATATCGGTCGAGTGTGGTAGGCGAATTCATGCCTATATGCACCAATGGGGATAGTCGTGTCTGGGCTATCACCATAAGAGTGATTTTAGGGATTATATCCCATCACTAACCAAACATCAGAGCAGATATCAAATCACTGATAAATGCAATAAACATAATTCAGCGCATCATGACGAGCAGACGAGGGACGACAACGAACCTGCCCAACATCACATCACTGCCATGAACCACGGGGACGAGAGATGATCTACATCGGTAAGCCAAATGACGCGAATTACGCAAAGTCTCTATTTGCAGTAAATTCATCGGCACGTAAATTCCAGCTTTTGTTTTTTTAACTTTAACTTATAGACCGCCTCCAGTTGCTATTTTCGCCGAGCCTTAGTAAATTCAGTAGAGTCATTTAAGTTTTATCATTTATCATTTATTTTTATCGTCATTCTCTTGTTTTTAACTTTATTAAATCTTCTATATTATTTGATGCAGGTCTTTTCTTCCTTAGTAGTTAGAAATAGCTTTAAGTCATCCCTTATTCCCAAAACAAATACTATCTCGGTTAAAGACGGAGTCTTACCACGTCCTTGAGAGGAAGAGAACTCAGCTGCTCTACAAATTGTGTAAGTGACTATATGTTTGGTCATATGTTACATGACCATGGCGCCCACCGAGTAATTAATTTATCCATCTTTAATACCTCAATCAATATCTTACAATCAATTATTATTTCAAAATTATAAATTCAAATGTCATTCATCAGTCTAGAGGGAGAGTTGCCGTGTAATTTCCTCAGACCAACCTGGAGCAAAACAGTTACATTTGACCCCCAACTGTGGAGATTTATATATATGCATATTTACGTGCAAGGTTGGTAACGAAACGGTTACATTGTTGGTGGTGGTGGTGGTTGCTTTAGAGGCTCCGGATTGCTGAAAATCTTCAACAGCTTCAACATTTCATTTTTATGTCATGTTAAGCTAAGGACCCTTAGTTTCTCTTCATGGCTCATTATTAAGACTACTTTCCTCCAACCATGCGTCCTATTAGTAAAGCTACAATTTTATTTTTCACTAGGTTTTTCATCGCCATCGTGGTGTAGTGGTCAGCGTGCTTAGCTGCAACCCCGGAGCTCTGAGGTTCGATTCCCGGCTTTGCCACGAATTATGAAAAGTGGTAAGAGGACTGAAACGGGGTCTACTCAACCTCGGGTGGTCCAAATGAGTAGAGGGGGTTCGATTCCCATCTCAGCCATCCTCGAAGTGGTTTTCCGTGGTTTCCCAATTCGTATCCAGGCAAATGCCGAGGCGTTAAGGCCACGGCCGCCTCCTTCCCTCTTCCTTGCCTATCCCTCCCATTCTTCCCATCCCGGCCCATCTCTCATGAGGCCCCCTGTTCGCTTTGCAGGTGAGGCCGCCTGGGCGAGGCGCTAGTCCCACCTTCCCAGTTGCGACCCGATGTCAAGCTCCAGGACACTGTCCGTAGTGCGGTAAAGGTGGGATCCCTCGCAGAGTAAAACGACTAAGAAAAAAAGAAGAAAACTAGATTTTTCACTAGATTTTTAATTTTTTCTCTATTAGACAACAAGCATATAATAGTCATTTTTAAGAAAGATAAACGAATGTTGCAGTGTCAGAGCTTATCCCATCCTAAGACCAAAACTGTCGTCGCTTCCTCAGCTAGCGGAAAAATCTTTGATTCCAGTTTCTGGCTAAAATGCAATTCTTAATATAAAAGTTCTCTTTTTCTCCGCAGCTTTTCGACATTCAAAACTGAAAACTTTAGAAATAACTCCTCCTTAGCCTATATGTGTTATATTTTAAATCATCCATTTTTCAAAATTTACTTTAGTTTAAATTTGCCTAATGGAAATGTTCATGAAAATGCTGTTAAAATTACACCATTAAAAAAACACGAAAAATCAAAAAAGTTCTTATTTTCAAAAATACCATCAAGTAACATCTTAAAAGAAAAATGCAATTGTTCCTGTTTATAGGTCCTGAGGGAATGGTAAATAAAAAGTTGAAAGTTGGCATTGACAGTATTGGATATTTCCTTAATTTTGGGGCTAGAAATTAGTGGTCAATTCATCTCCGTGTGCTTGGGTGTGTGTGTGCATATAGTAGCCTACTGTATTTGTCTGCTAACCTTTGTTATTGTTGCCGTCTGTAATATTGTGTGTATTTGTAATTGAGATAACAATTAGGAAGGAGGCTTTAAGTTAGGAATGTAAGGATTTGAAGCCATTTTATCTGTGCTGCCTATACACGCTCTTCAGTCGGTCAACATGAATAAGTTATTGCCCAAAGACTGGACGGGGCACAATGTATGTACAAAATATAAATAACATGTAAATCACCTCAGGCCAGAATTTAATGTCTTGCCACAGTGGGAAATCGAAGCCAGACTTCTAGGGTGACAAACAAGACCGCTAGGAACTAATTATGGTAGGTGAGCCAGAATTTGAATTAAGGTACCATCCTGGCATATTCCTGGACAGAGTTGTTGGTTGGTTGGTTCTTAAGTTTAGGGGCTGTGACAACGTGGTCAAGTAGCCCCGTGTACTTTGGGTGTGTGTAGAATCTGTCTGATAACTGGTGTTAATTGTGATGACTGTAATAGTGTGTGTTATCTGTTTTTTAATTTAAGTACTGCAACTTAGAATATTTAAATAGTTCCTACTTTTTCCGCCAAGCGCCACCGTCAACAACGACTAGGTCAAGTTCAGATATTAGCTACTAGACGCCACCGCAGTCGGCTCTAGGCAACGAACGTAGAAACCTAAGAGCGTTGTTTACATTCTTAACCTATCCAATTTAGCTTCACACAGGTGCAATTAGTGGAAGGTTCTTTAACATGCCATAAATATATGACATGGGACCGCCGGCTTTACTTCCCCTCCGAAGGAAGGCATACTGAGGGATTTTTAACGCTCTTAAAACATCCGACGGCTTCGGCCGGGTTTGAACCCGCTATCTTGGGCATAGAAGCTCAGCATGCTACCGACTACGCCACCGAAGGCGCTCTGGACAGAGTGTTAGGAAACCCGGAGTAATACCACATTTAAAGATGAAGCGCTGGGCCTTGAACATCGGATCTCCAGCCGAGGAGAGTGCCGTAGACCGCTGGGCTACGCTGGTGAGTTCAGAGTTACCAACATAATGTTACGAGCGTTATAAACCTATTCGACGTGACATAAAATAGCAATGACCTAAATGTGAGTCATGCTCATTCTTCACGGGCAGGACGTCGACCCTCCTCGTGACAAGAGATCGTGTTTGTTCCAGTAGCTTGTTATAGTAAGTCAACACTGGACTGAGAGAAAACCACTATCTTGTTCAAACCTGCCCTTTGCATTTGGTTACTCTTACTTGGTCTGAACAGTGGACACAAACATCTGCATCTACAGTGTGGCCACCATGTGAAAAATAATTTGTCAAGATTATTGTGTTGACTATTTACTTCAAACTCGGTCAATCCGGCTTATTTAACTCCCATTCATTGTAGATAACAAGGAAGCAAACAATAGATCAATCTTCACCCACGTGCTCTAAAACAAGTTTGGTGCACGCTGGACGGTTATCCATCAAGTGAAGATATAACTAAGCTTCTAGTTCTAAGGCTAACAGTTCAGGAGTGGTAAACCTTCTGCAAAATTATTTAAATCAGTCGAAATATCTATTGTAATAATGAATAATTATTGTGGTAGTAGAAGTTTTCTCCTCATTTATTGAACGTGTTTCACGTACTGTTTAGTTTTGCATCATTCAGCTTAAATTAGCCCATTAGACTACCAGATGACAGTGTTATGTGCTTCACAGCCTATGTCAGTGGATATTTAATTGTTCTCGTGAACACCCGTTGGGGGGAAAATAATTATAGAAAGCTTTTCAGTTGGTCAACACAAGTTGGCCCAATTACATTTGGCGGGAAAACAAGTATTTAAACGCCCTGCTTACTTACTTACTTACTTACTCCTCGGCGCTACAGTCCATGTAGGACCTTGGCCTCTCCATTTTCTTTGTAGTTTCATAACAAGTAGTTTTTTTTGGACCGATATGGGTTTGTTAGCCCCATGATCAATCCCCAATCTGGAGGTCTAGGGTATCCCTCTTCGTCTGGTCCATCACCTGTCCGACATGGGAGGCCTTACAATTAGCTTAAGCTCTCGCCGGCACAGCTCGCAGGATCATTTGTGCTCTCAAGCCCCCACATCACATCAAGATGAGGGTTCCATCGTGAGGGCTTAGCCCTTTATATGTTACTAGTCTGTATATTAACCCCCTTTCACAGCGTATGTCATAAAAAGTGCTGATAGTCGAATCTTTCAACTTTATTTTCAAGAACATTCATGTGGAACTGCTAGTATTTCTAAAAATACATCATCATATCATATCCGTAATTACGTGACGTAATATGCTGGATAAAATTACAAAAAAATAATTAAAATACAATAACAAGTAGTTCCGTGAAGAACTAGACAGCCTATTTTCATTTATCCTACTTATGTTAACAGCCACTATCAACATACAAAACTTCAGTTTGATTGCTGTAATACATTCGTAGATATCGAGAACTGACTAAATATTGCGGATGGTCACCATGTTGGATTTTTATATATGTAGGTATTAGAGTTATGTACTGTTACATGAAGATTATTGTGAACGTGTAGTATTCAAACTTCATTCGCATGATTAGGACACAAGAAGTAAAAACGAGATTTTGGTTATGGCAACAATTTAAAGCAAATTAGATGCCAGTGGATTAACATTTGTATAAAGATTTACTGTACCAAGTGTTACTGCACTCGGATGGTTAAATTGCGAGAAACGACCATGTGAATATTTATACGTCGCCGCCATGTTGGATTTGTGATAACCAGGTTATTGAAAGTTCTATAGGTGAACTTATGTTCATAGCCTCATTTTGATGGCTGAAATAGATTCGTAGATATTGAGATCCATCTAAATATTTCGGATAGCCGCCATGTTGGATTGTTATAAGTATAGGCCATAGAGTCATGCACCATTAAAAGAAAATTATTGCGTAGGTTCGTTATTCAAACTTTCACTTCGCATGATTAAGACACAAGAAATTGAAACTTAATTTTAGAATTCGCACAGCCGCCATCTTGAGGTTATAGAAACAATTGAACTAAATTAGATACCAGTGCATTACAATTTGTATAAACATTTCCTTTACCAAGTTTCATTGGGTTTGGATCATTAAATCGCGAGAAAGGTCTATTTAAAATTTTGAAATTCGCTTGGCCGCCATATTAATTTTGTAGTTAACCGGTTTTTGAAAGTCTTATCGATGAACTTTCAGTAGTGCCCTTTATCTCCGTACAAAATTTCAGGGTAATACCGCTAATAGTTTCAGAGATATAGAATGCCGGTGAAACATTTCGCACAGCCGCCATCTTCAGGTTATGTAAAGAATTGAATGAAGCTAGAGGTCGGTACATTACAATGTGTATAAACATATACTGTACCAAGTTTTATTGCGTTTGGTTGGTTAAATCGCGAGAAACGTCTATTTAAAATTCGCAAATTCGCTTGACCGCCATGTTGGTTTTGTAGTTACCAGGTTTTCAAAAGTCACATACGTGAACTTCTAGTAGTTCCCTTTATCACCGTACAATATTCCAGGGTGATATCGGTAATAGTTTCGGATATATTGAATGCTGGTGAAATAATTCGCACAGCCGCCATGCTGGGTTGGTGAGACGTAACAAAATGTCAAGGGCACGGTAGGGGTCGTCCGGAATAGTGTATGAACTTACCGAGTTTCATTGAAATCGCTCCAGTCGTTTAGATTCTATTAGGGGGGACACACACCATCACACACACCATCACACACGCACACACAGACAGACACACGGACAAAAGGTGATCTCATAAGGTTAGGTGATTTCATAAGGCTATTTTTTTCATAAATGAAAATAGGCTAAAAATGAATGTAAAATTAAAATAATAAAAATGAGTATACAAATAAAAATTATGAAAATAAAATTGTAATAATCAAATTATACATTAATTTATAAATATGAATATCAAAGTTAAATCTACAAAAACATAAAAAATAAAATTATAGATAAATATAAATACAATACAATAAAAAATTATTATAATGATTAAAATCAAAATTGCAATGTTAATACACACAAAAAAATAAATTAAAATAAGAGTTTTGCCGTATAAAGGGTTAAACGCCCTATACAGAAATAAATATTACATGAGATATTAATCACAAAATAACAACGCTTTTATGTACAAAACAAAAGTGTCCGAGGCGAGTAGTGTATGATAACAGGCGCCGTATAGGAATCAGGATTCAAAACGCCACCACAACTCTTGCGTATTGCATCATCTGTGTACTCGCTACAATGACAAGCTAAACACATACAATAGGCCACCTACTGAGCTTGGTAAGTCCTGCAATTTTCATCCGATATTCATCATATTTTGAGAGTTTATGTATGTTAGCAAAATTAGGATTATTCTCAAATTTGGAACAATTTGGTATAACGGTTTTAGATTTACTGTATAACACATTTTGAGAAAATAAACTGCATGATTTCAAAACTTCCCTTGCGTACCAGTTTTAGAGTTTTTTTTGTGTGATAGTTATTAGTTATTAGGCCTATGTGAATAAATTTGAAAATTCGAAATATTGATATTATTGAAGTAACTTTTCTCTTACTCTTACCATTTATTTTTAGAAACTCTCAAATTTCCATATTTGACTCAACATACTTCCGTCATATATAATTATTTTTTCAAAATAGACACCAACTTTTATGCATCCGTCAGGGTACTGTAGGCATGCCAAGCGTGAAGACAGCCAGGTATAAACTGTTGCACTAACATCATTTTGAATATTAAAAAAGTCCTCTCGGCACGCCGGAAGGCGGAGGTAGATTTCACCGGACAAACTTGGGGATAGGCGAAAATAGGCAGAATATGCAGGTTTTCGTAGAAGGATCAGACCTCATTTATCGCGAGAAAGTATTTTATAATTGGAGATTAATTAACTTTGTTTTTCGTCATTTTATGCATATTTTAAACATTTTATAGTCTTATGATGACGGTAATCTTCTTGTCATTTGGAGTCCATTTTTATTGTGGTCACACTGTCCTTATGCAAGGTTTCGACACTGATGTTTAACTATGTAACGGTCTGTTACTTCTTCACGCAAAAGTATATCTCCCGCAGAGATTTTGGTTGGTTCCTCAGTTTAGAGGCTGCGACAACGCGGTCATGTTACCCCGTTTACTTTGGGTGAGTGTAGAATCTGTCTGATAAACGGTGTGAATTGTGATGGCTGTATTAGTCTGTAATTCAGGTAAGGACTGCAGACGGTCAATTTCATGCAGTAGTTCCTAATGTTGCTACCAGATACTACCGTCAACGACACCTACCTGTGAACTTGGCTACTAGATGCCACCGCAACCAGCAACTCGCAACGAACGTTGGAACTTCCTCCCCAAAGGAAAGCATACTGAGGGATTTTTAGCGCTCTTAGAAATCCGACGACTTTGGCCGGCTTTGAACCCGCGACCTTGGGCATAGAAGTTCAGCATGCTACCAGTTATGTCACCGAAGCCGCTTCACACTTAGTCAGATGAAAATCTGAATCTGATCTCGTGCAAGTGCGTTGTCATGGCAACGTCTGATGGCTCATCCCTCATCAATTTAGTAGTGTTGCCATGGCAACCACTGATAGCTCTTGGCATTTTCTTATAATTCCGAAATCATTTTTCTCATCCCTTGGCGTAATGGTGGGTCATATCAAATATTCTTTCAGACAAAAGTTTTAGGTAATTATTAGAGGATAATTGTCCATTTTGTACGGTTTTGATATTGTGCCTATTAAGAGAAATATGATTAATGTTTCCCGAAAAACCCACTTTTTCCCACCCCTTTGGTCAATGGTTGGTGCTATAAAAAAAACTCTTCAAACATAAATTTTTGGGCTTTATCCGACACATAGTATGAACTTTGAACGGATTCGATATTTCACATAATAAGAGAGTTATAGCAATATTTCACTTTTTCGAAAAAAGCCCCCCGTTTTCACCCCCTTCCAAGGATTTAGCCCAGTAACGAACTCGACCGAGATTTTATAGGTATACATATTCTGTATATACATAAATTATATATAAACTTTTGAACTGACGGTGGTTTTGGGGTCTGGGGAATGTGAAACGCGAAGATATGTCGAAATTTTCCGGAAGTCGAAACATGGTACCCACTGCAATAGTTAGCTTTCTAATGAAATCTACCTAAAACTGAAGATTTGAGAAAAAGCTAATTTTGTTTAAAAGTAACTTTTAGGGCAAAAATCTCAATTTCGATTTTCGGACCATTTTAGGTTAAAAACTCAGTAGGGTCTCCTCTTAATTAGGAACACTTGAAATAGAAACACAATTAACAAAATCGTGAGACAACATGTTACATGAAGTTTGTCATATCATCCAATTAAGCTTCCCCTCCCCCCACCTCCTTTGATGCAGCTTTCCATGCCTCCCTGTCCTGAGCTAATCGTTTCATCTCTACATAGCTACCACACCCTACATCCGAGGCAATCTGAATAACATATTCTAACCTTGGTCTACCCCTGCAGTTCTTGTCCTCAACCCTTTCTTCCATAACTAAGCTTGCTAATCCTGGGTGTCTTAATACATGTCCTACCAACCTATCTCTTCTCTTAATTCGCAGTCACCAGAAACATCTCTTCTCTCCCACTCGTCTTAACACCTATTCGTTTGAAACCCTATCTACCAATCTGATCTTCTTCATTCTCCAGTAACACCACATTTCAAATGCTTCGATTCTCTTCTTTTCTGCTGCACCAATAGTCCAAGTTTGATAATAAACTAAATCAATAATAACACAACAACTACAGAAGTGCTTCAGACCAACTCAGCAATAATATCTGTAAATAATAAGATTGACACTTTACATAAAATTTCACCTAAGTGTAATACAAAAACACCGTACCGACACTGGTGGCTACGCTCGCTAAAGAGCAGCGTTAGGTCATGAGGCCAAGTTCTCTGTTGACTCGGTAGACGCTTGGGTTCGAGCCCCACCGTCGGCCGTCTTTCAAATGGTTTTCCGTGGTTTCCCATTTTCAACTCCAGGAAAATGCTGGGATGGTACCATCTGACAGGCCACGGCCGCTTCCTTCCACGTCCTTGCCCAGTTTCATCCACCATCATTCATTTCATCTCTCATTAACTCCTCTACTGAGGTTGGCGTCAGGAAGGGCATTCGGCCGTATAAAACCATCCACCACAATGACTTCCATCGCATCTCATCCCCGACCCCGTTGGAAAAAACAGGAATAATAAGGGGTAGACACACAATAAATAAACATCGTACTCTATCTAAGCCTAAGTGAGCAAGATCTGCTGATGAGCACGTGTTGATCGAAATATATCATCCAATTAGGCATCCCCTCCCCCCTCTCCCCCCTCCCCCCTCTTTTTTGTAACTAAAAGTGGGTTAATTTTTTTAAATATCTGATGTATTATCTCTTTCGGGCTAGAGCGATTTAATTCTTGTTTTCCCGCCTAATGTGATTGGGCACAATTTGTGTTGACCGACTGAAAAGCTTTCTTTATTAGAATTAGGCAACACTGAAAATGGTTTCTAAAACTTCAATAAAAAGAAATACTGTTGCCTTGTTGGTGGCTTTGGTGGCGTAGTTGGTAACATGCTGAGCTTCTATGCCCAAGGTCACGGGCTCAAACCCTGCCGAAATCGTCGGAGTATTAAAAGCGTTAAAAATTCCTCAGTATTGTACCCAATCGTCATCATATGGAACATGTGTCCGTATCCCAGCTGTAACGTGTTTTTCGAGGGTCATAAGTCAGTAGGAAGCCATTCAATATTTATTTACGCCGAAAATTGTTCAGCCAAGAGAAGTTTTCATGTAACTTATTATTATTATCAAGGTATTTTTTGGAGCGATTCTTTTATAAAATTATAAGTATACAGATAGGTTTTCGGTGTTATAGAAAACACTATCAAGCGAATTATTACGAACAACATTATCGCGGAAAATTATATGATTACGGAATTTTACGGATTTTTGTCAGTTAGAGTTTGTTGAGAGAGATGAGTCACTGGGAATTCGGCTACAGGCTTATTCTTGTCGAGAAGCGTGACGCAAGCGGGGTTGCTGCTTCAAGAAAAGGCGAAATGGCCTGGACCGGTAATCGACATCTTCGTCGCGCCGAGTGTAATGACCCTGAGGAGGAGAGGATCGCGTGGTGGCTCAGCCAATCAGAGAAGAGCGGGCGTGAAGAAGACGGCACCCGAGAGGGGAGGGGAGGAGTGCATATATGGTTTGCGCGCCGAGGAGGCAAGGCAATAATCTTTGTAAAACTTGACCGTTGTGGTTGCACGTGTGGTTGGTTCCGGTGTGACCGGACCATAAGTTAACATTTCTACAAGTAACTCTACAACTAACGAAGAAGATGACGACGTCCAGAAGGCTGTGGGAAGCTCTCTTCAACATCCAGTACGAGGGAAATGCAACGGCAATTTCCAATGGTAAGCGCGAATGACTCAGAACTACATAATCTCTCGTCTCTTTGTTTCATGTTCAGTATTTCAGTAACTTCTTAGCTTGGGAATAATAGTGAAAATCCACAGCCTGCTTCCAGTCTCCGACCGGGTCAGGAATGGAATGAATGAAGCCCCCATCTAGCGGCGAGGATACGGACTGTGCCGGCTGCCGAGGCCTGACGCACTCCTCTGGGGCAATGAGTAAATGAATGACTGATGAAATGAAATGGTAGTGGAGAGTGTTGCTGGAATGAAATTTTGACAGGGAAAACCGGAGTACCCGGAGAAAAACCTGTCTGCCTCCGTTCTGTCCAGCACAGATCTCACATGGAGTGACCGGGATTTGAACCACGGACCCAGCGGTGAGAGGCCGGCGTGCTGCCGCCTAAGCCACGGAGGCTGTTGGGAATAATAGTAAAATCAGTAATTCATCCGACTCCGTTTTCACGTAATTCTCTAGTGGTAATATTCAAATCGCAACGCTCCAATTTAAATTTAAAATATATTATTATTATTATTATTAATTTTGCCATACTTGTGTTGTATATATATAATAAATTCATTTCTTTTAACCATGCAATCTTTGCTTTCAGTAGGTAGCATTAGATATAGACCAAATTCCTTTTCCTGATACAATTGTTCGTTGGGTTAATGATCAAATCATACCACGATCTGAGTGTAAAGTTTCTTGAAGGTGTTCTGCCAGAGCTAGGTGTTGTTAAATATAAATTTAGATTTCAACATAGCGTTGAGGTCTTGGCGCCCATTAATACAACATATCTTAGTCAGAGTAAACATTACATTTGTACACCCCAACAGTGAGGGCCAGTAAAACCGTTTCACTTGTCGCTAACAACATGGGGCCGAAAACCTAATAACATTTGTAGAAGGAGAAGGGTATATATTTCTGTGCCTGTATTTTGGGGGTTTTTCATTCATCGGTGTGTATCAGCATGGGTAGGGTTGAGGAAGAGATGAAGTTGCGTAGTGGTCACCAGTTGGATAGTGAAGATACGAGCAGTATGGCTAGTCTTGGAAATGAAAGCAGTACAGGGATGTCGGAGGTAAATCCCGATACTGAGGGGGGTAATCAAAACAGTCAAGCAGGGTTAGAGAGTTTGCTTCTTCAGTTTATGCAACAAAATAAAATAAGTACAGACGCTTTAAATGCTAAACTCGAACAAAATAATGCTAGACTTGAACAAAACAGTAGGGAAAATAGAGAGAGGTCTGAAACTTAAATGCTAAACTTGAACAAAATAATGCTAAACTTGAACAAAACAGTAGAGAAGTGAGCAAAAAATTAAATGAGAAATTTGAAGAGAACAATCTAAAATTAGATAAGGAATTTGAGCAAATTAGAGGAGAAATCAGAGGGGTGATGGAAGAAAAAGCTAAAGAGATTATTGCAGATGTAGACAGAAAATTAGGAAAAGTACAGGAGGAGTTAGAAATTAGAATCAGTACACAGGCTGAAAATTTAAAAGAACTAGTGCAACTTGAAACACAGCAGGTCAAAAAGCAATTGGGGGGAGAAATCGACAAAATTCAGGTAGCAACTAAAGAGGTTAAAGAACAGCCGGGGGGAAGAATTGATAAAGTTCATGCAGAAATAATCACTGAAGTTAATGCTTTAAGGGAGAAGAATAAGGAAAGCATTAATGAGATTAATGAGAAACAAGCTAAGTTAAGTGGTAGAGTTGAAGCATCGGAAGGGAGCATTAGGTTAACTGTAAATAATATTGAAAGAAAAGCTGAGGAGAAAATTGCTGAATTTGAACAGAAGTTGAAAGCTAGAATTAGGCAGGAAAATAGTCAGAGTAGGCCAGTTTATGTGAATAGCACACACAGGGAAATAGAACTAGGCAAATTCAGTAATCGGCAGGGTTGTCCAATGGAGTTCATGAATACAATAGAAAATAAATTCGGGGAGAGGTTGGAAGATGGTAGTATTGAGTGGTGTCAGGTAGTTGAGATTTTAGAGCAAGCGTTTGTAGGGGAGACAAGAAACTGGTTTGCTGTCTATAGAGACAATTTCGAGAATATTTCAGATTTTAAAGTTAAATTTTGTGAGAAATTTTGGAATGAGGTAATTCAGTCTCAGCATCGTGAGGGAATTGTGTGTGGGAAATATAACCCGAGAGGAAACTACACTATGACCGAGTACTTTTTAGGAAAGGTATTGACGTGTAAATATCTGGATGGTTTGAAGGAGGAAAGTGATGTAGTCAGGCTATTACTAAGACATTTTCCATATAGAATCAAAGAAGCAGCCTGTATCCAAAATGTTAAATCTATTTCACAAGTGGAAAATTTATTAAGTACATTCGATGCTCTGGGAAGAGGTGGTCACGAGGAGAATTTTGGTAGGAACCAGGGTAACCATAATAACAGGCCTAATGAGAATAGGAATCAGAAAGTTCAAGGGAACAGTGGCGAAGGGGCCAGCGACCAAAATAGGGGGAACCAAAATAATAATAATAATAATAATCAGCAAAACCAGTACAGAGGAAATGGGTATGGTACGAACTACCAAGGTAGAAATAATGATTTCAGGGGAAATCAAGGCCGTAATAATGATTTTAGGTGTAACCAAGGGAGGTATAATAACAATAATAATTATAACCAGAACAGGGGTCAAGGAGGGAATCAGCCCAATGGTAATAACGGACAGAGAGATACCGTTAACACAACCCAGAACAACCAGACCAGTGCAGTAGTGAGTAGTACTACACCAAGCGGTAGCAATGCTTTAAACACGAACCAGGCTGCGATGTAAGGTCAGAATCTCAGTCTGTAACATGCCATGTCCATAAACTTATACAGGAACCCTATGATCTAAATGTAAGAAATGATTTATTACGTGAACTAAATGATGAAGGTATTATTCAGGAGGTGGTCAGTAAGAGCCCCATAGTTAAATTTAACGTGTCCGAGGCGTACACAGATGTTTTAATTGATAGTGGTTGTATGAAGAGTTGCATAAGTAGTGCATTTTATGATAAAATGAAAGGAACTGGAGTAAATTTTGAGGAGATGCCAATTAAAAGCACTCTTGTTATCACAGCTGTTGGGAAGAGGTCTAAAGTAATTTCTATGCAAGTTTTAGTAGACATTAAAATTAATAATCATGTAGAAAAGCAGATTTGTCTTGTAATTCCAAATTTAGTATTCAGTGTTATCTTGGGTTCAGAGTGGCTAAGTAGAGTGTCTGGTAACTTATGTTATGATGTAGGGAGTTTGAAATTTAAATGGGGTGATTCTGAAGTAGAAGTAGCGTTCAATGACCATATTCAGAGAAGTAGTGTTGTAGGTGTGATTTGTACTTTAAATGAGATATCGCCAGCCGTAGAGCGGGGTTCTCCATGTTTTGTGGGCAGTGTGATTACGAACGGTAGTCTAGAGGACTCGTTACGTGATGCTGCATTTCAGGGAAATATAGAGGTGGAACAATGTGTTCGGCTCTATGATGTATTATCGTGTAATAGGAGAGTTTTTGAGGATCGCATTGGTATGGCCAATTGCTATACACATTCATTGAACGTTATTGATAGGTCAGTATTCACAGGACATAGATATCCTGTACCTTTCGCTTATCAGAGTGCAGTTGAGGCACAAATTAACCAGATGCTTGAAGATGGGATTAATGAGCACTCTAACAATCCATATGTTAATTCTTTGATCACGGTACCCAAGGCCGACGGCACAGTTCGTATTTGTTTAGACGCTCGTTTGGTTAACAGTAGAATTAGTTCAGATCAGCTGAAATCTATGTCAATAGAGGAATTAATGCAAACATTTGAGGGGAAGAAGTATTTCACTTGTGTAGATTTGAGTTCCAGTTTTTGGCAAGTGCCACTTATGTACGAAGATAGACCTTTTACAGCTTTTAGTCATAAATATAACCTTTATCAATTTTGTAGAACACCTTATGGGTTAAAGAGTAGTTCAGCAGCTTTAATTAGGGGTTTAAACATCGTATTAGGGGATGACACAGGAGAGTTTGTAACCATTTACATTGATGATATGGTAATTAGTTCACGCTGTTTTGAGGAGCATCTACGTCATTTAGATATAGTTTTTCAGAAGTTAGATCCGGCAGGGTTAACTTTGAAGCTGTCTAAGTCGTCATTCTGTCAGTCAGAAGTGACATTGTTAGGTCATAGAGTGTCGAGTAGAGGTGTGACACCAGAGGAAAGTAGGGTTAGCATGTGTGGACGGTAGCAACAGGGCATCGTTACAGACACTGAGAAATATGCTAGTGGAGCAACGTGATGACATTAAGGATGTGTCATAAAGTAAGTGTGTTTAGCTGGCGAGCCAGCCTATCAAATGAGTAAGTGTGATATTTGGTGCGTGGAAGATCTGGTCTTCCAGGCAAGCGTATCAGAAGTCACACGGAGGGGGGGGGGGTAGTATGTAAGTAATTGAGAGTTTTTAAGGTACAGGGAAATATGACGTGATTGTCGGATGCTCTTGAGCACTAAAATGTCTCGTTACACCAAGGCCAGAATTTGGTAGCGCTGGTGAATTCCCATTTGTCTCCTAGAGATGGGTGAGCGCTTGAACAGGGTATTTTTGCTTAAGACGTCCACGAGACAAAAGATGGGCCACCAGAAGGCGAGACAGTCCTTCATGAAACTCATACATAACAGCACACGTGATGTCTCTTTACGGCCTCGCCATGTAAGAATTGTAAGTGTGTAATTTAAGGTAATTAGTACTAAGGTATTATTTGAGTGCGGAGAACTGGTCTGAGTTGTGAACTAGTATTTGTAGAATTTGGTCTACGGGAACTTAAGAAGACAGGGCGATTACGGCACAGAAATATTTGGTGTTATATGTAATGCGCACTTACTGTTTTTGTTTTTTCAGAAGTCAATATTAATTGTGTATAATATACAGAGAGATTAAGTATTATGGTCACGATGCGCTGTCACAATAGTGTGATCGTGTGCACCGTGAAATCAGTGAGACTAAGTTTCACCAGATGGAAGCGACCTCCAGTGAAATTAGGAAGTTCTGTGGTGATACAAATATATCAGAACACCTTTGATGCGTGTGATGTGACATCATAGATACACAGTGCTCACACATTATTTATGTATATCTTTCCCAACATAGAGATATTTGAGAGGAAGAAATATCCGTGGAACATTAATCTAAATTAAAAACATTGGACTGATTGCACAGGGCAATCCAAAATGACAACAGACTTTGACGCAAAGAGCGTAAAGAAATTTATGAGTGTATATATATATGTAATTTAGGGTGATTTAATTTATGTAATATGTATTTTGGATGGGGTTTTATTAACGTGTCTGGGATAATCGCATGATGGACCGTCGTCACGGTAAATCATCCGATGATCCGAGGCTAATATGTAACGTGTTTTTCGAGGGTATTTTACGCCACTGACATAAGTTAGTAGGAAGCCATTCAATATTTATTTACGCGGCAAATTGTTCAGCCAAGAGAAGTTTTCATGTAACTTATTATTATTATCAAGGTATTTTCTGGAGCGTTTTTTTTATAAAATGATAAGTATACAGATAGGTTTTCGGTGTTATAGAAAACACTATCAAGCGAATTATTACGAACAACATTATCGCGGAAAATTATATGATTACGGAATTTTACGGATTTTTGTCAGTTAGAGTTTGTTGAGAGAGATGAGTCACTGGGAATTCGGCTACAGGCTTATTCTTGTCGAGAAGCGTGACGCAAGCGGGGTTGCTGCTTCAAGAAAAGGCGAAATGGCCTGGACCGGTAATCGACATCTTCGTCGCGCCGAGTGTAATGACCCTGAGGAGGAGAGGATCGCGTGGTGGCTCAGCCAATCAGAGAAGAGCGGGCGTGAAGAAGACGGCACCCTAGAGGGGAGGGGAGGAGTGCATATATGGTTTGCGCGCCGAGGAGGCAAGGCAATAATCTTTAAGGCGGTCCGGGTTCGATTCCCGGTCAATGCATGTGAGATTTTCGAAGTGAAATGCCATGTCCTGTGGTTCGGATTCCACCTAAAAAGGAGGTCCCGTGGCTCATGATCTCAAGATTAACGGTCACGTTAAACTACAAGCTTCCTTTTTTGCTTTGCAATAATCTTTGTAAAACTTGACCGTTGTGGTTGCACGTGTGGTTGGTTCCGGTGTGACCGGACCATAAGTTAACATTTCTACAAGTATCTCTACAACTAACGAAGAAGATGACGACGTCCAGAAGGCTGTGGGAAGCTCTCTTCAACATCCAGTACGAGGGAAATGCTACGGCAATTTCCAATGGTAAGCGCGAATGACTCAGAACTACATAATCTCTCGTCTCTTTGTTTCATGTTCAGTATTTCAGTAACTTCTTAGCTTGGGAATAATAGTAAAATCAGTAATTCATCCGACTCCGTTTTCACGTAATTCTCTAGCGGTAATATTCAAATCTCAACGCTCCAATTTAAATTTAAAATATTATTATTATTATTATTATTATTATTATTATTAATTTTGCCATACTTGTGTTTTATATATATAATAAATTCATTTCTTTTAACCATGCAATCTTTGCTTTCAGTAGGTAGCATTAGATATAGACCAAATTCCTTCTCCTGATACAATTGTTCGTTGGGTTAATGATCAAATCACACCACGATCTGAGTGTAAAGATTCTTGAAGGTGTTCTGCCAGAGCTAGGTGTTGTTAAATATAAATTTAGATTTCAACATAGCGTTGAGGTCTTGGCGCCCATTAATACAACATATCTTAGTCAGAGTAAACATTACATTTGTACACCCCAACAGTGAGGGCCAGTAAAACCGTTTCACAGCTAACTCACGGTCTTTCGAGGTATGGGACGTCCAACCCACTATACGAGCACATATTCAGGATTTGAGTCTGTCAGGTGACTACTCTACTTGAAAGAAACAACATATTCCTAAGCATAACATTTAATGATGGTAATTCATGGCAAGACAACATAAAACACAAAAAAATACTTTACATTTATTTCCCACAACAAAAATCAAAATTATCTGTGAGTCTCTTCTCCTCAAGATTAGTGCTTCACCGCACTCAAGTCTATCCAAAACATCCTACTGTTGATACTCTTCGACATTTGCGAGTGTCCATATTGTTCTTCACGTGGCACAATTTAACACAAATTGGAATATCACAACACAATAAACACAAATTATATTTAAATGACAATAAATCTGCAATTATGAAACATTTATCCGTTTTACACGGAACATTTACTTTAAATAACATTGATTCATTAGCATATGCCTTGTTTAATAAGTGTTGTCTCGTGCGAATTGTATTCCTTTCCCATAAGTTTCAAACGCTGAAGTGGTACACTTTCCCCTCCAAAATACACATAGATATAGATATTTTATAGCTTCACCATACAACGATTTTCTGGGTCTGGTCAAAGCATTATCGTTACAAACGTGTCATCTCAATCAAATTACGCTACCCGTATGAATACATTAGTGTATTTATTTGGTGCAGTTAATTTCTCCTCAGAGAAAACTGGGCCAAATGTTATCCGATTACATCATTCCAACATTGCATGTGTATGGAAATAGTGCATCTCATTCAATTGATACCATCATATCAAGTAAATCTTAATTACTTTTCGAAATATCGAGATTCTTCAGTGTTCCACTACAATCTTAAAATAAAAGGATCTGGTCTATTGACTTCCTTTTCGTGCGAACAATAGATTAGTCATGGGCCGTCCTCAGCAAGATGGCTGCCGGGCTTGTGGACTATACCTGCTACCCGCCTGACTCCCCGCACGGTCATGTTCACTCAATGGTGCAGCAGTGCCAGAGGTACCCTGAATGGGTCGTGTCCTTACGAATTGAGTCAATCTAATTATTTAATACCTACATTTAGAGTATTTAATGGGCTCATCTCGGCTCCTAATTACAATTCAAGGCAAGGGATGGATCACGAAATAGCTTTGCCGTTCTGTGGTCGACATCAGTGGCTTTTGCGTGCGTCTCAAGTGAGTTTCACTGTTATCTCACTGGACGGCATGCATATAATAAGAGGAAATCGACGTTTCCTACACGAAGAACCATTAGTCTTACCTCTAAGGGCAGATCAATTAATATATGGGCCTACCTAGGGTCTCTAGCAGTTATCCCTGGTGGCGAAGACTCTGCGAACAGTGGATACAGACAGACTCTGTCTACACATGTATGCTCTAAGGCAATACTATATCGTAGATTCGAAGATTAGCCGACTAGATTCGACAACGCGCAAGCTATTTTCGGATGATCCCCGCAACTTATTGACGTAAATCTCTTGATTCTACGTTACATGCTCGCTGATCGCGGCTCAAACAATACTTCTTTCAGATGACTCAATTCTTAAAGCACTCACGTCCTCTATACATTTACACATTGCCAAAGTTCTACGTAGCTACAAAACAAGTATAAATTTATTGGCATACATTAACTATCTTAATGGCTCTCAAATACAACCCTGTAGAATATACCATAATAAAACATTTATTTAACATTTCAATGACACTGAAAAGCTCTCTTTAGCTCGATATTTATGTATCTTTCTTACTGTTTACAATAACACAGTATTCCTACGCTAGATATGACACACTTTGCACGTACTATAGGGCTGACATGCCGATTTATTTATTTATTATTGTTACCGACCCCAGATTATTATTATTATTTAACGTTACCGTTACTTTCATCAATGTCTTACGCCTAAATGGCCGTAAACAAGTCATCCTCAAAGCCATATTTTTACCAAAATACGAAGGATGTGATCTCGTACACAAATGACTGTTAATTCTTAATCTTTGAGGGAATGCTTCGTTGTATGGTGAGCTATTAAATCATATCAACATATTAAATTTGTACTCACTTTCATCCTAGCTGGGTTGGTCCAGCATGCCAGCCACTCGCCTGCCATGATGCTTGTCTTAAGCCATCATGATATTTTTCACACGACACATTGCATAAACTTTATACATGGTAATTATATTTTTCACTACTGCCATTTTCACTTTAACACAATACACATTCTTTTACCATATAAACATTAACACTTTTAAAAATCACTGTAATATAACTTTATACATAATTCTCGCACAATTTTCACACACGGATCCTTGATTGGATTCCCACTATCGCCTGACCTCAGAGATGCGTTGCAGCTAACTCCTGACAACTGCTGGTCTCCTTGAAAGTCTATGATGCGTGTGTGTGTTCGTCTCCCGTCACCTACAGTTTATGTCTCCTCTACTGCAAAGTTGTTCAATCCTAGGTCACGACTACTTGTGATGCATTCCAGGTTCCCGTAACTGTAGTGTTCATTACAATAGTATGTTTCATTTTACCATGATAACACTTCCTGGTTATGTTCATTGTCTGTAAACATCATCCTAAATTATCTCTACGCTGTACTGATTCTATACTCGCGTATACTGTTGCTTATACGTCTGCTGTAGACTAATTATTATATTATGCATAATTACTGTTATTAAGCTGCATGATGCGCTTTTCATTGTTCACCGCTAGTATATTTGAGCGTCAATACTTTATAAATTACGCGCACTTTCTTGCGTGATCCGACAGCGTGTTACCTCACGAGTTGAGTCAAGACGAACTGACTACCCTGCTCCAGCTTCTCCCATATAAAGCTTCCTTATGAAAAGTAGTTCACTGGATTTCCAGGAGTGGCTCTCTTCTTGATATAATACATTTTCAAACAAAGTGAAGTATGATCCTTGTTCGTCTATTCATGGAGGTTCCAAATTCACTCGCGTGCAGGCAATCGCTTCGGCCAATTAATTATAATTAATTGCTTTCTTCCACGGCGTCATGATGCTACCCCGGTACTTCCCCTCTGGCTCCTTCACAAATCCTGACTCTGCCGCGGATTAGGTCTGTGCATAAGTTCCTTTATAGATGCAGGCTTTAATTTAGGCGTGAGAACACTCCTAAATTATCTTTCCTAGAATACATGCATCTGGGTGTAAGTTTCATCTCAATTCATTGCTCCATTTGGCCGTAATTAATTAATTTCTGTGGGCGACCACCCCCACTCCACTGTTTCGCCTTGTCGAAGGGGGATTTCCTCAGTCGTTAATCACGGCCTGCAGCCTCCAGCCACGCCGAAAGTAGTGCCTAGGCGCCATGTCTACTCCGCCCACATTCAACTTCGCTTTGTCAAAATGTCAAGCTGGCTTGCTTTCTTGAGCTCTAGCATCTAAAACGTACATAGGCTTGTATTTTCTGCAATAATCCACCTTTAAAGCTATAATATTCCCGTTCTGGCCGTGAAATCCTGCTATTATAATTATACGCATTTATAACTCATTGTTCCTTGGGTTCACTGTTGCTGTTCCCCCTCAGAGATCAATGATTCGATTCTGCGCAGAATCATGGGCCTGGTCTTCTTTATGATAAAGACCCCGGTTCGATGCCAGTCAGCCGTGTCTAATTGGGCACAGTATGCCTTCCTTTGGAGGGGAAGAAAAGCCGGCGGGCCCATGTCATAGATTTATGGCATGTAAAAGAACCTTCCACTAATTACACTTGTGTGAAGCTAAATTATAGGTTAGATTTCACTAACACTCTTAAGTTCCAGAGTTCGTCGCCAGGAGCAGACTGTGGTGGCATCTAGTAACCAAGTTCACAACTAGTTGTCGTTGACGGTAGCATTTGGTAGCAAAAGTAGGAATTACTTGAAAATTAAATGTCTGCAGTCACCACTTGAATTACAGATAACACACACTAATACAACCATAACAATTAACACTGGTTATAACACAGATTCTACAAGCCTCCGTGGCTTAGGCGGCAGCACGCCGGCCTCTCACCGCTGGGTCCGTGGTTCAAATCCCGGTCACTCCATGTGAGATGTGTGGAGGACAAAACGGAGGCAGACAGGTTTTTCTCCGGGTAACACTCCCAGCAACACTCTCCACAATCATTTCATTTCATCTGTCATTCATTTAATCAATGCTCCTGAAGAGTGCGTCAGGCCTCGGCAGCCGGCACAGTTCATATCCTCGCCGCTAGATGGGGGCTTCATTCATTCTATTCCTGACCCGGTCGGAGACTGGAAGCAGGCTGTGGATTTTCATTTTCATATCACACAGATCTACACACCCCAAGTACACGGGGCTACAATACCGCGTTGACGCGTTGTAATGACTCGCAGGCAATATTTAAATAATTGATCAGTCACTTAAATCACTTACATTCCATTCCACAGCCCCCTGCTGCCAGACGATTCAGCGTGAGTGATTAATGAGCCTAGGAGATGGGGAATACTGTGAAGGAGAGAGGAGTTCGAAGCCGTAATAATGGTTGTGCATTGGTTTATACCGCTTGGTTCTCATCTAAATGATGTGGGTTGAATAACACCAGATTCAGAAAGGAATGCCTAGACAGTAGCATTTCCAATAAATGAACGGTACTCCGAGAAAGCGTTAGTGCCGCTAAATTGTGGATTAATCTTATTCGAGAGTGGTCAGTTGCTATGGAAACCACGGAGGAAGGAACTAGAGGAGTTGCTCGGGGTGCGTTCCAGAGAAGTTGGTTGGTTCTTAAGTTAAGGGGCTGCGACAACTCGGTCATGTAGCCCCGTGTACTTTGGGTGTGTGTAGAATATATCTGATAACCGGTGTTAATTGTGATGACTGTATTAGTGTGTGTTATCTGTTTAATTCAAGTAAGGACTGCAGTCTTTTGAATTTTCCAAATAGTTCCTACTTTTGCCGCCAAACGCCACCGTCAATGACTACTAGGCCTAGTTCAGAACTTAGCTACTAGACGCCACCGCAGTCGGCTCTTGGCAACGAACGTAGGAACCTAAGAGCGTTGTTTACATTCTTAACCTATACAATTTAGCTTCACACAGGTGTAATTAATGAAGGTTCTTTAATATGCCATAAAATAAATTTATGACATGGGACCGCCGGCTTTACTTCCCCTCCGAAAGAAGGCATACTGAGGGATTATTAACGCTCTTAAAAAATCCGACGGCTTCGGCCAGGGTTGAACCCGCGATCTTGGGCATAGAAGCTCTGCATGCTACCAACTACGCCACCGAGGCCGCCGTTCCAGAGAAGCCAAGCGCCGAGCTTGGATTGAGCGTGACCTGGTCTAACAGCATGTTGTTGTTAATTCATTTGAGGAGCATGAGGCATCTTGGTCATCAGCCCCATGTAGTTGAGTGTTGTGTTGAACTTGCCTGATAACCTGTATTCCTGTGACGACTGTAGTAGTGTGTATAACTGTATCAGGGACGGGGATGGGGTAGGTGTCTCAGGACTTGAAATAAGATACTATCCCGGCATTAACCAGGAGGAAGTGTGGTAAAAAAAACGTGAAAAACAACATTGTTTCAGTGAGAAAATGAGTAAGAAGACACGGGTGGTAAAATGTCGTCCTGAAAGATTTGGTTTTCGCGGCAGAAAATATGATTTTTCTTAACCTAATTGGACAATTCACTTAGAATTTGGCAGCATTATCATATGAATATATTATTGAGTCTTAACCTCAATGATTAGGGGCAGATGACCTTGCTGTTTTCCCGTTAAAACTCCAATAACTATCTAACCTCAATGATCACATTAATGCGTTGTCTTCCTGATTGCGGTCATTCCAGATTGCGTTCACCTCATTAGTAGTCCAGATTGCGATCACTTTTCTTGGGAGACCGGTCCGGTTGTAACTCCCCTGGGGATTTCCTCACCTTTCACTTCCACCCCTCTTGCCAATGTTGAGGTACATGTTCTTCATCTGGAGCGCCGCACTGATGTTCACTCGTACTCAAGATCTCGCTATTTTTACTTTTCATGATACCTCGACACCTTTTTGACCTCTCCTTTGAACATCGCCAGAATATCGTCCCTTCCACATTTTGTCGCTTGAAGTTATAAGAGTAACCGTCATAGAGCGCGCGATGTTTACCTTTGTTAGTTGTAGTAAGTTCCATAATAGCAAACTCATAAAAAACTGATAGCACAAACCAACAAAACACTGACACAACTAATTAACTAAATCACACGATGTTCAGGTTACGACGGATAGAACAGTTATGGTGAGAGTGATACAATGTCAGAATTAGGGGCAGGTATAGCTATAAATCGGTTGAATGACTTCGGGCGATGTAATGGGCATGAGTCAGGGTAGCTTGGCCACTTAGTTCGCATATTCCGTGCTGGTCGTTTAATTCGATGGTCGCTTTGTTCAGGTATTCCATGAGTCAGGGTAGCTTGGCCACTTAGTTCAAATATTCCGTGCTGGTCGTTTAATTCGATGGTCGCTTTGTTCATGTATTCCATGAGTCAGGGTAGCTTGGCCGCTTAGTTCGCGTATTTCGTGATGGTCGCTTAATTCGCTGGTCGCTTTGTTCATGTATTCATGATTTTGACTTATCAAAAGTCACAGCTTTGCAATCTGGAATGTCAATAAACCTAAAACTTCAAATGTTTGATTTTGTGTGTAGGAGGGGGCGGGGACAACATTTTATTTCAAAAGGGATTTAGAATCAAACGCAGAACAAATTACTTTTACGTGACGAATTTTTCGAGGTAATGAAAAGAATGTTTTTCACGATATACAGTACCTATTATGAAAATAGATATCTCGCGCCTCAAATAGGAGAGGAGGGGCAGAAATTAAAAATTATACCCTGTAAGTATAAAATTTCCCGTTACAACAATTTTGTTGAAAGTGAAGGTCGTTGATTCTGATCTTGAAACGTCTTTATTCTTAAGACTGAAAATATTATAATCATTGCTTTACGAGGTGCTGTCAGATTGGGAGGGGACTTGATTTTTTTAAGCGAAGTTTTATGGGGTGTGCACAGATGAACACTGAACTGTATTCTTTGGTTAGGCAGTGAAATATCAGTTTCCCCTTGTTATCCACAAAACGTACGGAAGAACCAATAACCAAGGACCAGTATCCAAAGAAAAGTGATCGCAATCTGGTCGCTGGAATGTTTATAGTTCTTCCCTAAAATGAATGTGACCGCAATCTGGACTGCTAATGAGGTGAACGCAATCTGGAATGACCGCAATCAGGACACAACCCATTAATACAAAGCCGAAGAGGTTACAGCCAAAATGAATTGTGTCAATAATACGTCGCATTGACAATTGGTATTGTTCAAGTGTTAGAAGCCATTTTTCAGTGTTGCCTAGCTAGTTCTATTATACAAAGCTTTTTCAGTCGTCAACACAAAAATCATTCCAAACACTGGAATATGTGCAATATAACCTGAAATAAAGACTAAGATTACGATTTATATATAGGTCTATTGTTAAGGACTATTGATATAGGAGAGAGGAAGAAAACATGCCTTCTTCTTCGTCTTTTTGAATAGTGTTGCCAAGTTATCTCCGCTGTGCTCTGTCAAATATCCAACTAAACATACCGAATCTTACCAAGAGAAAACAGTGTCAACCCTCTCACTCACATTTGTTGACTAATTTAAGGATTTGTTGTAAAAGTGTGTTATTTGTATTGTGCTAAAATGGAGTTAGTATGTAATAGATCAAAATCAATCAACCCCTGGCACTAAACAGCCCATGACGGGCTAAGGCCGACCAAGCGACCGCTGCCCTGCCATTTGGCCTGCAGATATTGGGGTGACGTGTGATCAGCGCGTCGGGTCCCCTCGGCCGGTAATCTTGGTATTCGTGATCGGGGCGCTGTCTCACTGTCAGACTAGCTACTCAATTGTCCTCACGAGGCTGAGTGCACCCCGTTCCAACCCTCACGTCAGTTTTTAAATCCCTGACGGAGCCGGGGATCGAACCCGAGGCCTCCGGGTGAGAGGCAGGCCTGCTACCCCAACACCACGGGGCCGGCATGTAATAGATAGGCCTATTCCATTATGTACTGTAGTGTTATTACATTAGGTTAGGTCTATATCCTCCGCGTCAATCAAAGAGGTTATAGAAACGATGAGTGGTGGGGAGGAGGAGTGGCGGGGGGGGGGGGGGGGGGAGAACTCCCGTATCTGTCAGCTGAAAAAGGTTGAGAACCACTGCCATAGAAGTTTCTGATTTATTTCGGCTGTATTCCAATATTTTTGTTTTACATTTATGGATTTTCATCATGAAATCTCTCCTCAAACAGAGTCCATGCCATTCAAAAACTCATTCAAATCCTCTGGCATGTCGGCCACGAGGACGATGTCATGTAATTTATTGCAGGTTATTTTTCACATATTCCAGTAATCGGAATGGTTTTTGTGTTGACAGAATAAAAGCTACAATATTGATTGTTAACCCTGCAGTGCCCACGTGAGGGTTTCACGTCTACTAACTTTTATGTGTTATCGTTCAAAGGTTGGCAATGGGACTGTGACTCCATGGAGGAAAGAACGGAAGGAGATGCCTTCGCTGCGCTGCCTCGCGCAAGCTGTTGATGCCTACTGCACGCCCACTTTGGTTAGCAAGAAAATGGCTGTCCCTATCCTTAAAGCCGTAAACCACTCCAACTAGTAATGGATTTAAGTGGCATAAAACTGCAGTGACAAGTCAAAAATTTTTTCTTGTACACTCTGTACATCACGATACTTGGCACAAACAAGCTGCGTTATCGTTTTAAAAGCCAATTTAAATAGAAATACAAGAGCACCTTTCAAGGCTAGTTTTGTACGAAAGACGCGGCAAAACGTAGTCTAATAATACGCTGAAACACTGATTAAATTGAATAGAGGTGTCGGAAGGTGCGAGTTATACCAAAGAAGGGACATCTTGGGAACTATTGATGCCGAACTAATTACGGTATTTACAAAAAATTGAGTTTTAAGTTGTTATTGGTGTTGAGGCATTCATCAGTTTTTAGGCCTAATTTCGAGCACAGCCACTTTCACTCATTGTTCGTACACATTTTGATATTTAAGAATACGAATAAACACTTAGAAAAAGGACGCACCTTTGCACAAAAATACGGTAACTTATAGCCTATACCGTACGGTATTTTGTTTGTGGGGGTAGAAACTTGGCGATTAGCCTCGAATTGATTCATTATGTAGGCCTACCGTAATTATTGACCGACAGATGCTTAATAATTTGGGATTTGCAGAGATTTTTTTTTTGTATGTGAGGTACCGTAAACATTCTGAGATTAGAATTGAAGAGTTTTTTTCTTTTTTAATAACTTATCGCTACTGCTCCAGCATGAGTTAAGGTGAGAAAAGTCTGGAAAGATATCCTGCAATGATAACTCAGAAAAAATGATGCACAATGCCTCATGCAAGTCACGGAACACCGAATACAAGTTAAGGTTACGCCAACTTTGGACGCAGCGCTTGGCTTTACTCAAATGAGGTCAGGGCATCTCCTCTTATTCTTTCCTCCATGTGTGACTCCTTCCTGGTAGCTTTCAGAAATAGCGCAACTGAGCAGTCCTGGACTTGTCATTGTCTAGTGTGGACGTGTTCATTACACATTGGCAATAATTCCAGCTGGGGATCTGATCCAACAACCCTACAGAACCACAATAACACAAATTCTACCCACACTTAAGTACACGGGGCTAAATGACCACGATGTTGCAAAGCCCCTCCCTATATTTTTTTAAGCGTATGACTTTTAGTGCCGGGAGTGTCCGAGGACATGTTCGGCTCGCCAGTTTTGTAGCTGCTTCGAGACGGACACCCAATGGGTGAGCTACAAGTACCGTTGGGGAGGAAAGTTGGAATGGAAGGTCGAGGATTTGGAAGGTAGTGGCTGTGGCCTATAGTTAAGGACCAACCCCGGGATTTGCCTGGAAGGAAGATGGGAAACCACAGAAGACCATCTTCAAGGTTGCCGGCGGGGGGATTCGAACCTCCTCGCCTCCCGGATGTGAGCGACTGCCAGCAGTCATGCCGTAACGACCACGGTTAACTCACCCGGTCCCTCCCTATAATGAATTAACAACAATGAAGTTCAACTGATAGGTGGTCATAATGTTGTGCATTCCTTTGCAACCAAGGCTGATTTAGTTCCATAATTATCTCTGTAAATTAAACCTTAAAGTTAGGCGGCTTCGGTGGCATAGTTGATAGCATGCTGAGCTTCTACGCCCAAGATCTCGGGTTCAAACCAGGCCGAAGTCGTCGGATTTTATAAGAGTGTTAAAAATCCCTCAGTATGCCTTCCTTCGGAGGGGTAGTAAGCTGGCGGGCCCATGTCATAGATTTATGGCATGTAAACGAACTTCCACTAACTGCAATATACGTGTGAAGCTAAATTTGTAGGTTTGATTTATTATCGCTCTATTATGTTGCAACCAGGTGCCGGTTACGGTGGCATCTAGTAGCCCAGTTCACGGCTAGGTGTCATTGACGGCAACATTTGGTAGCAAAAGTAGGAACTA
Source organism: Meconema thalassinum (assembly GCA_946902985.2). Lineage (NCBI taxonomy): Eukaryota > Metazoa > Arthropoda > Insecta > Orthoptera > Tettigoniidae > Meconema > Meconema thalassinum. The sequence goes on from OX336391.1 coordinate 170,081,086, forward strand.
CTTGAAATTTATCGTCTGCAGTCCTTACCAGAATTACAGATAACACACACTAATGCAGCCATCACAATTAACACCGGTTATCAGACAGATTCTACACACACCCAAAGTACACGGGGTTGCATGACCACGTTGTCGCAACCACTAAACTGAGGAATCAACCAACCAAACCTTAAAGTTAGCTAAACAAAATTAAAATTATAAATTTTAAATGTGATTTGTGCTTTAGCTGGCTATCTGTATGTTCCCCCGTAAGTTCACCTTGTAACCTTGGGAAACTAATCTGTATTTTATCAGCTCTGTGCCGCTGGGTCGTGCAGGCCACTCTATTGCATTAGACCAGACAAACAAACTTAGTGGTCGCTCTGAGTGGCACAGCTGACGCAACTCTGATCAACAGCATGGTTCATTCTATACCGATACCGCATCCTTTTATTCTGGCTGTTTGTGTGCCGTGAAGGGTAACACATTCAGACACTCTGCCCGAGGTTACTGGAATGAATACATGCATTTACAGTAGTTTAACGATGCGTGGGATATATGTGAGCCATCCCTGGTACTAAAGTCTGTTCGGCGAGACGAGATAGCGGAGGTAAACACAGTTGTACACGTGATTGTAGGGGAAAGGGGTGCATAGAGCTGTGCCTGTAGGACGTACGCCAACTACAGTGCTGTGTATAGCCTACATGTGAAGCGGGCTGACTTATCGGTTACTTGCTACAGCGCGGTTTATTTATTGTTCGTTTATGTATTTATTTATTTAATTAATTAGTTCTTAACTGCTTATGACAGGCAACAGTACACAGTGCAGCACAGCACTGTCGGGGAAATAAATATAGATACTTATAGAGAAAAAGTTGCTTTACAAAATTCACAACAACTATTTTAAGAAACGTCAGATCAGATTAAAACTTCATATACGCGTTAACAATAAGATCCTTTAAGAGGTATTAAAGTTTAGTTACGATCAGATCAATACTTTTAACGTAATGATCTTTCTAATTGAGCGTTCCGTGAACTTGGTAAGAAAAACCGGTACTTTTTTTGTTCAATCTGCTATAAATATTTAACGGGATACAATGCAAATATTAATTACTCTATATTGTTAAACGTCAAATAAAACAAGGAAAATTTTGGTGTAGTTTGTTCTTATGTAAGACTACGGATAAAGGTTTTATTGACCTCTAAAGTCGAGTATCTATACTTCCCCGACAGTAAGTGCGGCAAGTCTTGTCTTTTCTAGGGCTACGGCATGAATAATGATCTCGGAGCTTCTTGGTTACCCCTGTCCGGCAGAGCCGATGACGTGCACTGGGCGAGGTTCCCAGTCCAGATAGCATGGGGCACTGTCTCGACTCGGCGAATAGACTTTAGTATGTTGAAGTCCCTCTGCAGAGCAACCCAGTGGCACAACTAAAGGCACTGTAGTTCAAATGGTCTATTAACCCACATGATTTAGCATTCTTAAAACTCTCAGCACCACTGTTAAGTCAGGAAAGTGGATGTGTGGGTGTAAAAATGTATTTTTATTCAGATCTAGATGATGAATACCTAATCTAACACACTGTTCGTGAATTATGTCATCGTTGTGAAGGTCTACATTAGACTGAATGATATAGCGCCTCCCTTGTTCACGGGGACAGGGCCGGTGTAAGACTCATGCGACACATGCTTCCGCATGGGGCGCTGGCACGGCGTCTTTTTTCATTTTTCGTTCGAAAATCATATTTTGATTTTGCGGCGCTATAAAACTGAAATATAAACTTTGGCGCCCCTGAATATGTAAACATATCAAGCATTAAATCTCGACATGTTATTGAGATATTAATAATAATATATTTAGCACAGCCAAACAGCCATAACTAAAAATATAGGTTACTTTGATGGGTTACATATTTGCATAATCACTTATGGACATTGTTCTTCTTGTACAGAATTCTTTGTGGTACAGTTCATACATTTTTCCACATACAGGCCGGACGTTTGTTTTAGACGATTGCCCTTGACCTTGAAGCCTGCGGGTGAGCCTACACACACTCACTCACTCTCTCACTCTATCGCTTCACACTTGTCACCACCGATCTGATGTAATGGAATTCCAGACTTGAGCAGACAGTACAGTCCACATCGAAGTATTGTGTGTCGCGGAAGTACACGTTACGTAGTTACGAACAGAATGTCATTATATTTGCCAATGACTGTACTCCTAGCAGTAGTGTGAAACAGCTTAGTCAATCATAGGACCGCTTGGGGCAGCTGATAACAACACAGGTACTGTAGTGACTCGCCTCCAGGCTTCCATTATGATTTTTCACTCGTCTAAAACAAACGTCCGACCTGTAATGTGCACTCACAGTCTATACTTGTGTCATGGAAGTGCTTTGATTTGCAGAGTAGGTGGTGAAAACCGTAAACGGCCAATCTTGTAATGACATGTCTTAGTTCGAAATTAGCTTTTGTCCACGAGCGGTCTATCATGGCCCTTGTGCCAAAGAAGTCTGGTTGTACTTCTTCTCTCTTCTCCGTTAAAGTTGCCAGCAGTTTCTCTGGTGCACCTGTGCTGGGTAGGGGTATGCTTGTCCTGAGGTCATCTACGAGGAAAGATTCCTTTGCCAGGAGATATACAAGTCTAGATCATGTTGTTTTTGATACTCCTATCACCATCTTTATGTAGTTCGCTATCTGTGGGATTCAGTTACTTCAATTCGTGAACAGGGCACGCTGGCTTTGCTGACTTAACAGAGCACATGCGTGGGTCAAGGCACTCCGAGAGCAGAGACCATTCACTTTGCTTGCCAACACAGAACACCTATTGTTTACAGCCTGCCGTCCAACTCTATAGCATTCACTAATATTGTCACCGAAGTCGTTTGAAAGCAATCCGCTGTGTGGAAATTGGTGTTGGGGATATTAAGGTACAGTGCTATTTCTTGTCTCATATTCGCCAGTTTATTTACGCGAACATATGGACGGCTCACCACTTTCCATGTCGGTAATTTATATAGAACGATGCTGTGGCATGTCTGACGTGTTGGATTTTGAGCGCATGCGGGAAAGTATCCTTACCTAATTGGTCAATGAATGAGCTCTGATTGGCTGGAGAAACTGTATCATATTGGAAAACAGTACTACACTGAGCCTCATTATAGTACAGTTTTCTGACATATAATAGTCAGTGTCGAACATAATAGTACATTATGCAACGAGCCTATAATGGAAGTAATTAAGATACGATTATGTTTATAAAACGAGCGTATGCGAGTTTTATAACTTCCATACGAGTGTCTTAATTACCATTATAGGCGAGCTGCATACGACTGTTTATGTTCGACGAGAATTATTATAACTATTTTATGTTCGAACATAAATATTCATAAATATCTGTTGAGATTTCGCAAGTTTTATGTACTGAACAGAGCACAAGAGACGCGGAGAATGCCTTGTATTTGACCATGGCTTCCTCGATTACCCTACTATGACACTAGGCCACGCAGTGAAATTTAAATTAGAAGGCCGTGGAACTCAGCGCAGGTGCGATGCTATCCTTACCTAATTGGCCAAACAACTGTTTCTTGAGCTCTGATTGGTGGGAGAAATTGTTTCATAATGAAAAATAGTGCTATAATGAGCCTCATTATAGTACAGTTTTCTGACATATAATAGTCAGGGTCGAACATAAAAGTTATTACATGCGAGATTTCTCGCACGGGTCTGCTAGTTTCCCTTATTCCTTGATTTCGTCCTGTTCATCTTCTAGCCCGTAAGTTAGTTGTAGCCTAGTTATGCTGTTCATTTCTTTATTAATTTTCATTTTTACCTACATCATTAGGGGCCGAAAACCTTGATATTAGACCCTTAAAACATCAATTATTATCATCATCCCTAAGCGAATTAGCAAAAACAAGTGTCCGTATTACTTATACTTTCAGATGATTGCTGGGCCATTCCTGCTGTCAACCAGCCACTTCTGGGATGACTGCAGAGCTAGGAGTCTTATACACCGCGAGGCTGAATGTTCCCCGTTCCGGCACCTAGGCCAGAATTAAATTTCTTGGTAGAGCCGGAAATCGATCCGGGACTCAGGGCTGACAGTCAAGAATGCTTGCAACTGCACCACAAGGTCGACACTAGAGCACTTCCTGCTCTATGTCAGCACATAGATAACATCGCATAACGCTCGCATTACACATGTATGAAAAGCGCAGCTGCATTCACTTCCTCTGGTATCACCTTTTCGCCTCGTTCGCAAGCCTCATTGTTGGTTGGTTCCTCAGTTTATGGGCTGCGACAACGCGGTCATGTAGCCCCGTGTACTTTGGGTGTGTGTAGAATCTGTCTGATAACCGGTGTTAATTGTGATGACTGTATTAGAGTGTGTTACCTTTTTTTAAATTCAAGACTGCAGACTTTGAATTTTTCAAATCATTCCTACTTTTGCCGCCAAACGCCACCGTCAACGACTACAGGTACTAGTTCAGAACTTAGCTACTAGACGCCACCGGAGTCGGCTCCTGGCAACGAACGTAGAAACCTAAGAGCATTGTTTACATTCTTAACCTATATATAATTTAGCTTCACACAGGTGTAATTAGTGGAAGGTTCTTTAAAATGCCATACATCTATGACATGGGACCGCCGGCTTTACTTCCCCTCCGAAGGAAGGCATACTCAGGGATTTGTAACTCTCTTAAAAAATCCTACGACTTCGGCCGGGTTTGAACCCGCGATCTTGGGAATAGAAGCTCAGTATGCTACCAACTACGCCACCGAAGCCGCTTAAGACTCATTGTCATTTTAGCTTTTGTTGTTGTTGTAGATTCATTTAGGGGCTTTGTGACATCGTGGCCATGTAGCTCTGTCTACTTAGGTGTGTGTGGAATCTGTGTTATTGTAATGCTTGTACTTGTACGTGTGTATTCATAATGCAGGTGAGGATTCAAGTAGGCCGTGACCTTAATTTAGGTTCCATCCTGGCATTTGCCTGAAGTAGAAGTGGAAAACTACGAAGTGCCACTTCTAGGATGGCTGAGATGGGAATCGAACCCCCCCCCCCCCCCCCATTTCTCACGAGGCTGTATACACAGTTTCAGCAATAAAACAAGAAAAATGTTCTTGGAAGAGTGGGAATTTGAACCAGGATTTCCGTGCTGACAGTCAGGTCTGCTTGTCACTGCGCCACGAGGAGGCACTTTTTTTTCGCTATCGTTTTAACCTCCAGGGTGGCTTTTCCCACGGACTGAGCGAGGGATCCCACCTCTACCGCCACTGAGGGCAGTGTCCTGGAGCTTGAGACGCTGAGTCAGGGATACAACTGGGGTGTGTGACCAGCACTACGCCCAGGCGGTCTCACCTGCAATGCGAACAGGGGGCCTGATGGAGGGATGGGAAGAACGGTTAGGCAAGGAAGCGGGACGGAGGCGGCCGTGGCCTTACGGTAGGTTCCATCCTGGCATTTGCCCGAAGACGAAGTGGGAAACCACGGAAAACCACTTAGAGGATGGCTGAGGTGGGAATCGAACCCCCTCTACTCATTTGGAACACCCGAGGCTGAGTTGGCCCCGTTCCAGTCCTCATACCACTTTTCAAATTTCGTGGCAGAGCCGGGAATCGAACCCAGGACCTCCTTGGCGGCAGCTAACCATGCTGACAGCTACGCTACGGAGGCGACCGAGGCGCTTTTTATTAGAGTAAATCAAACCTATAACAGGACTAGTCACATGTACTGTGAATCAGCACGAAAATCCTGGTTCAAATCCCCACTCTTCCAAGAATATTATTCTTGTTTTATTGCTGAAACTGTGTACACAGCCTCCTGAGAAATAGGGGGGGGGGGGGGCGATTCCCATCTCAGCCATTCTAGAATTGGCACTTGGTGGTTTTCCACTTTGACATATTACAATATTATGTGAAGATCTTTAAAAATAGTTCTCAAGGTTGCAGGATCGAATCCAGGCGCAAACAGTTGGCATTGAGGGTGCGCAAATGTGAGGGAGCCTTGTCAGTATATTCAGTGGCACGTTAAAAATCCCCTTCGGAGAAAATTCTGGCACCCCGGCGTCTCGAAAAGTCGCAGTTGTTAAAAGGGACGTAAAACCAATAACATTATTATTATTATTATTATTATTATTATTATTATGTTTACAGATATATAATATACTGCAAGAGATTATTTACATGTTCTTTTTAAAGTATATTATGTTGACAAATACAGGTAACAGTTTAGCGTTGATTACAGTAGTCTAAATGAATTTGTAAAAAATAAAAAATAAAAAAGTCCTGGATGATATGCCACTGATATTTAACTTTGTGTAAGTAGGCTAATCAAATTAGACAAGAGAAGTCTTAAGCTATCATCCATTGTACAACACGGAGGACCGTAAATTTTTCAAGTGCTTCGAAATTACACGTCTTCTTTGGACGGAAACTGAACCCACAATCATAGGATCAGGAGGAAATCACTCTATCACACATCCACAGAGAAAGCTACGGTATCGACAAATCAATAAATATTTAGGCCTATTATGGATAAATACTGTACTTGCTCTCATTGTTATCATTTCGGAGTCACCCTAAGGCCTCATGCTACCAGCAGCCATTCTCTTAGGTCTGTGAACTCAAGATTAAGCCGATGTTTTTTTTATTTATATTCAAAAGTTAATAGCATTTTGAAAGTGATTATCTTATCTCTTCCCGTTGCTCTTGCGAGAGAGTATATAAAAGAAATGAAGTTCCATTAAATCCACAGTTAAGAAAAGTGTTTTCTACTGAATGGAAAACTTCCGCTGTAAACTTTATAGCCGTAGCGTGTCTTCTGACGTCTGAAATAGTTGTCAGATTGAGTAATCCGAGTGATAGCCACGCCTACTTGTCCGCTTGCGTTGTCAATTTATATCAGTGTACGGCATTATCATTAGTCTCCCCAAGTGATTAAGAGAAAAAGAAAACTACAAAGCTATTGAGTAAGAGAACAAGGAGTTCCATGAAGAAATAACATCCACCACTTCTCTTCTGTCACTGTTGTCCAATTAACTCCTTTTCTCTCGATACTTTTCTTCACCCCCTTTATCCACCTATCCCTTGGTCTTCCTCTAGGTCTCTTTTTCTTCCACTCCATTTCCAATATTTTCCGTGGTATTCTCTCTTCTCCCATTCTTTTCACGTGTCCATACCACTGTAGCCTTGATTTTTCAATCCTATCCTGTAGGGGTTCTTCCTTTAATATTTCTCTCACTCTATCATTTCTGATTCTGTCCATTCTGGTTACACCTATACGACTCCTCTGAAACTTCATTTCCACTGCTTGTATTCTGCTTTTATCTCTCTCTCCCTCATCACCCAAGTTTCTGATCCATACTTTAGGATCGGCACAAAGTAAGTCTTGTACATGATCCCTTTACATTTCTGTGGCACATCCTTGCTCCATATCAGGCCTCTAACACTCTTGAAGAATCCATCAGCACACCGTCCTCTTTCATCTAATTCCAAGGAATTTCCCCCATTTTCTTCAATGACACTTCCCAGATACTTGAAGCTCTGCACTCTCTTCAACTCTTGAGATACCGTTTCCAAACTGGTCAATGGAGGGGAAAAAACGGTAGGCTATATTATAAGTAGGCCTGGAATATTTAAGAACTAAAACTAGCCCGAATATGCAAGCAAAAATGACCTTAAAATGACGAAATATCACTCAAAAATTACAAACTATGACCTGAAAATGACTGATTAAAATTTGGCCATTTTTAGCCTACTTTCGATTTTTGTAAAAAGTAGACTTATGAGATCTACACAGGGCCAAAAACTGTGTGTCTGTCTGTGTGTGTGTTTGTGTGTGAGTGTGTGTACTCAGCATGTCTGCCCCCCTCCCCTATTAATTCAAAGACGGTAAATCCGAATTGAACGAAATTTGGTACAAATGTAACACTTGCAAAGGGAACCTAAGTGTCATGTTTTATATTGGCGCCATCTTTACCAAAACGTAATGGCGACCACTCAAATGGTCAAAACTTAAAATTAAATTGCGCCAAACTAATCATCGGAACTTTACCAAATTTGGTAACAACATACCTTCATATGGGATGCGTCTTGTGCCCAAACGACAAGGTCATCAGCCGTACCATTTCAGGATGGCGGCCGTGTGAATTATACAAACTTTATAATCCATAGCATGGGACCCATCAGGTCCGATTATCGAACCGAGAATCGTTTAAAGTGTTCTAAAGGACGTGCTCCGTTCGAAAATAGAAGTTTATAATGTAAATTTACAGTGCAGAAGTGGCTTTAAAAAGCTGAGCCGTCTCGGTTACAGACAAGATGGCAGGTGATCTCTCGTTCTGACCTATATTTCACTAATTTGAGTAAGTTGCATGCGATATAGCCTACAGATATAAATAATAGGTACTTTGTTTGGAATATACTCCAGTGAAGAAATCGTTTAGTCAAACTCATTATTTGCTGAGAGGTTGTATCTTAGTCGATTGATAACTTTGAACTTGGGGGGACATAATTAGATCCGTGGTTACAGCATTAGTCTCTCACCTGGCCGGCTGGGGTTCTAATTGTCACAGAGTTGTAATTTTGCTTGATTTTTTATATTTATTGTTTTTTTGAGTTCTAAGGCGTTATACAATTGAGCGTTATATTGTGAATTTTGCAATGGAAAATATATATTTAATAAAAACAACGTTTTCCAATGGATCTGCAGGAGTGAAATCTACCAGCAACTAATTGAACTACGGTATGCGGGAGCTATCCACTGCCTACTAGATGCGAGCTTTGCTCTATACCGGCCAGTTAGTGAACCCATGCCAGCGGTGTTATTGAAAATGGCCTCTTTTTGCCAATAGAGCACACTGCCAAGTATAGGTGTGATTAAAAGTTAGGTATGCAGTAGGTATATTAAATGTGTTTCTCCCAGTGATACGTTTAGACCTACGAAGTTTCAATAATTGTTAGTAGTCGGTGTTAATATACTGAATTCCTAAGTTGTTTGGAGTGTTTGCTGAAGAAATTGCAAAATACTGGGGTAAATTATAAACTATGGTTTGAACGCCGCTGCTCAAATCCAGTGTGCCAATTTGTATTTCGAATAGGAAGAAGATTGGAGGTGATAAGGACAAAGAGTTATAACTATACCCACACATTTAGGAGAAAGTAGGCTATATGTTCTTTCCTGAACATCTTGTTTAAACTTTTAAATCCAAAGTGACAATCACTTTGAGATTAAATTGTTAACTAGATTCTTTATTCCTATTTCCATAATAATTTTCTGAATATGAATGTTTAAGTGGTAGCAGTCGTGCCCGTCTTCGCCCGGTGGATTTATTTGTTTTATGTTCGACCCTCACTGTTATGTGTTAGAAAACTGTATCATAATGATGGTCATTATAACACCGTTTTTTCATTATGATACAGTTTCTCCAGCCAATCAGAGCTCGTTCATTGACCAATTAGGTAACGATACCTTCGCGCATGCACTCAAAATCCGACATGTCGGACATAAACACAACACCGAACTATAATAAATTACCGACATGGAATACGCACCGTCCATATGTTCGCGTAAATAAACTGGCGAATATGAGACAAGAAATAGCACTGTACCGGTACCTTAATATCCCCAAAACCATTTTCTACACAGCGCGTGGTTTTGACACGACTTTAGTGACAGTTTTACTGAATACTGGTGTGCAATCTGAACATATGGTATTGAAGCACACAGAGCGCATGCGTCGGTTGTCCAGAGAGCTTGGACAAGAGAGATATACTACCCACCGCAGCACCCGATCACAACATTCTACTGTAGTGACTGAACAGATATTTATGAATGAAAATCCACTGCCTGCTTCCAGTCTCCGACCGGGTCAGGAATGGAATGAATGAAGCCCCCATCTAGCGGCGAGGATATGAACTGTGCCGGCTGCCGAGGCCTGACGCACTCCTCTGGGGCAATGATTAAATGAATGACAGATGAAATGAAATGATAAGGGAGAGTGTTGCTGGAATGAAATTGTGACAGGGAAAACCGGAGTACCCGGAGAAAAACCTGTCTGCCTCCGTTTTGTCCAGCACAGATCTCACATGGAGTGACCGGGATTTGAACCACGGACCCAGCGGTGAGAGGCCAGCGTGCTGCCGCCTAAGCCACGGAGGCTTCACATATTTATGAATATTTATGTTAAAACATATAATAAAGTTATAATTATCGTCGAACATAAACAGTCGTATGCAACTCGCCTATAATGGTAATTAAGACACTCGTATGGAAATTATAAAACTCGCATACGCTCGTTTTATAAAAATACTCGTGTCTTAATTATAGCCATTATAGGCTCGTTGCATAATGTACTATTATGGATGGTAATGAATACTACTACAGAACTGGAGCGCTCAAGGATAAGGATCGGAAAGCACCAACGCTTATTGCAGCTGATAACCTCAGTATACTGCACCAACACCATCACCCTTATACAGAGGCATTCGATTGTCATGATGATACCTGTTTTAAGGGGCCTAAGAAATCTTTTTGCACTAATTACTCCCCGTGACTGCAATTTATAAGCAGCTCGCAATTCTGCACCAGAACACTGGTAGGCGCGACGTGATGCAGCCCGTATTTCATGGCAACAAAAGACTTAGGTATTATTGAAGCTGTTCAGGAGCGCTTGTTCTTCTGACTTACTGAACAAAAATCAATATTTAAGGTTACCTGAGAGATGTAGCATAATGCTACATAGCCTAAACTATTCCTCTTGAATCTGGCTAGCATATACAAATATAAATTTTCGAATCCGACTGGTAGTTCCAGAGATTAGCGCGTTTAAACACACAAACAAACAAACTCTTCAGCTTTATTATATTAGTATAGATGAAGGTACACGAGAAGCCATCCTAAGTCTCAGAATAATTATTGAAAAATCCCTGGAAATCGACAAACTTGTTGTAATTGCTTTCATTGATTTAGAGAAAGCTTTTGGTAATGAAATTGGAAGGTGCTGATTGAAACCCTAAGAAAACTGAAGATAGACTGTAGGGACAGAAGAATACTCTATCAACTTTACAAGAACCAGACAGCATTAATTGGCAAGGAAAGAGTGGAAGCAAGAATTGGGAAGGGAGTAAGACAAGGATGTGGACTATCACCACTGTTATTTAATTTCTACATTGAAGAAGCCATTCACGAATTCTTAGCTACCAACAGTCATGGCATAAAAGTTAACGGCTAGCTGTACAGTACCAAACGATTTGCAGATGATATGGCCCTGAAAACTGAAAATGAGAGTGATATGGAAAATGCTCTGAATCACATAAATGAATTATTGCAAGAGAAGTGTGGTATGAGGATAAATAAAAATAAATCCTAAGTAAGGGATGGCGACCAAATAGTCAATGTGCTAATGGATGGTGAAAAACTAGCCCAAGTAAAGGATTTCAATTATCTGGTGAGCTTGATCACATCAAAGGGAAAGTGTACGAGAGGAGTAAATGCTCGAATCGCACAGACAAAAGAAGCCTTCTCAAAAAAGAAGTCTTTACTAACATCCAAGACTGCTAACTTAGAGGTGCGAAAACACTTCGTGAAAAGTTTTGTATGGAGTATTGCAAGTTATGGCTCTGAAACATGGACTCTGCGACAAGCAGATGTATCAAAACTTAGGGCATTCGAGATGTGGTGCTGGCGACGACTACTTAAGATACCTTGAACTGATAAAGTCACGAATGAAAATGTTCTCAAAAGAGCAAAGGAGACACGTACCTTGGTTGAATCCTTAAACAGAAGAAGGAATAGTTTTGTTGGCCATTTGATTCGTCATTCTGACTGGTGCACCACACTCTTCGAAGGGAAGCTAGAAGGAAAGAGGAGTCGAGGAAGACCAAGGACTCAATTCATACACAGCATTAAAGGCAAGCACACTTATTGCCATTTGAAACTCCAGGCCAGAGAAAGAAGACGTTTTGGAAGACATGCATGTTACCCACCAACCTAGCGGGTGAGGAGAAGAAGAAGAAGAAGAAGAAGATAGATAGATAGATAGATAGATAGATAGATAGATAGATTAAGGTATATGAATTATGGCCTAATAATACAGGGTGTTTCTAAATTCCCATTATAGACTTTGAAAGCTTGTAGTTGGGACCAAGACGGTTATGTTTAGCATAGAAAATTGTGTCCGGAAACGTTCGTCTTCCCACTACCCAGCACACGGTCACAGCTCCCGCATTGTTTGCGCTCTGTCCGACTCTTGCTGCTTGTCGTCTGGGTCCAATTATAGGTGAGGCTCGATGTGACGATCTCCGACGTCAACACACACACGCTACCTCCGTACCATGTTCTGGTACACACGATCACCTATACCTGGTCCGCCAACATCCGCTGCAGCCACAACTAGAGCTCTGCGCGGATAAACAAAACGTTATCCGCATTCGCCCCGCATCCGCTTGACTGTTATACGCATCCGCCCCGCATCCGCATGACTGTTATACGCATCCACACGGCTGCTATCCGCATGACTGTTATCCGCATCCACACGGCTGCTATCCGCATCCGCACATTTATTACCCGAATCTACTGGTGGTAGCTATGTAGAGATGAAACGATTAGCCCAGGACAGGGAGGCATGGAGAACTGCATCAAACCAGTCAAAAGACTGAAGACTCAAACAACAAACAACTGGCATTAAAATATTTTTTAAATAATTAGGCTAGATAAAGTATTAAGGCGGCGGCTTTGGTGGAGTATTTGGCAGCATGCTGAGCTTCTATGCCCAAGACCGCGGGTTCAAACCCGGCCGAAGTCGTCGGATTTTTTAAGAGCCTTAAAAATCCCTCAGTATGCCTTCCTTCGGAGTTGAAATGAAGCCGGCGGTCCCATGTCATAGATTTATGGCATGTTAAAGAACCTTCCACTAATTACACCTGTGTGAAGCTAAATTAGGTTAAAAATTTAAACAACGCTCAGGTTCCTACGTTCGTCGCCAGGAGCCGACTGCGATGGCTTCTAGTAGCCAAGTTCTGAACTAGTAGTTGTTGACGGTGGCGTTTGGCGGCAAAAGTAGGAACTACTTGAAAAATCCAAAGTCCGTAGTCCTTACTTGAATTAAGAAACAGAAACACACACTAATACAGTCATCAAAATCAACACCGGTTATCAGACAGTTTCTACACACACCCAAAGTACAAGGGGCTACATGACCGCGTTGTCGCAGCCCCTAAACTGAGAAACCAACCAACCAACCAAAGTATTAAGGCAAAATATTTAGACATTTGGGGAGACAGTCGTTCCCTTAGGATATGTATGCCATGTGCTTTGTTCAAAATTAATGTTATACAGCCAGAATTGCAACCCTTTCCTGTTCAGAGTGTTAATTATGTTTAATGACATAATTTGAATGACATTAGCTTAAATCATCATCTTACATTTGTCATGACAAACAAACATAACAGAAAAAAATGCCATTAACATCCGGGTCATAGTAATGATATTCGACAAGTTCGGATTGTATTCTAAAAACTATCCGCAAATTTACTCAAACATAATCCGCACATTATCCGCTATCCGCACAGCCATGCAAAACTATATCAGCATGGTGAAACATTTTGCGGATATCCGCAGGTTTATCCGCGGATATCCGCAACCACGCCAGTAGGTCTTTATCGGATTCCACAGGGGCCTCGTAAATCTAGGTTTTCACGTAGGGAATATGGGACATCAGTTGTTGTTTTCTTATCGTATGGCTTTTAGTGCCGGGAGTGTCCGAGAACATGTTCGGCTCGCCAGAGGCTGTAGCTTCTTCTAGGGACACCAGATGATCGTTCAATGACGTACGTACTCTAGTCAGTGGCGCCGAAAATGCAGGAGATTTGAACTTGTGCTGTGGTTGTTTTTTGTGGGTAGTGGAAAGACGGCACGTTTTCGGACACAAGTTCCTATTCTAAACCGAACCTTCTTGGTCCCCACTACAAGCCCTCAAAGTCTGTAATGGGAATTTAGGAAGTGTAGACTTATGAGAGCGCGTGAAGTTCTAGAAACTTTCAATGCTCACGCCGTGAGAGGGCTTCCCACAAAACTGTACTACTGCTACTACTAGTCTCCCGGCTCCACAAACCGCAGTCGGTTCTTGGCCTCGTCAAGTAGCCTCCTCCACCTCGTTCTGTCCTTGGCTTCTTCCTCTCGCGCTCCTAGTAGCTGGATGTCCTTGGCTACCTGGTCTCTCCATTTTTGTAAAAATTTAATTTAGCCGCTGGCTGCGCGAGCGAAGTGAGCGACCCAGCGGCGTGAGGGTCAGGTACGCGGTGCGACTAAGCGCTCCTTAGCCTGGTGTATAAATTGAATGGTGAGGTTAACATTTAATTTCTGAAATTGATTTGTAGTGATGTAAATTTTAATTTAAAATAGAGGTGCCCGCCGAGGCAGCTGTCACAGCCTCGCCGGAGCCCCCTGACGTGATTCCAAGTTGATAAGCTTTAAGCTGGCGTAGTGTTTGAAGTTTGTAATATTTAATCTTTTAAATGTTAAGTTGTTTCAAGTTATTAATTTATTATACGTTATATAAAGATGTTATTACAAATTTCCTCCTCGCTCACTTGACTATCGCACACCACATGCCCTCCCGGCCGTGGCGCGACAGCAGCAGTCGCTTCAGATTGATAATAATAATAAAAAATATGAAGGTTTGAAGTGGTAACTTTAAGCTTTAAGGGAAGGAAGACAGACCGCTAGTGGGTTGATGTTTGATAGTATGAAATGATAGATAGACCTGTAGTAGGTTTGTTTGTTTAAATAATAAAAGTTGATATTAATAAGCCTCGCTAATGATGAATTTAAATGCCTTCAATGAGATGTATGAGCTGTGTTTTGGGCTAGTGAGCTGTGATTGGCTGTATTTGAACGTGTTGGCTGGGTGGGTAGCTTTCCTGGGCTGTGATTGGTAGTTGGTTTTTGGCCTGTTTAGAGTAATTCCGGGTAGTAAATTTGTGGTTTTTGATTGAATATGTGTAATTTAGAGGTGTAGCTATGCTGTAGAGTAGTTTTGGTTTTGCCATTTGGATGAAAAAGTTAGTCGGACGTTCCAACGGAGGCCTGTGATTGGCTATCTGGGTTCTGTCTGGTCTCTCCATCTCATTTTTGGTCTGCTATAGGTCTTCGTCCGTCTGGCCTCTCTTACACTTCTCGCAGTCTAGATCCCTATTCTCTTCTCTTCAGCCTTTTTGTCTTAGCTTCCGCAACAACATCGGGTTCTTTATACAAATCCTTTAGTTCCTTGTTCTTTCTCATTCGCCACTCATCTGCTTCACAAATTGATCCGAATATCTTTCTGAGGATTTTATTTTCAAAAACCTTGATCTTTCTCTCTGTGCATTTGCTTAATCTCCATGTTTCTGCACCATATAGTAATACTGGCCTAATTATAGTTTTATATATTCGTATTTTGGTCCTTCTTGATAAAAATTTGAATATAAGTAGTTTGTTAACTGAATGTGATGCTCTGGATGCAGTAGAAAATTCTTCGCCATTCTAAATGACTTGTCCATTCTTGTGCATCATTGTTAGGAAGCATGTCCCAGTAACCTTATGGGGCAAGGAGAGAAATCTCAATGTTCTATGCTTTGTAAGATTGCCACTACTGTCATGATTGCACGTGCGTCATTCCATTGTTACGCAATTCAATATTATCTTTCCTAGAGTAACTCTAGAACCCATTCCGCTCGAGTTACTGCATTCTGCCAAAAGGGAAGATATGTTAGAACACGTCACAGATGTTGCACGTAACCAGAAGACATTCAAGGAAGTAATACTACCATATGAAATACACAAGAATCCCTTCCAAGAAGGAAGTTATCATGCATAGCCCAGAGGGTTCACTTACGTGAATGAATCGTGCGTATTGTTGTTTTCCTTCAGCTACTTCAGTAGACAGCTTAGTTCGCCTCGTTGTGTAGTGGCTAGTATTCCTCGCGGGCACTGCAGAGACCCGGGTTCGATTCCCGGCTCTGCCAAGAAATTTAATTCCGGTCTGAGGGCTTCGTGCGGCTAAACTGAGAAGAGGTGGGTTCCATTTCTACCTCAGTCATCCTGGAAGTGGTTTTCCATGGTTTCCCACTTCTACACCAGGCAAATGCCGGGATGGCACCTAACTTCAGGCCACGGCCGCTTCCTACCCAGACAAATTCTGCACACACCCAAGTACACGGGGCTACATGACTACGTTGTCGGAAAGCCCCACGGAAAAGGTTTAGTGCCTTAGGTAGATCTTATAAAGCTTAGTCCATTATTGTTCCTCTAAGGGGCGGAACAGCGAGGTCATCAGCTTGTTGAGTTGTTGATTCTTTTACGGGCATTGCGACATCATGGTCAAGTAGCCCCGTGTACTTAGGTGTATTTATGTGTAATTGAGATAGGAAGCGGCCTGGAGTAGAAGTGGGTAACAACGGAAATCCACTTCCATGATGACTGAGATAGGAATCGACGCCACCTCTTTTCAGATTTGCCTCACGTGGCTGAGAGTACCCCGTTCCAGCCTTCAGACCAGAATTACATTTCTTCACAGAGCTGGGAATTGAACCCGGGCCTCCGTGGTGCCCGCGAGGGATGCTAGCCACTGCACAACGAGGCGGATGGTCTTCTAAAGCGACAGACGTTATGATGATACTTGACAGTTGAATCTTATGTGAATTATTAGTAGAATCGCTTTCCATTCGGTCAACAACAGTGTAGATTGGACTGGAATTAACAATTAACCCTTGGATACTTGCGCGGGCTATAAATATGTAGCTCTGTGATTTATTTTGTTGTAGCGCACAGTGTATTCATTGCTAGGAATATTGAGAATCTCTGTAAGTTGATGTTGTATTTAATAGGCGGGTGTGTTTCCGACTCAACTAATCACGCCTCACTGACTGCCCCTCCCCCTCAGGGGTTCACATCCAGTGGGACCTGGGTTGGCAACCTCGGGACCCCAGCTGAGTCTGGCATTGCTTCCACTTACTTTTGCTGGGCTACTCTCCATCTTCTTTTCTGTTGACATCCCTTGGTCAACTCTTGTTCTCTTCCGACCCCGACGTTATTAGGGTAACCGAGGCCTAGGGAGTATTTCCCTCTCCCGTCTTAATTGGCCCTTCTCTCATCTTTCCTGATCCTTCATTCTTCGAGGGATCTGACCACTTGTTTTTCTTTCATATCTCCTGCCTTCTGCTCAAGGCCCTTAAGGAGGCAGCGTGTATGTAGCCCCAACACTTCTGGTGCACCCTGGATAGTGCAACACCCTCAAGGGCTCACGGCTGGTGAGTTTGGGAGTTGGTGACCCCGAGTGAATACTGACCTCGGTCTGGGTTTTCTCGTTTTTCCATTGCCTTTGGGCGGGCGATCTCTTTCCCTTTCCTATCTGCCTTTCATGGCTCTCCTTCTTTCTAAGTCCCTCAATCCTCATTCTTCGAGGGTTGAGGGCATTTCTATTCCCTTTCTTTTATTTCTCTTACTCTTCTTTTATTTTCCTTTTCTTCTTCTTCTTCTCCTTCTTCTTCTAGTGTGCAAGTTGTGGTTAGTTTCAGTTGTAAGTTTGTAGTTAGAATTTTCTTATACAGTAGTTTCATTATCCTTCTTCATGATCACACAAACCATTAGGAGCCGATAGCCTAGATGTTACTTACCTTAAAACAACAATTATCATCATCATCATCATCACTGACACCAGATTCATTAGAAGCCGTCTAGGACTCTAGGTTACAATGGTAGCCCACGCGAGCAAGGGAATTGATCTTTAAATACATTGTACGGTTGTAATGTGTGGTTACAATGTTATTTGAATCACTATTCTTTGGTAAGGAAGGAGGCCATGGGATATAGTTGCACATCTGTGTACATAATATCTTTTTAATGATGTGGTATTGTTTTTCTTTATTCTTTGATGTTCTTTTTGATGAATGAGTATCTGTTGATAATAACTATGGAGATTATTGGTGCTTGTGCAGTTAGGTTTGGATTATAAAAGTGGATTGCTTATAGATACAGGAAAAGATGTATAGTGATGATTATTAATGAATTAAATGAATACCTGTGTTCCTATGGTGAGGTGCAGGTTCATTTATTTTAATTGATGGTGATCTGAGTAATGAACGGTTAATAGAGGAATGTCCATCACATATATCAGGTATATGTACTGACCGTTTGCCCTGTTGTTAAAATAAAATATCCCTTGTGAGTATAATCAACCACAACCCCGATAAGGAAAGAAGAAGTAAAGTTATATTATGACGCACCAACGAGGAGCACGAATGGGGGAGATGAACCTTAGTGATTTCCAAATGATCATGGAGCAGTTGACCAAGAGGAGTGACATCATTGATAAGGGGGGTGAACGGATATGTGAGCGGATAGACTCAATGAAAGTACAAATGGAGAAAATATGTGAAGTATGTGATGCTGCAGTTGCTGAAATAGAAGGAAATGATAGAAAACTAAATGAAGAAGGGAACAAGAAGCAAGAAAAGTATCAACAAGGTGGGGGGCGCGAAGAAGAAATGAAAGACGGACAAGAGAGAGAACAAGGTCAAATGGAGGAGGATAAAACTGAGGACAGGGAAGAAGATGAGATAGAGGGCAAGGTAGAAAAGAAAGGAGAGATGGATAACGGAGGAGGTGAGATGGAAGAAACTGAAGAAGAGAAACTACTAGCAGATGAAGTTGGTCATGAGCAGGACAGTAGCAGTCAAGAAAAAGAGGCTAAAGATGAGGGTAAACGTGCAAGAGATGGTCATGGAGAAGACAGCATACTAGAAGAAAATCAGGTGAATAAGAAACAGTGGAGAACAAAGTGGAAGAAGAGAAAGGAACTGTTGAGTAAGATAAGACAGACGAGGAAGAGGTGGAAAATGTGGAAAGGAAGAAGAGAGAAGTGGTTGAGAATGAAGACAAAGAGGGCCAGGATGATAGATAAAAAGATGAGTTGGAAAGCAAAGAGAATGAGTAGGAAGAAGATGAAATGTCAGGTAAAGGAAGATAAGAGAGTGAAGGATCAGAAGAAGAAGAACATGAGATAGGAAAGGAGACAGGAACGATGGAGATGGAAGATGAGTATAAGGTACGGAATGACATGGCGGATGAAGAAAAAGACTAGATGGAAGGCGGAGGAGATGCAAAAGTTGCAAACGACGGCGGAGGAGGAGAGGCAGGATGAGAAAGGGGAGGACGAAGATGATGATGGTTCTTCAGATGACGATAAACGTGGAGAACTGGATGCCGAATCGGAAATGCTGAGTAAAGTGATGAATCTGGATATTGATAGAGATGATTATTCACGTCATGCCGTATGTTCCCAACTTGAATATGATATCGATTAATGCAGAATTGCCCCAAACCCCGTAATTTAGGAATATCGTGTTCTATTTCTTTTATATATATTTGAGCTAGTTTCACAGTAGAATAGTATACTTCCATGTAGTTATACACTCCTACAGTACGGTATATTTAAGGTTCATTTTCCTTTTTAATTATAAACACATGAGAATGAACCTAACGTGAATTGTTCTGTTGGACGGCACAACCACATACGGCTGGGAGGCGTGACCAATCATTAGGAAAATAAAGGAAAGAGGAGCATTGCCAGATACGCGGTATTGCAAAATCAGCGACGAAATACCGCATGCCTGTTATCTTGTCAAGAAATTACAGTAGGCCTATATACTGAACCCTTTATCCTCTGATGGATAAATGATTCGATGTTTTATTTCTACAATTAATTAATATTTCCACCAGCGTCATGAAATAGCCAGACGAAGATGAGGAAACTTCAAGCATTTGTTGGAGACAGTGGGGACATACCTGCAGCAGTTTGACAATAGGCTAAATACTTTAGAATTGTGAAAAGAAAGAGCCTAGCAATGTTTCGAAGGACAGGTGCTGGCTACCTCAAAATAGAAGGGACGCGTGGTGAGACACGCTTATGGTATGTTCATTGTACTATTCGCGCCTAGAAAAAATATAGTGCAGTAACGTGAGTGGCTGATGGTACTGCTGGACACTCCTACGAGGCCGAGGTCTGATAAAAACTGCGAAGTTATTGAAAAAGTGGAACCAATGAGAGATGAATGCTTACGAACGCGCCAAGTCTAGCTTGGGCACGCGAAAGCTAGTATTAACGCGGGAGATCGGCTAGACAACATCTCTACGATCGATTCTAGGATTAATGGGCATATTCTTGACCTGCGCAATTTTACGAGTTCAGTGATATTTGTTTCATTCCTGTACCACTATTATTTTGAGAAATTTTTATATAATTTCCCCCTCTATTGATACCTAGGGCCAGTTCATTTATAAGTGGCGTGGAGAGCCAAGAAATATTATTACATTGTGTGTGTCGGAGGACACTGGTTGTTATTATATTTTGTGTGTCGGAAGACACAGGTTACGATTACATTGTGTGTGTCGGAAGACACAGGTTATTACTGTACTTCGCGTGTCATGAGGACACAGATTTTTATTAATATAAATGTGGTAAATTCAGTGATAGATAGTCACAGTACTATTTTGTAGGGACAGTATCATCGACAATTCGCCAACAGACTGTTCTGGGGAAATAAGTACCTGAAACGGCGAATTTAGTAGGCAGATATCGAGTGTGTAATAATCTATAACTTTTTGCATCAGCGAGAGATGACATCGCCTATCCTGGAAGAAGTTTGGAACTGTCAACACTCCGTCGAGATGTTTGAGAGGAGCTAAGCAGCATTAAGTAGGGTAATGGCTGCAGATGTTCGTTGACGGTGACTGGCAGAGGATGAGTACTGAATAATATTCTTATTATCTGACAAATTAACTTATGGTATATGGGACATATTTTGTTTGTAAATATCTTGCTTGTGTTGATTAACGTAGTGTATTTAGTTTTGGTCTGACACACCTTTTGCATGGAAACAGCTCGCATAAATTTTCTTAGTCGTAAGTTCTTGTTGTTTGTTTTAATTAACGTGGCTATGTGGACGACCGTGTTCGCATATGTTACGTAATGCAGTTAAGAAACGTCTCTCGGAGATATATTGTGTTTCAGAAGTAGGACTGAATTAATATAATCATACAGTAGATTAGAGGGTAAATTAATCTTTGTAATGTTTATTATTGATCAGATTCAGTGAGTTTATTGCCTTTGGAGCAATATGAGTTGTGGCGAAGGGCAGTCAGCTCTCTCGTAGGTTTTAATATATTTTTAAATAGTTTGTGAGCATCTAATTCAACCGACCTGTGTGAAAAATGTTATGTCATTCCCAGTAGTGTGTGTGTATGTGTGTATTTTAGTGGTCATTACAAGCGAGAATTTCAGCGTAGACTGATTTCTGTCAGCTTGGTGCCAAGTCCATATCGTTACCTTGCGAGGACATATGTGGCTATATCGATTAATGTCTTACCATATGTTTATGTGGTTGAGATTTTTGCTGTTGATTCTACGAGATAACGGCACAGCTGGTCAGGTTATTTTTACACACTGGAGCTGGGGCGATGACAAGAGTTGAGGAAGGGGGAAGCTGTTTCACAAGGCGGGCTGGAAAGGATTGCATCAAGGTCATTAATGGAGTGCTTGTTGGCTCCGTAAAATTACTTGAAATACAGAATAAGAACTGGTCAATGATATTTTTTTTTAAATAAATGGGAGTTGCCTACGAATCACTATAATCTCCGAAGCGTTAGCTTAACGTGCATTTTTGTTCATATAAGGTAATCTCAGCCGGTGAGGCTTTTGTTGTTGTTGGTTTCATTCCATGTTTATATTCCGTATTAGTGACCCGTGCAGTCACGTGCGATGCTGTCTTTTCCTTGTTTGTGTATTGAGCAATTGGCCGTGTTGGCAGCTCATTTGTCAGGTGCGTCATCGTACTAAAGGAGGGTCTCGAGGGAGATTCCTGTAAATATTAGATTTTAGATTGTGTGTCAGCATTAATTTTTAAGGGTTTTTATTAGTGTCATGTCCCATATCCGTAAACGTTGATTTACGAGATGATTGTTCGTAAGCATCGTGGCTGTTACCCAATGTAATCGAACAGTCATCCAAGTACTCATTCCTCGCAGTTAGTCATTACGCGTACATAAAATCCAAATGCAAGTTAGTGGAACTAGGATCCACATTTTTATAAGGGGGAGATCCGTCTGACTCCTCAACATTGATAGATATTCCTGTCATGGGAAAATTCAGGGAGGATTTTTATTGTTGTTTATATTCATTTTATGCACTTAGTCATCAAATTATGTTATTATTTTACGTCTTGTCACTTTCCTTTCTTAATTATAGTTTTAATCCTATGACCCTTCCATCAGTAGAGCATGTTGTTTGGCGAACGTAAACATCACACTATGAACTGAGCGCGACCCCTTGATCAAGATTATTGCTTATAAACACTGCAATACTAAAGGGTTCAATACTTACGTGTGTTCTATCGTTTTATGACGATTGGAGCCAAGATTTCAATGTTTTCTGTTTCCTTCACGCCATTTTTCTTATTACCTAATACAAAATTTTAAAATATATGCCAATCAATACCTGAATTAAAAAATATATATATTATAGTACAAGTTTCGGCCTGCCATTGAGGTCTTCCTCATTGTCAGCCTAATTAAGAACAAAAATACTAGTGATGTACTTAATGAAAATGATGATTGATATGAAAAATGTTTATGTGTTAAATTGTAATTAAAAGAATGAAATACAATAATAAAATGGATATAACCACAAAATGGGTTGAGGAAACACGAGCAGATCTCAAAGAAATTGGCATCACTCAAACAGCTATTCTCAACAAATCACTGTTTCGAAGGAAGGTTGATAAATTTAAAGGGTTTCAGAAAAAACCTAGCTCAAAAACCAAGGCCATCTGGTCTGAAGAAAGAAGGAGGAGACTCTGCGAACGCATGAACACATTCTGGGAGGAGAAGAAGAGATTGGCAAGTCGGCCGATTGTTCAACGCGGTCCACAGTAGGCCAAAATCGACAGAAGAAGAACAAGAAGAAAATGGATATCCTCACAATGTAATTAAATGTAAATAAAATATAATATAGGGCTTCACATAAAAATTTCAAAATACAGATAAAATAACAATAAACTTTGTAATAACAAGTGTGAATTAAATTGGGCTTCATATTAAAAAAAAAGGGCCGATAACCTCGATGTTAGGCCCCTTAAAACAACAATTATCATCATCATATTAAAAATTCCAAAAATTCATATTGAACCCTTGCAAAGAAGCATATGATACTCAAGTTCGGGGGGTGTAACAGTCCATTTCGTAAAGTTGTTGTTAAGCGCTTCATATAACATGCAGGGTAACATACAAAATAACATGCAGGAAAAAGTGAATACCAGGATTAAAACATATGAATTTAATAAACAGATCAACAAATTTACACTATTTACAACAACAACAAAAACAAGGTCTCCCAAATGACACCCACTTGAATTAAATAAAAATGCCAAACTAGGCCTGATCTCAGGAGAGATCGTAAACATCCGGACCAAATGTCCCAAAATACTGCAATGACATGTGCGTGTGCGGCTCTTCTGCATGCGGTACGATGTGTACAAATTAATGCGAGATCCGTTACCATCCAGTAAACCTTCAGGGGACGAATCTGCATTGTCTTCGAGCTAGACAGACACGAGGAACCAACTAAACGCTAATTAAACTAATCCGACACTTCCTACACTAAATAAGACAAAATAATTTTCGCATGAAATTGGAATCAAAGAACTGCCGTAGCAAACAACATTAACGCCTAAAATTAGGACTTTTCAAATCAACACAAGTAAATCAACACGTGACCAATCAAGAAAAACACATATATGGCCGCTTGCCATTTTCACAAGAGAAATACAAAATACACCCAACGGTGTCACAACAGACGAAATCTAACAATATAAATAAATGAAATGAGTCACAGAAATCACTAGGCTCAAAGCCAACATTTACATCATAAAACAAATATTTCATTTCATACGATGTGCGGTAATTCGTAACGGACATGGCAAACTCCCAATTAGTATTATGATCCAATGACCATTAAAAGAACAGGTTTGCTACAGATAGCTTACAGGGGTCAGTCAGTCAGCTGGACTGCCTAAACGATGAATCACCAGACATAGACGGGCGCAAAGTGGAATCTGCACATCTGTCTACCCACGTGTCAATTACCTCGACCTGCCGTAGCAATGGCTCGAGTCTCGAAGAAGCGTGCTCCCAATAACACATAATATACGTGTGTGTGTCAAAATAAAATATCTTAGCATTTCCCAAGGAAATCCAAGAATCAGCACAGGATAAGGTACAGTAGCCTCGAAGAGCGCTCTGCCTTTCCATAAAAATACAACCACAATATTATGAGGGCGGTAGACACATTCAACCCCTCATCACGAAGAATCAATACACACACCTTGACACAATACACATACCAGAATCACACGTATGGGTTTGACAGAAACCTGAAATAAAGGATATAAAATATTTTCCACCGACTTGCGCTCCCAATCTAGTCCGTGACTAAAGAACCTGAAAAGGAATCTCAAAAAAAAAACTCAAAAAATACAGAACTAAGGTGTTCTACAGTGACATCTTAATTTGTTGCGCTCGGCAACCCTAGTATAAATAAAAACCTGTTCGTAAAACATCTAACAACTTTTACCCCCTTCTCCTACTAAAAATGAATTTGAATAAAAGCACCATTTATCGACCAGGACGAATCTCGCATTCGCATGAATAAAATCAAAATACACGCGCCGTGCATACTAATAATGACTCATAAGAAAAATATACAATCAAACAAACATTTTGGCCACGTGCCAACGTACATTTAAATATAACAGTGTCGGCGCACAAAAATCTAAATACACAAGAAAACCATGAATAAAATTATTTACAACGTTCTCGCGTCTAATCTAGCTACATATTGAATAAATCAAAGGTTTGTACATCACCGTGCAGCTTGTAGAATATCAACCTCCATCCCAATGCATTCCCCCACGGGAAATCTACTCCTTCATCGTCGGCATTCTGGTAGAGGCGTAGCACTTCATTCCACCAATCGACCTTCCTGTAGACATCTTGGCGTGGCTTCTTGGAAAGAAATGTTCAAAGTTATTATTCTACCTAGCTAGAATCGCTATGAGCTACTGACTTTCACTCAAAATGTCCTGGGCGATTACTCAACGTTGAACTGGCCCTATCTAAGCATTTGCTTACTTCACACACACATATACATCACACAAAATATAACACAAAATTTACAGAAAATATTACAATCTTCGTCCACCACGCAACTGGCTTTTAACAAGTCTCACAAATTACGTCTACCGCGTAGCGGTATCTCAACTAGAGATCTCCCTCCGCTAGGCCTGAACTCTGCTCCCAAGAGCACAATAAAATGTTCGTTCAGACAGACGTGAAGTATGCTCACTAGAGCCTGATAAAATCGTGTCTCAAACTGGCGTGAACGATGCTCCTCAGAGCCCGATAAAGTTGTGTGTCAAACTACTCATCACCGATCAATTTATTAGAAACTGACAGAAAGGGGTGGAGTGGGGGCAATCTGAGAAAATAATCTGTAATTTTCAACTCACAGACTTGGGACTAGTATCATACTTCTTCTTTTCATTTGAAAGTCTCAATGCACTCATGCGGAATCCTATCGCATCGGCGGTTCTTCATACACGTGTTTTTAGCGCCTTTTTTTTGGTACGCAAATCTCCGCGTGGTTTAGGCGTCCTCTCTCCTGATTCGCTGATTCAATCGTGTATCGGTTGGAAATTCATTTCTGGCACGCCCATAATGACGCCGACTTGAATGCGCGTTCACCCTGAATTTGTCCTTGAACTCGGCTTAGCTGGTCATCCCCAAGAATAACTACCACGCTACCTCTGTTGCAAGCGTTGCGACACACTACCTGTCTTCCCTTTGTCAATCTCCAACATGTACTGCCTGGATATCTATATATTTAAAACAGTAAGGTGATTTTTGTTACCACGAGATTGAGAGAACGACAGAACCGATTTACTTCGTAGAGCACTCTAACGAAAGCTCTTGGCCTCTAGATTTGCAGAGTGTCTATAAAATAAACAAATATATTACGGTATATTTTTGAATTAATATAGAAAATAGCAGAATTCTTGCCACTCACGCATGCGCACAATCCGCCTGGGGTCATGACAAAATGGCGGTGAGAAATCCATTAAAATGTAAGTTATTTAATAAGCTTGCATGTAATTGAAAACATACATTGACCAAGTTCTGACAATAAAATATAATAACAGTATGAACGTATACGAATGTGCAACATTGATTTATTTGGATAATGAAATGGATTATTTCCTTCAGACAGCGGCTTTTAATGATAAAGAACGGCTGCGTCTGCTGCTGACTGAGAGTGCGCGAGTAGCTATGTGGTTAAGGCGACAGACTGCGGTTGCAAAGTTCGCCGGTTCGAACCCAGCCCTCGCCGATATATATTTTTTTTTTTACCACTGAAATATTGTTTAATCAAGGAGTATTAGTAAGGTTTTATGTCTGTTAAAGATACATATTTCTACATTCCCTCTCGGTATATTTTTGAATTAATATAGAAAATAGCAGAATTTTTGGCCCTCACGCATGCGCACAATCCGCCTGAGGTCATGACAAAATGGCTGTGAGAATTCCACTAAAATGTAAGTTATTTAATAAGCTTCCATGTAATTGAAAACATACATTAACCAAGTTCTGTCAATAAAATATAATAACAGTATGAACGTATACGAATGTGCAACATTGATTTATTTGGATAATGAAATGGATTATTTCCTTCAGACAGCAGCTTTTGAAGATAATGAATGGCTGCGTCTGCTGTTGAAGAAGATTGCGCGAGTAGCTATGTGGTTAAGGCGACAGACGGTGGTTCCTAGGTTCGCCGGTTCGATCCCAGCCCTTGCCGATATATGTTTTTTTTTTACCATTGAAATATTGTTTAATCATGGAGTATTAGTAAGGTTTTATGTCTGTAAAAGATACATATTTATACATTCCCTCTCAATACGTTTTATTTCCGTTTTACCATTGCATTACAGCATGTGATCAAAAGAGCAAACTGTTGTCCTCAGTACGCCGTTTAAATATCTGCAATCAGTTCCTATAACTGACAACAGATGGCAGTACATCGCCCATATAGTTCCAGTAACTGACAGCAGATGGCAGCACCATTGCATCGATATATTTAAAACCCAAGACATGGCTCGGTTTCACGTGATGGAGAATTATAAAGGAGGGGAATATTTAAGAAGGGAAATTTTGAGGAACATTAACCGACAATGAATGTGTTGGCTATGTTGTTTATGTACCTTAATATTGCAATTTCTTCCCAATGCTTCGGTGGTCAAGTTATTAGCGTCCTAGACTAAAAGTTATAATTATGCATCGTCGATATACTCTTAAATTATTAAAGAAAAAAGTAGTTTTCCAGGCACTCGCGCGTGTCCACAATTGCTTTCGCCATAAGAGACACTTGGCAAACATAATTCGTTTGAAGGGCTCCGACATCGTGGTCACTCAGCCCCGTGTACTTGGGTGTGTATGTGTGAAATTTTCTCTCATAACCTGTGTTATTGTGATGGCTGCATTACTGTGTGTATTTGTAATTAAGGTGGTAAATGGCAAGGAGACGGCCAAGGCCTTAAGTTAGGAACCATCCCGGTATTTGATAAGTGGAAGTGGGGAAACCACGGAAAACCACATCCAAGATTGTCGAGGTGGGAATTAAACCTTCCTCTTCTTAGTTATACCTCAAGAGACTGAATGTGCCCCGTTTTTGCCCTCAGACCAGAATTCAATTTCTTGGCAGAGCAGGAAATGTAACCCGGGTCTCCGGGGCGATTGACAAGAATAGGTGGGCCTCCATGTGTTAATACGATTTTTGACATGCACGGGACATATAATTCAAAAACTGCCTCCATTAGGGTGACTGCCGAAGTGAGTATTGAGTATAGGCCTATGGTCGTTCCAGTAGTTGGCGAAGTGATTCTATGTTCCCCTGCAAAATGTACTGTCATAACCTATAACAGGTGATGGAAATTGCTTATTTAGAGCAGTTTCGTACTGTTTATAACAAAATGAAGAACGTCATTCTGAGCTGCGTTTTCAAGCTATCGCAAAAAATTTCGCTGGCAGGAACAATTATAAGGAATTTATTTTAAGCGATCAGTCTCATCGCATTCTCCTCACCAACCAACTTGAGTATGAAAGTCTCTGGACGGTCATGTTGAACTTCATTGTATAAGACAATTGTTTAATGATTATTTGTTTAGAGTACCGAGTCTAACTACGCAGTTGATTTCGGCAATGGAAGTATTATTTGCCATGTAATATTTAGCGGCTACGTTATTGCAGGACACTATAGTGTTATCGAATAATACGAAGCCACATTTAAAATCCACTATAAATAGGCCATTTCAGAAACAATTCCAGATATTATGCAGTACAGTGTACTGTAAGGTCTTTGACGATCAAATGTAAACATTGTTCTACATTGTACTTCTCTTGCGTAAAATTTATGCGTGGTTACTTTGGTCTTTACTGTTGTGAGGGTAAAATTGATCTGCTGGAATATAAAATATTTGCCAAGCTGCAACAATGTAATGATATTAATTTAAAAGTCATTGAACTTATATCCAGTAGTTCAAACACATACATCAGCGTTAACAGATTGGATACTGAAGATGAGAGCCAGCTACTTCATTTCCCTATTATTGAATTTTTCAATTCCTTGGAATTAAGTGATTCGCCTCCACATACTCCGAACGTTTGAGCCATAGTTATGCTCCTTAGAAATCTGAACGTTTCCCAAGGACTCATATATGGTAATATATTAATTGTAAGAAATATGTAAGAAATTGCTTGGTTTCGGATATAATAGGTGCAGTAATATTAGGCAGAGAGCTCAAATCCTACGACTTGATTTAACACCTTCCGATAAAACACTTGCAGGTACAGTACATTTTCTTTTAATAGGCAACAATGTCCTATTCGCTCGGCCTACTTTATCACAATCAATCAAGCTCAAGGAGAAACTCTTGAACGTATTGGGCTATTTACCTCATCACGTTTTAAGTCATGACCAGCAGGATAGTGAAGGTACAAAAAAGGTCCTGTATGGGATGGTAAAGAATAAGAGGCGGAAGGATCCTACGGATTATGTCAGAATGGTGAACAAAAGGGGACAAGGGATAGAAAATAGGGAAGTACTGAAGAAAATGTGGAAAGAATATTTTGAAGAACTCCTGACCCCAAATGGAAACCACGGCGAGGAAGAAGAAATCGGGGAAGAGGTACAGTAGATGAACTGCAAACAGAAAAGGACTTAACATGGAAAGAAGTGGAAGATGCAGTGAGGAAGATGTAAGGAGGGAAGGCACCGGGTGTGGATGAGTTGAGTGTGGAGATGGTGAGAGCAGCAGGAGAGGTGGGGATACAATGGTTGTACCGAGTGATGAAGGCAGCATGGAAGGAAAGGAAGACCCCAGGGGACTGGAAAAAGGGAATAATTGTCCCGATCTTCAAGAAAGGTAGTAGAACAGAATGCAAAAACTATCGGGGAATAACACTGATGAGTCATTGTGCAAGGATGTTTGAGTAAGTTTTAGAAAGGAGAATTAGGACAAGGATAGAAGGAGGGATGAGGGAAGAACAACATGGCTTCAGAGCAGGAAGGTCCACAGTGGATTTGATTTTTGCTGTAAGTCAGTTACATGAACAGCACTATGAATATGGAACAGATCTACTGATGGCCTTCCTGGACATTGAGAAAGCATATGACAGTGTATGCAGAAACAAAGTATGGAAGTCCCTGGAGGATAGAGGAGTAGAAAAATGGACTATAAGGAGGATAAAAGAGATGTACAAGGGAAGCGTGAGCTGTGTGAAAGTGGGAGGAGAGAGATCGGACTGGGTGGAACAGAGAAACGGCCTGAAACAAAGAAGTGCACTATCACCGTTACTTTTCATTGTGGTGATGGATGACATAATGACCCGAGCGGCACAAGTAATTGGGGAAGGAAAGATGAAAGCAGTGGTGTTTGCGGATGATTTGATGATTGTGGAAACAAGGAGGAGGAGGTACAGGAACAGTTGGACGTGTGGGAAGGAATAATACAAGGATATGGGATGAAATTTAGCATAAATAAGAGTGAGATGGTGATCACAACAAGGAAGAAGGAAAGGACCACAACGGGAATAACAATTGGTGGGGAACAGCTGAAGAAAGTGGACAGTTTCAAGTATCTGGGAAGGCTGATACAAGAGAATGGAAGAAACGGTAGAGAAATAAATGAGCGGGGGAGACAGGCAGAAGCATTCCGGAGGAGTGTGAGAAGCATGTTATGGAGCAGGGATGTCCCTCAGAACAGCAAGTAGATCATATATCGTACTATGTCCCTATCCTGACGTATGCCTCGGAGACCTGGGTTATGAAAGGAAGGGAGAAGAGCAAAATACAGGCCAGTGAGATGAGGTTCTTGAGAAGCAGTATTGGAGCTACAAAGAGGGACAGAATAAGAAATGAGAGGACCAGAGAATTAATGAAGGAGGAACCATTACAGGATGGTATAGAGAAATCTAGACTTAGATGGTATGGACATGTAAAACGAATGGAGGAGAAGAGGATACCCAGGAGGATACACGAGACGAAGTGGGAAGGAAAGAGACCAAGAGGGAGACCGAGAGACAGGTGGCTGAAGGGGGTGGAAGAAAGCGTGAAGAAGAGAGGAGAAGACTGGGCAAGGGTGGAGGCTGAGAGATGGTGGGAAGACAGAAGACGTTGGAGAGGCTTGTGTTCCAAACAGACCCGGCCAGTGACTGGAAACTGTGCAAGATGATGATGACCTCATCACGTTTTCAGTCATGACCAGCAATATGTTGCAATGCTGAGAGTGCTATCTTTTGACGCCCTTAAAGTTGCAATAGTGCTAAAAGGTAATCGTACAAAGAATGTAACTTATATAAGAAGCTTCTTCAGTAAATTTGTTTTCCATTGTCCGTCATGTTTTGACGGGTTTCATCTAGTCAGTAATAATAATAATAATAAAAATCATGAAGACTTATTGATCGGCAAATCAATAAGGGTTCAATATATAATTCACTCTGTTCAGTGCCGTATATTTTATATATCAACAAACATCGTGTTATGAATGACAAACGTATTTTCATTCCATTACCGAATAACAAAAGGAAAAGAGTGATTGATAATATTTAAATCAAATTGTACATGTGGACCCGTCCTAGTGAATATAATACTTCAAGGATGGCCCCATGAAATAGCCATTCGCCGGCTCTACTTGAAATGTTCTAAGATGAATTATTGTAATATCGCTGAGGAATATAGAAGAAGCTATGCCACGATTCCCAGTAGCAACTGCACAGTGAGCTGGCAGTATGGACAATCCCGCAGCAATTAAATTATTCTGCTTGATACCACATCCGTGTGCGAGGTTCATCGTCTCTGGATTATAATGATCCTCCATGAAGTAGGAAGATAGGAACGGCAGCTTCCTTACTCCCACGTGCAATTTCAGGTTTCAAGCACTCATTATACAAATGTTATGCTTGATTGGCATGGTCTTACGTCTGAGGGTTGTACGATACGGAAGATATAGAGCACATGAATTCCAAAATACAGGAGAATAATCAAATCTATAATTATTATTAATAATAATATTAATAATAATGGGCCACGGAGTAACAACTACGGTATCTTAGATCATCATTTCCCTACACTGGCTTTGATCTTCTGCCAGTACAGCTTTATTCGGTGATTCATATATTTCCTTCTTTCCTCTGAAAATACCTCATTCGAAGATTTCGTTTCTTCTTCTCCCCGGAAAACTATGAAAACTGAAAATATTGTCAAAAGTGTTTCCTGTCTTCAACGTTATTATTATTATTGTTATTATTGCCGACAACAGTAGCTACGCTCGCTAACGCGCAGCGTTAGGCCATGGGGCCAAGCTCTCTGCGAACTCGGTAGACGTGGGTTCGAGCCCCACCGTCAACCGCCCTTGAAATGGTTTTCCATGGATTCCCATTTCCAACTCCAGGAAAATGCTGGGACGGGATCTTCTGACAGGCCACGGCCGCTTCCTTCCACATCCTTGTCCAGTTTCATTCATCTTCATTCATTTCAGCTCTCATGAGGAAGGGCATCCGGCCATAAAAACATCTACCACAAAGACTTTCATCGCATCTCATCTCCGACCCCGTGGAAACGGGAATAATAAGGTGTAGACATACATTATTTTTATTATTATTATTATTATTTACTAGCCAAATGAAAGGCACAGGGAAAGAAGGAGCTAAGTCACAATTTTGAAATGTTGTTTACCATTTTTTAACGCCACTTACCAAATTTATTTTAAAAATAATGTTATATTTATGTTTACACTTACTACCTTTTTTATTTTTTTAAATTATTTTAACTTATAACTGGAGTACAAGAAATATTAACTCATATGGCTGGAAATATAAACTTCGAACTTCTAACTACGTCTAAGTGGCCAGGCAAGGCAAACTATCCCTATCCATATCAGTCACCTTGATTGAATCAAATCTCTTCTCAAAATGAACAAGCTGGTGAAGAAATCGACAGATTTTGTCTTGCGCCAAGGTCACAGAATATTTCAATGTCTCTAATTTTCATGCCCAGGTGATTGTAAAAATAATCCTGCAATAAGAACAACATCGTCGCTACCTTCTGTTCATCTTGCGTACTACTGTTTATTCCCTGATTCACTGGGCATGACCCCTTCTTTGTCAGTGCACTGTTCGTTTTTATTTTCGTACACTTGGACCCAACTCATTGTTTCCAATACCACCTTAGGTATTGTTTACGACTTGCAAAGAACCTCTCATTTGCATAAAAAATTTACAAAGTGGACATAACCCTTTCTTCCACTGGACCCTTCAAATGGCAATTGGTCTTTTGGAAACCTTCGGTCAGCTATAATTTAAAATACAATACACACTGAAAACAAAATAAATAGATTTTTGCTTAGTGTAACAATTTGTTTTCTACTTTACTAAAGTCCTTCACTAAAGCAGCTGTAGCCTACGGGTTAGCTGATACTGGGGCTGATACACCTGTCGGAGGCGAGTTGTTCAAATATTCCAGCAATTCCACTTGAATCACACCAGCTGTTGATATTCTTCACGCACACGG
The DNA here is from genome assembly GCA_946902985.2 of Meconema thalassinum. Lineage (NCBI taxonomy): Eukaryota > Metazoa > Arthropoda > Insecta > Orthoptera > Tettigoniidae > Meconema > Meconema thalassinum. The sequence continues at coordinate 170,114,283 of OX336391.1, forward strand.
TGTTGCTTCACTATTGCGTTGCTTCTTGCTCGCAGAATTTGTTGTTGAATCTATAATAGTACATTATGCAACGAGCCTATAATGGCAATAATTAAGACACGAGTATGTTTATAAAACGAGCGAATGTGAGTTTTATAATTTCCATACGAGTGTCTTAATTACCATTATAGGCGAGTTTCATACGACTGTTTATGAGAAGGCCTTGTATTTGACCATGGCCTCCTCGATTACCCTACTATGACACTAGGCCAGGCAGTGACATTTAAATTAGAAGGCCGTGGAACTCAGCGCATATAATTATCTAATTGGTCAAACAACTTTTTCTTGAGCTCTGATTGGTGGGAGAAACTGTTTCATAATGAAAAAATAGTGTTATAATGAGCCTCATTATAGTACAGTTTTCTGACATATAACAGTCAGGGTCGAAGATAAAAGCTTATTGTAAGCAATATTATGCGGTGTAGAAAGTGGCTTTTGAAGAAAGAACGGATGAGCAAGTATATATATATTTATTATGTTCGAAGATGTCGATATGTACATATTATATGTCAGAAAACTGTATCTTAATGGGGGTCATTAAAGTGCTACTTTTCATTATAACACAAGTTTTCCAACCAACCAGAGCCCAATATTTTCATTCATTGACCAATTAAGTAAGGATAGCTTCTGACATGCCCTCAAAATCCAACATGCCGGACATGAATTACATGATTTGAAAATTGACAATGTAGCCTATATTGGATCAACCATTGTAGTTACAATGCATAAACAAACTGGGCAATATTGCAAAAGAAATAGCACTGTACCTTAATATCCGCAACTCCAATTTTTTCACATTCGTAAGGTTTCGCCGACAATTTTAGTGAATGCTGTTGTTGACATAAACACACCAGAATGTCATGAAGGAAGCAGGCGTATGATATTAGATCCACGGAAATTATAATCCAGCTCTCTGTTCAGTAAATGGATTTCTTACGCAAAACTTTTCCGCCAGATGTCATAACTGTTCTATTTGGGACTCAATTATTGATTTGCCTTCCGTTGACATTCTATACGCATCGAATTTGAAGAATGACACGATACAATTTAATTTTAAAGCGTTTGTAACAGTCTATTTTGTGTTACTTGACCAAAATAACAAAATGATCCAACATAGTGTAACGATTCGATCCCATAGCGGTTATATTTATAGGGTTATTCATTTATAATTATCATATTATTATTATTATTATTAACTAGTACATCCATGAGATGATTTTTATATCAGATAATTGTAAGCGGTTTTGATTATTATATTCAATTAGATTTTTATTAATAATTACTTGTAAAGAGACGAAGTATTATATATTGCAACAAGACTGGCGATATGGACTAACCCTGTGCGTCACAAACTGAACGACGTAGTAAGAATTTCACCACGGCAAACTGCGTCATTTTCCTGAGATGTTAAGAAACCCACTATGGTGTAACCAACACGCCATTTTCTACGGTATATACGCGTCAATATATATTGCAAGTTATGAGTCAAGAATGGAGAAGGCTAATAGAGAGGGAAGCTGTGACACCACGTGACAAGGAAGTCATTAGTATTTGTACCTGCAACATCGGACAAGAATGGCATTGATCTATAGCTATCAATGAAGGAAGGAAGTTGTAACCTTGCTTTCTGGGTCCTAATGGACTGAGCACCGAGAGTCGACACTGAACGATGTCTTGCCGACATCTATATCAATACATAATGGGTTATATCCCTGATCAAGAGTCTTTCTACAGATGGCAACGTACTTAATGAGGATATTTCATAGTAAATGAGATATCACATCATTTTTTTAAACATAAGCGACGTAACATCGAGATCATCGATCATTTCTTAAATATGACGAATCTTCGACTGGGTGAGCCAACAATTCAATAAAACTATCGTCTCTATTATAATTTAACTTCATTTAACTTTCAATTCATTTTAATATTCATTTTCTTTTAAATAATTAATTGCCGCATTGAGTAATTTTAAATTCAATTGTGTGACTATCACTATTCTGTTTTATTAGTATTTTGTTCTTGAGTAAATAAATTCATTTCCTTTAACGTAATGTCTATTTCTTTCATTGTAGTTGGTACTTTAAGGCAATCATACTCCTTGATTAAATATGGATTGGTTAGATGACTTTGTCTCACTACGGCCCGGGTAAGTGGTTCTCGACTCTACTGCTGATAGCCGAGGTTAAATCAATAAATTTCGATTCACTGTCTTAAATAGGGATCTGGCGCTCAACAACTTATTATATTACACTATCACAGGTAAGGTCACACCACAGTGTATATTATTTATTCATATCATGTTTGTTAAATTGAACCACAATAGTCATCACCACGTTTAGTTAACTCATTAAAAATGTTACATTTGGCGCCACAAAGTAGGGCACGAAAACCATTCGGTATTTAGTCAGAGGAGTGTATAATTTCAGTGCAAATTGTCAGTGCTTTTGGGGGACAGTGAAGTGAAGTGAAATTTTGGACGGGCAATTGTTATACGGTGTACTTCAAGATGTCGGAGGAGGAACAGAGGCAGTTGAGAAGTAGGGATGCAGTCAAGAAAGTTAATTATAAGGAGGTTGATAGCGGTAGCGATGTTGAGAGCGTAGAGAATAATACCAAGATGTCGGAGGTAAATCTTGAGAATAATCCTGAGAGTAATCCTGAAAATAATCCTGAGGTTAACCCTGACACTAATTCAGAGGAAAATATCGAGACGAATATAGAGGTACATCCTGAGACTAGTGGTAGTCTAGAGAAAGAAAAGTCTATAGAGATTCCTGAAGATCCATTAACTGCGCTCATAAGGCAGATGAGTAGAGATTTAAGTGCGAAATTTGATGAGAGTATGAATAAAAATAGTAGGGAGATGAAAGAAGATATTGGTAGGCTAAATCAAAATATGGAAGAGAATAAGAAAGATAATTTAGAAAGTAGGAAGGAATTCAATGATAAATTTGAGAAATTAGATAAAGATATGAATAAAAATAGTAAGGAGATGAGAGAAGAGATGGGTAGGCTAAATCAAGATATGAGTAAAATAAATCAGAAGCTGGAAGAGAATAATGTAAAACTAGACAGTGTGGTTAAAGTCAATGAAGAATTAAGTATGAAGTATGATATGCTACAGGAGAGTATTCAGGGGGTGAAACAGGAAATCAGAGGTGAAATTAAGGAGGAGGTAGAGATGAAGGCTAAAGATATTATTAAGACAGTAGATAAGAAATTAGAAGCAGCAGAAAGTAGGATTCAGGAAAGAATAGTAACTGTGATTGAAGAGAAAATAGCAACTCAAGGTGAAAGTTTTAGCAAATTGGTAGAAGTGGAAACTAGGCAGGTAGTAGAGACTTTAGGGGAAACTGCAGTAGAATCAGTAAAGACAGCCTGTAAGGAGACTATAATTGAAAGTAGAATGGAGTCAGACGAGATTTTAGGTGAAAGCAAATTGGAATTAGCGGAGATTTTAGGTGAAATCAGATTAGAGTCAGACGAGATTTTAGGTGAAAGCAAATTGGAATTAGTGGAGACTGTAATTGAAAGTAGATTAGAGTCATTGGAGATTGTAGGTGAAAGCAGATTGGAATCGGAGGAGATCTTAGGTGAGGAACGGCAAATAGCGGAGATTTTAGGTGAAATCAGATTAGAGTCAGACGAGATTTTAGGTGAAAATAGATTAGCGTCAGAGGAGATAGTAGGAGAAAGCATAGTAGAGTTGAAGGAGATTTTAGATGAACGCAGGATAGCTGTAGAAGAGACTATAGAATGTAGCGAAAAAGAAGTGAAGAAGATGAGAGAAAAGATAGGGATAGAAGTAGGTAAGATAAAGAAAGTACTAAGCACCCAAGAGATTAAGATGCAGACAATCATAGATAAATTAGATAGGCAAACTAGGGAAGAATTTAGTCCTGTGATAGAGGAAGTTAATATGAAATTATTAGTGGCAGAGAAGCGTGCGTTAAGTCATAGTCAGAAGAACATAATTAGTAAACAGGTTAAGAGGAGGAGAGAGATAGATAAGAGGAGAAGCAATGGGCAACGGCTAAAGAGAAAATTAAATATTAGTAGTGGAGAAGTGAAGGGAAGACATGTAGGTAGATATTTTAGAAGTAAAATGAAAGAGAAGAGAATTAAGTTGTTAGTGGAAAAAGAAATCAGAATGAAAGAGAGAAAGAAAGCATATGATGTGCAGTGGCGTAATGAATTAGCCAGACTTGGGGAAATGATAGGAGGAAAGCCGAAGTATAATGTTACTGTTGATGAGTGTAGTCCGAAAGAGGTAGAAAGTAATGTTATAAGAAAAGAGGAAAATGGAACCCTAGAAAGAGATAGAATTGAAGATGAAGATGGTAAGAACGGTGAAATGCCAGAGAAAGTAGTGATGTAAATTTATATTACCGATAGTTACTCTTCCGTATGACTTAAATATTAAGTAATGAAGTTTAATATGACTTAAAAGAGGTAGATAAGAAACCTGCTGTGTGTAATTTTAATTCAGTCGTGAAGTTAGGATGGTAAGGGGCGCGTAGTGCCTACGCTTATTGATTTAGATTGACTAAAATCATTTAATTTGGAAGACAAAGGTTGTCGTGCTATTGAGCAATGCAGGTAAGTTGAATGTAGGTCCTTAAACTGCAGGTAAGTTGGATGAAGTGAGAATTAAATTTTAAAAATAGGAAGGTTATTACATAGGTAAGTAATCGAAAGAAAGTAATAATTATTATGGCAACCATAATTAAGAATATAATGGTAATAAAGATTTAATTCAAAAGTGAGTGAAGATAAGATGATACAGTGGTAATAAAACTAGTGAGTTGAAGAATTAAGTATTGATTTAATAAAGAAGTTTCAGTTGAGGACAGCGAGGTTATCAGCGGATATATGTTGAGAAATTTAAGTGGTTTAGAATTGTTAATGGTAATGCGTTGTATGAATTAACCAACATCGGGTTGAAATGAGGAAGTAGTAACTAATTAGGACATCTGGTAACTTACTTGGTGACAGATATGTGTGTGTGTATGTGTGTATTTTCACGTAAACGGACGTGAGTTTGAAGAAGTAGGCCAACGAAGGTAATGCCGTTGAGCAAAGTGGTTTTAAAGTTTTGGTAAGATGCCAAATGAAGTTTTTTAAGGAGGAAGTTTTGGTAAGATACCAAATGAAGTTGTTTTTTGAGGAAGTTTTTGGTAAGATGCCAAATGGAGTTATAATGGAGGAAGTTTTGGTAAGATGCCAAATGAAGTTTTAAGAAGGTTTTGGAGGATGAAGTAGGTCAGCAAGGTATATTCCGTTGAGCAATGAGATTTTTTATGGTATCTACGGGACTACGTGAAGTTAATAAGGGAGTTTTTTTTAAGTATATATGGATGTATGCACACAAGGTAATAAGAGATTACAAAGGTAAGATTGTCCAAGTTTTTGTTACAGTTACGCACGTTTTAAAGATATTACAAGGCTTGTTATCGAGCTAAACCACTTTTAGTAAAAAGTTACTGATGAATAATAACGAATTAATTATGTGGTAGATTGTTGTCCTACACAGGTAAAAGTAAAGATAATGATTATAATTATATGGTTGGCATAATATTTTCTAGAAGTGAAAGGAATTTGTTATAATTCGATGTTTTGAGGATTTAAAAAAAAAAAAATCATTTTTTTTTAGTAGACAGGAAATTAAAGTTTTGTTTATGTCATACGGAGTTAGTAAAGATAAGTTAATATTTTGAAGGAAGAATAAGTTGGTAAGATAAGTGTATACCTAAGGGGTAATAATGAAGTTTCAATTAAAGGCAGGTGTAATTTACGCATTTAATTTGATAGAGAAGAAAGTATCTGAACTGTGTTAGAACTCAGAACTTGCTTTATGAAGTGATTATGGGAGAATATTTGCGAATTAGGAGTGTCGGTGTTATTAACTATCAACTGGAACACTGTCATTATTTGAGGAAGACAATAGTTAGGAAAGCAAAGGGTGATGTTATTATTCCAAGGAATTAGTCGAAGCATGTAAAATTTTTTAGCTGAAATTTAATGTGTTATTGGTCAGTAAGAGGTGACCTGTAACAGTAAGAAGAAGTGGGATTATACCACGAATAGGGGAAGTTTTTGTATGTGACGTGTGAAGTCACGATGAGTTTTGAGAGATTCTGGTATAGCAAGAGTGAGCTATAGTCCAGGCGGTCAGAACAAGTAGGAAGTGGTGTTTGGAGGACACGGTACTTAATTAAGAGTTTTGAGAGAAAACTAAGGGGGGTTTTTAGGCATTCAGCAAAAAGTCAAATCATGAATAGACTAAGTTCAAAGTATAAGAGCATTAATATTTTGTGGAACGAAATATTTATTCCGAGGAGTTTGTCATGTGTTTTTGTGAAATAGTTTAGTGATATACGTAATTCAGGTATTGAGTAGTATTTTGTCCAAGTCTTAATCATTTTGTTATGGTAAGTAAGGAATGACGTTACGGTAAAGTTATATCTTGACGCTAAGTTAAATTTTATAAAGTGAACGAGAAGTCAGATTTTATGTTTATTGGTGATTTTGAAAATCCAAGTTATTGTTTTCGAGAAGTAGTAAAGAGGAATTATGGTTTTATGAGAAGTTAAGAAGTCGTGGAGACTTAGGAAGTATTAATTTGGAAGGAGGCGGCCGTGGCCTAAGAAAGAATTAAGCCACGAAGGCAGGTGAGTAGTAACTTGGATATTTAAATGAACTGTTTAATAACTGCTTTGAGGTATTTCGATGTCATTATGTATTTGGGGAAATATTTACATGTATGACATATGCACTGAAATTGGAATTGCCTTGAATATCTTGCTAAGTTATTTTTTTCTTCAATTATTGAAATTTTACTGCATTTGAGTAATCCCTTTATAAAGACGAAAGGAATATTGTATTGTTTGCATCCTATTATCGTGTGCTGTAATAGTTATTATGGGTTAATCAGCTGGTATTACAACAATGTACTTCTACGCCAGACTGATATACAAAAACTACGTTCAAAAGAGATGAAGCCAAAATTGTATGTCATGCATACGATCACCGAAATATAAACGAGTGCAGCGTTGACATATATGTCAAAAATAAAAGTGAAGGGCATTTTATATGTATATTTTTTACAGCTCGTTTAATACATAAAGAAGAATGAACATTATGAACATTTGGAAGAATGAGAAATGATAGTACAAATATGTAAAGTGAAAAGAGTATGTTCTTGTATATTTTTATGTATTGTTGAAGGGTATTATTTGTATGTTGTCGTTATGGGGGTATTAATATTTACATTTGTATTCATTTGTGTAGGATGTGTAGTGATATAAATAATGTTACATTTTATTTTAAATTATTTATATCAGGGGCGATTGTAACGATTCGATCCCATAGCGGTTATATTTATAGGGTTATTCATTTATAATTATCATATTATTATTATTATTATTAACTAGTACATCCATGAGATGATTTTTATATCAGATAATTGTAAGCGGTTTTGATTATTATATTCAATTAGATTTTTATTAATAATTACTTGTAAAGAGACGAAGTATTATATATTGCAACAAGACTGGCGATATGGACTAACCCTGTGCGTCACAAACTGAACGACGTAGTAAGAATTTCACCACGGCAAACTGCGTCATTTTCCTGAGATGTTAAGAAACCCACTATGGTGTAACCAACACGCCATTTTCTACGGTATATACGCGTCAATATATATTGCAAGTTATGAGTCAAGAATGGAGAAGGCTAATAGAGAGGGAAGCTGTGACACCACGTGACAAGGAAGTCATTAGTATTTGTACCTGCAACATCGGACAAGAATGGCATTGATCTATAGCTATCAATGAAGGAAGGAAGTTGTAACCTTGCTTTCTGGGTCCTAATGGACTGAGCACCGAGAGTCGACACTGAACGATGTCTTGCCGACATCTATATCAATACATAATGGGTTATATCCCTGATCAAGAGTCTTTCTACAGATGGCAACGTACTTAATGAGGATATTTCATAGTAAATGAGATATCACATCATTTTTTTAAACATAAGCGACGTAACATCGAGATCATCGATCATTTCTTAAATATGACGAATCTTCGACTGGGTGAGCCAACAATTCAATAAAACTATCGTCTCTATTATAATTTAACTTCATTTAACTTTCAATTCATTTTAATATTCATTTTCTTTTAAATAATTAATTGCCGCATTGAGTAATTTTAAATTCAATTGTGTGACTATCACTATTCTGTTTTATTAGTATTTTGTTCTTGAGTAAATAAATTCATTTCCTTTAACGTAATGTCTATTTCTTTCATTGTAGTTGGTACTTTAAGGCAATCATACTCCTTGATTAAATATGGATTGGTTAGATGACTTTGTCTCACTACGGCCCGGGTAAGTGGTTCTCGACTCTACTGCTGATAGCCGAGGTTAAATCAATAAATTTCGATTCACTGTCTTAAATAGGGATCTGGCGCTCAACAACTTATTATATTACACTATCACAGGTAAGGTCACACCACAGTGTATATTATTTATTCATATCATGTTTGTTAAATTGAACCACAATAGTCATCACCACGTTTAGTTAACTCATTAAAAATGTTACAATAGTACCAGTACACTGGCGGTACTTGAGGTTGAACAATGTTTCAAAGCTTTGGGATTCGTTATCGGGAAGAGATCAAATGCTGAGCCCACACAATTCCCAAGAAGAAGAATTCAACCGGCAGAATCTAGACAGATATTTATGAATATTTATGTTACAACACATAATAAAGTTATAATTATCGTCGAAGATAAATAGTTGCATAATGTACGGTACTATTATTGTTGCTGTTTATAGACGAATTTCCAAAATCTTTGAAGACCATAATATCAAAATGTGTGATTGTCGTTTAATATGCTTTCTAATTTTAGGCGAATAATAAACCAAAATGATAATAAAATAATAAAAACTAAAGGATGTATTAGACTTCTGTTACTTAGGAAGCAAAATAACCAGTGATGGAAGAAGCTAAGAGGATATAAAAGTAGGTTGGCTCAGGCAAGAATAGCATCTCTACTAAAAGGAATCGGTTGACATCGAATATAGATTTAGGTGTTAGGAAGTCATTTTTGAAGGCCTTTGTCTGGAGCGTGGCACTCTATGGAAGTGAAACTTGGACTATTGGTGCAGCAGAAAATAGGAGAATTGAAGCGTTTGAAATGTGGTGTTACAGGAGAATGATGAAGATCAGATGGGTAGATATGGTTACAAACGAAGAGGTATTAAGACGAGTGGGAGAGGAGAGATGTTTCTGGCGACTGCTACTGAAGACAAGAGATAGGTTGGTAGGACACACACTAAGACACATAGTTATAGTTATGGAAGGAAGGGTCGAGGACAAGAACTGTAGGGGTAGACCAAGGTTAGAATATGTTAAACAGATTGCCTCGGATGTAGGGTGTGGTAGCTATGTAGAGATGAAACGATTAGCTCAGGACAGGGAGACATGGAGAGCTGCATCAAACCAGTCAAAAGACTGAAGACTCAAGCAATAACAACAACAATAAACCATTGTGATTAAAGCTAGTAGATACAATGTTATTGGTTTTACGTCCCTTTTAACTACTGCCGCTTTTAAAGACGCCGAGATGACGGAATTTTGATCCGAAGGGGATCTTTAACGTGCCAGTAAATCTACTAACCCTCAAATGCCAACTGACTACACCAGAATTAGATCCTGCAACCTTGGGTGCAGCAGGGGAGAACATTACCGCTGCGCCACGCAGTCAGTCTGAAGTTAGTCTTGCACGCCATGGTGAAGACAAATAATAATAATAATAATACAGATAACGCACAATGTGCAGATTTCATACATTAACCTCGACAGAAGTCTGCTAGGGAGGTTTTTCTTTTGACACAGTAAAGGACGTGGTATCTATCACAAAGTTTGTAACACAGATTACAAATGCACTGGTCTTCTGGTTGGTGGTAGCTCTTGTTCTGGCAGATAAGATGATGATGATAGCGAGTCGCTTCATCATATGTCTGAGCTCGTAGTCGGCTCACATCCAGTCTCTATTTGTCATTGTGTCTGTAGTATAAAAGTCCATCCAGATTTCTTCCATTTTCGCTTGTCGTTCACTTAATAGTCTTATATATGCTGACGCAGATGGCAGTGCCAGTTGATGACGCAGATCCTCAATGAAAAATGTTTGTCTTGTCAGTACATACACAAGTCACGATTTTGTAGTTTTTGAGAGGCATAGTGCTCGCTTCAGGAAATTTGCTTTTATTCTTTCTATATCTTCTAGGTTACTTTTTGTCAGCTGTTCCCATATTACGTCTAGCCCGTACGTCACGATTGGCATTATCTTTAGTTGGAATAATTTCATTGCTGCATCTATGGATAGCTTATGAATATTTTGTATACTATTTGACGCAATGGTAGTTGTTGCTGCTCTTTCCTTTATGTGCTTGCTGAATGCCGTACCATTTGTCTGTAGGGTGATCCCAAGGTATTTAAACTGTTGTGTGTCTTTCAGTGGAATGCCTTGGTGAAGACAAATGTAGTTACGGTTTACGCCACAAGTTTGAGCCGGTGAGCCCCAGTTGCGCAATCGTATAGAGGGCAGTTGGTGAGCCTCAGGAATGTGCAATTGATACGTGAGTTGTCAGTTGCGCGGAAAGCAATCTGGGCTGACCGGCCAAAACGCTGTGGCGTAAACTGTACTGCTTCAGATAAGAGCTTAGTATCTTTGTACACTCTGACATCTCAAACCTCAGGATCAACAGACTCTGTTCGAGACATCCACCTCTTGCACTTGCCAGCAACCTCATCGAATTCAACACCACTGATTCCTGCAGGAGAGAATGGACCCAAAATGCTCCAGCTACATGACAGGCAATGCCATGCATCAGTGAGACAGTTCCTGGGTTTGATCAACCTGGCAAGGTATGGTCAATGCTGAACCGCCTTAGGACGGGACATGGAAGGTGCGGGGATTCACTTTTTTTAATGGCGAATGTTGTCCTCTCCAGCTTGCGACTGTGGTGCGCCGCGACAGATTGTTGAGCACATCGGGGAGGTATGCAGGATCAGATCTTACGGAGACCGATTTGAAGACTTCATGCTGGCAACCCCAAAATGTATTGAGTATATACTAGGTCTAGATGTTTGGTTGTAGTTTAGTTGATAATTATTGTTCATTTGTAATAATATATTTGTATGCCATACGCTAAATAAATGAAAATCCACAGCCTGCTTCCAGTCTCCGACCGGGTCAGGAATGGAATGAATGAAGCCCCTATCTAGCGGCGAGGATATGAACTGTGCCGGCTGCCGAGGTCTGACGCACTCCTCTGGGGCAATGATTAAATGAATGATAGATGAAATGAAATGATAGTGGAGAGTGTTGCTGGAATGAAATTTTGACAGGGAAAACCGGAGTACCCGGAGAAAAACCTGTCTGCCTCCGTTCTGTCCAGCACAGATCTCACATGGAGTGACCGGGATTTGAACCACGGACTCCATACGCTAAATAAATAAATAAATAAATAAATCTTTGGTCAACATCCCGTGTATTTGTATTTGTCTGATAACATGTGTTATTGTGACTGTTGTAGTGTGTGTGTGACTCTAAACATCTGGGTCTAGGTTTGGGGCAGATGCTTCAAGACTTGAATTAAAATACCAACTTGGGATTATCATTGACGGAGTGTAGAAAAACTTGGTGAAATACCACACTCCAGATGGCCGTTGTCAGCGCCGAACTTCGAACCTCCAATCTCCAGGCTTAATGCAGCTCCCCAATACATCCTTGAAGCGTTACTCAACATGATTGACTAAGCTGCTGGGGTGAAGAAAAATGGTATGCATACGAGTCGAGAAAAAAAATCCACATGATCTTGGGTATCTTTAGAAAGATGGAAGAGAGGGAGAAAAATACGAATATTGATCTAACATTACCAGTGCACTTTTCTTCATAAAGACAATGCCAAATCGCAGCGTTCCTTCCTCTCCACGTATCACCATGCCACCATGCAGTCTACAGTAGGCTATACAAATCGCATAACGTACTTGCCACTCACATTAAATGTCGTTGTTTAAAGATTGGAACTCGTACAGTATTTATGTATTTATGTATTTATTATATCACCGTTATTCTCAGATCATTGTCTGGTAAAATACAAAGCAATTATGCAGATTACATTGAATTAAAACATAATGAAAATTCACAACCTGCTTCCAATCGACCGACCGGGTCAGGGAATGGAATGAATGAAGCCCCCATCTAGCGGTGAGGATATGGACTGTGCCGGCTGCCGAAGCCTGTCGCACTCCCCTGGAGCAAAGATTAAATGAATGACAGATGAGATGAAAAGATAGTGGAGAGTGTTACTGGAATGAAATTGTTAACAGCGGAAACCCGATTACCCGGAGAAAAACCTGTCTGCCTCCGTTTTGTCCAGCACAAATCTCACATGGAGTGACCGGGATTTGAACCACGGACCCAGCGGTGAGAGGCCGGCGTGCTGCCGCCTAAGCCACGGAGGCTTGGCAATTAAAACATAATCATCACCTTAATTTAGATTACTGCCAATGAATTTACGAACTATCCTAGTTGTAGTCAATTTATTCTGTATTAATTTATACAAATTAGTATCTAAATCAAGCCCTTTTAGACTTTGCAGAAGAAGTTTAGGTACCACACCAGTGCTTGAGATGACAATTGGTAAAATTATTATTATTATTATTATTATTATTATTATTATTATTATTATTATTATTATTATTATTATAGATTATTATAATGTAACATAAATAGTAGTGTTTAATAAATAAATTAAATTCAATTAAATTAATATTATTATTTTCGTTTTGGTCGTCTAGGGACCACGAGCCAATTTCAATGATTTGTCCTTTGCTGTTCCTTTTTCTTCCACCCGTGTTCCTTCATCATCTTACTATGTTTCCTCTTCCTTTCCTCGGACCAATTCGAGCTGGTTTTTATTTCCCTTCCTCCTTGGAATCCTTCCATTTTTAGCACTTTTTGCCTAAAAATATATCTCTATGGTGTATCTTCTTCTCTGATATTGTATCTTTTCAAATCCTTTTTGACTTCTTGTACCCGGTTGTTGTTAACTTCTTGCTCCACAGGAATGTGAAGATCTGCTTGGTTAACCTACTGTCATCCATCCTGTAGAAATGTCTAAAAAATAGCAATCTCCTCTTCCGTATTGTTTCAGATATGTTTTCCATCTTTCGATATATTTCATCATTACTTCTTAATTTCCAGAATTCTGCAGTTTTTAAAGGACCGAGCATTTTGCGTATAATTCTTCTTTCTACTACTTCTAATTTATCAATTTGTAGTTCAGTACGAGACATTCACTCGCATTCCGGCTTTAAGATCTTTAGTCTAAACTTTTTGTTGTAGGTATTAATTTACTATGATTGATTGTTTGTAATTTGCACTTCTCAAATACATTCAACTGGCTGCGTGGCTCAGCGGTAACGTTCTTGTTTGCAGGGCCCAAGATTGCAGGTTCGTATCCTGGCGCAGTCAGCTGGCATTTGAGGGTGCGCAAATGCGAGGGAGCCGTGTCAATAGATTTACTGGCACGTTAAAGATCCCCTTCGGTGCAAAATTCTGGCACCACAGCGTCTCTATCAACCAGAGTAGTTAAAAGGGATGTAAAACCAATAACATTATTATTATTATTATTTCTACATTCATGTCACCACATAAGTGGGACATATCAACATATCGTCGGCTTGTTTGCAAGACGGTATGGCTAATTCTCTTAAGGTGGTACATTGAGAAACGAGCGAACAATGGAACAGGTCTCCAAGATGACGGCCTTCTGCTTTGTGATATGTAGACCAGGATGTATTCCCAATATTTGTAGATTGCGAGCCAATGATTTGGGGATGATGCCGGTAGAAGAAATTACTATGGGCAGAAACACTAAACTATCCTGTCTCCACATTTGCCGTATTTCCTCAGCCAAAAGCAGATATTTGGTGGTCTTATCGCAGCAGGTTTGTTGCAGATTATGGGAATTGGGCACTGCTATATCAATTAGGAAGGTTCTCTTCTGCACCTTGTCCACAAGAACGATATCTGGCCTGTTTGCTGAAATGGTTTTATCAGTAATAACTGATCGGGCCCATAACAACTTGTGACTAGGATTTTCCAAAACGGCGTCAGGAACATACTGATAGTAAGGCAAAATATTATCAAATAATAAGTACAATTCTTGCCTGCAAATCCTCTATTTAACTTCCAATCACACGGTCAATGAACTCAGGAACTTGCGTCAAAGGCTGCACAGTATATGGTGTGACCGTTCCAATAGAAATGGGAGCGGTCGTGTGCTAATGGAAGCTGTGATGCGATTAAAGCAGACAATACTGCGAGTGAACTCGGAGGCAAAGCAATTCACTATGATGGACAGCATGCGGTCAATTATCTCCGAGGGCGTTAAACCAAGAGTGCTCTGAACGTGGTGAACTGGAATATGAATTTCATACCTGTAAAATGTTGAACTGATCCTATATATATTTTTTTAAATATGCTAAGAAGGGAACTATTCAATCTACTACACTCAGATCATAATGAAACTCTGGCAAGGGTGGCTGAGTTTATGTTTTCAATGTCATTTTAAAACATGGAACTTGTACATTCCGGCACGTGCCATTGAGGGTGCGACAAACACCGAACAGCTGTTGGTTTGGTAGAAAGTGTTGTTTCCATCGCAACTCCACTTCAAAAACAACACTTCTTAATGGTTGGAAAACATTTTACTTGCTAATTTTGGAACTCAAATTGTAGTTTATTATTTGTAAGGATATTCATTTTTATTTTTATTTATTTTTATTTATGTTGAACGCAGAAGAGGATATCTTTGTATAATGAAACATGTTCTTTTAATAGTACATTATGCAACGAGCCTATAATGGCAATAATTTCCATACGAGTGTCTTAATTACCATTATAGGCGAGTTGCATACGACTGTTTATGTTCGACGATAATTATAACTATTTTATGTTCGAACATAAATATTCATAAATATCTGTCGAGATTTCGCCAGTTTTATGTACTGAACAGAGCGCACGGGACGCAGAGAATGCCTTGTATTTGTCCATGGCCTCCTCGATTACCCCACTATGACACTAGGCAAAGCAGTGAAATTTAAATTAGAAGGCCTTGGAACTCAGCGCAGGTGCGATGCTATCCTTATCTAATTGGTCAAACAACTGTTTCTTGAGCTGTGATTGGTGGGAGAAACTGTGTCATAATGAAAAATAGTGTTATAATGACCATCATTATGATACCGTTTTCTGACATATAATAGTCAGGGCCGAGCATAAATATAATTAAACAACATATTTAAGTATTGACAGGGTGGATTCTACCTGTAACACAAATTATTTATTTTGTTGCAGTTATTTTCATAGGCTATAGGCTATCTTTTCATTTTAATGTATTTTAACTAGGTGGATTATTGACAGATACCGTATCTTATTGTTCATGCCAGTAATAAATAAATTAAATATTTGTTTATTTAATGGTGATTAATTGATTGATCGATTGATCGATTGACCCTCTCACCAGGGGTTATAAATATGGAGGGCCCAGCTTAGGGTATGAGTGAAGACCTCAACGGCACCTGCGGTGGTGAAGGAGTCCGTCGGTACAGCAAAGTTGGTGGAAGAGGCAACCCAGTGATCGGGGTTAATAGAGTAAAAGATATTTGTCCATATTATGGACACCCGTAGCGTCTGTACTCCACAGGAGCGGCTAAAAAAGGCATCTGTTCTCCATGTTAGGAGCGGCCTAGTTCATACCTGGCAGTAGGTCATAAAATGCATTTGGGAGTGGCGACCGCATCTTAATAATAGCCTAAAATGAAAGCAAATATGGTTCAACCTCGGAAAATGCTAGGGCGTCCCCTACAGGCGACGCGCAGTTTTTCAGATGCAGGGGGAGCTGTGAGAAATGGGCGACCAGCATCACAATATATCCGAATAGGGACAGTCAACATCTTAACCCTGACGGACAAGACTGAGGAGCTAGTGGACTTCATGATAGAGAAGGATATAGCCATCCTCGATCTCAGTGAAACGAAATGGAAAGGAAAAGGGGGAAAGAAAACTAAAGGAAGGATACAGGCTGTTTTACAGTGGAGGACAGGAGGCAAGAAATGGAGTAGGAATGATTATAAGAAAGGATGTCCTAGAATATGTGGAGGAGGTGAAGAAGATAAGTGACTGGATGATCATAGGAAGGATACAGTTCCAGACAGGGACAACAGATCTGTTTCAAGTATATGCTCCACAAACGGGGAATAAAGAAGAGAATTTGGAAGAATTCCTAGAAGATGTGGAAAAATATATAGAGGATAAGGAAATAATGGTAATGGGAGATTTGAATGCACAAGTGGGAAGAGACAGACAAGGAAGAGAGGAGATTTGGGACCATATGGTTTTGGCAGTAAGAATCCAGAAGGGGAATTCTTAATGAACTTCTGTTAGCAGAACCAATTAATTATAGGGAATACGTGGTTCAGAAATAAAAATAGTCAGAAGATAACGAGGTATGGATGGGGAGATAGATGAACGAAAACTCGGATAGACTATGTATTAGTCGAAAAAGGACATCGGAAAGAGCTAATGGATGTTACAGCCATGCCAGAGGAAGCCTTTGGTGGAGACCATAGGGCCGTGGTAGCAAAACTAAAAGTAGGAAAGGTCATGAGATTACCAGAAAGATTAAGGTCTGGAGACTAAAGGAAAAGGAGGTTGCAGAAGAGTTTAAGAAAGAATTTCAAGAACAGATACCAAGGACAGATATTACCCATGTGGAACAAGAATGGGAAAAGTTTAAGAGTGCATTTGTAAACAGTGCAGAGAAAATATGTGGTAGAACATCAGGAAGGGTACGGGAAAGGGCGACAAAATAGTGGAATGATAGAGTGAAAGAAAAGGTAAGAGAGAAGAAGAAAACTTGGAAGGAATGGAAAACAAAAGAGACTGAAGACAGTAGAGCAAAATATATAGAAGCAAACAGAGATTGCAGAAAGTAATTGCAGAGAAAAAGTAGAAAATCTGGGAAGAATTCACCCAGGAAATAAGGGAGGATTTAAATTGTGGGGAAAAATTGTTATTTGGAATTATAAAAAGTAGAAGGAATGAAAAGGTGAACACGGATTCGTGAAACACAAAGAAGGTTTTGACAAAACCAGGAGAGATAACGGACAGATGGAAAGAATATTTCAGCGAGCTGTTGAAGGTGAGACGTCAGGCATGCGGAGAAGTTACGCAAACAATGAGAGACTATAGTAAGGCAAAGATGAAGGTAATGTTGTTTGCAGACGATGTTGTGATCTGGGGCGAGGATGAGTTGGAGGTACAAGAACAGTTAGACGT
Organism: Meconema thalassinum; assembly: GCA_946902985.2. NCBI lineage: Eukaryota > Metazoa > Arthropoda > Insecta > Orthoptera > Tettigoniidae > Meconema > Meconema thalassinum. Next base: position 170,131,734 of record OX336391.1, read on the forward strand.
AATAAATGAAAAGATTGAACAATGGACATTGAAGATAAATGTGGAGAAGAGTAAAACAGTGGTGATGAGTAGAGGTAAGAAAGAAGGAAAAGAAGTAATCAAAGTCGGAGATAAGGAATTGGAAGTGGTGAAACACTTCAAATACTTGGGAAGTGAACAGACTGAAGATGGAAGAATAGATTTGGAAATAAGCAAAATAATACAACTCGGGAGTGCTTTCTACCAACAGGTAGGGGACTAGTATGGAACAAGAATATACCAATTAAGGCTAAAGAAGTTATGAACAAGGCAAATTTTCCTATAATGACATATGCAGCAGAAACTTGGGCAATGATTAAGAGGGATGAGAGCAGTGTACAGGCAGCTGAGATGAGATTCCTGAGAAGTATGGTCCAGAAAACGAGGAGAGACAGAGTGAGAAATGAAGATATACGGAAAGAACTGGGATTAGAGAAACTAAATGACAAACTGGAGCAAAACAGATTGAGATGGTTTGGACATGTCAAACGGATGAATGAAGTAAGGCTACAAAGACGAGCGCTGGAACGACGGATGACAGGGAAGAGAGGACGAGGAAGACCAAGAATACGTTGGATGAACTCGGTCAAGTATAGCATTAGAAAACGGAACCTGGATTGGAACACCGTGTCGGAAGAGGAATGTTGGAACGACAGAAAAAAAGTGGAGAGGAACCATATTTGCCCCCACCCAGTGTCAGCTGGAAAAGGGGAAATGATGATGATGATGATGATGAGTGGTTGTTTTCACGTAGTCACAAGGACTATATAAACACTAGAAAATATCGAAATGTTATGTTTTTCAGTCGGTCAACACGATTGTACCCAATTGTAATGGGTGGTTCCTTAATTCTGAAAAATATTTACATGAGATTAATAAATACACTTGGATGACCAGTTTCGATCGTCAAGCGATCAACATCAGATCCTATACATGATGATGATGATAATTGTTGTTTTAAGGGGCCAAATATCTAGGTTATCGGCCCGTAATGGTTTGGGTGATAATGAAAATGAAAGATGATCAAATGAAACTTACAACTAAAACTAACTACTGATTCACAAACTAGAAGAGGAAATGGGGAATAAGAAGGAGGTGAATGTAAATAAAAAGGAGAAGTAAATAGAAAGACAGGAGGAAAGGAAATGCCCTCAACCTTCGAAGAATGAGAATTGAGGGACTTGGAAGGAAGGAAGGAAGGAAGGAAGGAAGGAGAGCCAAGAAAGGCAGAGAGGAAAGGGAAAGAGGAGTGGGTCCGCCCCCAAAGGCAATGGAAAGGGGGGGGGGGGGAACTTGACCCAGCTCAGGAAGCCCTCGGGGTCGCCAAATCCCAAACTCACCAGCCGTGAGCCCTTGAGGGTGTAGCAGAAGGCAGGAGATATCAGGAACGGAAAACAAGAGGTTTGACCTACCGAATAATGAGGGGTCAGGAAAGACGAGACACGGGCCAATTGAGGCGGGAAAATGACAAACTGCCTAGGCCTCGGATACCCTAATAACCTCAGGGTCGGAAGAGAACAAGAGTTGGCCAAGGGAAGCCGAAAGAAAAGGTGACAGTGAGGAGCCCGGCACAAGTAAGTGGAAGTAATGCGGGACTCGGCTGGGGTCCCGTGGTCACAAACCTACGACCCATTAGTCGTGAGCCCCTTGGGGGAGATCCTTTACACTTAGGCTATTAAATCTATGTTTATAAGTACGGGTTACAATATTTACAATATACATTTAGTAAGGCCTCTCACCGCTGGTTCCGTGTTTCAAATCCCGGTCATTCCATGTGAGATTTGTGCTGGACAAAGCGGAGGCAGACAGGTTTTTCTCCGGGTACTCCGGTTTTCCCTGTCAAAATTTCATTCCAGCAACACTCTCTACTATCATTTCATTTCTTCTGTCATTCATTGAATCATTGCCCCAGTGGAGTGCGACAGGCTTCGGCAGCCGGCATCAGTTCATATCCTCGCCGCTAGATGGGGGCTTCATTCATTCCATTCACTGACCCGGTCGGTCGACTGGAAGCAGGCTGCGGATTTTCATTTTCATACTTATTTACAGTAGTTGCAATAGTGAAAGGAAGCTTGGAGTTTCACGTGGCCATTAATCTCGCGATCATGAGCCACGGGACCTCCTGTTCACGTGGAGTCCGAGCCACAGGTCATAGCATTTCACTTCGAAAATCTCACATGCATTGAGCGGGAATCGAACCCAGTCTGCCTTGGTGAGAGGCAAAGAGCTTGACCGCTGCGCCACCACGCCCCTCATAGTAGTGATTAAACTAGTTCAACTAGTCAAGATATTTGATTATTTTGTTGATTTTCAGGATTAGGGAACCACCCATTACAATTGGGTATAATCGTGTCGACCGACTGAAGAACATAACATTTCGATTACTAAGGCCACACTGTTGAAAAATATTGTTCCCAGGAGGTTTATGTAGACACGTACTGATATGAAGAGAATGGGCACCAGTCAGAAACGTGTTCAAGACAGGGACCAGTGCACAGTGGGTCAAAATCGAAATCTAGGGGGCAAAATTATTTTTACATTTTAATCAAGAATTTAGAGTGAAAGCAACGTATATAATTTGTTTACTTCATAATAAACATCAGTTAAGACCTTTTTTAAGCTACGTCTACACATGCAAGAAATTGTCAATGACTAGGACTTGGATAGAGCATTCAGTTATCTCTTCAGAACAATTTTCTACCCCTAATTTACTTTTAACAAAGTCACAAAGTTCCACATTTGACATAATCGTCGAACCCAGTGTATCAAACAGTTGTAAACGTGTGAGAACTGGTTGCGCGGCATCTTCTAAAACGTAAAATAACTAAGTAAGTTGCAGAAAGATGCAAAAAATCTTATAACAGGCGTAAACTACAAGACTTGATCTACATTTTATCATTAAGTAGAAAGTGACGCAAAGTGGCGCGACATACTAAAAATTTAAGTGAAAATATAATTTCAAAAATAATAGTTAAATATTATATAATGCAAATATAGCTAAAATTACGTAACAATTACGCCCATTAATAACTGAAACACGTTACAAAGATCATACCTTCAGCTGCATGTTCCATCTTAAAGCATCAGACTAACCACAAAGACAACCAAACCACAGCCACTTACATTCACCCTCCAATTCAGACTAAGTTGCGTTTATATCCCAGAATAGTGAGCGGCAATTGTATGAGAATAATGTAGAAGTAATACATTTTGATTTTTTAATTATGAATATAAATAATTTTGTCCTCCTAGATTTCGATTTTGACCCACAGTGCAGTGGAGGGAAAAGATGTTCCAAGACACCGTAGTTGTTACTCCCTAGTCCAAAGTAGCCCAGATCGAACAGACGTAACTAGGGGAAAATGACCTCGTAGTTCCGCCCCTTAAAACAACAATAACTAACTAACTTACTCGAGCAGAAGTAGAAGAATATTATTTGATTACGTCATTCCATCGCTTTTGTTGTTAGTCATTACAGTAGTTCAAACAAGTAGTTCCGTGAAGCACTAAATAGCCCATTTTCATATATCCTACGAGTGTTACATAGGACACTACTGTAAATATGAACATGAGATTTAAAAAAAATGCACAGCTGCCATTTTTAAGTTTTTATAAAATTCCATTAAATTAGACATCAGTATATTAAGGCTTGCATGAAGATATACCGTGCCAAGTTTCACAGTGCTCGGATGAAAAGTCGCGAGAAAAATCAATTTAAATATTTAAATTTCGCGTCGCCGCCATGTTGGTTTTGTGTTCACCAGGTTATTTAATGATCCATAGGTGAACTTATGTTAACAGCCTCTATCAATATACAAAATTTCAGTTTGATTGATTTAATAGATTCGTAGATATTGGGAACAGTCTAAATATTTCGGATGGTCACCATGTTGGATTGTTATATGTGTAAGCCGTAAAGTTACTGAATGTACCATTACATAAAGATTATTGCATAGGTTCATTATTCAAACATTCACTTCTATCGCATGATAAGAACACAAGATATAGAAACTTAATTTTACAATTTTGCACAGCCACCATCTTCATGTTATGTAAACAATTGAACTAAATTAGATGTCAGAGCATTAAAATGCGAATAAACATTTGCAGTACCAAGTTTCAGTGCGCTCGGGTGGTTAAATCGCGAGAAAAGTATTTTTAAATGTTTCAATTTCGCTTGGCCGCCATGTTCGTTTTGTACTTGACAGGTTTATGAAAGTCACAAAGATGAACTTCTAGTAGTACCCTTTATCACCGTACAAAATTTCATGGCATAGAATACCAATGAAATATTTCGCGCGGCCGCTATGTTGGATTAGAGAAAAGTATTAACATTTGAAAGGCACGGTCGAGGTCGGACAAGGTAGTAGTATGAACTTACAGAGTTTCATTGAAATCGGTTCTGCCGTTTAGATTTTGTTAGTGGGGTGACACACAGGCACACACGCATACGCACGCACGCGCACACACATACACACACGCGGACAAAACGTGATCTCGTAAGCCTATTGTTTTCATAAGTGAAAATAGGCTAAAAATCCAAGAAGGGTCCGAATACCCTAACTACGTCACTAACATATGGTATACTTATATCTTAATCCTAATGATCCCTCAGATCGTCCTTGGCCTACAACCATCCATGGGATGACGTGCTTGTGTACACGAGCATAGTTTATCGCTCAATCCGTCACTCGCGATAAAAAGTCTGTCACTTTATCTTCTATTCATTGACTGAAATGGTGTTTTGAAAATCAAACATCGTGCAAAGACGTATTGGCAAGACTATCTCGTGGTGTAGCGGTTAGCTATCTCAGTTGTCACCCCGGAGGCCCGATTTCGATTCCCGACCTTGCCAAGAAATTTAATTCTGGTCCGGATCCGCCTCGTTGCGTAGTGGCTAACCCTTTGTGGCTGTCACCGAGAAGGCCTGGATTCTATTCCCGGCACTGCCAAGAAATTTATTTCTGGTCAGAGGGCTGAAACGGGGTACACTCAGCCTCCTGCAGCAAATCTGACAAGAGCTGGGTTTGATTACCGCCTCAGCCATCCTAGGAGTAGTTTCCCACTTCTACTCCAAACAAATGACGGAATGGTACCTAACTAAAGGCCACGGACACATCCTTCTCAATCCTCACATACATTATTAATATACTGTACACATTCCTACAGACACCACAATAACACGGGTTATCATATAGTTGGTAGCATGCTGAACTGCTGTGCCCAAAATAACAGTTTCAAACCCGGCCAAAGTCGTCGGATTTTTTAAGAGCGTTAAAAATCCTTCAGTATGCCTTCCTTCGGAGGGGGAGTAAAGCCGGCGGTCCCATGTCATAGATTTATGGCATGTAAAAGATCTTTCCACAGACTAAACTTGTGTGAAGCAAAATTGTTCGGTTAGATTTCGTCGGATCGCTTTACCAAAAGTTCTAACGTTCACCACTATCATTGATATCTGGTAGCGAAAGTTTGAACTACTTGAAATTGAACGGAACTTGTAGCTCACCCTAATAAGGGTGTCCGCAGGAAGCAGCTACAGACTCGGCGAGCCGAACATGTCCTCGAACATGTCCTCGGACACTCCTGGCACTAAAAGCCATACGGCAAATAAATCATATAAAATCAACACATAACCAAGTACACGGGGCTAAATGCCCAAACTCCTCAAATGAAGCAACGACAACACAACAACTTATCGACGTAATATGGTAAGTTATGTTGGTGAACGTTGTTTCATTTAGGGGCTTGAACATCGTGATCATTCCAACGACATGAACTTCGACTTTTCTGATAACCTTTATTAAAGTGGAGTCTCCAGTAGACCAGTGTGTCTATTCGTGACTGAGGCGAGGATTTAGGAAAGAAGCGACCGTGGCGTGAAGTTAGAAACCATCCCGATATTTGCCTGGAGTAAAAGTGGAGAACCACGGAAAACCACACGAAAGCAACTCTTATCAGGTTTGCCCTATGAGGCAGAGTGACTCTGTTCCAACCCTTAGACCTGAAATCATTTTTTTTTGGCTGAGTCGAGAATCGAACCAAGAACCTCAGGAACCTAGTCTCAATACCATTGTATTGTTACGTGCCACCCCCCTAGTGGCAGTTTTGTTAACTGGATTACGGTGGGAAGGAAGCACAACACCAATTACTGCTTAAAGAAATAATTAACTTTATTGCGGCCAGAAGGATACAGCACTCTTCAGTAAATACAAGCAATAGGAACCTTACTCCAGTTTCCTCAAGTCTCTTGCTTGTGGAGAGCTCTTGCCCTTTCACTTGTCAACAAACCACAGAAGTTAATCCTGCCGCTAATGAGCCTAGTGGCCTTGACAGAACTACATGCAACTTCTTCCTAATGTGCGCCTACTACAGTACTTACGAGCACTTGCTGCACGCTGTTCACAATCTGGGAGAAACAATGTCACTGGATTTCGACACCACAATATCTCAGACACTCAGTGAAAGCACACTCACTCAGAACACAGGCTATGTTTCTCACTTCGCCGCTACACTAGGGGTTTCGCAAGTCACCACACTTCTGTCGCTCAGAATAAACGCTCACACTAGCTCGTAAAACACAACAAAAACCACTGCTTGACGGGTCACTCTTATATAGCAGGCCGGTGACTCAATAAATGTTTCTAGATCCATCCAGGGTCCACGGCTTCTCGAGGTTTCCATCGCTGCTCCAGTCACGAATATTCTGGACTATCCCTTTGTCCTAGTAGCCCTGTTGCATAAGGCGGGCGCAATACAGGAGGAAGGGCACAGCCCAGCCCTGGGGCAGTTGTGACTCATGCGGCGAGTGATGACACAAACTCACAGCCGTAACAGTATCTCAGTCGGTGGCGGCCAGTGACAATGATAATAATAATAATAATATGTGCATTGTATTTTATATAAGGTTTACTTGCCTACACCACTTAGGCAAGCCGTCAAGGCCCATAGCGTCTAAGATCGCTGCTGCCCGGCTCAAAGCCTACAGAGGAAGGGAGTTCATGTGGTCAGCACAACACTTCCCTCAGCCTCATTTCTTGGTTCCGTGACCGGTGGGTGAGTGGTTATCGTGTCGGACGACCAACATCAAGCTTGCAGATTCACTCTCTGATTTTAGAAAGGCGACAAAATTCACGGCACGCATGTCGTACGTTGTTGGCATGTTAAAGAACCTATTTGAATTCAGTAGGCCGTGTTCATAATGGCACAAAATTAATCTCGGGATTTTCCGCTAACACAAAGTTCCTCCTTTATGTTTAAATATTAGATTTTTTAGAGAAAGTAAAGGTGCACACTTAGTTACACACAGCGATATCTAACCTCCTTGACTTTCATAGTGCTCCAAGGAACAACAAAATTCGACATGCAAGCTGCCCTCTGGGCGTCAAATAAAAAAGGTTGCACCCGGCACCCGAGACCTTACGATATTATTATTATTATTATTATTATTAATGCCGTTCTAAACCTCCTGGCCAGAACTGGGAATCTAATCCCGGCCGCCTGAGCGAGGAACTAAACCACTGCTCCGAGACCACGGTGGTGATAATGCAAAGTCTAATGAAAATGAAAATCCACAGCCTGCTTCCAGTCTCCGACCGGGTCAGGAATGGAATGAATGAAGCCCCCATCTAGCGGCGAGGATATGAAGTGTGCCGGCTGCCGAAGCCTGTCGCACTCCTCTGGGGCAATGATTAAATGAATGACAGATGAAATGAAATGATAGTGAAGAGTGTTGCTGGAATGAAATTGTGACAGGGAAAACCGGAGTATCCGGAGAAAAACCTGTCAGCCTCCGTTCTGTCCAGCACAGATCTCACATGGAGTGACCGGGATTTGAACCACGGACCCAGCGGTGAGAGGCCGGCGTGCTGCCGCCTAAGCCACGGAGGCTTCTGCAAAGTCTAATAATGATTGCTATTTGTATTACACTACGTCCCTTTTAACTACTGCGGCTTTTAGAGACGCCAGGGTGCCGGAATTTTGCCCCGAAGGGGATCTTTAAAGTGCCAGTAAATCTACTGACACGGCTCCCTCGCATTTGCTCACCCTCAAATGCCAGCTGACTGTGCCAGGATTCGATCCTGCAACCTTGGGTGTAGCAAAGGAGAACGATACCGCTGAGCCACGCAGCCAGGTACACAAAAACTACCAAACCAATTTAGTTAAGCGTTTTTACCTTCATATCAGCAATCGGCTGAGGGTTTCATGCCAACGACTTTACAATTCTATTTATGTTTAGATGTTAGAAATTTTTTAGAGGAAGAGAAGGAACACCCTAGGTTCCAAACAGTCATATCTACCAAGGCCGGTAATATTAATAGTATTTTGAAACTAATGCTTAATTTATATTTGACATGGTCACCCATCTCACAGTGACCAAAGTCAATATTGCTTAGCTGTGAGATTAAAATGTAATTCAAAGTTTAAGCAAAAACATCGTAATTGAAGTGTAATATGAAACAGGAAGACCTCTAATGGGTTAGGCGTTGGTCGGAATTTTAAATTGGAATGTAAAAAGTCTCATGTTAGTGTATTATGTGTGTATGAAATTAGGGATAATAAGATTGTTGTAGTGTTGGTCCAGAAATGCTGGTGGCTGGCAATGCGGGCTGTATCATTCTGTCCCTGTGAAGCAGCGCAGGGTGAATATCCTAGCCTCCAGGCTCTGTTTTGAAGCAGTCGTCAGCCATCAGTACATCAATGTGCTCTTCTTGCTGGGGTGTTTATTTTGTTAGATTTCATTTTTTTTTTTAACAGTTTAGGCGTGATTTCAATACAGTATTTGTTAATTTTCTTTTACTTATTTAAACATTCGTAAAGATATTAAGAAAAAATAAAAAAAAAGCTATTCTCAGTACGAAGAGACAAGAAAATAGCCATGTCTATAAAGTGATCCTTTTTGACAAAGTTTAATAGACAACGAAAATATAACTTTAGTCGATATAATCATTACTAGTATTACCCGTCGCGGCTTCGCCCGCGAATATTCTAGTTGTAAAGAGTACACTTAGCAAAATCCCAATCATGAATGCTATGAGTGATTTATCCATGGTATGAATAATCAGACTTTATCAATTCAGCTACTGGTGCAGTGGTTAGGGATTTGTCATTCCTTCATAGGTATATCAGAGCGAAGTTAGTTTTCTGGGAATATCACAGACACTGTTAATTTAAGGGCCTTTAAATGTGGTTTTCGGAGACCCTTTATAGTCGGGCGAAAAATACCTTTCGTACCACACTCACACGTGAAAATTGCGTGAAAAAATTATTGAGGGCCCCTTGACCCTCTTAAGCGCATTATACTGTATGTATAGATGAATTTTACAGCTTAATTTGGTTCAGTGATAACCTTATAACCGTCTGGAAACTTTCACAGTAATGTAATAATTGGAATTGCATTGCGTCTTACAGAAATAGATGGACCTGTGAGATTCTGTTACCATGGTTACCGTGTAGCATTCTTTCATTATTTCATTGTAAATATAGGGAATTGTGAGGCATTTAAAGAGTAAGTGAGTGCGTTTCGCTTACGCATTGGGTTATGCTGAACCTGCAGGTACCCCATATGTGTAGGTTGGTGTTAATGGGACCTGATTTTCGGTACAAAACTGGAATGGGACCTTAGCTGTATAATATAGGGAGGGATTTATGTTTTTCTATGTACCGGTTTCAATCACATTGCTACCTTCATCAGCAAATGTAAATAATGTGTATAAATAGAAACCCGATTAACGGATTAATCTAAAAGTACTATTAACCGATCAATGTTCTTTAGTCGATTAATCGAACCGGGTATAACTACAGTGAAACCTGCCTAAAGCGGAATTGTTCCGGATTTATTTTTCCATTTTCGCAGGTTTCCGTTTTACGAAGGTTTGAGCTTTAATAAGACAAAATACACTACAAAAAACACTGTATTATCGCATAGGAATACTGTGAAATAATTTGAGACTTTCCTACTGTAAACAACACAATTAATTATTTAGCCGGACATTTGAATTTCTCGTGTTCTTCAATAACTTTCTGTCATCCATTTAATCATTGCCCCAGAGGAGTGCGTCAGGCCTCGGCAGCCGGCACAGTTCATATCCTCGCCGCTAGATGGGGGCTTCATTCATTCCATTCCTGACCCGGTCGGAGACTGGAAGCAGGCTGTGGATTGTTTTCAGTGTAACTGTCTTATGTTTAGAAGTGATTGTCTACTGTACTTATCACTTCAAATGATCTTGTCGACTTCATCGTTATGCTTTGGTCTACCGCGTGTATGACGTCATCATGTTGTTCAGTGCATATGCACCGAGTCTGAGTTTACTCCTGGGGTCTGGCGTTATGCGAACGGAGACGGCGAGTGGGTGAGTCATGCAGCCCCCACGCGGGAAGCCTAAGTTAAAGGGTAATGGAGTCTGTTGAGTCTGAGTTTACTCCTGGGGTCTGGCGTTATGCGAACGGAGACGGCGAGTGGGTGAGTCATGCAGCCCCCACGCGGGAAGCCTAAGTTAAAGGGTAATGGAGTCTGTTGAGTCTGAGTTTACTCCTTGGGGTCTGGCGTTATGCGAATGGAGACGGCGAGTGCATGACGTCATGTAGCCCCCGCGCGGGAAGCCTAAGTTAAAGGGTAATGGAGTCTGTTGAGTCTGAGTTTACTCCTGGGGTCTGGCGTTATGCGAACGGAGACGGCGAGTGCGTGACGTCATGCAGCCCCCACGCGGGAAGCCTAAGTTAAAGGGTAATGGTGTCTGTTGAGTCTGAGTTTACTCCTTGGGGTCTGGCGTTATGCGAACGGAGACGGCGAGTGCATGACATCATGTAGCCCCCGCGCGGGAAGCCTAAGTTAAAGGGTAATGGAGTCTGTTAAGTCTGAGTTTACTCCTGGGGTCTGGCGTTATGCGAACGGAGACGGCGAGTGCATGACGTCATCTAGCCCCCGCGCCGGAAGCCTAAGTTAAAGGGTAATGGAGTCTGTAGAGTCTGAGTTTACTCCTGGGGTCTGGCGTTATGCGAACGGAGACGGCGAGTGCATGACGTCATCTAGCCCCCGCGCCGGAAGCCTAAGTTAAAGGGTAATGGAGTCTGTTGAGTCTGAGTTTACTCCTGGGGAGCAGAGTGCAAAGAGTCCTGGGGCTTCGAGCGAAGAGAGAAGCCCTCCTGACACTTTCTAACATGTGTAGCATTTGGAGCATGCGTCATTTGAAAGGATATAAAGTCTAGTCTCTCACACTGACTGTATCTTTTCTTCTACTCGTACTTCTACTCTCATTTGTCAGAAGGAGACTGTGTGTATTACAAGAGGGTTGGAGGAAGTAGTTATTGTTAATGTTTTAAGGGGCGGAACAGCGAGGTCATTTGCCCCTGGGGGAAGTATAGTAGAGATGTTGTGAAATGTAGCATACCTGATGCATCCTTGAGGAAAAATTGGAGTTAATGTTTCCTAGGACTTGGGTACAAGTACAGTCGCGCGCTCAAAATTTAGTACATAGCTTTGTATTATGGATAAGATGTCCGTCTTGGACAGGTTATTTACGCCTACAGTTCCTGAATTTCTTTCCTTTTCCGCGTTAGGCAGTCTTCTGGTTTACAGTGACATTTTACGTAGGAAATACCTCCGTTTCGAATTTTGTTTTCCGTTTGTCCAGTTTTCCGGTATATAAATGGATCTGTTTAGGAATGTTTTACTGTAGTGGTGTGTTGTAGGAAAAGTAATGGTTTTGCGAAGCACAAAACCTGTGTATTGTATTATTATTTGACATTTGGCTTGATAGCATCAACCATTGTAAGATTGACAGGTCATTAAAGTTAGCTGATGCCCATGCCTTTGGTCCAGTCCCCCGGGGGCTCACATCTTGTGGGACGTGGGTTGGCGACCACGGGACCCCAGCTGAGTCCGGCATTGCTTCCACTTACTTGTGCCAGGCTCCTCTCCGTCTTTCTTCCTGTCGACCTCCCCTGGTCAACACTTGTTCTTTTCCGACCCCAACGGTATTAGGGTATCCGAGGCCTAGGGAGTCTTTCACTTTCCCGCCTTAATCGGCCCTTGTCTCATCTTTCCTGATCCCTCCTTCTTCGAGGGGTCAGACCTCTTGTTTTCTTTTCATTATATTTCCTTTTCTCTTTAAGATTCCAGCATTGTTTATGTTAATTGGCTCCCCATTTATCTAAATTCCATTTAGCGTTTTTTTTGAATCTACACTAGGCTACATTTTGTAGGTATTTTTAATCTACGTTGCATTTTGTAAGTTTTTTCGATCTAAATTGCATTTCGCGATTGTTTTCAACCTCAATTGCATTTTGTAAAGATTGACAATCTAAATTGCTTTTTAGTACGTCTTTCAATGTAGGTGTAGGGCATTTTAGTGAGTTTTTTGAATTTCAATTGCATTTTGTAAGTATTCTCAACCCAAACCGCATTTCGCAAGAATTTTAAATCTAAATTGCATGTTGTGTGGTGGGTATTTTGCAAGTATTTTGATTCTCAGTTGCATTTTGTGGGTAATTTGGGTCTAAATTACATTTTGTCAAGTATTTTCAATCTAAATTGCATTTTGTAAGTATTGTCAACCCAAATGAGTAGTTTGAATCTACCGTGCATTTTGTAAGCATTTTCAATTTCAATTGCATTTTGTAAGTATTTTGAATTTCAATTGCACTTTGTGGATATTTTGGATTGGAAATGGGATCTTTCAATCTGAATTGCATTGTGTATTTTCAATTTCAATTGCATTTTGTAAGTATTTTGGACCTCAATTGCATTTTGTACGTATTTTCGTTCTCATTTGCATTTTGTAAGTATTTTGAATTTCAATAGCATTTTGTAAGTATTTCGACTCTACATTGCATTTTGCACGTATTTTGAACCTAGCCTGCATTTTGTGCGTCTTTTTTTTTTCAATCTATTCCTTTTGTGAATCTTTTCGTTCTAAATTCCCTATTGTAAGAACATTTTGTGAGTTGTTTCAATCTTAGTTCCTTTTTGTATTTTCCGTCTCACTTAATTTTCGTTCTGGTTTCCATTTCATTGTCATTTTCGCTCTCACCCAGATGTTTAGGGGCCGATAACCTAGCCGTTAGGCCCCTTAAAAGAACAATTATCATTATCAATCTTTGGTTCAGAAAGATAAAAGCGATTATTATCTCCTTGATTGCTTTCTTCTAAACTGAGGCATTTGCCTACCGCTTTTACAAACAATAGGGAAGGAAATACCGGACAGGCTCTCATTGTCTTATTACTGAAGCTTACAAGTTGTTGGTGGAATTAGAAGATGACTTCGCAGACCCTCTACAATAGTGGAAAATACATTCAGTCCAACTTCCACGCATAGCGAAACAATTGCTTTGCCTTCCAACTACTTTAGTTCCGTGTGAGAGGGAACTCAGTGACGCTGGAAATAGTGTTACTAACAATAAGAAAAGGGCAGCCCTTAGTTCTGAGCATGTCAGAAGTCCTGGAGCAAAGAAGTGTGACTGTAAGCAACTGTGAACTTCAACTTCAAACTCTTTAGTCAATAAATAATCAATATTGAAATATCATCATTTATATTATTTCAGTAGTACAGGCCCTCCTGCGGCGCTCACAAGCGACCGATCGTGACAAATAGCATTCAAATGAAAGAGAATAGACATTAGCAGTGACTTATCGCACTATAATTCCATAAATATCTATAATTTCTTTAAAAGATGACTTTTAAATAATTGTACGAAGTGTGCGATTTGCAAACACCGTTGCTGTAGGAAAATACACTCCATATTGCTGTCCACGGGCCACTGTGACGCATGTTTCATGTCATATTAACATTCTGAGGTCTTTCCTTTATCCTGAAATGTAAATAGTGTTTTATAATCATTTGGTTGATATAAAAACATAACCTTTCTCCTTAAGTCTCTCAGAATAAACCTATTGGGGAAAGTGTGGTTTATGAACATGCGAGATTTCTCGCACGGGCTCGCTAGTAATTTAAATTATATTATTAACTTAAATGATTTTGATTTCATTTTACTTGCACGCCACTACTACAATAAAAATTTAAAATTATATCTTCTTGTTAGCAAATGGAATTGTTAACATTTTAAAATATAATATTCAAAGGTTTGTTTTTCTCGTATAATGTGTGAAACCAACTAAAATTTGATTCATCGACCGATTAACCAATTGAAGGCATTCCGATCAACACTTTTAATCGATCTACAGCTCTGTTGTCTGAAACAAATAGATACAAATGAATAGATTCCATGCTCAAATATTAGCCTTTGACAACATATTTGTTTCAATAGCAATTTCACAGCAACGTGATTATACAGTGATAATCACTATGTAACACAATTTTTAGCCTACTTTTCACATTTTGCAAATATGAGGAAAAAGTAGACTTATGAGATCGATCCGGAAAATGTCTGTCTGTCTGTCTGGCTGGCTGGCTGTGTGTGTGTGCCACCCCCCCCCCCTATCAACTCCAAAACGGCTGCAGCAATCGAAACAAATATTGGTAGGAGTAAATATCTATATCTGAATATCTCATTGCCGTATTTGAAAATGATGTGAGTGCTACCAACTGCTGAAAAAACGCAATTGAAATTTGAGCTCCATGTTGGATATCTTGGTATGTATGAATGGGAGCTATTTAAAAATTGGCACACGTATAGATAATAATATTTCAGTTTAATTTCCAGGAGGCCATACATGGCAGTGTTGCCAAAATTATTACAAACCTGCTGATAGGTCCAATTTTTAAATGCATACAACTTCTACACTATCAATTGGAATTAACCAAATTCCATATGTGCTATGTGTACATAAACAGATATAACTGAGCGTATTCTTAAGAGCCACCAGGGCTGCCAACTGTTAATTAATGCTGTCTCCATTTTTGTTGCCCTAATATCAATATATCAGAAAGTATGCAAGCCAATAGCTCTAAACTTTGCACACGTATAGTATCTGGCATTCTAGATTAATTTGGAGTAACTAATATACGTCAGTGCTGCCAACATGATTCTAAGCCCGCTGATAGGTGCAATTTTAAAATGCTTGTAACTTATATACAAACTAATGGATTTCATTCAAAATTGGCACAACAATAGATCATATGATTTCAGATTATTTCTCACCAATACATGCATGACATTGTTGCCAACATGATTTTACGCGCGCTGTTAGATCCAATGTTTAACTGCATGTAACGTCCATGCTATCCATTGGACTTCAACCAAATTTTGTAATCTGTATCTTAAGAGATGGAACTAAGAATATATTCAGTCACCAGGGCTGCCAACTGTAGTGCTCTATTAGGCTACATTATGCCAGGTATACAGTATTTCGAACTAATTAGAAATTTCGATTTTACCAACTTAATTTCGTCATTATTCTAGATAGATCCTTCTAGATTAATCATTGGCATGAATCTTTAATTTTATGAAAAGTAGGCTCTTTAGTTCGTCACGGAACTTCTTGTTGTCCTTGGAAAGTAAATGCTATCTTCTAATTGATTATGTCTGAAAAGGTAACAAAAACATAATTATTCATGTCAAACTTTGCTTTTGTGAGCAGGACATTGATATTTGTGACCTTAACGTATTTTCATTTATTTTGCCATTTATTTTTAAATCAGAAGTAGCAAAGAAAAAAGAAAGAGAAAGATTATGTTGAATGCAATTAAAATGCATGGAACATAGTAAAATAAATACCAGCTTAAACAATCAGGAAATAACACTTTCAACACACGGACAAACAAGAAGTTAAAATTTGTTACATAGTGATGACAATATGACAATAAATATACGTTATTCCAACCTCAAAAGACAAAATATTACACTTTACTTATACATCGTTTCCACAACATTGGCATTTCCTACATCGAGCTGCTTTTGAAGAAATATTTTTTCATGTTAATGGAAATTTGTAACAGATCTGGTTTTATTAGTTTGTAGTATTTTTATATAATTGACATTTTTGAAATAGTATTGAACCTCACTATTTTTTATAAATTTAATTATTAATTGTTGAATTATTAGAAACCCTTACAAAATTATGGTTTTACCTTGATCACATTATCTCACAAACTTGCAACTTCGTTTTTTGTTTCTATTTATAAATAATATTTACATTTGCTGCTAATAATAATAATAATATCGTATGGTCTCGGGTGCCGGGTGCAAGCTTTGTTATTTGACGCTAAGAGGGTAGCTTGCATGTCGAATTTTGACATTCCTTGGAACGCTATGAATGTCAAGGAGGTTAGATATCAAAGCTCATTGACACTATAGCGTTTTCTAGTAGAGAATGGAGGAACTTTGAGTTGGCGGAAAATCCCGAGATTAATTTTGCCATTATGAAAACGGCCTACTTAATTCAAATGGGTTCGTTAACATGCCAACAACGTATGACATTCATTTCGTGATTTTTGTCGCCTTTCAAAAATCACTTACCACGGCCAGGAAGGAACCTGCAAGCTTAGGTTTAGTAGTCCGACACGATAACCACTCACCCACCGTGGCAAGCTGATAAAAGTCGTAATGGGACCGAAACCGGTACATTGGATAACGTTAATAATAATGTTATTGACTAAAGGTATATTTTCGTTATCTACTTAACTATTCGGCCGGCCCCGTGGTGTTGGGGTAGCGTGCCTGCCTCTCGCCCGGAGGCCCCGGGTTCGATCCCCGGCTCCGTCAGGGATTTTAAAACTGACGTGAGGGATGGAACGGGGTGCACTCAGCCTCGTGAGGACAATTGAGTAGCTGTCTGACAGTGAGACAGCGCCCCGATCATGAATACCAAGATTAACGGCCGAGGGGACCCGACGCGCTGATCACGCGTCACCCCAATATCTGCAGGCCAAATGGCTGGGTAGCGGTCGCTTGGTCGGCCTTAGCCCGTCATGGGCTGGATAGTGCCAGGGGTTGTTTTTTTTATTTTTTCATTTAACTATTCTCAGTTTATTTTCATACCATAGGGGGATGACATGTCACCGTATCATTACCCCTCAAGCCCCCACTGCCTTCAATAGTTCGATACCAAGGAGGGCGACGCTAAAATAATCTCCACCATGTATGTCTACTCCTTATTATTCCAGTTTTCCAACGGGGTAGGGGATGAGATGCGATGGAAGTCTTTTGTGGCGATGGTTTTTACGGCCGGATGCCCTTCCTGACGCCAACCTCATGAGAGGAGTTAATGAGAGATGAAATGAATGATGGTGAATGAAACTGGGCAAGGATGTGGAAGGAAGCGGCCGTGGCCTGTCAGAAGGTACCGTCCCAGCATTTGCCTGGTGTTGAAAATGGGAAACCACGGAAAACCATTTCAAGGATAGCCGACGGTAGGGCTCGAACCCACGCGTCTACCGAGTCAGCAGAGAGCTTGGGCCCATGACCTAATGCTGCCCCTTAGCCAGCGTAGCCACTACTGTCGGTGCTAAAATAATCTCCACAAAACTGTAAAAATAAACAATACTCGTACATCTCTCCCCTGCTTGTAACTACACAGCTCACAAAGCACTGGCTAGTTTTTGTTGTTTCATGGTACGTCCGAAATAGCGAGAGCTTTCATCCAGCTAAAATCGATTGCGAATCAATGAGGACTTGGCTTATTGTAAACTGTGTATGTGGCTACACAATATCCTCGCTGAGCTGGTCTGCTCTAAACAAGTGCTCATCTCACAGGACCCCAGGGGCTCATAACTAGGGGCATGCGGACGGATGCTCTTCTTGACCTCATCCTCATGAGAGGTGGAAGATGAATAAATCTGGGCGAGGAGATGGAAGGAAAGGCCGTGGCCTGTTAGAAGGTACCGTCCCGGCATTTACCTGTTGTTGAAAATGGGAAACTATGGAAAACCTTTTCAAGGACGACCGACGGTGGGGTTCGAACCCACATCTACTGAGTCTGCAGGTACCTTGGCCCCATGGCTTAGCACTGGGCTACTGCTTTGAGTGATTTATTCTTACATTGTATTATACATTCTTCTTTGTTATTGTTATTGTTGTTGTTGATGATGATGATGATGATAGTGCAGTGGTTAATCTGCTAGCCTCCTTCCAATGTGGTACAGGCTCGATTTCTGGTCAATATTTCGAAGTGAAATATAACGTCCTATAGTTCAGATTCCAAGTGAAGAACAGGTCCCGTGGGTCATGATCATGTGCGATCACGTAAAATTGTAATAGGAGCTAGGAAAGAGGCAGCCGTGACCCTAATTTCGGTGGAATACCATACCGGAATTCATCTGGAGTAGAAGTTGAAAACTACTTCTTATATTTTGTAAGTTAGCTGTGAGTAAGTATTTGATGCAGATTGTGTTTTGTACAACACAGTACCAATTACACCTCTCTGAAGGAATTCATTCACATAATCATTCTACTAAAAAAATAAACCCAACAACTTTCATGTTTCTTTTCATTCTTTGCTTCTGAAAATTGTCAGAAAATTTTAAGATCTGAGTAAATTGAAATTAAAACACTTACATGGAAGAAGCATTCATCTATGCACAGGGACAGCCTATAATATATTTCTTCATTACGGCTCAATAACATATTGGAACAGATGGCATTTTGAAGTCATCTAACCAGTGTACCCATGTGAGTACTTTCCATGTAAAACATGCTTCTGCCTCCAGCCAGCATCAGTCCTCAGGCGTGTACCGTCCACCCACTGAGCAGTTGCATATTATTGATCTGAGACTAAAAGGTATCAACTCTACAATGATAAAGCACAACTCTATTCTAAAGACTTTAATTCAGCTCTAAATCATGGCTTCAAACACATAAAAACACAATCCCAACAATATAACACAAAACAATGCAAAATTACTCCTACAATCCACTAACATTCACACTTTATCCTTGCAAATCCAAATGATTATTCATTCATTTACCCTGAGATTGACATCAACATTCATTCTCAAGTGCGCTGATGCACATGTAAATTACACATAAACTGTACTTATAATCTTACGTCACCTGTTGTGATCCCTTTAATTCCACAATCCTAATTGTTTACTCTCAACACCTCTTAATTTGCATTATTTGTACCCTTGTGTTTTGTATCTCTCTTCCCACCAAAATGCTCTACCATGCATTAACCAATTTATGGGTTGCACATCAAATTTACTTGCAACTCCACAATTATTTGTAATCATACTCCGTTCTGCAGTTCCCTTCTGCAGTCCCCTTTTCTACAGTTCCACTGTATGCCGTTGTGATTTCAATTTCAAAAATTCCGTTACCGCTGTGTCGGATGGTATATTATGCTACTCTTGCGTGGGCATAGCCTATGGCATCTAGTGTCGACCTTTAGAACTAAGTGACACTGTCAGTATAAACATGCAAATCCAAAAGCTCGTAAGTTTGCTAAATATTAAATCATCAGGATGATCCTTAATTAACAATGTGTTTCAAACCACACAAATTCATTATACAATACAACAACGACTCTTTTCATTACAAACAGGGTTTCAAAGTCTGTCCATTCTAAATGTCAACCTTCAAGGGTCGTTTAAAAATCTCCCCCTCGGAGCTACTTGTATACAATGGGAATGAGTCGAGCGGTCACAAAACCACGTGCTCCGTCTCTCCCTAACTCTCTTCTCTGTTTACCTCCAAGCAGTAACTTGTGACTTTAAATACAATCGTGCAGTCTCAATGACCCACATATCCCATATGATTTAAACTAAATTGTATGCAAGACAGGTTATGGGCGTGTTTAAACATTTATTCCTAACCTTAGGATATTAATAACTTGCCTCAACAGGTCCATTACATTATATGAAGGAACGAGATTCATCAATCACTGGTCGAACTGGCTAGCCGGCATCTTATTAAATGGCACGGTCAGGCACATCCTGCCGCCAAAATTCGCTTCCAGGAGCTGAATTTATCCAATAACTAGTTCTCGGTCGACATCAGGTGTCATGCTGAGGTTTCCATTGTTATCCTCCCATCCACCACGGGATTCGAACCCGGAACATTCCATATCCATTCACAGAGCTAGGGTCAGCCACTAAGTACGCTCTGGCAATAATAAATATCTCTGTATGCCCTAGGCTATACGAGATTTCACACGTCGATTAGACTACCTGGCTCGCCTGACCATAGTGCTATGATCCCGTCCTTTAATTAGTAAGAGAAATCTATCAATTACTCTTACAAGCTTATTCACAAGCTGCAAATTCAATTCTCTATTAAACTCTTCCATTTCCTAGATTCTTGCATATTTATTTCCATTATCATAATATACTCTGATATTAAATTGCTTTTCTTAGTCCTTCATGTATAATATTACTGCTTGGATAGATAAATATTCCAATTAGCATATATAATTTTCTTACAGCCATTTTTCCCTGATGTGTATTCATTTATTCTTATTCTTATTATTATTACTGACATGAATTACCATCACCGACACAACGTAACCCGTTTCAATAACCGAACATCCGTGTTCGTTACGTTACGTTTTAATATAACTGAATTGCCATTTTACAATATTCATTGCCATTTTACACTTCCACGCAATGATGTACAAAGACATCTCAACTTGACTAAAATCAACACAACAATACTATTTTGAGGCTCTACATCCTAAAATTGACCCTTATTGGCATATTCTATAAATTTTGAAATCACTCAACATACAGTGGACTATAATTGCTACAAAATCATGGTTTTTGGGTACTTACATCGGCTAATCTGGTGGCTCCAACCACGCATTTCCTCCAGTAATGCCCGCCATTATATGCAAATTAGCAAGCCATTCTTACACTTCTCACACACATTATACATAACTTTTGCCTTACAAAACACACGGCACTTTTCCTTTCCATGTTGAAGCTGTCGCTTCCTTATTCACACAAACCTTTATAGCACTTATTACACTATTAATTTTACATATATTTAAATGATCATCACTACACTCACACGATCACTATGTACATTTCTTAGTGGTTGACTTTTCCTGGCAAAATATCAGAAATGCAGACGCTGAAGATTTCTCCTCCAATACTCTCCCGCATCTCGTCTGAAAGTCTCGATTCTCTGCCTAATGATTCCTATCAGTCCCCCATCTGTCTATCAATTTCTATCCTTAGAAAAATTTCCGGATATCGCATAAATATACTTGCATATCATCCTGAGCATTAATTACAGTGGTATCCCTGCGACATTTCACCAATCGCATAAAAAGGTTTATATCTGCGCAATCTGACATCCTAAGATATGTCTATCCAATAGTTTACATACTGCGCTCAACCATTGTACACTGTACTTGTACAGATTACCACTCTCAATTGTCCTACTTTGTATATCACACGGTACCTTTCCTACGTGCTCGGTAGTAGTCCCTCGTAATGCCGACTATAAAAGTATGGCACGACTGTCCTTAATAATTGTGATTAATAAATGCCTTACTGCATGGCTCTTCATGTTTAAGTCCGTGCGTCCCTTCTCTGAATTCGGTAACGTGCACTTCGCACTATACTGCGATTTAACTTACTACATTAATCGTTATTAATTCATGGCTTACTGCATGATTATTATGTTGCTGCACTTAAGCTGTTAGAGTTCGCGCGTCTGTTCTCTGAGCTCGGGTGACGTGCTCCCTGCGCTCAAGTATGGTTCAACTGACTGCCTTTGTCATTCGTTCAGCCCTTATATTCGTTTGGAGAGAAAAAGTAGACCGAGAATTTCCCTGCAGTGTCATCTTCTCTCACAGTATGATTCTGGTCTTGAATTAACGTTTATATGGTTCCTTTTTCCTCGCTGGTCACAGATCTGTATGCTTGCTCGAGGATCGATCGGCCAATTAATTAATATTAATTGCCTTTGCCAGCGCGTGCCCACGCGGCGTCACCTAAAAATCCCCGGCGACCTGGTCAGATCTCGCCGCTAACCACAAAACTACTGTGTCCCTGCGCGTTCCATTAAATCTGCTTCGATTTCATTGTTTAATGGCTTGATAATTAGCCTCTCGGCTATACATTCACATAGGTGCAAACCTCCTGTCTCTGAGTTGCTCCAATCACGAGTAATCATTAAATTACCCTGGTATCTTCTCAGTCCACTGGCCTCTCTATTCTGAAACGGGGAATAACTTGACAATATTTTAGCTTCCTGACCTGCTCCAGACGACTTAAGTAGGTCACATAGAGTGACATGGCTCCAAGAAACTACGCCCCTTTTCCAGAGTCATTTGACAACTGTCAAGCGCTCAAACTTTCTGTGCTCAAGTCCAGAATAGTATACTCCATACAGCACAATAATGCAGTATTCTGCTATTGTTCCCGGCATTATATTAACAAATAATGTCAGAATTAGTTCATATCACAACAGTGATTTAATATGTATTTTCTCTAGGGGTTTTTATAGCTTAAACTCCCTCAAAAGATCTCGTGTTCGTTCCTAGCTGGAACCTCTATTCTGAGCTCAACTATCTCAGAGATCCACGTTCGATACCAGTCTGCCTAACCCCGTTGGGTAAATATTCCCCTTGCAAAACTTATAGAAGTCAATTGCAAGTGACCTTCTGTAAGTCACTTGCTGACTGTCCCAACCGTCTTTGTTTACACTAAGCGGTCCTTCACCTCGTCTGCCTGCGAGTGAGTCTGTCTGCATCACCCTTCCACTCTGAGCTCAGCCCTTAGACGTGCATTCTCTTGGAGAAGGGTTTCATTCAAAGCTTCAACCTCCCCAGCGACTTCGACCATTTCTTTGTACAGCAGTCGTAGACACTTGCATTCCGGCTGTTTGCTTCCTTCTCTGAGCAAGCTGCTCGTCTTCCTTCCCGTCCCGCTGCGTGAGCCTTCAAGCCTGGCTGCCCGGCTGACTTTGCTGTCTACGTCCACTTGGGTGTGTGCTGCTATTACTTCCTCTTGTTCATCAAATTCCTCTGGCGAATGATGAATTTTGAGGTTGGCCACATTCATAACGACCTCGTTCCCCGTTTCTAAATGCCTTATTCTATATGCATTATTCTGTAGGTCTCTTATCACTTCGAACGGGCCGTGATATCCGAAATTGTATTTTTTATACTTCCGTGCTTCTGGATCTGAACTGGCTGGCCTCCTGACTAAAACTCTTTCCCCAACGAGAAGCGGTCTGTGATATCGCATCGCACGATTTATTCTCTGGCGTCTCTCTGCCTGTGCTTGGAGATATTCGAAGATTCGCTGGATCCTCAATTCTCGTCCTGGCTGCGCGTCTACAGGTAATGGAATAACACCAGTCCATGGCCTCTCCGGTCTCTGATCCAAATGTAGAGTCACGGGCACCTGACCTGTCGCCTCATGCACAGTATTATGTATGCAGTACTCTATTACATCCAAGACATCGATCCATTTCCAGTTCTCTTCAGAGCAGTAAATTTTCATATATTTTTGTATCTCTCTCATAACGCGTTCAACTGGGCTAGCCTCAGGATGGCGAATGGTAGATAGAATCTGCCTGATTCCTAAATTTGCCAATTCCCGACGAAATTCTACGCTAGTAAAACAGCTCCCGTGGTCTGAGAGTAGGTTATCCGGTTTCCCAAGTATCGGAATAACTCTTTCTTTCAGTCTTTTCAATACCTGCTTTGAGCTGGTCTTCTGTATGGGGCATAATACCACCATTTTTGAGAATACATATATGGCTACAAAATATGTCTATTGCCTCTACGTGCTCTAGGCAGTGGTCCAAAGTTGTCTACACTCATTAGCTGCCTTGGCTTCTCTGGTAACAACGGAATGGGTCGTTGTCTCATTAAAAAGGGATTTGGCTTTACCCTTTGGCACAAATCGCATGTCCTAATAGCATTTCTTACAGTTTCTCTTAACTTCGGCCAAATGAATGCTTCTTTCAGTAGAGCAGTTATTTTATCTATACCCGGATGTCCAAACGCTCTGTGTGCTAGCCACACCAATCTCCTCTGCAAAGATGCAGGAATAACAATTCTTTGACGGGTATGGTCTACATCATCCCACTTGTGTAGCATCTGATTATACCATACGTAGTCTGTTGATAACGCCTCTGCCTCTCTGTATATTGCAGTTCCCCTTGCTAAGCGTCCCTCGAAGTAATCAATCATCATTTTCAACCACGGATCTTCGCGTTGTAGGTTGGTAAGTTTCTTCAAGTCATCTAAGGTCTTCTGATCTCGATTTTCAATCTGGACGGCTAGAGTTTCCTCTTCTCTTGGATATCGGCTTAAGATGTCCGGTATTACATTCTCTTTCCCTGGACAGTACTTGAGGTATTGCAATGAAGCGTGATAACGTTCCTCTACCTCGTCATCAAAGTTACGCCTTCTTTCCTGGGGTCTCCAATTACGATTGTTGCCTTCTTGGCCATTGTTACCTCCATTATTTTGGTGTGGTCTACCCCTTGTATTCTGTTGATTCCACGAATTTCGGCCTCCTCTTCCTCTACCAGCATTTCCTTTATACTTCGGTGGCCATGTTCTGGGTTCATGTTCCCATTGACGTCCGTTGGAATCTAACGTTTCAGTGCTAGTAGCTTTATTATTTTTCGGAGCTTTGTACTGGTCAGTCTGCGTGTTGGTCACGTGTACCTGTTCCACGGTTCGATTCTGACGCATAGTATTGGATGTTGTGAGGTCCAGTTGCCTAAGAACTGCCTCCATTTCCATTGCGGTTTTTGCGTTTGCCGAAATCAGCAGCCTTTGGATTTCATACGGAAGTTGTTAGGAAATAGCAATACATAGCTCCAGCTCGCTAGGTTTCTGGTCAAGTTCCTTAAACCGACACATCTGAGATATAAAGAATTCAGCGTACTTCGTTGGATTGTTGGTGTTGTATCTTTTCGAATACAAATCCAATCGTATATTCTGTTGGGTCATCGGATCCCAGTATCTCTTCAAAAAAGCTTCCCGGAACTCCTCGACTGTATCGAAGGTATAACGGAAACTGCGAAACCATAACGCACATTCTCCCTCCGTTAGTTTCTCTATGGCTCGTAGCCTGCGCTCTTGTGGTATCCGCGCATCGATTAAATATTCGGACACTTCTTTCAACCAATACTTCGGTGTCATATTACAATGGCTACCTGAAAATTTTCTTGGTTTCTCCTCGCTTGCTCTAATTACATTTATAACTTGGGTGTGCATAGCGTTTTCATGCGGCGTAGAAGCTGCAATCAGTGCACCTGGCGTCATATAAGTACTTTCCCCTGGGCCTGTAGCATTCCTTATTATAGGTTGGGTTTCCAAATCTGCCCACTTGGTTTTCCTCATATCTTCCACGCTGCCTTCACTTGACTTAGGATCTTTCATTAGGGTTTCCTCCTGTGCTATTATCCTAGTCTCCATTTGATTGTGGCGCATCTCTGCTCTTTCCAATCGAGTGATTACCTCTTTTTCTATTCTGCTAAGCCTATCCCTGTTCTCTTCTGCTACTTGAAATATTTTCTTCTTATCTTCCTTCAGGCTATGCTTGATATGGGAGATTTTCCCCTCTACATCTTCCTTTATTTGAGCAAGGGTCTTGTCGCTTGCCTCTGTCTTTTGGCCTTCTCTCACTTCGAGTTCTTCTCTCAACCCTTTAATTTCCTCTTGGATATGTCCATTGACCTTTGATATTTCATTCCGGACCTTAGCAATTTCCCCTCTGTTTTCCTCTTGTCTTTTGTTAACGATAACAACGTCGCTTTGAATTTGGTCCAGTTCTTGATGAACTTTGCTCATCTGACCCTTTATGTTGCCTACCAGCTATTTACTTTCGTTAGCGATAGCCTTAATCTCACCTATTTCCTGACATTGATCTAATATGTTCTGATCCTGCTTCTTTAGATCACCGTTAATCGCTCTAGTATAACCTTTCAACTTTTCATCCCATTTACTGTCATTTTCTTCTAATCTCTGATCTACCGTTCTAGTAAATTCTGAAAACTGTTTCGCTTGGCGTTCGAGATTCGCCTCATTTTGGATTTGAATATCCTTAATGTCATTAGACAGCGCATCTAACCTACTGTTCGTTTCATCCTGCGCGTGCTTACATGCCTGTAAATTACTTTCAAGTTTGGCTTCTATTGCCTCGAAACGCTTATCGGTCTTAACCTGCATTCCTGATATAATGCTTACAACGGTTTGAGTTACCTCGGTCTTAATTGTTTCTTGCATTTGACCTAGCTTATCATTTATTTCTGCCTTATTTGTATCCAATCGGTTGTTCATTGCCTCCTGATTGGCATCTAAACAATTACTCAATTCAACCTGATTATTATTCATTGCAACCTGATTTGCATTAATTGCCTCCTGATTGGCATCTAAACGGTAGTTTATTTCATCCTGGAAAGTCTTGGCTTCCAGCTTATTCTGTTCATTAACAGCGTCAAAATGCTGTTTTAGCTCTGCAATCCCCTGCAAAATTCCCTCCGTACCAGCCATTCGTACTACAATTCACTTTGAGATATAGGCAGGCTTCCTGGATACATGTGTGGATTCATTTTGAAGAGAAATACAAGACAATGTACACATATTGTAAGATTGTACTTAAACTTGGATTTTAGGATAAATTGTGGATTGGGTGCGTAGTGCTCATACCCTTGTGTAATTCTCTTCTCAATAGAGAGATTCTGCGTTACATCAAAAGCCTACTGAACTCAAAAATCACTCAAACACAGTTTGAGGCAAAAAAATAATTATTATGGTTTTCCCCATGAAATACCATAAAAATCTATGGGGTTTCCCTAAATCCCATAAGATCCACAAACCTGGGCGCCATGATAAATATATAAGAGGTTTGGCCTCGTGAGACATCGCAGCAACTATCCAAGGACTCGGTTTTACTGTCGAATGCCCCAACTTGGGCCTTGCCGTGATAAATAAAGTACACACACATGCGCCTATGGTGACCTGTATTTTAAACTGGCCCCACATATCAGCGACATGATAAATAAAAAGGTGGTCTTACCATGTTTTAAAAATGGTCAGGTCGTGCAATGCCAAGATATACATATTGCACTAATTAGGCGATTCCACGATAGAATAATACCGCCCCATGTTACCTGGATCATGGTAAGTATAAGGTGTTTATCAAAATTTATATTGTTTTTATCGGAGGTTAGCTAAGGTTTGGTGCGGTCATTCCCCTAATTCATTTTATTCGTTAATTTAATAGAGTTGTTTACACTAGATCTTGACCGACTTAAGTCGTACCTTTAGCTCAAATCACTGTACAGGACATCAAATCCCATGTACCCATGTGAGTACTTTCCATGGAAAACATGCTTCTGCCTCCAGCCAGCATCAGTCCTCAGGCGTGTACCGTCCACCCACTGAGCAGTTGCATATTTTTGATCTGAGACTAAAAGGTATCAACTCTACAATGATAAAGCACAACTCTATTCTAAAGACTTTAATTCAGCTCTAACTCATGGCTTCTGACACATAAAAACACAATCCCAACAATATAACACAAAACAATGCAAAATTACTCCTACAATCCACTAACATTCACACTTTATCCTTGCAAATCCAAATGATTATTCATTCATTTACCCTGAGATTGACATCAAAATTCATTCTCAAGTGCGATGATGCACATGTAAATTACACATAAACTGTACTTATAATCTTACGTCACCTGTTGTGATCTCTTTAATTCCACAATCCTAATTGTTTACTCTCAACACCTCTTAATTTGCATTATTTGTACCCTTGTGTTTTGTATCTCTCTTCCCACCAAAATGCTCTACCATGCATTAACCAATTTATGGGTTGCACATCAAATTTACTTGCAACTCCACAATTATTTGTAATCATACTCCGTTCTGCAGTTCCCTTCTGCAGTCCCCTTTTCTACAGTTCCACTGTATGCCGTTGTGATTTCAATTTCAAAAATTCCGTTACCGCTGTGTCGGATGGTATATTATGCTACTCTTGCGTGGGCATAGCCTATGGCATCTAGTGTCGACCTTTAGAACTAAGTGACACTGTCAGTATAAACATGCAAATCCAAAAACTCGTAAGTTTGCTAAATATTAAATCATCAGGATGATCCTTAATTAACAATGTGTTTCAAACCACACAAATTCATTATACAATACAACAACGACTCTTTTCATTACAAATAGGGTTTCAAAGTCTGTCCATTCTAAATGTCAACCTTCAAGGGTCGTTTAAAAATCTCCCCCTCGGAGCTACTTGTATACAATGGGAATGAGTCGAGCGGTCACAAAACCACGTGCTCCGTCTCTCCCTAACTCCCTTCTCTGTTTACTTCCAACAGTAACTTGTGACTTTAAATACAATCGTGCAGTCTCAATGACCCACATATCCCATATAATTTAAACTAAATTGTATCCAAGACAGTTTATGGGCGTGTTTAAACATTTATTCCTAACCTTAGGATATTAATAACTGGCCTCAACAGGTCCATTACATTATATGAAGGAACGAGATTCATCAATCACTGGTCGAACTGGCTAGCCGGCATCTTATTAAATGGCACGGTCAGGCACATCCTGCCGCCAAAATTCGCTTCCAGGAGCTGAATTTATCCAATAACTAGTTCTCGGTCGACATCAGGTGTCATGCTGAGGTTTCCATTGTTATCCTCCCATCCACCACAGGATTCGAACCCGGAACATTCCATATCCATTCACAGAGCTAGGGTCAGCCACTAAGTACGCCCTGGCAATAATAAATATCTCTGTATGCCCTAGGCTATACGAGATTTCACACGTCGATTAGACTACCTGGCTCCCCTGACCATAGTGCTATGATCGCGTCCTTTAATTAGTAAGAGAAATCTATCAATTACTCTTACAAGCATATTCACAAGCTGCAAATTCAATTCTCTATTAAACTCTTCCATTTCCGAGATTCTTGCATATTTATTTCCATTATCATAATATACTCTGATATTAAATTGCTTTTCTTAGTCCTTCATGTATAATATTACTGCTTGGATAGATAAATATTCCAATTAGCATATATAATTTTCTTACAGCCATTTTTCCCTGATGTGTATTCATTTATTCTTATTCTTATTATTATTACTGACATGAATTACCATCACCGACACAACGTAACCCGTTTCAATAACCGAACATCCGTGTTCGTTACGTTACGTTTTAATATAACTGAATTGCCATTTTACAATAGTCATTGCCATTTTACACATCCACGCAATGATGTACAAAGACATCTCAACTTGACTAAAATCAACACAACAATACTATTTTGAGGCTCTACATCCTAAAATTGACCCTTATTGGCATATTCTATAAATTTTGAAATCACTCAACTTACAGTGGACTATAATTGCTACAAAATCATGGTTTTTGGGTACTTACATCGGCTAATCTGGTGGCTCCAACCACGCATTTCCTCCAGTAATGCCCGCCGTTATATGCAAATTAGCAAGCCATTCTTACACTTCTCACACACATTATACATAACTTTTGCCTTACAAAACACACGGCACTTTTCCTTTCCATGTTGAAGCTGTCGCTTCCTTATTCACACAACCATTTATAGCACTTATTACACTATTAATTTTACATATATTATATGATCATCACTACACTCACACGATCACTATGTTCATTTCTTAGTGGTTGACTTTTCCTGGCAAAATATCAGAAATGCAGACGCTGAAGATCTCTCCTCCAATTAATCTCCCGCATCTCGTCTGAAAGTCTCGATTCTCTGCCTAAGGATTCCTATCAGTCCCCCATCTGTCTATCAATTTCTATCCTTAGAAAAATTTCCGGATATCGCATAAATATACTTGCATATCATCCTGAGCATTAATTACAGTGGTATCCCTGCGACATTTCTCCAATCACATAACAAGGTTTATATCTGCGCAATCCGACATCCTAAGATATGTCTATCCAATAGTTTACATACTGCGCTCAACCATTGTACACTGTACTTGTACAGATTACCACTCTCAATTGTCCTACTTTGTATATCACACGGTACCTTTCCTACGTGCTCGGTAGTAGTCCCTCGTAATGCCGACTATAAAAGTATGGCACGACTGTCCTTAATAATTGTGATTAATAAATGCCTTACTGCATGGATCTTCATGTTTAAGTCCGTGCGTCCCTTCTCTGAATTCGGTAACGTGCACTTCGCACTATACTGCGATTTAACTTACTACATTAATCGTTATTAATTCATGGCTTACTGCATGATTATTATGTTGCTGCACTTAAGCTGCTGGAGTTCGCCCGTCTGTTCTCTGAGCTCGGGTGATGTGCTCCCTGCGCTCAAGTATGGTTCAACTGACTGCCTCTGTCATTCGTTCAGCCCTTATATTCGTTTGGAGAGAAAAAGTAGACCGAGAATTTCCCTGCAGTGTCATCTTCTCTCACAGTATGATTCTGGTCTTGAATTAACGTTTATATGGTTCCTTTTTCCTCGCTGGTCACAGATCTGTATGCGTGCTCGAGGATCGATCGGCCAATTAATTAATATTAATTGCCTTTGCCAGCGCGTGCCCACGCGGCGTCACCTAAAAATCCCCGGAGACCTGTTCAGATCTCACCGCTAACCACAGAACTACTGTGTCCCTGCGCGTTCCATTAAATCTGCCTCGATTTAAATGTTTAATGGCTTGATAATCAGCCTCTCGGCTATACATTCACATAGGTGCAAACCTCCTGTCTCTGAGTTGCTCCAATCACGAGTAATCATTAAATTACGCTGGTATCTTCTTACTCCACTGGCCTCTCTATTCTGAAACGGGGAATAACTTGACAATATTTTAGCCTCCAGACCTGCTCCAGACGACTTAAGTAGGTCACATAGAGTGACACGGCTCCAAGAAACTACGCCCCTTTTCCAGAGTCATTTGACAACTGTCAAGCGCTCAAACTTTCTGTGCTCAAGTCCAGAATAGTATACTCCATACAGCACAATAATGCAGTATTCTGCTATTGTTCCCGGCATTATATTAACAAATAATGTCAGAATTAGTTCATATCACAACAGTGATTTAATATGTATTTTCTGTAGGGGTTTTTATAGCTTAAACTCCCTCAAAAGATCTCGTGTTCGTTCCTAGCTGTAACCTCTATTCTGAGCTCAACTATCTCAGAGATCCACGTTCGATACCAGTCAGCCTAACCCCGTTGGGTTCAGTAAAGAGTCCCGTATTTCCAGAAAACCATATATTGTAACCATAAATATATTTCAACAGGACTCTTTACAAGGTTAGATGACTTCAAAATATTTATGCATTGTTCCATATCAGTATACCTGGATGGAAACAACATGCCATAGAATTCAGCAGCGACATCCGTTTCAATATGTTATTGAGCAGTATTGAAGAAATATAATATAAGCTGTCCCATAACAGAAAATTTGGGTTCAACTGGAACGTTTTTCAAGGTTAGAGGACTTGATCTGTCAAAAATTGTTACGCATTTCACCAATTTCTGATACGTGGAAACAACTGCAATCAACAGGAGATCCGATTCATTATATTGCACCATAATGAAGAAGTATAATAGTCTATAGATAATCTATTAAGGTAGATTTATATAAACTTTAGTCTTGTTTCTTTTATTATTTTTCTTGATCATTCATTTTATTAAAATTTTAATGTGTATTTGTAAGAATATGCATTTTCACTTTGGTATTTGTTAACATAGTTTCTAAGATTCTTTTATTATTCAATCTACGCTGACGAGGGTATCATTGTATACCGATACATGTACGTAGTAATTTAATATTAAACGCGTTTTAATTGTTTGACAAGGCGGCTATTATCATTTGAGAATAATATCAGTCAACACGGATAATATTTAATATCAGTCAACACGGAATTGTTAATGCACAGTGCGTCCGCAAAGTCTCTCCGCAGCGGCGAGCTACGCGGGTCTCTCCTTGTGGGACGTGTTACGTTGGTAGCACATTCATGCCGCTGTATACGCAGAGTCCCTCCTCAGCGGCGAGCTACGCGGGTCTCGCCTTGTGGGACGTGTTACGTTGGCAGCACATTCATGTCGCTGTATACGCAAAGTCTCTCCGCAGCGGAGAGCTACGCGGGCCTCGCCTTGTGGGACGTGTTACGTTGGCAGCACATTCATGTCGCTGTATACGCAAACTCTCTCTGCAGTGGCGAGCTACGTGGGTCTCGCCTTGTCGAACGTGTTACGTTGGTAGCACATTCATGTCGCTGTATACGCAAAGTCTCCCGCAGCGGCAAGCTACGTGGGTCTCGCCTTGTGGAACGTGTTTCGTTGGCAGCACATTCATGTCGCTGTATACGCAAAGTCTCTCCGCAGCGGCGAGCTACGCGAGTCTCGCCTAGTGGAACGTGTTACGTTGGCAGCACATTCATGTCGCTGTATACGCAAAGTCTCTCCGCAGCGGCGAGCTACGTGGGTCTCGCCTTGTCGAACGTCTTCCGTTGGCAGCACATTCATGTCGCTGTATACGCAAAGTCTCTCCGCAGCGGCGAGCTACGCGGGTCTCGCCTTGTCGAACGTGTTAAGTTGACAGCACATTCATGTCGCTGTATACGCAAAGGCTCTCCGCAGCGACGAGCTACGCGGGTCTCGCCTTGTCGAACGTGTTACGTTGGCAGCACATTCATGTCGCTCTATACGCAAATTCTCTCCGCAGCGGCAAGCTACGTGGGTCTCGCTTTGTGGAACGTGTTACGTTGGCAGCACATTCATGTCGCTGTATACTGTGCCCATTTAGCAAGAAATATGCCAATCACAGTATACCAGCGTAGCTCAATTCGGGATTTCGGGGCAGCGGTAAGTTCCCCCACTCTGTGACTCACATATTTGGATTAATTAGAGGATACACTTGCAAAAATAACAACAAAATCAACTCCTATTTTAAACACATTTAATTAATAAAATTAATGGCGCTACAAACATTTAAACAATTTAATTACTGACCCAAATATCAACTGCTTGTTCCAAATGAACAAGGGATCACAAAATAAAATAAACAAATATTTTATTCAAAACCTGTGGTTTCCACATAAACCAACAATTCTTACTTAATCCCACTTCCATAAAGCACTAACATTAAGTTTACATAACTCCGAGCTCTTTGGCTCCATGCATTTACATTATTATGGTGTCATTCTTGTACACCTCAAACACTAGCTTTTATACTTTCTTATTTCTCAAAAACAAATATATAATAATATTTAAAATCTAGGTTAATTATCTAACTCAATCTTTTTGGGCATGTCCACACATTCAGTTGTTATCATCTCTCTTTATTTCACAAATATATTAAGGTAATCAGAAAATCAATCGTGTACTCCAGAGCGTGAAGGTACTTGACACAGTCAAAAAACTATAGTTACTCCCGAACTCAGTTGCCTTCAATCAACTCGTGGAATCCCACGTCCTTACATTATTACCGTAGGGATTGTTATTTATCTCTTATGTCTTAATAGACCATTATCATATAAGAAACTACGATCTGAACCGGCAAACGAAATATCCATCTTTAAGGACCTCGGTTCAACGCCCGGGTCGTTAACAACTTTAAACACTCCTGGTGTATTTATTTCTCTTTACAACAGCTTACGAGACGGTCTCTGTTCCCCCTCGCTTTTAAAAGAGCTAGTCTCTACTACATGGGGTGCGATTTATGACACGTTAGGGTGGCGGAGACATCCTGTCTGACCCAACATTAGTAGCTTATTTTCAAGGCTTTCAAAACAAACCTTCCCATTCTATCCAGTTCTGGGGAGACCGGGCTTTACTGTACCGTAACATTCAAACAACTATTCTTTGGTTCAAAGACCATTTCCGTATCCTTGGCATTTATTAATTATGAGAGGGTCCTCATTGATTGGGAAGATTAAATACACATACGACGACGGAGAATTACAGGGGCTTTTATCATAAGAAGATCCTGCATTCGAATCTCTTCAGGTGCCTCGGGAACCAATCCCTACAGAGGACTTATACAAAATGCGATTTAGAGTCGGCCGTGGCCCATATGACATACGCTCAATAATACCATATATTAGCTCCCTTTTTAAATACATACACAATGCCTCGTGATACTAATGTCACAAATAGAGGACTTACACAATTATCAATTCACTGCAATCAACTACCCTCCATAAGTAATGTACCAAGTATTTAACCACTACGCGTTCCTAGCGTGACACTTTAATATTATATTTGCGCTCATTATGCGCTATGCATTATTTAAGCCGAAAATGTCTTCCCAAGAACTGATAAAATCTCTTTAGTAACAATTCATATTATTTTTATTCACATATTAATCTTTCCATGGTCGATAAATCGCTCCCTGTTTTAAAATATTCCATTGAACCTCATTTCTTACACATACGTTAAGGCTTATCGTTCTTATGTTCATATCAATTTATTTGATTTTTATTTAACATTTCCATATTTAATTATTATTATTATCTTTATTCTTTAATACAAGCTCAAAAGCTATTTCTTTCATATCTCAACTTTACTTTATTTCAATGTCTTTCATGATAATTAAATGATATTTCGCTTGCTCTTATTAGATTTGTTAAATACATTAACCATTTATTCACCTATTTCCTCTACGGGATTTGTTCTTTACATAATTATTCATAATTTCTCTATTTATTTTATTATTGTTCAGACCGTGTTCTTGATTATTCAGTATTTATTCATTAAAACACATCCCTTTCACTCAACAACTCCGGTGGGTTTTGTACACAATCAATTTCTGACACCAAAATAAAAATGAATTTTGTACTCACATATTTTCCAGATCATCCCTGATCTTAAATCTGGTGCGGTGTTTCATTTTTGGGCCCACTTTGAACTTTTTACACCATATTGAAGGTATTCATCTTACGTAAAAACACAACTAAACATATATCTAACACACTTAATATTGACGACATTTTTATATACTGATGTGTCCCTTTTGAACACATAATAAACACTAAAATATTATTTAACACACAATCTGGATTATTTTACACTTCACAACGATCACTAGGCCGTGTTTCTGAGCCTCTCACACGTGATCTTCTTAAATTCCCGTTTCCAAAGGTGGAATTTACCCGATGTCGGCTTCCTATTCTGAAGAATGCGAAAGTCCCGAAACATCTACTGTTCCCTGGAGTTCAATTCTGCTATTCCTATCCTGGATAACCGGCTATTTATCTAGCTTGAACGGCTTCTTTGTAGATCTGTCTATCGATCCTAACGAAAGTCTATATGGATCGAGGTCTCCTCTAAGACCTATAGAATCAGTTTATAGCAGCTAGCACTTCTCGATTCTAGTACTATTAGAATTGTTCGCCTGCTTTCTGGAGCTAATGTTTATAGTCTCCTATTCTATTTATTTGAACTGTTTTAACACTCCTACGTTCGAACCTTATTCTGTTCTTCCTTGTTAGGTTCCTTCAATTTAAACAACAGTTTCTCTGTCTGGTACGATACTTCCGTACGTTATGATCTATTCGTTCGTACATTTAACGACCTATCGCCTTTAAGTCCGACGTTCGCAGCCTGCTCTGACTATATCTTATGAAGTTTCACTTTAACTTGTATACAGTCGGGCCTAAATCCTATAATTAGGATTTTCCTAATACTTCACTGCGGCGATACTTTAAAATTTCGTATTGGCTGCTCCTTATGGAAGCAAGCAAGTCGTTACTACTGTGATGCCTGTGGCTATCGGATCTTACTTCGGCGGTGTAAAACAGCGTTTCTCCCCTCAAAGAGTACTGGTAGCTGTTATCGATGTAACGCAGAGTTACGTCCCCTCACGGACTGTCGGAATGATTACTTCTACGTCGTGGAGCAGCACTTCCCCTCACGGAATGCTCGTAGGACTGCATGCGATGTGACACAGTGACGTGCCCTCAGGTTGTCTGAATACTGCATGATTGGCTTGGAGACGCCCGAAGCTTTATACTGTTTTACTACAAAAAAATAAGACTCAAGCCTTTCCTGTGGTCAACTTCTAAAATAATGGTGCCACAATTATAAAAATTATACCTTCCGAAAGCTCATCTTCTCAATGTCAAATGATCTTATTGCACCTAAGAATCGATCGTGCAGTTCGGAGATATTAATTAATTTCTCGTCCTCAATTGTGTGGGTGTTACATTCCTTTTGCTCTCTCCCCTCCACAGAGGCTTAGGTAATTCCCCTATGACGACGTCTTACGTCGGCAGTTTATTTCTGCACAATTATTACATGGTTTCTCTATACTGAAAAATCTCTCATTCAAAATGATTCACTGTGCTGTGCTTGTTTACTCATTATTATGCTCGTAAACGTGTTAATTTTAATTATTCCTCTTCTGGTGCATATGCGACGTTGTCAAATTCCAGCAACGTCAGCTCGAATTCCGATTCAGGCTTCTCTTTCTAACACGGTGGAAAGTTCCACTCAGTTATTAATACTCGTGACCAGCCCTCTCTGAAATGTCGAGTGGGGTGATCTCATCTAAGGAACATCTGTCCCTAGTCGCTTGCACAATGTTAAGCTATATTCCTGGCTTAAAATCTCTCTCCGTTCCTTTAGGAAACTATACTTTTCTTTCATTTCTTCCTTAAGGACATGGGTTCGACCGTCATGGACCCGATGGCCCAAGGGTTCAATACGCAAAGTCTCTCCGCAGCGGCGAGCCACGTTGGTCTCGCCTTGTGGGAAGTGTTACGTTGGCAGCACATTAATGTCGCTGTATACCCAAAGTCTCTCCACAGCGGCGAGCTACGCGGGTCTCGCCTTGTGGGACGTGTCACGTTGGCAGCACATTCATGTCGCTGTATACGCAAAGTCTCTCCGCAGCGGCGAGCTACGCGGGTCTCGCCTTTTCGAACGTGTTACGTTGGCAGCACATTCATGTCGCTGTATACGCAAAGTCTCTCCGCAGCCGCGAGCTACGTGGGTCTCGCCTTGTCGAACGTGTTACGTTGACAGCACATTCATGTCGCTGTATACGCAAAGTCTCGCTGCAGAGGCGAGCTACGCGGGTTTTGCCTAGTGGAACGTGTTACGTTGGCAGCACATTCATGTCGCTGTATACGCAAAGTCTCTCCGCAGCGGCGAGCCACGCGGGTCTCACCTTGTGGAACGTGTTACATTGGCAGCACATTCATGTTGCTGTATACGCAAAGTCTCTCCGCAGCGGCGAGCTTCGCGGGTCTCGCCTTGTGGAACGTGTTACGTTGCTAGCACATTCATGTCGCTGTGTACGCAAAGTCTCTCTGCAGCGGCAAGCTAAGTGGGTCTCGCCTTGTGGAACGTGTTACGTTGGCAGCACATTCATGTCGCTGTAAACGCAAAGTCTCTCCGCAGCGACGAGCTACGCGGGTCTCGCCTTGTCGAACGTGTTACGTTGGTAGCACATTCATGTCACTGTATACGCAAAGTCTCCTCGCAGCGGCGAGCTACGCGGGTCTCGCCTTGTGGAACGTGTTACGTTGGCAGCACATTCATGTCGCTGTATACGCAAAGTGTCTCCGCAGCGGTGAGCTACGTGGGTCTCGCCTTGTGGAACGTGTTACGTTCGCAGCACATTCATGTCGCTGTATACGCATAGTCTCTCCGCAGCGGCGAGCTACGCGGGTCTCGCCTTGTCGAACGTGTTACGTTGGTAGCACATTCATGTCACTGTATACGCAAAGTCTCCTCGCAGCGGCGAGCAACGCGGGTCTCGCCTTGTGGAACGTGTTACGTTGACGGCACATTCATGTCGCTGTATAGCGTAAGTCTCTCCTCAGCGGCGAGCTACGTGGGTCT
This sequence comes from Meconema thalassinum, assembly GCA_946902985.2. Classification (NCBI taxonomy): domain Eukaryota; kingdom Metazoa; phylum Arthropoda; class Insecta; order Orthoptera; family Tettigoniidae; genus Meconema; species Meconema thalassinum. Next base: position 170,169,429 of record OX336391.1, read on the forward strand.
CGCCTTGTGGAACGTGTTACGTTGGCAGCACATTCATGTCACTGTATACGCTATGTCTCTCCGCAGCGGCGAGCTACGTGGGTCTCGCCTTGTAGAACGTGTTACGTTGGCGGCACATTCATGTCCCTGTATACCGTAAGTCTCTCCGCAGCGGCGAGCTACGCGGGTCTCGCCTTGTGGAATGTGTTACGTTGGCAGCACATTCATGTCACTGTATAAGCTAAGTCTCTCCGCAGCGGCGAGCTACGTGGGTCTCGCCTTGTGTAACGTGTTACGTTGGCGGCACATTCATGTCCCTGTATACCTAAAGTCTCACCGCAGCGGTTCGCACAAGCATGCACTTGCTGCGTGTTGACCTTCAACTGGAGTGATAGGGTGGAGAATATCGGTTCATTATTGCCGACAGTGAGTGACAGTGTTGACGCTGTAAGTTGTGTTCATGTCAAGTGCTTGTGGAAGCTGAGTCTAGTGGGAATGCTGAGTACCGAAGATTGTGTGTTTATAGTGGAAGAGGCTTTTCGTGCTGGTGGAAACTTTACGGACCATTGTGTGATAGTAGTGAGTACCGTATATACTGTATAATTGCATTACTTAATTTAACAATTGTTTTCCTTGTAACATCATAACATGAATGTACTGCCAACCCAACACGTACCGCAAGACGAAACACGCGCTGCGGAGAGACTTTGCGGACGCACTGTATATGCTGGACTGTACAGCCGTCAAACGGAATCTTTTTGATCACACTTTATATGCAAACTAGCAGTAGTGCCCGGCTTCACCCGGTGGATTTATTTGTTTTATGGATGATAATGAATACTACTACAGAACTGGTGCGCTCATGGATAAGGATTGTAAAGCACCTACGCTTATTTCAGCTGATAGCCTCAGTATACTGCACCATCACCAAAGCAAAGCATAAATACAGTCTGGAAATACAGAAAGACATATAGATTAGGTATCTTGCCAATGCCGCCCCGCTGCCCTGCGCTCTAGCGGCAGGTTCGCCTAGCAGTACGCCGCGGTACAAATAGTGTCAAGTCTTTGTTGAGCTATACTGGGTTGACAGTGCTGTACCAGCAGTAGAGTAACTAACGGGATTTCATATAAAGAACCTCATTTTCTATACCGGTAGTGGAGAGCGCTACTCGCATCCAGTCGGCCGTGTCTCGTCAAGAGCTACTGCTGCCTGGAAACGACATGACTTGCCATTCCTTCATGAGTTTATTTTATGACTTTATAAGCCTTTTTTCGTGTGCAAAATGGTATTTATTTAATTGTGAGGCATTTAAGGCTTAAGTGAGTGTGTTTCGCGCACACATTGGGTCATGCGGAACCTGTAGGTACCCCAAATGTGTAGGTTGGTGTTAATGGGACCTTATTTTCGGTTAAAAAAAACTGGAATGGGACCTTAGCAGAATAATATAGGGAAGGATGACGTGATCGAATTATAATTAAGAATATACATTTGCGTGAAGCCATCAATGTCGTCATCGTCCACATCATATGAGCACATGACCTCACTGTCCCGCCTCTTGCAACAAAAATCGCCTCCACCAGACATGCGTATCGTCACATGTGTTGGCGAGGGGAACGGCCTTGAGATATGTGCGTGACCTCTAACACAATTTGTTTGTTCTTTTTAGCGTGGATGACGCGAGCACGCGAATGGGAACTGCACAACGGTTAATGTGCCTCTGAGGAATCTGACAAGAATGGTATATTCTTCCTAATTAATTCCTCCTGCAGCAACACAGGTGGCTCTGATTACTGCCTACTACAAAGCTGAACTCTGTCTTGATTTTAAAGTGCGAGGATTTTTTTTCATGTTCCGATGGACTGTATAAAAATAACAGATTGACATATCAAACTGATTTTACTACTAAATGTTGGCTTGTTTTATTCTTATGTCTCAACATATTCACCAAAACGATTGAAACATTTGTCGTATCGTTACACCAGCTTTCCAATGCCCTCGGCAAAAAAAAAAAGATTCTGCTGCCACTGAGGTGGGTACGTCTGGAGAGTCTCCTGAAGTGTTTCCTTTTTGGTGAGGCGTTGCCGCCCAACCATACCTTCAATTCTCTAAAGAGGGAAACATCATTCTAGGCTGGTTTGGACTAAACGGCAGATATTCCAAAACTTCACACTTGAATTCTTTGAAAAAGTCTATCGTAACGCTGGCACAGTGCGGTCGTGAATGATTCTCACCTTCTTCGAGAATTGACTTCACTTCGAAAATCTCATTTGCATTGACCAGAAATCGAACCCGGTCGACTTAGGTGAGAGGCAAGCAGCTTGATCACTGCACCATCACGCCCCCACACTTGATTAGGACTAGGTTTTGGATGTACAGTACTAGATTTTGAAACCCAATATTTAATTATAGATTCATCAATTTCGTGATATCGGTCTAATACGAATTCTACTCCTATAAAACAAAAATGAATCTTAACCCTAGAACAGTAGAGCTAATTGCAACGTTGCTATCGGTAGCGACGACTCTGACTCGAGAAACTGATAATAAATACTACTTACGTCAACTTTTATTGCTCTCTCTAGGCTAGGGTTTCCCAAACGTTTTTTGACCATCGCCCACTTTCAAGATTTATATTTTTTTTCGCCCACCTCATTTCAAAAACGCACAAATCTTTAAAACACTAACACATACATTCAAATACCTACATATAAGTTGAGAAACGGGGATTTTTACGGACATGTTTCTCTTAATAGGTACATCATGTTTATTTAGGTATAATTATGTACATAAAAAATTTGCAAATAATAGGTCTAAAAAGGAATAACAATCAATGAAATTAATTGAAGAAAATATAAAATTATAACTACATGAATTAGTATATCTAATTAATTAAACAACATGAATACCTATGTCTAATTAATGAAATTTGATAAACTACTGTAGTTGTGAATAGATTAAAAAGGAAACATAATTTGATATAATTAAATTACTTGATTGAATTTTTATTTTATTCCCTGTTTTTATAGTCTAAAACTTCTTCGTCATATTGTATATATAAAAAACAGAATTATTTGCCCACCGATATTTTCAAATCACCCATCGAATTCACATTCTGTCAGTTTCGCCCACTGGCTTGCTAAAATCGCCCACTACTGGGCGAATTCGCCCAGTTTGGGAATCTCTGCTCTAGGCTAACAGAATGGAGACTAGATTTGAATAACTTTGTTTGCTTTTATTTTTACTTGGACTTACTTACTTACTCTCCTGGCTCCACAAACCGCAGTCGGTTCTTGGCCTCGTCAAGTAACCTCCTCCCCCTCGTTCTGTCCTTGACATCTTCCTCTCGTGCTCCTAGTAGCTGGATGTCCTTGGCTACCTGGTCTCTCCATCTCATTTTTGGTCTGCTTATAGGTCTTCGTCCGTCTGGCTTTTTCTCACACACTTCTCGCAGTCTAGATCCCTCTACTCTTCTATACACAAGACTCCCATCTCAGCCTTCTTGTCTTAGCTTCCGCAACAACATTGGGTTCCTTATACAACTCATTTAGTTCCTCGTTCTTTCTACTTCCCCACTCACCTGCTTCACAAATTGGTCCGAAAAATATTTCTGAGGATTTTATATTCAAAAACCTTTATCTTTCTCTCTGTGCATTTGCTTAATCTCCATGTTTCAGCACCAATTTTTTTTTATTTTTGTGAATTTTTGAGCTGGTTTTTCACTAACTTTGAATAATTGTGATTGTTTTCTTTTTCGATTTGGACTGGTATTGATTTTTTATGGACTTTTTGTGCTTTGTTCGACTAATTTTGATTTTTGTGTTTATTTTAGATTTTAAGTATTTTTTCTTTTTTTTTCTTTCATTTTGAGCTCTTTTTGACAAATTTTGATTGTTTTCTGGGGTATTATGGATTTTGTATTTTTATTTTTATTTTTTTATTTTGACTATTTTGCTTTGTATGTTAGGACACTGGTGGGGATTGGACAAAAGCAAAAAGTGGGGGAAACCTAAATGTATCCCGTTTCCGTCACGGAGACGAACACTACCGTTCTAGGGTTAATAAAGGCTATTGCGAAACAGTGGTAACAGTGTTTCATGATTACACATGACGATCATTTGTTATAGGGATTCCGGTGGAAAGTCTCCCACAGAGAATTTCTTTCAGAAATTAGATCATTCATGTTACCAGCCACGCCTCTCTGAGATTAATTCATCTTATGAAATAAGTATAATCATCATCTGAATCACTATGTAAGGACAAGCCACAGTAACGCGGCGGCAGGAAGTGACGACACTGGAAACATACAGTGTATAGCACCAAACTTCCGTCACGTGTTGAGTGTTATTGTTGAGTAACAAATTCCACGGTGGTGCGACAACTACTGTTAGTTGTGGTGGACTTCTTCGGTGAAATGTTGCACAATACGAAGATAATAATGACGAGTATTTCCATTCAAAGTTCTGATAACCGGGAAATCGTGAAACCAACCTCGGTGAATGACCAGTATCTGCATTTAGATCAGACTTCCCACCGTGTTTTCAACCTACTCTTTTCATTAAAATTTATTGAAAAAGTAGGTTATGTGTTTAATCAGGGGGAAAACGTGCGTATGTTTGTACAGTATATAATGTTATTAATGCAGCCAATGGCCATGTACTTTTCTTTTCAGGATGGTTCAGGGAAGGGATATTGGAAGGAAATCGGCCGTGGACCTATTAAAAGGTCCGTCCTGGCATTTGCCTGGTGGTGAAAATGGGAAACCACGAAAACCATATTCAGGACGGCTGAGGTGGCATTCGAACCCACGCTCTCCCGATGCCAGTGAGGCACGAGGTACCGCGTCCGATTTTGTACAGTATATAAGTACCCATACAAATAAATACAGGTTGTACTTCCAATTTATTTAAAATCCAACCGGGTTAACTTTTCAGTTTTGGCATGGCTGAGCTTTAATGGCACTATGAAAAGCACCGGCCACGGTGGCTGAGTACGCTAACACACTGGCATCGGGAGAGCGTGGGTTCGAATACCATCTCGGCCAACCCGAAAGGTTTTAGTGGTTTTCGGTATCCAAGGAAACTCCAAGGGTTCCAGATGTTCGTAGCCGTCAGTCAACCCATAGCTTAACCGACATTTCAGGAGAGGTTGCCTACCCCCACTCTCTTCACAAACCCATCAGTGTAAGCTGACTGGACTCTCTGGGTTTAATCCAATTAGGGCAATTCGACCATCCTCGCAGCGAGACTGGACAGAACCGTGTCGTCTCAAAACTCACGAGTCTCAAAACTCACGAATATCAAAACTCACAAATTCCAAGAAGAGGATTAGTAAGAGTATGGTTTCTTCACCTGGGCCAGTCTCAAAACTCACGATACTGGCTGCGTGGTTGAGCGGTACTGGTCTCAACTGCAACGCACAAGGTTGTAGGGTCGAATCCTGGCGCAGTCAGTGTGCATTTGAGAGTGAGTAATTACGAGGGAGCTGAGTTGGGGCGAAATTCCGGCATCCCAGCGTCTCTAAAAGCCGCATTAGTTAAAAGGGGCGGTACACCCATAACATTATTTATTATTATTGTTCTAATTATTGTCGAATAAGCCTCTAGTCATTCGTTTCTGTACAGTACCAACACAATAGACACTTAGGTAAGTTGGTAGGATTGGCAGATATAAGCATTACATGTGCTTACTAAGACCTTCCTCTTTCAATTGTTTTGCTAATGGCCAATGGCTGTCGCTTTGTATCCAAACACATAATAACGACCTCCATGATTCCAATGAAGATTTTAATGCCTGCTTGATGACACGAAGCAGAACGACTGAGTAAATATCAGTGCTATAGTTGGAAAATTTGGTCTGTGATAGGTTGATAATTCCTGTTAAAAACAATACAAAGGAGATCCCATTCTAATACTGGGTGGACAAACATGGGTTGAAGGGCAGTGCGAGTCACCACGGTCATCTCAGGAGACGTGAGTTTTGAGACTGATTAGAATGTTAATTCAGCTACTAGTTCATAGTCGTGAGTTTTGAGACGATTTGCTACTACAGTATATTTAGATCGTGAGTATTGAGACTCGTGGGTTTTGAGACGTAACCGACAGAACTGCGTGCACTGCGCAATACTGGAAAATGATAAGCGAGCCGGCAGTGAATTTATCCGCAACTAGTGTGCTACCTATTGGTCAAGAACCACCAGCTATTGGTCAGCAGCGATCAATGGTTATTGATGATGATGATGATAATTGTTGTTTTAAAGGGCCTAAGATCTAGGTTATCGGCCCCTAGTGGTCTGGGTGATAGCGAAAATGACAATTAAATGGAAACCATAATGAAAATGAAAACCAAGGTAAATTGAAAATACTTTCAAAAATGGAACGTAGATTGGAAAGACGCACAAAATACTTACAAAATGTAATTTAGATGGAAAATACTCTCGAAAGCAATTTAGATTGAAAAAAGCGCACAAAATGTAGTTAAGGTTCAAAATACTTTCAAAATACTTTCAAAATGCAATGTAGATTCGAAATACTCACAAAATGCAATTGAAGTTCAAAATACTAAAAAAATGCAATTAAAATTCAAAATACTTAAAAAATGCAATGGAAATTGAAAATAATTGCGAAATGTAATTTAGATTCAAAATACTCGCAATATGTTGGCAAGCAATTCAAAATACTGTAGGCCTACTTACAAAATGCAATTTAGAATGAAAATACTTAAAAACCGGAGTTTAGATCGAAAATACTTACAAAATGCAATGTAGATTGAAAATACTCACAACAGGGAATTTGGATGGAAAAAGACTTAAAAAATGTAATTTAAATACACTGGGGACCAATTTGCAAAACAGTACGGAAATCTTAAAGAGAAAAGGAAATATAATGGAAAGAGAAAGAAGGCTGATCCCTCGAAGATTGAGGGTATCAGGAAGGACGAGAGAAGGGCCAATTAAGGCGGGAAAGTGAAAGACTCCCTAGGCCTCGGATACCCTAATACCGTCGGGGTCGGAAGAGAACAAGAGTTGCCCAAGAGAAGGGAGGTCGACAGGAAAGAAGACGGAGAGGAGCCCGGCACAATTAAGTGGAAGCAATGCTGGACTCAGCTGTCGTTCCGTGGTCGCCAACCCTCGTCCCACTAGTAGTGAGCCCCTGTAGGGACAATGGTTATTGTGCTACTGCCTAACGTTTGAATCGCCGCTCATTAAGGAAGAAAGTGAGAGAACTATATCTTCTGAACTCCTCTTCCAAAGTTACCCAAATACAGTATTTTGCGAATCAAGTTAGGTTGGTTGGTTGGTTCTTAAGTTTAGGGGCTGCGACAACGCGGTTATGTAGCCCCGTGCACTTTCGGTGTGTGTTGTATCTGTCTGATAACCGGTGTTAATTGTGATGGCTGTAATAGTGTGTGTATCTGTTTTTTTTTAAATTAAGTACAGACTGCAACTTAGAATTTTTAAAATAGTTCCTACTTTGCCGCCAAACGCCACCGTCAACGACTACTAGGCCTAGTTCAGAACTTAGCTACTAGACGCCACCGCAGTTGGCTCTTGTCAACGAACGTAGAAACCTAAGAGCGTTGTTTACATTCTTAACCTATCCAATTTAGCTTCACACAGGTGTAATTAGTGGAAGGTTCTTTAACATGCCATAAATCTATGACATGGGACCGCCGGCTTTACTTCCCCTCCGAAAGAAGGCATACTGAGGGATTTTTAACGTTCTTAAAAAATCCGACGGCTTCGGCCGGGTTTGAACCCACGATCTTGGGCACACGCCACCGAAGCTGTCCGAAACAAGTTATCTCCACCAACACCCAACTCTGCTGGTTTTCGATGTTATCGGTGATACCCAGGATTGATGGCTACGGTTATTATTTATCGTATGGCTTTTAGTGCTGGGAGTGTCCGAGGACATATTCGGCTCGCCATAGTCTGTAGCTGCTTCCAGCGTAACACCCATAGGGTCAGCTACAAGTTCCGTTCAATTTCAAGTAGTTTCAACTTTCGCTACCAGATGTCAATGATTCCTAGTGGTTGCACCGCCCTATTAAAATAAACATATTCTTGGCGTGCCTCCTAGCTGCATCACTGGAACCAACTAGAAAAGAAAGGAGTACGCAGAGGAAATGGATGTTAATTTCTGACCTGTGCTGGGCCCGTACTTGCAGGCCAGATGTGCCGAGCGACTCCAGACTCCGTGAAAGTGGTCCCACGACGAGTGGTAGGAATACCCTCCTGGTGCTAGAAAGCTAGAATAAGTTAGGCCTAGGTTTGAAGAGAGAGAGAGCGAGCAGACCGATCGCCAAACACTACTAAATAAGACACATGGATAAAGAAACGGAAATTTAATGAATTGAAACCAAACACACAAAGAAACCCGGCCAGAATAACACACACAAAAAAGAATACCCTTCACCTAGGGGTCAAATAAAGTCACTTTCAAACGGGGAAGATAAATATAAATAACAATCAATAACTTACGATAGTAAATAACGTTAACAAATTAAATTCATACCTGTGCTCACTTCCGTGAAAACGATGTAAAAAGGGAGGAAGTAAATGGTCAAGAGGCAATCGAGCCGGTCGCTGGTCAACATCAATCACTTCTCAGCCTAGAGATGGATGGTTGTCATGGCGACCACAAATAACAAGCTTAGCAAAGATAAAACAAGAGGCTGTGTGCGTGTCGCAGAGGCTGTGGCGAGCAATGGGGATGCGATCGAGCTGGCAGTCCCCAGAGAAAAGAAATGCAAAAACCAAAGATACTACAAGGAGAAACAAATGATGTCAAGTGTCCGTGAAATATATCATGATACATACACGCAATCAAACACACAAAATGCCAGCCGACGATGCAGAAATAAAACACAAAGCAACTCGTGCTTGTAGGTAGTCTAGCAAAACATGCTAAACCTATATGGTCCCCTACTTACAATCCGGGTTCGAGCTGAATACGGTAAGGCCTACTTAAAGTTACCGCCGTGATTCAGTTGCCCGAAGCATGGAATGAAGGGAATACATAAGGGCTAAAATATATGGTGTCATGCCTCGTGTTGGGAGAATGGTCGAAACGCCAACGTCCACAAACCACGGGAGACCCATTCGAATACATGCCCAATCAAAACAACATCAATGCACCTGGCAGCAAGAAAAACATACACTCACAAAATCACTCGCAGATATATTTCACGGCACAAATATAAGGTTAAACCGTAGACTCAAACTGAACAAAACAGGAGACCGCCATTTCGATTGGTTCCACAGCAAATCCAAGCACACGACGAAGACCAAAAAAAAGTTAAATTTAGGAAATGAGCATAGTGGACACAAGGTTAGATGTGTTACTTACATGAGTAAATGGAAGGCTTCGGCATAATAACAATGTTAAATAAAAAGGAAAAACATTACATTTTAAATAATAAGGCGGAGAGCCTCAAGGCACGTCCGGACAGAAAGTATCTCACATGGCGTCTGAGTCAACCCGGACGGCCGCCAAAGAAAATAAAGAAAAGAGAGATGTTAAACATGGCTCATGGTGAAAGTTAGAACTTTGATAGAGCGTTCCAACGAAATCTAACCTAGAAATTTAGCTTCACACAAGTTTAGTCTGTGGAAGGATCTTTTACATGCCATAAATCTATGACATGGGACCGCAGGCTTTACTTCCCCTCCGAAGGAAGGCATACTGAGGGATTTTAACGCTCTTAAAAAATCCGACGACTTTGGCCGGGAATTTAACCTAGACCCCGGGGCGATAGACCACGAGGTAGTCTCGCAAGATTTCTAAATTTGGCGGCTTCGGTGGCTTAGTTGGTAGCATGCTAGGCTTCTATGCCCAAGGTCGCGGGTTCAAACCCGGCCGAAGTCGTCGGATTATTTAAGAGCGTTAAAATTCCTCAGTATGACTTCCTTCGGAAGGGAAGTAAAGCCTGCGGTTCCATGTCATATATTTATGGCATGATAAAGAACATTCCACTAATTACACCTGTGTGAAGCTAAATTTTAGGTTATCTTTGACTAACGCTCTTAGGCTCCAACATTCGTTGCGAGGAGCCGACTGCCGTGTCATCTTGTAACCAAGTTCAGAACTATGTGTCGTTGACGGTGGCGTTTGGTAGCAAAAGTAGGAACTACTTTAAAATGAATGTCTGCAGTCCTTACCTGAATTACAGATAACACACACTAATACAGCCATCACAATTAACACCGGTTATCAGACAGATTCTACACACACCCGAAGTAGACGGGGCTACATGGCCGCGTTGTCGCTGGCCCTAAATTGAGGAACCAACCAACCAAGCTTTCTAAAAGTCAAGTCAAGTTCTTGGGCAGTTTCATCTCCTGGAGCGTGAAGTGCGACTAAGCGCCCACGGGATGGTGAATGGGACTGGTGCTTCAGATGGTGCTCCTTTTTTCCCTTTTATAGTTATTTTATTTATCGTATGGCTTTTAGTGCCGGGAGTGTCCGAGGACATGTTCGGCTCGCCTGAGTCTGTAGCTGCTTCCAGCGGACACCCTAAAGGGTGAGCTACAAGTTCCATTCAATTTCAAGTAGTTCCAACTTTCGCCACCAGATATCAATGATACCTAGTGGTGAACGTTGGAACTTTGATAGAGCGTTCTGACGAAATCTAACCTAACAAATTTTGCTTTACTCAAGTTTAGTCTGTGAAAGGATCTTTTACATGCCATAAATCTATGACATGGGGCCGCCGGCTTTACTTCCCCTCCGAAGGAAGGCATACTGAAGGATTTTTAACGCTCTTAAAATATCCGACGACTTCGGCCGGGTTTGAACCCGCTATCTTGGGCACAGCAGTTCAGCATGCTACCGACTACGCCACCGAAGCCGCCCTTTTATAGTAATTATAGTTAAGTGAATTATTTAGTTTTTGGTTGAATTTAATTTTAAGCTCTATCTCCCCGAGGTATTGAGGGAGATAGAGCTGATGCTTTTGAAGCAGGTGAAATTTTAAGTTGGTTTATTTAAGTAGAATTATTTTTAAGTATGCTAGATCTTAAATCGACTTTTGATTTGCCTGCAGAGCTGCGAATACTGTCTTTGGGTCACTATTGACCATCGGATCTGCAGCGGCTTTAGTTGATATTCGTTCGTTCGCTTGTTTAGCCTAGGTGCAGGAGCTTCAGATAATAATAATAGTAAAAGTGGTATTTGAAAATGGTTTGAAATTGTAGTTACTTAGTTAGTTGAAGTAAGAAAGGCCTCTAGCTGGTTGGTTTGGTAGTATGAAAATTTAGCTTTCTAAAAGGCTGACTTTCAGCGGAATACTCCCCGTAACAAATGAATGAGAACTGCATTTTCTCATACGTCATATTTCACCCACTTTTTTACAAACGCGCGAAGACACGCAAAACGCTAATTAGATTTCTGAGCGCAACTGGGTCGGGACGGTGAGGATGAGAATGGGTTCGTGGGATTAACGCTTTTTAATGAATGAGTTTGCTTTATGGCGGACAAAGAGGGACATGTGTATTTCATTACCATCTCCCCTTCTCTTTCGGAGAGAGCCGAGACGGTCCAGCTCCTACACGTAGTTAACCAACCAAGGGGCACATTCTAATCAAGGTGAAAATAACCAGAGGCTGCGCCAGGGGTGTGCGAAGTGTGTGGCTGCACAGGACCCCACAGGGAGGCACGGTAAGATGAAGGCCAGAGAGCCGCGAGACGGTACCTAGGCTGGAATGATCTTCAAGTTGCTCTTTCCGTAGGAGACCAACATGACATAGAAGGAATGGATCTGATAAAGAATTAAAAATATTTTCAAAAATATGCCTAATGATCGAGGTAGAAGAAACACAAAAGTTAATAAAGTGGAACTTTAACGGCTTTGAAGTGCATCGTGGAGAAACAATCTGGGTGAAACTTATCCAAATACAAGTATTGCACTTAGAATAGTTGCTGCTATTCCCGTCACAGTTGCGACTGCCGAGAGAAGTTTCTCAAAATTAAAATTAATTAACCTATCTCACAAGGGAAGTATCAGGTAAGACGGGTCGAAACCTATCTTGAAACTTTGTGAACACAATCGTTGCACTATAAGAGTACAACGTGCGGAAAATCAGTTGCCAGTTTGAACTACAAGGCTCCAAGATCATGTGGCGAATCTCTCATATAAATCAATGGGAAATAGCGAGTACCGTACATGTTGGAATGGACAGCCTTGACGGCCCAAACACTCAAGGCCGGTGGGAATGAGCCGCACGCTCCAGTCAGCATATACACCCCGCCTCGCTACTACTCCGAGTGCCACAGGGATGTCCAGCTCCTCCAGCCGTCATGCCTGCATTACCAGGATGTCAGGTACGATTTCGGAGCCTTGCAGTTCAATCTGGAGACTGATTTTCCGCACATTGTCCTCTTATAGTACAACAATTGCGTCCACAAAGTTTCAAGATAGGTTTCCACGCGTAGTCTTACCTGATACTTTCCTTGTTAGTAACACCATGACCCAAGCACTCGCATTCCTGTCCATAGCACTTGAATTGGTATCTAGTTTGGACTATACAGATTTAATTAAAGACTGTTGTTGTTGTTGTTGTTGTTGTTGTTTGAGTCTTCAGTCTTTTGACTAAATTGATGCAGCCTTCCATGTCTCCCTGTCCTGAGCTAATCGTTTCATCTCTACTTAGCTATCACACCCTACGTCCGAGGCAATCTGTTTAACATATTCTAACCTTGGTGTACCCCTTCAGTTCTTGTCCTTGACCCTTCCTTCCATAACTATTCCTGGGTGTCTTAGTGTGTGTCGTACCAACCTATCTCTTCTCTTCATTAGCAGTCGCCAGAAATATCTTTCCTCTCCCACTAGTCTTAATACCTCTTCGTTTGTAACCCTCTCTACCCATCTGATCTTCATCATTCTCCTGTAACAGCACATTTCAAACGCTTCAATTCTCCTCTTTTTTGCTGCACCAATAGTCCAAGTTTCACTTCCATAGAGCGCCACGCTCCAGACAAAGCCCTTCAAAAATGACTTCCTAACACCTAAATCTATATGTGATGTCAACTGATTCCTTTTCTGTAGAAATGGTTTCGTTGCCTAAGCTAACCTACTTTTTATAATATCCTCAGCCAGAAAAAGAGCAGAAGAGTTAATTTTTGGCAATTTTTGTTACTGTAAGTATTTGAAATAGTAATACTGTAGTGTATTTTAAAATTACAATATTACAATTCACTCAATTTATTACACTTTTTAGCCTATTTTCATTTTAGGAATAAAATAGGCTTATGAGATCACGTTTGTGTGTGTGCGATGGTGTGTGTGTGTGTGTGTGTGTCCTAATAAATTCTAAACGACTGGAGCGATTTCAATTAAACTCGGCAATATCATAGCACCATTCTGGCCGACCCCGACCGTGCCCTTCAAATTTTATTGTGTCTCACCAATCCAACATGGCAGCTGTGCGAAATATTTCACCAGCATTCAGTATCTCTGAAACTATTACCGATATCACCCTGAAAATTTGTACGGTGATAAAGGGAACTACTAGAAGTTCACCTATGAGACTTACAAAAACCTGGTAACTACAAAACCAACATGGCGGTCAAGCTAAGCTGAGACTTTTAAATAGACTTTTCTCGCAATTTAACCATCCAAAAGTAATGAAACATGGTACAGCAAATGTCTATACTCATTGTAATGCACTGGCGTCTAATTTAGTTCAATTGTTTACATAACTTCAAAATGGCGGCTGTGCGAAATAATTCACTGGCATTCAATATCTCCGAAACTATTTATGATATCACCCTGAAATTTTGTACGGTGATAAAGGGCACTGCTACAAGTTTATCTATGTAACTTTCAAAAACCTGTAAAGTACTAAACGAACATGGCGGCCAAGTGAATTTGAAACATTTTAATAGACTTTTCTCGTGATTTAACCATCTAAGCGCAGTGAAAGGTGGTACAGTAAATGATTATACATATTGTAATGCACTGGCATCTAATTTAGTTCAATTGTTTACATAACTTCAAGATGGCGGCTGTGCGAAATTTTAAAATTAAGTTTTCATTTCTTGTGTCGTAATCATGCGATCGAAGTGAAAGTTTGAATAATGAAGCTACGCAATAATTTTCCTTTAATGGTACATATCTCTATGGCCTATACATATAACAATCCAAAATGGTGAGCATCCGAAATATTTTGACGGTTCTCAATACCTACGAATCTTTTACAGCAATCAAACTGACATTTTTTTATGCTCATAGAAACTATGGACATAAGTTCACCTATATGACTTTCGGTAACCTGGTGAGCACAAATCCAACGTGGCGGCGACGCGAATTGGCTCGTACAATTCTTTAGTTCCAGTCCCAGTTCCCGTACAGTTGTTTAACTTCCTGTAAGTCGCCATCAAATTTTCTTTGTTCTTTTTCAGCTCTTTTAAAGAACAATCAACGCTGATGCTACCTTGGATTTTCTTCCTAGCATCATCATACCTAGAAAAACTGCTGAGTTTTATTTCACTGGCCGTGAAAGCTAATATACCATCTTTTTGGAAGTCTTCATAGGGAGGTGAAGACTGCTTGAGCTTTTAGCTCTCGCAGTAAAGAGACACAGGTGCGCTTCATATAAAGGGAGGTAGCGCGCAGTTCGCTACTCCTGTGGGGGTCCAGGCACGGACACCAAGTGCCCGCTGATGAGCCAGCTTGGTGCTCCTAGTCGAAACCCCACACATGACTTGGAATAAAGCTAGAAACATTGCTGAGTTTTAATCATATTATCTTGTTTCTGTCTTTGTGGGTTCCAGATAGAAGATGCTCCCTTGATAAGATCTAAAAACTACATAATCACTACATTGAACCACTCCATAATTATCCGTAATCAAGCACTGAAAACGTACAGAAAAACTGAATAAACCTGCACAAAGCACCCCGCTTGTCATCCGTAGAGCCCCAAAGCCTTTGATGTCGAGAGGTCTGACAAACTTCAGACCAGGCTTGCCAGGCTTTAAGATGCTTTCCTGCTGTATTTCATTTTCATTGTTGTTGTTGTTGTTGTTTCGTTTGGGGGCGTGTTTTTGTTGATTGATTTAGGGGTTTTGCGGCATCAAGGTCATGTATCCTCGTATACATGGGTGTGTTTGATAACCAGTGTTATTGTGATGGTTGTATTAGTGTGTGTATTTGTTATTCAGGTGAGAATTGAGAAGGAGGCGGCCGTGGCCGTATGAACCATCCTGGCATTTGCCTGGAGTAGAAGTAGGAAATTTCAGAAAACCACTTTCAGGATGGCGGAGGTAGAAATCGAACCCAACACTTCTCAGTTTTGCCTCACGAGGCTGAGTGTACCCCATTCTAGCCCTCAGACCAGAATTACATTTTTTTGGAAGTATTTCTATAGCATTTCGAATCCTTGTGCAGTCAGTTGGCATTTGAAGGTGACAAGGAGACGTGTCAGTAGAATCACAGGCACTTTAAAGATCCCCTTCGGGGCAAAATTCCGCCACCCGGGCGTCACTAAATGCCGCAGTAGTTAAAAGCGACGGAAACTCAATAACATTATTGTTATTGAGTTATTTCCATTGTTTCCTTCTCGCTTGCGGCTGGCTTGTTGGTTTGGTAACATGTTTGATAACATGGCCACAGCTACCAACCAACGTCATGGAAGGAAATGCTAGGATACTTCCAAGGAATCTTTCTGTGACGTAAATCACGCATCACCACCTTACCTATACATTTCTTTGTGTTTTTCTCCCTCGTTTGTTTAAGTCGATGATCTCAAAACTGACACCTGGTAAAAAAGGTAGGATTTTAATTTCTTAAATACTCGGAGCAACTTGCCTCATGAGGTACTGGTCTCAGGTCAACACGAAGAACATCAAGTAAACCTATTTTATGTTCGACGATGTCGAAATATGAATATTATTCGTCAGAAAACTGTATCATAATGATGGTCATTAAAGTACTGTTTTCCATTATGATACAGTTTCTCCAGCCTATCAGTGCTCATTCATTGACCAATTAGGCAAGGATACCTTCGCGCATGCGCTCAAAATCCAACATGTCTATATAAATTACCGACATGGAAAGTGCACCGTCCATATGTTCGCGTAAATAAACTGGCGAATATGAGACAAGAAATAGCACTGTACCTTAATATCCCCAACACCAATTTCTACACAGTGCATTGCTTTCAAACGATTTCGGTGACAGTTTGACTGAATGCTGGCGCACATCGGCAGGCGGTAAACATATGGCCTGCATATGGCATTGCCAAGCACACAGAGCGCATGCGTCGGTCGTTCAGAGAACTTGGAAAACAGATATATCAAACCCAACGCTTGCACTTTGATCACAAAATTCAAGTGGCTGAAACTCAACGATATTTATGAATATTTATGTTAAAACATATAATAAAGTTATAATTATCGTCGATCATAAACAGTCGTATGCAACTCGCCTATAATGGTAATTAAGACACTCGTATGAAAAATTATAAAACTCGCTTACGCTCGTTTTAAAATCATACTCGTGTCTTAATTATTGCCATTATAGGCTCGTTGCATAATGTACTATTGTGGTGTTAACTTAACGATTACAAGTTATATATAATGTATAGTGATCCCAGAGTTTAACTGTAACCGAATTTACTGTTCTTTCAACATCCATTTATTTCTTCTTCTTTGAGCAGTTGGGCCACCAGTGGACCACGGTGCTTCTTTTTAGCTGGTGTTCTTGGTGGATTGTTTGGCGGCTGCTCTCGTGCTGAAAACGTGAGCCTTTATTTATTTATTTATTTATTTATTTATGTATTTATTTATTTATTTATTTATTTATATAACTAGGCCTCCGTGACTTAGGCGGCAGCACGTCGGCTTCTCACCGCTGGGTCCATGGTTCAAATCCTGGTCACTTCATGTGAGATTTGTGCTGGACAAAGCGGAGGCAGACAGGTTTTTCTCCGGATACTTTGGTTTTCCCTGTCACAACTTTCGTTCCAGCAACACTCTCCCGTATCATTTCATTTCATCTGTCATTCATTGGGAACCGGGACGTGTGATAGACTCTAAAAGTTCACCTTTTTCTTAGCTTAAAAGAATCTCCCATCTTTCCTAAAGAATTTGGTGTATCAATTATTGTGCTGAAGTGATATTTCATGCAATAAAATTAAGTTTAAACATAATGTTTTAAGGCTGATTTAGCTACTAGCCAAACTTTTTTTTTGTGTGTCCCGTAAGTCACATTTTTTGAAACTTCATGTACCATTTTCTCAGAAACTATCGGATCAGTGTATTTGAAACTTGGTAGTCTCTAAGACACTGTATAGATCTACTATTGGTAGTAAATGTATTGTGGTATCTTGATAAGTTCAAGGAGCCCAGCTTGAAAAGCACTGACAAATTTACAGGAAATTTCAGTTTTCATCTAGGATGTAAAAGAGAAAAGAAAAAACGCAACTCCTGTATACAAAAGGACACTATTTTTACTTCAGTAGCTGAAAAATGGTTCAAATATTATGCATACAAAGTTTGTTGGGTCTGGTTTCAGTATTTGCTCAGAAAAAGGGACATGAGTTAAGGGAATTTTTAACAATATTATTTTTAAAGATTGTTTTTGTAATGCTCTCTCTGACACAAAATATTCAACATAGAAGCTTCAAATTCTACCCAAATAATGACGAATGTACTCGGAAGATACAAAAAGAACATTCAAGGAAATATCTATTGTAGTTTCTGAGATATGTAACAAAACATCGGAAGCTACATTTTTCTATCGATTCACACGTCTTGGTTCCCTTAATCATTGCCCCCAGAGAAGTGCGACAGTCTTCGGCAGCCGGCACAGTTCATATCCTGGCCGCTAAATGGGGGCTTCATTCATTCCATTCCCTGACCCGGTCGATCGACTGGAAGCAGGCTGTGGATTTTCATTTTTCATTTATTTATTTATTTATTTACTCACACCCAAGCACGCGAGGCACAGTACTCAGATCCACAGCTCTCTCGCACTCGGTCGCGTAACACTGTTATTTTACCTGGCTTAACAGTGCTCACACCAAAATAGTTGACGCACAGTTCAATCAAACAATGCGCCTCTACACAGGATGCATTCGTTCTACTAATACTCAATGGTTACCGGTTCTAAGAAACATTCCCCCACCACATTTGAGAAGATGTCAGTCGTTGCTGAATACCTACAAAAGAATCAACACGAATGCACTATTACCAATAGGCCTACATGCAGAACTTCCAGTTCTATCAGCTCATCGATTAAAGTCCAGACACCCGTCGTGGAGAAACAGCAGACAGCTTGCTGACTAACAATTTCAATATCAAAGTTGCCTGGATTAAACAAACTTATCTGGCACACCGTGGATTAATTATTAATCCCTGGGAAAGACCTGCAGGGTTTCATTTATCTAGGCGTCACTGGTGCTTGCTGAACCGTATTAGAACTGGCCAGGGCAAGTGTGGAGGTATACTACTTCAATGGGGTTGGAAGTCCTCTCCAAATTGCGACTGTGGAGAAGAGAAGCATAACGTTTGATTGTCCCCTCAGAACCTTCAGTGGTACACAGGAAGATCAACACAGGCTACCTCAAGAGTCTGTTGACTGGTTTCTCCTCAGAGCCTTCAGTGGTACACAGGAAGATCTACATAGGCTATCTCAAGAGGCTGTTGACTGGCTTCTCCTCAGAGCCTTCAGTGGTACACAGGAAGATCTACACAGGCTATCTCAAGAGGCTGTTGACTGGCTTCTCCTCAGAGCCTTCAGTGGTACACAGGAAGCTCTACACAGGCTACCTCAAGAGGCTGTTGACTGGCTTCCCCTCAGAGCCTTCAGTGGTACACAGGAAGATCTACACAGGCTACCTCAAGAGGCTGTTGACTGGCTTCTCCTCAGAGCCTTCAGTGGTACACTGGAAGATCAACACAGGCTACCTCAAGAGGCTGTTGACTGGCTTCTCCTCAGAGCCTTCAGTGGTACACAGGAATATCTACACAGGCTACCTCAAGAGGCTGTTGACTGGCTTCTCCTCAGAGCCTTCAGTGGTACACTGGAAGATCAACACAGGCTACCTCAAGAGGCTGTTGACTGGCTTCTCCTCAGAGCCTTCAGTGGTACACAGGAAGATCTACACAGGCTACCTCAAGAGGCTGTTGACTGGCTTCTCCTCAGAGCCTTCAGTGGTACACTGGAAGATCAACACAGGCTACCTCAAGAGGCTGTTGACTGGCTTCTCCTCAGAGCCTTCAGTGGCACACAGGAAGATCTACACAGGCTACCTCAAGAGGCTGTTGACTGGCTTCTCCATTTGGATCTGCAGTTGTAAATTAATCCTTTCAGACTATGTATTACTGTATATATTTGTAAATAGCTATGTATCATACGATAAATAAATAAATTACTTGCCACAGTCTTAGAGCCCTTGCCCAAGCATATTGACGTGTTTAAGAGAAGACTGACATGTTTTGTAAATATAGTTTACAAAATACGACTCGTGTACATTAAGTGTGCTTGATATTATTGTCGTACAATATGCCACCGGAGAGTTACCTCCATTTGCAAATAAAGTAAATGAATGAAAAGAATGGTTGAATGACCAAGTTTCAAGTTAAGCGTCCGACTCCTCTAATAGGATGGTAGGTGAGTTCTTAATTTATTAAAGATTCGATGGTTAGTTTAGCAGCTAGTCGACTTAGAAAATGCAAATCAAGTAGCCTCCGTTTCTTCTCTAAGATGATTCTCGGTCAAAGTGTGTTAGATTTTCGAAGTGAAATGCCATGTCCTGTGGTTCGGGTTCCACGTAAAAAGGAGGTCCCGTGGCTCATGATCGCATGATTAACGGTCACATAAAACTAAAAGCTTCCTTCCTTTTTTTTCTCTCTCTCTCTCTAAGATGGCGGGAAAATGTAAAGTGTGATTATCGTGCAAGGGAGAGTGGTCACCTCTCCAGCAATTTAACTTCAAATTAATTCAGGCGTTTAGGAATTGGTAGTAGGGGAGGTGAGGGCATACAGTACAGACACAGTAATCTCACGGGTTCTAACCCGGCCGAAGTTGTCGGATTTTTCAGAGCGTTAAAAATCCCTCAGTATGCCTTCCTTTGGAGGGGAAGTAAAGCCGGCGATCCCATGTCATAGATTTATGGCATGTAAAAGAACCTTCTACTAACTACACTTGTGGGAGCTAAAATTTTTAGGTTAGTTTGATGACGCTCTATTAGTTCCAGCGTTCGCCGCCAGGAGCTGACTGCGATGGCATTCAGTACCCACATCGTGAACGGTAGCATTTGGTAGCAAAAGTAGAAACTCCTTGAAAGAATTAATCGTCTGCAGTCCTAAAAGGAAGCTTGTAGTTTAACGTGACCGTTAATCTTGAGATCATGAGCCACGGGACCTCCTTTTTACGTGGAATCTGAACCACAGGACATGGCATTTCACTTCGAAAATCTCACATGCATTGACCGGGAATCGAACCCGGACCGCCTTGGTGAGAGGCATACAGCTAGACCGCTGAGCCACCACGCCCCCCCCCCCCCCCGCGCTTAACTAAGGAACCAACCAACCAACAGTGATCTGTAGCTGTAAATTAATCATTTCAGACTACGAACTTGAGATTATGTATTACTGTATATATTTGTAAATACTATGTATCAATTCATCATACGATAAATTAATAAAGCACGTGAGGCTCAAATAACCGTGATGCAAAGCCCCTAAATGAAGCAACAACAACACTTTCCTTGGCTGATCACATTATGTATGCACCTTAACTAATCTCCATCATAAATACTGTAATTACTCTCTTGGTCGCAATCAAATTCATGAGCGTCCTCTAGTACACTATATTATCCATGTCCTGATTTACGATACGATAAACATAGCTTGTTCTGATTACAAATTCATAAAATCAATTTGAAGGTTATCATCGTTTCAGTAATTTCCATTAGAGTGTCCATTACTTCTTGATAACATCAATTATGATTCCTTTTGTGTTGTGGGAGCAAGAAGTAAGCCATATCTCTTCCAGCGTTGGCACAAATCAGACAACCAATCCTTCACAAGGTCATCTGTGCCAGACATTACGCCGCGAATCTTATCGTAACTAATTACGTAATGTGAATAATACATTAGACAGGAGATTTACGTTAAGTTGGACTTCGAGTCAAACTTACGAATATTTCTTTATATTAAGGCCCTGGAAGGTAAAAGGAAAGTTTGCATTGATGGTGATGGTTGTCTGAAGACGTGGAAGGTCCAGGTCATCTGCCCCTGCTAGGTTTCTTTTTGAAGTGTAACATCTTTCCACTCGGTAGCTGGACATTTTTGTGGGAGTGATTTTGGAAAAGGGACGGAAGTGGATGGGACGGAAATGGATGGGACGGAAGTGCACGGGACGGAAACAAAGAGCGCGCGTGATGGCGGAGATCGGTACAACGACGTACTGTAGACCATGAGGCTATGGGGAATGTATATCGCATACAGTTTAGTTCAAGGTTTGGAGACCCCATTTAAGATATTCCTACATTAAATCATCTTCAAGTTGTCGTTCTTTGGTGTGAAAGAAAATATTCATTTTATCATATTTGCTGAAAACAATTACGATTTATTAAATCTTCATACTTTTGCTGTATCCATATTTAATGTAAGCACTCGATGTACTATCGGCCATGTACTGTCGCTATGTGGAATCTATATCGCATCAACAAACACTCCAAACAACGTAGGAATTCAGTATATTAACGCCGACTATTAACAATAATTGAAACTTCGTTGGTCTAAACATATCACTGGGATAATAATAATATAATATCGTATGGCCTCGGGTGCCTGGTGCAAGCTTTGCTATTTGACACCCAGAGGGTAGCTTGCATGTCGAATTTCGTAGTTCATTGACTATGAAAGTCAAGGAGGTTAGATGTTAGGTATCTAATCTCCTTGAACACAATAGCGCTTTCTAGTAGAGAAATGAGGAACTCTGTGCTGGCGGAAACTCCCGAGATTAATTTTGCCATTATGAACTCGGCCTACTGAATTCAAATGGGTTCTTTGACATGCCAACATCGTATGACATGCGTATC
Organism: Meconema thalassinum; assembly: GCA_946902985.2. Taxonomy (NCBI): domain Eukaryota; kingdom Metazoa; phylum Arthropoda; class Insecta; order Orthoptera; family Tettigoniidae; genus Meconema; species Meconema thalassinum. Next base: position 170,191,456 of record OX336391.1, read on the forward strand.
GTATTTTTGCCGCCTTTCAAAAATCACTTACCACGGTCAGGGGCGAACCTGCAATCTTGGGGTTAGTAGACCGACACGCTATCCACTCACCCACCGTGGCAAGCTATATCACTGGGAGAAACACATTTAATATACCTTCCGCACACCTAATTTTTAATCGCGCCTATACTTGACAGTGCGCTGATCGGCAAAACGAGGCCATTTTCAATAACATCGCTGGCATGGGTTCACTAACTGGCCGGTATAGAGCGCAGCTCGCATCAAGTAGGCAGTGGATTGCTTCCGCCACGGCAAATAACAATTGTGATTCATTACGGTCAGGATTTCGCACTGCAGTTTTACAAGTAGTTATTTCAATGACCAACAGAGTTCACTGTCAACAAGGGATTTGCGCTCCCAGGACACACATTGTAGGATTTCATTATTTAAGATCTATCCTCCGAGGTCAAGCTCTGCAGTTAGTTGAAGCACTCCCATTAAGTGCCGAAAACTACCCCATTGCCTTTAACTTGTTGAAATAAAGATACGGTAATCTACGGCTACATATTCAACGCCATATGAAGGCTCTATTTAACTTACCTGCGTCACAGCATAATGACGTCACTAGTTTGCGAACTCTCATTGATACAAAACAATTTCATGTTAAAGCTCTATCCCAATTAGATCAACCCACTGAACACTGGGACACTTTCTTAATACACTTAGTGGTTTCTAAAGTCGATGTCGCTACCCTCAAAGCTTGGGAGATTGAACTTTCCAGAGAAGACGATTACTCTTACGAGCATTTAGTCACTTTCATAAATGCTAGATGCCAACTCTTAACTGCTTTAGCTAATCAAAGTGAACCCTCACCCCCTAGTTCTAAATTTGAATCAATGTCTCTTAAACCTAAAAGTGAACGCTTAGCGTCTAGTACCCAAAAACCTGGGTCCAGCTCATCTAAACTCAAGTCAAACGCCACTGGTTACCCAACTAGGTTTAGTGAACGCCGTATTGCTAGTTCTCTCGTTTTAAACACTCAAAGCGAACCCCGTAAGAGTTTAAATGAACCATTAAAGTGCATACTTTGTAAAGATTCCCATGCCTTATATCTATGTAAATCTTGTAAAGAACTGTCAGTCGACGACAGAAGAAAATTAGTTTCCCAGAATAAACATTGTTTCAACTGCCTAGCACCCACGCATTCTGCTTGAAATTGCAAGTCCATCAGACTTTGCTTCCATTGTGAAAAAGCTCATCACACTTTACTACATCGTCATGATTAAGCAAGGTCATCGACCGCATCTACTTCTCAGAAAAGTGACAATGCTAACAGTTCCAATGCGTCATCTTACATTCAAAATGCCAAGTCCATACGTAGTGCCCAAGTACTATTGTCCACTGTCCAAATCGAAGTTCAGGATAACTTTGGCAACTGGGTCCGTGCACGCGGTCTTCTTGATTCAGCGGCAACTCATGATTTTGTGTCTAATTCTTTGATTAGAAAACTAGGCCTACCTGTAAACCCCACTTCTATTAATATATCAGGCATTAACAGCTCAAAATCGCAAGCTTTACAGTTTTCAAAGCTAACCATAAGAGACATTTGTCACAGATATAACTTTCTCAAACTGAATTGTCTCATTCTCAATAGCATAGGAGAAGATACTCCAAGTCACTCTGTGGATATTTCAGGTTTAAGCATTCCCTCGCATTTAAGGCTAGCCGATCCTCTGTTCAATGTACAAAATCCCATTGACATACTCTTTAGTGCCAATGTTTTCTGGAATTGCCTTCGTAAACAGGTTCGCAAGTTATCCTCAAACGTGGTTGCCAGAGACACTAATTTTGGATGGATCGTCACCGGTCAAATTCCTCATTATTCTTCCCAGCCCGCATCGCAATGTTATTTTGCTAATACTGATTTGGAGCAGTTCTGGAGGCTCGAAAGCGTTGATTCTCCTAACGTGACCTCTTCAGAAAACGAATTCTGTGACAACTTTTTCTGAACACCACCACTCGTTCTCCTGATGGCCGGTTCATTGTTCAGATGCCAAGATTACATAATCCCCCTAAACTTATTAATTTTCCACCAGAAGCTCGAAAAGCTCTCTTTGCTATCGAGAGCAAATTCAAGAAAGAACCTCTCGTTAAACAGCAGTATACTGATTTCATGGATGAGTATGAAAGCTTAGATCATATGGAAGTTGTCAGCAAATCTGATGACGAATTGCACCCCCCAATTGAAACGCTTTTCTTAAATCATCATCCCGTGTGGAAAAACCCTCTTGTAAAGGATAAAATCCGAGTCGTTTTCAATGGTTCATCACCTGACGTTAATGGCAACAGTCTTAACGATACTCTTTACTCTGGTCCTGCTATTCAGTCAGATTTATCTGCTATACTCTTAAACTTTCGATTATTTCCCATAGCTGTTACAGCGTATATAAAACAGATGTACCGTCAGGTTTTAATTCAGCCTGAACAACGAGATCTCCAAAGAATCTTGTGGCGCGACGAAATCAGCACGCCCATTAAGGTATTTCGCTTAAAGACGGTTACTTATGGCTTAAAACCTTCCGCTTTCCTTGCTATCCGATCCCTACATTGTTAGCCTCTCAAGATGGTCATTTATTTGATTCTAAAGCTTCCGAAGCACTAACTACATCATTCTATATTGACGATTACTTGCAGTCCTTCCCCACTCTGGAGGAAGCTTCTTTCGTGTCACTAGAACTTCAAGCATTTTTAAAGAATGGAGGATTCCCACTTCATAAGTGGAATTCCAACTCCCATGAGTTTCTCGCCCAGTTTCCTATTGAGGATGTGGACCCCTCCTCCGTCGAAATTTGTGGAGACTCCGAGTCCATAAAAACACTTGGAGTGCTTCGTGTCTTGTTTCCAACGTTTCTCATCCCTTATTGTCACGCTATTCTTCCTTTCACAAATTAATTCGAATTGTTGCCTATCTTCTCAGATGGAAATATCTTGTGGTTGACCAACCTCTTCTCCCCAAACCACACCTTACCAATCATGAATTGAATCTTGCTACCATTAAGGTTTTGCAACTAACACAGCAAGAAGCCTTTTCTTCTGAATTGTCTTTACTTTCTTCTAAAAAGGATCTTCCCAAATCCAGTCGTCTTCGTGCCTTAGCCCCGTTCCTTGATGACAATAGGTTACTCAGGGTAGGTGGTAGGCTCTCGCAATCTTTGCTTTCTGAGGACAAAAAGCATCCTGTTATTTTGCCTTCTAAACATCACGTAACTTCTTTAATCATACGTGACCTTCATTATCGTAATCTGCATGTTGGTACACGCACACTGCTTTGCCTCTTAAGGGAAAAGTACTGGATTATAAATGGAATTCATGAAGTTTCCTCTGTAATTCACAAATGCATTCTTTGCTTCAAAGCGAAACCTAAAGTCAATACTCAATTAATGAGCGATCTGCCCTCTTTTCGCTCTTCTCCTATACGTCCATTTGCTCTAACTGGTGTGGACTACATGGGTCCGTTCCAATATCAACGCAATTCCCCTGAAGCTAAACGCAAATTGTTTGGTAAGCTCTATGTTTCTCTCTTTGTTTGCATGGTTACTGGCGCGATCCTTTTGGAACTAGTAACGAATGCCTCTACTTCTTACTTTTTATCAGCTGTCTCTCGCTTCGCTGCTAGGCGTGGTGTTCCTTCGGAGATGTTCTCTGATAACACTTCCACTTTTCAAGGCGCAGCTTCCTTGTGGAAGAAAGCTCTCACATCTTCTCCTGCCATGGAACAGATTTCTAATTTTTCCTACTCAAAGGGTTTCAAATGGCGTTTTATACCTCCCAACGCTCCTCATCACGGTGGTAGGTGGGAATCCTGCGTAAAGCTCACTAAACGACACTTAAGAAAGGTTTTAGGTAATCGCATTCTGACTTATGAAGAATTTAATTCGCTGTCTGTTCTGATTGAAGGTGTTGTCAATTCTCGCCCTTTAACTCCACTTTCCAATGACCCTGATTCTTTCTGTCCCTCCTCCCCTTCCCAACTCTTACAGGGATTCTTATTTACCTATTGTTTGGCGTAAACTTGAAACCCTCCGTAATTCTTTCTGGAAGAGGTGGAATTTGGAATACTTAACTTCGTTGCAACGGAGACAGAAGTGGTTTCTATCCAATTCCGACATTTAAGTGGGGGACTTGGTCCTGGTTAGGGATGTTTCTCCTCCCTTGGTCTGGATTTCTGGTAGAGTGACTGAGTGTTACCCTGGAAGGGATGGGAGGGTTAGGGTAGCCAAGATCTTGACCACTAATGGATATATCATAAGACCATTGTCTTTAATTGCTCCTTTATCTTTAATTTCTTAATTTCTTGTATTTGTTCTCTGTTGGTGTTTACCCCTCCCAGCTTGGTGTATTCTTTGGAATTCACGGTAAGACAGAGTAAGCTTTTGCTTCTCTTTGCTTTAGTTCATCCCTTCCTTTTTTCGCAAACACCAACAGTGATCTCCTGATTTCTCTTTGTTGGTATATGTCTCTCACGCTACCTGGAAGTCTGTTCTAGATATATATCTTCCATGACCCACCTAGCGTCATCTAGCAGCGAATCTCTGAAGTTCCTCACTTCTTCTCTGTACAAGAGGACTTCCTTACCAATCTAGCCACCAGATCTCGTCGCTATCGCCAGCTATCATCTCCGTGATCAAGAGAACTTCGTCTACTTTTTCACCCACCAGGCTGCGATAGTGACTCCTGCTATCAACTCTTTGAAGACCATTTCATCAAGAAGATTTTTTACTTCTGTTATGTTGGCTATTCTTATATGTATTCCTTTTGTCTCCTACCCCCACTCTTTTCCCTACCCTGGTCTCTCCGCGCTCCGTTGAGCTGGTCTCACTTGTACGTCGGAAATCAAACCATTGGAGCTTAACTAAAGCTCGCCTCCTCAACTCTAGAGGCAAACTTTTAAATTCGACGCCATGTTCGAGTTTTAGAATCAACCGTCAACAGCAACATCGCCTTCTTCATGAAGCAAAGGTAAGTACCGACTTCATGTTTTAACCACATTCTCATCGCTTTTAAAAGGCCCAATGCTTTTATTAGGATCTTATAGACAGTGAAAGTTGCTATGTGATAAAATAACTGCTTTCAAGAGATCTTCTTGATCTAACTCAAACTATCAAGTCTAACTTTCAAAATGAAAGATTTTCTGAAATGCTATCTCACATCGAGGGATATTTCTAAAATACCCACTGTCTATATAATCTAGATTTCCGCCGAGGTATTCTCTACTCAATTTAAACAACTCATCATTGCTCTGGAACCTTCCGGAACCTACACTCTATCTACCAGCTATACCGTCATGTATTTTCCACTTCATATGGGAATACTTTTTCAAACTAAGGAATCTTCCTTATGAACTGCTAATCAATATCTAATTTTTCTTCCTCCGGTGGGATTTTCTGGTGCATTCAACTATAACCTACAAGTTTTTCAAGCAATAGACTCTCGTAAATCTAGTGTAACTAGTTATTTTCCACCATTGCAATAACTTACTTTGTCATCAACATTTTGTGCTACTACAGTGAACTTTTCAACTATATCAACAGACTATGGTGAAAACAGTGCCTGTTCAACTTTTCATCCGCGTCGCGCTCGTCCGAGTACAATAAATACGGCCATGAACACTCTTCCACAATCCCATTTAATCTTTCCCAAACCCTTTACTAACAAACTAGAATAATAAAATTGTTACTTCAGGTCTTTTTTCAATGAGGTGTCACTCTCCATAAGTGCCCTCCCTTACTTGTTCCACGTAGGCTACAACGAATTAATGTCTGTAAAACTTCGTGTCTAGTACACGCCTTAAATTATATTGTTTCTCCCTTCTAATTAGGGAATCCAATTCCTTCTACTCAAAAATGAGTTATCTCTAGGTTTCACGAAAGGGATATTTGCCCCATTTTTCTCGTGATCCCTACTTAAACATAGGAGTTCTAGAAACTTCCTTTCGGTTTTTCTCTTCAGGTTCCACAATAAGTGACCGGCCCTATTTGTATAATCTCCTATGTATAATCTACCCACGTAGTTCTGTATTAATACAAGAAGTTATAGAAACTTCTATTTCATTCTTCCTGATTTTTTGTTGTTACTTTCGAAGTTGTTATTTGTTCATATTTCTAAGATAACTATCTAGAAATCCTTAATGTACACGCCTTGTACTTGATTTATTGTTTAACCTTAATTACTTTAATTATCTTAAAAGATTTCCATTTATTTATCTTAACAACATTTCAAAATCTTACGAAGATTTTAGTACGTATAAAAGGTTTAAAACCAAAAGAATTGTCAATTGCCTGGCGCAAGCTTTAAATGTTTTCGGAGGTCTGCGACCCCAATTGTTTACAAAATCAAAATTATTTATTTGTTACATAAACTACTTCCTTTTACATTGTTTAATAAATTAAGATTTGTTCTTTTGATTTATCATTTCTCAAACATAACGGTTAGGCAAGATCCTGTCTTCCTTGACTCTTCCTAGGTTTATGCCCTCTTTAATAAAAATAAATCAATTGATAGGGTGTTCACCACTTGTTGCATTTGAGCAAGAACTCTTAGTCACTAACTTAGTAAAGTCTCTCTTAGCTTTAATAGCTAATTCTAACTGGCCAGTAAGGCAAGCATAGCTCGCTACGCCAGCTTCCTGCTTGTGGAGATTCTCTCTACCACTTATGGTTGGTTTTTCAAAATTTAAGTGTTTCTCATTGTCTAAACTTTTAGTCGGCGCCTTGCTGGGTAAAAGCTTAGTCATTTCTAAATGCAACTATTGGTACACTTACCAAAATCATTCCCAAGTGTATAATTGCTTTATCCCTATCCTTCTTGGAAGCATTCGGTCGCTCTTTAGAAATTCTACAATTTCAAAAACTAAAATATCAAGGCTGATTCAAATTATTTGTATTCTTCAAAATACTTGTTTAGAAACAAACTCCTTTGAACAGATACACAATAAATCTGTTACTCTTTGTCTTGCCAGACCACCACCCTTCCCCATAGTAGGTATATTTATGCTTGAGAGGGAATACGCTATAGCAACTTCCATGCGAATAGGCCAAGTTCCGGCCGCGTTTCCTGTTAGCTTCGCCCAGGTCCCTACCCACTTTAGGTATCAGTAAGCGGATTTGCAGTGGCAGCTGCCTTTGAGTATATTTAAAGTTAAAATTATAACTTCTGTTGGACTCTCGTCCTATTTCCCCATCCTTTTTCTTCAGTCCGAAACCCACTTCTTTTTCTTCATCATCATCTTTCCTTGGGGGTTAGGTTATTCCCAAGCTAATAATCTACCCAACAGTGTCAACATTGTGGTGAGGATCACCAATATCAGGACGAGTGAACAATATAATTATTTTTCTAGTACAAGCCTGTCTGTTAGGTAGTCAGCCTGGAGGCTGGTTGGATCCTCAAAAAGCACCACCATAGGTTATGTGGTAGGAACGCACAAAACCAAGGTAGGACTATAATGAGGCGTACTAGGCAAGATGAAGAATAAGGTAGTTTGCCATTTCTTTCCTCACTGACTCAGTACAGCTGCACTAACCTTATGAGCAACTTTGATCATTTGTTTTCTTTGAAACCACAATACTTACAATAATGAAAATTTGTGCATATGAAACACTGGTCTAGAGTAAAATGCGGCTTTTCACCGATGTCTCAGTCTCATTCATGGCTGTGATTAGATGGAAGCTACTGAGGCGGTGGTGCTGAGTAATGGCCTCAGGGCACAGTAATTACTTCAATATCCTTTTTCTACTGGTATTCAAAGTAACGGTGACTGCAGCAATTCAAAACTAGACTAGCCCCATGGCGACTCCGTTAGGCAACAAATTTGCTCTGTTTTCGAACTCTATTCCTGTGGTCAAACAACGGCAAAGGAAACGACGTTCACGGGGTTCCAAATCGGACTACCCTTCAACCCCTACGTCCAATGACTTCAAAAAATCGAGAGATTCTAGTGACTCTGAAGATCAACCTCCACCAAGACACTTCACTAGGGCCAGAATGCAGATTGCTGATATCGCCAACGAGCAACTGCAATCCGCTTCCCGACACCCAATCAACAGCGTCCAGAGTCAGGTAGTAGCCGACGATTTCCCTCCTTTCACAGTACTGCATTCATAGTCAACAGGTAGCAGTGCATGCCAAAACTTGTTAATTAGTCTATTATTGTTACAGTGTATTATTCTAAATTGTACACACGTGCATAGACACCGTTACACACGTAATTCACAAAAAGAAAAACGTAAGACATGATTCAAGCAAATTGTATTATAATTTCCCCCAACATTACTATTGTACTACAATAGTGAATAAACACCGGGTGAGTTAGCCGTGGTCGTTACGGCATGCCTGCTGGCAGTCGCTCACATCCGGGAGGCGAGGAGGTTCGAATCCCCCCGCCGGCAACCTTGAAGATGGTCTTCTGTGGTTTCCCATCTTCCTTCCAGGCAAATGCCGGGGTTGGTCCCTAACTATAGGCCACAGCCGCTACCTTCCAACTCCTCGTCCTTACATTCCAACTTCCCTCCTTCCCTCCCCAACGGTACTTGTAGCTCACCCATTGGGTGTCCGTCTCGAAGCAGCTACAAAAACTGACGAGACGAACATGTCCTCGGACACTCCCGGCACTAAAAGCGATACGCTAAAAAAAAAAGTGAATAAACATTATTGAAAATGTAAAATTTGAACACAGTGATCTGATGATGACCACTTGAGGGTCGAGACGCGTAATCCTAAATTGCCCCATTTTATTGTGTATATTAACTGAAAAATGAAAATCCACAGCCTGCTTCCAGTCGACCGACCGGGTCAGGGAATGGAATGAATGAAGCCCCTATCTAGCGGCGAGGATATGAACTGTGCCGGCTGCCGAAGCCTGTCGCACTCCCCTGGGGCAATGATGAAATGAATGACAGATGAAATGAAATGATAGTGGAGAGTGTTGCTGGAAGGAAATTGTGACAGGGAAAACTGGAGTACCCGGAGAAAAACCTGTCTGCCTCCGCTTTGTCCAGCACAAATCGCACATGGAGTGACCGGGATTTGAACCACGGACCCAGCGGTGAGAGGCCGGCGTGCTGCCGCCTAAGCTACGGAGGCTCAATATATTAACTAATACATGTAATTTTTTCCAAGAGTGTATTTATATATTTGTATATTGTACCCCGCCCATTCATTGGGCATTTACCTGGACTATAAATGGGGAAACCACGGAAATCCACTTCCAGGATGGCTGAGGCAGAAATTGAACCCACCTCTTCTCAGTTTTTCCTCATGAGGCTGAGTGTACCATGTTCCAGTTCTCAGATCAGAATTATATTTCTTGCAGAGCCGGGAAGCGAACCCAGACCTCGGGGGGAGGGGGGCGGGGTATTTTGCGACCACCATAGTAAATTCCTTTTGTATGATTTGCATTATGCTTTAATCAATATCTCTTGTACTTTGAACCTTAAACGAACCTTTAAATTAACAACAGTTAAGAGCAAAATCAAAATTCATGAAAAAAGAAGTTCATTAAGTAACTTATTCACTCATCGCCATCTTTAACACACGTGGAACATACGACTGTTCTTTAATGTGTTTTCCGCATGTGTAATGACTCTTGCAACCAGAACAAATTATGGTGGTTTTGTTAACTTTGTTGTACTTTTGCCCTTACCACAGTGCACAGTATGACGAGGAACAAAAACTGCCAACGGGAGGGGGGTTCCGTGCCCAACAAAGGACATTGTTAATACAGTGGAACGTGGCTAATTCGAAATCTTCTTTAATTCGAATTTTCTCTTGGTCCCTAGCATTTTATATACAATGAATCCTAAAAATCGTGGTTAAGTCGAATTATATTTTGGATAATTCGATGTTTTTGCGTGTAAAAAACCTATCGGATGAAAATGTCCCAGTTTGTGGTTAGCTAACCGACGCAGAAATCATCGCCGATGTTCTGAACTCCGAAAAACAAGATGGTGGCGACGCATCTGACGATGAACTCGTGGAGGAAGTTCCCGAAAAAACTGTTCCGAGTGCAGCCCAAGCAACAAACCACATCACAGAACTTAGTCGTTTTTTTTTAGTAGAAATGACGTAAATGATTCCGTTTTCCGTTGCTTAAATTTGTTAGATTCTTTTGGGATGGCCGAGAGACTTAATTGTAGGAAACAGGTAAAAATCTCAAACTTTTTTGAAGAACAGTTGATTTCTCTGAGACTTAACTAGATTGCTGGATTACTACTGTCTTTAAATAGGTGAATAGTGCATTTTGGTGTTATTTTATCATTTGAAACTTTTGAGGTTATTCACGATACAGTCATTATACAGTACCGTTGTCTGTTAATCTGCTTTGTTGAACGTAAATCATTATGTAAACGTAATACAATATACTGTATTTTCTCTACCCTTTACAAAGAACTTTCTTAACTCAAATTTTTGGATAATTCGAATAGTTTTACTGGTCCCTTGAGGATCGAATTATCCAAGTTCCACTGTATCTATCTTATACAAGAATTTAACTTAAAAAAAGTAAATGTGTGTTTAGGTAACCGGATTCAAAATAGGCAATAACTTTCTGTACAGTAAGCGTAGAAAAGGAATACCATGAAAAAACCGTAAAAATGGAACTGCTGGGCATGAATTACCCCCCCCCCCTCCCCCCGCTCCGTTGGTATTGCTAGGGTTAACCTTTAACGTCACGTGAAACCGTACCTTAAAGTAGAGTTGTAGTCTACTTGAATCACGCGCGTTATACATGTGACTTGTAGTTCAACGTAACTGAAACACAAGCAAAAAGCATCTCACATCCGGTCTATTGCTCCCGTTTCGAGGCTCATTTCAGATCCAAACGTGCGCGATAATGGCCGGGCTCTTGCAGAACACAATAGAAATAGCAGGAAATCCATGGCTATGAACGTGACTTGTTTTGCATCACGGGAAAGGCCTTAACTTTGGCTTGCGTGGGGGTGGATGTCGAGGATGCTGGAGCATGAAGGTTGTGTGACGTAGATAGCTCTACCCACCACACCTCTCGGGATCAGCTGATGAGCCAACATCACATCGATCCGGGAGCACAGCCACCACGGCCTTGACTCAACTTGATAAACCCCCAGTGCCACGCCGAGCGGGAAGACGAGGTCGCGTGCTTCTTTCAGGCACCCCTCTAGGGGGAATGTCCCCTCTCTCCTCCACCCCCAAGGCTTCAGAGAAGGGAGCAGACTGACTGCGTGGCTCAGTGGTAACGTTGTCGCCTGCTGATCCCAAGATAACGGAATTGAATCATGGTGCAGTCAGCTGGTATTTGAGGGTGCTTAAATTCGACGGAGCCGTGTTGGTAGTTTTACGGGCATGTTAAAGACCCTCTTCGGGGTAAAATTCTGGCACCCCGGTGTCTCTAAAAGTGGCAGTAGGCCTGCATGGACTGTAGCGCTACGGGATTTGGTAGAAGACAGGATTTAAGAGGTTGTTGTTTTTTTTTTTTTGATTGGCAGCCTGAGAGGCCAAGTAGGCCTACAGGTCTTTCTAGTCGACTCCCGTGGGTGGCCTGCGCTTCGGGATGAGAGATGGAATGGATGAAGATACATGAAACTGGGCAAGGATGCGGAAGGAAGCGGTCGTGGCCTGTCAGAAGGTACCGTCCCAGCATTTGCCTGGTGTTGAAAATGGGAAACCACGGAAAACCATTTCAAGGACGTCTGACGGTGGGGCTCGAACCCACGCGTCTACCGAGTCAGCAGAGAGTTTGGCCCCATGACCTAACGCTGCGCTTTAGCGAGCTTACCCACTTCTGTCGGTATTTACGAGATGAAAAGGGCATATGACATTAGGGGCCGTCCACGTATTACCTAAACAAAAAGAGGCTTGATTACGTTGATAACGTGAGGGGGGGGGGGGGGTACGTGAAATGAATACGTAATCACCTAACAAATAGTAAAAATCAACTTATTTTGCGCTGTAGGCGGCTTTCTAGCGGCGTTGAAACGCTCTTTTTATGAAGGGAAGAAGTTAGTTCGTTAGTGTTGTTTTAATGGGCGGAACTACGAGGTCATCTGGCCCCTAAGAAGCTATGTGTACTCGGAATCGAGTTACAGCTGACGATCACTAAGAATATCTTAACCCGTTATAGGGCAAAACATTTTTAGCCTACTTTTCACATTTTGCAAAAATGAGGAAAAAGTAGACTTATGAGATCGATCCGGGAAAATGTGTGTCTGTCTGTCTGTCTGTCTGTCTGTCTGTCTGTCCGTCTGTCTGTCTGTCTGTCCTTCTGTCTGTCTGTCTGGCTGTGTGTGTGTCCCCCCCTATCAACTCCTAAACGGCTGCAGCAATCAAAACCAAATTTAGTATGAGTAAAGATGTGCACCGGAATATCTCACGTCCATATTTGAAAATGATGTCAGTGCTACCAACTGCTGAAAAAACGCATTAGAAATTTGAGCTCCATGTTGGATATCTTGCAAGGTATGCATGGGAGCTATTCCAAAATTGGCACACATGTAGATAAGACTATTTCAGTTTAATTTCCAGGAGGCCAACCATGACAGTGTTGCCAAAATAATGTTAAGCCTTCTGATAGGTCCAATGTTTAAAAGCATATAACTTCTACACTATCAATTGGATTTCAACCAAATTTTGTATGTAATATCTGTACATAAACAGATATGTCTGAGCGTATTCTTAAGGCCACCAGGGCTGCCAACTGTTAATAATTGCTCTCTCTATTTTTTTTCATCCAAATACCTATATATCAGAAAGTATGCAAGCAAACAGCTTTAAACTATGCACACGTATATTCTGACATTTTGGATTAATTTGGAGTAACTTATATACGTCAGTTCTACCAACATGATTATAAACCTGCTGATAGTACCTATTTTTAAATACATGTAACTTCTATACTATCAGTTGGATTTCAACCAAATTTTATATGTGCTATGTGTACCATAACAGATATTACTATTAGTATTGTTAAGAGCAATCAGGTCTGCCAAATGTTAATAAATGCTGTCTATATTTTTTTACCCTAATATCAATATATCAGAAAGTATGCAAGCCAAGAACTCTATACTTTGCACACGTATAGCACCTGACATTCTAGATTAATTTGGAGTAATTAATACAAGACAGTGCTGCCAACATGATTCTATGCCTGCTGATAAGTCCAATTTTAAAATACATGTAACTTCTATACTAACCAATGTATTTCATCCAAAATTGGCACAAAAAGATATCATAATATTTCAGATTATTTCTGACCAGCACACGCATGACATTGTTGCCAACATGCTTTTACGCGTGCTGATAGATCCAATGTCTAACTGCATGTAACGTCCATTGGACTTCAACCAAATTTTGTATTCTGTACCTTAAGAGATGGAACTAAGAATATATTCAGTCACCAGGGCTGCCAACTGTAGTGCTCTATTAGGCTACATTATACCAGGTATATTTTGAACTAATTAGATATTTTGATATTACCAACTTAATTTCGTAATTATTCTAGATAGGTTCATATTCTGTAGAATAATCATTGGCATGAAAAGTAGGCTGTATAGTTCTTCACGGAACTTCTTGTTTTTATGTGTTTTTACATCTTAATTTATTTTAATTATCATATTTATTAATAACAAGCTGTACCCGGCATGCGTTGCAATGCCAAGAAAGTGTTGGTGTTGTAATTTTGTTTCTTGAAGTGCTTTTGGATACACAATATTTATTTCAATTTCCGTAAACTGCCTCTAAACTATCGCAAAATGGAATTTACTAATTTAGGAACATTTGTGGGAGCGTGCACAACAACTCAAGAAAGTTTCATCACAATCGGATGAATGGTATATGAACGCATACGAGATTTTGTTTTAACGATTCGTGCTTGGTCACTCATTTGTTGAATCTACTCGTGCGCTATCTACTGTGTAATGAATTTACTAAGTTAAAAACCTTCACGTAAGTGTACACAACAACTCACCAAAGTTTCAGCGCAATCGATGAATGGTATATGACCGTATAGGCCTACGAGATTTTGTTGAAACACTTCCCGCGTCGTTACTCATTTGTTGAATCTACTCGTGCGCTACCAATTGTGAAATGGATTTACTAAGCCTGAAACTTCCCTGGAGTGTACTCAACGATTCACAAAAGTTTCATCGCAATATGATGAAAGGTATATGAACGCATACGGGACATTGTTAAAACAATTCGCGTGCCATCGCTCATTTGTTAAATCTACTCGTGCGCTACCTATTGTAAAATGGATTTACTAAGCCAGAAAGCTTTCCTGGAGTGTACATAACAATTCACCAAAATGTTGTCGTAATCGGAGGAATGGTATATGAACGCATACGGGACTTTGTTGAAACGATTCGATCGCCATCGCTCATTTGTTGAATCTACTCGTGCGTTAACTTTTGTAAAATGGATTTACTGAGCCAGAAACCTTCCCTGGAGTGTACACAACATCTCACCCAAGTTTCATCGCTATCGGACTAATGGTATATGAACGCATACGGGACTTTGTTGAAACGCTTCGCGCGTGATCGCTCATTTGTTGAATCTACTCGTGAGCTGCCAATTCTAAAGTGGATTTACTGAGCCAGAAACCTTCTCTGAAGTGTACGAAACATCTCACCCAAGTTTCATAGCTAACGGACGAATGGTATATGAATACATACGGGACTTTGTTGAAACGGTTCGCGTGTCGTCGCTCATTTGTTGAATCTACTCGTGCGCTACTTATTGTAATATGGATTTAGTAAGTCAAAGACCTTGCCTGGAATGTACACAACATCTCACTCAAGTTTCATTGCAATGGGATGAATGGTATACGAACGCGTACGGGACTTTGTTGAAACGCTTCCCGCGTCGTCGTGCATTTGTGGAATCTATTCATGCGCTACCTACTGTAAGATGGATTTACTCAGCCAGAAACCTTCCTTGGAGTGTACTCAACATCTCAGCCAAGTTTCATCGCAATCGGATGAATGGTATATGAACACATAGGAGACATACACACCCACAGACACACAAACTATCACGTAACATTGATTTTTTATAGAGATGTTATTTTTGCTTCTTTAATTTTAATGTTTATTTATTTATTTTTAGCCTACTTTTCACATTTTGCAAAAATGAGGAAAAAGTAGACTTATGAGATCGATCCGGGAAAATGTGTGTCTGTCTGTCTGTCTGTCTGTCTGTCTGTCCGTCTGTCTGTCTGTCCTTCTGTCTGTCTGTCTGGCTGTGTGTGTGTCCCCCCCTATCAACTCCTAAACGGCTGCAGCAATCAAAACCAAATTTAGTATGAGTAAAGATGTACACCGGAATATCTCACGTCCATATTTGAAAATGATGTCAGTGCTACCAACTGCTGAAAAAACGCACTAGAAATTTGAGCTCCATGTTGGATATCTCGCAAGGTATGCATGGGAGCTATTCCAAAATTGGTACACATGCAGATAATGCTATTTCAGTTTCATATCCAGGAGGCTAACAATGACAGTGTTGCCAAAATAAGTTTAAGCCTTCTGATATGTCCAATGTTTAAATGCATATAACTTCTACACTATCAGTTGGATTTCAACCAAATTTTGTATGTAATATCTGTACATAAACAGATATGATTGAGCGTATTCTTAAGAGCCACCAGGGCTGCCAACTGTTAATAATTGTTCTCTCTATTTTATATCCAAGTACCAATATATCAGAAAGTATGCAAGCCAACAGCTTTAAACTATGCACTCGTATATTCTGACATTTTAGATTAATTTGGAGTAACTTATATACGTCAGTTCTACCAACATGATTATAAACCTGCTGATAGTACCAATTTTTAAATACATGTAACTTCTATATCAGTTGGATTTCAACCAAATTTCGTATGTGCAATGTGTACCATAACAGATATGACTGAAAGTATTGTTAAGATCAATCAGGGCTGCCAACTGTTAATAAAAGCTGTCCATATGTTTTACCCTAATATCAATATATCAGAAAGTATGCAAGCCAACAGCTCTATACTTTGCACACGTATAGCACCTGACATTCTAGATTAATTTGGAGTAATTAATACAAGGCAGTGCTGCCAACATGATTCTATGCCTGCTGATATGTCCAATTTTAAAATACATGTAACTTCAATACTAACAAATGGATTTCATCCAAAATTGGCACAACAAGATATCATAATATTTCAGATTATTTCTGACCAGCACACGCATGGTATTGTTGGCAACATGCTTTTACGCGTGCTGATAGATCCAGTGTCTAACTGCATGTAACGTCCATTGGACTTCAACCAAATTTTGTATTCTGTACCTTAAGAGGTGGAACTAAGAATATATTCAGTCACCAGGGCTGCCAACTGTAGTGCTATATTAGGCTATATTATACCAGGTATATTTTGAACTAATTTGATATTTCGATATTACCAACTTAATTTTGTCATTATTCCAGATAGGTAGAATAATCATTGGCATGAAAAGTAGGCTGTATAGTTCTTCACGGAACTTCTTGTTAATTTACAATTTATATTCATATAGATTTAATTTTGGTGTTTTAATGAATTAATTAATTAATTAATTGTTTTATAGTCATGTTAATTATTTTAATTTTTATATTTCCTTTATTATTGTAGTTTTATTTTTCTATTTAATTTTTTAATTGTTAATGGTTTAATTTCAACTTTTTAAAATTTTTATCCAACGCATTACGTCAAGACAGTTGATACGTAGGTAGGATTCTTAGAAATACTAGCACTTTGGCATGAAAATTCTCCGAAATTTGGCTGAAAGATTCAACTATCAGCAACTTTGAAAGCATCAACTGTCCTTATGGCAGGTGGTTAATATAGAGACCACTATCCCATAAAGGGTTAAATAGAATTAATTATTTCACAGCAAATCACCGACAGAAAATCATTCATTTTATGAATTTCCAGCCACGTTAGCTCAATTGGTGAACAAGACAGATCTGGTTATGATGCCACAAAAACCACATTCTCTTCACCAGGATACAGGAAATCAATACATTGTTGAAGATTCTGTGAGCCAATTAACAGTACAGAATCTCCTTCTATTCAACTTTACCATAATAATTTGGCCATCTGTGTAGCTGCATAGTTCCATATTGGCGTCGAACTAGTTATGAGCCCCTGGGGGAGCATTGTTTGGGGTTTCCCCAAGTCGAGACTAACTTTCCCCATTGCGAATACAGTGACTGTCAAGTTCCGAGTAGCCCACTCATCGTCTATTCATTCATACGTCTCCAGCGTGGATCGCTTTCTACCTGAGGCAAAAGGGTTTGGTCTCGAAACGTTAGCCCGACGTCAACAGGACAACTTACGTCAATATCCTCGCAATCAGTGGCCGAGTTCCAAACTATTTTCAAAGGAATTTTCCTGTTATTCTCTCCCATAAGCAAGAAAAAAAAACAGCAGGAAAGATAGTCCATCGCTGTGATTTTGTAACTCAACTTTTCCCAAACTGTGTTCCGGGGTCTCTTCAGTGGACTGACTACAGTACATCATTGCACCTTTTGGTGAAATTGAGCCTTTACTATTTTCGAAGTCCAAGCACACAGGTTCACATTCTTAACAGAGAGGATATTGTTAGCGAAGAAAACCCACCACATAAAATACCTGTACTGCAGAAAGTTTCGGAAATCATGACTTAAATACCTTTGTGCAGTACAACTTTCTCACATAAGGGCGAACGATGAAACTGTTGTCAATGATGTATCTCCTAAAATGAGTAGGAAAGGTGTTAAAAATATCGCAGTTTAGAAATCAAATATTAAAGAGAGAGCACGAGTAAATGTCGTCGAGTATATTTCGTAAAGAAAAAATACTGCACCTGATCGGGAAATCGGTTCAAATTGGAGGCAATGTGTTGGGTGTGTTGTTAAAAAAACTTTGATTAATGTACTAGTGAAAGCACCTTTATTCTACGCCAATAGTTCCAGATAAACTATCAACAAATCCTTTGTTAGCAGATGGTCAAAAGCAAGATGTTCAGGAAAGAACATATAGCCTACTTTCTCCTAAATGTATGGGTATAGTTATAACTCTTTGTCTTTATCACTTCCTAATTTCTTCCAATTCGAAGTGCAAATTGGCACATTGGATTTGAGGAGTGGCGTTCAAACCATAGTTTATAATTTACCCCAGAATTTTGCAATTTCATCAGCAAACACTCCAAACAACGTAGGTATTCAGTATATTAACACCGACTACTTACAATAATTGAAACTTCGTTGCTCTAAACGTATCAATGGGAGAAACATATTTAATATACTGGTACCTATTACACAGCTAATTTGAAATCGCGCACGGGTATCGAGAAAGACAGGCCATGGCGCGTAAACCAAACCCTTCTGTGACGTAGGCAATGTACTGCTTGATGGTGCTTGTACGTTTAAGTCGAGAGCAATTCATAAGCAGCAGAAATGAAATATTTTATATCAATCTGCATAAAATGGACGCAGTTTAGATGTCCATATGTTTTCAAACACAATAAATTATACTGTATAGGTTTGCAAAACTTCGCCTGTTGAAGTAAGTCGTTACAAAAGTCCACGCGAACTTGGATTCAAGGGTTTGTTGTGCCTTAATAGCTGCAAAGAGTAGGCTACAGTAAGTTGAGTTATAGAGTCTGTGACCTTCGTTGTGAGTTAAATTATGTGCACATGAGTATAATTAGATCAAAGAATCTTGCAGCACAGTATTGATATCATTAACTTATTGTTGTTTCAAGGGGCGGAAAATAAATTAATACGTTTATAGAAGAGATCTGCGGAATACACTCGCTACCGACTAACGACTTGTATCAATACCTTCTATGAAGACAAGTGATACATGAATACCAATATTTATACAGGTTCAATGTAGACAAGATGACTAGGTACCACACCGGCAGTAAAACGAAGACCATAGAATATTATGTTCGTGAATATATTTCAATTATAAAAACGTTTGATACATTTATGTACGGTATATCTTTCAATTATAAGACTTATACATGCATACATTGTCCGGCGTCATTCATAGCTTTTCTTAACCTTCCTGAACACTATGTAACCGTCAAGTAATTCAACATAATTAACAAGCAGCCGCCTGGGAAAGATAACATTCGTTATGTGTATTTTGTATAGTCTCCTGAAACGTATTATCTTGAGAACAACTACAACGATTAATGGTCTACTGGTTGTACATAGAGTAGACTACAGTTAATGGTGCAACAGAACTACATTGCTGACGTCACGAAAACGCACCAGGGCCAGTCATTCTCGTTGGCCGTGATAATTGCGCCTAATCTTGGGGATGTGTGCGCTCTATTGGGAAAAAATAAGGAACTTTTCAATTATACTATAGGCATGGGTTCACTAACTGGCCGGTATAGAGCGCAGCTCGCATCTAGAAGTCTGTGGTTAGCTCATACATAGTTCACCTAATTACTATTAGATGTCACTCCGGTGGAGAATGTTGTTTTAATTAAATATATATTTTCCAATGCAAAAAGCGCCATATAATGCCTTATTTTTATAACGTCCCAGTACTCAAAAAACAATAAATATTTAAAAAATCAAGCAAAAAAAATCAACTTTGATAGGATTTTAACCACGGCCAACCTGACGAAAGACCAACGCCCTAACCATTCAGCCAATAGTGCACACACCAATTGAGCGTTAGGAACCAATATATGTACAATGTCATAGCAAAGAATGACTTGGACTAAACGATTTCTTCACTGGAGTATGTATCAAACCGAGTTCATTTCATATAAAGTTCATATAATTTTTATCACTAGGCTATATAGCATGCAACATACTGAAATTAATAAAATATAGGTCAGAACGAGAGATCAGCTGCCATCTTGTCAAATAACCGAGACGACTCAGCTTTTTAAAATCACTTCTAGACTATAATATTACAATATAAACTTTTAATTTCATACGGGCCACTTCGTGTATAACAGATTAAACGATTCTTGGTTCGATAATCGGAACTGGTGGGTCCCATGTTATGGATTATAAAGTTTGCATAATTCACACGGCCGCCATCCTGAAATGGTACGGTTGATGACCTCGTAGTTTGAGCACAAGACGCGTTCCATATGAAGGTATGTTGTTACCAAATTTGGTAAAGATCCGATGATTAGTTTGGTCGTAATGCATTATTAAGTTTTGACCATTTGAATGGCCGCCATTAAGTTTTGGTAAAGATGGTGGCAATATAAAACATGACACTGCGGTGCCCTTTGCCAGTGCTACCTCTGTACCAAATTTCGTTCAATTCGGTTGAACCGTGTTCGAATTGATAGGGGGGCACAGACATTCAGAGTATACACACATACACACAGACTCACACACAGACAGACACACTAATTTCGGCCCTGCGTTGATCTCATAAGTCTATTTCATTTTTTTGCAAAAATCGAAAGTAGGCTAATAATAAAATAGCAGATGTTCTGCGATACATCCTTCATAATCTTCCATCTTATGAAGAAATGTTGTCCTGCCCAATTGTTGGAACTTAGAAATTTGCCTGTGAACGAATAGTTTGGGAATTTGCCCTTTTAATCAGAGACAAATCATAAGTGTGCGTATTATGCATTCATGATATGTAGAGATTTGAAGCCATTCTTTAAGTGTTGCCTGTACATCATTGTCATTTGTAGATCCTCAGTAGATCAACGCGATAATGCCCAATGAATGGACGAGGTACAAAATATAAAAATACACTCCTAGAAAAATTGCATGCATTAATTATTCATCTTCTTCCTCTTCTTCTTCTTCTACTTCTTCATTTTCCGTTTCCAGTTCCCTAGGTCGGGTTGGAAATCATCCTTTACAGTTGTCTAACCCACCACTATTCATTACCTGCTTTCAATACTTCTTTCTCTTTTACTCCTCTCTTCTCTAAGCTTTCCTTCACCGTATCTATCCACCTCTTTCTAGGCTTTCCTCGTGGTCTACTTCCTGGTATTTTCTCCTTAAATATTCTTCTTGGTACTCTATATTCTTCCATTCTCATCATATGCCCATACCACTTCAGCTTACTGGTCTCTATCTTGTCTTGCAGTTTTGAGAATCCAGTTCTCTCCCTAATGTCCACAATTCTGATTTTATCCCTCCGTGTCTTCCCAATTATTCCTCTAAGAAACTTCATCTTGGCTGCTTGGATTCGGCTTTCATCGCGTTTTGTTGTGGTCCTAGTACCTGCTACAGATGTCAAAATTGGTGTGTAATACATTGAGAATAGAACTTTCTTGCATTTCTCTGGAACTTCCTGGTTCCATACTAAACCTCTCACACACTGGGAAAACCCTTTAGCTTGTTGGATTCTCTTTCCAATTAATTATCACAATTAAATGGGGCAATTTAGAATTACGCGATTCGACCCTCAAGTGGCCATTATCAGATCCTGATCCCAATGTTTAAGTTTAAATTTTCACTAATGTAAATGTACTACCATTGTACAGCAGCTTGTTTTAGGTGATTATAATACGATTCGTCTAAGACAAGCTACTGTACAATGGTAATACATTTACATTAGTGAAAATTTGAACCTAATCACAGTGATCAGAATGTGATGATTATATTGTGTCCCCATTCATTGGGGATAATCGTGTTGACCGACTAAAAGCTAAACATGACAACTTTTATGTTAAGTAATACTGAATTTGTAGGTTACATTTACAATAAACAGTTAGAGGAAAACTCTGAAAAATCAGAAAATATTGACAAATTTATACGTTAATTTTTCTTAATTATAAACATCTGACTTCTTGGAATATCTATCATTTACCATTAGAAGATTTTCACGTAATATACTGGTTATTTTATTTTTGTTGAATATGAAGCTAGAAAATTTTATTTAACTCGCATGTTCATAAACCACACTTTCCCCGGCGTCCCTACGGCCAAAATGCGACCTCAGAATGTTAAAATGACATGAAACAGGCGTCATAGCGGCCAAAATGTGAAGTGGACAACAATTATGAACCGTATTTTCCTACAGCAACAGCATCTGCAAATCGCACACTTCGTACATATCTTTAAAAGTCATATTTAAAATAAATTATAGATATTTATGAAATTAGAGTGCAATTCGTCACTGCTAATGTCTATTCTCTTTCATATGAATGCTTATTTGTCACGATCGGTCGCTTGAGAGCGCCGCACGAGGGATCTATACTACTGAAATAATATACATGTGATGATGATTCCCCAAACCTTTATTCGAAGTGCACCAACTCTCTTTCAATTATAATTCCACCAGATATCTCACTAGCAACTAACATCAAACTTATCTCCCCAACTCCACCCGATAAAATACAAATAACATCCGGTACCGGTTGTTGGATAAATGCATAGTTTATCACAGGAAAATAACTGAGGCTGACGGACGTTTCTTAGAATAATATAATTCACATGACAAAACCTGTTTAATCTCAGCAAGACAAGGTTGAGTTGAACTTCTCATAGAATAAACGAATTTGCGTTAATTTTATGATATCACGGTGGAAATAAGTATCATGCTCACAATACCGGGTTCCAGGAATAAGAACACTGTCCTTCTCAAACTCCTCATGGTAGTAAATATCCAGGAACAAGTGATATTCGTTTGAAATATAATCTCCGTAACTAAAATCAAAAGAAATGAAATTTAAATGCTTTTCAGTCGGTCAAACATCACTTCTCGTGTCATTGTACATTTGGATCTGATGATGCTCGCTTGACGAGCGAAACATATCATCCCTTAGTTGTCTCCTTCTTCAATAGTCCATAACAATAAATATCTTAATCATATGTAATTTTTTCAGGTTATTGTTTTCATCCGCGGTTGAATCTATTGTTTTTTTTCTTTCGGGGCTTTGCGGCATCATGGTCATGTAGCCCCGTTGACTTGGGTTTGTGTAGAAGTTGTCTGATAACCTGTGTCACTGTGATGTGTGAACTAGTGTGTGTACTTGTAAATGAGGAAAGATTTGAGTGGGAAGCAGTCCTTCATCTGTTGTTGTTGTTGTTGTTGTTGATGATGATTCTTTAGGGGCTTTGCGGCATCGTGGTCATGTAGCCCCGTGCACTTGGGTGTGTGTAGAAGTTGTCTGGAAACCTGTGTCACTGTGATGTCTGTATTAGTATGTGTACTTTTATACGAGGAAGGATTTGGTTAGGAAGCTGTTGTTATTGATTCATTTGAGAAGCTCGGACATCATGGTCATTTAACCCCGTGTACTTGGGTGAGTGTTGAATTTTTTCTGATAACCTGTGTTTATTGTGATGGCTATATTAGTGTGTGTATTTATAATTCAGATGAGGATTCAATCAATCAACGTATAATATAGCACATTATATTTCAACAAGCTACTACAACCAACATTTAAATATACTTCTTGAAAACGACAAAGAGTTATAACTATTCCCATGCATATAGGAGAAAGTAGGCTATATGAACGTCTTGTTTCAGATTATTTTTTCGCATATTCCAGTAATTGGAATTATTTTGTATTGACCGACTGAAGAAAACAATATCAATAATGTTGTCGAGTTGGATAATAAAGAAACTGATGTACAGTAAGTTATAAGGCGAAACAAGGGTTAGTCTATTGAAAACCTCACGGCAAGACAACCCAAATTTAATCTTTACTCCTAAAAAAAAGTATTTTCTCCATAGGGAACTCATTTTTGGCAATCCGGAGTCACTTCGGAAAGTTATTTACCGTACATCCAAGCGGAACTCGAGCCCTTGACCTTCTTATCCTACCTAAGACACGTTTCACTCTTGCCCAACAGATTAAGGCGTGTAAAGGAATAGACAACGGTGACACATTATAATGGCTCCATTTCACTTTTAGCCGAGGTTGGGTAACACGAGGGTCGTGAAGGAATGTGGTCTCGCGGATCTTCTCAGCGTCAGAGGCACGCAACACTTCCACCCACACAAGGTCACGACCTGCAATTTGCCAGGTATGCGATCTAATCTACACTTCTCATTAATTAGACTGGATTCCCCACGTGTCAGTGCTCTGCTGAGAATATTCAAATCCTGAAACTTGCCGACCCGGAACACTCCAACTGTTAATTTCAATGTCACAAACAGGGCCCTGACGTTAACAACTCGTAATCAGGAATTTCACAGACAGTAACAGGATATCCCTAAATAGAGTAATACTTTGTCTAAACTTTTTGAGTTTGATATTAATTTAGTAAGTCTACCTCCCACTTGTGTTTAAATACCCACTGAATCGAACTTACTGTATAATGACCAATTATACCCAGTTTAGATTTTGTCTTATTGTTTGTTTGTTTGTTTGTTTGTTATGGGTTGGCGTCAAAACTACTGGAGTGAAAGGCAAGAAACACAATCGGCCACGAACTAATCCATGGCATAAAAATTCGAAAACTGTCCCCGGATTCATCGAAAAGAATGTGGTAACTTTTGGTGAGGTTCAAGATGTTGGCGCTGTGCTAGTGTAATCAAAATTCAATTTCAATTTAATAATGTTTACATATGATTTATTTTTCCCATCCAAGTTGCCACGATGCGGTGTTACTATTGGCGTCACATGATCTGATGATAACAATTTCAGTAGCTTTTTTTGAACAATCAGCATCTTACTCGAATCTTCATATTATGAGTATTCCCTTCTGGTTCGGTCAATGGATTTTAATATAAAGGGTGATTTTTGGGTAAGCCGACAGACCTCACGCATTTCGCTGGACAGCACTTAAACGGTCGCCGGCCGAGCTACTTGTGTTCTGTCGGCTGTCAGCAGCAAAGAAAAAGAGAAAGAAAGCTTACTGTTAAACGTACGGTACTTACAATTTACAGACGATGTTGAAAGTGCTGTCCCTCAGCCAGCAAGCATTACTGATACAGTTCACGCCACGGATTTTGGCCGGTCGGTCCCGGGTTCACAGTCGTACAGAGGACAGATGGCGAACCTTAAGGCATGTGCAATTAATATGTGAGTTTTCATCTGCGCGGAAAGCAACTCACGTATCAATTGCACATGTCTGAGGTTTGCCATCTGTCCTCTGTACGACTGCGCAACCGGAGCTCACCGGCCAAAAACCGTACATTCGGATGAAGTTGTCATTCACTCGTCACAGTTCGTCTCCAGAATTTAATGCAGTTTCGTGACGAATGTTTTCGTTTAGTTTTTCCTCGTTGTGCGAATTTCTTTCATACACCCTTTTCTTTCAGCGTCACCCTAACATGAGAAGCTTATGACTACGATGACAAACGCCCCTAAATCAAACAAAAACAGAAAGTGAAATACAATTAAACAATTTGTGATTTGCACAGATCTAATAACGTACGGAATCTCCTATTAATCAAAGAATGTTTAAAAGAAATGCAGGACTTGTACGAGCTAAATACAAACACGTGAACATTCGCCCAACTTTTTACCCATTTTGTACTCGCCAGTTAATTGCAACATCTTTATACCAGCACATTTACCGACACGAAACAGAATTCCTGCACCTCTGAACACCGTTAGGTTGATGAGACACTTAAAAGTCGTCATTAGTATAATTGGCACCACCTGAATGTTATCACAGCTGTTGCAGTGTGGGCATTCCATCAACGTTAGTCTTAGAATAATAATAATAAGAAGAATGGCTCTGTTTTGGAAAATGAGAACCAAAAACTCTACTGGGATAGGCCTATCATCACTGACGCGACCACAAATGCGAACCGAACATTGACAGGAAGAATAAAGTAGCAGACCTCATTGGCATTGTAGTTGTGCTGAATGGAAATGTATCGCAAACCTTCACACTAACGATCAATAAATAAAGGGGATGTCTCATAAGTAATGTCGTTTTATAAAAAAAACTTATTTGAAAAGCTATCTCACAAGACATTAAGGTATTCTTCAAAGTAGAGACCATCAGATGCTATGGTCTTCAGCCATCTTTCAGCGAGGTTTCTTATCCCGCGACGGTACCACTCTCTGGGTTTTGATGCAAAGAATTCGGTGACACCCACTTCCACAGCTTCAAAGTTTTCCAAATTTCTTCCACGCAAGAAATGGGCTATCGTTCAGTATGAGGTCTCGCATTGTCCTGCTGCAAAAGAACTCTGATTCGGTTAACTAATGCTAGGAATCTCGGTCTCAAATTTTCATGAACTTGTTCCAGTTGTTGAGAATAAAGATGCGCATTGACTGCACGTTCGTTTGAAACATACTCTCGGTGAATCACACCTTCAAAATTCTACCAGACAATTCTAGTCATGGCCTCCTGTAAATAGCGTTGGCGAACCAAAGAAAACCAATTATATCTTATAAAACGCCAAACTTAAACAAGATGATCAGTAAAGAATATATAGCCTACTTTCTCCTAAATGCATGGGTATTGTTATAACTCTTTGTCCTTTTGAAGTACGGTACCGTATTTAATTGGAAGGAAGCTTGTAGTTTAACGTGACCGTTAATCTTGAGATCATGAGCCACGGGACCTCCTTTTTACGTGGAATACGAACCACAGGACATGGTATTTCACTTCGAAAATCTCACATGCATTGACCGGGAATCGAACCCGGACCTCCTTGGTGAGAGGCATACAGCTAGACCGCTGAGCCACCACGCCCCGCGTATTTAATTGAATGTTGGTTGTAGTAGCTTGTTGAAATATAACGTGCTATGAAACAATAACAACAGCTTCCTATCCAAATCCTTCCTCGTATAAAAGTACACACGCTACTACAGACATCAGAGTGGCACAGGTTATCAGACAACTTCTGCACACACCCACGTACACGGGGCTACATGACCATGATGCCGCAAAGTCCCTAAATAATCAACAACAGCAACAGTCTGTACCGCGGATCAAGGACAACGAATTATAATCGCTGTAGTCGAGTGTTGAAATATGATCTAATCCTTATACATCAAACAGTTATGCTGTATGACTGTGAAATACGTAAATTAATTCACTTATTTTATATCGGTTTGTATTTGTACGGGGAAATAAGACATGGTTCACCAGCTAGCCGCTCCGGGAAATGCTGTACAGGGTTGCTGAAATGGAGCCCATCACTTGCGAGCGAGGCGCGCCATGAAACGTGATGGAGCCCATCTTGGCAACGCTGTACAGCTTTCACCGGAGCGGCTTACTGGTGAACCATGTCTTAATTCCCCGTACAAATACAAACCGATATAAAATAAGTGAATTAATTTACGTATTTCACAATAATACAGCATACCTTTTTGATGTATAAGGATTACAACGCGACCAAGAACTACATTTTCAAATCACCCCGAGCCGAGAAAAAGTTACCTTACAAAAATGATAACAACTTTGTTTCCTGGACACACAAAATTTTAAAATTAATAAACCAGTTATGCAACATTCCAATGTATATTGTGTTAACATTTGGATTCGATCTGATGACGGGTTTGTGAGATAATAATTCTTAAATGTGAAGCATGGTTGAAACACGCTTAAAACGGGCACTTTTTGTGTTTCAACTGCGATAAAAATATCAAAATATTAATTAAAAATTCCAAACCTACATGAACTAACGTAAAATAGAACAACGAAAATGTTGATTTGATTGGATTTTATGAAGGTCTATTGGTTACTTCACAAACAACCTTCAAACTCGAGTACACATAATATTGTTACGTGCCACCCCCCTAGTGGCACTTTTGTTAACTGGATTACGGTGGGTAGGAAGCACAACACCAATTACTGCTTAAAGAAATAATTAACTTTATTTCGGCCAGAAAATTACACTACTCATCAGCAATTACAGACAATAGGAACCTTACTCCAGTTCCCTCAAGTCTCTTGCTTGTGGAGAGCTCTTGCCCTTTCACTTGTCAACAAACCACAGAAGTTAATCCTGCCGCTAATGAGCCTAGTGGCCTTGACAGAACTACATGCAACTTCTTCCTAAAGTGCGCCTACTACAGTACTTACGAGCACTTGCTGCGAGCTGTTCACAAGCTGGGAGAAAAAATGTCACTGGATTTCGACACCACAATATCTCAGACACTCAGTGAAAGCACACTCACTCAGAACACGGCAGTCCTCTGTATGTTCCTCACTTCGCCGCTACACTAGGGGTTTCGCAAGTCTCCACACTTCTGTCGCTCAGAATAAACGCTCACACTAGCTCGTAAAACACAACAACAACCCCTGCTTGGCAGGTCGTACTTATATGGCAGGCCGGTGACTCAATACATGCTTCCAGATCGATCCAGGGTTCACGGCTTCTCGAGGTTTCCATCGCTGGTCCAGTCACGAATATTCTGGACTATCCCTTTGTCTTAGTAGCCCTGTTGCATAAGGCACACGCAATACAGGAGGCAGGCCACAGCCCAGCCCCTGGGGCAGTTGAGACTCAAGCGGCGAGCGATGACACAAACTCACAGCCGTAACACCACCCCCTTCCTAAAAAGGCTGATCGTCCCGATCAATCATTGGTCCGTCTGTGTCCCTCCGTAGACTGCCAGGCGATCTCGATGCACGATCTTCATCTTCGCCCTCGGGTTCCGCTGGATCCTGTAGACGACATCGTTGAACCGTTTCACGACTCGGTACGGGCCCTCCCAGGACTTCTGAAGTTTGGGTGACAGGTCTTTCTTCCGTAATGGGTTGAAGAGCCAGACCAGGTCGTCCTCGTGGAATCCGCCGGCATCCGTCTGCTGGTCGTATCGGGTCTTCATTCGATCGGTCTCGATCCGCAGTTTCCTCCTCGCGAACGCGTGCACGTCCTCCAGTTGGTCGACCAGTTCTTGACAATACTGGCTTACCGGGATCGGATCATTCCCAGGTCGGCCGAAGGCAAGATCGACAGGTAGACGGAGCTCCCTCCCAAACATGGCCCGGGCTGGTGTGCACCCGGTGGCTTCAAGCACGGCGGCGCGGTAGGCCAGGAGAAATAGTGGAAGATGTTTGTCCCAATCCCTCTGGTGCTCGCTGACGACTATTCGGAGATGGTTCTCGATGGTGCGATTGAATCGCTCTACCATCCCGTCGGACTGAGGGTGTAGTGGCGTCGTCCTTGTCCTCCGGTTTCCCAGCAGCTGGCATAGGTTCTGGAACACCTGCGACTCGAAGTTCCTCCCTTGATCGGAGTGCAGCTCCAGGGGTACTCCGTACCGGCTGACGAATTCTTTCACCAGGGTCTCTGCAATCGTCGCGGCTTCTTGGTTAGGGAGCGCATACGCCTCCGGCCATTTGGTAAAGTAGTCGCTGACGACTAATATGTAGCGGTTCCCTGCCTCGCTTAACGGGAATGGCCCAGCAACATCGATGGCCACTCTCCATGGGGCCGCCCACGTTGTAGGTCTTCAGTGGACCCCGTCGTCTTCGTCCTGGGCCCTTGCTGGCTGCGCAATCGTGGCACCTCGCGCAGTGGTTCTCCACGTCTGTTCGGCATCCGATCCAGTAGAACCGCTCTCTCAGCTTCGCCAGGGTCTTCTTTATCCCTAGGTGTCCACCAGATGATCCTCCATGAACTTCCTTCAGGACTTCCTCCGTCATAGCCTTTGGAACGACGACTTGTTACCGAGATGTCTTCCCGTCGGTGCTCTCCCAGGTACGGCAGATGAGGCCATCCCTTACAATCAGCGAGTCCCACTGTGCCCAGTAGGACTTAAACTTTGGGCTGCAGTCACTCACAATGTTCCACCCGGGTCTGGGGACACTGGCCCTCATCCATTCGGCTATCAGTCCCAGGTCATCATCTTCTGCTTGTGCCCGCGTGAAAGATTCGCGGCTCCAGTTCCCTTGAAGTTCCACAGTAGTCCGTCGGCACAGTATCCCGGTGTTCTCCTCCTTTCGGGCACAGAAGGTGCAGTGTTCGGGGCACGGTCTTCGTGACAGGGCGTCGGCGTTAGAATGCAGTTGGCCTTTCCTGTGCTGAATCTCAAAGTTGTACTGTTGAAGCCTCTCTAACCACCGCGCGAGTTGACCCTCGGGCTGCTTGAAGTTCAGGAGCCACCGCAGGGATGCATGGTCGGTCCTGATGAGAAATTCTTGCCCGTACAGGTACTTGTGGAAGTGTTCAATGGTCTTCACGATGGCGAGCAGCTCCTTCCTGGTGACGCAGTAGTTCCTTTCTGGCTTTGACAAGGCCTTGCTGAAGTAGGCCACTGCTCTCTCCTCGCCGTCCACTACCTGCGACAGGATTCCCCCTATGCCAAAGTCGCTGGCATCGGTATCGACGATGAACCTTGTTCCAGGTCTGGGGTAGGCCAGAATAGGCGCGGTGCACAGAGCCTGCTTGAGTTGTTCGAAGGCACTGTGGCATTCTGCAGTCCACGTGAAGAGATGGTCCTTCTCAGTCAGTCGATGTAAAGGTTTGGCGATGTCGGCGAATCCCCTCACGAAGCGACGGTAATAAGTGCAGAGTCCCCGGAAGCTTCGTAGTTGGGACTTGTCCTTCGGGACTGGCCACTCCCTCACAGCTGCGGTCTTCTCTGGGTCGGTGCGCACCCCTTCCTCGGAGACGATATGCCCAAGGTACTGGACCCGCTTCTGGAAGAGCTGACACTTCTTGGGGCTCAACTTCAGCTGGGCAGCCCGTAGCTTCAACAAGATCTCCTTCAGGTTGCTGTAGTGCTCCTCGAAGCTCCTCCCCAGAACGATGACGTCGTCTAGGTAGACCAGGCAGGTCTTCCAGTGTAGTCCCCTCAGAATGGACTCCATTAGCCTTTCGAAGGTCGCAGGGGCGTTGCACAGACCGAATGGCATGACGGTGAACTGCCAGAGCCCTCTGCCCACAGAGAACGCCGTTTTCTCGCGGTCCTTAGGGTGGACCTCCACCTGCCAGTAGCCACTCTTCAAATCCAAGGTGGAGAACCATCTTGACCCTGATATGGTGTCCAGCGTGTCGTCGATCCGGGGTAGAGGGTAGCTGTCCTTCTTCGTGACGTCGTTCACCCGCCTGTAGTCCACGCAGAACCTGGTGGAACCGTCCTTCTTCTTCACAAGCACGACCGGAGAACTCCAAGGACTGTGTGATGGCTCGATCACCCCTTGCTCCTTCATCTCTTCTACCATCCGGTCGACTTCGGCTTGCTTGGCGAGCGGGACACGTCGGAATGGGGCCCTAATCGGTGCGCTGTCCCCAACGTCGATTCTGTGCTGGACCAAGCTTGTCATGCCGAAGTCTTTGCTCCCCACGGAGAAGACATCCTGGAATTCGCGTAGCAGGTCCTGAAGTTGGCGTGATTGCTCTTCGTCTAAATGGTCCTGGGATCCTTGGTACAGCTTCTGTAGTTCTTCTGGCAGGGCGCGTCTTCTTCGGTTGTCCGTCTCCAGGTGTCCGTCCGTCGTTTCTGGGCTGCGGGTAATCCAGGTAACGGGCTCGCAGACTTCTAGGTTGGTGTCCCGGTGAACCGTAATATCGTAGTCGTTCAGGTTGGACAGGCGGACGTACGGCAGAGGCGTCGTGTTGATGAGGGTCTTGGCAACTAGCAATCCATTTGCCTGGATGTCCTCATATTTTGGCTCGATGACAGCCGCCACTCCCTCAGCAGTTCCGTCGACAATTACGGCGGCGCTGACCTCCGTCCTGGCAGGAACAATGACGTCCTCTCTCAGCCTTACTCGTCATGCGGTGACGGCCTCGTGTGCTGGTTGCAAAGCAAGTTCCTCACCTCCGAAGTGCAGAGTGTTGGTACTCAAGTCCAAGATGATGTTGTTCTGGTCCAGGAAGTCCAGTCTGATGATCACTTCGTTTGATACGTCAGCCACAAGCACTGGATGCTTCACCACCCGTCGACCAATGACGATCTCCAGTGATGCTTCGCCATGTACCGGTGCGGTCTCTCCGGTCGCGGTTATTAGCTGGAGGTTCCTTCGTGTGGGTTGCACTCTCCACTTCGGGATCACGGTGGGATTGACGATGGTCCTCGACGCTCCCGTGTCGATCAGCATGGGCCAGCTCACTCCGTTGACGACTCCGTCGACCATCAGGCTGCTATTGTCCCTCCCTAACTTCGTCACACGCACTTGGACTGCTGGGGCTTGACGACTGTCACAAGCCAACCTTTGCATCCCTAGGCTGGCTGATACTTGCTTTCCTGGGCCGCGCGGTTTCCCTACGACTGACTGTCCCGAAGGAAACCCTTGGCGGCGGCGATCACCGCAGTCCTTGCTCAGGTGGCCTTTCTTACCTCAGGCCCAGCAAGTCGGTAGTCCTCTTCCGGGCCGCCTCTCCGGTTGTCTTCCAGCTGTGTCGTTGCTGGTGGTGCCGCGACTATCGAAGAAATGGCTTAGCGCCTCCATTAATTCGTCTGCCAGGGGCTTGGTCTCCTTGGATTTTACTGGTTCGTCGACGTCCACTTGACGCACCCGCGCGTGCATTCTGGATGACAGTTTTGCCGTCTCGAACTCAAGTGCGTGGCTCAGCGCATCTTCCAGGGTCTTATTGCGCGCGAGACGCAGCGCCTGTTGAGTGTCCGAGTCCCGTAGCCCGTCGGTGAAAGTCTGCGTCGCTATCTGCTCCAGAAAGTCGGCCGGCGCTGTTGGGTAGGCGAGCCTTACGAGGCGTGCGATGTCCATCTCGAACTCCTGCAGGGTTTCCGCGTTCTTCTGTACCCGGGTCCGGAGCTGCATCTGATAGGCCTGCTGAAGATGGCTATCTCCATATCGGGACTCCATATGGGCGATCAGGGAAGTGTAGTCCTGGGATCCAGTCGGGATGGCCTGAAGGACATTAAGGGCGTCACCTCTCAGCGCTAAGTAGCTGCTCCACGGGACCTTTCCGTCGAAGGTTGGGGGCGTCACTCTGCTATGTCCCGTTCCTGATATTCCCGGTGTAACGGTGGGCGGGCGTTGGCGCAGCACGGCAACTTCCTCTCGTAGAGCGTTGAATTTCTCCTCCACCCCCGTCAGTGGGCGTTGGCGCAGCTCGGCAACTTCCTTTTGTAAGGCGTTGAATTTCTCCTCCACCCCCATCAGCGGGCGTTGGCACAGCTCGGCAACTTCCACTTGTAAAGCGTTGAATTTCTCCTCCACCCCCATCAGCGGTCGTTGGCACAGTTCGGCAACTTCCTTTTGTAAGACGTTGAATTTCTCCTCCACCCCCATCAGCGGGCGTTGGCGCAGCTCGGCAACTTCCACTTGTAAGGCGTCGAACTTCTTTTCCACTGCCGTGACTTCCTCACGCAGACCCAGTTCTAATTTCTTCAGGTCCTGTGTCAACTTATTCTGACCGTCTTCCATCTTCTTCTGGCCGTCCTCTATCCTCTTCAGGTCCTCCGCTAGCTTATTTTGACCGTCTTCCATCTTCTTCTGGCCGTCTTCTAGCTTCTTCTGGCCGTCTTCTAATTTGGTAGTTAGCTCCTTGGCTAACTTCTTCTGGCCGTCTTCTAGTTTGGCAGTTAGGTCCTCGGCTAACTTCTTCTGGCCGTCCTCCATCTTCTTCTGGCCGTCCCCCATCTTGGTTTCCATGCCATTTAACTTTTCAAGCAATGCTGCCAATTTCTCCTCCATTTTAGTTGTTTGTCTTGTAAAGGACAGGAAAATTAGAGAAAATGACCTGCTCGGGTTTTGAAACCAGGACCGTCAGGTGTTGTGCTTGAGTTCGTAATCCCACTTCTGACACCAGTTGTTACGTGCCACCCCCTAGTGGCACTTTTGTTAACTGGATTACGGTGGGTAGGAAGCACAACACCAATTACTGCTTAAAGAAGTAATTAACTTTATTTCGGCCAGAAAATTACACTACTCATCAGCAATTACAGACAATAGGAACCTTACTCCAGTTCCCTCAAGTCTCTTGCTTGTGGAGAGCTCTTGCCCTTTCACTTGTCAACAAACCACAGAAGTTAATCCTGCCGCTAATGAGCCTAGTGGCCTTGACAGAACTACATGCAACTTCTTCCTAAAGTGCGCCTACTACAGTACTTACGAGCACTTGCTGCGAGCTGTTCACAAGCTGGGAGAAACAATGTCACTGGATTTCGACACCACAATATCTCAGACACTCAGTGAAAGCACACTCACTCAGAACACGGCAGTCCTCTGTATGTTCCTCACTTCGCCGCTACACTAGGGGTTTCGCAAGTCTCCACACTTCTGTCGCTCAGAATAAACGCTCACACTAGCTCGTAAAACACAACAACAACCCCTGCTTGGCAGGTCGTACTTATACAGCAGGCCGGTGACTCAATACATGCTTCCAGATCCATCCAGGGTTCACGGCTTCTCGAGGTTTCCATCGCTGGTCCAGTCACGAATATTCTGGACTATCCCTTTGTCTTAGTAGCCCTGTTGCATAAGGCACACGCAATACAGGAGGCAGGCCACAGCCCAGCCCCTGGGGCAGTTGAGACTCAAGCGGCGAGCGATGACACAAACTCACAGCCGTAACAATATGTTGGTCGACAGTAGTTTACAGTGTAATGCTTAAGTATTAGAAATCTGTTACGATCTTAATTTTTTTCCATGCATGAAGATTTCGGCTAATGCGGATGGTTTTCTCCTAACATTTCCGTTATTAGCCTATTTTCATTTATGAAAAAAAATAGGCTTATGAGATCACCTTTTATCCGTGTGTCTGTGGGTGTGCGTATGTGTGTGTGTCTCTCTAATAAAATCTAAACGACTAGAGCGATTTCAATGGAACTCGGTAAGGTCATAGGACTATTCCGGACGACCCCGACTGCGCCCTTCAAAGTTTGTTACGTCTCACCCATCCAATATGGCGGCTGTGCGAAATATTTCGCCAGCATTCAATATCTCCGAAACTATTACCGATATCACCCTGGAATCTTGTACGGTGATAAAGGAAACTACTAGAAGTTCACTTATGTGACTTTTGAAAACCTGGTAACTACAAAACCAACATGGTGGCCAAGCAAAGTTGCGACTTTTAATTAACCGTTTCTCGCGATTTAACGAACCAAACGCAATGAAATTTGGTACAGTACATTTTTATACACATTGCAATGCACCGACTTCTAACTACGTTCAATTTTTTACATAACCTCAAGATGGCGGCTGTGCGAATTATTTCACCGGCATTCTATATCTCTGAAACGATTACCAGTATCAACCTGAAATTTTGTACGGAGATAAAGGGTACTACTGGAAGTTCATCTATGAGACTATCAACGACCGGTTAACTACAAAACGAACGTGGCGGCCAAGTGAATTTGAAGGTTTTAAATAGACTTTTCTCGCGATTAAATGATCCAAACGCAATGAAATATGGTACAGCAAATGTCAATACACATTCTAATGCACTGGTATCTAATTTACTTCAATTGTTTACATAACCGCAAGATAGCGGCTGTGCGAATATTAAAATTAGGTTTTTATTTCTTGTGTCGTAATCATGCGATTGACGTGAACGTTTGAATAATGAACCTACGCAATAATTTTCCTTTAATGGTACATGACTCTAAGACCTAGATATATAAAAATCCAACATGGCGACCATCCGCAATATTTAGTCGGTTCTCAATATCTACGAATCTATTACAGCAATCAAACTGAAATTTTGTATGTTGATAGTGGCAATTAACTAGTAGGATATATAAAAATAGGCTTTAGTTCTTCACGGAACTACTTGTTTATAATATTGAACCCTTTACCCTCTGATGGATAAATGATTCGATGTTTTATTTCTTCAATTAATAAATATTTCCACCAGCATCATGAAAATAGCCAGACGGAGATGAGGAAATTTCAAGCATTGGTTGGAGACAATGGAGACATACCTGCAGCAGTTTGACAAAAGGCTAATTACTTAGGATTGTGAAAAGAAAGACCCTAGCAATGATTCAGAAGGACAGGTGGTGGCCACCTCAAAATAGAAAGGACGCGCAGTGAGACACGCTCTTGGCATGTTCATTGTAATATTCGCGCCTAGAAAAAATATGATGCAGTAACGTGAGTGGCTGATGAAAATACTAGACACTCCTACTAGGCCAAGGTCTGATAAAAACCGCCAAGTTACAGAAAATGTGGAACCAATGGGAGAAGAATGCTTACCAGCGCGGCAAGTCTAGTTTGGGCACGCGATGGCTAGCATTAACGCGGGAGATCGGCTAGACAACATCTCTACGATCGATTCTAGGATTAATGGGCATATTCTTGACCTGCGCTATTTTTCGAGTTCAATGATATTTATTTCATTCCTGTACCACTATTATTTTGTGAAATTTTTATATAATTTCCCCCTCTATCAATACCTAGGGCCTGTTCATTTATAAGTGGCGTGAAGAGCCAAGACATGGCCTATTACTTTTGTTCGTCTGAGGACGGAGGCCTATTACTTTTGTTCGTCTGAGGACGGAGGCTTATTACTTTGTTCGTCTGAGGACGGAAGCTATTATATTTTGTGTGTCGAGGACACAGGTTACTTTACATTTTGCGCGTCTAAGGACGTAGACACTTATACTTTTGCGTGTCATGAAGGACACAGAAATGATTAATAAATGTGTTAAATTCAGTGATAGGTAGTCACAGTACTATATTTTGTAGGGACAGTAGCATCGACAATTCGCCAACAGACAGTTCCGGGGAAAGTAGTACCTGAAACGGCGAATTTAGTAGTCAGATATCAAGTGTATAATAATTTAACTTTTTGAATCAGCACGAGAGATGACATCGCTTACCATGGAAGAAGCCTGGAACTATCAACACTCCGTCAAGATGGTTGAGATGAGCTAAGAAGCATTCAGTTGGGAGATGGCAGCGGATGTCCTTTGACGGGTGACTGACCGAGGATGAGTACTGAATAATATTCTTAATATCTGATAGATTAACTTATGGTGTATGGGACATATTTTTGTAAATAATTTGCTTGTGTGATTAACGTAGTATATTTAGTTTTGGTCTGACACACCTTTTGCATGGAAACAGCTCGCATATGTTATTAGTGGAAGGTTCTTGTTTTTGTTTGTTGTTTTAACTAACGTAGCTATGTGGACGACCGTGTTTGCATATGTTACGCAATGCGGTTAAAAAACGTCTCTCGGAGATATGTTGTGTTTCAGAAGTAGGACTGAAGTAATATCATTATACAGTAGATTGGAGGGTAATTAAATCCATTTTTAGGTTTATTATTGATCAGATTCAGTGAGATTATTGCCTTTGGAGCAATGTGATTTGTGACGACGAGCAGTCAGCTCTATCGTAGTTTTTTTTAACAGTTTGTGAGCATCCATTCAGCCGACCTGTGTGAAAGTTCGTAATGTCATTCCCAGATGTGTGAGTGTGTGTATTTTGTGGTCATTACAAGCGGGAATTTCAGATAAGACTGATTTCTGTCAGCTTGGTGCCAAATCCATATTGTGACCTTGCGAGGGCAATTGTGGATATTTTGATTAATGTCTGACCATATGTTGAGGTGGTTGAGATTTGTTGCTGTTGATTCTTTGAGATAACGGCACAGCTGGTCAGTTATTTGTACACACTGGAGTTGGGACAATGACAGGTATTGAGGAAGGGGGAACTGTTTCACAAGACGGACTGAAGGTTGCTAGCGAGGTCATTAGTGAGGAGTGCTTGTGGCTCCGTAATTACTTGAAATACAGAATTAAGAACTGATCAATGATAAAAATTTGTTTAAATAAATGGGAGTGGCCTACGAATCACGATAATCTCCGAAGCGTTAGCTTAACATGCAGTTTTGTTCATATAAAGTAATATCAGCCGGTCAGGCTTTTGTTGTTGTTGGTTTATTCCATGTTTATATTCCATATCAGTGACCCGTGAAGTCACGTGCGATGCTGTATTTCCTTGCTTGTGTATTGAGCAATTGGCCGGAGTTGGCAGCTCATTGTGTCAAGTGCGTCATCGCGCTAATGAGGGTCTCGAGAGAGATTCCTGTAAATAGTAGATTTTAGTGTGTGTGTCAGCATTACATTTTTAAGGGTTTTTATTAGTGTCATGTTCCATATCCGTAAACGTTGATTTACGAGATGATTGTTCGTAAGCATCGTGGCTGTTAACCCGCTGTAAACGAACAGTCATCCAAAGTACTCATTCCTCGTAGTTAGTCATTACGCGTACATAAAATCCAAATTGCAAGTTAGTGGAACCAGGATCCACATTTTAATAAAGGGGAGATCCGTCTGACTCCTCAGCATTGATAGATATTCCTGTCATGGGAAAATTCAGGCAGGATTTTTTTTATTATTGTTGTTTATATTCTTTTTATGCACTATTAGTCATTAAATCATGTTATTATTTTACGTCTTGTCACCTTTCTTTCTTAATTATAGTTTTAATCCTATGACCCTTACCTCAGTAGAGCATGTTGTTTGGCGAACGTAAACATCACACTAGGAACTGAGCGCGACCCCTTGATTAAGATTTATTATATATAAACACTGCTATTCTGAAGGGTTCATAGGAGGTAAACTGGCGCGGCCAAGCGTGGTGCGGTTCACTGTGGTGTAACGGCAGAGAAATTGCACATGTCAATGTAAGCGTAGTTGGGTTTTCAAACTGACGCAACAATGAAGGTGTAATTTTGTTGCTGGTTCGCTGCTGGAACACATTTAGTTGGCGTATTTGAGTAAAACTGACATGCCGCAAGTGCAGGCAGATATGACAGTATTTTAATCACCGGAAAGTGATATTTTATTAAAAGTAATTGAGGCGAAGAAGATACCGCCAAATGTGTGAAATATAAATTAAAATCAGGAGTTTGCAATGTAAAATACGGTTCACGTTTTTGTCTATTGAATTAAAAAAAATTAATATACGTGATACCGGGCGCCCAATGATTAAAGTTAAATCTAGATTTGTTTAGAAAGTCAAACTCATGAAAATGTTAGGAGGCTGGTAGCCTTAAATGACAATTAATACTTTGTTAATTAGTCAGTGTTAATATCAGATCAGGATAACAATTTAATGACTGAATATGTGTTTGGGTTTAAATTAAATTGAGTAAAATTAGAACCACTCAGAGATGCAATCGACTAGTGGGATTAAATGTAAAAATAAATGAACTGAGTAGGGTAAAGAAATTAAATGTGCATTGGATTTTATGTGTGTGTCAAAGGGCATTGCGTTATGCCATTTCCCTAATGTCTCATATTAAGTGTATAACATGGCAACGGTGGAACAGATTCAAGAAATCATTGAGAGTGTGGCTAGGAGAACACAGGAATTGTTGGACACTAAATTGGCAGAACAAAGTGAATCACTAAACACAAAATTATCTGAACAAATAAACACTAAACTATCAGAACAGAGTGAATCATTAAACACTACTATGTTAGAACAAAGTGAAGCATTAAACGCGAAGTTATCCGAACAAAGTGAATCACTAAACAATAGTTTGTTAGAACAAAGTGAGTCTATAAACAAATTATCCGAACAAAGTGAATCATTGCGGACACAATTAAATAACAGTAGGATTGAACAAAATGAATATCAGGCGGAACAAGCTAGATTACTAAAAAATGAAATCAATGACTCTATAAATTCGCAGTTAGAGGCGCAGAATGTTAAAAACACGAATCAATTAGCTTCGTTAACCGCAGAGATGAAAGATCACACTAATCAACAGATGGTATTGCTGGCCCTAGATGTTAGTAAAAACAATGAAAAACAATTAGATCAGATTAAGAAAATGGAAAATATTTTTGATCAAAAACTTAGCATTCTGGATGAAACGGTGTTAGCTAAATTAGAGCAAATTGAACTAGCATGCACAATGAATACAAGCGAGGTCAAGATAGCTCAGGATAAGTTAGAAGGACGATTTATGGAAATGGAAAAGAGCGGCAAAGTCATTCAACAACAATTATCAGCAGTAGATGAAAATATATCCGACATAATTAAAGATATGGATCGTCTCGAAATAAAATAAGTGGAGCAATGGAAAAGCCTAGAAGCGGATCAGAATCAATTAAAGAGTACCATCGACGAAAATAGCGCGAGATTGGAAGATAGGCTGAGCCAGATAGAAAGCAATCAGGATGACACTAAAAGCCAGATTGAAGAGAAAGTAAGCACGATTAAGGAGCAAATAAGGAAAGATTGGCGAAAAATGAATATCGATTCTAAAGAGGAAAGATCAACCATCCTAAAAACAGTAGGCGAAAATCATACTTGTATTCAAGCATTAGAGCAAGAAATTAAGAGTAAACTTAAAGAGCAAACAGACAGGATCATTAAAGCTGAACTGAGGTCGTTAGAAAAATCCTCGATATTTAAAACAGGAACAATGAGAGATAGGCAGGACGACTCAAATAGCCCAGGGGAGGATAGCACAGCAGGGAGTCAAGCTCAGACAGAGAGCCCATTAACAACAAACACAGAAGGGTTTCACAAGAATATTGAAAGGAGTTCCACGCCACAAGACGGTCATCAGCCCACACAACTTATCCAAGTAATTCGCTCGAACGATTATAAACCGCAGAAATACACGGAGAATTCAGGGGTGACACCTAAAGCATTTATTAAAGAAATTGAGGATCATTACAATGACACTGGGGTACCTGAAGCACGTAGATTGAGGATGATGGAGAGATTTTTATCAGGAAATGTCCTTACATGGTTTTTAAGCTTCAAATATACATTTGGAAACATGTCAGATTTCAAATTAGCGTTTCTGCGCAAGTACTGGTCGCCAGCAATACAACAGAGTCTAAGGATGGAGCTTTACTCTAGAAAATACCAAACTACCCAGCAAACGAAATACTCAGATTTCTTTAACATGCAAATGCTAAAATTTCGCTACCTTGCATACCCTTAAAATGAAGCGGATCTGGTGATGACAATAGCGGGGCAATTACCAGTCAACGTGCAACAAGTACTAGTCGCAGCGAACGTTAGTACGGCCATACATGCAGAGCAGATATTACGCCAGAT
The DNA here is from genome assembly GCA_946902985.2 of Meconema thalassinum. Lineage (NCBI taxonomy): Eukaryota > Metazoa > Arthropoda > Insecta > Orthoptera > Tettigoniidae > Meconema > Meconema thalassinum. The sequence continues at coordinate 170,232,265 of OX336391.1, forward strand.
AGATGAGACTACATCTCATAATCATTATAGAGGAGGAAGACAGCTGGAGTTAGTCAATACGACAGAGGTCATAAAACCTAAACAGGCAAACACTAAAACGCAGGGTACTAATACAAGCACCTCCACACCTAGGCGAAACCAGGAAGAAGGAGAAAACAGACCATACCAGCGTAACGAGAATAACTATAACAATAGGTCATATCAAGGCAACAATAGATATCAACAGAGAGGATATCAGCAATGGCGTGAAAATCGAAGAAATGACAGGCCTTATGGAAGATACGGTGATTACAATGCTAATCAAAGATGGAAAGGAAGGAGAGATCAAAATCAAGGAGAGCCATGTAATTATCGAAATGACTGGGATGATAGGCACGTTCAATCACAAAATTCCCTAGAGGAATTACACGCTAGTCAAGGTGGAGAGCTAGGAAGATGGGAAAAAGCTATTGGGAACATGAAGAATCCAGATACACATACTGAGGAAGCTGGAAGTCTACTGAGACAAGAGGAATATCAAGGGCATCGGCGACAAAAGGATGATGGGAGTCGCAATGGAGCTTAAAAAAATGCTAAATTTGGATAAAGAAGACAGTCTACAAACGCAACAGTCGGAAGTTGAAGATGGATGGATAGTAGCGAACATACAAGAATGGATTGCTTTGCCAGAAGACTGCCTGGAGGAGACGGTGAAAACACGGAACGATGAAATTAGGCAGTTACCCATTATTTACGCGAGGATTAGTGGAATTAATATAAGATGTTTATTGGATACGGGGCCGCAGATCAGTCTGGTATCGGAGGCCTTGGTTCGAGAGTTGGGACGGAGTCAGAATATTCCTGTAATTCCCGTACCACAGCTCAAAGTGAGGGGTGTTATTCCTGAACGCACCGTCACTTGTAAACGTCAGGCATACTTAGAGCTGAACATATTGGAACACACTTTTGGGCAAACATTCATTATCATGGCAAAGATGAATTTCAATATAATTCTTGGTGCAAATTTCATTTGTGACTATCAAGCAGTGATAGATTTGCACAAGAATACAGTCAGTTTTAGAGATTATGATCAACTGAAGAACGTGGGATTGCATATGGATGAAATCACTCCCGGAAGAGATGTAAATTCTTGAGCATTGGAAGCAATATCGGAAGAGACGGAAGAGGAGATACGAAAGGCAGAAGATAACATCATAGAAGGAGCTGTGGTGGAACTAGATGAGGAGAGTGAATCACAGGAGATATGGTCTTTATTAACAGAAGGAGCTGACAGTGAGGAACAATTTGAAGAGTTACTACAGGAGCGGCTCAATGACATTCAACTTGGGGGTGAACATAGAAAACAATTGGAAGAAATTTTAAGGAAGCACAAAGCAGTATTTGATACAGTACCTGGAAAAATATTAAATTTCAAATATTCAATGCAAGTCGAGGATTGGTCACCTTTCAAAAGTAGATTGTATCCAATTCCGGAAAAATATCGTGGTCAAGTCAAGGTCATTATAGATGAGATGTTACAAGCTGGAGTGATAAGGAAGACGCCTACACCTTATCTAAATGCGATTTTGGCAGTCACAAAACCAAATTGATCTATTAGACTTTGTTTAGATGCCAGAAATCTCAACATGAGACTCATTTTTCCTGAGTATGACAGAGCGCCAATTATCAGAGACGTATTAAAAGGCTTTAAAAACAAAAGCATTTATTCATCAGTTGACCTGACGAGTTCGTTCCACCATATTGAATTGGATAAGAAGTCACAGCTTCTAACTGGCTTCTTATTCAATAACCAAACGTTTTGCTTCGTCCGAATGCCCTTTGGAGTCAAAACAGCGGGCTTTGCTTTAATCCGAGCCCTGGACCGGAATCTAACCGAGGAAGTTAAGGAGATGACGGTACGGTACATTGATGACATTTTGCAGGCATCCGACAACAGTGAAACTCACATGGAAAATTTAGATAAAGTATTAGGCAACCTGAATGCATCAAATTTCAAAGTAAACCTGAAGAAATCGCATTTCTTCAAGAGCGAGATCTTATATTTGGGTCACATCATTGACAAGGAGGGAGTGAAGCCAAATCCAGCTAAGATCGAAGCGATAAAGAATTTCCCTACACCAACGAGAGTCAAGCACATTCGGGCTTTCTTATGCGTAACGGGATTCTTTAAGGAAAACTGTCCAGGTTACACGGAGACTGTAGCTCCAATGCAGGAAATGCTAAAAAAGAATAATAAATGGTTATGGAATGCGGAGTGTGAGAAGGCGTTCCAAGCAACAAAACAGCTATTGGAAAACTGCATTAAGTTAGGATATCCAGATTTCAAGCTCAAATTTATAATCCAAGCGGATGCTTCACTAATTGGTATAGGTGCTATGCTCTACCAAGAAGATCCAGCTAACCTGCAACATAAAACATATTTGGCATTTGTCAGCCGAAAATTGCGTAAGCACGAGCGCAATTATACTGTAACGGAACTAGAGTTGTTGGCCATACTTCATGCGCTTCAACAATGGAAAAGAATAATTTATGGCTACCCCATTGTTGTCAGGACTGATCACAAGGCATTAACATTCTTGTTTAAGACGTCGATGGCAAGCGAACGTGTGACACGTTGGTCTATATATATTCAGCAGTTTAGCATTGAGATTGAACATTGCCCAGGGAAGATGAACGTGATTCCGGATGCACTCAGCAGGAACCCAGAGCCTGATAATGAAGAAACAGCGATGGTACAACACTTGGAGATAACACCGAAGGATCGGGAATTCTTGGAGGAGTTACGTGAGATACAGCGAGAACAGGAAGCGGAACCATGGATGATGCTATTAATTCAATACTTCAGAAAGCAACTACCTACAGGGACACCTGCATTTCGAGAAGCGAAAGCCAAAGAAGGAAGATATGTTTATGTCAACAATTTGCTGCACAAATGGGTAGATAATGACCACACCAAGTTACGCATATTAGTACCTGCATCATTACAGCGAGGACTGACATGGCATACTCACGAAAGTTACGGACACGTCGGATTAGACAAGTGTGAAGCGATAATAGGAGAGAGATTTACATGGCCATGTATGAGAACAACTATATGTGACGTCATTACGACTTGTGATCCTTGTCAGAGGACAAAGCCCAATAACTATTTAATGAGGCAGTATCCTAGACCATTGCTACCTCAGAAACCCTGCGAGCTACTGGCCCTAGACTGTTTCGGTCCAATTCCCAAAGGAAGGCGAGGTTGCCGTCACTTGCTAGTGTGCATTGATGTATTTTCTAAGTTTGTCGTATTATGCCCCATTCAGAAAACTACATCGAAACAAGTACTCAGTCGTATTCGAAATAGAGTTATTCCAATCTTTGGAAAACCAGAATTTATATTGTCAGATCATGGCAGTTATTTTACAAGCACCGAATTCAAGAAAGGTATGGAGGACATGGGTATAAAACACGTTTTAAGCAGTATCCGACATGCCCAAGCTAATCCAAGTGAGAGAGCAATAAAATGTGTAACATCTTACTTGAGAATCTTCATTCCAAATGAACATCACAAATGGGTGGATAAAATTAAGGATGTAGAGACATGCATGAATTCTACCAGGCACGAGTCAAATGGACAGATCCCTATGGTCCTACACAAAAACGAGTATCCAGTGAGAACGTGGAAAAGCATCATTAACTGCCCACAAGATCCCATGATAGCACCTGACCTGCGAATTGAGAGAACGAGAGCCTACATGAGAAAACAAGCAGATCGCAGATTACGGCGAGTGAGAAATAAGAGGTTTCACAGTGATCTTGAAATCAACCAGCTCGTTTTGGTGAAACGACCCGCTACATCGGATCCAGAGAAGAAGATCTTCAGCAAATTCTGCGAAAAGTTCATAGAACCCTATTCTGTGGTCAGAAACCTAGGAAATAATGCATACAGAGTGAAAGAGTTAAGCACAGGAACAATGTCGGTTTACAATGCAGCCAACTTAAAAAGTATCGAAGAAGTGAACCATGAGAGCGCCGAAATAATGATGCAGTTTAAATATATGGACGTCCTATATCAACCAAGTGAACGGGGAGCAGTTGAGTACGGCACGTGAAGAAGGAAGTGGAATTGGTGTTGACAAACATTAACGAGACGAGCAGAGTGTTGCCCGAGGCACCAGTGCGTCATGCAGCAGTTGAGAGGGTCATTACAAGCAGGAAATGAAACGAGTAAATGCCATTCAAGACAGGAGCGGCTAGACCAAGTAATAGAGAAGGGGTGATTCCGAAATAAAACAAATTGGCCTACTGAAGTATTTTAAAATTATCGACTTTCTCCGAAGTTTGAAATTTTGTGAGTCGAGGAGTTGTGAACCCTTTACCCTCTGATGGATAAATGATTCGATGTTTTATTTCTTCAATTAATAAATATTTCCACCACCATCATGAAAATAGCCAGACGGAGATGAGGAAATTTCAAACATTGGTTGGAGACAATGGAGACATACCTGCAGCAGTTTGACAAAAGGCTAATTACTTAGGATTGTGAAAAGAAAGACCCTAGCAATGATTCAGAAGGACAGGTGGTGGCCACCTCAAAATAGAAAGGACGCGCAGTGAGACACGCTCTTGGCATGTTCATTGTAATATTCGCGCCTAGAAAAAATATGATGCAGTAACGTGAGGGGCTGATGAAAATACTAGACACTCCTACTAGGCCAAGGTCTGATAAAAACCGCCAAGTTACAGAAAATGTGGAACCAATGGGAGAAGAATGCTTACCAGCGCGGCAAGTCTAGTTTGGGCACGCGATGGCTAGCATTAACGCGGGAGATCGGCTAGACAACATCTCTACGATCGATTCTAGGATTAATGGGCATATTCTTGACCTGCGCTATTTTTCGAGTTCAATGATATTTATTTCATTCCTGTACCACTATTATTTTGTGAAATTTTTATATAATTTCCCCCTCTATCAATACCTAGGGCCGGTTCATTTATAAGTGACGTGAAGAGCCAAAACATGGCCTATTACTTTTGTTCGTCTGAGGACGGAGGCCTATTACTTTTGTTCGTCTGAGGACGGAGGCTTATTACTTTGTTCGTCTGAGGACGGAAGCTATTATATTTTGTGTGTCGAGGACACAGGTTACTTTACATTTTGCGCGTCTAAGGACGTAGACACTTATACTTTTGCGTGTCATGAAGGACACAGAAATGATTAATAAATGTGTTAAATTCAGTGATAGGTAGTCACAGTACTACATTTTGTAGGGACAGTAGCATCGACAATTCGCCAACAGACAGTTCCGGGGAAAGTAGTACCTGAAACGGCGAATTTAGTAGTCAGATATCAAGTGTATAATAATTTAACTTTTAGAATCAGCACGAGAGATGACATCGCTTACCATGGAAGAAGCCTGGAACTATCAACACTCCGTCAAGATGGTTGAGATGAGCTAAGAAGCATTCAGTTGGGAGATGGCAGCGGATGTCCTTTGACGGGTGACTGACCGAGGATGAGTACTGAATAATATTCTTATTATCTGATAGATTAACTTATGGTGTATGGGACATATTTTTGTAAATAATTTGCTTGTGTGATTAACGTAGTATATTTAGTTTTGGTCTGACACACCTTTTGCATGGAAACAGCTCGCATATGTTATTAGTGGAAGGTTCTTGTTTTTGTTTGTTGTTTTAACTAACGTAGCTATGTGGACGACCGTGTTTGCATATGTTACGCAATGCGGTTAAAAAACGTCTCTCGGAGATATGTTGTGTTTCAGAAGTAGGACTGAAGTAATATCATTATACAGTAGATTGGAGGGTAATTAAATCCTTTTTAGGTTTATTATTGATCAGATTCAGTGAGATTATTGCCTTTGGAGCAATGTGATTTGTGACGACGAGCAGTCAGCTCTATCGTAGTTTTTTTTAATAGTTTGTGAGCATCCATTCAGCCGACCTGTGTGAAAGTTCGTAATGTCATTCCCAGATGTGTGAGTGTGTGTATTTTGTGGTCATTACAAGCGGGAATTTCAGCTTAGACTGATTTCTGTCAGCTTGGTGCCAAATCCATATTGTGACCTTGCGAGGGCAATTGTGGATATTTTGATTAATGACTGGCCATATGTTGAGGTGGTTGAGATTTGTTGCTGTTGATTCTTTGAGATAACGGCACAGCTGGTCAGTTATTTTTACACACTGGAGTTGGGACAATGACAGGTATTGAGGAAGGGGGAACTGTTTCACAAGACGGACTGAAGGTTGCTAGCGAGGTCATTAGTGAGGAGTGCTTGTGGCTCCGTAATTACTTGAAATACAGAATTAAGAACTGATCAATGATAAAAATTTGTTTAAATAAATGGGAGTTGCCTACATATCACGATAATCTCCGAAGCGTTAGCTTAACATGCAGTTTTGTTCATATAAAGTAATATCAGCCGGTCAGGCTTTTGTTGTTGTTGGTTTATTCCATGTTTATATTCCATATCAGTGACCCGTGAAGTCACGTGCGATGCTGTATTTCCTTGCTTGTGTATTGAGCAATTGGCCGGAGTTGGCAGCTCATTGTGTCAAGTGCGTCATCGCGCTAATGAGGGTCTCGAGAGAGATTCCTGTAAATAGTAGATTTTAGTGTGTGTGTCAGCATTACATTTTTAAGGGTTTTTATTAGTGTCATGTTCCATATCCGTAAACGTTGATTTACGAGATGATTGTTCGTAAGCATCGTGGCTGTTAACCCGCTGTAAACGAACAGTCATCCAAAGTACTCATTCCTCGTAGTTAGTCATTACGCGTACATAAAATCCAAATTGCAAGTTAGTGGAACCAGGATCCACATTTTAATAAAGGGGAGATCCGTCTGACTCCTCAGCATTGATAGATATTCCTGTCATGGGAAAATTCAGGGAGGATTTTTTTATTATTGTTGTTTATATTCTTTTTATGCACTATTAGTCATTAAATCATGTTATTATTTTACGTCTTGTCACCTTTCTTTCTTAATTATAGTTTTAATCCTATGACCCTTACCTCAGTAGAGCATGTTGTTTGGCGAACGTAAACATCACACTAGGAACTGAGCGCGGCCCCTTGATTAAGATTTCTTATATATAAACACTGCTATTCTGAAGGGTTCAATATGTTTATATCGAAGTCGTGGCTGGAGCACTATTGCACCATATCATTTACTGATTCCTATATTAGCAAATATGCAAAATGGTTAGGGTTAGGATACAACCCATGATAATGTCGGCTTCTGAAATTGTCCCTTTGACCACTGCACTGCACTTTGAGGTTCTCCAGATTGATAGCACTGCGCCATTCATGCAGAAATCCACCACGTGTCATATAGTGAGGAGATTTCATCACAATGGATAATGATTATCTTTAAGAGACTTCGTGTTCCTTTTGCTGTATCGTAGTTCGTTTCCTTATAAAAAAAAATGGATTGAAGAATAACATAGTAATAATACTAACAATAATAACTTAGCTGTGATGAATCTAAAAATTATATTGTGATACGTCTGGGAACAAAATAACAACAGTCCTGTCTTCCCTAAATGTAATTTAATTATATTGTACATTTGTAGAAAAATGAACCAAGCATTCATGAATCAATTTTTACTCTTAACACTCATGGCTTACATTAATTTGTTATATTCTTTTTAAAGAATATTATCTCTCTTTACTCCCGAGTTTTCTTGTATCTTACTCCAAATTTTTGATAATTTCTATTGAAGAATTTTGACTGTTTATCGTTACTTACCTGGGGTTTGTCCACCTGGGGATAGCGCGGTACTTTTAGCCCATGAATAGCCAGTTTCTCATATATTCTTTGAGCATTCGTCTGGACATGACCTTCACCTCTTTTATCTTTGTAGCAGGTGTACGTACTGTATGGTTTCATAATTCAGGGCTATTTTTAAACAAGTGTGGACGCTGAGATTAATATTCATTTTTCGGTACTAAATCGTAACCGACACGGTTTCTAAATGTCGCCAGTATCTATTTCACGGTTCATTGTGCATAATTTGAAACTTCTTTACCTAAAAATCCAATTACTGTAATTCAGTTACCGTTATTCAGTAATGTCCTCGCTGTTCCGTTCCTTAAAACAACAATCATTTAAATACATCTCACACGAAGATGCTGGTAAATGTTTTAAGGGGGTTAAAGATCAAGCTCATCTGCCAATATCAAAATGTTTCATTTAATGAAAACTAGCAACCTGCCCCGGCTTCGCCCGGTATCTTTAACGGTTTAGCCAGCGTAAAAGACGTATTTTTTTCGATTTCAATTCACTACGTCCTATATCCGTTTTCCGCCTCGGCATGAAGGGTTGAAATCACTGACTGGACTACTAATTACTATTATCATGGAGATAGAATGTGCAACGAATTCTTGTCAGATGTAATATACGAATGGCGAAGTGCATGAAACACAAATTCCCCTTCCGTCCAATCTAAACTTGAATGGGTACTCTGCGGAACGAAGGCTGAAACTGGGGTGATAGGATCACTAACTAGCTAGCTCGTTAACTGTCTACGAAGCTAGTAATTGAATGGAGATTGTTGGAAGAAGTGAAAACGTAAAAATTCTTGCAGTGGGCGATATATTGAAGATATAGATGTACTGTCGCGGACTTTTTTGTAGAACTTGTTATGCTGAACAATTCTTATACTCATAGAATATAGATATTTTTAACGGTTTACCCAGCGTAACCATAAAAGGCGCAAGGACGGCTGGTTCTTTTCAACTCGATTCACTGAAATCGTAACTGCTCGGCTTCCTTTGGTTATAAATGAAAATCCACAGCCTGCTTCCAGTCTCCGACCGGGTCAGGAATGGAATGAATGAAGCCCCCATCTAGCGGCGAGGACATGAATTGTGCCGGCTGCCGAAGCCTGACGCACTCCTCTGGGGCAATGATTAAATGAATGACAGATGAAATGAAATGATAGTGGAGACTGTTGCTGGAATGAAATTTTGACAGGGAAAACCGGAGTACCCGGAGAAAAACCTGTCTGCCTCCGTTTTGTCCAGCACAAATCTCACATGGAGTGACCGGGATTTGAACCACGGACCCAATGGTGAGAGGCCGGCGTGCTGCCGCCTAAGCCACGGAGGCTTTTGGTTATAAATAAATCATTTTTTACAGAAACCTTCCTCGAGAAATCCTTTACAGAATGGTGAAAACCGCATCAAATCCATCCAGTGGTTCTCGAGATTACCCGGTACATCCAAGAATCGGGGACTTTGTTTCATACCAACAAGGGAAGTATCTGGTAAGACAGATCGAAACCTATCTTGAATCTTTGTGGACGCAATTGTTGTGCTATAAGGGGACAACGTGTGGAAAATCAGCCTCCAGATTGAACTGCAAGGCTCCGAAATCGTACCTGACATCCTGGTACGCAGGCATGACGTCTGGAGGAGCTGGACATCCCTGTGGCACTCGGAGTAGTAGTGAGGCGGGGCGTATATGTTGACTGGAGCGTGTAGCTGCTTCCCAAAGGCCTTGAGTGTTTGGGCGGTCAGGGCTGTCCACTGCAACATGTACTGTACTCACTACCTCCCATTGATTTATATTAGAGATTCGCCACATGATTTCGGAGCCTTGCAGTTCAATCTGGAGGCTGATCTGCCACACGTTGTCCTCTTATAGTACAACGATTGCGTCCACAAATTTTCAATATAGGTTTCGACCTGTCTTACCTGATACTTCCCATGTGAGTAGAGGTAAGAACAATAACAGGAACGAAAACGGGGATGGAAATGGGAATAGGAATAGAAATAAAAATACGAGTGTTATACGACCTCCTCAAATTTAATTGTAACTGGTGCTCTTGGAATTGAGTGGTGGACTACGAGGGCCATTGCAGAAGTCACGTAACTATAGACCTATTATGTTGTTTGAGTCTTCAGTCTTTTGACTGGTTTGATGCAGCCCTCCATGCCTCCCTGTCCTGAGCTAATCGTTTCATCTCTACATAGCTCCGACACCCTACATCCGAGGCAATCTGTTTAACATATTCTAACCTTGGTCTACCCCTACAGTTTTTGTCCTCGACCCTTCCTTCCATAACTAAGCTTGCTATTCCTGGGTGTCTTAATATGTGTCCTGCCAACCTATCTCTTATCTTCATTAACAGTCGCCAGAAACATCTCTCCTCTATTATATGAGTCACTAAACAGGAGAAATAGAAATTCAATGTAAGTGATTCAAACTGACTAGAACAGGTGTTCTTAATCTGGGGCTCGCGAGCACCACAGTGCTCTCTAACCCTTGAGAGGATAAGCCTTTTTTGTACAGATCTACATAAGCCGGGCCTGTGAGGCTCGGATATGGACTATAGAGGAAATACTGGTGTGAGGTCAATATTAAAATAAAATAAAATAAAACGAATGAAATGTGAGTATTTCACTGCGTTCATTTAGGTTCTAAAATGGAAATTTTACATCGAAATGAGGAAACAATTGATCAAATGTGAAAATATATTCTAAAGTGTGATTTTAAAAGACCATCACACAGCATGAAACCATGACGTCATCACATGAAGTCATCACTAAATTAACATACCATGGATTTTGCCCAGTTTTCCGTCAAAATCCACACGTCATGTATCATAAAATGAATAGGCCTAAGTAACTGAATGATATTAAAACATGAGACGGAAAGGCCTGGCATTAACTCACCCCACTGAGCTAATTGTATTTTCACTCGTTTCTGTTTATTTGTTTCCAATGTTTGGTTTCTTTTGTGCATGAGGGCGTCACAAACTTCCAGTCCCCAAGCCAGAGGATTAACCATACGAGATTAAATTCCCTATGGTGCAGATTGTTTTTTCGAGTGAACTTTGCATGAGTAAGTCCCTGTTCAAATACACCATGTAACTGCTGTATTAATGACAGCGCATCATTATCGCTGCAAGTAAGAGCAAATGTTTTCAGTCACTCCACAACCTGGCAAGCTGAGTTATACTGTAATTTGTTATAGGATTCTCATCTTTTTCTTCTTCTCCTTCACACTCACTGTCTTGATCAGCCGTTGGGTTTGTTGATTGCATGTCCTTCACAATAATTTACGTTTGAAATTTGAATGATTTTTTCCGAATAACGGAGGTTAAGTAGACGTTCTCGCCTTAAAGAGCTGTTCGTGTCCGTAACTGAGAGTTCATTTTATGAGCAGTTAAATATGAAGCTGTGGAAGTTGGTCTCGCCGAAATGTTCGCATCAAAACCCACAGACTGGTACCGTTACGGGATAAAAAGAAGCCTCTCTGTTGGTCTCTACTTTGAAGAATAGTTTAATGTCTTGCCAGAGAACTTTTCAAATAAGATTTTCTTTAAAAAATTACATTAGTTATGAGACTTCCCCTTTATTGATGTGTAACATCTTTCCACTCGGTTGCTGGATATTTTTGTGGGAGTGATTTTGAAAAATGGGACGGAAGTGCATCGGCCGGAAGTGTGTAAGACGCTCCTTTAGCAGCCAGAAGGGATGCGATCAGATTCAGCTGGCAGTGGTACCATGTGGAATGTATATAACATACGGATTACTTCAAGGTTTGGAGGCGCCATTACAGATATTTCTACAATCGATCGTCATCAAGTTGTCGTTCTTTGGTGTAAAAATATTCATTAAATCATATTTTCTGAAAACAATTATGTTTGATTAAGAGTCTGTTTTTCAATCTCTGGATAAAAGTGATGGGCATCCACTCGCCGAGTAACTTTCCTAAACACTTTTATACTGAACGGTAAACGCTCATGCGAACTCAGGAGTCAACTCATTGAAACACAAACCACTTGTCTTCGTTTCAGTATTTAAATGATGATATGCTTTTATATGGAACATTGTAACTAGTCGGCAAAGCCGGTACTATGTTTCTGCACAATGGCTATTCATATATTAACCCACATTGCGGTAATGCAGTGATGATTTTATACGGGAACTGAGCTTTCCTTTCGTGGACCACTATAGGAATTCCCTTTACTGTCAAGTAGGCATATTCATAACTAATTTAAAACTTAATTCCACACAGGAACATTATCGAAAAAAATAATTAATGGAGCATTAAAAAATACTTCCATATTATTACCGGCACGTGAAAATGAGTATCTGTCTTGTACTCCAAATGTCTGTGGTTGTAATGGCTGCGTGGATAACATTATTTTTTGTTTCATCTTTGTTCGCTCTTCTCTTTCTTTTCATACATAAGCTTGAAACAAAATGTCTGGCTCGTTATTCAATACAGATTTCGTTGTAATATCGCGCTTATCGCGAAATAATTGAATTTCACTTTAAAATGGTCTTACCGCTTTAATTCGCGAATATAATATCCTTATTTTCTTAACCAGAAACATATGATTCGTAAAGATATCGCAAAATCGCTTCAAAATATTTTTTGTCGCGTTCATCGTTAATGCGAAAGAATCACGCCTCTTTGAATAACTAATGTATTTTCTAAAGTTAGTACAAATGGAAGGTCAGTAACCTTCATTGCGACACATGGCCATTCCCTGGAGTTCTATTTCCCACCACTAATCGTTTTGTCTTGTTGTTTACGCATCCTCATTTGTCTAGAATTCTGGTATTTTATAACAGCTTACGAGATATATCCTGCTTCTAATGTAGACACATTACTTAATTTTGAATCGGACCAATAGGAGCCATATTCTCATTTTCCTCGGGAAGGCCAACGCTTATGACGTGGATATTTGAAGATTGACGTGTGATAGCTATAAAAAGAGCAAGCTTGTAACTGTTTCTCGCCCATTAGGCCCGAAAACAAATACACCTGTAAACACTGGTCTGGTTTCATCATCAGAATTCCGAACTGTTAAGGTCCAGTTATTCATTCCCTGAAAAAAAAAACTTTGATTAAGTCCTGGAAGATACCTTGATTTAGGATGTATCCTGTTCTGTCTAAACTCGGTTGTTGTTGATTCGTTTAAGAGCTTCAGACCGCTTGGATATTTAAACCAGTGTACTTGGGTGTGTGTGGAGTCTGTCTGATTGCTTGTGCGTTTTAGCAACTCCACCTCGTGGTGTATCCGCCAGCAATTTTGGCTGTCACCCCGGAAGTCCACGTTCACGTAGATTCCCGGCTCTGACAAGAAATTTAATTCGGGTCTGAGGGTTGGAACGGGGTACACTCAACCTCGGAAGGCTAGGTCGTCAGGGGAAGCCCTGAAATCAAGAAACAGTGAGTAGGAGTATTGGTACAGCTGTTATATTGGGGTCTAGCTCCGGGATTCGAAATGAGGAGTCATCCCGGTATTTTGCACTAGTAAGTGTGGAAACACCGGGTAACGAGAACAATCAGGAAGATCACTTCCAGCGCCAGTATTCGAACATCGGATCTCTAACCTATTGGCCGAATAGCAGCTCTTCATTGCAGTCGTGCTGCTCGACTTGACTCACTCGACTACGCTGCTAGAGAGACATTCGCTGTCGTAAGACGTGAGCCATTCACTGCACGCTTCTTGTTTGGCTGATCCTTCGGTGAACAATACCCTTTATCAACTAGGTCAGCGGTTCCGAAACTTTTCGACTCGCGAACCCTTTCTACAACGAACTGAGTTGGGTGAACCACTGACTTTTAAATATACAATGTACAGTACATGTAACTGTTCGTCAGTGAGATCGCGGTACTGTTGCTAGTATTGTTCGAACACATAGAAGCTGGCAGACTAAATTTCGCGGTTTCGGTGGCGTAGTTGATAGCATGCTGAGCTTCTATGCCCAAGATCCCGGGTTCAAACCCGGCTGAAGTCGTCGGATTTTTAAGAGCGTTAAAATCCCTCAGTATGCCTTCCTTCGGAGGGGAAGTAAAGACGGCGGTCCCATGCAATAGATTTATGGCATGATAAAGAATCTTCCACTAATTACTCCTGTGTGAAGATAAATTATATAGGTTAAGAATGTAAACAACGCTCTTAGATTCCTACGTTCGTTTGCCAAGAGCCGACTGCGGTGGCGTCTAGTTGATAAGTTCTGAACTATTAGTCGTTGACGGTGGCGTTTGGCGGCAAAAGTAGGAACATTTGAAAAATTCAAAGTCTGCAGTCCTTATTTGACTTTAGAAAAACAGATAACACACACTAATAGTTTACAGTCATCAAAATTAGCACCGGTTATCTGATAGATTCTACACACACCCAAAGTACACGGGGCTACATGACCGCGTTGTCGCAGCCCCTAAACTGAGGAGCCAACAACCAACCAGACTACATTTCCATTTTATAGCGAAATCAAAAGTATTCCTAACGTTGTTACATAACTGTAAATGAGGCATTCACGGTAAATATTAATTGATTGTAGAAATAATATGATAAATTCCCGATGTTACGCATAAGTAACAAGGGGAATTACAGGGTTAATTTCATTTTAAAATAATATTATTAATAATAATAATATGACAATAACTCCGTTATGCCGGTCCCAAGCCCGGGGCCTTGTCACGTAAGTGACGAGGAAGGAGGAGGGGGAGGAGTAAGAACCTCGTTAAAAAACCAGGGTTCATTTGGCCCGAGTGATAGCACCCTGTGAGGGCTCCTTGCTAGGATTACAGCGAAGACCTCAACGGAAGTGAAGGCGGAGAGAATGGATCTCGGTACGGCGGAACTGGCGGAAGAGGCATACCATTCTGCGAAATCCACATTGCGTCTGACTTGAAACGAGCGGCAAAGTGGTCAGCGTCTGTTTCTCTAATTGAGGCGGCTGCACTAAAATCTTCTCGAACTCAAAAATCGAGTCGTATACCTGTGGTCTCAACTGAGATCACCACAAAAACAAAACTCAACTTGAGCGCATGATGGAAAAGACGATCACAGAATCACTACCCCAGGCACCAGTCGATAGACTGGACTCACCTGATCATCGGATTCTGGGGGATCAGGGACACCATGCGGAGAAGAATCGGAGCTTCTCAAGAACTCTTCACACTCTCAAAACTCGACGCAAGAATTTTATTGGCACAATTAATGTGAATAACCTCACTAAAACAGGCAAATTAAAACAACTCACTAACGCCCTCGAAAAATTTGACCTCAAAATCACCGCACTTCAAGATACACGATTCACGGATGAAGAACACTTTAATACGGAGAATTTCAGAATCTATAAAGGTAAACCTGCCATAAAAGTTAGAGGCAAACTACCACTCCTGGGAACCGGTTTCGCCATACACAATTCCGTACTCGACTCGTCATCGATTTCTCTTCTCCCAACGAAAGAGTATCTCTTCTCTCAGTAAAGTCAGCCAATAAAGCTTACACACTGATCAACGTCCACGCTCCCATAAATCAACTCAACAAATCCGATCCTGAAACTATGGACAATTTCTGGGAAACTCTCGAAGAAACAACCAACAAAATACCAAGGCACGATGTGGAGGAAAGAAAATTTAGTGATACCACAGGCCCCCATACTAAGCACGAACGTGCCAACGGGAATGGTGAAAGACTATTGTCTTCTGCAGAAACTTTGAACTTAAGATCATGAGCACACAATTTCAAAAACCTCCGCACAAGTTAACCACATGGAGATCACCCAATATTAGACAGGGTGAATACCAAATTGACCGTATCGCAATTTCCAAGAAAAACACAAAATAAATTTTAAACGTCCGAGCTCGCAAAGGCGCCTTTGAATCAGACCATCATTTTCTCCAAATTAAGACGAAATTCCAACCCAATAGAAAGCAAAAAGGCCCACCCGAAAATATCAAACCAGATCCAGAGTGCTTGAAACTCCACAAAGAAGAAATCATAATGCAAATTAATCAGGAGACATCAACAGACTGGCAGAAAATAACGAAGAAAATTCAGGAAGTCATGAAACTAGGACAACCTCCTCGCACAAGAAAACATCGTTGGTGGAATGCAATTTGCGATCGGGCAGTTGACAACCGAATGACTGCGTGGAAAAAGTTTAACAGTCACAAAACTGATGAAAACTGGGACAACTTTCTTAAAACCCAAAAATATGCCTCCAAAACAATTAGGAAAGAAAAACGAGGATATGACAACAACAGACTCCATGAAATCCAGCAGGATTTCACCCAACATAATACTAGAAACTTCTAGAAGACGTTTAGAGAAAACTTAAAGGGATATCAGGCGCCCAGCATGTGCTTCAAAAAACCCGATGGCACGTTGGAAACTAACGCGAAAGAAAACTGTAAAATATTAGCCCAATACTTCAACTACCTTCTTAACTGCGAACCACCCCAAGAAAAACTTGCCTTCACTCCTCCGGTTTCCACACACCCGGACTCACAACCCCCTGACCTAGAAGAAATTCAGGAGATCATCCAAAAGCTCAAAAATAACAAAGCACCAGGAGTAGATGGGATCATTGCTGAATTCTGGAAACTGAACGATCCTACACTTACGCAGAAACTTCATCACCTTATTTCAGACATATGGATGATGGAGCGAATACCAGAAGACTGGAAATGTGCTCTAATTCATCCGTTACACAAAAGGGGTGATAAAACAGGCATGAGTAATTACAGGAGAATCTCCCTGCTCCCTATTGCTTATAAAATCCTCTCCAAGGCACTTTTAAACAGGCTAGAACCCCAGGTGGATCCGCTAATTGGTGAATACCAAGCCGGATTCAGAAAAGGGCGATCATGTGCTGAACAGGTGTGGAGCTTAAAAACAATATTACAAATGAGAAAATGTAGAAATACAGTAATAACATTCGTCGACTTCAGAAAAGCATATGACTCTGTAGACCGCGAAACCCTTTTTATGATCATGAAAGAATTCGGAAGAGACAGAAAGACCCGAAAAATCATTGAACAGACGCTTACAGGAACTATGTCCAAAATGAAATTCATGGGTGAAATATCGGGGCCCTTTCTCATCAAAACTGGAGTTCGACAGGGGGACGGATTATCCCCAATGCTCTTTAATATTGTTCTAGAAAAGATCATTAGGAAATGGGAACCTCATATAAAAGGCATTCAAATTGGAATCAAAAAAGAGAACCGTCTTACAGTCAAGTGCCTCGCTTTTGCGGACGATATTGCCACTATCACTAACACCAGACATGAAGCCATACACGCAGTGGAAAAATTACATGAAATTGCTCAAAGAACCGGACTACAAATTTCTTATGAAAAAACCCACTATATGGAAAGACGGCCAGAAAATAACTCTTCTTTAATCACACAATACGGTAAAATAACACAAGTCCCCCATTTTAAATACCTTGGTGAAATCATACAGTCCTCGGGACTAAACCGAATCGCCAATGAACAAAGAATCACCAAACTACAGAAGGCCTACAAGCTAACGTGGGCTCACTACAACAAGAAGTGCATCTCGCTGGACGCAAAATTAAGGCACTATACAACGGTGATTCTTCCGGAAGCAACTTACGCAGCCGAAACAATGGTGATCGACGGTCATTCCAAAATTAAGGATATAGAAAAACAGGAAAGGAAAATTCTCAGAAAGATTTACGGGGCAGTTAATAATAACGGTATTTGGATGAAGAGACCTCAAAGCGAACTCTACCAAAAAATCCACACGATAACGGAAGTAATCAGAAAACGCCGAGTACAGTTTTATACACACATTTACAGGATGGAAAATTTCAGAACGCCGAAGGAATTGCTCAACGTTATAACACGGAGTAAGTGTGGCACGGAGTGGCTGACAGAGGTTCAGAGGGACCTACAACAGGTCAACATTGAAAATTTTGAGGAGCGCACCGAGTGCAGGAATAAAATCAAAAATGTTAAGTTTGATCATAGACCATCACGACAGCCTGGAAGAAAGTGGACAGCTGAGCGGAAGAAGGAGCATTCTGAGAGGATGAAGAGATTTTGGGAACAGAAGCGGGAAGACGCCAGAAGATGAAATCATGTATTCAAGTTCAATCGCTCTCCTAAAGGGGAACAATCGATTAAATAAATAAATAAAAATAATATGACAATGCCGCAGAGCTTAAGGAAAAGTTTTTGACGAACCCATTGAAATATTTTGCAACCCCACTGGGGGTTCGCGAACCGCAGGTTGGGAAACGATGAACTAGGTGAATGATAGGCGCCTGTTCACTAGAGGACAGCTGGTGCTTCAAGTACTGGGCGGATAGAAATAGAAAGCCGTGTAAAATAAATAATTTGTGTGCATTATACCTTGGTACATTGAAATGCGGCGAAGGTAAACAGCCCAAAGACGAGTGGGTTCGAACCCCTTGGTTTCCCAGGCAAATGCTGGGGCAACATCTTCTAATAGACCATGGTCGTTTCCTTACAACTCTTTGCCGAATTACATTGATCTTCTTTCATTTTATCTCTAACTCATTTGATGTTGCGTAAGGAAAGACATCCGACCGTAAAAATGATCTTCCACATTTAAATTCATTTCACCTTATCCCCAACTCCAGAGAAACTGGAAAATGACGGGGTGGAGCGTTCTGTTTGATATTAAAAAGTAGGTTATCACATACAGAGAAGGATTTTCTACAGAAAAGAGATCTGCTGACACATCTATAGATTAGGTATTAGTGCACCAAAGTGCACCGAATCCGATTTCTGGTTATTGAATGGGAGATTTTCAAAGTGGAAAGTCACGTTCAGAAGCTCGCATTCCATGAAAAACAAGATGTTCAGTAAAGAACATAGAGCCTACTTTCTCCTAAATGCATGGGTATTGTTATAACTCTTTGTCCTTTTCAAGGAGTATGATTGAATGTTGGTTGTAGTAGCTTGTTGAAATACAACGTGCTATAGGGATATTAAACATGAATATGAGGTGCCCTTTGCTAGTGCTACCTCTGTACCAAATTTCGTTCAATTCGGTTTCACCGTGTTTGAATTGATAGGGGGAATCGATTTGCACACATACTTGGCCACCATCTGCAAACTATTGGGCTGATGTTCTTGCAGTTTGGTCAGAATATGTTTCCCACATAGAGATATGGTGTTGCAAAATTTGGTAGAGACTAGATTATTAGGTTGGTCGTAATTATATTTTAGCTTTTAACATTTGGGTGGCCTCGATTACGTTTCCGTCAAGATAGCGGTGATATAAAACATGACACTGAGGTGCCCTTTGCTAGTGCTACCTCTGTACAAAATTTCGTTCATTCGGTTCCACCGTGTTCGAATTAATAGGGGGAATCAATTTTGACATAAAGATGGCCGCCATCCGCAAACTATTAGGCTAATGACCTATTAGATTGGTCAAAGGATGCTCCCTCCATAAAGGTATGTTGTTGCAAAGTTAGGTAGAGATCGGATGGTTATGTTAGTCGTAATTTAACTTAAGCTTTGAACATTTGTGTGGCCGCCATTACGTTTCTGTCAATATGGCGGCGATATAAAACATGACACAGAGATGCCCTTTGCTAGTGCTACCTCTGTACCAAATTTCGTTCCATTCGGTTTCACCGTGTTTGAATTAATAGGGGGAATTGATTTTCACACAAAGATGGCCGCCATTCGCAAACTATTAGGCTAATGACCTATTCATTTGGTCAAAGGATGCTTCCTCTATAAGGGTATGTTGTTGCAAAATTTGGTAGAGATCGGATGATTAGGTTAATCGTAATTTGATTTAAGCTTTGAACATTTGTGTGGCCGCCATTACGTTTCCGTCAAGATGGCGGCGATATAAAACATGACACTGAGGTGCCCTTTGCTAGTGCTACCTCTGTACAAAATTTCGTTCATTCGGTTCCACCGTGTTCGAATTAATAGGGGGAATCAATTTTGACATAAAGATGGCCGCCATCCGAAAACTATTAGGCTAATGACCTATTAGATTGGTCAAAGGATGCTCCCTCCATAAAGGTATGTTGTTGCAAAGTTTGGTAGAGATCGGATGGTTATGTTAGTCGTAATTTAACTTAAGCTTTGAACATTTGTGTGGCCGCCATTACGTTTCTGTCAATTGGCGGTGATATAAAACATGACACAGAGATGCCCTTTGCTAGTGCTACCTCTGTACCAAATTTCGTTCCATTCGGTTTCACCGTGTTTGAATTAATAGGGGGAATTGATTTTCACACAAAGATGGCCGCCATTTGCAAACTATTAGGCTAATGACCTATTCATTTGGTCAAAGGATGCTTCCTCTATAAGGGTATGTTGTTGCAAAATTTGGTAGAGATCGGATGATTAGGTTAATCGTAATTTGATTTTAAGCTTTGAACATTTGTGTGGCCGCAATTACGTTTCCGTCAAGATGGCGGCGATATAAAACATGACACTGAGGTGCCTTTTGTTAGTACTACCTCTGTACTAAATTTCGTTCCAATCGGTTGCACCGTGTTCGAATTAATAGGGGGAATCGATTTTCACACAAAGATGGCCGCCATCCGCAAACTATTACGCTGATGACCTATTAGTTTGGTCAAAGGATGCTCCTCTCATAAAGGTATGTTGTTGCAAAATTTGGTAGAGTTCGGATGATTAGGTTAGTCGTAATTTGATTTAAGCTTTGAACATTTGTGTGGCCGCCATTACGTTTCCGTCAAGATGGTGGCGATATAAAACACGACACTGAGGTGCCTTTTGTTAGTACTACCTCTGTACCAAATTTCGTTCCATTCGGTTGCACCGTGTTCGAATTAATAGGGGGAATCGGTTTTCACACAAAGATAGCCGCCATCCGCAAACTATTACGCTGATGACCTATTAGATTGGTCAAAGGATGCTCCCTCCATAAAGGTATGTAGTTGCAAAATTTGGTAGAGATCGGATGTTTAGGTTAATCGTTATTTGATTTAAGCTTTGAACATTCGTGTGGCCGCCATTTCGTTTCAGTCAAGATGGCGGTGATATAGAACATGACACTGAGGTGCCCTTTGCTAGTGCTACCTCTGTACCAAATTTCGTTCCATTCGGTTCCACCGTGTTCGAATTAATAGGGGGAATCAATTTTGACATAAAAATGGCCGCCATCCGCAAACTATTAGGCTAATGACCTATTAGATTGGTCAAAGGATGCTCCCTCCATAAAGGTATGTTGTTGCAAAGTTTGGTAGAGATCGGATGGTTATGTTAGTCGTAATTTAACTTAAGCTTTGAACATTTGTGTGGCCGCCATTATGTTTCTGTCAATATGGCGGCGATATAAAACATGACACTGAGATGCCCTTTGCTAGTGCTACCTCTGTACCAAATTTCGTTCCATTCGGTTTCACCGTGTTTGAATTAATAGGGGGAATTGATTTTCACACAAAGATGGCCGCCATCCGCAAACTATTAGGCTAATGATCTATTCATTTGGTCAAAGGATGCTTCCTCTATAAGGGTATGTTGTTGCAAAATTTGGTAGAGATCGGATGATTAGGTTAATCCTAATTTGATTTAAGCTTTGAACATTTGTGTGGCCGCAATTACGTTTCCGTCAAGATGGCGGCGGTATAAAACATGACACTGAGGTGCCTTTTGTTAGTACTACCTCTGTACCAAATTTCGTTCCATTCGGTTGCACCGTGTTCGAATTAATAGGGGGAATCGATTTTCACACAAAGATGGCCGCCATCCGCAAACTATTACGCTGATGACCTATTAGTTTGGATTAAGGATGCTCCCCCCATAAAGGTATATTGCTGCAAAATTTGGTAGAGTTCAGATGATTAGGTTAGTCGTAATTTGATTTAAGCTTTGAACATTTGTGTGGCCGCCATTACGTTTCCGTCAAGATGGCGGCGATATAAAACATGACACTGAGGAGTCCTTTGCTAGTGCTACCTTTGTACCAAATTTCGTTCAATTCGCATTCACCGTGTTCGAATTGATAGGGGGGGACAGACATTCAGAGTACACACACTCACACACACACACACTGACACACACACACACACACAGACTCACATACACACACATACACACACACACACACAGACTCACACACACACATACACACATACACACACACACAGACAGACACACTTTTTTCGCCCTGTGTTGATCTCATAAGTCTACTTTCATTTTTTGCAAAAATCGAAAGTAGGCTAAAAATCGATGTTTGTTAAGGGGCGAAGCCCAACAGTTTTAAACTTAAAAAAAAAAAAATATTTTGCGCCAGATTAATCTGTGGACTTTTAACTTTCTAACGGTACTTTTTCATATTCCTGATGCTACTTTCCTTATAGATTCCCACAATCGTGCGTACTATTGGTAAACCACCAAAGTATTTTTTCTATTAGATGATAAATACAAAAAAGAAACTTTTAAGAAAGAGACTGCGTTATAAGCAAGGGACATGGACCAACAGCAAAACTCCTATGGTAATGGCATGATGTAAAAACTGGAAAAATTATTGATTCCGATATCTCGCCAATTTTTTTTTCTAGATATAAAAATTCCCTTTTCTAAGGAACTTTGCAACGTACAAAGTTGAAAAAAGTTTGATGCTTTACAGTCGGTCAACACGATTGTACCCAAATGAGATGGGTTATTCCCTAATCCTGAAAAAAACATGAGATTAATAAATACACTTGGATGACCAGTTTCGATCGTCAAGCGATCATCATCAAATCCATTACAATCTGAATTGACCATTTACAACAACCACATATTCACTCCAAACAAGCAAATTCCGGAGGTCAGTCACCACTTCCAGTATCTCAACAAAACATCACATAGACTATAACTAACTAAATGTGATAATCAGAAAAATTAATAAGTCTATTCTGATATCCATAAAAAAAATAAAAAAAAATTACACTCGGTAATCACTGTTCATTTAAGAGTTCTTAGTGATCACTATTATTTATACGTTCGTAGTTCACTTTACAAAGATTGCAATTTGATTTTATCAAATGTTCGTAGCAAAAATTTCTCAAAATAAATAGTCTCTTGATGCATTCGGTATTATTCCAAAATAAAACTTATTTGGAAAATTATCATGTCACTGATTCGTTGTTTCATAACAATATCAATACTCGACTGACATAAAGTCGAATGTTAATAATTGTTTATAAATGAAAATGAAAATCCACAGCCTGCTTCCAGTCTCCGACCGGGTCAGGAATGGAATGAATGAAGCCCCCATCTAGCGGCGAGGATATGAACTGTGCCGGCTGCCGAGGCCTGACGCACTCCTCTGGGGCAATGATTAAATGAATGACAGATGAAATGAAATGATAGTGGAGAGTGTTGCTGGAATGAAATTTTGACAGGGAAAACCGGAGTACCCGGAGAAAAACCTGTCTGCCTCCGTTTTGTCCAGCACAGATCTCACATGGAGTGACCGAGATTTGAACCACGGACCCAGCGGTGAGAGGCCGGCGTGCTGCCGCCTAAGCCACGGAGACTTAATTGTTTATAAACATTTTTTTAAATTCAAAAACAAAAATTTGTTCAAAACTTTTCATAATATTTTGACAATTCAACTTTCTTCTCTCATCACTTTCATTTGTTTAAATGTCACCAATGATTTTAAATTATTCTCATATGTTACAGTAGTGGCTACGCTGGCTAAAGCGCGGCGTTAGGTCATGGGGCCAAGCTCTCTGCTGACTCGGTAGACGCGTGGGTTCGAGCCCCACCGTTGGCTGCCCTTGAAATGGTTTTCCGTGGTTTCCCATTTTCAACACCAGGCAAATACTGGGACAGTACCTTCTGACAGGCCACGGCTGCTTCCTTCCACATCCTTGCCCAGTTTCGTTCATCTTCATCCATTCCATATCTCATCCCGACGCGCTGGTCGCCCACGGGCGTCAAATAGAAAGACCTGCACTCGGCCTCTCAGGAGGCTACACGAAAGAAAGAAAAAAAAACTAACAAATATTGACGAGTTGAATTATCTTAACTAATACTGCAACTAAATAGGTGTATATATTGTAAATATTTTCTCACTCATACATTCAAACATAGATTTGATAGCCTAAGTGTAATGGATCTGATGATGATCGCTTGACGATCGAAACTGGTCATCAAAGTGCATTTATTAATCTCATGTAATTTATTTCAGGGTAAGGGAATAACCCATATCATTTGGGTACAATCGCGTTGACCGATTGAAAAGCATCAAACGTTTGTTTACTAAGGCAACACTGAAAATGGCTTCTAACACCATAATGCTCTCTTTATCCTACATGTTATATTATTAAACGTCCGGTTTATTTTTTAAGATTTACTTGAGTTTAATCTTGGCAAATAAAAATTTTCATTAAAGCGCCATTAAAATGATGCAGTGTTGAAATATTCATGAAAATTCAAAAATTACATTTATTCTCTAAACGTCTGTGTCAATGCAAGGAGAGGGTGTTGAAGAACATCCCAGAAAACATTCGATTAGTTGCTGTTAATAGTTTCTGTGAAAGAGGTAAATAAAAGTTTTGAAGTAGCATGGGTCATATAGGACATAACAGAGTCTCTTAAGTGGCAAGTAGCTGAACTGCTATGCCGAAGATCGTGGGTTCAAACCCGGCCGAAGTCGTCGGATTCTTATGAGGGTTAAATTACTTCAGTATGTCTTTCTTCGGAGGGAAAGTACAGTGCTTGCAGGAAGTTTAGGCCTAGGATATGGCCTAAATTTCGTTTGATGCACACTCGTCCCTAAAGTTACAGCATTTCAGTCATTGTTTTACATGATGTTATCAGACATCTATATGAAGGGTTTACATTTAAAATTTCGCTGCTCTAGCTCTAATATTTTAAGAGATTGTAAGTTTTACCTTTTTAAAACAGTTTTAAACACTTCGAGCTATTCTGACTGCGCAGTTGTTTTCTCCATGTATTGTTTATGATGGATCCCCAGTGGGTGCTTTCTCGAAGTGTAGCCAATCGGAAGTTATCACGGAACGAAATAGACCAATTTAGCCGCCAAAATTACCGGGGAAGAAAGTTTCTTTGAGAGGAGACCAAATGAGTAGTAACTTTTTTCCCAGGTTGTATTTTTAGCCTATTATCATTTATGAAAAAACAATAGGCTTATGAGATCACCTTTTGTCCGTGTGTCTGTCTGTGTGTGCGTGTGTGATTCGTGTGTGTGTGTGTGTGTGTGTCCTAATAAAATCTAAACGGCTGTAGCGATTTCAATGAAACTCGGTAAGTTCATAGCACTATTCCGGACGGCCCCGACCGTGCCCTTCACATTTTGATACGTCTTACCAATCCAACATGGCGGCTGTGCGAAATATTTCACCAGCATTCAATATCTCCGAAACTATTACCGATATCACCCTGGAATTGTGTACGGTGATAAAGGGAACTGCTAGAAATTCATCCACGTGACCTTTGAAAACCTGTTAACTACAAAACCAACATGGCGGCCAAGCGAAATTGCGACTTTTAAATAGACGTTTCTTGCGATTTAACCAACCAAACGCAATGAAACACGGCACGGTATATGTTTATACACATTGTAATGCACCGACATCTAACTTCGTTCAATTGTTTTCATAACCTCAAGATGACAGCTGTGCGAAATATTTCACCGGCATTTAATATCTCTGAAACTATTACCGGTATCACCCTGAAATTTTGTACGGAGATAAAGGACACCACTGGAAGTTCATCTATGAGACTTTCAGAAACCGGTTAACTTCAAAACAAACATGGCGGCCATGCGAATTTGAAAACTTTAAATAGAATTTTCTCGCGTTTTAATGATCTAAACGCAATGAAACTTGGCACAGCAAATGTTTGTACACATTGTAATGCACTGGTATCTAATTTAGTTCAATTGTTTACATATCCTCAAGATGGCGGCTGCGCGAATTTTAAAATTAAGTTTTTATTTCTTGTGTCGTAATCATGCGATCGAAGTGAAAGTTTGAATAATGAACCTACGCAATAATTTTCCTTTAATGGTACATGACTCTATGGCCTATACATTTAACAATCCAACATTGCGACGTTCCGAAATATTTAGTTGGCTCTCAATATCTACGAATCTATTACAGCAATCAAACTGAATTTTTGTATGTTCAGAGAGGCAATGAACATATGTTCCCCTATAGGACATTCAATAACCTGGTGATCGCAAATCCCACATGGCGGCGACGCGAATTATAAATATTCACATGGACATTTCTTGCAATTTAAACATCCGAGTGCAGTGAAACTTTGTACAGTAAATCTCTATACAAATGTTAATCCACTGGCATCTAATTTTTTCAATTATTTCCATAACCACAAGATGGCAGCTGTACGAAATGTTAAAATCTCTTTTTTACATCTTGTGTCCTAATCATGCGATTGAAGTTTGAATACTACACGTACAAAATAATCTTCATATAACATTAGTCTACATAACTCTAAGACCTACATATATAAAATCCAACATGGCGACCATCCGAAACATTTAGTCGGTTCTCAATATCTACGAATCTATTCCAGCAATCAAACTGAAATTTTGTATGTTGATAGTGGCAATTAATATAAGTAGGATATATGAAAATAGGCTTTAGTTCTTCACGGAACTACTTGTTATTTTTTTGATTGATATGTAGTAAAACTTCAGTAAAAATTGTATAGCTGTAGAACTATCAGTGTTCGAGAAAAGGAACAGTTTAATAGAAAAAACAGGTTTTTAAACCCTGTTTAAGAAAGGTAAAACATTCCATTTCCAAAAGTATTAGCAGCGAAATATTGAATGAAACCCCTCATATATTCTATAGGTAGATGTCTAATAACAACATGTAAAACAATGACTGAAATGTTGTTACTTTAGGGACAAATGTTTATCAAACGTAATTTAGACCTGACCCTAAACTTTCTGCAAGCACTGTAAAGCCAGGGGGCCCATGTCATCTATTTATGGATGTAAAAGAACCTATCACTACAATTGGTAGTGTGTAGTCAAATGTATAGGTTATTTGCTTAAGAACGCTTTATAATGTTCCAACGTTCGACGCTGGATATCAGTGACAGTGGCGTCTGGTAGCCAAAGTTGTAACTTATTGTTATTGAACTTGTTGGGGAGCCTACGGGCGTTCAATTGAAATACCCTGCTATGGCCATTGGCTACAATTCAAATATAATAATTAAGTGGCATGTAAAATAAGATTTTATAAATTTAAACCCGTGACTGGACTCAAAAGGCAGTGCACGATTGCCGCCCCACTCATAGTTCCTACTGGCTGTGTGTCTATTAATTGGCTAGTGACGGAGCTGATCAC
Organism: Meconema thalassinum; assembly: GCA_946902985.2. Taxonomy (NCBI): domain Eukaryota; kingdom Metazoa; phylum Arthropoda; class Insecta; order Orthoptera; family Tettigoniidae; genus Meconema; species Meconema thalassinum. Next base: position 170,259,361 of record OX336391.1, read on the forward strand.
AGCTTACCATGTGGCCTTCACTTACCTCGGGCTGCCAGCATTGACCTCAATATTAAAGATCTATGTGGGCCCCTTTCATTCAGACTGCAGGTGCAGAGCCATTGGCGTACTGCTAGCTAATATAGGGGGCCTTGATATTGTAACGTGTTTTTCGAGGGGATTTCATGCCACTGACATAAGTCAGTAGGAAGCCATTCTATATTTATTTACGCGGCAAATTGTTCAGCCAAGAGAAGTTTTCATATTAATTTATTATTATTATTAACTTATTATTATTATTATTATTATTAAGGTATTTTTTGGAGCATTTTTATAAAATTTTAAGCATACAGATAGGTTTTCTATGTCATAGAAAACACTATCAAGCAAATTATTACGAACAACATTATCATAGAAAATTATATGATTACGGAATTTTACGGAGTTTTGTCAGTTAGGGTATTATGAGAGAGATGAGTCACGGGGAATTCGGCTACAGGCTTATTCTTGTCAAGAAGCATGACGCAAGCCTGGGTTGCTGCTTCAAGAAAAGGCGAAATGGCCTGGACCGGTTATTTATTATTAATCGTATGATGTTAACACAACACAATCACCTACATAAATACAGATTCATATAACACAGCAATAATACTAACAAATTATATAAATTATAAAGCAGATAAAAAAATAATTATAAATCAACGTCCAACTCGTTGATCCATTTGACAGCCTCAGTTGTAGCAGAATGCAGGTCCTCCAGACTTCCTGGAAAAACTCGGAGAGGACATTCCAGTACTAAGTGCTCCATTGTCTGTGGAATGTCAGCCCAATCGCAATTCGGTGAGTCTTTCCAACCCCATTTGTGGAGAACAGAAGCACAACTTCCCAAGCCACATCTAATACGATTGAGTCTAGTCCAGGTATGTCTGGGCAGATTGAAGCCAGCAAGTTTTATGTGAGGATCCTCAACGTTCACGATGCCTGGTGGTGTAGATGTTGTCCACTCAACCCGCCAATTTTCATTAGGTTTAAAATTTCTGCTTGTTAAATCCAAGGCAGTTTTCCATGCAGGTTTACGGGATTTCAATCTAGATGGGCCAAGATGTTTCATGTCTTCATGTATTGGGAGGGCCTTGTTATTTTGCACTCTCGACCAAAGATGAACCAGATTTTTCTGATCGACATCATCGCCGCGCCGAGTGTAATGACCCTGAGGTGGGGAGTATCGCGTGGTAGCGCCGCCAATCAGAGAAGAGCGGGAGAGCAGAAGACGGCTACAGAGAGGGGATGCGACGAGTGCATATATGGTTTGCGCGCCGTGGAGACAAGGCGACTATCTTTGTAAAACTTATAATTAGCACAGACGTTTTAAATGCTAAACTTGAACAGAATAATGCTAAACGTGAACAAAATAGTAGGGAAGATAAAGAGAGTAATAGGGAATTGAGCGATAGTTTAAATGCTAAACTAGAACAAAGCAGTAGGGAAAATAAAGAGAGTACAGAGGCTCTAAACGCTAAATTGGAACAGAGCAGTAAGGAAGTGAGCAATAAATTAAATGAGAAATTTGAAGAGAACAATCTAAAATTAGATAAGAAATTTGAGCAGATTAGAGGAGAAATCAGAGGGGTGATGGAAGAAAAAGCTAAAGAGATTATTGCAGATGTAGACAGAAAATTAGGAAAAGTACAGGAGGAGTTAGAAATTAGAATCAGTACTGTGCCCAACTCTAGGAATGGGTATTCCAAGATTCAATACCTAGATATCAAGGGAAAGGCTACAGCCGCTTTTGAAAGTTGAGATATTTGAATATCGCGCTCCACTACTTCTAGAAGGAAATGGAAACTTTGTGCAGCCAAGAGCATGTTAAGTGACGTAGCGAGTAGTAGCAGAGGTCGAGACTATTTGTTGATTTAATAGTTAGCCATGGAGTAGAGACTTGAGACTTGGATCAGATTACTGGCACGGCCAAATGAAAGAGAATGCACTTAGTCTCAAGTGAATCGGACCAGAGACACCGGAGATATGAGGATTTCAAGATTTCAGCGTGATCAAGCGTGGACCCGACCGTTTTGAATAAAAGCAGACCGGCCCAAGAATCATCAGCTCACTTCGAACCAAGCTCTTGCATGACAAGGTGCTGCTGCTACATTGAGCCAAGGAACATGGTTGCCGGATCTACGCCGAAGATAACTTTAAATTGTGATAGTTACAAAAGTACTACGGTACGTGTGGAACATAGTACGTTTCCGGCAGAGGGAATCACTAAGGTGATTGTTATTTTTCTACGGACACTGGTGAAATACTTTATTTCTATATGGACATATGCTAGACTTTGTCTAGAAAGTACTTTGTCACAGTCCAGTAATAATAATTCTATACTTGGATATTTTAATCCAATTAGTCAGTTTCATATATTGTAACTTGATAACCACTCCGATCTTTCAGTATATTGAAGGCCAGTCTATCACGGTGTTGTTCATTAGCCGACAAAGGGAAACTATAAGTTGCTTCGCGCATGATAGATGGTGATAAACCATGCCCAGGGAACGATCTTCAGAACAGCCGTTGATTGATTTAGACTGACAGTGTTTTCTTGTACTGAAAAGATTACCGTGAGTTATGTTACAACTGACGTATTTGAGAATAGATCATTTGGATCTGACCCCAGTTAAGCAAACTGTTATGGCTTTAACAGAAGTAAATATTATAATGGATCAACAGTTACTTCCAACTTCAAGAGATATTTCCACTATGTCTTGTTAGACAGATTGTGGGTATATAATGGCGGCCGATACAAGGATTAGACGTGCGTGTCCAATAGGACATGTATCTGGATAAATCTGGTATAGACCAGGTACACTACGCTTCAAGACCAACGAGAAATGTAAGCCACATTTGATTTTATATTATGCCAAGCTAATTGGAACAAACTCATTTTCTGCAGATGACCAACACATTTATTTTTCTTCGTATTTAAATCTTGCAATGATTTACGCAAGACACATTAGGATTATTCTGAGTATTTTCAGCACTCAGAACAGTTTAGGATCGATGACCGAGCATAACGAGCATTTATTTGAATGTTTCATATTTTTTTGATAATCACGGTAATCAGCCGAGGTAACTGTAAAAGTTAATAATTATTTTTTGTTGAGAAATGGAGATTTTATCCATATTCGAAGAATCGAACATGTGGATTCTCACATAATGAAACAATAATCAAATATATTTAAAATAATATAACTAATAATAATAATAATAATCCACTAATAATAATAATAATAATAATAATAATAATGATTTTCATAACTTTTCTAAATAATTCTTGGATCTTATATTTTCTAATAATCACATTCATTGAGAGAGAGATTATGAAGTAGTTTAATCATTTCTAGTTTGGAACAGGTGATTTTCCGAAGGATAGTGGTTAGCGCAAGCCCGCATTCAACCAACATGACAGTTCTGGTTGAACAGTTAATATTTGCCATGAGCAAAGTATATTTTTCAGATAACACGGAGAGGCATGAAACGGGAAGCAAATGGTATTTGTATCAATTAGGATATTTTGTATTTATATAAAATCATGACGTAAATACACATTCGAAAGTGAAATAGAGAGTATCATAAGTGTGGTAACTTCACGATTTGAACTGAATGGTAAAATAAAATAAACTTGTAAGTTTATAAATCTTCCAGTGTGGATAACAAGCAGAGGCTTGATTTATTGTATAAATTTTGGGAAGAAAATTTATGTGTGTGGAGTAGTTGAAATGCCATTCCCAGGTGCGCATGTTTAAGTCGCAGGAATGAGGAGGTTTTTATTTGAGCATCAATCAAATAGCAGGTTCGATGACTCAGTGATAAAGAAGGAGTATTGGAACTACACATTGCGTCGTATGAATGACCCAAAGGTTATTACTTAAAAAAAAACATCAGTTCTTATTTCAATCTTGTTTACGGATTCCATTAAGATTTTGATTTTGCTAGAACCCGGATTTGTCATGATAGTATTTTATTCTTCTTCAGAGGAAGACCTTTGCCGTTGTTGTTGGAATATTGTGTTCTTATAAAAATAATAAAATGGGCCACTGCCAATTATAAATAATTCTATAATCACGAATAATTTGAAGGATGTTTTTCAATCCTAGTGTCATGAAATAAATGAATTTATTATGAAGCTACATTTCTTATTTCCGCATTCTGTTCAAGAATTGCAAGTTGTGAAAATTATTAAAATGACCACAAATATAAATATTTTTCTTAATAATGATTCCAAGTGGAAAATCGAATAGTTGAATGGTCCAACAATTTATTGATCAAGTTGATGATTCAGAAATCATATATTTTGTTAGGAACTTGAAGTTCATAATCGAGTCACTTCTCGAAACGTTTAAGGTCGGAAGAACAATTAATTTTGTTGTGCTTCGCACAGTTCTTCGATGCTATGCTCAAGGGTCAGATACTTTTCAGATGTTGTTATTAATATGTGTACATAATTTGTGTTGATTCAGAGATGATAATATTTTTTTTGACAATATTTTTTTGAAACTGGAAAAATAAGTGAAAGTTAAAAATTCTATGAACAATTATTCTACGAGTGTTAATATTATGTGAACTGCAATATTTCCAGTAAAGACAATTACATTTGAACTGGATTTAATCATAAATAATTATTATAATTTTGGAACACAGTCTACAGGACTGATAATCAGACTTGTGTCTCCAAAAATAATTGTCCAATGTATTGGAAAATTTCTGTAAATTGTGTAAATAGTAATGTGGGTCGCCACACATGAATGATGCTGCTTTGAGCATTTTATTTTGCAGTCAATTTTAAATTCAGAATAAAATGAGATAAATTTACATGAGGTGTTATGCCAGTTGAATCTCCTTCTATCCTTATTGTTGCATTGAGCCAAAAATCAGTAAAGCATTTTTTTCATTTGATGTCGTTTTTGTGATTAGCTTTAACCCATCTGGCGCCCCGGGATATTTTGACTCTCGTGCTGGCTGATTCTTGGTAAAATGCATATGTGGTCGTGCGGACTCCAGTCTAAACGGGCACATAAAATAAGATAGAGAGAGAAATGGCTTCGAACGTGGGGCTCGAGTTAGACATGGTCAATCGCATGCCGATTTAAATTGTGATAATTTTTTTATATATAGATATTTTGGGAGTTGAGAGATGTCTGGTTTGAATGAATAAATTAGTAGGAAACCCAATTAGTGGGGAATATTAAAAATTTAACTGGGTTAATAATTAGAATGGGTTTGATTATTTTTGATAATGGCTTAACCATTAGGGCGTCAAGTAAATTCAGCAGTAAACGTTCGATGACTTGACATACGCATTATTAGAATCCAGGTGGAGGATATTTGAGAACTTGCATATTTTTCTTGTGATATTGTAGTAAATGTAATTCGTAAAAGTAGAGAATTTTGTTTTTCCATCACGTCGACATTAGGACAAATCTCATTTCATTAGAGTGATCCAATTAGCTATTCATATTTCTTGTTCTAGTTATAATCTTGTGTCTGCCAACATGTATACCCCTAAGTTTTGAATAATAATTGAAAATTATGGAAGAGATGATGAGGATGATGAGGAGTTTGGAAGAGAGTTCCAAAGAAGCTGGACTGCGCGTAGCAGCCATTATGAAAGAAAATACAGAGGCTTTGGAAAAGAAACTTAAAGAAAATTCTGATTCTTTAAAAGATAACTTGAAAGAAAGTTTAGATGATAAACTTAAGAAAAATTCCGATTTGTTAGAAAGCAGGTTAAAATATAACTTGAAAGAAAGTTTAGATGATAAACTTAAGGAAAATTACGATTTGTTAGAAAGCAAGTTAAAAGATAACTTGATAGAAAATTTAAATAGTAAATTTAATTCTATGGAAAATAAATTTAAAGAGAATTCAGAAATCTTGAAAATGTCACTTAAGAGTAAAATGACTAAATTATGCGAAAAAACACATGAACTCGAAACTTCATTAGCCACTAACAAAAGTTTAATGGACGATAAATTTCCCGATGCCGATCTAAGATCCCAAAGCTTAGCTGATAGGATAGAACGTGGTCTTAGGAAAGTTGGTGAAGACATGATCAACCTAGAAGTCAGGGTGAAAAAAGAGAACAATGAGATGGCAACACTAGTTGTTCAACGTTTGACAGAACAATTCAAAGAACGCATAGTGGGAGAAATAAGAGAAGGTGTGATTAGTGAATTACAAACTGAAATTAAAACCACAGTTATCGATGAGATTAAAGACACACTCAAGCTGGAGAACCAAGAGGGAGTCAAGGAGATTAGGGAATCTTTGTCATCCCATATTCAAGTAATTTCCAAAGAGATTCAAGCAACTCAGAAGGACATATCAGATGTGATAGGGTCGTTGAAAAGTAACGAGGCTGTTATGAACCAGATATCCACTGATGTCAAGGAGAACTGTAAGGAAACCGAAGAAATTAGAAAACTGGCAGAAGAAAACCATAAGGAAATTGAGGCTATGAAAACCCAAATCAAGGACGAGAAACAGTCTGACCATCTGTTGAAAATGCCAAGTATAAGGGGAGAAGAACCGATACAGATAAACCTAGGAGCAGCTAGAGAAACTGATAGTCAAAGACAGGATGAGGTCAGGACAGTATTTCAATCCAACCCCATAACTGTATTCAAGAATGTAGAGGATAAGCCTTCTAAATTTTCAGGGCGAGATTCTGTGACACCCGTAGAATTCTTGAGAGAAGCAGGTGATTATCTAAAAGATTCCAAAATCCCTAAGGAAAGACAAATCCGAGTGATAGGGAAATTTCTGGAAGGTCCCGCACTTCTTTGGTTTAGAGCTTTCAGGTCCACTCTCACCAATTTTGAGGAGTTTTCCCGGGGGTTAATAAAAAAGTTTTGGTCCCCGGAAACCCAACAGCAAGTCAGAGCAGAATTATATTCAAAGAGATTCTCGACGTCACAACCTACTCGTACTTTTCTGGACAGCTTTCTAAACTTCAACATTTAGATCCGCCGATGCCAGATAATGAATTAATTACTGCATTAATACGTCAGTTTCCAGCAGAAGTCCAAAGAACTTTGATCGCTGCTGACATTTATAATATGGAGCAATTTGACGAGGTATTGCAGAAACTTGATCACACGAACGCTCAATTCTTCCATCAGAAGGGAGGAAAGAATAGCAACGCTGTATACGCTGTTATGGCCGACAGTTATTCCCAAACACCTCGAGAGATTCGAGAGGGGCGAGGAGAAAACGCAGAGGGAAGAGCCCGATAAAAGAGGATGGAATCAGAACAATAACAGATACAGTTACAAGCCTTATGCGAGACCGGATGGTGGATATCGATATAATAAGCGATGGAGAAGGCCAAGGGATAATCAAGGAAGGTACCAGGAAAGAAGGTACTATGGTAGAAACAATAACTACAATAACAGAGGGAATGTGAATACTCGCCAGTCCAATGAAGAGTTCAATAAGGAGACGAGGAAGAACTTGGAAGAAAGACACCAAGAAAACTTGCAGTTCTTGGAACAGAAGTCCACTGAACCAGGTCCATCGGGAACACAACAATCCCGGGGGAATGGGAAAGAAAAAAAAACTTCGAATTCACAGTAGAAGATAGAATTTTAAACACTTTCACTTCCAGGATTATTAAATGGCAAGCAGAGGATGATGACTTAATTCAACATAATGACGAACGGAAAGAAATGGGTACAAGAATTAAAATGCCAATCATATCATGCGAAGTATTCGGTATGCCTGTCGATACTTTAATTGATACTGGGGCTATGCTTTGTCTTGTGAGCGAGAAGCTTTATATTCTGTGGAAACTCAAAGAGAATTTAGAGGAGATTCCAGTATCAGGAATTAAAATCCAAGGAATAATACCCAACAAAATATCTCTGTGTAAAACACAATTATACTTATGTGTTACTATTGGAGGACATAATTTCCGACATGTGTTTGTAGTAATGAAGGACATGGCTTTTGACATGATATTGGGAGCGGATTTCATTCAGAAATATCAAGCAGTGATAGACATGAAGACAGAGACGATCAGATTCAAGAATACCGAAGAGATAAACTTCGAGGGAAAAGAAGAGGAAGACATCGAGGGAGATGCTCAATGGTCTCTGATTTTTCATGAAGCTGAAGGAAGAGAAGTCTACACTGAGAAGGAGTCCCCAGGGCTAGGAAAAATTTTGGAAGAGTACCACGATATTTTTGATATTAAACCTGGTGAAATTAAAGATTTTGAATATCGTATTCGTGTAAACGATGATGCAACTTTCCATGCTAAATTGTATCCGGTAGCGGAAAAGCATCGAGAAATGGTAAAAGTGCTTATCAAAGAGATGGAAAGTAACAATGTGATTGAAAAATACACTACATCTTATGTCAATCCATTAGCAGTAGTGTCTAAGCCAGATGGAAGTCTGAGACTGTGTTTAGATGCGCGAAATTTGAATTCAAGATTGCTGCCAGAGTATGACAGACCATCAATCATTAGGGAACTGTTAAGGAAATTCCAAGGCAAGGTCTGGTTCTATAACATTGATCTCACTTCGTCCTACCACCACATTAGGCTTAGTGAAGATTCCAAAAGTTCACAGGATTTATGTTTGACCAGCAGACATATGTACTCCGCCGTCTACCATTTGGGGTCAAAACATCTGGATCTGTTTTGATCAGAGCACTGGAACAAAACTTGAGTCCTGAAGGAAAAGAGATAGTAATTCGTTACATAGATGATACCCTAATTGCATCTGAGACTAAGGAGGAACATTTGTTACATCTTCAGATGTTATTCGCAGATTTAAGAAAAGCGAACTTTAAAGTAAACCGTCGAAAATGTCAGTTCTTTCGGAAGGAAATAACATTTTTGGGTCACATTTTGGATGGTGAAGGATACCGTCCCAATGAGACAAAGATACAGGTGATTGCAAATTTCCCTAGACCTACTAGAGTGAAGAATGTCCGCAGTTTTCTCGGGACATGCCAATTCTTCGCAGGGCATTGTCCAAGCTTCACCAAGACGGTTGCTCCATTGCAGGAATTATTAAAAAAGGGAAACAAATGGAAATGGAATGAAGATTGTGAACAATCATTTCAAGATGCCAAGAGGTTATTGGTGAACAGCGTGAAATTGGAGTATCCTGACTTTACCAAGAATTTCATCATAGAAACCAATGCATCCACAGTAGGGATTGGAGCTGATCTTCTTCAAGAAGATGACGATCACAAGAGACGTTACCTGGCGTTCATAAGCAGAAAACTTCGTCCATCAGAAAGGAATTATAACACCACAGAGTTAGAAGCCCTTGCTGTAATCTTCGCGTTGGAGTCGTGGAAGAAAATGTTAATTGGACATTCAGTAATTGTGAGGACTGATCACCATGCATTGGAGTTTATCTTGAGAACAAACTTTGCCAGTGATAGGATAACTAGATGGTCACTTTTTATCCAACAATTCAACCTAGTTATTGAACACACTCCTGGAGAGTTTTTCAAGTTAACCTGACGCAGGAGGATGAGGATACCTTGAGAAGGTTAAGATTGTTGCATTTATCCCAGAGGAGAGACCGACGTTTTAGAAACATTTTTCGTTTTCTACAGTGATACATGGATCCAAATGATGATGATTTTGGGGAAACTGAAAGAATTTCAAGAGATTATATGATGTTAGATGGTTTAGTCTACAAGTTTGCAGATCCCGACCATACGAAGCTGAGAACAGAGAGCGCAGAGTGAGAGGAAAGCGCTTTCGCAGACCCTTGCGCGTAGGAACTCTTGTTTTAGTGAAAAGACCTACACCCACTGACGTGCAAAATCGAGTGTACTCGAAGTTTGCAATCCTTTACGCTGGCCCCTATCGTATTGTGGAAGTAAACAACAATGGAAGCTATAAAATCGCCAATACACGAACTGGTAACATCGTGGGAACTTATAATGCAGCGAATTTGAAAATTTATTATTCAAGAACCATGATGATGATGATGATAATTGTTGTTTTAAGGCGCCTAACATCTAGGTTATCGGCCCCTTATTCAAGAACCAGATGATCTAATGTGTAGATAGGAAAAATAAAAATTTTTCAATTTTTATTTTTTTGCTAGGTGTGGGGTGGATGTGCCCAACTCTAGGAATGGGTATTCCAAGATTCAGACACCTAGATATCAAGGGAAAGGCTACCGCCGCTTTTGAAAGTTGAGATATTTGAATATCTTCTAGAAGGAAATGGAAACTTTGTGCAGCCAAGAGCATGTTAAGTGACGTAGCGAGTAGTAGCAGAGATCGAGACTATTTGTTGATTAAATAGTTAGCCATGGAGTAGAGACTTGAGACTTGGATCAGATTACTGGCACGGCCAATTGAAAGAGAATGCACTTAGTCTCAAGTGAATCGGACCAGAGATACCGGAGATATGAGGATTTCCAGATTTCAGCGTGATCAAGCGTGGACCCGACCGTTTTGAATAAAAGCCGACAGGCCCAAGCATCATCAGCTCACTTCGAACCAAGCTCTTGCATGACAAGGTGCTGCTGCTACGTTGAGCCAAGGCACATGGTTGCCGGATCTACGCCGAAGATATCTTTAAATTGTGATAGTTACAATAGTACTACGATACGTGTGGAACATAGTAAGTTTCCGGCAGAGGGAATCACTAAGGTGATTGTTATTTTTCTACGGACACTGGTGAAATACTTTATTTCTATATGGACATATGCTAGACTTTGTCTAGAAAGTACTTTGTCACAGTCCAGTAATAATAATTCTATACTTGGATATTTTAATCCAATTAGTCAGTTTCATATATTGTAACTTGATAACCACTCCAATCTTTCAGTATATTGAAGGCCAGTCTATCACGGTGTTGTTCATTAGCCGACAAAGGGAAACTATAAGTTGCTTCGCGCATGATAGATGGTGATAAACCATGCCCAGGGAACGATCTTCAGAACAGCCGTTGATAGATTTAGACTGTCAGTGTTTTCTTGTACTGAAAAGATTACCGTGAGTTATGTTACAACTGACGTATTTGAGAATAGATCATTTGGATCTGACCCCAGTTAAGCAAACTGTTATGGCTTTAACAGAAGTAAATATTATAATGGATCAACAGTTACTTCCAACTTCAAGAGATATTTCCACTATGTCTTGTTAGACAGATTGTGGGTATATAATGGCGGCCGATACAAGGATTAGACGTGCGTGTCCAATAGGACATGTATCTGGATAAATCTGGTATAGACCAGGTACACTACGCTTCAAGACCAACGAGAAATGTAAGGCACATTTGATGTTATATTATGCCTAGCTAATTGGAACAAACTCATTTTCTGCAGATGACCAACACATTTATTTTTCTTCGTATTTAAATCTTGCAATGATTTACGCAAGACACATTAGGGTTATTCTGAGTATTTTCAGCACTCAGAACAGTTTAGGATCGATGACCGAGCATAACGAGCATTTATTTGAATGTTTCATATTTTTTTGATAATCACGGTAATCAGCCGAGGTAACTGTAAAAGTTAATAATTATTTTTTGTTGAGAAATGGAGATTTTATCCATATTCGAAGAATCGAACATGTGGATTCTCACATAATGAAACAATAATCAAATATATTTAAAATAATATAACTAATAATAATAATAATAATCCACTAATAATAATAATAATAATAATAATAATAATAATGATTTTCATAACTTTTCTAAATAATTCTTGGATCTTATATTTTCTAATAATCACATTCATTGAGAGAGAGATTATGAAGTAGTTTAATCATTTCTAGTTTGGAACAGGTGATTTTCCGAAGGATAGTGGTTAGCGCAAGCCCGCATTCAACCAACATGACAGTTCTGGTTGAACAGTGAATATTTGCCATTAGCAAAGTATATTTTTCAGATAACACGGAGAGGCATGAAACGGGAAGCAAATGATATTTGTATCAATTAGGATATTTTGTATTTATATAAAATCATGACGTAAATACACATTCGAAAGTGAAATAGAGAGTGTGGTAACTTCACGATTTGAACTGAATGGTAAAATAAAATAAACTTGTAAGTTTATAAATCTTCCAGTGTGGATAACAAGCAGAGGCTTGATTTATTGTATAAATTTTGGGAAGAAAATTTATGTGTGTGGAGTAGTTGAAATGCCATTCCCAGGTGCGCATGTTTAAGTCGCAGGAATGAGGAGGTTTTTATTTGAGCATCAATCAAATAGCAGGTTCGATGACTCAGTGATAAAGAAGGAGTATTGGAACTACACATTGCGTCGTATGAATGACCCAAAGGTTATTTCTTAAAAAAAAACATCAGTTCTTATTTCAATCTTGTTTACGGATTCCATTAAGATTTTGATTTTGCTAGAACCCGGATTTGTCATGATAGTATTTTATTCTTCTTCAGAGGAAGACCTTTGCCGTTGTTGTTGGAATATTGTGTTCTTATAAAAATAATAAAATGGGCCACTGCCAATTACAAATAATTCTATAATCACGAATAATTTGAAGGATGTTTTTCAATCCTAGTGTTATGAAATAAATGAATTTATTATATAGCTACAATTCTTATTTCCGCATTCTGTTCAAGAATTGCAAGTTGTGAAAATTATTAAAATGACCACAAATATAAATATTTTTCTTAATAATGATTCCAAGTGGAAAATCGAATAGTTGAATGGTCTAACAATTTATTGATCAAGTTGATGATTCAGAAATCATATATTTTGTTAGGAACTTGAAGTTCATAATCGAGTCACTTCTCGAAACGTTTAAGGTCGGAAGAACAATTAATTTTGTTGTACTTCGCACAGTTCTTCGATGCTATGCTCAAGGGTCAGATACTTTTCAGATGTTGTTATTAATATGTGTACATAATTTGTGTTGATTCAGAGATGATAATATTTTTTTTGACAATATTTTTTTGAAACTGGAAAAATAAGTGAAAGTTAAAAATTCTATGAACAATTATTCTACGAGTGTTAATATTATGTGAACTGCAATATTTCCAGTAAAGACAATTACATTTGAACTGGATTTAATCATAAATAATTATTATAATTTTGGAACACAGTCTACAGGACTGATAATCAGACTTGTGTCTCCAAAAATAATTGTCTAATGTGTTGGAAAATTTCTGTAAATTGTGTAAATAGTAATGTGGGTCGCCACACATGAATGATGCTGCTTTGAGCATTTTATTTTGCAGTCAATTTTAAATTCAGAATAAAATGAGATAATTTTACATGATGTGTTATGCCAGTTGAATCTCCTTCTATCCTTATTGTTGCATTGAGCCAAAAATCAGTAAAGCATTTTTTTCATTTGATGTCGTTTTTGCGATTAGCTTTAACCCATCTGGCGCCCCGGGATGTTTTGACTCGTGCTGGCTGATTCTTGGTAAAATGCATATGTGGTCGTGTAGACTCCGGTCTAAACGGGCACAGTACACAGGCTGAAAATTTAAATGAACTAGTGCAACTTGAAACACAGCAGGTCAAAAAGCAATTGGTGGGAGAAATCGACAAAATTCAGGTAGCAACTAAAGAGGTTAAAGAACAGCTGGGGGGAAGAATTGATAAAGTACATGCAGAAATAATCACTGAAGTTAATGCTTTAAGGGAGAGGAATAAGGAAAGCATTAATGAGATTAATGAGAAACAAGCTCAGTTAAGTGGTAAAGTTGAAGCATCGGAAGGGAGCATTAGGTTAACTGTGACTAATATTGAAAGAAAAGCTGAGGAGAAAATTACTGAATTAGAACAGAAGATGAAAGCTAGAATTAGGCAGGAAAATAGTCAGAATAGGCCAGTTTATGTGAATAGCACACACAGGGAAATAGAACTAGGCAAATTTAGAAATCGGCAGGGTTGTCCAATGGAGTTCATGAATACAATAGAAAATAAATTCGGGGAGAGGTTGGAAGATAGTAGTATTGAGTGGTGCCAGGTAGTTGAAATTTTAGAGCAAGCGTTTGTAGGGGAGACAAGAAACTGGTTTGCTGTCTATAGAGACAATTTCGAGAATATTTCAGATTTTAAAGTTAAATTTTGTGAGAAATTTTGGAATGAGGTCATTCAGTCTCAGCATCGTGAGGGAATTGTGTGTGGGAAATATAACCCGAGAGGAAACTACACTATGACCGAGTACTTTTTAGGACAGGTATTAACGTGCAAATATCTGAATGGTTTGAAGGAGGAAAGTGATGTAGTCAGGCTATTACTAAGACATTTTCCACATAGAATCACGGAAGCTTCTTGTATCCAAAATGTTAAATCTATTTCACAAGTGGAAAATTTATTGAGTACATTCGATGCTTTGGGAAGAGGTGGTTACGAGGAGAATTTCGGTAGGAACCAGGGTAACCATAATAACAGGCCTAATGAGAATAGGAATCAGGAAGTTCAAGGGAACAGTGGCGAAGGGGCCAGCGTCCAAAATAGGGGGGACCAAAATAATAATAATAATAATCAGCAAAACCAGTACAGAGGAAATGGGTATGGTACAAACTGCCAAGGTAGAAATAATGATTTCAGGGGAAATCAAGGCCGAAATAATGATTATAGGGGTAACCAAGGGAAGTATAATAACAATAATAATTATAAACAGAACAGGGGTCAAGGAGGGAATCAGCCCAATGGTAATAACGGACAGAGAGATACCGTTAATACAACCCAGAACAACCAGACCAGTGCAGTAGTGAGTAGTACTACACCAAGCGGTAGTAATGCTTTAAACACGAACCAGGCTGCGATGTAAGTTCAGAATCCCAGTCTGTAACATGCACTGTCCATACACTTATACAGGAACCCTATGACCTAAATGTAAGAAATGAATTATTACGTGAACTAAATGATGAAGGTATTATTCAGGAGGTAGTTAGTAAGAGCCCCATAGTTAAATTTAACGTGTCCGAGGCGTACACAGATGTTTTAATTGATAGTGGTTGTATGAAGAGTTGCATAAGTAGTGCATTTTATGATAAAATGAAAGGAACTGGAGTAATTTTTGAGGAGATGCCAATTAAAAGTACTTTTGTTATCACAGCTGTTGGGAAGAGGTCTAAAGTAATTTCTAAGCAAGTTTTAGTAGACATTAAAAATAATAATCATATAGAAAAGCAGATTTGTCTTGTAATTCCAAATTTAGTATTCAGTGTTATCTTGGGTTCAGAGTGGCTAAGTAGAGTGTCTGGTAACTTATGTTATGATGTAGGGAGTTTGAAATTTAAATGAGGAGATTCTGAAGTAGAAGTAGCGTTCAATGACCATATTCAGAGAAGTAGTGTTGTAGGTGTGATTTGTACCTTAAATGAGATATCGCCAGCCATAGAGCGGGGTTCTCCATGTTTTGTGGGCAGTGTGATTACGAACGGTAGTCTAGAGGACTCGTTACGTGATGCTGCATTTCAGGGAAATATAGAGGTGGAACATTGTGTTTGGCTCTATGATGTGTTATTGTGTAATAGGAGAGTTTTTGAGGATCGCATTGGTATGGCCAATTGCTATACACATTCATTGAACGTTATTGATAGGTCAGTATTCACAGGACATAGATATCCTGTACCTTTCGCTTATCAGAGTGCAGTTGAGGCGCAAATTAACCAGATGCTTGAAGATGGGATTATTGAGCACTCTAACAGTCCATATGTTAATTCTTTGATCACGGTACCCAAGGCCGACGGCACAGTTCGTATTTGTTTAGACGCTCGTTTGGTTAACAGTAGAATTAGTTCAGATCAGCTGAAATCTATGTCAATAGAGGAATTAATGCAAACATTTGAGGGGAAGAAGTATTTCACTTGTGTAGATTTGAGTTCCAGTTTTTGGCAAGTGCCACTTATGTACTGAACCCTTGCAAAGAAGCTTATGAGACTCAGTTTCGGGGGGGGGGGGGGGGTGTAACAGTCCATATCGTAAGTTGTTGTTAAAGCGCTTCATTAACATGCAGGGTAACATATAACAAAATAACATGCAGGAAAAAGTGAAGCCAGGGTTATAACAAATGAATTTAATAACAAATCAGCTATTTACAATAAGAATTAACAAACAAAACTCCCATAATGACTCCCACTGATTAAATTAAATTTGCCAAAACTAGGCCAAATCTCAGGAGAGATTATTACTCGGACCAAGTGTCCTAAAAAGAAAAATCAACAATAATGACAATGTATGCGCGAGGGCTGTTCTACATGCTTCACGATGAGTACAATTGAATGCATGATTCGTCATCATCCGGAATAAACTTTCAGAAGACGAATCCGCATTACTTAGAGCTAAACAGACGCGGGGAACAACTATACAACACTTAAAACTAAACCGACACTTCCTATACTTAATATAAACAACACAATAATTACCGCATGAAATTGGAATCATAACATGCCGTAGCAAAACATTACTGCCTAAAATTAGGACTTCTCACACAAATCAACACAAGTAAGTTAACACGTGACCAACAAAACAAATACACATATGACCGCCGTCATTTTTACAAGTATAATACCAATACACCACACGGGCGTCACAAACTAAATTACACGAACTGAGTCATAAACAACATCACTAGGCTCAAAGCCGACATTTACATTATTAACACAATATTCCATCCATACGACCTGCAATAATCCGTCACAAACATGGCGAACTCCCCAATTAATTATGGTTCAAAAATAACCATCACAAAGAACAGGTTTGCTAAATGAAAGCTTAAAGGGGCCAGTCGGAAAATCGGACTGCCTAACAAAATAAGTCACCAGGCAAGACGGGCGATTCGTGGAAATCTGCATATCTGTCAACCCACGTGTCAAAAATAACCTCGGCCTCCCAAGGCACGGGATCCAGTCTCGAAGAAGCGTGCCCCAAAGCACATTAATACGTGTGTGTGTCAGAACAAAATATATCTCAGCATTTCCCCTAGGAAATCCAAGAAACTGCATATGGACAAGGAACAGCGGTCTCCTCAGAGCACCCTGCCTTTCCATCAAAATACAACAACAAATAAATAGGAGGGCGGTAGGACCTCTACCCCTCATCACGTAGAATCAAACACACACCTGACACCATAACACACACAGAATCACACGTATGGGTTTGACAGACCCTGAAATAAAATGACATAAATATTTTCCGCCTGCTGCCGCCTCCCTTCTATGCCAGTGACTAATAAACCTGAAAAGGACTCAAAAAAATCTAAAAAATTAGAACTAAGGTGTTCTACAATTACATCTTAATTTGTTGCGCTTGGCAACCCTAATATGAATAATAACCTGTTCAGCAAACATCTTACAGTAATTACCTCCCTTTCCTATCAACAAATGAACTTTAATAAAGCACCACTTATCGAATGTAACGGGTTTCGCATTCGCATGGATAAAATCACGTACACACGCCGTGTACATTAAATATGACTCCAAAGAAAATAAATACACAATAAACAACTTTGGCCACGCGCCAACGTACATTTAAAACACTTAGTGTCGGTAGAAGAAAAAAATCTAAAACAAGAAAAAACTAAAATGAACTATTTACAAAGTTCCCCCGCCAATCTAACTACATATTGAATAATCAATTTTTGTACATCACCGTATCAGCTTGTAGAACATATGACCTGCATCTCGGCTCATTTCCCTCCGGGAAATCAGCACTCCATCGTTGTCTTCGTAGAAGCGTCGGACATCACTCCAGCTCCTGACCACACGTCGGACATCTTGGTGTAGTCTCTTTGGAAGAAAATTTCAATGTTATTATAATTTGACCTGGCTATAATCGCCTGTGAGTTACTAAATTCGCCCACGAATTGTCCTATGCGATTAATCAACAAAGACTTTTCCTAGCTCTCATTTACACACGCACAAAACAACACTTGAAAAAAATTACAGTAAAAATTTACATGAAATGTACACTTCAAACCCATCGTCACTGGTTTGACAATACAAGTTTTAAATCTGCCTGTCGCAGTCGTTATCTCGCTCGGTAATCTCTACTGCTCTTGGACCCTCGCTCGCTGAGCGCTAATTGGAATGTTACTCAAGTCTTGCCCCTAAGAGCTGAAAATAGTTGTCTTTAAGATAATATCAGAGTACTTAAAATCACCACGCAAACTGGCGTGAAGTTAGCTCACCAGAGCTCAAAACGAATTACTTCAAATAATATTAGAGCGTTATAATCACTACGCAAACTGGCGTGAAGTTAGCTCACCAGAGCTCAAAACGAAAAGACTTCAAATAATATTAGAGCTTAAAAAATCGCTACACAAACTGGCGTGAAGTTAGCTCGCCAGAGCTCCAAACAGATAGACCTCGAATAGCGTCTCGTCAATCAATTTATTGGAAACTGACAGAGTGAGGAGTGGGGTGAAATAAGATTTTTTTTAGAGTTTTCATCTCACACACACGGGACTAGTGTCAATCTTCATCATTTAATTCAAACGTCTCAGCACACTCATGCGGAGATAATTCGGATCGGCGGTTCTTTAGATAATCAATTCCGCGCGCTTTTTACCAGTGACGCCACCCATCGCGTGGTTTTGGCTTGGTCTCTCCTGATTGGGTGATTCAATCGTAGGTCGGTTGCAAGAAACTCGTGACCATCCCTTTATGATTCCAATTCTGGTGCATGTTGTTACACAATTTGGCCTTGAACTCAGCTTACCCGGCTGTTTTCAAGAATAGCGACCAAGCTTGGTTTCTGTGGCAATAATTGCAACACGCTAACTTGCCTTCCTCTTGTCACCATCCTTAAGTACTGCCTGGGCCGCAGTAATAATAATAATAATAAATCATGAATACTTATTTATCGCAGATTAATAAGGGTTCAGTACGAAGATAGACCATTTACAGCTTTTAGTCATAAATATAACCTTTATCAATTTTGTAGAACACCTTATGGGTTAAAGAGTAGTTCAGCAGCTTTAATTAGGGCTTTAAACATCGCATTAGGGGATGACACAGGAGAGTTTGTAACCATTTACATTGATGATATGGTAATTAGTTCACGCAGTTTTGAGGAGCATCTACGTCATTTAGATATAGTTTTTCAGAAGTTAGATCAGGCAGGGTTTACTTTGTAGCTGTCTAAGTCGTCATTCTGTCAGTCAGAAGTGACATTTTTAGGTCATAGAGTGTCGAGTAGAGGTGTAACACCAGAGGAAAGTAGGGTTAGCATGTGTGGACAGTCGCAACAGGGCATCGTTACAGACACTGAGAAATATGTTAGTGGAGCAACGTGATGACATTAAGGATGTGTCATAAAGTGAGTATGTTTAGCTGGAGAGCCAGCCTATCAAATGAGTAAGTGTGGTATTTGGTGCGAGGAAGATCTGGTCTTCCAGGCAGGCGTATCAAAAGTCACACAGGGGGGTAGTATGTAAGTAAATGAGAGTTTTTAAGGTACAGGGAAATATGACGGGATTGTCGGATGCTCTTGAGCACTAAAATGTCTCGATACACCAAGGCCAGAATTTGGTAGCGCTGGTGAATTCCCATTTGTCTCCTAGAGATGGGTGAGCGCTTGAACAGGGTATTTCTGCTTAAGGCGTCCACGAGACAAAAGATGGGCCATCAGAAGGCGAGACAGTCCTTCATGAAACTCATACATAACAGCACACGTGATTTCTGTTTACGGCCTCGCCATGTAAGATTTGTAAGTGTGTATTTAAGGTAATTAGTACAAAGGTATTATTTGAGTGAGAAGAACTGGTCTGTGTTGAGAACTAGTATTAAGTAGAATATGGTCTATGGGAAGTTAAGAAGACAGGGCGATTACGGCACAGAAATATTTGGTGTTATACGTAATGCGCATTTACTGGTTTTTTTTTTTCAGAAGTCAATAATAATTTCGTCTATTATAAAGAGAGATTAAGTATTATGGTCACGATGCGCTGCCACAATAGTGTGATCGTGTGCTCAGAGAGATCAGTGAGATTAAATTTCACCATAAGGAAGGGACCTCCAGTGAAATTAGGAAGTTCTGTGGTGATAAATATATCAGAACACCTTTGATGCGTGTGATGTGACATCTTATATACATAGTGCTCACACATTATTTATGTCTATTTTTCCAACATAGAGAAATTTGAGAGGCGGAAATATCCGTGGAACATTATTCTATATGAAAAACATTGGACTGGTTGCAAAGTGCAATCCATAGTGACAACAAACTTTGACGCAAAGTGCGTAAAGAAAAGTTATGAGTGTATATATATGTAATTTAGGGTGATTTCATTTATGTAATATGTATTTTGGATGGGGATTATTAACGTGTCTGAGATAATCGGAAAATGGACCGTCGTCACGGTAAATCATCCGATGATCCGAGGCGAATATGTAACGTGTTTTTCGAGGGGATTTTATGCCACTGACATAAGTCAGTAGGAAGCCATTCTATATTTATTTACGCGGCAAATTGTTCAGCCAAGAGAAGTTTTCATGTTAATTTATTATTATTATTATTATTAACTTATTATTATTATTAAGGTATTTTTGGAGCATTTTTATAAAATTGTAAGCATACAGATAGGTTTTCTATGTCATAGAAAACACTATCAAGCAAATTATTACGAACAACATTATCATAGAAAATTATATGATTACGGAATTTTACGGAGTTTTGTCAGTTAGGGTATTATGAGAGAGATGAGTCACGGGGAATCGGCTACAGGCTTATTCTTGTCAAGAAGCATGACGCAAGCCTGGGTTGCTGCTTCAAGAAAAGGCGAAATGGCCTGGACCGGTAATCGACATCGTCGCCGCGCCGAGTGTAATGACCCTGAGGTGGGGAGTATCGCGTGGTAGCGCCGCCAATCAGAGAAGAGCGGGCGAGGAGAAGACGGCTACAGAGAGGGGATGCGACGAGTGCATATATGGTTTGCGCGCCGTGGAGACAAGGCGACTATCTTTGTAAAAGTTAACCAGTGTGGTCGCACGTGTGGTTGGTTCCGATGTTCAGACCATAAGTTATCATATCTACAAGTATCTCATCAACTAACTGACGACGACCAGGAGGCTGTGGGAAGCTCTCTACAACATCCAGTACGAGGGAAATGCTACGGCAATTTCCAGTGGTAAGCGCGAATGACTCAGAACTACGTAATCTCTCGTCTCTTTGTTTAATATTCTGTATTTCAGTAACTTCATAGCTTGGGAATAAGAGTAAAATCAGTAATTTATCCAACTCCGTTTTCACGTAATTTTCTAGCGGTAATATTCAAATCGCAACGCTCCAATTTAAAGTCAAACTTATTATTATTATTATTATTATTATTATTATTATTAATTTTGCAATACTCGTTTTATATAATAAATTCATTTATTTTAACCATGCAATCTTTGCTTTCAGTAGGCAGCATTAGATATAGACCAATTCCTTCTCCTGATACAATTGTTTGTTGGGTTAATGATCAAATCATACCACGATCTGAGTGAAAAGATTCTTGAAGGTGTTCTATCAGAGCTAGGTGTTGTTAAATATAAATTTAGATTTCAACATAGCGTTGAGGTCTTGGCGCCCATTAAAACAACATATCTTAGGCAGAGTAAATACAGTATTTCAAAGTGCAAGGCAGAGCAAGCAAAACAGTTACATTTGTCATCCCAACGTGGAGAAACCGTTACATTTGTACGCTCAACGTGGAGCAAAGTAAGAACAAGTTACAAATATGACTTCAATAGTGGAGAACTGTGCTGTCTCATTTCATTCAGTCTGTAGCTATAGAGCCTGTGGCGTACTACGAGCTAATATAGGGGGCCTTGGTAAGACGTCAATAGTGGAGAACTGTGCTGTCTCTTTTCATTCAGTCTGTAGCTATAGAGCCTGTGGCGTACTGCAAGCTAATATAGGGGGCCTTGGTAAGACTTCAATAGTGGAGAACTGTGCTACCTCCTTTCATTCAGTCAGCAGGTGTAGAGCCTCTGGCGTACTGCAGGCTAATATAGGGGGCCTTGGTAAGACTTCAATTGTGGAGAACTGTGCTGTCTCCTTTCATTCAGTCTGTACGTGTACTCTAGAGCCTCTGGCGGACTGCAAGCTAATATAGAGGGCCTTGGTAAGACTTCAATAATGGAGAACTCTGCTGTCTCCTTTCATTCAGTCTGCAGGTGTAGAGCCTCTGGCGTACTGCAAGCTAATATAGGGGGCCTTGGTAAGACTTCAATTGTGGAGAACTGTGCTGTCTCCTTTCATTCAGTCTGTACGTGTACTCTAGAGCCTCTGGCGTACTGCAAGCTAATATAGGGGACCTTGGTAAGACTTCAATAGTGGAGAACTGTGCTGTCTCCTTTCATTCAGTCTGTACGTGTACTCTAGAGCCAATGGCGTACTGCAAGCTAATATAGGGGGCCTTGGTAAGACTTCAATTGTGGAGAACTGTGCTGTCTCCTTTCATTCAGTCTGTACGTGTACTCTAGAGCCAATGGCGTACTGCAAGCTAATATAGGGGGCCTTGGTAAGACTTCAATTGTGGAGAACTGTGCTGTCTCCTTTCATTCAGTCTGTACGTGTACTCTAGAGCCTCTGGCGTACTGCAAGCTAATATAGGGGACCTTGGTAAGACTTCAATAGTGGAGAACTCTGCTGTCTCCTTTCATTCAGTCTGCAGGTGTAGAGCCTCTGGCGTACTGCAAGCTAATATAGGGGGCCTTGGTAAGACTTCAATAGTGGAGAACTCTGCTGTCTCCTTTCATTCAGTCTGTACGTGTACTCTAGAGCCTCTGGCGTACTGCAAGCTAATATAGGGGGCCTTGGTAAGACTTCAATAATGGAGAACTCTGCTGTCTCCTTTCATTCAGTCTGTACGTGTACTCTAGAGCCTCTGGCGTACTGCAAGCTAATATAGGGGGCCTTGGTAAGACTTCAATAGTGGAGAACTCTGCTGTCTCCTTTCATTCAGTCTGTACGTGTACTCTAGAGCCTCTGGCGTACTGCAAGCTAATATAGGAGGCCTTGGTAAGACTTCAATTGTGGAGAACTGTGCTGTCTCCTTTCATTCAGTCTGTACGTGTACTCTAGAGCCTCTGGCGTACTGCAAGCTAATATAGGGGGCCTTGGTAAGACTTCAATTGTGGAGAACTGTGCTGTCTCCTTTCATTCAGTCTGTACGTGTACTCTATAGCCTCTGGCGTACTGCAAGCTAATATAGGGGGCATTGGTAAGACTTCAATAATGGAGAACTGTGCTGTCTCCTTTCATTCAGTCTGTACGTGTACTCTAGAGCCTCTGGCGTACTGCAAGCTAATATAGGGGGCCTTGGAAAGACTTCAATAGTGGAGAACTGTGCTGTCTCCTTTCATTCAGTCTGCAGGTGTAGAGCCAATGGCGCACTGCGAGGAAATACTGGGGTCTTTGGAAAAACATTGGTACATGGTCTCCTTTCATTTCGACTTCAAGTATCGAGGCAGTGGCGTTGGTTTAATCGCGTATCCTCCCAACTCGGCTTCACGCACGGACTCTGCAAGGGATCATTCCTCTACCATCCAAAGGACGGTGTCTGGGAGGTGAACTCATTTTTTCAGCAGACGCAACTGGGGATGGTGACAGGCCGATCGTCCAGACGACCGCTAACTTGGATCTAATTAAGGAAGGATTAGGGAAGGGATTTTGCAAGAAGTCGGCCGTGGGCCAATTGAAAGGAACCGTCCCGGCATTTGCATGGGGGTGAAAGTAGGAAACCACGAAAACCATTTTCAGTACGGCCGAGGCGAGATTCGAACCCACGCTCTGCTGATGTCAGGGAGGCACGAGAAAACGCGTTAGCCGGTCTGGTCTTTACACGTTATCAGTAAATAGTGTCTCAATTGCTAGAAGCAAGCTTCAAGTAGTGAGAACACAGTTGCTGTGTTTTTATTTACATGGAGGCTCGAGCCATGAGAAAGTTACATACACACACCAGATCTCTGGAGTATATCCAGCAGTTATTATTAATCGCCTGCAGAGAAAAATCAAGGCCATTAGATATTTATAGATCCTTGCTTCGTATCTTTATGTTCCTTTCTAATGAAGAGGCTGTTCAGTGGGATGTGGCAGACTCGAGGAGGCGTGCGTTCGGCTTGTTTCATGACCTTCATCAGCAGTGAAAAGGCTATTAACTCATTTCTAATAATTGGGCAAGTATCAATTGAGAGGATTCAGACCGGGAAATAAAAATGGATCTATTAGCTTCACCCCGAGGCATAGCCGTGCTCGATTAGCATCTCGACTGCTGGCTGTGTGACGCAGCGGTAATATTCTCGCCTGTGAATCCAAGGTCAAAGGATCAAATCCCGGTGCATTCAGTTGGCATTTGAGGATGCACATAGCCATGTGAGGGAGCCGTGTCAGTAGTTAGTTAGTTATTGTTGTTTTAAGGGGCGGAACTACGATGTCATCTGCCCCTGCCGTGCCAGTAGATTTACTGGCACGTTAAAAATCCCCTTCGTGGCGAAATTCCGTCACTCCAGCGTCTCTAAAAGCCAGAGTAGTTAAAAGGGGCGTAAAACCAACAGCATTATTATATTATTCTAGTTGTTGTTGTTGTTGATTCATTTAGGGGCTTTGCAACATCGTGGTAATGTAGCCCCGTTTACTTGGGTGGGTGCATTTGTAAATCAGATGAGGATTGGGATTGGCGACCATGGCCTTAAATTAGGAACCATCCCGGCATTCGCCTGGAGTAGAAGTGGGAAACCTTGGAAAACCATCTCCATGATGGCTGAGCTGGGAATCGAACACGGCTCTTCTCACTTTTGCCTCACGAGGCTGAGTATACCCCATTCCAGACCTTAGACCAGAATTAAATTTCTTGGCGGAGCCGAAAATTGAACCCGAACCTGTTAGGCAACAGCCAAGTATGCTAGCCACTACTCCACGAGATGCGTAGTTGGTAGCATGCTGAGCTTCTATGCCCAAGATCGCGGGTTCAAATCCGTCCGAAGTAGTCGAATTTTTTAAGAGCGTTAAAAATCCTTCAGTATGCCTTCCTTCGGAGGGGAAGTAAAGCCGGCGGGCCCATGTGATAGATTTATAGCATGTAAAAGAACTTTCCACCAACTACAATTGAGTGAAGCTAAATTTGTTGGTTGGATTTGATTAACGCTCTATTAAGTTCCAACGTTCGTCGCCAGGTGCCGGTTGTGTGGCATCTAGTAGCCAAATTCACAGCTAGGTGTCGTTGACGGTAACATTTGGTAGCAAAAATAGGAACTACTTGAAAACTGATCGTCTGAAGTCCTTACCTGAATTACAGATAACTCACACTAATACAGCCATCACAATTAACACCGGTTATCAGACAAATTCTACACACACCCAAAGTACACGGGGCTACATCCAACCACCACGACGTGGTCGAAGTGGAATGGATGTGACAGTAAACTCCAGCTCAGGATGCCTCAACTGTGATTACTATTCAAAGCCACTGGCTCTAATTGGTTCCCTATGTCCTCTATGAGTATGACACTAATGTCAATTCAACAATGACCCTTCTTTCATTTTAATTGCTTCATCATTTTCCTCATATTTTTGGTAAAGTGTATAATTTTTTACATTAATATTGCTCATTACAAAATATTTGCTACTTTCATTTTTTTATTTTTTTTGCAAAATGTACCTTTTCTCTGCACATTAGCAAAATTACCTCAACATTCCTTGCAATATTTCTGTACACCAACTCAACGCAACGTGTCGACATGCAATAGCTAGAGCCCAGCGTGGATACACAAAACGTTATCCACATCCGTCCCGCATCCGCACGACTATTATCCATATCCACCCCGCATCCGCACGACTATTATCCATATCCGCCCCGCATCCGCACGACTATTATCCATATCCACCCCGCATCCGCACGACTATTATCCATATCCTCCCCGCATCCGCACGACTATTATCCATATCCACCCCGCATCCGCACGACTATTATCCATATCCACCCCGCATCCGCACGACTATTATCCATATCCACCCCGCATCCGCACGACTATTATCCATATCCGCCCCGCATCCGCACAACTATTATCCATATCCACCCCGCATCCGCACGACTATTATCCATATCCTCCCCGCATCCGCACGACTATTATCCATATCCTCCCCGCATCCGCACGACTATTATCCATATCCTCCCCGCATCCGCACGACTATTATCCATGTCCACCCCGCATCCGCACGACTATTATCCATATCCTCCCCGCATCCGCACGACTATTATCCATATCCTCCCCGCATCCGCACGACTATTATCCATATCCTCCCCGCATCCGCACGACTATTATCCATGTCCACCCCGCATCCGCACGACTATTATCCATATCCACCCCGCATCCACACGACTATTATCCATATCCGCCCCGCATCCGCACGACTATTATCCATATCCACCCCGCATCCGCACGACTATTATCCATATCCACCCCGCATCCACATGACCATTATCCGCATCCGCATATTTGTTATCCGAATCTACCGACATTATAATAATATGTTTAATTATGCAACGAGCCTATAATGGCAATAATTAAGACACGAGTATGTTTATAAAACGAGCGAAGCGAGTGTCTTAATTACCATTATAGGCGAGTTGCATACTACTGTTTATGTTCGACGAAAATTATAACAATTTTATGTTCGAACATAAATAGACCTATTCATAAATATCTGTCGAGATTTCGCCAGTTTTATGTACTGAACAGAGCGCATGGGATGCAGAGAATACCTTGTATTTGACCATGGCGTCCTCAAATACCCCACTATGACACTAGCCACGCAGTGAAAGTTAAAATAGGAGGCCATGGAATTCAGCGCAGATGCGATGCTATCCTTACCTAATTGGTCACACAATTGTTTCTTGAGCTCTGATTGGTGGGATAAACTGTTTCATAATGAAAAATAGTGTTATAATGACCATCATTATGATACAGTTTTCTGACATATAATATTTACATTTCGACATCGTCGAACATAAAGCGTATTAAAGCAACACTTTTAGACATTTGAAGAGAGAGTCGTTTCCTTTGGCTTTGTATGTCATGTACTATGTTTAGAATGAATGTTATAAAGCCTGAATTGCAACCCTTTTGAGTTCTGAGTGTTAATTACGCTCAATGACATAATTTGAATGAGTTTAGCTTATATCAGCAACTTTCATTTGTCATGAAAAATATGTTAGGGCCTATGTCATAAACATCCGAGTCCTAGTTCTGAAATCATAGGTCCTACTCAACAAGTTCAGATTGTATTATCAAAACATTATCCGCAGCTTATCCGCTATCCACACAACCATGCAAACTATATCCGCATGGCGAAATATGTTGCGGATATCCGCATCCGCGCAGGGCTTTAACTCTAAGTAGAGGACAATGAAAAATTATTTCTGGTATTGGTTGGCAAATGAATATATTGAACCCTTCAGAATAGCAGTGTTTTATGCAAGAATCTTGATCAAGGGGTTGCGCTCAGTTCATAGTGTGGTGTTTACGTCCGCCAAACAACGTGCTTTACTGAGGCAAGGGTCATAGGATAAAAACTGTAATTAAGAAAGTAAGGAGACAAGACGTAAGATAATAACATGATTTAATAACTAATTGTGCATAAAAGAAAATAAACAAACAATAATAAAAATATATCCTCCCTGAATCATTCCCTGACATTCCCTGACAGGAATATCTAACACTTTGAGGAGTCAAACGGATCTCCCCCTTTATAATAAAATTGTGGATCCTAGTTCCACTACCTTGCATTTGAGTTTTATGTGCGCGTGATGACTAACTACGAGAAAATGAGTACTTGGATGACCGTTCGTTTACAACGGGTTAACAGCCACGGTGCTCACGAACAATCATCACGTAAATCAATGTTTATGGATATGGGCATGACATTAATAAAAACCCTTAAAAACTCTGATGCTGACACACACACTACAAATCTATTATTTACAGGAATCTCTCTGAGATCCTCATTAGCGCGAAGACGCACTTAACAACATGAGCTACCAACTGGCCAATTGCTCAATACACACAAGGAAAGACAGCATTGCACGTGACTCACGGGTCACTGAAATGAAAATAAACCTGGAATAAACCAACAACAACAAAAGCCTGACCGGCTAAGATTACTTTATATGAACGAAACTGCATGTTAAGGTAACGCTTCGGAGATTATCGTGATTCGTAGGCAACTCCCATTTATTTCAGCAATTTTTACCATTGATCAGTTCTTATCTGTAATTCAAGTAATTAGAGAGCCAGCGAGCACTCCTCACTAATGACCATGCTTTGCACGTTCAGACAGCCTTGTGAAACATCTCCCCCCTTTCCTCAAATACTTGTCGTGTCCCAGTCCAGTGTATATAAATAGCCGACCAGCTGTTCCGTTACCTCACGGAATCAACAGCAACAAAAATCTCATCCAACTCAACATATGGTCAGACATAATCACATATCCACAATTGCCCTCGCAAGGATACAATATGGACCGGCTACCAAGCTGACAGAAATCAGTCTCAGCTGAAATTCCCGCTTGTAATACCACAAAAATACACACATACACACATCTGGGACTGACATGACGTTTTTCACACAGGTCTGCTGAATAGGTGCTCACAAACATTAAACACAATATTTAAAACCTACGATAGAGCTGATTACTCTTCGTCACAAATTACATTGCTCCAATCGGCAATAGTCACACTGAATCTGATCAATAATAAATCTTAAACAATTTTAATTACCCTCCAATCTACTGTATAATTATATTAATTCAGTCCTACTTCTGAAACACAACAGATCTCCGAGAGACGTTTTTAACCGCATTGCGTAACATATGCAAACACGGCCGTTCACATAGCTACGTTAGTTAACACAATACAAAAACAAGAACCTTCCACTAACTACATTCGTGCGAGCTGCTTCCATACAAAAGTGTGTCAGACCAAAACTAAGTATACTACGTTAATCACACAAGCAATGTATTTACAAAAAAATATGTCCCATAAACCATAAGCTAATTTATCAAATAATAAAGAATATTATTTCGTACTCATCTCTCTTGTAGTCACCCGTCAAAGAACGTCTGCTGCCATTTCCCAACTGAATGGTTCTATCTCATCTCAGCCATCTGGACGGAGTGTTGAGAATTCCAAACTTCCTCTGTAGTCGTCGGTGTCATCTCTGGCGCTGCTTCAAAAATTAGATTATTATACACTTGATATCTGACTACTAAATTCGCTGTTCAGGTACTACTTTCCCTGTCACAGTTCGTTGGCGAATTATCGACGATACTGCCCCTACAATATAGTACTGTGACTATCTATCACTGAATTTAACACTTTACAATAATTTCTGTGTTCTCATGACACGCAAAGTAATAACTGACTAGTGTCCACGACACACAAAATAATAGTCTACGTCCTCAGACGAACAGAATAGAAGTCTACATCCGTAGACGCACAGAATAGAAGTCCACGTCCGTAGACGCACAGGGTAGAAGTCTATGTCTTGGCTCTTCATGCCACTTATAAAAGAACTGGCCCTAGGTCTCGATGGGGGGGAATTTATGTAAAAATTTCTCGAAATAATTGTGGTACAGGCATGAAATAGATATCACTGAACTCGTAACATTGCACAGGTCAAGAATATGCTCATTAATCCTAGAATCGATCGTAGAGATTTTGTCTAGGCGATTTCCCGCGTGAATGCTAGCCGAGCGTGCCCACGCTAGACCTGCCGCGTTAACTAGGCATTCTTCTCTCATTGGTTCTCACATTTTCTGTAATTTGGCGGTTCATAGCAGATCTTGGCGTCGTAGGAGTGTCCAGCCTGCTCATCAGCCACTCACATTACTGCATCATATTTTTTTCTAGGCGCGAATATCACAATGAACATACCAGCAGCATGTCTCACTGCGCGTCGCGTCTATTTGAGGCGGCTCACACCTGTCCTTCTGACACATCGCTATGCTATTTCCTTTCACAGCTAAAGTATTTAGCCTATTGTCAATCTGCTCCAGGTATGTCCCCGCTGTCTCCAACCAATGCTTGAAATTTCCTCATCTCCGTCTGGCTACTTTCATGATGCTGGTGGAAATATTAATTTATTAATTGGAGAAATAAAACATAGAATCATTTATCCAACATAGGATAAAAGGGTTCAATATGTAGGGTGTATTTTATCTTAGCGCGTCTGTTATAGTTTAAAGGTCATCTTGGTCATCAGCCCCGTTGCCATGCAAATGAGTTGAATTTGTTCGCTTCTCTTTGGCACCTGCAGTGGTGTCAGTGGCGTAACTAGGGTTTGCTTCTGGAGGGGAAAGTCCGCCAGGGGCTCACATCGAGTGGGACGTGGGTTGGCGACCACGGGATCCCAGCTGAGTTGGGCATTGCTTCCACTTACTTGTGCCGGGCTCCTCTCCGTCTTCTTTCCTGTCGATCGCTCTTGGTCAACTCTTGTTCTCTTCCGAACCCGACGGTATTAGGGTATCCAAGGCCTAGGGAGTCTCTTCCTTTCCCGCCTTCATTGGCCCTTCTCTCATCTTTCCTGATCCCTCATTCTTCGAGGGGTCAGCCTTCTTTTTCTTTTCATGATATCTCCTGCCCTCTGCTCAAGGCCCTCAATGAGGCAGGGTGTGTGTAGCTCCAACAAGCTCTGGTACACCATGGATAGTGCTACACCCTCAAGGGCTCAAAGCTGGCGAGTTCGGAAGTTGGCGACCCTGAGGGATTCCTAAGCAGGGCCCGGTTTTTCCCTTTTTTCCATTGCCGTTGGGGTGGGCCCCCTCCTCTTTCCCCTTTCCTATCTGCCGTTCATGGCTCTCCTTCTTTCTCAGTCCCTCAATCCCCATTCTTCGATGGTTGAAGGCATTTCTTTTCCCATTCTTTTATTTCCCTTACTCTTCTTTTGTTTTCCTTTTTTTCTTCTAGTTTGTGAGTGTGTCGTTAGATTTAATTATAGATACATTTTCATTTTTCACAATCATCCAAACAATTCGGGGCCTATAACCTACATGATAGGCGCCGTAAAACAACAGTTATCATCAACTGGAGGGGGATGAGCAGAGTCAAAAGAGCAAATATACGATCCCGAAGTTTCTAAACCTATCCCTATATTGTTTTCTTATTTGATTTTATTAGAAATTCATGAGAAATCACCCTGGCCCTTTCTATTCCCCCACATTGTATAAATATTAATAAACTACAATTTCCAACTAAAGTTTCACTAAAAGCAGCAATACAACTTAACGCAATGACACTCACACTCGGATATTAACAGAATGGTAACTAACAAGTGGTGTATTTTTGGAAAGGGATAAGGAAAGATAGAGTGCTACACCCATCTCACTGCTCGCCTCCGGCTAACTGAACAGGTAGCCATTTTGTTCAGTTAAGTTATGGTAACGCTAAAAGGTTCACACGGTTGAAAGATGTTTTCAAATTTTTGTTGTTGTTGTTTGAGTCTTCAGTCTTTTTACTGGTTTGATGCAGCCCTCCGTGCCTCCCTGTCCTGAGCTAATCGTTTCATCTCTACTTAGCTACAACACCCTACATCCGGGGCAATCTGTTTAATATATTCTAACCATGGTCTATCCCTACAGTTCTTGTCCTCGACCCTTCCTTCCATAACAAAGCTTGCTATTCCTAGGTGTCTTAGTATGTGTCCTACCAACCTATCTTTTCTCTTCATTAGCAGTCGCCAGAAACATCTCTGCTCTCCCACTCGGCTTAATACCTTTTCATTTGTAACCCTATCTACCCATCTGATCTTTATCATTCTCCTGTAACACCACATTTCAAACGCTTCAACTCTCCTCTTTTCTGCTGCACCAATAGTCCAAGTTTCACATCCATAGTGCGCCACGCTCCACACAAAGGCTTTCAAAAATAACTTCGTAATACCTAAATTTATATTCGTTGCCAACAGATTCCTTTTCTGTAGAAATACTTTCCTTGCCTGGACCAACCTACTTTTTATATCCTCTTTGCTTCGTCCATCACTGGTTATTTTCCTTCCTTCCTAAGTAACAGAAGTCTCCTATTTCCTTTAGCTTTTCATTTGCCAATTTGATGTCCATAGAGGATTCAAATTAGGAAGTATAAATTTACATAATGCAATAATTTGTAATCGATCTGAAGAAGGATTTAATTTAAAATTAAGGAACTTCAAGAAATTCATATTTAAATTATTTTGTTCTTACGAGGGGGGGGGGGGCAATGATCCCCCCTCGTAGCTATGCCACTGAGTGGTGTGTGAGAAAATCCACAGCCTGCTTCCAGTTGACCGACCGGGTCAGGGAATGGAATGAATGAAGCCCGCATCTAGCGGAGAGGATATGAACTGTGCCGCCTGCCGAAGCCTGTCGCACTCCCTTGGGGCAATGATTAAATGAATGACAGATGAAATGAAATGATAGTGGAGAGTGTTGCTGGAAAACCGGAGCCGGAGAAAAACCTGTCTGCCTCCGCTTTGTCCAGCACAAACCTCGCATGGAGTGACCGGGATTTGAACCACGGATTCAGCGGTGAGAGGCCGGCGTGCTGCCGCCTAAGCCACGGAGGCTTGTAGTGGTGTATGTAACTGCATTTATTACGGTAAATAATTGGAGTAGTGCTCCGGTACTTGAAGTACGGTTTACCTCATGGGTTTACCTCATGGGTGCCAACCGTCCCTCCGTCATTACCGATTCTAAGTTCAGATCTCTGGACTTTCAGCTCTTCATTGTCAATGCAGACTGTGCCTTGTGCTGACGAAGAAGACTTGGCTGTCAGAATATCGTCCAGCAGGCTTGTAATAAAGGTTTTCACAATACTGCTAATCACCAGATCGCGTGCCAACAAAAGGCTTGGGACAACTCACATTTCTTTGCGGCACGTATAGAGTAAACACATGTGACAGAGTGGACGGCTATCTGGCATGGATGCCACTCTTGTGTCTCGTGACAGAAGCAGGCCATAGGTTCAAGGTTACATTCCCAATCATCTTTCGCAGTATTTTCGGCCCTCATTTTGACGAAATATTGTTCAAATAGGAGCCTCCGTGGTTTAGGCGGCAGCACGCCGACCTCTAACAGCTGGGTCCGTGGTTCAAATCCCGATCACTCCATGTGAGAATTGTGCTGGACGAAACGGAGGCACCTACGTTTTTCTCCGGGTACTTCGGTTTTCGCTGTCTAAATTACATTCCAGCAACACTCTCCGCTATCATTTCATTTCATCTGTCATTAATTTAATCATTGCTCCAGGGGAGTGCGACAGGCATCGGCAGCCGGCACAGTTCATATCCTCGCCGCTAGATGGGGGCTTCATTCATTCCATTCCCTGACCCGGTCGGTCGACCGGAAGCAGGTTGTGGATTTTCATTTTCATTGTTCAAAATACAATCACTTTTTTTCCCCTTCAGGGTGGCTTTCGGGATTGTTAGGCCGTGTTCTGTGATTTACTCCATAATACACAGGCTATCAAACAAATAATACGCACACTCAAGTACACGAGGCAAAATGACCACGTTGTCCAACAACAACATCAAATCATAATAACACCTACCAGGGACTACCGCATCAACGCGATTACCAGGGCCCTCCGCAGCCATCCCTACATTCCCCAATACACCTTCATTCCCTACATCCATACCGAAACCTACTCAGCCCAAACACAAACAGAACAGCCAACCGACTGCGCACCAGAAACACGCCCTAAAGCCACTCAGACCATTCCTACTCCTCCTCCCATGCCCATTTACACCAGCAAGAAACACGCTCAAACAGACACGATCGAACACTTTCACGAACAAACTCAAACACACACGGAGACAGGAAAAAGATGGACACAAGTCTGGACCCAAACGGGCAAAAGGAAAAACAAAACAAAAAGACACTAAAACAGATCCACCAAGCCCCGTTGAAACAACTACTCAAACAGACTCTCCCCAACCTGCCTTCAGCACGCACGCCACTGAATCCCCTTCCTCACCTCCCCCTAACACAGTAAATTCATCCCCAAAAACAAGAACACGGGCGAAACGTCGTCCAATAATCAAACAACACTCCACACTCATCTACCAGTGCTTCAACTGCCAAAGACTGGGCCACAACGCTTCAGATTGCCCTCACGAGACCCGCTGTAACAGGTGTGGTGATCCACATCACCCTAAGATCTGTGCGACTCCAATTGACAGTCCTAAGTGCTGCAATTGCAAGGGCAACCATGCAGCGTCATACGGTGGCTGCAGTTAAATCAAAAAAGCCATTAAACACAGGCAGTTGGAACTCAGACAACGCGCTACTTCCAACCTTCCCTCCCTCATGTCTCTCACAATCCCACCGCCGCCAGCTTCAACACAAAACTCAGCCCTCACTCACATCCTACAGATTCTCTCGCAATTAACTTCTACAACACTTTAAACTCCACATCCCTCCATAATACATCATTCCGGGAGCCGTGGCGAAGTCTGCTTGGGGGGTAAGACACTGCCAGCCCGCCTGGGGTGACGAACCACGGCCCTCGGAGCAGCAAACACACCAAACTGCACTGGAGCGTATTACAGGATTCGAACTTGGTACCCACTAGGAAGCCCAGGTTAGCGGGGCCAATCCAGTCGACTGGTCTACTCTATACTGGCTTCCATGCATTACGAAAACTTCATATTACATCATCAACAGTATACATTAACAATAATTAACCATAATACAGCATATTTATTACTTACAAATACTTTTAAACTCCATCCAGCCTTCAGCCAATCAGATCGCTCCTCCAGCCAATCAGCGAACAGTAACTCTAAATTCAAACTCCCCGCTCCAGTGTCAGTCTTTACACTACAATAACACAAGTTACATACTCCTCTCACAAATTTTAACAACATGAGGTGGTAGCTGAGGCCTTTACATAGCAATGCATTGTTATAAAACAATGCAATACCCACTACGGGTCTTTATTTTACACTTCTCTCAAAGCACTATTTAACTTCTACCTACTAAAGGTCTTCTACATTTCTGCTGCTCAAATATTAAACAATTATACACACTGCAAAATTAAACACATTCAAACCATGGCGAGCGAACTGTTAATTAACATCTACAGCATCGGCAGGAGTGTGCACTGGCCAACAATGGCCATCAGGCACATCCTGACCCGAACTTAAGCTGAAACAGACTTCTATTCTCTTTTTAAATTTGCACTGCCCCTAAATAATTAACTGGTTGCTCTTGCAATTAGTTAATTAACTTTATAAGTTAACTCCTCGCACAACTAAAATCCATTTCACTGCAAAAACTCTGGCTATCGGTTACTCATTAAACCATAGCCAGAGTAAATTTACTTAATTCATTAGTATTTTTTAATCATCCTCCAAAATTCTCCCCCTCAAACTAGAGTAAAAGGAGCCCGGTTTACGGGCACCAGACTCTACCTCTTCCTGCATTCACCTTTCAAAGGTGACTTGCATGTCACTGCCAGAGAATAGTTTACCCAAAGGCACTATGTTTTA
Source organism: Meconema thalassinum (assembly GCA_946902985.2). NCBI lineage: Eukaryota > Metazoa > Arthropoda > Insecta > Orthoptera > Tettigoniidae > Meconema > Meconema thalassinum. Next base: position 170,294,810 of record OX336391.1, read on the forward strand.
ACACTTTTAAAATCCATCATGGCTAGCCGCGAATAGAACACTGGGAGTTTTTGCGCATAACTACAATCCTTGGTCACGTAAATAGTTGAGATTTTATGACCGTACTGTATGTCTTTTACTATGCATGCCTTGGCTTGGTTTCGCAACACAGACTTTGATAAGCACATAATGTAAGCTATCGCAGAGTTTCTCAAAGTCTTGAACACTACTGACGCAACGAGTGTGCCCCCCTCCCCAAAATGGACACAACTGTTCCAATTCTACAATGATACATTCCAATTTGATTTATAGCGAAGGCAGTATTTATCCTGTAATAATTATAGTACTGTAATTTTTCGCTAACCCTCGATAACTGTGTATATGATTTTGAACAACGCGAACTAATTAGTATAAACAGGTTAAAGGTTCCGCCTGATCAATAGTTTTATTAAATATGATCACTGTGTGGTCATTGGTGGGACATGTTTCGAGGCCTAATTATTAGTTTTGGCCCCTTCATCAGCCGATATGAAATAAAACGATTCAAGATAATTGTTTGGCGTAACACTAAAAATTCCCTTAAAATTAAATCTTGTATGGTGCGCCATGAAGAGTGATTGAACAAGTAGTTCCGTGAAGAACTATACAGCCTATTTTCATATATCCTGCTCATGTTAATTGCCTCTATCAACATACAAAATTTCAGTTTAATTGCTTTAACAGATTCGTAGATATTGAGAACCGTCTAAATATTTTAGATGGTCGCCAGGTTGGATTTTTATTTTTGTACTATTACATTAAGATTATTGTGTACGTGTGGTATTCAAACTTCAATCGCATGATTAGAACACAAGAAGTAAAAACGACATTTTAAAATTACGCACAGCAGCCATCTTGTGATTATGCAAACAATTGAAATAAATTAGATGCCACTGGATCAATATTTGTATAAGCATTTAAAATGCAACTTTTCACGGTACTCGGATAGTTAATTCGCGAGAAACGTCCATTTAAATATTTATAATTCGCGTCGCCGCCATGTTGGATTTGTGCTCACCAGGTTACTGAAAGTCCTATAGGTGAACATATGTTCATAGTCTCTATGAACATAAAAAAATTCAGTTTGGTTGCTGTAAAAGATTCATAGATATTGAGAACCGTCTAAATATTTCGGAAGCTCGCCATTTAGGATTGTTATATGTATAGGCCATAGAGTTATGTACCATTCAAGGACAATTATTTCCTAGGTTCATTATTCAAACTTTCACTTCGATCGCATGATTACGACACAAGAAATAAAAACTTAATTTTAACATTTCTCACAGCCGCCATCTTGAGGTTATGTAAACAATTGAATTAAATTAGATGGCACTGCATTACAATCTGCAAAATCATTTACTGTACCACATTTCACTGCGCTCAGAGAGTTAAATCACGACAAAAGTCTATTAAAATATTTCAAATTCGCTTGGTCGCCATGTTCGTTTTGTACTTTACAGGTTTATGAAATATACATAGGTAAACTTGTATCAGTACCCTTTATTACCGTACAAAATTGCAGGGTGATATCTGTAATAGTTTCGGGGATATAGAATGTCAGTGAAATATTTCGCACAGCCGCCATTTTGAGGTTATGTAAACAATTGAACTAAATTAGACTCCAGTGCATTAAAATGTGTATAAACATTTGCTGTACCAAGTTTCATTACGTTTGGATAGTTAAATCGCGAGAAAAGTCTATTTAAAAGTCTCAAATTCGCTTGGCCGCCATGTTGGTTTTGTAGTCACCAGCTTTTTGAAAGTCTCATAGGTGAACTTCTAGTAGTGCCCTTTATCACCGTACACAATTTAAGGGCGATATCGGTAATAGTTTCGGAGATATTGAATGCTGGTGAAATAATTTGCACAGCCGCCATGTTGGACTGGTGAGACGCAACAAAATTTGAAGGTCACGGTCGAGGTCGCCGGGAATAGCGCTATGAACTTATCGAGTTTCATTGAAATCGCTCCAGCCGTTTAGATTTTATTAGGGGGACACATACACACACACCTCACACAAACACACACGCACACACACACACGCACACACACACGGACAAAAGGTGATCTCATAAGCCTATTTTTTTCAAAATTGAAAATAGGCTAAAAATGGTTATAACACCTAAAGTAATATAAATGATGTCAAAAGCCTTATGAACTATGAACACTTTCAATACACGCCTCACTGTGGTCTGTAGATGCTAATGAAAACACAAATGTGCCGCTTCAGTACGACAGCAACAGTTGAGAACACCGTGAAAACATGTTGGAAACCAGCAGTAATAATGGAACCAGCAATGTAGAAATATAACAAGTAGTTCAGTGAAGAACTAAAGCCTATTTTCATATATCCTACTTAGGATGTTAATTGCCACTATCCACAGCCTGCTTCCAGTCTCCGACCGGGTCAGGAATGGAATGAATGAAGCCCCCATCTAGCGACGAGGATATGAACTGTGCCGGCTGCCGAGGCCTGACGCACTCCTCTGGGGCAATGATTAAATGAATGACAGATGAAATGAAATTATAGTGGAGAGTGTTGCTGGAATGAAATTGTGACAGGGAAAACCGGAGTACCCGGAGAAAAACCTGTCTGCCTCCGTTTTGTCCAGCACAGATCTCACATGGAGTGACCGGGATTTGAACCACGGACCCAGCGGTGAGAGGCCGGCGTGCTGCCGCCTAAGCCACGGAGGCTTCTTAATTGCCACTATCAACATACAAAATTTCAGTTCGATTGATGTAATAGATTCGTAGATATTGAGAATCGACTAAATATTTCAGATGGACGCCATGTTGGATTTTTATAAATGTAGATCTTAGAGTTATGTACTGTTACATGAAGATTATTGTGTACGTGTAGTAGGCTATTCAAACTTCAATCGCATGATTAGGACACAAGAAGTAAAAACGAGATTTTTAAAATTTCGCACAGCTGTCATTTTGTGGTTATGGAAACAATTGAAATAAATTAGATGCCAGTGGATTAACATTTGTATTAGGATTTACTGTACCAAATTTCACTGCTCTCGGATGCTTAAATTGCGAGAAACGTCCATGTGAATATTTATACTTTGCGTCGCCACCACGTTGGATTTGTGATCACCAGGTTATTGAAAGTCCTATAGGTGAACTTATGTTCATAGTCCCCATGAACATAAAAAATCAGTTTGATTGCTGTAAGAGATTCGTAGATATTGAGAACCATCTAAATATTTCGGACGCTCGCCATGTTGGGTTGTTATATGTGTCGGCCATAGAGTCATGCACTATTAAAGGAAAATTATTGAATTATGTTCATTATTCAAACTTTCACTTCGATCGCATGATCACGACACATGAAATAAAAACTTTCTTTTAAAACTCTCACAGCCGCCATCTTGAGGTTATGTAAACAATTGAACTAAATTGGACACTAGTGCATTACAATGAGTATAAACATTTGCTGTACCAAGTTTCATTGCGTTTGGATCATTAAATCGCGAGAAAAGTCTATTTAAAACTTTCAAATTCACTTGGCCGCCATGTTCGTTTCGTAGTTAACCGGTTTTTGAAAGTCTCATATATGAACTTCCAAGAGTGCCCTTTATCTCCGTATAAAATTTCAGGGTGATATCGCTAATAGGTTCGTAGATATAGAATGCCGGTAACATATTTCGCAAAGTCGCCATCTTGAGGTTATGTAAACAATTGAACGAAGTTAGATGTCGGTGCATTACAATGTCTATAAACATATTCTGTACCAAGTTTCATTGCGTTTGGTTGGTTAAATCGCGAGAAACGTCTATTTAAAAGTCGCAACTTCGCTTGGCCGCCATGTTGGTTTTGTAGTTACCAGGGTTTCAACCGTCACATAAGTGAACTTCTAGTAGTTCCATTTATCACCGTACAAAATTCCAGGGTGATATCGGTACTAGTTTCGGAGATATTGAATGCTGGTGAAATATTTCGCACAGCCGCCATGTTGTATTGGTGATACGTAACAAAATTTGAAGGGCACGGTCGGGGTCGTTCGGAACAGTGGTATGAACTTACTGAGTTTCATTGAAAGCACTCCAGCCGTTTAGATTTATTAGGGAGGGTTGACAGACACACGGACAAAAGGTGATCTCATAAACCTATATATTCATAAATGAAAATAGGCTACAAATAATACTCGTGATAAGATAACTAATTAATCGTTGCTCAAACCAGAAGGATTAGAGGCCAGTCTCTGCCATTGCAAGTGTTGAAGTTAATGCACCTCATAAGCTTTCTATTGGCTAGATATAATTTCAGCGCAGGGACTTCATTGGTTTTAGGAGGATTATTTTTGTTTCTTTATTTGTTTTCTTTTTGATTCAAATCCCAGCCAAATTAACATATTTACATAATTCTTCCTTTAATGTGTTCCTTGATTCAACATCATCAGGCGCTTTCTGATTTTATTTAATATTCACACAGGAAGTAGTTATAAGGGCTTATGTGAAACTCTGCATTGACTCACACTAGCGCTCGTAGTGGTAAAAAAAAAAAAGGCAAACTGCTAATCTAATCGACCGGATAGCGAGATTGCATTTTCTAGTTCAATTTTAGCATTAGAGAGCGATACTGCTTCTTGATTGGCTATTCCGACGAAACACGACTGCAGCAAGGGCTGTGATTAGTCAGCGTAGTTATGGAGTTCCAGGCTTGAACTAAATATGTAGAACTCCCACTGTTTTAACTTCGTATTTTCCTGGTATATTCATAAATTATCTATAACGCGCCTAGCAATAGTTGCACGATCATTGTTCCTAGGCCATAAGTGTTTCTATAATATCTTCTTAAGTCAAGAAGTGTGGTGAATGGCAAGCTCATCTTTCAGCCCCGTGGTTGCCATTCATGACATTCAGGCCGTCGGAAATTAAATATTTTGAGCCACCTCCCATGTACTGTACATACAATTGTTTATCGGGAGTGCATGATAAGCTACTTTCGCGTTCGTACATAGAAAATGAGCTAGCCGATGAAAAACATTCTGGTAATGATTCTTCTTGACTTAAGAAGATACGGAAACACTTATGGCCTAGGAACAGTGATCATGCAACTATTACATGGCGCATTACAATTTATACAGGTACCTAAAAATACGAAGTTAAAACAGCGGGAGTTCTACATATTTTTTTCAAACCTGGAACGAGATCGCTGTTAGGCTCCACCCTATAACTAAAGCCCTGCGGATATACTTTCCATGACTTTGCGGATAGCGGATAATATTTGGAGTAAATTTGCGGATAGTTTTTAGAATACAATCCGAACTTGTTGAATATCATGGGGAAAGTTGGGTAATTGTGCGCAGCGGTTAATCGTGCGCACGTATGTTTTTCGAGTTCCGGAAAATCCGGATGATTATGGCATATCATATTTTTCCGTTATGTTTTTTTCATGACAAATGTAAGATGATGATTTGCGCTAATCACATTTAAATTATGTCATTAAGCACAATTAACACTCCAAACTGAAAGGGTTGCAATTCTGGCTGTGTAACATTCATTTTAAACATAGCACATGACATACAGCCTAAGGATTTGATTTTCCGCTCAAATGTCTAAAAGATAAAGTATAAAGCAACACATTGATAATATTATTGTAATGCCAGTAGATTCGGATAACAAGCTTGTGGATAAAAGTCATGTGGATGCGGGGCGGATGCGGATAACAGTCGTGCGGATGCGGGGCGGATGCGGATAACAGTCGTGCGGATGCGGGGTGGATGCTGATAACAGTCGTGCGGATGCGGGGCGGATGAGGATAACAGCCGTGCGGATGCGGGGCGGATGCGGATAACGTTTCATCTATCCGCGCAGGGCTCTACCTATAACTTCTCTGACTAATCACAGCCCTTGCTGCAGTCGGGTTTTGTCAGAATAGCCAATTAGGAAGCCGTGTCCTTCTCCAATGCTAAAAGTGAACTAGAAATTGCAATCTCGCGACCGGATACGGGTAGAGTTTCATTGACTCACACTAGCGCTCGTTGTGGTTAAAAAGGCCAACTGGCAACATAATCGACTGGATATGGTTGAGTTTCCGGTGAACAACCATCAGTCTACCGCGTGTCGTCAAGCCAGCACCTCGTAACAAACGTTTAGTGTGTCCTTTACGTTTGGAAAAGTGGAGAAAACAACGAAAATTAATTGCAAATGCACTAACAATAAAATCTCGAGCAATAGCCGCTACCAAAGCCATATATGACATCAAAAAAATCACGAAGCTCTCTTTGGGAACTGCTATGACATTATTCGACGCGAAAATAACGCCCATCGCCACATATGGACTTGAAATCATATGGGAGAAATTATCCCTGGCAGACTTGAGGACGCTTGAAGCAGTCAAATCGCGCTTCCTGAAGGCTACCCTGGGGATATCGAAATATACAAAATCAAGATTAGCATATGAACTCGCCAGGGAGACCTTCTTCATTGAGGACCTTCGGATGAAGAGAGGGCTACCATCCACAGACGCCTGGAAAAAACTAATGCAGGAAAGAATATAGAAAAGGGACGAAATCTGGTTCGAGTTTTACACCACGGAGGCCATGATGACTAGGGCATGGATGAACACAAATCAAGACTTGCGACACTTTGTCAATTCGATGGCGGTACATGGGTATCACCATAAACTGTGTAATACCGAGTACTTTCATGACCCTGATGAATCCTGCGTATGTAAATTATGCGGGGTGCAATGTAGTAGATACCACGTAATTTCTTGTGTAAATCGGGGATCATCCATTGTAAAATTTTGTGAATGACAGTTTGTTTTCATCAATATGCACAATTTGTGCGATTTATCTTTAATAATAATAAGATTCAGTGATGAACCGGGTTCGAGGGGATTCGGTACAGCCGTGTTGACCGACTGAAAATAATTAGTTTCGATAACTTAGGGCAGGCTGTTTAATGTTGCAAAGCGTTGAAAATGCCTGCTCACTCAAATAAGGAGTGAAGAAAGGCATAAGATGTTTTAATGCTTTGTTTGCTAAATATTCGTTCTTGGCTTGATAATCATAAGCAAAGTGTGTCTGTAATGTAGTTCCAATGTGGTCGACAATCGGACGAAATGTAATAGTGATCAACAGACAACGAGAAGATAGTGTCACTAATGAAGAGAAACCTCCCAAGAAACAACAACGTCTAGTCTATGACATTAAAGGATGTTGCTTTCCTGAAGGGCTAGAACTGTGGATTTATTTCAGGTTTAGGGAACACCCATTACAATTGGGTACAACCAGGGCTAGATTTGTGACGGTACGCACCGGTACGCCGTACCGAAACCCCTGATCGGGGGAAAAGTCGAATATATAACATAATTATTAGAACTGTGGAACGTTAGTTGTAAGTCAAGGTCAATTTGGTCTTTGACTGGATAATTATTTGAGAAAACTATAAAGACAAAATTATAAATCAATAAATAAATTATTGTTGGTGAACATGTGTGTATTTTCGAACCAAATGTATTTAATTTTTTTAAATAAATTAAACAATTTATATTGAAATAATATACATTGTTTGAATGGTAGCCTAGTTGGCCTACATTAAAATTTAATATAGACCAACGGCTTTGGTAAGAAAAATGTTGCTACAGCTGTCTCAATTTAATTTAAAATTGCAATCATAATTAGATTGCTATTTTGTCCACTGATTTTTAAAGGTGTTCAGAAAAGCTTAAAAATATCGTTTTTAGATCTCTATATTTCAATATTCCATAAAGCCCCCTCACTCCTTCCCAATACCACTCGCTAGCTCACAGTACCGGAACCTCATTTTTACAAATCAAGAACTGGGCACAACCGTGTTGACCGACTGAAAGAAATTAGTTTCGATTACTTAGGTCAGGCAACACTGAAAACTGGCTTCCAACACGACAATGATTTTAAACTGTGTTATGAGGGGTAGATGATCTCTCAGTTACACCCCTTAAAACAAAAATCATTGTCATAAATGCTTCGCCTTCGCCGGTCGAAAATCAAGGAATGAGCTTTACCTCCGAAATACCATTGTGGCTACGTGGCCAGGGTTTCAGGTTTTATTATCTTCTCATTATACAGAATGGAAAGCACGTTGCGAGAAGCACTTCGAACGCTTTGTTGTCAGGGTTTCTTGCTATCTGTTCTCGTTCGTTGAACTATTTTATTTGCGCATGGTAATACCTGTTCAGTGAACCTGTGCTGGGTGCAAAGAACTCGCGAATATGGTTTGTGAGTTCACAACGTAACTTGTTCCAGAGAGGAAAAACATGGAGCGGTTCAGATAACATGTCTCAAATATAGCCTGAGCAGCAACAGATGTTCTGCTGCATGATGCAAGATACGGAGTGCGTGTGGTAAAAACAGATCAGATGTTTTATGTCTGACCAGAATGTTTCGAAACTCTCACTAACTTCTCTTCGTTTACTTTTTGAGCCATATCTTCCACACATGCACAAAAACTGTAGGATGCCAAGGACAAATCCAAATTATAATAACTAGATTTCAGATGTCCATGACATGTCATATTTTTTCCTGCTTTTCATTTCAGTCATGTCGTTAAATTAATCAAATATTGAATATTTCTGATTACCTGTATTGAACCCTTATCATTGTGTCCAATAATAATGTTTCATATTAATAAAAACGATGGAAATACTAAATACATGAAATGCTGGATATTTGAGTAAAATTGATGTAGCAAGAAATCTGGACTTGGTAAGACATGCTACGTGCTGGCTGGAAATGACCAATAGTTTCACAACCAATGTTATTCTTGGATTTCTGAGAAAATCAGATATGACGCTGTGGCGTACGTGACCATAAAAGGCCAAAATGCTGCGTACAAGGCAAGGAGTGAGAGAGAGGACAAGTGTCGTGACGTGAAAATAAGGGCGGGATTTGTAAGGTCAGAACTCCGAAGCCAACTTATCTGACCAATAAGAAAACATGACGCCAGAACATAGCGTCAGTGTGTTTTGCGCGGCAATCGGATATAAAAAGATCTAGCGATCGGTTTGCTTGTTCGACGGCAGATTCGCGACCTGTGAGAAAATACAAGAATTTTGAGAGGTCACACATAATTATAGGCCCATTACTTAAAATATTGAGGAGCTGTTTTACTCCCACCATTGAAACTTTAGGCTTTCTGTATATATACAAATGTCTGAGATGAACCAAAACACTCCTAATTATTCTTCGACAGTCATTTTAAGACGTCCTTAAGACGATTTGGTTTTAAAATTATAGTTGTGTGTCGGCAACGAAGTTGGAAATTTTCATAAATTGTGAGATGGCAATTAGCCATAGAATAGGGAAAGTCGACGATTCTGCATAGGACGATCTGAGGAAATAAAATACTTAGAACGCAGATAGAACAGTTTAAAAACTTTGATTTAATTGTGTTTTAACAGCAGCAAAATGTCGACCATGGAGAGAAGACAGCAAGCTTCATCCTCCATTACCATCAGTGTTATGGGCTAACGGCCTAATGATGGGAATTGACGAGGCGGGAGGCCTCTGGAAAGCAGTTTAAGTGATGAGTATTAAAAAATTGATTTATTGATTTTGGACGAGGGGAATCGCGAGAGATGTGTGGAACTTTGTATAGATTTTATTTGTGTGGTTTAATTTAAATTTCAGGGTTTGATTTCTTAACTGACATGCGTGTAGTAAATTTTGGCATTGCGTGACAATTATGTTGTACAGTAAATTTTGTAATTTAAATGTTTTCCTTATGTATACGTAATTCTTATTGCGAAATGGCCGCATCGATTAACGTATCTATAAAAAGTGTAGCCATGAATGAGAACCTAGGAACGACAATGATAAATGGACTGATTTAATGATATGTCAAACTAATTACTACGTGGGGGGAATATTTGCATTTTGTTGCTTTGATAACTCGGGCTAGGACTGATCCTGTTATTTATTCTTTATTGTCATTTGGACATGTTGTGTGTCATTATCTGAGAGGTGTGCTGATTAATGCTACGACGTGATCTTCGAGATATGTGCCACGTATTTTTGGGTGTAAGTGATGATGATGAGGAGAGGTAAAGCCTGTCCATGACTGCGATATCATTCCGGCAAACTAGTTATCCGTGGGGATAAGTTTGACCTGGGAATGTATTCTTAAAAATCCCTGAGAGGATGTTTTGAGATAATGTGTTATTTATTTGTACGCGTTTAACAGGTGGCGATTAGCAAAGGTGCTGTACGCTGGCTATGGGCCAGAATCTATATTTAGCATGGCACTAATTGCTACTTGGGGGAAGAAATCAGCCACTCTCTCGGTGATGCGATAACAGGCCCGGTTGTCTCCAGCTCGTTATGACACGTTATGTTTGCTTTAAAGCCTAATGAGTTAAGGTTATTTTATTTGGTTTAATTTGGGAAGTTGCCATGTTGTCGATCCAAGTTTCTTTTATCATTACTACGACTTATTTGTTCATTGTTTTAAAACGCCAAACTTTCCGGCGTAAAAATTAAAAGTTGTATTTTGTTGTTGTTGGCTCTTATTTTCAAGGCCATTGTATTCATATAAATATAATTTGGCAACCGGCCAAACCTGTTCATGTCATGTTATGCCTTCCTAGTGTTTAAGGTATAAGACGGTAATTCCGCAGCCCTTATTTTAAATAATACACACGTGTATTTGGTTGTGGTAATCTAAGGTTAGAGCATGTCAGTAGTGTATATAAATATGTAATTGTTGTTCCCACATTTCCGTAATTCATCCTTCGCAGTACGGAGTCCGTTCCCGAACCAACTGTTTTGGTCGGAAACGAGCGCCCGTCAAAATGCTCATTACTTGAACTAGTCTTAAAACCCGTGTCGCTCATAAATATTAAAATTTTGTACTATTTTATCTGTTTGTTATATTTGGATCTTGTGATCCGTTTTCTTTTGTTACTTTGATTTAAGTGACATTGCAGTCACAATGCTTGTTGACAGCTGTCATGCCATGTCGTCATGGTACGTCAGGCTGGTCAGTGTTAGATCTGTTCACGCGAGTGAACAATAAAAAGGTGGTTATAGTTTTTTTTTTATGTTTGATTCAGTTAATAAATTTCATTTGTTAGTAGATCCTGTTGTTTTTCTTGGCTTTATAATAATAATAAGTTAACCTTATGAACCCTGGATGTTATGTTGATAGCAAAACCTCTAAATCACATTCACAAGAATCCATTACGACCCCGAAATTTTGAATCTTGTCTACATGCTATTTTCCAAAGGGTTTATAAGAGTTACTTTGGCTTCCGAACGTGTGGCATTTGTGTTTTAGAGTAAAAAAATAGATCACCGGCATGTGATAAGTTTATTAACGTAAGTTAGGCGAAGATAGTACCGCCAAATGTTTGAAAATATAAAGTCATGGAGTTTGCAATAAAGTAAATGTGGAACAAGTTAAGTGTTTGAACTTTGATTAAAATTAGAACAAACTGTTCCAGGCGCCCAATAAAATTAAATTAGCTTTGTGTAGAAAAGCCAAACTCAAAGAATTATTTGACAGGAAGGTTAGACCTTAAAAACTAATTAATACTCTATTAATTGGTTAAAATTTGTAAGTAAAGTAAGGTCAGGAAGATTATAACTGAATCAAAGGGTTAAAATTAAATGGAATAATAAGTAAATTATACTCAGTGATGCTATAGTTTGTGGGAGTAATTTAAAGAAAATGAACTGAGTATGTAAAGGGTTAATGTGTGTATATTTAATATATGTGAGCGCGCGTATCCAGGGCTCCGCCCTTATGTCATTTCCCTATGTCTCAAATATATTATTGTTGTGATGGCAACTCTGGGAGAAATCCGCGAAGTGATTGAATTAGCATCCGCTCGTACGCGAGAACAACTTAGTGAGATGAGAAAGGACATAACCAATGAAATACAGACACAGTTAGCGGCAAATAGTGAAGAAACGCAGACACAGTTAGCGGCAAATAGTGTAGAAATGCAGACACAGTTAGCGGCGAATAGTGAAGAAACGCAGACACAGTTAGCGGCAAATAGTGTAGAAATGCAGACACAGTTAGCTGCTATAAATAAACAATCGGAAGAAATACAGACACAGTTAAACACAAAACTATCTGAAGTTAACGAGAATATAAATCAGAAAATCGCTACACAAAACATTCTGGTTAGTGAACAATTACATAGGCAGTCTGAGAAAAACAATGAAATGTTAAACGCACAAGACGAAAGGAACACTCAAAATCTAGCTGCGCTAACGGTAGAAATCAAAGAGCACACAAAAGAACAGCTAATCCAATTAGCAAAGGACGTTAGCACTAACAATACCAAACAATTAGGAATAATAAAAGGTATCGAAGATTCGTTTAAAAAGGAAATAAAAGGAATGGATGAGACTGTTATGGCAAAACTAGCACAAATCGAGCAAGCGTGTTTGACCAGCTCATCTGAAATCAAAGAAGCACACACAAACTTAGAAAAAAGGTTTGAGAATATCGAACGAGGGACACAGGGTATGCAAGATCAGATAATTACAGTAGATAACAATATCACGGGCTTAGTGACGGAACTCAACAAATTAGAAATACAATCAATTAAGAAATGGAAAAAGTTAGAAATTGACCAGGAAGAAATTAAACAAACATTAGAACAGAACAACATTTCTCTGGGAGAAAGGATAGATAAACTTGAAGATAATCAGGAGGCTAATCAACAGGAAGTCGAAAAACGCTTTGTTAAATTGAAGGATACTATTAGGAAAGATTGGACCAAGATGAGCGCTGATTCGAAAGATGAACGGCTCGCAGTAAGCAAGAAGCTAGGGGAAAATAACGCGAAAATACAGGCGTTAGAAGAAAATATGAAGTTAAGGTTTCAAATTCAAGAGGACCGCATGATAAAATCGGAGTTGCAGTCACTTGGACATAATACGATGTTTGCGACACTAATGGAAAAGGGGAAAGGGGAGAATGCGGAAAGAGAGCACACAATAGACAGCCACGAGCTTGGGCAAAGTCCAAGAACGGTAGACACGCAAGCATTCCAGAATTATGAGGGTCGTAGCTCGACACCTCAAAACACACAACTTCCCACGCAAGTTATACAAGTCATCCGTGGAAACGAATTTAAACCGAATAAGTTTTTACCAGAGAGCGGAGGGACACCTAAAGCTTTCTTAAGGGAACTGACAGAATATTTTTCGGACCAAAATGTTAGCTCAACGCGACAATTAAGAATGGTTGAAAAATTTTTGGCGGGCTCAGCACTTACCTGGTATCTTGGATTTAAGAACACATTTAAATCAATGGAAGGTTTCCACAAGGCCTTCCTAAGCAAATACTGGAGTGGGTCGTATCAACAAAGCTTGCGGATGGACTTATACTCGCGCAAATACCATTCCACGCATCAGACGAAATATGCAGATTTTTTCGCCATGCAACTTGTCAAATTGCAGGATCTTGATAATCCACCGAGCGAAATGGAGCTAATAACTACTATAGGAAAGCAGATGCCTATTAGCGTTCAGCAATTCTTGGTGGCGGCAAATATTACGACCGTGGTCCAGGCAGAAGAGGTATTAAGGAGGATAGATGAAACCACTAATTACATCAACCCGAGAGAGAAGAGACAGATAGAGTTAGTTAATGCAGTCGAAGTAGTCAAGACACCGAACAAAAACACGAGGTCGCAAGCTACAAACACTGGGGATAACCAAAGACGGCAGAGCACCGAAGAATATGAGCCGAGATCTCAACCGAGATACGAAAATAGGGACAGAAACCATAACAATCAGGAAGAAACTAACCGCTACCGGAACACAAACAATCAGCAGTGGCGAGATAATAGGAGATACCAAACGTCATACAATAGGAATAATAATAATAATAACGCACCTTACAATCGAGGATGGCGTGGAGGACACTATAATCAACAATATAGGCCCAGGGACAATAGGCGTTACAATCAACAATATAACGCACAAAATAACCAGCGGTTTAACGAGCAATCGGATCCAAGGGATGATCAGAGAAATTGGAACGAGAGACACGCTGACCCGCAACAGTACCTTGAGGAGCCACATAACATGGAAGGAAATAATGATAAATGGGAAAGAGCGATAGACCGGCGGAAGAATCCCGACAACCACGAGGAGGAAAACGGAACACATCAAATGTTGGAGGCCATGCATGTAGAAACCCAGAGATATTTGGAGGAGCTGCATGGAGAAGAAGAAAATAGAGCAGCCGACAATAGGAAACAGAAGAATAGCAGGAGAGATTCGCAGACCGTGTCAGGCAAGGGTCTCGAAATATGGTAAAAAAAAGTTATTGTACGAGAATACGGTGAAGAAGAAGGGAGAAGGAAGAAGATGGCAACGCGGGGGAGAAGAAGGAGATGACATCACGGTAAAATGGAGAAGAGACAGGAGCGGCTTAAGGAAGTTCAACTAGGGGTTACGAACTTAGGTAACAACGCCTACAGAGTCCGAGAGGTGAGCAAAGGAAACATGGCAGTGTATAATATCTCTTTTAAAATTGTATCATCAGAGAGAGCCATACGAACCGAGAAATAATGTTACTGCAGCAAATTAAACATTCGCGTGATAACATACAACAAAAGATACGGGGGTACTCGAGTGGTGAAAGCGCTCTAAAGACAGCTCTGACGTGTTTACAAGTTCAGGCGGAAGTCGTTAATGAATATGTTGATGTTTTGAAAGAGTGAGAGGGGAGACGAGTAGCAAGGAAAGAGGCCGGAGGGCATAAGTATACAGGAATTTCCTAATGAGTTTGGAACGAGACGGCTACTGAAACAGACAGAGGCGGACAGTCATTATATTTGAGGGTGACCAGCAACTTCAAATTTGAGCCAGAAAAGTAGGGGATGTGAAATTCGACTTCATTTGAGTTCGAATTTCATCAACTAGGGGTCAGATGAACCCTTATCATTGTGTCCAATAATAATGTTTCATATTAATAAAAACGATGGAAATACTAAATACATGAAATGCTGGATATTTGAGTAAAATTGATGTAGCAAGAAATCTGGACTTGGTAAGACATGCTACGTGCTGGCTGGAAATGACCAATAGTTTCACAACCAATGTTATTCTTGGATTTCTGAGAAAATCAGATATGACGCTGTGGCGTACGTGACCATAAAAGGCCAAAATGCTGCGTACAAGGCAAGGAGTGAGAGAGAGGACAAGTGTCGTGACGTGAAAATAAGGGCGGGATTTGTAAGGTCAGAACTCCGAAGCCAACTTATCTGACCAATAAGAAAACATGACGCCAGAACATAGCGTCAGTGTGTTTTGCGCGGCAATCGGATATAAAAAGATCTAGCGATCGGTTTGCTTGTTCGACGGCAGATTCGCGACCTGTGAGAAAATACAAGAATTTTGAGAGGTCACACATAATTATAGGCCCATTACTTAAAATATTGAGGAGCTGTTTTACTCCCACCATTGAAACTTTAGGCTTTCTGTATATATACAAATGTCTGAGATGAACCAAAACACTCCTAATTATTCTTCGACAGTCATTTTAAGACGTCCTTAAGACGATTTGGTTTTAAAATTATAGTTGTGTGTCGGCAACGAAGTTGGAAATTTTCATAAATTGTGAGATGGCAATTAGCCATAGAATAGGGAAAGTCGACGATTCTGCATAGGACGATCTGAGGAAATAAAATACTTAGAACGCAGATAGAACAGTTTAAAAACTTTGATTTAATTGTGTTTTAACAGCAGCAAAATGTCGACCATGGAGAGAAGACAGCAAGCTTCATCCTCCATTACCATCAGTGTTATGGGCTAACGGCCTAATGATGGGAATTGACGAGGCGGGAGGCCTCTGGAAAGCAGTTTAAGTGATGAGTATTAAAAAATTGATTTATTGATTTTGGACGAGGGGAATCGCGAGAGATGTGTGGAACTTTGTATAGATTTTATTTGTGTGGTTTAATTTAAATTTCAGGGTTTGATTTCTTAACTGACATGCGTGTAGTAAATTTTGGCATTGCGTGACAATTATGTTGTACAGTAAATTTTGTAATTTAAATGTTTTCCTTATGTATACGTAATTCTTATTGCGAAATGGCCGCATCGATTAACGTATCTATAAAAAGTGTAGCCATGAATGAGAACCTAGGAACGACAATGATAAATGGACTGATTTAATGATATGTTAAACTAATTACTACGTGGGGGGAATATTTGCATTTTGTTGCTTTGATAACTCGGGCTAGGACTGATCCTGTTATTTATTCTTTATTGTCATTTGGACATGTTGTGTGTCATTATCTGAGAGGTGTGCTGATTAATGCTACGACGTGATCTTCGAGATATGTGCCACGTATTTTTGGGTGTAAGTGATGATGATGAGGAGAGGTAAAGCCTGTCCATGACTGCGATATCATTCCGGCAAACTAGTTATCCGTGGGGATAAGTTTGACCTGGGAATGTATTCTTAAAAATCCCTGAGAGGATGTTTTGAGATAATGTGTTATTTATTTGTACGCGTTTAACAGGTGGCGATTAGCAAAGGTGCTGTACGCTGGCTATGGGCCAGAATCTATATTTAGCATGGCACTAATTGCTACTTGGGGGAAGAAATCAGCCACTCTCTCGGTGATGCGATAACAGGCCCGGTTGTCTCCAGCTCGTTATGACACGTTATGTTTGCTTTAAAGCCTAATGAGTTAAGGTTATTTTATTTGGTTTAATTTGGGAAGTTGCCATGTTGTCGATCCAAGTTTCTTTTATCATTACTACGACTTATTTGTTCATTGTTTTAAAACGCCAAACTTTCCGGCGTAAAAATTAAAAGTTGTATTTTGTTGTTGTTGGCTCTTATTTTCAAGGCCATTGTATTCATATAAATATAATTTGGCAACCGGCCAAACCTGTTCATGTCATGTTATGCCTTCCTAGTGTTTAAGGTATAAGACGGTAATTCCGCAGCCCTTATTTTAAATAATACACACGTGTATTTGGTTGTGGTAATCTAAGGTTAGAGCATGTCAGTAGTGTATATAAATATGTAATTGTTGTTCCCACATTTCCGTAATTCATCCTTCGCAGTACGGAGTCCGTTCCCGAACCAACTGTTTTGGTCGGAAACGAGCGCCCGTCAAAATGCTCATTACTTGAACTAGTCTTAAAACCCGTGTCGCTCATAAATATTAAAATTTTGTACTATTTTATTTGTTTGTTATATTTGGATCTTGTGATCCGTTTTCTTTTGTTACTTTGATTTAAGTGACATTGCAGTCACAATGCTTGTTGACAGCTGTCATGCCATGTCGTCATGGTACGTCAGGCTGGTCAGTGTTAGATCTGTTCACGCGAGTGAACAATAAAAAGGTGGTTATAGTTTTTTTTTTATGTTTGATTCAGTTAATAAATTTCATTTGTTAGTAGATCCTGTTGTTTTTCTTGGCTTTATAATAATAATAAGTTAACCTTATGAACCCTGGATGTTATGTTGATAGCAAAACCTCTAAATCACATTCACAAGAATCCATTACGACCCCGAAATTTTGAATCTTGTCTACATGCTATTTTCCAAAGGGTTTAGTATATATATTTTTAAGTCAAAAGTTTGTTTATACAGTATAAATTAATTTCATAATTTTTGTCATATTGAACGCCTTTTTAGTTGCCCCCGTAGCGTAGCGGTCAGCATGATTAGCTGCCGCCCCGGAGGTCCGACTCTGCCACGAAATTTGAAAAGTGGTATGAGGACTGGAACGGGCAAATGCCGGGATGGTTCCTACTGTAAGGCCACGGCCGCCTCCTTCCCATTTCCCTGCCTAATCGTCCCACTCTTCCCATCCCTTCATCAAGCCCCCTGTTCGCTTTGCAGGTGGGCGTAGTGCTGGTCACACACCCCAGTTGTATCCCTGACTCAGAGTCTCAAGCTCCAGGACACCGCCCTCAGTGGCGGTAGAGGTGTGGGATCCCTCGCTTAGTCCGTGGGAAATGCCAACCCTGGAGGGTAAAACGATAGCGAAAAGCGAATGCCTTTTTAAGGTCCTATGTCGGTTACATTACTGGACATGATGTTATATTCAGGCACATTATATGCCTATATTCTGAGAATTTAGAGAATTCCTGATGATTCAGTCTGGCGGTTAATGCAGTGTGGCTATATAGGAAATGTAAGTGCAGTATGTATTACTTCGGACGCTATTCCACTGTAATTAATACTGGTAATTGTTTATCCTCCGTGGCTTAGGCGGCAGCACGCTGGCCTCTCACCGCTGGGTCCGTGGTTCAAATCCCGGTCACTCCATGTGAGAGCCGTGCTGGACAAAACGGAGGCAGACAGATTTTTCTCCGTCAAAAATGCCATTCCAGCAACACTCTCCACTATCATTTCATTTCATCTGCCATTCATTTAATCATTGCCTCAGAGGAGTGCTTCGGCAGCCAGCACAATTCATATCCTCGCCGCTAGAGGGGGGATTCATTCATTCATTTCCTGACCCTGTCAGTCGACTGGAAGAAGGCTGTGGTTGTTTATTCTCAGTTAGATTACTTTGTGTCATTGAATGTTCATGTAACCTATTTGTTATCATATTTCAATATTTTATTGTCACTTATGCTTACTTTTTCACGTCTTTACGTCATAAACATCCTAAGACTAACAATGACCAACACTATCAAATAAAACTCTGTGGGAAATTAGACAGTTTTTATCTTTCTTGTGAAGAAGAAGGGCTTTCTGTCATAGAGGCAGATCTGAAACTCAAAGGAGGTGTTCATGAGCTGGAGTTTTCTAGCCACACGCTCCAGTCAGCATATACGCTCCGCCTCGCTACTACTCCGAGTGCCACAGGGATGTCCAACTCCTCCAGCCGCCATGCCTGCGTACCAGGATATCAGGTACGATTTCCCCTCTCCTCGTCTCCTTTCCCCACCAACAGCACTTCATTCCCCAGAACCAGTCATCTATCCAAGTTGTGCTCTCGCCCAATGTTCCTTAACTTCTTAGGTCTTCTGGGATCCGATATTTCAACATCGATTCCTGTGAAAATCGACGTTGAAAGCACGGAAAACGTATGTTTAACTAAGTGAGAAATAAAATCTTTAGTTCTGATAACAGAACCAACAGCAAGTAGCGTAAGAGTTGAAATAATGTGGCGCCAAAAACAATTCTTATACAATTATTAGGTGTTCGGCATTCCGGAGACCCGTAGGTTTTGCGAATTCACGATTACCTATGCGCTAAGAGTAAAATGTACTTTACAAGGGAGGTATCAGGTAATGAAACTTTGTGGACGGAATCGTTGTACTATAACAGGACAACGTGCGGAAAATCAGCTGCCAGATTGAACTGCAAGGCTCCGAAATCATGTGGCGAATCTCTCATATAAATCAATGGGAAGTAACGAGTACCGTACATATTGGAATGGACAGCCCTGATCGCCCAGGCACTCAAGGCCGGTGGGAAGCAGCCACACGCTCCAGTCAGCATATACGCTCCGCCTCGCTACTACTCCGAGTGCCACAGGGATGTCCAGCTCCTCCAGCTGCCATGCCTGCGTACCAGGATGTCAGGTACGATTTCGGACCCTTGCATTTCAATCTGGCAGCTGATTTTCCGCACGTTGTCCTCTTATAGTACAACGATTGCGTCCACAAAGTGTCAAGATAGGTTTCGACCTGTCTTACCTGATATTTCCCTTGTTAGGAAACCACAGAAAAACATTTTTACGATGGCCAAGAGTAGGATACGAACCCATCACTCACCACTCTTCTCAACTTTCCTCTAGAGGCTCATACTAGGATTTAAATTCATGACAGAGCCGGTTATCGAACCCAGGTAAAACTTCTTGAAAATCTATTAGTCATTGACATTTTATTCCCTTTTCCCATAATACTGGAATCCACTACATTGAACTCCCTGTTATCCGTACTTGAAGAGATTGAGGGTCAGTCGGTTAATAGAAAATTCGGATCAAACCGGGAACATTCTATTACCGTGATATAGCGAGCAAGCGGTATCTATGCACGTCTTAAAATCATTAGTGCGCACATTTACCGCCTATAAATCAATCATTAAATGACGGTTTTGAAACGGTAAAATAACGCACGGTACTATATGATTGTGCTCGTTACAGACCCACAAATGAAATAACAATAAGAATTGTTCTTTTTCGATTTTCTATTCAGTTAATCCAGTCTCGGATAATTGAGACTTGAGTGTTGGTTGGTTCCTCAGTTTAGGGGTTGCGATAACGTGGTCATGTAGCCTCGTGTACTTTGGGTGTGTGTAAAATCTGTCTGATAACCGGTGTTAATAGTGATGGCTGTATTATTGTGTGTTATCTGTATTTCAGGTAACGACTGCAGACGATCAAAAATTGCTACTAAATGCTACCGTCAACGACACCTAGCAGCGAACTTGGCTACTAGATGCTACCGCAACGAGCACCTGGCGGCGAACGTTGAAACTTCAATAGAGCTTTAATCAAATCTAACCTACAAATTTAGCTTGACACAATTGTAGTTAGTGGAAGGTTCTTTTTCATGCCATAAATCTATGACATGGGTCCACTGGCTTTACTTCCCCTCCGAAGGATGACATACTGAGGGATTTTTAACGACCTTATAAAATCTGATGCCTTCGGCCGGGTTCAAATCCGCGATCTTGGGCATAGAAGCTCAGCATGCTACCTACTACGCCACCAAAGCCGCTCCGACTTGAGTGTTTTAGTTCAAAGTAAGGAAACTATAATACTGTATTTATTTTAGAGACCTATTAACTTGTGAGCTTGTTGTTGTTGTTTTATTTAAGGGGCTTGGATATCATAGTCATTTAGCCCCGTGTACTAGGCTGTGTAGAATTGGTCTGACAACATGTGTTATTGTCGTGTCTGTAGTAGTAGTGTGTGTGTACTTGTAATTCTGGCGAGGATTGAGAAGGAGGCGGTTATGGCCTTAATTTATGAACCATCCCAGCATTTGCCAGGTGTAGAAGTGGGGAAGGCCATTTCCGGAATGGCTGAGGTGGGAATTGAACAAGCTCTTCTCATTTCTGCCTCACGAGGTTGAGTATCCCCAGTTCTAGAAATACATTTCTTTGCTGAGCCTGGAATCGATCCCGGACGCCCACGGTGACACTCAAGAGTGCTAACCACTACGCTACGAGGTGAACTCAGTTATGCCCACTAATCCATTATTATCAAAACCAAGAAAAAATGAAAATGAAAATCCACAGCCTGCTTCCAGTCTCCGACCGGGTCAGGAATGGAATGAATGAAGCCCCCATCTAGCGGCGAGGATATGAACTGTGCCGGCTGCCGAGGCCTGACGCACTCCTCTGGGGCAATGATTAAATGAATGACAGATGAAATGAAATGATAGTGGAGAGTATCAAAACCAAGAAAGATATTTTAATATAGCTAGAGGGTCTGAGCGAGAGCTCTCGCAGGTGTATAAACGACCCGCCTGGCTTTACTGCTACGGGGGCTGGACGTGACACAGTTCTGGCAGGGGCTATCGTCTTGTTTATTTGTTTAAACACACTTTATAAATAAACTAGATGACCCGGTGAACTTCGTACCACCTGAAATTGATTTGATTGAAACTCTTCATAAGCGATTATTAATCCTAATCAACCTTCCAACTCCAATTAATTCAGGTCGATAATATTAGCCGCATCGTGTACGGTTTGAGTTTTCTTTGGTTATTAAATGAAACTCGTTTGTAATTCCAATGAATTCATTGTCTTTTATTTACACGAAAGATAAATAGGCCTACAGTTAACATTCAATGCAAAGCTTTCTGGTAAACTACGTTTTGTTTAACGCGTGCAAATAAACATAAATGACGTTTTTCCGACACGCGAACACATGACATACAGTTGTTCATGCACGAAACACGAAAACTCCAAGTTAATTCCGCAAACTTCCAACGACTGGCCTTGTGATTTGTTGATGGTCATTGCGAAGGCCAGACGCACGGAGAAATGCAACCGTTTAAAATCGAATGGCACGTCCGATGAAATAATCGAGATGCGTGGACATCCTCTCCTTTGTACTTTCCCTTGATAACCATCGCGTCGATGACGTTGCTCATAAGCTTTTTCACAGCCAGTCTCGTACCATTGCATAGTCGAGGTTGATTGGTGTTACGCAACGTTATGATGACTGAGCCTACTTTCAATTGCAATTTGTGAGGTGGTAATCGAGGCAATTCCAGCGAATTCAAAAATTCTGTTGGACAGTTGACAACTTCATCCTGGTTGATAACTGCGTCAACCTATTTCAAGGAAAACAACTGTACCGGAATGAAATTTTGAATGGACTCGTTGAGATCATCGACATCTTTACTTTTCGCTGCCAATATGGCTCGTTCGCTCAGCCAATTATAGTGTTTGAAGTTCAGCGCTACGTTGGAAAAAACACGCTGAAAGAGCTCCTCCTTTGATTGAGCCATTTATGGTTTTTGAATTATACATAGGCCTACGCCTTAGCGTGAATGATGAGTTTTCTAATGTTTAATCATTTATTGTGTTGATCATAATAAAGAACCATAGTCTATCCAAGAAGTCGCCTCCGTAGCGTAGCGGTCAGCATGGTTAGCTGCCGCCCCGGAGGTCCTGGGTTCGATTCCCGGCTCTGCCACGAACTTTGAAAAGTGGTACGAGGACTGGAACGGGGTCTACTCAGCCTCGGGTGGCCCAAATGAGTAGAGGGGGTTCGATTCCCCCTCAGCCATCCTCGTAGTGGTTTTCCGTGGTTTCCCACTTCGTTTTCGGGCAAATGCCGGGATGGTCCCTTCTTCAAGGCCACGGCCGCCTCCTTCCCTCTTCCTTGCCTATCCATCCTAACCATCCCTTACCTTCCCTCATGAGGCCCCTGTTCGCTTTGCAGGTGAGGCCGCCTGGGCGAGGTGCCAATCCCACCTCACCAGTTGTATCCCTTCCGATTCGATGTTCCCTGCTCTAGGACACTCATCATAGAGGCGGTAGTGGTGAGTTCCCTCGCTGAGTCCGTGGGTTCCACCAACCTGGAGGGTAAACGACTAAAAAAAAAAAAAAGTCTATCCAAGGACAATATTTGAAAAATGTTTTGTCAATTGTGGTTTTAGACAACTTTCCTATTACACTCAGTAATAATGTATATTTATTGAGTAAGACCATGACCTCTGGTGAACTGAATCAATGATGCAGTATCTCGTAAAACTTGCCTACTGCGCTTCCTGTCAGGACACTGCGGAACAGGTTCCAGTTCATTCACTGGAAACAACATGTACTGGTCGTTGTCGTGCAGATCCAGCTGACTGCACAACATACTGTTCTGTACCTGCAATAAAGGGAACAGGGTAGCCCAGTAGCGTGCCAAGTGTAACTGGCTCGTCACAGGGTAGCCTAGTAGCGTGCCAAGTGTAACTGGCTCGTCACAGGGTAGCCCAGTAGCGTGCCAAGTGTAACTGGCTCGTCACAGGGTAGCCTAGTAGCGTGCCAAGTGTAACTGGCTCGTCACAGGGTAGCCCAGTAGCGTGCCAAGTGTAACTGGCTCGTCACAGGGTAGCCCAGTAGCGTGCCAAGTGTAACTGGCTCGTCACAGGGTAGCCCAGTAGCGTGCCAAGTGTAACTGGCTCGTCACAGGGTAGCCCAGTAGCGTGCCAAGTGTAACTGGCTCGTCACAGGGTAGCCTAGTAGCGTGCCAAGTGTAACTGGCTCGTCACAGGGTAGCCCAGTAGCGTGCCAAGTGTAACTGGCTCGTCACAGGGTAGCCTAGTAGCGTGCCAAGTGTAACTGGCTCGTCACAGGGTAGCCCAGTAGCGTGCCAAGTGTAACTGGCTCGTCACAGGGTAGCCTAGTAGCGTGCCAAGTGTAACTGGCTCGTCACAGGGTAGCCCAGTAGCGTGCCAAGTGTAACTGGCTCGTCACAGGGTAGCCTAGTAGCGTGCCAAGTGTAACTGGCTCGTCACAGGGTAGCCCAGTAGCGTGCCAAGTGTAACTGGCTCGTCACAGGGTAGCCCAGTAGCGTGCCAAGTGTAACTGGCTCGTCACAGGGTAGCCTAGTAGCGTGCCAAGTGTAACTGGCTCGTCACAGGGTAGCCTAGTAGCGTGCCAAGTGTAACTGGCTCGTCACAGGGTAGCCCAGTAGCGTGCCAAGTGTAACTGGCTCGTCACAGGGTAGCCCAGTAGCGTGCCAAGTGTAACTGGCTCGTCACAGGGTAGCCCAGTAGCGTGCCAAGTGTAACTGGCTCGTCACAGGGTAGCCTAGTAGCGTGCCAAGTGTAACTGGCTCGTCACAGGGTAGCCTAGTAGCGTGCCAAGTGTAACTGGCTCGTCACAGGGTAGCCTAGTAGCGTGCCAAGTGTAACTGGCTCGTCACAGGGTAGCCTAGTAGCGTGCCAAGTGTAACTGGCTCGTCACAGGGTAACGGGCGGCAGTGTTCAGTACAAAAAGTGATGAGTACAGAGGATTAGCCAGAGGATTTGAATGATTTTAAACGGTATGGACTCCGTCTTGAGGAAAGAATTCTAAATGAAAATCAATACAATGTAAAACAACAGGAAGTTCCGTGGCGAGCTAAAGAGCCTACTTTTATTAAAATTTAAGATTCATGCCAATCTATATAGACCTATGTAGAATGACGAAATTAAGATGGTAATATCGAAATTTCTAATTAGTTCGAAATATACCTGGTATAATGTAGCCTAATAGAGCACTACAGTTGGCAGCCCTGGTGACTGAATATATTGTTAGTTCCATCTCTTAAGGTACACAATACAAAATTTGGTTGAAGTCCAATGGATAGCATGGACGTTACATGCAGTTAGACATTGGATCTATCAGCGCACGTAAAATCATGTTGGCAACAATGTCATGGATGTGTTGGTCATAAATAATCTGACATTTTATGATCTCTCGTTGTGCCAATTTTCGGATGAAATCCAATTGTTAGTATAGAAGTTACATGTATTTGAAAATTGGTCACATCAGCAGGCTTAAAATCATGTTGGTAGAACTGACGTACTTAAGTTACTCCAAATTAACCTAGAAAGTCAGGTACTATACGTGTGCTTAGTTTAAAGCTGTCGGCTTGTATACTTTCTGATATATTGATATTTGGATAAGAAAATAGAGAGAGCGCATTTAATAACAGTTGGCAGCCCTGGTGGCTTTTAAGAATACGCTCAGTCATATCTGTTTATATACACATAGAACATACGAAATTTGGTTGAAATCCAATAGATAGTGTAGAAGTTATATGCATTTAATAATTGGACCTATTGGAGGCTTGGATTCGATTCCTGGCTAAAATGTTATTCTAGTCTGAGGGCTGGAACAGGGTCAACTCAGCCTCGTGAGATAAAACTGAGAAGAGGCGGGTTCGATCCCTACCTCAGCCATCCTGGAATTGGTTTTCCGTGGTTTCCCACTTCTACCCCAGGCAAATACTGGGATGGTACCTGACTTAAGACCCGGGACTCCGTGGTGACAGCCAAGAATGCTAGCCACTCCACCGCGAGGTGGACGATTGGAGTTTTACAGTAGAGGAGTTAGAATAAAACATTACTTTTACCCGTAAATGGTTCGGTTGGATATATTCCCCTTAAATGAGAAAGGCAGACGGTGAAACAATTCCTGACACTGACACTCACGAGATCCACATATTGTTCAAACCTAAATACCTGTTGATTAAGTTTTAAAAGTTCATTCTTTTACCGTTACTTAAAAAACAGAGGAATTCAAAATTAGCAATTCCAGAGTTGGATTTTATAAATTATTAAAAGTTATTTGTTAAGTGTTATCTTTATTATTGAATCAGAGAACTGCTTTTAAGTCGGTCAACACATTAATATGCCTCTCAGGGCAATAGTGAGCAGCGACCTGAAGAAAATTGTCTCATTTAATTGGTTTACTTATTATTGTAAACAGTGTTGTACTGTAATATAGTGGTATTAACCATCTTAGTGCCATGCCATCATTTGCTTGCCACGGTGGGTGAGTGGTTATAGTGTCGGACTACCAACCCCAAGATTGCAGGTTCGCCCCTGGTCGTGGTAAGTGATTTTTGAAGGCGACAAAAATCACGACACTCATGTCATACGTTGTTGGCATGTTAAAGAACTCATTTGAATTCAGTAGGCCGTGTTCAATGGCAAAATTAATCTCGGGATTTTCCGCCAACACAAAGTTCCTCCATTCTCTACTTGAAAGCGATGTAGTGTCAAGGAGTTTAGATATCTAACCTCCTTGACTTTCGTAGCGTTCAAAGGAATGACGAAATTCGACATGCAAGCTACCCTCTGGGTGTCAATTAACAAAGCTTGCACCAGGCACCCGAGGCCATACGATATTATTATTATTATTATTTGATTAGGTTTTTATTTTAAATTGAATGTTCATAAAAGACACATTACATTAGGAGCACTATTTTTGCTGTAATATAGGCCTACAAAATATGCCGATTTTTAGCCTATTTTCAATTTTGAAAAAAATAGGCTTATGAGATCACCTTTTGTCCGTGTGTGTGTGCGTGTGTGTGCACCCCCCCCCCCCTAATAAAATCTAAACGGCCGGAGAGATATCAACGAAACTCGGTAAGATCATAGCTCTATTTTGGGCCTCCCCGACCGTGCCCTTCAAATTTTGTTACGCCTCACCAATCCAACATGGCGGCTGTGTGAAATATTTCACCAGCATTCAATATAGCCGAAACTATTACGGATATCACCCTAGAATTTTGTATGGTTATAAAGGGAACTACTAGAAATTCGCTTATGTGACCTTTGAAAACCTGGTAACTACAAAACCAACATGGCGGCCAAGCGAAGTTGTGACATTTAAATGGACGTTTCTCGCGATTTAACCAACCAAACGCAATGACACTTGGCACAGTATATGTTTATATACATTGTAAAGCACCGACATCTAACTTCGTTCAATTGTTTACATAACCTCAAAATGGCGGCTGTGCGAAATATTTCACAGGCATTCAATATCTCCAAAACTATTTATGATATCAACCTGAAATTTTGTACAGTGATAAAGAGCACTTCTACAAGTTTATCAATGTAACTTTCAAAAACCTGTAGACTACGAAACGAACATGGCGGCCAAGCGAAGTTGACACATTCTAATAATTTTTTCTCGTGATTTAATCATATGAGCGCATTGAAATGTGGTACAGTAGATAATTATACATATTGACATTCACTGGCATCTAATTTAGTTCAATTGTTTACATAAACTGAAGATGGCGGCTGTGCGAAATTTTAAAATTAAGTTTTTATTCTTGTGTCGTATTCATGCGATCGAAGTGAAAGTTTGAGTAATGAAGCTACGCAATAAGTTTCCTTTAATGGTACATAACTCTATGGCCTATACATATAACAATCCAAAATGGCGAGCATCCGAAATATTTTGACGGATCTCAATATCTACGAATCTTTTACAGCAATCAAACTGAATTATTTTATGTTCATAGAGGCTATGAACATAAGTTCACCTATAGGACTTTCAGTAACCTGGTGTGCATAAATCCAATATGGCGGCGACGCGAAATATAAATATTTAAATGGATGTTTCTCGCGATTTCACTATCCGAGTGCAGTGAAACTTTGCACGTTAAATGCTTATACAAATGTTAATCCACTGGTATCTAATTTATTTCAATTGTTTTCATAACCACAAGATGGCAGCCGTGCGAAATTTTGAAATCTCGTATTTATTTCTTGTGTCCTAATCATGCGATTGAAGTTTGAATACCACACGTACACAATAATCTTCATGTAATAGTACATAAATAAAAATCCATACTGGCGACCATCTGAAATATTTAGACGGTCCTCAATATCTACGAATCTGTCACAACAATCAAACTGAAATTTTGTATGTTGATAGAGACAACATGAGTAGGATATATGAAAATAGGCTGTATAGTTCTTCACGGAACTACTTGTTTATTTTTATTTTTACAAAATTACTTTAATTTGACATTTGTTTTTCAAGGAAGCTTTTTATACGTTCAGGTCAAAATTCCGAGAAATATGTAGGCCTATCATATGACTTTAATAACATATGTGTAATTATCATTTAGTTTTGAACTAAAGCAGCATAATATACTTTTGATAATCTTAAATACAACCATCCCAAAGCATTATTAAGAATATTTTGCATTTATCACTTCCATCGATAAAGTACATTGACCTGAACATTATGGTGTACTGCACTTGGTCCGAAATAACACTTGCTCTTCAGGCAAGCTTGAAATTTCAACTTTCCATCAATAGGAAAAACTGAAACAATCGCGTTTTTTACTTGCGAGGATCAAAAGCCGATCAAATCGTCGCATGGCACTAAGATGGTTAAATAATATAAATAATCATAATAATATTAATAATAATAAACGCAGCAATACAAGTCAATCTCTTAGAAGAGATAGCCAACAAAACCGGTTTACGAATTTCCGTAGAAGAAAACATATTTATAACAAACATTAAAAAAAATCTTCAGAAATTCTAGTAACAGAAATTGGTCAAATAAAGAGGGTAAGGAAGTTCAAATACTTGGAGGAAATTATTCAAGAGAATGGTTTGGAAAAATCTGCTGTAGAAGAAAGAATACGAAAGATGGAAAGAGCGTATGGCATAACTAGGAATACCTACAACAAAAAGTGTTTGTCTAAAGATCTTAAAATACAGCACCACAACACTGTAGTCAAACCGGAATGCGAGTGGATGTCTCGTACTGAACTACAAATTGGATAAATTAGAAGTAGTAGAAAGAAGAATTATACGCAAAATACTCGGTCTTTTAAAAACTGCAGAATTCTGGAAATTAAGAAGTAATGATGAAATATATCGAAACA
Organism: Meconema thalassinum; assembly: GCA_946902985.2. Lineage (NCBI taxonomy): Eukaryota > Metazoa > Arthropoda > Insecta > Orthoptera > Tettigoniidae > Meconema > Meconema thalassinum. Next base: position 170,323,631 of record OX336391.1, read on the forward strand.
TAGAAAACATATCAGAAACAATACGGAAGAGAAGATTGCTATTTTTTGGACATTGGTACAGGATGGATGACAGTAGGTTAACCAAGCAGACAGACCTTCACATTCCTGTGGAACAAGAAGTCAACAACAACCTAAGTACAAGAAGTCAAAGGGAATTTGAAAAAAAAACAACAGAGAAGAAGATAGACCACAGTGAGATATTTTACGCAAAAAGTGCTAAAAATGGAAGGATTCCAAGGGAGGAAGGGAAAGAAAACCAGCTCGAAATGGTCCGAGGAAAGGAAGAGAAATCATAATGAGATGATGGAATACTGGAGGAAGAAGAAGGAACAGCAAAGAAGAAAGCATTGAAATTGGCTCGTGATCCCTAGACGGCCGAAACGAAAATAATAATAATAGTAATAATAATAATAATAATCCCTAGGTCGCCTCCGTAGCGTTGCGGTCTGCATGGTTAGCTGCCGCCCCGGAGGTCCTGGGTTCGATTCCCGGCTCTGCCACGAAATTTGGAAAGTGGTACGAGGACTGGAACGGGGTCTACTCAGCCACGGGTGGCCCAAATGAGTAGAGGGGGTTCGATACCCCCACAGCCATCCTCGAAGTGGTTTTCCGTGGTTTCCCACTTCGTCTTCGGGAAAATGCCGGGATGGTACCTTTTTCAAGGCCACGGCCGCCTCCTTCCCTCTTCCTTGCCTTTCCATCCTCACCATCCCTTACCTTCCCTCATGAGGCCCCTGTTCGCTTTGCAGGTGAGGCCGCCTGGGCGAGGTGCCAATCCCACCTCACCAGTTGTATCCCTTCCGATTCGATGTTCCCAGCTCTAGGACACTGCCCGTAGAGGCGGTAGTGGTGAGTTCCCTCGCTGAGTCCGTGGGTTCCACCAACGTGGAGGGTAAACGACTAAAAAAAGAAAAAAATCCCTAGGCGAATCATCCGAAGCGTTCGAAATTAACATAGAAGACAGACAAGAAGATGGTTTATCGGTAATGGAAAAACGAAATTTAAGGGATAAATATTGGCGGAAATTGTATGAACAAAATTCACCTTGATTGCAGAGCATTTGCCGATAGCCTTGCTATTATTTTCAACAAGAAGCAATCCATTCCACAGAAAAACATCATGAAATAGCAGCCAGAACAGGACTCCAAATTTCGTATGAGAAGTGATAGAAGCCATTTATTAGTGTTGCCTAGTTCTAGAAAAGAAGGCTTTTCAGTCGGTCAACATAAATAGTGCCCAATTACATTAGGCAGGAAAACATGAAAAATATTACACAGATATTTTTCAGGTTAGGGCATATAAATACATGTTTTCCCGCCTAATATAATTGGGCACAATCTGTGTTGACCGACTGAAACTCCTTCTCTAATAGGCTAAAAATATGGAAGGAACTAAATTAGGATTCAACAACAAGGCTTTAATCACCTAATTTGGGAATATCTCTCCAGTAGAAAAATTCAAGTATTTAAGAGAAATTATTCAGCCAGCAGGGTTAAATCAGGAAGCCAACAAGGAAGGAATTGAAAATTACAAAAAGCATATAAAATTAACTGGAACAGATATACGGTAATAAAAATTATTTGGTGTGTGCAACTATGATGAGGAACGATATTTGAGCGTAACAACGTATTATCGGACAGCTTTGTTTAAACTGTCGCTCTTGCGAAATTTCAACTTCGTATATTTTTAATTAAGTATCTTGCGGAACGGAAAGTTCACAGGTGCTCGGCTTCCTTTGATCATAAATAAATAATTTTCGAGAGAAGTCTTCCTCGAGGTATCCTTTACAGAATGGGGAAAACCGCATCAAAATCTATCCAGAGGTTCAACCGTGACACCCAAAAACTACAGTAGCGACACTCGAGCGCAGCAAGAGAAGAGAGAGAGATCGTTGCAGCAGAAGAGAGATAAAAAGATATCATCACCTTTCACTGCAACACTTTTTCACAACCGTCACTGTATTCCAACAATTAATTTGACGTTGTCATGTCAAACAAGAAGTTCCGTGAAGAACTAAAGAGCCTACTTTTCATGCCAATGATTATTCTACAGAATATGAACCTATCTAGAATAATGACGAAATTAAGTTGCTAATATCGAAATTTCCAATTAGTTCGAAATACTGTATACCTGGCATAATGTATCCTAATAGAGCACTACAGTTGGCAGCCCTGATGACTGAATATATTCTTAGTTCCGTCTCTTAAGGTACAAAATACAAAATTTGGTTGAAGTCCAATGAATAGCATGGACGTTACATGCAGTTAAACATTGGATCTAACAGCGCGCGTAAAATCATGTTGGCAACAATGTCATGCATGTATTGGTCAGAAATAATCTGAAATAATATGATCTATTGTTGTGCCAATTTTGAATGAAATCCATTAGTTAGTATAGAAGTTACATGCATTTTAAAATTGGACCTATCAGCAGGCTTAGAATCATGTTGGCAGCACTGACGTATATTAGTTACTCCAAATTCGTCTAGAATGCCAGGTACTATACGTGTGCAAAGTTTAGAGCTATTGGCTTGCATAATTTCTGATATATTGATATTAGGGTAACAAAAATAGGGACAGCACATATTAACAGTTGGCAGCACTGGTTGCTCCTTAGAATACGCATAGTCATATCTGTTATGGTACACATAGCACATACGAAATTTGGTTGAAATCCAAATGATAGTATGGAAGTTACATGTATTTAAAGTTGGACCTGTCAGCAGGCTTAGAATCATGTTGGTAGCACTGACGTATATAAGTTACTCCAAATTAATATAGCATGTCAGGTACTATACGTGTGCATAGTTTAAAGCTGTCGGCTTGCATACTTTCTGATATATTGGTATTTGGAAAAAAAATAGGAGCATTTATTAACAGTTGGCAGCCCTGGTAGGTCTTAAGAATACGCTCAGTCATATCTGGTTATGTACACATACAACATACGAAATTTGGTTGAATTCCAATTGATAGTATAGAAGTTATATGCATTTAAAAATTGGACCTATCAGGAGGCTTATAATCATTTTGGCAACACTGCCATATTTAGCCTCCTGGAAATTAAACTGAAATATTATGATCTTTACGTGTGCCAATTTTGAAATCGCTCCCATTCATACTTTCCAAGATATCCAACATGGAGCTCAAATTTCAATTGCGATTTTTTAGCAGTTGGTAGCACTGACATCATTTTCAAATATGGCCGTGAGATATTCAGGTATAGATCTTTACTCCTACCAAATTTTGTTTCGATTGCTGCAGCCGTTTAGGAGTTGATAGGGGGGGGACACACACACAGCCAGACAGACAGACAGACAGACAGAAGGACAGACAGACAGACAGATACACATTTGCCCGATCTCATAAGTCTACTTTTTCCTCATTTTTGCAAAATGTGAAAAGTAGGCTAAAAATTCATATCACAAAACGCAATAGTATATTCTCCTCTTGGTTCAACCCCCCCCCCCCCCCCCCCCTTTCATCTACTGTAACTAACGCATGTTTATTTCCCGTCACATCATAGGCACAAAAAAACTTAACGATCCGTATTTCAGTCATGATTAAAAATGTAGTCCGCTCTCCACGGTAATGTGCATAAGAAACGCTTTCCATTTAACGCAAATTAACCAAAGTGAGATGGTAGGTTAATGACACTAACTGTAACCAGGTCACGAGCCAAGACTGTTCGATGTCGCAGGGTGGTCTGCGCACCTAACCAGTGGCCTAATTCTGTTCAAGGTGACATCGAAGTATGATAAGCAAGTAATCTGGAACGGCATGGGAAAATGACCATGCAGGAGGAGAAGGAATGTCCTGAGAAAACTTGTCTACAGCTGTTTTCTTTCTTCCAGTCAAGAACTAAACCACACATGGGTTCTTACGGCGTATCCTTGCTGTGTATTGCCCGATTACTTCCTCCATTCCTCGCCTTCCAAGAAACATAACATAGTAGCGAGAAGCGTGGCAAGGGTAAATATAAGCAACCTGCCACGGATAGGCTACTTGTTCAGCGGGCGGGATTCGTCTGCACCTGCTACTGTTGTAGTTTCATTTGAGAGGCTTGGACATCATGACCATTTAGCCCTGTATACTTGGGTGTGTGTTTAACCGATAGTGGTAGCTACACTCGCTAACGCGTAGCGCTAGGCCATGGGGTCAAGCTCTCTGCTGACTCGGTAAAAGTGGGTTCGAGCCCCACCGTCGGCCGTCCTTGAAATGTTTTTCCGTAGATACCCAATTTCAACTCCAGGTAAATTCTGGGACGGTACCTTCTGACAGGCCACGGCCTCTTCCTTCCACATCCTAGCCCAGTTTCATTCACCATATTTCGTTCCATCTCTCATTAACTCCTCTCGTGAGGTTGGCGTCTGGTATAGTATCCAGCCGTAAAAACCACCCACCACAAAGACTTCCATCGCATCTCATCCCCGACCTCGTTGGAAAACGGGAATAATAAGGGGTAGATATACACACACTTGGGAGTGTTTAGAATTTGTCTGGTGACCTGTGATATTGTGATGGCCTTAATAGTGTGTGTATTTGTAATTCAGGTGAGAATTGGGTAGGAGGCGGTTGTGGCCATAGCCTAAGTTAGGAACCATCCCAGCATTTGCCTGGAATAGAAGTGTGGGGGGACTAAAGAAAATCACTTTCAGGACGGCTGAAGTGGGAATTGAACCCACCTCTTCTCAGTTTTGCCTCACGAGGATGAATAGACCCCAATCGAGCCCTCACAACAGAATTAACATTTCTAGGCAGAGCTGGGAATCGAACCCGGGCCTCTGGGGCGATAACCACGAATGTTAGCCGTTACACCACGAGGTGATTCTATGTGTATACTGTATTTCAGATTGTTAATTATATTAATCATTAGTCTTGGTAATGGCGAAAGTATTGAGCAGCGGATTCTAAACACAGCACGTGAATGCGGATATGACTTTCCTTTTCGTTAATTATAACCAATACCGTTGTTGAAATTACTCGGGAATTTCACAATGTCTATAAATTTTCCGGTTATTTGTGATAGCTTCCTCAGTAAAGTGTGCGACCTATGATCTCAAGATGAAGGATTTGAATCCTCCGAAGATATCGGATTTTTGAAGGATGGGAAAAATCTACTGCACTTTGAATGGTCGGCTCGTAAAAGAACTCTTTGCATCAACTCAATGATTGAAAATCCACAGCCTGCTTCCAGTCTCCGACTGGGTCAGGAATTGAATGAATGAAGCCCCCATCTAGCGGCGAGGATATGAACTGTGCCGGCTGTCGAAGCCTGTCGCACTCCTCTGGGGCAATGATTAAATGAATGACAGATGAAATGAAATGATAGTCGAGAGTGTTTCTGGAATGAAATTTTGACAGGGAAAACTGGAGTACCCAGAGATAAACCTGTCTGCCTCCGTTTTGTCCATCACAGAACTCACATGGAGTGACCGGGATTTGAACCACGGACCCAGCGGTGAGAGGCCGGCGTGCTGCCGCCTAAGCCACGGAGGCTCATCAACTCAATGATTACAAGATATAATTAAAATGTCATACACAGATCACGCAATATAGTAAGTGAGTCGTCCAGTTGCAAAACTCGTTTAATCCACTTGTGAATAAGAATCATTTTCTTGAGAAACGTTTCTCTGGGCTTTGCCTCACGTATCTTTCTCTTTTTGCTTTGTGATTTTGGTTTTTGGATTTGTGTTTCCTTTATACTTTCGCTTTTGAATTTTACTTTTTGCTCTTCCTTCTTGGTTTTGGTTATGTTTTCTGCTTTTGCTTTTTTTGAATTTTGCTTTTTGCTTCTTGTTTTTAGCCTACTTTCGATTTTTGCAAAAAATGAAAGTAGACTTATGAGATCAACACAGGGCGAAAAAAGTGTGTCTGTCTGTGTGTGTGAATGTGTGTGTGTGTGTGAGTCTGTGTGTGTGAGTGTGTGTGTGTGTATGTGTGTGTGTGAGTCTGTGTGTGTGTGTCTGTGTGTGTGTGAGTGTGTGTACTCAGAATGTCTGTCCCCCCCTATCAATTCGAACACGGTGAATGCGAATTGAACGAAACTTGGTACAAAGGTAGCACTAGCAATGGACACCTCAGTGTCATCTTTTATTTTGCCGCCATCTTGACGGAAACGTAATGGCGGCCACACAAATGTTCAAAGCTTAAATCAAATTACGACTAACCTAATCATCCGATCTCTACCAAATTTTGCAACAACATACCTTTATGGGGGGAGCATCCTTTGACCAAACCAATAGGCCATCAGCGTAATAGTTTGCGGATGGCGGCCATCTTTGTGTGAAAATCGATTCCCCTTATTAATTCGAACACGGTGCAACCGAATGAAACGAAATTTGGTACAGAGGTAGTACTAACAAAATGCACCTCAGTGTCATGTTTTATATCGCCGCCATCTTGACTGAAACGTAATGGCGGCCACACAAATGTTCAAAGCTTAAATCAAATTACGACTAACCTAATCAGCCGATCTCTACCAAATTTTGCAAGAACATACCTCTATGGGGGGAGCATCCTTTGACCAAACTAATAGGTCATCAGCGTAATAGTTTGAGGATGGCGGCCATCTTTGTGTGAAAATCGATTCCCCCTATTAATTCGAACACGGTGTAACCGAATGGAACGAAATTTGATAAAGAGGTAGTACTAACAAAAGGCACCTCAGTGTCATGTTTTATATCGCCGCCATCTTGACGGAAACGTAATGGCGGCCACACAAATGTTCAAAGCTTAAATCAAATTACGACTAACCTAATCATCCGATCTCTACCAAATTTTGCAAGAACATACCTTTATGGGGGGAGCATTCTTTGACCAATCTAATAGGTTATTAGCGTAATAGTTTGCGGATAGCGGCCATCTTTATGTCAAAATTGATTCCCCCTATTAATTCGAACACGGTGGAACCGAATGAACGAAATTTGGTACAGAGGTAGCACTAGCAAAGGGCACCTCAGTGTCATGTTTTATATCGCCGCCATCTTGACAGAAACGTTATGGCGTCCACACGAATGTTCAAAGCTTAAATCAAATTACGATTAACCTAATCATCCGATCTCTACAAAATTTTGCAACTACATACCATTATGGAGGGAGCATCCTTTGACCAATCTAATAGGTCATTCGCCTAATAGTTTGCGGATGGCGGCCATCTTTGTGTCAAAATCGATTCCCCCAATTAATTCAAACACGGTGAAACCGAATGGAACGAAATTTGGTACAGAGATAGCACTATCAAAGGGCATCTCAGTGTCATGATTTATATCGCCGTCATATTGACAGAAACATAATGGCGGCCACACAAATGTTAAAAGCTTAAATCAAATTACGACTAACATAATCATCCGATCTCTACCAAATTTTGCAAGAACATACCTTTATGGGGGGAGCATCCTTTGACCAATCTAATAGGTTATTAGCGTAATAGTTTGCGGATAGCGGCCATCTGTATGTCAAAATTGATTCCCCCTATTAATTCGAACACGGTGGAACCGAATGAACGAAATTTGGTACAGAGGTAGCACTAGCAAAGGGCACCTCAGTGTCATGTTTTATATCGCCGCCATCTTGACAGAAACGTAATGGCGGCCACACAAATGTTCAAAGCTTAAGTTAAATTACGACTAACATAACCATCCGATCTCTACCAAACTTTGCAACAACATTCCTTTATGGAGGGAGCATCCTTTGACCAATCTAATAGGTTATTAGCCTAATAGTTTGCGGGTGGCGACCATATTTATGTCAAAATTGATTCCCCTATTAATTCGAACACGTTGGAACCGAATGGAACGAAATTTGGTACAGAGGTAGCACTAGCAAAGGGCACCTCAGTGTCATGTTTTATATCGCCGCCATCTTGACTGAAACGTTATGGCGTCCACACGAATGTTCAAAGCTTAAATCAAATTACGACTAACCTAATCATCCGATCTCTACAAAATTTTGCAACTACATACCATTATGGAGGGAGCATCCTTTGACCAATCTAATAGGTCATTCGCCTAATAGTTTGCGGATGGCGGCCATCTTTGTGTCAAAATCGATTCCCCCAATTAATTCAAACACGGTGAAACCGAATGGAACGAAATTTGGTACAGAGATAGCACTATCAAAGGGCATCTCAGTGTCATGATTTATATCGCCGCCATATTGACAGAAACGTAATGGCGGCCACACAAATGTAAAAAGCTTAAATCAAATTACGACTAACATAACCATCCGATCTCTACCAAACTTTGCAACAACATGCCTTTATGGAGGGAGCATCCTTTGACCAATCTAATAGGCCATTAGCCTAATAGTTTGCGGATGGCGGCCATCTTTATGTCAAAATTGATTCCCCCTATTAATTCGAACACGGTGGAACCGAATGAACGAAATTTGGTACAGAGGTAGCACTAGCAAAGGGCACCTCAATGTCATGTTTTATATCGCCGCCATCTTGACGGAAACGTAATGGAGGCCACACAATTGTTCAAAGCTTAAATCAAATTACGATTAGCCTAATCATCCGATCTCTAGCAAATTTAGCAACAACATACCTTTATGGAGAGAGCATCCTTTGACCAAACTAATAGGTCATCAGGCTAATATTTTGCGGATGGCGGCCATCTTTGTGGGAAAATCGATTCCCCTTATCAATTCGAACACGGTGAAACCGAATGGAACGAAATTTGGTACAGAGGTAGCACTAGCAAAGGGCACCTCAGTGTCATATTTTATATCACCGCTATCTTGACCGAAACGTAATCGCGGCCACCCAAATGTTAAAAGCTAAAATGTAATTACGACCAACCTAATAATCTAGTCTCTACCAAATTTTGCAACACCATATCTTTATGTGGGAAACATATTCAGACCAAACTGCAAGAACATCAGCCCAATAGTTTGCAGATGGTGGCCAAGTATGTGTGGAAATCGATTCCCCCTATCAATTCAAACACGGTGAAACCGAATTGAACGAAATTTGGTACAGGGGTAGCACTAGCAAAGGGCACCTCATATTCATGTTTAATATCCCTATAGCACGTTGTATTTCAACAAGCTACTACAACCAACATTCAATCATACTCCTTGAAAAGGACAGTTATAACAATACCCATGCATTTAGGAGAAAGTAGGCTATATGTTCTTTACTGAACATCTTGTTTTTATATATAAGACTAGCTGAAGTACCCGTGCTTCGCTACGCGTCATAAATAAATTAAAATATGAAGGTGACAGATATAACAAGGGTTAGGCGAGGTGCTGCGCACAGGGAGATTAAGGATGGAACATATTTTCCAACTACACCGTTCAGCGTTGACCGGCACAAATTTAGGTTTTACTCGCTAACCGTTGGAGATACTTTTCGGATAGAAAATGTAATTTTAAACCTCGTATATGCCATCAAATGTTTGCTATTTCTTAACGTTCTCTCTTTATATGAAATGGAAATATGAAAGTTTGAAACCAAAGGGTGTAGTGACGTCACTAAAAAGGTCAACATCTTTAAATATTGCAAAGTATTGAAATCAAAAGTAACCTATATGTTATCCAGGTAAATCAGCTACTTCCATGTAAAATTCATGTAAATCGGACCAGTGGTACTTGCGTGATTGAGTTATACACAGACACACACCATCTCATTTTTGGCCTCGCTTCGCTCGCGTCATAGTCGTGTCATATTGTTATTCAATGAAATGCAGGTTTAACCCCGTTAACACCCCTTTAGAACCTGAATATCCAAATATCCCTCCTTAGTAGACGTTTTCGACACACAACAAACACATCCCCAAAATATCATTCTTCTAACGTTAATAGTTTTGGTTGGTCGATGAGAGTGAACATCCCAAAATCCTTCCTTAGTGGACGTTTTTCTTCCAGAATTTCACCCCTCCCCAAAGGCCCCTTAAATTGGATTTATGAAAAAAACGGTCGAACACCTATTAGCCTACTTTCGATTTTTGCAAAAAATGAAAGTAGACTTATGAGATCAACACAGGGCGAAAAAAAAGTGTGTCTGTCTGTGTGTGTGTGTGTGTGTGTGTGTGAGTGAGTCTGTGTGTGTGTGTGTGTGTGTGTGTGTGTGAGTGTGTGGACTCTTCTGAATGTCTGTCCCTCCCTATCAATTCAAACACGGTAAACGCGAATTGAACGAAATTTGGTACAAAGGTAGCACTAGCAAAGGACACCTCAGTGTCATGTTTTATATCGCCGCCATCTTGACTGAAACGTAATGGCGGCCACACAAATGTTCAAAGCTTAAATCAAATTACGACTAACCTAATCATCCGATCTCTACCAAATTTTGCAACAACATACCTTTATGGGGGGAGCATCCTTTGACTATACTAATAGGTCATCAGCCTAATAGTTCGCGGATGGCGGCCATCTTTGTGTGAAAAAGGATTCCCCCTATTAATTTGAACACGGTGAAACCGAATGGAACGAAATTTGGTACAGAGGTAGTACTAGCAGAGGACTCCTCAGTGTCATATTTTATATCGCCGCCATCTTGACGGAAACGTAATGGCGGCCACACAAATGTTCAAAGCTTGAATCAAATTACGACTAACCTAATCATCCGATCTCTACCAAATTTTGCAACAACATACCTTTATGGAGGAAGCATCCTTTGACCATATTAATAGGTTATTAGAGTAATAGTTTGCGGATGGCGGCCATCTTTGTGTCAAAATCGATTCCCCCTATTAATTCAAACACGGTGAAACTGAATAGAACGAAATTTGGTACAGAGGTAGCTCTAGCAAAGGGCACCTCAGTGTCATTTTTTATATTGCCGCCATATTGACAGAAACGTAATGGCGGCCACACAAATGTTCAAAGCTTAAATCAAATTACGATTAACCTAATCATCCGATCTCTACCAAATTTTTCAACAACATACCTTTATGGAGGGAGCATCCTTTGACCAAAATAATAGGTCATTAGCCTAATATTTTGCGGATGGCGGCCATGTTGGTTGAAAATCGATTTCCCCTATCAATTCGAACACGGTGAAACCGAATGGAACGAAATTTGGTACAGAGGTAGCACTAGCAAAGGGCACCTCAGTGTCATGTTTTATATCACCGCCATCTTGACGGAAACGTAATCGCGGCCACCCAAATATTAAAAGCTAAAATGTAAATACGACCAACCTAATAATCTAGTCTCTACCAAATTTTGCAACAACATATCTTTATGTGGAAAGCATATCCTGACCAAACTGCAAGATCATCTGCCCAATAGTTTGCAGATGGTGGCCAAGTATGTGTAAATCCATTCCCCATATCAATTCAAACACGGTGAAACCGAATTGAATGAATTTTTTTACAGAGGTAGCACTAGCAAAGGGCACCTCATATTCATGTTTAATATCCCTATAGCACGTTGTATTTCAACAAGCTACTACAACCAACATTCAATTATACTCCTTGAAAAGGACAAAGAGTTATAACAATACCCATGCATTTAGGAGAAAGTAGGCTATATGTTCTTTATTGAACATCTTGTTTGTTTTCTGCTTTTGCTTTTGTTTTCTAATTTTGCTTTTTGCTTCGTGTTTTTTGTTTTTTGTTTTATGTTTGTTTTCTGGAAAATCAAAATGAAACATAACAAAATAAAATAAAACAAAATAAATAAAAAAATCAAAATAAAACAAAACAAAATAAAATAAAACAAAATAAACAAAACAAAATAAAAACGAAATAAAATAAAACAAAATCAAAGTACAACAAAACAAAATTAAATTAAACAAAACAAAATAAAATATAGGAAAATAAAATGAAATAAAATAAACTAATTAAATAAATAATGTTACGACATGATCCTTATACACAAGTGGATTAAACGAGTTTTGCAACTGGACGACTCAAGTATACAGTTTTTATGATCGTTGGGAGTACAAAAGGAACGTTGAATATGTATATTACATCGGCTAGATGGCAGTACCTCAATATATTGTTATTGTTATTATTACTCAGCCTCGTGAGGCAAAACAGAGAAGAGGAGAGTTCGATTCTCTCTTGAGCCATCCTGGAAGGTTTTTTTTTCGTGGTTTCCCACTTCTACTCCAGGAGGCTAATGCTGGGATGGTTTATAACTTAAGGCCACTGCCGCCTCCTTCCCAATTTACAAAAATATATATACACACACTAGTACAGCCATCGCAATAGCACAGGTCATCACAAAAATTCCATTCACACACACCGAAGAATACGCGATACTATATAACCGCAATATCGTACCCCCTAAAATAAGCAGCAACAAGCTAGTTTGATCCAGGGATGACGCAATTCCTAAAAGTACGTGTCATTTAGGGATTAGCTCATTGTCAAAGGTGTGCCAGCTCTTATTTACGTTGTTGTTGATGATTCATTTTCAGGCGCTTGGAATATTTCGGTAACCATTCCGTGTACTTCAATTTGTCATGGCTGTTAATTAGTGTCTAGGATTGGGGTAGGTGCCCCGGGACTAGAAATAAGGTGCTGTTGTCTCGGGGTACTTATTGAGATTCCGGTACTATAGGTCCTGTATTCGATTCCAAACCCTGCCAAGGAATTTAGTTCTGGTCTGAGGGTTGGAACGGGATACATTTAGCCACGAGAGGCAAGTGTGACAAGAAGTTGGATGGATTCCCATCTCAGGCATCTTCGAAGTGGTTTTCTGTGTGGTTTACCCACTTCTACTCTAAGCAAATGCTGGTATAGTTCCTAACTTAAGGCGTCAGTCACCTCTTGTCAAGTCTAGCCCTAATTACAAAATACACACGATCATAACAACGCCATAAATTGTATATGGCAGATTTCACCCTTTCTGAACGTCATTTGTACTGTATTTTCTTTGTTGATATCTATGTCGTTTTCCTTTGCCCATATCTCTAATTTGTGAAGCGCGTCTTGTACGCTGTCTTTGTTTGCCGATCCTATCACCATATCGTCTGCGTATAATACCATTTCTGCAACTGGGATTGTTCTATGATGCTTAAGGGCTATGTGACATCGTGGTTACGTAAGTACTTAGAGGTGTGTGAAATCTGCCTGATACAAATTATGGTGTTGTGATGACCGTGCGTATTTCGTTTGTAGTTAACAGGTTTTTGAAAAATTCGTAGGTGAACTTCTAGTAGTGCCCTTTATCACCGTACAAAATTTCACGGTGATATCGGTAATAGTTTTGGAGATATAGAATGCCAGTGACATATTTCGCACAGCTGACATATTGGATTGGTGAGACGTAATAAAATTTGAAGGGCACGGTCAGGGTCGGTCAAAATAGTACTATGACCTTACCGAGTTTCATTGAAATCGCTCCAGCCGTTTAGAAGTTATTAGGGGAAAACACACACGGACGCACACACACACACACATACACACACACGGACAAAAGGTGATCTCATAAGCCTGTTTCTTCATAAATAAAAATAGGCTAAATGTGTGTTTGTTGTTTTGTCTTGTGAATTAATGCCCCACCTGACTGCACTTTCCTTATTAAAAAAATAGCCCTTAAATGAATCAACAACAATTTTAGGACGTGTTACAAAAGGCAGGAGGCACCATGAAAAAAAAGAAGATGTCTAATCCGTCGAGTGAGGGTGTCAGGTAAGAAAAGAGAAGGACGACTTATATAGTGAAAATAATAATAATCATAATAATAATAATAGTCGCTTCCGTAGCGTAGCGGTCAGCATGGTAAGCTGCCGCCCCGGAGGTCCTGGGATCGATGAGGACTGGAACGGGGTCTATTCAGCCTCGGGTGGTCCAAATGAGTAGAGGGAGTTCGATTCCCACCTCAGCCATCCTCGTAGTGGTTTTCCGTGGTTTCCCACTTCGTCTTCGGGCAAATGCCGGGATGGTTCCTACTGTAAGGCCATGGCCGCCTCCTTCCCTCTTCCTAGCCTATCCATCCCAATCTCCCATTGCCTTCCCATCCCTCATGTCGCCCCTGTTTGCTTTGCAGATGAGACCGCCTGGGTGAAATGCTGATCACACCTCCCCAGTTGTATCCAATCCGACCAATTGTTCTCAGCTCTAGGACACTGCCTGGAAAGGTGGTAGTGGTAAGTTCCCTCGCTGTGTCCGTGGGAATAACCAACCTGGAGGGTAAAATTGACTAATAATAATAATAATGTTATGTCAAGAACAACTGGCTTAGTGAAATAGAAAAAGGCCTTTAAGAAATTGGCATTACAGAGGAAATTATACAACGACTCCAGTTCACTAATCAACAATCATCATTTCTCTAGCTTGCCACGGTGGGTGAGTGGATAGCGTGTCTGTCTACTAACCCCAATATTGCAGGTTCGCTCCTGGCCGTGGTAAGAGATTTTTTTTGAAAGGCGGCAAATATACGACACGCATGTCATACGATGTTGGCATGTCAAAGAACCCATTTGAATTCCGCAGGCCGTGTTCATAATGGCAAAATTAATCTCGGTAGTTTCCGCCAACACAAAGTTCCTCATTTCTCTACTAGAAAGCGCTATAGTGTTCAAGGAGCTTAGATATTTAACCTCCTTGACTTTCATAGTGATTCAAGGAACAACGAAATTCGACATGCAGGCTACCCTCTGGGTGTCAAATTACAAAGCTTGCACCCGGCACCCGAGGCCATACGAAATTATTATTATTATTATTATTATTATTATTATTATTATTATTATTTATTCAATTCACCATTACAAACATGGGTTACTCTAAAGCACGGGTTAAACCAAGTGCTTTACAACAATACATACAAACTATAATACAAGCTATAATACATATCATGTATATACAAAATATAAGAGTTCATTATCACTCATTCATTAGCAAGGAAGGATCGCACAATATTGCATGTGGACAATAGGACCGAATGCTGCATACTCTTGTAGATGGTCGGCGGAAGATCCAATTCTTTCAGACTCTTGTGGAGTGTGTGAGGTATGAGGCCGTTGACTGACAAGATTACAGGCACTATCCGGACGCAGTTCATCTTCCATATCCTCTTGATTTCTTCTGCAAGCTGTCTATACTTGGAGATTTTTTCATTGTGTTTACGTTCGATGTTGGTGTCGTTGGGGACTGCTATGTCTATTATGTATGTAGTGCCATCAGCCTTATTTACTACTATGATGTCTGGTCGATTGTGATCTATTGTTTTATCTGTCACAATACCAGTGTCCCAGTATATTTTACACAGTTCATTTTCGAGGAGGGATGGTGGATGATACTTGTAGTAAGGGATATACTCCTCAGTTAATTTATATTTCTGTGCGAGTGCTTGATGAATGATGCCTGCAACCTGATTGTGCCGCTTTGTATATTCAACTGATGCTAGTATTGGGCAACCAGTAGTGACATGGTCAATGGTCTCGAGATGAATGGCGCATCGCCTGCATTTGTCTGAAATTACACTGGTATCTTTGATGATGTATTTCTTGTAATTTTTTGTAGCAATGACTTGATCTTGGATGGCAATTGCAAATCCCTCTGTTTCTCCAAACAGTCGACCACTTTGTAACCACATACACGATGCGTTTTTATCAATACTTTGTTGGGATAGGTTGCTGTAGTATTTTCCATGGAGGGTCTTTTCTCCCCATGCCTTTTCTTTTTCATGTAAGTGTAGTGGCTGGCTGATATGATCATCAGAGGATGTACGAAGGTTCAATACTGTGTGTTTATCAGCAAGTACAATGGATTTATGGAGAATGCTGTTTTCCTTTCTTTGATAGAAATATCTTCTAAGGGTTTTAATTTGGTTCTGGAGCAAAATTTGTAAATCCAGTACTCCTCGACCTCCCATCTTTCGTGGAAGAGTGACCCTTTCTTTACAGGCGTTTGGATGGTGTAAACGGTAAGTAGTGAGAAGGGTCCTTGTTTTTCTCTGCAGGCTTTCCATTTCTGTTGCTGACCATTTCAGAATCCCAAATGAATATACTAGGGTTGGTATAGCGTATGTGTTGATAGCTTTAATTTTGTTCTTTGCACATAGACTGGTTCGCAGCACTTGATGTAGTCTTGTGGTATATTTTCCAATGAGTTCATCTTTGATACTTTTATGATCCAAAGTTGTATTTTGAGCAAATCCCAGATATTTGTAGGTTTCTATTTCAGTCATTCCTTCAATTAGAGATCCTTTGCGTAGCTCATGTGGTTCAGAAGTTGCATATTTACCTCTTTCAATTGTCAGACGCTTGCATTTCTTCACTCCCAGCGTCATTCGGACATCGGATGAATATGAATCTATTATATTTAGCATGGCATTCATTTGAGTCTCACTGTGTGCATACACTTTGAGGTCATCCATATAAAGGAGATGAGATATTCTGTATTTCCTATTGTAGTATTTGATGTCAAATCCGAAACCGGTGGATTTTAGAATTTTAGAGAGAGGATTGATGGCTAAGCAAAACCATAATGGGCTTAGCGAGTCTCCTTGATAGATACCACTCTCAATTTTTATTGTGTCAGATGTGACACATTCATTGTCTGTCTTAGTATTGAACCCGATGGGGTTATGCTGACTGGAATCGAACATGGTTCTCAGAGACTGTGATCTCAGTAAAAAGGTTCCACCAGGAAGCGAACCAGAGATCTGTACAGGGAGTTTCTTGGTAAAAACCCCTCGAAAGAAATGTATATTTAATCACTGGTGTGATTTTTGATGAAATGGCATTATTTATTAAAATAATGTAGGAAATAATGAGCAGATTATATCATTATAAGACGATTTGGTGTAAGCTATTGGAGGTTTGAAGCAGAGAGGAGGGCAGAGCTGACATTTACTAATCGGCCCAGAATTGTGGGTTGGTCCTAGTGGAGCCACGTCCATCTCTGTCACCCCATTATGTCGTCTGGAGCAGGGGAGAGGCCTGAATAATGACATAGTTATTCCCCGACGGAGAATAGATTTGAAGTAGGGGCGGTGAAATGCCCAGAAAAATCATTGATTACTCGTGATTGGAGTAACGAATCGAGATGAGAGTTGCACACAGGTGAATATCTTGGCAAGAAGATAATTTTAGAGTCTTTTACCTGCGAAATTGGTGCATATTTAGTGATGTGCGTAAGGACTGTAAAACGACCATTGTTCGCGGATGGATGTGGAGATGTTGCCGGGGGTTTCCCGACTAGGTAGCGTCCCACGCCATGGAGAAAGGAATTAATATTAATTAATTGAACGAGCGATTCCTTTGCACACATATAGTTTTGGGACCTGTGAAGAGAGAGGAACACAATGATCATGGTTTGAAGACCTGAATCATGCTGTGAGAGGAGCGAAGATTACGCGGGAAGATGTTGCTCTACTTTCTGTGGAAATCCGATATAAGGGAGTAGACCCCAGGAGGAGCTCTCAGTTGAACCTCACTTTGAAACTCACTTGAAGTCAGTTGTAAGCCAGTCGAGACGCAGCCAAGTTCAGTCTACATGCCGCCAAGTGCAGTTACAGCCAGTTACAGTCTTACTCAATTGTCAATTGTAGCACAATGGAAATAAATTGCAATCAGTATGCAGCAAATATGCAGCAGTACGAGACAGCGTGTAAGCCGCAGACAGAAGTCTTCAAATAAGTCACGTGCAGTCTTCGAGTGAAATTTCAGTCAGCTACAGCCAGGTTGAAGCAAGTTCGTCAAGGCAAGACGCATGACGGATCTATTCATCAAGACGCCGAACAAAGACTGGTATGTGTAAAAGAAACAGTAAACATGCTTGTATGAATAATAGGCGTGATACAGGCATAATCAGCCACACGAACTATGACGTGTTCAGTTATGAAGCACCGTATAGACTAACGGTAGAATTATTGTATATAATTATTTGTGAAAGTGTTGAACTTTATTAAGCGCAGTGTGTATTGTATTAACTAATCGTATATGTGTAACTACGATAGAAGGCGCGAAAGAAACTCTACTAAGTGTTTGGTATTGCCATGAGAGTACCAGATGTTAACGCTCATGTTTGGGAGCCAGCGTATTGATGTAACGCAGGACGCTTACTGTAGGAGTAATGATCGTCATAAAACTGTTGGAGAGTTCCGAGAGCAGATAACCAGACTTTCAATCAGGAGTTGATAACGTAAGATGCCGTCGACACCTGCAATTTCGATCTCTGCTAGGGAATTTCAGCATTGAAGTGTGTATAAGTGACGAGTGTTCAGTGTAATGTATATGTAAAAATATCATTTAAAATAGTGTTTGATGAAGTGTTTCACATGTTTGGGGAGTGATAACTTCCTGAAAGGTATGCAACGTGTCGTGTTGGTGATAGAAATTATATGTAATCAAATGTGTGTAAACAAGAGAAATATGTCGCGTTAAACCCATTATGGCGGGCGACATGGAAGAATATGATTGGTCGGAGCCACCTTAGATGCCTATAGAGATGTAAGTACCCCACAAATTATGGTTATAATTATGTAGAAGTATGGACCGATGCATGTCTGTGATTCCGTAAAGGTATTGTGAATTCCTTATAGATGCCAGTAAAAATCAGTTAGGAGGCTGATCCTCCATGTTTAATCAGTAATGAGTTGATTTTTATAGAGTTGAGATGTTGATTTGCATCATTAAGTGGAGTAATTATTCCCACTATGAATTAAGAATGGCAATCAGTTATGTAAGTGTAACGAACGCGATTGTTCGAGTTTAAAACGTCTAGCTATGTCGGAAATTTCGGTAATTTATGTGAGAATAATAATAAATGATGATTTTGGTCATTTATGTCAATGAGATTTATAATAATAATAATAAAGGATGATTTTGGTCATTTATGTCAGTGAGAAATGATGATAATAATAATAATGGTTATTAAGAGTATGAATGAACACATCAGGAAACAAATAAATTGTTGTAAGCGAGAATTATTAACGCTAATTGCAAGACTTATCAATCTAAGCAGGAGGATGTTACAGTGAGATTACATTTCAGTAATTATGGAAAGAAGCTTTATATCAGAATATTGCATATATTCAGTAATGATACCAGTAATGAAAGAGCTTTTAGTGAATTGAATTTGCAGCTTAATTGAGAAGCTTATAGAGTAAATGTTAGATTTCTCTTAATATTATAGGTCGGAATGTCGTAGCATGGAGCATTAGGGGCCAGATAGTCTATTCTACGTATGGATTCTCCTATGTCGTGGACATTGTTGGAGATATTATTTATGCCAGAGTTCTAGTGAATGGACCCTAACTCTGAAGAAAGGATTGGAATGTGTTCCGGGCTGGAATCTTGTAAGAGTCGAGGAAACAAGGACACCTCGCAGCTCTATGATTTCCCGAGAACTTATTGATGAGTTATTTACGCTTGTGGTAGCGAAAACTCATGGCGACAGTGGTTTTGTGTGCCTATATCATACTTGAGCCATCGGTCACCGCCAGGCTCATGCATTGCGAACCCCGAACCTTCATGTTGAATGGACCCGTGTGAGGCCATTAATTAATCATTATCCTCGACGTAGGAATAATTACAAAAAGCTCATTCAATACCTGTTGGCATAATAGTCAATTAAGATCCTTTGGGAACATGTGTGCCGGTTAGGACACAGTATTTGTCTTGTAAATCTCCACTGCTTAGAGAGGGAGGCTTTCAAACTTTTAGGAAGGTCGAGATAATTGGTGAAACGACCCATCCCACTTTCTATTGTGTAGCGACGTCCTTAGCCGAGGGTCGGTGCTAACCACCCGGACCGCTCAGGCAAGTTATAAAGGGAAGAGATTCTAGACCTTGTTGAAATGACATATAATGCAAGATTGTTATGTTGTGTATTAGAGCCATGTGGTTTGTGAACACATGGATAATTATAGTTAATCCTGATGGTTCATTAATTTAGCTATCTGACGAATAGTTACATGATATATTTGTACCGTCACTGGAACCAAGTCATGTAGTTGGTGACTAGATGCCAATCGCCATGAGCGCGAGGTAGGCTATCGTACAATCCGACATAAGCTATAACGTAACGTTTTATCTAGGAATCACAGACAGCATGCGGTGAAACCATATAATTGGAGGATGTGTAGGGGGTAGCTTACATAATTATGGAGTTGCACGTTGATTTTGGTGCAACGTCCAAATAGGTAAATGCATGCAAAGCATTTCATTGGTGAGAAGAAAAATATTAAAACACGCACGGCACACATAATTGTTTAACATAAAGAGGTTTAAGGAATAATCCTTGTTGTGGTATTAAAGAAGTCACATTGTATGACTGTTATGTTAATGTACAGTTTGTTTTGAAGTCGTAGGTGCATCAGCGCACTAGTATATCCTTGTGAAGTTCACAGAAGGGTAAAGCATTATGGCTAGGTATGACTTTGTTGTGATTTTTATATTTGTTTACTTGTGGATTGTGGAAGTAAAAATTTTGTTTGCTTTATTTTATGCTTTTTGGGTATTGTTTTGTGTTTGAAGCCATGATTTATTTTAATGAATTAAAGTTTTAGAATAGAGTTGTGCCTTATCATTGTAGAGTTGATACCTTTTTGCCTCAAATCCAAAATATGCACTGCAAAATTGGGGTTACCGTACACGCCTGAGAGCTGATGCTAGTTGGAGGCAGATGCAAATTATCCAACGAGATTACTCACATGGGTACATGGGAATTGATGTCCTATACTGTGATTTGAGCTAAAGGTACGACTAAAGTCGGTCAGATTTAATGCACACAACTCTATTAAAGTAAGAATTAACGAAGTAGGGTGTGACCGCTCCCGATCCATAGCTAAGTTCCGATACGTATATATAAATTTTGATAGATACCTGTAGACATTATTCTCCATTCATTTATCATGGCCCAAGCAGCGTGGGACGGTATTAACTCTTTATGGAACCGCCTGCGTCAGTGCAATATGAGCGATGTTGGCATTGCACGAACCGGGCAACGATAGATACTATTCATTTATCATGACGCCCATCTGTGGAGTCTATGGTAGTAAAAGCTCTATTAATTTATCATGGCGCCCAGAATACGTGGAGCTTATGGGATTTAGGGAAAACCCATAGATTTTTTATGGTATTTCATGGGGAAAACCATAGTAATTGTTTTGCCTCAAACTGTGTTTGAGTGATTTTTTGAATTCAGTAGGCTTTTTGAGGTAACGCAGAATCTCTCTATTGAGAAGAGAATGGCCTAAGGGTACTAGCGTTACATACCCAATCCACAATCTACTATAATATTATCAGGTTTTGTACGACTTCACAATATGTGTGCAGTGTTTGATGTTTCTCTTCGAAACGATCCACATATTTTTCCAGGAAGCCTGCCTGCATATTTAAGTGTGTTATTGAAAAATGTCAGGTACGGAGGAGATCTTGCAAGTTATTGCAGGACTGAAACAACATTTTGATGCTGCTAACGAGCAGAATAAGCTGGAAACCAAGGCTTTCCAGGAGAGTATAAACAATCGTTTAGATGCCAATCAGGAGGCAATTAATGCAAATAAGGTTGCAATGGATAATAACCAGATTGAATTAAACAATCGGTTAGAGGCAAATAAAGTTGAATATAAAGCTGAATTGAGTAATCGGTTAGATGCAAATCAGGTTGCACTAGATAATAAGTTAGGTCAAATGCAAGAAGTCATTAAGACCGAAGTAAGAGATACTGTTGTAAGCATTGTATCGGAAATGCAGGTAAAAACTGACAAACGTTTCGAGGCCATAGAAGCCAAACTTGAGGGTAATTTGCAAGCGTGTAGGCATGCTCAGGAGCAAACCAACAGTAAATTAGAGGCGTTGTCTAACGATATTAAGGATATTCAGATCCAAAATGAGGCGAATCTCGAACGCCAAGCGAAACAGTTCGCAGAGTTTACGAAAACAGTAGACCAGAGATTAGAGGAGAACGACTCCAAATGGGACCAGAAATTGAAAAGCTACGCTAGAGCAATTAACGGTGACCTCAAGAAACAGGACCAGAATATATTAGGTCAATGCCAGGAAATAGGCGAAATTAAGGCTATCGCTCATGAAAGTAAGGAGCTGGTAGGCAACGTAAAAAGTCAGATGGGTAAAGTTCATAAGGAACTGGACCAAGTTCAGAGTGATATTGTCATAGTCGATAAAAGACAAGAGGAAAATAGAGGCGAGATCACCAAGGTCCGGAATGAATTGTCTAAAGTCAATGGACACATTCAAGATGAAATTAAAGGTCTGAGAGAAGAACTCGAAATAAGAGAAGGCCAGAAAACAGAGGCAAGCGACAAGACCCTTGCTCAAATTAAAGAGGACGTAGAGGATGAAATATCCCATATCAAACAAAGTCTGAAAGAAGACAAGGTGAAAATTTTTCAAGTAGCCGAGGAAAACCGAGATAGGCTTACGAGAATAGAAAAAGAAGTCATTACTCGCCTAGAAAGAGCAGAAATGCGCCATAACCAAATGGAGACTAGGATAATAGCACAGGAGGAGACACTTCTGAAATATCCTAAGTCAAGTGAAGGCAGCATAGAGGATATAAGAAAAACAAGGTGGGCAGACCTAGAAACCCAACCTATAAGCAGGAACGCTGCAGGCGCAGGAGAAAGTCCTTACATGACGCCAGGTGTACCAATTGCGGCATCGACGCCACATGAAAATGCGATGCACACCCAGGTGATAAACGTCATTAGGGCAAGCGAAGAAAAACCTAGGAAATTTTCAGGTAGTCACTGTAGTATGACACCAAAATATTGGTTAAAGGAAGTGACTGAATATCTCAATGATGCACGAATACCGCAGGAGCGTAGGCTACGTGCTATAGAGAAGTTAACAGAGGGGGAGTGCGCATTATGGTTTCGCAGCTTCCGTTACACTTTTGATACTGTTGAGGAATTCCGCGAGGCATTCTTGAAAAGATATTGGGACGCCGCGACTCAGCAGAATTTACGGCTGGATTTGTATGCCAAAAAGTACAGCACGAACAACCCGACGAAGTACGCAGAATTCTTCATATCGCAGATGTGTCGTTTTAAAGAGCTGGATCAAAAACCTAGTGAACTGGAGCTATGCATTGCTATCGCCAAACAGCTTCCATACGAGATCCAAAGGCTACTAATCTCGGCTAATGCGAAAACTGCTATGGAAATGGAGACAGTTCTAAGGCAACTGGACCTCACCACAGCAAATACTATGCGTCAGAGTCGAACCGTGGAACAAGTCCACGTGACCAACACACAGACTGACCAACAGCAAGCTCCAAGGAACAACAAGGCCACGAGCACAGAAACTTTAGATTCCTATGGACGGCAATGGGAACAGGAACCCAGAAAATGGCAGTCAAGGTACAAAGGAAATGCTAATAAAGCAGGAAGAGGTCGAAGTTCGTGGAATAAACACAATAACAGGGGCAAACCGTACCATAACAATGGAGGTAATAATGGCCAGGAAGGCAATAATAGAAATTGGAGACCCCAAGAGAGAAGAAACTTCGATGACGAGGCAGAAGAGCGATATCATGCTTCTTTGCGATACCTCGAAGAAAGGGGAGATGAGCCCCAGAAATCACAAGTCCGCTGGCAAGAAGTCATGCAGAACAGGACATCGCCAGACAGATATGGAGATGGAGCTAAGAGTTTGGAACTACAGCGCAGCGAACAGGAGAGAAGGAACTCCAAAGGGGCGGGCGCTGAAGAAAAAAAGAAACGCCAAAATTAGAAGAGCTCGAGACTGATGGATGGAAGTCTATTAACATCGTCAATTGGATAGCCAAACCAGAAGAATTGATTGAGGATACAGGAGGACCACAGGTCATGGTCAAGAGAGAATTGCCTATTATAATTGTGAGAGTGGCAGGATTAAAAGTCAGAAGTCTGCTAGACACAGGATCAACAGTGAGCCTGATGACACAAGCTCTATATAATGAAATAGCCCGGAGAGAGAACATTTTGAAGATACCGATCTCCAGTGTCAAAATTAAAGGGGTAATTCCAGACAGAACAATGATATGTAAATACCAGGTATTCCTAGATTTACAGATAGGAGGCTCTATTTTCTCACAGAGTTTTCTGTTAGTAAACAAACTACCTTATAACCTACTTATTGGGGCAGAGTTTATAAGGGAATACAGAGTGATAATTGACCTAGCACAGGACAGGGTTATGTTCCATGTGAATGAAGAAGCTGAAGGCTTAGAGGTCGCACTCAATGAAATTGAACCAGGATCCAGTGAACAAGTATGGCATACATACAGAGATGTGGCTGATGAAGAAGTGTTAGCTATTGAGCAGTTAGAAGCGGAGCTCAAAACACTAGCCACAGACTTGGAAAAAGATCTGGAACCCAAATTGGAAGAATACATTTCGGAGAAGCTAGAAGAAGCGAAAATTGGGCTAAAAGAGAAGGAAAATTTAAAGCAGTTATTGCTGGAACAGAAGGAAGTCTTTGATTCGAGACCTGGTCGGATAAAGAACTTCACTTATGCTTTTCAAGTCAGTGATTGGACACCATTTAGGCAGAAACCCTACCCTATAGCTGAAAAGCATTATGCTAAAGTGAAAGAGGCAATTCAGGAGATGTTGGAGGCCGGCGTTATTGAGAAAACACCTACGCCTTACGTAAGTCCATTGGTAATTGTACCAAAGACAGACGGATCTGTCAGAGTCTGCTTGGACCTGAGACGCTTAAATTTGAGAGTTATTCCGGAATTTGACCAAGTGCCACCTATTAAAGAGATCCTCAGGAAGTTTAGAGGGAAAACTATATTCTCAAACTTGGATATCACATCCAGTTTCCACCATCTTGAATTAGAGAAGAAAACTAGTCTGTTGACAGGATTTATGTTTGATCAACATACATTCACATTTTTAAGGCTACCTTTTGGGTTGAAAACAGCTGGTTCAGCCCTGATAAGAGCGTTAGATCGCAATCTATCAGATGAGGTTAAAGAGAGTACCATCAGATATGTAGACGACATTCTACTCACATCAGAATCTCTGGAGGAGCACATGAGAGACCTGAAGAAGTTGCTAGATGACCTTCGAGAGGCTAACTTTAAGGTCAATATCAAGAAATCGCACTTCTGTCAGAGGGAAGTTAAATTCCTAGGGCATGTTATTGATGCAAATGGAGTGAAGCCTAATCCAGACAAATTGGAGGTAATTCGGAATTTCCCTCGACCCACGAAAGTTAAGCACGTCCGACAGTATTTGGGAGTAATTGGATTCTTTTCGAACCACTGCCCAAACTATACTGCGACAGTAGCACCACTGCAGGACCTATTGAAGAAAGGCGGCAGATGGAATTGGACGGAGCAATGTCAGGAAGCATTCGTGAGGTCAAAACAAATGCTTTTGAAATATGTGAAACTGGGATACCCAGATTATACCCAGAAGTTCATCATACAGACGGATGCATCACTTATTGGGATTGGAGCGATGCTATTCCAGGAAAATGTTGACCAGCCTGAGAAGAAAATTTTTATCGCCTTTATCAGCAGAAGACTGAGAGCCCATGAGAAAAATTACACGATCACAGAGATAGAATTGCTCGCAATTTTGTACGCGTTGCAATCGTGGCACAAACTCGTGTACGGCTTCAGAATAGTTCTGAGAACAGACCATAAAGCTTTAACATTTTTGTTAAAGACAGATTTGTCTAGTCAGAGATTGACAAGATGGTCCCTGTATATCCAGCAATTTAATGTGGAAATAGAATACTGTCCAGGGAAAGAGAATGTAATACCGGACATGTTAAGTCGTTACCCTAGAGAAGAAGAAGTACTAGCGGTCCAGATTGAGAATCGAGATCAGAAGACGTTGGATGACTTAAGGAACATTACCAACCTACAACGCGAAGACCCATGGTTGAAGATGATAATCGATTACTTCGAGGGACGATTAGCAAGGGGAACTGCGATATACAGAGAGGCGGAGGCATTGGCAACAGAGTATGTATGGTATAATCAGATATTACACAAGTGGGACGATGTGGATCACACACGTCAAAGGATTGTAATTCCTGCATCTTTGCAGAGGAGATTAGTATGGCTAGCCCACAGAGCATTTGGACATCCTGGGATAGATAAAATCTGTGCTCTGTTGAAGGAAGCATTTACTTGGCCAAAATTGAGAGAAACGGTGAGAAATGCTATTAGAACATGTGATCTTTGCCAAAGGGTAAAGCCGAATCCCTTTTTAATGAAGCAACGACCTATCCCGTTATTGCCAGAGAAGCCAAGGCAGCTATTGAGTATCGACAACTTTGGACCATTGCCTAGAGCACGTAGAGGCAATAGACACATTTTTGTAGCCATGGATGTATTTTCGAAAATGGTGGTGTTGTGCCCCATTCAAAAGACAAGTTCAAAACAGGTCTTGAAGCGCCTGAAAGAGAGAGTTATTCCGATTCTTGGGAAGCCGGATAACATTCTCTCGGACCACGGAAGTTGCTTTACTAGTGCAGAATTTCGTCGAGAACTGGAAACTCTAGGAATTAGGCAGATTTTATCTACCATTCGCCATCCTGAGGCAAGTCCCGTTGAAAGAGTAATGAGAGAGATCCAGAAATACATGAAGATCTACTGTTCTGAAGCGAATTGGCGTTGGATTGAATTTCTAGAAGTCATTGAATACTGTATAAATAATACTGTACATGAGGCGACAGGTCAGGTTCCCGTTACTCTACATCTGGATCAGAGACCAGAGAGACCGTGGAATGGTGTTATTCCATTACCAGTAGACGCACAGCCCGGTAGAGAATTGAGGATCCAACGAACCTTTGAATATCTCAAAGCACAGGCGGAGAGACGTCAGAGAAGGAATCGTGCGAAGAGGTATCATAAACCGCTTCTCGTGGGACAGAAAGTTTTAATTAAGAAACCCGCCAGTTCAGATCCAGAGGCACGGAAGTATAAAAAGTTTAATTTTTCTTACCACGGCCCGTTCGAGGTGATAAGAGACCTCCAGAACAATGCATACAGGTTAAGGCATTTAGAGAATGGAAACGAGGTCGTTATGAACATAGCCAACTTAAAAATTTATTACTCGCCAGAAGAATTCGATGAACCAGAAGAAGAATTAGTAACGCACACCCAACTCAACGTGGAGAGCGGAGGCAGCCAAGCAGGCAGACCTGAATGTTGGAACGGCGAGACGGGACGAGAAGCAGACAGTTTACCCAGTGTAAGCGGAGAGCAGAAAGAATGCCAGTGTTTGCGAGAATTCGATGAAGAAATGGTCAGAATGGCTAGAGAGGTTGAGGCTGTAAACGCGACCCTTCGCAGGGAGAATAGACAGCTCAGAAACAAGGCCGAGTGTGGAAGGGGGAACACTACTAACCCACTCGTAGCCAGACAAGGTGAAGGACCCCAGACGTAAACACAGACGGTGGTCGACAGTCAGCTGGTTACTTATATAAGCCACTTGCATTGGACTTTTATAAGTTTTGCAAGGGGAACATGAACCCGATGGGGTTATGCTGACTGGAATCGAACATGGTTCTCAGAGACTGTGATCTCAGTAAAAAGGTTCCACCAGGAAGCGAACCAGAGATCTGTACAGGGAGTTTCTTGGTAAAAACCGCTCGAAAGAAATGTATATTTAATCACTGGTGTGATTTTTGATGAAATGGCATTATTTATTAAAATAATGTAGGAAATAATGAGCAGATTATATCATTATAAGACGATTTGGTGTAAGCTATTGGAGGTTTGAAGCAGAGAGGAGGGCAGAGCTGACATTTACTAATCGGCCCAGAATTGTGGGTTGGTCCTAGTGGAGCCACGTCCATCTCTGTCACCCCATTATGTCGTCTGGAGCAGGGGAGAGGCCTGAATAATGACATAGTTATTCCCCGACGGAGAATAGATTTGAAGTAGGGGCGGTGAAATGCCCAGAAAAATCATTGATTACTCGTGATTGGAGTAACGAATCGAGATGAGAGTTGCACACAGGTGAATATCTTGGCAAGAAGATAATTTTAGAGTCTTTTACCTGCGAAATTGGTGCATATTTAGTGATGTGCGTAAGGACTGTAAAACGACCATTGTTCGCGGATGGATGTGGAGATGTTGCCGGGGGTTTCCCGACTAGGTAGCGTCCCACGCCATGGAGAAAGGAATTAATATTAATTAATTGAACGAGCGATTCCTTTGCACACATATAGTTTTGGGACCTGTGAAGAGAGAGGAACACAATGATCATGGTTTGAAGACCTGAATCATGCTGTGAGAGGAGCGAAGATTACGCGGGAAGATGTTGCTCTACTTTCTGTGGAAATCCGATATAAGGGAGTAGACCCCAGGAGGAGCTCTCAGTTGAACCTCACTTTGAAACTCACTTGAAGTCAGTTGTAAGCCAGTCGAGACGCAGCCAAGTTCAGTCTACATGCCGCCAAGTGCAGTTACAGCCAGTTACAGTCTTACTCAATTGTCAATTGTAGCACAATGGAAATAAATTGCAATCAGTATGCAGCAAATATGCAGCAGTACGAGACAGCGTGTAAGCCGCAGACAGAAGTCTTCAAATAAGTCACGTGCAGTCTTCGAGTGAAATTTCAGTCAGCTACAGCCAGGTTGAAGCAAGTTCGTCAAGGCAAGACGCATGACGGATCTATTCATCAAGACGCCGAACAAAGACTGGTATGTGTAAAAGAAACAGTAAACATGCTTGTATGAATAATAGGCGTGATACAGGCATAATCAGCCACACGAACTATGACGTGTTCAGTTATGAAGCACCGTATAGACTAACGGTAGAATTATTGTATATAATTATTTGTGAAAGTGTTGAACTTTATTAAGCGCAGTGTGTATTGTATTAACTAATCGTATATGTGTAACTACGATAGAAGGCGCGAAAGAAACTCTACTAAGTGTTTGGTATTGCCATGAGAGTACCAGATGTTAACGCTCATGTTTGGGAGCCAGCGTATTGATGTAACGCAGGACGCTTACTGTAGGAGTAATGATCGTCATAAAACTGTTGGAGAGTTCCGAGAGCAGATAACCAGACTTTCAATCAGGAGTTGATAACGTAAGATGCCGTCGACACCTGCAATTTCGATCTCTGCTAGGGAATTTCAGCATTGAAGTGTGTATAAGTGACGAGTGTTCAGTGTAATGTATATGTAAAAATATCATTTAAAATAGTGTTTGATGAAGTGTTTCACATGTTTGGGGAGTGATAACTTCCTGAAAGGTATGCAACGTGTCGTGTTGGTGATAGAAATTATATGTAATCAAATGTGTGTAAACAAGAGAAATATGTCGCGTTAAACCCATTATGGCGGGCGACATGGAAGAATATGATTGGTCGGAGCCACCTTAGATGCCTATAGAGATGTAAGTACCCCACAAATTATGGTTATAATTATGTAGAAGTATGGACCGATGCATGTCTGTGATTCCGTAAAGGTATTGTGAATTCCTTATAGATGCCAGTAAAAATCAGTTAGGAGGCTGATCCTCCATGTTTAATCAGTAATGAGTTGATTTTTATAGAGTTGAGATGTTGATTTGCATCATTAAGTGGAGTAATTATTCCCACTATGAATTAAGAATGGCAATCAGTTATGTAAGTGTAACGAACGCGATTGTTCGAGTTTAAAACGTCTAGCTATGTCGGAAATTTCGGTAATTTATGTGAGAATAATAATAAATGATGATTTTGGTCATTTATGTCAATGAGATTTATAATAATAATAATAAAGGATGATTTTGGTCATTTATGTCAGTGAGAAATGATGATAATAATAATAATGGTTATTAAGAGTATGAATGAACACATCAGGAAACAAATAAATTGTTGTAAGCGAGAATTATTAACGCTAATTGCAAGACTTATCAATCTAAGCAGGAGGATGTTACAGTGAGATTACATTTCAGTAATTATGGAAAGAAGCTTTATATCAGAATATTGCATATATTCAGTAATGATACCAGTAATGAAAGAGCTTTTAGTGAATTGAATTTGCAGCTTAATTGAGAAGCTTATAGAGTAAATGTTAGATTTCTCTTAATATTATAGGTCGGAATGTCGTAGCATGGAGCATTAGGGGCCAGATAGTCTATTCTACGTATGGATTCTCCTATGTCGTGGACATTGTTGGAGATATTATTTATGCCAGAGTTCTAGTGAATGGACCCTAACTCTGAAGAAAGGATTGGAATGTGTTCCGGGCTGGAATCTTGTAAGAGTCGAGGAAACAAGGACACCTCGCAGCTCTATGATTTCCCGAGAACTTATTGATGAGTTATTTACGCTTGTGGTAGCGAAAACTCATGGCGACAGTGGTTTTGTGCGCCTATATCATACTTGAGACATCGGTCACCGCCAGGCTCATGCATTGCGAACCCCGAACCTTCATGTTGAATGGACCCGTGTGAGGCCATTAATTAATCATTATCCTCGACGTAGGAATAATTACAAAAAGCTCATTCAATACCTGTTGGCATAATAGTCAATTAAGATCCTTTGGGAACATGTGTGCCGGTTAGGACACAGTATTTGTCTTGTAAATCTCCACTGCTTAGAGAGGGAGGCTTTCAAACTTTTAGGAAGGTCGAGATAATTGGTGAAACGACCCATCCCACTTTCTATTGTGTAGCGACGTCCTTAGCCGAGGGTCGGTGCTAACCACCCGGACCGCTCAGGCAAGTTATAAAGGGAAGAGATTCTAGACCTTGTTGAAATGACATATAATGCAAGATTGTTATGTTGTGTATTAGAGCCATGTGGTTTGTGAACACATGGATAATTATAGTTAATCCTGATGGTTCATTAATTTAGCTATCTGACGAATAGTTACATGATATATTTGTACCGTCACTGGAACCAAGTCATGTAGTTGGTGACTAGATGCCAATCGCCATGAGCGCGAGGTAGGCTATCGTACAATCCGACATAAGCTATAACGTAACGTTTTATCTAGGAATCACAGACAGCATGCGGTGAAACCATATAATTGGAGGATGTGTAGGGGGTAGCTTACATAATTATGGAGTTGCACGTTGATTTTGGTGCAACGTCCAAATAGGTAAATGCATGCAAAGCATTTCATTGGTGAGAAGAAAAATATTAAAACACGCACGGCACACATAATTGTTTAACATAAAGAGGTTTAAGGAATAATCCTTGTTGTGGTATTAAAGAAGTCACATTGTATGACTGTTATGTTAATGTACAGTTTGTTTTGAAGTCGTAGGTGCATCAGCGCACTAGTATATCCTTGTGAAGTTCACAGAAGGGTAAAGCATTATGGCTAGGTATGACTTTGTTGTGATTTTTATATTTGTTTACTTGTGGATTGTGGAAGTAAAAATTTTGTTTGCTTTATTTTATGCTTTTTGGGTATTGTTTTGTGTTTGAAGCCATGATTTATTTTAATGAATTAAAGTTTTAGAATAGAGTTGTGCCTTATCATTGTAGAGTTGATACCTTTTTGCCTCAAATCCAAAATATGCACTGCAAAATTGGGGTTACCGTACACGCCTGAGAGCTGATGCTAGTTGGAGGCAGATGCAAATTATCCAACGAGATTACTCACATGGGTACAGTATACAGTACTGTTTTCCAATTATCCATCGTGACCTCCAGGAAGTGAATTACAGCAGGGTTAATCTTGTACATATGGAGGATTTCTTTCAGCCATGAATGCGGGACTGAATCAAATGCTTTCTGGTAATCTATGTATGCCGTATATAGATTCCTTTGATTATGTATCGCCTGTTGTGTTATCACAGAATCAATAACTATCTGTTCTTTGCATCCTTGCGACAGCTTCTTGCATCCTTTCTGTTCCTCAGCCAAAATGTTATGTTTGTCGAGAAACTTGTATATTTCGTCCGCAATTATGGACGTAAATAGTTTGTAAAGTGTTTGGAGACAGGTGATAGGTCTGTAGTTTGATGGGTCTTTAGTATTTCCACTTTCTTTTGAGATTAGATATGTAATTCCAGCAGTAAGGAAATCAGGACATTCCTCAGGATGATGGATGAGGTAAGTAAATTGCTGGGCTATCTTCTGGTGCACGCACGTGAAATGTTTGTACCAATAATTGTGAATTTTATCTGTGCCCGGCGCTTTCCAATTCTGAGTTCTCCTTATAGCATCATACACATGCCGTTCTTCAATGGTATCAAAATCCATTTCTTCATATACATTATTGCTATTTCGTTCTTCGTTGATCCAATTTGCATTTTCATTGTGCGGTGACTTTGCAGCCCATACACTTCTCCAAAAATCTTCCGTTTCTTGCGTGCTAGGAGGTTCTGCTTTTGTCATGGATTGTTTGTTTCGTTTGATCATTCTGTAGAACTGACCTTCATTGTTGGAGAAAAGTTTGTTTTGTGTTTTCCTCGCTCGTGATTCCTTGTACCTCCTGAGTCTCGCTGCTTTTGCGCATAATTTTAGCTTTTGGTTGTCAATGTATTCCTTGATTTTTTCTGTGTGATCATATTCCTTTATATGGCTGTTGATTTTTCTGAATATATTTCTCAGCTTTCGATTGGTTTTGGGTTTAGTTTTATTGTTTAAATATGCTGTTAGTTGGCCTATGGTTTTCCTCAGTTCCTTGATGTCATTTTCTAATCGACGCTGCCAGGGTGGAATGTATTCTGCATCTGCACCTTTTCCACGAGAGCTTCCAGACAAAGGTATTAGTTTCTGGTTGTTCAGCCTTATCACAGTTACTGCTGCGCAATATACAAGAGAGTTTGTTTCTTCTAGATTATCGGATGTTTCCACATACTGTTTTAGGATGTTATTTGTCATACTGACAAGAGATTTACTCTTTGCTGTTTCTAGGAGTTTGGGGAGCTTTGGTCGATAGTCTACTTTAAGACCCATACATTCTGTCATTGCCTCTTTAAACACATGTTCAATAGAACTTGTTTCATCAGAACTCGAGATATTAGTAGGGATAGATGGTTCAATAATTCTCTCTTCCCCTGTGTCATTTCTGCAGGTTACTTCCTGAACAGCTTGAATCAGTAATGTGGATCTGCTTTCATTGTTGGATTCTGAAGCTAGAATTTTTGCTGCTTCCTCTTTAAGACTTTGAATCATTATTGCAGGAAGTCTATTGTTCCTCACTATTACACGTCTTTGGTCTGCAATTCTTTGTTCTGTAACGAAAGAGTAGTCAGGAAAATTCTCCACAAACAACTTGTGCAAATCTTTCCTATATGTTGTGAGGTCTCTCTCTAAGTTTGTAACAATAAAGTAGGAGCGCATTATGAATTTGTTCATCTCATCAGTCCATTTTAAGCGCTGCCTCAGTTTGCCTGCCTTAGTGGTCAGTTGAATGTTTGAAACACTTTCGACAGGGGGAGATGACGGCTGTTGGGTTCTCCTATCTGCGTTGTCGGCTGTAGAATTTTCGGGTGACCCGACATGTGCCCGCCTGTTCAGCATCATGTCACTGGTGGTTCGCCTGCTGTCACGTTCAGCACCAGCTCCAAACGTGCCCCGACGCACCTCGGGTAGCGTCCTTTTCCGAGGCTCATTATTCTTTGACATTTTCTCCATTATCAATGGGTTGCGTTTTATACCTACTGCCAGGATTTCATTTAGGCCGCCCCTAACATGGGGTACAGACGCCTTTCACAGCCGCCCCTAACATGGAGTACAGACGCTGTTGGCTAGTGCTTATGGCGGCACTGACTCGCCTTGTCACATTGCTGTCTTTGGATATATGTGGCATTTTATAGAGACTGTGGTGCCATCCACAGACCCACCACATCCTGTTAGCAATGCCGCTGTTGGTCCGGGACTGCTTATTCGTCAGGTTACCCTGCTTATGTCGCAGCTACCCTCCATATCTAGAGGGCGATCCACTATCCGCCACCTGTGGACCCGTCCGGCCGTAGTCAGCTCTACGTCCTCCTCGAGGCGGATTATTATTATTATTATTATTATTATTATTATTATTATTATTATTATTATTATTATTATTATTATTATTATTTATCATTTCTCTGAGAAAAAAGACTAGCAAGAAATCATTGACTGGAGAACGGAGGAAGGCCTTTTGTGCCCAAATGAAGAGAATTTGGGAGAAGGAAAAAACGTCATTAGCTGAATAAGATCTATGGCACTACACAAATGGGCATAACGATGTAATAATAATAATAATGATGATGATAATAATAATAACAATGTTATGGGGTTATTTCCTTTTAAACTACTGAGGCTGCCGGAAGTTACCCCCAAGGGGAATCTTTAACGTGCCAGTATTTCTACTGACACAGCTCCCTCGCATTTACGTACCCAGAAAATTGCAACTGACTGTTCCAAGATTCGATCCAGAAACCTAGGGTACAGCAAGCGAGAACGTTAACACTGTGGGGGCGTGTTGGTGCAATGGTCAAGCTGCTTGCCCCTCACCAAGGCGAGCCTGGTTCAATTCCCGGTCAATGCACGTGTGATTTTTGTACTGAAATATCATATCCTGTGGTTCGGATTTCACGTAAAATGGAGGCCGCGTGGCTCATGATTGCGAGATTAATGGTCACGTAAAACAACAAACTTCCGTTACCTCTGCGCCACGTTAGGCCTTGGATACTCTTATACCGGTGGTTGCAGGTTCGAAACCTGGCGCAGTCAGCTGGCATTTGAGGGTGCGCAAATGCGAGGGAGCCGTGTCAGTACATTTACTGGCACGTTAAAGATCCCCTTCGGGGCAAAATTCCGGCACCCCGGCGTCTCTAAAAGCCAGGGTAGTTAAAAGGAACGTAAAACCAATAACATTATTATTATTATCTTATACCGGTGGGGTCGAAAGAGAGCAAGAGCTGGTCAAGGGAAGTTTGCAGGATAGATGAAGTAGAGGAGTCCAGCACAAGTAAATGGAGGCAATGCCACAGACTGAACTAGGGTCCCGTGGTCACCAACCCACGTTCCACTGGCTGTTAACCCCTTAGGAAGGGTTACGGCCAATAGAGAAAGCTCAAGAGCACAAACGAGGTGAGAAAGTTCCCGGAATTGTTGACATACAATATGTTCAAATCAGATTCGCAGAGCAAAAATAAATACTTTCCTTAGTGTCAATACACGTTCACACGCAGGTGTGACGTCAAGCAGGCCATACTGTTATTTGTCTAGCAGCACTGGAACATGAAGAACTTTCACACCTCGCACTTCTCGGAATTGCCTTAACGTCCATCAAGGGAACTTGGCCAGCGTGAACCTTCTGATCTCGCTGAGATTCTCCTTACATGTTGTAAGAAAAAAAAATGGTGGTATTTCATTCCCACACCATTTTGGCCATCACTAGAGAGAAGCTGTGCGCATTATTTCATCTCATCCTCTAATTCATTTTGGCCATCCCTAGAGAGAAGTTGTGTGCATTTATCTCTTACTCTAATTCATTTTGGCCATCCCTAGAGAGAAGCTGTGTGCATTTATCTCATACTCTAATTCATTTTGGCCATCCCTAGAGGAAAGTAGTGTGCATTTATCTCATCCTCTAATTCATCTTGGTTATCCCTAGAGGGATGCAGTGTGCATTTAACTCATCTTCTAATTCATTTCGGTCACCTCTAGAGAGAAGCTGTGTGCATTTATCTCATTCATTTTGGCCATCCCTAGAGGGAAGCAGTGTGCATTTATCTCATACTCTAATTCATTTTCGACACCCCTTGAGAGAAACTGTGTGCATTTATCTCATCCTCTAATTCGTTTTGGCCATCCCTAGATAGAAGCTGTGTGCATTGATCTCATCCTCTAATTCATTTTGGCCATCCTTAGAGGGGAGCTGTGTGCATTTATCTCATCCTCTAATTCATTTTGACCATCCCTCAAGAGAAGCTGTGTGCATTTATCTCATCCTCTAATTCATTTTGACCATCCCTTGAGAGAAGCTGCATTTATCTCAGACTCTTTATTCATTTTGACCATCCCTTGAGAGAAGCTGTGTGCATTTATCTCATACTCTAATTCATTATGGCCATCCCTAGAGAGAAGCTGTGTGCATTTATCTCATACTCTAATTCATTTTGACCATCCCTAGAGAGAAGCTGTGTGCATTTATCTCATCCTCTAATTCGGTTTGGCCATCCCTAGAGAGAAGATGTGTTCATTTATATCATACTCTATTTCATTTTGACCATCCCTAGAGGGAAGCTGTGTGCATTTATCTCATCCTCTAATTCGGTTTGGCCATCCCTAGAGAGAAGCCGTGTGCATTTATCTCATCCTCTAATTCGGTTTGGCCATCCCTAGAGAGAAGCTGTGTGCATTTATCTCATACTCTATTTCTTTGTGAACATCCCTAGAGAGAAGCCGTGTGCATTTATCTTACACTCTAATTCATTTTTGACACTCCTAGAGAGAAGCTGTGTGCATTTATCTCATACTCTAATTCATTTTTGACACCCCTAGGGAGAAGATGTGTGCATTTATCTCATACTCTAATTCATTTTGGCCATCCCTAGAGAGAAGCTGTGTGCATTTATATCATGCTCTAATTCATTGTGACCAACCCTAGAGAGAAGCCGTGTGCATTTATCTCATACTCTATTTCATTGTGACCATCCCTAGAGAGAAGCTGTGTGCATTTATCTCATACTCTATTTCATTGTGACCATCCCTAGAGAGAAGATGTGTGCATTTATCTCATACTCTAATTCATTTTTGACACTCCTAGAGAGAAGCTGTGTGCATTTATCTCATACTCTAATTCATTTTTGACACTCCTAGAGAGAAGCTGTGTGCATTTATCTCATACTCTAATTCATTTTTGACACCCCTAGGGAGAAGATGTGTGCATTTATCTCATACTCTAATTCATTTTGGCCATCCCTAGAGAGAAGCTGTGTGCATTTATATCATGCTCTAATTCATTGTGACCAACCCTAGAGAGAAGCCGTGTGCATTTATCTCATACTCTATTTCATTGTGACCATCCCTAGAGAGAAGATGTGTGCATTTATCTCATACTCTATTTCGTTTTGACCATCCCTAGAGAGAAGGTGTGTGCATTTATCTCATACTTTAATTCATTTCGGCCATCCCTAGAGAGAAGCTGTGTGCATTTATCTCATACTCTATTTCATTGTGACCATCCCTAGAGAGAAGCTGTGTGCATTTATCTCACACTCTATTTCATTGTGACCATCCCTAGAGAGAAGCTGTGTGCATTTATCTGATACTCTATTTCTTTGTGACCATCCCTAGAGAGAAGCTGTGTGCATTTATCTGATACTCTATTTCTTTGTGACCATCCCTAGAGAGAAGCTGTGTGCATTTATCTCATCCTCTAATTCGGTTTGGCCATCCCTAGAGAGAAGGTGTGTGCATTTATCTCATACTCTAATTCATTTTGGCCATCCCTAGAGAGAAGCTGTGTGCATTTATATCATGCTCTAATTCATTGTGACCAACCCTAGAGAGAAGCCGTGTGCATTTATCTCATACTCTATTTCATTGTGACCATCCCTAGAGAGAAGCTGTGTGCATTTATCTGATACTCTATTTCTTTGTGACCATCCCTAGAGAGAAGATGTGTGCATTTATCTGATACTCTATTTCTTTGTGACCATCCCTAGAGAGAAGATGTGTGCATTTATCTGATACTCTATTTCTTTGTGACCATCCCTAGAGAGAAGATGTGTGCATTTATATCATGCTCTACTTCATTTTGGCCATCCCTAGAGAGAAGCTGTGTGCATTTATCTCATACTCTAATTCATTTTTGACACCCCTAGAGAGAAGCTGTGTGCATTTATCTCATACTCTAATTCATTGTGACCATCCCTAGAGAGAAGCTGTGTGCATTCATCTCATACTCTATTTCATTGTGACCATCCCTAGAGAGAAGCTGTGTGCATTTATCTCATACTCTAATTCATTGTGACCACCCCTAGAGAGAAGCTGTGTGCATTTATCTCATACTCTAATTCATTGTGACCACCCCTAGAGAGAAGCTGTGTGCATTTATCTCATACTCTATTTCATTGTGACCATCCCTAGAGAGAAGCTGTGTGCATTTATATCATGCTCTACTTCATTTTGGCCATCCCTAGAGAGAAGCTGTGTGCATTTATCTCATACTCTATTTCATTGTGACCATCCCTAGAGAGAAGCTGTGTGCATTTATCTGATACTCTATTTATTTGTGAACATCCCTAGAGAGAAGCCGTGTGCATTTATCTCATACTCTATTTCATTGTGACCATCCCTAGAGAGAAGCTGTGTGCATTTATCTGATACTCTATTTCATTGTGACCATCCCTAGAGAGAAGCCGTGTGCATTTATCTCATACTCTAATTCATTGTGACCATCCCTAGAGAGAAGCTGTTGCATTTATCTGATACTCTATTTCATTGTGACCATCCCTAGAGAGAAGCTGTGTGCATTTATATCATGCTCTAATTCTTTTTGGCCATCCCTAGAGAGAGAATCTGGAGAAGTGGTTTTAGTAATGCGATTGGTTGGAGAGGATGAGACCTCGGCGCTCTACCAAGTGAATCCTGGTCTAAGGGCTGAACTCAGCCTCATAAGGCAGAACTAGGAAGTAGTGGGTTCGACTTCAGCCATTCTAGAAGTGGTCTCTTCTACCCAATCACAGCCCCATTTGCACACTAACAGCCATCACAACAACACAGGCTATCAGACAGACAGTACGGGCAGGGTGCACAAAGAGCCCGCTGAAGAGCCTAACTTGGTGACCTGAAGAAACCCCGCAACAAACACGGCAAGAACCTAGAAGAAATACAGTAGATTTGATGGCTTGTTAAAGAACTCCTTCGAGGCAAAATTCTGGCACCATGGGGACTCTTAAAAGCCACAGTAGTTAAAAGGGGACGGAAAACAAATGACATTATCTAACGTTATGAGGGCAATTATTATTCCATATTCTTGTGTCCGACTCAACGTAAGAGTTACTAAAAGCAGATGAACGGTGTAGAACAGGGGTCTTCAAACCTTTTGGCCGAAGGGCCGCTCTTACTCCTTGACTAATTGTAAGTCCCAAAAGCCAAGACCTAGCCAGATCATCATACCATTTGAATTACGCGCAAAGTTTCGTTTTGGACTGTCAGGCTGGTGAGATGTGTTCTTTGCTGTGTAGTGATAGACATAGATTTATGGCATGTTAAAGAACCTTCAACTAATTACACCTGTGTGAAGCTAAATTATACATAGGTTAAACATTTGACTAACGTCCTTAGGTTCCTACGTTCGTCGTCAAGAGCCGACTGCGGTGGCATCTGGTAACTAAGTTCTGAACTAGTTGGTCGTTGACGGTGGCGTTTGGCGCAAAAGTATGAACTACTTTGAAAAAATGAATGTATGCAGTCCTTACTTGAATTAAAATAGACTAGCGGACCCGTGAGAGAAATCTCGCTTGTTCATAAGCCACACTTTCCTCAATAGGTTTATAATAAGGGACTTACGGAGAAAGGTTGTTATGTTTTTATTTGAACCAAATGATTATAGAACATTATTTACGTTTCAGGTGTCCCTACGGCCAAAATGCGAACTGAACAGAAATGATGCCGCGTATTTTCCTACAGCAACAGTATTTGCAAATCACACACTTCTTACAAAAATTTATATTTATGAAATTAGAATGCAATTCGTCACTATTAATGTCATTTGTGTGCTGAGTCCATTGATTGACAGCTTAGCTGTAACACTCACCGGCTATTCGATATTTATGAAATCATACGATTTGAGTACTCATTCCTTTAAATTACTGTTTCTTAAATCCATGCAAAATGATAAAGGAAAGAGCTCAGAATGTTAAAATGACATGAAACAGGCGTCACAGCGGCCAAAATGTGAAGTGGACAGCAATTATGGTGCGTATCATCCTGCAGCAACAGTATCTGCAAATCGCACGCTTCGTACAGTTTTTTAAAAGTCATTTTTTAAATTATAGATATTTATGAAATTAGAGTTCAATGCGTCACTGGTAATGTATATTCTCTTTCATTTGAATGCTCATTTTTCACGATCGGTCGCTTGTGAACGCCGCAGGAGGGATCTATACTACTGAAATAATATATATGATGATACACACACTAATACAGTCATCACAATTAACACAGGTTATCAGACAGATTCTATACACACCCAAAGTTCACGGGGCTACATGACCGCGTTGTCGCAGCCCCTAAACTGAGAAACCAACCAGTTAAAATGTTCAATTTCATTATGTATGTCAGTTATTGTGTATCTTAATTGACCATTAAATAAAGACATCTGATTATAATTTGTATGGATTACTTAAATTGT
Organism: Meconema thalassinum; assembly: GCA_946902985.2. Classification (NCBI taxonomy): domain Eukaryota; kingdom Metazoa; phylum Arthropoda; class Insecta; order Orthoptera; family Tettigoniidae; genus Meconema; species Meconema thalassinum. Next base: position 170,363,756 of record OX336391.1, read on the forward strand.
AAATTTTTACAATGTAATCAAAATAAGGTATGATGGGCCGGATACCGGGCATGTCTGGCCAGCTATCGCGGGCCGGATTGGTGGTGCTCGCGGGCCAGTGTTGGTCCGAAGGCCACAGTTTGAGACCTCTGGTGTAGAGGAATTGCAATTATGGATCCAGGACGTGTGTGGCAATCATGTAAGGAGGAAAGAAAACGAAAATGATAAGAGAGACAGTGGTTTTCATTGAGAAGTTCATTGCCGTAGGGTACATCACATATGTGCAATTTCGTTGTTCTATTTTTAACCAGGAAAGTATAATATTAAAAGGAGATACATGTGAGGAAAATGTTAAGGAGAAGATCTATTAGGATTCTAAAATAAAGAAATGCTATGATATAAAACTGCAAAAGAATATTAATATCATACAATTGTTCTTCGGTTCAAATTAGAAGGAAAGCAAGATGTTGATAAAGCGAAAAGTTGACTTTCAGTGACGCCCAGTGTTTTCATTGGTTGCTCTTTGTGTACACGGTCAACAACAACAACAGCAACAACTACAAAAAATCCTTCTGGAGTTGAATTTTCTCTGTATATGTAGTTAAACCAGGGAAACGATCAGTATATTTATAAAAGAGGGCGTCCCCGCTACGATGAAACAGGAGGCCCTAAATAGAGAGAGCTTCGCCTGGAATCGGGTAGCAAATAGCCATCCCAGCATTTGCATTGAATTCAAATGACACATCTAAGAAATCCGCTACTACAAGGATGGGCGACAATTGGAATATTCCTGACCATAAATCATGGTTGTGCTGACTGGTTTGCGCTTCAAAGGGCAGAACCATCGTAGGTTATACAGTATAGGAAAGAAGAAAATGAGTTGAACGTTCCTTCGAGAGCCTGCTCCAGTGTTTACTTTCAATTATTCCCGCTCTTGCAGGTTCTAAGAAACGCTAACTTATCTCCAAGGACAGCATGTTTGGTTATCTGTTTAGCTCCTGTCCACCCTTACAATGAACATGTTAGTGCAGCCACTGAAAAGCAAGAAACCATAATGAGGAACAGATTCAAAGAACCTTCATTGGCTTCATACTGGGACTGAATGCTTCTCACAAAAAGACACATCAAAACCGTTTGCAAAATTCTTAATACAACCATTTTGTCAGAAAAATTTTAGGAATCAAATTATAAAAAGGGACTTATTATATTCTTAATGGTATTGCAGATAATAGTTTTAACAACAAATTGTATATCCGCCTTAGTCAATACATAAACGAAAATAAATTATAATTACACTTGCTCCTGGTACATGTTTCGGGGATTAATTGCTTTTATCCCCTTCATCAGCCAAGACAAATATCCGAAGAAAGATATAAGATAGCGTAGCACTCAAAAAATAAATGTCTATTTAACTTAATATGGTGCACCATATAAGTAGGTCACTGGAAAATGTTGAGCAAAACTAAAAACATATATGTAACAGCGATGATATTCAGCCATCAAAACACAGAGAATCAGTGGACAGTTAATTCGTAAATCCACTCCAAAACACTAGTCGAAGCTTGAATTGGCAAAAATAAAAATACTTCACCATATGAACATAACCAATGAAGAAGCCTTATGCTCAACAGGTCCAAAATCAAATGCCTGTATACGAACTAGACGAGCGTGGAAGGAACAACTTCAAATAGCAATGTGGTTAGCTCAATGCATAACCTGAAAGAAGCAAAGGAAAAACAAACACCATAATAAAAGGGACCAAGGGGAAATTTATAGACGCAAACCCATTCTGTTATAAGGCAAGATTCAAACCATTCTGGCTGTCATAAAAAAAAGCCACCTTCTTTAGCCTTGTGAACAGAGCCATGAATTTCTCTTTCCAAGCAAGATTTTGACAAAGAAATTGAGATAATATATCAAATTGCCAGAGTTAATGGTTAAAATCATCAATACATTTTTAATATTATCAACAAATTAAAAAATAAGCCCTCACACGACTTCAACCTGAGCATAAAGAAAAGCCCTCATACGCAGTTTTTACTTATTTTAATCATCATACTTATAACATCACTAACAAATTCAAAAAGGTTAACATGAAAATAGCTTACAAAACTAACAATACTAATCAGAGCATTTTCTTCAATTCCAATTCTTTCAACTTTAAGGATAAATTCAGCAAATCCGGTGTTTACAGATTAAGTTGTAATGATTGTAACGCCAATTATATAGGTCAAACAGGAAGAAATTTCACCACAAGATATAATGATCACTTAAATGCCACTAAATATAGAAAGTATTCAGCCATGGCCGCACATATGGAGGATTCAGGCCACAAATTCACTAGTATAGAGAATGATTTAGAAATCTTACATTACACTAGCAAGGGTACTATGATGAATGTTCTCGAATCCATTGAAATCAACACAGCACACAGTATTTCAGACCCAGTGAATCTTAATGAAATCATTTTCGATTCTAATATCTTATTTGACACTCTCAAAAATAACTTAACTAGTAAGTCCAATAATAAACCACCTTAGATGCTCTTTAGTATAACTTTTCTACATCACATATTTATACATAATTACATACTTATTAATATTCTGTTACACCCCTCTGCCATTACAATTCCCTACAACTTGATTTTTATTATATTACATTATTTAATTTCCACTTTGAACATTTTTTCCCCAAAGAATCTATTTTTTCATAGTAGCGCTCCACTCATACGTACGTCCTATTACAGAACTAGCTATGGCAATATTTATCATCTACTGCTACCATATATGAGTGTTGGAATTGGCTACACCCATAAATTATTTACAATAATTTTCAAACATAAGACAATCTCTTCATAATTGATACCTTGACTTAACCTGAAGTAAGTTTTTCGAATATTATTAAGTTTGCATTCGTTCTATATCATTATAAATTAATTTTTATAGTTTTTCATAATTATTTCAGTCTATAAATTTCCCCTTGGTCCCTTTTATTATGGTGTTTGTTTTTCCTTTGCTTCTTTCAGGTTATGCATTGAGCTAAGCTCATTGCTATTTGAAGTTGTTCCTTCCACGCTCGTCTAGTTCGTATGCAGGCATTTGATTTTGGACCTGTTGAGCATAAGGCTTCTTCATTGGTTATGTTCATATGGTGAAGTATTTTTATTTTTGCCAATTCAAGCTTCGACCAGTGTTTTGGAGCGGATTTACGAATTAACTGTCCACTGATTCTCTGTGTTTTGATGGCTGAATATCATCGCTGTTACATATATGTTTTTAGTTTTGCTCAACATTTTCCTGTGACCTACTTATATGGTGCACCATATTAAGTTAAATAGGCATTTATTTTTTGAGTGCTACGCTATCTTATATCTTTCTTCGGATATTTGTCTTGGCTGATGAAGGGGATAAAAGCAATTAATCCCCGAAACATGTACCAGGAGCAAGTGTAATTATAATTTATTTTCGTTTATGTATTGACTAAGGCGGCTATACAATTTGTTGTTAAAACTATTTAGTACGTCAATACGGAACCATCATGGAAACTAGTTTAAATAATAGAATTGAAGATAATTGCGTATAAAAAGGCCGTATCAACAGAGGTGACGCAAGCTGTTGAACTGTAAAAAGGCTTTTCACAACACATCTTGGCTGTTTTGGTTACAAAACAGTGGTGATATTCTTGTATACCTCTTGTTATCTGTTATCTGGCCATTCTTACATGCATATGGACTCTGTTCATGAAAATATTGAGCAGCGCGTAAGAAATAAGCTAGTGTGGTCACCATCAAAATATTAACTTGGATTGAGAATTATTAAATCTCATACAAGGTTGTGGTGACAACATTTAAGGACTTTCTGAGACGGGATGGTGTTAAAAACAGAGTTTTCCCTGAATACGTAACCCTATGTGATGATAGATCAAAATTACTCGTGTATGTTTCAATGCTAGGCAGATTTACACGAAAATGAAATATTTATATTACCAGCAACCTCCTCATACCAAAATTTGTCATGCCAGATGGCACATTTCAGTGGTAACGTACATAAACTTAAAGGACTAAGCAATAAGGGACTCATGTTGAGAGATGTCTAGTAAATCAACTATTTATTTATTTATGTTCGACGATGTCGAAATGTGAATATTATACGTCAGAAAACTGTATCATAATGATGGTCATTAAAGTACTGTTTTCCATTATGATACAGTTTCTCCAGCCAATCAGAGCCCATTCATTGACCAATTAGGTAAGTATACCTTCGCGCATGCGCTCAAAATCCAACATGTCTATATAAATCACCGACATGGAAAGTGCACCGTCCATATGTTCGCGTAAATAAACTGGCGAATATGAGACAACTCCAATTTCTACACAGCGCATTGCTTTCAAACGACTTCGGTGACAGTTTGACTGCATGCTGGCGCACATCGGCAGGCTGTAAACATATGGCCTGCATATGACATTGCCAAGCACACAGAGTGCATGCGTCGGTCGGTCAGAGAACTTGGAAAACAGAGATATCAAACCCAACGCTTGCACTTCGATCACAAAATTCAAGTGGCTGAATCTCAACAGATATTTATGAATATTTATGCTAAAACATGTAATAAAGTTATAATTATCGTCGAACATAAACAGTCGTATGCAACTCGCCTATAATGGTAAAGATACTCGTATGGAAAATATAAAACTCGCTTACGCTTGTTTTATAAACATACTCGTGTCTTAATTATTGGCATTTTAGGCTCGTTGCATAATGTACTATTATATCATATGGCAAAACAAGGATACATTATAAACACATATATCTTTCAATTATATAATCAACTAGCAGTAGTGCCCGGCTTCGCCCGGTGGATTTATTTGTTTTATGGATGATAATAATTTTATTACTGCAGCCAATGGCCATGTACTTTTCTTTTCAGGACGGGTCAGGGAAGGGATATTGGAAGGAAATCGGCCGTGGACTTATTGAAAGGAACCGTCCCGCCATTTGCTCTAGGATATGGATTGGAACACACCAACGCTTATTGCAGCTGATAACCTCAGTATACTGCACCAACACCATCGCCCTTATACAGAGGCATACTAATGTCATGATGATAACTGTTTTAAGGGGCCTAAGAAATCTTTTTGCCTTAACTCCCCGTGACTGCAATTTATAAGCAGAACACGGGTAGGGCCGACGTGATGCAGCCCGCACTGCCAGGCAACAATAGACTTAGGTATTATTGAAGCTGTTCGGGAGCGCTTGTTCTTCCGACTTACTGAACAAAAATCACTATTTAAGGTTACCTGAGAGGTATAGCCTAATGCTACATAGCCTAAACTATTCCTCTTGAATCTGGCTATCATATACAAAAAGAATTTTTCGAATCCGACTGGTAGTTCCAGAGATTAGCGCGTTTAAACACACAAACAAACTCTTCAGATTTATTATATTAGTATAGATTATTTACAGGTCAACATTCAAAACTTAATGTCCAGACTTTTCAGACAGAGCGGAGGGTGACTAGAATACTGGCATTGTAAAGATGTGTTATTTCAAATTTTGCAATACAAAATGAGATTATCATAGATGGCAAGATACTTATTTGTCAATCACTTGAAACGTAACTTTAAACTTGAAACACAATAAAATTATCATAAATGGGGACAAAACTGTGAGTCTCCTTCTTACAGAAATCTTAAGCCCACTGGCGGAATCTTAATTGTTCCTAACATGTCTTCGTCTGATGCAAAATGACATCCGCAAATGCCTTTCTTCAACCGCTGGAAATGTGAAAAGCGTATGGAGAAAGATCAGTACTGTAAGCCAGGATTGAAATATTCCCCAATCATATTCTTGAGGCGTTGGACAATAAGGGGTCGGGCGTTATCATGGAGTAGTATATCATTCCAGGGTGCTGCGCCTCAATTTCTGAACTCACCATCATAGCGCTGCTATTTTTAGCGCACTGATCACGCTTTATTCTTGTCTCTGGTTTTCGAAAATCAAGTTCTATTAACAAAGTAAATTGCATACTATTTAACGTATTGCTGAATGTAGTTTCATACCAGAGTGTTGGCACTCTGCTTGTTATATGGGTGAATCTGGCGGATGTGTCCCACACTTTCACCCTAGCAGCTTTTTACAAGTTGATCATAACTACCACACATTTCGCTGGAATTGCGCAGCCTGTATTGCTAATAACATTCCTTGTATCAGGGCACTTTTTATCGTCAGTCTGTGATATGAGGTGAAGGTGGGTGGCTTTCCCTACCAGTGCCTATCATAATTATATGTATCTACCTTCCCGTGCTGACACGACATGTTCGCTTTTAGCTAAGCCGGTGAAGCGAGGACAGGAAATTAATTCTTATGTACTAGTAGACTGTCTGGTCACTTGGTGCGGCTACATTATGTGTGCGAACACGATTTACTCCTCAGATTACGACCACACTTTCTCGTTCAAACATCACAATTATTGCTTATTATTCTAGTCCCGAGACAACTACCCCATCCCAGTCCCTATCTTACAGCTACACATACTACTACAGTCATCACATAAATACAGGTGAGTGGTTATCGTGTCGGATTACTAACCCGAAGCTTGCAGGTTCGCTCCTAGCCATAGTAAGTGATTTTTGAAAGGCGGCAAAAATTACGACACGCATGTCATACGTTGTTGGCATGTCAAAGAACACATTTGAAATCAGCAGGCCGTGTTCATAGTGGCAACATTAATCTCGGGATTTTCCGCCTGTACAAAGTTCCTCATTTCTTCACTAGGAAGCGCTATAGTGCCAAGGAGTTTAGATATCTAACCTCCTTCACTTTCATAGTGCTTCAAGAAACAACAAAATTCGACAGGCATGCTGCCCTCTGGGTGTCAAATAACAAAGCTTGCACCCGGCATCCGAGGCCATACGATATTATTATTAACTATCATACAAATTCAACTCATACCCAACTATACGGGGCTGAATAACCAAGATGTCCTAAGTCCCTCAAATGACTGAATTAACAACAACAACTCATATATTTTATTTTGAGAAATTTACCCGTATGTTTTAAATAGTTGGTGTGATATCATACTTCGTCATTTGGCAACATGTGATGATAGAAATAATTCCTCAATATATTATTGAACATTGCAAGACTCTCTAGGCTGGCAGAATGGAGACTGATTTTGAATACAGTGAAACCTCTCTAAAAGACCACCCCTATTAAAAGACCATCCCTCTTAAAGACCGATTTCTCTTGGAACCGATTTAAAACCTCACAAGGTCAATGAATTTGTTACCTCTATTTAAGGACCACCCCTCTCCCCGACCAAAGACCAGGCATTTTCTCAGTCTGACCTCTTTCAAAAGACCACTTCTCCTTTGCCTTCCCATTGGACATGATATAAACAATGGTTCTGTTGGTACAGAACTGCATCAGCATACACTGTCATTAGAAAAAGTGTTATGTAAAGTAGAAACAAGTAGTTCCGTGAAGAACTATACAGCCTATTTTCATATATCCTGCTCATGTTAATTGCCTCTATCAACATACAAAATTTCAGTTTAATTGCTGTAACAGATTCGTAGATATTGAGAACCGTCTAAATATTTCAGATGGTCGCCAGGTTGGATATTTATTTTTGTACTATTACATTAAGATTATTGTGTACGTGTGGTATTCAAACTGCAATCGCATGATTAGAACACAAGAAGTAAAAACGAGATTCTAAAATTACGCACAGCAGCCATCTTGTGATTATGCAAACAATTGAAATAAATTAGATGCCAGTGGATCAACATTTGTATAAGCATTTAACGTACAACGTTTCATGGCACTCGGATAGTTAATTCGCGAGAAGCGTTCATTTAAATATTTATAATTCGCGTCGCCGCCATGTTGGATTTGTGCTCACCAGGTTACTGAAAGTCCTATGGGTGAACATATGTTCATAGTCTCTATGAACATTAAAAAAATCAGTTTGGTTGCTGTAAAAGATTCATAGATATTGAGAACCATCTAAATATTTCGGAAGCTCGCCATTTAGGATTATTATATGTATAGGCCATAGAGTTATGTACCATTCAAGGACAATTATTGCCTAGGTTCATTATTCAAACTTTCACTCCGATCGCATGATTACGACACAAGAAATAAAAACTTAATTTTAAAATTTCGCACAGCCGCCATCTTGAGGTTATGTAAACAATTGAAATAAATTAGATGCCAGTGCATTACAATCTGCAAAATCATTTACTGTACCACATTTCACAGCGCTCAGAGAGTTAAATCACGAGAAAAGTCTATTAAAATATTTCAAATTCGCTTGGTCGCCATGTTCGTTTTGTACTTTACAGGTTTATGAAATATACATAGGTAAACTTGTATCAGTACCCTTTATCACCGTTCAAAATTGCAGGGTGATATCTGTAATAGTTTCGGAGATATAGAATGTCAGTGAAATATTTCGCACAGCCGCCATTTTGAAGTTATGTAAACAATTGAACTAAATTAGACTTCAGTGCATTACAATGTGTATAAGCATTTGCTGTACCAAGTTTCAATAGGTTTGGATTGTTAAATCGCGAGAAAAGTCTATTTAAAAGTCTCAACTTCGCTTTGCCGCCATGTTGGTTTTGTAGTCACCAGGTTTTTGAAAGTCTCATAGGTGAACTTCTAGTAGTGCCTTTTATCACCGTACACAATTTCAGGGCGATATCGGTAATAGTTTCGGAGATATTGAATGCTAGTGACATATTTCGCACAGCCACCATATTGGATTGGTGAGACGTAACAAAATTTGAAGGGCACGGTCGAGGTCGCCAGGAATAGTGCTATGAACTCACCGAGTTTCATTGAAATCGCTCCAGCTGTTTAGATTTTATTAGGGGGACACACACACACACCTCACACACACACACATACACACGCGCACACACACACGGACAAAAGGTGATCTCATAAGCCTATTTTTTCAAAATTGAAAATAGGCTAAAAATGCAAAAAACGGCTCTCCTAGAAGACTGTTCGAACTCACTCAGAGATATTCTAGAAAGTGAAATTGTAAAAAAAAGTGCTAATCTGAAACAGAGATCAATTCGTGACTATTTTAAATGACAGAGCTCAGAAAATAACTAATTGTAATTAATGTGTACTAAATGTGAACCAATGCAGATAAATTGTAATCAAGTAGGCCTGTGTGTTCCAACTGTACTTTATTAATAATGCAGTATAAAATTATTTTAATGCCTACCCCTATTAAGAGACCATCACTCTAAAAGACCAGTTATCCATGGAACCGGCACTGGTCTCTTAATAGAGGTTTCACTGTAACTTTGTTTATTTTTGTTAATTCTTTTTCGGATTTTGACTTTTTATTATTATTTTTCGGAATTTTGAGCTGGTTTTCACTAATTTTGACAAATTGTGATTGTTTTCTTTTTGGTTTGTAACTAATTTTGATTTTTGTGTGTTATTGGACTTTTTGAGATTTTTTGACTTTTTAATTTTTTTAGATTTTAACTATTTTTTCGTTTTTTTTTTTTGCTGCTGCTTGAGGTAGGATATATGAAAATAGGCTTTAGTTCTTCACGGAACTACTTGTTATTTCGACTAACTTGCTTTGTATTTTAGGACTGCCAAACACTTGTGTGGATTGGACAAAAGGGAGAAGTGTAGGCCTATCCCGTTTTAGTCGCGGAACGAACGCTACCATTCTAGGGTTAAGGGGAGTCGTAAAGCCCTTCGGTGGCGTAGTCGGTAGCATGCTGAATTGCTATGCCCAAGATAGCGGGTTCAAACCCGGCCGAAGTCGTCGGATTTTTTAAAGCGTTGAAAATCCTTCAGTATGCCTTCCTTCGGAGGGGAAGTAAAGCCGGCGGTCCCATGTCATAGATTTATGGCATGTAAAAAATCCTTTCTCAGACTAAACTTGTGTAAAGCAAAATTTGTTAGGTTAGATTTCGTCAGAACGCTCTATCAAAGTTCCAACGTTCACCACTAGGTATCATTGATATCTGGTGGCGAAAGTTGGAACTACTTGAAATTGAACGGAATGTGTAGCTCACCCTTTAGGGTATCCGCTGGAAGCAGCTACAGACTCAGGCGAGCCGAACATGTCCTCGGACACTCCCGGCACTAAAAGCCATACGATAAATAAATAAATAATAACCAATGTTACAAAGGCGATATAAATGCCCCTTTCTCTCAGGATACGTTGGGTATTGAGAACTATTTTCTTACTACATGTTCATTCATTTGTCTTCAATACACTGATCTACAATATTCTAAGTTGCAGTACTTACATTTTTTTTAAAGATAACAAACACTAATACAGTCATCACAATTAACACCGGTTATCAGACAGATTCTACACACACCCAAAGTACACGGGGCTACATGACCGCGTTGTCGCGGCCCCTAAACTTAAGAACCAACCAACCAACTGATCTACAATCGATAAAAGATATTCATTATAAAAATAGTTGACACTTTAAAAGATGCTCCTTTTTTGAATCTGGCATTTTAAGCCTACTTTTCACATTTTGCAAAAATGAGGAAAAAGTTGACTTATGAGATCGATCCGGGCAAATGTGTGTCTGTCTGTCCTTCTGTCTGTGTGTGTGCCCCCCCCCCCTCCTATCAACTCCTAAACGGCTGCAGCAATCGGAACCAAATTTACTCTGAATAAACATGTATACCTGAATATCTCAATCCCATATGTGAAAATGATGTCAGTGCTACCAACTGCTGAAAAAACGCACTAGAAATTTGAGCTCCATGTTGGATATCTTGGAAGGTATGCATGGGAACTATTCCAAAATTAGCACACATATAGATAATAATATTACAGTTTTATTTCCAGGAGGCCATGACAGTGTTGCCAAAATGAATAAATTATCTCTCTATTTTTTTAAATTCAAATACCAATGTATCAGAAAGTATGCAAGCCGACAGCTTTAAACTATGCACACGTATAGTACCTGACATTCTAGATTAATTTGGAGTAAATAATTTACGTCAGTGCTAACAACATGATTCTAAGTCAGCTGATAGGACCAATATTTTAATACATGTAACTTCTATAATATCAGTTGGATTTCAACCAAATTTTGTATGTGCTATGTGTACTTTAACAGATAGGACTATAAGTATTCTTAAGAGCAACCAGGGCTGCCAACTGTTATTAAATGCTGTCTATATTTTTACCCTAATATAAATATATCAGAAAGTATGCAAGCCCACAATTCTACAATTTTCACACGTATAGTACCTGATATTCTAGATTAATTTGGATTAGGGGGCGTGGTGGCGCAGCGGTCAAGCTATTAGCCTCTCACCAAGGTGGACCGGGTCCGATTCTCGGCCAATGCATGTGAGACTTTCGAAGTGAAATGCCATGTCTTGGGGTTCGGATTCCACGTAAAAAGGAGGTCCCGTGGCTCATGATCGAACGATTAACAGTCACTTAAAACTACAAGCTTCCTTTCTTCCATATTAATTTTGAGTCACTAATATACGTCAGTGCTGCCAACATGATTCTATGCCTGCTGATAGGTCCAATTTTAAAATACATGTAACTAATTCTATACTGACAAATGGATTTCATCCAAAATTAGCACAACAAGTTATCATAATATTCCAGATTATTTCTGACCAGCACATGCATGACATTGTTGCCAACGTGATTTTACACGCGCTGATAGATCCAATGTCTAACTGCATGTAACGTCCATGTTATCCATTGGACTTCAACCAAATTTTGTATTCTGTACCTTAAGAGATGGAACTAAGAATATATTCAGTCACCAGGGCTGCCAACTGTAGTGCTCTATTAGGCTACATTATACCAGGTATATTTTGAACAAATTAGAAATGTCGATATTTTCTTTTCTTCTTCTTAGTCGTTTATCCTCCAGGTTGGTGGAACCCACGGACTCAGCGAGGGAACTCACCACTACCGCCTCGACGGGCAGTGTCCTAGAGCTGGGAACATCTAATCGGAGTGGATACAACTGGTGAGGTGTGATTGGCACCTCGCCCAGGCGGCCTCACCTGCAAAGCGAACAGGGGCCTCATGAGGGAAGGTAATGGATGGTCAGGATGGATAGGCAAGGAAGAGGGAAGGAGGCGGCCGTGGCCTTGAAGAAGGTACTGTCCCCGTTTACCTGGATAGTAGGCTGTCAGATATCCGCCCCCTCAATCGGATTGCCAATTATCAATCGCACCGGCACAGTTACATCAATGAAAATGGCACTGACAGATACTATCGAGATAAGAGCACAGAAGTTCACAGGAAATCATTGTGGAACACACCAAAATAGATGGGGGTTCATACTTACCGTTACTTACCTCTTAATTATCTCGGGGTTTGAGTTGACAACAGGATCACTAAAGTCTGTTCACACAATAACCTCCACCATGACATTTAAAAATGAACCAGGACGAAGGCGAGAACTTTGAACTGTACAAAAGCTTTATTTCTAATAAAGGGTATGATTTTACTAACACAACAAAATCAACGTGGCTATCAGTAGCCCAAGTCAATCTGACTACGTCCTCCAGTAGGACTTGCAAAAATTATCATACAACATGATATAAAACATACTAGCTCCCAAGAGCTCCAAATAACGTAATATTCATAACACTATTGGATTGGAAAAGGACGTAAGGGTGTGACATATATAGAGCATTTGGTTTCCTTTTAATAAACATGGCAATGGTATTTATAGTCGCAAGGCCGGAGTGTGGACGACCTCACTCTGATAACCAGATGTTGGCACAGCTGCGGGCTACCCTCCAGCCTGTTGCATACTGGTCAAATGCACACCCTTCTCACGTGCTAAGTTACGTAAGAGTACAGCTTGCTCTCTGAAGCTTTTATCTGTCTACAAGACAACTCACATTATATTTACGCAAATCTTTCAAGTACTTTGCTCACATCCTATTGAATCATTATGTTAATTCCTTAAACTTGTTAAGTTCAATCCAAATGTTTAATTAGCTCTTAAATGTTTATAACAAAATCACATAAATTATTTATAACAATTAGAAATTGTTTATAATATTTGTCAAAGACAATAAAAATATTATATACACGCCTTTAACATCACTCTCGTTCCATATTATTTTCAAAAATATTTACAGCAATTATTTACAATATTAACATTTAAATTGTTTAAATTATTAATTTAAGAAATACATTGACCACATGTTCATTCGGTTGGTCATTTTCATAATCGTGTTTAATATAATCGACCAATGAAGGTTAGTTATACATGTTAATGTCACAATCTGGTTTAATAAAGGTTTTAATAATGATTTGTGACGGCAACCTTCATTCAAAATCTTATCTCAAATTCTTTCAAAACTCGTGTTAATTATAACAGTAAATCACTTGATTAATTTTCAACGAACTATGACAATCTTACTCCAGCGGAAAATCCTTCGCTAACAAGATAATGCATAAACTGCATTAAAAATATGCCCAAAATCATCATATATTAATCTATATGGCATTAAACTTCCACATAACTTACAAAACTTCCACAAATAATTCTTTAACATTAATTCCTGTGGGAACTTCCTTCATATTCAAGGGCATTATACCTCAGCGACTTTCAACACGCGCTGCACTAGCGATTATACATTCATAGTTCCACTTAAAATTTTTTATAATCATTACTTGTTTCAAAACTGTTTTTCTTTAACATTCGTGGATTTCATTCATGAACCGAAATGAAGTCAAAACTTGCCAATCACAAACAAATTTAATAGTGAATACGCTTATATACGCCTGTCTGGTCTATCAAAATTTAAGATTAACATCTTAAAAGAAAATGTAGTATAAAAATACTATCATCAAATAAAGTGCGACTAAAATGCAAAGTAGTCGAATAGAATCCAATTAGACTGGGGAATGCAAACATCGTTATATAAATCTCTAATTGAGAAAAACTCCTAACAAAAGTTCTTGACTTTAATGCATTCAATAATTCATTATTAAAGATAATCTTTCACAAAAGTGTCTATGATGCAATGTTCATTCATAACTGACGATAAATGTCTGTGTTGCAATCAATTCAAATAACGACTAGTATTTCCAAGATCGTCGACAACGTAAGAGATTTTAACGCTCTAAAATCATTTAAATGTTCTTCCTTCTTGATGATGACAGAAAATTGGTCAAAGTAATTAAACTGGGGTAGAATTACTTTAATAAAATGACACGCTGTCTGAATTTAAATCTGCCATAAAAATCATTAACTTACAGTCAAATCGTGACTACAAAAATATTAATTACTGAAGATTCTAAATATCAGTCTCAACTGATCCAAAATCATTAACTATGCCCATGACATAACAATGTCTTAATAAATCGTCGAAAAATGCAAAACTCATCAAGGTGTACTGAGAATAAGAATCTCAACAAGAAAATAGGGCAAAAAACATGAGGATAAAAATATGGGAAAAATGGTTGCTCAAACATCATTAGTAAACTCAAATACAATAAACGTTCACGACTACCTTATCTGCCGATTGACGTTCCAGAGGAAAATTCCCCAAAGAAGACTGCTGATGGATCCATTTCACCACGTTAAAGCTGAGCTCCATCCTCGAAATAGGAAATAGCACCCTCGGAGAATCGAACTGCTTCCTTCTCCGTGAATCGCTCTGCTCCTTGAAGACGAATAGACATCCTTCCGGCAATAATCTTCTTTGTGAGTCGGGTCCACCCTGATCTCTCTTGAAAAATTCCCTGAAGTTCCAGTAGACAATCGCCATGAAGTTTTGTAGAAATTTCCGAAGAAATTATTCATATTCAGAGTATGAAATTGTTTCTATGGCTGTTCGATGGTATTCAGCCTTTAATTACGAAACATGGGTGTAGATGGTATTCACCGCATGTTCGCTTGTGTGGAATAGCAATTAGCGAAGTTCCATGTCGCTATCTTACTCCGTTGAAATATGTCCCAATTGCAATAAGCCCTTTAGCCCTCCATCTGCTCTTCGGTTGTAGTGTTAGAAGAACAAACTGCCGTATTAAATTGCTCCATTATACTGTAGCGTTGTGTAACCAAGCAATCTGAAGTCTTTCTATTCCACTCGCAGCGTCAGCCGTTGCGTTGATTCTGGCTATACAAAAGTGCTTCTCTTGTGGCGAGATAATCACTTTTGTCAGTCGTATAAAACTGCTAATATCTTTCAAACTAATCGGTCGAAATTGTTCAGCTTTTCTCTATTACTTTATGAAGCACAGCACAATACAATTAGCTTATCGGTGACCGCTAACTGTTCGAAGCTAAACTTGTAGAAGCTTTCTAAGGTCCGTTTCAACTTCACCTAGTTTGACTTGGATCTCGTTAATATAGTGGCCTCGCCACGCGTTATAAAGACGATTCTTTTCACTGCTGTTCACTTCGATGTCTCACTATAATGAATGTATAAGAAAAGAACTTTCACAAATAGACTTCGATGATCTGAGAATGAGATCTCAGAATGATCAGAGAACGAAAGAGACTCCTCTCTTCTGCGCAAGCCCTTTTATTAACTTCACGAGGGGCGTTTCCATCCCTTCCAAAGCGTGGTACTGCGTCATCGCTAGAACTTCCAACTTCGTTAATACATGACGGATTTTCAAAATTCAAAAACTGAAAATAAATTTCACCAAAATTCCAAATCAATGCTTTTACTGCAAATGGATTTCCACAATTCTGCATTCCAAAAGTAATAAAAATACCATAGTTTCAGCAATCTCCGTCTTCCTTTAAACTATCGTTGATTGGTTCATGCCTCTCCTCCAATAGCATAGTTTCTTCCTCAGCAGAATTCCTCGTTTCCTGCGACTGCGTCGTACATCTTGGAACATTCTCGACTAAATGCTGACGTCACTGAGAATCTCAGCTCAAGTAGCCTGCTGGCATAACATTTACGTCATCCGTGCTTACGTCATGACTACCCACTTCATAACTATGACAGCCATAACTCTCATTATAATTTCAAATATAGCCACCGTGGTCTCTACATAATTCAATTACGGGGGCATTCTCCTCTCACCACGTTTTAAAAACAGTTGCAAATTGTTTTTAAACTCAGTGTTACAAGTATCTCAACTCTCTTAACACGAAATTGAATTATTACTGGCTTACTCTAGTATGATATTTCCTCTATGTTCCTTAATCATTATCTCTTCTACTCTGGGTTGGGTGTGGTTAATGTATTCTTTCCTCTCTAATTCCTCTTCTGACCAGTATTTTTATTTTCAAAGTTCTGCTGGCTCGTAGAAGGTCCAGGATCGATTACAACATCCTGCCTTTTCTTTTGATTGTCAGCTTCTTTATCCCTTAATTCTTTTAAGTATTGTTGGCTTTCCTTCTCTCTTTGCTGATACTGATCAGGTGTCATAACCTGACCTTGAGTATTCTGGTTTCTATTTTGGTTTTGGTTATTCCTATTATAGTTACGGTTATACCCATTATTGTTGTAATATCTGCCTCTTCCATTGTAGTTTCCTCGGTTGTAGTTCCAACCTCTTCTCTGTTGATACGGTCGGTAACCTTGTGATCTGTAATTTCTAAACTGATTATTCCTGTGAGGACCTACATTGTCAGTTTTCTCCTGCTCTGGCTTGTCAGTTTGTTGGACTTGGTCCATGTATACCGTATTGATTTCTTTAAACTCCTGCCTTTGACCTTTCTGGACTACGTTAGGCATTGGGCTTGTGTAGTCTAACCTTCTCAGTAATTCATCCATGCTGGATAAATCCCTGATGTTGGACGAAATTATAAGTCTCCTCACCTCAACTGGCAGCATACGAGAAATCGCATCTATTAGTTGCTCCATGGACAATGGGGGTTGCAAAAATCTCAAGCGGGACAACTGACTCGTAAAGAAATCAGCGTACCTCGTTGGAAGAGTACCTGAGTATTTTCTTGAATACACCTCCGCTCTTAACGAATTCTGCGCTTCTATAGACCAAAATCGCTTGATTAATGCCTCTGCAAACTCGTCAAAGTTACTGAATGTGTATCTAAATGCGCGAAACCATTCAAGGGGTCCTCCAATCAGATATCTCTCTACTATCTTCATCTCTCTCTCTCTGGGAATGTGAGCTTCGATGAAATAATCTTTGAGATTCCTTACATACTCTATAGGTGTCAAACTATCAGTGTTACTGAATTTTTGTGGTTTGTCTTCGAAATTCCTGATGACCGTCACGTTCCTCGGATATGAATCCGGATAGTTTTTCCCACTATCTCTATAGTTCCACTCAGGTTCCATATTCCTCTCGTCATCCTCCTCTCTGAATCTGGATACACGTTCTTCAGGAGTCACGTCTCTCTCTTCTGGCTCTAGGTTATGTCTTCTAGCATAATTCCTATTCAATTCACAAGCTAAGCCTTCTGTATCCTTGTCAGTGATTTCCGTTAAGACTTTCTTGATAATCTCTTCTTTGTAGTTCTCCATTAAACTAGCCTCTCCTAACTTCAAATTTTTCAGTTTACTCGTCGTTTCATTTACGTCAGAGACAACTTTATGCATCTGTTCCTCTAATGTAGATTTTAAAGTTTGCATATCCTGATCTAGTTGTGTTCTATCGTCAACTTGTTTTTCGGATAACGAATTTATCCTGACGCTTAAATCTTTCCTAATCTGTACTACTTCATTGTTAATTTCTATCTGCGTACTGGCAAGTTTTCTTTCAATCCTTTCCTGAATTTGGGTTACATGTTCCCCACTTGACTTATTCCACTCGTCTTTCCATACCGCTACGTTTGCTGTTAACATTTCGGCTATGTCTACTTCGATATCCTCTTTTAATACTCTATTGTGGTCTAATACCTGAGTTCTCATGACCTCTACATCATACTTCAACTCTGCTAAAGACGTTGTTGTTCTAACTGATTCATCAACTAGTCTAGTCGCTAATGCAGTTATATTACGCGTACAAAGAGTTTTTGAGTTTTCGATTTCTTCCCTGACTTTATTTACATCAGTTTGGACTTTAGTAATATCTACGAAAACTGTGTTGACCTCTACCTGAATCTTAGTTATGTCACTTTGCACCTCAGTTATATCCGCATGAATGTTATTAATGTCTACCTGAACATTAGATACATCAGTTCTAGCTTTTTGAATTTCTTTTTGGACTTCCTCGACCTTGTCTTGGACAGTCGCTACATCATTTTTGACAACAACAACTTCGGCTCTAGCACAAGAAATATCCCCTCGGACATTAGCTACATCTAGATTTAACATTGTAAGGTCTTTCTGTACCTTAGACACATCAAATTTAACATCATCAACACTTTTATGCACAATAGACACATCTTTGCGGATGTCACTTACAGTACTCTCAATTCCTTGGGTATTAATCTGTAAACGCGACATATTATCCTCCAAATTAGCAGCACTAGTCTGAAGAACCTTCAAACTTTCACCCATGCTAGCTGTCAAATTAGCAGACAAAGTACTAGCATTCTCCTCCATTCGACTAGTATTCCTAGCTTCCATCTCCTTCATACTACTATTCAAATTACTAGCATTCTCCTCCATCATCTGCTTCATGTTAGCAGACATCTCCTCTAACATTTTCTTCAAACTTTCATCTGCCATTACAATATTATTCAAAAATGGACTGCTGTAGGGACATACATCAAAAGAGCAAAATAACAACATTTGAGCAACACTTTTCACCATATATAATTTTGATCAATTTTCTGTCTTAAATCTAACTTATAACTACCTTATAATTAATTTTCGAAGATACTTCATGTTGAAACAAACTCAAGCACATGTTCAAATTTCCCTGGCTCATTTTAAAGTATCCTAACACAAATAATTTACATTTACAATCCAAATAATTAATTTTATCTTTAATATGACTAGAATGTCATAAGCCGGTCAAATAAAATAAGATTCCAGATTATAGGCGATTTTTCTAAGTTTCCTGCCCATTTAACCTTTCTCAAGTTGTATAATATCTGATCTTTTCTGAGTGTAATTTTCCTAACACAATACAACATTTAATTCCTATATAATCACACTCTTAAATACTACAATTGGCCTAGACATCTAACAAAGAATCAACCTCTTTATTTGAGTCTAATCGAACCTCACGTTTTAGGTTTGCCACTCTTTCTGGCGTTCAACCTGGTAATCCAGTTTTGTCGAATTCGAGCCCCAACGTTTTAGGTGCGCCAATCTTTCTGTTGACTCAGCCCCACGTTCTTGGGTCGCCAATCTTTCTGTCCCCGTTTACCTGGATAGTAGGCTGTCAGATATCCGCCCCCTCAATCGGATTGCCAATTATCAATCGCACCGGCACAGTTACATCAATGAAAATGGCACTGACAGATACTATCGAGATAAGAGCACAGGAAATCATTGTGGAACACACCAAAATAGACGGGGGTTCATACTTACCGTTACTTACCTCTTAATTATCTCGGGGTTTGAGTTGACAACAGGATCACTAAAGTCTGTTCACACAATAACCTCCACCATGACATTTAAAAATGAACCAGGACGAAGGCGAGAACTTTGAACTGTACAAAAGCTTTATTTCTAATAAAGGGTATGATTTTACTAACACAACAAAATCAACGTGGCTATCAGTAGCCCAAGTCAATCTGACTACGTCCTCCAGTAGGACTTGCAAAAATTATCATACAACATGATATAAAACATACTAGCTCCCAAGAGCTCCAAATAACGTAATATTCATAACACTATTGGATTGGAAAAGGACGTAAGGGTGTGACATATATAGAGCATTTGGTTTCCTTTTAATAAACATGGCAATGGTATTTATAGTCGCAAGGCCGGAGTGTGGACGACCTCACTCTGATAACCAGATGTTGGCACAGCTGCGGGCTACCCTCCAGCCTGTTGCATACTGGTCAAATGCACACCCTTCTCACGTGCTAAGTTACGTAAGAGTACAGCTTGCTCTCTGAAGCTTTTATCTGTCTACAAGACAACTCACATTATATTTACGCAAATCTATCAAGTACTTTGCTCACATCCTATTGAATCATTATGTTAATTCCTTAAACTTGTTAAGTTCAATCCAAATGTTTAATTAGCTCTTAAATGTTTATAACAAAATCACATAAATTATTTATAACAATTAGAAATTGTTTATAATATTTGTCAAAGACAATAAAAATATTATATACACGCCTTTAACATCACTCTCGTTCCATATTATTTTCAAAAATATTTACAGCAATTATTTACAATATTAACATTTAAATTGTTTAAATTATTAATTTAAGAAATACATTGACCACATGTTCATTCGGTTGGTCATTTTCATAATCGTGTTTAATATAATCGACCAATGAAGGTTAGTTATACATGTTAATGTCACAATCTGGTTTAATAAAGGTTTTAATAATGATTTGTGACGGCAACCTTCATTCAAAATCTTATCTCAAATTCTTTCAAAACTCGTGTTAATTATAACAGTAAATCACTTGATTAATTTTCAACGAACTATGACAATCTTACTCCAGCGGAAAATCCTTCGCTAACAAGATAATGCATAAACTGCATTAAAAATATGCCCAAAATCATCATATATTAATCTATATGGCATTAAACTTCCACATAACTTACAAAACTTCCACAAATAATTCTTTAACATTAATTCCTGTGGGAACTTCCTTCATATTCAAGGGCATTATACCTCAGCGACTTTCAACACGCGCTGCACTAGCGATTATACATTCATAGTTCCACTTAAAATTTTTTATAATCATTACTTGTTTCAAAACTGTTTTTCTTTAACATTCGTGGATTTCATTCATGAACCGAAATGAAGTCAAAACTTGCCAATCACAAACAAATTTAATAGTGAATACGCTTATATACGCCTGTCTGGTCTATCAAAATTTAAGATTAACATCTTAAAAGAAAATGTAGTATAAAAATACTATCATCAAATAAAGTGCGACTAAAATGCAAAGTAGTCGAATAGAATCCAATTAGACTGGGGAATGCAAACATCGTTATATAAATCTCTAATTGAGAAAAACTCCTAACAAAAGTTCTTGACTTTAATGCATTCAATAATTCATTATTAAAGTTAATCTTTCACAAAAGTGTCTATGATGCAATGTTCATTCATAACTGACGATAAATGTCTGTGTTGCAATCAATTCAAATAACGACTAGTATTTCCAAGATCGTCGACAACGTAAGAGATTTTAACGCTCTAAAATCATTTAAATGTTCTTCCTTCTTGATGATGACAGAAAATTGGTCAAAGTAATTAAACTGGGGTAGAATTACTTTAATAAAATGACACGCTGTCTGAATTTAAATCTGCCATAAAAATCATTAACTTACAGTCAAATCGTGACTACAAAAATATTAATTACTGAAGAATCTAAATATCAGTCTCAACTGATCCAAAATCATTAACTATGCCCATGACATAACAATGTCTTAATAAATCGTCGAAAAATGCAAAACTCATCAAGGTGTACTGAGAATAAGAATCTCAACAAGAAAATAGGGCAAAAAACATGAGGATAAAAATATGGGAAAAATGGTTGCTCAAACATCATTAGTAAACTCAAATACAATAAACGTTCACGACTACCTTATCTGCCGATTGACGTTCCAGAGGAAAATTCCCCAAAGAAGACTGCTGATGGATCCATTTCACCACGTTAAAGCTGAGCTCCATCCTCGAAATAGGAAATAGCACCCTCGGAGAATCGAACTGCTTCCTTCTCCGTGAATCGCTCTGCTCCTTGAAGACGAATAGACATCCTTCCGGCAATAATCTTCTTTGTGAGTCGGGTCCACCCTGACCTCTCTTGAAAAATTCCCTGAAGTTCCAGTAGACAATCGCCATGAAGTTTTGTAGAAATTTCCGAAGAAATTATTCATATTCAGAGTATGAAATTGTTTCTATGGCTGTTCGATGGTATTCAGCCTTTAATTACGAAACATGGGTGTAGATGGTATTCACCGCATGTTCGCTTGTGTGGAATAGCAATTAGCGAAGTTCCATGTCGCTATCTTACTCCGTTGAAATATGTCCCAATTGCAATAAGCCCTTTAGCCCTCCATCTGCTCTTCGGTTGTAGTGTTAGAAGAACAAACTGCCGTATTAAATTGCTCCATTATACTGTAGCGTTGTGTAACCAAGCAATCTGAAGTCTTTCTATTCCACTCGCAGCGTCAGCCGTTGCGTTGATTCTGGCTATACAAAAGTGCTTCTCTTGTGGCGAGATAATCACTTTTGTCAGTCGTATAAAACTGCTAATATCTTTCAAACTAATCGGTCGAAATTGTTCAGCTTTTCTCTATTACTTTATGAAGCACAGCACAATACAATTAGCTTATCGGTGACCGCTAACTGTTCGAAGCTAAACTTGTAGAAGCTTTCTAAGGTCCGTTTCAACTTCACCTAGTTTGACTTGGATCTCGTTAATATAGTGGCCTCGCCACGCGTTATAAAGACGATTCTTTTCACTGCTGTTCACTTCGATGTCTCACTATAATGAATGTATAAGAAAAGAACTTTCACAAATAGACTTCGATGATCTGAGAATGAGATCTCAGAATGATCAGAGAACGAAAGAGACTCCTCTCTTCTGCGCAAGCCCTTTTATTAACTTCACGAGGGGCGTTTCCATCCCTTCCAAAGCGTGGTACTGCGTCATCGCTAGAACTTCCAACTTCGTTAATACATGACGGATTTTCAAAATTCAAAAACTGAAAATAAATTTCACCAAAATTCCAAATCAATGCTTTTACTGCAAATGGATTTCCACAATTCTGCATTCCAAAAGTAATAAAAATACCATAGTTTCAGCAATCTCCGTCTTCCTTTAAACTATCGTTGATTGGTTCATGCCTCTCCTCCAATAGCATAGTTTCTTCCTCAGCAGAATTCCTCGTTTCCTGCGACTGCGTCGTACATCTTGGAACATTCTCGACTAAATGCTGACGTCACTGAGAATCTCAGCTCAAGTAGCCTGCTGGCATAACATTTACGTCATCCGTGCTTACGTCATGACTACCCACTTCATAACTATGACAGCCATAACTCTCATTATAATTTCAAATATAGCCACCGTGGTCTCTACATAATTCAATTACGGGGGCAGTACCATCCCGGCATTTGCCCGAAGACGAAGTGGGAAACCACGGAAAACCACTTCGGGGATGGCTGAGGTGGGAATCGAACCCCCTCTACTCATTTGGAACACCCGTGGCTGAGTAGACCCCGTTCCAGTCCTCATACCACTTTTCAAATTTCGTGGCAGAGCTGGGAATCGAACCCAGGACCTCCGGGGCGGCAGTTAACCATGCTGATCGCTACGCTACGGAGGCGACATGTCGATATTACCAACTTAATTTCGTCATTATTCTAGATAGGTCCATATGCTGTAGATTAATCGTTGGCATGAATCTTAATTTTAAGAAGAGTAGGCTCTTTAATTCTTCACGGAACTTCTTGTTTTTAAAAGTATCTGCAGAAGGAAAATTGTTTGCAGTAGATCCGCAGCATTACAGTGCTATTCTGTACACATGGTACAATATGTTTGGATATATAACCAACAGTTTCTTATATAAAAGGGCATTTATGCACGAAAATTTAGTTTTGAGTGAATTGAGTGTAAAGTACTAATTGCCGCCCAAACTCACTTTATGCAGAATACATATTCTAAAACCCTCCTGGTTGGTCTTCTCTACCTTGCTAACCGAATGCTGCCCTCCCTGTTTTACAGATAATATTCTGTCCCATATATTGGCTACACTGTCAATGATATTATTATTATTAATAATAATAAACAACAATAATATTAATAATAAACTTATTATTAAATATCGTATATATATGTCTCTTTTCAGAACACCTCTTGTATAATGAGTTTGTATTATTATTATTATTATTATTATTTTCTAAAACAAGTGTGACCACAGCCTTCTAGATCAAAATGTTCATGAGATATGAAGTCCCATATGAAATATTACGTGGAATTTTCCGTCACAATAACATCGCTCCAATAGGCTACATTTGAAAATAAATTTAGAATAATAAATATGGTAATATTTCTTTAAAACTACTGCATCAGCAAGTTGAGCAGAATGATCCATATGTTCATGAAATATAAAAATAGTGAGAAAACCCAAATTCATCCATTTGGGTCTTTTGGACTCATCTTAATGATCTTAACAATACGAAATAAAACCGACATTACTCCGGACAGTCCGGAAACACAGAAATACATTTGGATTGGACTCATGTGTAATACGTAGAGGAATTTGTTCCTTACAACCTGTTACGTTTGCTTTCCTTATTTCAACATCAAGTGTTATTTACTACGTGACAAATCATCGCAATTGTCGCGTGTTCAAGCCCTTGCCGAAGTCGTCAGATTTTTTAAGTGCGTTAAAAATCCCTCAGTATGCCTTCCTTCGGAGGGACGTAAAGCCGGTGGGCCCTTTCATAGATTTATGACATGTAAAAGAACCTTCCACTAAATTCAATTGTGTGAAGCAAACTTTGTAGGTTAGATTTGATTAATGCTCTTAAGTTCCAACGTTCGTCATCAGGTGCTGGTTGTGATGGCATCTAGTAGCCACGTTCACAGCTAGGTGTCGTAGATGGTAGCATATGGTAGCAAAAGTAGGAACTACTTGGAATTATCGTCTGCAGTCCTTCTTTAATTAAAAACAGATAACATATACTAATAATCGTCGTTGACACCGGTTATGAGACACACCCAAAGTACACGGGGCTAGATGACCGCGTTGTCGCAGCCCCTAAACTAAGGAACCAACCAATCACCGCAATAATTGTCTTGCTGTAGTTGCATAAAAGCATAAATAAAGTGTAAAGCCAATTTCCAGGCAATTAAATATTCTGAATGTGTGACCATCTGCTATCACTCTTAAAAGCTTCAAATCAAATAAGAAGTACGCATTTTAAATTTCACCCAAAAGGCAGAAACAATGTGTAACATTTAATTCTTTACATTGTTGTACAAAAGTTGTTAATTCATTTTACGGGTTTGGGGCATCGTGGTCATCAGCCCCGTGTAGTTAGGTGTGTATTTAACTTGTCTGATAACCTTTATTTATTGATTTCCTGAGGTATGGCTGCCATTTCGCACTCAATCGTGTCCCCACAGAGGTTGTTGAGAACACTTCGAGGTACATTCCTCAGCATTATGTCCCAAACATGCTCATAGGGTTGACATCAGGAAACCGTGCTGGCCAAGCTAGGACTTGAAAGTAAATTGAAACAGAGAACAGATGTCAGTTTCTGAACACATCCACTTATCGAAGTCTTATATTTAAGTGCTGCGCTGGCCATTGTGTGAAATTATACTGGCAATTTCACTCACCTGATTCCCAGCGAGGTACTGTGTATGGCTTACGATGTGCGTTCATGGTTCATTAATTCTCTTAGATGTTAGGCCTCTTAAAACAACAATTATCATCATCATCATCATCATCATCATCATCATTAATTCTCCTTCGTTACAATTTAATTTAGTTTCGTTAAATATGAAGAAATTATAAGTGATATTGCAATCTTCTTTTTTATTATTATTATTATTGATTTTGGATTAATCTGGGCAAATGTTGCTCGCTAATATTGAGGAATCAAATCTCAGCAGCCTATTTTCGCTTACCCTTCACCAAATATGTTGTACAGTACTTGGGTGAGTGTGGAATTTTGTCTGATAACCTGTGTTATTGTGATGACTGAAATAGAGTGTGTATTTTTGTAATTCAAGTAAGGATTGGAAAGGAAGCGGCCGTGGCCTTAACTTAGGAGCCATCGCGACAATCACCTGGAGTATAAGTGGGAAACCACGGAAAGTCTAAATTAACACTGTGTCACGCTTCGGAAAGAACCCCACCGAGTGCCCTAGATTTGAAGTGCGATAGGCCTTCCTCCGTCGACTTGCAATTTACAACGAACGGGGTCACAATCGATTCAGCTATCCAGTTGTCCTAGCTTTTAGTAATCAATAAGTCTTTGCTCACAAAATGATTATTCGATGTAAGCCACAGTTCATAGACAAAACCACAAGTTTAAATTATTATTATTATTATTATTATTATTATCATTATTATGATTATTATTTGTACATGCATACGCTTTCATTTGAGACGGGTTTGCCTTTTAGCGTCCAGTGGAGTCTGCAAGCCTCTGTTTGCGAACAAGTCGCCCCCATTATTCTCTATTAGCAGTTAGCTCTGCGGCCTCCTCTGATTCTATGTACCTTCAAATCGTTCAACACTGATTCTATCGTCTCCTCTGATTCTCTTACCCTCCACAGCCGAGGTCATTAACCTCTTAGGTACGCTCTCCTCCCCCATTCTCATACCAACAGCTTCATCTAACATGTTCGTTTCTTCTTAACCTTTATCTCTTCATTATGGGTACGTTCCTCTCATTACTCCCACCTATTTATCCAGGAAATCGTGCTATTATTATTAATATTATTATTATTATTATTATTATTAATAATAATAATAATAATAATAATAATATCATATATATTGTTTCAGTAGGCTACTATAAATCCCTTTTGTGGCACTCACAATTAACCCATCGTAACAAATGAGCATTCAAAAGAAAGAGAATTAGCCGAATTAGAATTAACGAATTGCATTCTGATTTCATAAATATTGATCATTTATTTAAAAAGTGAGTATAAAAATTAGTACGAAGTGTGCGATTCGCACACTTCACAAGACACCAATCGTGACAAATGTGCATTTAAAAGAAAATGAATTACCCGCAGCAGTGACGAATTGGACTCTGATTTCATAAACATCCTCAAAATGCGTTTAAACAATTCCTACAAATTGTGCTGACTGGTTAAATACTAAAATGTGACGGTGAGGATGGACTACAATTGGTATCCATTTACATTGCTGCACGCTGATTTCATAGATATTGACAATTTGTTTAGAAAGAGCGTTTGAACAATTTCTATCAAGTGTGTGATTTGAACATTAAAAGTCATGCATTCTAATTTCATTAATATCGACAATTTGTTTAAAAAGTGCGTTTAAACAATTTCTACCAAGTGTGCAATTTGCACATTCAAAAGAAAGTGAATTACCCGGAGACCTGACGAATTGAACACAAAAATCATAAATATATACAATTTGTTTCTAAGCGGAAGTTTAAACAAATTAACAAGACGATAGTCCTTGCAAGAAATGTGTCGCGTCAAGCCGATGTAGGTTACGTGACTGGCAAATGCACAACGACAATAATGTTGAAATGCGTGATTTCTCGCACGGATCCCCTAGTTATTATTATTATTATTATTATTATTATTTCCGATCAAACTAAGCGCAATAACGCCCAGGGACATAGGGCCAGGCTATCTCCAGACTATAAAAACTAGTGGATTCAAATCCCACCGTCGGCCATCCTTCAAATTGTTCACAATAATTTCGCATTTTTTAAACTCCGGATAAATGCTAGAATGGTTTCTATTACCAAGACACGGCTGCCTCATGATATAGCATATCGAATGAAACATCTTCCAGATGACCACAAAAAGGTTTTGAAAATGCATAGCGTTGCGTCTGAGAATAAAATGCATTTAGACTCAGTGGAAAATTACTTCATTACTTCGGATTGGATATAAAATATTTCAAACGCCTTTTTTTTCTCAGATTCTCAAGTTAGATAAAATGTTTGCCCACAGTATCTGTATTTTGCATTTTTCCTTCATACATATTCACAAAATAATTTATCACCAGAAGTATATCTCCACAGCCGTAATACAAGCATATCTATGTAGGATTTTAGAGAGATTATTTATTAATATTACGTGAAATAATAATAATAATGATAATACTAATCGTGGAAAGGTTGATGCATTTCAGTCGGCCAATACGATTGCACCCAAATGAGATGGGTTATTCCCTAACCGTAAGCCTCCGTGTCTTAGGCGGCAGCACGCCGGCCTCTCACCGCTGGGTCCGTGGTTCAAATCCCGGTCACTCCATGTGAGATCTGTGCTGGACAAAACGGAGGCAGACAAGTTTTTCTCCGGGCACTCCGGTTTTGCCTGTCAAATTTCATTCCAGCAACACTCTTATTTCATTTCGTCTGTCATTCATTTAATCATTGCCCCAGAGGAGTGCGTCAGGCCTCAGCAGCCGGCACAGTTCATATCCTCGCCGCTAGATGGGGGCTTCATTCATTCCATTCCTGACCCGGTCGGAGACTGGAAGCAGGCTGTGAATTTTCGTTTTCATTCCCTAACCCTGAAAAAAATATACATGAGATTAATAAATACACTTGGATGACCAGTTTCGCTCGTCAAGCGATCATTATCACATCCATTACACTTAGGCTACAAAATTTTAAAGTCGGAATGTATGGGTGAAAATATTTACAATATGTACACTTCTTTACTTGCGGTATTAGTTGAGATAGTTCAACTCGTCAATATGTGTTAGTTATAGCGTTGACCGACTGAAAAGCATCAAACTGTCGTTTACTAAGGCTACACTGAAAATGGCTTCTAACACTATAATAATAATAATAATAATAATACTACGGAAAATCATGGGCCCAGTCCAGACTGAAACCGGCTGGAAACTTCGGAGCAACAATGAAGTCTATAAAAATGTGGAGAGAATCTCAGAGACCATGAAGAAGAGGAGGTTATAGTTTCTCGGACACTTGTACAGAATGGACAAAACTAGACTAACCAAACAGTTATTCGACTACCTGTGGAACAAGAAGACAACAACGACATGGATTAAGGAAGTTCGAAAAGATCTCGAAAATTCCAACATCCAGGAAGTTCAGATGTCAAACAGGGAAACATTTCGGTACATAATTCAAAATTTGGAAGGGTTTCACGTCACAAGAACCACAAAGAAGGGAAGAGCCTGGACGGATGAGCAGAAGAAACAGCATAGCGCCCATATGAAGGAGTATTGGAGGAAGAGGAAACTTCAGGCAAAGAAAAAATGAAATTGTAGCGTGATCCGAAATGGTCAATTCGCAAAAAAAAAAAAAAAAAATTATAATAATAATAATAATAAGAATAATAATAATAATTCGGCATAGAGAATTTCGAAGACTGAACTGACTGCCAGACAAAAATCGCGAATATAAAGTTTGAACCAAGATCATGGCGACAACCTGGGAAAAATTGGACGGATGAGAGGAAGAGGAATCATTCCGCGAGAATGAAGAGATGTTATCAAGTTTAATCGCTCTCCTGCAGGCGAATTTTCGCATAAATAAATAAATAAATAAATAAATTAATTAATTAATTAATTAATTAATAATAATAATAATATCGTATGGCCTCAGGTGCAGGGTGCAAGCTTTGTAATTTGACACCCAGAGGGTTGCTTGCATGTCGAATTTCGTTGTTCCTTGAATCACTATGAAAGTCAAGGAGGTTAGATATCTAAGCTCCTTGAACACTATAGCGCTTTCTAGTAGAGAAATGAGGAACTTTGTGTTTGCGGAAACTCCCGAGATTAATTTTGCCATTATGAACACGGCCTACTGAATTCAAATGGGTTATTTGACATGACAACATCGTATGACATGCGTGTCGTATGTTTGCCGCCTTTCAAAAATCACTTACAACGGCCAGGAGCGAACCTGCAATCTTGGGGTTAGTAGACCGACACGCTATCCACTCACCCACCGTGGCAAGCTATAATAATAATAATAATAATAATAATAATTGAATAATACAAATCCTAGCCAGGGGACAACACACAATCATGATTTCATTGTGTTGTTGTTTGAGTCTTCAGTCTTTTGACTGGTTTGATGCAGCTCTCCATGTCTCCCTGTCCTGAGCTAATCGTTTCATCTCTACATAGCTCCGACACCCTACATCCGAGGCAATCTGTTTAACATATTCTAACCTTGGTCTACCCCTACAGTTTTTGTCCTCGACCCTTCCTTCCATAACTAAGCTTGCTATTCCTGGGTGTCTTAGTATGTGTCCTATCAACCTATCTCTTCTCTTCATTAGCAGTCGCCAGAAACATCTCTCCTCTCCCACTCGTCTTAATACCTCTTTGTTTGTAACCCTATCTACCCATCTGATCTTCATCATTCTCCTGTAACACCACATTTCAAATGCTTCAATTCTCCTCTTTTCTGCTGCACCAATAGTCCAAGTTTCACTTCCATAGAGCGCCACGCTCCAGACAAAGGCTTTCAAAAATGACTTCCTAATACCTAAATCTATATTCGATGTCAGCAGATTCCTATTTTGTAGAAATGCTTTCTTTGCCTGAGCCAACCTACTTTTAATATCCTCTTTGCTTCGTCCATCACTGGTTATTCTGCTTCCTAAGTAACAGAAGTCTCCTACTTCCTTCAGCTTTTCACCTGCCAATTTGATCTCCATAGAGGTTTCTGATTTATTTCGGCTGCATTCCAGTATTTTTGTTTTACATTTATTTATTTTCATCATGAATTCTTTCCGTAAGACGGAGTCCATACCATTCAAAAACTCATTCAAATCCTCAGGCTTGTCGGCCAAGATGACGATGTCATCAGCAAATCTCAGAGTTGAAATTATTTCTCCTTGAATCTTCACTCCCACTTTAAATTTTTCTCTAATTTCCTTCATTGCTTGTTCAATGTAAAGATTGAAAAGTATGGGTGATAAGTTGCAGCCTTGTCTTACACCTTTCTGAATACCAGCTTCTCTCTCATGTCCTTCAACTCGAATGACTGCTGTCTGGTTTCTGTACAGATTGTATATCACCCTCCTATCCCTGTACTTTATTCCAATGGATTTCAAAATGTCAAACAATTTAGTCCAATCAACGTTATCAAAAGCCTTTTCTAAGTCTACAAAAGCCATGAACGTTCTCTTATCTTTCCTTATTCTACCTTCTAAAATCAGCCTAAGACTTAGTACAGCTTCCCTTGTTCCTACATTTCTCCTGAAACCAAACTGGTCTTCACCCAACTCCGTTTCTATCTGGCTTTCAATCCTCTTGTAAATTATTCTAGACAGGATCTTTGAAGCATGAGTAATCAAGCTGATTGTACGGTAATCTTCACATCTGTCAGCTCCCACTTTCTTTGGTATAGGGATGATTACATTCTTCTTGAAATCAGGGGGTACCTCACCTGTCTCATAAATCCTACACACCAAGTGAAATAACCTGATCAGACCTTCATCTCCTATGCAGCGTAGCAACTCAATCGGTATATCATCTATGCCTGGTGCTTTGTTCCTGCTTAAGTCTTCCAAAGCTCTATCAAATTCTGATCTCAATATTAAATCTCCTTTCGCATCCTCATCAATTTCCTCCTCCCTATCCATTACATGATTCTCAATCTCCTTTCCCTTATACAAACTCTCTATGTAAGCTTTCCATCTCTCAACCTTTTCTTCCCTATCTGTTAGAGGCTTTCCATTTGTGTCCTTAATATTACAGCACTTAGTCTTCTTTTCCCCAAAAGTATTCTTAATCCTTCGATAAGCTGTGTCTACTTTTCCTAATTTCAGACAATTTCCTATACCTGCACATTTCTCTTTCAACCATTCTTCTTTCGCTTCCTTGCACTTCTTGTTAACCTCATTTCTCAGACGTCTGTATTCTGCTTTCCCCTTTTCATCTCTTAGATTCTTGTGTTTCCGCCTTTCATCCATCAATTCTAGTATATCCTGAGTGATCCACGGTTTTCTACCTATTCTTTCTTTCCTACCAATGTTTTCTTCTGCGGATTTTGTTATTTCATTCTTCAAAAGTGCCCATTCGTCAGCAATTGAAGTTTGTTTAGGGTTTTTCATTAGTCCTTCCTTTATACTCTTCTTGAATCTTTCGTTTACATCCTTCTCCTTCAGTCTGTCTATTGCCCACCTTTTTGGCTTTTGACTTTTCTTCAGTTTCTTCAACTTTAATCTACATTTCATTACAACCAGATTGTGATCAGAGTTTATGTCAGCACCAGGATATGTTTTACAATCCAAAATCTGGTTTCGAAACCTCTGCTTGACCATAATGAAGTCGATTTGGTAACGCCCTGTATCTCCTGGTCTCATCCATGTGTATATTCTTCTATTGTGGTTATTGAATAAGGTGTTAGCTACGACCAATTCATGCTCGGTGCAGAATTCTACCAGCCTGCTTCCTCGATCATTCCTTTCACCTAATCCGAAATCTCCTACTATCTTCCCTTCTCTCCCTTTTCCTACCACAGCATTCCAATCTCCCATTACTATAACATTTTCATCACCCTTGATATACCTCAGAATTTCGTCTATTTCTTCGTAGACCTTTTCAACATCCTCATCATCAGCTTGACTGGTAGGCATATAGACTTGTACCACTGTAGTGCAGGTAGGTTTTGTATTGATTTTTGCTACTATAATCCGTTCACTATATTGCTCATAATATTCCACCCGCTGTCCAAGTTTCCTACTCAATATGAGGCCAACCCCTGCTTGGCCATTGTTTGATTTAGTGCTAATGACCCTATAGTCTCCTGCCCAAAAGTCCTGTTCTTCCTGCCAGCGCATTTCACTAATCCCAACCAAATCCAACCTCAACCTATCCATTTCCCTTTCTAAGTTTTCTAACCTTCCACTTCCTAGCAGACTTCTAACATTCCACGCTCCGATCCGTAGAATGTCAGATTTCCTCTTTGACACTTCTGTGATGTTAACCCCCTCTCGAGTAGTCCCCACCCGGAGATCCGAACGGGGGACTAGTTTACCTCCGGATTGAAATTTTACAAGGGAGGAGGCCATCATCACATGTAATTATGCATAGAGAGGTGCATATCCTCGGGAATAGCATACGGCTGTAGTTTCCCGTTGCTTTCAGCCGTGCAGCAGGACGCAGTGTAGCCATTATTGGCTTATATTATCAATATCTTAACCGTCTATAAGACTAGTAAAGAATTGATTTATTCTGAAAGGCTGCTACTCCCTTTCAGAATAAGTAAAGAGCAATTCTACTAACAAAAATACTAACCTTCTACCGTACTAACAATTAAATACCAAAACTCTACTAACAAAAAACTTAAGTTCCACCAACAACAAATACTACCACTAAAACAGTCTGTCAACAGGCACACTCACATGCACCCTCACACATCACAGTCTACTGAAACAATGAACTAGAACTAATCAACAATGCAACTGCTACCAGACACACTCACACACCACAGTCTAATAGAACAATGACATATATCTAATAGACAAACTAACTACCTACTTACAACTAAAACTAACTAATCTACATAATAATAATGTTATTGGTTTTACGTCCCTTTAACTGCGGCGGCTTTTAGAGACGCAATTTGGAGAGTGTTTAGGGTAATTTGAAAGAGGCTTACCTGGCGGTCTCCTTCCATTCCATTTCGTCGCCATCATGGACAAGCTCCCCCAACTCGGAGAAGAGAGGGTGGGGCTCATGGGTGCCATCATCAACATCCTCACCGAGGATGAACTGAACCCGCTGTGCCGGAGGAGTGATCGGTCTGTCGTCATTGTACAATCATTCAACATTTTTTCCCTTGTTGTTCTCACCGCCTTCTTGATTTACTCCCCCATATACCGTATATGTTCCCTATAGATTCCAGCAGATGGGTGTCTCGTATAAACTACTCTCAAACGTTAGAATTTTCATATCTGTATCAGTTTCTGGAACACCCAGAAAGTTAGTTGATTTGAAATCAATTTTTAAAGTTTAGTTAATCTTGGTGAATCAAGAGTCAAATAATGTCATGCTAATTTTATAAACAAACGGAATGATTGGGAAGCCCTTTCAACACAAGGCATGGAAGAGAAGAAACCTGCGGGTACCCTTACGTTCCCCAATAACTGTCGCATGCTAGAGACTGCTGAATTAGAATTAGAGAAATCAGTCGGACACTGTGTTACTTCCCCCCGCATCGCCACTTGTGGGGACACAAAATCTGCGGGTGCCCTTGCCATTCCCCTTTTGTTCCATCCACTTAGAATATTAGCTGACACTAGAAGCAGTGTTGCCGGATCATTTTAGTGCAATTACATGATCCCAAAGTTCGAAATCCATGCCAGTACGCGCCAATTGAAAATCCAGTGAAATTTTGTTACATTGCCAGTCTACGAGCCAACGAATACAGGTATTTTTGTTGTTTTAGCTTTATTTAATGTAATGTAATGCAAATTATTTGTGATGTAAATTTTATTTTATTTTACTTCACTCTATTTTATTCTATTGTATTTTATTTTACTTTATTTTATTCTATTGTGTTTTGTATTATTTTCCCTTATTTTATTCTGTTTTATTTTATTTTCCTTTATTTTATTTTATTTTATTTCATTATAGGCTATTCTATATTATTTTATTTTACTTCATTGTATTATGTTCTAATTTATTTTTTTCTATTTTATTATAACTTATTTCATTTTTCTATTCTGTTTTATTTTATTCTATTTTATTTTATTTCATTTTATTTTATTATACTCGATTCTATTGCACTTTGTTTTATTGTGTTCTATTCTATTTTACTTTATTTATTTTATTTTTTCTATTCTATTGCATTTTATTTTATTTTATTTTATTTTATTTTATTTGAATGCATTTTATTTTATTTTATTGCATTTTATTTATTTGAGAACCTAGACTTGGCTGTCAATAGCAAAGGGTGCTTGGGATGTGTAGAATTTGCCTGATAACCAGCGTTAGTGTGGTGTCTCTGGCAGTGTATATATTTGAAACTGAGGTCACGATTTCGGAAGGAGCTGCTTGTGGTGTGAAGTTAAGCACCATCCCGGCATTTGCCTGGAATAGACGTGAGGAACCACAGAAAACCACTTCCAGGATGGCTGAGGTGGAAATCGAACCAACCTCAGGGGTGACAGCCAAGAATGCTAGTCACTGAGCCATGAGGCAGACTGTCAGAAGAGACAACTTAAGGCAGAGCATTGAAAATCACCCTAGGCTGCGGATGCCCGTCGGGGTCGGAAGAGAACAAGAGTTGGCCAAGGGAGAAATAGGAAATATGAAGGAGAAGAGTGCGGCACAAGTACATGAAAGGAATGGCGTACCCATCTGGGGTCCCGTGGTTGCCAACTTGTGATCCCCTGAAGGCTTTATTTAATGATAAATTGATTAACCTTCAATGTTGGATAAAAAGCGTGCGGATTGTGAGTGGAACCGATCGCAATGCTGATTCAGCTTGCGAGCATTGGCAAACTAGTCACGTCCCAGCACGGTTGAGATAACACAACGCAAGGACAATATTGGCTTCCTGTAAACACTGAATCTCAACTTGTGTTACATAAGGCACTCAAGCCATCTCATTCCCTCAACTATAGATAATTACCGCTCACATGACCTCTTCCGAGAATACTCCAATTAAACAGAACAACAAATAACGATTTACAGGTCAAGGATAATCTGATTTAAACAGAGGACTTAAATGAGAAACATTAACGAAATTTATGCTTTTCAGCGGGTCAACACGATTGCACCCAATTGTTATGGGTATTATGCCCTAAAACTCAAAGAAAGTTACCGGTAATGAAATTAATAAATTCACTTGGATGACCAGTTTCGATTCCATAGATGTACTGTATTCCAAATTTAATTTTAGTCAACTATATTTGTAAGGAAATCTATGTATTTCATTGCATTTTAACAAACAATTGTAAGTTTAAATTAATTAATTAATTAATTAATTAAT
The DNA here is from genome assembly GCA_946902985.2 of Meconema thalassinum. Classification (NCBI taxonomy): domain Eukaryota; kingdom Metazoa; phylum Arthropoda; class Insecta; order Orthoptera; family Tettigoniidae; genus Meconema; species Meconema thalassinum. The sequence continues at coordinate 170,399,411 of OX336391.1, forward strand.
TGTGACATCATCATCTTAGCCGACACAACAGAGGATTTGAATGAGTTTTTAAATGGTATGGATTCTGTCTTGAGGAAAGAATTCCTGGTGAAAATTAATAACAAAACAAAAATATTGGAATGCAGTCGAAAGAAATCAGGAACCCCTATGGATGTCAAATTGTCAGGTGAAATGCTAAAGGAAGTAGGAGACTTCTGTTACTTAGGAAGCAAAATAACCAGTGATGGACGATGCAAAGAGGATATAAAAAGTGGGTTAGCACGGGCAAAGAAAGCATTTCTACAGAAAGGGATTATGTTGACACCGAATATAGATTTAGGTATTAGGAAGTCATTTATGAAGGCCCATGTCTGGAACGTGGCGCTCTATGGAAGTGAAACTTGGACTGTTGGCGCAGCAGAAAAGAGGAGAATTGAAGCGTTTGAAATGTGGTGGTACAGGAGAATTATGAAGATCAGATGGGTAGATAGGGTTACGAATGAAGAGGTATTAAGACGAGTGAGAGAGGAGAGATGTTTCTGGTGACTGCTAATGAAGGGAAGAGATAGGTTGGTAGGACACTTACAAAGACACCCAGGAATAGCAAACTTAGTTATAGAAGAAAGGGTCGAGGATAAGAGCTGTAGGGGTAGATCAAGGTTAGAATATGTTAAACAGATTGCCTCGGATGTAGGGTGTGATGGCTATGTAGAGATGAAACGGTTAGCTCAGGACAGGGAAGAATGGAGAGCTACCTGCATCAAACCAGTCGAAAGACTGAAGACTCAAACAGCAATTCACTTAAAATATCTAAGATTTGCTAAAGATGGTCTCACCGTAGACCAAAACATTTACAATACCGGTAATTGAATAGATGCTTTAAAATTAAAACATGCAGAAGCAAAATTAAAAAAAATATATATTCACGAATGGTTATTATTATTATTATTATTTTGAGGGCGCTTTAAAAGCAGAAATGCAAATTTGATATTTCCAGCATGTCCCGGGATGAGCAAACATGAAGTGATCTGCAAGTCCGAGCCCTAGTGCCCGTCTTCACTCTCCACTGCCCTGGATACAGTCATCACAATGAATCAGGCTATCAGACATAGTCCACAGAAAGCCAAGTACACGGGGCTACATGATTACGATATCGCAAAGCCCCTAAATGAATCGACAACATGGCTGATAATGTCAAATATTCTTATCCGATCTACCATCCCCTTCCACTTACAAACATTAGCGTGACGACGACAGTAGAAAACGGTTATTTTATAATTAGTAGCCTACTATAGTTAATATTAAAAAAAATCATTTAACCGCTGAAAGAAGCATAGAAATTCTACCGTAAAACCACACTAGCAATATTACAGAATATGATTTTCCCCTGTAACATTACGTGTGCACTATCGGAGGAGGAGGTGATGCTAGCGAGAGGATGAGGATGTCACTGTAAATCAGAATGTGTAATATTCCCTGCATTTACTTTAAATTGCGATTGGATTTACACGCATAACTGCTTCGAAAATTTGATATATCATGCATTTTTTCATGAAATTCATCTGTCAATCAATAACTCAATTCGTTATTCTTCAGTACAGTATATTTTATACTTTAAAAATATAAAATATTTTTATAGGCTTACGTTTAATTATCTTCAATTGATCATGCAACTTTTCAGTCGGTCAACATAATAATAATCCCCAAGTACGAAAAAATAACCTAAAAAAATTGCATGTGATTAAAATATATTTGTTTGGACAACAGAAGAGGGAGAAAATGTAATCCATAACAAATATATTAGATATTTTAATCACATGTATTATTTAGGTTATTTTTTAGAATAATTGGGGATTATATTGTGTTGACCGACTGAAGAGTAGCGCAATATCGATATTGTCAATAAGACAACACTGAAAACTGGCTTCAAAGCCATCTGAATCTCTTCAGTTGGGTGAAAGAAAAGCACTGACAATTATAAACAATCAATGACTTAAGACACAAATAATAATTAACAAATTTTGAATAAAATTAGATAAGCAAATCAAGAAATGTAATGTATGCCCTATCATATTAAACATAGAGACGTTAGAATACATATATCAGTTTTACAAATAATTCATACTTACCTTTTGCAGACGGAGAAGTATTTCACATTACTGTGAATCTTCAGACAGCTGTTCCATCTTCATTAATAAAAATAATAGGCCTAATTAGGCAACCGCATAAAAATACTCTCAATATGTCATCGCATTAAACAGGAAAGGATTAATTATCAGGTAAAATTATCAACAATGGAATAAGTTTCACTTCTTTTTGTTTATTGATATGAGATTGATGTATGAAATGATGAATTATCATGTTGCAAATAATGAGATTACAATGATTTAATGTTCCTCCTGAGTTTCTTCTTCAATAGAACAATCTTGAATATTTCCAAGTTCATTTTTTTAGTTCACAATCTATTGATAACAACACTATATAGACAGTATTCTTATAGATAGGCACATTCATATTGTGCATGGTGATGCTATACACAGTGAGGTTTTTATGTTAATTTGCCCTAGACTAATATTTATCAAACACATAAAAATTACTCTAATGTTTACTATATAGAATGTCAGAGTAATTTTCGGTGCAATCATGCTAAATACCGTATGTTTCTCATAATTAATATTTTACAAGCGCTGCCAGTATATTTAGCAACAAAGAAAAATATAATTAAATTCTGACATAAGTTCTGGGCAAATCATATTCAAAAGTGGTCTTTCAATTAAATGCAACAAAAATATGATAAACTAAGCTTTAAAAGAAATATAAACTATGAAACTTTTTTCTGACACGTAAAATATGAAATTATGAAAATTCTGCAATAATGACAACACAACAATGAAAATTATATAATTAATAGTTATATCACAGACTGGCATCACTTGCATTTCGCTCTTTTAATGTATTTACACATCACGTTCCATTTGTGTACACTAGTAAGAAAACGAAAATACATCAGCCTATTTGGTTCTATAATTTTTTAGAGAAATTACTTCCCTACAGTAGAAAAGATAATGCTAACTGGAAACGTTATATGAATTTACAAAAAATATACCCTGTCGAGTGTAAATTTATGTTTTAGAAATTTCGTCTAACTGGGTGAGAAAATAGTAATTTTGATCTAAACACTTACTTACATTATTGACAAAACACAATTATTTACTTTGGTCAGACAGCATTATCCTACTGAAATAAGACACGTTAATATCAGGTGATTTTACAACCTACGGCAAGAAAAGTATGTTTTACTCTTGGAACTTAATGGTGGTAACTTGATTAAACATTTCACCTGGTCACATTCACTCACAGTAACTACGGCACCAACCCTGTCCATATTGCACTGAAGACATTTATGTAACACAAACAGATATTATTACAGGTGGCTGGGTGGGTGCTCAAAGATAATGCGGAACTCTTCAACCCAGCTATGAGGCGTGGCGAGATTCGAACCAGTTCTCAAATCTGGAAGCCGCTTATATTTCCTCCGCACTACAATCGTGACACGGCGCCCCTGACAACAAAACGTAGTCACTTCATACGGCACGGCACACAGGCAGGAAAAAAGATACAAAATTCATATGAAAATTGACTTCATATCAACGTAATCACATGATAGTTTTGTACGTGTGAAAAAAAATCACTGTTTTAGTATGGCGATTTTTTATTTACACTTCTTCATCTTCCTCGAGCACTGGAAGCGGTGATTGGTGAATGGTTGGTGATCCTCGGGATGTGAAGGCGGACACCCAGGAGTCCAAATCTAGCGCTGTTTCGCTCAGAAACGTGACACACATCGGAGTATCGAATCCTCGCTGTCGGACAATGAAGCCGTTTTGTTTTGATCCCGGCAGCCTTTCCACACAGGTGTTCCTCAGATTGATAACACCCAGAGGCCGACATACCTTCTTCTGTGGATACAGCACTGCAAAGTGTTCCAGCGAAGTCTTGTACACCTTCACCTGTACGGACTGGCAGTGTTTGCCTGGTCCGACAAGGGTCATTGAGCCACTCATGGCCTCAGGATTCCAATATGATGTATCTGGAACCTCCTTCAAGAATGAACTGCAACCAGCAACAGCGACGTCAGCAGGCATCTTGATATAAGTGAGTTAAACTCAAGTAGGTCAGTTGATACGAGTAGAAGTAAGACTGATCGGATTGTTTAGCACCGAACCTCGCACTTTACTCCAGCTGACTGAATGCTACACCGTGAGGTGCGACCCGCTGTTATATTGACTCGCGGAGGCAGCACTCTCGAGCGGCCACTTCTCGTACTACTCTTTCTTGGCAGGACCAGCGGCCCATCAAGAGAGCATTTTGTTTCTTTTTTTAAGTTCTGGGGAACACGGAAAATGAACGCTAACGATCTTGTCTTCCAACAAACACACGTGTTGCGGGAAATTTTTATTTAAAACAGTCTGCCTCTGTCTTCAGGTAAAACTCCCAGACGTCAATCCAAATATGTTTTTCTTCTTTTCCGATCAAGAAGTCTTGATAGGAACCAGATCAGCTCATTGCCGTCAACTCGTCATCTTTAGCTATAATACGCTAAGGTGTATGATTCACAAAACTCAAGCTCTTAAACCAGAGGGAGTTAGAAGGGGTGGTTTGTACCAAAATCTTCCAAATCGTCTCAATAGCAGCCTACAGGAAAAATATTGCATTTCTTGAAAAGTCAACGGAAATATGTTTGTTTGTTTGTTTGTTTGTTTAAAAAGAGCGTTTAAACAAATAAACAAGACGATAGCCCCTGACAGAACTGTGTCGCGTCCAGCCCACATAACACTAGGGCCGGGCGGGTAGTCTCTGCACATGGGGCGCACCCATTGTGGATTGAAACGAATATTCTAACGGAATTACCCTCAGCAGTGACAAATTGCACTCTGATTTCATGAATATAGACAAGTTTAAACAAATAAACTCAAACAGTAAAGCCGGGCGACTTTTTAATTATTTATTTATCGTATAGCTTTTAGTGCCGGGAGTGTCCGAGGACATGATCGGCTCGCCAGAGTCTGTAGCTGCTTCCAGCGGACACCCATAGGGTGATCTACAAGTTTCGTTCATTTTCCGGGCGAGTGGTTAATAATGAACATGCGAGATATCTCGCTCAGGTCCCCTAGTTATAATAAGTAATGTTATGGATTTAACGCTCCTTTGACCTGGTGTGAATTAGATAGTTGTTGTTGCTTTATTTATTTAAGGGTTTGCGGCAACGTGTTTATGTAGCCCCGAGTCCTTGGGAGTGTGTGTATTATTGTCATTGTGTGTATTTGTGATTGAATTGGGGTTTGGAGAAGGAGGCGGCCGTGGCCTTAATTTAGCTACAATTCCGGCTTTTCCTGGAGCAGAAGTGGGAACCATACGGAAAACTACTTCAAGGATGGCTGAGGTGAGAATCGAACCCATCTCTCCTCAGTTCTGTCTTACAAGTCTGAGTGTACCCCGTTCCAACACTTAGACCATAATTAAATTTCTTGGCATAGCCGAGAATAGAACCCAGACCTCCGGGGTGTCAGTCAAGAATGCTACCCGCTACACCACGAGATGGTCTGTGCTGTGAGTATGGACAGAATATATGACCTAAATATACAGCCAGAATTGAACTCGTGATCAGGTGTTTTGAAGACCAGCATAGGCGGCAGCACGCCGGCCTCTCACCGCTGGGTCCGTGGTTCAAATCTCGGTCACTCCATGTGAGATCTGTGCAGGACAAAACGGAGGCAGATAGGTTTTTCTCCGGGTACTCCGGTTTTCCCTGTCAAAATTTCATTCCAGCAACACTCTCCACTATAATTTCATTTCATCTGTCATTCATTTAATCATTGCCCCAGAGGAGTGCGTCAGGCCTCGGCAGCCGGCACAGGTCATATCCTCGCCGCTAGATGGGGGCTTCATTCATTCCATTCCTGACCCGGTCGGAGACTGGAAGCAGGCTGTGGATTTTCATTTCACTTAACAAACTGTACCACTAAACCTGATAAGTTTCTCCAGTTGGAAGGACACTGGTTCGATTATTGATCAAATTCCCCAAGCTTCACTCACCTTGTTGTCTAAATGAGAATCACGGCATTTAAAATTGAATTTCAAATTGAAATTTATTTATTTTAAGTTAATTACAATTAGGACTAAAACTCCCTTTAGCTGCAACTAACTGCCACTAATAGGCCTATACATGTTTCTTTTATACATAGTCTTAAATTAACCTAATTAAACTAAATACTACGGAAAGAAAAAAATATATACAAAACTGTTTTAATCTACTTAATTAATATGAAGTAATACTATAATGTTACAATTTTATCGTAAACTTATACCCTATGTTTTAATAATTACACGGATAATAGGAGTGAATATGCGATTTCTGAGTCTTGACACTCCTCTGCCGTACTTCGCCCAGTCTTAATTTGTTATATATTTTTGACACATTTACCACAAATGATTTATTACCGTTCATTGTACGATGCTGAGGGATCTGCAGAGTTGTAGCTGTGAATCTATTGTTCCGATCATACACTTGACTCATTTGAACAAAGGATTTAGCCAGGTAAGGGGGTGTATTAGTTTTCAAAATAATAGGCAAGAAGTCGAGTACGATCGTTGTGAATCATACAAAGTGGCTGGAACGTGTTTCTGAGTTGACCAAGATTTTCTTCTTGTCCGCCTCGTAGCGCAGTGACTAGCTTCCTTGGCTGTCCTGGTTCGATTCCCGGTTCTGTCAAGACATCCGATCACCCAGCTATGCCAAGATATAGGCTACTACATGTATTTAATTCTGGTCTGAGGGTTGGAAAGTAGTAGCCTACACTCAACTAAATGACCACGACGTCGCAAGTCCCTCGGCGAATCAACAACACCATATTTCTACGACCATGCCATATTCCCCATTAAAAATTAAATCCAGTTTAAATTATACCGTATTACAAAATATTGTCTCAAACTATTAAAATTAATTACCCTCATAAGAAAAACATTTTTTAAATTTTGAGCTTCATTAAAACGAGCACACATTATTTTCATAATATTGTTAATTACTTATGCAATACGGACATTAATTTCGCCACTCCCGAAGATCTTCGAACACTTCAATAATTCAAAATTATAAATCGTTATTGCTCACCAATTCTGTAATATCACTGGAGTAGACCAAGAGCAGAATTGTTTGAGAATAATTCATAAACTTCAATAATAATAATAATAATAATAATAATAATAATAATAATAATAATAATATGTTCGGGTGTTCCTCGACCATGTCAGCCCCACGGGTGCCCCGACGATCCTCGAGTAGCGCCCTTTTAGTTCCACTTTTCTTATTTCGTCTCATCATGATGATAGTGTTCCATTTATACCTACAGCCAGTACATGATTCCGATAGTCAGCTTCAATTATCAGCCAGGCTATGGGTTTAAACCGCACGATTAATTTCTCTGACAGAGGGAGTAGGTATTTATGTCATCATTTTCATTCTCATCATTATACGCAAATCACTCGTAGATTTCAACTCGAAAGATCTCGTCTATAATATATTTACGGTATTATTAACAGTAGTAGAAGTATCAGATGAAGCTACTGTAGTTAAAGTTTGTCTGGTCATTATTCCCTGTAGGCTAATCGTGTTTGAGTGCGTGGAAGGGGGATCCTGGGTAGTCCGATGATGAGTGCACCATGGCCACACGCCAGACGCACTCTTCCGCATCAACGTAAATAGCCCACAACTCATGACAGATGCTGGCTGCCACGGAGGAGAAATAGATGTCACACTTTCCTCACAATCAGCCATAAGGAAAAGAGGACTGGGATACTTTTAAACAATAATATGACACAAATAACTTACGATGTTGAAAACTAATTTCTGAACTACACGGAAAAGGAATTCGCTATATATTGAGTCACCTAATTCTTCCTCCAGTCTTATTCAAATCAGATTGAATGAACAAAGGCTCCAAAGTTTATAGAATTTTGGCAGCAAAGGAATAACTTAACATTACTTATTAATTTTATGTGCCGTAATTTCAAATTTTGCCATAATTTTGTAAATAAATGAAGTTACGCGCTTAATTTTTTGTCGTATCTCGGCTGAGGTGGCCGAGTGCCCTAACGTGCCACCTAGTGCCTCACTGGTATCGGGAGACCGTGGGTTGGAACCCCACCTCAGCCGTCCAGAAAATTGTTTTCTGTGGTTTCACATTTTCACCTCCTGGCAAATGCCGGGATGGTTCCTTATTATATACATCCTGATTCTGGAGCACGGGTCTGTGAACGGGGTGGGGTAATTAAATCTGGACGTTCACTTAGAATTGTTACGACGTGTTTCAATGGAGGAGGGAGGTTTAATTTTATGGCATTTTTGTGAACGTATTTTATGGATGACCCCTAATTTAATACCTACACATATTTTCAAAATAACGAGGAACATGTTGGAAGCTATTAAAAAAAGACAAAAAGATGAAGATGCTATGTAGACTATGTATGTACTTCTATTACTTATTACTCCTGTTTTTGTAGGCTCGAAAATGTGGTGTTATGAGCTTCATGTGTAATAAATAGTTGATGATGATGATGATGATGATGATCGTGTGGCCTCCGGAGAGGCCAAGTGCAGGTCTAGTTGACGCCCGTGGGCGACCTGCGCGTCGTAATGAGGATGATGTGATGATGAAGACGGCACATACACCCAGTCCCCAGGCCACGGGAATTAACCCCAGGAGATTAAAATCCCTGATGGCTCTGCCGGGAATTGAACCCGGGGCACTTAGGGCCAAAGCCTAGCGCGCTAACCATTTAGCCACGGAACCGAACAATAAATAGTTTATATGGCCGGATGCTCTACCTGACGCTAGCCTCAACAGAGGAGGCAATAACAGATGAAATTAAAATATTTAGTATACTTTTGAATTATTTTTTAATTCATCAGGTCACCTTTATTTTAGCATTTTCCTCTAAAATTAAAAACAAGTAGTTCCGTAAAGAACTATAGAGCCTATTTTCATATATCCTGCTCATGTTAATTTCTTCTAACAACATACAAAATTTCAGTTTAATTGCTGTAACAGATTCGTAGATATTGAGAACCGTCTAAATATTTCAGATTGTTGCCAGGTTGGATTTTTATTTTTGTACTATTACATTAAGATTATTGTGTACGTGTGGTATTCAAACTTCAATCGCATGATTAGAACACAAGAAGTAAAAACGAGATTTTAAAATTACGCACAGCAGCCATCTTGTGATTATGCAAACAATTGAAATAAATTAGATGCTAGTGGCTCAACATTTGTATAAGCATTTAACGTGCAACGTTTCACAGCACTCGGATAGTTAATTCGCGAGAATCGTCCATTTAAATATTTATACTTCGCGTCGCCGCTATGTTGGATTTGTGCTCACCAGGTTAATGAAAGTCCTATAGGTGAACATATGTTCATAGTCTCTATGAACATAAAAAAAATCAGTTTGGTTGCTGTAAAAGATTCATAGATATTGAGAACCGTCTAAATATTTCGGAAGCTCGCCATTTAGGATTGTTATATGTATAGGCCATAGAATTATGTACCATTCAAGGACAATTATTGCCTAGGTTCATTATTCAAACTTTCACTTCGATCGCATGATTACGAGACAAGAAATAAAAACTTAATTTAAAAATTTCGCACAGCCGCCATATTGAGGTAATGTAAACAATTGATTTAAATTAGATGGCAGTGCATTATAATCTGCAAAATCATTTACTGTACCACATTTCACTGCGCTCAGAGAGTTAAATCACGAGAAAAGTCTATTAAAATATTTCAAATTCGCTTGGTCGCCATGTTCGTTTTTTACTTTACAAGTATATGAAGTATACATAGATAAACTTCTACCAGTACCCTTTATCACCGTACAAAATTGCAGGGTAATATCTGTAATAGGTTCGGAGATATGGAATGTCAGTGAAATATTTCGCACTGCCGCCATCTTGAGGTTATGCAAACAATTGAACTAAATTAGACTCCAGTGCATTACTATGTGTATAAACACTTGCTGTACCTAGTTTCATTACGTTTGGATGGTTAAATCGTGAGAAAAGTCTATTTAAAAGTCTCAAGTTCGCTTGGTCGCCATGTTCGTTTTCTACTTTACAAGTTTATGAAATATACATAGGTAAACTTGTATCAGTACCCTTTATCACCGTACTAAATTGCAGGGTGATATCTGTAATAGTTTCGGAGATATAGAATGTCAGTGAAATATTTCGCACAGCCGCCATTTTGAAGTTATGTAAACAATGGAACTAAATTAGACTCCAGTGCATTACAATGTGTATAAACATTTGCTGTACCAAGTTTCATTACGTGTAGATAGTTAAATCGCGAGAAAAGTCTATTTAAAAGTCTCAACTTCGCTTGACCGCCATGTTGGTTTTGTAGTCACCAGATTTTTGAAAGTCTCAGAGGTGAACTTCTAGTAGTACCCTTTATCACCGTACACAATTTCAGGGCGATATCGGTAATAGTTTCGGAGATATTGAATGCTAGTGAAATATTTCGCACAGCCGCCATTTTGCATTGGTGAGATGTAACAAAATTTGAAGGGCACGGTCGAGGTCGCCGGGAATAGTGCTATGAACATACCGAGTTTCATTGAAATCGCTCTAGCCGTTTAGATTTTATTAGGGGGGGACACACACACGAATCACACACACACACACACGCACACGCACACACACACGGACAAAAGGTGATCTCATAAGCCTATTTTTTCAAAATTGAAAATAGGCTAATAAATAAAATAACCTAACCGTGTTACGAGTGGAAGATGATCTCGATGCTCCACCACGTAGATAGTAATAACCACTAGCAAAAAGAGATTAAATAAATGAATATAAACAAATTTCGCAAGGAACAGGAAGGTACCGTCCGGGCATTTACCTGAAGCTAGAAAGGGAATTTATGTAGAACCATTCCAAGGACGACTAATGATGGCGTTCGAACCCTCTATTCGGCGGAATTCCGAGATAGCCTGGCCCCATGATCTTGCGTGCCTACACCATGAGCTATAACAGTCAGTAACAATTTTATTATTAGGGCTCGGATGTTTAGGCTTGCCTCTATTTTCATGTCCGATTGGTTTCTGATGCAAATCAAGTAATTATCGTCACAACAGAGTGGTTGTTATTTGTCATATAAATGCATTTTTATCACTAGGTCATATTTTGAGCATTCCTTGGTAGAAACGTCATTTTTTGGTAGTTTGGTGGCAGCTGTAGGTGTGCAATCATCCTCAACTTACCGAACGGGAACTAGTGTTTACAGAAATACATGGGTTGGTTTTTTAGTTTTGGAACCTCAGTTATAACTGGATTAATAACTCACTTAGATGGTTCCAAGTTTCACAGGCCCTCGATGTAGTCCTCACCATTGCGTACCTCGTGTTCCCAGCGATGCGGAAGTCGTTGGATCCCGTTGGCACTGCCCAATCTATTGATGGTACGAAGAGAGCGCTCGGCAGCCTGCTTAACGTCTTCAATGGTACGGAAGCGCTCCGGGAGAATATGGGGGGTGATAGAGGACCTCCCAGCCCCAGAGATCCAACAATGCCGACACAACGCCTGCTGTGTGTGCCCTAGCATTGTCATGCAGAACGATGGGCGGTGTAACCATGTGGTGGCGCCGTTTCCTTCTCCTCGGAGACGGTCTTGCAGAAACGAACAATAGTACGCCGCATTAACGGTTTGCCCTCTGGGAACAGTATGGTGAATGATCTCACCATCCCAATCATAGGCAAGAATCAACATTACCTTCACATTGGTGGGGGTTGGTCGAACTGTTTGTTTCCGTGGTGATCCGTGGTGCCGCCACTCGTTCGATTGGCGTTTTAACTGTGGCTCGTAAGATCTGGCCCACGTCTCGTCAATGGTTATGATACTCCCGACATCAGTCCCTGCGACTATGATCTCATCCCGAAGATGAAGATGACAATGCGCGAAGAGCCGAGCGCTCTCTTCGTACCATCAATAGATTGGGCAGTGCCAACGGGATCCAACGACTTCCGCATCGCTGGGAACACGTTGTACGCAACAGTGGGGACTACATCGAGGGCCTGAGAAACTTGGAACCATCTAAGTGAGTTATTAATCCAGTTATAACTAAGGTGCCAAAACTAAAAAAAACAACCCATTGTAAATAACCACCTAAACATGTATATTCAGTAAATTAATATGAAAATATGAATAAAGAATTTAGTTACAACAATTTAATCTCGAAGGGATTGTCGCTTGGATTTATGATTAAAAACCGCCATATTTAAATCAGTCATTTTCAGATCATATTTCGACATTTTTGAGTCATATTTCGTCATTTTTAAGGTCATATTTGCTTGCATATTCGGGCTATGTTTAGGTCTTAAACAGCTGAGCCCTATTTATAACTAACAAAAATTACGTGCTGTTTTTAAGTAAGGGCCGTTTTTTTTAAGTCCGTAGTTAGTGCGCACGCAGCAACAAGCGTGCACGCTACCTCCCGGCAGCCTTTGCGAACAAGCAGGCGTCAGTTGCAGCTGTGTAGCTAACCTGTACGCTGAACTGTGCATCTTTACAATGTTCAAGATTATTGATTCGCCCGCCGCGTGTGAGGTACGATCTGTGATACGTTTATTGAGTGCAAGAAACATGTTGGCTGCAGACATTCATCGTCAACTTTGTGAGTTGTATGGTGATAATGCAATGACGGAAGGTAAAGTGCGAAAATGGGTACGCGAGTTCAAAAGTGGCCGTGAAAATGTTTATGACGAAGAACGCTCAGGTCTGTGATCACAGATGACTTGGTGACTGCAATTGACACGAAAATTCACGAGGACCGAAGATTCATGATAACCTCTCTATCAATGGATTTTCCTCGAGTGTGAATTCTTGGTTGTCAGAGCAGGCGACAAACTTTTATGCAGAGGGATATCAGAACTTAGTTTTAAGGTATGACAAGTGCCTAAATAAACAAGGCAACTATGTAGAAAAATAGAGGAAGGTATGTAAAACCTAAAAATAAATGTGGTTTCAAAATAAAATGTTCGGTTAATTTTAAAAAACGGCCCTTAAAAAACAGCCCTCACAATCCACAGGTAGTTAGACAGGGAAATGGAAAGGTGACGTCTACTACAGTAGTAGTTATACGGTATGCCATAGAAGAGCGGCTACTTGTCGACTCCGTAAGATGTCCCCTCCCCTACACCTTTGAGCAAGGTAATGGGTCCGGGTTACGATTATCATAACGTAAGGTTTATAGCCCCTTCTTAGATCACCTTAAACATTGGTCTTTCCCTTCCCGGGAGCTTGTTTCCCACTACTCGTCCCTTCCATTGAGACGGAGAGCGATTCTTTGGAATTAATCCATTATTCATAAGAAGCAAGTCAGAAAACCAGTCGAGGCAGCTAGCCTGAGACATTGATCCACACCACGGAGCGCGCTGGTAAAGCGAGTTTGATATTCTTTTCACTGCACACCATTAGAACATTGTTATTGATCTCTTCTGCTTCTACCCCTTCTACACATTCGAGGAGAATTAATTGCCTCCAACAAGATGTTAATCAGGATCATCTCTGGTGTCACTTCTCAGTTCCGTGTTTCGTACCTGGCTCTGCTAAGAAATTTAATTTTGGCCTGCGGGTTGGAACGGGCTACACTCAGTCTTGTGAGGAGGCAAAACTGAGAAGATGTGAGTTCGATTCCCACCACACCCAAGTGACTTTCCATTTCTATACTAGGCGAATGCGTGGATGGTTTCTAGCTTAAGCCACGATCACATCCTTCCCAATTCAATCCTCAGATACAAATACACACATACAACTCAATAACACAGGTCATCAGACAAATTTGAGGCATAAACACAACTACACGGGGATGATTACCACGATGTCCAAACTTCCAAAATAAAATACATTTAGGCCGACGGTATATTACTAAAATGCCACGACGTAGGCTGTCGAATTACGGAAGACTGTAGCCTGCAGCAGCACATCCTTCTAATGCTATCTTGCTTACATTACACTCCACTTTAAGTAGCACCTGGTGTTTACGGAACTCTCTAATGAAGTGTCCACTGAGCTAAAATTAGATCCAGTCGTAAACAACCGCATAAATCATCCCCAATTTTAGTTTACGATCAAACCTTGAGTTTCGAGAAATATTACTGCAATCAAACCACACAGGGTTACAATCATGATCGAGTAAGGCTTTGGTAGATACTTCCATGCAAAAAGGTCTAGTAGGGAATTGCATAGAATTCTAGCGTAGAATCGTGATAAAAAAAAAGTAACGAAAGGTACAAACAAAAGATAAATTAGGGAAATACCAAAGTTTTTGGGCAGATGGCCTTACTGTTCCACCCCTTAAAACAATACTAACTAAAGTTATCTCACGTCTATAAATATACAAAAGGGTTAGAGCGAAAATGTTTCATTCTGGCACTTGAAAGATTGGTCACAGTTCGTTTCTAAGTACAGTCCTACAAAAAGGAGTTGTGCATAAAACAAACAAAATAAAATAAGACATAGGCCTGTTAACGTGGGTAAATAGACCGAACAAAATAATAATAATAATTTAAATCTAAATGGTATTACAGTAAATAAAACCACCAATAGGCCTAATCAATAAATATATTGTTATTAGTTGTTTAATGTACTAGGACTAGTTTCGGCCACAGAGTGGTCATCATCAGCAATCTTAACAAGATAAAACGTTAAAACGTAGACTATAATTAATATTCCGTTTAGTTGTAAAAATTACCAATTCTATTTGATTTTAAATCTTGAGAGCAATACAGTACTCTTATGCGATTTTGTAGAAGATAATTTATATTTTTTGGTTAAATAACTTTGTAACAGATCTGATTTCGACAGTATTAGAATATTTTAAGAGCATTTCAAAATTACAACATAGTTTCAATTACTCGCAACGTTATGATTTAATAGTTTATTTTCCCAACAACTTGCATTAAAATAGTTATGATAACAAGTTTGAGGTTTAATACACGACCTACTAGCCGGGCTGTGCCACGCTGACACTCGAATCACCTTTCTGTGCTTCCAAGTCACATTGGAATTACGGGAAATGAGTTAGCGGATCAAGCTGCAAAAGAGACGGTATCACTAGCACCTCAACCAATGGAGGTACCTGCTAGAGATATTTGCTCTCAGTTACGCCTACAAGTTCTGGCTTTTTGGGAGAGTCAGTGGCTAGCTGAGCCACTGCCCAGTAAACTGAGAGCGATCAAGGAAACTACTCGTGTGTGGCGGAGCTCTTTCCGGTCATGGAGAGAGTCCGTCATTTTGTGTAGGCTAAGGATAGGTCATACAAGATCCACCCACTCGTACCTAATGAGAAGGGAAGACTCCCACTTTGTACCTGTGGAGCCGTTTTCACCGTGGCCCACATTTGAACCGAGTGTGTGGATCATACTGACTTACGAAGAAACCTTGGTTTGCAGATGACACTCATAGCCGATGACGCGGTGGCTGCTGATCGCGTTATCCGCTTTATAAGTGAGAGTGGGTTAGGGCCAGCAATCTAAATTTTCCAGTGTAAATTGACTCAAAGACTTGTTCGTTTTTGAATGATAATGTTTTGTTTTTCCGTAATTTTTGTTAATTTTTATAATTATTATTTTTATTTAATTTTTTGTTTTATTAATTTTAGGTCTTTTCAAATTTAGGTGTCCACCTCTAAATTTTAAATTCAATTCCAAATTTATATTCTTTAATCTGTGTTAAGACGGGCAGATGACCTCGTAGTTCCGCCCATTAAAACAACAATAACTAACAAGTTTGAGGTTTTAAAAGTCTGTTTCTATTATCAAGTTGTGTGCGTTTCCTTGGAAATGTGTATAATTGTTGTACGGTACACGAAAGTTTGATACTCTTCAGTCGGTCAACAAGATTGTGCCCAAATGAGGTGGGTTATTCCCTAACTCTGAAAACAAATTACATGAGATTAATGATTACATGACAGTTCCCCACACTGACACTTCCACACACTTCCCAAAATACTGACACTTCCACACAGTCCTTGGACGCGGCTACCTGTTTAATGACTCAGAAATATTCTCGACTGGCCCCACCCCTAAGACTATAGGCTTCAGTGATCATCGTTACAGCCGCACCTGTGACAATGCACCTTAACATAATACTCATTTGGAGTGAAGAAAAGCGCTCGGTGTCTGGACTTCATTACATACCTCGGTCTCGAAAATATAATTGTGATGTAGTGTAAATACCATCAAAATAAAATAAATGCTGAGTCTGATTTCCATCACACTTTATCCAGGCTGTGGACTGGCAAAATAATAACAAAACCGATCAGTTTGGTGTTGTTATCATTTTGGCGTGTTTAAAATCAGCTTTCTAGGCTTCGTCCGTTGTTTTGTATTTTTTTGTTTTTGTTTTTGTCATATTTGTTCAACAATAATATTAACCTATTCCATTTTCTGTGATCAGGCAACTGCCTTCACAAAACTTTTCATATTTTTGTCATTTTCGAACTTTTTCTGAATGTTCTCAATCCGTCCGTCCAGTTTGACATATTTTCGTCTTCTTTTTTTCCCTTCCATGTTGAGCTCGGCCTTTAAAAATGCGCAGTTTGTCTTCTCAGCTTCCGTCTTGAACACTTTGACAACCTCTTTTAATTTGGGGTGAGGTCTCCCGACAAGATTGTTGAGTCGGTTGTTCCAGCCCTCAACAGCATTCGTTGTCCTGTGTCGTGCTTGGTGGCAGTTCCACATCTCGATTGGAATGTCTTGGTTATCTAGCCAGTTGTCAACGAAGTAGTCAACTTGATCTTTTCCATAGTAGCCTTTGGGGGAGAGGGGAGATGTGTGTGGAAATGTCAGTCGAGATTATTTCTGAGTCATTAAACAGGTAGCCACGTCCAAGGACTGTGTGGAAGTGTCAGTATTTTGGGCAGTGTGTGGAAGTGTCAGTGTGGGGAACTGTCCGGACACCAGATTAATAAAGACACTTGGATGACCAGTTTCGATCGTCAAAGGGGCAGATTACCTCGTAGTTACGCCCCTTAAAACAACAATAACTAACAAACTTCGATTGTCAAGCGATCATCATCAGATCCATTACACTTAGGCTCTAAAATTTACGTCTGAAAGTATAGATGAATATATTTACAATATTCACACTTATTTAGTTGCAGTATTTGTTGAGGCAATTCAACTCGTCGGTATTTGTTAGTTATAGTCTATGTAATGTTTTGTTAAATACTGGAAGTGGTGATTGGCCTCCAAACTTGCTTGTTTAGAGTGAATATGTGATTGTAGTTAAATGGTCAATGCAGGTTGTATTGTATTGTTAAATGGTCAGTTCAGGTTGTATTTTATTGTTCAATGGTTAAATGGTCAGTGAATTGACCATCACACATTCACTCTAAACAAGCAAGTTTAGAGGTCAATCTCCACTTCTAGTATTTTAACAAAAAGCCACATACTGTAGACTATATCTAACAAATACCGACGAGTTGAATTACCTCAACTAATACTGCAAATAAATAAGTGTCAACAAGTCAACCCCTGGCACTATACTGCTCAAGGAGGGCCTAGGCCGACCAAGCGACCGCTGCCCAGCCATTTGGCCTGCAGATATTGGGGTGACGCGTGATCAGCGCATCGGGTCCCCTCGGCCGTTAATCTTGGTTTTCGTGATCAGGGTGCTGCCTCACTGTCAGACAGCTACTCAACTGTCCTCACGAGGCTGAGTGCACCCCGTTCCAACCCTCACGTCAATTTTAAAATCCTTGACGGAGCCGGGAATCAAACCCGGGGCCTCCGGGTGAGAGGCAGGCACGCTACTCCAACACCACGGGGCCGGCTCACTAATTAAGTGTATATATTGTAAATATTGTCACCCATACTTTCAGACATAAATTTTAGAGCCTGTGTAATGAATCTGATGATAATCACTTGACAATCGAAACTGGTCATCCAAGTGTAGCCTACTTATTAATCTCATGTAACTCTCTTTCAGGATTAGGGAATTACTCACAACCGTGTTGACCGACTGAAAAACATCAAACTGTCATGTACTAATACATTTAAACTCGGTAATAGCTTATTGATTAAGGATGACCCTTTATTTTCTACTAGCCTTAGTAATCTATTTAATTTATTTTCAATGTGGATTTAACTAAGCCATTATGATTAATTTCATTTAAATACGAGTAGAATGTAATATATTTACCGGTAAATTTTGCATATAATCGGAAATAAAAATTGCATTTTTAACTTGGATGATTCTTTCGATTCGAGTTAGATTAACGTAAACTTACTAACCATTTGGAATGTTACTTGGCGAGAATAACTATCTGCGGTATCTGAGTTGGTTTGATCTTTGGCCTCGACTCGCAGGAATGCTGGTCGGCCAGTCAAGAACTCTGGGCAGTTAGCAATGCACCGTACACTCAAACGTCCCACATAATGAAGAAAATTGAATCACCTGTTGTTAAGCTTAGCAATATTTCAAGGACCATCCGTTTCCTGCTAATATATTTAATTACGCTGCGTTTTATATAAATCTGTCAGCTACTCGTAAGTTATGTCATTTTAAGAACAGAGAAATGTCTGAATGTGCATCTAGGTTTGATTTTCCACATAGAAGCTATATAGCTTCTCGAATATATGTTCGCCTGTTAGCGTAGTAACTAGCATTCTGCATTCTTGGCAGTCGCCGTGGAGGTTTGGGTTCGATTCCCGGCTCTAACATGAAGTGTAATATTCTGGTCTGAGGACTGGAATGAGGTACGCTCAGTCTCCTGAGTCAGAACTGAAGGAAGGAAGGAAGAAAGGTTGTAGTTTTACGTGACCGTTAATCTCGCGATCTTGAGCCACGGGACCTACATTTTACGTGGAATCCGAATTACAGGACTTGTTATTTTACTTCGAAAATCTCACATGCATTGACCGGGAATCGAACAAGCAGCCGCACCATCATGCCCCCTGAGGCAGAACTGAGGAAAGGTGCTTGAGATTCCCACCTCAGCCATTCTAGAAGTGATTTACGGGGGCTTTCCACAATTCTACTCCAGGGAAATGCTGGGATGGTACCTAAATTAATGCCACAGCTGTCTCCAATCCAAATTCTAAGCCTAATTAAAAATACAAACACTATTATGGCTATCATACTGACACAGGTTTACAAACAAACAACAAAGTACAAAGGGGTACATGTAGGGTTGCCAGACGTTCCGTTTTACCCGGAACAATTCCGTTTTCTCTTGTTTCGTTCCTCGTTCCGTTTGAATCTTTAACGGAACGCCAAATATTCCGTTTTTTTTTATTAATTTGATATTATATTCAATTTTGCACCAATTTTCAAAGAATTGATTGTAATATCTAACTTGATTTCTGGTGGTACAGGGGCAAGTTTGAAAGGGAAAATGATTTCTATGTCTGTGTCTGATAGATGGGTACATGTTATAGATTTAGGCTATTAGGGGCAACAAAATAATAGTAAGGAATATCTTAGTCCCTGTGAAGTTAATACTCAGCATTTTCCCCTCCAATGCTTTTACGGAGAGAGTTTTTTCTGTCATGAATATCAAACGGAGAGATGATAGAAACAGAAGCTCCATTAGTTTGATAAAACAAGAATTGTTCACATATTACAGTTATGACTAAAATTGTAGTGAATTTCATCAGAAGGTAAGTTACTTACAAATAAAAAATCCTTGCAAAGGGTCGTTCAAATGAAAAGTGTTTGTAAGTTGCGAGTGTCATAGGCCTATATGATGTGTCAGCAATATCTAATTTTAATTTTGTATATTTGATTATGCAATGTTTATTTAATACATGTGTGCATTCTTTATTCCAGCATTTAACAACCTTAATTTAAAAAATAACATGTTTTGGGAGGTGTGTTCCGTTTTTTCATTCTTGAAATCTGGCAACCCTAGGTATATGACCACAATGTCGCAAAGTTCCTAATAAAGCAACAACATTTAAAAAAAATCTGACAATAAATAAGTTATATTTGTAAAATTCTTAGAAACAAATTACATTTACTTGTCATTGTTGCTTCACTGTACAATACGTTTTGGAGGGAACCTGGTAGTGCAGGTTAGTCAACAATGCAGCTGCTTAAAATTTGACACCCAGACACAGTTTATCAACAACATTCATGGCTTCGTGGCTTTCTTAAATTTATTTATTTTATTTTTTATTCTCCCAACTCGGCTTCACACACTGACTCTGTGAGGGATCATTCCTCTACCGTCACAAGGACGATGACTAGGAGCTGAACACACTTAGACAGTAGATACAACTGGGGATGGTGATAGGCCAATCGCCCAGGCGACCGTTAACTTGGATCTAATATTAAGGAAGGGTCAGGGAAGGGATTTTTGGAAGGAAGAAGGCCGTGGACCTTTTGAAAGGGACCATCCCAGCATTTTCCTGGTGGGGAAAATGGGGAAACCACGAAAACCATTTCAGGATGGCCGAGATGGAATTCGAACCCACGCTCTTCCGATGCCAGCGAGGCACCCTACAGTACGTCATTAGAGCCTACTTCCCGACAATGGAAATAGGAGCAGGAAATTGAGGTGAGTCGCAAATAACCATAAGGAAACCCCGACACTTGGCACCGTGGTCGATATTACTAAAGAATTCTAGAAATGCAGGACATACCAGGATTACATTATGGATATTTAAAAAAGATTTGTCAAAACTTAAAATTCTCTAAGTTAGGCTATGCTCATTTTTTTTAGGAACAAGTTGATAGATAATTTGCACTTTTATAGGCGCTTACGAGTTAAGAGGAGTGAAGCAAAATGAAAGTGAACAAAAATTAAATAATACAAATTAAAAATGGACCTGAAATAATGGCTTAATTAAGATTGACGAATTCTAATATTTATAAAATCTAAACCAATTGCATATCAACAATAAATTTGCATTACAAGCTCAACAGGCTGGAGTTGGATCAACGAAGACCAACATGAGAAAGAGGGGGATTTACTAAAAAAAAAAAAAGTAGCTGCAACTCCCCACTATTCGAATGTGGTGAAGAATAGACAATAAGCCATCTCCTTGTGTGTAGCCTGTGTCCAACAATATGCTCTACACGGGATGAGATCGATGCCACCAAAGAAGCATGCGAATTTGATCATACTGGTCACGCCAAATTGAATTTAATTTGTATTTATGTAGGACATAAATATGTTGTTACCTGTCTCCAGAAATGATAATGATTGTAGTACCAGCTTTGGGAAAATTTCCTTTTGTATTTTGTTGTTCTCTTTTACTGTGCATGTTTATGACACGATTAAATAAATAAATTAGCCTATCATTAGATTACTAATTATAGCATTCATTCAATTATTTACACCAACATCAGAGAAAAGGGTACCTACTTAATTAGAAAAACTTTTAAACAGTTTCAGTTTTTCTTCAAATATCCACAATTATTGAAAAATATTATGAAATTTTATAATACTTTATCAACACGCATTCATGAATGTTATTGATAAATGTGAAAATTTGAAGATTATAGGTGTCACTATTACCTAAGAATGAAGTTTTAACTATGCGCTTGCATAACATAATTGCAGTTTAACCAGAATAAACGTCTAGACAGATTATTTCAGTATTGAAGCAGATTCGAATACAAACTGATAGGTAGACTACACATGTAAACTGGTATTGTACTGATTTTCGAAATATAGGCTATTCAAATCATTTTGAGTTCGGCTGTAACCGTACTAGCCTAAATGGTTTTGATTCACAAAATCTGGTGGATTTCATGTTGTAAAGTATATTCTAATAGTACGATAATTTTCGGGGTAAAGTAATCAAGAAGTGGCCGCCACCTGGTAAAACACTCGACACTAGTAAGCTACATGATATTCGCGTGCCACATGATCGGTGAAAATACTGTACATTGAAGCACCTTTACTTGTTTCCGGCAAATAACACAACCAATCTGTATTAAGTCGTACCAATGAGATGTACAGCAGTTCAAACAAATACACCCTAATACTCTATAACATAAACCTAACCTAGTTGGCAATTAAAGATTATATACATAATAATGCTATCGCCCAATTCATAGATTAAAAATTCGGAGTTCAATAATTACTCAAAATACTTTTGTAAAAATATAAAAATACTGGCAATACAACTAAAATTATAATTTTATAATAGATCACGCTCACCATACAATATTTTATGTCCAGTTCATAAATTTAAATAATTATTCATCTAATTACATACGGTATTAATCGGATAACATTGTGCAACTGAATAATATAATATTACGTATTTAAAATGGAAGTGCTCAATAAGTCAATGTTAATAAATAATAATAATAATCATGTAGCCTACTTGGTTTCACGTCATTTTTATTTACTGCGGCTTTCAGAGATGCCGGAGTCCCGAAGGGGAGCGTTGATGTGCTAGTAAATCTAATGATACGGCTTTCTCTCATTTAAGCACCCTCAAATGCTATCTAACTGCGCCAGGATTCGATCTTGCAATCTTGAGCACAGCAGGCGGGAGCGTTACCTCTTAATCACACTGCCAGTCTCAATAAGTCAGATGGTTACGAACTCAAAATTGCCGTTGTGTTAACTTACACTTGCAAGAAATCCACAGCGAATAACAAACTACATGTACCGGTGAAATATATATAATCTGAGAGGCTGTAAAATAAAATAATGCGTCTGCTGCCAGTTCGTATCTGTGTACTTTCATTTCTGCTATTCATCAAGCATCATATCTATTAAGGTCATCACTATAAAATAATATAAATACAAATTTTCATTTCATCACAAAATATCGAAAAAGACCTTAAGCAAACAATTCTTAAACGATGGACAGTATATAAAGCTATTTGGCGTTCGTTTGTCCGTGCTTTAAATCCTGCTTGCAAATACCAATGAAGAATCATTTCAAGTCTTAAACTCCCGGAAATAAATACCCAAACTGAAGTTAACGTTAACATTTGTTATGTCAAGTTCTTTCCGAAAATAGTAATCTGGTTCAGTAATTTTATTAAAAAAACATAATTTTTCTAATATTCTGTATTAAATTGGTATTTTTCACACTGAAAGCAATATCGTCTGGCACTAACAAATAAATAAATAAATTGAAATACTTACCAGCATTATACTTACCATGCACGAAAAGCAGATGAAAGTTCTTCTTTAAGTCGTAAGCCGGCAATTCACGTGATGTACTCATATACACGTTAATTTCAATGGAGACGGATTGAACAGGGCAGATCAAAGCGTAAAGTTCCGTGTCATTAAAGGGAAATAGTAGGCTTAAGGTTGTTACAGTCAACTGTGCCAAATTATAACCATCAGATACAACGTGACCATTTGATAGTAATTTTCATTAAAAATATATATACAGTATTAATAAGTAATGTTCGACGTTCAAATGATTTCACTTGCACTGAAAGTTATCATTAGGCACACCTGTAAATATTATTTTCAAAACAATACGTACCGGTACTCTATTTAACAATTTATTGATATGATAGTAAATGGAAGAAAGAATGCAATAATATAATATATGATTGGTCATATACTATCACACAGAATATTTTCTCTGAAAATTTGTGAAGTTCTTATTTAGTTAAGTTCATTATTATCATCATCATCATCATCACACTAAAATTTGTCATTCTATTTTTTTTATCCTGAGCCAATTATATACTTTTAGAAGAAATCACAATACACTGCCTCATACTAGCTAACCTTGCCAACATTTATAACTTCAAAAATGATTTATTTACACAAGTGTATGAGGCTAACCAATCACTTCAAAAAAAGTGTTTTACTAAATACAAGCTGCCGTAAAGATTCAAATGATTCTTTTAAGAAATTTAAAAGAAGTAGAAATGCAAAAAAATCCAATTGCAGTTTTGTGCTTTTGTAAGATGCAAAACAGTGTGTGCATGTCACAATTTAAGGTAAATGCATAAATGAGGAAAGAAAAAGTCTTAGAAAACTCCTTATAAGAAAATTAGAAGTGGCAAAATTAAAAATACGAAATTACTTCATACATAAATATCACAGATTGGCCTCACTTCATTTTCTACTTCACTCGAAGAACAGTCAACACATATAACTTATCTTTATGTAGGCCCACAGTCAGCCAACACAACAACAACTAGCTGCCAAATGGTGATATTTAGCGCCATCCTTGGAATAAATACCCAAACTGAATTCAAAGTTAAAATTTGTCATCTCAAGTTCTTTCCGAAAATAGTATTCTGGTTCTGAAATTTTATCAAAAATTTCATCAATTTTCTAACAGTCGGTTCTAAATGATTATTTTTCTAAAATACACGTCAAATTTACGTTGTCTATTTTACCATAATGGAGTGGTAACTATGCACCTTACGATATAGGCTTCAGCATTGTTCTACTCACGTTCATTCATCCACACGTCGAGACTCGCAGGCTTAATATTGCACGGACACACATAAATACACATTCACTCTTCATTCACTTGGTGGGCTTCCCGTACGAGTTCAACAAAATGTTATTTTTTACGAAGGCCGTAAATCCATTGCATATGCAGAGATTCGAAACTGTTCTGACAAACTTGATAAAACAATGGATTTTCGGACTGAAACAATACTGATAATAAACGAAGATCACACGAAGAAAAATCTTACGCTTCTTCATCTTCCTCGAGCACAGGAAGCGGTGAATGATGGATGGTTGGTGATCCTCGGGATGTGAAGGCGGACACCCAGGAGTCCAAATCTCGTGCTGTTTCGCTCAGAAACGTGACACACATTGGAGTATCGAATCCTCGCTGTCGGACAATGAAGCCGTTTTGTTTTGATCCCGGCAGCCTTTCCACACAGGTGTTCCTCAGATTGATGACACCCAGTGGTCGACATACCTTCTTCTGTGGATATAACACTGCAAAGTGTTCCAGCGAAGTCCTGTACACCTTCACCTGTACGGACTGGCAGTGTTTGCCTGGTCCGACAAGGGTCATTGAGCCACTCATGGCCTCAGGATTCCAGTATGATGTATCTGGAACCTCATTTAAGAAAGAGCTACAGCCAGCTACAGCGACGTCGGCAGGCATCTTGCTGAGTAGATACAAGTAGGTCAGGTTATACGAGTGAACCAGATTCAACTGTTCGCTCTGACACTGAGTACCTCTCTTGAACACTTCAGCTGACTGAATGCCGGCAACCGGTTGTGAGCGCCAATATATTACTTTCTAAAACAGCGCTCGTAGCGGCGGCAGGAAGTACTAAACACTCCAGCATCCTGAAGTGAAGAGCTGAAGCACGCGATCTCCGCCTGCCGCCCTATGTCAATACAAGACTTAACTGTTATTCCTCCATGCACTACCGTGATGTTGCAACATTGGGGAATGGCCCTACAGTACGTCATTTGAGCCCACTTCCCGACAATGGAAACAGGAGCAGGAAATTGAGGTGAGCCGCATATAACAACAAGGAAACCCCGACACTTGGCAGTCGCTTCAGTTTTACTTTTACCATAACCAGCGGCATTAAATAATACTGAAACAAGGGTTTCATTTTCATGACAGACGTAACTTAGTGGGGGGAGGGGGTGATAAGAGGGATAATCCCCCCCAGAGCCAAATAATGAAAATACGTATTTCGATGAGATTATTTTGAATAAAACCAATCTTCCGATTGATGACAAACGATTGGATTGTGTACGTTTATATTTAGTCTTCTAATTCGAGAACATTTCTCTTACTGATCATTTTCGAGGTTTTGAGCATTGATAGGTGCAAATAAAATGTATCAAATGCTATTGAGATCAAAAACGAAAACGTGTAGTTTTGCTTTCATTTATTATGTCCCCCCCCCCCCTTTCTCCGCCCCTCCCTCGCCCTCTCATATAGCAAAAATAAAAACGAAAAAACCACATGACCAAAATTAAAAACACAAAGCAAGAAAAAATCAAAAATAAAGTTCAAAGCAGAAAACAACGAACACCAACAGCAAAAAAAAGTACAAATTTTAAATAAAGCATGATGAAAAGCAAAAACAAACCAAAAACACAAAGCAGAAAGCAAAATTAAAAAATAAAGCGAAAGCAGAAAACAACAAATACGAAACTTTAAATAAATTTAAAAAAAGCAAAATTGAACGAAAAAGTAACAAACCCAAATCCAATAGCAAATTGCAAAAGAAAAACCACAAAATCAATTTAAAAAAGCCAACACAAAAGTTAAAACAAAAGAGAAAAACAAAACAAAATAAAACATTTTGAAACATAGTTGTGTCCTATAAATGGTAGGCCTAAAGACCTAGTGAATCGCTCTTTATAGCTTATTACTTCAGATATGACTCCGCCCATCCCCCCAACCCCCAGAAGTAAATCCTAGTTACGCCATTGATTTCCACTTCGGCCATTCTAGAAGTTTCCCAGTTCTACTCCAGGAAAATGCCGGGATGGTACCACGGCCGCCTACTTCCCAATTCTAGTCCCTGTTACAAATGTTGTTGTTGTTGTTGTTGTTGTTGTTCGAGTCTTCAGTCCTTTGACTGGTTTGATGCAGCTCTCCATATCTCCCTGTCCTGAGCTAATCGTTTCATCTATACATAGCTACTACACCCTACATCTGAGGATCGACTTCGGTGGCGTAGTTGGTAGCATGCTGAGCTTCTATGCCCAAGATAGCGGGTTCAAACCCGGCCGAAGCCGTCGGATTTTTTAAGAGCGTTAAAAATCCCTCAGTATGCCTTCCTTTGGAGGGGAAGTAAAGCCGGCGGTCCCATGTCATAGATTTATGCCATGTTAAAGAACTTTCCACTAATTACACCTGTGTGAAACTAAATTGTATAGGTTAAGAATGTAAACAACGCTCTTAGGTTGCTACGTTCGTTGCCAAGAGTCAAATGCGGTGGCGTCTAGTAGCTAAGTTCTGAACTAGGCCTAGTAGTCGTTAACGGTGGCGTTTGGTGGCAAAAGTAGGAACTATTTGAAAAATTCAAAGTTGCAGTCCATACTTGAACTAAAAAAACAGATACACACACTAATACAGTCATCGCAATTAACACCGGTTATCAGACAGATTCTACACACACCCAAAGTACACGGGGCTACATGACCTCGTTGTCGCAGCCCCTAAACTAAGGAACCAACCAACCAACTACATCTGAGGCAATCTGTTTAACATATTCTAACATTGGTCTACCCGTACAGTTCTTGTCCTCGACCCTTCCTTCCATAACTAAGCTTGCTTTTCCTGGGTGTCTTAGTATGTGTCCTACCAACCTATCTCTTCTCTTCATTAGCAGTCGCCAGAAACATCTCTCCTCTCCCACAAATCTTAATACCTGTTCGTTTGTAACCCTATCCACCCATCAGATCTTCATCATTCTCCTGTAACACCACATTTCAAATGCTTCAATTCTCCTCCTTTCTGTTGCACCAATAGTCCAAACTTCCAGACAAAGGCTTTCAAAAAAGACTTCCCAATACCTAAAAATAAAATACATGCTCCATTAGATTACAGAAACTACAATAATTCAGGCCATCAGACAGATTCAACCAGTAGCGTTTCAATCCCTTCCTCCAGAGTCGAATAATAAAAATATGAAATTTGTTGAAGTTTCTAATTTTTAATAATACCAATCGTGGGATTGATCATAATTTTTTAAAATTATTTATTAATGACACCAATGGCCACGTATTTTCTTTTCAGGACGAGTCAGGGAAGGGATTTTGGAAGGAAATCGGACCTATTGAAACGAACCGTCCCGGCATTTGCCTGGTGGTGAAAATGGGAAACAACAAAAACAATTTTCAGGACGGCCATAGTGGTATTGGGTTATTAGCGCTTTTGGCCACTGTGGCCGGTAAACTCTACAATATGAAGGAGTGAAATAATCCATTTGTTCTATAGAACCAAGGGATCGAGAAAGTACCAATGTTTGAATGTTTGCTCTCTCTCTTTTATCTGTATACCTCGTGGCGCGGTGGCTAGCATTGTGGGCTGTGACCCGAGTGGTTCAAGTACGATTTCCGGCTTTGCCAATAAATTTAATTCTGCTCTGAGGGCTGGAATGGAGTACATTCAGCATCGTGAGGAAAAACTCAGAAAAGGTGAGTTCGAGTCCATTATAACAGCATTGCTTTGTAGGCCCGTGTATTTGTGTGTATGTGTGAAATCTGACTAATAACCTGTGCCATTGTGATCGAGGTGGAAGTGTGTGTAGTTTTAATTGAGGATAGTATTTGGAAGGAGGTAACCATGTCCTTAAGTTAGGCACCGTCTTGCGATTAGCCTGGAATAGAAGTGGGAATCCTCTTCTTGGACAGTTTTGCCTCACGAGGCTAACACGTACCCCGTTCCATCTCTCAGGTTAGGAAAAGACCTCTCATTTAGGAATAAGTATTCTACTACTTCCTTTTAGTTACTTCCGGCACTTTGGTCATCTGCCCCGTGGACTTGTATGAAATGAATCTGATATTACCGACAGCAGTGGCTACGCTCGCTAAAGCGCAGCGTTAGGCCATGGGGCCAAGCTCTCTGCGGACTCAGTAGACGCGTGGTTTTGAGTCCCACCGTCGGCCGTCCTTGAAATGGTTTTGCGTGGTTTCCCAATTTCAACACCAGGCAAATGCTGGGACGGTACCTTCTGACAGGCCACGACCGCTTCCTTCCACATCCTTGCCCAGTTTCATTCATCTTCATCCATTCCATCTCTCATCCTGACGCGCAGGTCGCCCTCGGACGTTGACTAGAAAGACCTGCACTCGGCCTCTCAGGAGACCACACGACAAAAGAAAAATGTGATATTGTGGAGACTAGTAGTGTTATTTGAGTCTAAAACTGGGGTAGATGTTCTTGGACTTGAAATAAGTTGCCATTCTGGCACTAGCCTGGAGTGAGTGAGGAAAACAACACTAAGGACGGCCGCTCTCAGCGCTAAGAGTCGAACCTCTGATCTCCGAGCGTACCTCTACCCAGTCGACAGCGTGGAATGTAATTAAGTTTTTACCTCACTTAGCTGGGGATACAAGTACCCTTGAGGGAGCATATCCTTACACATTCTACGGTAAAACTTTTCGTCTTCGTGGTTGTGAATAGGTTGCTTGCCTTGGTCCAAAGGGCCCCGGGCTTGATTCCCGACCGAGTTGTGGGATTTTAACTTCGAACTGTTAATAAGTCCCCTGCCTCGAGGACTGGGTCTTCAAGAAGTTTTTTTAAAATCCATTTCATCCGCCTCCCGATGCACAGGTCACCTACCAAACCTCTCCGTAGATTACACGTTTTCTTTTCTTTCCTCTTCACCTTAGTGGTTTTGTTTAAGAAATTATCAGAACATCAAGAGGAGAATTTACCAGGACCAATAAACTTGGCACACAATTGGGAGTTTCTCCGAGTAGGTCGTCCATTTTTAGACGTCACATCAGGCGGGAGGTCGTTATGCTTTCAAAGAACTTAATAAAACAATTGAAGCAGGACAACTACGTCGTCTGTAGGAGATTTAAAGTATTAAGCAGCCATTCGAGTTAATTGTATCTTGTGATTTGAGGACTATAACGACAGTGTATTACATGGGCCATCGAAATTTGTAGCTGTTCATGTGACGAAGTGGGCACACATTCGAGTTACAGTATCAGTGCATAGTGTTTTCAGAAATAAAAATACAAGATGTTCAGTAAAGAACATATAGCCTACTTTCTACTAAATGCATGGGTATTGTTATAACTCTTTGTCCTTTTCAAGGAGTATAATTGAATGTTGGTTGTAGTAGCTTGTTGAAATACAACGTGCCTACTGATATTAAACATGAATATGAGGTGCCTCTGTAAAAAAATTCATTCAATTCGGTTTCACCGTGTTTGAATTGATATGGGGAATCGATTTGCACACATACATGGCCGCTATCTGCAAACTATTGAACTGATGACCTTGTAGTTCAGTCAAAATATGCTTCCCACAAAAAGGTATGTTTTTGCAAAATTTGGTAGAGATCAAGTGATTAGGTTGGTCGTAATTTGATTTAAGCTTTTTACATTTGGGTGGCCACCATTACTTTTCCGTCAAGATGGCGGCGATATAAAACATGACACTGAGGTGCCCTTTGCTAGTGCTACCTCTGTACCAAATTTCGTTCAATTAGGTTTCACCGTGTTTGAATTGATAGGGGGAATCGATTTGCACACATACATGGCCGCCATCCGCAATTATTGGGCTAATGACCTTATAGTTTGGTCAAAAGATTCTTTATACATAACTGTATAATGTTGCTAAATTTGGTAGAAATCAGATGATTAGGTTGGTCGTAATTTGATTCAAGCTTTTAACATTTGGGTGGACGCCATTACGTTTTCGTCAAGATGGCGGCGATATAAAACATGACACTGGAGTGCCCTTTGCTACTGCTACCTCTGTACCACATTTCGTTCAATTCGGTTTCACCGTGTTTGAATTGATAGGGGGAATCGATTTGCACACATACATGGCCGCTATCTGCAAAGTATTGGGCTGATGACTTCGTAATTTAGTCAAAAGACACTCGCCATATGAATATATGTTATTGCAAAATTTGGTAGAGATCGGATGATTAGGTTAGTCGTAATTTGATTTAAAATTTTAACATTTGGGTGGCCGCCATTACATTTCCGTCAAGATGGCGGCAATATAAAACATGACACTGAGGTGCCCTTTGCTAGTGCAACCTCTATACCACATTTTGTTCAATTCGGATTCACCGTGTTTGAATAGATAGGGGGAGTCGATTTGCACACATTCATGGCCGCCATGCGCAAAGTATTGGGCTTATGACCTTGTACTTTGGTTAAAAGATTCTTCATACAAAATGGTATAATGTTGAAAAATTTGCTAGAGATCAGATGATTAGGTTGGTCGCAATTTGATTTAAGCTTTGAACATTTGGGTGGCCGCCATTACGTTTCCGTCAAGATGGCGGCGATATAAAACATGACACTGAGGTGTCCTTTGCTAGTTCTACCTCTGTACCAAATTTCGCTCGATGCCCAAGGTTGCAGGTTCGAAACCTGGCGCAGTCAGCTGGCATTTGAGGGTGCGCAAATGCGAGGGAGCCGTGTCAGTAGATTGACTGGCACGTTAAAGATCCCCTTCGGGGCAAAATTCCGGCACCCCGGCGTCTTCAAAAGCCAGTGTAGTTAAAACGGACGTAAAACCAATAACATTATAACACACACACACACAGACTCACACACAGACAGACAATTTTTGGCCCTGTGTAGATCTCATAAGTCTACTTTCATTTTTTGCAAAAATCGAAAGTAGGTTAATAGTTGACAGATTTATTTTCAAATTATTAATGAATTATACAGGACGATTCCGAGATGATGGAGAAATTATGGCACCAACTGCAAAATTTATATTATGTATACACTTCAGAATATACAGTTGTCGATTTTAGCCGAGCTAAATCTGGAGAACTTTATAGTAGTAATAATAATAATAACACAAAAATGATTACCAGAAGGTGGAAGTAATCTCGGAGACCTCAGAAGAGGTGACATCTGTACAAAATGAACAACAAAATACAACCAAACAGATATTTGGTTACTTCTGGAGAGAAAAAAAAAAAGACCACTACAAATCTAAGAAGAATATGGAATCCAAGAAAAATATGGAAAGATTCAACATCTCAGAGGTCCAATTGTTAAACCAAAATACATTTAGGAACTTATTTAAGAATTTGGAAGGGTTTCCAGCCGCAGAAATGGTTGATTGGTTGGTTCCCCAGTTTAGGGGCTGCGACTGCTCGATCATGTAGCTACGTGTACTTTGGGTGTGTGTAGAATCTGTCTGATAATCGGTGCTAATTGTGATGGCTGTATTAGTGTGTTTTATCTGTAATTCAGGCAAGGTAAGGAGTGCAGACGATCAATTTCAAGTAGTTCCTACTTTTGCTACCAAATGCTACCGCCAACTACACCTAGCCGTGAACATGGCTACTAGATGCCTCCGCAAACGCACCTGGCTGCGAACGTTGGAACTTAGAGCGTTAATCAAATCTAACCTACACATTTTAGCTTCACTCAAATGTAGTTAGTGGAAGATTCTTTAAAATGCTATAAATCTATGACATGGGTCCGCCGGCTTTTCTTTCCCTCCGAAGGAAGGCATACTGAGGGATTTTTAACGCTCTTAAAAATTCGACGACTTCAGCCGATCTTGGGCATAGAAGCTCAGCATGCAACCAACTACGCCACCGAAGCCTACAGTAAGAAGACCGGAAGAGCCTGGTCAGAAGAACAAGGGAAGCAGGCCAGTGAACGCATGAAGAAATATTGGGCACAGAGAAAACTCCGCTCGAGAAAAATGAAATGAAGTACTAGCGTGATCCTAAGCTTGTAAATAATAATAATAATAATAATAATAATAATAATAATAATAATTATTATTATTATGTATTGTATGTTTACCTCTTATTATCCCCGTTTCCAACGGGGTTGGGGATGAGATGTGATGAAAGTCTATGTTGCAGGTGGTTTTTGCAGCCGGATGCTCTTCCTGACACCAATCTCAGGAGAGGAGTTAATTAGAGATAAAATGAATGAATATGAATGCAACTGGGCAAGGGTGTAGAAGCAGCGGTCGAGGCCTGTCGGAAGGTAGTCTACCGTCCCAGCACTTGCCTGGAGTTGAAAATGGGAAACCACGGAAAACCATTTCAACGACGGCTGATGGTGGGGTTTGAACCCACGTCTACCCTGTCTGCAGATAGCTTGGCCCCATGGCCGCGCTGCGCGTTAGCGAGCGTAGCTACTGCTGTCGGTAATAATAATTATAATAATAATAATAATTAGGCAAAATAATTTCGTAAAATAACGCAGTCTGGCGCAAAATGAAAATAAGATTAAAGTAATAAAATTATCTTTCTAATTCATGCCTTATAATTTCTATTTTTTGGAGCTCTCTGCATACACCGAAAGAGCATTATTTTCCGGGCTAGGCTCTGACGAATCAGCATACAATTTAACCTCATATAATTTATCAATTTAATAAGTTATCTTATTAAACGTTTCTCAAACCAGACGGACTAGAGGCCAATCTCTGCCATTGCAAGTGTTGAAGTTCTGCACTTCATAAGCATTATATTGGCAAGATATTATTTCAGTGCAGTGACTTCATTGGTTTTATACCGGGTGAGTTAGCCGTGGTCGTTACTGCTGGCAGTCGCTCACATCCGGGAGACGAGGAGGTTCGAATCCCCCCCGCCGGCAACCTTGAAGATGGTCTTCTGTGGTTTCCCATCTTCCTTCCGGGCAAATGCCGGGGTTGGTCCCTAACTATAGGCCACAGCCGCTACCTTCCAACTCCTCGACCTTCCATTCCAACTTTCCTCCCCAACGGTACTTGTAGCTCACCCATTGGGTGTCCGTCTCGAAGCAGCAACAAAAATGGCGAGCCGAACATGTCCTCGGACACTCCCGGCACTAAAAGCCATACGCTAAAATATAAAAATAAATGTTTTATTATTTTTATATTTCTACATTGCTGGTGAAGTATTGTTGTGTTTCCATAATTACTACTGGATTCCAACATATTTCATGGTGTTCTCAACTGTGGCTGCCGTACTGAACCGGTACATTTGTGTTTTCATTAGCATCTAATAGATCACAGGGAGGCGTGTATTCATTGCCATAGATTGTCTCGTCGATGAGCACTCCTGAAGATTTAAACTAACCCTATTGAAAGTGTTCCTAGTTCATAAGAATTTTTATATTAGTTTGTATTACTTTAGGCGTTAAATTTTTCAATTTATCTTTATGGTACACCATATAAGATTTAGTTTTAATGGACGTTTTACTGTTACGCTAAACAATTATCTTGTGTCGTATTCATTCATATCGGCTGATGAAGGGACCAAAACTAATAATTACGCCTCGAAACATGTCCCACTAATGACCACACAGTGATCATATTTAATAAAAGTATTGATCATACGGAACTTTTAACCTGTTTATACTACCAACTTCAAGGCTCACAAAACTTCCTATCAGGCTTAAGAACAATAACTTGCGTAGATATACAACGGAAGATTACAGCAAGAAAATTAATTACCGCGCATACAATGACGTCCCATATTTCGAAAGCAATATCATGTTGTGACGCTTCGCTGTTTGAACATAGCCTGTAGAAAATGTCTCTCTTGATTTTTTTACATTTGAGATTATTTACATCATTTTCACACTGCAACATCAAAAGTGTCGATCCGATCCAATCACACTTTTAAAAACAAACAAGGAAAATAATGATTTTGCTGTTGCTAATTCGATTTACTGGCCACGGTGGCCGAGTACGCTAACGCGCCAGCTTGTACCTCGCTGGCATCAGAATAGCGTGGGTTCGAATCCCACCTCGGCCGTCCTGAACATGGTTTTCGTGGTTTCCCCATTATCACCACCAGGCAAATGCCTCTTAACTGGTGCTGTGGGATATAATTTTATTTTATTTTTCATTTGCATGTAAGGCAACCTTCTGAAACGAAGATACTCATGCTCACGGCGTTATATGATACAGCATATGTTGTTCACAACAAAAGTGTTTCACATTATGTGTCATTGACAAACCTCTGGTAGAAAATAGCGGTACTGTAATGCATTTATACCTACAGTAAGCACTTATAAACTGGTATGGGTACTTATATGCGATTTAAGTTTTAAAGGTGATTTTTACGCTTCTGAAATATTTGTACTGTAACGTATATAAAATGTTTTTAAGTACCGCTGATCGCTGGGAGCTAGACTGCTATTTAACGAAGCCTGAAAAGCAAACCCAAAATGCTTGAGCACAGACTCAATGATCAGCCCGTGACGATGCGTGTAGGAGTCTCAATTGAAGGAGAAGTTGTGGAAACCCGAGGCGTAACCGAGCTTGTTAAATCGTGCACCACGGCCGCATGGGCAGCTGCAGCAAATCCCGGGGCACCGCCCTCATCGCCGTAACTAGTCAGTCAGAGAGCTGCTTTATAGGGTCAAAATATACAGCCCGAATTGCCAAATAATCATTCAAATATTCTTACAGTTACACTCTCAATTCCCAGCATATCTGGATCCCCACTACAACACACCAATTTACTCGAAAACTCGACTAATTCCATACACACATTGTACACTAGCCCGAGGCTTTTTGTATTTCAATTTAAATTTCCGACCAACGCCAAACCTACTGTCTTCTACTAATGTAAATTCAACTCCTACTAAATCAAATAACTCATTACAGGTTTCACTTAAATCACGATGTTGCTGTTAAAACATTTAATTAAATTTTATATCACACACAGCTAAGCAACATTGGGCATGATCACCATGAGGAGGGTGACCATGTCAATTATCAATGTACTATTAATAGTCTATTAACGGTCATGGCAGATAGCGCTGTTTTGAACTATGTACCTTTTCTTCCTCTAAAAACAATATCCAACAATCAAAAATAAATAAATTTGGCATGAAACAATCAGCTGGTCATCGATATGAAAGTACAAACTCTTAAATAAATAGGTTTGGTAGACTTTTGTATGACCACTGCCGTGGTCTCGGAGCAGCGCTTTAGCTCCTCGCTCAGGCGGCCCGGGTTTTATTTCAAACTTGCAAGGAGGTCTGGAACGGCGTTGATCCAGCTTCGTAATGCCAATTGGGGAGCTACAGTGAGTAGCAGCATCAATCAGGAAACCAAGAAAAGTGGCGGAGGGAAGCGTTGTGCTGACCACATGACCTCCCTTCCTCTATAAGCTTTGAGCCGGCAGCAGCTTCCAATAGGGTTAGTTGAAATCTTCAGAAGTGCTCATCGACGAGACAATCTATGACAATTAATAGTCTATTAACGGTCATGGCAGATAGCGCTGTTTTGAACTATGTACCTTTTCTTCCTCTAAAAGAAATATCCAACAGTAAAAAATAAATACATTTGTCGAGTCTTTGACATGAAACAATCAGCTGATCGTCAAGCAAGCATCATCAGATCAAAATATACAAGACAAAATAGCTCTACAAAACACTACCAACCCTACAATGCCACCCACAAACGATCGCTGCTCTCCAAAAACAATAAGGACGTCAAAAACTTAGAAAGTGTGGCAACTATTTCTAATGATTACAATAGTATTAGACACTCGAAAAAGGAAATATTGATTATAATATCTGCAAGACTGCGAAATGACGATTGTGAATACCTTGTATTCAGTGCATCATTATTACACAATCTTCTTTTATAAAAGCATCTCAAAAGTCTAAAAAGTTAATCTTGATGTTATTAGTGATTTTCCACACACAGACTGGTGTTATTTTTACCTCAGAACAGTTTGTAGATATTCCACAAGACAGATAGGTCTCCAGATCAGATCTCTCAACACATTATTAGTAGACAAATACTGGTTTTGTATGTTGCAGTTCTAGCTTTTTACCATCATCTCAGCAGAGTAGACTACTCGTAGGTCATTTCTGTATATTAGTTTACAATTTTAGTTTGGAGCTTACTGCTTAAGTTTATCCCAGCAATAGTAGCTACACCTTCATGGATTAGTTGGTAGAGGGAGACTGTTTGTGTATGGGATCGTCATTTCTCAGTCATGCAACCTTGTAGAATATTAAAATAAATAGTTCTTCTTCTGGGTGTTTATTGCTTCAGTAAGCTATTTATCAGTAATAGTTGCCATACTTTCTAAGTTTTTGCTGTGATTTTTGTTTATGGAGGGCAGCGACGATTTGTAGGTAGCATTGTGGGTTTGGTAGTGTTTTGTACTATTATTTTGTCTTGTACATTTAGATCAGATGATGCTCGCTTGACGAGCGAAACATGTCATCCTTATTAGCTCTTCTGGAATCCATAAATATATATAATTATTTTTATCAAATGCAATTTCTTTTCAATGTCCCAGTAATTGGGATTATATCGTGTTGACGACTGAAAAGTTTTAACATAAGAACATAAAGTATTTTACCAGTACCTAATTTCTGTATTTTATGATATGAGTCAAGTTGTATGTATTAGCCTACTAAATCGTAAGTAGATTATGCGTAACCCAATTTTATGAAACATATGGCTGTGCGCATACTTTCTTTAAAAAATATAATATGCTTCCTCGATTTGCGCGGTTGCTAATATACAAAGCTTAACAAATATCACAATAGGCATATGAAAAGAACTAAGACGTGCTCTTAGTTAAATACCGGTGTGGAAGTCTGCCTTCAATCAGCACTACCACTTATTTAAGTAATTAATCAATACTATTTTTATAAATGCTATTTTGAGCGTGCTGCAACAAAAAATAGCTAGTACTGGTTTCACAAAGAGCGATCTCCAAATGTCTTATATTACATAAAGATTGTATATACTGTACATGTTTGGCTGTCATCACCTAGCTTTACTTATTATCTTCTTACAGTAATAATTACTGCTAGGCCTATATCCACTTTAAAATGCCCAACATATAAAATCATCCCTCCGGAAAATGTGTCAAATCTGGAGATTTGCTTTTTTAGAAACTAGTCATCACTTATCAGGGCGTCAAATCTCATTAATACAACCCGCGGACTACGTATGAAAATCGACTGAGGAACTTTATACTGTATACGAACATCTTCCATGTAAACACCGCCGCCATCTATGTGCAAAATTATAAACTCAACTGACATGGTCGCTACCGGTTGCTATCGCGATTGCTAGTACCATCTCTGGACGGTATTCAGAACGAAAGTTTACGTGTTTGTGTTTCTTACGAGTGAATGCGCTAGTGAAGAGACTTAAACCTTTTCGATCGACGTGGCCGTGAATATGAGAGTATTTTAGTTTTGGAAGGTTCCCTTGCTTGTAGAAAGATAATATAAAATCAAACCCCGTACCATGGAGGACCTTCTTTGTGGGGGACGGATGATTGAACTAATAGATAAGCTTGTACTATATAATATACTTAGAGATAAGGCCGTCAGGCTATAATGTGACACTACAGATTAGCCAATATAAGCATATAAATACCATGCGAAAATCAACATTACCGGTACATAGAACCAGGCGTATTATTAGATAAGAATGTTAATTATTAAAGGAAACTACATATGTAAACATATATATTTATATATATTTGCGCCTGGAGTTTCAACATTCAGATCTACGTCGGAATATTAAAATACAGTATTGAATTTGTCAAATATATCAATGTTGGCAATCTACAAGGAGCTTATTATACATTTAAGAGCTTATTTTTATCTGTAGGTTGATAATATATTGCTCTTCTGGTCCCTAGAACTGCTGCGATAATCGTATAAATGTATACAATTTGCTAAATACTGGTACCTGAGCATGTCTCGAATATGTTGTTGACTCCTTGTGAAACATTTTTTCAGAGTTATGGTCAAAGATACCGGTAATGATATTACTGTTTATTTTTCCACAAAGAGGCTAGATCTACGAAAAATTCATAGAAATAGGTGAAATCCCAGGGATTTAATTCCTTATATTTCTGCTGCTGGAGAGAACGACTATTTTCTTTCCTCATGGAGTAATAAACTCCACTTATATCTTCTACGCCTGTCATATTCTACCCTCTTTGGTTGAGGAGAGCGAGAGTCAAAAATGGCGACGGGTACTTGTGTTACTGCGAGACTGAGTAAGAATTTGAGCATCAATTGTTCTTTTTGCGTCATGGATTATATTGTTCATAACAATAGTAGTGTCTCGAGTGTCCCACATTCAAAAGGCATTGGGATTTTGTGTTGTCTTGATAATCCTATTCCGTGACATTTCTATTTTGTCTGAATCAATTTGCAAATCTGGCAGAAAATAGTGGTAATGCATTTATATAATCACTTATGAACTGATATATTTATACGAGGGTTACGTATTAATGTATTAATATGCGGAAGTTTGCACGTAGGTTTGGAATTACTAATGGTTATTACAGATCGACCTTTATCTTGGACTGTAGAAAATATTCTGTACTTTGAACTTCACAACTCGACCTGGTTATCGTGTAGTTTCATACTGTCGAATAATAGAAACATTTGAATCATCGGTGGGGCAGTGACAGCTGCTATTCTATCATCATTGACAGGTTTTGGTCATTTAAATTTCAGTACCACGATACGAATTTTGAATAGCGCACTGTAACATCGATCAACACTTGAGCTATTTGTTTTAAAATGGAAAACCTTATTAAGCCTAAGTAAACATAAGGGAAATAAATCCATACCTAAGCTAGGCTCGTCAGGTAACAGTATTTTGTGTTATCTTTTGGCATTTTGATTGTCAGCTCTTGCCCCAAGTGCGTTTTCTTCTCTGTCCGACAGTGTAAGATATAGTCAGTAAGTTATGGATACTGAGCTAAAACTGTAAGAATGTATTTTAGAAATAGGCTACAGTACAATGGATATTTAAGTAATATGTCACCTCTAAGTTGCTTGGTAACACCACTTAGGGATAATCGCCTGCTTTTAAGAAACATAACAAATAACTAGCAATTTATTAATGTTTCAAGGTTGAAGCTCTGGAGTTTGTAAGCACAGGAGTTAATGATAGTGCCATACCCACACTATATGGAGGCAGATTGTGGCTGCATCATAACAAATAAAAATTATGTTCTGTGATATTTGAGTGTGCAGCACACAAGAAGGCAGATGAGTACTAGCTGTTCAGGGGACAAGCAGAAGTATGACCTAGTTGCCGGCCAAGGCGCAGGTGGTTATTTCTCTTACATGATTGCAGTTCGTGGCATGTTACCAAATGTCAGGAGAGAGTAGCTGAGTAAGTGACGAGCGTAGTATGGGCAGAGAAAGAGGCAGTCTGGTGACATATAAGTGAAGACTCTGTCTCACTGTGCACAAAGCACGATGCTCTCCGCTCTAATATATGTTAGTTGTTTCATTTGCATGGCTTGGACATTGTGGTCATTTAGCCCTGTGTACTTGAGTATGTATGGAAGTTTGTCTGCCCGTTTTGTTGTGGTGGCTGTATTATTTGTACAGTTTATGCCACCGTTTTTGGCCGGTCAGCCCCGGTTGTGCAGTCTTACAGAGGACAGTCTGCGAGCCTCAGGTGTGCAGTTGATACGTGAGTTGTCAGTTACGCTGAAAGCTAGGCTGTGGGTGCTCTGTCAGTAATGAATAGCCTAAATGAAATAGTAGACTGTTATCGGAGTTACTTGCTGTTCCTTGTGTGCGTGTTGTGTAGGCTATACTAGACTGAGCGAAATGCCACCTAATCAAAACTTTGTGGCAATGTTCTTCACAGCCAAACTCCTGGCATTGTAAATAGTGTACATTTGTTTATGAAAAGTGAAGGAATGTTCTCTGAAAAAAGTGCAGAATATAGTGGTAGCTGCAACAAAAGTGCCAGGGAGGACCGTTAGAAGGATTACAGTATTAAAGGAGGAAGGTAATGTGAGAAATAGGGCTGAAACACCAATCGCATCACTGATATAGATATATAATTATTATATAGCCTATATTCGATTCAGAAGCAAACAAATTACAAGGCTTTAAAAACAAGCTTACATTATTACAACCAAACAAATACACAATGTCTATTCACACTACGGTCGACCAAAAACGTGCAAGAAGGAGATCTTCCGTTCTACAAGTGGCAGGGCACAGTAGGCAATTCTGTAGATGCACCATGGTCTGGAGCATGTCGCAGTTGGTGGTGTCGACGGGGAAGTGCCATTTCTGCAAATTGTTCTTTGATTTTCCAACTCCAGAACGCAGACGATTAGGTGCCCTCCACACGATCCATTTCTGTTCATGGTCAGGAATTGCTTCTGGAATGCTGACGGTCAGTTCAGTACTATCAAAAGTTCTCGAAAGAGAAACAAAATGAGTATTGTCCGTTGAGCCATTATAATTAACACTAAAAGTGATAAAAATGTTCAGCATAACTCAACACATTGCTAGCGTTTCGCCCCAGCGTGCCAATTGGGCTCTTCAGTTGGTAAAGGCACACCTACCAAGACGCGTGGCAGGTACACACTGAGAAGGCCATGCAAGACGCCTTGCCACATATGTGGCCTCATCACGAGCATGCCAGTGCACCACCGGAGTCAAAAACTCCACTTCCAAAAACAATAAACCTTGCTTTGGCATTGAATACAATCAAAAGTTCTCGAAAGAGAAACAAAATGAGTATTGTCCGTTGAGCCATTATAATTAACACTAAAAGTGATAAAAATGTCCAGCATAACTCAACACATTGCTAGCGTTTCGCCCCAGCGTGCCAATTGGGCTCTTCACTTGGTAAAGGCACACCTGAATTCAGTAAAATATGAGCGAAATGACGAAAGGCACACCTACCAAGACGCGTAGCAGGTACACACTGAGAAGGCCATGCAAGACGCCTCGCCACATATGTGGCCACGTCACGAGCATGCCAGTGCACCACCAGAGTCAAAAACTCCACTTTCAAAAACAATAAACCTTGCTTTGGCATTGAATACAATCAAAAGTTCTGGACATTTTTATCACTTTTAGTGTTAATAAGTTCAGTACAGGAAATTCTAATCCATGTACCTATGCAGGGGCAGTTGATTTTGATGAATGTATTATTCAAGGAACTATTAATAATTTTTATATTCAGAAAAAGACTCTGCTAACTGTGCCCTAACTGCTCTTAAAAATGTAGAAGCAGCATTCAGTTTAAAGGCAGCACTTCAAGTTCAAGATGAATAATACACAATATAGTTGTTCAAGTAAAATCCAAGGAATAACAGAGCTCTTTTAATAAGGAAGGATATTCGATTCCGGCGTGTTTCATATTTACGTGCATAGTAGAAACAGAATGATGAAAATTAGACTAGGACTTGAGAGTGGAACAAAGGATTTTATACAGATTTACGCACCCCAGACAGGGAAGGTAGATGAATGTTTAGAGGATTTCCTAGAAGAACTGGAAAAGGGTATAGAAGACAAAGAGGTTATAATAATGGGGGATATGAATGCACATGTGGGAACAGATAGGCAGGGAAAAGAAGAGATAATTGGCCCATTTAGCTATGGAAATCAGGATGAAGAAGGAGAAATGTTAATAGATTTCTGTAGAAGGAATGGATTAATTGTTGGAAATACATGGTTTAGGAAAAAGAACTCCCAAAAAATAACTAGGTATGGATGGGGAGACAGAAAGACAAAAACAATGATCGATCTTATCCTAGTGGAAAAGGATAAACGTAGACAACTGGTAGATGTGACAGCTATGCCAAGAGGAGATTTTGAAGGAGACCATAAAGTGGTGATAGCCAAATTAAGGCTTGGGAAAATCACAAAGCTTGCGGAGAAAAGGGAAAGAAAAATAAAGATGTGGAAGCTAAAAGAGAGAGAGGCAATGGAAAAGTTCCAAGAAGACTTGAAAAAGGAAATTCCCAAAGACGAAGCAAAAAGTGTCGAACAGGAATGGGCATGTTTTAGAAATTGTTTTGCGAAGTGTGCAGTAAACACTTATGGAAGACTATCAGGGAAGAAAAAGGAAAGGGAGACTCCTTGGTGGAACAACAGGGTAAAGGAAGCTGTTAAAGAAAAACAAATGGCATGGAGGAAGTGGATAGGCAGTAAAAATGCAGAGAAATGGCAAAAATATAGAGAAGCAAAGAAGGCATGTCAAAAAATTGTACAAGAAGAAAAAAGGAAAAGTTGGGAAGGTTTCACGGAAACTTTGAAGGAGGATATCCAAGGAAGTAAAAAGGTTCTATATGGATTGGTGAAAAACAGTGTAAAAGGTAGGGAAAACACAAAATTTGTAAAAACTGAAGCAGGACAGATATTGTATCAAAGAGATGATATATTAAAAAGATGGGAAGAATACTTTTCAAAGCTACTAAATGTTAAATACATTGAACTGGAAGATGAAAAAGAGCAAGAAGAAACAATGGAAGAAGAAGAAAAGGAGATCACTATGCTAGAAATAGAGGAAGCCATACAGAAGATGAAGAGCGGTAAAGCAGCAGGAGAGGATGAGGTGTCCGCGGAAATGATAAAAGCAGCGGGACCAATAGGTGTACAGTGGTTGTATAGATTATTTAGAATAATTTGGAAGAAGAAAGAGATTCCAGAAGAATGGGGAAAGGGATTAATTATCCCGATTTTTAAGAAAGGTGACAAAAAGGAATGCAATAACTACAGAGGGATCACTCTTATCGCTCATGTAGCTAAGATCTTTGAGAGAGTTTTGGAAGGCAGACTGAGGAGGAAGATAGAAGGAGAGATGGAAGAAGAACAGTATGGTTTTAGGAAAGACAGATCAACATTTGACCTAATCTTTGCATTAAGGCAAATGATGGAGAAAAGATGGGAATTTGGAAAAGACATGGTGATGACATTTATTGATATTGAGAAAGCGTACGACAGTGTGCCTCGACAGGTGGTTTGGAATGTATAAAGGAAAAGGAGAGTTAACGGAGCTGATGTCCAAATGTTAAAAGCTATGTACAAATATTGTGTGAGTAGCGTGAAACAGAAGGAGAAACAGAATGGTTTAAAGTGGAAACAGGTCTCCGACAGGGAAGTGTATTGTCCCTCTTACTATTCATCATAGTCATGGATGAAATTCACAAGAATGTTAAACAGAGATGGGGACAAGAGGCAACAAAGGCCATGCTGTTTGCAGATGATATAGTGATATGGGGCGAGGATGAAAAGGAAGTACAAAAACAACTAGATGTATGGAATCAAGAAATAGAGAAATTTGGGATGAAAGTAAGCACAGAGAAGAGCAAGACAATGGTAATGTCAAGAGGAAGGAAGGAAGAGGAAAGATAGAATTGAATGGGAAAATTCTAGAAGTGGTTAAAAGTTTCAAGTACTTGGGAAGTGTGATCACAGAAGATGGAAGGATAACTGAGGAAATTGGAAAGAGAATACAACAAGCGAACAGTTTTTACCAGAGCATAAGGGGTATTCTGTGGAACCGAGATGTCCCAAAGAAATGTAAAAATGTATTATATTCAACCTACTACAGACCCATACTAACATATGCAGCTGGAGCGTGGAC
Organism: Meconema thalassinum; assembly: GCA_946902985.2. Classification (NCBI taxonomy): domain Eukaryota; kingdom Metazoa; phylum Arthropoda; class Insecta; order Orthoptera; family Tettigoniidae; genus Meconema; species Meconema thalassinum. Next base: position 170,443,406 of record OX336391.1, read on the forward strand.
TACTACAAAAAGAGAGGAGAGCAGAATACAAGCCGCGGAGATGAAATTCCTAAGAGGTATAGAGGGCAAGACCAGAAGAGATAGAGTTAGAAATGAAGAGATTAGAAAAAGGACAGGAATCTTGAAGCTGCAGGACAGAGTAGAAACAACAAAGTTAAAGTGGTATGGACATATGATGAGAATGGGAGAGGAGAGAGTACCAAAGAAAACTTTCTGTGAAAAGATGACAGGGAAGAGACCACGAGGAAGGCCCCGAAAGAGATGGGCAGATACAGTGTGGGAGTGTGTAGAGAAGAGAGGAGGAAAACCTGAAGAAGTACTAAAAACAGGAGAGGAGTGGTGGAGAGACAGGAAACGTTGGAGGTCCTTAATTCACAACCCGACCCAGGAAGCTGAAAACGGGAAATGAAGATGATGATGAGTAGAAATAGAAATAATTAAAATAATATGAAGCTGCCTACAGTATTTCTTGTATCACTTGCTGTATCTTTCTTGCTATATTATTCTGTAATGAAGCACTTGGTAATGTATTGAGCTATACAAGATGTACGACACATCAGCTGTTTGCTTATCTGGGCGGCTGATTGCTCCGCCTGTCAAATTCCGGCCCAACTTGTGAAATAAGAGGTTCATTATGAGGGTTTTATTATGCAGGTCAACTGAATCACCATACACTTGTTTTGTGGGTATGGTGACTTATTTCATTATTAGTAGTGGTCAAAACGATGGAGGAAGATAAAAATTCTAACCAACCGGCGGGACTCCAGAGGTGCATGTGTCAGCATCTCTGTTAGCTTGTTAAGCTCATTACTTTGTAGTGCTTTGCTTTATTGATTTTTTTTCTTTCTTTCAGTACAGCGGTTATCAATAGCAGCGAAAAGATGCTATTCCGAACAAGCTTTTCCAAAAATAACTACACACTATACTATTGTACCCCGGGATAAAGATGCAAGATGGAAAGGTATGTACAAAGCTTGCTGACTTCTGATTCCTTTGGATTGATTGGAACTTCTTCATTGTCACTAATTATTTACGATATTTTTACTTGAAATTAAATTCCATAGTAGGTTACAGGATAACGGATGACGTTTAGCATAAGCAAAAGCGAGTTGACGATCACAACCAGAAAGAAGGAGAGAGTCACAATGGGAATAACAATTGGTGGGGAAGAAATGAGGAAAGTAGAGAGTTTCAAGTTATTGGGAAGCATGATACAAGAAAATGGAATAAACGACAGAGAAATAAATGAGCGAGGGAGACTAGCAGAATTATTCAGGAAAAGTGTTAGGCGCCTGATATGGAGTAAGGATGTCTCTCAAAACCGCAAAAGGGTTATATATAGGACATACTACGTTCCAATCCTGACGTATGCCTCAGAAACCTGGGTTATGAAAGGTAGCGAAGCAGAATACAAGCTAGTGAGATGAAGTTCTTGAGGAACAGTATTGGAGAGACAAAGGTAGACAGGTTAAGAAATGAGAAGATCAGAGAATTAGTCAAGGAGGGAGCATTACAGGATAGGATAGAGGAATCAAGGCTTAAATGGTAACCTATGGGCATGTTAAGCGAATGGATGGGAGGAGGATACCCAGGAAGATGCACGAGATGAAAATGGAGGGAAAAAGACCAAGAGGAAGGTCAAGAGATAAGTGGCTAAAGGTATGGAGGACTGCGTGCGAAAGAAAGGAGTGGACTGGACCAAGGTGGTGACGGAGAGATAGTGGGAGGACAGAAGACAATGGAGAGGTTTATGTTCCAAACAGACCTGGCCAGTGGCTGGAAACTGGGCATGATGATGAGTAGGTTACAGAAATATGATTGAATAACTCATCTTCGGTGGCGTAGTTGGTAGCATGCTGAACTCTTGTGCCAAAGATAAGGGGTTCAAACCCGTCCGAAGTCGTCGGATTTTATAAGAGCGTTTAAAATCCTTCAGTATGCCTTCCTTCGGAGGGGAAGTAAAGCCGGCGGTCCCATGTCATAGATTTACGGCATGTAAAAGATCCTTCCACAGACTAAACTTGTGTGAAGCTAAATTGTTAGGTTGGATTTCGTCGGAACGCTCTATCAAAGTTCAAGCATTCACCACTAGGTACAATTGATATCTGGTAGCAAAAGTTGGAACTACTTGAAATTGAACGGAACTTGTAGCTCACCCTAAGGGTGTCTGCTGGAAGCAGTTACAGACTCAGGCGAGCCGAACATGTCCTCAGACACTCCCGGCACTAAAAGCCATACGATAAATAAATAAAATTCGTAAATGTTAATAGTTGGAGTATATGAGATATGGGGAAGAATTAGGCAACTTGGATGATTATTTTCAGATGGTTATTCATTTAACAAAGTGAAATTTAACTACACCTTATAGGCCTAGGTAGAGGTTGTCGGTTGTAGTATATATCGCGAGTCCCGGGGTTTAGTGGGATGTTAGTGACACCCATGACGTCACCTATGACGTATTTGTGTTGACGCTCATTTGTTGCCGATGATACTTGACCTGATTGGTCAGGAGACGTTCATTGCCTTGAATTGTGATTGGCCAGCTGATGTGCGCTGTGATTGGTCAGCGCCATCTTGGATTTTTAGTCGCCGGGGAGATTTTAAAATGCTCGGTTGCTATACTTATGCGTTGCGAAAATAAATTATAATAAGATTTAGTTATGGTATACCGTAATGTGGATGGTATATTAATAGTGATTGTGGTATTTTTGATGGTTGGTGGTGTGAATGTAAGAAGGCAGTGTCTGTGCATGTAAATTACACCTAATGAAGTTGCTGTTGGACTTCGGTGTCGAATGGGGTAAGTGTTGTATTTCTTCATATGCTTATTAGAGTGCTTCTGGTTGTTGAAGGATCAACATCCCATGGATGTTTTGCTGTGTATCGCGATTGTTTGAAAATGAGGTGAAATGGAAAATTTTCGGCCGCGCAGGAAAAGTAAAGATCGCGATACCCATGACAAATTTGCCATTTCTGCTAATTTTCAAGCAATCGCCTAACGCAGAAAAAAAAAAATATCGATACCCATCACAAATTTGCCATTTCAGCTCTTTTTCAAGGAATAGTGCTACGCAGAAAAAAAGTACAGAAGCTAGTGGGGCACTGTTCACACCAAACCATTGGTCTGGGCGGTTAGGCTGTGACCATTGTCAAAACCATTGGATTGGACGCAACAAAGGTTAGAAGTCTGTGGTTAGGTGTGCGGCAGCTAGTGGGGCACTGTTCACACTAAACCATTGGTCTGGGCGGTTAGGCTGTAACCATTGTCAAAACCATTGGATTGGACGCAACCAAGGTTAGAAGTCTGTGGGTAGGTGTGCGGCAGCTAGTGGGGCACTGTTCACACTAAACCATTGGTCTGGGCGGTTAGGCTGTAACCATTGTCAAAACCATTGGATTGGACGCAACGAAGGTTAGAAGTCTGTGGGTAGGTGTGCGGCAGCTAGTGGGGCACTGTTGACACTAAACCATTGGTCTGGGCGGTTAGGCTGTAACCATTGTCAAAACCATTGGATTGGACGCAACCAAGGTTAGAAGTCTGTGGGTAGGTGTGCGGCAGCTAGTGGGGCACTGTTCACACTAAACCATTGGTCTGGGCGGTTAGGCTGCGACATTGTCAAAACCATTGGATTGGACGCAACGAAGGTTAGAAGTCTGTGGGTAGGTGTGCGGCAGCTAGTGGGGCACTGTTCACACTAAACCATTGGTCTGGGCGGTTAGGCTGTGACCATTGTCAAAACCATTGGATTGGACGCAACGAAGGTTAGAAGTCTGTGGGTAGGTGTGCGGCAGCTAGTGGGGCACTGTTCACACTAAACCATTGGTCTGGGCGGTTAGGCTGTGACCATTGTCAAAACCATTGGATTGGACGCAACGAAGGTTAGAAGTCTGTGGGTAGGTGTGCGGCAGCTAGTGGGGCACTGTTCACACTAAACCATTGGTCTGGGCGGTTAGGCTGTGACCATTGTCAAAACCATTCGATTGGACGCAACCAAGGTTAGAAGTCTGTGGGTAGGTGTGCGGCAGCTAGTGGGGCACTGTTCACACTAAACCATTGGTCTGGGCGGTTAGGCTGTAACCATTGTCAAAACCATTGGATTGGACGCAACCAAGGTTAGAAGTCTGTGGGTAGGTGAGCGGCAGCTAGTGGGGCACTGTTCACACTAAACCATTGGTCTGGGCAGTTAGGCTGTGACCATTGTCAAAACCATTGGATTGGACGCAACCAAGGTTAGAAGTCTGTGGGTAGGTGTGCGGCAGCTAGTGGGGCACTGTTTACACTAAACCATTGGTCTGGGCGGTTAGGCTGTAACCATTGTCAAGACCATTGGATTGGACGCAACCAAGGTTAGGAGTCTGTGGGTAGGTGTGCGGCAGCTAGTGGGGCACTGTTTTCACTAAACCATTGGTCTGGCGGTTAGGCTGTAACCATTGTCAAAACCATTGGATTGGACACAACCAAGGTTAGAAGTCTGTGGGTAGGTGTGCGGCAGCTAGTGGGGCACTCTTTTCACTAAACCATTGGTCTGGGCGGTTAGGCTGTAACCATTGTCAAAACCATTGGATTGGACGCAACGAAGGTTAGAAGTCTGTGGGTAGGTGTGCGGCAGCTAATGGGGCACTGTTCACACTAAACCATTGGTCTGGGCGGTTAGGCTGTAACCATTGTCAAAACCATTGGATTGGACGCAAGGAAGGTTAGAAGTCTGTGGGTAGGTGTGCGGCAGCTAGTGGGGCACTGTTCACACTAAACCATTGGTCTGGCCGGTTAGGCTGTAACCATTGTCAAAACCATTGGATTGGACGCAACGAAGGTTAGAAGTCTGTGGGTAGGTGTGCGGCAGCTAGTGGGGCACTGTTTACACTAAACCATTGGTCTGGGCGGTTAGGCTGTAACCATTGTCATAACCATTGGATTGGACGCAACCAAGGTTAGAAGTCTGTGGGTAGGTGTGCGGCAGCTAGTGGGGCACTGTTTACACTAAACCATTGGTCTGGGCGGGTAGGCTGTAACCATTGTCAAAACCATTGGATTGGACGCAACCAAGGTTAGAAGTCTGTGGGTAGGTGTGCGGCAGCTAGTGGGGCACTGTTCACACTAAAGCATTGGTCTGGGCGGTTAGGCTGTAACCATTGTCAAAACCATTGGATTGGACGCAAGGAAGGTTAGAAGTCTGTGGGTAGGTGTGCGGCAGCTAGTGGGGCACTGTTCACACTAAACCATTGGTCTGGCCAGTTAGGCTGTAACCATTGTCAAAACCATTGGATTGGACGCAACGAAGGTTAGAAGTCTGTGGGTAGGTGTGCGGCAGCTAGTGGGGCACTGTTTACACTAAACCATTGGTCTGGGCGGTTAGGCTGTAACCATTGTCATAACCATTGGATTGGACGCAACGAAGGTTAGAAGTCTGTGGGTAGGTGTGCCGCAGCTAGTGGGGCACTGATTACACTAAACCATTGGTCTGGGCGGGTAGGCTGTAACCATTGTCAAAACCATTGGATTGGACGCAACCAAGGTTAGAAGTCTGTGGGTAGGTGTGCGGCAGCTAGTGGGGCACTGTTCACACTAAACCATTGGTCTGGGCGGTTAGGCTGTAACCAATGTCAAAACCATTGGATTGGACGCAACGAAGGTTAGAAGTCTGTGGGTAGGTGTGCGGCAGCTAGTGGGGCACTGTTTTCACTAAACCATTGGTCTGGGCGGTTAGGCTGTAACTATTGTCAAAACCATTGGATTGGACGCAACCAAGGTTAGAAGTCTGTGGGTAGGTGTGCGGCAGCTAGTGGGGCACTGTTCACACTAAACCATTGGTCTGGGCGGTTAGGCTGTAACCATTGTCAAAACCATTGGATTGGACGCAACGAAGTTTAGAAGTCTGTGGGTAGGTGTGCGGCAGCTAGTGGGGCACTGTTCACACTAAACCATTGGTCTGGGCGGTTAGGCTGTGACCATTGTCAAAACCATTCGATTGGACGCAACCAAGGTTAGAAGTCTGTGGGTAGGTGTGCGGCAGCTAGTGGGGCACTGTTCACACTAAACCATTGGTCTGGCCGGTTAGGCTGTAACCATTGTCAAAACCATTGGATTGGACGCAACGAAGGTTAGAAGTCTGTGGGTAGGTGTGCGGCAGCTAGTGGGGCACTGTTTACACTAAACCATTGGTCTGGGCGGTTAGGCTGTAACCATTGTCAAAACCATTGGATTGGACGCAACGAAGGTTAGAAGTCTGTGGGTAGGTGTGCGGCAGCTAGTGGGGCACTGTTTACACTAAACCATAGGTCTGGGCGGTTAGGCTGTAACCATTGTCAAAACCATTGGATTGGACGCAACGAAGGTTAGAAGTCTGTGCGTAGGTGCAGCATTTGGCTGTGGCCACAGAGGGGCACCAAAAATCAATTCCTCTAGGCAGGTTAGGCTGAAACTATTGACAAAAACAGTGTGTGCGTGTGTGAAATATAAAAAATGGACGTAAATGGCAAATTTGTAATTGGTATCGCGATCTTTCCTTTCTTTGCGTAGCGCGATTGCTTGAACATGAGTAGAAATGGCAATTTGTGATGGGTATCGCGATCTTTATTTTTCACTGCGTAGCGCGATTGCTTGAAAAAGAGCTGAAATGGCGGATTTGTGATGGGTATCGCGATCTTTATTTTTCACTGCGTAGCGCGATTGCTTGAAAAAGAGCTGAAATGGCGAATTTGTGATGGGTATCGCGATCTTTATTTTTCACTGCGTAGCGCGATTGCTTGAAAAAGAACTGAAATGGCGAATTTGTGATGGGTATCGCGATCTTTATTTTTCACTGCGTAGCGCGATTGCTTGAAAAAGAGCTGAAATGGAGATTTTGTGATGGGTATCGCGATCTTTATTTTTCACTGCGTAGCGCGATTGCTTGAAAAAGAGCTGAAATGGCGAATTTGTGATGGGTATCGCTATCTTTATTTTTCACTGCGTAGCGCGATTGCTTGAAAAAGAGCTGAAATGGCGAATATGTGATGGGTATCGCGATCTTTATTTTTCACTGCGTAGCGCGATTGCTTGATAAAGAGCTGAAATGGCGAATTTGTGATGGGTATCGCGATCTTTATTTTTCACTGCGTAGCGTGATTGCTTGAAAAAGAGCTGAAATGGCGAATTTGTGATGGGTATCGCGATCTTTATTTTTCACTGCGTAGCGAATTTGTGATGGGTATCGGGATCTTTATTTTTCACTGCGTAGCAAATTTGTGATGGGTATCGCGATCTTTATTTTTCACTGCGTAGCGCGATTGCTTGAAAAAGTGCTGAAATGGCGAATTTGTGATGGGTATCGCGATTTTTATTTTTCACTGCGTAGCGCGATTGCTTGAAAAAGTGCTGAAATGGCGAATTTGTGATGGGTATCGCGATCTTTATTTTTCACTGCGTAGCGCGATTGCTTGAAAAAGAGCTGAAATGGCGAATTTGTGATGGGTATCGCGATCTTTATTTTTCACTGCGTAGCGCGATTGCTTGAAAAAGAGCTGAAATGGCGAATTTGTGATGGGTATCGCGATCTTTATTTTTCACTGCGTAGCGAATTTGTGATGGGTATCGCGATCTTTATTTTTCACTGCGTAGCAAATTTGTGATGGGTATCGCGATCTTTATTTTTCACTGCGTAGCGCGATTGCTTGAAAAAGTGCTGAAATGGCGAATTTGTGATGGGTATCGCGATTTTTATTTTTCACTGCGTAGCGCGATTGCTTGAAAAAGTGCTGAAATGGCGAATTTGTGATGGGTATCGCGATCTTTATTTTTCACTGCGTAGCGCGATTGCTTGAAAAAGAGCTGAAATGGCGAATTTGTGATGGGTATCGCGATCTTTATTTTTCACTGCGTAGCGCGATTGCTTGAAAAAGAGCTGAAATGGCGAATTTGTGATGGGTATCGCGATCTTTATTTTTCACTGCGTAGCGAATTTGTGATGGGTATCGCGATCTTTATTTTTCACTGCGTAGCAAATTTGTGATGGGTATCGCGATCTTTATTTTTCACTGCGTAGCGCGATTGCTTGAAAAAGTGCTGAAATGGCGAATTTGTGATGGGTATCGCGATCTTTATTTTTCACTGCGTAGCGCGATTGCTTGAAAAAGTGCTGAAATGGCGAATTTGTGATGGGTATCGCGATCTTTATTTTTCACTGCGTAGCGCGATTGCTTGAAAAAGTGCTGAAATGGGGAATTTGTGATGGGTATCGCGATCTTTTTTTTCACTGCGTAGCGCGATTGCTTGAAAAAGTGCTGAAATGGCGAATTTGTGATGGGTATCGCGATCTTTATTTTTCACTGCGTAGCGCGATTGCTTGAAAAAGTGCTGAAATGGCGAATTTGTGATGGGTATCGCGATCTGTATTTTTCACTGCGTAGCGCGATTGCTTGAAAAAGTGCTGAAATGGCGAATTTGTGATGGGTATCGCGATCTTTATTTTTCACTGCGTAGCGCGATTGCTTGAAAAAGTACTGAAATGGCGAATTTGTGATGGGTATCGCGATCTTTATTTTTCACTGCGTAGCGCGATTGCTTGAAAAAGTGCTGAAATGGCGAATTTGTGATGGGTATCGCGATCTTTATTTTTCACTGCGTAGCGCGATTGCTTGAAAAAGTACTGAAATGGCGAATTTGTGATGGGTATCGCGATCTTTATTTTTCACTGCGTAGCGCGATTGCTTGAAAAAGTGCTGAAATGGCGAATTTGTGATGGGTATCGCGATCTTTATTTTTCACTGCGTAGCGCGATTGCTTGAAAAAGTACTGAAATGGCGAATTTGTGATGGGTATCGCGATCTGTACTTGAGCAGGGGAGCTCAAGTAAAGATCGCGATACCGGCTTATTAAAAAATGTGGTGAAATGTGGATCTTTTTCTTTATATCGCGATTGTTTGAAAATGAGGTGAAATGGCAAATTTTTGATGGGTATCGCGATCTTTACTTGAGCGGGGGGGCTCAAGTAAAGATCGCGATACCCATCCCGTTTTTCACGTTTTTTGTTGTTCCCCACCCAAAACCCCCTATTCCCCAGGCTTTTCCCGTAAGCTTGCTAGAGGAGTATTTCGTGACGTTATTGATGACGTCACGGACGCCGCCATTTTGTTTTAGGGGAATTTGGTGCCGCCGGGACTCGCGATCTATACTAATCCCGAGGTTGTCTACAATACTACATGTGTGGTGTATTTTGTATCTCACATGTTGGCAACAATGGACTGTCAATGTGTTCATCTGGGTAACAGTTGAAGATATCTCATGCGCCTCAGAAACATGACTGCCGGTGTTGAATGTGGAAGAAATAATAACATTTATTTACGTAATAAATATTTACGTTGCAGCAGTGATAACTGACAGTAATTTCAATTCCTAATACGAGTAACTCCCAGAAAGGCATGAAAATCATATATTTTCAATTATATGCCAGGTAGAAGTGTAAATGCCAGGAGTTGGCCTTCTCCAGAATTAATAATCACGTAAGTGGTGTTATTTGTTAGTTTTATATAATTAACTTACTGTTTGCCAGTCACGCAGTAAATATATTAGGCCATATGCTATTTTCAAACACATCTTGCATTGTAATATAAGCGCCAAATAACGTTTTAAGTTACAGTAGCCTAGTAAATATAGGTCTTTAAAAATGTTATTTTTATTATGACTAAAATTGTGGTACGGTACTCTGTGTTTTTATTATTGTATGATAATCCTTTTCTAATTGAGTGGTTACATGCAAAAACAACCTAAGTTGAAGTGTAGAAAATAAAAAAAACTCCTTTCTTGTTAGCTAAGAGATGAAAATCGATATTTTTATCAATAATGTGGGACTTAACAACTTGGTATTGAATGGGTGATTTTCTGTTAATTTGAGCAGACAATAGTGCCATTACCTAGTATAATAATAAGGTTGACATTGATTAGGAATCACATTTCCTGGCTGCTTTAAATAAATTCAGTGTAATTCCACACGTTATTTTTAACTTGGAACATTTTGGAACAACGTAGCCTATATATACTTACTCTTGTTACTGTATTGAACTCCTCAATTGCGACTTAAATGCAAAAATATCTCGCCCAGAATCAGTAGACTACCTCACTGGGACCTACAGTATATAAATAAGTGATTGGATAAATAAAAACCAAACAATCACAATCTGCAAACCCAGCACTCAGACTCGGCTGTTAGCTGCATGTCAACATTATTATTATATTCCTCCAATACACACACAGACTATCTGCCGAGGAAATGAGCAAGAGAGCAGTGTGGTGGGAGTGGCTGTGTGCACACAACTGTTTGGTCCTATTCTAGGGTACCTGGAAGTGTCTCATTACATTAATACACGTCATTTTATATCTTATACATAGCTACTCGACAACTTTTATGAAATCTCAAAAATTACCCAGAACACTTCCTTGGGGATTGATGCCAACTTATTGGAAACTTGTGAGCCTCGAAAAATTATAGGCTAAGTTTCCAACTGGTTGAAGAAGTGGTTATGCTTGTGTATTTTTTTAAAATTTCTAAGTTCCTATTACAAATACCCTGTTAAGCTGCCCCCCCCCCCCCCCCCCTCACAAACTCTAAGACATGTAGATTTTTCTTAGGATCTTGGGGTTATCAGATTCTCTTGTCCCAAGTTGTAAATTTCTAGAGTGCTTGAGAGTGCCTCGGTAGTTCATGTATATTTTTTTATACCTACCCTCATCCATCGCTACACTTTGACCTCCATTTATTAGAAACGATCATTGGATATCATATCTTATTTCATAGAATAAACATTTATTTTGCCTTAGCAAACAATTGCACAAAAATTATCAACAAGACCAGATGTATAAATTCATATTAGGTCTACGAGCATGGTATACCTACTCCCCTTGAGGCTATAAGAGTCAAACAAGTTTGAGCAAGCATATAGGGTGCCATGCAGCAATCTACAGTATAGCCTTTCCTAAAGGCCTTGATCGCATTTGCTAAATTTGAAATTTAAAGTTCAGATATTCCAGCTAATTGAGACTTTTCAGTAGCCTAATTATATTATCATCTGCACACACTCGTGTGTAGTGTTAACTTTCCCATAATGCTCCATCCTGCATCTTCTTGAGTGCATACCTAGTAGTAACAAAGTCTGTGAATTTTTTCTTTATTGTGCTGCTTAATCAGTTCCATATTAATTTATTTCTCCTTAGTAAACAGTGGTACAAAAATTTTCAACAAGACCAGATAATGTAAATTCATGCTTGCTTAAGTGGCTGGGCAATAGGTAACCTAATATAGGGACCCATTTTAGAGGATCAACACTTTAAATTAGAATTCTTGATTTGTTTTAAGTGTGTAACTCGAATTAAAAATAAAAAGGCAACAATATGTTTTTTAAAAGGTAAAGTAGACCTGTAACAAATAAAATTGGAAAGTATAGGAAGGACATGATTCAGTCGTTTACATTGTAACCTTGTCAAGTATTATTTTCACTTGTGTTTTTGTGTTGCAGATGTGGAAATGGAAAGGTTTGTAGACGAAACAGATGTGCTCGTTGTGGGTGGTGGACCTGCTGGAATGTCGGCAGCTATAAAACTGAAACAGTTGGCAGAGCAAAATGGGAAAGAGTTGAGAGTGTGCTTAGTTGAAAAAGCAGCTGAAGTAGGTAAGTCAAGTTTGCTCCGTAGAAACGATGTTTTAAGCATTCATTTTTACATTCACTTATCCTGTTGCTACTCCTTTACACATTCATTGAAATGGAGTGATTACTAATTTTTTTGAAACCCTTAAAACCTTAATAACTAACTATAGTAGGGGGTGAAGGACAAATACAACAGTACTCTTAAGAGAAGATTAATTTTTTAATATTTTTAGGTCATCTGCAAACCAAAATAAGTTAATAAATTGAATTGTGTGTTGTTTTAAAATATGTTGTAATTTCACTGATCCTAGTTCATTTTCACCACCCACCAATAACCTAAGCTACTTCAACATTGGACATCTAGTTCTACCTTGCCTTCTGATGTCATGATCATATGGCATTATTATTTATATTGGACTGTTGGGGGTGACATGGGTAGCTGTTATTGCATTCATGTGTATTTAACATTGAAAAGTTGTTTTATGCAACAATCTGTAATAGTTTGGTGTTGTTAGGTGCAAACGTAACACATAGTTAATGCATGTCATTGTCATTTGCCAATAATTTACTGAAATAATACCTATTGAAATTCCATCAAGTTGAGAAGATAATTTAAGTCATCAGAATACTATTGGTTGAGTTCACCTCATGTTTTACCATCAGATTACACTCTAGTGCTGCCTAGAAGGAAATGAATATGATGCTGTGCCCAGCATATTAGCGTTCTATTCTCGTTTGAAAGTTAACATAGTGAAGTCCTACTCAGCTGCAAATTGGGATAAATGTGACATGAAAGTGAAAATCTTGTGGATTTTGTACCTCATCAATTATCTGGTATACAAATTATCTTCCCATGGGGAAGCGGATATATCTGCAAAAATATCCAAGTACACTAGATCAATAGGAATTATAAATCACATTATGAAACCATCTCTTGTGCAAAAACACATTCACTTATGTCTTTATAACACTTTGGCCAGGCCAACGATTTGCTATGGCAGCGAGACACGGACACTAAGATCTCAAGACATCTGTGGACTTACAGCTTGTGAAATTAAATTCATGCGACGAACAGCAGGCTATACAAAATGGGATCAAAAGCGAAATGAAGATGTGCTGAAGAAATTGAAGGTGAAACCTGTCATCACTTACATCTATGATTGCCAGGAAAACTGGAAATGTCACGTGTAAAGAATGGATTCTGGAAGACTACCATAGAAGATACTATGCTATCAACCCAGAGGAACAAGATGTGCAGGACATCTGATGAAGCGATGGAAGGAAAATTCAAGACCGTAACGGGTCACTTGGCCCAATACTCGGAATGAAGATGATGATGATGGCTAGGCCTAAATTTTGCAATATAACCCACCTGTGAATGGCACTGGAACCTGAGTTCAGGTGTATAGAACTTAATATTATATTATGGTCTTAGGACTGTGTCTTGCAGCAATATTAGGTTTTTTAGGGTTAAGTTCTAATGTTATTTTTCTTAACCTTGAAAATCCAGAGTGCCTGCAAAGGAATAATATTGGACTTTATTTTTTAAGTTTAGTGGGCTGTACATTTGATTGTATAAAAGAAATACTGGAAAGAGAGGAAGGAATCTTATAGTTTTACGTGACCATTAATCTTGCGATCATGAGCCACGGGAGCTCTTTTACATTGAATCCGAACGACAGGACATTTATTTATTTATTATATATTGGTGCCTTTATTGTGGCGAAGTTAGGGCTCTAGGCTACACCACACACAGTGCAACTTACATGAATACTCAAATATGCTATACTTAACTTACCAAACTTAAATACTAGAATAAAATAAAATTCAATTTGCGACTGCGTGATATTAACTAAGCTATACAATTTAAATGACATACATTTTTAACAAAATTATACTATGGACATTCATACACAAATTGTTCTAGTTGGCCTACGAATTCAAGAGGAAATCTTTCTATGCACGTTTGAAAGTTGTTAGGGACAATTATTCCAAATTCTAGTTCCCGACACGAGGAAAGAGTTACTGAAGGCAGATGAATGATGTAGAGGAATTTCAATTATAGATCCAGGTCGCGTGTGACGATCATGAAAGGAAGAAAGAAAACGAAAATTACAAGAGAGATAGTGAGAAGTCAATAGATGAGGGTACATACGGTATGTGCAGGTTTCTGATGGCATTTCACTTTGAAAATCACACATGCATTGACCGTGAATTGAACCTGGTCTATCTTGGTGTTATGTAATGTAATTATACGTACTGCACATATAAAATTTTCTCTCGCATAATTTACAACAGGATCAAAAACATTCTGGAACCACAACTTGGAGAATATCAAGGAGGATTTCGCCCCTACAGAAGTTGTCCAGACCAAATCCTTAGCCTGAAATTAATAATGGAATATTACAAAAACAGAAATAAGCAACTCTTTATCTCTTTTATAGATTTCAAAAAAGCCTATGATAGTATTCATAGACTGACACTGCTAAAAATCCTCAGATCATATGGTCTCCATCCTAAATTGATAAAAATCATTCAATTAACATTAACAAACACAAATTCGAAAGTTAAATTTAGGGGAGAAATATCAACAGCTTTCTCAGTAAAAACTGGTCTCAGACAAGGTGATGGATTATCCCCTCTGCTTTTCAATGTGGCTCTTGATTATATCATGAAGGTTTGGCAAAAGGAAAACCCTCCTAACATCGAAATTGGAACAAAACCATCAATAAAAATAAACTGCTTAGGATTTGCAGATGATTTGGCTCTTTTAGCACTAGACAAGGAAGAGGTTTGTACTCAGATCACTAGTCTCCAAGAAATTGCTCAAGGGATAGGATTACAGTTATCCTTTGAAAAAACTGAGATCATGCCTATGAAACCCTTAGATATAAATGAAGTCTATATAAATGATCATAAAATTAACCTAGTTCTGTAATGGTTATTGGTGCCCCATGTTGGTAGCGACAAATGAAACGGTTTCGCTAGCCCACACTGTTGGGTGAGAAATGTAACTGTTTACCTTTGCCTAAGCTATGTTGTTTTAATGGGCGCCAAGACCTCAATGCAATGTTGAAATCTAAATTTGTATTTAACAACGTCTAGCTCTGGCAGAACACATTCAAGACTCTATTCACTCAGATCGTGGTATGATTTGATCATTAACCCAACAAACAATTGTATCAGGAGAAGGAATTGGTCTATATCTAATGCTACCTACTGAAAGCAAAGATTGCATTGTAAAAGAAATGAATTTGTTATATAAAACAAGTATAGCAAAATTAATAATAATAAGTTTAACATTTAAATTGGAGCGTTGTGATTTGAATATTACCGATAGAAAATTACGTGAAAACGGAGTCTGATAAATTGATTTTACTCTTATTTCCAAGCTATGAAGTTACTGAATTATGAAATATAAAACAAAGAAAAATGAGAGATTGCGTATTTCTGCGTCATTAGCGCTTACCCCTGGAAATTGCCAAAGCATTTCCCTCGTTCTTGATGATGCTGTGTGCTTCCCACAGTCTCCTGGACGTCGCCATCTTCTTCGTTATATGTTGATATTCTGGTAGATTAGATAACTCTATGGTCCGTACATCGGACCCAAACTCTCGTAAAACCGCACTGGTTACGTTTTACAAAAGATCGTCGCTAACTCCACTGAACATCGGAGCGACACGCACTTGCGACCGTACACTGCAAGTTCTACACAGATTGTCACTAACTCCACTGAACATCGGAGCCACTCGCACGCGCATCCATACTCGTCAAGTATTTCACAGATAGTCCTCCGTCTCACGGCGCGTCGAACGATATATTCACCTGTCGGCTCCCCACTCTTCAGTCCCAACTAGCTTACGTCGTCTCCCCTGATTGGCTGAACCACCACGCGATCTTCTCCTCCTCCGGGTCATTACACTCGGCGACCCAAGATTGCGTCATGCTCCTCGACAGGAATCAGCTTGTATTAGAATTCCCAGTGAGTCACGTCTCTCAATATACCCTAACTGACGAAAACTCCGTAAAATTCCGTAATCGCATAATTTTCTATGATATCGTCGTTCGTAATAATTTGCTTGTTAGCGTTTTCTAAGACATAGAAAACCTATCTGTATGCTTATAATTTTTATAAAATGCTCCGAAAATATCTTAATAATAATTATAATAAATTAATAATAATAATAAATTAACATGAAAAATTATCTTGGCTGAACAATTTGCCGCGTAAATAAATATAGAATGGCTTCCTACTGACTTATGCCAGTTGCATAAAAAACCCTCGAAAAACACGTTACATATTCGCCTCGGATCATCGGATGATTTACCGTGACGACGGTCCATTATCCGATTATCCCAGACACGTTAATAAACCCCATCCAAAATACATATTACATAAATGAAATCACCCTAAATTACAGATATATACACTCATAATTTTTCTTCACGCACTTTGCGTCAAAGTTTGTTGTCACTATGGATTGCACTTTGCAACCAGTCCAATGTTTTACATATAGAATAGTGTTCCATGGATATTTCCGCCTCTCAAATTGCTCTATGTTGGAGAAATAGACATAATTAATGTGTGAGCACTATGTATTTATGATGTCATATCACACGCATTGAAGGTGTTCTGATATATTTATATCATCATTGAACTTCCTAATTTCACTGGAGGTCCCTTCCTTATGGTGAAATTTAATCTCACTTATCACTGAGCACACGATTGTGGCAGCGCCTCGTGACCATAATACTTAATCTCTCTTTGAAGTAGATTAAATTAATATTGACTTCTGAAAAAAAAAACCAGTAAATGCGCATTACATATAACACCAAATATTTCTGTGCCGTAATCGCCCTGTCTTCTTAAGTTCCCGTAGACCATATTCTACTTAATACTAGTTCTCAACACAGACCATTTCTCCTGACACAAATAATACCTTTGTACAAATTACCTTAAATTACACACTTACAAATCTTACATGGCGAGGCCGTAAACAGAAATCACGTGTGCTGATATGTATGAGTTTCATGAAGGACTGTCTCGCATTCTGATGGCCCATCTTTTATCTCGTGGACGCCTTAAGCTAACAAGCCCTATACAAGCGCTCCCCCATCTCTTGGAGATAAATGGGAACCCATCAGCGCTGCCAAAATGGCCTTGGTGCATCGAGACAATTTAGTGCTCAACAGCATCCGACAATCCCGTCATATTTCCCTGTACCTTAAAAACTCTCATTTACTTACATACTACCCCCCCTGTGTGACTTCTGATACGCCTGCCTGGAAGACCATCTCCTCCCACGCACCAAATACCACACTTACTCATTTGATAGGCTGGCTCGCCAGCTAAACATCCTTACTTTATGACACATACTTTCGGAGACTATGTATATTATACGTCCCGTATAATCTGTTTCCCTCACTATTCTCCAGCACATATGCTGTTTTCCCAATACGTTTGGAAACTATAAATGTTTCTGCGTCACCTGCTTCCAACCTTGCAAGTGGCTCCTTTAACTTAACGTCATCACGTTGCTCCACTAGCATATTTCTCAGTGTCTGTAACGATGCCCTGTTGCTACTGTCCACACATGCACATATTAAAATACCGTCCTCTGCTTTAACCACAGGATAATCCCTACATAAATTAGTGTCCCTCGATAGCATGTCTGCAAGAATGTTATCTTTACCTTTAATATATTTTACTGTAAATTCGTATTCCTGCAGAGCAAGAATCCACCTACTAACTCTGTTAGAACTGAGTTTACAAGTCCTCATATACAGTAATGCATGGTGATCTGTGTGGATCTCAAATTTCCCCCCTACTAAATACATTCTAAATTTTCCTAAACTGAAAACAATACCTAAAAGCTCTAACTCAGTAATCGTGTATCTTTTCTCCGCTGCTGTCAGTCCTCGCGAGGCGAAAGATACAATGCACAGATTACCCTCATCATCTCTCTGACATAATACTCCAGCAATGCCTATATGTGAAGCATCTGTCATAACCACATATTCCTTATCTTTTAACGGATATTTCAGCACTACCGCTTTCTCAAAACCTTCCTTCAGCGCTCTAAAAGCCTGATCATGCTTGGACTCCCATCTCCACCGAGTCCCACTTTTAAGCAATTCCCTGAATGGTTCTACCAACCCTGAGTATTTAAGAACGAACCTCCTGAAAAAGTTGCAAATTCCCAGGTAAGTTTTTAACTGTTTAACATTCTGTGGCACCTCTGCGTTAAGTATCTTATTAACCCTACTTTCTTCTGGTGTTACACCTCTACTCGACACTCTATGACCTAAAAATGTCACTTCTGACTGACAGAATGACGACTTAGACAGCTTCAAAGTGAACCCTGCCTGATCTAACATCTGAAAAACTATATTTAAATGACGTAGATGCTCCTCAAAACTGCGTGAACTAATTACCATATCATCTATGTAAATGGTTACAAACTCTCCTGTGTCATCCCCTAATGCGATGTTTAAAGCCCTAATTAAAGCAGCTGAACTACTCTTTAACCCATAAGGTGTTCTACAAAATTGATAAAGATTATATTTATGACTAAAAACTGTAAATGGTCTATCTTCGTACATAAGTGGCACTTGCCAAAAACTGGAACTCAAATCTACACAAGTGAAATACTTCTTCCCCTCAAATGTTTGCATTAATTCTTCTATTGACATAGATTTCAGCTGATCTGAACTAATTCTACTGTTAACCAAACGAGCGTCTAAACAAATACGAACAGTGCCGTCGGTCTTGGGTACCGTTATCAAAGAATTAACATACGGACTGTTAGAGTGCTCAATAATCCCATCTTCAAGCATCTGGTTAATTTGTGCCTCAACTGCACTCTGATAAGCGAAAGGTACAGGATATCTATGTCCTGTGAATACTGACCTATCAATAACGTTCAATGAATGTGTATAGCAATTGGCCATACCAATGCGATCCTCAAAAACTCTCCTATTACACCATAACACATCATAGAGCCGAACACACTGTTCATCCTCTATATTTCCCTGAAATGCAGCTTCACGTAACGAGTCCTCTAGACTTCCGTTCGTATTCACACTGCCCACAAAACATGGAGAACCCCGCTCTACGGCTGGCGATATCTCATTTAAAGTACAAATCACACCTACAACACTACTTCTCTGAATTTGGTCATTGAACGCTACTTCTACTTCAGAATCTCCCCATTTAAATTTCAAACTCCCTACATCATAACATAAGTTACCCGACACTCTACTTAGCCACTCTGAACCCAAGATAACACTGAATACTAAATTTGGAATTACAAGACAAATCTGCTTCTCTTCATGATTATTAATTTTAATGTCTACTAAAACTTGCTTAGAAATTACTTTAGACCTCTTCCCAACAGCTGTGATAACAAAAGTGCTTTTAATTGGCATCTCCTCAAAATTTACTCCAGTTCCTTTCATTTTATCATAAAATGCACTACTTATGCAACTCTTCATACAACCACTATCAATTAAAACATCTGTGTACGCCTCGGACACGTTAAATTTAACTATGGGGCTCTTACTAACCACTTCCTGTATAATACCTTCATCATTTAGTTCATGTAATAATTCATTTCTTACATTTAGGTCATAGGGTTCCTGTATAATTGTATGGACAGGGCATGCTACAGACTGAGATTCTGACCTTACTTCGCAGCCTGGTTCGCGTTTAAAGAACCGCTACAGCTGGCCGTAGTACTACTAACTACTGAACTAGTCTGGTTGTTCTGGGCTGTGTTGTCATTGTTTGGCTGTATATTACTACCACTAGGCTGTCCTCTTCCTTGACCCCTATTCTGGTTGTAATTATTGTCATTATAATTTCTCCCTTGATTTCCCCTGAAATCATTGTTTCTCCCTTGATTTCCCCTGTAATCATTGTTCCTCCCTTGATTTCCCCTGAAATCATTGTTCCTCCCTTGATACTGATTACCATAGCCATTTCCTCTGTTCTGATATAGCTGATTATTATTATTTCTATTTTGAGCGTTGGCCCCTTCGCCACCGTTCCCTTGAACTTCTTGATGCCTGGCTTCATTAGGTCTATTATTATTATTACCCTGGTTCCGGTTGAAATTGTCCTCATAACCCCCTCTCCCTAGTGCATCAAATGTGCTTAACAAATTTTCTACTTGTGATATAGTCTTTACATTCTGGATACAAGCAGCCTCCTTGATCCTATAGGGAAAGTGCCTAAGTAGCAACCTTACCACATCACTTTCCTCCTTCAAGCCATCCAGATATTTACACACTAATACCTGCCCTAAAAAGTATTCGGTCATGGTGGAGCTTCCTTTAGGGTTATATTTACCACACACTACTCCCTCACGATGCTGCGACTGAATAACCTCATTCCAGAACTTTTCACAGAATTTCATTTTTCATTTCAATATCAGTAAACTTGTCTCTGTAGACAGCAAACCAATTCCTCGTTTCCCCCACAAACACTTGTTCTAAAATTTCAACTACCTGGCACCACTCAATACTACCATTTTCCAACCTCTCCCCGAATTTATTTTCTATAGTGTTCATGAACTCCATTGGGCACCCCTGTCGATTGCTGAACTTACCCAGTTCTACCTCCCTGTGTGTGCTATTCACAAAAACTGGCCTATTCTGACTATTTTCTTGCCTGATCCTAGCTTTTAATTTTAATTCTAATTCTGCGATTTTCTCCTCAGCCTTCCTCTCAATACTGTTTACTGTTAATTTAATGTTTCCTTCTGATTCTTCTACTTTATCATATAGCTTTGCTTGTTTCTCCTCAATCTTGCTAATGCTCTCTCTATTACTCTCTCTTAAATCATTTACTTCTGCAACTATTTGCGAGTGGACTTTCTCAATTCTACCCCCCAGCTGTTCCTTAACCTCTTTAGTAGCTACCTGAATTTTGTCAATTTCTCCCCCCAATTGCTTTTTGACCTGCTGTGTTTCCAGTTGCACTAGTTCTTTTAAATTTTCAGCCTGTGTACTGATTCTAATTTCCAACTCCTCCTGTACTTTTCCTAATTTTCTGTCTACATCTGCAATAATCTCTTTAGCCTTTTCTTCCATCACCCCCCTGATCTCGCCTCTAATCAGTTCGAATTTGTCACTCATTTCCCTACTGTTTTGTTCTAATTTAGCATTTAAAGTTTCAGTACTCTCTCTATTTTCCTTACTGTTTTGTTCTAATTTAGCGTTGTTTTGTTCCAGTTTTGCGTTGTTTTGTTCTAATTTAGCATTTAAGGCATCTGTACTTTCTTTATTTTCCCTACTGTTTTGTTCTAATTTTGCATTTAAGGCATCACTACTAACTTTGTTCTGATACATGAACTCGAGAAGTAAAGTTTTTAATTCTGGTTGACCCCCTACACTCCCTGTTTCAGTATCGGGATTTACCTCCGCTACCCCGGTACTACCATCACTCGACATACTGCTCGT
Organism: Meconema thalassinum; assembly: GCA_946902985.2. NCBI lineage: Eukaryota > Metazoa > Arthropoda > Insecta > Orthoptera > Tettigoniidae > Meconema > Meconema thalassinum. Next base: position 170,464,487 of record OX336391.1, read on the forward strand.
ATCATCATTCTCCCGTTGATGACCACTACGTAACCTCATCTGTCTTTCTTTCTCATCCCCCATAATGATATACACTGATACAGACAAATAACCCCCAAAATACAGGCACAGAAATATATACCCTTCTCCTTCCACAAATGTTATTAGGTTTTCAGCCCCAAGTTGTCGGCGACAAATGTAATGGTCTTTGCTTAGGCTGGGATGACAAGTGAAACGGTATTTACTTTGCTCCACGTTGAGCGTACAAATGTAATGGTTATTGGTGCCCCATGTTGGTAGCGACAAATGAAACGGTTTCGCTAGCCCACACTGTTGGGTGAGAAATGTAACTGTTTACCTTTGCCTAAGCTATGTTGTTTTAATGGGCGCCAAGACCTCAATGCAATGTTGAAATCTAAATTTGTATTTAACAACGTCTAGCTCTGGCAGAACACATTCAAGACTCTATTCACTCAGATCGTGGTATGATTTGATCATTAACCCAACAAACAATTGTATCAGGAGAAGGAATTGGTCTATATCTAATGCTACCTACTGAAAGCAAAGATTGCATTGTAAAAGAAATGAATTTATTATATAAAACAAGTATAGCAAAATTAATAATAATAAGTTTAACATTTAAATTGGAGCGTTGTGATTTGAATATTACCGATAGAAAATTACGTGAAAACGGAGTCTGATAAATTGATTTTACTCTTATTTCCAAGCTATGAAGTTACTGAATTATGAAATATAAAACAAAGAAAAATGAGAGATTGCGTATTTCTGCGTCATTAGCGCTTACCCCTGGAAATTGCCAAAGCATTTCCCTCGTTCTTGATGATGCTGTGTGCTTCCCACAGTCTCCTGGACGTCGCCATCTTCTTCGTTATATGTTGATATTCTGGTAGATTAGATAACTCTATGGTCCGTACATCGGACCCAAACTCTCGTAAAACCGCACTGGTTACGTTTTACAAAAGATCGTCGCTAACTCCACTGAACATCGGAGCGACACGCACTTGCGACCGTACACTGCAAGTTCTACACAGATTGTCACTAACTCCACTGAACATCGGAGCCACTCGCACGCGCATCCATACTCGTCAAGTATTTCACAGATAGTCCTCCGTCTCACGGCGCGTCGAACGATATATTCACCTGTCGGCTCCCCACTCTTCAGTCCCAACTAGCTTACGTCGTCTCCCCTGATTGGCTGAACCACCACGCGATCTTCTCCTCCTCCGGGTCATTACACTCGGCGACCCAAGATTGCGTCATGCTCCTCGACAGGAATCAGCTTGTATTAGAATTCCCAGTGAGTCACGTCTCTCAATATACCCTAACTGACGAAAACTCCGTAAAATTCCGTAATCGCATAATTTTCTATGATATCGTCGTTCGTAATAATTTGCTTGTTAGAGTTTTCTAAGACATAGAAAACCTATCTGTATGCTTATAATTTTTATAAAATGCTCCGAAAATATCTTAATAATAATTATAATAAATTAATAATAATAATAAATTAACATGAAAAATTATCTTGGCTGAACAATTTGCCGCGTAAATAAATATAGAATGGCTTCCTACTGACTTATGCCAGTTGCATAAAAAACCCTCGAAAAACACGTTACAGTTCCTCAATTTAAGTATCTTGGAGAAATTATAACACATAACTTAAACGGAAAAGTAACTTGGATAAATAGAACAAATAAAATGAAAAAGGCACAATCTCTAACCTGGTCAACATATAATAAAAAATGCCTATCAATAGCTACTAAGATCCAATATTATAAAACTGTAACTCTCCCAGAAGCCACTTATGCTTGTGAAACACGGTTCCAAATTAAAAATGAACAAAGAACTGATCAGCTCCTCAAAACGGAAAGAAGAATCATTAGAACGTGCATAAATAAAAAGTATCAGGTTGAGGAAGTCTGGAGGATTCTCCCAAATGAAACTGTCTATCGTGAGATTGATCCAATCACCAGCACAATGAAGAAGAAAAGAATTTCATATTTTTTTCACATCTTACGGCTTCCAGAAAACAGAATTGTACGCCAACTGGTGATGAGAAATCTAGGAAAGAAAACTGGAGGAAAATGGATCCAAGAAATCCAACAAGATCTCAAAGCAGTTGGACTTAAGATAACAGATGCCGAGGAGAAAAATAAAATTAACACCATTCTTAAAACTCACAAATTTTCTGCAGAAATGACACATAGAAAGCCTATGGAGATTTCAGATGAGTTGAGAAAATCCCGATCTGAAAGAATGAAAAAGTACTGGAAAGAGCGCAAGAACCAAGCAGTACTACCTTCAAAGAAGAAGTGATTGTGGAACGACTCAAGTGGTCCAATGTGACCAATCAAGATAATAATAATAATATACGTACTATAATGTCAAGTTTGAAATAAAGAATTTGGTTTGTGTGAGTTCCTGACCAAGTGAAGTTTTCAAATCATTGGTCTGAAATCATGCCTGGCATTTGTCATTTTCATTATGAATATATTCAATTTATTATGAATACAGTGAAACCTCTTTTACAGACACTTCTCTGATGCGGACACGGACAGTTCTTTAAGGCCAGAAAGTCTGCTTAACCTACGTTATTCGGACAAAATCATTCGGGTTTCAAACTTAAAATTTGCAAAACGAGAAAATCTCCACTTTGAGGACTGTACTGTACTCCACTCCCATACGGTTGCCATTGACACCAGAACACCAACGCCTGCATTTGGAGTGGTGCCTTGTCCGGGAGGCATGGACGGAGGATGACTGGCATCACATTATGTTCAGTGATGAGTCCCGCTTCTCCATAACCTCTAATGACCATCATGTGCGGGTTTGGCGGCATCGAGGGTAGATCCTGCCCATATTGTGGAAAGACACACAGGTGTAATCCCTGGTCTTATGGTGTGGGGATCCATAGGATATGCGTTCAGGTCACCTCTAATAGTGCTTCGGCAGACTTTGACGGCACAGTGTCACGTCATAGACATTCTGCATCTGCACTTCCTACCCCTTATTGCACAACATCCTGGGAAAGGTTTCCAACAGTATAATGCATGTCCACACACAGCACATGTGTCTATCGACTGCCTAGAGCATGTTGAGGTCCTCCTGTGGCCGGCAAGATCCCCAACCTCTCCATCATTGAACACGTGTGGGATGACATTGGAAGGGGACTCCATCCCCGTACCTACCTGCGGGATCTGGAAGGACAGCTGCAAGAACTGTGGACGAACTTGCCTCAGGAGAGGATCCAAAGGCTGTTGGATACTATTCCGAACCGCATAAGGGCATGCATTGCAGCCAGGGGGAATGCGATACCCTACTGACCTGGCGCCAACATTCTCACCTGTAACGACCAAAGGTCTTGTCTCTTTCATCCCATATTGTAATCAATTCAATACAAGCACATGGTCTTTCCGCATATGTAGTTTCCTTCACCTTCAACTACTCCTGGGTGCTTAACTTTCTTTGTCCGGCAGTGTGTGTATATATATATATATATATATATATATATATATATATATATAGCTTAATAATATTGCCTTTTCTATGCCTCTGTTGATGCCTGAAATTTAACCCATTATTATTAATGAACGGAAGCCTCCGTGGCTTAGGCGGCAGCACGCCGGCCTCTCACCGCTGGGTCCGTGGTTCAAATCCCGGTCACTCCATGTGAGATCTGTGCTGGACAAAACGGAGGCAGGCAGGTTTTTCTCCGGGTACTCCAGTTTTCCCTGCCACAATTTCATTCCAGCAACACTCTCCACTATCATTTCATTTCATCTTTCATTCATTTAATCATTGCCCCAGAGGAGTGCGACAGGCTTCGGCAGCCGGCACACTTCATATCCTCGCCGCTAGATGGGGGCTTCATTCATTCCATTCCTGACCCGGTCAGAGACTGGAAGCAGGCTGTGGATTTTCATTCATTATTAATGAACAAGATGTGCTGTGGTTCATGAAACTGGTTTTATTTGTGAGCAGTAGTTGCTCTTTTTTGATAATGTCATAATTATTTTTCTAGGGGGACATATATTATCAGGAGCATGTGTAGAGACCGTAGCATTAGATGAATTGATTCCCGACTGGAAGGAGAAAGGAGCGCCATTGAACACCCCAGTTACTGAAGATAAATTTGGGTTTCTCACCCAGAAATCAAGGATACCTATTCCTGTATTGCCTGGTAAGTAATTGACATTACAATTTTTTTTATTAAAATAGTTTTGTAGCATGTAGAGATGTTAATCCACTAAGTGGAAAGAGAATTTACAAGGATTCGTTTGGTAGGGTGATATTTTACATCCATTTGAAAAGGTACTCGTTTTTAGCCAACAGATTAGGAGATACTGCCATTTTAACTGAAAACGAACAGATCATTAGATCTATTTGTTTTGCTTATTTGCATTCTTTTGACTGTAAACTAGACTGATCAATATGGTCAAAGGCAAGTGCCAACATAAAAAATTGAGGTTTTAAGTAGATTTTGAAGTGGTTTTTAAGTTGTAAGTTTTGAGTTGATTTTTCTAGATGAGAAACGAAGTGAAATATAGGAAACCACTATTAACTACTACCCTCCGGAAATGGTGTTAACACAATATCTAACAACTGGGTCCTTTTCCTTTATTATACAATGCTCTCTCGATAATTTTCGATAATTAATGCATGAACTTCCGCGAATTATCAAAAAACGCAAATTATCTGCAGTTATTTTTGTTAAGCCTAGTAAAAACAAAACTATTGGTTAAAATATTGAAATAGGCTTGTATTTGGGAACATGCAAAATAATAACTATAACACTTGATTATAGTGTCTTGTAAAAAACAAAACTATTGGTTAAAATATTGAAATATGCTTGTATTTGTGAACACGCAAAATAATAATTATAACACTTGATTATAGTGTCTTGTAAGAGGCAGCAGAGAAGCTCGACTTCCCATTAATTTTTGATTGCACATTTCTGAAGAGAACGAAAATTTGTTTCGATTTTCTATATAAGAGATAAGTGTGACTATAGAGACACTAGCTTGACTGTGGGAAACTTTCGGGATTTCCATTGCATCGCTCCCACACTCGGTATCAACTGGATCTCCGTTTTCTCACCAATAGTCAAATTCCGTGCAATAACTTCTTTGCTTTCATGTCTTAAATCATAATCGTCTTTATCAACGTTTAACTTGCCCGTTTGAAATATGTCCGAATTATCGTCACAGAAGTCGGCAAACACTTAGTACGAGCGTAGCAGTGGTATTCTTCTTCCGTGACGTGTTGACTGCACGAAGAGCATCCAACAAACACGCTCTCGGTGTCGCGCAGGTTTGCGTCAGTAGGCAATAATCACCGTTTACAATACGCTGTCTGCACATCCACCCTCCACAACTGACAGATCAGTGACCTTGGGGTGTGGCTGTTGGGAAAGGGAGGGTCCCACCACAAAATTGAACAGTATTTTCTTCACCACACATGGATAAACAAAATTATCTGCCCCTAATAATGATAATGATTTCCGTCGCTGATGCCATCACCACAGGGATTGAGGGACCTAGAACAAAGTGGAAGTAGAGAACTTCCTAGGGCTCCTTCAGACGAGGCCACTTAGCATCTCTGCAGCGATTCCGTTCAAATACTGTAAACAAATGAGAGCGTTAACACGCAGCCACCGCCTCAGAACAGTGGCGCAGCAGACGGTCTGTGTAGTTTACTTTGCCGCTGGTGGCGGCCTCAAAAAGTAGTGCCTCTCTTCGTGAAACCAGGAACTATTTTGTTGGTTTCAGACGAGGCTGCAGCCACGCCACTAAGTTTGTAGCGCGACAGTAGCGCTACTAACGGCTTGCCACATGGTCGTGTATTTTGCTATTCCTAGGTTCCTATTATTTCAATTTTGCTGCGGGCTCGGGCCTTTATTTCTTGCCTTGTTTTCTGTACTCTTCCCGAATATTGTTGCTGATAGCATTTAAAAGCTCTTGAAATGAATTTTTGGACATGCGAAAGTACGCAAAGAACTTTTCGTCATCCTGTTGTAGATCATCGAATAAGGTATAGAACAGTCCTCGATTCTGCCTATCCAAATCCAATGGATGAACCCAGAATCTTCTTGTTTTCCATTGAAGTTTCTTTCTCCTCCTTATGAGGAGCATGGCAAGAATTATATCACCTTCTGAATCCATGTTTACTGGAAAACCAACGCTTGATAGGAGTGCCAGGAACGCTTGGTAGAAACGCTACCAATGCGACACTAACGCTTGGTAGAAACGCTACCAATGCGACACTAACGCTTAGTAGAAGCGCTACCAACGCGCCACGAAGCAGCGCTGCTAAGTGGCCTCGTCTGAAGGAGCCCTTAGTGTTACTGCACTCAGGCTGTATGGCAGTGGCAGTATACAGGGTCTTTCATATAAAATAAGAGCGCTAAGCGGCGGCTTTGTTACAGGCCGGACGTTAGTTTTAGACGAGTGAAAAATCCTAATGGAAGCCTGGAGGCGAGTTACTACAGTACCTGTGTTGTTATCAGCTGCCCCATGCGGTCCGATAATTGACAATGCTGTTTCAAACTCTGCTGAAGTACAGTCATTGGCAAATATAATGACGTTCTGTTCGTAACTACGTAACGTGTACTTCCGCGTCACATAATACTTCGACGTGGACTGTACTGTCTGCTCAAGTCTGGAATTCCATTAAATCAGATTGGTGGTAACAAATGTGAAGAGATAGGGTGAGAGAGTGTGTGTGTGTGTAGGCTCACCCGCAGGCTTCAAGGTCAAGGGCAATCGTCTAAAACAAACGTCCGGCCTGTAACCGCAGCTGTGGTCACCTTGGCCGAGCTTGTGGCGCTTTAAGCGTGTGTACAATCTTATATGATGCAGCGGCCTTGCTAGCATGTGTACCATGCTGAAATCTTACTTCAGTTAGTTAGTTATTGTTGATGAAACCGAAACCCCTACTTGTGCTAATTTTGTGAGTGATTTATTCGGAGACCGTTCAAGATTCTCGCCAATGTCATCTAGCTCATCCTCTGTTAAAACTGTTCGTGTGCGGGCATGTTTTTTATTGAGCACCGAGCCAGTAGTGTCAAACTTATTTGGAATTACGTGAATCTGTGCTAGTGAAGGTGACACTTCATCAGGAAATTGCTGAACAAATGCATCATGTACCCGCCGAGCCGACTCGTACTTAATATAAGTTTTACATAAAAAAATACGATGTTGCAATGATAACTGTCTCACCATGTTAGCACTTGAGGTTTAGACTGGCGACTGAGCACCTGCACACTTACTGCAAGGTGAAGTTTGGTAATGTCAATCTGTTATTTTTATACAGTACATCGGAATTTGAAAAAAAAAAGAAAAACAGCCCTCGTATGTACTATGCGCGCGCTTTCAATACTACAGCAGGGGGCCATGGCGCGCCACAATCTCGGCCAAGGTGACCGCAGCTGCGGTTAACAAAGCCGCCGCTTGGCACTCTTATTTTATATGAAAGACCCTGTACACCCCAGGTCCCATTAGGGTCTCTTACAATCTCCTTCTTTCCCTTCCTCATTGTGCCACTACGGAAGTGTTGGGGGATGTCCTCGGATTCATCTTTGATAGTTCTTTCTGCCCACGGCAAGACTCCAGAGCTGTTGCATAGTCCTCCCTCGACTGGTTGCAATCTGTGTCGTCCTCGCCTCGCACGTTGTTCTGGGTCTTCCTACGGGTTGTCGGACCTGTGCTCTTGCCTCCAAGTACAGTCGTGGTTTCCTTTCCTATTCCATTCTCCTCATGTGGCCAAACCAAGACAACTGTCTATCTTTGATTATCCTCTTCACTAATGGCACCCGTGGCTCATAATCACAAGATTCACGGTCACGTAAAACTACAATCTTCCTTCCTTTCCTTTTCACTAATGGCAAGTCGAGCTCCTCTCAAATACAGCTGCTGCCTCTTACAATATGCAAAAAACTTGGGAAGAAAAATCTGGAAAGAAAAGACAAGAACCAATGAAGTCAGGGCCCCACTAGGACTTGATAACCTTATACCAGTGTGTTTGGAAGAGAGGCCAACCTGAAAATTGAAGGGAGAAACCCGGCATAAATACCGTATTTCCTCGCATAATCGTTGCCACCGCGTAATCGTCGCACCCCACTTTTCAAACACTAAAATAGGTTTATAAAATTTCCTCGCATAATCGTCGCATAGCATATTTGTATTTGTGCGCCAGTCAGTTGCACATGCTGCCGCGACTTTGTCAGACGAAAAATATCTCGTCTTTATGCTTGCGGGCAATGAACTGTGACGCGAGCGGCAAGCTTCGTCACTTAGCACATTCCGCGAGCGTATAATCTGGCATGATCTTGTCAGGAGAAAGTAAACTCATCTTTATGCCTGAGGGCTATGAACCGCGACGCGAGCGGCCAGCGCACATTCCGCGATCTTATAGGCCTAATCTGGCGTGATCTTGTTAGGAGAAAGTAAATCTCGTCTTTATGCCTGCGGGCTATGAACCGCGACGCGAACGGTCAGCTTCGTCAGCACATTCCGCGAGCTTTAACCTGTCGTGACCTTGTTAGAAGAAAGAAGCCTGTCTCTGACTGCAGGCTATGACTCGCGCCAGACTAACGCTACGCGAATGACTGGCCCGTGCAGCAAATAATTATATAGTATATTCTTTGAACTTAAATATTCTTCGCATAATCGTCGCACCCTGCTTTTTTCCACGAATTTTAGGCTCAAAAAGTGCGACGATTATGCAAAGAAATACGGTAAGTGGAAGCAATGCTGTGCTAAACTGGGGTCCCGTTGTCACCAACGCATTAGTTGTGAGCCCTCGAAGGGTACCGGTATGACAATACAAATCAAGGTGTCCTAGGTGCAGTTGTTAATGTATTTTAGTGAATTGTCACATTTTGCTCATCAGTGCTGTGCATTTGGCTGTGTTTTAAATTTGTCTGACGTAATCTTGCAATAGGCACACAAGTAAGCATGGCCTATCAAGTTTCTTTTAAGATCTTTCAGATACTTACTCTGATGTTTGGCTTTCTTAAAGACCATGGGTTCATTTTGTTTTGCATATTTTCTTCTAACTTATTAGGCATTTTTTTTAATACCCGCAGGAAACATTATGCATACAGCAGTTATCATTCATGAATTCTTATTGGAAATCATCAATTGGGCTACTCTCCAATTGTTTCTGGCATAGTCTGCAATTTCCATGTAAATAGTGTGTGTCTTTTTTTCAACAGGTCATCTTTGCAAACTACCTTGTACATCTTAAATGATTTCTCCAGAACTCGGATAAAAATTAATAAGACACAACTGATCAGCTGTTATTAGAGTAACCTCAAAGCTTAATCAGTAAGTGTTTTATGTTGCAAATTCTGATCCCTACCTTTGTAGATATTTAGGAAAGGTAACGAGGTGTAATTTAGAATCTTTCTATTATAGCTGTAATTTTAAGCAGAACTACCATATTTGCTCGCGTATATCTCGCACTTTTTTGACCGAAAATACGTGTGAAATTTTGGGGTGCGAGATATACGCGGGGAATGTCCGTATTCCCGAAAAAACACAAAATTTGTATTATTGAAACAAGGCAACTGGTATATGGTACTCACCCTAGTCATTGTCACTGCCGTCACTGCTACCAATCTCCGAGGTACTCTCGCGTGCATCATTCTAGTCATCATCCCATACTGCTTCATCCCGACTTCCGTCCAATGCATTTTCGATGCCCGTCTTCAAGAAGCTCTTCACAATAATGTCCGGCGACACCATAACCCACGCCCGTATAACCCAATCACACATGAGTTCAACTGACGGCCTCTTTATTTTGCCTGCTGTCGTCAGGTCGTGGCCCCCTCCTGCCAGCCATTTGGAGTACAATTTACGCATGTTGTCCTTGAAGGGTTTATTGACGAAAACATCTAAGGGCTGTAGACAATGTGTGAGTCCACCAGGAATTACAAGATCGGTTTTCATTTCTTGAAGACGTTTCTTCGTGTCTTCCACCAAGTGTCCGCGAATACTGTCCCACACTAGCATTGCCGGGCTCCCCACTCTGTACGGACCCAGTCCTGGACAAGAGCTGTATCCATCCATCCTTTCTCTTGCACACGAACATGAATGCCTTTGGGAAACTTCGCTTTAGGTATTGTTTTTCTTTTAAAAATAACATATTGTGGCAATTTTCTTCCGTCCGCAGTTACTGCTAGCATGACTGTGCAGCGCTGTTTCTCACACCCAGTTGTACGTTCAAGGATGCTAGATTCTCCCTTCTTTGTTTATGGTAGTGTTGGATGGCATGTCGAAGTTGATCGGAGTCTGATCTGCGTTGCCAATTTGAGATAGCAGGTAATTGTTTCTCTTCCGCATTGCTATCACATGGCGATGAAACTCGATAATTTTGTCATTAAAATCACTCGGCGTTCTCTGACAGAGAGATGTTCGCCTTCGCAGACACAAGTCCTTTCTTTTCATGAATCTACGGATCTAACCCCAGCTCGCTTTTAGATCCGAACAGCTGATACCGCGTTTATTCGCTAGTTCGCGTGCTTTGAAATATAGCATCTCGTGCGAGATACTATAGCCATCATTTCTCAACTCCGTGCCGTAATTAAGCAACTCGTCTTCCAGCTCAGGAAACTTACCAGGTTTTGGCCCTCTGAATGCTTTATGTGTTCGGTTGGTGGTTTCTAGCGCAGCTTTCTGTTTACGGCAGTAGCGAACATTAAACTCAGTCACACTGAATTCTCGTCCAGCAGCTCTATTACTATGTTCTTCTGCGTAGTTTATCACTTTGAGTTTAAACCCAGCCGTTAAACTTCCACGTTGCTCCATAACTTCGACGTACACAAGGAAACAAGCACACTTAACTGAAAAATAACACTGGAACGCGGAGTCAGAGTACCGGTACTGATGTCTACAAGGCAACTGACAGACAACAATAAAGGAAACCTCTGCCGCCAAAACGAACAATAATAGGGCCTGTTGCGTATTGATGACTGTTGTGGCGCGCTAATCGCTAATTCGAACGTGTACAAGGCAGCGCGACGCCTCGATACCTAATCGGCTCCTATCGGACAAGTTCGTATGAACACGTTGTTGCTCACTCTTCCTGTTAGTATCGCTTCGGGCAAGTTCCTGGACAATGACGACTGTTGTGCTGCGCTAAATCGAACGTGTTCTACCTCAAGGTTATTACGGTCATTTATATGACGGCGTCAGAAATTAATGCGAGATATATGCGAGTACTTTTTTTCTCCTGAAATTTCAACTAAAAAAATGGGGTGCGAGATATACACGGGGGCGAGATATATGCGAGCAAATACGGTATAAGATCCTTTCGGCACGTTCAGTTCTTATGATGGAAATTGTAGAAATGTTTCACGATAATTTTGATGTACTCGGTAAGTTAAGAATATTGGATATAGTGCAAATCAACTTCTTCACCACTGGGAATACCACATGTATGAGCTTCCATACTATGGTATTATTCCTAAACCATATACTGTATTTATACAATGTCCGGTTTGCTTCTTTGCCCACCCCGCAACCTTGCTGTGTCCTCAACACAACTGCGATGGGGAGCAGGTCCTTAGATTGGAGATTTGAATCCTGGCACTGTTCCGAGTGTGTTCTTTCCCTGGGTTTATCCACATTCCCTCTGGGCAAATATTATCTTATTTCTAGTCCTGAAAGTAATAAGTGCAGCTGCACCCTACTACAGTCACCTCAGAAACACAGGTTATCAGGTAAATTGTACACACCCAAGCTGATGACCAAGATGGCTCAAGTCCCTAAAACTAATTAACAACATGTTTCCACATATAGATGCAATATTTTTCATGAGTTTGGTCTTCAGTTTTATTTTTTTAGGTCACATATCAGATGTCTTTAATATTGTAATTGAATGCACATTTGAACAGGGATGCCTATGGACAACCATGGAAACTACGTAGTTCGACTGGGTCACGTAGTGAGATGGCTTGGGGAGCAAGCAGAGGCTCTAGGTGTTGAGATATATCCTGGGTATGCTGCTGCTGAAATCCTGTATCATGAAGATGGTAGTGTTAAAGGAATAGCAACTAATGATGTGGGAATTGGAAAAGATGGTGCACCCAAGGTAAGGATTTTTTGTATTTTGGTATATGTGGATACTATGACCCTTTTAATGAATGGAGATAACTGTTGTGAATGATTGCTTAGGTATATTGCACTGCGTTGAGTCTGAAATTGTTGACATTGCTGTATTTACTCACATTCCATCTGCCTTCACATAGAGCTGTACCTGCATATCTACGGTAATTTCTAAGTTTCCAATTCTAGTGGATCAAAAATTACATCTATTTTTTTCTCTGCAGAAATTGAGGCTCTGGGTGCAATAACCACTTAAGTCGACTTAAGTCGTTTTTCCGGCGAATGCAGTTTTGTAATCCCCAATGTGTTCATCTATCCTCCAAATATTATTTTGTTATGTTAACTCTAGATGGCAGGAGCTTGCATTATATACAGCTGTGGTGCAAGTCGTTCTTCCGGCGTACAGCTGGGCCGACTTAGGCGCTTGAGCACCGGTATCGCACACGCGCGGGAATCAGAGAGTGTTGTCTTGTGACTGTTGCGTGTGATTTTGTTATTGTTATTCTGTAAAGATGTGTGAATAGTCAGATGATAGTAAACATGAGAAGTTAAATGAAGGATCGGATTTGGAAATGCAGAATAAAGGAAAGAAGAGATTACTTTAGCGAGACTCTTGGAAACGCGTGCAGAACGAAGCCAATTGGAATCGTGGTGATAGCTATGTGAGTTCTAGTGGCAAGAAGGTTTCCAAGAAAGTATTTAGTTACACTGAAAATTGTTGCAAGAGAAACTGCCTCTCACTTTTCCCCAAAGAAAATCACCGGAGAATGCAGATGCACTTAAGCACATAGTAGAGAAAGAGACTGTTGTGGAAGAAAGTGAACTGCAAAGTGAAATCAGTGAGGCTGAGGAAATCATTGAATGTCCATAAACTCCTGTTGTTTTATTATTATTATTATTATTATTATTATAATTATTATTATTATTTAAATACAGTTTTACTTCACTTAGTCTATCCTATCAAGGCAATGCAGGTGTATATCTATTCATTTAATCATTATTTTCTGATTGAAATTGGGTAAGCAGAACCAGAGTTCATGCATGGATGTAACCATTCTAAGCCTTATCTGCATATCCGTTTGCATTTAAATGTATTACTTACACAAGATTATAAAAAAAATGGCTGTGTTTGGACTCCTTTTTATTTCCTTTTTAGGTAAAATAATTGCAGTGATACTTTCAAAAGTGCATTATTAAAAGAATAGTTTCAAAATTACGTTTTTGGTGTTAATTTTATATATACCGTATATATGTTATAATTTTATTATAAAAATATACTTATTGTGCAGTACCCGGCAGCTATTTTTTTTTAAATTAAATTAATTTGAACGAATCTACTATCCTTAAATGGTAATTTAAGATGCTGATTGTCAGTCTCTGCAATAACGACTTAAGTCAATCCATATTTAAATTAAAATATTTAAGAACTGGTTAAGTTTAAATTCACAGTGACATTGATATATTCTTAAGGACTATCTTTAAATGGCGTGTATAAATCAACGTATCCATAAATGAAAAACTCAGACATTTACAGTGTTTCAAAACTTTAGGAGTGATTTTCTCAAAACTGTTTTCAGACTTAAGTTGTTATTGCACCCATCGCCTCAATTGAACTATCCATAGGTTCATCCTCACTCTTGGTATGTTTATCTACTCCTTGCGTTGTCAGAGTTGCCAATTTAAAATTCCATAAAAGTTAGTGGTTCTCTGTAAAAAGTGTTGAGACTAATACCTTTCTCAAGTGCTTTCTGTTGATTCTTTTTAGAACTGCAGTATTAATCATCTTATGTTTTTGTTGGCATACTTTTCATGCTGATGAGCTACTAAACGTTTGAAACATTTACATCATTTAGAAACTTTTGTTTTCATTCTTTTTTTTTTTAAATAGGCAGATTGTTTTTCTAATTAAAATAATTTTACTTATTCAAGTACTGTTTGTCCTTGTTTGTAGGATAACTTTGAAAGAGGAATGGAACTACATGCCAAGTGCACTATTTTTGCTGAAGGTTGCCACGGGCATTTGGCGAAGCAGTTATTTCAACAGTTCAAGCTGCGAGAAAAATGTGAACCACAAACGTATGGTATTGGCCTGAAAGAAATATGGGAAATAGAACCAGGAAAGCATTCGCCTGGGAGGGTGGAACACACTGTTGGCTGGCCTCTGGTGAGTTTTGTTTCTACCATCATTGTAACTTAATTGCTGCTCGGTAAGGAAAAGAGATCACATAAAAGCTCTGATATGTTGATACTTTAAGTTTTAGAGAGGAGTAAGAGAGACCAGTCCCAAATTCACGGTGGACATTTCTAATTTTTCAAAATCCATCCCAATTCATTTACCGTATTTCCTCGCATAATCGTCGCACTTTTTTTGCCAAAATTTCGCGGGAAAAAGCAGGGTGCGACGATTATGCGAAGAATATTTAATTTCAAAGAATATACTGTATCATTATTTGCTGCACGGGCCAGTCATTCACGTAGCGTGAGTCTGGCGTGAGTCATAGCCCGCAGTCAGAGACAGGGTTCTTTCTTCTAACAAGGTCACGACTAGTTAACGCTCGCGGAATGTGCTGACAAAGCTGGCCATTCGCGTCGTGGTTCATAGCCCACAGGCATAAATACGATATTACTTTCTCCTGACAAGATCACGCCAGATTAGGCCTATAAACTCGCGGAATGTGCGCTGGTCGTTCGCGTCACAGTACATAGCCCGCAGGCATAAATACGATATTACTTTCTCCTGACAAGGTCACGCCAGATTAGGCCTATACGCTCGCGGAATGTGCGCTGGCCGCTCGCGTCACAGTTCATAGGCCGCAGGTCTAAAGATGAGATTACTTTTTGCTGACATGATCACGCCAGATTAGGCCTATAAGCTCGCGAAATGTGCGCTGACCATTCGCATCGCGGTTCATAGCCCGCAGGCATAAATACGATATTACTTTCTCCTGACAAGATCACGCCAGATTAGGCCTATACGCTCGCAGAATGTGCGTTGGCCGTTCGCGTCGCGGTTCATAGCCGGCAGGCTTAAAGATGAGGTTACTTTCTCCTGACAAGACCAAGCCAGAATAGGCCTATACGCTCGCGGAATGTGCGCTGGCCGCTCGCGTCACAGTTCATAGGCCGCAGGTCTAAAGATGAGATTACTTTTTGCTGACATGATCACGCCAGATTAGGCCTATAAGCTCGCGGAATGTGCGTTGGCCGTTCGCGTCGCGGTTCATAGCCGGCAGGCTTAAAGATGAGGTTACTTTCTCCTGACAAGACCACGCCAGATTAGGCCTATACGCTCGCGGAATGTGCGCTGGCCATTCGCGTCGCGGTTCATAGCCGGCAGGCATAAAGACAAGATTACTTTCTCCTGACAAGATCACGCCAGATTATACGCTCGCGGAATGTGCTAAGTGACGAAGCTTGCCGCTCGCGTCACAGTTCATTGCCCGCAAGCATTAAGACGAGATATTTTTCGTCTGACAAAGTCGCGCCAGGTTATAAAGTCGCGGCAGCGTGTGCAACTGACTGGCGCACAAATACGAACATGCTATGTGACGATTATGCGATGAAATTTTATAAATCTATTTTAGTGTTTGAAAAGTGGGGTGCGACGATTATGCGGTGGCGACGATTATGTGAGGAAATACGGTACTTACTTATCCGGCGCCACAGCCCATGTAGGGTCTGGACCTTTTCGACCACCTGTCTCCTCCAGTCGACTCTCAATTTCGCTAGCCTTTTCCAATTCCACACTCTTAATCTTCTCAAGTCCGCCTCTACATCATCCTGCCACCTTAATCTTGGTCGTCCCACTGACCGACTGCCCTCTGGTTTTGTACCTAACACCTTCTTTGGTATTCTCTGGTCATCCATTCGCTGTACATGTCCCAACCACCACAACCTCCTTGCCTTAATATCCATAGTTTTATGAGTTCTTGTAGAGTTCATACAGTTCTGCATTTGTTCGGATTCTCCACATGCCATTTTCACATAATGCCTCATAAGTTATATCTTCCTCTGAACTTTACGTTCCCATGTACCCAAGATATTTCTAACTTGCTGTGTTATCATCCATGTTTCAGGCCCATACATTACAACAGGTTTTATAACTGTTTTGTACATTGTCAACTTGAGCTGCCTTGAGACGTTAGAGGAGCCCAGCATGTTAAGAAAGCTGTAATAACACCTGTTGCCTGCAGCTATTCTCCCAATTCATTATCTGATATATTTGTCACGAGCTTGAAAGGTTCATAGGTAATATTTGCATCATTTGGGATCCGTATTGAGGTGGGGGATGGGGACATGTCCGAAGACTGCAGAATTGTTAGTGCAGGGGGGGTAATGTGTCGTGCCACTCATTAAGAAATGTGCCATTTGGCCCACCCACAGTTAAAGATGAGCGTCCTTGTTCTAATCGCTTAATTTTAATGACCATATGGAAAATATTAAAAACAAGGCATTGCAGTGATTAGGTTGCATAACTCGTTATTCCAGGGAATTTTTTGTGACTGAAATACCGTATTTACTCGAATACGACCCGCCCCCGAATAAGACCCGCACCCTGATTTTGAAGAACAAAATAAAAAATAAAAAAAATACTCAAAATTATGTACAATTGTAACTAAATAAACAGAATAGCATTTATCCAAAATAGTTTCCAACAGTTTTGAAGTCGTCCTAAAATAACACACATCAAACGATTAAAAATACAAATAAAAGTACACAAACACTTCATTCATCGTCATCAGAAGTACCAACTTCGGAACTTTTATCACCATCCCACTAAATGTCGTCATCACTGACATCCATAGCATTCGAAATACTACATTTCTTGAAGCTCTTCCGTATGAGATCTCCCGAGATACGATTCCATGCCGTCAAAATGCACGAACATAGCAGCTGAACTTCCGGGCGCTGAATACGACCGGTTGGAGTCAGTGTGTGCTTATCGGCCGCCATCTGCTCCGTATACAGCTGTTTCAAGGCTGCTTTGAACGGGCGGTTCACGCAGACATCCAGTGGTTGTAGCATAGACGTCATCCCGCTCAATCACGAATACATGACTCGTCAATATCATACAGTGCACTCTCGTTAATTCGCGGTAATTAATGCACGAACTTCCGCGAATTATCCGCAGTTATTTTTGTTAAGCCTAGGAAAAACAAAACTATTGGTTAAAATATTGAAATAGGCTTGAACACGCGAAATAATAATTTTAACTCCTGATTGTAGTGTCTTACACGACATGCTAGGCTACTGGTAGGCCTATGTGGATTATGCCTACATTAATATATTTAAAAAAAGCCGTCATTACTTTTTGTTTCTTAGATCGTTTATTCTATTTTTCGATTGCACATTTCCAAAGAAAATATTATATGAAAACGAAAATTCATCTCGTTTTTCTATATAAAAGATAAGTGTGACTAGAGACACTAGCTTGACTGTGGGAAAATTTCGGGATTTCCGTTGCATCACTCTCGCACTCGAAATCTACTGGATTTCAGTTTTTCTCACCAACAGTCAAATGCCATGCTATTTCTTCTTTGCTTTTCTGTAGTAAATCATAATCGTCTTTATCGACGTCTAACTTGCCCGTTCGAAATATTGTCGTTACAAAAGTCGGCAAGCGCTTGCTTTTGTACGAGCGGAGTAGCGGTACTTTCGTCCCGACTAGTTGACTGCATGAAGAGCATCGAACAAACACGCTCTCGATGTCGTGCGCGTTTGCGCCATTACGCAATAATCGCTGTTTACAATACGCTGTCCGCACATCCACCCTTCACAACTCACAGATCAGCGACCTTGGAGCGTGGCTGTTGGGAAAGGGAGGGTAGGTTCCGAGTGAAAGTGCATTCCTCTTGTATTGTTTGGGCTTCAAAGACAAAGGAAATCTGTGCTATACCACTCGCGGCAACATGCGCGTAAGTTTCGAAGATTGCGCAATTAGGCCTACTGTTGCATCGCAGAGAAATGCAGTTCAGTCTTCCCTAGTCTCAATGATTTCGTCTTTACGCATTGTGTCGCAACAAAATTCTTTTAAACGACAGAGAGATTGCTTAACTTAGCGTGATGATTAGTTGCTGTGAGAATTCCCAATTTAAAAAATAATCATGGAGACCCGCGAATTAACCGCAAAACGAATTATCCACACGCGAATTATCGGGAGTGCACTGTATTTCCTGCCGGGCACGATTTCCAATAACTTCAGCTTCCCTCACAACTTTCAGCTTCTCACTCACATTAAACGACCGCAAACTCTTCGTACAACTCCTGTTTACACTCGGAAAACGTGCGCGAGGAAGTATGACGCCGCCTGCTTATGGTAAAACAAAGTGATAGCCGGAAGAAGGCTAGCACCATCTAGCGGATACTCGCAACACCCGATATCGAGCGAGGCGGGCAATTTAAATCTTTAAAATCAGGATGACTCAAATAAGACCCGCACCCCAAATTTTCACGTCCGATTTTGTTTAAAAATGTGCGGGTGGTATTCGAGTATATACGGTATTTATTTCCTACTGTAATTGACCCTCGTCAGACCCTTAATTGAATATTGTACACCGATTTGGAGCCCTTTTAGCTGTTTTCCAATGGACTAGGAAATCTGTATGAATAGATTGTACTCGTACATAAAGTAGACTTTGTATACTACATTGTAAATATTTGTATATATTCTATATATGGAGGATAAAGGAGATGTACGAGGGAAGCGTGAGCTGTGTGAAAGTGGGAGGAGAGAGATCGGACTGGTTGGAATAGAGAAATGGCCTGAAACAAGGAAGTGTACTGTCACTGTTACTTTTCATTGTGGTGATGGATGACATAATGACCCGAGTGGCACAAGTAATTGGGGAAGGAAAGATGAAAGCAATGGTGTTTGCAGATGATTTGATGATTTGGGGAAACAAGGAGGAGGAAGTACAGGAGCAATTGGACGTGTGGGAAGGAATAATACAAGGATATGGGATGAAATTTAGCATAAATAAGAATGAGATGGTGATCACAACAAGGAAGAAGGAAAGAACCACAACGGGAATAATAATTGGTGGGGAACAGCTGAAGAAAGTGGAGAGTTTCAAGTATCTGGGAAGCCTGATACAAGATAATGGAAGAAACGATAGAGAAATAAATGAGCGGGCGAGACAGGCAGAAGCATTCTGGAGGAGTGTGAGAAGAATGATATGGAGCAAGGATGTCCTTCAGAACAGCAAAAAGATCATATATCGGACGTACTATGTGCCTATCCTGACGTATACCTCGGAGACCTGGGTTATGAAAGGAAGGGAGAAGAGCAAAATACAGGCCAGTGAGATGAGGTTCTTGAGAAGCAGTATTGGAGCTACAAAGATGGACAGAATAAGAAATGAGAGAATTAATGAAGGAGGAACCATTACAGAATGGTATAGAGAAATCTAGACTTGGATGGTATGGACATGTAAATCGAATGGAGGAGAAGAGGATACCCAGGAGGATACACAAGACGAAGTGGGAAGGAAAGAGACCGAGAGGAAGACCGAGAGACAGGTGGCTGAAGGGGGTGGAAGAAAGCATGAAGAAGAGAGGAGAAGACTGGACAAGGGTGGAGGCTGAGAGATGGTGGGAAGACTGAAGACGTTGGAGAGGCTTATGTTCCAAACAGACCCGGCAAGTGGCTGGAAACTGTGCAACATGATGATGATGTATATATTCTTATTATCCTTTATCCTGGAGAAAAGAAAATGGTGTAAGCCCTGAATAAAGATGTATGTACAGTAAAATTCCACTGTAACGAACACCAGTATAACGACATTTTCAGAATAATGAACTTTTTTTTGGTCCTTAGCAGTTTCCCTATTTAGAAAGAAAATCCACAGCCTGCTTCCAGTCTCCGACCGGGTCAGGAATGGAATGAATGAAGCCCCCATCTAGCGGCGAGGATATGAACTGTGCCGGCTGCCGAGGCCTGACGCACTCCTCTGGGGCAATGATTAAATGAATGACAGATGAAATGAAATGATAGTGGAGAGTGTTGCTGGAATGAAATTTTAACAGGGAAAACCGGAGTACCCGGAGAAAAACCTGTCTGCTTCCGTTTTGTCCAGCACAGATCTCACATGGAGTGACCGGGATTTGAACCACGGACTCAGCGGTGAGAGGCCGGCGTGCTGCCGCCAAAGCCATGGAGGCAGTTTCCCTATTTGTTGTTTGTTAAAATATTTCATTTTAACGAATTTCGTAGTTTCAGTTAAACAAATTAAAATTGAGCTTTTTTTAATCAATTTGACGATATTTTCTCAAATTAAAACTAAAATTCATCCTATTTTATGACTAACGCTTTTATTGTTAAATTATTTCGTTATTCAGATGATACGATCGCCATTTTCCTTATATGCACTGTACACAATCGAGAAGGCAATCGCTTTTGTGTAACCAATATGCTTTGCTCGTCATCCATTGTAAGACGTCACTCGATTCGCTGAGTAGGAGCGCCAAGTTTGCAATCCAGCAATGAACGCTACGCTTTGTGTAAGATGTCACTCTATTGACTGAGTAGGAGCGCCAACTTTGCAATTAACCTATGAACGCTAGGGTTTCAGAGCTTTGTGTAACCAATTGGTTTCGCCCATCAAACAATGTAAGACGTCACACTATTGGCCGAGTAGAAGCCCCAAGTTTAAAATCCGCCAATGAAGGTTCTGGTTTCATATGTCGGGTAATCTGTTTTGTTTTGCATTCTTTGTATTGCACTTTAGTGGTGTTTGCAGCAGTCTTCTTCTCTGTTTCATTTTAAACACATTTTATTTGTTGCAATAACCGTCGGCGTTTGTGTGACACGTTATTGATATATTAATGTGAACTATGTGAATAATATGTGCTCGGTTGTGTTGACAAATGTTAATAAGATGTGATCATTCAGCATCATCACTCATTCCCGAATTGATGCATTCTCCCTCCGTATGTTCAAATAAAAATAAAGTTTGCATTTCCATATCTGATTCCCCTTTGCCCATTCCATTCTATTTCTTTGACACTAAGATGTTTGCTTAGCAAGGCATAGTAGGGAATAGTGGTGGATAAGTGAGGATATACCAGGCCCAAAACAACTGTGAACATGAGGGAGGAGCCAGATTCACGCGCTCACTCGCGCCAGCCAATTGCATAGCGCGGCGTTGCCTAGTTAACAGCGCACTCTGGGCTCGCTGTGCCGTACGAAATATTTATTTCTCTCCGCGCATGAAAATCATTAAATATCCAATTATTTAGTTGAACCTATGTTACAGAGCTAAACATTTTGAAACTAACAGTCCAAACCCCGTGACGGTACGTCCAGCCGTTCCGGTCCTTAAACTGAAGGGATAATTAGAGTGAAGAATGGTTAGGTGTTGAAATATTTAGTTTCGCTTGGGAAGATAACGAAGAGTGACAGCATTCCTGTATCACTTCAGTAGTGGAGCTTAAAGAAGTTAGTGCTGTGAGCTGAAGTTTTGAACTCATAACAATGTTTCTTAGCAGCCGAGAGGCAGTCGAACAGCCAGGCAAGAAATATAATTTTCAGGGTATATGGCCTTTTAAAGAATATTTTGAATACAGAAGTACGTGAAAACACAAAATATGATAACCTGTTTTGTAGTGGTGTCGGCAATTATGTATTTTTGTGTGTGTGTGTAATTGAGTCGAATAAAACTCACCTCTTCACAGTCTTACCTCACGAGGCATAGTGTACCCGGTTCTAACCCTGAGACCAGAACTAAATGTCTTGATTGAGCCGTGAATCGAATCTGGACATCATGGGTGATAGCAAGAGGAGGAGGAGGAGGAGTTGTTGTTGTTGTTGTTGTTGTTGTTGTTGTTGTTGTTGTTGTTGTTGTTGTTGTTGTTGTTGTTGTTGTTGTTGTTGTTGTTGTTGTTGTTGTTGTTGTTGTTGTTGTTGTTGTTGTTGTTGTTGTTGTTGTTGTTGTTGTTGTTGTTGTTGTTGTTGTTGTTGTTGTTGTTGTTGTTGTTGTTGTTGTTGTTGTTGTTGTTGTTGTTGTTGTTGTTGTTGTTGTTGTTGTTGTTGTTGTTGTTGTTGTTGTTGTTTTAGGATCATGTAGCCCCGTGTATTTGGGTGTGTGTGGAATTTGTCTGATAACCTGTGACACTGTGATGTCTGTACTAGTGTGTATATCTGTAATGAGGTAGGATTTGCAATGGAAGCGGCCGTGGCCTTCCGTTAGGTACCATCCCGGCATTTGCCTGGAGTA
Source organism: Meconema thalassinum (assembly GCA_946902985.2). Lineage (NCBI taxonomy): Eukaryota > Metazoa > Arthropoda > Insecta > Orthoptera > Tettigoniidae > Meconema > Meconema thalassinum. The sequence continues at coordinate 170,486,805 of OX336391.1, forward strand.
GAAGCGTGAATCCACAGAAAAAACGCTTCCATGATGGCTGAGGTAGGAATCCAACCCAGATATTCGCAGGTTTGCATCACGAGGCTGAGTGTACCCTGTTCCAGCCCTCAGACCAGAATTACATTTCTTGGAAATCGTACCCGGGACTCCGCGGTGACAGCCAAGAATGGACAGCAATGTGCTAGCCAGTACACCACAAGGTGGTCTAAAATAAACAAAAACTGATCCCTACAAATTGTTTTCTCTATTTCTATTACCTTATAAAGGGCCTACACACAGTGTTACTCAGAAAGGCTTGGGGTGTAGATTACGTCATGTGATATACCGTAATAACGTTGTAATATTGTCGTTTTATTTGACGGGATTGGACATCTTGGTACTTTAGCCCCGTGTACTTGTCTGAAAATAAGGCCTCCGTGGCTTAGGCGGCAGCACGCCGGCCTCTCACCGCTGGGTCCGTGGTTCAAATCCCGGTCCCTCCATGTGAGATCTGTGCTGGACAAAACGGAGGCAGACAGGTTTTTCTCCGGGTACTCCGGTTTTCCCTGTCAAAATTTCATTCCAGCAACACTCTCCACTATCATTTCATCTGTCATTCATTTAATCATTGCCCCAGAGGAGTGCGTCAGGCCTCGGCAGCCGGCACAGTTCATATCCTCGCCGCTAAATGGGGGCATCATTCATTCCATTCCTGACCCGGTCGGAGACTGGAAGCAGGCTGTGGATTTTCACTTGTCTGAAAATCAGGGTTACTGTGGTGTCTGTATTAGAGTGTGTGTATTTGTATTCTTGTAAGGACTGGGAAGGAGGCGGCCGTGGCCTTAAGTTAGGAACCATCCCGGCATTTTCCTGGAGTAGAAATGAGAAATCACTTTCAGGATGGCTGAGGTAGGAATCTACCCCACATCTTCCTAGTTTTGCCTCACGAGGTTGAGCGAACCCTGTTCTAGCCCTCAGACTAGAATTAAATAGCTTGGCAGAGCCGGGACTCGAACCCGCACCTCCTGGGTGACAGCCAAGAATGCTGGTCGCTACACCAGGAGGTGGTCACTTGCACGAATAACGTTTGTGTGGCATCTTATATATGCCTCATATCACATAGTGTGCAATCCGTTGTGAGCATAGATATTCGTAGGATTAGGCCCCCTAGCTCGTACATGCACTTACATTCGGAGCGCCTTGTGTTCAGGGGGAAGGTCGTGCGCATACTGCGAGTGTAGCTCTGTGTCAACTCCCGCAAGTCTCACTGTGGCAGCAGCGCTCAGCTAGACGAGCGCTATTGGGCTAGCCCATGTTCACAGTTGTTTTGGGTCTGGTATAGTAGTGGGCATTTTGATGGTTATTAACCCTTACAGTGCCAAGATGCCGATGCATCGGCACTTAAGTTCTGTACGAAAAATGCCAAGATGCCGATTCGATCGGCACACTCTTATGTGTGTTGTAGTTATGCGGTGTGGTGCTAGATTGCTCTACAAATCACGTAGTAAAAAGGTAGAATGTTTGTAATTCCTTCGTATGTCATCAGATGGCACTGACATATCTTATTTTTTGCTTGTTTACTCGTACATTATGAGGGTATAGTCTGCGCGCGCTTGACGTCTATGATCCAATATGGCAGCCAACTTGTTTGTTCATGTCCGCGTGTTGTGATTTATTTTTGATCATTTTACGCTCTGACACATTTGAGTTACAGTATTTATCGTGATATATTGAGTCTATTATTCCTCTGTAGTTCAGTAGCAATTTATCTAGGACTTAGTAAAGTTGTAAATAGTACATTTGTCGCAAGAAGGCTGGCCATCACTTGGCCTATTTCGGGTGAAGAAATTGAGGAACTTTTAGATCGCTTTGAGGATATAAGCGACTCTAATTTTAGTGAAAGTGATGAATATGATGTTTCTGCTACTAGGCACAGTTCTCTCAAATGATCACTATCCCTCTCCTAATTTGATAAAATATCCAGTCAGGACAGTTACACTGTTGGTGTGTTTCACTCCACATGTTCCATGTTTTTGGAATATGAGTTAATATTAGTTATCTTCACTTATACACTTTTGATTTAATGTACAACGTGCTAATTCATTTCAAATCATAACTTTTTTGTTTCTTATTAAAAAATGTATTATAATTTTGTGCACAGTATTCCATGATATATTTTTTGTCAAATGTAAGTCGCATGTTTATAGGCCTTGGAGTATCTCAAGCTAACATACCAAATTGTATTTCCATATCTTTTCAACTGAGGCTTTTATATTTTTTTTTAATGCAGTGATGCACAATCCATTGAAACATGCCTGGCATTCTGTGACCTATTCGGGGTCGGCATCCAAAGGGTTAACATCGCAGCATTTGTACGAAGTGTACAACACAAAATAACGTAATTTTCTTCTCATAGAATAAATATTGATCATTTTCATGAATAAAGGCAAGTTGAAGTAATATAGATCCTGCAACGAATATAACACCAGGTGAATTCTTACGAATTGTCTTACTTCTGTATAAGAAAATTTCACTATAACAAATTAATTTCTGAGGTCCATAAATTTCGTTATACTGGTATTTTACTCTATGTTTCTTTCATGTTTACAGGATCGCCATACATATGGAGGATCTTTTCTCTATCATCTAAATGAATCTACTCCTATGGTAGCTGTTGGTTTTGTAGTAGGACTTGATTATCAAAATCCTTACTTGAGTCCTTTCAAAGAATTTCAGAGGTTTAAGCAGCATCCAGCTGTGAGACCAACATTTGAAGGAGGCAAAAGGTATGTCAGTACTCATAAATAATTTTGGCTTTTCATTGTAATATTGTTACAGTCAAAATTGTAGCAGTAGAATAGATCATCTAGGTAACTGTCTAGCACTACATGCTAGTAAGATTGAAGTAAAGAATTCTAATTTTTGTGATCCCTGAATAATTGTGTCCGAGTCTGTATATTTAGTGTGAAATGAACATGAGAGTGATTGTGTGTTTCAGGATAGCATATGGTGCTCGTGCATTGAATGAAGGGGGTCTCCAATCCATTCCTAAACTCACGTTTCCTGGGGGTTGTTTAATTGGTTGCAGTGCAGGATTCCTCAATTTGCCAAAAATTAAAGGAACGCACAATGCAATGAAAAGTGGTATGCTTGCTGCTGAAAGTGCCTTTGAAATTGTTACTGATGAGAATCTGAACTCAAAAACTATTGGTGAGTGTTGTTCGATAATACAGTATATAAAATCATATCTTCTAAGTACTGCAAAACTCTGATTATCCAGGTTGACAAGCATATAAAGTGTGCAGAGAAACAAAAACATGGATAATCAGAAACTTATACAGGTCTACTACATATTGTAATTTTTATTTTGGGTGTACATTTAAATTGCCATCTGATACATTTTTATATCTATAGAACAAGGAATGACACTTTTTGGTAAAATGAACCTTGACTGAGGTATATGTGAAAGAGAATGATTTTTCCAAGTCCAAACGAAGGTTGGTTGTAGTAATAGGGCGATTGACTGTCCAATTATCTATTTTCACAAAACTCGAACTTACACAATCATGTGCAAAATGCTGCTCAAAAGTGCAATGGCTTGAGCAATCAGGACTCCATGTGTTATAGATAGAGCCCTGCGCGGATAAGGAAAATGTTATCTGCATGACTGTTATCCGCATCTGCCCCGCAACCGCACGACTTTTATCTGTTTCCGCATGTTTGTTAACCAAATCCGCTTACATTACATCATCATCATCTTGTACAGTTTCCACTGTTTGGAACATAAGCCTCGCCACTTAGTCCTTTCTTCCCACCACCTCTCCGCTGTCACTCTGGTCCAGTCCTCGCCTCTCTTCTTGACACATTCCTCCACTCCTTTCAGCCATCTACATGTTATCCCGATGCTCGAGCCCCGACATCTGTGGAACATGCGGTAAGGTACCACACGAAGCGGAAGAGTGCACAACACCTTATCAGTGCACTAATTGCCCTGGATTTCATTCTCCCTCGGGACAGGAACTGTCCCGTCTTCCTGCGTGAGAAGAAAATCCAGGAGATCAAAACCCTGGATGGTCTCACCTACCAGGAAGCCCGCAAGAAGTACCATACCACGATTTCGCCTTCTCCAACGATTGATTATAGAGCCATAATACCAAATTTGGTCCCGGCGACCTCATCTTTTGTACCAGCTGTGAAACCTTCAACTGAGTTACCTGTTCCGAAGCCAGCACCTATGATAATAACGGAAAGCCCGAAGGTGACTTCAACTCCACCTTCGGCCAGCACGAAGGCTGTGCGAGTGAAGGCAGCTCCGCCCGCACAGCAGGGGAGGAAGTTGAAGACTTACTCCCCACTCGGGAGGAAGTCGAAGACTTTCTCCCCACCCAAACGGTCGGCGAAAGCCGCGCCGAAGCCGGCGGAGGCGGCATCGTCGACCAGGGTCAGGAATTCGGCTCCTGACCCGTCTATATATCTTAAAGAGGCGGGTAAGGGTAAGAAGGGACCCCGCACTACGCATTCCCTTTCTCCCAAAAAGGGGAAGTCATCCGCGCCAACACCTGCGGATGCTTCTGCGCCTGGGGACGTTTCGGTCCCCAGATCTGCGCGCTCCCCACGGAGATCCCCCCGCCGCCGAACTGCGTCTATGAAATCTTCCACCGAGTCGATTCACTCCATGACCTCGCCTGAGGACATGGAGATTATAGTCGACGTAGTGACTGTAGATCCTCCAGAGTCAAAGTTGGAGTAGCTTGCTGCTCCACGTTATTCCCTAAGTTCACACAATGGCACTGTTACAGTGGAATTGTAACAGTTATGACAGGCATTTGACAGAACTCCGTCAGCTTATTGCCCAATACGCAGCGAGTATAGTCTGCCTACAGGAAACAAACCTCAGACCTGATCACGAGACTGTTCTGAGAGGTTTCCGACTATACTCTAAAGAGCGACAAGACGCCGCCCGGGCTTCCGGGGGCGTTTGTACCTTCGTTCGCTCTGACTGCTATAGTGAGGAGTTTCCACTCGCCACTCCTCTGGAAGCTATTGCAGTTCGCGTGTCCTTGCCTGCTATGACAACTGTTTGTAACATGTACCTTCCACCGAACCAGCCCCTTGATATTAATGACGTCTTTGATCTTGTTGATCAACTTCCAGCCCCTTTCCTAATCGTGGGTGATTTCAACTCTCATCACCCCCAATGGGGATCACCATCTTCCTGCCCCAGAGGAAGGGACATGGAGGGCTTAATTCAAGGGTTGGATTTATCTCTATTAAATACAGGGGAAGCTACACATTTTAGCTTAGCGCACGGCACGTACTCACACATTGACTTGAGTGTGTGTAGCCGTGCGCTGGTCCCCCTATTTGGTTGGTATGTACACGACGACCTCTGTGACAGTGACCATTTCCCGATCGTTCTTACCCTTCTGACCCAGACGCCCGTGGAGTTCCCCAGTCGTTGGGTTCTTAAGCGGGCAAATTGGCCCTCGTTTCAAGAACGAGCTGTGTTCGTTGATCTTGGTTGCCGGAGCGTCGATGACGAGGTACAGCACATCACCGATGTGCTTCTTGCTGCCGCCGAAGAGTCCATCCCATCCTTTTCTGGGACTCCTCGTCGCAAACTCGTCCCTTGGTGGACAGAGGATATTGCAGCGGCAATAAGAGATCGTCGTCGAGCTCACAAGCACTACCGTCGGCGTCCAACCATGGCCAATTTGGTGGCGTTTAAGAAATTTCGTGCCAAGGCACGGATTCTTATTCGCCAGAGTAAGAAACAATCCTGGGAACGGTATGTGTCTTCTATTACGGCACATACCCCCTCCTCTCAAGTGTGGACTAAACTACGACGCATTTCGGGAATTCAGACAACTTCTACTGTACCGGGAATTTCCATTGCTAATGAACTGGTTACAGATCCTTATCGCGTTGCAAACCATCTCGGCTCGTATTTTGCGGATATATCCGGTTCCGATAACTATGACCCTGCCTTCGTGGCCCTGAAGCGCGAAGCGGAACGTTTCCAGCTTAGTTTTGCTTCCCGCGCTTCGGAGGAGTACAACGTGCCCTTTACGGAGTGGGAACTCCGTGGAGCGCTGGCGCTCTGCAGGGACAAGTCTCCTGGCCCGGATAATATTCACAACCAGATGCTTAAACACCTTAACGATGAGAGCATTCACTATTTGCTCAGGGTGTTTAATCGTATCTGGTTGGAAGGTGTGTTTCCAGCGCAATGGCAGGAAAAGTATCATTATACCTATCCTGAAGCCCGATAAGGATCCCAAATTGACAGGGAGTTACAGACCTATTTGTCTCACTAATGGTTTGTGCAAGCTCTTTGAGAGGATGGTCAATCGGCGCCTGGTGTGGGTCCTGGAGAAACGGGGACTCCTGTCTGAATACCAGTGTGGTTTCAGGGCGTCTCGGTGTACCAACGACCATCTGGTACGCCTGGAGACTGCCATACAGGACGCTTTTCTCCGGAGACAGCACCTAGTCGCTGTTTTCTTTGACCTCGAGAAGGCCTATGACACCACTTGGCGTTACGGCATCCTCTCTACCCTGCATCAATGGAAATTCCGAGGTAACTTGCCGGTTTTTATTGCGAATTTTCTGTCCCTTCGCCTGTTCCGTGTCCGAATAGGGGGGACATATTCGCAATATCATATACAGGAAAACAGAGACTTCGCTCTACATTATAGTGCGCAAAATATGGCGGTCGCTGAACGACAGCTACAACAAGCTATTCGGAGAGTGGAACGCTGGACACTGGAGCATGGCTTTCGATTCTCAACCGCTAAGTCCTCGGTTGTCCATTTCTGCCGAAAGCGCACCCTCCATCCAGATCCTGAGCTTTATCTGGGCAATTTAGCTTTGCCTGTTGCTGCGTACCGGTTCCTTGGGCTCCTTTTCGATCAGAAATTGACGTGGGAACCACACGTGCGGTGTTTGAAAACTGCCTGCGCTAAGAAACTCAACATGTTGCGGTTTCTTAGCGGCACATCATGGGGGGCGGACCGCGCGGTGCTCCTGCGTTTTTATAAGTCACTGATTTTATCTAGGTTTGATTATGGCAGTGTAGCATATGGTTCGGCCCGTAAGTCAGTGCTTGTTAAACTGGACAGTGTCCACCACGGCGGTGTGAGGCTGGCGACGGGTGCCTTTCGGACAAGCCCGGTCGTCAGCTTGCTCGCCGAGGCTGGCGTACCTCCTTTACACCTGAGGCGCCAACAAGTACTGCTGACCTATGCTGCAACTATTCGACAGATGCCACTTCATCCAAGCTATCCATGTTTGTTTTACAATCCGAATCGCCGGCTGTATGATGTGCTCGCCCGAGCCACTCGGCCGGCGGGGATTCGCTTGGATGACTTATGCCGTCAGTTCTGATTTCCTTCTGTCTCCTGTATCGTCCGAGTACCTAGCAAGGCCCCTCCGTGGATGGTCTCTCGCCCTGATATCATCCTGGATCTGCACACCGGCCCCAAGTCGGACACGGACTCCTCCGTCCATCGGAGGCTGTTCCAGTCCATGGTGACACGATATCCGGGATCAGGGCTTGTATTCACGGACGGTTCGAGGGTTAACGAGAAAGTAGGCTGTGAATTTGTGGTTGAGGATCGTCGGTTTCTCTTTTCACTTCCCGAGGCCTGTAGCGTGTACACTGCGGAGCTCTATGCCATCTTAGAGGCTCTGCGGTACACGTTATCAGACGATCACCAGCACTTTCTTGTGTGTACTGACTCTCTGAGTGCGCTGCAGGCGATCGATGAGTGTTTCCCGAAGCACCGGTTGGTCCAGCGTGTGCACGACCAGCTCGTCAGTTCGCGTAACGCTGGAACCGGGGTGACCTTTGTGTGGCTTCCTAGCCACATGGGTATTGCGGGAAACGAGCTTGCTGATCAGGCGGCGAGAGAGGCAGTCGCACTGCCCTCGCTACCGTATAAGGTGCCTGCTAGTGATGTGCGCTCTCAGTTGCGGCATTCGATCCTGTCGCATTGGGAGGAGGCATGGCGTGCCACGCCTTCACCCAACAAACTGAGAGGCATCAAGGAGACAACGAAGGTGTGGAAATCTTCCTTCCAATCTCTCCGGAAGGAAGCTGTGGTACTCTGTCGACTCCGGATCGGCCATGGGATTGCTACGCACTCCCACTTGCTAAAGAGAGAAGATCCTCCTGTGTGTACTTGCGGCGCCCACCTAACCGTGGCACACCTTCTTTTGGAGTGTGTGGATCTGGCCGATCTGCGAGGGACTCTTAAACTGCCTAATACCCTCTCCCTTATTCTCCGTGATGACGGGCCGTCAGCTGACCTCGTCATCCGGTTCATGAGGGAGAGTGGTTACTTTTTTAAGTTTTAATGTGTAGTTACGACTTTTAATTCTGGTTAAATCTGTTTTATGTTTTTTTTTATTGTGTTATGTATTGTATTGTATTGTTCACTATGCCTTATTTGTTTTATCCTTTTTTACCATCCGCCTTTTATTCTTTTTATTCAAATAAGGCATAATTTTTGGGGCTCACTGTCTGTTTTATAAACACCATTTTCGCTTCATCCATGGCAGTGAGTTGTTTTTATCTACATCCTTTCATTTCACGCCATTTCATTTCATTAGGGGCCGATAACCTCGATGTTAGGCCCCTTAAAACAATAATTATCATCATCATCATCACCTTTCAGCCATCTATCTCTTGGTCTTCCCCTTGGTCGTTTCTTCTGCATCTGCATCTCATGTATCCTCTTGGGAATCTTCTTCTCATCCATTCTCTTTAAGTGTCCATACCACCTCAGTCTTGATGTCTCAATCCTACCTTGCAAGGGCTACTCTTTCACCATTTCCCTGACCTTTACATTCCTCACTCTGTCTCTTCTTGTTACTCGGATCCTACTTCGCAGGAACTTCATTTCACCTGCCTGTATTCTGCTTATGCCTCTTTTCTTCATTGTCCACGTTTCTGAAGCATAGGTCAGTATCGGGATATAGTAGCTTCTGTATAACACTTCCTTGCTTTTTTGTGGGACATCTTTATTCCACACTAAGCTCCTAATGCTTCTCAGAAATGATTCTGCCTGTCTGCCACGTTCCGTAATCCCTTTGTCATTTCTCCCATTTTCCTCCACTATACTTCCCAAGTACTCGAGACTTTCCACCTTCTTCAGCTGTCCACCTCCAAGTGTTATCCCACTCATTGGTCTGTTCTTTTTCCTGGTTGTTAACAGGATCTCACATTTACTGATGTTGAACTTCCATCCGTACTCTCCCACTGTTTCTTATCAAGCCTTCAGTTGCTCCTGAATTTCCTCCTCCTTGTTTCCCCAGACCATGAGATCATCTGCAAACACCATTGCTTTCATCTTATCTTCTCCTATCTTTCTGCTATCCGTGTCATTACCTCGTCCATAACCACAATAAAGAGAAGGGGTGACAGCGCACTACCCTGTTTCAGGCCACTCATTTGTCTGAACCAGTCTGTTCTTTCCCCTCCAACTTTCACACAACTCACACTTCCACAATACATCACTCTGCCTACAGTCCCTTTTTCCACTCCCATGTTTTCCATTTGCTTTCCAAACCTTCTCCCTACACACACTATCATAGGCCTTTTCGATGTCCAGGAAGGCCATCAACAGATCCTCTCCAAATTCGTAGTGGTGTTCCTGGAACTGTCTCACTGAAAATATGAGATCCACTGTTGATCTCCCAGGTCTGAATCCATACTGCTCCTCTCTCAATTTTCTCTCCACTTTGGCTCGTATTCTACTTTCTAATATCTTTTCATATATCTCGGCACAGTGAGGTATGAGTGTGACTCCCCTGTAATTTCCGCACTCCTTTCTGCTTCCTTTCTTAAATATTGGGACAATCAATCCCTTCCTCCAATCTTCCGGGGTCTTTTTCCCCCTCCATATCACCCTCATCACACGGTACAGCCACTGTTTCCCAACCTCCCCTGCTGCCTTCACCATTTCAACACTCACTTCATCCACACCCGGTGCCCTTCCTCCTTTCATCTTGTCTATAGCCATCTCCAGTTCTCTCCAATTCAGGTCCTTTTCCATTCCTGTGTTGTCTTCTCCATCTTCCAATACATTGTCTTCCTCCCTATGACCATTTGGATTCAGCAAATCCTCAAAGTACTCTTTCCACACTGTCTTGAGTGTTTCTTTGTTGTGTACCTCATTTCCGTTTTTGTCCATCATTACCACATCCTCTCGCAGACCTCTTCTCTTACTTTTGACCATCCCATAAAGTACTTTCTTATTTCCTCTGCTGTCTTCCTCCATCATCTCTGTCCACTTTACCATCCACTTCTTCCTCTCCTCTGCGACAATCTTGTTTGCTTCTTTCTTCTTTATCTTATAATCTTCCCTTGCCAGATCAGTTTTTTCCTGGAACCACACTCTGAAAGCCTTGTTCTTCCTTCCCACAGCTTCTTTTACTCTCTCATTCCACCATGGTGTCTCTTTACACCGCTTTCTGTTGCTTGTTCTTCCACATACTGCCACTGCAGCTTCCACCATTGTGTTCTTGAATTGCTTCCATTCCTCTTCCCCTGTTTTAGGATTGTCTGTTGGCATCCTTTCCCTTATTATCTTCTGGAATTCTTCCTTGACTTCCTTTTCCTTGAGTTTCCATACTTTGATTCTCCTTTCCTGGTACTCTGTCCTCTTGCTATCCTTAACAACTCCCAGGTTCATTACAAGTATTCTGTGGTCGCTATCTAAGGCCTCTGATGGTATTACCTTTATATCTCTGACACTTCTCTTCATTTCCCAGTCGTACAGCATGTAATCTACCAAAGATTTCTTTGTTAAATCACTGCTGTACCACGTTACCTTGTGGCTTTCTTTCTTCCGGAACCAGGAGTTGCCTACCACTAAAACGTTTCCCTTGCAAAAATCCAGCAACTTTCTCCCTTCTTCATTCCTGCTACCCCATCCTTCTGCTCCCAATACATTTTCATATCCTTGCCTTTCACTTCCTACATGTGCATTCAAATCTCCCATGACAATGATGCTCTGACCATTCAACTGCTGTTGTAGCTCCTCCTCAAAGTCTTCCTTCTCTTGAGCTGTACATCCAACTTGAGGGGCATATACCTGGGCTATCTCCAGGCTTCTTCCCTTTACAGTTACTCTGATCTTCATGATCCTGTCACTTATTCCCTTTACCTCTTCCTTCATTCCATCTCTCACAACTACTCCTACTCCGCTGCTCCTTCCTTCACTGTTCCCACTCCAGTACAACCGGTACCCTTTCCTCAGTTCTCTGCGACCTTCTCCTTTCCATCTTGTTTCTGCCAAGCCCAGTATATCCAGTTTTCTTCTCTCCATCACATCTACAATCTCCTCCACCTTTCCTGTCAGTGTCTGTATGTTTAATGTCCCAACTCGTAGTCCATTAGCATATCCGGGTCGTCGTCGTTTGCATCCGTCCTTTCCGAGTCCTGTTTTGAAAGCAAATATGATATCCACTACTGGCTTGCTAGGTCTATCGTAGCTTCACCAGAGCCCCGTCATCCGTCACTTTTCAGGGTTCCCATAGAGCCTTCACAGCTACCGCTTACATTACAATATTTATAATTTATTAGATAAAGCATTAAGTATTAAAGCAAAACACTTCGACATTTTAAGAGAAATTCGTTCCCATAAGCTATGTGTGAATTGCAAGGCAATGTTGACTGAGTTTTGTCCCTCTGAGTAACACCAAGTGAAACAGCGAGTGGCTAATTATATCACTTACTTAGTCGTCGGATATACCCATGCAGGAGAGTGCAGGTATAAAGAATTTTTTCTTTTGCAAAAGTAAACACTAATTGAGAGTACAGTATAACCCCGATTTTGCGTGACCTCGATTTAGCGTGAACCTGCATTTAACGGAAGAAATTTCAAGTCCCGAAAATTATCCCATAAGTGCAATGCAATTTTATATTCGATTTAACATAATTCACCTTACGGCAAAACCCGCATTTAGCGTTAGGAAATGTTAAAATTCTCAAGTATTTATTTCTATTCGTTATGGTTATGCGACATTTAAGAACCTATGAAAAAGACGTCGTAAGCTCGTTAAGGATGATTCAAGGCAGAATTTAGAGCGCAGACGCTTATCGATCGATACGATCGATCATCTTCCATATCGATTCCTCGCTACATGCACGAGCGAGTCGAGCGCGGCCGAAGCGTGCTACCCTCACGCCGCGCCGCTTTGCATACTTGCCCGCGGCCGAGCTCTGATGGGACGAAATACGTCAAGACGAAATCATTGAGATTTGAGAAGACTGAACTGCGTTTCTCTGCGATGTAACAGTAGGCCTACTTGCGCAATCTTCGAAACATAGAGCTTGTTGGCGTGAGTGGTATAACACAGATTTCCTTATCTTCGAAGCCCAAACAATACAAGAGGAATGCACTTCACTTGGAGCCTACCCTTCCTTTGCCAACAGCCACACTGCAAGGCCGCTGATCTGTGAGTTGTGAAGGGTGGATGCGAGGACAGCGTATTGTATACAGCGATTATTGCCTAATGGCGCAAACTTGCGCGACACCAAGAGCGTGTTTGTTTGTTGCTCTTGATGCAGTCAACAAGTCATGGGAGTAAAACGCCGCTACTACGCTCGTTCAAAAGCAAGCGCATGCCGACTTCTGTAACGACGATATTTCGAACGGGCAAGTTAGACGTCGATAAAGACGATTATGATTTAAGACATGAAAGCAAAGAAGAAATAGCACGGAATTTGACTGCTGGTGAGGAAAACGGAAATCCAGTTGATATCGAGTGCGGAAGTGATGCTACGGAAATCCCAAAAATTTCCCACAGTCAAGCTAGTGTCTCTAGTCACACTTATCTCTTAATAGTAAAACGAGATGAATTTTCGTTCTCATATAATGTTTTCTGCTGAAATGTGCAATCGAAAATTAGAATAAACGATCTAAGAAACAGTTTTGTTTTTACTAGGCTTAACAGAAATAACTGCGGATAATTCGCGGAAGTTTGTGCATTAATTTCCGCGAATTAACGAGAGTGCACTGACTTTGTTTGTTGTTAAATATTAATGTAGGCATAATCCACATAGGCCTTCCTCTAGCCTAGCATGTCTTATAGGACACTACAATCAAGTGTTATAATTATTATTTGGCGTGTTCAAGCCTATTTCAATATTTTAACCAATAGTTTTGTTTTTACTAGGCTTAACAAAAATAACTGCGGATAATTCGCGGAAGTTCGTGCATTAATTACCGCGAATTAACGAGAGTGCACTGTATGTGAGAGAGTGCTGCAGTTAGTGATGAAACCTATCGAAACCTCGATTTAAGGTAAACCCCCATTTAAGGTAAAAAAAATACCGGTCCCTAGAAAAACGTTAAATAGGGGTTCTACTGTATTTCCACGACTGGCTTCTCTCGCTTCTCTATTGTCATACTATCCAAACGAAAGCAAATACAGAAATAACAAGAAATGTGAAAGATGCAGATATTAGCAAATACTAAAATTATTAAAAACAAGAAGTTCCGAGACGAACTAAAGAGCCTACTTTTCTTAAAATTTAAGATTCATGCCAACGATTAATCTATATGGACCTATCTAGAATAATGATGAAATTAAGTTGGTAATATCGAAATTTCTAATTAGTTCGAAATATGCCTGGTATAATGTAGCCTAATAAAGGACTACGGTTGGCAGCCCTGTTGACTGAATATATTCTTAGTTCCGTCTCTGAAGGTACAGAATGCACATACAAAATTTGGTTGAAGTCCAATGGATAGCATGGACGTTACCTGCAGTTAGACACTGGATCAATCAGTGCGCGTAAAATCATGTTGGCAACAATGTCATGCATATGTTGGTCAGAATTAATCTGAAATATTATAATCTCTTTTTGTGCCAATTTTGAAAGAAATCCATTTGTAAGCATAGAGTTACATGCATTTTAAAATTGGACCTATCGGCAGGCTTAGAATTATGTTGGCAGCACTGACGTATTTTACTTACCTCAAATTGATCTGGAATGTCAGGTACTATACGTGTGCGAAGTTTAGAGCTGTTGGCTTGCATACTTTCTGATATATTGATATTCGGGTAAAATAAGAGACAGAATTTATTAACAGTTGGCAGCCCTGGTTGCGCTTAAGAATATGCCCTGTCATATTTGTTTGTGTACACATAGTAGATACGAAATTTGATTGAAATCCAATTGGTAGTGTAGAAGTTATGTGTATTTAAAAATTGGTCCTATCAGCAGGCTTAGGATCGTGTTGGTAGCACTGAAGTACAAAAGTTACTCCAAATTAATCTAGAATGTCATGCACTATACGTGTGCATAGTTTAAAGCCGTCGGCTTGCATACTTTCTGATATATTGGTATTTTGATAAGAAAATAGAGATAACATTTATTAACAGTTGGCAGCCCTGGTGGCTCTTAAGAATACGCTCAGTCATATTTGTTTATGTACACATAGTAGAAACGAAATTTGATTGAAATCCAATTGATAGTGTAGAAGTTATATGCATTTAAACTTTGGACCTATCAGCAGACTTAGAATCATTTTGGCAACACTGCTACGTATGGCCCCCTGCAAATTAAACTGAAATATTATTATCTATATGTGTGCCAATTTTGGTATAGCTCCCATGCATACCTTCCAAGATATCCAACATGGAGCTCAGATTTTTAGTGCAATTTTCCTGCAGTTGGTAGCACCGACATCATTTCCAAATATGGGCATGAGATATTTAGGTATTGATCTTACTCATACCAAATTTGGTTTCGATTGCTGCAGCCGTTTAGGAGTTGATAGGGGGGACACACACACAGACAGACAGACAGACAGAAGGACAGACAGACACACATTTGCCCGGATCATTTACATTTACAGTCTACTTTTTCCTAATTTTTGCAAAATGCGAAAAGTAGGCTAAAAATCCAGTTTAACAATGTATTCTAAAAATATCCGCAAATTTACTCTAAACATCCGCAGCTTATCCACTATCCGCACAGCCATGCAAACTATATTCGCAAGGCGAAGAATTTTGTGGATATCCGCATCCGCGCAGGACTTGATTTATAGAATATGCTCCTTGGCGCTACCAGCTCGACACAGCATGGCTGTTAAATGGATAGGTATAAAATTCATCAATCAACTTTGAAACTAAATGCGAGGTCTGGTGACGTTACATTTAAATATTAATTGGTACTTGAGTATTTTTATAATAACTAAGTAAAATCTTATACAGTGAACTCGCGGTAATTAATGTACAAACTTCCGGTAATTATCCGCAGTTATGTTTCTTTTAAGCCTAGTAAAAGCAAAACTATTGATTGAAATATTGAAATGCATTTTATGAACATTCATAAAATAATATTATAACCCTTTGTTACATTGCATTGTAATAAGACATACTAGACTAGAGGTGTGTGGATTATGCCAACATTAATATCTTAAAAAAAACATGTTACCACTTTTTGTTTCTTATATTGTTGTTTATTTCCAATTTTAGATTGTATATTTCTCAAACAATATATGAGAACGAATATTCATCTCGATTTCAAATATAATAGACAAGTGTGACTATAGACACACACGGTTGACTGTGGGAAATTTCGGGATTTCCGTTGGATCACTCCTGCACTAGATCTCCTTTTTTGTCATGACAGTCGAATTCCGTGGAATATTCTCCTTTCTTTCATGTCTGAAATCATAATCATCTTTATCGACGTCTAACTACTCAATTAAAGCATGACTTTCGTCTGCATCTTAACATTCATCCAGGTTTTGCCTTAATGTCATTGTAGTAAGACCAATTTACCCGTTCGAAATATCGTCGTTACAGAAGCCGGCAAACGCTTGCTTTTGTGCAAGTGTAGTAGCATGTTGACTGCATGAAGATGTCCAACAAACATGCACTTGGTGCGCCGCGCGTCACATTGGTTTGCGCCATTGAGCAGAATCACTATTTACAATACGCTGTCCACCCTTCACAACTCATAGGCCAGCCACCTAGGAGTGTGGCTGTTGGAAAGGGAGGGTAGGTTCTAGATGAAAGTGCATTCCACTTTGCACTGTCTCAGCATTGAAGATAAAAGAAATCCCTTTCGGCAACATGCTCGTATCTTTCCAAGATTGCAACATTCTGGTAGCAGTGTGGAACTAGGCCTAATTTTTCATCGCTGAGAAATGCAGTTCAGTCTTCTCAAATCTCAATGATTTTGTTTCCACGAATTGTATCGCTTTAAAATTCTTTTCAACGATGAAGAGATTATTTTATTTAGTAGGATGATTAGTAGGAATTACGGTACTAGTATAAAATAATACTCTTGGAGACCCGCGAATTAACCGCCAAGCGAATTATCGGGAGTACACGTATATTAATTGTAATTTTTTTCAAGTGTTTTTAAAAATGTCTAATTGTTACATGTTTTTGGACTTTTAGCAGCTCATCACACATAATAAAAACACTTATTAGAAATAGCAAGTTTTTTTTACCCTGCATTGCTTCTAATTTTTACGGCTTCGGTGGTGTTGTCGGTAACATGCTGAACTGCTATGTCCAAGATTGTGGGTTCAAACCTGGCCGAAGTCATCGGATTTTTTAAGAGCATTAAAATCCTTCAGTATGCCTTCCTTCGGAGGGGAAGTAAAGCTGGCGGGCGCATGTCATAGATTTATGGCATGTAAAAGAACCTACCACTACAATTAGTAGTGTGTAGCTAAATTTGTAGGTTATTTGGTTAGAAACTCTATATCAAGTTCCAACGTTTGCTGCTAGGTGTGGTGATAGTGGCATCTCTTGTAGCCAAAGTTGGAACTACTTGAAATTGAACTTGATGGGGAGCCTTCAGGCGTTCAATTAAAATACCTCGCTATGGCCATTGGCTGCAATTCAAATATAGTAAATAAGTAAATTGAACCAGTCATCATCATCATCATCATCATCATCTTGCACAGTTTCCAGCCACTGGCCGGGTCTGTTTGGAACACAAGCCTCTCCAACGTCTTCTGTCTTCCCACCATCTCTCAGCCTCCACCCTTGTCCAGTCTTCTCCTCTCTTCTTCACGCTTTCTTCCACCCCCTTCAGCCACCTGTCTCTCGGTCTTCCCCTCGGTCTCTTTCCTTCCCACTTCGTCTCATGTACTCTCCTGGGTATCCTCTTCTCCTCCATTCGTTTTACATGTCCATACCATCTAAGTCTATATTTCTCTATACCATCCTGTAATGGTTCCTCCTTCATTAATTCTCTGGTCCTCTCATTTCTTATTCTGTCCATCTTTGTAGCTCCAATACTGCTTCTCAAGAACCTCATCTCACTGGCCTGTATTTTGCTCTTCTCCCTTCCTTTCATAACCCAGGTCTCCGAGGCATACGTCAGGATAGGGACATAGTACGTCCGATATATGATCTTTTTGCTGTTCTGAGGGACATCCTTGCTCCATAACATGCTTCTCACACTCCTCCGAAATGCTTCTGCCTGCCTCCCCCGCTCATTTATTTCTCTATCGTTTCTTCCATTATCTTGTATCAGGCTTCCCAGATACTTGAAACTCTCCACTTTCTTCAGCTGTTCCCCACCAACTGTTATTCCCGTTGTGGTTCTTTCCTTCTTCCTTGTTGTGATCACCATCTCACTCTTATTTATGCTAAATTTCATCCCATATCCTTGTATTATTCCTTCCCACATGTCCAACTGTTCCTGTACCTCCTCCTCCTTGTTTCCCCAAATCATCAAATCATCTGCAAACACCATTGCTTTCATCTTTCCGTCCCCAATTACTTGTGCCACTCGGGTCATTATGTCATTCATCACCACAATGAAAAGTAACGGTGACAGTGCACTTCCTTGTTTCAGGCCGTTTCTTTGTTCCAACCAGTCAGATCTCTCTCCTCCCACTTTCACACAGCTCACGCTTCCCTTGTACATCTCCTTTATCCTCTTTATAGTCCATTTCTCTACTCCTCTATCCTCCAGGGACTT
Source organism: Meconema thalassinum (assembly GCA_946902985.2). Lineage (NCBI taxonomy): Eukaryota > Metazoa > Arthropoda > Insecta > Orthoptera > Tettigoniidae > Meconema > Meconema thalassinum. The sequence goes on from OX336391.1 coordinate 170,504,752, forward strand.
CCATACTTTGTTTCTGCATACACTGTCATATGCTTTCTCAATGTCCAGGAAGGCCATCAGTAGATCTGTTCCATACTCATAGTGCTGTTCTTGTAACTGCCTTACAGCAAAAATCAAATCCACTGTGGACCTTCCTGCTCTGAAGCCATGTTGTTCTTCCCTCATCCCTCCTTCTATCCTTGTCCTAATTCTCTTTTCCAAAACTTTCTCGAAGATCTTTGCACAATGACTCATCAGTGTTATTCCCCGATAGTTTCTGCAATCTGTTCTACTACCTTTCTTGAAGATCGGGACAATGATTCCTTTTTTCCAGTCCTCTGGGGTTTCCTTTCCTTCCAGTATTGAGTACAATTAGAAAGAAACCATCTCATTTTTTGGCCATCTTCTTTGAACACTGAAAACTAGAATTAATAGAATAGTAAAGAATTTCTAGAATAGCAATACCAGGATTAAATGGATTGCAGAAATTAAGGTTGTTATTAACCCTTACAGTGCCAAGATGCCGAAGCATCGGCACTTAAGTTCTGTACGAAAAATGCCAAGATGCCGATTCGATCGGCACGCTCTTATGTGTGTTGTAGTTATGCGGTGTGGTGCTAGATTGCTCTACAAATCACGTAGTAAAAAGGTGGAATGTTTGTAATTCCTTCATATGTCATCAGATGGCACTGACATATCTTATATTTTGCTTGTTTACTCGTACATTATGAGCGTATAGTCTGCGCGCGCTTGACGTCTATGATCCAATATGGCAGCCAACTTGTTTGTTCATGTCCGCGTGTTGTGATTTATTTTTGATCATTTTACGCTCTGACACATTTGAGTTACGGTATTTATCGTGATATATTGAGTCTATTATTCCTCTGTAGTTCAGTAGCAATTTATCTAGGACTTAGTAAAGTTGTAAATAGTACATTTGTCGCAAGAAGGCTGGCCATCACTTGGCCTATTTCGGGTGAAGAAATTGAGGAACTTTTAGATCGCTTTGAAGATATAAGCGACTCCAGTTTTAGTGAAAGTGATGACTATGATGTTTCTGCTACTAGGCACAGTTCTCTCAAATGATCACTATCCCTCTCCTAATTTGATAAAATATCCAGTCGTTGACAGTTACACTGTTGGTGTGTTTCACTCCACATGTTCCATGTTTTTGGAAATTAATTTATAAATTGCTAAGTAGGCCTACTATAACAGTATAAATTGATATATATATATGATCCTAAATATGAGTTAACATTAGTTATCTTCACTTATACACTTTTGATTTAATTCATTTCAAATCATAACTTTTTTATTTTTTATAAAAAAATATTATAATTTTGTGCACAGTATTCCATGAAATATTTTTTGCAAGTCACATGTTTATAGTCCTTGGAGTATTTCAAGCTAACATACCAAATTGTATTTCCATATCTTTTAAACTGAGGCTTTTATAATTTTTTTTAATGCAGTGATGCACATCCATTGAAACATGCCTGGCATTCTATGCATATGATGACCTATTCGGGTTCGGCATCCGAAGGGTTAAAGAACTCCAAATAACACTCGACAACCTAAGGAATAAAACTGACAGAATAAAAATTTTACAAGACTCGCATATTAGTCTGCCAACCTTAAATTAATAAGAGCTAAAGGGAGGGTGTTCTCTGCTGCAGAGGATCAAAACCTATTGGCAAAATAGAACTAAATTGGCTAAGGGTATGTAGAATTGATTGTGGTGGTCCAATGTTAGCCATAAAATATAAAATAAATAGATTATTGTGGCATCTAACTCAAAAGTTTGTGAAAATCCCAATTTGTACAAAAACTTCATTATAAGAGGCAGATGACCTTGATGACCTTCACTTTGAAGAAACAATCACTACCAATCTGGTATTCAGTGAGATTCAACAATACATTGTAAATCAGTTTAAACAAGGAAATAAATATATAAAGAATGTAGATAATAAAATAACCAAAAATGAAAAAGGAAAACTACTGGTGATGGACCATAAAAACTGAAGAGAAACTTCAAATAACTTTTTCTTTAGCAATTGGAGTTTTTAATGAAAAAGAATCTTTGTAATTCATAGAAAACAAACTCTCCTGTTTAGTCATCGCTTCTAATGACCTGATGCTGTTGTTTGTGTTGCTCTATATGAGTACACATTACACAATTTTCGAAATTTGAGATTTTCAAAAACATTTCTTGAAGAAGCGATCTCAAAATTTGTGGACAGCTCGTAGAAAGATCAGATAGTGTAAACCTATGGTTTTCCCATACGCGTTCTTCAACTGCATGAACCAAGACTTCTTTAACCATTGTTCTTCCAACTAAAATACAGTATGTCAGTTTTAATATGCTTTGTGCAGTCATATATATATATACACGAAGCCTGGTGGGTGGATTTCTGCATTGTGCAGTGTAGAGCATCCTGTGAAGCCCTGATCAAAAATGTGATATAAACATTCAGATTCATATTAATCGACCATGAGGTTAAATAGAGATGAATGATGATATTGATTCTTTTTAGGGGCTTTGCGACACTGTGATCATGCCAGCGAATTAGCCTACTCGCAGTTCGAAACAAGCAAATTGTGTAAGACACATTTGTTAAAAATAAATGTTGTGCTTTTACATGACACTGTATATCTCTCGAATTGACCCGCAAGTGGACAAATTCTGAGAATTACTGGCCGATAACCTTATCAATAAATCAGCGAAAATACAAGACTATAATTTACATACGTCGGCTCATGTCTACTCCTTATTACTCTTCGTGGGCAGTTTGTTTTCCTGTTGCTCTTGTGTAACGTAAAATTTCATAAGAATTGGAGCGGTCGTATGTGATGAGGAAGACGTGAAAATGTGATCACTGTTTCTTCTGGCTCTCAGACAATTGTGTTGCGTTTAGTCTGTGATTTTTTAAAACTCATTCAAGGGAAGGGCCACAATTTCATTTGTTATGAAGCAGGGAGAGTATTGTCTAACTAGTAAATTGTTTGGAAATTTACAAACGTCAATGCCGTTACAGTGGCCGTAAAATTCGAACCGAAAATAGAGGTTAAACTTAAAATTAACAAACGTTAAATCATTTGAAGCCTAATTTACAATGTCTTTATGGTATAATAGCTGGGGCCAATGAAAATGATTGTTAATGTGGGCAAACGTTATATCGAGAAAAGTTAAATCGGGATTTCACTGTATCTTGAGAATTGGGGGAGAGAGGCTTTTCCTTTTTTAGTCCTCTTTTATCTAGTTTAGTGGTAGTCAAATTTATTAATCCTTAGATATTTTTATAGTTTAATAGCAGTTTAATAGTCCACCTTCTTGAATGTTTCAAACTTGGGAAGCATTTTTCAGAGCCAATAAAGAAATAGATGTTTTGGTTCCTCGAGCATCTGAATCAAGGCTATACTATCCATACAGTGTTATACAACAATATGGCCTGATACAAAATTGAAAAAAGTAAAACTCCAATAAAATAATCAACATAATTAACATCCTTGAAAGTGTTTTTCAACTTCTAGAATTTTAGGAAGTACCTCTGTATATTTGTAGAAACAGCAGATACCTTATTCGAATTATTTTGAATAATTATGAAGAATTTTATGCATCCATTCTGGATAATGTATATATGTTATGTTGTAGGTCTTGAACCAACATCATATGAGGAGAAGATTAAGCAGAGTTTTATATGGAAGGAGTTGAAGGCCGCTCGAAACATCCGCCCATCTTTCCATACACCTTTGGGTCTTTATGGAGGAATTATATATTCTGCATTTAGTTTCCTTGTTAGAGGAGCAGAGCCTTGGACTTTCAGCCATGGAGGTAGGAAACTTTTTATGTCACAAATTTTGTTGATTTAAATCTTATTTCTAAACTAGGTGAAAAACTGTCATTATTGTTTTAATGGGTCAGCAGCTGGACTATAATAGCTCAGTGAATGAATGTGCAAGGCAGTCGGGTCAGGCTATATCTGGAGTGGGTTCAAACCCCACTGTCAGCTGTCCTTGAATTGGTTATCTGTGGTTTCCTTTTTTCAATTGCTGGGACATACCTCCTATTAGCCATGGCAGAATAGAATAGATACATTAAACAAAGAAACAGCTTAGGCTTTCAGGGCCGGCGTTCATAGTTAAGTACAAGATTTTCGGGCTTGTAGGCCGTGGTCCAGACAGGATATCTCCTGACGTTTCACCGGAAACTGCGTAGGCATTCTCAAGGGTTCCGCTCCTTTCCTTCCACTGCTGACCAAGGAAAGGAGCGGAACCCTTGAGAATGCCGGACGCAGTTTCCGATGAAACTTCGGGAGATATCTTGTCTGGACCACGGCCTACAAGCCCGAAAAACTTACACTTAACTATAAACAAAGAAAATTATACTACAAGAAATACTAAAAGAAAGAAAAAAAAAAACAGAAGCTTATTGCAGCGAAATTAAGACATTAGGAAATAGTTACACAGCCAGAGGTGATTATGGTAGTGAAACTATTGTCAAAACTACTAATACAGCTGAAATAGATAAAATACTTAAACAGAAAGAATAATAATTAGGACATGCCTAAATAAACATTATCAAGTTAATGGTCATTGGAGAATAACTTCAAATAGCACAGTCTATAAGGAAATTGAACCGGTGTTGAGCACAATTAGAAAGAAACGAAACTCATTTTTTGGACATCATCTTCGAACATCAGAAGCTAGACTTAGTAGAAGAATAATAGAAAAATTATGGATTAGCAATACCAGGATTAAATGGATTACAGAAATTAAGGATGATATCAAACAATTCCAAATAATTTTAGACGATCTCAAGAATGAAACAGATAAAATGAAGGTTCTACACGGCCCACACGTGAGACTCCAAACCAGGGCCAGATGACCTCGTAGTTCTGCCCCTTAAAACGGCAATAACTAACTAGACTCCAAATCAAAATAAATAAATAAATAAATATGTTAGTTAGTTATTGTTGTTTTAAGGGGCGGAACTACGAGGTCATCCGTCCCAAATAAAATAAAAAAATAAAAATGAAAGGGGGGTAAAAGGAAAGGTGTTCTCCACTGAGGAAAGGATGTTGACATCTGAGAGGATGAAGAAATATTGGAAGCATGGAAAAGCCAAATTGTCTTGGTTTAATTGATTGTAGTGGTCTTATGTTGGCCATAAGTTATGAAATAAATAGTTATTATTTATGCAAAGCATTTCCTAATTTATAGTTATCAAGTAAGTACTCCATACATCAAATATATACTCACTGTTTTGCCCTAACAAGAAAGTCATCAAAAAACTTGCAAGTTCTCTCTCATCCTAAGATTCCAGTCATGTAGCACCAGGCAAAACTGCTGGTCTGTATATATAACAAGATGTTCAGTAAAGAACATGTAGCCTACTTTCTTCTAAATGCATGGGTATTGTTATAACTCTTTGTCCTTTTAAAGGACTTGTAGTAGCTTGTTGAAATACAACGTGTTATATGGATATTAAACATGAATATGAGGTGCCCTTTGCTAGTGCTACCTCTGTACAAAATTTCATTCAATTCGGTTTCACCGTGTTTGAATTGATATGGTGAATCGATTTGCACACATACATGGCCGCCATATGCAAACTATTGGACTGACGACCTTGTAGCTTGGTCAAAGAACGCTTCTCGCATACAGGTATGCTGTTGCAAAATTTGGTAGAGATCAGATGATTAGGTTAGTCGTAATATGATTTAAGCTTTCAACATTTGGGTGGCCGCCATTACGTTTCCATCAAGATGGCAACGAAATAAAACATTACATTGAGTTGCCTTTGGCAAGTGCGACTTCTGTACCAAATTTCGTTCAATTCGGTTTCACCGTGTTTGAATTGATAGGGGGAATCGATTTTCACACATACATGGCCGCTATCTGCAAACTATTGGGCTGATGACCTTGTCGTTTGGTCAAAAGATGCTTACCTCATAAAGGTATGTTGTTGCAAAATTTAGTAGAGATCAGATGATTAGGTTGGTCGTAATTTGATTTAAGCTTTTAACATTTGGGTGGCCGCCATTACGTTTCCGTCAAGATGGCGGCGATATAAAACATGACACTGAAGTGCCCTTTGCTAGTGCTACCTCTGTACCAAATTTCGTTCAATTCGATTTCACCGTGTTTGAATAGATGGGGGGGAATCGATTTGCACACATAGATGGCTGCCATCCGCAAATTATTAGGCTGATGACCTCATAGTTTGGTCAAACGATTCTACATACACAAAGATATAATGTTGCAAAAATCGGTAGAGATCAGATGATTAGGTTGGTCGTAATTTGATTCAAGCTTTGCACATTTGGGTTGCCGCCATTACATTTTTGTCAAGATGGCGGCGATATAAAACATGACACTATGGTGCCCTTTCCTAGAGCTACCTCTGTACCAAATTTCGTTCCATTCGGTTTCACCGTGTTTGAATTAATAGGGGGAATCGATTTGCACACAAGCATGGCCGTCATCCGCAAGCTATTGGGCCGATGACCTTAAAGTTTGGTCAAACGATTCTACATACACAAAGATATATAGTTGCAAAAATCGGTAGCGATCAGATGATTAGGTTGGTCGTAATTTGATTCAAGCTTTGCTCATTTGGGTTGCCGCCATTACGTTTTTGTTAAGATGGCGGCGATGTAAAACATGACACTATGGTGCCCTTTCCTAGAGCTACCTCTGTACCAAATTTCGTTCCATTCGGTTTCACCGTGTTTGAATTAATAGGGGGAATCGATTTGCACACAAACATGGCCGTCATCCGCAAGCTATTGGGCCGATGACCTTAAAGTTTGGTCAAACGATTCTACATACATAAAGGTATATTGTTGCAAAAATCTGTAGAGATCAGATGATTATGTTGGTCGTAATTTGATTTAAGCTTTGCACATTTGGGTGGCCGCCATTACGTTTTCGTCAAGTAGACGGTGATATAAAACATGACACTGAGGTGCCCTTTGCTAGTGCTACATCTGTACCAAATTTCGTTCCATTCGGTTTCACCGTGTTTGAATTAGCAGGGGGAGTCGATTTGCACACAAACATGGCCGTCATCTGCAAACTATTGGGCTGATGACCTTGTAGTTTGGTCAAAGGTTGCTCCCCACATATAGGTATGTTGTTGCAAAATTTGGTAGAGATCGGATGATAAAGTTAGTCGTAATGTGATTTAAGCTTTGAACATTTGAGTGGCCTCCATTACGTTTTCGTCAAGATGGCGGCGATATAAAACATGACACTAAGGTGTCCTTTGCTAGTGCTACTTCTGTACCAAATTTCGTTCACTTCGGTTTCACCGTGTTCGAATTGACAGGGGGGAGGGGGACAGACATTCAGAGTACACACACTCACACACACAGACAGACACATTTTTTTTCGCCCTGTGTTGATCTCATAAGTCTACTTTCATTTTTTGCAAGTATCGAAAGTAGGCTAAAAATGAATGTTACGTGATATTTTGTATGTGTGGGTGTGTATGTCTCCTATGCATTGATATACCATTTATCCGATTGCGATGAAACTTGGTTGAGATGTTGAGTACACTGCAAGGAAAGTTTCTGGCTTAGTAAATCCATATTACGATAAGTAGTGCACAAGTAGATTCAACAAATGAGCGACATCGCGTGAAGCGTTTCTACAAAGTCCCATATGCGTTCATATACCATTCGTCCGATAGCCATGCTTGGGAGGGATGTTGTGTACACTCCAGGGAAGGTTTCTGGCTTAATAAATCTATTTTAAAATAGGTACCACATGTAGATTAAACAAATGAGTGACGGCAAGCGAATCGTTTAAACAAAATCTCATATGCGTTCATATGCCATTCATCCTATTGTGATGAAACTTTGGTGAGTTGTTGGGCAAGCTTCCACGATTGTTTCTAAGTTAGTAAATCAATTTTACGATTGTTTAGAGGCAGTTAACGGAAATTGAAAAAAATATTGTGTATCCAAAAGCACTTCAAGAAACAAAATTACAACACCAACACTTTGTTTGATTGGCATTGCAACGCATGCCAGGTACAGCTTGTAAATTAATAAATATTAGTTTTGGTTTCTTTCAGATCCAGATTACAAAAGACTGAAGCCTGCAGCTGAATGTACCCCCATTGAGTATCCTAAGCCTGACAATGAAGTGAGCTTTGACTTGTTAAGCTCCGTGGCTTTAACAGGTACAAATCATGAAGGAGATCAGCCTCCCCATCTCACCCTGCGGGATGACACTATCCCTGTCGGAAGAAATCTTGCTGTGTTTGATGGACCTGAAGGAAGGTTCTGCCCTGCAGGTTGGTTCCAGTTGTTGGCTGCTCTAAATAGAAACCTAATGTATAGCTATGGAGGCATGTGAAATGAAATTCTCCCTATCCAGTGTCCTTCAAAATAACTGTTGAGGTTAAGACCATAAAATGGCTTATGTTTACCAAAATGTAAGACAATTTCCTCCCCCGAAATATCTACTGTCTAAAAATGTGAGGTTATTGTACATATGGTATATTGGCTTTCACGGCCGGTGAATTAAAACTCGGCAATTCTTCTAGGTTTGTGCCGTGTCTTGTGTGGGGTTTCGCCTAGGACACCAAGCTGGCTCATCGGCGGGCTCTTGGTGTCCCCGCCCGGACCCCCACAGGAGTGACGAACTGGGCGCCACCTCCCTTTATATTAGGTGCAACTGCACCTCTTGACTGCGAGAACTAAAAGCTCAAGCAGCCTTAACCTCCCTATGAAGGCTTCCAAAAAGATGGTATATTGGCTTTCACGGCTGGTGAATTAAAACTCAGCAATTCTTCTAGGTTTGTGCCGTGTCTTGTGTGGGGTTTCGCCTAGGACACCAAGCTGGCTCATCGGCGGGCTCTTGGTGTCCCCGCCCGGACCCCCACAGGAGTGACGAACTGCGCGCCACCTTCCTTTATATTAGGTGCAACTGTACCACTTGACTGCGAGAACTAAAAGCTCAAGCAGCCTTAACCTCCCTATGAAGGCTTCCAAAAAGATGGTATATTGGCTTTCATGGCCGGTGAATTAAAACTCAGCAATTCTTCTAGGTTTGTGCCGGGGACACCAAGAGCCCGCCGATGAGCCAGCTTGGTGTCCTAGGCGAAACCCCACACAAGACACGGCACAAACCTAGAAGAATTGCTGAGTTTTATTGTACATTTGCTTAGTATGGAACATAAATACAGTATATATATAGTGAAACCTGCGATCAATGGAACCATGCAATTTGCCAGTCAGTATAGTAATACATCATCATCATCATCATTTCCCCTTATCCAGCTCCTGCCGGGTCGGGGTATTTATGGCACTTCTCCACTTTCCTCTTTCTTTCCACAATTCTTCCACGATCTTGTCCCAGTTCAGATTTCTTTTTCTCACGCTGTTCTTCACTGAATCGATCCACCTTGTTCTAGGTCTTCCCCTTGCTCTCTTACCCTTGCACTTGGCCTCCAGCATCTGTCTTGGTATTCTATTTTCCTCCATCCTCTTTACATGTGCAAACCACCTTAGTTTATTCTTCTCAATTCTCTCATTTAGTTTTCCCATCCCAACTTCCTTCCTAACACCTTCATTCCTCACTCTGTCTTTCCTTGTCTTTCCTATCATACTTCATAGGAATTTCATTTCACTGGCTTGGATTCTATTCTCTTGCCTGCTTGTCAGGGTCCAAGTCTCAGCTGCATAAGTTAATATGGGTACATAGTACACTTGTACACATGGTATAATAATACATCTAGTACATATTATGCCATAAATGAAGTGCATTCTGTATTTTTTGCGGGGAGGGGCGTCACATCTAAGGATGTATAACTGATCTAGACTGCTGAATTTAAAAAAATCAACTTGTTGAGTACTTTGGGAGGGAAAACATAATCATCCAAAGCAAATGTTCACACACATAATTTGTTCATGAACGTAACGACATGTTAATAAACATTGCTCGTTAATAGTGATCATCAAACTCATTGATGTTTACTAACTATAACTTTGTTCATGAACTCTTCTTGACTAGCCTCAAGTTACCCAATTAGCTGTATGGCATAGCAGTAAAGCTCTCGCCTGCCGTGCCTAAGCTTGAAGTCAATTGGCGTTTGAGGGTGTGCAAATGCGAGGAAGCCGTGTCAGTAGATTTACTGGCACATTCAAGATCTCCTTTTGGGGAAAGTTCTGGCAACCCAGTAGTAAAAAAAAAGGGATGTACAGTAAAACTGTAATATTTTTAGGTGAGTCCCACGTTGTACGACCAAATGTAATACTTTGGTGGTCCACTCTTGGGTGACCATATGGGAAGTTGCCAGCCTTATCACGGCCTTCTTTAGCTGTACACTTACCAAGACTCTCAGGGAGAGGTTACTTACCACAATAATATTGTAATTAATTGAATAGTTGGGCACCATGGTCGCTACTCATCGTTGTAGACCAAATAAAAGAGATTACCAAATACGATATGGAGAACACTCTGAGCACTCTCAATCTCAGGCCACAGCGATACACTGTCTCCAACCAGGATAATATTTGTTTCAAGCGAAAGGTATGACTTATAGTTATTTCTAACTAAAGTAAGGGAAAATAAATTAAAATATAGTATTTAATACGAGCAAAACAAAATATAAAAATATTAATAATAAGTTGATTCGTTTACTGAAGTTACATTTATAAGTGGCTTGTGAAAAGTGTGGAGATTGAATTTAAATTTAACCTATTTCCAGAACTGTGAATTTAATCGCCCGAAAATTATTAAAAAAAGATTTTGTGAGGTTTGGTCAGTTCGCTCACCAGTGCAGATTCTCGGAGATATTCGTATCTCATCGTGGAGTGATGGCGTTGATTTCTGCTAGTCTGAAACATCCTTCAGATTGGAGTCTTGATGATCCGTTGACGATGAATGAAGTTAAGTTATTTAATTAGCAGAGACGAGATGTAAATCCACTGCTATCTTGACAGTGATGAAGTTCTGACTTCAAGAATCACTTTAATGACACTGGCCACTAGCACAACCATTGCCATTAGTAAGAAAAGACAGAATATGTCCAACATACAATCAAGTTTGAAAACTGTAGATTTCGGAGATTCAAATATATCCCAAGTCCAAAGAACTGTGATATCGGCTAAGTCCAAGGACTGACAAGAGTCGAGTCCTCCGGGCTCCCAATTGAATCAACAAAGTCAGTATAAGTTCAAGTTAATGAATAATCAAGAAGTGTCTGAGATTTGCTCTGCTGGCCTTTAAATAACATTTCCAGCTCCCTTCCATATCTTCTCCACATTCAAGCTCCCTCCTCTTGATACACCAATCAGAATGTGGTTGCTATGACAACCTACTTCTATTCCAACTTCCCAATCTTCAAGCCCGCTGATTAGTTCTGGCCCCCCACGTGATTCTTCTTTCTGCGAAATCTGGAGTAGCCTACCTCTTCAATATAAATCGCCTGGCACGTGGCTATGGTGACGCAAAGCTAGTTCGAGAGACCGTCCATGACCTCTGTTGTTCTTCGTCCTTCTTCAATCCTTGGAACATGTTGCGAGAGCCTCCCTTGCTTGCGAGTCCAATTCGGGGAATCTCCAGCTCCACGCACTGACCAGAATAAATTCCTGTCGCCTAACATGTTCAAAACTGTCTGAATATGAAGTAGAAATGAACTCCAGGCTTTTCAAATCAAGTTTAATAATGAATCTCTATGATTCGGTTTGTTAAATATTTTGGAGAGATGATAGGATTGAAATATCGCCATGGCTCAATTAGCCTTTACCAAAATATTAATACCGTATTTACTCAGCTATAAGACCCCCTTTTTTCATAATTTTTAGTTCCGAAATTAGGGGGGGGGGGGGGGGTACTATAGACGCGTACTTCGCAAAAATCCATTATTTTGGGAAAGGGAGAGAGGAAAAATAAGCTATTTTATTTTGATGCTACATAGTACGATATATTTAATCTAAATAAACAGAGTTTACATCTTTAATCAGCCCATTATGAGACTGCCATAACCTCACTTTCCTGGCTATCCCCCAATGACTAACTACTACTATCCCTTGTTAAGCAAAAATCTTAGTATCAAAGAAATAGAATGAAATGGACAAAGTATCAGACATGGAAATGCAAACTTTTTTTTAATTTGAACATAGGGAGGGAGAATGCATCAATTATGCAGGTTCACTTCTCACTAACATTTGTAAACACAACTGAGCACGTATTATTCACATATTTCACATTCATATACCAATAACCTTTCACACTCACAAACGCCGATGGTCATTGCAACAAATGAAATGTGTTTAAAATAAAACTAAGGAGACTTGTCGTAAACAGAATCGAATCGCAACATAAGAATTTATTGCAGCCGAAATAACACTGTACTAAACAGAAGAATGCAGGCAAGATGAAACCATAACTTTAATTGGCAGATGGTGCTTCTACTCGGTCAATAGTGTGGCATCTTCTATTGGTAGAGGTGTTAGTTTTGTTAATTCACGATAAAACGAAAAGTCATATTTAGAGGTTAGGATGTTTTATTTTCACGTATTTACATGTTTCGTGCCGCCCAGGAGTGAAATTAAATCGCGAAATAACGTGAATTTTGTGAATAACACCACAAATACCGCAATCTGCGAAATAAAAACAAATTTTCATATTTTTTCCCCACACCAATCCGAACATTTTTGTCCACAAGCCGATAATCTAATTTGGTTGGTGTTCAATTCGAGAGAATGATCGATTGTATAGTTTCGCGAGGGGTAATACTACGATATACTGTCGATATTCTCGTTACTCGTTGGATTTTAGCGCTGTGGTAAACAGCTGTTATATCGCGGCGTGAATAGTTTGGCCGACTACCTCCAAAAGGTTATGTGATAGTTGTTCATAATGTAAACTACGCTTGCCTCCTGTTACATCGGTAGCGAGTGTAAATTATAGTAGTGAATTCTATATAATTTAATAAAAAGTGCGCAAATTGTGCGTTATCATCGAAGCTAGTGTGTTATTTGCGTGAATCAGTTGGCGACCACGTGTTCGTCGTATTAGTTCCGAACTTAGCAGTACAGGAAGATGAGACGCGACGTAATTTAAATATTATGACACGAATTCAGAAATAAATTTTGCGTGTGGTTACGAATTTATACTGGCGTGTGACTACAGTCAACCGTGTGATAACAGTGTTAGTTACTGGGCATCGCTCAGTTGAGTTTAAAAATGCCGAAGGTAGCTGTTTCTGCCACAGACAGACTTAAAGAATATAAGAATGAAGGATTTATAATTTCTTGTGGCATTCTTATGTGCAAATATTGTGATTGTCGGTTAGATTATCGCAGGAAAGATGCATTAGACAAACATTGCAAATCGGAGAAGCATTCAAAACGCCGAGAAAATTCGCGTCTTGAAGTTAGTGTTCCTAGAGTGGCCACCTTGAAAGAAACATTATCAAATGCTAGTCGTGTGAAGGATATGAAAGAAGAGTTTATTTTGGACACTACTACTGCGTTTGTGAAAGCTAATATACCAGTAGAGAAACTAGACAATCCTGCTATCCGTACTTGGTTTAATAAGTACGTTCGCGGAAGTGGAGATTTACCATCAGCAAATCAGATTCGTCAGAAATACATCCCCATGATTGGCGAAATAAGGAGGGAAGAAATTAGGGAAGATATAAAAAACAAAGACGTGTTTCTGCTATGTGACGAAACAACTGACAAGAATGGTGGGTGTGTTTTCAACATTCTTTTTCGTCCATCAGTACCATCAACTGAAATGAACACCCATCTGGCTGCCTCTGTTGTTCTAGATTCTGCCAATAGCATAAATTGCTCCAATGCGATATTAGACACCTTGAATTCCTATGAAATTGAACGGGAGCGTGTAGTGGCAGTAGTTACGGACTCAGCACGCTACATGACAAAATGTGTAACTACTCTTCAAGGATTGATTGAAGAATTAAGTCATGTCCAGTGCTGGGCTCATAAAGTCAATCTTATCGGCTGCGTATTTGAAAACGAGCTGGACGAATTGAACATGTCTATAGTAAAGACAAAGAATGCCTTTTTAAATACGCGAAAAAGAAAAAGCAATTACGTTGCATTTCTAAGGGAGAAATATGAAAACACAGAAAAAGAGAATGAAATTCTAGCTTTCCCAATGCCTGTATGTACAAGATGGAATTCATGGTTTAAGGCTGCAATGTATATGGCCACGCATGTGGAAGATCTGGTAGAATTTTTCAAAACGTTGGAAGATTCAAATTCTGGGGTCAAATTTTTCCAACAAGCATCGACTTCAACAATACAATTTATACAATTACGAGCATTGTATGTTTCTGTTGTTGGTGCCTCTCTTATGGACTTGCTTAATTTCTTGGAGGGATCTAAGTACCCAACAATTCACTTACTGGCTGGGAAGCTAGATGACCTTGAGGTAAAGCTCAAGCTATTAGGCGATGGTGGAATGTTTAATCATACGATCCTCCAGAACTTGGAACAGCTTCCTCAAAAGATGCAGATAAAGGTTAAGTCCAAGCTTACGTGTGTTGCCCAGTCAGCTCTAGTGAAAGTCAGGACTTTAAGGACCACGGATCCAGCCAGGAAGACTGTAGAAGCCATCGGGTCATTGTTTGATCCTCGGCATGCACCTAAGAACGTATCTCCCACAGAACTGCTCCAATTTAAGAAGAATGCCCCATTTCTTACGAAGATGGAGTCTCAACAGTTTTTAGAGGCTCACAGCATTTACCTGACTGCAATCAAGAACCAACTGCGTCATGAAGATAATGTGAATGTTCCAGAGATCCTCATGGGATTAAGGCCTGCTCACCGAGACTATGCAACAGCTGCATTAAAGTGTGTGTGGTATCCTTGTTCAAATGTGGATTCTGAAAGGTCATTTTCGAAATACAGTCTCATAGTAAGTGATAGGAGGCGAAAATTGACAGCTGCAAATGCTGAGACTTTAACCATGATCTACTTCCAGTGATTTCACCACAGTATTTGGATAAACAAGGAAACAAGGAAGTGCACTGTCACCGTTACTTTTCATTGTGGTGATGGATGACATAATGACCCGAGTGGCACAAGTAATTGGGGACGGAAAGATGAAAGCAATGGTGTTCGCAGATGATTTGATGATTTGGGGAAACAAGGAGGGGGAGGTACAGGAACAGTTGGACGTGTGGGAAGGAATAATACAAGGATATGGGATGAAATTTAGCATAAATAAGAGTGAGATGGTGATCACAACAAGGAAGAAGGAAAGAACCACAACGGGAATAACAATTGGTGGGGAACAGCTGAAGAAAGTGGAGAGTTTCAAGTATCTGGGAAGCCTGATACAAGATAATGGAAGAAACGATAGAGAAATAAATGAGCGGGGGAGGCAGGCAGAAGCATTTCGGAGGAGTGTGAGAAGCATATTATGGAGCAAGGATGTCCCTCAGAACAGCAAAAAGATCATATATCGGACGTACTATGTCCCTATCCTGACGTATGCCTCGGAGACCTGGGTTATGAAAGGAAGGGAGAAGAGCAAAATACAGGCCAGTGAGATGAGGTTCTTGAGAAGCAGTATTGGAGCTACAAAGATGGACAGAATAAGAAATGAGAGGACCAGAGAATTAATGAAGGAGGAACCATTACAGGATGGTATAGAGAAATCTAGACTTAGATGGTATGGACATGTAAAACGAATGGAGGAGAAGAGGATACCCAGGAGAGTACATGAGACGAAGTGGGAAGGAAAGAGACCGAGGGGAAGACCGAGAGACAGGTGGCTGAAGGGGGTGGAAGAAAGCGTGAAGAAGAGAGGAGAAGACTGGACAAGGGTGGAGGCTGAGAGATGGTGGGAAGACAGAAGACGTTGGAGAGGCTTGTGTTCCAAACAGACCCGGCCAGTGGCTGGAAACTGTTCAAGATGATGATGATGATTTGGATAAAACTGAAAAAGGTATTCACTGAAATGTGTTTCGAGATGGTGAATGTAAAATAAAAATGTGACTTCCATATAAGTATTATCTCATTCTTCCATAGCCATGTTTAACGTTTTACCCTGCTGTTTTGTTTTTTACTTTGTTTTATTAATTGTTTATATTTTTAAATGCACTTATTGTACAAACCTTATCGCTTTCCAAATTTTAACATGTCATCCCCCGAAAAAATAATAAAAACACAGAACACCACCTTTTGAATTTTAAATCAACAAATCTTCAAAAAAATAACAACACTTTCTAACACCTCTATCTATTGGATATCGGGTGAAGCCCATTGGCTACACATTTCGATATCCTGCCCAATCGCGTACGCGGTACGCAAAATGGCTGTCATATCATCTGACATATCGTAACAAGAAAAATATTTTTGTCATAGAAGAGAATGAATTTCAGTTGTAATTATAAATTTTTTTAAGAATGTTGTATTTTGACTCTCAATAATTAAGGAGGGGGTACTATAAGCGATTTCCAAGAAATTTTTATTTTGGCTCTTTTAAACCGGTGGTGGGGGGTACTATAGGCGAGGGGGTCTTATAGCCGAGTAGATACGGTAATAATAATAATAATCATAAACAAAATTAAAAGATATATTGAACAATAATAATAATATATGTAAAGTTAAATCCGAATTAAGTAATAATAATAAATATTGAATAGAATAAATGTGCGGCTTACATATCGCCAAAGTCAGGTTAATATTAATAATAATTTCAGATATGAAGACATTAATAATAGGTGGTAAATGGAAGTTTTTGAGACATTACAAAACCAATAACATTATTGTTATTATTAAGTTACTTTTTTTTTTTTTTTTGAAGGCAAACAACTGTAACATTTTGAGGATAGCTTAAATTAATTTATCTAACTAGCTTTAATTCTTGAAGCATAATTTTCTGTGGAAAAAAAAAAAAGAAATTGTCCCTTCTTAACCTTAATCAGTAAATACTTACAAAAGGAAAGCTAATATGGGGAAGATGGAAAGTAGCGACTGTTTTTTTCATGTGTTAGCCTTATTTATATGCCTTGATTATTATCTGAAGATATCTGTTTGTATTTTTTACAGGAGTTTATGAATTTGTTCCTTTGGAGGAAGGAGATGGTCAACGTCTTCAGATCAATGCACAGAATTGTATTCATTGCAAGACATGTGATATTAAGGATCCCAGTCAAAATATCAACTGGGTAGTCCCTGAAGGAGGTGGTGGTCCAGCATACAATGGCATGTAAATGGTTGTTTTTCCTCACATTTCAGCAGACTGAAAAATGCAAGGAGGAATGTAAAGCTGCACAATGCATCAAAATGTGATAGCTGATTGGTCATTGAGGTTAACCAAAGAGGATGTTGGAGGTAAAGACTAGTTTAATCCTAAGAAGAGAGAGATAATCAACCCACACTGTGCCATGTGCATGATGATGCAAGATGGCAATTGTACATTGATTTTCATATACTTATGAAGCTCTTGCAGAATATTCTAGACTATCAGCCAATACTAAGCAAAATAAAAGATTCAATACATGTGATATTAAGGATCCCAACCAAAATATCAACTGGATAGTCCCTGTGGGAGTTGGTGGTCCAGTATATAATTAGCAAGCCTATCTGGGTGATTTTTGATGTAAGATAAAATAACTTTGAAAATGGAAACAAATTCTTGTCTTGGTTTTCATGTTTGGAACAGCATAGATTTAATTTATCTTGTTAACAATTAATATTGTAGCTTTCAGTCAGTCAACAATATTAATTGTTAATTAGTCAATACTGAAAAATGGCTTCAAAGCTATCTTATATCATGTTATTCACTCTTTACCCTTTACTTAGCTTGCAATATGACTGATAATCAGTTGTGCTTGGTTGCTCTGTCCGTTCTTATCTCCTCTTCTGCTTCTAAACAAGATTCCTAGTATGCCTGGTGCTGATATTTGCCTGAAATTCACTGATCTTTATGTGGACTATACATGGAAGACAGTTCACAGGTTTGGAATTCAGGCTGGCTGTTAGAAATTATGACTTCAAATGGGCAAGTTCTAATTTAAAAGTACCATTAAGATACCATTAAAATGGTCAGGATGAATCAGCTGTGTGGTTACTCGAAAGAATTTTGAAGTAAAATCCTGATTTTGCGCAATTACCTTCCAAAGACATAAGAAGGAAGGGAGTGTGGATCATCTTTACACAGTGTGAATGATTGGTGCAGGAGATAGAACAACAACCTACATCTTACATGATCAAAATAGGTGTTGGCAGTATTTTATGCAGAAATGATAGTTTACCTTAGGACACTTCAAAATTCTATCCATGTCTGAATCAAGGAAAACCATCACATACTTTCGCTCAAATGGCAACGTTGGTAAAACAACCGGCACAAGACCAAAATACAACAGGAAAGTTTTACAGTATTTGAATGATTTTATTTGTTACTAATTTTACCTAGGTCATTTCTTAATTTAAATTAAAGTGTGATTTATGTGTGTAAAACGTTAGATGGGGTGTGTACTCAAATATCGATCATGTGATTGTCACTGCAGGGGTTGCTGTGGAGTGGTAGAATCCTTAGGAGCTTGTTTGTTAAATAATTTTGCAACCTAGTCTGACCCTTTTCATATTTATTTTATTTATATAAGCTATAACACACATCAGTAATGTGTAAGGATCCAAATTACATAACCTTTATGTTTGAATGTTTCCTGTATGCTTAGTTTGATAAGTAAGATGTATCAGAAAAAAATGTGAAACACATGCTGCCCTTTTTCCTGCAGTTCTCATTTCCCCTTTTGAATTATATCAAATGTTTGTGTGTGCAGCCACTAGAAGGAGATTGAAATATTGCTCTCTAATACCGGTACTTTATATCTTTATTAGAGTTTGTCAGACCTGAATTAATTTTTTAAGTATCTATTTTGTAATTCTCAACTGCAATAAGATATTTGCACACTGTTGATACAAAGGTGAGAGGTGCATGATAGTGTAGTGGTCAAGCTGCTTGCCTCTCACCAAGGCATACTGGGTTTGATTTCCATCTAATGCATGTCAGATTTTCAAAGTGAAATGTTATGGCTATTGATTTAGATTTCATATTAAAAGGATGTTCCAAACAGATCCAGCCTGGGGCTGGAAACTGTACAAGATGATGATGATGATGCTGATGATGATATGATTAAAAGGTGGTCCTGTGACTCTTGATCATAAGATTAACGATCATGCAAAACTTAAAACTTCTTTGCTCCTTTGTAATATATTCATATACTGTATATAAATTCCATATTATTCAGTTAAGGAAATAATAATGTTGCTCATAAAGTTCCTTTTCCAGAATTTATATTTTATGTAATTAGGCTTGTAACTTTGTCATGGTCATGGAAAACAGGGAGATTTTTTTGAGTCTGTGTTATGTAGTTTTGTATTGTCCAATATGTGGAGTCAAGAGGAAGAAACTGATAAATCTGAAAATTTGTTATTTTCTTATTTTAATGCCATCTGGTTACTCAATTCACATTCATTAGACAGGTGAATATCCTTGCAAATAACTGAAGTTGAAAATTGCCATACTTGGGAAAAAGATGACAAATGCATAACACTGTCTTGCTCTTATGAAAAATATTTCAACATGTCATTTTTTCTCCCTGACTCTGTAAAGAACTTTTGTTCATCCCTTCATAATTAGTCTCCAGCTTTGTGCCAGCCAGATACAGTATATTCTGCATTTGTTTTTCACTTCTTTCTCAGTTCAGTTAAGTTCTATACAGCATTTTAGTCAATGGCCTATATATTTTCTATCGGTCTTTACAAGTTGGGTATTGCTACTGTCCGTCCACCAGCTTAAGAACCGTAGCAGGAATGCAATGAGTCAGCTGGAGACAGCTGGCCTCTGCATGAACGGCAGTAGTGCCAACCTACTACTTACCCCTACGATTTCACAGTTGAAACTAAACCAAAGTAGCAGTGAGTAACCATAGCGTGAATAACATCGGTGCTGAGTTGGCAATACCTGCAACGGCACGTCCACTCAATCAACTCAGCTGGAATGCCTCTTCCCTTCAGCCCCCTATGACCATGAGCTGGTGGACGGACAGTAGTATGAAAATAGAAGGTTCTCCTAATGTTGGAAAATAAATAACATCCACCTGAATTGGTTAAATACTGTATATTATGAAAAAAGATTGCATGTACTTTGAGTCCGATTCTTTACATAATTGAATTTTTAAATATGAAATATAGCAAAGAAATTATTAGGTTCATGGTGTTGTTGATGTGAAAGAACAACTTATAGAGTAATAGCACACTATCGAAGTTGATAGCTCCAGTTAGCACCTCTGTTATGTCAAGTAGTACAAAATCTGCATTGGTGACACACATTTTAAAATGATCAGTAGTAAAGCTCTTATTTCATCAAGATGTTGTTCTATCATTTTTTTTCTACTCTGTGTTTTGAGAAACATAATTTATCCAAATATATGTACAAAGCTGATTGAGGTATTGGAGTACTGGCCTAGTTGACTTGCTCAAGGGACTGTTTGGCATCTACCTCCATTAGGTGTTTTATTTATATTATTATTATGATTACCTTTATGAAAGATAAGTGGATGGTTTTGCATTATCAACCCTATTATTTACACCAAAATGAATTTCACATGAGTATTATAACAGTTAAGTAATACTATTCTGTATAAATTTCTTGTAATGATGGTGCTCAAAACCATGCACAGGAATTTTAAGTCAGAGTATGAGTTACTGTATATATGCAAATACTACCTGCATATTTTTTCAAAAATTGAAGTAAGGAATTCATTTTATTTTAATATGCAGCCAATGGCCATTTATTTTATTTTCAGGACGGGTCAGGGAAGGGCTATTGGAAGGAAACTAGCCGTGGACCTATTGAAAGGAACCGTCCTGGCATTTGCCTGGTGGGGAAATGGGAAACCCCAAAAAACAATTTCAGGACAGCCGAGGTGGGGTTTCGAACCCACGCCCTTGCAATGCCAGCGAGGCACGAGGTAGCGCGTCAGCACTCTTGGCCACCACGGCCATTGAAGTAAAGAATTGGGGTTATTATTATTATTATTATTATTATTATTATTATTTATTAAATCATTACAAATACACACATTTTACAAAATTCATAATATCTGAACACATTTTATGAATTTCCTTACACTTCCTACTCATTGTTTAACCTGTAAATTTACAATTATTAAATTATATTGTTACAATATGATAAAGACAGGTCAAAATAGGATATCAAATTCATTCAGAGCAGGAAGAGATATCACATATGCCACTAAAAGGTGCAACCTTGTGTGTGGCATGCATATCGTTGCATTGTTTGATTGAAGGTTGGCACCAAACTCCTATTAGAATTTTGTTGATGCCATGTGATATACTGCATGGTGAAATGCTTCCGACTGTGTCTCTGGCCATGCATGCACAATAATATATTGAGATACCAACTCCCTGTAGCCCTTCATCAAATTTCAAATATTTTGAAAAATTGATATGGTTAGCTCAATTCAGTATTGCCAGCATTTTGCCCCAGTGTGCCATTGGGCTCATCAGTTGGTAAGGTGCACCCTCTGGCCCTGGAACTGCATAGTAATGGTGGCCGGAAAAATGCCTGATGTGTCCATACTGTTTATGATATCTATACTGTGGCAGTGGTAAGAATCGCAATCGTCTCAAGAGTGACACTGACCTATTTTCTAGATGTACACATACACTGTATTATCGCAATTTCAGCTCCCATGGTTTCCAAAGCTTTGTGGATGGCCAATGGATCAAATATCTTCCTGTAGACATGTAGCTTGGAGGGAGGATGGCTTGGAGAGGTTAAGAATTTCAACTCTCCTGAGAGTGGCATCATAACATTAGGGTGCAGGGATTATTCGACAGCAGGTAGTATTCACATGTATATGGTATTAGCAAGTTTGGCATGGCAGTTCATAGTTTTGATTTTATAGATTTTGTATATTCTGTTCCTAATCTTGTAAAAAGCCATTTATTTGTGTTTGTAACTTTTGTAGTCATTGGAGAAACATGTTTGTTATTTATATACCATACATAGAAATATATTTTGGATACATATTGAATATTGATTTAAGCTATGAAGGGCAAAATAGAAAGAGGACTTACCTGGGCAAGTAGACAATAGATTACTGTACCACATACCACGGCAGGATGAACACGAGAGAAGAGTAGCTCTCTTGTCAGATGGAGGTTTGAGAGTATGGAGTATGGAAGCTACCATATTTTCTAGCATAATTGTTGCATATTTTTGGTGAACATTTATAGAAGAAAAGCAGGGTCTGAAGGTTATGCCAAGAATATTAAAAATTCAAATGAAAAACAAACCCTACTTTTTAAAATAATAATATAATTAACTTATTCAGATAAGTCACCATTTCTATTTTTCTCTTCCAAGCTTGATATTGTTGTCTATTTTTTAAAATTCAAGGTTCATTTTTTATCCTCTTCCTTTAAAATTCTTGTAGGTAAAATACACTGGTGTAACCAAACTCTACCAACAAATCATTAGGCATAACACATTGAAGAGGTGTTGGCTCTCTACCACTCAAATGGCATTGGTAATGCCTGTGACATAAAGCAACAGATAGAGGCATGGATATCTACTTAAGTCCAGGGACACCGAGAGGATTTAGGGGCCCCTATGCAATTTTTTTCTCGGGTCCCTCTTGAAATTATTACTATCTACTACTAGCTATTCTGGAAATACAATGCCGTT
The DNA here is from genome assembly GCA_946902985.2 of Meconema thalassinum. Lineage (NCBI taxonomy): Eukaryota > Metazoa > Arthropoda > Insecta > Orthoptera > Tettigoniidae > Meconema > Meconema thalassinum. The sequence continues at coordinate 170,527,450 of OX336391.1, forward strand.
TTGAGAAAAGCATCTGATGCAGTCATAATTTAAAAAGACATACAAATCTTGTTTCTGTTGTAACTTCGGTACTTTTATTGTAATTTTACAAGTACGCGGTTCTATATATGCAAGGTGCTGCCACCTACCCTTTATGCTTCAGTTGTGTAAACCCCGCGCGCCATTTTCGCACATGTTCAGTTTCACTATTGCCATCACATGTAATCAGTTCGTTGTTATTAAACTCATTCTATCAGTTTGCTGTGCTTAATTCTGGTTCCCTCATATCCTCTTGCAGGTTATGGGCCCAGCATGCTTCCACTGCGCGAGACTAAACACGTAAATAACAAATCACAATTATTCGTAAAAATGTGCCAGAAGTTAACCTCAAAGATGGACGCCAGAAGTATTGGGAGAATTGAACCCCTCGGTAAGGACAATTTCGACATGTGGGCCGTGCAGATGCAGGTCATCCTTATTACGGGCGATTTGTGGGAATTCGCCGGCGGGAATTCTACGAAACCAGAACCAGCGGCTGAAAACGCAAACGCGGCGGCAATTAAAGAGTGGGACAATAAGGATTAAAAGGCTCGGTCGTTGATCATTTTGTCGATGTCACCAAGTGAAATAAAGCAATTCAAAAATTGTGTCACTGCACGTGATACATGGCAACGACTGAGACAGATCTACCAATCCCAGGGACCGGTTCGGAAGACGACCTTACAAAAATAGGCGGACGACGGTGACGTACGTGACGATCTGAACGATTTCTTCAACACCGTGGACAAATTGGGAGATATGAACATCACGATAAATCCAGAATTGTTGACAGTTATGTGTTTATACAGTCTGCCGACACGGTTCGAGAACTTAAGGTGCGCAATAGAGTCACGTGACAACCTACCGACTCCTGAGGCTCTTCGGACCAAAATCGTCGAAGAGGATGATGCACGGAAATCGAGCACACAAGATGAAGTAGCGGGAGCTATGTTTGTCAAGAAGAAGACTGGTCCAGGTAACAAGAACTTTAAGAAACAAACTTCCAAACTAAACAACAGTGAAACAGAAGGAGGTGGATCTGAGTTCCGGTGCTACGTATGCAAAAAGCAAGGACATCGAGCCAGCCAGTGCAGATTTAAACAAAGAGATCCATCGAAGAACAAAGGTAAAGACAGTTCTAATATTCAATCTGCAAATTTCACTCGAGAACTATGCTCACAGGCGACGACAACTCAGAGCAGTGACTCACGCCGAAAGTGGTGCCTCGACAGTGGCGCCACTTCAAATATCTGTGGCGACCCTGAGATTTTTTCGAAGATCGATGAGTCACGAAAGGGTGTGGTGAAATTGGCTGATGATTCAAGGGCAGAGATCGTGGGACAAGGCAGGGTTCTCTTATCTACCCGCGTTGCGAACGAATAGATAGATGTCTCTCTTTCAGATGTTTCTCACGTTCTAGACCTCAGGACAAACTTGATGTCGGTGAGAAAGTTCACCGACCGCGGCCACGGGGTGATTTTTGACAAGGAAAGTGCAGTCGTGAACGAAAAAGGAGAAGTCTTGATGCGAGCTGAGAGGAAGAACAACCTATATTACGTCAGTGAGAGTCGAGACTGAGCATATATGGCTGCATCGCCCAAAAGAATCGATCTAGAATTGCTACACCGTCGACTCGGACATGCCAACGTGGGCGACATCTTGGTAGCTGTGAGGAAAGTGAGGGTTTTTGGCGACTCTGGACTGCAAAGTCTGCCTCGAGGGGAAGATGTTCAGGACAAAGTTTTCAAATAAATTCGATCGAAGAACGGAACTACTCGATTTGATCACACGAACGTGTGTGGACCGATGCAGACTCCATCTATGGCAGGTTCAAAGTACCTCTTGGAATTCATCACTGGTGTGAAGTGAGATTTCTGAAGGCAAAATCAGAGGCCTACGAAGCTACCATCGAGTACATTACCAGGATGGAGAATCAGAAAGGATAACTAGTAAAGGTGATCCAGTCTGACAACGGCGGGGAATACCTGAATCGAGAATTCGACAACTACCGTAGAGGGGGGTGGCTTTGTGACTAACAGGGTGACCTTGAGACACATGGTTACTTTAAAAAAATTTGAATATCGTGCCTTTATTGTCATGAAAAAAATGTCAAAGAGTAACTGCAGAGCTACCTATTAGCAGACTCTCGAATCTGCTGCAATTAATTTGTTTCCAGCAACACTTTTCAAATTTGAACCGTTCGTCACGTCGATTCTGGAAAGTCTGTGTACTTTGTTTTGTGGAGTGCGGTGCGTTTGCAGACAGAGCAAGACATATCATAATTCTTGAAGATGAATATAGGTTCGCTACAGTTTAATGTTATGTGTGTATGACGCTTATTGTTGAAGTAATTCGTGAGTTTGTAAAAAGTCGACGGTTTGCTGGGCGACTTTGTGACAGTCCGTTCAGATGAAATTTTGTATTCATGGGACGAGGTCCTCTTCAAAATAGATCCACCCAAGAAAATTAGCAAACATGGAATGTACCAAGTTCGAGAACTACATAATTTTGCATTATCTGATTAGAATTTTATTTAATTTGATTAGAATACCTGTTGATAAAAAAATTGTGAAATTACTGTTTATTTATCTAAAATATTGTATAAATATGTAATTACTATTATTTAATTATGTTCTAATATGTTAAATAAACATTTAATGGGGTGACTTTGTGACACTGTGTTTTCCACATACGTTATAAGCCCAAAAAGTAGCCTGTCACTAAGTCACCCCGCATGCTGGGGTGACATTGTGATAAACGTTAATGCAAATTTCTCTGTGGTTATGTAAGATTGAGACTTTAACAATATACTAGCAGGTAACAAGAAGGATGGAACAACCAAATTCAATAGTTAATTTTGGGTTCAGTTGAAAAATGGTTTACTGGAAACACAAAAACCTCAAAATCTGTCACAAAGTAAGACATATCATAATTCTTGAAGATGAATAGGTTCGCTACAGTATAATATAATGTTATGTGAGTATGACGCTTATTGTTGAACTAATTCGTGAGTTTGTAAAAAGTCGACGGTTTGCTGGGCGACTTTGTGACAGTCCGTTCAGATGACGGTACCTAAAGAAGCGCGGAATCACACGACGCCTCACAGTCCCTCAGAACCCTGAACAAAACGGGAAGTCGGAGAGGATGAATAGGACTTTGATGGAAACTGCCAGGTGCATGTTGTTCGAAGCCGGATTTCCTCACCGCTTCTGGGCGTAAGCAGTGAATACTAAAAATTACATCCGTAATCGCCTGCCATCAAAAAGTATCGGAGGCAAAACACCTCACGAATTGTGGATAAGAGAGATTCCTGACGTCTTGCAATTCATAGCCCAAAAAATAGGGGTAAGGTTACAAAAATTCACATAGAGCTGAACATTTGTACTAATGGTCTAAACACCATTATGAATGAAATGTGAAAAGTCCCCATCGATCCGTCAACGGCAAAAAAATTATTCAAGGTCAAAGTTCGAAAATATGTGTTTTTTTTGCGTTTTTCAGCCAAACGGTAAGTTTTACCATAAAAATAGATCAGACTAAAATTGTAGATCATGCCATTATCTATAAAAATTGTCTCAACACTTTTTCTCCTAATAGTCACCGTTTTTGAGATATACCGATTCAAAAAGTTGAAAGAGTTCATATACAGTGTGGTCCACCAGCCCCTTATTTTTTTTGGAGGAAGGCAACCCAACTAACGCCGCGTATATCACAGTCATCCTAAAAACATTAGTACATGGTCCTTTACGTCCATTGTACTGTTACGTGCCACCCCCTAGTGGCACTTTTGTTAACTGGATTACGGTGGGGGTACAAAGCACAACACCAATTACTGCTTAAAGAAATAATTAACTTTATTGTGGCCAGAAAATTACACTAGTCAGCAAATACAAGCAATTAGGAGCCTTATTCCAGTTTCCTCAAGTCTCTTCCTTGAGCGCTCTTGGCCCTTCCACTTGTCAACAGATCACAGAAGTTAATCCGTCCTAATGAGTACGGTGGCCTTGACAGAAACTACCTGCTCTTCTCCCTTACGTTCACCGACCTCAATTACTTACGATCACTTGCTGCAGGCTATTTCGCTGTCCACAAGCTGGAGAAACAATGTCACTGGATTTCGTAACTCGCACAGCACTTCGTCACCACACTTCTGTCGCACAAGATAATCGCTCGCACTAGCTCGTAAAACACAACAACAACAACTGCTAGACAGGTCGCTCTTATATAGCAGGCCGGTGACTCAATAAATGCTTCTAGATCCATCCAGGTTCACGGCTTCTCGAGGTTTCCATCGCTGGTCCAGTCACGAATATTCTGGACTATCCCTTTGTCTTAGTAGCCCTGTTGCATAAGGCGCGCGCAATACAGGAGGCAGGACACAGCCCAGCCCTGGGGCAGTTGTGACTCATGCGGCGAGTGATGACACAAACTCACAGCCGTAACAGTACAACTAAAGCGTTGAGTACATCCTCGCGAATATAGTAGAAATCAATAGTGGCAGTGTTCTTTCAATGACCTCAAATATAATGCATGATTGAAACGATCAGAGCTCCGAATAACCCCTTCTTACGTTTGGACAGGAAGTGTCTACGAATAGATTCAATAAGTGCCAGCAATACACCATGGTTCTCGGTAGCTATGGTGGCTAAATAAAGAATTGCTAGAGTAGCGTCAACGACGTGGCATTGTTGTGGGTTCGAACCTTGAACTAGCAATTTTTTTTTTTTTTTTTTTGCTTAATGTCGTTTATTGTGGATGTATTATGTACGCATATCTATCTGTTCCGAGTGATTTTTTATTTGGTCCTCAAAAGCACCGTACTTATCCGATGGTACGCAGCCAGATTGGACGACGACATAATGATCTGTAGAACGAAAGCAAGGTATCCTTTATATTCAACGTAGCAAGTGTTCGAAATTTTGACCACCTTTGTTTAAAGGAAAACTCCGACTCACTCAGACGACCCACATAACAATTAGATTTGTTATGTGGGTAGGCTCACGAATAAATACATCAGACCGAAACTATAATTTCTTTCAACGGCGTCTGTGCGAAAAGCGCTTGATATACACTTACAATAATAGATAGTAAGGTTTTAAGGGGCGGAACTACGAGGTCATCTCCCCGAACATGTAGTAAATACAGATAATTATAACATTATTGGTTTTACGTCCCTTTTAACTGCTCTGGCTGTTAGATACGCCGGGGTGCCGGAATTTTGCTCCGAAGGGGATCTTCAACGTGCCAGTAAATCTACTGACACGGCTCCCTCGCATTTGCGCACCCTCAAATGCCATCTGACTGCGCCAGGATACGAACCTGCAACGTTGGGCACTGCAAGCGAGAACGTTACCGCTGAGCCTCGCAGCAAGGCAATAATTACAGAACGTGTCATATTATTATAAATATTGACTATTAAAATTCTAACTATCACGAATAGAGTCTCCTCCGTTGCGTAGTGGTCAGCGTGATTATCTGCCACCCCGGACGTCCTGGGTTTGATTCCCGGCTCTGCCACGAAATTTGAAAAGTGGTATGAGGACTGGGACGGGGTCTACTCAGCCTCGGGTGGTCCAAATGAGTCGAGGGGGTTCGATTCCCACCTCAGCCATCCTCAAAGTGGTTTTCTGTGGTTTCCCACTTCGCCTTCGGGCAAATGCCGGGATGTTACCTACCGTACGGCCATGGCCGCCTCCTTCCCTCTTCCTTGCCTATCCCTCCCGATCTGTCCCTCCCTTCCCATCCCTCAAGAGAACCCTGTTCGCTTTGCAGGCCGCCTGGGCGAGGTGCTGATCCCACCTCCCCAGTTGTGTCCCCCATACCAGATGTTTCAAGCTCCAGGACACTGCCCGTAGAGGCGGCAATGATGGGATCCCTCGCTGAGTCCGTGGGAAAACCTAACCTGGAGGGTAAAATAGACTAAAAAAATAATAATTATAACGAATAGTATCCATCCATGGTTTTGAACAGTACGGTATTTAGGGAAAATAGCCATTTAAATGAGACAAGAAAATAACTTTCCCTATCGTCTTCGTAGATAATGTGAACAAAACCAAGTTGAAATCTTGCTGTACGAGGTATGGAGAGTATAATAAAATAGTTTAAATTTTTTTTAAAAATCTGCCGTTTGATAGTCTTGAACCCGGGATCTTTGAAAGAGCGAGTGGACGCAACAACACTTGCACACATCTCCATCACACTCCGGAGGTTTTTATTGCGCTTCTTATTAACGCGTATGGTAAAATAATCAATTATCACGGTTAGATCTTAAATATTGATAGGAATGCATTCATTCAGTACCTGGCATGTTTTCTAATTTACTTAAAGCAAGTTTGGCGACCGCTTTACGTTAATAAGGCGACAGAACTGCAAATAATGCCCTCAAACGACAGCCCTTCGGTTTTATTTCATACAACTTAGCGTCCAAAATGCTAGCGTGTGATACACTTCGGTCATACAAGCAGGTGTACTGACGAAGAGAACATAATCATACATGATTTTGTACCAGCGATCACAGCAGCTTCCTTGCCAGCGAGTGTCGTGTGATACGGGCCTAAAGGTATGCTATGACTTTTTGTTAAAATTTTATAACAAAACAAGATGTTCGGTAAAGAACGTATTGCCTACTTTCTCCTAAATGCATGGGTATTGTTATAACTCTTTGTCCTTTTCAAGGAGTATAATAGAGTGTTGGTTGTAGTAGCTTCTTGAAATACAACGTGCTATACGGATATTATACATGAATATGATGTGGCCTTTGCTAGTGCTACTTCTGTAAACAATTTCATTCAATTCGGTTTCACCGTGTTTGAATAGATGTGGGGAATCGATTTGCACACATACATGGCCGCTATCTGCAAACTATTGGGCTGATGACCTTGTAGTTCAGTCAAAAGATGCTTCCCACAGAAAGGTATGTTGTTGAAAAATTTGGTAGAGATCAAATGATTAGGTTGGTCGTAATTTGATTTAAGCTTTGAACATTTGGGTGGCCGCCATTCCGTTTCAGTCAAGATGGCGGCGATATAAAACATGACACTGAGGTGGCCTTTGCTAGTGCTACCTCTGGGCCAAACTTTGTTCCATTCGGTTTCACCGTGTTTGAAAAGATAGGGGGAATCGATTTGCACACATACATGGCCACTATCCGCACATTATTGGCCTGATGACCTTGTAGTGTGGTCAAAAGATTCTCTATGCAAAAAGGTATGTTGTTGCAAAATTTGGTAGAGATCAGATTTATTATGTTGGTCGTAATTTGATTCTAGCTTTTAACATTAGGATGGCCGCCATTACGTTTTCGTCAAGATGGCGGCGATATAAAACATGACACTGAGGTGTTCTACGCTATTGCTACCTCTGTACCAAATTTTGTTCAATTCGGTTTCACCGTGTTCGAATTGATAGAGAGGGCAGACATTCAGAGTGCACACTCTCTCACACACACAGACAGACACAATTTTTGGCCCTGTGTAGATATCATAAGTCTACTTTCATTTTTTGCAAAAATCGAAAGTATGCTAATAATACCATGGAATTTTTTAAGGAATACGTATACTTCGATGCAAGCACTGGCGATCAGAATATCCTTCGATATGTTGTTGTTTTGTTTCATTTGAGGGGCTAGAACATCGCAGTCACATAGCCCCGTTTACTTGTGTGTGTGTGTAGAATTTGTCTGATAACCTGAGTTATTGCGGGCTTGTAATGATGTGTGTATTTTCAATTAAGGATTGGGAAGGAGGTGGCCGTGGCCTTAAAATAGAATCCGTCCCGGAATTTGGCCGGAGTAGAAGTGGGAAACCACGGAAAACCATTTCCAAGGTGGCTGAGGTGGGAATCAAACCCACTTCTTCTCATATTTGCTTCACACGGCTACGTGTACCCAATTTCAGCCCTCAGACAAGTATTACATTTCTCGGCAGAGCTGGGAATCGAACCCGGACCTCCGGAGCAACACTTCGATATGTTATGTTAATATTCATGCCATTTTTTAATTTTCTGCCATTACAGGTCACGTGGCATATCGTATCAATTTTTTTTAATTTAGTCAATTTACCCTCTAGGTTGGTGGTTCCTACGGACTCAGCGAGGGAACTCACCACTACCGCCTCTATGGGCAGTGTCCTGGAGCTTGGAACATCTGGTCGGAATGGATACAACTGGGGAGGTGTGATCAACACTTCGCCCAGGCGGCCTCACCTGCAAAGCAAACAGGGGCCTCATGAGGGATGGGAAGGGATGGAAGATTGGGATGGATAGGCGAGGAAGAGGGAAGGAGGCGGCCGTGGCCTTACAGTAGGTACCATCCCGGCATTTGCCCGAAGACGAAGTGGGAAACCACGGAAAACCACTTCGAGGATGGCTGAGGTTGGAATCGAACCCCCTCTACTCATTTGGGCCACCCGAGGCTGAGTAGACCCCGTTCCAGTCCTCATACCACTTTTCAAATTTCGTGGCAGAGCCGGGAATCGAACCCAGGACCTCAGGAGCAACACTTCGATATGTTATGTTAATATTCATGCCAGTTTTTTAATTTTCTGCCATTACAGGTCACGTGGCATATCGTACCAATTCGATCGTATTTTCTTTATAAATCATCAAAATTCAACGTACTCTTCACAAAAATGAGTCGCAAGGCAATAAATGTGGCAATGTAGTTACATCCCGACTAAAATGGAATGTGGGCTTTCGTTCAAAAAAGTATGCCTACTACTAGATTCGAAGCAGCATTCTACCCGCTCGCGCCCACCGTCATGCTTGAAACCTCTCAGCCACCAACACATGGTACATATCGCATGCTAAACGTGCTGTAGTTACAGTAGCCGTCCCACCTCAAACGTTTAAGTCCATCTCAAAGTCTTCAATCATGGTTTATGGTGTAGATTTAACCTTTTACTATTACAGATCACGTGGCGTAAGCTATTAATTCGATCGTATTACGTGTATGTGTGTTATTTCAAGGAGCAGTAAGTCATATGTTAGTAGAATGGGCCATAGTATTTGGCGGGGAAAAGTTTAAGGTCGGTTTTTCTTTGCTAGACCCATGACCCAATTACATTGCTGTCACACAGTCAGAGCGCAGAGCAAAATCGACCATCGGGAGAATTGAGATGTTAGTTGGGTTTCATAAAACTAAATAATAAGGGGCGGGTGGACCACACTGCGTATATGCACACGTTTCCACGCCACATGTGAGGTAGTGTACTTGGCGTTTTTTCTTAACGTGGATTCCCCGGTAGGCCTATTCCACTATCTATTGTGATCCTATTTAATTCAATAATATTTAATCACATATATTATTACAGTAGTATAGATCCCTCCTCCGGCGCTTACAAGAGACCGATCGTGACAAATGAGCATTCTAATGAACGAGAATAGACATTAGCAGTGACGAATTGCACTCGAATTTCATAAATATCTATACTTTAAAAAGTGACTTTCAAAAAAATGTACGAAGTGTGCTATTTGCAGATACTGTTGCTGTAGGAAAACACGCTCCAAATTGCTGTCCACTTCACATTTTAACCACTGTGACGCCTGTTTCATGTCTTTTTTTTCCTTTATCATTGTTCATAGATTTTATAAACAGTAAATCAAAGAAATGAATACTCAAATCGTATAATTTTATAAATATTGAATAACTGGTGAGTGTTATGATGATCCAATTTTCAGTGATTGCCTTCTTAAGTTAGGGAACGTAGAACTTGGAATTCTGAAATGAAATGTAAATAGTGTTATATGATCATTTGGTTGACATAAAATCATAACAATCTTTCTCCTTAAGTCTCTCATTATAAACATATTGGGGAAAGTGTGGTTTATGAACGTGCGAGATTTCTCGCACGGGTCCGCTAGTAATTAACAAGTAGTTCCGTGAAGAACTATACAGCCTATTTTCATATATCCTACTTATGTTAATTGCCACTATCAACATACACAATTTCAGTTTGATTGCTGTAATAGATTCGTAGATATTGAGAACCGACTAAATATTTCGGATGGTCGCCATGTTGGATTTTATATATGTAGGTCCTAGAGTTATGTACTGTTACATGCAGATTATTGTGAACGTGTAGTATTCAAACTTCAATCGCATAGTTAGGACACAAGAAAAAACAAGGAGAGTTTATAATTTTTCACAGCTGCCATCTTGAGGTTATGGAAACAATTGAAATAAATTAGATGCCAGTGGATTAATATTCGTATAAGGATTTACTGTACCAAGTTTCACTGCACGCGGATGGTTAAATTGCGAGAAACGTCCATGTGAATATTTATAATTCGCGTCACCGCCATGTTGGATTTGTGATCACTAGGTTATTTAAAGTCCTATAGGTGAAGTTAAGTTCATAGCCCCTATGAACATTAAAAATGCAGTTTGATTGCTAAAATAGATTCGTAGATATTCAGTATCGTCTAAATATTTCGGATGGTCGCCATGTTGGATTGTTAAATGTATAGGCCATAGGGTCATGTACCATTAAAGGAAAAGTATTGCGTATGTTCATTATTCAAACTTTCACTTCGATCGCATGACTACATCACAATAAATAAAATCTTAATTTTAAAATTCGCACTGCCGCCATCTTGAGGTTATGTAAACAATTGAACTAAATTAGATACCAGTGGATGACAATGTGTATAAATATTTCCTGTGCCAGGTTTCAGTGCGCTTGGAACATTAAATCGCGAGAAAGGTCTATTTTAAATTTTCAAATTCGCTTGGCCGCCATGTTCGTTTTGTAGTTAACCGGTTTTTGAAAGTCTTATAGATGGACTTCCAGTAGTGCCCTTTATCTCCGTACAAAATTTCAGGGGTTTACCGCTAATAGTTTCAGAGATATAGAATGCCGGTGAAATATTTCGCACATCCGCCATCTTGTGATTATGTAAACAATTGAACGAAGTTCGATGTCGGTGCATTAGAATGTATATAAACATATACTGTACCAAGTTTCATTGCGTTTGGTTGGTCAAATCGCGAGAAACGTCTATTTAAAAGTCGCAAATTCGCTTGGCCGCCATGTTGGTTTTGTTGTTACCAGGTTTTCAAAAGTCACATAAGTGAACTTATAGTAGTTCCCTCTATCACCATAGAAAATGTCAGGGTAATATCGGTAATAGTTTCGGAGATACTGAATGCTGGTGAAATATTTCGCACAGCCGCCATGTTGGATTGGTGAGTCGTAACAAAATTTGAAGGGCGCGGTCGAGGTCGCCGGGAATAGTGCTATGAACTTTCCGAGTTTCATTGAAATCGCTCCAGCCGTTTAGATTTTATTAGGGGGGGACACACACACGAATCACACACACACACACACGCACACACACACGGACAAAAGGTGATCTCATAAGCCTATTTTTTCAAAATTGAAAATAGGCTAAAAATGGTACTATTGGAAATGATGAAAGCGGTGTGAATTTTAAGAAATTGGGGGAAATTATTTGGAACCATCTAATACTTCTGCTTCCTCAAGTTCTTGTTCTTCTTTTTCTTCTTGTTCCTCCTCTTCTTGCTCTTCTTCTTCTGCTTCCTGCTGGGTGTAGGTAAATTGTCCTAATAGCGATGAATCAGATGTCTCCTCGCTGATATCGTATGAACACTCTGCTGATGGCAATCAACATTAGAGCATGTCTGGCCTTGACAACTGGTACATGCTAGTGAACAAAATAATCCAACTTCTTTGCAGCCGCATTTAGCATTACAATTGCTGATGTCCTGATAATTGAAAGAGCAATAAAACAGTTCAACTTGACAAATACAACTATTGTTGTTGGTGAAGACGTAGACTTTCTGATATTACTTACTGCTCGAACTCCAACCGAAGAAATTATTTATTTTTTAAAACCTGGGAAAGCTCAACATCAGTTGGAACTGAAAACAAGTGCAATTACCTTGTCTTCCTCCAACCTCCGCTTCTGCTCATCATCTCTTTCGGGTATATTATCAAGTGTGGCTTGGTAATCAACTAGACCCAGAAGAGTGGGGTTGGAAATTAATCGACAATACATTGGAACCAATCCAGACTTGACTCCCACCTGCACCGGAAAACTCCTCAACAAAGTTTTTTGCAATTGTAAAAAGGGATGTTATGCTAAATGCGGCTGCAAAAAAGTTGGATTATTTTGTTCATTAGCATGTGCCAGTTGTCAAGGCCAGTCATGCTCCAATGTTGATTTGCCATCAGAAGAGTGTTCATACGATATCAGCGAGGAGATATGTGATTCATCGCTGTTATGACAATTTACCTGCACCGAGCAGGAAGAAGAAGAAGAGGAACAAGAAGAAAAAGAAGAACAAGAACACGAGGAAGCAGAAATATTAGATGATTCCGAATAATTTCCCCCAATTTCTTAAAATTCACACCGCTTTCATCATTTCCAATAGTACCATTTTTTATCATTAAATATTATTGAATTAAACAGGATCACAATAGATAATGGAATAGACATACCAGGGAACCACTTTAAAGAAACGCGCCAAGTACACTACCTCACAGGTGGCGTGGAAACTTGTGCATATATATGAAGAATACAACTCTTTTAACTTTTTGAATCGGTATATCTCAAAAACGGTGACTATTAGGAGAATAAGTGTTGAGACAATTTTTATAGATAATGGCATGATCTACAATTTTAGTCTGATCTATTTTTTTGGTAAAACTTACCGTTTGGCTGAAAAACGCAAAAAACCCATATTTTCAACTTTGACCTTGAATAATTTTTTTGCCGTTGTCGGATCGATGGGGACTTTTCACATTTCATTTATAATGGTGTTTCGACCATTAGTACAAATTTTCAGATCTATGCGAATTTTTGTAACCTTGCATGTCTAACTTGACCAGGCTATCAGAACGTTTCGAAGCAATGTTTACTTCCTGGACATGGATCCCGGAAGAGGAAAACTGGATCAACGAGGCAGAGAAGGCGTGTTCATGGGTTACTCCGAAGAAACCAAGGGCTTTCGCATATACTTCCCTGACAAAAACAAAGTTTTGATTTGCCTAGATGTAAAATTCTTCGAGAATGAAAAGCCATTGGAAGAGACTAGGATGGAGTGCCCGGAATCCTCGAAGCAAGACATTTGTTGGGAGCAGTTCTTTGCAGAACCACCACCGCAATCACCAAGAGAAAAAGATCAACCAGCAGTCTTGGAGGAACCAGTCGCTCAACCCGAGATCGGAGAAGATGATGATCTACTCGATCTGCCAGGAGAACCTTTCCTCGGTTTCGACGTGACGCCAATGGATGATAATGATAGAACGACTGTCGAACCATCCGATACTACGCCTCAATTGAGACGAGGACCTGGTCGACCCAAGATTCTGCGAACTGGAAAAAGTGGAAGACCGAAGAAACTATTTCAAACAAAACTCCAGGATGTGGAGGAGCAAGAAGAAGACGAGGAGATTTATCTAGCAGAGATTCCATTCAAGGAGATAATGACGGGACCGAACTCTGACGAGTGGCATGGTGCCATGGTCATGGAAGTGAATGTATCCTGAGAAACAATACATGGGTGCTGGTGAATTCACCCCGTGATGCCAAAGTCATCAGATGCCGGATGGTGCTGCGCGACAAACTAAAACCTGATGGAACACCTGAGAAGAGAAAGGCCAGGCTGGTGTATGGAGTATGGAATCAACTACTTTGACACGTTCGTACCGGTGGCGCGAATTGAATCAATTCGTTTGATGGTTTGAAAGCTCGGTGTGAAAATCAGACAGAACGATATCACGATGGCTTATCTGTAGGGTAACCTGGACGAGGAAATATTCATGAAACAACCGAAGAACTTCAGGGAGATGTTAGCATTGTGATGTCCGGAACTGATGACGAAACCAAGGAGAAGACCAAGAACATGTTTCGCCAGTTGCAGGGAGGCGACAAGGTCTGCTTACTACAAAAATCACTGTACGGATTGAAACAGGCTGGGAGAAACTCGTATGCCAAGCTGCATAAGGTCTTGAGGAAGTGCGGTGCCAAACCAACCGCATCGGATCCGTGTCTTTTCCAAATTGGTTCCGGAAATAACATAACTTTGATTGCCGTTTACATTGACGACATGATGGTGCTGTCAAAATGCAAAAAGACGATCGCCGAGATTTCCAGAGTCCTGAGTGAAAATTTCTAGGTCAAGGACTTAGGATTGGCCAAACACTTCCTAGGCATCAAACTAATACAGGAGACCGGATGTATATCCATGCATCAGCAAGGTTATGTTGAAGAGCTTCTCCAACGCTACGAGATGGCCGACTGCAACCCTGTAGTCACACCACTGGACCCTGGAACGAAGTTGAGCAAAAATGAGAATCCCAGTGCTGACGAGTTGAAGTTGCCTTACCGTGAATTGGTAGGCGCGCTGACATACCTGTCGACAACTACACGTCCGGACATTTCGTTCGCTGTCAGCTACCTGGGGCAGTTCAACAATTGCTTCGGAATTGAACACTGGAAAGGTGGCAAGAGAATGCTGCGGTACTTGAAGGGGACTTTGAACATCGGGCTGATCTACGAAGCAGACACCGAACCGATCCAAGGGTTCGTCGACGCCGACTGGAGAAGATAGGAGGTCCTACACGGGGTACGTGTTCTTGCTCGGCGGATGCCCTATATCGTGGGACTCAGGAAAACAAAACGCAAAGTCCCTGAATGGATCAACAACTAAATAAATCTGGACCTTTGTCTGTAAGTCTGTGTTTCTTTCACACAAAAACCCTTTGAGCTGAAATTTTGCCTGGTCAGGCTATAACGTAGTTTTATGATCGGCTATCTCATAAAGGTCTATTGAGATCTTGATTTACTCAACCATTTTAAAATGGTGACTATTAATGTGTAGATTTTACAAAACTTGTTTTATCTACTAAAAACCAAAATAATGGATACACGCTAAATCATATCACGAAATGAAACACAACACTTCTAGCCTACTTACAAAACAAAAAAATAACAATTTTCTACAAGAAAGATCACATGCAATTTTTCATAACTCTAATGGATTTCTCCTTTATGGCTTTCCGTGAACTTGCGAATATCTTATTAGCTAAAAGCCAGTGTGAGTAAACTGTCAATCCTAACATGAAATGGAACCCACCATATTATGCAGTAACACGCAAAATCTATTATTGAGCTGTAATTTGGCATGGGCATAAGTTAGTTCTGAAGGTCAGGTAGCAGGCCTCTCGAGATTATAATATAGTCAACCATCTTCGAACAGTGACTTCTACTTCTACTTTCCTCGATTTTGGCCATCTTTGGACCGCGTAAAATAACCCGTTGCGTTCACTGTCTCTTTCTTGCCTTCCAGTAGGTCTTCATTACTTCACTTTGTCTCCTCTCTTCCGTCCAGATGTTAACCCACTTCTTCTTTTCCTTCTCCTGAAAACCCTTGAAATTTTTGATCATATATCTGAAAAGTGGTCTGTCCTGAATAATATCTATTGTTATTTCCATCTCTTCCATATCCCTTTTTATACTTTGTTCCCATTGATTACCATTCTTTTTGTATATGACTGAAAATTTGTTTTGTGAGTCTGGTGTTATTCATCCTCATTACGTGTCCAAAGAAATTAACCCTCCTTTTCCTGATCGTATCGTACATTTTTTCAATATCTTTACTTTTGTTGAGGTCGTCATTTTTTCTGTATCAGAACTCGCCACTTTCTGTTCTTAATGGTCCCAATATTTTTCTAAGTATCCTTCTTTCCTTTTTCTGTAGCTCTTCTATTTCGCCTTTTTTAAAATGGAAAACATAGATTCTGAAGCATAGAGACTTTCCGGTTTAATTACCGTATTGTAATGTCGGATTTTAGGGTAGTTGCAATAGAAAGATTTTTCTTATTGTAGGTATCCTTTGTCAGTTGAAAAGCGTGTTCCAATTTTCGTATTCTTGCTCTATTTGCTTCTTTGTCTAGTCCATTAATTTGAATAATTTCTCCCAAATACTTAAACTTTTCTACCTTGTATTTTTTTCCGAAGCCTGTTATTAAGACTGTAGGCTAATTTTTAATATTAGTCATAAATTTGGTCTTCTCAAAAGATATCTGAAGTCAAACTTTCTCTGGTATCTTTCTCAAAAGGTTTATTTGGACAAGCTGTTTGTATATTTTCTGAAATAATGGCAATGTCATCAGCAAAAGCCAAGCAATTGATACTTACCCCTTAAATTTCGATCCAAGTCTTATTTCATGGTAGAGTCCTCTTTCCTTGAGCCTTTCTTCCCATTCCCTTATTACCTTTTCTAGAACACAGTCGAAAAGAATTGGAGACAGTCCGTCTCTCTGTCTCACACCGGTATTAATTAAAAATTACTTTGAGATCTCTCCCATAAATTTCACTTTGGATCTTGTATCAGTAAGTGTATCTTTGATGACGTTGATGGACTTCGAGTCTACTCCGAATTCCTCTAACACATTTAATAATGAAGTTCTATCGAATCATAGGCTTTCTGGAAGTTCACAAATATTATGACGTAGTTCTTGTTCCTGATCATTCTAACTCTTATAATTGTTTTCAAATTAAATATCTGTTCCATACACGACTTACCTTTTCTAAACCCACTTTTGTATTCTCCTATTTGTTTATCAAGTATAGGCTTAATCCTGTTTTGAAGAGCTTTGGAAAGGATCTTATATGTAACTGGTACCAGGGAGATGCCTCTGTAATTGTTCACATCTTTCTTATAACCTTTTTTATGTAATGGGTGTATCAATGCAATTTTCCAATCTTCTGGAATTTTTTCCGACTGCCAAATTTCTCTTAGTATGTGTCTCAGTTCATCTCTTGCTCGACTTCCAGATTCCTTCCACAGTTCCGCCACAATCATATCCTCTCCTCTGGCCTTATTATTTTTTTAGATGTTCCATGTTATCAGGTGGGTCCGAATCTCTGTTTTTTTGTGCTTGACCGAATGTTAATCTTGCTTCAGTTTTTCAGAATATCTTGCCGACATATCACTATTGTCCTTATTATTGAGTCCGATTTTTCCCTTTTCATCCCTAAATCCAAGATTGGGAGATTGATGTCTTGTAATTTCCTCTTTAAAGGTTTTATCAACATTTCTTGTATTATTTTTGGCAAAATCTTCCGTAATCTGGGTAAGTCGGCTTTTTTCGCACTTCCTCTTGACAGCTCTTATAGTGTTAAAAGCCTGCTTCCGAGTTATTTTAAACCTTTCAAAATTATCATCTGTTTTACACGAGTGCCACCTCTTCCATGATTCCAGTCTTTCCGTGATAGCTTCATCACATTCTTCATTCCACCATCTATGTTTCCTGTTTCGTTTTAGATGACAGAGTTCTTGTGCAACGTTCTGTATTCTCCTTTTTAAGTCCTTCCAATTTTTTGTATGGTAATTTTTCTAATTTTTCCTTTTATTCTGTGTTTACCGCCTTATTATTTCTCAATTTTTCAACATCTAATGTAATTCTCTAGTTATTCTTTCTTTTCGTATGTTTAGTGCAATGATTCTCATTTGGATGGTCGTGAGGTAATGGTCACTGTCAATATTGGCCCTTTTCTTCACTTTAACATTCTGAATTTCTTTCCTGTTCCTAGAAGAAATAGCCACATGATCAATTTGGAATTCTCCTAGGTTTGGATTAGGGGACCGCCATGTTTTTTGCTTTCTACTTACTCTTAGTTTCTTAAAGTAGGTAGACATAAATTGCAAGTTAAAGGCCTTACACAGTTCAATTAGGCGTAGTCCATTCTTGTTTGTTCTCCTATGAGCTGGGAAATCTCCAACAATCCTTCTGTAACATTTCTCTTTTCCAATTTGCGCTTTTAAATCACCAATTAACACTTTGATATGATCCTTTGGAATTTTATGAATTTCGTGCCAGAGTCATTTGTAAATGTGGTCAAGATGTTATACACGAACACCAGCAGTAGAGTACGTTGTGCTGTTGGCACCTCGGAAAACTTTCCTGTAAATGTCGGCGTCCACCAAGGCTCACAAGAACAAAAAGGGACGGTGATAGTGCTGACAAGGGGAGGATCGATGCATGGGTCACCGATTCGAACCATCTTTAGTACACGTGTAGGGCATGACCAGGCATATACTGTACCCTTTTGAACATAGGACCTTCAGGACAGGATTCATTCCTCGGGGGCGGAGCGTTCCTACTTGAAGCTAACAACTGTCCTGGCATACACCATTTGGAAGATCGATAGGGCTGATCAATGAATCATCACACACAGAATTCAAAATAAAAGGAAAGCAAACTTTATTAACACTAAATAAACAAATACAAACAAAAAAAAAAGAAAGAGTAAAACAAAATATCCAAATAAGAAAATCAAAATCTTAACGAGAAATGAATTAAGGCGAAAGTAAACTAATAAATCATGAAATTCTGAAGCAAATCCAAAATAAGTTTAAAACTCCAAAATAACCTACTCAAAATCACAAATTATCAAAATCAATCCGAACGGATTCCAAAAATAACAAAATCGAATAAAAAAAATGATCAAAATCAAAATTTAAATTAATTGGATATCAATTAAATTAATTACACAATCAATTTGATTAATTAAGTGGATCAAAGCGATCAATCAAATCATTGAATCCCGATTGGGAAATATCAATCCAATTAAAGACCATTAACAACTTATTCAAATTAATAATTACATAAATTAATTAATCCATCTTTGATCAAACACGTAAGCAAAATTATGATCTGATCTCACTACAATCAGTATTGTACTCATTGAAAATTCCACACTGTGAGCTCATTACATCAAGTATCATGTCATCTCACCATAACGTAATGTACCATGTAATTTAACATTACTTTAATTAAATCATTTGTGCATCACACTACTAAGCAAGGGCTTTTCAAACATGATCCAACATCTTAATATAATCTGGCAATATCGCCTGTATGATCCCTTGTATGGATTAAAAGTACTCTCATAAAGATACACTTCTTATGCATCCAAACTCTTAACACAAGCCTTGCCCCCTTTTTATTCTATGGATATAAAATTGGTACATTTATTTATGAGCTCTCGTGTATGCAACAGATGTACACCACAATAGGACTTGAGATATGCTATACTGGCACATTATAATAACACCAATGCATGAGAACACGATTATCCAAGAATCGAACTCAAGATTCGATACCTCATTTCGGGTCTCGAATTCGATACTGTCTGTCAGAGTTTATGGGTGTATGTTAACTATACTAATATACAATAACTGAGATGCTTGCAATATCCCCTCAAATATCCTCTTATATAAGACAAAAACCAAAGGCTAAAAATGAACGCTGGATTATATGCAAATTTGCATCAATGCAATAATAAGAATATTCTATGCTCACACTTCGTACGGTGACAAATAACATTTGAAAACAACGATGAGTGTAAGCGACAACGATGTTTCCCCGACACTGTAAATAAAGGCATGGCACAACTGTATCTACAAAACATATTCACAAAATATGTACACAAATAGGTCTCGAAGTAAGGACCTCGACTTACCTGTTTCGGGCATGGCATATCTGCAACCGTCGCTAGTATCAGAGAGAGAATACACTTCTACCTCAAATGGTTAATGAATACCTGCACCCTTCCGTAGAACACCATTATCAAATTAATCACATAACTATCATTATTATTATTATCATTATTATTATTATTAGTATTATCCAATATTATTCCCACAGTGATGTTAGTTTGCAATGACGCTAGGACGCGAAAGGTCAATGGATATTCGTACCCTTTTACAGAATCCATTGATTATATAATTATTATTATTATTATTATTATTATTATTGTTATTATTATTATCATTGTTATTATTATTATCATTGTTCGTCACTGCGAGGACGCTAGGTCATGATAGGTCACTGTGTATCTGCACCCTATTACAATATACCATTATTTGATAAGTTATTATTATCAGTTCAGAAATGTGCTCAACAAACACAGACTTAAACTCGGTACAGGAAACCTATGATTTACTAAAAGCTCGGCTCTCTACACGGCCAAGAGGGGAGTGACGGAAATACCGTTATCCAAAGCGAAAGGGAAAACGTTAAATGACCTTGGCCTAGGACAAACATGTGTTGAGCCAACACACCCAGTGGTAACCAAAAACATCCTATTAATCTCGCACCAACTAAGCGAAATGAAAAAAATACGAGCAGCTAGTCTCGTAAGCCTAGTGGTCTCCTGTTCGAAACTGAGCGTAGTATAAACTTTGGAACATACCCAATCGTGGTTCATCATTTCACTCAAATAATTACAAGCGCCGTTCGGCTTTACCTCTTATCTTATGGCATGCCTCAATACACACTTCTTACCTTTTTATTTTCAGTTGGCGACATCATGGGACACATGGCGATGTCCGCTACAGCCTAACTGCACATATTTCATAATCCTTACCATTTTCTTTTTCTTTCATTCGTCGTAGCTTACCTGAAATCGCATGGGACCATCCCAATACCATATTTTGCATGCCTTTATCATAACATTTCTACATATCACCACGACCCAATGCTCATACATGTTCCAAAACACTCAGACAGTTGTTCAGTGCACTCTCTCACAAACCGTATCTTACCTGATTAGAGCAAATATATTGGAGACGCAAAGGTAACATTCCTAGCTTACTCCCAGGGCGTAACTTAGCTAAATAAATATCTCACCAGGTGTGAAATCAAAATACCAGCATTACGGAATTAAAAATTCCCCTCCATTACTCGTGTTATTATTATTATTATTAATATTATTATTAATAACTTGTGTTACTATTGTGTCCGTAAAAAATAATGTTAGAATCTCTCTCTCTCTTTCTTACCCAAAACCACATGCCTCACTCTGGGCTTCTTCCGTCTTTTCCTGGGCTGAAATACACATACTTTAGCAAATAAATAAACATACATTCCTACCAGTGTATCCAACATGTACGACATGTGAGCGTTATTTCTGCCAAGCATCTCAAAATAAATCAACAACGTCGCGTCATCACGTGCGCACATATCTAATCAAAATAAATCTAACTTCAAAAATTAATCACTAACATATTATTTACACAACTATGGTAATCCTAAGAATACACCCATAAACAATGACTTAATATAATCAAAGATTAGTACTCATCGTGATCTCCTGTCAGCTGCCATCATTCCTTTCAGCAGGGATCCTTCACAGCTCCTCTCCAGGGCTCTACATGATATCACAATTACACATCATCACTGAATACATTATTACACTGATTAATTCTTCATCATAATTTCGCTGCGTCTCACTTGATTCTCTTCACAAACTATTATTGACACTTTCATAAGGTATCACATACTAGTACCCTAATAAACACGTAATTTATTATTCTAGACACTTTATACACTTTGCAGGGATTGCGCAATATAACCACACGTATTTCTATCTCACTAGCTCTTTCTTCACGATGCCGTGGGTTGACCGATTCTGCGCGTATTTCCCTTCGAACGGTGAGCTCGCAGATGACGTGCCGGTTCAACTGGACTCCGGTTCGGACCTCGATTGCCCTTCTACGTCTTCCTCACTCCTGCGTCTGCTAACACCGTCTCTGCACTTGGCGTGGAAAGTCTACTATACAAATTTGAGCGAATATATTGCTTTCCCGCATATGAATACTTTATTTTACACAATTTATGTCTCTTTAAATATCGTCCCCTTGTACTTTACAAATTGTGGTGCAATATTATTTTAGTTCGGCGTGCTCCCACTGCTAACTGCCCGTAGTTATGTGACGATCTTTCTCACCCGCCGTTTGTCACCAACCAACTAGCGAACCGGACTCTGACTCACTACGCAGCACTGCTCACGCGAAACTACTCCAGACTACTGCCAACTAACTCCTGCGACCACGAGAGTGCGGGGGTATATCTTTCACATGGCGGCGGTCAACACTAATCTTCATACGCTGTCGGGAGCTCTTCTTTCAGACCGCACACCATATTCACAATATATGCAAATTGATATTGATAATAAGGCCGTATTATTATCATATTGTCACCGACGTTCGATCGTGGCTTCCATAAATATCTATCTTGCGTCCCTTGGCACTATTTCTGACGACATGGACGCTATCCCTACCAGCGCAACCAAACTCTCCACCCCAGACTGTTGGCGTAAGAAACTAATTTCCTTGATCATCGATTTAATGATATCATGATGATCTATTCAGTTTGATGACTGGCGAAAAATCTTAGGAATATTCCAGGTTTAATGACGTTAAGGGTTCGATCCTGGGTGTTATCGTATTGTCACAATTTATTTATTTAGTGATTTAGGGGCGGGGCTTTGCTAACATGCGGCGTAGCGTAGAACATACGAGAACAAATTATTGAGGTCAGCTCCCCAAGAAGTCCTTGGAATGTTGCACCTGCTCTGGCCAATGCGTAGCATAGAAATATGTTCTAGACTTCGCTGTATTGGCAAACTTTAGGCAATACGTCGCTGGTACTGTCTGCGACGTACATGAGCTCGACTTCCAACCCAGATCGGGCGCTTGCCATGATTAAATAATATGCAATCCGGTTTCCATCTCCTCTGTAATTTGAAGCTCATTTAAACGATATACACTCTGCATGACGAAGAACCATGCGAACTTAGCCTGGGGCCTATAGGATAAGGGCGCATCTTCCCCCTCCTTGGATTTCGAAAAACTATCTACAGGATGTGATGGTTTTTCGAGATTTATTAACTTCATCTCCCTTCTTAATAGTTACTCTGTCATGCATCGTTTAAATGTTGAGTACGCTGACCTTCCGATCATTCCTTCTCTTCCTCAATAACATTGACTTGTTGGCCCGTATCTTCTTCTTCCATTGGGTAATAAACCTTCAGATTCTGAGCGTTGTAGATTGCTTCCACTCCTGTTTCCAGATGTTTGACCTTGTACGCATTGTTCCCAATCACCTTGGTAATCTTGTACGGTCCATGGAACAACTCACAAAATTTAGCATATATTCGTGCCTGAGGATCAGATGTTGCCGGCTTCTTCACGAGCACCAGTTCTTCCAATTCAAGTGGTCGATGAAACCTCCTATTCCTTACCCTTCTTAAACGGCGCTCAGCCTGTTTCTTCAAATATGACGCTGTGTCTCTGATCACTAACTCATGGCTCAGTCTGGCGTCTACCGGACATGGTACAACATTATTCCATGGTCGATCAGGGTGTCGGTTGAAATGCACAACCGCGGGAATCCGACCCGTGCTTTCGTGTATGGTATTATTGATACACGACTCGATTATCGGCAATACATCCACCCATTTCCAGTGTTGTTGTGGACAGTATATTCGACAGAACTTGGCAATTTCTCTCATAATTCGTTCCGACGGATTTCCCTCCGGGTGACGAACAGAGCTTAGGACGTGTCGAATATTCAACCTTGCCATTTCCCGTCTAAATTCGGCGCTGGTGAAATAACTTCCGTGGTCCGTGAGGCAAAATTCTATCTCTCCAAACGTGGGAATTACTTTAGCTTTGATTCGGTTCAAAACCTGACGGGTATTCATCTTCTGAAGAGGGCATAAGACCACGTATTTCGAAAATACGTCTATGCTGACCAAAATGTATTTACATCCCCTTCTGCCTTTGGGCAATGGACCGTATCCATCCATGGCGATGAGCTCACACGGCTTTTGAGGCAATAATGGTTTCGGATACTGTTTCATCAAAAACGAGTTGGGCTTCACTCTTTGACATTGGTCACACGTCTTTAGTGTTCTTTGGGTGGTCTCACGTAACTTCGGCCACACAAATGTCTCCTGGATTAAAGCGCTAGTTTTGTCAATTCCACCATGACCTGAAATACGATGTGCGTGCCACTCCAACCCTTTTTGCAATGAGGGCGGCACCATAATCCTCAATTTGGTACGGTCTGCGTCTACGAACTTGTGTAACAATTCGTTATACCACATATAATTATCAGAAATTTTCTCTGCCTCGATGAATGCGGGAGTTCCAGGTTGTAACTTTTTCTTGAAGTAATTTATGATCATGTTCATCCAAGGATCCTTCTCTTGCTCAATTTTGATACCCCCTAATTTTCCAAAAATTCTTGATCTGACCGGGTGAGTTCAATTTGGTTCACAGACTCAATCTGATCCTCTTGATCTGGATTTCGGCTTAGAATATCCGGTATTAGGTTGAGTCTTCCCGGATAGTGCTCAATGGTGATGCCAAACTGCTGGACGTACAGCGACCACCTGTTGACCCTTTCTCCTGCCATCGGCGTTTTCATTAGAAAAACCAGGCTTCTATGGTCTGTTCTGATGAGAATTTTGAATCCATACACAATTTTTCTCCACTGTTGTAGAGCGAATATTATAGACAACAACTCTCGCTCTGTGATAGTATAATTCATCTCATGTGTCCTCAATTTGCGACTTGCGAAAGCTAGGTAAGTTTTAGTCTGAGGATTTTCCGGGTCTTCCTGGTATAACATCGCACCGACTCCAATTTGTGATGCGTCAGTTTGTATGATGAACTGACGTGTAAAATCAGGGTAACCCAACTTAATGCTTCCGGTTAATAATTCCTTGGCCTTCCTAAAAGCGCTATCGCATTCATCATTCCATGCCCATCGGTTGTTCTTGTGCAGCATATTTTGGAGTGGAGCCATTATCTCTGTATACCCCGGACAATGATCAGCGAAGAAGTTACATATGCCCAAAAATTGGCGAACATGCTTCACTCTCGTAGGCTTCGGGAAGTTCCGAATTGCTTCCAATTTAGCTGGATTCGGGCTGATACCTTCACCATCAATAACATGACCCAAATATAAGACTTCTCTTTGGCAAAAATGAGACTTCTCAATGTTGATTTTGAAATTTGCCTGTTCGAGGTTAGCTAATAACTTCTCCAAGTTTGATAAGTGTTCATCCAAATCTTCAGAAGCCAGTAAGATGTCGTCCACGTATCGGGTGGTTATGCTCTTGACTTCTGGCGTCAGATTACGCTCGAGAGCCCTGATTAACGCCGACCCGGCCGTCTTAATGCCAAATGGTAACCTCTGAAATACATAGGTCTGCTGATCAAACAGAAACCCTGTGAGCAGTTGTGATCTTTCATCCAACTCCAGGTGATGATAACTACTCGTTAAGTCAATTGAACTGAAATAGACCTTGTTCCTGAACTTTCGGATTATCTCCTTGATTGGTGGAGCCTGATCATATTCTGGGATCAATCTCTCGTTTATTTCTCGTGCGTCCAAACAGACTCGCACTGTCCCGTTGGGTTTCAAAACTACCACCAAGGGGTTCACAAAAGGAGTAGCCATCTTGGCGATCACACCTCCTTCTTCCATCTTCTTCAGAGTCGCGGCAACTTCTTTGACGTATTTTTCAGCGACAGGGTATGCCTTTTTCTTGAAAGGTGACCAGTCATTAATTTGCATCGCATATTTAAACCCTTTGATCCTCCCGGGCTTAGAATCAAAAACTTGTCGATGCCGTTTCAATATCTCCCCCAGCTTTATCCGATCGTCATCACTAATTTTTGCCTCTTGCATTTTCTCTGCAAATTTCGCCTCAAGTCCTTCGACCTCATCCTCTGTGGTCGTGGTCCATATCTCGGGTCTTATTAATTCGTCGTCAATGTCATTGAGCCGTTGATTCAACCTGCTGCAACTCTGCACCATCCATATCTCTTCCGAATTTCTGGGAACGTCCGGATTCAACGGGATCTTCACGGCACGGTCCTCGTCCACAATTTTAAATTGGATGATTCTATTGACCAAATCAATGACGGCACCATATTCCCGAATAAAGTCTGCCCCTAAGATGACATTATAACTTACTTTGCTCATTATGAGGAATGGGTGTGGCATGCTGTACCCTTGCACGTCAATATCTAGAAAAGTTTGAAATTTGCATGTGGTGGATTTGTCTGGAATGATACCTTTAATTTTGACATTGGACAGGGGCAAGATTGGGATCTTAAAATGCTTTCCCAACTCATTCACCAATGCTTGTGAGACTATGCTAATGCTAGCTCCTGTATCCACCATGCATTTGACAGTTAAGCCTCCTACTCGGGCATGTATGACCGGTAATTCTCTAATAACTTTGATTTCTGGCCCCTTTAGATCCTCGGTCAATTCCTCTTCTTTCACCACCCAGTCACTTATCTGAGCGACAACCATGTATCTATACGACCCATTTAGATTGTCTGCATCATCCTGATGGCCTAAAATTGACGTTTTTTAGGTAGATTTCTTTAGAAAGCTAACTATTGCAATGGGTCCCATGTTTAGACTTCCGGAAAATTTCGACATATCTTCGCGTTTCACATCCCCCAGACCCCAAAACCACCGTCAGTTCAAAAGTTTATATATAATTTATGTATATATGTATCTATCTATATATATATATCAGTTTCTTGTGGACACGATAACTGCCGTAATTTTGCACCAATCACTTTGAATTTTTTACATAATATGTATCCATATAAAATCTCGGTCGAGTTCGTTAATAGGCGAAATCGGTCAAAGGGGGTAAATATGGGGGGCTTTTTTCGAAAAAGTGAAATATCGCTATAACTCTCTTAATACATGAAATATCGAATCCCTTCAAAGTTCATAATATGTGTCGGATAAGTGCCAAAAATTTATGTCAAATAAGTTTTTTGATAGCACCAACCATTGACCAAAGGGGTGGGAAAAAGTGGGTTTTTCGGGAAACATTAATCATATCTCTGTTAATAGGCACAATATCAAAACCGCACAAAATGGACAATATTCCTCCAATAATTTCCTAAAACTTTTGTCTGAAAGAATTTTTGATATGACCCACCATTACGCCACGGGGTGAACAAAATGATTTAAATTATAAGAAAATGCCAAGTGCCAAGAGAGGTTGCCATGACAACTTTACTTTTAATTGATAAGGATGACCATCAGCAGTTGCTATGACAACGCCACTGCACGAGATCACATTCAGTTTTCATATGTCAGTGGGAAGCGACTTCGGTATCGGAACTGGTAGCATGCTGAACTTCTATGCCCAAGGTCGCGGGTTCAAACCCGGCTGAAATCGTCGGATTTACTAAGAGCGCTAAAAAACCTGAGTTTGCTTTCCTTTGGAGGGGAAGTTCCAACGTTCGTTGCGAGTTGCTGATTGAGGTGGCATCTAGTAGCCAAGTTCACAGCTAGGTGTCGTTGACGGCAGTATTTTAGGTAGATTTCATTAGAAAGCTAACTATTGCAATGGGTACCATGTTTCGATTTCCGGAAAATTTCGACATATCTTCGCGTTTCACATCCCCCAGACCCCAAAACCACCGTCAGTTCAAAAGTTTATATATATAATTTATGTAATATATGTATATATATGTATATCAGTTTCTTGTGGACACGATAACTGCCGTAATTTTGCACCAATCACTTAGAATTTTTTACCGAATATGTATACCCATACCAAGGCGGTCCGGGTTCGATTCCCGGTCAATGCATGTGAGATTTTCGAAGTGAAATGCCACGTCCTGTGGTTCGGATTCCACGTAAAAAGGAGGTCCCGTGGCTCATGATCTCTAGATTAACGGTCACGTTAAACTACAAGCTTCCTTCCTTCCTTAAAATCTCGGACGAGTTCGTTACTGGGCTAAATCGGTCGAAGGGGATGAAAATGGGGGACTTTTTTTTTTCGAAAAAATGAAATATTGCTATAACTCTCTTAATATGCGAAATATCGAATCCGTTCAAAGTTCATACTATGTGTCGGATAAAGCTCAGAAATTTATGTTTGAAACGTTTTTTTGATAGCACCAACCATTGACCAAAGGGGTGGGAAAAAGTTGTTTTTTCGGGAAACATTAATCATACCTCTGTTAATATGCACAATATCAAAACCGTACAAAATGGACAATATTCCCCTAATAATTACCTAAAACGTTTGTCTGAAAGAATTTTTGATATGAGCCACCATTGCGCCAAGGGATGAGAAAAATGATTTCGGAATTATTAGAAAATGCCAAGAGCTATCAGTGGTTGACATGGCAACACTACTAAATTGATGAGGGATGAGCCATCAGACGTTGCCATGACAACGCACTTGCGCGAGATCAGATTCAGATTTCCATCTGACTAAGTGTGAAGCGGCTTCGGTGACGTAACTGGTAGCATGCTGAACTTCTATGCCCAAGTTCGCGGGTACAAAGCCGGCCAAAGTCGTCGGATTTTCTAAGAGCGCTAAAAATCCCTCAGTGAGCTTTCCTTTGGAGGGGAAATTCCAACGTTCGTTGCGAGATGCTGATTGAGGTGGCATCTAGTAGCCAAGTTCACAGCTGGGTGGCGTTGACGTTAGTATCTGGTAGCAACATTAGGAACTACTGCTTGAAATTTAGCGTCTGCATTCCTTACCTGAATTACAGACTAATACCGCCATCACAATTCACACCGTTTATCAGACAGATTCTACACTCACCCAAAGTACACGGGGTTATATGACCGCGTTGTCGCAGCCACTAAACTGAGGAACCAACCAACATCTCTGCGGGAGATATAATTTTGCGTGAAGAAGTAACAGACCGTTACATAGTTACACATCAGTGTCGAAACCTTGCATAAGGACAGTGTGACCACAAGTATAACAAGTAGTTCCGTGAAGAACCTTACAGCCTATTTTCATGTATCCTGCTCATGTTAATTGCCTCTATCAACATACAAAATTTCAGTTTAATTGCTGTATCAGATTCGTAGATATTGAGAACCGTCTAAATATTTCAGATGGTCGCCAGGTTGGATTTTTATTTTTGTACTATTATATTAAGATTATTGTGTAAGTGTGGTATTCTAACTTCAATCGCATGATTAGAACACAAGAAGTAAAAACGAGATTTTAAAATTACGCACAGCAGCCATCTTGTGATTATGCAAACAATTGAAATAAATTAGATGCCAGTGGATCAACATTTGTGTAAGCATTTAAAACGTGCAACGTTTCACGGCACTCGGATAGTTAATTCGCGAGAAACGTCCATTTAAATATTTATATTTCGCGTCGCCGCCATGTTGGATTCGTGCTCACCAGGTTACTGAAAGTCCTATAGGTGAACATATGTTCATAGTCTCTATGAACATAAAAATTTCAGTTTGGTTGCTGTAAAAGATTCATATATATTGAGAACCGTCTAAATATTACGGAAGCTTGCCATTTAGGATTGTTATATGTATAGGCCATAGAGTTATGTACCATTCAAGGTCACTTATTGCCTAGGTTCATTATTCAAACTTTCACTTCGATCGCATGATTACGACACAAGAAATAAAAACTTAATTTTAAAATTTCGCACAGCCGCCATTTTGAGGTTATGTAAACAATTGAATTAAATTAGATGGCAGTACATTACAATCTGCAAAATCATTTACTGTACCACATTTCACTGCGCTCAGAGAGTTAACTCACGAGAAAAGTCTATTAAATATTTCAAATTCGCTTGGTCGCCATGTTCGTTTTGTACTTTACAGGTTTATGAATTATACATAGGTAAACTTGTATCAGTACCCTTTATCACCGTACAAAATTGCAGGGTGATATCTGTAATAGTTTCGGGGATATAGAATGTCAGTGAAATATTTCGCACAGCCGCCATTTTGAGGTTATGTAAACAATTGAACTAAATTAGACTCCAGTGCATTGCAATGTGTATAAATATTTGCTGTACCAAGTTTCATTACGTTTGGCTAGTTAAATCGCGAGAAAAGTCTATTTAAAAGTCTCCACTTCGCTTGGCCGCCATGTTGGTTATGTAGTAACCAGGTTTTTGAAAGTTTCATAGGTGAACTTCTAGTAGTACCCTTTATCACCGTACACAATTTCAGGGCGATATCCGTTATAGTTTCGGAGATACTGAATGCTAGTGAAATATTTCGCACAGCCGCCATGTTGGATTGGTGAGACGTAACAAAATTCGATGGGCACGGTCGACGTCGCCCGGAATAGTGCTATGAACTTACCGAGTTTCACTGAAATCGCTCCAGCCGTTTAGATTTTATTAGGGGGGGACACACACACACCTCACACACACACACACACACACGCATATACGGACAAAAGGTGATCTCATAAGCCTATTTTTTCAAAATTGAAAATAGGCTAAAAATGGACTCCAAATGACAAGAAGGTTACCGTCCCCGTAAAACAATAAAATGTTTAAAATATGTTTAAAATGAAGAAAAACAAAGTTAATTAATCTCCAATTATAAAATACTTTCACGCGATAAATGAGGTCTGATCGTTCTACGAAAACCTGCATATTCTGCCTATTTTCGCCTATCTCCAAGTTTGTCCGGTGAAATCTACCTCCGCCTTCCGGCGTGCCGAGAGGACTTTTTTTTTATCTTGGGACGCTTCCCTAGTGTTTTGTCCTCTAGACCTCTGGCTAGCCTGAAATTCTAGACTTTCGGCCCCAGTTTCCACTACGTCCGGATTCTGCCTCGCTTCCATACCTCTCGTCCACTTATCCTCTTCTTCTTCCTTCCGTAAATCTTGGGCTTGGAGCTCATCCAGGTATCTTTGTGTTCCTCGATGCCATCGTTCCATCTCTTCTTGATGCGATGGATGCGGCCTCCGATTTTGCCATGGTCTTCCTCCTCGAGTCCATGAGGATCTGCCTCTCCAGAAACCTCTTCCTCTCCAAGGGTTGGGCCTAGATGTTCCTCTATCCGCTCTCCATGTTCCGCTGTATTTCCATTCGCGTCTCCATCCAGCATTCTGAGGCATCTCAGGCTGTTGGGTTCCGTATCCATGATTCTGGCGTCCTTGTTGTTCCCATCTCATTTGTTTTTCCATGGCGTCAGCATTCATTCCTTTTCGTTGTTTACAAAGTGGCTCCGAGATTTCAGCCGAATTGACGTTTTCTACTGTCCGATGTGTGCGTTGCGGACTGTGCAACGTGGTTTCATCCAAATGGCGAAGTATTTCCTCTGCACGCACCGCGGTTTTTACATCTGCCGTCGCCATGATCTGTTGTACCGCAAGTGGTAGCTGTTTTTCAATTGCTGTTACCATTTCCTCCTCCGACGGTGGCATGTCAAGTTCCTTCATCCTGTGCAATTGGGTTATGAAATACTCAGAGTATTTCGTTGGGGATGTCGTACTGTATCGACGAGCGTATAACTCAGCCCGCAAATTCTGTTGAGCTGATAAGCTCCAGTATTTCTTTAAAAATACCTCCCGGAATTCCTCCATGGTGTTGAATGTGTAACGGAAACTCCTGAACCACTGTAGAGCGTTACCAGTCAGAAGCTTTTCCACTGTTCTTAGCTGACGGTCTTCAGGAACCTTGGTCTCCTTTATATACTCCATTACCTCCCGGAGAAAACCTTTTGGCGTGACGTTTGTTGTGCCAGAAAATTTATTTGGCCGATCGTCATTCATCCGGATGACTTGCACCACTTGAGTAGTCACGTTTTGCTCCACTGGCGTTGACGTCTGTCCTCTTATGTCTCGAAATTCAGGACTATAGGGCCTCCCATCATCTCCGAGGTTGAGCTGTTCCTGGAATCCTATTTTATCCGCTCTATGGGTCTCTGTTGCTGGTCTGACCGTCCCCATCTGTAGGTCAGTTATGGCTCTATCTTGTATCGAAATCTTTGCTTCATTTTTGGCCTGCTTATTCTCCTGTTTCTCGAGTCGAGATAACAGATCCATTTCCACTCTGTGACGTCTCTTTTTATCTTCCCCAAATTCTCGCAACATGTTCTTATTTTCTTCCTTAATTTCCTTACGAAGGTCCTCGTATGCCATCTCCCTGTCTCTCCTGAGATCTTCTCTATCCTGAATCCATGCCTCACCTTTTCCTTCCTGACATTCCTTTAATTCCTCTCTTATCACTCGCCAGGTTTCTTTGACTTCTTCTTTGAACTTGGAAACGTCAATCTCAACTGATTCGATTCTAGTTGATGTTTCCATATGGCCGTCTTGTAACTCATCAATGTCTGCTCGTGCAGCAACGAGTCCCTTCTCAACTGTGGATATCTGTGCCTGTGTACCGATTTCCAAAGCTGTTATTCTCTGGGTAAGACTATCGACCTGACTCTCAATTGCAGCCCTGTGTTCTCGCATTTGCACATTGTTTTGTTCGCAGGTGCGACTTATTCGACTCATTTCCGACCTAATGTCATCGAATTGTGTCTCATTGTCAACCCTCAACTGACCTAATTGTTGTGTCAAGTAAGCCCCCTGTTGTGTTATCTGTTCTTGAATGTCGTTTCTTAATTGCGCTCCCTGTTGTGTTAACTGTTCTTGATTTTCAACCTTCAACTGCGCTATCTGTTCTGTTAATTGCGCTCCCTGTTGTGCTAACTGTTCTTGGTTGTCAACCTTCAACTGCGCTATCTGTTCTGTTAATTGCGCTCCCTGTTGTGCTAACTGTGCTAATTGTTCTCCACTCATCTGCTCCATCAGAGCCTTAATGTCTTCTAAAGACGCCATTACAATCAATGTAAATAAACGGAGCTGCACCAACCCATGCTGAACAACGACTACAACTACACAAATGCATAGCACATCTCAATCCTTCATGTGAATCCTTCAATGAGTATCTGTTTCAACCAAACAATATCCTCCTCTCTTGAATTTAAGTAATTAATCGCGCAGTGTTAATAAAGTAAAAAAAAATCTAATCCCCGTATACAACAACAAAATTTCGTGGACTCTTGAAAAACATCAATTTTACAAAGAAATTAATGCCTTCCGTAAACCTCACCAAATAAGGCTCTATGAGTCCCTCATGGAAACTCAATATCGAAACTTTAAAGGGTTTTATTCAGCTTACTGTGTAATTAAAATGTTAAAATAGCAATAATTCTGAAACACAGTAACTGTTAATTGATTGAGTTCCACGAATGCTTCAAGCATCTGCCCCTATCACGTTGGGCGCCACGGTTCGGCCACTCCACCACGGATGGCCGGGTTTCGCGGGATTATCCCTAGATTGGGATTCCCGCCGGGGCAGCTAATGCCGTCGGGGATACTTCGGGATATCGACCCCATACGGATGCATGAAGCTCAAACGCATCTACCATGCCGTACGAACAGGCATCACACAATAAATCATAGTATGCAGGTCACCCGAATGCGTCTGTGTGTGTTAACCACTATGATCTTCCATAAATAAAAGAAATTCGACAAAAGGATAGATAACAATCTACCCATGCCCTATGTACCCTTTTGAACATAGGACCTTCAGGACAGGATTCATTCCTCGGGGGCGGAGCGTTCCTACTTGAAGCTAACAACTGTCCTGGCATACACCATTTGGAAGATCGATAGGGCTGATCAATGAATCATCACACACAGAATTCAAAATAAAAGGAAAGCAAACTTTATTAACACTAAATAAACAAATACAAACCAAAAAAAAGAAAGAGTAAAACAAAATATCCAAATAAGAAAATCAAAATCTTAACGAGAAATGAATTAAGGCGAAAGTAAACTAATAAATCATGAAATTCTGAAGCAAATCCAAAATAAGTTTAAAACTCCAAAATAACCTACTCAAAATCACAAATTATCAAAATCAATCCGAACGGATTCCAAAAATAACAAAATCGAATAAAAAAATGATCAAAATCAAAATTTAAATTAATTGGATATCAATTAAATTAATTACACAATCAATTTGATTAATTAAGTGGATCAAAGCGATCAATCAAATCATTGAATCCCGATTGGGAAATATCAATCCAATTAAAGACCATTAACAACTTATTCAAATTAATAATTACATAAATTAATTAATCCATCTTTGATCAAACACGTAAGCAAAATTATGATCTGATCTCACTACAATCAGTATTGTACTCATTGAAAATTCCACACTGTGAGCTCATTACATCAAGTATCATGTCATCTCACCATAACGTAATGTACCATGTAAATTAACATTACTTTAATTAAATCATTTGTGCATCACACTACTAAGCAAGGGCTTTTCAAACATGATCCAACATCTTAATATAATCTGGCAATATCGCCTGTATGATCCCTTGTATGGATTAAAAGTACTCTCATAAAGATACACTTCTTATGCATCCAAACTCTTAACACAAGCCTTGCCCCCTTTTTATTCTATGGATATAAAATTGGTACATTTATTTATGAGCTCTCGTGTATGCAACAGATGTACACCACAATAGGACTTGAGATATGCTATACTGGCACATTATAATAACACCAATGCATGAGAACACGATTATCCAAGAATCGAACTCAAGATTCGATACCTCATTTCGGGTCTCGAATTCGATAGTCTGTCAGAGTTTATGGGTGTATGTTAACTATACTAATATACAATAACTGAGATGCTTGCAATATCCCCTCAAATATCCTCTTATATAAGACAAAAACCAAAGGCTAAAAATGAACGCTGGACTATATGCAAATTTGCATCAATGCAATAATAAGAATATTCTATGCTCACACTTCGTACGGTGACAAATAACATTTGAAAACAACGATGAGTGTAAGCGACAACGATGTTTCCCCGACACTGTAAATAAAGGCATGGCACAACTGTATCTACAAAACATATTCACAAAATATGTACACAAATAGGTCTCGAAGTAAGGACCTCGACTTACCTGTTTCGGGCATGGCATATCTGCAACCGTCGCTAGTATCAGAGAGAGAATACACTTCTACCTCAAATGGTTAATGAATACCTGCACCCTTCCGTAGAACACCATTATCAAATTAATCACATAACTATCATTATTATTATTATCATTATTATTATTATTAGTATTATCCAATATTATTCCCACAGTGATGTTAGTTTGCAATGACGCTAGGACGCGAAAGGTCAATGGATATTCGTACCCTTTTACAGAATCCATTGATTATATAATAATAATAATTATTATTATTATTATTATCATTGTTATTATTATTATCATTGTTCGTCACTGCGAGGACGCTAGGTCATGATAGGTCACTGTGTATCTGCACCCTATTACAATATACCATTATTTGATAAGTTATTATTATCAGTTCAGAAATGTGCTCAACAAACACAGACTTAAACTCGGTACAGGAAACCTATGATTTACTAAAAGCTCGGCTCTCTACACGGCCAAGAGGGGAGTGACGGAAATACCGTTATCCAAAGCGAAAGGGAAAACGTTAAATGACCTTGGCCTAGGACAAACATGTGTTGAGCCAACACACCCAGTGGTAACCAAAAACATCCTATTAATCTCGCACCAACTAAGCGAAATGAAAAAAATACGAGCAGCTAGTCTCGTAAGCCTAGTGGTCTCCTGTTCGAAACTGAGCGTAGTATAAACTTTGGAACATACCCAATCGTGGTTCATCATTTCACTCAAATAATTACAAGCGCCGTTCGGCTTTACCTCTTATCTTATGGCATGCCTCAATACACACTTCTTACCTTTTTATTTTCAGTTGGCGACATCATGGGACACATGGCGATGTCCGCTACAGCCTAACTGCACATATTTCATAATCCTTACCATTTTCTTTTTCTTTCATTCGTCGTAGCTTACCTGAAATCGCATGGGACCATCCCAATACCATATTTTGCATGCCTTTATCATAACATTTCTACATATCACCACGACCCAATGCTCATACATGTTCCAAAACACTCAGACAGTTGTTCAGTGCACTCTCTCACAAACCGTATCTTACCTGATTAGAGCAAATATATTGGAGACGCAAAGGTAACATTCCTAGCTTACTCCCAGGGCGTAACTTAGCTAAATAAATATCTCACCAGGTGTGAAATCAAAATACCAGCATTACGGAATTAAAAATTCCCCTCCATTACTCGTGTTATTATTATTATTATTAATATTATTATTAATAACTTGTGTTACTATTGTGTCCGTAAAAATAATGTTAGAATCTCTCTCTCTCTTTCTTACCCAAAACCACATGCCTCACTCTGGGCTTCTTCCGTCTTTTCCTGGGCTGAAATACACATACTTTAGCAAATAAATAAACATACATTCCTACCAGTGTATCCAACATGTACGACATGTGAGCGTTATTTCTGCCAAGCATCTCAAAATAAATCAACAACGTCGCGTCATCACGTGCGCACATATCTAATCAAAATAAATCTAACTTCAAAAATTAATCACTAACATATTATTTACACAACTATGGTAATCCTAAGAATACACCCATAAACAATGACTTAATATAATCAAAGATTAGTACTCATCGTGATCTCCTGTCAGCTGCCATCATTCCTTTCAGCAGGGATCCTTCACAGCTCCTCTCCAGGGCTCTACATGATATCACAATTACACATCATCACTGAATACATTATTACACTGATTAATTCTTCATCATAATTTCGCTGCGTCTCACTTGATTCTCTTCACAAACTATTATTGACACTTTCATAAGGTATCACATACTAGTACCCTAATAAACACGTAATTTATTATTCTAGACACTTTATACACTTTGCAGGGATTGCGCAATATAACCACACGTATTTCTATCTCACTAGCTCTTTCTTCACGATGCCGTGGGTTGACCGATTCTGCGCGTATTTCCCTTCGAACGGTGAGCTCGCAGATGACGTGCCGGTTCAACTGGACTCCGGTTCGGACCTCGATTGCCCTTCTACGTCTTCCTCACTCCTGCGTCTGCTAACACCGTCTCTGCACTTGGCGTGGAAAGTCTACTATACAAATTTGAGCGAATATATTGCTTTCCCGCATATGAATACTTTATTTTACACAATTTATGTCTCTTTAAATATCGTCCCCTTGTACTTTACAAATTGTGGTGCAATATTATTTTAGTTCGGCGTGCTCCCACTGCTAACTGCCCGTAGTTATGTGACGATCTTTCTCACCCGCCGTTTGTCACCAACCAACTAGCGAACCGGACTCTGACTCACTACGCAGCACTGCTCACGCGAAACTACTCCAGACTACTGCCAACTAACTCCTGCGACCACGAGAGTGCGGGGGTATATCTTTCACATGGCGGCGGTCAACACTAATCTTCATACGCTGTCGGGAGCTCTTCTTTCAGACCGCACACCATATTCACAATATATGCAAATTGATATTGATAATAAGGCCGTATTATTATCATATTGTCACCGACGTTCGATCGTGGCTTCCATAAATATCCATCTTGGGTCCCTTGGCACTATTTCTGACGACATGGACGCTATCCCTACCAGCGCAACCAAACTCTCCACCCCAGACTGTTGGCGTAAGAAACTAATTTCCTTGATCATCGATTTAATGATATCATGATGATCTATTCAGTTTGATGACTGGCGAAAAATCTTAGGAATATTCCAGGTTTAATGACGTTAAGGGTTCGATCCTGGGTGTTATCGTATTGTCACAATTTATTTATTTAGTGATTTAGGGGCGGGGCTTTGCTAACATGCGGCGTAGCGTAGAACATACGAGAACAAATTATTGAGGTCAGCTCCCCAAGAAGTCCTTGGAATGTTGCACCTGCTCTGGCCAATGCGTAGCATAGAAATATGTTCTAGACTTCGCTGTATTGGCAAACTTTAGGCAATACGTCGCTGGTACTGTCTGCGACGTACATGAGCTCGACTTCCAACCCAGATCGGGCGCTTGCCATGATTAAATAATATGCAATCCGGTTTCCATCTCCTCTGTAATTTGAAGCTCATTTAAACGATATACACTCTGCATGACGAAGAACCATGCGAACTTAGCCTGGGGCCTATAGGATAAGGGCGCAATACCAGGTGCAAGTAGTAAGGTGCGCTTCTCAGCCGATTCCAAGAAATTAATGATTAATTATTCGTAATTGCTGTATGGCGTTCATGTGCGCTGTACGTTAACATGAAGCCAAGGAGCGCATGGTGCAGTGGTAAGAGCCCTGCTTCGTAAGCGCGGGATCACTGGGTCGAATCCCACCCGTGAGCCTTTGTTTTTTTTGTAAACATAAGCAATTCCTACAACTGTAGGTGTCGTGAATAATGCTCATTTTGCAGTCAATTGTAATAACGTGTTATGTGAGCGGGAAAGGAGAGTCGGAATAAATCGTACAGGAGATTGATGAATGAATACCTTTATTCACAGTATTTACTGTTAGTACTACTGCTTATGCGACCCTATTTGCTATTCACTATCGTACTGCTCGAGCGACGAAGAACGGCACGAACGAGGATGATAGCGGTAATAGAAGCAGGGAAAACAATAATTATGGCGGCATCGTGCGCAAGTGATAAACGCCGTATATTTGCATTCGCAGGGATGTTTCAAAACATCTATCGCGAAACAAACTTCGTTCACGTTCATGAACGATGTCCTGTCATCGCACAATTTGGTCGCAAACCACGCGTATTTTAACATGTTACAGAAAATTGGTGCCGACAATTGATGGTGTACAACAGACTGAATTTTGATAAAATCTTCTCTGGAAGTTATTTCTCTGTCTTGTTCGATAATGTAGGCGCAGTTCTGTAGTCGTTTGATCAAGTTCTTCACTTGACGGTAAAAATAAACGTCGCACGGCTGCACTAATGGGGTGCATTTTGGTGGGATTACTTTTATGGTGCAAGTTGGTATTTCCTCTGCATCTGTGAAAACCGGGTTTGTTTTCCCTCCCCAAGAATCAATTAGGAGCAGGAATTTATCTTCCTTTACGTATGGCTTCATCACATTGGCCTTCAGAGTATAAACGTATACATACAGGGTGTCCCACC
This sequence comes from Meconema thalassinum, assembly GCA_946902985.2. Lineage (NCBI taxonomy): Eukaryota > Metazoa > Arthropoda > Insecta > Orthoptera > Tettigoniidae > Meconema > Meconema thalassinum. The sequence goes on from OX336391.1 coordinate 170,566,154, forward strand.
TAACTCTGCGACCTCAAATATTATCGAAATGAAACAAGATGTGAAAAATCTACTTGCACAGGAATGTAGCCACGTCAGGGGGTCACAAAATGGGAGGATATGCACAATCCAGGAAATTATAACAATACCACTTTTAACGCAAAGTTACCTTTTTTAAATGGAACATACATGTGTTTTTCTATCACAATCAATAGTAAGCATACAATTATTGATAACAGAATTGGTTTCACTTCTCTAAACCTCGTACCTTCTGAAATAACTAAAGTTGTAGGTTACTAACCAACGACAGTGGAGTATCAATGTTTGGTGCGGTATCACTGGCAACCGTATTGTAGGTCCCTATTTTTTATCAGGGAACACTAAACGAACAGCGATATGCATCATTACTTCAAGACACGTTACCCCTTCTCATGGAGGACGTGGGATTGGAAACTCGTGTATCAATGAGGTTTCAGCATGATGGGTGCCCCGCACATTTCGCACGTGTTGCCAGAGATGTAATGGATGAGAAGTTTCCAAATCGGTGGATAGGACGTGGTGGTCCTGTGAGACGGCCAGCACGGTCCCTCGACTTGACGCCATTAGACTACTTTCTCTGGACCGCATTACAAGATAGTCTATCAGGAAGTCCCAACTGCAATAGCGAATATGCAACAGCGTATTACTTCGGCGTGTGCGGAAATATCTGTGGAAACACTGGGATCAGTACAACGCTCTGTTGTTCACCGTCTACAGAAGTGCATTGATGCAAACGGTGGTCACATTGAACATCCGCTGAAGTGAAACAGTTTCATCAGTTAAGATGTTACTGCTTACTTGTGAATGTCTCTTCCGTGCTGGATGTAATTTAAAAACATGACGTTTCTTTAAGCTATAGGCCACAAGTTTGTTTAGGAAATCGGTAATTGTACATTTTGAACTATGTGTACAGTTCTACACATTTGTTAAACTTGACAAACAGTGTCTCCATTGGCATCCTCTACAACGTTAGTTGTTTCAGAAGTTACGGGGTTTCGAGATGTGAAACCAATTCTGTTATCATTAGGCCTAATTGTATGTTTACTCTTGATTTTGCTAGAAAAACGTGTATGTTCCATTTTAAAAAAGGTAACTTTGCGTTGAAAGTGATATTGTTATCATTTCCTGGATTGTGTATATCCTCCCTTTGTGTGACCCCCTGACCTGGCTACATTCCTGCGCAAGTAGATTTTTCAAATCTTGTTTCATTTCGATAATATTTGAGGTCGCAAAGTTAGGTGGGACACCCTGTATAATAGAATACACCTGACCATGTATAATACCAATGTATTTGCAATGCCCCGACTGTACATTATGTAATGTCACAAACGTTTACCCCCATACGATGATTTCAGAATCCCTTTTCCCGCTCACAAAACACGTTATTACAATTGACTGCAAAATGAACATTATTCACGACACTATGGTTGTACGAATTACCTATGTTTACAAGAAAAAAAAAGGCTCACCGGTGGGATTCGATCCAGAGATCCCACGCTTACGAAGCAGGGCTCTTACCGCTGCATCATGCGCTTCTTGGCTTCATGTTAACAGCGCACATGAACGCCGTACAGGAATTACGAATAATTTATAATTAAATTCTCGGAATCGGCTGAGAAGCGCACCTTACTACTTGCACCTGGTGTACGCCTAGTCATGCCCTACAAGTGTACTAAAGATGGTTCGAATCGGTGACCCATGCATCGTATCCTCCCCTTGTCAGCACTATCACCGTCCCTTTTTGTTCTTGTGATGGACACCATCACTCGTGACCTGCAACGGAATGTTCCTTGGACCCTTCTGTATGCAGAAGATATAATGCTTGCAGATGATACCCGAGAAAAACTTCAATGTCAAGTTGAAGGCTGGAATAACCACCTCTCCCAGTATGGCCTATGTCTGAATGTGAAAAAGACGGAGTATCTGGAGTTAAACCCAAGCGACGGTACCATTCAAGTCGCTGGACAAAATCTAGTCAAAACAGAATGCTTCAGGTACCTTGGATCTCGTCTTCAGAGTGATGGCAACTTCAATGATGAAGTAAGAGCCAGGGTAAACGCAACCTGGTTGCGGTGGAAGGAGGTCACGGGTGTGCTTTGCGACAAGAAAATGCCACTTCATTTCAAATCGAAGATATATCGGACAGTGGTACGGCCAGTTGCGCTATATGGCGTTGAATGTCGACCATCCGACAAAATTTCAGAACGTCGCCTGCACGCCATGGAAATGAGAATGCTTCGTTTGACAACGGGCATCTCCCTTATTGGCCATGTCAGAAACGACACAATTCGGGAGCAAATGCGTGTCGTCCCAATTGTGGACAAAATGAGAGAGAAACGGCTCCGATGGTATGGCCATGCCCTGCGTGCAGCGCCTGATACTATTACTAACTCTGTCCTTCATTTTTAGGTCGAAGGCCTACGCCCCAGAAGAAGACCGAAGCAGCGTTGGCAAGACACTATAAATTGTGACTTAAAAATTACCGGCCTAAATCCAGCTGACGCACGAAACCGGACAAAATGGAGGTCAATGACCAAAAAAGTGGACCCTGTACCAGCGGGACAACGCTAAGAAGAAGAAGAAGAAGTTTTCTAAGAGTTCCTAATACTTTTCTACCTTATCGGGGTTTCTCTTTTTATCTTCATTGATGGGAGCATGAACATTTTTATTTCCACATCTTATTGTCGAAAAAGATAACTGGTCAGAAGCGGAATGAAAATGTTTTACTGATTCCACTATGTTCCTGTTAACTACGAAAGCAGTTCCAAGATGCGGGACATTCTTCATTATTCGTTTTCCTGGTTTTCCTTTATATTGGGAAAATTTGCAATTTTTTGGTCCGTATTGACAATCGTACTTAAGTTTATTCAAATTTTACAGTTTCCGCCAATCAACACAATAAGTTTGCGTTACAAAACGCTAGTTACGGTACATGTTTCGAACCCTCAGTTCCGGTCCTTCATCAGCCAACATCATATCTTGTAACAGCATTACATTAAAGACAATGAGCATTAACATGATAACATGTATACACACTAAACATTCACAAGCACACATTAAGAAGTCCTTTTATCAAATACATTAAAAAGTTTTAAAAACACTACAAAACTATTGGATTCTTCACATGTCACTTGTTCTGTAAGTGACGTTAATGTTCAAGATTAACATATTGTCCTGTCCATTGGATGTTTCCCATTTTCCTCCAAAATAAGCGGTGAAGTCTTACTTGTTGCTAAGATGATTATGTTGCCAAGTATAGGGAGCGAAAAATGAATAACTAGTCGCAATTGAGCGGCCTAGAAATAACGAAAAACTGGAATTACTAATTTGGTTTACTAATTCAAGACCTATTTGAAAATTTATATTACTCACAAAGAACCCACAATTTGCCAGAGCCACAATGACTCTTCCTAGGTTGATTCCCAAGACCCCGCACAGTGACTATTTAAGTTATATGTAGTTTTTTAAAACTAAACTTACACAAGCCACGTGTACTAAAAATGGGTAAACGAAATAAAACAAGTAGTTCCATGATTGTATAAAATAACTTAAATGTTAGTCTGGTAGCGTTAAGAACTACAATAGAATGTACACTGATTCTACCGGATGCTATCATTAGGTTTATTGCACTTAAATTGCATTACAATACCGGTTACAAACATAACACGAATGGAATACTTAAAATGCGACTCAACTTAAAACCGTCGCCATGAAGGCCTGTCTTACATACATTCATTTGTTCATGCTACCAACGTTAACAACCAACACTTCCTAAATCCTGTCCATCTTGCCCCCCTTGATCTGTCAAGATCAACTATTCTTCTGTAGGAAGGGGCACCAATTTGCTTAGAGGACGCTTTAACATCCCCTAGATGTTTTTACGTCCACTGTCCTCACCAGTCCATCCTTCCCAGGATAAGTCCTTACCACCACCGCCATCTTCCACTGGAGAGGTGGAATGTTCCCATCCTTCACGAGCACAACAGTGCCGACAGGAACATTAGGTTGCACTGTTTTCCACTTCAGCCGCTGCTGGAGACCACTCATGTAGCTAGTGGACCATCTCTTCCACAGATACTGCAAGAAATGCTGCAATCTCTCCCATCTTCTTAACTGAGACATTGGAACATCACTCAAATCGGGTTCAGGAAAGGATACTAGTGGAGAACCAATTAAGAAATGGCGAGGTGTAAGGGGAAGAGGATCGTCTGGGTCATTACTTAACACAGTTAAAGGCCTTGAATTCAGACACCCTTCTATTTGATACACCAAGGTACATAACTCTTCATAGGTGAGTAAATTTGATCCAATGCATCTGAGATGATACTTTAAACATTTTATATTTGCTTCCCAAAGACCACCAAAGTGTGGGGGAGCCAGGCGGTATGAAATGCCATCGGAACTGTTCACTGGCTGCAAAGTTTTCCAAATCTTACCTGAAAGATGGAGACGAAAAGAGTCCTTGAAACTTCTGCAATTCCTTATTAGCCTTGACAAAATTAGTTCCATTATCGAAGTACATATTTAAACATTTGCCTCTACGAGCTGTGAATCGTTTCATGGCTGCTATGAACGCACTGGATGATAGACTGGAAACCAACTCGGTATGTATTGCCTTAGTGCACATACATTCAAACAGAGCAATATAGCATTTTTGGACCGATTTACTTCTAACAGATCCAACCTTCATCATAAGAGGCCCGGCAAAGTCGACGCCCACATTTGTAAATGAGTAGTCGTTTTTGAGCGGTTCGAGGCCCACCTCCACCTCACCCACCTCACAAGATGGCGGCGGCGCGATATCTCTCCAACGCATGGTCGGATTTTGACGAATGAGATGTCGTTGAACTCGGGCTGACACCCCCTTTCCATTGGACAACATATTTCCACCCCAAAAATAAAATCTACCCCTATTAGGGGATGAAATGGTATTTTTTGAAAATCTCGCTTTTCAAGTGCAACATGTGAGAGTTTGAATGCCAATATGGAATGAAACGTTGTTCCACACAAGAGACATGTGTGCGGTGGAAAGCCAATATGAATTAACATGCTTGTTTTTTGTTTTTACGCATGTCCACTCATGGCTTTTGTAAGAGGGTGGGCTTTTTAAAGATGTCGGCTGTAGTGTAACCTAACCCAACCCACGAGGGGTGATCAAAAAGTATTCCAAGCGACGCTTGTCGATCGGCAAACCAATAATCAAAGAGGGATATGTCAGGTCTTGAGGTGATAGCCCCTTTTGATTGATCCCTGTTGATTGGTCCCTTTTGATTGATCTCTGTTGATTAGTCCCTTTGGACTGGTCCCTGTTGACTAGCCCCCCCTTGGACGGGCCCTTTTTGACAGGGGGCATTTTTGATGGATCCTTTTTGACAGGTCTTTTTTGACGGGTCCCTGTTGATGGGCCCCTGTGAATGGGTCATTGTTGACGAGTTCCTGTGGACGAGTTCCTGTGGACGGGTCCCTGTTGACTGGTCCCTGTGGACGGGTCCTTGTTGGCGGGTCCCTGTTGACGGGTCCTTGTGGACGGGTCCTTGTTGACAGGTCCATGTGGACGAGTCCTTGTTGACAGGTCATTTGACTGATCCCTGGGCCGATAACCTAGATGTTAGGCCCCTTAAAACAACAATTATCATCATCATCTTTTGACTGATCCCTTTGGACCGGTCCCTTTGGCCTGGTCCCTATGGACTGGCCCATGAAATTTATCCAAATTATGTCAAAGGGCCTAACAACATTTATGTATAAAGCAGTGAGTTGAGCTGACGTTGTTCGCCAGCCCTCACTACTACAATCTCATAACGATATGAAAGGAGAGTGACGAAATACATGTGAACACGTGCGAGATGACATTATTACCGCCTCCCTTGTGAAAACCTCATGTAAGCGAACAAGTTACATCCTGTTTTGGTTCGTACGTTAGAAAATGCAAGTTCATGTGTAATATGACCTAACACACAGGTGTTCACCTTGAACGTTAGCTGTGCACGTGCGCGATAAGAGCTAACAAGTTACATCCTGTTTTGAGTTTTGTGGGAGGTGAAGGGGAGGAGAGGGGGAGAGTCGGTTTAAGAGAGAACACAGGTGAAGAGAGAATGAAATATGTATTGCTTATAATAATACATGTGGAGCTGAGGACTGTACACACATAGGGCTATAGGTTAAGTACAACATGAGTGAATAAATATATACAAGGTGCACAGTTTCATACAACATGTAATTTATTAATCCATGAATTAAAGGCTGAGCTAAATCCCAACCATTTTACATATAGTTTATTTCCTTTTTGTTTCAACACTTTTTCCACAAGGTAATGATTTGGAAACGCTGTCTTTTGGAATTCTTGGAGATGAAACCTGCCTTTTATGGGTTGATAGTTGAGGTCCTCGAGTAAATAGGTGACTGGACTGTTCAGGTTGACTTGTCGAATTCGAAATAGTTCAGTCCCCCAGTGTGGTGTGTAGCCCTTGTTGAAGATAGACTTAAATTTGCTCACACGAACATAGTCCCCGATGTTAAGACGATGACGTTTAGAGTCTGCTGTCTTTATGGGGTTAAACAGTTTATTCAGTCGCGGAATATTTTTGGTTACAAGTCGTGGCTTAGTCCCAATGGTTCTGTGTTTGGTGTCATTGTAACGTGATACTACCTCAGGTAATAAGTCCAGCCAGCGATATGAGCCTTGAGCGGTAAAGGCTTTCCACATATGGGTTTTCAATGTTCGGTTAAACCGCTCGACCACACAGGCTTTGAGATTGATGTATGTGGTGTAATGGTGAATATCCTTAGATTTGAGAAAACTGGAGAAATCCTTGTTGAAAAATTCCTTTCCCTGATCAGTTTGTAACAACTGAGGTTGACGTTTGGATTGTTGAATAATATGTTTAAAGGCCTTGGTGACTTGCGGACCAGACTTGCGACTCACAGGTTGAACAAACGCCATTTTGGAATACACATCAATGACCGTCAACATATAGCGTAGACCATCGTTAACACTAGCATAGGGAATCATTTCCACTAAATCGGCTTGCCAAAGTTCATCCACACCTTGTGAAATCACCTTAAGTCGTGGATAGTGACGTCTAGCTGGACGATGCAACTCATGAGCAATACCCACTTTAATGGGTGAGGGCTTAAACAATAATTTTGGCATTTCGAAGTTCTTCTTCAATTTCTTGAACTTCCCAATCGTAACCGGTATGACCGGCTTGACGCGAAGCATGCAACAGCTGTAGTCGCTGGACGAGCTTATTGGGATTGTGACAGTAGGTAGAATCCACAAGGGGTTTTAAAGGTTTAAATGTCACTCCCGAAGCGGACACTTTACGACGACCACTTTGACTGGTGGGGAACATTTTTGCAATGATGGTTTTAAATTTTTGAGATATATTGGCATTCACTTGTTGAGTGGGATCATACTGTCTTTTGTGGGCATGGGTGTTCAATAAAATGGATTTATATTTGGCAAGGTCCTCTGGCATATAATCATGGGAAGAGGGGGTCCTAGAGAATAGCCGCTTTAACAGCCCTGGTGTTAATTAATAATTGATCTTTTTAATGACAGCTTTAGTACGAGCAAATTTAATCGATGAATCCCCAATTTTAAAACTATCATCCTCATAGCGAACACCATATGTGGTATCCGTGTTTCCAATAAATAAATCGGTGAAATAGGGTTCCAGTGTTGATCCATAATATTTTATCAAAATATTTTTCAGTTGAGCTTTATGTTGGGGGGTGGACAAGAGTTGTGAAAACGGCGACGATCTGGAAGGGCAAGGTGTTTCGACCATGGCCAAGGATTTCTTTTTTTGTAAAAGCTCTGCGAGGGGTGAGGTCTTTTTTTGAGGTGTAAACACTTGTTCCTCGTCATCCTCAACCTCGCTAACACTAGTTAAATCTTCCTATTCCTGTTCCTCTTCCTCAGGGCCCTCGTGGTGCGTTTGAGTGGCTTGTGAAACGGTAGGTAGCGTTTCAGATGGCTTGAAAGAGGGTTTCAACATGGCTTTTAGCGGAGGTGCTAAATGTTGTTGAATAAACAAAGCATGATCCGCACGTGATCGTTTCAATTGACGGAACTTTTGGCGAATATAATTTTTTGCTCTAATAATATGCTTTTTCTATTGACTCTCTGCTAACACCATGGTGTCTTGACAAATGACTTGAGAGGGAATGACACAGTGCCTTAATTAGCAATAAAATGATCAAACCCTAAGCGATACCGCCCTTGGTTGAGTTCACTTTGTTTGTCAATCACTAAACAGGCATGAGGTTGACAGCACTTAGCACACAATTCTGTAAACATTTGAAAGGTCATATCCAGATTCACATGTCCGTTATAAATGTGACGACTGTTCCTCTCGTCCTGACGAAATAAAACAATGACATTGGCATTGTCACGAATCAACTGTTAGGACATTTTAGAATACGTTTGTCCAAGATAGAAGCAATCGATATGTTTGTGTCGACCCATGCTGAAATAGCTTTGAATGATGCCTTGTGGTTCAGTGGATACATCATCGAAAATCATGAGTAAATCAGGCTTTATCTCATCCGGTGAAATAAAATTTTCTTGCATGGAAAATGTGAAATAACCCATATTCTCATTTTGTAATCCAGACATGACTTGATCCAGAAACACGTAGAGGGGTTGGTAGAGAGATTTTGCAAAACTATATATATTTTGAAAACTCTGACCATTGGGCGCTGTAATAAGCGTCAGTAAAAGATTAGTCTTTCCACATCCCGAAGGCCCCACAATGATGCAGCGAATGGAAGATGGAAACAGTGAACCACGGCGTTGTTCACGTGATGTGGGACAGAGATGGGAAACCATGTCCCCCACGGGGAATGACTCTTGCTGCTTAATAATCTTCATTTCAACTAAGGCTTAGAGAGGCTAGCAAACTGTCTATATACACGTAACCGAACCTTGTCATAGAAACAGTAGACTTGTACTACAGGTTGACGATGGATGTCTTTGGACGTGCATTGATGGCCAAAGCTAGGTCTGTTCCCATACATGATCCTAAACAAGACCCACGCACAAAACAGGGAGATTATGTTTTTAAGGGAAAGCGGTTAACCCATGTGAAACATCCTCAAGTGTCTACAGACGTTACTACAAAAAAGTATGTGGATAACATGGTGCATGAGTTATATAACAAAGTGCCTCAGCTTACTGTGGATGGCTATACAGCTAATCTTCACCGCATTATTCACGTGGAAGACCCGCAAGAAGGTGTTGATGTCTGCACCAAACGCTACCTCACCTACCAAATGAAAAGCCTTTATAAATTTATTCCATCTATATTTTTAGTGTATCTGACAAATGAAAAACCTGTGAATGATAGGAACCATTTACCGCTATTCCATGACCAGCACCTGACCTATGTGCTTGCTTCGGGTTTAAACCACTATCGATTACACTATGAAGGAACCATTCACATGAAATACGCGATGCCTGATGAAAACCATTTACATGTAGAGATAAACGGTCATAGGATGTTGGTCCATAACCATGAAATGGTCAATGCAGGTGACGAATTATCCTTTCACCTCATGTTGACATGGGATGAAAAGCAAGCTGGAAAAACCATAAACGATTTCCCGCTTTATGTGGAATTTGAATATACAGCCATGAAATAACAAGCTGACGTTAGTTATGACTTAAACTTTCTTGTGAAAGGTTGTTGGTCATCATCATGGCGAAACAAAGATATGTGGTAAGAAAGAATAAAAAGACTAAAAATAAGACCCTCTCATTGGCAAAGCATGGGCTTAAGGCATTCGTGGACAAGCCCTCGCGAAAGAAAAATTAAAAATAATGTGTTGACCATAAGGAAAGCTCTTCGAGCGGCTCAGAGACATGTTATTCCAAAACGTCAGCGACAGGGTTCAAAACAAGGGCGAGTGATTCCCGTCCCCAAATGAGCTGGATTTTTACCTGCATTATTCGCTGGTCTGGCTGCTCTGGGTTCACTTTTGGGCGGTGCCAGTGCGGTGGCGAAAACTATTAAAGCCGCGCAGCAGGGCAAGCAACAACTAAAAGAAATTCAGCGACACAATGGAACGATGGAAGCCACTGCTATGGGCGCTAGAAATACTAATTTGAAGCCAGCCTTTTATGAACAAGGATTTGGAATTTCACCATTTCGAAATAAAATAAAAACATCTTTAACCTCAGCCATAGCAAGACATGCCCTGACGCATCAACAAGTGGAAAGCTATGCTAAACAACTAAAGCTTTCTCATTTTCGAGGTGTGTTGATGCGAAACCAATTACCCCCACGATCCTGGAAACAGGAATGTGCTGTTGTCAATTTGGATGATCACCGAGGACCAGGAACACATTATGTAGCTTATGTCAAAGAGGGATCCAACGTATGGTGCCGTACTTTGACAGTTTTGGGAATTTGCCCCCGCCCATGGAATTAGTGACCTATTTTGGAAACAGGATCAAGATATATTATATTGTGAAACGTGAGCAAACATTTAACAGCCAACAGTGTGGACGTTTGTGTATATTTTTTTAATATAAGACGCAGCATAAGCAAGAACGTCAACAGTATGTCAGCGGAAAGTAAGACTTTTACACTGCATGGACGCGGACCTGAAGTCAGCCTGGACTTTTACCCGCCTATTGAATTGAGTGAAAGACCTTATGGTTTAGGACTTGTTTCACTTGAAACGTACAATCGAATATACAACATACGTGAAAATGTGAACAACAAGTTTTACTATTTTGATTGTGTGCTCAACCTGAACTCTGGTGGATATACGATAGATGACATTTATGAACACATTTATGTGGTGTTGATCAATGAATATGGTTTCAAGTCAACTCTCGATGGAACACACAAGTTTGAACTTGTAGAAAATACCAACACTCATCGCTGCAGTATTTTTTCTGCATTAAAAATTGACTTTAAAACACACCCCGATTCCATTGGTCCATTACTAGGATTTAAACCACGCGTGTTGGAGCCCAACAAAAAACATGAATCAGACCATGAAGTGAAATTCATTGAGGACCATCACGTGTCGGTGACGTGTAATATTATCAGCCAAGTGTACACCAATCAAGAACCGTCGCATTCGCTTTATGACTTTATTGTAACATCGCCCAATGGCTATATTATTCGTGAAAACCCTCCAGTGGTGCTTTTTCATTGTGGTGGCTGTCGATCGTATTAGTAATATAACATTAAGACTGATCAATAGAGATCGACAACTCATTGATATAGATTCTACCAAACCAGTGACTTACAAGTTGGTGCTAAAGCCACTATGAAGTTTGTGTATAAAGCAACAACACCGTCTAGGAATGGTGTTAGTTGTTTGCCATGTGAATACACGTTAACATCTAAGGACAAGCAGATTTTACAGCATTTGGGTTACCACGTCAACCCCCATGATGAATTCTATCCTAGAGGTAGCGAACCACATCGAGGAGCAACCAGGAGTGGTAAGAATTGATCTCCATTCCTATCAAGCTCAAACACCTGGACTCAATAACAATGATGAAATTCAATTTGTTATCAAACACCAAGATATTTACACCCTACCGCATAAAAGTGTAATTCAGATTGAAGGTCGGCTCACCAAAGCCGATGGCTCTACACCTACCACACCCAAGTTAGCCAACCATGCTTTTGCCTTTCTGTTTTCTGAGGTGCGGTATGTCCTTAACGATATCGTAGTGGATAGCACTCGAAATGTGGGTATTTCCAGTGTCATGAAACTATATCCCTCTTATAGTGAGGAAGAAGGTAAAACACTTTGCATGGCGGGTTGGTGCCCTGACTCGACCAATGACTGGATGGTACACACGGATGGCACCTTTACTGGATTTTTACCTCTTAAACTGATTTTAGGCTTTGCTGAAGATCACCAGCGCATTGTGGTGAATGAAAGGCAAGTGCTTTATTAGGTGAGAGACAGGAGTGATAATAATGCACTCAAGGAAGCCGACAATGCCTCCATAGATTCAAAAATTCAACTACAACGCTTGCTATGGAATGTGCCTCATGTAACCCTTGATGATAGCAAAAAACTGGACATACTCAAAATGGTAAAGAGAGATATGCCTCTTCCCATGGAATTTAGAAGCTGGGCACTCCATGAGTACCCACTATTTCCCACCACCAACACACACAGTTGGTCTGTAAAAACAGCCCGCTATACAGAGAGACCTCTCTACATGTTCGTGGGGTTTCAAGCAAATCGCAAGTATCAACAAACCAAAGATGCCACGCAATTTGATCACATGCAATTAAGAAATGCACGTCTTTTCCTCAACGGTGCTGTGTTTCCCTATGAAGGACTGGATTTAGATTTTTCAAAAAAAAATTTGGCCCCCTGTACGACTTGTTTTCTAAATTTCGATGGTCGTATTATCAAAAAGAGAATTTCCCCATGTTGTCACCCCAAGCTTTTAAGACAAGGGCGCCACTGATTGTCTTTGACTGTTCCTACTTAGAAGAGTCTGTCAAGCCATCCAATATTGACATTCGACTAGATTTTGAAACGCATGATAATGTTCCAGCCAATACGACGACCTACTGTTTGATCATTCATCACAAACAAGTCAACTATTATCCCCTGTCCAACCAAGTGACAAGTGTATAAATAAGAGGTCAACCTACGTCAAGCCGCTCAGTCATGTCTTGCTTTAAAGCCTCAAGAGAAGTCACATCCATGAATTTAAACTCTGAGGAATAACGTCTCAAGACCTTTGCGACGTGGCCGGTGCCTTTCATAAACCCTCAAGCCTTGGCGGCCGCTGGATCCTATTATTTAAAAACAAGAGATGAAGTGAAATGTGCCTTTTGTCCCATCATCATAGACCAATGGGAAGAAAGTGATGAACCCATGAAAGAACATCAGCGCAGGTCACCCACCTGCCCCTACCTGTGCAGAATGGATGCGGGTAATATACCCTGTCATTCAAGTTACCCCTCACTCGCGCCTCTGAGTGATGAAAAAAGTTATGATACATGTGGACTTTATGGTGTCAACGGTGCTTCAGTGAGCAGCTCACAGTCAAAAACACCCAGTTTAGAGACATTGGGATATCATCGGTGTTATGGACGCTATAAACATAGAAGACTTTTTTGTTGTATGAGTTGGTACCGCCCCTATCCTAGAATGCCAAAGAATGTAAAACTTGTTATGCTAATAAAATAATTTAATAAAAAATTGGTTGTTGTTGTTATATTATTATTTCTTACGCCCCCTGTCATACCCTAATCTCAATAGTGACTAGTCAGTGATTTTTTTACTAGAATGGAATGTAAGTAAATGTCATGGGTACACCTTACTGGACGATAGTCAGTCTGTGGTCAGTTGGACTTGATCCAGACAAGAGTGAACATGTTGCGTACACTAATTGTTGACTGTCAAGGGTTTAAAATTCGAGATAACAAATTTATATTTAAAGAAGTGGCCATCATCGATTGTTCCACTTTTTGGATATCGCAAGCTACCCATTTGGTGTTTAAACCACCTTATGCGTTTGATTTATTGTGTGATAAAGACCGTAAACCAACCCAGTGGATTGAAACTCATATGCAACTAGAGTGGAATCAAGGAACCATTTCATATAAGCACCTGGCCATGGTCATGAAAGCCCACTTGTCTTCTGCCCATGTGGTATTTGTGAAAGGTAGTGAGAAACGTCAATGGCTACAACCATTTTTGGCGTCTTACTGTCAATGTATCGATTTAATGGACTTGGGCTGTCCCTCGCTGCAAACACTCATGGACCGCTGCCCCTGTGACAATATTACCCATAAAGCCTTGGCACAGGTGTGGCAATTGTTTCATTGGCTAACCACCAATGCTTGCTGTGAGTTGTTAAACAAAATTAAAACTCTAAGTTTACCTGTGAATGACACCAGTGAGATTTCTACAAGCGACGTGTAAACATCTACATTATACCATGGAGAAAGGGGATGCTACCGATAAAGCGATTGGAAAGTTCTTTGTGTGTAAAAGAAACTAGACAGTTTTACCAAAGAAGAATTATTGGCTCTTCCAAAATCGTTCACTTATTATGTGGCAGCAAATGCAGTGAAAGAAATCTGGCAACATGCACCAAAATCATGGACTCAATACCCTGTGTTAAGTGAATTGCAACCATGTACGGATTATGATCACCATAAGCAAGTGGCTATGGCAAAAGTACCCTCTATGCGACAGTGTGCTACTTGCCAGCTGGTCAAACTCTATCACGGTCATAAAAGTCAGTGTAAAGACTTTGTTTCGTCATTCCACGGGTGTGATGGCGAGAAAAAAGCAACAACATCAGCATCGTCTACAGATGAAGGGGAAAATCAAACCTTTTCTCCACCTATGGAAAAGGATATGTCAAACTTGTACTGGTCATGGCGTCATTGACAAAGTCATTCAATACTTACCTTTTGAAATCCATCTACCTGGTTATCGTTTTTGTGGTCCTGGACCAAAGCTGAATCAACGTTTGCAACGTGGTGATGTACCTATTAATCCTTTGGATCAAGCGTGCAAAGAACATGACCTTTCTTATCGCCATAGACATCCTGCATTAAGACGTGTGGTGGATAAAGTATTGTTGAAAAAAGCTAAACAACGTTTGACTTCCTATGATGCCTCAGAGAGAGAAAGGTTGGCAGCCCTCATCGTAATAAAATTGTATAAAAGGAAAGTTAAAGATGAGTGAACATGGACATTGAAAAGGATTGAGAAATTGGTATTTTCTTTGTATTCTATTTTGTAAAGCCCTATTTGTTGTGAAATAAAAAACCAGGTTTATCAGATCACAATGTCTTTTAATTTTCAAATATGGTGATAGCAATTTCTTTATTTTTTTCACACATGGATATTTACAATTTCCACTTTACATTTTTACTTTACCCTTGTTTAGTTTTACATTTTGTATATTTTTTTAAAATAATTTTAACCATTTTTCACATATGGATATTTACAATTTCCACTTTACATTTTTTATATTGTCTTGTTCAGTTTCTACATTTTGTACATTTTTAAAAATCATTTGATTAACCATAACATAAAAAGCAAATTTTTACAGTAAAGTAAACTATAGTAGCCTAACATTATACATTATACTTCCTTTTTTACAAAAATATCACAATATAAAACACACTACAAATGATACAATATGGTGAACATTAGACTTAAGTAAAGTAATAGTCGTCAATGCGACGGTTCCCCCAAGCAAGAGTATCAAATGTGTTGGGTATAGTAAATCGTTTGTTGTCTTCATTACTTAAAGCAACTTTGTTCAGCAAATTGGTATGTAGCTGATGATTTTTACTTCTAAATACACACATTTTCTTATATAATATAGGTGGGTTACTGACTATACAGTTCTTATAATCACTTATGTCTAACTCTTTACTAACAACATTCTTTTTCACTGCTTTTAATTTTTTTAATACTACATCATCAATCGTCATATAGCTGTAAGATTTAGATTTTGTGCCTACAAAGGTGTCTATAACAACACCAGCACATTCATCCTTAAATTTTCCTAGAACCTTTTTGTTTACAAGAGGTAAATGGTAGATAAGATCCTTGGGATAGATACTTGTATCAAACCTATTTAGCTCAGTTTTGATATCATAAAAATCATCAGTTTTAAATTCATAAATAAAAGAATCTGTATCGGTATAGAGCAATTTTGCATTATCATGATAGTTTTTCTTAACATAATCATAGTGAAATTCATACATAAGAGTTTTTGACAATTCCAGAATGGTGTAACCCACATATATGGGTTTGTTTTAGGTTACTTGAAGACGATTCATTTGTATTACAACTAAATCCTCATGAATAATTGAACAGCTATGGAAGTTAGGCTTGCTTATTAAGTTGTTCGCACCATACATTTGACCTTCATTCTCCCACTTTGTTATTAGCTTTACATCAACTCGCTTATCAACATTCTCCCCAGTCTTTCCAAAAAAACTATTATTCATAAGTTTATAAAAATCTTTTTCAAAAGCATTTGTTGATAGTGTTCTTAAATTATTGTTCAGATCAATATATGGTTTGGGCCATGCTGACTGATGAAATTGTAATACACGATGAACTTTAGTTAGTTTTAATCCATGCTGTAGACACTGTTTTAAGTTTTGATAATGTATTACATATTTACATTTATCATTTACATTGGCAATTAGTAGTGGAGTAGTGAGAGTTCTAGGCCACTCGGCGTTGCTCGGGCGGCGTTCATATTAAATAATTAATATCTCTCGAACCCATGGTCCGATGTTGACAAATGAGGTGTCGTTGGACTCAAGCTGACGCCCTCTTTCCAATGGACCAATTATTTCAACCCCTAAATAAAACCTACCCCAACTAGGGGGTGAAATTGTATTTTTTTAGTGAAAGTCTCTTTTCAAATGCGACATGTATAAGGTGCTATGCTAAAATTAACCTAGAGGTTGTTGCTCATATAGCGCATGCGTTTTGTTGGATACCGCTATGGATCAACATTTTTGTTTTTGTTTTTTACGCATGCGCACTTGGGATTATTGTAAGAGGGCGAGCTCTTTGAAAAAATGATTGAAAAGAAGGGGTTTTGGTGGTGAGGAGAGAACCAGTTAGTCACTTACTTTCCTACGAAGTTTGCCGTTATCTCTCGAACGCAAGGTCGGATTTGGACATGTGACGTGTCAAATCGCTTGTCTCGAAGCCCTATATATGTTATTAATAGGTTGAAGTTTTGAGAATGAGGGAAACAGGCTTTTTGGGGGTAAAACCATGATTTTGACTTTTTCCGATATCTCACGAATGCATGGTCAGATTTGGTCCTATGACGTGTCAAATGGCTTGTCTCGAAACCCTCTTTATTTTGGTAATAGGTTAAAGTTTTTGAGAATGAGGGAAACAGAATGTTTTGGGGGTAAAACCGTGATTTTAAACGTTTTGCTATATCTCGCGAACCAATCACGCTAGAGGCGTGTACGACGGGTCCAAGGACTCGGACTGACGTCCTCTTTGCTATGGACCACTCGTTATATTTTAAAAAAATTGGAAACTCGATTTTGGGGTAAACAAGTGTTTTTTGTGATTTTTGCTGAGAACTCACGAACCAATAAGCCTAGAGACAAGTGCGAGGTGTCATTTTTTTCATCGCGGTGCCCTCTTGCCAAGGATGTTCGTGTTGAGCAGGAATGAAAAACCATGTTGAAGTAAAACCGTGATTTTAGACTTTTATTCTCTATCTTGCAAACCAATAACGCTAGAGACGTGTTCAAGGTGTCCTAGGACTCGGCATTACGCCCCCTTTTAGAAACTATGTTTGAAATTTTGACAAAGGGCCTAACGACACTTTTGTTGAAAAAAATTCTTTACCGATACCCGTTTACAATGTTCATGAAGCGTGGTGGTTGAGAGAGACGATACTGCTGGGCGTGTGTGTTTCAACGAACCTGTCGCTAACCACAAGGACCATGCTTAATTAAACAATCGCTATTTCGGCGGGTCGGTTTATGACTGAGCGAGGGTTCATTTTTTTTCACACATCTTACCCTCGAAGGGGATCTTTAACGTGTAAACGATAATGAGAACTTGGTTCTATGTTGGTCGAAGCGAGTACAGAAAACAAACTTGCCAAGGAGCAGACGAGCAGGAGGCGAATGTCATTTGAGCTTATTGGAATGCGCTGATCTGACTTGACAACAGGTGCAATGGAAAATGACAAAGACGCTTGAATGTGAAATAATCTGACCATCGTGGTGGCAGGGGAGAGCGAAATGCATGCACACACGTGTGAAACCACATGTACGCTAAACAAGTTACATCCTGCTTTTGCTTCGTACGTGACAAAATGCAAGTTCATGTGAAATTTGATCTGCCACAGGTGTTCACCTTGGGCTTTGGCTGTCCACGTGTTTGATAACAGGATGTTCAAAGCGTGGGAAAAGAATGATTATACATTCAACGTAACATACATAAAGACATGTCGTTATCATTTCCTCTCTCACTTAGGTGACTACCTTTGAACACATTGCGTTGCGTGAAACCCCTGGTCTTGTTTAACAGTTTTGATGTTGGTGGAAAATACTTAACCTTGTTGTGGATTAGGTATTTATTTACATATTTATTCATTTATATATTTATTGATTTATATATATTTACAAGCAATTATTTATTGATTAGGTAATTAATGATTTTATTTATTTATTTGTTTGCAGATAACCGGTATACCTTACATGTCTGAGAGAGAAGAAACCATTGCACTTTTGAGCCCACTAGAAGGAAACAGCAACAAGCCACTGCAAGTGAAGGTGAGATTTTTTTTTTAAAAACTAACTTGTTTCATTTTTTTGTTTTATATTATATTTTATGAAATGCATGTATTAACCAGAATTTAAGTATTTATAGCGGTTTATTTTATTTATTTTTAGAAACTTGGAAAGAAAAGCCTTACCGCCGTAGCAGTTGCTGAAAACCCGAGACGCAGTAGAGCGAAAACATTGTTTCCAGGCAGTGAACTATTCGAAAACTCAGGTAAGCCTAACATAAAATGCGATTCCATTTTACCACTACTGAAAAGAACTCTTACACAAAAAAAATCATTACCTGTACATGACTGGGACAATGATTGCTTTCTTGATTAATGGCTATGTTGTTGTTGACTGGGAAAAGTACAAGGTCATGTTGGATTTTCTAAAAACAAAAATTTAAATGTAATTTATGGGTGGTTCCCTATGGACTCAACGAATATCCACAGGTTTGAACATGATGATGTGAACAAAATGACATGACATTCATTTTTAGCCTACTTTCGATTTTTGCAAAAAATGAAAGTAGACTTATGAGATCACTACAGGGCGAAAAAAAGTGTGTCTGTCTGTGTGTGTGTAAGTGTGTGAGTCTGTGTGTGTGAGTGTGTGGACTCTGAATGTCTGTCCCCCCTATCAATTCGAACACGGTGAGCGCAAATTGAACGAAATTTGGTACAAAGGTTGCACTAGCAAAGGACACCTCAGTGTCATGTTTTTTATCGCCGCCATCTTGACGGAAACGTAATGGCGGCCACACAAATGTTCAAAGCTTAAATCAAATTACGACTAACCTAATCATCCGATCTCTACCAAATTTTGCAACAACATACCTTTATGGAGGGAGCATCCGTTGACAAATCTAATAGGTCATTAGCCTAATAGTTTGCGGATGGCGGCCATCTTTGTGTCAAAATCGATTACCCCTATTAATTCGAACACGGTGAAACCGAATGGAATGAAATTTGGTACAGAGGTAGCACTAGCAAAGGGCACCTCAGTTTCATGTTTTATATCGCCGCCATCTTGACGGAAACGTAATGGCGGCCACACAAATGTTCAGAGCTTAAATCAAATTACGATTAACCTAATCATCCGATCTCTACCAAATTTTGCATCAACATACCATTATGGAGGGAGCATCCTTTGACCAAACTAATAGGTCATTAGCCTAATATTTTGCGGATGGCGGCCATCTTTGTGTGAAAATCGATTCCCCCTATTAATTCGAACACGGTGAAACCGAATGGAACGAAATTCGGTACAGAGGTAGCACTAGAAAAGGCCACCTCAGTGTCATGTTTTATATCACCGCCATCTTGACGGAAACGTAATCGCGGCCACCCAAATGTTAAAGGCTAAAATGTAATTACGACCAACCTAATAATCTAATCTCTACGAAATTTTGCAACAACAAATCTTTATGTGGGAAGCATATTCTGACCAAACTGCTAGATCATCAGCCCAATAGTTTGCAGATGGTGGCCAAGTATGTGTGCAAATCGATTCCCCCTACCAATTCAAACACGGTGAAACCGAATTGAACGAAATTTGGTACAGAGGTAGCACTAGCAAAAGGCACCTCAGTGTCATGTTTTATATCGCCGCCATCTTGACGGAAACGGAATGACGGCCACCCAAATGTTAAAAGCTTAAATCAAATTTCGACCATCCTAATAATTTGATCTCTACCGGATTTTGCAACAACATGCCTTTTTGTGGAAAGCATCTTATGACTGACTACAAGGTCATCAGCCCAATAGTTTGCAAATAGCGGCCATGTATGTGTGCAAATCCATTCCCCAGATCAATTCAAACACGGTGAAACCGAATTGAATGATTTTTTTTACAGAGGTAGCACTAGCAAAGGGCACCTCAAATTCATGTTTAATATCCCTATAGCACGTTGTATTTCAACAAGCTACTACAACCAACATGCAATTATACTCCTTGAAGAGGACAAAGAGTTATAACAATACCCATGCATTTAGGAGAAAGTAGGCTATATGTTCTTTACTGAACATCTTGTTGTTTATATAATGGTTAAATGGGGGATGTAAATGACTGTAGCTTTATAAAAAGAAAATAAGTACATGGGTTACTGTTAGTGCCAACATACAGTTTATTTTTAATGGTGTTTTGATATATTAATGCCAATTAACGTTAACGTTTTATTTACAAGTATTGATTGATTGATTGATTGAATGATTGATTGAGTGATTGGTTATTTTGTTTGCTTTTAGGTGTCGTCATGCGCTATTAACGTAATGAACAGACAGTGAACAAGCATACATTGTGCTTTAAAGTACTCTGTGCAACGTTAATAACTTACAATAAGAAAAAGTTTTATTATAACACATGGCGTCACTATCAAATACAACAAGTGAGCAAGTTAGTTTACCACGTGCGTTAAATTTAAAATCAGAATTGGTTAACATTTGAATCATGGCCTGTAGGCTTTTTGTCGACACATGAACTTGCAAAAGCCGTTTTTTTTACTTGAACCGAGAAGATGTGGTGCGCTGTGTGTTTTGTCGTATTTGAACTTTCACACTGGGAAGAAGGGGATGATCCCTTTAGAGACCATTTGCGATGGTCTCCTTGTTGTCCTTACATGCTTGGAAAACAAGTGGGTAACCTACCTGTGTATTCATTTTACCGAACCACAAGACCATTGGCCGCTACTTACGTTGTTGAATCACAAATAAATAATAATAATAATGATGTATTACCAGCCAACGGTAGCCGGCCCCGTGGTGTAGGGGTAGCGCGCCTGCCTCTCACCCGGAGGCCCCGGGTTCGATCCCCGGCTCCGTCAGGGATTTTAAAACTGACGTGAGGGTTGGAACGGGGTGCACTCAGCCTCGTGAGGACAATTGAGTAGCTGTCTGACAGTGAGACAGCGCCCCGATCACGAATACCAAGATTAACGGCCGAGGGGACCCGACGCGCTGATCACGCGTCACCCCAATATCTGCAGGCCAAATGGCTGGGCAGCGGTCGCTTGGTCGGCCTTAGCCCGTCATGGGCTGGATAGTGCCAGGGGTTGACTTTTGACCAGCCAACGGTAGTGCCGATATATGTGGTCCATATGCCATAGGCAGTGTTTAATTGGCGTGTGCTTTTGAAAAATTGGGAGTTTGCAAGACTAAAGCACTAGCACACCCAGAGTACAGCTCTGTTGAAAAACGTTTAGAATCTTATAAAAATGTTTGGCCATTAATATTAAAACACCTTACCAAACAGCTAAGTGAAGCTGGAGTTTTTTATACTGGTGAAGGGGATAAAACAATATGTTTTTATTGTAGATTTGCTTTAAAGGATTGGCAAATGACTGATGACCCTTTTGTGCAACACGCTCGTTGGTTACCAAACTGTAAATACATGGTGTTGCTTAAAGGTCAGGAATTTGTGAACACTATTCGTAAAGAAAACGTGATTGCAGCACAAGACATAAAAGTGCCTTTAGAGTTAGAACACGCAGAGCAAATACATAAGGCTGAAAGAAAAGACTTGTCTCACGAACAGATACAAAAGTGTGACCAACAATTATGTAAAATTTGTTATCAAGATGAACTAGGTGTTGTATTTTTGCCTTGTGGACACATGATAGCCTGTGTCAAGTGTGCATTAGAACTCAACACTTGTGCTATATGCAGAAAAGCAGTACCTGCTACAGTTAGGGCATTTCTTTCATAACTAGTATAATTTATTCGTCATGCACCGTACAAAATCCCTAATTGCAAATATTATTAAAGCTGTTTTAGAGGTTAATAGTTATGCTTTACTTTTGCTTATAGACTACTACAATGAATGTTTTGAATGCTGTGGGTCAAGCATGTTGCTTAGAGACAATGAAGCTCAGCGAATTGCCAACGCATATTCCATACCGCATTATCAAGATTCGGAAATTGAAAACAGCAATATGGTGATCGTGTACTTTGTGTATGTGAAAACTTTGAGACATTTCTGCCTACACGGTTTAATTATATGTCGGAGAGAGTGTTTTTGATGAAGTAAATAATGCTGTACAACCTGTACACTTAATTTATGAAGGTTTTTAAAGCAACAGTTGCATGGTTTGTTTTAATTAAATATAAAAAAACAAATGTCAAATAATAATGATTGATATAAGTCATGACAATGGACTGAAAGAAAAATATGTGTATAGATAATAATGTTTTAGTGTTTAGTATTGTCTTAAAAATATTATCATGAAACAAAACAAAATTTATATAAAGTTTGTAAATACAGTAAATGAAAATAATGGTACAATGTTGTTTTATTTCCTATAGAAGTCAGAATATTTAACATTGCAGAGTATACATGATTATGACAATAAATATCACACTTAATACAAGTCTTTGCCTTTACGATAGTGTGTTATAGTTTTAAAAACAAAGCTTGTTGTAGATCTTTTTTCTTCCACGATGAACAATAGGCATGAAAACGTTATTGTCTTGTTTTGGATCATTATCACTATCATAATCATAAGCAGCATGATCTATATCACTATTATTATAATCACTATAATTATCCTCAACATCACTAAACCCAGTTAAATATTCCTGGTCCTCTTCCTGTTCCTCTTCCTCTTCCTCTACAGTGTCCTCATGTAGAGTCTGCGTGGCTTTTGATAATGTTAAGGGTTTTTTGAACATTGAACTATTTTGAGCAACAATATTATTTTCTTGTACTCGCTTTTTAACATTTTCATGATTTTCTGTTGACAGCAACAGTGTTTCATGCAGTACACTACATTGATGATCACTGACACTTAAAACCTCACTATTTTTACTGTCAAGAATAATAATTACATGAACAGATTCCAAGAACTCTAGAGTGCTTTTAAGGTTAATGATTGGCTAGGAGTGAGATAGAGCTTGCTAACCTAAGTTAACCTCAGCTCAGTAAACCTAACCTTGTCACATGACATGTTCTACAAGTATAGACTTGCTTTGAGACTGGCTATGACGTCACAGATGAATGGCGGCGGGAGGCTGGACATGACTTTTTATTACACAAAAACATTTTCCTTTTTGCCAGCCTCCCGCTGCCATTCATCTGTGACGTCATAGCCAGTCTCAAAGCAAGTCTATACTTGTAGAACATGTCATGTGACAAGGTTAGGTTTACTGAGCTGAGGTTAACTTAGGTTAGCAAGCTCTATCTCACTCCTAGCCAATCATTAACCTTAAAAGCACTCTAGAGTCCTTGGAATCTGTTCATGTAATTATTATTCTTGATAGTACTCTGGAAACTACACCCTGAAAAATATCAATCCCCTGGAATTTTTTTAAAACTGTTATTATTATTATTATTATTATTATTATTAGTCAAGTCACTTTACTAAAAATTAATTCATGTGTATTACTTGATATGAAAGTCTCTACAACCAGCCATGCTTGCACTCACTTTTTGCTTTCACTTATGCTCCCATATTAATGCCAACTCTTATAACTATAAGCAACAGCAAAATGTAAATGGAATAATATTTCTGATAATGTTCAAAACAAAAGTCCTGAGATCTTGGGTTTGAATTCTCAACTATGGTTGTCAGCCAATGAGTTACACTACAGGAAACTTTTTATTTTTGTGTTGAGTTGCATGATAATTTGCACATTTCGCAGTGTAGTGGCTAATATATATGGGTGTTATCCCAGAGGTTTTGGGTTCCAGCTCGACTATGGCCAGAATTTAATTTTTGATCTGAGAGTTGGAAGGTTAGGTTAGGAGAAGTTAGGTTAGGTGAAGTTAGGTTAGGTTAGGTTAGGGGAGATTGTTTTAGTAAAACACCACATTTGCCCCCATTTTTTACTCACACATTTTGCTCCCACTTTGTGCACTCACTTTTGCTCGCTCTTTTTGCTCCCTCTTTTGCTTCCACATTTGCTCCCACTTTCTGCTCCCATATTTGCTCACACTTGTTTGCTCCCACTTCTGCTTACACGTTTTGCTCCCACATTTTTGCTCCCACTTTTTTTGCTCTGCTATTTGCTCACACTTTTGCTCTCACTTTTTGGTCCCACTTTTTTTCTCTCACTTTTTGCTCCCTCTTTTGCTTTCACATTTGCTTCCATACTTGCTCCTACCTTTTTGCTCTCATATTTGCTCCCACTTTTGCTTACACTTTTTGCCCTCACTTTTTGCTCCCACTTTTGCTTTCACATTTGCTCCCTTACTTGCTCCCACTTTTGCTTTCGCATTTACTCTCATACTTGCTCCTACTTTCTTTTGATCCCACTTTTTGCTCCCAATTTTTGCTCCCACTTTTTGCTCCCACTTTTTGCTCCCACTTTTGCTTACACTTTTAGCTCTCACTTATTGCTCACACTTTTTGCTCCCTCATTTGCTCACACTTTTTCTTTTGCTCTCATATTTGCTCCCACTTTTGCTTCCACTTTTTGTTCCCACTTTTTTTTCTCACACTTTTTGCACCCACTTTTGCTTTCACATTTGCTCCCATACTTGCTCCTACTGTTTTTGCTCTCATATTTGCTCCCACGTTTGCTTACACTTTTTGCTCCCACTTTTTTCTCAATTTTTGCTCCCACTTTTTCCTCCCGTATTTGTTCACACTTTTTTTTGCTCTCATATTTGCTCCCACTTTTGCTTCCACATTTGCTCCCATACTTGTTCCTACATTTTTTGCTCTCATATTTTCTCCCACTTTTGCTTGCACTTTTTGCTCCCACTTTTTTTCTCTCACTTTTTGCTCCCACTTTTGCTTTCACATATGCTCCCATACTTGCTCCCACTTTTGCTTTCACATTTGCTCCCATACTTGCTCCTACTTTTTTTGCTCCCACTTTTTGCTCTCAATTTTTGCTTCCACTGTTTGCTCCCACTTTTTGCTCCCAATTTTTTTCTCCCACTTTTTGCTCCACTTTTTTTTCTCCCACATTTGCACCCATATATGCTCACACATTAAACTATTGTTCTTATTACCAAGTTGACTTTACTAGAGCTTAGTCTATGCTTGACAGTTGATATGGAAGTATCTGTCACTAGGTATGGTAAGCCTCATGCATTGTATAAAGGATATTCATATATTGTGAAACGAACCAATAAGAATGGAACTGTTATTTGGCGTTGTTCTAAACAACGTTCAAAACAATGTCGCAGTGAGCTAAAAAGTAAAAATAGTGAGGTTTTAAGTGTCAGTGATCATCAATGTAGTGTACTGCATGAAACACTGTTGCTGTCAACAGAAAATTATGAAAATGTTAAAAAGCGAGTACAAGAAAATAATATTGCTGCTCAAAATAGTTCAATGTTCAAAAAACCCTTAACATTATCAAAGGCCACGCAGACTCTACATGAGGACACTGTAGAGGAAGAGGAAGAGGAACAGGAAGAGGACCAGGAATATTTAACTGGGTTTAGTAATGTTGAGGATAATGTTGAGGATAATTATAGTGTTTATAATAATAGTGATATAGATCATGCTGTTTATGATTATGATAGTGATAATGATCCAAAACAAGACAATAACGTTTTCATGCCTATTGTTCATCGTGGAAGAAAAAATATCTACAACAAGCTTTGTTTTTTAAACTATAACACACTATCGTAAATTCAAAGACTTGTATTAAGTGTGATATTTATTGTCATAATCATGTATACTCTGCAATGTTAAATATTCTGACTTCTAAAGAAAATAAAACAACATTGTACCATTATTTTCATTTACTGTATTTACAAACTTTATATACATTTTGTTTTGTTTTATGATAATATTTTTAAGACAATACTAAACACTAAAACATTATTATCTATACACATATTTTTCTTTCAGTCCATTGTCATGACTTATATCTTTCATTATTATTTGACATTTGTTTTTTTATATTTAATTAAAACGAACCATGCACCTATTGTTTTTAAAACCTTCATAAATTAAGTGTACAGGTTGTACAGCATTATTTACTTCATCAAAAACACTCTCTCCGACATATCATTAAACCGTGTAGGCAGAAATGTCTCAAAGTTTTCACATACACAAAGTACACGATCACCATATTGCTGTTTTCAATTTCCGAATCTTGATAATGCGGAATGGAATATGCGTTGGCAATTCGCTGAGCTTCTTTGTCTCTAAGCCATATGCTTGACCCACAGCATTCAAAACATTCATTGTAGTAGTCTATAAACAAAAGAAAAGCATAACTATTAACCTCTAAAACAGCTTTAATAATATTGTGCAATTAGGGATTTTGCACTGTGCATGACAAATAAATTATACTAGTTATGCAAGAAATGCCCTAACTGTAGCAGATACTGCTTCTCTGCATATAGCACAAGTGTTGAGTTCTAATGCACACTTGACACAGGCTATCATGTGTCCACAAGGCAAAAATACAACACCTAGTTCATCTTGATAACAAATTTTACATAATTGTTGGTCACACTTTTGTATCTGTTCGTGAGACAAGTCTTTTCTTTCAGCCTTAAGTATTTGCTCTGCGTGTTCTAACTCTAAAGGCACTTTTATGTCTTGTGCTGCAATCACGTTTTCTTTACGAATAGTGTTCACAAATTCCTGACCTTTAAGCAACACCATGTATTTGCAGTTAGGTAACGAACGAGCGTGTTCCACTAAAGGGTCATCAGTCATTTGCCAATCCTTTAAAGCAAATCCACAAAAAACATATTGTTTTATCCCCTTCACCAGTATAAAAAACTCCATCTTCACTTAGCTGTTTGGTAAGGTGTTTTAATATTAATGGCCAAACATTTTTATAAGATTCTAAACGTTTTTCATCAGAGCTGTACTCTGGGTGTGCTAGTGCTTTAGTCTTGCAAACTCCCAATTTTTCAAAAGCACACGCCAATTCAACACTGCCTATGGCATATGGACCACATATATCGACACTACCGTTGGCTGGTAATACATCATTATTATTATTATTTATTTGTGATTCAGCAACGTAAGTAGCGGCCAGTGGTCTTGTGATTCGGTAAAATGAATACACAGGTAGGTTACCCACTTGTTTTCCAAGCATGTTAGGACAACAAGGAGACCATCGCAAATGGTCTCTTCCCAGTGTGAAAGTTCAATACGACAAAACACACAGCGCACCACATCTTCTCGGTTCAAGTAATAAAACCGGCTTTTGCAAGTTCATGTGTCGACAAAAAGCCTACAGGCTATGATTCAAATGTTAACCAACGGTCATGTTCTGATTTTAAATTTAACGCACGTGGTAAACCAACTTGCTCACTTGTTGTATTTGGTAGTAA
Organism: Meconema thalassinum; assembly: GCA_946902985.2. Taxonomy (NCBI): domain Eukaryota; kingdom Metazoa; phylum Arthropoda; class Insecta; order Orthoptera; family Tettigoniidae; genus Meconema; species Meconema thalassinum. Next base: position 170,593,708 of record OX336391.1, read on the forward strand.
CGTCATGTGTTATAATAAAACTTTTTCTTATTGTAAGTTATTAACGTTGCACAGAGTACTTTAAAGCACAATGTATGCTTGTTCTCTGTCTGTTCATTACGTTAATAGCGCATGACGACACCTAAAAGCAAACAAAATAACCAATCACTCAATTAATCAATCAATCAATCAATCAATACTTGTGAATAAAACGTTAACGTTAATTGGCATTAATATATCAAAACACCATTAAAAATAAACTGTATGTTGGTACTAACAGTAACCTATGTACTTATTTTCTTTTTATAAAGCTACAGTCATTTACATCCCCCCTTTAACCAATATATAAACAAAAATGAATGTCATGCCATTTTGTTCACATTATCATGTTCAAACCTGTGGATATTCGTTGAGTCCATAGGGAACCACCCATAAATTAAATTTAAATTCTTGTTTTTAGAAAATCCAACATGGCCTTGTACTTTTCGCAGTCAACAACAACATAGCCATTAATCAAGAAAGCAATCATTGTCCCAGTCATGTACAGGTAATGAATTTTTTTTGTGTAAGAGTTTTTTTCAGTAGTGGTAAAATGGAATCGCATTTTATGTTAGGCTTACCTGGGTTTTCAATAGTTCACTGCCTGGAATCAATGGTTTCGCTCTACTGCGTCTCGGGTTTTCAGCAACTGCTACGGCGGTAAGGCTTTTCATTCCAAGTTTCTAAAAATAAATAAAATAAACCGCTATAAATACTTAAATTCTGGTTAATACATGCATTTCATAAAATAAAATATAAAACAAAAAAATGAAACAAGTTAGTTTAAAAAGAAAATCTCCCCTTCACTTGCAGTGGCTTGTTGCTGTTTCCTTCTAGTGGGCTCAAAAGTGCAATGGTTTCTTCTCTCTCAGACATGTAAGGTATACCGGTTATCTGCAAACAAATAAATAAATAAAATCATTAATTACCTAATCAATAAATAATTGCTATTAAATATATGAGGCGCCTAGAATCAACACCCGCCAGATCCATATTTTATGAAAATTGAGATAAGCATTGTTTCATATAACTTTTGCTGCGCTAATTCATTAAAACTATTATTTTGTTACAAATCCCGCTACATCCTACTGTAAAACGAAGTCAAAGTTGAGGCTTAGTTGCAATATCCGCTAAGTCCAACGACAGTTTCGCCATTTTTGGTCACAAAACCCGCCACATCCACATCGGCCAATAGGAGCACCCAGTTCCGCCATCTTACCTTCCATGATGCTTTGCGAAGTGTGTACTCTTTACCTACGTGCATTAGTCAGAGAATGTACCCCTGCCTGACGTGATTAGAATGGTTTACGTTGTTGTACTTTCTGATAATAATTTGTTTTGGATAATTTTGACAAAGGACAAGAAGAACAATAACATTTTGGTCTGGGTGATGTTTTCCACAGAACTGACATTTGCGAACACAAACGTGTCACGAAACCTGATTTTGATATGACTCACGTAAAGCCAGAAGCCATAAACAGAGGGATTGTCCTTCAGGCTCAAGAAGTGAAAGATGTTTCGAGACTGCTTTCGAAGCATTTTGGAGAAAGATGGAGGGAAAATGTAGAGCTGCAGTTTTATTGCAAACTGCAAAGTCGTGGCGAACACGAAGAGAATGATGATGATTGAGAAACTTCTATTGAGGATGAGGTAGAAACAGAAATTGTGTAGCTATAACTTCCAGTAAATAATGTGATTTAATAGATGAATGACGATAGTTTTGTCTCTAAAGGCCTGGACCATAGTAATTGAATATTAATTTAATTTGACGCTTTCCCTTATTATTATTATTATTATTATTGTTCAGTACTGTAGGCTACAGTATTGCCGGCTCCGTGGTGTTGGGGTAGCGTGCCTGCCTCTCACCCGGAGGCCCCGAGTTAAATTCGCGGCTCCGTCAGGGATTTTGGAAACTGACGTGAATGCTGGAACGGGGTGCACTCAGCCTCGTGAGGACAATTGAGTAACTGACAGTGAGGCAGCGCCCCGATCACGAAAACCAAGATTAACGGTTGAAGGGACCCGATGCGCTGATCATGCTGCACCCCAATATCTGCAGGCCAAATGGCTGGGGATTAGGCCCTTCACGGGCTGTAGTGCCAGGGGTTATTTACTGTACAGTATTATTACCCTTTCAGGAATTGATTGCCGGCGGTGGAGATGGGAAGTACACTTTATGTCATTGTGTCACACGTCTGCTTGCTTCGTTGACGGGTACAGTTGCGCGCGTAGGATATGACTCAGCTCAAGTACCCCCAGTCATCATTTAACTGTCCATGGTGACATGAGCTCCTGTGACGCTTATCTGACGCAATGCAGCGTGACCTATGTGCAGATTGCACTCTGTCATCGCTGTGTCCTCCGCTTCGCCCCGCAGAGCTCATGCTACAATAAACATAAATGCTGGCTCAGCCACACTCAGCGGCAATCAAATCCTGAATGGGTAATATGAGTTTTATTCTTTTTCTGTTTATTCTAATAAATCACAAAAACCGCCCCTTAAAACAACAATAACAACAACAACAAAACACAAAAATTATACGTTTTTTATTATTTTATAACCTATATTTAGTTAACTTTCTTTCAAATATTAATTTCTGAATAAAGCTTACGCAGTTTCAACAATCTCTTCGCAACTTCAAATGTATTAGGGCTCTTTGGTATCAAAACCTGCCAAATCCAAATCTTAGTAACAAAACCCGACAAATCCGAATTATTGCTTTATATTTTTCTACATACATGTTTAACTATATCGGGGATCAGCTTCGTACTTCGTCACTGTTTTTAAAAATAATTAATTCATTTTTTAGTGAAAAAAGTATTTCTTTTTGGGTATTGGTTGGTTTGTGACAGTTTTTGCCACTTTGCCGAAAAAGTGAAGGAATGGATTTGGCGGGTTTTGATTCTAGGCACCTCATATATAAATCAATAAATATATAAATGAATAAATATGTAAATAAATACCTACCCCACAACAAGGTTAAGTATTTTCCACCAACACCAAAACTGTTAAACAAGACCAGGGGTTTCACGCAACGCAATATGTTCAAAGGTAGTCACCTAAGTGAGAGAGGAAATGATAACGACATGTCTTTATATATGTTACGTTGCATGTATAATCATTTTTTCCCCACGCTTTGAACATCCTGTTATCAAACACGTGGACAGCCAAAGCCCAAGGTGAACACCTGTGGCAGATCAAATTTCACATGAACTTGCATTTTGTCACGTACGAAGCAAAAACAGGATGTAACTTGTTTAGCGTACATGTGGTTTCACACGTGTGTGCATGCATTTCGCACTCCCCTGCCACCACGATGGTCAGATTATTTCACCTTCAAGCGTCTTTGTCATTTTCCATTGCACCTGTTGTCAAGTCAGATCAGCGCATTCCAATAAGCGCAAATGACATTCGCCTCCTGCTCGTCTGCTCCTTGGCAAGTTTGTTTTCTGTACTCGCTTCGACCAACATAGAACCAAGTTCTCATTATCGTTTGCACGTTAAAGATCCCCTTCGAGGGTAAAATGTGTGAAAAAAAACGAACCCTCACTCTGTCATAAACCGACCCGCCGAAATAGCGATTGTTCTATTAAGCATGGTCCTTGTGGTTAGCGACAGGTTCGTTGGATCACACACACCCAGCAGTATCGTCTCTCTCAACCACCACGCTTCATGAACATTGTAAACTGGTATCGGTAAAGATTTTTTTCAACAAAAGTGTCGTTAGGCCCTTTGTCAAAATTTCAAACATAGTTTCGAAAAGGGGGCGTAATGCTGAGTCCTAGGACACCTCGAACACGCCTCTAGCGTTATTGGTTTGCGAGATAGAGCAAAAAAGTCTAAAATCACGGTTTTACCTCAACATGGTTTTTCATTCCTGCTCAACACGAACATCCTCGACAAGAGGGCACCGCGATGAAAAAAATGACACCTCGCACTTGTCTCTAGGCTTATTGGTTCGTGAGTTATCAGCAAAAATCACAAAAAACACTTGTTTACCCCAAAATCGAGTTTCCAATTTTTTTAAAATATAACGAGTGGTCCATAGCAAAGAGGACGTCAGCCCGAGTCCTTGGACCCGTCGTACACGCCTCTAGCATGATTGGTTCGCGAGATATAGCAAAAAGTTTAAAATCACGGTTTTACCCCAAAACATTTTGTTTCCCTCATTCTCAAAAACTTTAACCTATCACCAAAATAAAGAGGGTTTCGAGACAAGCCATTTGACACGTCATAGGACCAAATCCGACCATGCATTCGTGAGATATCGGAAAACGTCTAAAATCATGGTTTTACCCCCCAAAAGCCTGTTTCCCTCATTCTCAAAACTTGAACCTATTAATAACATATATAGGGCTTCGAGACAAGCGATTTGACACGTCACACGTCCAAATCCGACCTTGCGTTCGAGAGATACCGGCAAACTTCGTAGGAAAGTAAGTGACTATCTGGTTCTCTCCTCACCACCAAAACCCCTTCTTATCAATCATTTTTTTCAAAGAGCTCGCCCTCTTACAAAAATCCCAAGTGCGCATGCGTAAAAAACAAAAACAAAAATGTTGATCCATAGCGGCATCCAACAAAACGCATGCGCTATGTGAGCGCATGTAACCTCTAGGTTAATTTTAGCATAGCACCTTATACATGTCGCATTTGAAAAGAGACTTTCACTAAAAAAATACAATTTCACCCCCTAGTTGGGGTAGGTTTTATTTAGGGATTGAAATGAGTGGTCCATTGGAATGAGGGCGTCAGCTTGAGTCCAACGACACCTCATTTGTCAACATCGGACCATGGGTTCGCGAGATATTAATTATTTAATATGAACGACGCCCGAGCAACGCCGGGTGGCCTAGAACTCGCACTACTCCACTACTGCAATTAACATTTTTGTTCATGATGTTATGTAAGGAGATTTCATATTCTCAGGACAGAATGGTAGATCATTATATTCATCATGTAACTCTTTAGGGTACTCAAGATTTACCTCTAAAATATATACTTTTTCATCCTTATCATTTAAAGTGTTAACATTGAAAACATCAATTTCAGTTTGTGTCAGCCAGCGAAAATTTTTAAGTGGTAGATATTGACTCATACCCCTACCATATTGGTTATTTGCATCGAGGTAGACAATATACTTTGACTCTTCACAAGGGTTGTAGCTAAGCATGTATGTATTATTTGCTTTAGAATATCGTCCACTACATTGACTTAATCCTCCTCAAATTGATGATTTTATATAATTAATCATGTCTATATCAGTCATCAATTCTAAATTTTCTTTTGTCTTTTTCAACATTGAACTAAAACTTAACCCAGGAGCAGTGAAATACTGACAAGGATCTAGGTCATAAGTTTTCATACAAACATTACGGAAATTTTCAAAAACATCTGCTAATAACAACACATGTGTCTTCAAATATATGTCTGAAAATTCACCTAAAGATTGAATGTCAAACTGTGTCCATACACGTTGTGCATGTAAATATTCCTGATCATTGATATGACTTGTGTTTAAGGAACTGTAAAATGCATATTTTGGGGGTAAAGAACACTCCTCAAGACGTTCCACACAGTTAATATATTCATAAGGGAATATACCATTTTGACGAATCAAATTAAAATCATCTTCTTTAGGAAAGGCACGTTGAATTTCATGAAACTGATCTGATTTTAAATTACTAGCAAGCTTATCAAGACTACTTGGCATAAAGCGGAATGAATCTAGAAATCGTAGTTTTATCTTTTTTTAGTGTCAGTTTTGACGTATTTTGTAAACGATATATATTGCTCCTTATTATTTGGAATCACATCAATTTTCACATCTGAAGCTCCAAATTCTTTAACAATAAAGTGGTTATCGTATTTGCTACCGTTATGTAGAATGACTGGAATGAATTTACTTACTCTGTACTTTAAATTACTTTCTTGGTGAGCAGCACCACGATATTTTCCTGTTAAATGATCATGATCGCGAACCCTATCTGTATTTAACATTCACCACATATAAAACAATTAGTTTCAGTTTCAAAACGCATGTGCTGTGATGATGTTAGTGGCTCCATTGGAATAATAGTATTTAAAATAGTGGATATACGGATTGGATGTTTTTCAAGTCTTTCCATAAAACCTTTAGGTGCATCAGGTCCTCTATAGAGCTCAAACTTATTTAAAGAGTCATCATAACTACATTTAATATAATATGCAAAGCTAAAAGGTTCATGGATGTGAGTAGTGTTGGTAAAAGCTTTGGCTGGATTTGATGAACATGTATTAAAAGGCTTTAACAAAGCTTCAAAGTCAGCATATATAACAAATGGTACCCGAAGCTGCTTTTCAAAGTCCTTAAAATTTAGAATGTTATTTCCAGGAGTAGGTAATACAGTACAAACATGATTACAGCCCCATTTTTGATGTTGAGTTAGTTGATCCTCTTTTCTAAAATATAACAAACAACCATCACACAACCACTTCTTACCTTCATATTTTGATAGCTGACTACCGACAAGTCTGCTGAAATGTTTTATCCAACAATAGTGGGCATTTTCACCTTTAGTTATGTATAATAAATTTACATGAGCGTCCTTTTTTTCCTGAGTATAATATAGAGGACCAACTATTCTCTTGTTTTCAATTCCATAAACATTAATACTTACAATGTTCTGATTTTCAAAACGTTTAATGTCTTTTATCTCCATAGGAAATTCCATTTCATTAAATCTAACACTGAGGAATAGTGAGGATAAGATACATCATCTTGGTCCACTGCTGGATGGAGAGCTGAGGTTACAGCCCACGCAAAACATGCATGGTCACTATTCATAACGTTTACACAAGCATTCTTACGTTTGATCCATACTGGCAAATCAATGTATGATGATGCTCGAAGGGGGTTATATTTATTCATATTAGTTTCTAAATAAAGTACTTCGACTAACGCCCAGCCTGACTTCCTTTCCTGGAACTCTTCACTCTTCACAATGGTAACACTTGAAATATTTTGGTATATATCACTGATATTAGTTGATTCAATAACAATTATGTCTTTGTATTAAATGATTTGATATCCGTAATTTCACCTTCACTCCCAGTTTTTACATATAGTCCAAAGAGTTCAAAATTCATTTTGAATGATTTATGCTCTACTAAAACATTTTCTACCAAGCCAAACACACTAGGTTGAACATTTCTTAAAAATGATTCAATACTTTGAGTTTTTTCTTCACTATGAAGTCTGTAACTAGCAATTCGACTTTTAAACGCACTACCAATTTGTTGAATATTTTCAGAATTTCTTTCATGGCAAGCGTTATTTTTATGATGAATACTGCGCAAATGTCCCTGAATCAATGAAGAAGGTATATCAATATTGCATACATTACAATGTGTTATTGGAGGTTCACCATTCTTCTTTCTTTTTGTTGCACAACTATTTTCACAATCTTGAGAACGTTTACGCTTTTGAGCATCGCATTTGTTTAAAGGTTCCGTGCTAGTTGATGGTTTTACAGTTTTTATTTCCTGTTGTTCTCCATGCACTTCAACCATGTGGGATTGATATCGCTTTACAGGAGAAAAACCAAGATCACAAACTGAACACGAAAATGGTGCTGAACTAACATGTATTAAATTTACATGACGTGCAAGATTATCCTGTCTGTTAAATGTGGTAGTACAATAACTGCACACAAACATTTTAAGATTATGTTTTGTACTTGCATGACGTTGAAGGCTGTCAGGTCTTGATAACTGCTTTTTACAATCACTACACTTGAACATAATGATTATCAATCACTTTCCAAATTACCTATAAAAGAAAGAAATCATAAATATTAATAAAAATAAAACAAAGTAAAAGAAAAATATGTTAATTAAATTATAGCCAATGGTCATAGTAGGGTATTTTAATTAAACGTCTGTGGACTCTCAGCAAGTCTAATTTCAGGTAGTTCCAACTTTGGTAAATAGATATCATTGTCACTGACACCTAGTGGTGAACGTTAGAACTTGATAGAGCGTTAATCAAATCTAACCTACAAACCTAGCTTTACACAATTGTCAAGTAGTTCCAAGTTTGATTAACAGATATGTCACTAACACTGTCACCTAGCGGTGAACATTCGGAGTTGAGCGTTAATCAAATCTAACCTAGAAATTTAGCTTCACACTATTATTGCGTAGTTCCAACTTTAGTTAGTAAATATGGTACTGTTGCTGGCACTTAACAGTGAACATTGAAACTTGATAGAGCGTTAATCAAATCTAACCTACAAATTTAGCTTCACACCATTGTTGAGTGGTTCCAACTTTAGTTACCAGGTACCATTGTCACTGACATCAAGTAGTGAACGTTGGAACTTAATAAAGCGTTAATCAAATATAACCTACAAATTTAGCTTCACACCATTGTCGAGTAGTTCCAACTTAAGTTACCAGGTACCATGACACCTAGTAGTGAACTTGGAACTTGATAAAGCGTTAATCAAATCTAACCTATAAATTCCATTTCACATAATTGATGAGTAGTTCCAACATTGGTTAACAAATATTATTGTCACTGACACCTAGCAGCGAACGTTGGAACTTAACAGAGTGTTAATCAAATCTAACCTACAAATTTAGCTACAGACATCATAGTCATGTAGTTCCAACTTTAACTATCAAATAAACCATTGTCATAGACATCTAGCTGTGAACATTGGAAAATATCGCTCTAGCTGTTTAAAAGTTATTAGAGGGGGTACTTACCATTAATAATTTATCAACTGATGAACTAGGTACAGGACTCTGCTAACCTACAGGTACGTCAATTATCTGCAAACAAATCAATCAATCAATCAATCAATCAATAAATACATTCCAATCAATAACTTGAACATCGATTAGTAATAAAATACTAAAATCCATTAATAATAAGTACTTACCTTGGTAGTTGGCGGTCAAAGTGAAAGGTTGTGTTTTTCCGAGCTCTCAGGTGTGCTGAAATTGGTTGTTCTCTGGAGTGTTATCGCGCGAGGATCGGACTGTGGTATGTGAAAGGTAGTCGGGATTTCCGGTGTTTGTGTGTGTGCACGGGCCCTAGTAACTTGTGGTTCATAGCCCTAGTGATAGCTGCATTGCTAGTTATTGGTGGAGTGGAAGTGAATCCAGGCCCTGTTACTCCAAATATGAATCAGGCAAATGATCCCGTGGCAGCTTTAAAGTGTTCGACGTGCAGTAAAACATTGAAGAACGGTGTTCATTGTGGACTATGTGAGAAATGGTTTCACTTCGGCTGTATTAAGGTCAAGAAGGAGGATCGTGATGTCGGGAATTGGTTTTGTAAAGTATGTGATACGCCGGGCTGTTTGAGGGTGCAAATCAAAGCAAGGGATCAAATAATACAGGAACTTAGAACAAAGCTTCGTGAATCAGAGGAACCGGTGAAGGATGTGACTAAACGGCTTTCTACTGGGATCAGTGTGGAAGAGGGCGTGCAGGAGCAAACTGAGGATGACGTCATCATGATGGGTGATTCTATGATACGATGGAGTGCGAATATCTCGAGGAAATCAGGTGCGAAAGTGCGGTGTTATCCGGGTATTAAAATTGACCAGCTTGCCCAACAAGTGGAAGAAGCAAATGTAGAGGACTGTGACAAAGTTTAAGTGTTGTTGCTCCATGTTGGGACGAACGATTTGAAGAAGAGGGCTACAGATGATTACATCATGGGGGAGCTCTACGAACTCGGCAGAAAAGCTAAAAGCAAGTTTGGAAATGCAAACATTATAATGAGTGGCATTGTTCGGCAGGGAGACGTTCCGTTAAGGCGAGTTAAGACTGTAAATGACCGCATGGACTGGGTTTGTGCACAACTGGGATTAGTGTACGTAGATGCTGACTGCTGGATTGGTGGCCGTGACTTCGCCCGAGACGGACTGCATTTAAATCGACGGGGCGCTTTAACCTAGGGAGCCTACATGACAGGGTCATCGGTTCGTGCATGCCATTGTGAGGAGGAGCAGGTCCAGAGGTAGCCAGCCAACGGGAACAGAAGGAGCTACTTCGGGATATTTGCTGCGGAGGTAAGACTCTAAGATTTTTGCAGGTTAATTGTCAGAGTTTAGGAAATAAATTAATTGAATTTTGGAATCTTGTAGAGACGTATTCTCCGGATATTGTCATTGCTACTGAATCTTGGTTATATGAGGATATAAATAGTAATGAAACAATTCAAGGGACCTACGAAATGTACAGAAGGGATCGGGGGAAGCGAGGTGGTGGGCTATTTATTTGTGTGCGCAAAAATATAGCTAGTTTCTTAAAGTGGGCTGATACGGATCATGAAATGTTATGTGTACAAATTTCGGATAAAGGGAATAAATTCACTCTTCAGGTGATAGGGGCGTATAGAGCACCGAAAGATAACTTTTCGCTTCTCGACACACTGTATGATAAAACATGTACGGGTAATGCTATGAAAAAGAGCATAATAATTGCTGGAGATTTAAACCTCCCCAAAGTAGACTGGTCTGGTGAGTCAACTAGCTGTGGTCAAGCTCAGAGCGCTGTAAACAAATTCTTAAGGGAGGGGGGATTTTCCCAAGTAGTTGACTTCCCAACTAGATGCAATAATACCTTCGGTGTTTATCTCGTAAGGCCTGTAGAGCTGTATATTAACTGTCTGAAAGTTCCAGGAATTAGTGACCATTCTGGGGTTGAATTACATATTAGATACGGTGACATTACAAAATTAGACTCTGATGTAGCAAATAATATCATATTCCAGTATCACAGGGCGGATCAGGGCAAATTTCTGGGGTATTTGAATGAGCTATTTGAAGGATGGGCATCGGAAGGAAATCACATTAATATCCTATGGACTAACTTTTTGAAAATTTTAAATAGCGCTATTGATAAATTTGTTCCATTTAAATTACTGAAACAAAACCCAGATCTTGAGTATTACACACGGGAAATCAGGAGTCTTAAACGGAAAATTAGGAAATTATACAATAAAAGACGCGATAGTGACAAGTATATGTTGAAATTTAAGTCCTTATCAAGAGAGCTTGTCTTAAAAAAGAGGGCTGCTCATGACAATTATATGCAAGGTTTACTTGGTTCGGGAGGCGATGGGTGGAAAGAAAATTACAGTTATGTTAGGAGAAGAAAGGGAAATTCAAATAATTTGTCGATGATAATGTCCGGTGACGGTAAATTAATTACCGAGAAGCAGGCCATTGCTAATGAATTAAAAGTCTTTTATGGTAGTGTGTTCAATAAATCCAATAGCTGTGTGTTGGACCTTAACGGTGAATCAGGGGCTCCACTTCTCCAAATAAACCAGTCAGCAATTGTAAAGCTAATACAAAAATTACGTTACAATATATCGAAGGGTCCTGATAATATTGTTAGTGAAGTACCCAAACTCGGAGGTAGGACCGTGGCACGATACTTAGAGGTGATTTTTAATGTGTCCATAAACAATGCGCAAATCCCGGATGACTGGAAAAGAGCTACGGTAGTCCCAATATTTAAGGGAGGGAGCAGACTTGAATTGGGCAACTACAGGCCGGTTAGTCTTACGTCCATCGTTTGTAAACAGATGGAGCATCTCATTTGCGACTACTTGAGGGAACAGTGGGAAACATTATCATGGTTTAATGATAGGCAACATGGATTTCGGAAAGGTTACTCATGCGGGAGTCAGATGCTATCACTTTTTCAAGATATTAGCGAATCGTTAGACGATGGAGTTTCAGTCGACGCCGTAGTTATAGATTTTGCGAAGGCATTTGATGTCGTGCCGCATGACATGCTACTCCATAAATTAGCGTCGACGAAGATTGATAGAAGAGTAATTTTATGGATCCAAGAATTTTTGACGGGTCGTTCCCAGAAAGTGAAAGTTGAAGGCCGATTCTCGGATGAAATTACCGTAATATCGGGTATCCCTCAGGGCAGCGTAATCGGAACTTTGTTATTTTTGGCGTTTATAAATGACTTACCAAATGGGATTCGCAGTGACTGTCGATTGTTTGCGGATGATTGTGTAATATATCGAAAGATACATGACTCACAAGACAATGCAGTACCTCAAGATGACCTCAACCTGGTCTATAAGTGGGCGATTGAAAATAAAATGAAAATAAACACAAGAAAATGTAGTCTAATAAAAATAGGGAAAGTGCGAAGGCAAGATTTTCATTATAACATTGGCTCGAAAATACTTGTAGAAGAAGGTTCTTGCAAATATTTGGGCGTTCACGTAAGAAATGATATGAAATGGAGTAGTCATATAGGATGTGTAGTTTCTAAAGCTTACAAATCCCTGCACTTTGTAATGAGGGTATTAAAAGGAAGTAGTACCTCTGCTAAAGAATTAGGATATGTGTCACTTGTAAGACCTATTCTGGAATACGCCTCGGCGGTTTGGGATCCATATCAAGTAGGGCTCATAAATGAGTTGGAAATGGTACAAAGAAAGGCCGCTAGATTTGTGCTCAGTGACTTTAATCCCAGGAGCAGTGTGAGCCGTATGTTAAAGAAAGTTGGGTGGGAATCACTTGAGGCTAGGAGGATGAAATCTAGATTCTGCGCTATGTACAACGCGTATACAAATCAACCAGCATGGGGTGAGCTTACAAACGTATGGAAAAGCCTACTTACATGAGTAGGAGCGATCACCCTTTCAAAGTTAAGGGCCGACCACAGCGAACAAATTATGGTAAATATTCTTTCGCGAACCGTGCCATTGATAATTGGAACTCTCTACCTGCCGCAGTCTTAGAGCCTTTTCCCAAACATATAGGTGTGTTTAAGAAAAGACTGACTATTTGTGTAAATACTCCAGTTTAATTGTTAGTGAATTGTTATGTACAATTATTTATTTATTATGTATTGAACCCTTCAGAATAGCAGTGTTTTATGCAAGAATCTTAGATCAAGGGGTCGCGTTCAGTTCATAGTGTGGTGTTTACGTCCGCCAAACAACGTGCTTTTCTGAGGCAAGGGTTATAGGATAAAAACTATAATTAAGAAAGAAAGGAGACAAAACGTAAGATAATAACAAGATTTAATAACTAATTTGTGCATAAAAGAATAAAACAAACAAAATAAACAAATCCTCCCTGAATTTTCCCCTGACAGGAAATTTATCACATTGAGGAGTCAGATGGATCTCCCCTTTTCTAATAAAATGTGGACCCAAGTTCCACTATCTTGCATATGAATTTATGTTCGCGTGATGACTATCTACGAGAAATGAGTACTTGGATGATCGTTCGTTCACAACGGGTTAACAGCCACGGTGCTCACGAACAATCATCTCGTAAATCAACGTTTATGGATATGGGCATAACATTAATAAAAATCCTTAAATATAACTCTGACACACATATTACAACTCTACTATTTACAGGCATCTCTCTGAGACCCTAATTAGTGTGGTGACACACTTAACCAAATGAGCTGCCACCTTGGCCAGATACTCAACAACACGGAAAAAACAGCGCCGCACGTGACTCACGGGTCACTGACATGGAAAATAGACATAGAATAAACCAACAACAACAAACAACCTGAGTGGTTAAGATTACTTTATATTAACAAACTTGCATGTTAAGGAAACGCTTCGAAGGTTATCGTGTTTCGTAGGCAACTCCCATTTATTTAAACAATTTTACCATTGATCAGTTTCTCACATTTATATTTATTTTCAAGTAATTGGGAGCCAGACGTGCACTCCACTAATGATGAGCTTGCTTGCGAAACTCAGCCAGCCCTTGTGACCACAACTCACCCTTTCCACATTACCAGTCATGTCCCCCTTCCAGTGTATATAAATAGCCGACCAGCTGGACTGTTATCTCAAGGAATCAACAGCAACTAACATCTCCTCCAACTCAACATATGGTCAGACAATAATCACATATCCATAATTGTCCTCGCAAGGATACAATATGAATCTGGTACCAAGCTGACAGAAATCAGTCTCTGCTGAAATTCCCGCTTGTAATACCACAAAAAATATACTCACAATACACACATCTGGGACTGACATAACGCCTTTCACATGGGTCTGCTGAATTAGAGCTCGCAAACATTTAACACAATATTTAAAACTTACGATAGAGCAGAATACTCTTCGTCACAAATTACATTGCTCCAAAGGCAATAATCACACTGAATCTGATCAATAATAAATCTCAACAAAATTTTAATTACCCTCCAACTACTATATAATTATATTAATTCAGTCCTACTTCTGAAACACGACATATCTCCGAGAGACGTTTTTAACCGCACTTCGTAACCTAGGCAAACACGGCCGTTCACATAGATACGTTAGTTAACACAACACAAAGAAAAGAACCTTCCAAAAACTACAATTGTGCGAGCTGCTTCCAAACAAAAGTGTGTCAGATCAAAACTAAATATACTACATTAATCACACAAGCAAAGTATTTACAAAAATATGCCCCATAAACCATAAGTTAATTTAATAAATAATAAAATATTATTATGTACTCATCTCTTTTTGTAGTCACCCGTCAAAGAACATCAGACGCCATTCCCCAACTGGATGGTTCTTTATCTCATAGCAGCCATCTGGACGGAGTGTTGAGAATTCCAAACTTCCTCTGCCTTCATCGATGTCATCCTTGCGCTGATACAAAAATTAGGTTATTATACACTTTATGTCTAACTACTAAATTCGCTTGTTCAGGTACTAAATTCCCTGTCACTGTTCGTTGGCGAATTATCGACGATACTGTCCCTATAACTATAGTACTATGACTATCTATCACTGAATTTAACACTTTACAATGAATATCTTGTGTCCTCGACACACAAATACAAGTCTATCTCTTGAGACGAACAGAATCAAAGTCTACGTCCGTAGACGCACAGAATAATAATAATGTCTTGGCTCTTTGACACACTTATAAATGAACTGGCCCTTGGGTCTAGATGGAGGGGGATTTTATGTAAAAATTTATCGAAATAATTGTGGTACAGGAATGAAATAAATATCACTGAACTCGTAATATTGCACAGGTCAAGAATATGCCCATTAATCCTAGAATCGATCGTAGAGATTTTGTCTAGGCGATTTCCCGCGTGAATGCTAGCCGCCGCGTACCCCAGCCGGAGTTGGCGCGCAAGTAGGCATTCTCTTCTCATTGGTTCTCCATTTTCTGTAATTTGGCGGTTTCTAGTAGATCTTGGCGTCTTGGGAGTGTCTATTTTCTTCATCAGCCATTCACGTTACTGCATCATATTTCTTCTAGGCGCGAATAACACAATGAACATACCAGAACCATGTCTCACCGCGCGTCGCTTCTAAAATTGAGGTAGCCACACCTGTCCCTGTGATACATAGCTAAGCTATTTCTTTTCATAGCTCAAGTATTTAGCCTTTTGTTAAACTGATGCAGGTATGTCCCTACTGTCTCCAACAAATGCTTGAAATTTCCTCATCACTGTCTGGCTACTTTCATGATGCTGGTTGAAATATTTATTAATTGAAAAAATAAAAAGTAGAATCATTTAACCAACATAGGGTAAAGGGTTCACAACTCTCCCACTCACAAAATTTCGAACTTAGGAATAAAGTCGACAATTTTACAATACTTCCGTAGGCCAATTTGTTTTATTTCCAGAATCACCCCTTTTTCTTACTTGGTCTAGGCGCTCCTGTCTTCAATGGCATTTACTCGTTTTCATTTCCTGCTTGTATTTCCCCCTTCCACTCTTGCGTGACGCTCTGATGCCTGCGGCAACACCTTGCTCGCCTCGTTAATGTTTGTCAACAACAGCTCTACTTCCTCCTTCATCACGTGCCGTACTCAACTGCTCCCCGTTGACTTTGTTGATAGTAGGACGTCCGTATATTCAAACAGCGTCATTATTTCGGCGCTACCATGGTTCACTTCGACGATATTTTTTTAGGTTGGCAGCGTTGTAAACTGACATTGTTCCTGTGCTCAATTCCTTCACTCTGTAAGCATTATTTCCAAGGTTTCTTACGATAGAATAGGGTCCTATGAATTTCTCGCAGAACTTACTAAAGATTTTCTTTTCTGGGTCCGATGTAGCAGGTCGTTTCACCAAAACGAGCTGGTTGACTTCAAGATCACCGTGGAACCTCTTATTTCTTACTCGCCGTAATCTGCGGTCTGCTTGTTTTCTCATGTATTCTCTCGTTCTTTCAATTCGCAGGTCTGGTGCTATCATGGGATCTTGTGGACAGTTAATAATGCTTTTCCACGTTCTAACTGGATACTCGTTCTTGTGTAGGACCATAGGGATTTGTCCTGTTGACTCGTGCCTGGTAGAATTCATGCATGTCTCTACATCCTTAATTTTATCGACCCATTTGTGGTGTTCGTTCGGAATGAAGATTCTCAAATATGCAGTTACACATTTAATTACTCTCTCGCTTGGATTTGCTTGGGCATGTCGGATACTGCTTAAAACATGTTTTATACCCATGTCTTCCATTCCTTTCTTGAATTCGGCGCTTGTGAAATAACTGCCGTGATCTGATAATATAAACTCTGGTTTTCCAAGGGTTGGAATAACTCTATTACGAATGCGACTGAGTACCTGCTTCGATGTGGTTTTCTGAATAGGGCATAGTACTACAAACTTAGAAAATACATCAATGCACACTAGCAAATGACGGCAACCTCTCCTTCCCTTCGGAATTGGACCAAGACAGTCCATCGCCAGTAACTCGCATGGTTTCTGAGGTAGCAATGGTCTAGGATATTGCCTCAGTAAATAATTATTTGGCTTTGTCCTCTGACACGGGTCACAAGTTGTAATAACGTCACATATTGTTGTTCTCATACGTGGCCATGTAAATGTCTCTCCTATTGTTGCTTCGCACTTGTCTAAGCCCACGTGACCGTAACTTTCGTGCGTATGCCATGTCAATCCTCGTTGTAACGATGCAGGTACTAATATGCGTAACTTGGTGTGGTCATTATCTACCCATTTGTGCAACAAATTGTTGACATAAACATATCTTCCTTCTTTGGCTTTCGCTTCTCGAAATGCAGGTGTTCCTGTAGGTAGTTGCCTTTTGAAGTATTTAATTAATAGCATCATCCATGGTTCCGCTTCCTGTTCTCGCTGTATCTCCCGTAACTCCTCCAAGAATTCCCGGTCCTTCGGTGTTAACTCCAAGTGTTGTACCATCGCTGTTTCTCCATTATCAGGCTCTGGGTTCCTGCTGAGTGCATCCGGTATCACGTTCATCTTCCCTGGACAATGTTCAATTTCAATGCTGAACTGCTGAATGTATATAGACCAACGTGTCACACGTTCGCTTGCCATTGACGTCTTAAACAAGAATGTTAGTGCCTTGTGGTCAGTTCTGACAACAATCGGGTAACCATAGATTATTCGTTTCCATTGTTGGAGCGCATGAGGGATGGCCAACAATTCTAGCTCGGTTACAGTATAATTTCGCTCGTGCTTACGCAATTTCCGGCTGACAAACGCCAAATATGTTTTGTGCTGCAGGTTAGCTGGATCCTCTTGGTAGAGCATAGCACCTATCCCAATTAGTGAAGCATCCGCTTGGATTATAAATGTGTGCATGAAATCTGGATATCCTAATTTAATGCAGTTTTCCAATAGCTGTTTTGTTGCTTGGAATGCCTTCTCACATTCCGCGTTCCATGACCATTTGTTATTTTTCTTTAACATTTCTTGCATTGGAGCTACAGTCTCCGTATAACCTGGACAGTTTTCTTTAAAGAATCCCGTTACGCCTAAGAAAGCCCGAATGTGCTTGACTCTCGTTGGTGTAGGGAAATTCTTTATCGCTTCAATCTTAGCTTGATTTGGCTTCACTCCCACCTTGTCAATGACGTGACCCAAATATAAGATCTCGCTCTTGAAGAAATGCGATTTCTTCAGGTTTACTTTGAAATTCGATGCATTTAAGTTGCCCAATACTTTATCTAAATTTTCCATGTGAGTTTCAATGTTGTCGGATGCCAACAGAATGTCGTCAATTTATCGCACCGTCATCTCCTTTACTTCCTCGGTTAGGTTCCGGTCCAGTGCTCGGATTAAAGCACAGCCCGCTGTTTTGACTCCAAAAGGCATTCTGACGAAACAATATGTCTGGTTATCGAATAAGAAGCCAGTTAGAAGCTGAGACTTCTCATCCAACTCAAGATGGTGGAACGAGCTCGTCAGGTCGACTGATGAATAAATACTCTTGTTTTTAAAGCCTTTTAATACGTCTCTGATAATTGGCGCTCTGTCATACTCAGGAAAAATGAGTCTCATGTTGAGATTTCTGGCATCTAAACAAAGTCTAATAGATCCATTTGGTTTTGTGACTGCCAAAATCGCATTTAGATAAGGTGTAGGTGTCTTCCTTATCACTCCAGCTTCTAACATCTCATCTATAATGATTTTAACTTGACCACGATATTTTTCAGGAATTGGGTACAATCTGCTTTTGAAAGGTGACCAGTCCTCGACTTGCATAGAGTACTTGAAATTTAAAATTTTCCCAGGTACTGTATCAAATACTGTTTTGTGCTTCCTTAAAATCTCTTCCAACTGTTTTCTGTGTTCACCCCCAAGTTGAATGTCATTGAGCCGCTCCTGTAGTAACTCTTCAAATTGTGCATCGCTGTTATCTCCTTCTGTTAATAAAGACCATATCTCCTGGGATTCTATCTCCTCATCTAGTTCCACAACAGCCCCTTCTACGATGTTATCTTCCGCCTTTCGTACCTCCTCTTCCGTCTCTTCTGATATTGCTTCCAATGCCCAAGAATTTACATATCTTCCGGTAGTGATTTCATCCATATGCAATCCCACGTTTTTCAGCTGGTCATATTCTCTAAAACTGACTGTATTCTTGTGTAAATCTATCACTGCTTGATAGTCACAAATGAAATTTGCACCAAGAATTATATTGAAATTCATCTTTGCCATGATAATGAATGTTTGCCCAAAAGTGTGTTCCAATATGTTCAGCTCTAAGTATGCCTGACGTTTACAAGTGACGGTGCGTTCAGGAATAACACCCCTCACATTGAGCTGTGGTACCGGAATTACAGGAATATTCTGAGTCCGTCCCAACTCTCGAACCAAGGCCTCCGATACTAGACTGATCTGTGACCCTGTATCCAATAAACATCTTATATTAATTCCACCAATCCTTGCGTAAATAATGGGTAATTGCCTAATTTCATCGTTCCGTGGTTTCACCGTCTCCTCCAGGCAGTCTTCTGGTAAAGCAATCCATTCTTGTATGTTCGCTACTATCCATCCATCTTCAACTTCCGACTGTTGTGTTTGGAGACTGTCTCCTTGATCCAAAATTAACATTTTTTTTAGCTCCATTTCGACTCCCATCATCCTTCTGTCGCTCATGTCCTTGATATTCCTCTTGTCTCAGTAGACTTCCAGCTTCCTCAGTATGTGTATCTGGGTTCTTTCTGTTCCCAATGGCCTTTTCCCATCTTCCTAGTTCTCCACCTTGATTAGCGTGTAACTCCTCTAAGTAATTTTGTGATTGAGCGTGCCTATCATCCCAGTCATCTCGATAGTTACGTTGATCTCCTTGATTTTGACCTCTCCTTCCTTTCCATCTTTGATTGGCATTGTGATCACCGTATCTTCCATAAGGCCTGTCATTCCTTCGATTATCACGCCATTGTTGATATCCTCTCTGTTGGTATCTATTGTTGCCCTGGTATCTATTGTTGTAGTGATTTTCGTTACGCTGATATGGTCTGTTTTCCCCTTCTTCCTGCTTTCGCCTAGGTGTGGAGGTGCTTGTATTAGTACCCTGCGTTTTAGTATTTCCTTGTTTTGTTTTTACGACCTCTGTAGTGTTGACTAATTCCAGCTGTCTTCCTCCTCTAAAATGACTATGAGATGTGGTCTCATCTATTTGCCGTAATATCTGCTCTGCATGTAGGGCCGTACTAACGTTTGCTGTGACTAGTACTTGCTGTACATTAACTGGCATTTGCCTTGCTATTGTCATCACCAAATCTGCTTCGTTTAATGGGTAATCTAGGTCGCGAAATTTTAGCATTTGCATGTTAAAGAAATCTGAGTATTTTGTCTGCTGGGTAGTTTGATATTTTCTAGAGTAAAGCTCCATTCTTAAACTCTGTTGTATGGCGGGAGACCAGTATTTGCGCAGAAACGCTAAATTAAAGTCTGACATGGTTCCAAATGTATATTTGAAACTTAAAAACCAGGTGAGAACATTTCCTGATAAAAATCTCTCCATCATTCTCAATCTACGTGCTTCAGGTACCCCAGTGTCATTAAAGTGGTCTTCAATCTCTTTGATAAAGGCCTTAGGTGTTACCCCTGAATTTTCTGTGTATTTCTGCGGCTTGTAGTCATTTGAGCGAATTACTTGAATAAGTTGAGTGGGCTGATGACCGTCCTGTGGTGTTGAACTCCTATCTACGTTCTTGCGAAATCCTTCCGTGTTTGTTGTTAATGGGCTCTCTGCTTGAGTCTGGCTTCCTGCTATGCTGGGTTGGGAACTATGTGAGTCATCCGGCTTGTCTTTCAATGCTCCCGTTTTAAATATAGACGATTGTTCTAATGAGCGGAGTTCGGCTTTAATGATCCTGTCTGTCTGCTCTTTAAGTTTATTTTTTACCTCTTGCTCCAAAGCTTGAATACGCGTGTGGTTTTCGCCTACTGTTTTAAGAATAGTGGATCTTTCCTCTCTAGAATCAATATTCATTTTCTTCCAATCTTTCCTGATCTGTTCTTTAATCGTGCTTATTTTTTCTTCAATTTGGCTCTTATTTTCATCCTGATTATTTTCTATCTGGCTTAGCCTTTCGTCTAATGTACTCTTAAATTGTTCTTGTTCCGTTTCTAGGCTTTTCCACTGTTCCGCTGATTTTATCTCTAGACGGTCCATATCTTTAATTATGCCGGATATGTTCTCATCTACTGCTGATATTTGTCGTTGAATGACCCTGCCACTTTTCTCCATCTCCTTAAACCGTCCTTCCAACTTATCCTGAGCTATTTTGACCTCGCTTGTATTCATTGTGCATGCTATTTCAATCTGCTCTAATTTAGCTAACACCGTTTCATCGAGAATGCTAAGTTTTTTTTATCAAAAATACTCTCCATTTTTGCAATCTGCTCTAATTGTTTCCCATTATTTTTGCTTACATCAAGGGCCAGTAATATCATCTGTTGGTTTGTGTGCTCTTTCATCTCTGCGGTTAACGAAGCTAATTGGTTCGTGTTTTTATTATTTTGCGCCTCTAACTGTGAATTTATAGTGTCATTAATTTCACTCTTTAATAACCTAGCTTGTTCCACCTGATATTCATTTTGCTCAATTCTGCTGTTATTTAACTGTGTCCGCAATGATTCACTTTGTTCTAACAGTTTAATATTTAGCGATTCACTTTGTTCTGACATTTTCGTATTTAGCGATTCACTTTGCTCTAACATACTAGTGTTTATTTGTTCAGATAATTTTGTATTCAACGCTTCACTTTGCTCTAACATACTAGTGTTTATAGATTGACTCTGTTCTGCTAGTTTAGTATCCAACAATTCCTGCGTTCTCCTTGCTGCACTCTCAATGATCTCCTGGATCTGCGCCACCGTTGCCATGTTTTATAATATATATGAGACATATGGGAAATGGCATACGCCAATGCCCTTTGACACGCACATAAATCCAATGCACATTTAATTTCTTTATCCTACTCAGTTCATTTATTTTTACCTTTAATCCCATTAGTTGATTGCATATCTGAGTAGTTCTAGTTTTACTCAATTTAATTTTAACCCCAAGCACATATTTAGTCATTAAACAGTTATCCTGATCTGATATTAACACTGACTAATTAACAAAGTATTAATTGTCATTTTAGGCTACAGCCTCCTAATATTTCCATGAGTTTGACTTTCTAAACAAATCTAGTTTTAACTTTATCATTGGGCGCCCGGTATCACATCTTAATTTTACTTTAATTTAAAAGACAACAACGTGAACCGTATTTTACATTGCAAACTCCTGATTTTAATTTATCTTTCACACATTTGGCGGTATCCACTTCGCCTCAACTACTTTTAATAAAATATCACTTCCCGGTGATTAAATACTGTCATATCTGCCTGCACTTGCGGCATGCCAGTTTTACTCAAATACGCCACTATTGACATGTGTAATCTCCCCGTTACACCACAGTGAATAGCCCCACCGTTGGCCGCGCCAGTTTTCACCTATGAACCCTTCAGAATAGCAGTGTTTTATGCAAGAATCTTAGATCAAGGGGTCGCGTTCAGTTCATAGTGTGGTGTTTACGTCCGCCAAACAACGTGCTTTTCTGAGGCAAGGGTTATAGGATAAAAACTATAATTAAGAAAGAAAGGAGACAAAACGTAAGATAATAACAAGATTTAATAACTAATTTGTGCATAAAAGAATAAAACAAACAAAATAAACAAATCCTCCCTGAATTTTCCCCTGACAGGAATATTTATCACATTGAGGAGTCAGATGGATCTCCCCTTTTCTAATAAAACGTGGATCCAAGTTCCACTATCTTGCATATGAATTTATGTTCGCGTGATGACTATCTACGAGAAATGAGTACTTGGATGATCGTTCGTTCACAACGGGTTAACAGCCACGGTGCTCACGAACAATCATCTCGTAAATCAACGTTTATGGATATGGGCATAACATTAATAAAAATCCTTAAATCTAACTCTGACACATATATTACAACTCTACTATTTACAGGCATCTCTCTGAGACCCTAATTAGTGTGGTGACACACTTAACCAAATGAGCTGCCACCTTGGCCAGATACTCAACAACACGGAAAAAACAGCGCCGCACGTGACTCACGGGTCACTGACATGGAAAATAAACATAGAATAAACCAACAACAACAAACAACCTGAGTGGTTAAGATTACTTTATATTAACAAACTTGCATGTTAAGGAAACGCTTCGAAGGTTATCGTGTTTCGTAGGCAACTCCCATTTATTTAAACAATTTTACCATTGATCAGTTTCTCACATTTATATTTATTTTCAAGTAATTGGGAGCCAGACGTGCACTCCACTAATGATGAGCTTGCTTGCGAAACTCAGCCAGCCCTTGTGACCACAACTCACCCTTTCCACATTACCAGTCATGTCCCCCTTCCAGTGTATATAAATAGCCGACCAGCTGGACTGTTATCTCAAGGAATCAACAGCAACTAACATCTCCTCCAACTCCACATATGGTCAGACAATAATCACATATCCATAATTGTCCTCGCAAGGATACAATATGAATCTGGTACCAAGCTGACAGAAATCAGTCTCTGCTGAAATTCCCGCTTGTAATACCACAAAAAATATACTCACAATACACACATCTGGGACTGACATAACGCCTTTCACATGGGTCTGCTGAATTAGAGCTCGCAAACATTTAACACAATATTTAAAACTTACGATAGAGCAGAATACTCTTCGTCACAAATTACATTGCTCCAAAGGCAATAAACACACTGAATCTGATCAATAATAAATCTCAACAAAATTTTAATTACCCTCCAACTACTATATAATTATATTAATTCAGTCCTACTTCTGAAACACGACATATCTCCGAGAGACGTTTTTAACCGCACTTCGTAACCTAGGCAAACACGACCGTTCACATAGATACGTTAGTTAACACAACACAAAGAAAAGAACCTTCCAAAAACTACAATTGTGCGAGCTGCTTCCAAACAAAAGTGTGTCAGATCAAAACTAAATATACTACATTAATCACACAAGCAAAGTATTTACAAAAATATGTCCCATAAACCATAAGTTAATTTAATAAATAATAAAATATTATTATGTACTCATCTCTTTTTGTAGTCACCCGTCAAAGAACATCAGACGCCATTCCCCAACTGGATGGTTCTTTATCTCATAGCAGCCATCTGGACGGAGTGTTGAGAATTCCAAACTTCCTCTGCCTTCATCGATGTCATCCTTGCGCTGATACAAAAATTAGGTTATTATACACTTTATGTCTGACTACTAAATTCGCTTGTTCAGGTACTAAATTCCCTGTCACTGTTCGTTGGCGAATTATCGACGATACTGTCCCTATAACTATAGTACTATGACTATCTATCACTGAATTTAACACTTTACAATGAATATCTTGTGTCCTCGACACACAAATACAAGTCTATCTCTTGAGACGAACAGAATCAAAGTCTACGTCCGTAGACGCACAGAATAATAATAATGTCTTGACTCTTCGACACACTTATAAATGAACTGGCCCTTGGGTCTAGATAGAGGGGGATTTTATGTAAAAATTTATCGAAATAATTGTGGTACAGGAATGAAATAAATATCACTGAACTCGTAATATTGCACAGGTCAAGAATATGCCCATTAATCCTAGAATCGATCGTAGAGATTTTGTCTAGGCGATTTCCCGCGTGAATGCTAGCCGCCGCGTACCCCAGCCGGAGTTGGCGCGCAAGTAGGCATTCTCTTCTCATTGGTTCTCCATTTTCTGTAATTTGGCGGTTTCTAGTAGATCTTGGCGTCTTGGGAGTGTCTATTTTCTTCATCAGCCATTCACGTTACTGCATCATATTTCTTCTAGGCGCGAATAACACAATGAACATACCAGAACCATGTCTCACCGCGCGTCGCTTCTAAAATTGAGGTAGCCACACCTGTCCCTGTGATACATAGCTAAGCTATTTCTTTTCATAGCTCAAGTATTTAGCCTTTTGTTAAACTGATGCAGGTATGTCCCTACTGTCTCCAACAAATGCTTGAAATTTCCTCATCACTGTCTGGCTACTTTCATGATGCTGGTTGAAATATTTATTAATTGAAAAAATAAAAAGTAGAATCATTTAACCAACATAGGGTAAAGGGTTCAGTATATCTAATTTGCCACCGGGGGACACACCCCCAATTGCAAATAAACGAATGAATGAATGAATGAAAGTGCCGGCTGCCGAAGCCTGTCGCACTCCCCTAAGGCAGTGATTAAATGAATGAATGAAAATAATTTAATGATTTTTTACCAAAAAGGGCTTTTTTTGCAACTGTTGAGCAGTAATAGAGCACTGCTCACTTGTAGCGAGTAATAAAGACAGACAGTAGGGAAATATATGACACTTCCCTTATATAGGCTTACATCACTCGTGTCAGCAGTTTTTTGCTGATCATTACAATTCCTTTGCTGTACACCTGCCAGTCCAAATGCACTAGGAACACATGTGCGGTATCAGATTACTGCTGACTTTGCATGATCATCACCCATTGTCTTCATGAACATTAGGAACACCTGTGCGGTATCAGATTACTGCTGACTTTGCATGATCATCACCCATTGTCTTGATGAACACCTGCGGTTTTAAATTACTGCAGTGTTAGTAATAGCAACAGAACTGTGCGCTCTCTACCATGTCAGCAATGTGACACAGGAAATAAGAAGGTGGCTTACTGCACGTACAATCTCCTCAGTTTTAACATCTTAAAAACGTGCATTATTCTCTTTCAACTACAAATGACACATCCATCCACCAAGTTAGATCCCTTGACCTGTCCTCAAATTGCATGTGCCCCGTGTAGCAGAGTGTGTTCATTAACCCTAGTACTAGAACATATTCATCCACCAAGTTTTGCACTTACCCCTTGACATGTCCTCTATCTACCAAGTTTTACACTTATACAAACCAAAACAGGATGTAACTTGTTAGCTTACATGTGGTTTTCACAAGGGAGGCGGTAATAATGTCATCTCGCACGTGTTCACATGTATTTCGTCACTCTCCTTTCATATCGTTATGAGATTGTAGTAGTGAGGGCTGGCGAACATCGTCATCTCAACACACTGCTTTATACATAAATGTTGTTAGGCCCTTTGACATAATTTGGATAAATTTCATGGGCCAGTCCATAGGGACCAGGCCAAAGGGACCGGTCCAAAGGGATCAGTCAAAAGATGATGATAATAATTGTTGTTTTAAGGGGCCTAACATCTAGGTTATCGACCCAGGGATCAGTCAAAAGGGACCCGCCAACAAGGACTCGACCACATGGACCTGTCAACAAGGACCCGTCCACAAGGACCCGTCAACAGGGACCCGCCAACATGGACCCGTCCACAGGGACCTGTCAACAGGGACCCGTCCACAGGGACTCGTCAACAATGACCCGTCAACAATGACCCATCAACAGGGACCCGTCAAAAAAGGACCTGTCAAAAAGGATCGATCAAAAATGACCCCATGTCAAAAGGGCCCGTCCAAGGGGGGGGGGGGTAGTCAACAGGGACCAGTCCAAAGGGACTAATCAACAGAGATCAATCAAAAGGGACCCATCAACAGGGATCAATCAAAAGGGGCTCTCACCTCATGACCTGACATATCCCTCTTTGATTATTGGTTTGCCGATCGACAAGCGTCGCTTGGAATACTTTTTGATCACCCCTCGTGGGTTGGGTTAGGTTAGGTTACACTACAGCCGTCATCTTTAAAAAGCCCGCCCTCTTACAAAAGCCATGAGTGGACATGCGTAAAAACAAAAAACATGCATGTTAATTCATATTGGCTTTCCACCGCACACATGTCTCTTGTGTGGAACAACGTTTCATTCCATATTGGCATTCAAACTCTCACATGTTGCACTTGAAAAGCGAGATTTAAAAAAAAAATACAATTTCACTGCCTAGTAAGGGTAGGTTTTATTTTTGGGGTGGAAATATGTTGTCCAATGGAAAGGGGGTGTCAGCTCGAGTTCAACGACACCTCATTCGTCAAAATCCGACCATGCGTTGGAGAGATATAGCGCCACCGCCATCTTGTGAGGTGGGTGAGGCGGAGGTGGGCTTCGAACCGCTCAAAAACAACTACTTAAATGGACGAGAAGCTTGGACACGAACATCGGGAAGCTGTCCCATTAACTGAGTTCTCACCGCTCCCTTCAGTTTGACACACTGCAGACATTTGTGAAGAATAGATCTGATTACCTGCCGAATTCTTGGGATCCAATATCGCTGACGTAAGCTGGAGATAATCAGTTCTGGTCGGCATGAAGTATGCGTTAATGTTCTGCTCCCACGATGAGGGTTGTCAGATGATGTTCTGAAGGTAAAATCGCTTGATGCTTGGTTTCATGTGGGAGAAACGATTTATTCAATCTTCCCCCTACTCTTAATGCCTCTTCTTCGTCGAGAAATGGATTAAGGTTAAGAAGACGGCTGCTCCTCGATATCGGTTCTTTCTTCTTTAAAGCATCAATCTCCTTCTTAAAAGCAGAACCTTGTTCCATCTTGATACAGATCTTCAAGGATGTCTTCAACTCATCGCCGCTCAAAGTTCCAGTCCTTCTGCCAGAATGCCTGACGTTGTAGATGAATCTTCGACAGTAGGTCACAACCCTTATAAGTTTACTAAAACTTGAAAACCGTCCAATAAAATTGTCCGAGTCTGCCAACGATAAAATAAAGTTTTAGAGGTTGAATTTCTTTCTTCTGGCCACTCATCCTTATGAATTTTCTGGACTTGTTTGGGCCAACAGGACTGTGATTGTTTCAACCAGGCTGCACCTTGCCACCATAAAGACGATTGTCGAAGATTCTTCACCTTAAGACCTCGTGAAATTAAATCCGCTGGGTTATCTGAAGGTGATACATGTCCCCAACAACTATTCTCAGTCAATCGTTGGATTTGCGATACACGGTTTCCAACAAACGTCTTCCAACGTGACGCTGGAGAAGACAACCATCCTAAAACGACCATCGAATCTGACCAATAAAAGGTGCGAGAAATGTTAAGTTTCAAGATGGGTGTGGTTTTCTGTACAAGTTTGGCCATAATTGCAGCTGCACACAATTCTAGTCTGGGAAGAGTGGTTTTCTTTAAGGGAGCCACTCGAGACTTGGCACACAGCAATTTAACATATATGTCACCTTCTTTACTGACGCTTCTAAGATAAATACAGCATCCATACGCCTTCTCACTCGCATCACAAAATGCATGCATCTGTATTTCTTTCGAAACTGGAGAACTTAAAACAAATCGATCAATCTGAATATATTTGACATCAGATAGCTGAGAACTTAACTCACACCAGGTATCTCTCAATGATTGTGGCAAGGGTTCGACCCATTGCAAATTATCCGACCACAATTCTTGCATAAACATTCTAAGACCAATAACGTAGGGACCAATGAGACCAATTGGGTCAAACACTGAAGCAATTGTTGACATCACTTGTCGTTTCGTGGGAACATTCTCAACAGTTGACTTGAGATCCTTAGCTGCGATAAGAAACTTGTCTGATATTGGGTGCCACAATATTCCCAATGTCTTAACACCTGATTCCTTATCCAATGAAACTGGCAATTGAGTTTCCCTGCAGTCCGGCCGTACAGCTTCAATGAAGGCAGGATGACGGGAGGAAAATTTTCTTAATGGAAATCCAGCATTCAACAGAATATGAATTAACTCTTGCTGTAATTGTACTGCCTCACAGACATTCTCAGCTCCAGTAAGTATATCATCCATGTAAAAGTCTTCCATCAACACTCGAGATACAATGGGATTTCCCGTTTCTTCTTCGTATGCCAATTGTAGCAAACACCTCGTTGCTAGGAAGGAACTTGGTACCATTCCATACGTCAACGTTCTTAATTCGTAAATACGAACGGGTTCCTTGGGATTAGATCTCCAGAGGATGTGTTGGAAGCGCCTTTGATCTGGATATATTAGTATATTTCTGTACATTTTTTCGATGTCGGCCGTGAATACCACTGGATGAGTTCTGAATCTTAGTACTATTGAATACAAATCTTGTTGAAGTGTGGGGCCAGATAATAGTAAGTCATTCAGAGAGCACCCGATAGACGTTTTACTTGAACAATCAAAGTCTACTCTTAACTTAGTTGTCGTGCTTGATTCCTTAAAGACAGCATGGTGAGGAATGTAATAGACGTCCTTCAGATCCACGACTTAAGTCTCCTTAACTTCCTTCATATGATTTAGCTCTTCATACTCAGTCATGAAATTTTTGTATGCTTCAGCCAGAACAGGTTGTCTTGCAAAACGCCTCTCCAGAAGATAAAAACGACTTAATGCATTCTGATGAGACTCTCAAAGATTACTTGAATCCTTCTTAAATGGGAAATTCACAACAAATCATCCATCTGCGTCACGTACTGTGATTTTCTGAAAATGCCTTTCAAAGACATCATGGTCGGATCCCTTCAAGTTGCTCGGAACATCCTCTAATTCCCAGAACCTTGTTAATTGCTGATCTAGTGCTTCGTTACACAGGAAGAAATTTTGAGAAGACCCACGAACATGAGAAGTTGACTGAAATCTGCCAGAAATAATGTAACCCTGCTGCGTATCTTGTAAGACTGGCCAGTCACCTTGTCTGGACCTACGATCATGCTTCATAATGTCGAAAAACACTTCTGCTCCTAACAAAATGTCGATATTTCCCGGAATGTGAAATTCAGGATCGGCTAGCTGGATATCCTTAGGGAGGTTCCATTTAGATATGTCCATATGTCTGGCAGGTAGGGAATTAGTTATTTTACTTAATACCAGACAATGAACACCAGCATTAAACTCGGAAATCATCGACTTAATTGACAACTTAACACAGTATTTGAATGGTTCATTATGGTTTCGTACGTATTGATGCAACAATTAGTGTTAATATTTTGCAAAAGTTCCGCCTAATCAATACCTTTATTGTACCAAATATAAATGATCACTTAGTGGTCATTGGTACATGTTTCTGGGACTAATTGTTTTGGCCCCTTCATCAGCCTGTGTAGATAAAAAGTCAAGGCAAACAGGTGGTCGGATATCTTAACACTCATAAAATATTCCCTTCAAAAAACCCTATTATTGTGCACCATAATGAAAGGGGAAAGATGTTTATCCAACGAAACATAAGGAAATAAAATACATAAATAAAAATAAATAAAAGAAAGAAAGAAGGCAAGAAAGGAAGAAAGAAATGGTTAAAATTTGAAAAAATATAGTGTGAACACACTCTAAAATTTGACTCTTTCTTGTTGATCACAGAAATTGTGCATTCTTCAAGTGGTACAAAATTTTCTGAAATACAGTATGTGGACGACAATAACACATTTGAAATAAACCATACGCTATACCGTGGCTTGCAGATGTCAACGAAAATACAATGGCTCAGCTTTGTGGCAGTTCAACTTACTGCGGTCTGTAGATGCTAAATGAGACATAATCTGCTCCGTGGCAGCATTCCAGATTATATTAATATTCTAAATACAATTCACAAGTGATAAATGTCATGGATCACAATACTTCACCATAGATGAGCCCCAAAAAACCATGAAGCTGCAATTTTGTGCCGAAACATCATCTTGCCAGAATGCTTTGGAATAATTAATGAAGGAACAGGTCTCCAGTTTGAGATTAAACCATTTAGAATGGAATATGTCACATATAAGTCTATATCTGCGATGATATTTAGCAATATGTCAACTTACTTTAGGTTAAACGATAAGTTTATGTCGGCTAAGGCTTGTCTTTTATTACACGTTATTGTCAATTTTATGGGTACAGCATAAACTCATTACTCAGATATATAGATTATTAAATCATTGGAAAACCAATTATGGTATTAAACTGGGTGTAGCGATATGTTATTAATAAGAAAATTCTCTAATAGTAAAATATTGGCAAAATTTGAAATAATGTAGGAATAAGATTGAAAATTAGGTGGCTCTTATGAAATTAGAAATTTGTTGCTGCAATATGTGCATGATTTAGAGAAAAAGAATTTAAAATACTTATGGCTTCATGCTTAAAATAGCTAAAATGCTTAAGGGGGTTTATTTTTGTTGTTGATTTTTAACATTATGTTGTCTATGAGGGTATCAAACAAAACGTTTGAGTCAAAAATTATCTCATTGAGATTTTTAGGGTCTGAAATTTTATGCGCTGTGTTGATTTCTATGGATTCTAGTACATTCATGAGGGTTCCCTTGTTTGTATTGAACCCGAGGAGGTTATGCTGACTGGAATCGAACGTGGTTCTCAGAGACTGTGATCTCAGTATAAAGGTTCCACCAGGGAACGAACCAGAGATCTGTAGAGGCAGTTTCATGGTAAAAACCCCTCGAAAGGAGTGTATATTTAATCACTGGTGTGATTTTGGTGCAATAACATTATTTATTAAAATAATGCAGGGAATAATGAGCAGATTACAGCATTATTAGACTACTTGGTGTAGGCTATACGAGGCTTGAAGCACGAAGAGGGCAGAGTTGACATTTTACAAATTAGCCCAGAATTGTGGGTGGGGCCCAGGGGAGCCATGTCCATCTCTGTGACCCCATTCTGTCGTCTGCAGCAAGGGGGAGGCCTGAATAATGACCCAGTTATTCCCCGACGGAGAATAGATTTGAGTAGTGGGAGGAGAGATGCCCAGGAAAATCATTGATTACTCGTGATTGGAGCAACGAATTGAGATGAGAGTTGCTCACAGATGAATCTTTTGGCAGGAGGCTAATTTTAGAGTCTTTTACCTGCGAAATTGGGGCAGATTTAACGAAGTGCGGAAGGACTGTAAAACGACCATTGTGCGCGGATAGATTTGAGAATGTTGCCGGGGAATACCCGTAAGATAGCGTCCCACGCTATGGAGAAAGGAATTGATATTAATTAATTGGACGAGCGATTCCTTTGCACGCAGATAGTTTTGGAATCTGTGAAGAAAGAGGAACCCAATGATCATGGTTTGGAGACCAGATTCATGCTGGGAGAGGAGCCAAGATTTCGCGGGAAGATTTCGCTCTACTTTCAGTGAGAATCTGATATAAGGGAGTAGACCCTTGGAGGGACGCTCAGTTACGATCAGTTACACCCAGTCTCTCTCAGTTGAAGCTCAGTCTACGCGCAGTTCACGTGCAGTTTGCACCCAGTTACAGTCGAGCAAGTTGCAGTCTTATGCAGTCTTCACGCTCAGTTTACGTTAGAAGTTACCCAGTTGCAGCACAGTTGCAGTAAGTTGCAATCAGTATGCAGCAAGTACGCAGCAGTACGAGGCAGTATGTAAGCAGTATACAGCAGTCTTCAAGTAAGGTACGAGCAGTCTTCAAGTGAATCTTCAGTCAGGTACAGCCACTTTGAAGCAAGTTCGTCAAGGCAGAACGCATGGCGGTTCTACTCATAATAGACGCCGAACAAAGACTGGTACAGGTAAATGAAGCATTTTATAAGCTTGTATGAATAATGGTCGTGCTATAGGCATAATCAGCAGTACGAACTATGCCGTGTTCAGTTACGAAGCACCGTGTAGGCTAATGGCAGAACTATTGTAAATAATTATTTGTGTAAAGTATTGGACAATGTTGAGCGCAATGTGTAAAGTATTGACTGATCGTGTATGTGTAAATACGATGGTATGCGCTAAATGAAACTCTCTGAAGTGTTTGGTAATGTCATGAGAGTACCAGATGATAAAACTCAGGACGGGATCTAGCATATTTATGCAGCGCAGGACGCTTACTGTAGGAGTAAGAATAATAAAAACTGTTGGTGGATTCCGAAAGCAGGTAAACCAGACTTTCAATCAGGAGTTGTGGATTCCTTAGAGATGCTGTCGACACCTGCAATTTCGATCTTTGCTAGGGAATTTCAGCATTGAAAAGTGTATAAAGTGACGTGTGTTAAGTGTACAACATATGTAAAATATCCTTTAAAATAGTGATTAGATAAGTGTTTCATATGTGTGGGAGCAATAGTTTCCTAAGAGTTATGCAACGTGTCGTGTTGTTGATGAAAATTATGTGTTATAAAATGTGTGTTTGCAAGATGAATATGTCGCGTTAAACCTGCTAATGGCAGGCGACATGGAGAAATATGATTGGTTGGAGCCACCATAAGACGCCTATAGAGATGTAAGTACCCCACAAATTATGGTTATGATTATGTAGAAATATGGGCCATTGCATGTTGTGAATTCCTTAAGGATGCCAGTAAAAATCAGTTAGGAGGGAGATCCTCCATGTTTAATCTTTATTGTGTTGATTTTTATAGAGTTGAGATGTTAATTTGCATCAGTAAGTGGAGTAATTATTCCCACTATGAATTAAGAATGGCAATCAATTATGTAAATGTGACGAGCACTATTGTTCGGATTTTAAGACGTTTAGCTATGTCGGATATTTTTGGTAAAGTTATGTGAGAATAATAATAAAGTAGTGATTTTTGGTCATTTATGTCAGTGAGATTAATAAGAATAATAAAGTAATGATTTTTGGTCATTTATGTCAGTGAGATTAATGGTAATAATAATAATGAATATTAAAAGTATGAAGGAACACATCAGGAAACAAATAAATGTTGTAAGCGAGAGATTTACGCTAATTGCAAGACTTATCAATCTAAGCAGTAATATGATACAGTAAGATTACATTACAGTAATTAAGGAAAGAAGTTTTATATCAGAATATTGCATATATT
Source organism: Meconema thalassinum (assembly GCA_946902985.2). NCBI lineage: Eukaryota > Metazoa > Arthropoda > Insecta > Orthoptera > Tettigoniidae > Meconema > Meconema thalassinum. The sequence goes on from OX336391.1 coordinate 170,627,252, forward strand.
CAGTAATGATGCCAGTAATGAAAGAGCTTTTAGTGGATTGAATTTGCAGCTTATATGAGAAGCTTATAGAGTAAATTGTTAGATTTCTCTTAATAATATAGGTCGGAGGTCGTGGCATTGAGTAGGGGCCAGATGGTCTATTCTACGTATGAAATCTCCTATGTCATGGGCATAAGTGGAGATATAATTTTATGCCAGAGTTGTAGTGTGTACCCTAGCTCTGAGGAAGGATATGAAAGTGTTCCGGGTTGGGATCCTGTGATAGAGACGAGGAGAACGAGGACACCTCGAAACTCTATGGTCTCCCGAGAACTTATTAATGAGTTATTTCCGCTCGTGGTAGCGAAACTCATGGCGGCAGCTGCAGTGAGCGCCTATATTTTACTTGAGACATCGGTCACCCGTCAGACTAATGCATTACGAACCCCAAACCTTCATGTTGAATGGACCCGTGTGAGGCCAGTAATTATTATTATATCCTATGTGTAGGAGTAATTAAAAAGCTCATTCAATACCTGTTTGCATAATAGTCAATTAAGATCCTTTGGGATATGTGTGTCGTTCAGACAACAGTATTTGTCTTGTAAATCTTTACTGCTTAGAAAGGAAAGCATTCAAAACCTTTAAGGAGGGTCGAGGTAATCGGTGGAACACCCATTCCACTTTCTATTGTGTGCGGATTCCCCTAGCCGAGGGTCTGCAGTCTAAACTCGAACCGTCAAGGCGAGTTGAAAGGGACAGATTTTAGACCCTGGTAAATGACATACGATGAAAGATTGTTATGTTGAGTAATGTAGCCATGTGGTTTAGGAACACATGGATAATTATAGAATATCCTGATGGTTCATTATTTTAGCTATCTGACGAATAGTTAGATGATGTATTTGTACTGTCACTGAAACCAAGTTTTGAAGTTAGTTACCAGATGCCAATCGCCACGAGAGCGAGGTAATCTATTGTACCATCCGACACCAGCTATAACGTAACGTTTTATGTAGGAATCACATACAGCATGCAATGGAACCATATAAATAGAGGAAGGGGAGGGGTAGCTTACATAATTATGGAGTTGCACGTTGATTGCGGTGCAACGTCCGAATAGGTAAATGCATGCAAGCATTTGTTTGGTGAGAAGAGAAAAATCAAAACACGCACGGCACACATAATTGTTAAAACCAAGAGGTTTAAGGAATAATTAATTTGTGATATTAAAGAAGTCACATTGTATGACTGTTATGTTAATGTACAGTTTGTATTGAAGTCGTAGGTGCATCAGCGCACTAATATATCTTTATGTAGTTCACATAAGGGTACAGCTTTATGGTTTAATATGATTTTATTATGATTTCATTTTTGTTTGTTTGTGGATTGTGGAAGTAAAATTTTTTGTTTGCTTTGTTTTTATGGTTTTGGGATTGTTTTTGTGTTTGAAGCCATGATTTTCATTTACTGAATTAAAGTTTTAGAATAGAGTTGTGCCTTGTTATTGTAGAGTTGTTACCTTATAGCCTCAAATCCAAAATATGCACTGCTCATTTGGGGGAACGGCACGCGCCTGAGACCTGAAGCTAGCTGGAGGCAGCTGCATATTTACCATCGAGATTACTCACATGGGTACATGGGATTTGATGTCCTATACTGTGATTTGAGCTATCGGTACAACTAAAGTCGGTCAGATTTAATGCACACAACTCTATTAAAGTAAGAATTAACGAAGTAGGGAATGACCGCTCCTATCCTAGCTAAGTTCCGATACGTACATATAAATTTTGATAGATGTGTAAGTACAGTTCTACTCCTTTGTAAGTATTTACTCTTTTTATTATCATGGCCCAAGCAACGTGGGGCGGTATTAATTCATTATGGAACCGCCTGCGTCAGTGCAATATGAGCGATCTTGGCATTGCACATGCGTGGCATACATGAATGATAACTTCCTATATGTACTTACCCCCACTTTATTTATCATGGCGCCCAACGTGGGGCGGTATTAATTCATTATGGAACCGCCTGCGTCAGTGCAATATGAGCGATCTTGGCATTGCACATGCGTGGCATACATGAATGATAACTTCCTATATGTACTTACTCCCTTATTGTTTATCTTGGCGCCCAGGTACGTGGAGCTTATGGGATTTAGGGAAAACCCATAGATTTTTTATGGTATTTCATGGGGAAAACCATAGTAATTGTTTTGCCTCAAACTGTGTTTGAGTGATTTTTGAATTCAGTAGGCTTTTTATGTAACGCAGAATCTCTCTATTGATAAGAGAATTGCCCAAGGGTATGAGCGCTACATACCAGATCCACAATCTACAATAATATTATCAGGTTTTGTACGACTTCACAATATGTGTGCAGTGTTTGATGTTTCTCTTCGAAACGTATCCACATATTTTTCCAGGAAGCCTGCCTGCATATTTAAGTGTGTTATTGTAAGATGTCAGGTACGGAGGAAATCTTGCAGGTTATTGCAGGATTGAAACAGCATTTTGATGCTGCTAACGAGCAGAATAAACTGGAAGCCAAGGCTTTCCAGGATAGCATAAACACTCGTTTAGATGCCAATCAGGAGGCAATTAATGCTAATCAGGTTGCAATGAATAATAACCAGATTGAATTAAACAATCGGTTAGATGAAAATAAAGTTGAATTAAACAATAAGTTAGGTCAAATGCAAGAGGTAATTAAGACCGAAGTAACAGATACTGTTGTAAGCATTGTATCGGAAATGCAGGTTAAAACTGATAAACGTTTCGAGGCTATCGAAGCCAAACTTGAGGGTAATTTACAAGCGTGTAAACATGCTCAGGAGGAAACCAACAGTAGATTAGATGCGTTGTCTAACGATATTAAGGATATTCAAATCCAAAATGAGGCGAATCTCGAACGCCAAGCGAAACAGTTCGCAGAGTTTACTAGAACGGTAGACCAGAGATTAGAGGAGAACGACTCCAAATGGGACCAGAAATTGAAAAGCTATGCTAGAGCAATTAACGGTGACCTCAAGAAACAGGACCAGAATATATTAGGTCAATGCCAGGAAATAGGCGAAATTAAGGCTATCGCTCATGAAAGTCAGGAGCTGGTAAGCAACGTGAAAAGTCAGATGGGCAAAGTTCATCAAGAACTGGACCAAGTTCAAAGTGACATTGTCATAGTTAACAAAAGGCAAGAGGAGAATAGAGGTGAGATCACCAAGGTCCGGAATGAATTGTCTAAAGTCAATGGACACATTCAAGATGAAATTAAAGGGTTAAGAGAAGAACTCGAAATAAGAGAAGGCCAGAAAACAGAGGCAAGCGACAAGACCCTTGCTCAAATTAAAGAAGATGTAGAGGATGAAATATCCCATATCAAACAAAGTCTGAAAGAAGACAAGGTTAAAATATTTCAAGTAGCCGAGGAAAACCGAGATAGGCTTACAAGAATAGAGAAAGAAGTCATTACTCGCCTAGAAAGAGCAGAGATGCGCCACAATCAAATGGAGACTAGGATAATAGCACAGGAGGAAACGCTTCTGAAAGGTCCTAAGTCAAGTGAAGGCAGCATGGAGGATATGAGGAAAACAAGGTGGGCAGACTTGGAAACCCAACCTATGAGCAGGAATGCTACAGGCCCAGGGGAAAGTCCTTATATGACGCCAGGTGTACCAATTGCGGCATCGACGCCACATGAAAATGCTATGCACACCCAGGTGATAAACGTCATTAAGGCAAGCGAAGAAAAACCAAGGAAATTTTCAGGTAGCCACTGTAGTATGACACCAAAATATTGGTTAAAGGAAGTGATTGAATATCTAAATGATGCACGAATACCGCAGGAGCGTAGGCTACGTGCTATAGAGAAATTAACAGAAGGGGAGTGCGCATTATGGTTTCGCAGCTTCCGTTACACTTTTGATACTGTTGAGGAGTTCCGTGAGGCATTCGTGAAGAGATATTGGGACGCCGCGACTCAACAGAATTTACGGTTGGATTTATATGCAAAGAAATACAGTACTAATAATCCAACAAAGTACGCAGAATTTTTCATATCGCAGATGTGTCGCTTTAAAGAGCTGGATCAAAAACCGAGCGAACTGGAGCTATGTATTGCTATCGCCAAACAGCTTCCATACGAGATCCAAAGGCTACTAATCTCGGCTAATGCGAAAACTGCTATGGAAATGGAGACAGTTCTAAGGCAACTGGACCTTACCACAGCAAATACAATGCGTCAGAGTCGAACCGTGGAACAAGTCCACGTGACCAACACACAGACTGACCAACAGCAAGCTCCAAGGAACAACAAAGCTACGAGCACAGAAACTTTAGATTCCTATGGACGGCAATGGGAACAGGAACCCAGAAGATGGCAGTCAAAGTTCAAAGGAAATGCTAATAGAGGAGGAAGAGGTCGAAGTTCGTGGAGTAAGCAGAATAACAGGGGTAAACCGTACCATAACAATGGAGGTAATAATGGCCAAGAAGGCAATAATAGAAATTGGAGACCCCAAGAAAGAAGAAGTAACTTCGATGACGAGGTAGAAGAACGATACCATGCTTCTTTGCGATACCTCGAAGAGAGGGGAGATGAGCCCCAGAAACAACAAGTTCGATGGCAAGAAGTCATGCAGAACAGGACATCGCCAGACAGATATGGAGATGGAGCTAAGAGTTTGGAACTACAGCGCAGCGAACAGGAGAGAAGAAACTCCAAGGGGGCGGGCGCTGAAGAAAAAAAAAACAAACGCCAAAATTAGAAGAGTTTGAGACTGATGGATGGAAGTCTATTAACATCATCAATTGGATAGCCAAACCAGAAGAACTAATTGTGGATACAGGAGGACCACAGGTCATGGTCAAGAGAGAATTGCCTATTATAATTGTAAGAGTGGCAGGATTAAAAGTCAGAAGTCTGCTAGACACAGGATCAACAGTGAGCCTCATGACACAAGCTCTATATAATGAAATAGCCCGGAGAGAGAACATTTTGAAAATACCGATCTCTAGTGTCAAGATTAAAGGGGTAATTCCAGACCGAACAATGATATGTAAATACCAGGTATTCCTAGATTTACAGATAGGAGGCTCTATTTTCTCACAGAGTTTTCTGTTAGTAAACAAACTGCCTTATAACCTACTTATTGGGGCAGAGTTTATAAGGGAATACAGAGTGATAATCGACCTAGCACAGGACAGGGTTATGTTCCATGTGAATGAAGAAGCTGAAGGCTTAGAGGTCGCACTCAATGAGATTGAACCAGGATCAAGTGAACAAGTATGGCATACATACAGAGATGTGGCTGAAGAAGGAGTGTTAGCTATTGAGCAGTTAGAAGAGGAGCTTAAAACACTAGCCACAGACTTGGAAAAAGATCTGGAACCCAAATTGGAAGAATATATTTCGGAAAAGCTAGAAGAAGCGAAAATTGGGCTAAAAGAGAAGGAAAATTTAAAGCAGTTATTACTGGAACAGAAGGAAGTCTTTGATTCGAGACCTGGTCGGATAAAGAACTTCACTTATGCTTTTCAAGTTAGTGATTGGACACCATTTAGGCAGAAACCCTACCCTATAGCTGAAAGGCATTATGCTTAAGTGAAAGAGGCAATTCAGGAGATGTTGGAGGCCGGTGTTATTGAGAAGACACCTACGCCTTATGTAAGTCCATTGGTAATTGTACCAAAGACAGACGGATCTGTCAGAGTCTGCCTGGACTTGAGACGCTTAAATTTGCGAGTAATTCCGGAATTTTACCAAGTGCCACCTATTAAAGAGATCCTCAGGAAGTTTAAAGGGAAAACCATATTCACAAATCTAGATATCACATCCAGTTTCCACCATCTTGAATTAGAGAAGAAAACTAGTCTGTTGACAGGATTTATGTTTGATCAACATACATTCACATTTTTAAGGCTACCTTTTGGGTTGAAAACAGCTGGTTCAGCCCTGATAAGAGCGTTAGATCGCAATCTATCAGATGAGGTTAAAGAGAGTACCATCAGATATGTAGACGACATTCTACTCACATCAGAATCTCTGGAGGAGCACATGAGAGACCTGAAGAAGTTGCTAGATGACCTTCGAGAAGCTAACTTTAAGGTTAACATCAAGAAATCGCACTTCTGTCAGAGGGAAGTAAAATTCCTAGGGCATGTCATTGATGCAAATGGAGTGAAGCCTAACCCAGATAAATTGGAGGTAATTCGAAATTTCCCTCGACCCACGAAAGTAAAGCACGTCCGACAGTATTTGGGAGTAATTGGATTCTTTTCGAACCACTGCCCAAACTATACTGCGACAGTAGCACCCCTGCAGGACCTATTGAAGAAAGGCGGCAGATGGAATTGGACGGAGCAATGTCAGGAAGCATTCGTGAGGTCAAAACAAATGCTGTTGGAATATGTGAAGCTGGGATACCCGGATTATACCCAGAAGTTCATCATACAGACGGATGCATCACTTATTGGGATTGGAGCGATGCTATTCCAGGAAAATGTTGACCAGCCTGAGAAGAAAGTTTTTATCGCCTTTATAAGCAGGAGACTGAAAGCCCATGAGAAAAACTACACGATCACAGAGATAGAGTTGCTCGCAATTTTGTACGCGTTGCAATCTTGGCACAAACTCGTGTATGGCTTCCGAATAGTCCTCAGAACAGACCATAAAGCTTTAACATTTTTGTTAAAGACAGATTTGTCTAGCCAGAGATTGACAAGATGGTCCCTGTATATCCAGCAATTTAATGTGGAAATTGAATACTGTCCAGGGAAAGAGAATGTAATACCGGTCATATTAAGTCGTTACCCTAGAGAAGAGGAAGCGCTAGCTGTCCAGATTGAGAATCGAGATCAGAAGACGTTGGATGACTTAAGGAATCTTACCAACCTACAACGCGAAGACCCATGGTTGAAGATGATGATCGATTACTTTGAGGGACGCTTAGCAAGGGGAACTGCGGTATACAGAGAGGCGGAGGCATTGGCAACAGAATATGTATGGTATAATCAGATATTACACAAGTGGGACGATGTAGATCATACACGTCAAAGGATTGTAATTCCTGCATCTTTGCAGAGAAGATTGGTATGGCTAGCCCACAGAGCATTTGGACATCCGGGGATAGATAAACTCTGTGCTCTGTTGAAGGAAGCATTTACTTGGCCAAAATTGAGAGAAACGGTGAGAAATACTATTAGGACATGTGATCTATGCCAAAGGGTTAAGCCAAATCCCTTTTTAATGAGGCAACGACCTATCCCGTTGTTACCGGAGAAGCCAAGGCAGCTATTGAGTATAGACAACTTTGGACCATTGCCTAGAGCACGTAGAGGCAATAGACACATTTTTGTAGCCATGGATGTATTCTCGAAAATGGTGGTGTTATGCCCCATACAAAAGACAAGTTCAAAACAGGTCTTGAAGCGCCTGAAAGAGAGAGTTATTCCGATTCTTGGGAAGCCGGATAACATTCTCTCGGACCACGGAAGTTGCTTTACAAGTGCAGAATTTCGTCGAGAACTGGAAACTCTAGGAATTAGGCAGATTTTATCTACCATTCGCCATCCTGAGACAAGTCCAGTTGAAAGAGTAATGAGAGAGATCCAGAAATACATGAAGATCTACTGCTCGGAGGAGAATTGGCGTTGGATAGAATTTCTAGAAGTCATTGAATACTGTATAAATAATACTGTACATGAGGCGACAGGTCAGGTTCCCGTGACTCTACATCTGGATCAAAGACCAGAGAGACCGTGGACTGGTGTTATTCCATTGCCAGTAGATGCACAGCCCGGTAGAGAATTGAGGATCCAACGAACCTTTGAATATCTCAAAGCACAGGCGGAGAGACGTCAGAGAAGAAATCGTGCGAAGAGGTATCATAGACCGCTTCTCGTGGGAGAGAAAGAATTCTATGAAGAAATGGTCAGAGTGGCGAGAGAGGTTGAGGCCATAAACGCGACCCTCCGCATGGAGAATGAACAGCTTAGGAAGAAGGCCGAGTGTGGAAGGGGGAACAGTACTAACCTACTCGCAGCCAGACGAGGTGAAGGACCCCAGATGTAAACATAGACAGTGGTAGACAGTCAGCTGGTTACTTATAGAAAGCCACTTCCAATTGACTTTTATAAGTTTCGCAAGGGGAATATGAACCCGAGGAGGTTATGCTGACTGGAATCGAACGTGGTTCTCAGAGACTGTGATCTCAGTATAAAGGTTCCACCAGGGAACGAACCAGAGATCTGTAGAGGCAGTTTCATGGTAAAAACCCCTCGAAAGGAGTGTATATTTAATCACTGGTGTGATTTTGGTGCAATGACATTATTTATTAAAATAATGCAGGGAATAATGAGCAGATTACAGCATTATTAGACTACTTGGTGTAGGCTATACGAGGCTTGAAGCACGAAGAGGGCAGAGTTGACATTTTACAAATTAGCCCAGAATTGTGGGTGGGGCCCAGGGGAGCCCTGTCCATCTCTGTGACCCCATTCTGTCGTCTGCAGCAAGGGGGAGGCCTGAATAATGACCCAGTTATTCCCCGACGGAGAATAGATTTGAGTAGTGGGAGGAGAGATGCCCAGGAAAATCATTGATTACTCGTGATTGGAGCAACGAATTGAGATGAGAGTTGCTCACAGATGAATCTTTTGGCAGGAGGCTAATTTTAGAGTCTTTTACCTGCGAAATTGGGGCAGATTTAACGAAGTGCGGAAGGACTGTAAAACGACCATTGTGCGCAGATAGATTTGAGAATGTTGTCGGGGAATACCCGTAAGATAGCGTCCCACGCTATGGAGAAAGGAATTAATATTAATTAATTGGACGAGCGATTCCTTTGCACGCAGATAGTTTTGGAATCTGTGAAGAAAGAGGAACCCAATGATCATGGTTTGGAGACCAGATTCATGCTGGGAGAGGAGCCAAGATTTCGCGGGAAGATTTCGCTCTACTTTCAGTGAGAATCTGATATAAGGGAGTAGACCCTTGGAGGGACGCTCAGTTACGATCAGTTACACCCAGTCTCTCTCAGTTGAAGCTCAGTCTACGCGCAGTTCACGTGCAGTTTGCACCCAGTTACAGTCGAGCAAGTTGCAGTCTTATGCAGTCTTCACGCTCAGTTTACGTTAGAAGTTACCCAGTTGCAGCACAGTTGCAGTAAGTTGCAATCAGTATGCAGCAAGTACGCAGCAGTACGAGGCAGTATGTAAGCAGTATACAGCAGTCTTCAAGTAAGGTACGAGCAGTCTTCAAGTGAATCTTCAGTCAGGTACAGCCACTTTGAAGCAAGTTCGTCAAGCCAGAACGCATGGCGGTTCTACTCATAATAGACGCTGAACAAAGACTGGTACAGGTAAATGAAGCATTTTATAAGCTTGTATGAATAATGGTCGTGCTATAGGCATAATCAGCAGTACGAACTATGCCGTGTTCAGTTACGAAGCACCGTGTAGGCTAATGGCAGAACTATTGTAAATAATTATTTGTGTAAAGTATTGGACAATGTTGAGCGCAATGTGTAAAGTATTGACTGATCGTGTATGTGTAAATACGATGGTATGCGCTAAATGAAACTCTCTGAAGTGTTTGGTAATGTCATGAGAGTACCAGATGATAAAACTCAGGACGGGATCTAGCATATTTATGCAGCGCAGGACGCTTACTGTAGGAGTAAGAATAATAAAAACTGTTGGTGGATTCCGAAAGCAGGTAAACCAGACTTTCAATCAGGAGTTGTGGATTCCTTAGAGATGCTGTCGACACCTGCAATTTCGATCTTTGCTAGGGAATTTCAGCATTGAAAAGTGTATAAAGTGACGTGTGTTAAGTGTACAACATATGTAAAATATCCTTTAAAATAGTGATTAGATAAGTGTTTCATATGTGTGGGAGCAATAGTTTCCTAAGAGTTATGCAACGTGTCGTGTTGTTGATGAAAATTATGTGTTATAAAATGTGTGTTTGCAAGATGAATATGTCGCGTTAAACCTGCTAATGGCAGGCGACATGGAGAAATATGATTGGTTGGAGCCACCATAAGACGCCTATAGAGATGTAAGTACCCCACAAATTATGGTTATGATTATGTAGAAATATGGGCCATTGCATGTTGTGAATTCCTTAAGGATGCCAGTAAAAATCAGTTAGGAGGGAGATCCTCCATGTTTAATCTTTATTGTGTTGATTTTTATAGAGTTGAGATGTTAATTTGCATCAGTAAGTGGAGTAATTATTCCCACTATGAATTAAGAATGGCAATCAATTATGTAAATGTGACGAGCACTATTGTTCGGATTTTAAGACGTTTAGCTATGTCGGATATTTTTGATAAAGTTATGTGAGAATAATAATAAAGTAGTGATTTTTGGTCATTTATGTCAGTGAGATTAATAAGAATAATAAAGTAATGATTTTTGGTCATTTATGTCAGTGAGATTAATGGTAATAATAATAATGAATATTAAAAGTATGAAGGAACACATCAGGAAACAAATAAATGTTGTAAGCGAGAGATTTACGCTAATTGCAAGACTTATCAATCTAAGCAGTAATATGATACAGTAAGATTACATTACAGTAATTAAGGAAAGAAGTTTTATATCAGAATATTGCATATATTCAGTAATGATGCCAGTAATGAAAGAGCTTTTAGTGGATTGAATTTGCAGCTTATATGAGAAGCTTATAGAGTAAATTGTTAGATTTCTCTTAATAATATAGGTCGGAGGTCGTGGCATTGAGTAGGGGCCAGATGGTCTATTCTACGTATGAAATCTCCTATGTCATGGGCATAAGTGGAGATATAATTTTATGCCAGAGTTGTAGTGTGTACCCTAGCTCTGAGGAAGGATATGAAAGTGTTCCGGGTTGGGATCCTGTGATAGAGACGAGGAGAACGAGGACACCTCGAAACTCTATGGTCTCCCGAGAACTTATTAATGAGTTATTTCCGCTCGTGGTAGCGAAACTCATGGCGGCAGCTGCAGTGAGCGCCTATATTTTACTTGAGACATCGGTCACCCGTCAGACTAATGCATTACGAACCCCGAACCTTCATGTTGAATGGACCCGTGTGAGGCCAGTAATTATTATTATATCCTATGTGTAGGAGTAATTAAAAAGCTCATTCAATACCTGTTTGCATAATAGTCAATTAAGATCCTTTGGGATATGTGTGTCGTTCAGACAACAGTATTTGTCTTGTAAATCTTTACTGCTTAGAAAGGAAAGCATTCAAAACCTTTAAGGAGGGTCGAGGTAATCGGTGGAACACCCATCCCACTTTCTATTGTGTGCGGATTCCCCTAGCCGAGGGTCTGCAGTCTAAACTCGAACCGTCAAGGCGAGTTGAAAGGGACAGATTTTAGACCCTGGTAAATGACATACGATGATAGATTGTTATGTTGAGTAATGTAGCCATGTGGTTTAGGAACACATGGATAATTATAGAATATCCTGATGGTTCATTATTTTAGCTATCTGACGAATAGTTAGATGATGTATTTGTACTGTCACTGAAACCAAGTTTTGAAGTTAGTTACCAGATGCCAATCGCCACGAGAGCGAGGTAATCTATTGTACCATCCGACACCAGCTATAACGTAACGTTTTATGTAGGAATCACATACAGCATGCAATGGAACCATATAAATAGAGGAAGGGGAGGGGTAGCTTACATAATTATGGAGTTGCACGTTGATTGCGGTGCAACGTCCGAATAGGTAAATGCATGCAAGCATTTGTTTGGTGAGAAGAGAAAAATCAAAACACGCACGGCACACATAATTGTTAAAACCAAGAGGTTTAAGGAATAATTAATTTGTGATATTAAAGAAGTCACATTGTATGACTGTTATGTTAATGTACAGTTTGTATTGAAGTCGTAGGTGCATCAGCGCACTAATATATCTTTATGTAGTTCACATAAGGGTACAGCTTTATGGTTTAATATGATTTTATTATGATTTCATTTTTGTTTGTTTGTGGATTGTGGAAGTAAAAATTTTTGTTTGCTTTGTTTTTATGGTTTTGGGATTGTTTTTGTGTTTGAAGCCATGATTTTCATTTACTGAATTAAAGTTTTAGAATAGAGTTGTGCCTTGTTATTGTAGAGTTGTTACCTTATAGCCTCAAATCCAAAATATGCACTGCTCATTTGGGGGAACGGCACGCGCCTGAGACCTGAAGCTAGCTGGAGGCAGCTGCATATTTACCATCGAGATTACTCACATGGGTACAGTATAATGTAAGATTTTCAAATCTTTTTCTATATTTGTAAATTTATGACCTGACTCTTCGATATGGGTAGCCATAGCTGAATATTTTCTGTATTTTGTGGCGTTTATATGTTCATTATATCTTATAGCAAAATTTCTTCCGGTTTGGCCTATGTAGTGTACCCAATTGTCATCATATGGAACATGTGTTCATATCCCAGCTAACTCACGGACTTTCGAGGTATGGGACGTTCATGCCCACCCTACGACCACATGCTCAGGATTTGAGTCTGTCAGGTAACTACTCTACATGAAAGAAACAACATATTCCTAAATACAACATTTAATGATATAAAATCATGGCTATACAACAAAAATACAAAAAAAGGATATTTACATTTACTTCCCACAATGAAAATCAAGGTTATTTGTGAGTCTCTTCTTAAAATTAGTGCTTCACTGCACTCAAATCTATTTCTAGCATCCTATCATTGATACTTTCAGACATCTACGAGTGTCCATAGTGTTCTTCCCGTGGCACAATTTAACACAAACTGGAGTATCACAACACAATAGTCACAATAATCTACCATTTATCTTTAACTGACATTAATTATGCAATAATTAAACACTTTTCCGTTTCTCACGGGGCAGTTACTTTCATTAACATAAACTCATTATCTTATGCCTTAATTAACAAGTGTTGTGTCGTGTGAATCGTCTTCCTTTTTCCCATCAATATAAACGCTAAAGTGGTACGTTTTCCCTTCCAAAATACACATGGATAGAAATGTTTATAGTTTCACCATACAACGATTTTCCGGGTCTGGTCGAAATTATTATCGTTACAAACGTGTCATGTCTTTGAAATCACCTACCCGTCTGCATAAATTAGTGTGAACTGGGCAAAATGCACTTTAAAAAGATGCCTACATTTATTTGGTTCAGCGTTCCTCCTCAGAGAATAACTGGGCCAAATATTATCCGATCACAATGATCCAACAAGGTATGTGTGTTGAAACACATCATTTAATTCAATTGGCACCGTCACATTAATCATATCTACTTTTCGAAATATCGAGATTCTTCAGTGTCCTACTGCGCTTCTAAAATAAAGGGACCAGGTCAACAGACCTCCCTTTCAAGCAGGCAATAAAATTAGTTCCAGCTGGCCGAGCAAGATGGCCGCCGTCCTCGTGGCATACCTACCACACCCCTCTGGCTGCTATCAAGGTCAATTTTGTTTACAATTGCAGTACAATGGAGTTACCCTGAGTGTTTTCTCTAGTAATTGAGTCATTCTAATTATTTAACACCTACATTTATAGTGTAACGGGCTCAACTCGGCTCCTAATTAACATTCATGGCATGGGATGGATCCTGTAATAGCCTTGCCGTTCTGTGGCGATACTAGTGTCTTCGGGCACGCATCACGATTGAGAATCCAAGATTTCTCATCAGCAGCTGCCTAAATAATATTGAAATCTGCGTTTCCTATACGACGAACATGATTCTAACCTCTCAGGGCAGATCAATTAATACATGGCTCACGCAGGGTCTCGAAGAGCATCCATCGTGGCAATATTCCTGCAAGCGGTGGATACAGACAGCCTCCGTTCCACTTCGCTGCGAATAATACAAGTTTGCTCCACGGCAATACTATCTCGTAGATTAGCCAACTCTTCACCTAACGTGCAAGCTATGTTAGAATGGTCCCCGCAACTTATTGACGTAAATCACTTGATTCTACGTTACTTCGCTCGCTGTATGCGGCTCAAACAATACTTCTCATAGATGACTCAATTATTAAAGCACTCACGTCCTCTCTGCAATTACACTTAAGCCAAAGCTTTATGTAGCTCCTAAACAAGTATAAATTTACTGGCTTACATTACTTTAATGGTTCTCAAATACAATCCTGAGACTTGACCATATTAAATATTCATTCAACAATTCACTGACACTGAAAAACTCTCATATCTCGATATATTTTACGTTACTTTCTTACTGTTTACAAAAATACAGTATATTTATGTTAGACATGACACACTTTGAACGTTCTCTAGGCCTGAGACGCCTATTACTTTACTTATTACTGTTACCGACCCCAGATTATTATTATTAATAATATTTAACGTTACCGTTACATTCATCACTATCTTAGGCCTAAGTGGCCATAAACAAATCACCCTCCAAGCCATATTCTACCAAAATACGAGTGTTGAAAGCTCGTACATAAGTGACTGTTAAAGTGATGCTTCGTTGTATGGTGAACTATCTAATTAGATTAACATTTTAAATTTGTACTCACTTTTCATTTTCGCTGGATTATTCCAGCACACCAGCCACGAGCCTACCATGATGCTTGGTCTAAGCCATCATGCTATATCTCACACGACACATGGTAATCATATTTTTATCACTGGCTTTTCTCATTTTAACACAATACATATTATTTCACAATACACATAAACACTTTTGAAATCACTGTAATAAAACTTATATACACTTCTCGCACTATTTCACATGTGGATCCTTAATTGGACTCCTACTAACGCCTGACCTCAGAGATGCGATGCAGCTAACTTCTGACAACCGCTGGTCTTCGTGAAAGTCTATCTTGCGTGTGCGTGCGTTCGATTCTCGTCACCTTCAACTCTGTTCAGTTCCCTGTCACGTTTATTTGTGATGCCTTCCCATAATTGTAGTGATCCTGACGATAATGTGTCATTTATAACTATGACAATACCTCCTGGTATATTCACTGTCCAAAAACATCCTGAATTATTCCTACGCTGTAGCGAATTTATACTTGCGTATGATACTGGATAAATATCTGCTGTAGATTAAATCTTACGCGATTCATGATTACTATTAAGAAGCTGTATGATGCGTTCCATTGTTCTCCCAATATACTTGAGCGTCGATACTTTAACATTCCGCGCACTTTCCGGCAGCGTATTAGTTTACGTGTTGAGTCGAGAAGAACTGGAGATGAACTAGAGATGAACTGCAGAGGAACACTGACTTTCCTGCGCTGCTCCCTCTATATAAAGGTTACCCGTAAAACGTAGTCCACTGGCCATTCGGGACCGACTCCTTTCTTGAAATAATGCATTTCCAGCCAAAATGATGTATACACCTCGTTTGCCTAGGTGTGGATGTCCCATAATCACTCGCGTGCAAGCGGTCGCTTCGGCCAATTAATTACAATTAATTGCCTTCCTCCATAGCGTCATGACGCCATCCTGGTAAATCCCCTCGTGCGGGTCTCCAAATCATTCCTCCTGCGCGTAGGCTTTGTGTTCACAGGCTTATTTCAAGATATAGGCTTTAATTTAGGTGTGAGACCACTCCTAAATTATCTCTCCTAGAATATATTCACCTGGGTGTACATTTTACTTCATTTCAATGCTCCAATTGGTTGTAATCAATTAATTTCCATGGGCAATTACCCCCTCTCCGGTCTCATGCGTTGTCCATCGGTGAACCCCAGAGTCATTAATTTCGAGCTGTCCTGGCGGTCCAGACGAAATGAGTTCCTTCGGCGTCACTAATCCACGCCCCTCTGCTGGCTGCGATTAGTCAAAGGTCAAGCTGGCTTGCCTTCATGCGTTTATCCTTCCAGAACGTACATATGCTTGCATTTTCATACAATTATTCACCTTAAACAGCTATGATATTCACATTCTGGCCGTGAAATCATGCTATATTATTTATATGTCATTATAACTCTCATTGCTCTTCGGGTTCCCTGTAGCTGTTCCCCCTCAGAGATCAATGGTTCGGTTCTAGGCAGAATCATAGGCCTGGTCTTCTCTGATAAGACCCGAGTTCGATGCCAGTCTGCCGTGTCCCATTGGGTACATCTTTCCCTCGCTAAGCTCGGAAAATTCATTTTACAAGTGATTTTTTCGGGCCTTCAGATGGCATTGACTCCATGCTATGTTTGCTTTAAGCAGTCAGTGCTCTCGGGCAATGGGATGTCTCGTTTCCCCACTCCACTATGTCTGCCGTCTCGTGTTCTCTTGTTCTGCTCCCTTAGTTGTTCATTCATTTCTTGGAGTTCTGCAGCGGCCTCACACAACTGGTCGTAAAATTCTTTCAACTGACAGCTGCATTCACCCCTCGTTTCCCCTGGGTCTGCGTGCTGGTCGTCTTGCTTTCCTTCTTCCTGGGTCTGCGAGCTTTTCTCAGGATTCTCCGCGTGCATATATAATGACTCCCTGTCCATTTGGGCGTGAGTGGCTTGCTCTTCTCTTGTTTCATAATCCTCTGGTGGACTATATAACTTTAAATTAGCTGCATTTACAACAACTTCTCTACCTGTTTCTTCATCTTTGATTCGGTAGGCATTATTTTGCAATTCCCTTATAATCAGGTAGGGTCCGCGATAGCTATGTTGGAACTTCTTGTATTTCCTGCTCTCTGGATCTGAACTAGCTGTTTTTTTTTAACAAGACGTACTCCCCTACGAGTAGTGGTCTGTGGTAGCGTTTCCTCCTATTTCTTCGCTGCCGTCTGTCCGCTTGTCTCTTGAGATACTCGAATGTTCTCTGGATCCTCAACTCGCGTCCAGGCTGTGCATCTACAGGTGTCCGAATGACGTTATTCCATGGCCTCTCTGGTCTTCTATCAAGATGTAGGCTCACTGGCACTTCTCCTGTCGCTTCATGCACTGTATTGTTAATACAATACTCGATAATTTCTAGTACATCTATCCATTTCCAGTTTTCTGTAGAGCAGTATATCTTCATGTACTTTTGCAGTTCCCTCATCACTCTCTCAGCGGAATTCGACTCCGGGTGTCGTACTGTGGACAAAATCTGTCTTATTCCCAGATTTTCCAACTCGCTGCGAAATTCTACGCTGGTAAAACAGCTCCCCTGATCAGATAATATGTTCTCCGGCTGCCCTAATATAGGAATGATTCTTTCCTTCAGCCTCTTAAGTACCTGTTTCGTACTGGTTTTCTGAATTGGACATAGGACTACCATTTTTGAAAACATGTCTAGTGCAACTAGGATGTGTCTATTTCCTCTTCTAGCTCTCGGAAGCGGCCCGAAATTGTCCAATGCCAGAAGCTGACATGGCTTCTCTGGCAAGAGTGGTATCGGTTTTTGCCTCATTAAATACGAGTTAGGCTTTACTCGTTGGCAAATATCACATGTCCTGATTGTATTCCTGACTGTATCTCTAAGTTTTGGCCAAATAAATGCTTCTTTAAGCAGGGCAACAGTTTTGTCTACGCCAGGGTGGCCAAAAGCTCTGTGCGCTAACCATACTAGCCTTCTCTGCAATGCTGGTGGTATAACAATCCTGGGTCGAGTGTGGTCTGTATCGCTCCATTTGTGTAGCATCTGGTTAAACCATAAATACTCCGTTGATAGTGCTTCGGCTTCAACATACATCGGGGTTCCTCTGACAAGCTTTCCCTCGAAGTAATTAATCATCATCCGTATCCAGGGTTCTTCACGTTGAAAAACGGTGAAGTTCCTTAGATCATCTAAGGTCTTCTGGTCTCTATCTTCTATGTCGATAGCTAGAGCTTCCTCTTCATCAGCTGTCGGGTATCTGCTTAGCAAGTCAGGTATAATATTGTCCTTCCCGGGCAATACTCGATTTCCACTTGAAATTGCTGTATATACAAGGACCACCTCGTCAGTCTTTGACTTGACAAGTCAGTTTTCAACAGGAATGTTAGGGCTTTATGGTCCGTTCTCAATACAATTCTGAACCCATAAATCAGTTTTCGCCAATATTGTAAGGCATACAGTATTGCGAGTTATTCGATCTCCGTGACCGTATAATTCTTTTCATTAGGTTTCAACCTTCTGCTTATGAATGCAATATAAGTTTTCTCCTCTGGCCTGTCCACATTTTCTTGGTAGAGCATCGCCCCAATGTCTATAAGTGATGCGTCAGTCTGGATAATAAATTTCTGGGTGTAGTCTGGATATCCCAATTTAACATAATCTAAAAGCATCTGTTTAGATTTCACGAAGGCTTCCTCGCATTTTTCCGTCCTACGCCACCTTCCTCCTTTCTTCAGTAAATCTTGGAGTGGTGCTACGGTCTCGGTATACTTCGGGCAATGGCTTGAAAAGAATCCAATAACGCCTAGATATTGCCTGACGTTCTTCATCTTCGTTGGTCTCGGGAAATGTTTAATGACCTCCAATTTTCACGGATTAGGCCTAACTCCTTGCGCATCTATTACGTGGCCTAGGAATTTAACGTCTATCTGACCAAAGTTAGATTTCTTTATATTGACCTTAAAGTTAGCCTGACTTAGGTCATCCAACAGCTTGCGTAGGTCTCTGATGTGTTCTTCGACTGTTTCAGAAGTCAGTAGTATATCATCTACATAGCATATGGTTGTTGCTTTTACTTCTTCAGACAGGTTCCGATCAAGCGCTCGTATCAACGCTGAACCCGCTGTTTTCATGCCAAAAGGGAGACGCACGAATGAATATGTTTGCTTGTCGAATAAAAATCCAGTTAATAAGCTTGTTTTCTCCTCCAGAGCAAGATGGTGAAAACTTGCTGTCAGGTCAAGATTTGAGAAAACAGTCTTTTCTTTGAACCTCCTGAGGACCTCCTTGATGGGCGGCACTTGGTCAAATTCTGGTATGACCTTGGAATTCAAATTTCGCAGGTCCAGGCATATCCTTACACTTCCGTCCTGTTTAGGTACAACTACCAGTGGGCTGACATAAGGTGTGGCCGTCTTTACAATGACGCCTGCCTCTAGCATCTCCTGTATTGCTTCCTTGACCTTTAAATAATGTTTTTCGGCTACCGGATAAGGCTTTTGTCTGAATGGTGTCCAGTCACTAACTTGGAACGCATATTGGAAATTCTTGATCCGGCCAGGTCTCGAATCGAAGACTCCTTTGTATTCAAATAGCAGTTCCCTTAGCATTTGCTTATGCTCTGGACCAATTTTAGCTTCTTCTACCTTTGCTTCCAGGCATTCTTGAAATTGTGGTTCGAGGTCCTTTTCAATGTCTGCGACCAGTGTTGCCAACTCTCCCTCGATGTCTTCTGTTGTCAATACTGCATCCCCAGTCATATCTCCGCATGAATGCCATACGTACTCTTCTGGTCTCGTTTCATTGTGTTTTAATGAGAGCTATAAATCTTCCTTTCCCTCACTTGCACGAAACATAACAATGTCTTGTGAGAGATCTATTATGACCTTATATTCTCTTATGAAATCCAAGCCAACAATAACGTTAAAAGGCAGGTTATTTACAAGTAGGAAGCTCTGTGAGAATGTAGAGTTCCCTATCTGTAAATCTAAAAATACTTGGTATCTGCATATCATTACTTTATCTGGTATCACGCCTTTTATCTTCACGCTTGAAATAGGTATTTTCAATACGTGGATTTTACTTTGGATTTCATTATATAACGCCTGGGTAATCAGACATACCGTTGAGCCTGTATCTAGAAGACTTCTTATCTTCATGCCTGCGTTGTTTACAATTATAATGGGTAGTTCCCTTCTCACGTTGACCGTCCCTTCATCTAGGTCTTCAATAAGTTCCTCAGGTCTGGCAATCCAGTTAACCACATTCACTGTATTCCATCCTGCATTTATCTTTCCTATTTGGTCATTTAATTTTGGTGTTTTTTTCCATTGCTCCATTCTTTGTGGAGTTCTTCTGTCTGTCTTCGTACTGCTGAAGTTACAGACTCTTGGCTCCGTCATCATTCTTATAGATGTCGGGTGACCTTCTATTCTTAATCGCTTCGTCCCAATGCACTTGCGATTTCCTATTGTCGTCTCCACGCTCTTCCATATATCTTAATGATGCGTGATAGCGTTCTTCCGCTTCTTCATCGAACCCGCGACTCTGTTCTTGGGATCTCCATCCTTGGTTATTCCCATTTCGGCCGTAATTTCTTCTGTTATCAGGCTGCTGGTCTCTTGTGCCGCGCTGATTCCAGGCTTTCCTTCCTCGGTATCCGCGGTTCGATCTTCCTCTGTATGCTGGCCTCCAATTCTGTTTTTCCCGTTCTTCGCGTTGCCAGTCTGATTTCTCCGTTTCGGTGCTAGTAGACTTACTTTTAGTCTGCACCCTAGTCGATTCAGTAGGGGTAGTAGTCATGTTGACTTGTTCCATGTTCCGACTTTGCCTTGTGTGCTGCGCCGTAGTGAGATCGAGTTGTCTCAGCACTTCCTCCATGTCAGTCGCTGTCTTGGCGTTTGCTGAGATTAATAGACGTTGTACTTCATATGGTAGCTGCTTGGCTATCGCTATACACAGATCTGCCTCTTTAGGCCCTTCATCAAGTTCGCGGAAACGGCACAATTGAGCTATGAAAAACTCAGCGTACTTCGTTGGGTTATTTGTACTATAACGTCTAGAGTACAAGTCCAATCTGTGGTTCTGTTCTATATTTGCGTTCCAGTACCTGCTTAAAAATGCCTGGCGAAATTCGTCAACGGTGTCGAACGTGTACCGAAAACTCCTAACCCATAAAGCACACTCGCCTTCAGTCAGTTTTTCGATAGCTCTCAATTTTCGCTCTGGCGGTACCTTCGCGTCATTCAAGTACTCGGAAACCTCTTTAAGCCAGTATTTGGGTGTCATGTTAGAATTACTCCCAGAATATTTCTTCGGTTTCTCGTCACTAGCCCTCACAACAGTGGCTATTTGATTTTGTACAGCATTTTCATGCGGTGTGGACATAGCAATAGGTATACCAGGCGTGGTATACGGGCTGTCACTTGGCATGGCTGTATTCTTTGGAGTGGGCTGTATCTCTATATCTGCCCATTTATTTCTCCTATTTTCATCTATGCTTCCTTCACTAGATATCGGATTTCGCAATATGGATTCCTCCTGTGCGTTCATTCTAGTTTCTATTTGGCTGTGCCTGTTTTCTGACCTTTCTAAACGAGCTAATACCTCTCGTTCTATTTTTTTCCCAAGCGATCCCGGTTTTTCTCTGCCATAGAAAATACTTTGTCCTTGTCATCCTTAAGGCTTTCTTTCATGTGGGAAATTTCCCCCGCTAGACTTTGTCTTCCCTCGGCAAGCGTTTTATCGCTGGCTGCAGTCTTCAAGCCCTCTCGAAGTTCTAATTCTTCTCGTAAGCCTGTAACTTCTCTCTGTATATGACCATGGATATGAGAAATTTCAGTCCTTATTTTTGTAATTTCTCCCTGGTCCTCATCCTGCCTTTTGTGAATGACTGCTAGGTCGTTTTGAGTTTGTTCTAACTCTTTTTGAACCTTTCCAACCTGCCTTTTCATGTTTGGATATTATTTCCTTATTCCCTTGAGCAGAAGTTTTTATTTCATTGATCTCCTTGCATTGGTCAAGGATATTCTGATCCTGCTTCCTTAAGGCTACGTCTACCGCCTTTGCGTAGCTTGCCATCCGACTATTCCATTTTCCGTCGCTGTCTTCGAGCCTTTGATCCACGGTCTGAGTGAACGTGTTAAATTGCTCTTGCTGACGCTTAGTATTCACTTCATTCTGACTTTGAATGTCTTTAAGCTCTATGGACATATTGTTTGAGCTATCATTAATCTCCCGCTGTGATTCTCTGCACGCTTGCCGATTATTCTCTAGTTTTAGCTCTATTGACTCAAAACGTTTGTCGTTATTAGCTTGCATCTTGGAAACCACGCTAACAATATTCTTAGTTACCTCTTGCTTAATAGACTCTTTAACGTCATCCATTTTTTTATTGACCTCTAATAGGTTTGAATCTAACTGCGTGTTTACTGTAGCCAACATCTGGCTTACCTTAGATTGATTGGTTTCTAACTGAGTATTTACTGTAGCCAATCTAGTGTTCATTTCAGTTTGATTATTCTCTAACTGATTATTTACTGTAGCCAATCTACCTGCTATTTCATCTTGAAATGCTTTAGCCTCTTCCCTACTCTTAGCATGAGTAGCATCAAAATGTTCTTTTAACTCCGCGATACACTTGAGTACCCCCTCAGTTTCAGCCATCCTGTATATCTTAATTAGAGATTCAGGCAGGCCGCAGCTGAGCATGCTGGCGCGTTATATTGGGAAAAAGTATTCCGATATCGCGACACAACAACATTCATTTTATATAGTGCTGTAACCACCTATGGAATGGGTTTAGACCCTCGTACCCGTCTGACAACAGTGTATAATGTCTGAGTATCATCTAAAAAAGACTCACAATCGCTCAAACATAGTTTGAGGAAAAAAATACTATTATGGTTTTCCCCATGAAAACCATGCTATTATTATGGGGTTTTCTGAATCCCATAAGCCATCCACGTATCTGGGCGCCATGATAATGAAAAGAAGGATATCTCATGCTTTGCCCCACAGACGGGTGACATGATAATGAAGTGAGTAGACACGCACACCTATGGTGACCTGTATTTTAAACTGTCCCCACGTTGGGCGCCATGATAATGAAAATGAAGGATAGAGATATCCGTGGCCAGGTTGCGCAATGCCAAGATCGCTTATATTGCACTGATGCAGGCGATTCCATAATGAATTAATACCGCCTCACGTTGCCTGGGCCATGATAATGAAAGGGTAAAGTTATCAAAGGTTGCCCCATTGTAAGACATCGGCCATATTCTGAATTATTAATAATACTGACCAGGGAGTGGTTTTTATTGCCGAATGCCCCACCTGGGCCGCCATGATAATGAAGAAAGTAGACACGCACACCTATGGTGACCTGTATTTTAAACTGGCCCCACGTATCAGCGTCATGATAATGGAAATGCCAAGGTGTTATAAGTAGGTGGGTGTTCAACGCTAACAAGTTACATTTAAGCATGTCTTATGGAGGATTATCAACACTTATTTGACGTGAAGGCTTATTAACAAATGGGACGCGGCCTTTTCCTAATATATCCTAATTTTTCTGCTGTACTTGCTTCTGCCATTAATATCTTGGCCGACTTTATTAGTACCTGTGACTCAATCCTAGTACAATAACATCTCCTCCATGTACCCAATTGTCATCATATGGAACATGTGTTCGTATCCCAGCTAACTCACGGTCTTTCGAGGTATGGGACGTTCATGCCCACTCTACGACCACATGCTCAGGATTTGAGTCTGTCAGGTAACTACTCTACATGAAAGAAACAACATATTCCTAAATACAACATTTAATGATATAAAATCATGGCTATACAACAAAAATACAAACAAAGGATATTTACATTTACTTCCCACAATGAAAATCAAAGTTATTTGTGAGTCTCTTCTTAAAATAAGTGCTTCACTGCACTCAAATCTATTTCTAGCATCCTATCATTGATACTTTCAGACATCTACGAGTGTCCATAGTGTTCTTCCCGTGGCACAATTTAACACAAACTGGAGTATTACAACACAATAGTCACAATAATCTACCATTTATCTTTAACTGACATTAATTATGCAATAATTAAACATTTTTCCGTTTCTCACGGGGCAGTTACTTTCATTAACATAAACTCATTATCTTATGCCTTAATTAACAAGTGTTGTGTCGTGTGAATCGTCTTCCTTTTTCCCATCAATATAAACGCTAAGTGGTACGTTTTCCCTTCCAAAATACACAAGGATAGAAATGTTTATAGTTTCACCATACAACGATTTTCTGGGTCTGGTCGAAATTATGATCGTTACAAACATGTCATGTCATTGAAATCACCTACCCGTCTGCATAAATTAGTGTGAACTGGGCAAAATGCACTTTAAAAAGATGCCTATATTTATTTGGTTCAGCGTTCCTCCTCAGAGAATAACTGGGCCAAATATTATCCGATCACAATGATCCAACAAGGTATGTGTGTTGAAACACATCATTTAATTCAATTGGCATCGTCACATTAATCATATCTTAATTACTTTTCGAAATATCGAGATTCTTCAGTGTCCTACTGCGCTTCTAAAATAAAGGGACCATGTCAACAGACCTCCCTTTCAAGCAGGCAATAAAATTAGTTCCCGCTGGCCGAGCAAGATGGCCGCCGTCCTCGTGGCATACCTACCACACCCCTCTGGCTGCTAGCAAGGTCAACTTTGTTTACAATTGCAGTACAATGGAGTTACCCTGAGTGTTGTCTCTAGTAATTGAGTCATTCTAATTATTTAACACCTACATTTATAGTGTAACGGGCTCAACTCGGCTCCTAATTAACATTCATGGCCACGAGCCTACCATGATGCTTGGTCTAAGCCATCATGCTATATCTCACACGACACATGGTAATCATATTTTTATCACTGGCTTTTCTCATTTTAACACAATACATATTATTTCACAATACACATAAACACTTTTGAAATCACTGTAATAAAACTTATATACACTTCTCGCACTATTTCACATGTGGATCCTTAATTGGACTCCTACTAACGCCTGACCTCAGAGATGCGATGCAGCTAACTTCTGACAACCGCCGGTCTCCGTGAAGGTCTATCTTGCGTGTGCGTGCGTTCGATTCTCGTTACCTTCAACTCTGTTCAGTTCCCTGTCACGTTTATTTGTGATGCCTTCCAGGCTCCCATAATTGTAGTGATCCTGACGATAATGTGTCACTTATAACTATGACAATACCTCCTGGTATATTCACTGTCCAAAAACATCCTGAATTATTCCTATGCTGTAGCAAATTTATACTTGCGTATGATACTGGATAAACATCTGCTGTAGATTAAATCTTACGCATTTCATGATTACTATTAAGAAGCTGTATGATGCGCTTCCATTGTTCTCCCAATATACTTGAGCGTCGATACTTTAACATTCCACGCCCTTTCCGGCAGCGTATTAGTTTACGTGTTGAGTCGAGAAGAACTGGAGATGAACTAGAGATGAACTGCAGGGGAACACTGACTTTCCTGCGCTGCTCCCCCTATAAAAAGGTTTCTCGTAAAACGTAGTCCACTGGACATTCGGGACCGACTCCTTTCTTGAAATAATGCATTTCCAGCCAAAATGACGTATACACCTCGTTTGTCTCGTTTTGGATGTCCCATAATCACTCGCGTCCAAGCGATCGCTTCGGCCAATTAATTACAATTAATTGCCTTCTTCCTTCTTTAATTTAAATGATTTTAAAACGGATGCAGAATTACTCCCTTGGCAGAATTTCTACCAATCCACTGACATAGATGATAAAGTGACTCTATTTAATGATTGTGTAAATGAACTATATGATATGCATGCACCGCAAAAGAAAGTGGATATAAAACATAACTCTGCTCCGTGGATCAGTAAAGAAATCAAAACGCTTTTAAAGAAACGTGATAAAGCACGTAGAACATTTATTAAATCTAAACTTAACATTGACTATGAAGAGTACAGAATTCTGCGTAATAAGACAAAACAAACAATCAGGAACACAAAAGTGAAATATATGTACAACCTCTTCAGTGACTGTAAAACCACCTCCGCCAGATGGCGTGCTGCAAAATCATTGGGAGTTTGTGCCAGTTCAGTCACAGATGTTGAGATGCCTGTCTCTGCATCACAATTAAATGAACATTACTCAAATGTTGCCTCAATTGGTGATGTATTAAGAGTATCAGAGACCGTCACGAAATACACATCCATCCCTCCCCCTGCCCATGAAAAATTTTTCTTTATGTATGTTTACCCACACCAGATTGTGAAAGCCATCAAATCAATTCGTACAAAAGCAAGAGGCCCTGATAGCATCCCAATTTCTCTTATTTCTAACTGTCTTGAAGTATTTCTACCCCCAATTATCCATCTATTTAATTTCTCTCTACAAAGTGGAGTATACCCCTCTCTTTGGAAGTGTGCTAACATACGTCCAGTGCCAAAAAATAAAAACCCCACTAGCTGTAGTGACTTTAGACCAATAAATATCCTTTGTGCCCTTAGTAAAGCGCTTGAGAAAATAGTTCATGAACAAGTATGTGAATACCTAACTAAATTTAATATCTTCAATCCTTACCAATCTGGGTTTAAAAAGTGTCATAGTACCACCACTGCATTGTTAAAGGTCAGCGAAGATATACGCTCCGCTATGGACAAGCGTCAGCTTACAATCCTATGTCTTTTCGATTTCAGTAAGGCTTTTGACTGTGTGAACCACAATATACTTCTTGCAAAGCTGAAATCTTTTGGCTTCTCTCAGAGTACTCTTTCCTGGTTCAAATCCTACCTTTCCATGCGTACACAGAGAGTGGTCTTCGCGAATGGCTCCTCCTCAGACTGGAAATCGGTAGAAAGTGGAGTACCTCAGGGATCTGTCTTAGGTCCACTATGCTTCTCGCTATATATAAACGATGTTTCTAATGAATTCCGAAATAGTTCTGTTCATATATACGCTGATGACCTCCAAGCCTATTTTCACCTCACGCCTAACACTGCATGTGATCGTATAAATCTGTTTAATGAAGACATTGACAGGCTTTGTGAATGGGCCCAAAATCATAATCTTAACTTGAACATATCTAAAACACAACTTATATCCATTGGATACACAAAACTTCTGAATTCAGTAGATTTTAATTCACTACCACCCATCAAGATACTAGATAATAATATTAAATATAGAAACACTGTCAATAATCTCGGAGTGATATTTGATAGAACACTGTCGTGGGCAGATAATACGTCTAATGTGGTAAGGAAGGTTGTATCAACTATGCATCTCCTGAAAAGAACTGTTTCTTACACCCCACCTAACATACGTAAGCTCTTCGTCCAAACTCTCATCTTTCCAATCATTGACTATGGCTCTGCTGTATACAATGATTTACCAGAAACACAGAACATCAAATTACAAAGAGTCCAGAATGCATGTGTTCGGTACATTCTGGATGTAAGGCGAGATGAACATATCACACCTTACTACGTGCAGCTGAAATGGCTGAAACTCCACGAGCGCAGGCAGTTATCAGTTGCCATTCTGACACATAAAATATTACATACCAAGACCCCGTTATATCTCTACAATGCCTTTACACCAATGCATTCTGTTCATAATCGAGAAAATAGATACACAAAATTAACACTCCAGATTCCTATACACCGAACCATGAAGTTCAATAAATCTTTTGTTTGCACCGCCTCACGCCTCTTCAACACCTTCGATTTATATAAGTTCGTCAACATTGCAAGCACTGCAGCTTTCAAAAGACATCTTTCATCCCGCTTCTTGGAGCAGTATACCTCTCACATTTGATTACTGTATTATGTTAAAATACTTTTTTAAAGTTCAATTATAACACAAGGACAATAGCTGACAACCTGTCTACTTCAATAGCTCTTCTTGTACAGTATATGGTGTTTGTTTTTCGGGCTGATAGTCTGTATGCACTCTCACTCTTTTGTATATAATTTTTCCATTATCATTAGTAATATTATTATTATTGTATTGTTACTATATTTTTGCTACTATAATTGATTATTTATTTATATTGTAATGTAGGTGAAATGTTTTATTTTTATAAGCCCTAACTTTATTTTATGTAGGGCGCTACTGTAAAGGAGCTCTTAAGCTCTAAGTGTAGCAGTGAAAATAAATCAAAATCAAATAGCGTCATGACGCCATCCTGGTAAATCCCCTCGTGCGGGTCTCTAAATCATTCCTCCTGCGCGTAGGCTTTGTGTTCACAGGCTTATTTCAAGATATAGGCTTTAATTTAGGTGTGAGACCACACCTAAATTATCTCTCCTAGAATATATTCACCTGGGTGTACATTTTACTTCATTTCAATGCTCCAATTGGCTGTAATCAATTAATTTCCGTGGGCAATTACCCCCTCTCCGGTCTCAAGCGTTGTCCATCGGTGAACCCCAGAGTCATTAATTTCGAGCTGTCCTGGCGGTCCAGACGAAATGAGTTCCTTCGGCGTCACTAATCCACGCCCCTCTGCTGGCTGCGATTAGTCAAATGTCAAGCTGGCTTGCCTTCATGCGTTTATCCTTCCAAAACGTACATATGCTTGCATTTTCTTACAATTATTCACCTTAAACAGCTATGATATTCACATTCTGGCCGTAAAATCATGCTATATTATTTATATGTCATTATAACTCTCATTGCTCTTCGGGTTCCCTGTAGCAGTTCCCCCTCAGAGATCAATGGTTCGGTTCTAGGCAGAATCATGGGCATGGTCTTCTCTGATAAGACCCGAGTTCGATGCCAGTCTGCCGTGTCCCATTGGGTACAGTAGTTAGTATTGCATTCATTGCAAATCAATTTATATATACCAGATTTGCTGAATTTATCTTTCTTATTGATTGTATTCGAATTAAAAAACAGGTCATGATTTGTATTATTGGTTTTGTACGCTATCTTCATATTCTGCTTTTTAAATTTGTTGGTGAAACCATATGTAAATTTATTGAAATATGTAAAAACTGCGTATGTTGACTTTTCCTTTTGCTCCGGTTGGAGGTGCGTTGCGGGTTTATTTTTTAATTTATTAATTATATTTTCAATGTATGGACGTTTGTAGTCATTAATTCTGGCGATCTGATGAATTACTTTAATCTCATTATTAAAATCTTGTTTGGATAAGGGTAATTTCATAGCTCTGTTTATAAGGCTGATGTAAGTGGCTCTTTTATGACAACCAGGATGGTTTGAATCGTGTCTTATTGCAGTGTGGGTTTGTGTTGGTTTTCTGAAAACTTGACAGTGTAATCTGTTGTCTTTTTAATGATGGTTGTATCCAGAAAATTAATCTTATTATTTATGGCTGATTCCATAGTAAATTTTATGTTATTATCAATGTTATTATGTTGGTCTAATATTTGTTCTATTGTATGAATATTGTCATCAACTATTATGAAAACATCATCTACATATCTCCCCCAAAACATAATGCCTTTTATTTTCCCTTCTATTTTTGTTTCTTCTAAATAGTCGAGGTAAATGTTGGCGATGATACCTGATAGTGGTGAGCCCATGGCTAAACCATCCTTTTGTCTGTAAAATTTGTTGTGAAAAGCGAAATGACTATTGTTTAGAATGAAACTTAAAATGCAAATGAATTCATCTATTTCTAATTTCGATAATTTGCTATTATTTGCTAGATTTTGCTTAATAATATCTATTGTTGGTGGAATGGGGGTATTAGTGTACATATCTTCGATATCAGTGCTATGAAGTGAATGTTCTTGTTTTAGTCTCAGTTCTATTGTTTTTTCGCAAAAATGTAATGTGTTTCTGAAAGATTTATTAGCTTTGAAGCAATAATGCTGTTTTAAAATCGTTGAGCAAATTGGGATATTCTGTATATTGGGCTGTTTCTGTTATTGACAATTGGTCCAATAGGAATGTCCTCTTTGTGTATTTTGGGTAGGGCACGTAAGATTGGAAGACCGGGATTCATGTGTGTTAAATTATTAATTTGGTTTTCATTTAAAATGAAAACTGTGTTCTTAAGGATGTTTTTAATTTCCTTTGTGTGATTGCTGTGGGGTCTTTTTTATTTCTTCAAAATTGGTATTATTAAAGAATCGTAAGTTTTGTTGGTGTACTCATTTTTGTCAATGAGTACTATTGTGTTCCCTTTATCTGCTTTAGTTATTATTACATTATTACTCTCTATTTTCTTTATTAAATTATTGATGTTCTGGTTGTTAATTTTATCAATTGATGTATTTTTACTAATAATTTTGCGAATTTCTTTGTTAGTTTCATGCCTTACTCCATTTTGTTTATCGATGGGTAGTTTCCTAATAGCGGTTTCATTTTCAGCTATTATAGTGGTTAGGACTTTCTTATATAATTTTATTTCCCAATTGTGTTTGGGGCCTTTATTCAAGATGTCTTGTTCATAATCATTGAAACTAACCTTTGTAAGATTTTTTAAAGGTGCCTGAAATATTTTGTTTGCAAAATATTAACACTAATTGTTGCATCAATACGGAACCATAATGAACCATTCAAATACTAAAATAAATGAAGCGAGCTAGGCTATAATAGCTAAAAAAAAGCAAGAAACAAGTTCAAAGATCTAAGGATTAAACTAGCTAACACAATAAAAGTTATAGATTTCCTAAAGAAATGTAAGAACCAAAATTTAATACCCCAACATTTGAAAACATATCAAAAGAAAGGACCTTTAAACCATTATGAAATTAGAACACAAAGAATATTAAACAAAAAAATATTACAAAGGGAGATAAAATTCCTTTTCATTAAAAAGAACAATATTAACAACATATTATACCGAACACATCTAGAAGCAGATCACTTATCTAGCAAAAAAGATTGGGATAAATATTTTCTTGTCGTTAATCAAATTGTTAGCACAAAAATATCACAGAAAAAAGCCACTTTACAAAATAAACTAAATAATTTACATAATAGAGGTAATATCAAACATAACTCCCCTTCAGATGAAGATATTCATGAATTTCATGCACCTTTAAAAAATCTTACAAAGGTTAGTTTCAATGATTATGAACTAGACATCTTGAATAAAGGCCCCAAACACAATTGGGAAATAAAATTAGATAATATAATATAATTATAATAGCTGAAAATGAATCCGCTATTAGGAAACTACCCATTGATAAACAAAATGGAGTAAGGCAGAGTAATAATGTAATAATAACTAAAGCAGATAAAGGGAACACAATAGTACTCATTGACAAAAATGTGTACATCAACAAAACTTACGATTTCTTTAATAATACCAATTTTGAAGAAATAAAAAAGACCCCACAGCAATCACACAAAGGAAATTAAAAAACATCCTTATGAATACAGTTTTCATTTTAAATGAAAACCAAATTAATAATTTAACACACATGAATCCCGGTCTTCCAATCTTACGTGCCCTACCCAAAATACACAAAGAGGACATTCCTATTAGACCAATTGTCAATTTCAGAAACAGCCCAATATACAGAATATCCTAATTTGCTCAACGATTTTTAAAACAGCATTATTGCTTCAAAGCTGATAAATCTTTCAGAAACACATTCCATTTTTGCGAAAAAAAAAAACAATAGAACTGAGATTAAAACAAGAACATTCACTTCATAGCGCTGATATCAAAGATATGTACACTAATATCCCCATTCTACCAACAATAGATATTATTAAGCAAAATCTAGCAAATATTAGCAAATTATCGAAAGTAGAATTAGATGAATTCATTTGCATTTTAAGTTTCATTCTAAACAATAGTCATTTCACATTTAAAAACAAATTTTACAGACAAAAAGATGGTTTAGCCATGGGCTCACCACTATCAGGTATCATATCCAACATTTACCTCGACTATTGCTTGCCACGGTGGGTGAGTGGTTATAGTGTCGGACTACCAACCCCAAGATTGCAGGTTCGCCCCTGGCCATGGTAAGTGATTTTTGAAGGCGACAAAAATCACGATACTCATGTCATACGTTGTTGGCATGTTAAAGAACCCATTTGAATTCTGTAGGACGTGTTCAATGGCAAAATTAATCTCGGGATTTTCCGCCAACACAAAGTTCCTCCATTCTCTACCTGAAAGCGCTGTAGTGTCAAGGAGCTTAGATATCTAACCTCCTTGACTTTCATAGCGTTCAAAGGAACGACGAAATTCGACATGCAAGCTACCCTCTGGGTGTCAATTAACAAAGCTTGCACCAGGCACCCGAGGCCATACGATATTATTATTATTACCTCGACTATTTAGAAGAAACAAAAATAGAAGGGAAAATAAAAGGCATTATGATTTGGGGCAGATATGTAGATGATGTTTTCATCATAGTTGATGACAATATTCAAACAATAGAACAAATATTAGACCAACTTAGTAACATTGATAATAACATAAAATTTACTATGGAATCAGCCATAAATAATAAGATTAATTTTCTGGATACAACCATCATTAAAAAAGACAACAGATTACACTATCAAGTTTTCAGGAAACCAACACAAACCCACACTGCAATAAGACACGTTTCAAACCATCCTGGCTGTCATAAAAAGCCACTTTCATCAGCCTTATAAACAGAGCTATGAAATTACCCTTATCCAAACAAGATTTTAATAATGAGATTAAAATAATTCATCAGATCGCCAGAATTAATGGCTACAAACGTCCATACATTGAAAATATAATTAATAAATTTAAAAAAAAACGCAACGCACCTCCTACCGGAGCAAAAGGAAAAGTCAACATACGCAGTTTTTACATATTTCAATAAATTTACATACGGTTTCGCCAACAAATTTAAAAAGCAGAATATGAAGATTGCGTACAAAACCAATAATACAAATCATGACCGGTTTTTAATTCTAATACAATCAATAAGAAAGATAAATTCAGCAAATCTGGTATATATAAATTGATTTGCCATGAATGCAATACTAACTACATAGGCCAAACCGGAAGAAATTTTGCTATAAGATATAATGAACATATAAACGCCACAAAATACAGAAAATATTCAGCTATGGCTACCCATATGGAAGAGTCAGGTCATAAATTTACAAATATAGAAAAAAATTTGAAAATCTTACATTATACAAACAAGGGAACCCTCACGAATGTACTAGAATCCATAGAAATCAGCACAGCGCATAAAACTTCAGACCCTAAAAATCTCAATGAGGTAATTTTTGACTCAAACGTTTTGTTTGATACCCTCACAGACAACATAATGTTAAAAATCAACAACAAAAATAAACCCCCTTAAGCATTTTAGCTATTTTCAGCATGAAGCCATAAGTATTTTAAATTCTTTTTCTCTAAATCATGCACATATTGCAGCAACAAATTCTAATTTCATAAGAGCCACCTAATGTTCAATCTTATTCCTACATTATTTCAAATTTTGCCAATATTTTACTATTAGAGAATTTTCTTATTAATAACATAACACTACACCCAGTTTAATACCGTAATTGGTTTTCCAATGATTTAATAATCTATATATCTGAGTAATGAGTTTATGCTGTACCCATAAAATTGACAATAACGTGTGACAAAAGACAAGCCTTAGCCGACATAAACTTATCGTTTAACCTAAAGTAAGTTGACATATTGCTAAATATCATCGCAGATATAGACTTATATGTGACATATTCCATTCTTAATGGTTTAATCTCAAACTGGAGACCTGTTCCTTCATTAATTATTCCAAAGCATTCTGGCAAGATGATGTTTCGGCACAAAATTGCAGTTTCATGTTTTTTTGGGGCTCATCTATGGCGAAGTATTGTGATCTATGACATTTATCACTGGTGAATTGTATTTGGAATATTAATATAATCTGGAATGCTGCCACGGAGCAGATTATGTCTCATTTAGCATCTACAGACCGCAGTAAGTTGAACTGCCACAAAGCTGAGCCATTGTATTTTCGTTGACATCTGCAAGCCACGGTATAGCGTATGGTTTATTTCAAATGTGTTATTGTCGTCCACATACTTTATTTCAGAAGATTTGGGACCAGTTGAAGAGTGCACAATTTCTGTGATCAACAAGAAAGGGTCAAATTTTAGAGTGTGTTCACACTATATTTTTTTCCAAACTTTAACTATTTCTTTCTTCCTTTCTTTCCTTCTTTCTTTTTTATTTTTATTTATGTATTTTATTTCTTTATGTTTCTTTGGATAAACATCTTTACCCTTTCATTATGGTGCACCATAATAGGGTTTTTTGAAGGGAATATTTTATGAGTGTTAAGCTATCCGACCACCTGTTTGCCTTGACTTTTTATCTACACAGGCTGTTGAAGGGGCCATAATAATTAGGCCCCGAAACATGTACCAATGACCACTAAGTGATCATTTATATTTAGTACAATAAAGGTATTGATTAGGCGGAACTTTTGAAAAATATTAACACTAACTTAACACAGTATTTCGATTGATGACTAATTCCACTTATTCCTTCAATTGGGACA
Organism: Meconema thalassinum; assembly: GCA_946902985.2. NCBI lineage: Eukaryota > Metazoa > Arthropoda > Insecta > Orthoptera > Tettigoniidae > Meconema > Meconema thalassinum. The sequence goes on from OX336391.1 coordinate 170,661,310, forward strand.
TGATTTCTCGATCTTGTTAAATTCAATATTTGAACTAATCGTTCCGTCACATAACTAGATTGACTACAAGAATCATGAAGACAACGCGCCTTATGCATTACTCCTTTCGTGTCCAAAACGTGTACGATGGCTGTTGCCAACAATACCTTAACATTCTCTTGGCCTTCAAATGAACAATAGCTTCCAGCTTTGATCTCCGTTGACCTGACATCTGCTTCATTTCCGTGAGTTGGGATTGGGTTCCGTGAATAACACCCATTCCGTTAACATTACCATTTACAGCATGGAGTAACGTGTGGTGTTTCCCCTTACACGTTCGACAAGAGCTACTCTTTCACTGTGACGACTTGTGATCATTTGTAAGAAGACAGTTGAAACACAGATTCTTAGACTTAACAAATTCCAACCTCTGAGAGATAGGCAAGCCCTTAAACGTATCACAATGATATAGAACATGTGACTGATTACAGTATCTGCATTGCTTGTCTGTGCTAACATAAGATTGGGAAAACCTGTTGAACCCTTCTTTCTTGAACGTATTTGGTTTAACCTTAAATTTGTTAGTTGACTGTGAGTTTACGCTCACTACTTCTAGTGCCTGACACCTTATTTCCAAAAACTCATTTAAATCCCTCCTGTCACAGCCCTTTTTAGATGCTGAAATCATTTCAAATTCCTTCTTGGTTCTACTATCAACCTTGTTCAGCATAATTTGGATAAAAACCAGTTCAAACAAGGAGACATCTAATTGAAGTGCTTCTAATGCATTCATATTACTGGCCATGTGATTTATCAATCGCATGTGTTCAACTGCAGAGTCTTCACTAACAGATGGAGGAGAGAGCAATTCATGAAGATGTTGTACTGCAATTAATCTAGGGTTATAATATCTACTGTTTATCAACTCCCATGCAACAGTAAAATTATCATTTGAGACTGGAATATTCAATACAAGTTGCTTGGCTTCACCCTTCAATGCTGAAAACAAATAATGTAGCCTTTGAACACCAGTAAGAGAAGGGTTATTTCCTACCAAGCTTTCAAATGTGTCCTTGAAGCTAACCCATTTCTTGAAATCGCTAGAAAACTGAGGAATTGATATTTTAGGTAAATGCACATTGTTCACTGCTATACCGTTTGATATTGTATTTCCAGATGTACTGACATTTTGAGAAGACTGTATGGATTTAGCCAAGGCCTCTAACTTTCCTAATACTGTATAGTAGAGATCTTCAAAATTCACTCTAGCAGTTGAATGATCTTGAGCTTCATCATTTAATTCTAGATCTAATTGTACTATTTCAATTTTTTTTCTTAAACTTGGTAAATCCCGCAATCTTCCTTCTACTTTAATAGCATCTCCTTGGGTATCATAATTAGTTACAAATGTCTGCATGCGTGTTAAAGATGCAATATATATTCCCCTTTGCTTTAAAAGGCCCTTAATTGTGTTACGATCCATTGTGAATCTAAGGTTAAGGAATATACAATAGGAGAGGACTTTTCTTATTGTTGATCATCGATAACCTTTACGTAGACTGACAGCTGATTCCACTGGTTCCCAATTGTCCACGAGATGGCAACGCCGCTCCATTTCAACCCAGTTTAAACTTCACACATATCGTTATTCACTCAAATATTTATTTCGGTACTCCAGTTTGTATGGGAAATAATCACACCGTCGTTTTAACCAGTTCACAGACCACAGAACATTCGTTGCGCATTAAATGTTCTACGACATTTACAGTCTGAGATTATAGGCTAATATCACCAACAGTCACTCCTTAACAATCCCAGTTGTGGAACGCAACAGGCATCCACCACAATGAAATATAAGCTTAAAATCTTACCGGCTTTTAGTAGGCCTACGGTACCGTATTCACTAGCACATTGTATATAACACTCACAAATCTGTGGGATATTCATAATCACTTAAAACCATAGCACTAAAGAGATCACCATAGTTCGGCTTCGATTACGCCTCTTAATAGCATCCGGTCCAGGAGGACCAATTTTAATGTATAAAATAACTTAAATGTTAGTCTGGTAGCGTTAAGAACTACAATAGAATGTACACTGATTCTACCGGATGCTATCATTAGGTTTATTGCACTTAAATTGCATTACAATACCGGTTACAAACATAACACGAATGGAATACTTAAAATGCGACTCAACTTAAAACCGTCGCCATGAAGGCCTGTCTTACATACATTCATTTGTTCATGCTGCCAACATTAACAACCAACACTTCCTAAATCCTGTCCAATGATGAACTAAAGAGCCTACTTTTCTTAAAATTTTAGATACCAATGATTGATCTATATAGACCATCTGGAATAATGACGGAATTAAGTTGGCAATACTGGCATTTATTATTTGTTCGAATAATCTACCTGAAATAGCGTAGCCTAATAGAACACTACAGTTTGTTTTAAATAGTTTCCTTCCACGAGATACTGAGAGTCAACGGCTCAAAAGCTCAGAGAGAGTTATTATGTAGTTGGTAGGCCAGCTGCCTCTGAAAATGTGCACAAATATATTCTATATGGCAAACACATAATATATGAAATTTGTTAGTTATCCATTAAATGCTATGGAAGCTAGTTGCAGTTAAACATTGAACCTATCAGCACACGTAGAATTATGTTGGCAACACTGTCATTAATGGGCTGCTCGAAATTAATCTGAAAATTTATCGACCAATACGCATGTGATAAATTTTGAGCTGCTTGCCGGCATACATTGAGAATAGCGTTCAAATTTATGGAGTTGGTAGCCCTGATACTCCAAAAATATGCCGAGTTATATCTCTTAAGACAGTGGTCGCCAAACCGTAGCTCGTGAGCTACTGGTAGCTCGCAGAGAAATGTTTAGTAGCTCGCGGGGAAATTTCAGACGCAGCGCTTGAGTTGGCTAATCTGCACTACTCATCCCCCTGATTCACACCATGCATCCCGTGGGTCTGTCAGTCATTGTCTGGTGTGTGATCGTCAGTGCAGGTTATTTTATTTTTCTTGTATTTTATGCATACTGCGGACTACGGACTGTTCTAATTACGGCGAGTTCCAGCAAAAAAACAAAAACACTTATCATTTTCATGTTGAATGGGTAACTGATTATTTTTTACCGAGGCGAAGGACAAATGTGTGTGCTTACTTTGTAATACAAGTGTAGCAGTTGGGAAGAGAGCAAACGTCGCACGCCATTACAAAACCGTTCACTCCAATATTTAAAATGATTTCCCTCAGAATTCTTCCTTAAGGGAAGAGAAGATAATACAACTAAAATCTCAATTGAATGCTCAACAATCTACTTTTTTTTCAAGAAATTAGACAGAAAAAAGCAGCAATTGAGGCATCTTTTCATTTTTCCAAAAGTATTGCTCAAAATAAAAAACGTTACGAGTATGATGAATTAATCAAAGAGGCATTTTTAGAAGCTGCAGATATATTGTTTAACAATTTTAAAAACAAAGGTGAGATAATCTCTGATATTCAATCTATTCAACTGTAATCAAATACAGATATAAGAAGAGTTGAATCAATGAGTTCTGATGAAGTTTCACAACTTAAATCTGACTTACACCGCTGCAGTTATCTTTCCCTGCAACTTGACGAATCAACCGACATAGTTGATACAGCTCAGTTGAGCATTTTTTATAAGAATGGTTTTTGATGATTTCCAAATAAAAGAAGAGCTGGTAAAAGTTTTACCGCTTCAAGGACATATAACGGGACAGGACATATTATTCAGCTTTTAAAAACCTTATCGACTCTGAAAATGAGTCGTCTGGAATCACTATTTTTGCGATTTTTAGATTAAGGCTGATTATCAAGTCCTAAATTCCCTCTTTACATGTAGTAAGAGAAAGGTATTCAAAACAGGACACATCATGCTATATTTAAGTGCTGTAGATTTCAAAATAAGATAATTAGATGAATGAGAACAGGACACATCTTGGCAGGGTCTATTGCGCATCGATCAGCGCATCAGCTGAAAGGGCACTCTCTCTGTGTTCTATTAGTGCCGGTATGTTTACATTTGGCCGGCCCCGTGGTGTTGGGGTAGCGCGCCTGCCTCTCACCCGGAGGCCCTGGGTTCGATCTCCGGCTCCATCAGGGATAAAAAAAAAACTGACGTGAGGGTTGGAACGGGGTGCACTCAGCCTCGTGAGGACAATTGAGTAGCTGTCTGACAGTGAGACAGCGCCCCGATTACGAATATCAAGATTAACGGCCGAGGGGACCCGACGCGCTGGTCACGCGTCACCCCAATATCTGCAGGCCAAGTGGCTGGGCAGCGGTCGCTTGGTCGGCCTAAGCCCGTCATGGGCTGTATAGTGCCAGGTGTTGACTTTTTTGTTGTTATGTTTACATTTGTATTGGTATGTTAAATCGACTATATACTTGTGAAGAGTGATTATTTTATTTTCAAAAAAGATACATCCGATTACTGAGTTGCAAAACAAGATACATCAGCAAGTTTTAAAACAAAATAAGACACATCAAATATTAAAACGCTTATAGAAAGGAGTATAAAACAGCATGAGTTATGAAACTTTTGGGAAATATTTGTCAATATCACTTACAACTTTCAAGAACGAGGCATATTTATTTCTCATTAAACAAAGAACTTATTCAGTTTTTTGTGACTCCTGAAATATTTTGTTGAAGTGATGTGTGTTGATTTGATACCAGACGCCTCAACTATTCCTGTACAAAAGTTGGTGGGCTTGGCAACCGATGGAGCTCCTCGTAGGCAGCGACAGGGGATTCATTGCCTTGTGTCGTAAAGACAACCGGTTTCCAAAATTTGTCTTACCAGTAAATAAAGTGAGAGCTCATGCACTTCAAAGACGTTTGTTCAGAACTCTGACTGAAGAGTTAGAATGCCAGGATGGTGCTCTATTGCTTCATATAGAAGTTCGTTGGCTTAGCAGAGGCAGGATTTTGCAACGTTTCAACGAGTTACTTCCTGCTTTGGTGGAATTTTCGAAAGAACGAGGTGAAGCATTACCTGAGCTAGAAGATTCGGTTTGGCTGCGAGATTTTGCATTTCTTGTAGACATAACCGAAAAGCTAATTACCCTCAACTTGCAGCTTCAAGACAAAGATAAAGAATTTGGTGGAACCATTTCAGATGTGGTCTCGTTCACAGAAGAGCTGTGGGGAAAAAATCTTACCCTGGGTGAACACAAGCACAAGCACTTTGTCTGTTTGAAGCAGACCCTTGACAAGCAAAAGGCCCTTCACAGTCCCCTGACAACGACAAAGAACATGGCATTGCAGCTCTTTGAGACTTGACCTCGTAGTTCCGCCCCTTAAAACAATAACTAACAATATAGAGACTTGAAAAAGCAATTTAATCAACGCTTTCAAGACTTCAGAAACATTTCCATTGTAGCACAGTTCGTCACATCCCCTTTTGTACAGATTGATGATGAAGGATTATCTACTTGTGTCATGCAGTATTTTGAAGAAGAACACGCTGCGGTGGATATGGAACTGATTGACTTTCAAAGTGACCTTTCATTAAAATCACTCCCTTCAAGCAATAATATAAAATTTTGGTTCACGTTGGTTTACGAGTGAAGGCAATGTTCAGCTCAACATATCTGTGTGAGATTTCATTTTCCAGTACGAAATTCATTAAAAACAAGTACAGGAACAGGTTGACTGATGAACATTTGGACAACTGCATTCGAATGGCTGCTACAACATCTGAGCCTTGTTGATGACAAAAAATCCTGCCTCCCCTCACTTTAAACTATGTTTCTCTAATGCAAATATTTTGTTATTTAAATTTGTACGCTATTAATTGCAATGTTAGAAATTGCATTTAATTAGATATTTAATATAAACTAGAAATGTATATTTTTATAAGTGTGTGATTTAAACAAAAACATGTATTATTTTCCTACTTTGTTGGGTAGCTCACGGTAAGGTTTATCCCATCTAGTGTCGGTGTCACAAAAAGTGGAAGCCTCTACCTTCCACTACTCCCAGGGCCTCCATGGCCTGTACGGAGTTGCAAAAAAGCACTAACTTTAACCATTTACTGTAAGTATGTTTAAAACATCTTGAACTTGCAGTTCGCTAAATTTGAAGTGTGATCCGTAGACATATTCCTAGATATCGAATCTTGAGTTTATAAGAGTTGAGATGATTATACACATTTGGTAGCCTTGGTGACTCTTGTATTAAGCACAATAATGACCTAAAAATTACAATGAGTTCCATTCGTTTGCATGAATGTTTCATAAAGACAATCATTGAACCTATCAGGAAGCAGTTGGAAACATTCCCATGTCTAGATTACTTAAAATTAATCTGGAATATTGTAATCTATAAGTTTGTAAAATTTAGATCAGTTGGCCTGCATACTTTCTAATCTACTGAGACTAGGGTTGAACATTTTAGAGTTTTTTTTCTATCAACAGTTGGGAGACCTGACGACTCGGAATATATTCTTAGTTCCATCTATTAAGGTGCATACAAAATAAACATACAAAATTTGGTTGTTTAATATGGACGTTACATGCAGTTAAACATTGATTCTGTCAGCATGCGTAAAATAAACACTGCCATGTATGGGTTGCTCAAAATTAACCTGATTTATTATGATCTATATATGTGTCAATTTTGGAAGATATCTATTTATTAGTATGGAAGTTATATTCGGTTGAACATTGAACCCGTAGTGTACCCGTTTCCCAGACCACACGTCGGCCCGGAAATCAACGTGACGTTCAAGAAATGGTACATGGTCGTAACAAAACAAATTAGGAGTCCATGAAATATATATCCGGAAAAACTACCAAAAAATCAACTGCAAACATGGGCAGGCAAGAGATCTCGGGTCGTTTAACGGGATAGGTGAGAAAGGTTGCCTCAGATATATATTTGTTAAATAAAATAGGATAGTATCACTCAGTCAGGAAATGGAACAAGCTGCAAGAATGATTTAAGATAACTAAGATAAAATGGTCTCTTTTATTTAAGAGCAGACGAAACAAAATAAATAAATGCACTCCTAGAATCAAATTGGTTTTATTCTTATGTTGGGATCATGGATCCATAAGTCCTAGACTACCAATTTGATTGTCCTATATAATTTCTGTGGGGTAATGTGAATCGAAGTTAATGTTCCAATGTTCGTCGAGTAAGCTGAATAAAAATAAATACAATATTATTTTGTTGCACTGCACTGTCACTGATTTCAGCTTTTGAATGAATAAATTAAATTTGGCGTATCACATTATTCACTTCCCCATAAACACATATATCTAAATACACTGAAAATTCACACATAAATTTAATTAAAGTGAAGGATAATTATCGTTGGTTAAATACGAATTTAAATTATCGTAAAAGAAATAATTTACAAATATTTACAATTATCATCTGATATTGTAGCAGAGTAATGTGCAGATAACGTTGAGATAATCTCATATTAAATGAATATTCATCAAAATAAAATACCATTATTATTATTATTATTATTATTATTATTATTCTGAATCCTGGACCATATTGTATTAGTCTGATCATCAAATGCAAATACAATCGTTGAATTCCAAAATATAAATTGTTATAAACAAATTATCATAAATTCCTTCCATAATTTTATTATAATATTAGCGAAAATTAATTAATTAATAAATTAATGAAAATATAAATGTTAATCAACAATGTAATTGGTTATAGATCAGCTATCCATAATTTAATTATGCATTCCTGATAATGCAAGGCCAGATTTGGCTGAATCCTAGAAATTACTAACTGTTTCATAAATTCGTATCAATAGCACTTCTATCACAGCATTTAATATTGCATTATTTTAATCGTCAAATACGTTAAGCATGCATCTAACAAATTACTAAATGAGGATTGTGTTACACAGACACATCCTTCAAACATCAAACGCACAATACATGTAGAGAAATTCTTATTATCTCTCACTTCCAATCTTTAAATATTCATATTATTATTCTTCTTGGATAGGCCACATGACTCGCATCCAAAATAATGCCACAAAATAAGACCACTTATTTAAAAAGTGTCAACAACATAATTGAGTCGCCTAGATGCAAAAGTGTCCATGTCCACCATAACTGGTTTTGAGATAAATTGGAAAATGTGTTTTTACTGGGTGGATTGGTATAAGCCTACACTGTTTGTCATATAAATAAGTATGCATTAGTACAAATCTGCTTGAGCAATTGACAGAAAACCAGGAACGCAATGCTTGCAAGATATAAGCAAAATAAAAATGGACATGGACACTTTTGCATCTCATTTTGCCGATGGACACTTTTGCATGCAACTGTAATGGACATGGACAGTTTTGAAACAGACTAGAGACTATGCGAAGAGAAGACATGTGATGATCATAAATCTAAATTTTTGTATTCAATTTTTAATTTATGGAATGAACATAAATCTACGTAAATTTGTGCAATTTTTAAAACGTACATGGTGTAATATGTGACAATCTGCCACGCACTTAGTACATCATACCTGGAACAATGTCTTGATCCTCTCCTGCTAGCCTAATAAGTTCTTGTACTATAACAGAGAGTTAATCTCCCTCCAGGACTCACCATGGTGTTTCTTGAGGAGATTTGAAACATGTTCCAGTTATTTTTCATTAATGGTCACGGGAGAGTTTGTTAAGCAGCCCGGGTTTACCTGTTTATAGTGTATTTCCCGTTTGCATACACCCATTGGATCATTGATGTCAGACCTATAATTAGGCTCCCCTTGGACGTGAATTACATTCTGTGAATTATGGATGATCATGATGACTCTTTTTACTTTTGTTATCTGGAAGGGGAACGATGCTGCGGATTGGATGACGTTTTAAATGGCCCTTTCCATTCAGCTATCTCCCAGTCTCTCCCTAGTTTGTGAAGGGTCCCATACTCTTCCAAGATGCTATGGTTGAAACTATCGTTTCTCGTTTCCGCAGTTGCCTTTTGATGAGCCCAATCATTCTATCGGAAGGCATGAATGAATTATCCAGTAATGGGATAATTCACTTCTATTTTGTTGACGCTTGTTGCGTGTTTGTACATCCAGTGGCACAGCATCTAGACAACTATTGTGTTTTTATTTTGCCCAGGGCACCCATCGGCAATTAAGCCCAAAGTTTGTATGTTGTTCATGTCTGTATGGCATAAACAGTGGTAGAGAGCTGAGCATATTGCATTTGTGGGTTCATATACACCCACAACTCCTACTTAGTTATCTTCCATAAAGCATCAACTGTAAGTTTTATATAACTCCGAGCTCTTTTGGCTCCATGCTTTACATAATAACGGTGTCATTCTTTGTACACCTCAAATACTACTTTTTATATTTTCTTAATCCTCAAAACAAATGTATAATTACATTTAAAATTATATGTTAATTATCTAACTCAATATTTTGGGCATGTTCACACATTTTCAGCTGTTATCATCTCTCTCTAGTTTCACAAAATACATTAAGGTAATCAGGAAATTACTTGTGTACTCCAGAGTATGAAGATACTTGACACAGTCAAAAAACTATAGTTACTCCCGAAACCTAGTTGCCTTCAATTAACTCGTGGAATCCTACTTCCGTACAACATTACAATAGGGATTGTTATTTATCTCTTACGTCTTATAAGACCATTATCACATAAGAAAACTACGATCTGAACAGGCAAGCGGAAATATCAATCTACAAGGACCTCGGTTCAACGCCCGGGTCGTTAACAACTTTAAACACTCCTGGTGTATTCATTACTCCTTACAAAACGGCCTCCAGACACCCCTCCTACTCCGAGGGTCTGGCCGTGAAACTTGATAGTTATTTATGACTATGCGGGCTCCTTCCCGTCTGGCCCGAGCTAGAGATCTCTTTAAATGCTTTACAAAACACAAACTTTCCATTCTCAGTTCTTTGTGGAGACCTGGCCTTTATTCTTCGTGTACCATCAACAATATTATTGGGCTTATAAACCACATTCGTAATCTTGGCGTTTATTAATTATGAAAGGTCCTCATTGATTGTGGAAGAGTAATTAACGACGAATAATAAAGGGGCTTTCAAAATAAGAGGATTCTTAGTTCGAATCTCTTCACATGCCTCGGGAACCTTTCCCTTATAGAGGACTATACAAAATGCGATTTAGGGTCAGCCAATAGCTAATAGACCTACGCTCAATACCATACATTTGCTCCCTTTCAATACATACACAATGCCTCGTGATACTACGTCACAAATAGAGGACTTATACCAAATCTCAATTCGCTACAATCAACTACCTCTCATAAATAATTTACCAAGTACATTAACTTTTACGCGTTCCTAGCGTGACATTTTACTTTAATTGCGCTCCTTTTGCGCTATACATTTTTAAGCCTAGCGTCATCCAAAGAACTGATAATATCATATTAACCATTGATACACATTTCAATTTTTATATTATTCTTTCCTTTTGCAATAACTTTCTCTCTTTCAAGAACATGCATTTAAACATCATGTCTATACTTTTATTAAGGCTCTAACGCTCTTTTATTTACATCAGTTAATTTGATCTTTATTTAATATTTCCTTACTTGGTTATTATTATTATTATTTCATATCGTTATTCTTTACACAAGCTCAAAAGCTATTTCTTTCATATCTCAAATTTACTTTATTTAAATATCTTTCATAATAATTACTAATATTTCGCTTGCTCTTATGACATTTGTCAAATACATTAACATTTTATATATTTCCTTTACTGGATTTATTCTTTACATAATTATTTATAATTTCTCAGATTTCTATTTTTGTTCAGACCGCGTTCTTGTTTATTCAGTATTTATTTATTAAAACACATCCCTTTTACTCAAAAACTCCGGTGGATTTGTACACAATCATTCCCTGACACCAAAATAGAATGAAATTCATTACTCACATGTGTTTTAAGGTCGTCCCATGACCTTTATTCTTGTGCGGTGTTTCATTTTGGCCCACTTTGAAATTTTACTCCATATTATAGAAATTCATCTTATGTACAAACACTTCTTGACACATATTTAATACACTTAACATTGACGACATTTTATACACTGGTGTGTCCCTTTAGAACACACAATAAACACTAAAAAATATTAATTTAACACACAATCTTGATAAATTTACACTTCACAATTCTTGATCACTAGGCCGTATTTCTTAGCCTATCACACGTGACCTCTTAATTTCCCGTTTCCAAGGGTGAAATTTATTCAATGTCGGCTTCCTATCCTGCAGAATACGAAAGTCTCGAAACATCTACTGTTCCCTGGAATCCTAATTCTTCTAATCCTATTCTGGATGACCGGCTATTTATCTAGCTTGAACGGCTTCCTTTGTAGATCTGGTTTATCGATCCTAGTGAAAGTCTGTTCGGATCGAGGTCTCCTCAATAACCTATCGATGACCTATGGATTTGTTTTATAGCAGCTAGTACTTCTCGAGTCTAGTACTTTAGAATAGTTCGTCTGCTTTCTGGAGATACTGTCTATAGTCTCCGTTCTTCTTTATTTGATCGGTTCTAGCAATCCTACGTTTCTAAAATACGTTACGAACCTTACTCTGTTCTTCCCTTTTTGGGTTCTTTAATTTAGATGACTGTTTATCTTTCTGTTACGGTACTTCCGTACGTTATGATATATTCGTTCGTCTATTTAACGACCTATCGCCTTAAGTCCGACGTTCGCAGCCTGCTCTGACTATATCTTACGAACTTTTCACTGTAACTTATGTACTGTCGGACCTAAATCCTGTAACTAGGATTTTCCTAATCTTTCAACACGGCGATACTTTAAATTTCTTCTTTACCACTCCTTATGGAGGCAAGCAAGTTGTTAATACTGCGACGCCTATGGCTATCGGATATTAATTCTGCGGTGTAATACAGCGTTTCTCCCCTCAAGGAGTACTGGTAAACTGTCTTCGATGTGACGCAGAGTGACGCCCCACACGGCTGTCTGAATACTGATGCGTAGCAACGCCCCCTTGGGCTATTTGGACCTGCTTGTACTGATGCGTAGTAACACCCCTCACGGGTTGTCAGAATAACTGCATATACTGTTGATGCTCCAGCGTCACGTCCCCCTGGACGGACTTGTACTGCTTGATGCGTAGCAACGCCCCCTCGGGCTGTTCGAGACTGCATGTGCTGTGATGTAGCCTTACGCCCCTCACGGGCTGTCGGAATGACTGCATATACTGTTGATGCTCCAGCGTCACGTCCCCTGGACGGACTCGTACTGCGTGATGCGTAGCAACGCCCCCTCGGGCTGTTCGAGACTGCATGTTTGGCTTGGTGATGCCAGAAGCTTTATACTATTTCACTACAAAAAATAAGACTCTAGCCCTTTCAGTGGCCAACTTCTAAAATAATGGTTGCACAATTATAACAATTATACCTTCCGAAAGCTCGTCTTCTCAATGTCAAATAATCTCATTGCACCTAAGAATCGATCGTGCAATTCGGAGATATTAATTAATTTCTCGTCCTCAATTGTGTGGGTGTTGCTGTTCTTTTGTACTCTCCCCTCTACACCAGCCTTGGTAATTCCCCGATGACGTCTACTTGCGTTTGCAGTTTTCTCCTGTGCAATTATTAAAGGGTTTTTCTTTACACAAAAATCTCTCATTCGAAATGATTCACTGTACTGTACTTGTTTACTTATTTTTATACTCGTAAACGGGTTAAATTTAATTATTCCTCTTCTGGCGCATAAGCGGTGTTGTCGTTTTCCAGCAAGCTCAGCTCGATTTCCGAGTCAGGCTTCCTTGTCTAATAGTGGGAATTTTCCACTCGGTTATTAATTCTCATGACTAGCTCCCTTCTGAATGTCAAGAGGGGTGATCTCATCTCTCGAACACCTGGTCCTCGCCTCTTGCACCATATTAGGCTAGCATCCTAGCTTGATCTTTCTCTAAGTTACATTAGAAACTGTACGTTTTTTCATTTCTTCCCCAAATGCATGGATTCGACCTCCATGGACCCTATGGCACATGGGTTCAGTATTACAAAATAAACTTTTAATTTCGAACGTGCCTCTTCCTTTAGAACAGTTAAAACGATTCTCGGCTCGATAATCGGAACTGGTGGGTCCCATGATATGGATTATAAAGTTTGCATAATTCGCACGGCCGCCATCCTGAAATGGTATGGCGGACGACCTTGTAGTTTGGTCACAAGACGCATCCTATACGAAGGTATGTTGTTACCAAATTTGGTAGAGATCGGATGATTTGGTTAGTCGTTATTTGATTTTACGTTTTGAACGTTTGAGTGGCCGCCATTCAGTTTTAGTAAAGATGGCGGCGATATAAAACATGACACTGAGGTGTCCTTTGCTAGTGCTACCTTTGTACCAAATTTCGTTCAATTCGCATTCACCGTGTTCGAATTGATAGGGGGGGTCAGACATTCAGAGTACACACACTCACACACACACACACACACAGACTCACACACACACATACACACACACACACACACACACACAGACTCACACACACACATACACACACACAGACAGACACACTTTTTTTTCGCCCTGTGTTGATCTCATAAGTCTACTTTCATTTTTTGCAAAAATCGAAAGTAGGCTAAAAAGGATGAAGAAAATCGGCCGGATAGTATGGCCGGACGGACTCGGATAAGTTTTCATCAATATTTTTAATAATATAGATTATTGTCTATAGGCTATGTGTGCCAATTTTGAAACAGTTCCCATCCATACCTTCCAAGATATACAACACACAGCTCAAATTTCAATTGTCCGGCTCCATGGCTAGGCTTTGACCCAAAGGGTCCCGGGTTCGATTCCCGGTCGGGCCATTGGGGATTTTCATCTCCTGGAGTTGAATCCTCTGGCCCGGGGACTGGATGTATGTGACGTCTTCATCATCACTTCATCATCATTCGGACGCGCAGGTCTCCCACGGGCGTTCACTAGAAAGACCTGCACTCGGCCTCCCAGGAGGCTACACGACAAAAAAAGAACATTGTAATTTTTCAGCAGTGGGTAGCACTGATTTCATCTTCAAATACGGCTGTGAAATATCCAGGTATAGATCTTCATTCATATCAAATTTGGTTTCGTTAGCTGCAACCATTTAGGGGTTGATAGGGGGGACATGCAGTCATAGAGACATACATCTATAGAGCGTCTCTACCTTAAAAGACAGTACGCATTGAATGGAGCGCGCTGATGCCAGATCTGCTGCATATACAAAGTTCTGCAAGGCCGGGCACATGATGTAACATAACTCGTATACAGACGTGCTTTTACGCAAAACTCGGGAAATTTCCAAAATATTTGTTTGTTGTATATAATTGTACCACATGCCTTGAAGCGAAAGACGGTACAATATTTAGATTATGATACACCGAAGCTCAGAGCGCGATTTTAATGCACACATTATAATCCCTATATCCCTATATATATTATAAATGTGAAAGTCTGTGTGTGTGTTAGTTTGTTACCTCTTGACACTAAAACGGCTGGACGGATTTGGATGAAATTTGAAATGGAGACAGCTTATACCCTGGGATAACATATAGGCTGCCTTTCACCCAGAAATAAATCATTGTTCCCGTGGAACGAGCAACATAACTGAAAAGTCACTAAAAATACTCAACTGGGACAAAATATCGAAGTTGTCGCATATAGACCGGACAAAGCTCATTTTACGCCCCTCGATGCGAGAAACAATACTCGGTAGGTCCCTACGGGACACCGAAAACCACATTTTAAGGCCCTAAAACCAATAGTTTCAAAGATATTCGCAGAAAACTATCTTCACTCTGATAAACTGAACTAATGGCAAGTCCGTTTCCATGGCAACACTACCTCAAGGTATGACATCCGATTTTCTATATATGCCTGTAGGAGGCAATGCCAATCCATTTGTTATCTTTTTCAAGATATATATAAACACAATAAGAACAGGGTAGCGCGCCTGCCTCTCACCGGAGGCCCTGGGTTCGATTCCCGGCTCCGTCAGAGATTTTTGACACTGACGTGAGGTTTGCAACGGAGTGCATTCAGATTCGTGAGGACAATTGAGTAGCTGTCTGATAGTGAGGCAGCGCCCCGGTCACGAAGAACAACATTAAGGGCCGAGGGACACGATGCACTGACCACGCGTCACCACAATATATGCAGGCCAAATGACTGGGAAGCGGTCGCATTATAGGCTTAGGCCCTTCATGGGCTGTAGTGCGGGGTAAAAAAATTAGAGGAAGCGCCTTCTAATACCACCTTTAATTTTTAAACACTACAGTAGCGGCTACTAAATAAAGGTAGCGATCAAGCAACGTTCAATTTCATAAACACTGGGCTCACAAATCCCGTATATTTAAGTACAAATATCAGTCTGGTCGTTATGTCAGTAGCAACGAAGCTATGTGGCGGCTATTGCCGTTTCCGTAACACTAAAGGCATCCCGCCGTCACATAGTCAATGTGCACTTATAAAATTGTGAACCTCACTCACTACCTTTAGCAAAATTTACACAAGACGTGATTTTGAAAGCACTCTTCTGTATGTTGAGGTACAGAGATATACCACATGGAAAGATACAATAAAATGTTGGCAAATCTGAGTTTAAGGAACTGCTGTTCAGAATAGGCCTTGTGTTAAATCTGCAGAAGATTTCGGTACAGGTTATGCATCCCATGTTCGTAACATAGAATGTTTTCCTTTGACAATGCATCTACACAATGTGCGAGGGCAACGCATTTCAAAGATCTCTAAAACACAGTAATCAGGAAATTGGAGAAAATTTATAGTGGGAGAGAAGATTCAAGGAGAAATCACTTCGACTCTGAGATTTGCTGATGACATAGTCATCTTGGCCGATACGCCAGAGGATTTGAATGAGTTTTTGAATGGTATGGAATCCGTCTTGAGGAAAGAATTCATGATGAAGATCAATAAATGTAAAACAAAAATATTTGAATGCAGCCGAAAAAGATCAAAAACCTCTATGGACATCAAATTGGCAGGTGAAACGATACGGGCAGTAGGTGACTTCTGTTCTTAGGAAGCAAAATAACCAGTGAAGGACGAAGCAAAGAGGATATCAAAAGTAGGTTGGCTCAGGCAAGGACAGCATTTCTACAGAAAGGGAATCGGTTGACATAGAATATATTGTAGATTTAGGTATTCGGAAGTCATTTTTGAAAGGTTTGTCTGTAGCGTGACACTATAAGGAAGTGAAACTTGGACTATTGGTGCAGCAGAAAAGAGGAGAATTGAAGCGTTTGAAACGCGGTGTTACAGGAGAATGATGAAGATAGATGGGTAGATAGGGTAACAAATGAAGCGGTATTAAGACGAGTGGGAGAGGAGCGATGTTTCTGGCGATTGCTTATGCAGAGAAGAGACAGGTTGGTAAGACAAATATTAAGACACCCAGGAATAGCAAGCTTAGTTATGGATGGGAGGGTCGAGCCCAAGAACTGTAGGGGTAGACCAAGGTTAAACAGATTGCCTCGGATGTAGGGTGAGGTAGCTATGTAGAGATGAAACGATTAGCTCAGGAGAGGGAGGCATGGAGGTCTGTATCAAACCAGTCAAAAGACTAAAGACTCAAACAACAACAATCAGGAATTTTAATTACCCAGAGAGGCATGTGGAGAATTTCAATCCCAGGGATGTAACATTGGAAGAGACTGCATAATGTACTCCAGCGGCCAAGGTGAGAGATATTTTACTATGGGTGTATTAATAGCGACATGTTGACGTTCAAACCATCAATAAGTGTGCCAAAATTACACCGTGAATAGCTTAAGGAAAAATACTTTTAATTCCCCATATTCCGATAGATTTGCCATTCCAGTGTGCAAGAGTGCAGTTCTCTTTTCAAGCAATATTCGCAATTTCTATTAACAAAGCGCAATGACAAACACTTAAGAGCAGCAGGTGTACATTTAGACAAAACCATTTTTTTCCCATGAACAACTGTATGTGGCCTGCTCACGAATATCCGGACAACAAAATTGTTATGTCTCAGCAGAAGATGGCATAACCAAAAACGTAATTTTCAAATGTGTTCACGTAAGGTAACATCATACCCTGTGGACTTTCTCAACTCTATGAAAGTCCCACTTTGCTCCTCATATCAATACACTGTATGTATTAGAATTTTGAGAATTAGAATGGACCCACCTGTAGCCGCGATTGATGTGATAGAATAGACCAATTTTCAGAATAATGCATCGTCCCCATTGTCTTCATCGCGAGCGAAGCCGCGGGTACCTGCTAGTATATTATAAATGTGAAAGTCTGTGTGTGTGTTAGTTTGTTACCTCTTGACACTAAAACGGCTGGACGGATTTGGATGAAATTTGAAATGGAGACAGCTTATACCCTGGGATAACATATAGGCTGCCTTTCACCCAGAAATAAATCATTGTTCCCGTGGAACGAGCAACATAACTGAAAAGTCACTAAAAATACTCAACTGGGACAAAATATCGAAGTTGTCGCATATAGACCGGACAAAGCTCATTTTACGCCCCTCGATGCGAGAAACAATACTCGGTAGGTCCCTACGGGACACCGAAAACCACATTTTAAGGCCCTAAAACCAATAGTTTCAAAGATATTCGCAGAAAACTATCTTCACTCTGATAAACTGAACTAATGGCAAGTCCGTTTCCATGGCAACACTACCTCAAGGTATGACATCCGATTTTCTATATATGCCTGTAGGAGGCAATGCCAATCCATTTGTTATCTTTTTCAAGATATATATAAACACAATAAGAACAGGGTAGCGCGCCTGCCTCTCACCGGAGGCCCTGGGTTCGATTCCCGGCTCCGTCAGAGATTTTTGACACTGACGTGAGGTTTGCAACGGAGTGCATTCAGATTCGTGAGGACAATTGAGTAGCTGTCTGATAGTGAGGCAGCGCCCCGGTCACGAAGAACAACATTAAGGGCCGAGGGACACGATGCACTGACCACGCGTCACCACAATATATGCAGGCCAAATGACTGGGAAGCGGTCGCATTATAGGCTTAGGCCCTTCATGGGCTGTAGTGCGGGGTAAAAAAATTAGAGGAAGCGCCTTCTAATACCACCTTTAATTTTTAAACACTACAGTAGCGGCTACTAAATAAAGGTAGCGATCAAGCAACGTTCAATTTCATAAACACTGGGCTCACAAATCCCGTATGTTTAAGTACAAATATCAGTCTGGTCGTTATGTCAGTAGCAACGAAGCTATGTGGCGGCTATTGCCGTTTCCGTAACACTAAAGGCATCCCGCCGTCACATAGTCAATGTGCACTTATAAAATTGTGAACCTCACTCACTACCTTTAGCAAAATTTACACAAGACGTGATTTTGAAAGCACTCTTCTGTATGTTGAGGTACAGAGATATACCACATGGAAAGATACAATAAAATGTTGGCAAATCTGAGTTTAAGGAACTGCTGTTCAGAATAGGCCTTGTGTTAAATCTGCAGAAGATTTCGGTACAGGTTATGCATCCCATGTTCGTAACATAGAATGTTTTCCTTTGACAATGCATCTACACAATGTGCGAGGGCAACGCATTTCAAAGATCTCTAAAACACAGTAATCAGGAAATTGGAGAAAATTTATAGTGGGAGAGAAGATTCAAGGAGAAATCACTTCGACTCTGAGATTTGCTGATGACATAGTCATCTTGGCCGATACGCCAGAGGATTTGAATGAGTTTTTGAATGGTATGGAATCCGTCTTGAGGAAAGAATTCATGATGAAGATCAATAAATGTAAAACAAAAATATTTGAATGCAGCCGAAAAAGATCAAAAACCTCTATGGACATCAAATTGGCAGGTGAAACGATACGGGCAGTAGGTGACTTCTGTTCTTAGGAAGCAAAATAACCAGTGAAGGACGAAGCAAAGAGGATATCAAAAGTAGGTTGGCTCAGGCAAGGACAGCATTTCTACAGAAAGGGAATCGGTTGACATAGAATATATTGTAGATTTAGGTATTCGGAAGTCATTTTTGAAAGGTTTGTCTGTAGCGTGACACTATAAGGAAGTGAAACTTGGACTATTGGTGCAGCAGAAAAGAGGAGAATTGAAGCGTTTGAAACGCGGTGTTACAGGAGAATGATGAAGATAGATGGGTAGATAGGGTAACAAATGAAGCGGTATTAAGACGAGTGGGAGAGGAGCGATGTTTCTGGCGATTGCTTATGCAGAGAAGAGACAGGTTGGTAAGACAAATATTAAGACACCCAGGAATAGCAAGCTTAGTTATGGATGGGAGGGTCGAGTCCAAGAACTGTAGGGGTAGACCAAGGTTAAACAGATTGCCTCGGATGTAGGGTGAGGTAGCTATGTAGAGATGAAACGATTAGCTCAGGAGAGGGAGGCATGGAGGTCTGTATCAAACCAGTCAAAAGACTAAAGACTCAAACAACAACAATCAGGAATTTTAATTACCCAGAGAGGCATGTGGAGAATTTCAATCCCAGGGATGTAACATTGGAAGAGACTGCATAATGTACTCCAGCGGCCAAGGTGAGAGATATTTTACTATGGGTGTATTAATAGCGACATGTTGACGTTCAAACCATCAATAAGTGTGCCAAAATTACACCGTGAATAGCTTAAGGAAAAATACTTTTAATTCCCCATATTCCGATAGATTTGCCATTCCAGTGTGCAAGAGTGCAGTTCTCTTTTCAAGCAATATTCGCAATTTCTATTAACAAAGCGCAATGACAAACACTTAAGAGCAGCAGGTGTACATTTAGACAAAACCATTTTTTTCCCATGAACAACTGTATGTGGCCTGCTCACGAATATCCGGACAACAAAATTGTTATGTCTCAGCAGAAGATGGCAAAACCAAAAACGTAATTTTCAAATGTGTTCACGTAAGGTAACATCATACCCTGTGGACTTTCTCAACTCTATGAAAGTCCCACTTTGCTGCTCATATCAATACACTGTATGTATTAGAATTTTGAGAATTAGAATGGACCCACCTGTAGCCGCGATTGATGTGATAGAATAGACCAATTTTCAGAATAATGCATCGTCCCCATTGTCTTCATCGCGAGCGAAGCCGCGGGTACCTGCTAGTAATTTATAATTTTCAATTATTCAATTATTCATGAATATGATAAGGCCTTTTTCTCGAATATCATAGGTTAATTATAATATGACATAATAATAATAATAATAATAATAATAATAATATACAGTATTGTGGTCAACGTAATTTACCCAATTTTGTGTGGTCAAGTGGGGGTATGGAGCCGAAATTAAATTATTCATTTCTTGTTTCTTGAACGAGACGTTGTTCAATTTTATATAGTTCTTCACTTACGCCCATAAGGTGACAAGCAAGAACATATTTCTCTGCTGTCATAGCCTACATTGTCTATTACTAGGCTAGATCCTTCGGGAACATTGAGCAAGAATATTGCTCGGCGAACCACTTTTCATATACTTCAACTGTCATTTTGTCGTGTGTGTTTACCGTGTTCTTTTTGGCACAGAAACGTTAACTCTGCACCATTAACGAACCCTTGTTCATTCCCGGGACGAAAAAAGGCAAACTACGGAAACCACTTCAAGGATGGCTGAGGTAGGAATCGAACCCGCCTCTTCTCAGTTTTGTCTCATGGAGTTGAGTACACCCCGTTCCAGCCCTCAGACCAGAATTATATTTCTTGGCAGAGCCGGGATTCAAACCCGGGCCTCCACGGTGATAGCACAGTGACAGTCAAGAACGCAACGAGGCGGACAATTTATAAAGAACACAAGATCCACTTCATTTCATAGTTTTACTTCACATCATCGGCTACCCTCCTTCAAACGTAGTCGGGGGAGATAGCATGCGGGCCACGTTAGTAAACAAAGTTCTGGTGCGTCAGCGCTGAGCGGGAGGACTAAGCGAAGTGCTATAACTTATGAATGCTTCCTAATATTGAGCTCTGATTTGTTTTAAAAACTATTTCAGACATTAATGAACATTTCTTCTCGCTTAGTCACCAACGTAAAGTCAACAGTAAAAAACTTTCTCGCTAGCTAACTTTTATGTGACACCATCCCAGATTTTTCAAGTAACATTTAAGAAACAAAATCATAACTTTCTTATTATGAAAATAATTACTGCCCTGAGAAGTAGGGTATCTTCTACCAACATCAGGCAATCTAAAAGAAATTCTTGATCTGTTGCGATCATTAGTTCATAATCGTTGGCGTGATAAGTTTTATAAATGCAAAAATATAGATTCACGCTAAAATATCGTAATTGTAAAAATTGGGCCATGTGTTAATTATTTATGGGTTTTATTTTTAGCCTATTTTCAATTTAAAAAAAATAGGCTTATTAGATCACCTTTTGTCCGTGTGTGTGTGCGTGTGTGTGTGTGATTCGTGTGTGTGTGTCCCCCTAATAAAATCTAAACGGCTGGAGCGATTTCAATGAAACTCGGTAAGTTCATAGCACTATTCCCTGCGACCCCGACAGTGCCCTTCAAATTTTGTTACGACTCACCAATCCAACATGGCAGCTGTGCGAAATATTTCACCAGCATTCAATATCTCCGAAACTGTTACCGATATTACCCTGACATTTTGTATGATGATAAAAGAAACAACTATAAGTTCACTTATGTGACCTTTGAAAATCTGGTAACAACAAAACGAACATGGCGGCCAAGCGAAGTTGCGACTTTTAAATAGACGTTTCTCGCGATTTAACCAACCAAACGCAATGAAACTTGGTACAGTATATGTTTACATACATTGTAATGCACCGACATCTAACTTCGTTCAATTGTTTACATAACCACAAGATGGCGGATGTGCGAAATATTTCACCGGCATTCCATATCTGTGAAACTATTAGCGGTATCTCCCTGAAATCTTTTACGGAGATAAAGGGCACTACGGAAGTCCATCTATAAGACTTTCAGAAACCGGTTAACTACAAAACGAACATGGCAGCCAAGCGAAGTTGAAAATTTTAAATAGACCTTTCTCGCGATTTAATGTTCCAAACGCACTGAAATCTGGTACAGGAAAGATTTATACACATTGTAATGCACTGGTATCTAATTTAGTTCAATTGTTTACATAACCTCAAGATGGCGGATGTGCGAATTTTAAAATTAAGTTTTTATTTCTTGTGATGTAGTCATGCGATCGAATTGAAAGTTTGAATATTGAACCTACGCAATAATTTTCCTTTAATGGTACATGACTCTATGGCCTATACATTTAACAATTCAACATGGCGACCATCCAAAATATTTAGTCGGCTCTGAATATCTACGAATCTATTATAGCAATCAAACTGAATTTCTTAATGTTCATAGGGGCTATGAACTTAAGTTCACCTATAGGACTTTAAATAACTTGGTGTTCACAAATCCAACATGGAGGCGACGCGAAATATAAAAATTCACATGGACGTTTCTCGCAATTTAACCATCCGAGTGTAGTGAAACTTGGAACAGTAAATCCTTATACGAATGGTAATCCACTGGCATCTAATTTATTTCAATTGTTTCCATAACCTCAAGATGGCAGCTGTGCGAAATTTTAAAATCTCCTTGTTACTTCTTGTGTCCTAATTATGGGATTGTAGTTTGAATACCACACGTACACAATAATCTGCATGTAACAGTACATAACTCTAGGACCTACATATATAAAATCCAACATGGCGACCATCCGAAATTTTTAGTCGGTTCTCAATATCTACGAATCTATTACAGCAATCAAACTGAAATTGTGTATGTTGCTAGCGGCAATTAACATAAGTAGGATATATGAAAATAGGCTGTATAGTTCTTCACGGAACTACTTGTTACACCATCATAAAGAGCGGGAAATTCTCAATAATACCACGCAAACATTTTCTTAGATTTGTCACTTTCAATTATTGGGAAATGGCATCATCGCCGGGGTAGAAGAGGACGAAGCTAATTGCAGGACATAGGAGTGCGAGTGAGAGGCAAATACTACATTTAATTCCATTCTGTCTTTTAAGGTTGAGACGCTCTATAGGCGGCTTTGGTGGCGTGGTTGCTAGCATGCTGAACTTCTATGCCCAAGATCGCGGGTTCAAACCCGGCCGAAGTCGTCGGATTTTTTAAGAGCGTTAAGAATCCCTCAGTATGCCTACCTTCGGAGGGGAAGTAAAGCCGACGGTCCCATGTTATAGATTTATGGCATGTAAAAGAACCTTCCTCTAACTTCACTTGTGGAAGCTAAAATTTGTAGGTTAGTATGATAACACTATATTAGTTCCAACGTTCGCTGACAGGTGCTGGCTGTGGTGGCATCTAGTAGCCAAGTCGGCAGCTAGGTGCCCTTGGTAGCATTTGGTAGCAAAAGTAGGAACTACTTGAAATTATCGTCTGCAATCCTTAGGCCTACTTGAATTAAAACAGATAACACACACTAATACAGCCATCACAATTTACACCGGTTATCAGACAAATTCTCCACACACCCAAAGTACACGGGGCTACATGACCTCGTTATTGTAGCCCCTAAAATAAGGAACCAACCAACCATACATCTGCCTGGTGATCTCATATAAGTCTACTTTTTCATCATTTTTGTAAAATGCAAAAAGTAGGCTAAAATTTAGCAAAATAAACCACATGGTCTGGAATTAAAATCCTCTTCAGGAAAGGTCATATGCATTTTCTTCGTAACTCAACTGGATTTCCAGGAAATGATGGTTTTCTGTAAACTTGTGGATGTCTTATCTGTAATAATAATAGTCATAATATCGTATGGCCTCGGTTGCCGGGTGCATGTTTTGTTAATTGACGCCCAGAAGACAACTTACATGTCGAATTTTATCCCTCCTTGAAGCGCTATGAAAGTCAGGGAGGTTAGATAGGCTATCTAAGCTCCTTGACACTATAGCGCTTTCTTGTAGAGAAATGAGGAACTTCGTGTTGGCGTAAAATCCCGAGTTTAATTTTGCCATTATAAACACGGCCTACTGAATTCAAATGGGTTCTCTAATATGTCAACATCGTATGATATGCGTATCGGGATTTTTGTCGCCTTACAAAAATCACTTATCACGGCCAGGAGCGAACCTGAAAGCTTGGGGTTGGTAGTCCGACACGATAACCACTCACCCACCGTGGCAAGCCTTCTTATCTGTTAGACGCCAATATAATAAGCAAACGGTCAAATCCCAACATGAAATGGAGCCTACCATATACAGCAGGGCTATGCAATGGGTAAGGCTAAGAAGTTCTAGCGAGAACGTTTGGAGTTTATCTACACACATCAAAAAAAGTTTTGCATCACCTCGGTTCCCAGATCTCCGGCATATAGACGTTGACTGTGTATATTGTATCCAAGATACAGTCCCTTTGACTGTTCATAGATGTCACTAAAACTGCTCAAAGATGTAAACAACCATGCATGAGCAGGGCCTATTAGACGGAGGGCGTACGACAGCCGATCAGTTCCAGTCATTCCACCAGGACGAAGGTACGCTGCTCATGTTGTCTGTAGTTCTACCATGCCTAGAAGGTCAATACCGCAGTTCGATCGCGTCCGCATTGTTACTTTGTGTCAAGAAGGGCTCTCAACAAGGGAAGTTTCCAGGCGTCTCAGAGTGAACCAAAGCGATGTTGTTCGGACATGGAGGAGGTACAGAGATACAGGAACTGTCGATGACAGGCCTCGCTCAGGCCGCCCAAGGGCTACTACTGTAGTGGATGACCGCTACTTACGGATTGCCGCTCGGAGGAACCCTGACAGCAATGCCACCATGTTGAATAATGCGTTTCGTTCAGCCACAGGACGTCGTGTTTCAACTCAAACTGTGCGCAATAGGCTGCATGATGCGCAACTTCACTCCCGACGTCCATGGCGAGGTCCAGCTTTGCAACCCCGACACCATGCAGCGCGGTACAGATGGGCCCAACAACATGCTGAATGGACCCCACGGAATTGGCATCACGTTCTCTTCACCGATGAGTGTCGCATATGCCTTCAACCAGACAATCGTCGGAGACGTGTTTGGAGGCACCCTGGTCAGGCTGAACGTCTTAGACACACTGTCCAGCGAGTGCAGCAAGGTGGTGGTTCCCTGATGTTTTGGGGTGGCATTATGTGGGGCCGACGTACGCCACTGGTGGTCATGGAAGGCTCCGAAACGGCTTTACGATACCTGAATGACATCCTCCGACCCATAGTGCAACCATATCGGCAGAATATTGGAGAGGCATTTGTCTTCCTGGACGACAATTCTCGACCTCATCGTGCACATCTTGTGAATGCGTTCCTTCAAGATAACGACATCGCTCGACTACAGTGGCCAGCATGTTCGCCAGACATGAACCCTATCGAACATGCCTGGGATATGTTGAAAAGGGCTGTTTATGGACGTCTTGACCCACCAACCACTCTGAGAGATTTACGCCGAATTGTCGTTGAGGAGTGGGACAATTTGGACCAACAGTGTCTTGATGAACTTGTGGATAGTATGCCACGGCGAATACAGGCATGCATCAATGCAAGAGGACGTGCTACTGGGTATTAGAGGTAGTGGTGTGTACTGCAATCTGGACCACAAATGCTGAAAGTCTAGCTGTATGATGGAACAACATGCAATGTGTGGGTCTCATGAGCAATAAAACGAGCTGAAATGTTGTTTGTGTTGATCTCTATTCCCTTTGTATTTAACGGTTCCGGAACTCTTGGAACCGAGGTGATGCAAAACCTTTTTTGATGTGTGTATAATACTGAACTTCCAAAACTAAAGTACGTAAACAATTCATTGGGAGCTTCATTAACTGCACCTGGAGAGTCGTCACTGTCGATAAGGAAGTTAAGAGGATGTGTGTAATGCGTTACACACGAGGAATGTACGTGTTCCTGGAATATATCTTTGGTCACCGTGAAGATGTTGAGAAGATAACATGAAGTAGTCATCCATTTCATCACAACTTGGTGTGACAACAGCTTAATAACACCAAAGGAATGTTACAGTGGAGGTGTACAGTACATAACAAGTCCCCGGCCTGTAAAGACGACAGAGTGATCGTGGTCACCTCACGGAGTCATGATGGCGTGGTATGTGTTGGCAGTGGCAATTGGTAAGTATAATACAGTATATTTATTTATCGTATGGCTTTTAGAGCCGGGAGTGTCCGAGGACATGTTCGGCTCGCCTGAATCTGTAGCTGCTTCCAGCGGACACCCTTAGGGTGAGCTACTAGTTGCGTTCAATTTCAAGTAGTTCCAACTTTCGCCACCAGGTATCAATGATACCTAGTGGTGAACGTTGGAACTTTGATAGAGCGTTCCGACGAAATCTAACCTAACAATTTAGCTGCACTCAAGTTTAGTCTGTGAAAGGATCTTTTACATGCCGGCTTTACTTCCCCTCCGAAGGAAGACATACTGAAGGATTTTTAACGCTCTTAAACAATTCGACGACTTTGGCCGGGTTTGAACCCACTATCTTGGGCACAGCATGCTACCAACTACGCCACCGGTTATTTATTTATTTATTTCGAGTCATAAGCAGAGCAAAAAAACCATAGGAAACAAACCAAAGGTTGGTAGAATATTATACAATGTAACTCAAATCTTAAATGACAAACTAAACAATATCAGCCCAAAATTGAGCAACAGTAACAGCGTTGTCTGAAGCATCAACAAGCTCTACATGATGTAGGACAACTAGGATAGTTAATTAAGTGTTTAGTTGTCTGTTCCTCCCCGCAGTCACACAAGGTGGAAGATTGCTTCAAAAAGCCCCATATGAACATGTTGTCCTTAGTTCGTCCGACGCCACTCCTGAGCCGATTTAAGGACTTCCACACTCTCCAGACTTGATTTCCACCAGGAGGAAGGTTCTCAGAAGGAGCCATCCAATCATTACAATCCCATCTTGCTGTCCACTGAGATAATCTGGCTGCTCCAGGCTGACCGGTGAGGGGAGTAGTAGTTCTCATGAAGCTCTTCCTAGATTTGAGCCTACTAAGTGGTGGCTGGTAACCATGTAACAGATGATCAGTGTTATGTTCTGATTTATGTCTCTCAAGTTTGGCTGCAACTTCACGCCTTACATCTGGCGGAGCAATTCCCGCTAGCTTGTGGAGTTTATCAATAGGTGTAGCTTTGAGACATCCCGTTACAATCCTGCAGGTTTCATTTAGAGCCACATCAACTTGCTTTGCATGAGATGATGTGCGCCATACAGGGCATGCATATTCAGCTGCAGAATAACACAAAGCCAAGGCTGATGTTCTTAGCAAATTGGGATCTGCACCTCATATACTGCCAGTAAACTTCCGCAAGATGTTGTTACGAGTAGCAACTTTCTGCTTGGTGTTGGTGCAGTGTTTACTGTAGGTCAACGTTCGATCTAAGGTAACACCCAGATATTTGGGGTAGAAACAATGTTCAAGCTCTTTATCTTCCCATAACACTGAAAGCTTTCTATAGGCTTCTGGATTGCGCAGGTGGAAAGCACAAATTTGAGTTTTAGCAGGGTTCGGTCTCAAATTATTGACTCTATAGTACTCAGAAGGGTCCTTCAGAGCAACAGTCAACTGGTTTTCTTCTGCCGGGCAAACACTTCTGATGGAGGTGATTTTAATATAGCACAGCTAGCGGACAAATACATTCTCTACGAAACAACTTTTCAACCTATGAATCGTGACCCGCAAATAGAGATGTTTGGTAGAGCTGTCAGTCGGACGTTTTTGGTCACCCATTGAATTAACTGCTCTGTCCGGACACACTTTGGCCTGCTGCTGTAAAATAGTCAGCCCATCTGGTCACACCTAGCCCAAACCCATCCATGACCAGTTCGAACACTGAACAGTACGAGTCTACTTCAAACTCAAAATCGACACCTCATGGCGTAGTGGCTAGCAATCTTGGCTGTCGTCTCGGAGGTCTGGGTTCAATTCCCGACTCTGCTAAGAAATATAATTCAGGCCTGAGGATTGGAACGGAGTACCCTCAGCCTCGTGAGTAAAAACTGAGAAGAGGTGGTTTTCAGCGTTTTCCCACTTCTACTCCAGATAATTGCCGGGATGGTGCCTAACTTAAGGCCACGGCCGTCTCATTCCCTATCCTATCCAGAATTACAGTTGTTGTTGTTGATTCATTTAGGGTCTTTGCGACATCGTGGTCATGTAGTCCCGTGTACTTAAGTTCCAGGTCCGTACGCACAGCGCCGTTGATCCAGGCAACATGGTATTACACGGCTCTGGCCAGACGTCACACGAACTGATAGGCTTGCCTTTCGTTTCGACACGTCACACCGCTAGAAGCTGTCTTCCCCTGATATAAACGGTATTAGATATTTAAATTGGTGGCTTCGGTGGCGTAGTTGGTAGCATGCTGAACATCTATGCCCAAGGTCGCCGGATCAAACCCGGCCAAAGTCGTCGGATTTTTAAGAGAGTTAGAAATCCCTCAGTATGCCTTCGTTCGGAGGGGAAGTAAAGCCGGCAGTCCCATGTCATAGATTTATGGCTTGGAAAAGAACCTTCCACTAACTACACTTGTGTGAAGCCAAAATTTGTAGGTTAGAATTGATAACGCTCTATTAGTTCCAACGTTCACGACCAGATGCTGACTACGACGCCATCTAGTGGCCAAGTCCGATAACTCTCACTAATTCAGCCATCACAATCAACACCGGTTATCAGACAGATTTTACACACACCTAAAGTACACGGGGCTACATGACCGCGTTGTCGCACCCCCTAAACTAAGGAACCAACCAACCAAGATTTTTTAAAATTTTACCCTGCTCTAAAGTATTTCTTTCTGTACATTCATTAAAAAATTGATATTGTAACTGGAATATGTTAAAAAATAACTTGAAAATTAGTACATTATGCAACAAGCCTATAATGGCAATAATTAAGACACGAGTATGTTTTGCATACGAGTGTCTTAATTACCATTATAGGCGAGTTGCAAACGACTGTTTATGTTCGACGATAATTATAACTATTTTATATTCGAACATAAATATTCATAAATATATGTCGAAATTTCGCCAGTTTTATGTACTGAACAGAGCGCATGGGACGCAGAGAATATCTTGTATTTGACCATGGCCTCCTCAAATACCACAATAGGCACGCAGTGAAATTTAAAATAAGAGGCCGTGGAAGTCAGCGCAGATGCGATGCTAGGCTTACCTAATTGGTCACACAACTGTTTCTTGAACACTGATTGATGGGAGAAACTTTTTCATAATGAAAAAGTAGTGTTATAATGACCCTCATTATGATACAATTTTCTGGCATATAATATTTGCATTTCGACATCGCCGAACATAAAAAAAAGCATGTGAATCAGTTGCCCCTAATAATATTGTTGTATGCAGCCCAACTAACACGTGTTGTCAGAAAGGTCGGTACTTCTCTGCCTGCATCCCGTAAGGTACTAATGCACTGCAAGCTTATCCCACAAACGATACTGAACACTATTGTTTTTCCCTCGTATTAGTCTGTAGTCACATTGAGGGAAAAATAATAGTGTTCAGTATCGTTTGCAGGAGATGCATGCAGTGCGTTAGTACCATACGGGATGCAGGCAGAGAAGTATCGACCTTCCTGACAACACGTGTTAGTTGGGCTGCGTAAAACAATATCATTAGGGGCAGCTGATTCACCTGGTATATGCATTGTTACATAATGTTGATGAAGGAGAAATTTATTTATTACTAGCAGAAGTACCCGTTCTTCGAACGGTGTTCGTTGTTAACACCAGACATAATCAATTGAGCTACTGTTGCAATGGTTAGCGGTTTGTCATTCCTTCAAGTTAATCAGAACGAAGTTAGTTTTCTGGGAATATCACACACACGGTTAATTTAAGGCCCTTAAAATGTAGTTTTCGGAGACCCTTTATAGATTCCCGAATTGTGTGTCTCACATTGAGAAGCGCAACATATGCTTCGGTCGTCCTTCTAGGATAATTTTTATATTTCGCCTATTTTAGCATGTATTGAGAAGTTTTTCTCTATATCCACCCTTCTACTATATGAAACGTGCGGTGAAGAGTTTTATAAATGATTGATGTATTGACTCTCATGGTTACCATACCTAATTTTACGATGCTCCAAGCATCCGAACACGAGTTATAGGCGTAGACTACATAAAGATACAAAGAAAGACAGACAATTCTATTGTCTACAACATATTACCGAGATATCCAAATATGGGTATATCTACCACACAGTATCAAACAAAATCATTCTTACGATGAACCCGTTTGTCGACAACAACAAAAAATAGTTAAAATGTGCTCTCAGACTAAATTCACCTAACGTGTACTTCCTGACGTGAAATAGAAATGAAAGCCTTGTAGACGAAACGCAATACACGTCACATAAAAACTGACTCTCTACGTTGTGCTAGGTGCCCATACACAGGAAAACCCCTTTCATAAATTATAAAGGCTTGTGGTGCATGAAAATTCAGGTTCTTTAGCCTCAAATTGCCCAAATTCCTAAAAGCCGCAAAAAAATAAAATGCTGGTTCAATTCAAGAATTTTTAAAAATAATCTTGCTGTTTGGAGATATAATAGACCTTCTGTACTATATGTCGAACGTGAAAATTGCATGAAAAAATTCTAGGTTACCCCTTGATCCCCTTAATTACATTGATGAATTGTACAGTCTACGTTAGTTCCGTGATAACCTTATAGCCATTTGCAAACTTTCACAGAAATGTAATAAATGGAGTGACATTGCTTCTTACAGAAATAGAAGGAAAGTTGTAAGCCACCCCTTGATATAATATTCTCATGGTTACCGATTTGCATTCCTTCATTAGTTTGTTAAATTAAATTAAATTAGTTTTCTGGGAATATTTCAGAAACTGTTGGATTTAGAGCCTTATAATGTAGTTTTCGAGGACCCTTTAGGGCCCCCGAGTTTTGTTTCTGGCACCGAGGGGATTTGTCTCGTCGTTGTACGCCATAATATAATACTAATAATAATATAATATAGGGAGAAATTATAACACCTATTTTTTTAAAATTATGAATGCAGCCAATGGCCATGTACTTTTCTTTTCAGGACGGGTCAGGGAAGGGATATTATCAGATAAAGAAGCATTCAATCACGCATGAGCAAAATGGAAATGGCCTACCATTTAACTAAGGACATCCATAAGAAAAGGTCACTATTCTTCAAAGCACAACTAAAACATCACTGCAGTATCATCCTTCCGGAGGTCTTGCATGCTTCTGAATGCCTCACGATGAACAAAAAAGGCTTGGTCGAGAAACTGGAGGCCAAAGAAAGGAAAATTTTGAGAAAGATATTGGGTTCCATCAAAGACAATGGGGAATACAGGAGAAGGCATAACCATGACCTATATACTCATGTGGAGAAGATAAGTAACGTCATCCGGAAGAGAAGGATACCATATTTTGGGCATGTAAAACGAATGAGCCCAGCGAGACTGACCAACCGTAACATAACTTACTTTCAGGAGAGGAAAACAAAATGGGCCTGGTTCATAGAACTGGATAAAGATCTGAAAGAAGTGGGGATTACACCAATAGACATTCAGGAGCGCGCCCCAACACAAAAGGAAACTTCAAGCTTGCAAAGGTTTCCAAGAAAAACCGAAGCTGAAAACGGGAAAGATTTGGACCCAGGAACGGAAGGAAGTCCACCGAGAACGAATGCGGGCGTACTGGGCAAACATCAAAGCCAGTAGGAGACAGTGGGAATGACGCGGTCCATAGATGGCCTATACGAAATGAATGAGTGAATAATATGGGGATAGGAATATAATAGACCTGCCGTACCACACCCGCATGTGTAAATCGCGTGAAAAAATTCTAGAGTACCCCTTGATCCCCTTAAGCGCGTTAAACGTATTGATGAATTTTACGGCTTAATTTGGTTCCGTAATAACCTTCTAGCCGTTTGAAAACTTTCACACTAATGTAATTAATGGAATTGCATTGCGTCTTACAGCAATAGATGGACCTCGGAGAATCTGTTGCCATGGTTACTGGCTTGCATTTGTTCATTAGTTTATTAAATTAAATACGTTTTCTGGGAATATCTCAAAAACGGTTGGTATTAGGGCCTTAAAATGTGGTTTTCGGGTACCCGAGTTTTGTCTCTCACATTGAGGGGCTGAAAATGATCTTTGTCTCGTCCTTCTACGCCTATTTCAGCATGTATTTTAAGGGGGTAGGCCCCCTGTTATGAGGGGTACGGAGAAGAGTTATATCAATGATAGGTGTCGTGCCTCTGATGGATATCTGTACCAAATTTTACGTTGATACACCCAGCCGTTCTCGAGTTATAAGGGAACAAAGTTGTCCACAGACAATCAAACAAACAGACCGACAGACCAAAAAATTATTTTCGCGTGCATCCATAATAAAACAGTCAGAAACGCGTAAATAACTCAAATTTCCGTAGAAATTGCGAAAAAACATACAAACGTTAATTTTTATTATGTATGTAGAGATATACTGCACCGCTCGGTGTTGACCGTGTTTTATTGCACAAATTTAGGTTTTACTCGCTAATCGTTTGAGATACACGAAAAGTGATAAGGACCTTTTGGATAGAAAATTAAATGTTTCATCTTATGTTTGCATCGAAAGTTTTCTATTTCTTAGCGTTCTCTTTTTATTTGAAATGGAAATATGAAATTTTGAAACCAAAGGGTGTAGTGACGTCACAAAAGTAGGTTTTACTCACTAACCGTTGGAGATACACGAAAAGTGATAAGGACCTTTTGGATAGGAAATTAAATTTCAAATCTCGTGTGTATCATTAAAAGTTTGCTATTTCCTACCGTTCTCTTTTTATTTGACATGGAAATATGAAATTTTGAAACCAAAGGGTGTAGTGACGTCACTAAAATGGTCGCCATTTTTTAATAGTGAAAAATTTCGAAATCAAAAATATCCTATATGTAAACCTGGTATTTCAGCTACATCCATGCAAAATTTCATTTAAATCGGACCAGTGGTTCTTGCGTTATTAGGTAACACACAGACAGACAGACAGACAGACAGAAAGACAGACACACACCATCTCATTTTTATATATTAGTATGATTTACTAGCTGTACCCGGCATGCGTTGCAATGACAATCAAAGAAAGTCTTGGCGTTGTAACTTTGTTTGTTGAAGTGCTTTTGGATTCCCAAGAATTTTTATTTTTCCGTTAACCATCTCTAAACTATTGCAAAATTGATTTACTATCTCAAAAAAAAAAAAAAAAAAAAATCCTGGGAGCGTGCTCAACAACTCACAAAAGTTTTATCGCAATGAAATGAATGGTATATGAACGCATACGGGACTTTCTTGAAACGATTCGAGCGCCGTCACACATTTGTTGAATCTACTCGTGCGCTACCTATTGTAAAAAGGATTTACTAAGTCAGAAACCTTTCCTGGAGTGTGCACAACAATTCAACCAAAGATTCATAGCAATCGGATGAATGGTATTTGAACGCTACGGGACTTTGTTTAAGTGATTCGCGTGCCGTCGATCATTTGTTGAATCTATTTGTGCGATACCTATTGTAAAGTGGATGTACTAAGCCAGAAACCTTCCCTGAAGTGTATACAACATCTCACCCAAGTTTAATCGCTATCGGACGAATGTTATATGAACGCATACGGGGCTTTCGCTCATTTGTTGAATCTACTTTTGCGCTACCTATTGTAAAATGGACTTACTAAGCCTGAAACTATCCCTGGAGTGTACACAACAACTCACCCAAGTTTAGTCGCTATCGGACGAATGGTATATGAACGCATACGGGACTATGTTGAAACACTTCGCGCGTCGTCGCTCATTTGTTTCATCAACTTGTGTGATGCCTATTGTAAACTGCATTTACTAACCCAGAAATCTTCCCTAAATTGTACACAACATATCACCCAAGTTTCATCGCTATCAGACGAATAGTATATGAACACATACAGGACTTTGTTGAAACGCTTTGCGCGTCGTCGCTCATTTGTTGAATCAACTCGTGCCCTACCTATCGTAAAGTGGATTTACTAAGCCAGATACCTTGCCTGAAGTGTACACAACCTCTCACCCAAGTTTCATCGCTATCGGACGAATGGTATATGAACGCATACAGGACTTTGTTGAAACGCTTCGCCCGTCGTCTTTCATTTGTTGAATCTACTCGTGCGCTACCTATTGTTAAGTGGATTTACTAAGCCAGAAGCCTTCCCTGAAGTGTACACAACGTCTCACCCAAGTTTCATCGCTATCAGACGAATAGTAAATGAACGCATACGGGACTTAGTTGAAACGCTTCGCGAGTCGTCGCTCATTTGTTGAATCTACTCGTGCGCTACCTATTATAACATGGATTTACTAACCCAGAAACCTTGCCTGTAGTGTACACATCCTCTCACCCAAGTTTCATCGCTATCGGATGAATGTCATGTGAACGCATACAGGACTTTGTTGGAACGCTTCGCCCGTCGTCGCTCATTTGTTGAATCGACTCGTGCGCTACCTATTGTTAAGTGGATTTACTAAGCCAGAAACCTTACCTGAAGTGTGCAGAACATCTCACCCAAGTTTCCTCGCAATGGGATGAATGGTATATGAACGCACGTGGGACTTTCTTTAAACAAACGCACGCCATTTTGTTGAAGCTACTCGCACGCCATCTATTTTAAATTGGATTTACTACGCCTATAACCTTTCTGGGACTGTGCATAACAACTCACCAAAATTTGATCGCAATCGGCTGAATTGTATATGAACGCATCGCCGTTACGCGTTTGTTTAAACTACTCGCGCGCTATCTATTTTGAAATGGATTAGCTATGCCTATAAACCTCCCGGAAGTGTGTACAACAACTCACCAAAATTTTATCGCAATCGGATGAATGGTTTATGAACGCATACAAGACGAACAGACAGACATTCCTTTTTATATATATTTTATTATTTATTTAGCGTATGGCTTTTAGTGCCGGGAGTATCCAAGGATATGTTCGCCTCGCCAGAGGCTGTAGCTGCTTCAAGCGGACACTCATGGGGTGAGCTACAAGTTCCGTTCAATTTCAATTAGTTCCAACTTTCACTACCAGATGTCACTGATATCTAGTGGTGAACGTTGGAAATTTGATGGAGCGTTTCAACGAAATCTAACCTAGAAATTTAGCTTCACACTAGTTTACTTAGTGGAAGGATCTTTAACATGTAATAAATCTATGACATGGGATCGCAGGCTTTACTACCCATCCGAAGGAAGGCATACTGAAGGATTTTAACGCTTTCAAAATATCCGACGACTCCGGTGGGTTTGAACTCGCGATCTTGGGCACAGCAGTTCAGCATGCTACCAACTACACCACCGAAACGCTGAGGAAGGAGAAAATTAAGGGATAACGATCTTATTATATAATACGCTAAGGTGTATGTTTCACAAAACTCAAGCTCCTAAACCAGAGGGAGTTAGAAGGTGTGGTTTATACCAAAACCTTCCAAATCATCTGAATGATACAGGAAAAATCTTGCATTTCTTGAAAAGTAAACGGAAATATACACACATCAAAAAAAGTTTTGCATCACCTCGTTTCCCAGATCTCCGGCATATAGACGTTGACTGTGTATATTGTATCCAAGATACAGTCCCTTTGACTGTTCATAGATGTCACTAAAACTGCTCAAAGATGTAAACAACCATGCATGAGCAGGGCCTATTAGACGGAGGGGGTACGACAGCCGATCAGTTCCAGTCATTCCAACAGGACGAAGGTACGCTGCTCATGTTGTCTGTAGTTCTACCATGCCTAGAAGGTCAATACCGCAGTTCGATCGCGTCCGCATTGTTACTTTGTGTCAAGAAGGGCTCTCAACAAGGGAAGTTTCCAGGCGTCTCAGAGTGAACCAAAGCGATGTTGTTCGGACATGGAGGAGGTACAGAGATACAGGAACTGTCGATGACAGGCCTCGCTCAGGCCGCCCAAGGGCTACTACTGTAGTGGATGACCGCTACTTACGGATTGCCGCTCGGAGGAACCCTGACAGCAATGCTACCATGTTGAATAATGCGTTTCGTTCAGCCACAGGACGTCGTGTTTCAACTCAAACTGTGCGCAATAGGCTGCATGATGCGCAACTTCACACCCGACGTCCATGGCGAGGTCCAGCTTTGCAACCCCGACACCATGCAGCGCGGTACAGATGGGCCCAACAACATGCTGAATGGACCCCACGGAATTGGCATCACGTTCTCTTCACCAATGAGTGTCGCATATGCCTTCAACCAGACAATCGTCGGAGACGTGTTTGGAGGCACCCTGGTCAGGCTGAACGTCTTAGACACACTGTCCAGCGAGTGCAGCAAGGTGGTGGTTCCCTGATGTTTTGGGGTGGCAATATGTGGGGCCGACGTACGCCACTGGTGGTCATGGAAGGCTCCGAAACGGCTTTACGATACCTGAATGGCATCCTCCGACCCATAGTGCAACCATATCGGCAGAATATTGGAGAGGCATTTGTCTTCATGGACGAGAATTCTCGACCTCATCGTGCACATCTTGTGAATGCGTTCCTTCAAGATAACGACATCGCTCGACTACAGTGGCCAGCATGTTCGCCAGACATGAACCCTATCGAACATGCCTGGGATATGTTGAAAAGGGCTGTTTATGGACGTCTTGACCCACCAACCACTCTGAGAGATTTACGCCGAATTGTCGTTGAGGAGTGGGACAATTTGGACCAACAGTGTCTTGATGAACTTGTGGATAGTATGCCACGGCGAATACAGGCATGCATCAATGCAAGAGGACGTGCTACTGGGTATTAGAGGTAGTGGTGTGTACTGCAATCTGGACCACAAATGCTGAAAGTCTAGTTGTATGATGGTACAACATGCAATGTGTGGGTCTCATGAGCAATAAAACGAGCTGAAATGTTGTTTGTGTTGATCTCTATTCCCTTTGTATTTAACGGTTCCGGAACTCTTGGAACCGAGGTGATGCAAAACTTTTTTTGATGTGTGTATTTATTTGTTTATAAAGTGCTTTTAAGCAAATAAACAAGACGATAGCCCCTGGCATCGCGTACAGCCCGTATAGCATCAGAGCCCGGCGGGTAGTCGGTACACACTAGGCGTACACAAGCCATTATATGCGAGAGTTCTCGCACAGGTCCGCTAGTATTATACAGTGCGTCAGGGAATTTTCTCCGCAGTGCCTAGGCACTGCTACGTTAGATGAGAGCTGGAGTTAAGTTGGCAGCGCGGTGTCAGACCTTTCGCTCACTCGCTCTGGCTGTCTTCTCCAAGGTCGGCAGGATATCAGAACACACGTGTGAGCTGTGATGTGCTGTGCCAACTTAACTCCGGCTCTCACCTAACGTAGCAGTGCCTAGGCACTGCGGAGAACATTCCCTGACACCCTATATAATACGCTAAGGTGTATGTTTCACAAAACTCAAGCTCTTAAACCAGAGGGAGTTAGAGGGTGTGGTTTGTACAAAAATCTTCCAAATCATCTCAATGGTACAGGAAAAATCTTGCATTTCTTGAAAAGTCAACGGAAATATATCTTTTAAACATATAAACAAGACGAAAGCCCCTGGCCGAACTGAGCTGTGTACAGCCACTTAGCACTACAGCCGGGCGGGTAGTCTGTACACAGGGCTGCACACAAGCCATTATGCGAGAGTTCTCGCACGGGTTCGCTAGTATGTATATTTTAATCGTCATATAATTGATTTCAGGTCATTTTTTCACATATTCTAGCAATTGGAATTATTTTGTGTTGACCGACTGAAAGTCATAATATCAACTGTCAATAAGGCAACACTGCAAATGGCTTCAAAGCTATGAAAACGGCGAGACTGCTGGCTCGCTGGCATCGGAAGAGCGTGGGTTTGAATCTCAACTTCGTAATCCTGAAAATGTTTTTCATGGTTTCTCATTTTCACCACCAGGCAAATGCCTGGACGGTTCCTTCCTTTCAACAGGTCCAATGCCGACTCCCTTCCAAAATCCCTTTCTTAATTAGACCCAAGTTAGCGGTCACCTGGGCTTTCGGCCTGTCACCAGACCCAGTTGTATCTGCTGACAAAGTTGCGACGGTAGAGGAATGATCCCCTGCAGATTCCGTAGGTGAAGTCGAGCTGGGAGAATAAGCGATTAAAACAGTATTAATAGATTAATATGAAGCATACGAAACATAATCTTTCATCAAGTGGAACTGTGAATGATCAAGGCCAATCGATGAGAAACAGACCTGCTCGCTGGTAGGCTTACCCTACTTAAGTTAGTTCCTTCTAATCTACTGCCTGTACCTCAACGCAAAACCAATTCCGTACAGGCCATGGAGACCCAAAGAGTAGTGGAAGGTAGAGGCTTCCACCCTTTGTGACATCGACACTAGATGGGACGTAGATGTCTGCTCCATGCCCGGCCGTCTTTGCTCTCAGGAATTCCCTGGTAGTCATTTATGGTGTAGGCTGAGTGATCCCCATGGCTATATGCGTTTCCGAAAGTGGTAGTTTTGTTTCTAAAATCCACTACCTGGTTGGTGATCGAACTCACACCCTTTCAGCTAGAAGCTCAGCACCTCTATCGACTGCGCCACGCAGCCCCTCCCCTAAGTCCCAACTTCACTCTTGCAGAATCAGGGTGCGGATAATAAGATAATAATGCAAGTAAATCTATGAATTTTCTCAGGAATGCTGCAATCTCGTCTCCTTCCAACAGCTCATCGCAATTGCACCAGTTCACACGTAAATAGTCCTATTCAAGATTTCTGGACACGTCACACTAGGTAACATGCAAAATCAACGCAGGCCTATTTAAGTAATCTTTTTAGCCTACTTTCGATTTTTGCAAAAAATGAAAGTAGACTTATGAGATCAACACAGGGCGAAAAAAAGTGTGTCTGTGAGTGTGTGTATGTGTGTGTGTGAGTCTGTGTGTGTGTGTGTGTGTGTGTGAGTGTGTGTACTCTGAATGTCTGTCCCCCACTATCAATTCGAACACGGTGAACGCGAATTAAACAAAATTTGGTAAAAAGGTAGCACTAGCAAAGGACACCTCAGTGTCATATTTTATATCGCCGCCATTTTGACGGAAACGTAATGGTGGCCACACAAATGTTCAAAGCTTAAATCAAATTACGACTAACTTAATCATCCGATCTCTACCAAATTTTGCAACAACATACCTTTATGGGGGGAGCATCCTTTGACCAAACTAATAGGTCATCAGCCTAACAGTTTGCGGATGGCGGCCATCTTTGTGTGAAAATCGATTCCCCCTATTAATTCGAACACGGTGAAACCGAATGGAACGAAATTTGATACAGAGGTAGTACTAGTAAAGGGCACCTCAGTGTCATGTTTTATATCGCCGCCATCTTGACGGAAACGTAATGGCGGCCACACAAATGTTCAAAGCTTAAATCAAATTACGACTAACCTAATCATCCGATCTCTACCAAATTTTGCATCAACATACCGTTTTGGAGGGAGCATCCCTTGACCAAACTAATAGGTCATTAGCCTAATATTTTGCGGATGGCGGCCGTCTTTGTGTGAAAATCGATTCCCCCTATTAATTCGAACACGGTGAAACTGAATGGAACGAAATTTGGTGCAGAGGTTGCACTAGCAAAGGGCACCTCAGTGTCATGATTTATACCACCGCCATCTTGACGGAAACGTAATCGCGGCCACCCAAATGTTAAAAGCTAAAATGTAATTACGACCAACCTAATAATCTAGTCTCTACCAAACTTTGTAACAACATATCTTTATGTGGGAAGCATATTCTGACCAAACGGCAAGATTATCAGCCCAACAGGTTGCAGATGGTGGCCAAGTATGTGTGCAAATTGATTCCCCCTATCAATTCAAACATGGTGGAACCGAATTGAACGAAATTTGGTACAGAGGTAGCACTAACAAAGGGCACCTCAATGTCATGTTTTATATCGCCGCCATCTTGACGGAAACGGAATGACGGCCACCCAAATGTTAAAAGCTTAAATCAAATTACGACCATCCTAATAATTTGATCTCTACCAGATTTTGCAACAACATGCCTTTTTGTGGAAAGCATCTTATGACTGACTACAAGGTCATCAGCTCAATAGTTTGCAAATAGCGGCCATGTATGTGTGCAAATCCATTTCCCATATCAATTCAAACACGGTGAAACCGAATTGAATGTTTTTTTTACAGAGGTAGCACTAGCAAAGGGCACCTCATATTCATGTTTAATATCCTTACAGCACGTTGTATTTCAACAAGCTACTACAACCAACATTCAATTATACTCCTTGAAAAGGACAAAGAGTTATAACAATACCCATGCATTTAGGAGAAAATAGGCTATATGTTCTTTACTGAACATCTTGTTCCTCACTTTATACCGTATGACGACAGTTACGTTACAGGAGTTTAGACCATTTATTTCCAAATGTCAGGCATGTTTTCTTTACCACGGCACAAACAACGCTAATTGAAGGGTAGGCCTACCGAGTAAAATAGATCAGGGCCCAACAGAAGTGAAGAAAGGGATATTGCCACCAGCAGGTAACAGGTGTGAGAGTGTATCATCATGTTAAACATTACAATGTATAAACTGATGTGTCGAGGCGTTCAGTTTTCTGCAGTTATAGTAAGCACTGTCTAGTTTGATTCTCCTTTGTTTGAGATTTATTATTTCATTGAAGTATTCTGAGATCGGTTCTCCAAGCTATTTACAACTTTCGCTCTCATGGTTTTAAAGGAGTTTTGATTATTGGTAATGAATTTATTATTTTTATGAATTACGATTATTATTATTAACTTATTAAAGCATTTTTAGACAATAATAATAATAATAATAATAATAATAATAATAATAATAATAATATGTTTATTGCAGAAAAATTGCCATACAAATTTTAGACAATAATGCCATTATTATATTAGTGTTAACATTTTATTGTTAACTAAGCATTTCCTAATGATTTATTATGTAAATAAGATGCTTGCAATACTAACTGTTACACCAGCCACGGTAGCAGAGAGCACTAACGCGCTACCTCGTGCCTCGCTGGCTTCGGGAGAGTGTGGATTCAATTCCTACCTTGGCTGTCCTGAAGATGGTTTTCTTGGTTTCCCATTTTCACCACCAGGCTAATTCCGAGTCGGTTTCTTTCATTAGGTCCACGGTTGATTTATTCCCAAATCCCCTCCCAGACTCGTTCTGAAAATGAAATGAATGACTATTGGCTGCATTAATAAACTTATTAATACAAACTGTTAAACTTTGTATTTAATGATGTAAAATTTTAAACAAATTAAGTAACAATATTTACACAAAAAGTAGTAAAATTAATGAGCATGTTTCCTGCAAACTTAGATCTTTGATATTATCAATACATAAATTCCATAGTTGTGAAATTCTGTTCGATGTGTCTTCGAACTTTTACTCTCCTGCTTTATGGATTCTGATCCTTTTCCCTGAAGCCTTTAATTTTCATAGGCAGAAAATAATTCATTCAAATGATTGTTCAGTCTGTCTGAAGGGTAAAGGTGCATCAAACAATAATAAAATAGCAGACTACTAGTAGTTATAGATTACGTGCGTGCTCCCTTTCCAACTCATTTAAGGAGTACCTACGACCGCAGAGTTTTCCAACTGAGTTCCTGCCCTCTCTCTAATCACCTTATCAGCACCTCTAATCACCCTTTGAAATCTAATTGCAGACGAGCAGGCGATGACCTAACGCTCTCCCACTGTGTCATTATGGCACGAGCTAGGTTTAATACTAAATATATCACTAATTTAGAAGGTGACAGCGAAAGTCCTGGATTCTGATTTCTTCTCAATATCTATTGCAGCCGTCCTGTTGGTGACTTCCAAAGGCGACGACATGGTGGACGCTGAGCAGGCCCACCGTGACGTAGTGAAGGGCATCAACTCCTTCAGCACTTCTCTGTACAAGGTAATGAACTCACGACCTCTGAACTTCGTGCATATTTGTTTCGGCAACCTAGCGATGAAGACAAAGGATTTCAAACTGATCAATTTGAGCACAAAGTACAATCTGCTTGCCTCTCAACAAGGCGCAACGAGTTCGATTCCCGGTTAATGCTCGTGAGATTTTGAAGTGAAATAATACGTCCTCCATGTAAATGGAGGTCCAGGGGCTCAAGGCACAAGTTCGCTAGATTAACGGTTAAGTAATCCTACAAGCCTCATTTTCTTACCAAGTACATTAATTATAATCAGAGTTGAATTTTGTGACAAGTTACCTAATAATTGTATGTACTATACACCAGACATGGGCAAACCTTTTAGGGGCAGGGCCAGATGTAATACAAAATAATACACAGTATCAAACAAAATCATCCTTACAATAACCCCATATGTAAAAAAAAAGAAGATTATTTTAAATGTGCTCTCAAAATAAATTCACCTAACGTGTACTTCCTGGCGTGAAATATAATTAAAAGCTTTGTAGACGAAACGCAATACACGTCAGGCCGAAAGAGAACCAACACATGTTGTTTATACCGTAGATTATAAACTTTTTATATTTGAATTTTAAATAAAACAAAACTTAGAGGATACAATGGTAGAAAACTCAGGAAGAAAGAACACAGCTTCATTATTTGTTAGAAGAGAAAGGAGTATGTGACAAGTGAAACTGTAACTGTGCTTCTAATTTTTTTTCATATCTGGTTGAAACTGAGATGAGCTGATTATTAGAAGCGCAGCTAAATGGTGGTCTGTTAATCTATTTAGGACCGTAACTTCCATCTTATGATAATATATCAGTCTTAATATACAAATTAATGTAAATGAAGACTGATAAAAATGAATGATGAACATGAACATACATACATACATACATAAAAGTAGATATAACTTTGATTTCCCTTCTAAAATTATTCATGTTATAACATATTTTACATTGATAATGAAGTTGGCATTTTAACTAAATAATGCTTGAATCTAGGCTATTACACTAGGTGTCCGGACATAACGTACGACGGACAAAACGTACCACTTGATTTTCGAGGACATAACGTACCACCTAGGTCGTTATCTACCTAAGAACGGGTTTCCCGTGATCCCAAAATATTTACTCTAGGACATAACGTACCACTTGATGTCAGACGGGCATTCCAATTACAGGTGCATACCACATG
The DNA here is from genome assembly GCA_946902985.2 of Meconema thalassinum. Classification (NCBI taxonomy): domain Eukaryota; kingdom Metazoa; phylum Arthropoda; class Insecta; order Orthoptera; family Tettigoniidae; genus Meconema; species Meconema thalassinum. Next base: position 170,704,511 of record OX336391.1, read on the forward strand.
AACATCAGTGGCGATCACACTATGCGGCTTTAAACATTTTGGTATTGTAACATGGAGTTGTGTACAACGAATAAGAGCGGTTTATGTGCGCACTTCGACGAATGAAGTACGAATTGTACATTGAAAGTTCAAAGAGAAAGAAGAAATATGTCAAGTATGATAAACGGCTTGACAGAATAATGAAGCGGTATGAAGAGAATGGAAACTTGAAATCTTGCTTGAGAGCTCTCTCATATTCCCAGAACTTGGAATGAATCTTCACATGGCGAACTTGCTATTCACTTAGAAGGAATCATCCCATAACGAACTTGCTATTCGCTAGGTTATAAAACCCACAAAAAACCAAAATATTTTTTAAAATTAAAAAACAAAGGAAAGAAAATGAACAAGTAGTTCCGTGAAGAACTATACAGCCTATTTTCATATATCCTGCTCATGTTAATTGCCTCTATCAACATACAACATTTCAGTTTAATTGCTGAAACAGATTCGTAGATATTGGGAACCGTCTAAATATTTCAGATGGTCGCCAGGTTGGATTTTTATTTTTGTACTATTACATTAAGATTATTGTGTACGGGTGGTATTCAAACTTCAATCGCATGATTAGAACACAAGAAGTAAAAACGAGATTTTAAAATTACGCACAACAGCCATCTTGTGATTATGCAAACAATTGAAATAAATTAGATGCAAGTGGATCAACATTTGTATAAGCATTTAATGTGCAACGTTTCACGGCACTCGGATAGTTAATTCGCGATAAACGTCCATTTAAATATTTACAATTCGCGTCGCCGCCATGTTGAATTTGTGCTCCCCAGGTTACTGAAAGTCCTATAGGTGAACATATGTTCATAGTCTCTATGAACATAAAAAAATCAGTTTGGTTGCTGTAAAAGATTCATAGATATTGAAAACCGTCTAAATATTTCGGAAGCTCGCCATTTAGGATTATTATATGTATAGGCCATAGAGTTATGTACCATTCAAGGACAATTATTGCCTAGGTTCATTATTCAAACTTTCACTTCGATCGCATGATTACGACACAAGAAATAAAAACTTAATTTTAAAATTTTGCACAGCCGCCATCTTGAGGTTATGTAAACAATTGAATTAAATTATATGGCAGTGCATTACAATCTGCAAAATCATTTACTGTACCACATTTCACTGCGCTCAGAGAGTTAAATCACGAGAAAAGTACATTAAAATATTTCAAATTCGCTTGGTCGCCATGTTCGTTTTGTACTTTACAGGTTTATGAAATATACATAGGTAAACTTGTATCAGTACCCTTTATCACCGTACAAAATTGCAGGGTGATATCTGTAATAGTTTCGGAGATATAGAATGTCAGTGAAATATTTCGCACAGCCGCCATTTTGAGGTCATGTATACAATTGAACTAAATTAGACTCCAGTGCATTACAATGTGTATAAACATTTGCTGTACCAAGTTTCATTACGTTTGGATAGTTAAATCGCGAGAAAAGTCTATTTAAATGTCTCAACTTCGCTTGACCGCCATGTTGGTTTTGTAGTCACCAGGTTTTTGAAAGTCTCATAGGTGAACTTCTAGTAGTGCCCTTTATCACCGTACACAATTTCAGGGCGATATCGGTAATCGTTTCGGAGATATTGAATGCTAGTGAAATAATTCGCACAGCTGCCATGTTGGATTGGTGAGAAGTAACAAAATTTCAAGGACACGGCCGAGGTCGTCGGGAATTGTGCTATGAACTTACCGAGTTTCATTGAAATCGCTCCAGCCGTTTAGATTTTATTAGGGACACACACACACACACGCACACACACACGGACAAAAGGTGATCTCATAAGCCTATGTTTTCAAAATTGAAAATAGGTTAAAAATGACCAGAGTTTAACCACAGCTGATTTTAAAGACGCCAAAATGTTTATAAACATAAAGTGTGATGGGAATCCAAAAACTTACCATATTTTATATTAGTCTATGTTATGTTATTGCCCATGTATTTATTATCAGGATTAATTGAGCAATACCGAGGAAGTGGCCGTGCGGTTAGGGTTTCATGCACCCTAAATACTTCCCACTCTTTCAAGTGGTACGTTATGTCCACTCCTAAATAGTGTAAGGTCATTAGCTGACTCTTCGCAAGTAATCAGCCGGCCAAGTGGTACGTTATGTCCTATAACCATTACACTATTTGTAATTGTAGGTAGTATAATTCGAAACCATGTCGCGGGCACGATTAGACTAGGGCCGTACTTGTCCCGTGGGCCGTACTTTGCCCATGACTGGTACATTACGGTAGTATTTTATAACCTACTAGCAGTAGTGCCTGGCTTCGCCCGGTGGATTTATTTGTTTTATGGTTGATAATGAATACTGCTACAGAACTGGAGCGCTCAAGGATACTGATTGGAAAGCACCATCGCTTATTGCAGCTGATAACCTCAGTACACTGCACCAACACCATCGCCCTTATACAGAGGCATACTATTGTCATGATTGATACGTGCAAGGGCACGTCTCTACTATTTCAAACATGTATTTAATCATGGATGCTGTACTTGAAATTTGAACCGACCGCCTGTTGTCGTGGTTCCGTTGGTCAACGCGAGATGGCTCCTGCTGTCGAACTTCGGCTTCCTCCAAGTAGTTCCTGCTTATTCACCAATAGAGTGCGTTGGTGTTTCCTTTAAAACTCTACCCATTCGTGACATAAGTGAAAGTCAATTATGATTCTTCGTCTTCAAACAAATGCTAGTGCATTCATGATACCGCCAAAATTATGAACTTATTAATGACATTGTTATTTGATGTGTCTTTCTCTGATTGGACAATATTTATTTACATGAAGACAGTTCGATAAATGACGAGCGATTCTCCGCCAGCTTGGGGAGTTAACTGTCGGTCTTTTTGTAAACAAGAAGCCGGCCGCTGGTGTGAAGGAATATCTCTCTGTGTGCTAGGGGGCTTGCCCCCCTGGCTTTTACCAAATATGAATATAAATTCAACTAAGAAACGCCTGTGCTACATAAGAATTTAATTTCTTCCTTTCGCCTGGACGATGAAAGTGATGGAGAGTCGCAACTGGATGCGAACGAGTGCTGGTCATCTAAACAACGCATGTGCCGGGGTTTGCCATTTTTGTGAAGCACATGTAATAACATAACATTATGTGTTAATTTGTTTATTGTTATTGTGTCTCCACGGAGAAGGATGAAAGGTACGTTTTTTTTTTAATTTAATTTATTTAATTATTTTATTTTGGGATATCCAAGTTTGGGCGTGTACGAATGTTGATCTTCGGTTGTGTTCACTTGTAGGCCTAAAATTTCCTTTACGTTTTAATAACGTTTCCTTATATATATTAAGTTTCTTATTTATTTTTTTGTTTACCTTCTGGAGACACATTTATTAAGTTATTTCACGTTTTAATTATTATTTATTTTCCTTTGGCAAGCTTGGGTTTGTCTTTTTTTTAAATCCATGTAAGATCCGTCCAGTTTTAAAACGACTTGCATTAATAGTTTGTGATGTAATTGTTATTTTTCCACCGTTCTTTTCCTTCTACTAATGTTTAAATTTAATCTTATTTGTTGTTTGTCGTAATTTCGTTCCGGCATGTTTTTGGTGTAGCCATACCTTTGTTTACCGTGATGCATTGTGGTCTCGTTGTCTGTCCTTTTGGCGCGGGTCTCAATAGCAGACGTGTTGTGAATTAACTTAATCCTTTTTTTAGTGTAATCTCGTTAATGTTAATTTCGTGATTTTTGGTAATGTCCTTGTGTTTTCCGCCGGCGTGCATATCATTTATTTATTTATTTTCTATCCAATTTATTTTTTTTATTTTAAAGTTTAATTTAAATTCTATCCTTAATGTTTTGGCGTGGCCTCAACATCTGCATGTCGGATCGTGATTGCATTACCTTGCAATTCATCAAGCCCGTTCTGAGTATGTTATGCATGTAATATTTATTTTAACCTTTGGGCTGTTAAATTTTATTTTATTTTAAATTAAGTCTTACCTCTTCTTGGCTTTTGCAAGCAAGCATGTTAGGCGCTATCTGGCCTTCTTGGAAATTTTGTGTGGATTGATGCATGTGCAGTTTGGGTGAAGGTTCTTTAAATTTTTAATATTAAACCTATTATTTTTTTTTATTTCACTGTTGTGGCATTATTTCACCGACGGCAGTCCCGTTGGTTTTTGGGGGGTGTTTGTACGATAGCCTGTGTGTGTTGTCCCCTTCTCCATCTTCCTTCCACTCCTTTGGAGCTCTTCTGTTGGGACATGTCATCTGGAGGTGATGTTGTTGCGGAAGTGACCCGGACCCCTGAATACAGGTAAGTTGGCCCATCCACGTTTCCCGTACTCGTCCCATTCTGGTAAGCAAGCGTTGGTTATCGAGTAACCGACGTGCTGCTGGCCAGTGCCGTCCACCGATGCTGTGCTAGGGGGGGTAGCAATGATGATAACTGCTTTAAGGGGCCTAAGAAATCTTTTTGCACTAATTACTTCCCACGACTGCAATTTATAAGCAGCACGCAATTCTGCACCAGAACATTGGTAGTGGCGACGTGATGCAGCCCGCACTGCCAGGCAACAATAGACTTAGGCATTATTGAAGCTGTTCGGGAGCGCTTGTTCTTACTGAACAAAAATCAATCTTTAAGGTTACATGAGAGGTGTACCCTAATGATACATAGTCCAAACTATTCCTCTTCAATATGGCTGTCATATACAAACATAATTTTTTGAATCCGACTGGTAGTTCTAGAGATTAGTGCGTTTAAACACACAAACAATCAAGCAAACAAACAAACAAACAAACTCTTCAGCTCTATTATATTAGTATAGATAAGCCCTGATTCAATTTTGTTGTGGTACAGTGCAATATTTAATACAATATCAATATACTGTACTGTGCCCGTTTAGACCGGAGTCCGCACGACCACATATGCATTTTACCAATAATCAGTCAGCACGAGAGTCAAAATATCCCGGAGCGCCAGATGGGTTAAAGCTAATCGCAAAAACGACATCAAATAAAAAAATGCTTTAATGATTTTTGGCTCAATGCAACAATAAGGATAGAAGGAGATTCAATTGGGCGTAACACATCAAGTACAATTATCTCATTTTATTTTGAATTTAAAATTGACTGCAAAAATGCTCAAAGCAGCATCATTCACGTGTGGCGACCCACACTCCTATTTACACAATGTACAGAATTTTCCCAAACACATTTGACAATTATCTTTGGAAACACAAGTCTGATCATTAGTCCTGTAGACTGTGTTCCAAAATTATATTCATTTATTTGTGATTAAATCCAGTTCAAATTTAATTGTCTTTACTGGAAATATCGTAGTTCACTGTTTGAATTTTTACATAATATTAACACTCGTAGAATAAATGTTCATAGAATTTTTAACTTTCACTTATTTTTCCAGTTTCAAAAAAATATTGTCAAAAAATATTATTTCATTGAATCAACACAAATTATTTACACATATTAATAACATCTGAAAAGTATTTGACCTTGAGCATAGCATCGAAGAACTGAGCGAAGCACAACAAAATTAATTGTTCTTCTGACATTAAATGTTTCGAGAAGTGACTCGATTATGAACTTCAAGTTCCTAACAAAATATATGACTTCTGAATCATCAACTTGATCAATAAATTGTTGAACCATTCAACTATTCAATTTTCCACTTGGAATCATTATTAAGAAAAATATTTATATTTGTGGCCCTTTTAGTAACTTTCACAACTTGCAATTCTTCGACAGATTGCGGAAATAAGAATTGTAGCTTCATTATAAATTCATTTAGTTCACGGCACCAGGATTGAAAATATCCTTCAAATTATTCGTGGTTAAAGAATTATTTTTAATTGGCAGTGGCCCATTCTATTATTTGTGTAAGAACACAATATTACAACAACAACGGCAAAGGTCTTCCTCTGAAGAAGAATAAACTACTATCATGACAAATCCGGGTTCTAGCAAAATCAAAGTCTAAATGGAATCCGTAAACAAGGTTGAAATAAGAACTGATGGTTTCTAAGAAATAACCTTCGGGTTATTCATACGACGAAATGTGTAGTTCCAATACTCCTATAAACCTGAGCCATCGAACCTGCTATTTGATTGATGCCCGAAACAACCTCCTCATTCCTGCGACTTAAACATGCGCACCTGGGAATGGCATTTCAACTACTCCACACACACAAATTTTCTTCCCCAAATTTATACAATAAATCAAGCCTCTGCTTGTTATCAACACTGGAAGATTAATAAACTTACAAGTTTATTTTATTTTACCATTCAGTTCAACCCGTGAATTTACCATACATATGAAAATCTTTATTTCACTTTCGAGTGTATTCACGTCATGATTTTATATAAATACAAAAATATCCTATTTGATACAAATATCATTTGCTTCCCGTTTCATGCCTCTCCGTGTTATCTGAAAAATATACTTTGCTCATTGCAAATATCAACTGTTCAACCAGAACTGAAATGTTGGTTGAATGCGGGCTTGCGCTAACCACTCTCCTTCGGAAAATCTCCTGTTCCAAACTAGAAATGATTAAACTACTTCATAGGCTCTCTCTCAATACATATGATTATTAGAAAAACAAGTAGTTCCGTGAAGAACTATACAGCCTATTTTCATATATCCTACTTATGTTAATTGCCACTATCAACATACACAATTTCAGTTTGATTGCTGTAATAGATTCGTAGATATTGAGATCCGACTAAGTATTTCGGATGGTCGCCATGTTGGATTTTATATATGTAGGTCCTAGAGTTATGTACTGTTACATGCAGATTATTGTGAACGTGTAGTATTCAAACTTCAATCGCATAATTAGGACACAAGAAAAAACAAGGAGATTAAAAAAATTTTCACAGCTGCCATCTTGAGGTTATGGAAACAATTGAAATAAATTAGATGCCAGTGGATTAACATTCGGATAAAGATTTGCTGTACCAAGTTTCACTGCACGCGGATGGTTAAATTGCGAGAAACGTCAATATGAATATTTATAATTCGCGTCACCGCCATGTTGGATTTGTGATCACCAGGTTATTTAAAGTCCTATAGGTGAACTTAAGTTCATAGCCCCTATGAACATTAAAAAATTTAGTTTGATTGCTAAAATAGATTTGTAGATATTCAGTATCGTCTAAATATTTCGGATGGTCGCCATGTTGGATTGTTAAATGTATAGGCCATAGAGTCATGTACCATTAAAGGAAAATTATTGCGTAGGTTCATTATTCAAACTTTCACTTTGATCGCATGACTACATCACAAGAAATAAAAGCTTAATTTTAAAATTCGCACTGGCGCCATCTTGAGGTTATGTAAACAATTGAACTAAATTAGATACCAGTGGATTACAATGTATATAAATATTTCCTGTACCAGGTTTCAGTGTGCTTGGAACATTAAATCGCGAGAAAGGTCTATTTAAAATGTTCAAATTCGCTTGGCCGCCATGTTCGTTTTGTAGTTAACCGGTTTTTGAAAATCTTATAGATGGACTTCCAGTAGTGCCCTTTATCTTCGTACAAAATTTTAGGGAGATACCGCTAATAGTTTCAGAGATATAGAATGCCGGTGAAATATTTCGCAAATCCGCCATCTTGTGTTTATGTAAACAATTGAACGAAGTTAGATGTCGGTGCATTACAATGTATATAAACATATACTGTACCAAGTTTCATTGCGTTTGGTTGGTCAAATCGCGAGAAACGTCTATTTAAATGTCGCAAATTCGCTTGGCCGCCATGTTGGTTTTGTAGTTACCAGGTTTCCAAAAGTCACATAAGTGAACTTATAGTGGTTCCCTCTATCACCATAGAAAATGTCAGGGTAATATCGGTAATAGTTTCGGAGATATTGAATGCTGGTGAAATATTTAGCACAGCCGCCATGTTGGATTGGTGAGTCGTAACAAAATTTGATGGGCACGGTCGAGGTCGCCGGGAATAGTGCTATGAACTTTCCGAGTTTCATTGAAATCGCTCCTGCCGTTTAGATTTTATTAGGGGGGACACACACACGAATCACACACACACACACACACACACACACACGCACACACACACGGACAAAAGGTGATCTCATAAGCCTATTTTTTCAAAATTGAAAATAGGCTAAAAATAATATCCAAGAATTATTTAGAAAAGTTATAAAAATTATTATTATTATTATTAGTGGATTATTATTATTATTATTAGTTATATTATTTTAAATATATTTAATTATTATTTCATTATGTGAGAATCCACATGTTCGAATCTTCGAAAATGGAAAAAATATCCATTCCTCAACAAAAATTATTTAACTCAACCATTACATCGACGGTTTTCCGTGATATCCCTAAAATATGAAATATTCAAATAAATGCTCGAAATGCTCGGTCATCGATCCTAAACTGTTCTGAGTGCTGAAAATACTCAGAATAACTCTAACAAGTCTTGCGTAAATCATTGCAAGATTTAAATAAATACGAAGAAAAATAAATGTGTTGGTCATCTGCGGAAAAATAGTTTGTTCCAATTAGCTAGGCATAATATAATTCAAATGTGGCTTACATTTCTTGATGGTCTTGAAGCGTAGTGAACCTGGTCTGTACCAGATTTATCCGTAGACATGCCCTATCGGACAAGCACGTATAATCCTTGTATCGGCCGCCATTATATACCCACAATCCGTCTAACAAGACATAGTGGTAGTATCTCTTGACGTTTGAAGTAACTGTTGATCCATTTTAATATTGGCTTCTGCTAACTCCATAACAGTTTGTTTAAATGGGGTCAGATCTAAGTGATCTATTCTCAGATATGTCAGTTGTAACATAACTCACGGTAATCTTTTCAGTACAAGAAAACACTGACAGTCTAACCAATCAACGGCTGTTCTGAAGATCGTTCCCTGGGCATGGCTTCACGCCATCTACCATGCGCGAAGCAACATGTAGTTTCCCTGCGTAGACTAATGAACACCACCGTGATAGACTGGTCTTCAGTGTACTGATAGATCGAAGTGGTTATTAAGTTACCAATATGAAAACTGACTAAAATGGATTTAAATATCCAAGTATTAGGTTATTACTGGACTGTGACAAAGTACTAATTCTAGACAAAGTCTAGCATATGTCCATGTGAAAATAAAAATATTTCACCAGTGTCTGTAGAAAAATATCAATCACCTCAGTGAATCTCCTGCCGGAAACTTACTAAGTTTCACTCGTAGCGCAGCACTTTTGTGACTATCACAACTTTGAAAATAACTTCTGCGTAGATCCGGCAACCATGTGCCTTGGCTCAGCGTAGTAGCACCTTGCTAGGCAAGTGCTTGTGTCGAAGTGAGCTCCTGATGCCTCGGCCAGCCGGCTTTTATTCAAAACTGTCAGGGTCACGCGTCATCACGCTGAAATCAAGAAATCCTCATATCTCTGGTATCCCTGGTCCGATTTACTTGATACTAAGTGCATTCTCTTTCATTTGGCCGTGCCAGTAATCTGATCCAAGTCTCAAGTCTCTACTCCTTGGTTAACTATTTAATCAATAAATAGCCTCGACCTCTGCTATTACTCGCTACGTCACTTGACATTCTCTTAGCGGTATATTCTTTCCAATTGCTTCGAGAAGCAATGTAGCGCGATATTCAAATATCTCAACTTTCAAAAGCGGCTGTAGCCTTTCCCTTGATATCTAGGTGTCTGAATCTTGGAATACCCATTCCTAGAGTTGGGCACATCCACCCCACACCTAGCAAAAAATAAAAATTGAAAATTTTTTATTTTTCCTATCTACACATTAAATCATCTGGTTCTTGAATAATAAATCTTCAAATTCGATGCATTATAAGTTCCCACGATGTTACCAGTTCGTGTATTGGCGATATCATAGCTTCCATTGTTGTTTACTTCCACAATACGATATTCAAAATCTTCAATTTCGCCAGGTTTAATATCAAAAATATCGTGATACTCTTCCAAAAATTTTTCCTAGCTCTGGGGACTCCTCCTCAGTGTAGACTTCTCTTCCTTCAGCTTCATGAAAAATCAGAGACCATTGAGCATCTCCCTCGATGTCTTCCTCTTCTTTTCCCTCGAAGTTAATCTCTTCGGTATTCTTGAATCTGATCGTCTCTGTCTTCATGTCTATCACTGCTTGATATTTCTGAATGAAATCCGCTCCCAATATCATGTCAAAAGCCATGTCCTTCATTACTACAAACACATGTCGGAAATCATGTCCTCCAATCGTAATACATAAGTATAATTGTGTTTTACACAGAGATATTTTGTTGGGTATTATTCCTTGGATCTTAATTCCTGATACTGGAATCTCCTCTAAATTCTCTTTGAGCTTCCACAGAATATAAAGCTTCTCAGTCACCAGACAAAGCATAGCCCCAGTATCAATCAAAGTATCGACAGGCATACCGAATACTTCGCATGATATGATTGGCATTCTAATTCTTGTACCCATTTCTTTCCGTTCGTCATTCTGTTGAATTAAGTCATCATCCTCTGCTTGCCATTTAATAATTCTGGAAGTGAAAGTGTTCAAAATTCTATCTTCTACTGTGAATTCGAAGTTTTTTTTTTCGTTTCCATTCCCCCGGGATTGTTGTGTTCCCGATGGACCTGGTTCATTGGGCCTCTGCTCCAAAAACTGCAAGTTATCTTGGTGTCTTGCTTCTAAGTTCTTCCTCGTCTCCTTATTGAACTCTTCATTGGACTGACGAGTATTCAAATCCCCTCTGTTATTGTAGTTGTTTCTACCATAGTACCTTCTTTCCTGGTACCTTCCTTGTTTATCCCTGGGCCTTCTCCATCGAGTATTATATCGATTTCCACCATCCGGTCTCGCATAAGGCTTGTAACTGTATCTGTTACTGTACCGATTCCATCCTCTCTTATTTGGATCTTCCCTCGGCGTTTTCTCTTCTCGCCCCCTCTCGAATCTCTCGAGGTGTTTGAGAATAATTATCAGCCATAACAGCGTACACAGCGTTGTTATTCTTTACTCCCTTCTGATGGAAGAATTGAGCGTTCTTATGATCCAGCTTCTGTAGTACCTCGTCAAATTGCTCCATATTATAGATATCAGCAGCGATCAAAGTCCTTTGGACGTCTGCTGGAAACTGACGTATCAATGCAGTAATTAATTCGTTATCTGGCATCGGCGGATCTAAATGTTGAAGTTTAGAAAGCTGTCCAGAAAAGTATGTAGAGTATCGAGTAGGTTGTGACGTCGAGAATCTCTTCGAATATAATTCTGCTCTGACTTGCTGTTGGGTTTCCGGGGACCAAAACGTTTTCAATAACCCACGAGAAAACTCCTCAAAAGTGGTTAGAGTGGATCTAAAAGCTCTAAACCAAAGAAGAGCAGGACCTTCCAAAAACTTCCCTATCACTCGGATCTGTCTTTCTTTAGGGATCTTGGAATCTTTCAGGTAATCCCCTGCTTCTCTCAAAAATTCCACGGGTGTCACAGAATCTCGCACTGAAAATTTAGAAGGCTTATCCTCTACATTCTTGAATACAGTTATGGGGTTGGATTGAAATACTGTCCTGACCTCATCCTGTCTTTGACTATCAGTTTCTCTAGCTCCTCCTAGATTTATCTGTATCTGTTCCTTGCCCCTTACACTTGGCATTTTCAACAGATGGTCAGACTGTTTCTCGTCCTTGATTTGAGTTTTCATAGCCTCAAGTTCCTTCTGGTTTTCTTCTGCCATTTTCTTAATTGCTTCAGTTTCTTTACAATTCTCCTTGACATCAGTGGATATCTGGTTCATAACAGCCTCGTGACTTTTCAATGACCCTGTCATATCTGATATGTCCTTCTGAGTTGCTTGGAAATCTTTGGAAATTACTTGAATATGGGATGACAAAGATTCCCTAATCTCCTTGATTCCCTCTTGGTTCTCCAGCTTGAGTGTGTCTTTAATTTCATTGACAACTGTGGTTTTAATTTCAGTTTGTAACTCATTAATCACACCTTCTCTTATTTCTCCCATTACAAGTTCTTTGAATTGTTCTGTCAACCGTTGAACAACTAGAATTCCCATCTCATTACTCTCTTTCTTCACTCTGACTTCTAGGTAGATCATGTCTTCACCAACTTTCCTAAGACCATGTTCTATCCTATCAGCTAAGCTTTGAGATCGAAGATCGGCATCGCGAAATTTATCGTCCATTAAACTTGCGTTAGTAGCTAATGAAGTTTCGAGCTCATGTGTTTTTTCGCATAATTTAGTCATTTTACTCTCAAGTGACATTTTCAAAATTTCGGGTGACATTTTCAAAATTTCGGAATTCTCTTTAAATTTACTTTCCATAGAATTAAATTTACTATTTAAATTTTCTTTCAAATTACCTTTTAAAGAATCAGAACTTTCTTTAAGTTTATTTTCTAAAGAATCAGAATTTTCTTTAAGTTTATTTTCCAAAGAATCAGAACTTTCTTTAAGTTTATTTTCTAAAGAATCAGAATTTTCTTTAAGTTTATTTTCCAAAGAATCAGAATTTTCTTTAAGTTTATTTTCCAAAGAATCAGAATGTTCTTTAAGTTTATTTTCTAAAGAATCAGAATTTTCCTTAAGTTTATCATTTAAACTTTCTTTAAGTTTATTTTCTAAAGAATCAGAATTTTCTTTAAGTTTCTTTTCCAAAGCCTCAGTATTTTCTTTCATAATGGCTGCTACACGCAGTCCAGCTTCTTTTGAACTCTCCTCCAAACTCCTCATCATCCTCATCATCTCTTCCATAATTTTCAATTATTATTCAAAACTTAGGGGTATACAATATTGGCAAACACAAGCTTATAACTAGAACAAGAAATATGAATAGCTAATTGGAACACTCTAATAAAATGAGATTTGTCCTAATGTCGACGTGATGGAAAAACAAAATTCTCTACTTTTACGAATTACATTTACCACAATATCACAAGAAAAATATGCAAGTTCTCAAATATCCTCCACCTGGATTCTAATAATGCGTATGTCCAGTCATCGAACGTTTACTACTGAATTTACTTGACGCCCTAATGGTTAAGCCATTATCAAAAATAATCAAACCCATTCTAATTATTAACCCAGTTAAATTTTTAATTTTCCCCACTAATTGGGTTTCCTACTAATTTATTCATCCAAACCAGACATCTCTCAACTCCCAAAATATTTATATAAAAAATTATCACAATTTAAATCGGCATGCGATTGACCATGTCTAACTCGAGACCCACGTTCGAAGCCATTTCTCTCTCTATCTTATTTTATGTGCCCGTTTAGACCGGAGTCCGCACGACCACATATGCATTTTACCAATAATCAGTCAGCACGAGAGTCAAAATATCCCGGAGCGCCAGATGGGTTAAAGCTAATCGCAAAAACGACATCAAATAAAAAAATGCTTTAATGATTTTTGGCTCAATGCAACAATAAGGATAGAAGGAGATTCAATTGGGCGTAACACATCAAGTAAAATTATCTCATTTTATTTTGAATTTAAAATTGACTGCAAAAATGCTCAAAGCAGCATCATTCACGTGTGGCGACCCACACTCCTATTTACACAATGTACAGAATTTTCCCAAACACATTTGACAATTATCTTTGGAAACACAAGTCTGATCATTAGTCCTGTAGACTGTGTTCCAAAATTATATTCATTTATTTGTGATTAAATCCAGTTCAAATTTAATTGTCTTTACTGGAAATATCGTAGTTCACTGTTTGAATTTTTACATAATATTAACACTCGTAGAATAAATGTTCATAGAATTTTTAACTTTCACTTATTTTTCCAGTTTCAAAAAAATATTGTCAAAAAATATTATTTCATTGAATCAACACAAATTATTTACACATATTAATAACATCTGAAAAGTATTTGACCTTGAGCATAGCATCGAAGAACTGTGCGAAGCACAACAAAATTAATTGTTCTTTTGACATTAAATGTTTCGAGAAGTGACTCGATTATGAACTTCAAGTTCCTAACAAAATATATGACTTCTGAATCATCAACTTGATCAATAAATTGTTGAACCATTCAACTATTCAATTTTCCACTTGGAATCATTATTAAGAAAAATATTTATATTTGTGGCCCTTTTAGTAACTTTCACAACTTGCAATTCTTCGACAGAATGCGGAAATAAGAATTGTCGCTTCATTATAAATTCATTTAGTTCATGGCACCAGGATTGAAAATATCCTTCAAATTATTCGTGGTTAAAGAATTATTTTTAATTGGCAGTGGCCCATTCTATTATTTGTGTAAGAACACAATATTACAACAACAACGGCAAAGGTCTTCCTCTGAAGAAGAATAAACTACTATCATGACAAATCCGGGTTCTAGCAAAATCAAAGTCTAAATGGAATCCGTAAACAAGGTTGAAATAAGAACTGATGGTTTCTAAGAAATAACCTTCGGGTTATTCATACGACGAAATGTGTAGTTCCAATACTCCTATAAACCTGAGCCATCGATCCTGCTATTTGATTGATGCTCGAAACAACCTCCTCATTCCTGCGACTTAAACATGCGCACCTGGGAATGACATTTCAACTACTCCACACACACAAATTTTCTTCCCCAAATTTATACAATAAATCAAGCCTCTGCTTGTTATCAACACTGGAAGATTAATAAACTTACAAGTTTATTTTATTTTACCATTCAGTTCAACCCGTGAATTTACCATACTTATGAAAATCTTTATTTCACTTTCGAGTGTATTCACGTCATGATTTTATATAAATACAAAAATATCCTATTTGATACAAATATCATTTGCTTCCCGTTTCATGCCTCTCCGTGTTATCTGAAAAATATACTTTGCTCATTGCAAATATCAACTGTTCAACCAGAACTGAAATGTTGGTTGAATGCGGGCTTGCGCTAACCACTCTCCTTCGGAAAATCTCCTGTTCCAAACTAGAAATGATTAAACTACTTCATAGGCTCTCTCTCAATACATATGATTATTAGAAAAAAAATATCCAAGAATTATTTAGAAAAGTTATAAAAATTATTATTATTATTATTAGTGGATTATTATTATTATTAGTTATATTATTTTAAATATATTTAATTGTTATTTCATTTTGTGAGAATCCACATGTTCGAATCTTCGAATATGGAAAAAATATCCATTCCTCAACAAAAATAATTTAACTCAACCATTACATCGACGGTTTTCCGTGATATCCCTAAAATATGAAATATTCAAATAAATGCTCGAAATGCTCGGTCATCGATCCTAAACTGTTCTGAGTGCTGAAAATACTCAGAATAACTCTAACAAGTCTTGCGTAAATCATTGCAAGATTTAAATACGAAGAAAAATAAATGTGTTGGTCATCTGCGGAAAAATAGTTTGTTCCAATTAGCTAGGCATAATACACACATCAAAAAAAGTTTTGCATCACCTTGTAACGTGTTTTTCGAGGGGTTTTTATGCAACTGGCATAAGTCAGTATGAAGCCATTCTATATTTATTTACGCGGCAAATTGTTCAGCCAAGATAATTTTTCATGTTAATTTATTATTATTATTAATTTATTATAATTATTATTAAGATATTTTCGGAGCATTTTATAAAAATTATAAGCATACAGATAGGTTTTCTATGTCTTAGAAATCGCTAACAAGCAAATTATTACGAACGACGATATCATAGAAAATTATGCGATTACGGAATTTTACGGAGTTTTCGTCAGTTAGGGTATATTGAGAGACGTGACTCACTGGGATTTCAAGTACACGCTTAATCTTGTCGAGAAGCATGACGCAATCTTGGGTCGTAAGGTCTAGAAAAGACGAATTGTTGGAACGGAACCCTCCCGCCGAGTGTAATGACCCGGAGGAGGAGAAGATCGCGTGGTGGGTCAGCCAATCAGGGGAGACGACGTAAGCTAGTTGGGACTGAAGAGTGGGGAGCCGGCATGTGGATATATCGTTCGACGCGCCGTGAAACGCGGACAATCTGTGTAGAACTTGCAGTGTACGGTCGCAAGTGCGTGACGCTCCGATGTTCAGTGGAGTTAGCGACGAAATTTTGTAAAACGTAACCAGTGCGGTTTTACGAGAGTTTGGGTCCGATGTACGGACCATAGAATTATCTAATCTACCAGAATATCATCAAATTTCGACGGAGATGACGACGTCCAGGAGACTGTGGGAAGCACACAGCATCATCAAGAACGAGGGAAATGCTTTGGCAATTTCCAGGGGTAAGCGCTAATGAAGCAGAAATACGCAATCTCTCATTTTTCTTTGTTTTATATTTCATAATTCAGTAACTTCATAGCTTGGAAATAAGAGTAAAATCAATTTATCAGACTCCGTTTTCACGTAATTTTCTATCGGTAATATTCAAATCACAACGCTCCAATTTAAATTTTGTACTTATTATTATTATTAATTTTGCTATACTTGTTTTATATAATAAATTCATTTCTTTTACAATGCAATCTTTGCTTTCAGTAGGTAGCATTAGATATAGACCAATTCCTTCTCCTGATACAATTGTTTGTTGGGTTTATGATCAAATCATACCACGATCTGAGTGAATAGAGTCTTGAAGGTGTTCTGCCAGAGCTAGACGTTGTTAAATACAAATTTAGATTTCAACATTGCATTGAGGTCTTGGCGCCCATTAAAACAACATAGCTTAGGCAAAGGGAAACAGTTACATTTCTCACCCAACAGTTAGGAGCTAGCAAAACGTTACACTTGTCGCTCAACGTGAGGGCGAAAGAAACCATTACATTTGTCGCTACCAACATGGGGCACTAATTAACGTTACATTTGGCGCCCAACGTGGGGAAAAGTAAATACCGTTTCACTTGTCATCCCAGCCTAAGCGAGACCATTACATTTGTCGCCGACAACTTGGGGCTGAAAACCTAATAACATTTGTGGAAGGAGAAGGGTATATATTTCTGTGCCTGTATTTTGGGGGTTATTTGTCTTTATCAGTGTATATCATTATGGGGGATGAGAAAGAAAGACAGATGAGGTTACGTAGTGGTCATCAACTGGAGAATGATGATACGAGCAGTATGTCGAGTGATGGTAGTACCGGGGTAGCGGAGGTAAATCCCGATACTGAAACAGGGAGTGTAGGCGGCCAACCAGAATTAAAAACTTTACTTCTCGAGTTCATGTATCAGAACAAAGTTAGTAGTGATGCTTTAAATGCAAAATTAGAACAGAATAATGCAAAATTAGAACAAAACAGTAGGGAAAATAAAGAAAGTACAGAAGCTTTAAATGCAAAATTAGAACAGAATAATGCAAAATTAGAACAAAACAGTAGGGAAAATAAAGAAAGTACAGAAGCGTTAAATGCAAAATTAGAACAGAATAATGCAAGATTAGAACAAAACAGTAAGGAAAATAGAGAGAGTACTGAAACTTTAAATGCTAAATTAGAACAAATCAGTAGGGAAATGAGTGACAAATTCGAACTGATTAGAGGTGAGATCAGGGGGGTGATGGAAGAAAAGGCTAAAGAGATTATTGCAGATGTAGACAGAAAATTAGGAAAAGTACAGGAGGAGTTGGAAATTGGAATCAGTACACAGGCTGAAAATTTAAAAGAACTAGTGCAACTGGAAACACAGCAGGTCAAAAAGCAATTGGGGGGTGAAATTGACAAAATTCAGGTAGCTACTAAAGAGGTTAAGGAACAGCTGGGGGGTAGAATGGAGAAAGTCCACTCACAAATAGTTGCAGAAGTAAATGATTTAAGAGAGAGTAATAGGGAAAGCATTAGCAAGATTGAGGAGAAACAAGCAAAGCTATATGATAAAGTAGAAGAATCAGAAGGAAACATTAAATTAACAGTAAACAGTATTGAGAGGAAGGCTGAGGAGAAAATCGCAGAATTAGAGTTAAAATTAAAAGCTAGGATCAGGCAAGAAAATAGTCAGAATAGGCCAGTTTTTGTGAATAGCACACACAGGGAGGTAGAACTGGGTAAGTTCAGCAATCGACAGGGGTGCCCAATGGAGTTCATGAACACTATAGAAAATAAATTCGGGGAGAGGTTGGAAAATGGTAGTATTGAGTGGTGCCAGGTAGTTGAAATTTTAGAACAAGTGTTTGTGGGGGAAACGAGGAATTGGTTTGCTGTCTACAGAGACAAGTTTACCGATATCAATGATTTTAAAATGAAATTCTGTGAAAAGTTCTGGAATGAGGTTATTCAGTCGCAGCATCGTGAGGGAGTAGTGTGTGGTAAATATAACCCTAAAGGAAGCTCCACCATGACCGAATACTTTTTAGGGCAGGTATTAGTGTGTAAATATCTGGATGGCTTGAAGGAGGAAAGTGATGTGGTAAGGTTGCTACTTAGGCACTTTCCCTATAGGATCAAGGAGGCTGCTTGTATCCAGAATGTAAAGACTATATCACAAGTAGAAAATTTGTTAAGCACATTTGATGCACTAGGGAGAGGGGGTTATGATGACAATTTCAATCGGAACCAGGGTAATAATAATAATAGACCTAATGAAGCCAGGCATCAAGAAGTTCAAGGGAACGGTGGCGAAGGGGCCAACGCTCAAAATAGAAATAATAATAATCAGCTAAATCAGAACAGAGGAAATGGCAATGGTAATCAGTATCAAGGGAGGAACAATGATTTCAGGGGAAATCAAGGGAGGAACAATGATTACAGGGGAAATCAAGGGAGAAACAATGATTTCAGGGGAAATCATGGGAGAAATTATAATGACAATAATTACAACCAGAATAGGGGTCAAGGAAGAGGACAGCCTAGTGGTAGTAATATACAGCCAAACAATGACAACACAGCCCAGAACAACCAGACCAGTTTAGTAGTTAGTAGTACTACGGCCAGCTGTAGCGGTTCTTTAAACGCGAACCAGGCTGCGAAGTAAGGTCAGAATCTCAGTCTGTAGCATGCCCTGTCCATACAATTATACAGGAACCCTATGACCTAAATGTAAGAAATGAATTATTACATGAACTAAATGATGAAGGTATTATTCAGGAAGTGGTTAGTAAGAGCCCCATAGTTAAATTTAACGTGTCCGAGGCGTACACAGATGTTTTAATTGATAGTGGTTGTATGAAGAGTTGCATAAGTAGTGCATTTTATGATAAAATGAAAGGAACTGGAGTAAATTTTGAGGAGATGCCAATTAAAAGCACTTTTGTTATCACAGCTGTTGGGAAGAGGTCTAAAGTAATTTCTAAGCAAGTTTTAATAGACATTAAAATTAATAATCATGTAGAGAAGCAGATTTGCCTTGTAATTCCAAATTTAGTATTCAGTGTTATCTTGGGTTCAGAGTGGCTAAGTAGAGTGTCTGGTAACTTATGTTATGATGTAGGGAGTTTGAAATTTAAATGGGGAGATTCTGAAGTAGAAGTAGCGTTCAATGACCATATTCAGAGGAGTAGTATTGTAGGTGTGATTTGTACTTTAAATGAGATATCGCCAGCCGTAGAGCGGGGTTCTCCATGTTTTGTGGGCAGTGTGATTACGAACGGAAGTCTAGAGGACTCGTTACGTGAGGCTGCATTTCAGGGAAATATAGAGGATGAACAGTGTGTTCGGCTCTATGATGTGTTATGGTGTAATAGGAGAGTTTTTGAGGATCGCATTGGTATGGCCAATTGCTATACACATTCATTGAACGTTATTGATAGGTCAGTATTCACAGGACATAGATATCCTGTACCTTTCGCTTATCAAAGTGCAGTTGAGGCACAAATTAACCAGATGCTTGAAGATGGGATTATTGAGCACTCGAACAGTCCATATGTTAATTCTTTGATCACGGTACCCAAGACCGACGGCACTGTTCGTATTTGTTTAGACGCTCGTTTGGTTAACAGTAGAATTAGTTCAGATCAGCTGAAATCTATGTCAATAGAGGAATTAATGCAAACATTTGAGGGGAAGAAGTATTTCACTTGTGTAGATTTGAGTTCCAGTTTTTGGCAAGTGCCACTTATGTACGAAGATAGACCATTTACAGCTTTTAGTCATAAATATAATCTTTATCAATTTTGTAGAACACCTTATGGGTTAAAGAGTAGTTCAGCTGCTTTAATTAGGGCTTTAAACATCGCATTAGGGGATGACACAGGAGAGTTTGTAACCATTTACATAGATGATATGGTAATTAGTTCACGCAGTTTTGAGGAGCATCTACATCATTTAAATATAGTTTTTCAGAAGTTAGATCAGGCAGGGTTCACTTTGAAGCTGTCTAAGTCGTCATTCTGTCAGTCAGAAGTGACATTTTTAGGTCATAGAGTGTCGAGTAGAGGTGTGACACCAGAGGAAAGTAGGGTTAGCATGTGTGGACAGTAGCAACAGGGCATCGTTACAGATACTGAGAAATATGCTAGGAAGAGCAACGTGATGACGTTCATTTAAAGGGAGCCACTTGCAAGGTTGGAAGCAGGTGACGCAGAAACATTTATAGTTTCCAAACGTATTGGCAAAACAGCATATGTGCTGGAGAATAGTGAGGGAAACAGATTATACGGGACGTATAATATACATAGTCTCCGAAAGTATGTGTCATAAAGTGAGGATGTTTAGCTGGCGAGCCAGCCTATCAAATGAGTAAGTGTGGTATTGGGTGCGTGGGAGGATCTGGTCTTAAGGCAGGCGTATCAGAAGTCACACAGGGGGGTAGTATGTAAGTAAATGAGAGTTTTTAAGGTACAGGGAAATATGACGGGATTGTCGGATGCTGTTGAGCACTAAATTGTCTCGATGCACCTAGGCCATTTTGGCAGCGCTGATGGGTTCCCATTTATCTCCAAGAGATGGGGGAGCGCTTGTATAGGGCTTGTTAGCTTAAGGCGTCCACGAGATAAAAGATGGGCCATCAGAATGCGAGACAGTCCTTCATGAAACTCATACATATCAGCACACGTGATTTCTGTTTACGGCCTCGCCATGTAAGATTTGTAAGTGTGTAATTTAAGATAATTTGTACAATGGTATTATTTGTGTGAGGAGAAATGGTCTGTGTTGAGAACTAGTATTAAGTAGAATATGGTCTACGGGAACTTAAGAAGACAGGGCGATTACGGCACAGAAATATTTGGTGTTATATGTAATGCGCATTTACTGTATTTTTTTTCAGAAGTCAATATTAATTTAATCTACTTCAAAGAGAGATTAAGTATTATGGTCACGAGGCGCTGCCACAATCGTGTGCTCAGTGATAAGTGAGATTAAATTTCACCATAAGGAAGGGACCTCCAATGAAATTAGGAAGTTCAATGATGATATAAATATATCAGAACACCTTCAATGCGTGTGATATGACATCATAAATACATAGTGCTCACACATTAATTATGTCTATTTCTCCAACATAGAGCAATTTGAGAGGCGGAAATATCCATGGAACACTATTCTATATGTAAAACATTGGACTGGTTGCAAAGTGCAATCCATAGTGACAACAAACTTTGACGCAAAGTGCGTGAAGAAAAATTATGAGTGTATATATCTGTAATTTAGGGTGATTTCATTTATGTAATATGTATTTTGGATGGGGTTTATTAACGTGTCTGGGATAATCGGATAATGGACCGTCGTCACGGTAAATCATCCGATGATCCGAGGCGAATATGTAACGTGTTTTTCGAGGGGTTTTTATGCAACTGGCATAAGTCAGTAGGAAGCCATTCTATATTTATTTACGCGGCAAATTGTTCAGCCAAGATAATTTTTCATGTTAATTTATTATTATTATTAATTTATTATAATTATTATTAAGATATTTTCGGAGCATTTTATAAAAATTATAAGCATACAGATAGGTTTTCTATGTCTTAGAAAACGCTAACAAGCAAATTATTACGAACGACGATATCATAGAAAATTATGCGAATACGGAATTTTACGGAGTTTTCGTCAGTTAGGGTATATTGAGAGACGTGACTCACTGGGATTTCAAGTACACGCTTAATCTTGTCGAGAAGCATGACGCAATCTTGGGTCGTAAGGTCTAGAAAAGACGAATTGTTGGAACGGAACCCTCCCGCCGAGTGTAATGACCCGGAGGAGGAGAAGATCGCGTGGTGGGTCAGCCAATCAGGGGAGACGACGTAAGCTAGTTGGGACTGAAGAGTGGGGAGCCGGCATGTGGATATATCGTTCGACGCGCCGTGAAACGCGGACAATCTGTGTAGAACTTGCAGTGTACGGTCGCAAGTGCGTGACGCTCCGATGTTCAGTGGAGTTAGCGACGAACTTTTGTAAAACGTAACCAGTGCGGTTTTACGAGAGTTTGGGTCCGATGTACGGACCATAGAATTATCTAATCTACCAGAATATCATCAAATTTCGACGGAGATGACGACGTCCAGGAGACTGTGGGAAGCACACAGCATCATCAAGAACGAGGGAAATGCTTTGGCAATTTCCAGGGGTAAGCGCTAATGACGCAGAAATACGCAATCTCTCATTTTTCTTTGTTTTATATTTCATAATTCAGTAACTTCATAGCTTGGAAATAAGAGTAAAATCAATTTATCAGACTCCGTTTTCACGTAATTTTCTATCGGTAATATTCAAATCACAACGCTCCAATTTAAATTTTGTACTTATTATTATTATTAATTTTGCTATACTTGTTTTATATAATAAATTCATTTCTTTTACAATGCAATCTTTGCTTTCAGTAGGTAGCATTAGATATAGACCAATTCCTTCTCCTGATACAATTGTTTGTTGGGTTAATGATCAAATCATACCACGATCTGAGTGAATAGAGTCTTGAAGGTGTTCTGCCAGAGCTAGACGTTGTTAAATACAAATTTAGATTTCAACATTGCATTGAGGTCTTGGCGCCCATTAAAACAACATAGCTTAGGCAAAGGGAAACAGTTACATTTCTCACCCAACAGTTAGGAGCTAGCAAAACGTTACACTTGTCGCTCAACGTGAGGGCGAAAGAAACCATTACATTTGTCGCTACCAACATGGGGCACTAATTAACGTTACATTTGGCGCCCAACGTGGGGAAAAGTAAATACCGTTTCACTTGTCATCCCAGCCTAAGCGAGACCATTACAACCTTGGTTCCAAGAGTTCCGGAACCGTTAAATACAAAGGGAATAGAGATCAACACAAACAACATTTCAGCTCGTTTTATTGCTCATGAGACCCACACATTGCATGTTGTACCATCATACCCAGTAGCACGTCCTCTTGCATTGATGCATGCCTGTATTCGCCGTGGCATACTATCCACAAGTTCATCAAGACACTGTTGGTCCAAATTGTCCCACTCCTCAACGACATTTCGGCGTAAATCTCTCAGAGTGGTTGGTGGGTCAAGACGTCCATAAACAGCCCTTTTCAACATATCCCAGGCATGTTTGATAGGGTTCATGTCTGGCGAACATGCTGGCCACTGTAGTCGAGCGATGTCGTTATCTTGAAGGAACGCATTCACAAGATGTGCACGATGAGGTCGAGAATTGACGTCCATGAAGACAAATGCCTCTCCAATATTCTGCCGATATGGTTGCACTATGGGTCGGAGGATGTCATTCAGGTATCGTAAAGCCGTTTCGGAGCCTTCCATGACCACCAGTGGCGTACGTCGGCCCCACATAATGCCACCCCAAAACATCAGGGAACCACCACCTTGCTGCACTCGCTGGACAGTGTGTCTAAGACGTTCAGCCTGACCAGGGTGCCTCCAAACACGTCTCCGACGATTGTCTGGTTGAAGGCATATGCGACACTCATCGGTGAAGAGAACGTGATGCCAATTCCGTGGGGTCCATTCAGCATGTTGTTGGGCCCATCTGTACCGCGCTGCATGGTGTCGGGGTTGCAAAGCTGGACCTCGCCATGGACGTCGGGAGTGAAGTTGCGCATCATGCAGCCTATTGTGCACAGTTTG
This sequence comes from Meconema thalassinum, assembly GCA_946902985.2. NCBI lineage: Eukaryota > Metazoa > Arthropoda > Insecta > Orthoptera > Tettigoniidae > Meconema > Meconema thalassinum. The sequence continues at coordinate 170,728,482 of OX336391.1, forward strand.
AGTTGAAACACGACGTCCTGTGGCTGAACGAAACGCATTATTCAACATGGTGGCATTGCTGTCAGGGTTCCTCCGAGCGGCAATCCGTAAGTAGCGGTCATCCACTACAGTAGTAGCCCTTGGGCGGCCTGAGCGAGGCCTGTCATCGACAGTTCCTGTATCTCTGTACCTCCTCCATGTCCGAACAACATCGCTTTGGTTCACTCTGAGACGCCTGGAAACTTCCCTTGTTGAGAGCCCTTCTTGACACAAAGTAACAATGCGGACGCGATCGAACTGCGGTATTGACCTTCTAGGCATGGTAGAACTACAGACAACATGAGCAGCGTACCTTCGTCCTGGTGGAATGACTGGAACTGATCGGCTGTCGTACCCCCTCCGTCTAATAGGCCCTGCTCATGCATGGTTGTTTACATCTTTGAGCAGTTTTAGTGACATCTATGAACAGTCAAAGGGACTGTATCTTGGATACAATATACACAGTCAACGTCTATATGCCGGAGATCTGGGAACCGAGGTGATGCAAAACTTTTTTTGATGTGTGTATAATTCAAATGTGGCTTACATTTCTTGATGGTCTTAAAGCGTAGTGAACCTGGTCTGTACCAGATTTATCCGTAGACATGCCCTATCGGACAAGCACGTATAATCCTTGTATCGGCCGCCATTATATACCCACAATCCGTCTAACAAGACATAGTGGTAGTATCTCTTGACGTTTGAAGTAACTGTTGATCCATTTTAATATTGGCTTCTGCTAACTCCATAACAGTTTGTTTAAATGGGGTCAGATCTAAGTGATCTATTCTCAGATATGTCAGTTGTAACATAACTCACGGTAATCTTTTCAGTACAAGAAAACACTGACAGTCTAACCAATCAACGGCTGTTCTGAAGATCGTTCCCTGGGCATGGCTTCACGCCATCTACCATGCGCGAAGCAACATGTAGTTTCCCTGCGTAGACTAATGAACACCACCGTGATAGACTGGTCTTCAGTGTACTGATAGATCGAAGTGGTTATTAAGTTACCAATATGAAAACTGACTAAAATGGATTTAAATATCCAAGTATTAGGTTATTACTGGACTGTGACAAAGTACTAATTCTAGACAAAGTCTAGCATATGTCCATGTGAAAATAAAAATATTTCACCAGTGTCTGTAGAAAAATATCAATCACCTCAGTGATTCTCCTGCCGGAAACTAACTAAGTTTCACTCGTAGCGCAGCACTTTTGTGACTATCACAACTTTGAAAATAACTTCTGCGTAGATCCGGCAACCATGTGCCTTGGCTCAGCGTAGTAGCACCTTGCTAGGCAAGTGCTTGTGTCGAAGTGAGCTCCTGATGCCTCGGCCAGCCGGCTTTTATTCAAAACTGTCAGGGTCACGCGTCATCACGCTGAAATCTAGAAATCCTCATATCTCTGGTATCCCTGGTCCGATTTACTTGATATTATGTGCATTCTCTTTCATTTGGCCGTGCCAGTAATCTGATCCAAGTCTCAAGTCTCTGCTCCATGGTTAACTATTTAATCAATAAATAGCCTCGACCTCTGCTATTACTCGCTACGTCACTTGACATTCTCTTAGCGGTATATTCTTTCCAATTGCTTCGAGAAGCAATGTAGCGCGATATTCAAATATCTCAACTTTCAAAAGCGGCTGTAGCCTTTCCCTTGATATCTAGGTGTCTGAATCTTGGAATACCCATTCCTAGAGTTGGGCACAGTACTACAGGTATCACATAGGTCCTAATTGTTTAACACATTCAATAGCAGTTTAATTGACTTTGACTTATTTTTTTAATTTATTGTTCTTTTTTAATTAATTGTTTGCCCATTTAAAACACTTCGCATGTTTCTTGCACTTGCAGTAACTTAGATGGGATGGAGTTGGCAGCTCAATGCATTGAACCCACTCCCTTTCAGTTAGAAGCTCAATGTCTCTACCCACTGAGCTACGCAGCCCACTAGTCTGAAGTTAACATCACTTTCTTCTTTCACCAACACATTCTTTACTTTTTAGGTGCTGAGTGAATCTGCTGAAAACTTGATCTTCTCACCCTTCAGTGTGGAGACGGTTCTTGGAATGGTACTGGTGGGAATGAGGGGAAAATCTGCTGAGATTGTATCTTCTGCTCTCCATCTGCCTGTCAAGCAAGCCACGGTGGAGCAGGGCTTCAAGACGTTTCTCACTTCAATCCAGGTAACACTTCCCACTCGCACAATATGTTTGTTAGAGTGATCATAGTTACAGAGGTGTGCAAATTATTAGACCCGATGGCATTTTTTCAACGTTTATTTTGTGACTTAATATATAATTTAATAACACAGCCAAATGGCCAGGTATATACATAATCAACCAAGTCGATTCACAACAGAATTGAGACAATGATGAAATTCTATCTGTACAACCCATCACGTGGTACCTCTTACAGAGTTTCCCACACATACGACAAACACAGTGCGCGCATGGTTCATGAAAAAGTATGGTCCTACAACACTTGTGATGCAAACCATGCACTGGAAATCTGGTAACAAGATGTATGAGCTGATAATTTGCTTCTTTCCAGTCCGTCGTTATCATGGCATCCGTGGTGTAAAATTCCATCCAAATATCTTTTTTCTTTACTATGTGTTCTCTGACTACCTCTTTGAAGGCTGACGTTGGTGCAAGTAGCATTTTCAATTGTAGATCTTCTAATAGCATAGTTTATTTAGATAGTTCGTAAACTCATCTAGATCTTTTGTACCTGGATACTCCAATAGTTGTTCTTAAAAAGCGCACTTTAACCTTTTACAGCGTCCTTAGGTCGGTTGTCGTCAGCCTATCCCAAATAATCTCTATGCCGTAAGTTAGAATATGAATAATTTTCGCATCGAATATAGCCATGGCAGACTTCAGAGACAGTAGAAATGTTTTACAAGGCGCTGAAATTATTTCAAATGTTAAATTAATAGTTATAATGACATTTTATTAAAGAATCTGACAGTAAACTAAGGTTTAAAGTTTCCACTAAAATAGGAGCCATAGTAATGCCACACGTTTTGTTTTGTTTACTTTATTCTAGTTTTCGCGTGAATGTAGGCCAGAGAGATTGGAAGTCCTTTATTACTGATTGTCCACTCTTGAACTAGGCCTATTCAAAGATTCGTCGACAATGGATTGAAACCACCTGATTTAGAGGATACAATCCAAAGTCAATGAAAAGAAGAAAAAACGAAACCAGCTCAGGTGTCCCTCAGAATCTCTAATTTCGAAAATTTCCAGATGCAATTCCTTATGGGAAAAGTTGCAAGACCACAGGGGAGAAAACATTACTAACTAGGGTATTAGAAATAAAATAAAATGATTTTGAATAAAGATTTCAATACTTTACTAACCAACTAGCAACCCAACCCGGCTTCGCCCGGGAAGAGTTATAAATGCATTACGTGATATGCGCTTTTTTTCCAATGTCAATGAACAACGACCAATATTCGTTTTACGCCTCAGCATGATGGGTTAAAATCACTGACTGGACTATTAATTATATTATCATGGAGATGCATGAGCAACAGATTCTTGTCAGACGTAATTTAAGAATGGCGAGCTGCATGAAACACAAATCCCCCTTCCGTCCATCCTTAACTTGACTGTGAATTTTGCGGAACGAAAATTTCATAGGTGAAAAGAAGAAAAGCCGAGTTGCACTTCCACGGAAACTCCAAACACCACCACTCTTCTCTAAAGTTTTTAACTCAACACGACTCGACAGTTTGCTGCTGGCTGTATCTGACGTAATAAGCTCCTCCGCTAGCTAAGCTGTAACTGGGGTGATAGACTCGCCCCTAGCCATCTCGTAAACTGTCGCCTCAGTAACTGAATGGAGATTGTTGGAAGAAATGAAAACGTAAAAACACTTATAGTAGGCGATGTATTGAAGATAGAGATATGCTCTCCCGGGCTTTTTTGTGGAACTTTTCATGTTGAACAATTCTTACACTTATAGTAAGGTATATAGATATTTTTAACGGTTTGTCCAGCGTAAGCTTAAAAAGCGCACGGACGCCAGTTTTTTTTCGACCTTTTCACTGAAATCGTTAGTGCTTGACTTTCTTTGGTCATAAATAAATTATGTTCTACAGAAACCTTCCTCGAGATATCCTTTACAGAATGGTGAAAACCGTATCAAAATCCATTTAGTGGTTCTCGAGATTACCCGTGACATCCAAGAATCGGGGACTTTGTTTTATACTAAGTAGAGATTATACGCCAATCAGTATAATTTAATATAATATTATTCCTCTTCCGTCCAATCTTAAATTGACTGTGCATTTTGCGGAACGAAAAGCTCACAGGCGAAATGAGAGTTGCACTTCCAGGGAATGGCGAGGTGAATGAAACTCAAATCCTCCTTCCGTCCAATATTAACTTGACTGTGTTTCACAGACGAAATGAAGAAAACCCGAGTTGCACTCCAAACACAACCACCCTTCTCAGAAGTCGTAACTAAACACGACTCAACGGTTTGTTGCTGGCTGTATCTGGGGCAATAGGTTCGCCCGCTAGCTAGGCTGTAACAGGGATGATAGACTCGCCCATAGCTTGTTCGTAAACTGTCGCGTCAGTAGTTGAATGGACATGGCTGGAAGAAATTAAAACGTAAAAACACTTATAGTGGGCGATGTATTGAAGATAGACATGCTCTCGCGGACTTTTTTTGTAGAACTTTTCATGCTGAACAATTCTTACACGCATAGTATTCAGTTATTTTATCGGTTTGCCCAGCGTAAGCTTACAAAGCGCTCAGACGCCAGTTTTTTTCCTGACTTTTCCACTGAAATCGTTACTGCTCGGCTTCCTTTGATCATAAATAAATTATTTTCTACAGAAATCATACTCGAGATATCTTTTACAGAATGGTGAAAACCGCATCATAATCAATTTAGTGGTTCTCGAGTTTACATCCAAGAATCGGGGACTTTGTTTTATACTAAGTAGAGATAATTTTATTAATGCAGCCAATATTGACTATGTACTTTTCTATTCAGAACGGATCAGGGAGGGGATATTGGAAGGAAATTGTCCGTGGACCTGTTGAAAGGAACCGTCCCGGTATTTGCCTGGTGGTGAAAATGAGAAACCACGATAACCATTTTTAGGACGGCCGAGGTGGGATTCGAACCCACGCTCTCCCGATGCCAGCGAGGCACGAGGTAGCGCATTAGCAGTCTCGGCCACTGCGGCTGGTTTTAATTCTGTATTTGAGTCTAATAAGTTGCATACCTCTGTATCATATTTTCATGATTAAGGTGGCATCTCTTATCAATCTTGTGTTTATGCAGAGATTGCTATAAAAATATTATTATTGAAACATACTGAACTCTAAATGTATTACAGTACAGATCATGCGTATATCAATTCACCCATAATATTTGTTTTGTGACTAGTTTTCAACTGACTTTGTTTCAAATAATACACACTAACGTTTCTGCAAATTGTATCACCCAGAAAGAATCGGCAGTTTGAATCCATATTTGGAGAGTGTGTAGAACTACCAGTAATGAGTGAAGAAGATTGCAGAGAGACAGTGTAAATGTAGGCCCAGAGATCCCTCTCATACGCAATGGGAAGGGTCAGTGTTACTCAAGCCCAATTAGTGAGGAGTCATCAATCCAAATGAAAACGTAAAAGCAAATGCCAGTACGCCTTATTGACATCAAAGGGCAAGTGAGCGACAGATTTAGAACGGGGAAGAATGACCGGTCTCGGGAAAACAGGTTTGTTATGCGTGACATTTTGGTTCGTTTAAGGCGTGCTGCTATCTCATTTATGCTCGTGTGGAACGAGTGGATAGAGGATAGTCGTACTCAGTGATGAGCAGATACAGGATCACGCAATGTGACCATAGCACGGCATGACCGCAATCTTGTCCGCATGGTGTGCTGCCTCGTCCACAGTGCTGGCTGGCTCGACGCTGGAGCAGTGCAACTGATAAAGACTTGTCTGTGTCGATGGTTCGACGCCTACTACTGCGGGCAGGACTGGTGGCATGCATGCCATTGCGTCGACTTCCATTGTCCAGAAACCACCAATGTTTCAGACTGCAATGGGCAAGTGAACGCCGTATTTGGCGTGCTGAGTGGCAAAATGTTGTGATTTCGGGTGCGTCTCACTTCAACCTATTCTTCAGTGTTGGTTACATACCAGTTTGACCCTACCGTTGAGACCGCAATCTGGCAGCCTGCGTTGATGATCAGTACACAGAACAAACGCCAAGTGTGGTTTGAGACGTCGCTGGATAAAACATGCGATCTTGACAACTACTTACTGACGTCATTCTGAACAGCAGCTGCTAAATTAGTGATGCTTCAAAGCCTGAGATAAACCCAAACCAAACCCCTGGCACTACAGCCCATGAAGGGCCTAGGTCTACCAAGTCATTCATGTACATGTCTCCCTTCCTATGCAAAAGAGGAAAATGACAACATATTTCCGCTGTGCCAAATATCACACAATAGCAGCTTTACTGAAAGCCAAAATATATAATGTTTATACAATGGCAAACGTACAACTAATTTCACACACCAATTAAAAACTACAGTACGCCTTATTTGTGTGCGTTAACAATCTTGTCACAATTAGGCGTAAATGAACGTGTTACAGACAAGCGTAAACAACTTCTCAATTTCTCATCTGAAGTGCCCGCTGGGAACCTCGGTTTGTTGCGTTTTATTATGGAAAAAAGTCTTTCACATACATAGAACCGAACATATTCATAAGTTTAGCGGTCTCGTGATTAAGGCGAGGAAATTCATTATGGGGAAAGTTTTCGTAGAATTCGGTCAATTTTCTTGCAGCAAAGAACTTGTCCCTCAACCGCGCATTGCACTGTAAATCAATTAATTCCAATTGTAAGTTAGTTGATGTGCTATTCACTGAGATAGAAAATGGCCGTGCAAAACAATGAAACGCTGGAAACAAATCTGAAAGTTCTTGAAATCTGTTTACAAATTGCTCTTTCACGTCTTTGAGAACACATACGTAATTTTTAAACTTAGCGCTTTCACAACGAGTAGCTTTGCAGGATACGTCCCTCCCATAATGCGCGTGCACCGTTGTCAACCGACCTGGCACCATGTCTGCCACGACTCTGCACTGTACATTCACAGGTGTGCCAGCTGTGCGACTTTGCAAAGTGTGAAGTACTTTGGACGCTGCTGGCCTAGACTCTTCATGGACTGTAGCGCCACGGGGTTTGATTTTATACGTATACTAGCAGAAGTACCCGTTCTTCGAACGGTGTTCGGTGTTAACACCAGACATAATAATAATAATAATAATGTTATTGGTGTTACGTCCCTTTGAAGTACTGTTGCTTTCAGAGACGCACCAGACATTATCAATTGAGCTACTGTTGCAATGGTTAGCGGCTTGTCATTCCTTCATAAGTTTATCAAAACGAAGTTAGTTTTCTGGGAATATCACACACACTGTTAATTTAAGGGCCTTATAATGTGGTTTTCGGAGACCCTTTATAGACTCGCGAATTTTGTGTCTCACATTGAGAAGTGCAACATATGCTTTGGTAGTCCTTCTAGGATAATTTTTATATTTCACCTATTTTAGCATGTATTTTGAGAAGTTTTTCCATATATCCACCCTTCTACTGTATGAAATGAACGGTGAAGAGTTTTATAAATGATTGGTGTATTGACTCATGTTTAACCATACCTAATTTTACGATGCACCAAGCATCCAAACATGAGTTATAGGCGTACATAAGGATACACAGAAAGACAGACAGACAGACAATACTATTGTCTACAACATATCACCCAGAAATCCAAATATGGGTATATCTACCACACAGTATCAAAGAAAATCATCCTTACGATGAACCCGTATGTAGACAAAGATTAGTTGAAATGTGCTCTCAAACTAAATTCACCTGACGTGTACTTCCTGACATGAAATAGAATTGAAAGCCTTGTAGATGAAACGCAATACACGTCACATAAAAACTGACCCTCTACGTTGTGTTGGGTCCCCATACACAGGAAGACCTCTTTCATAAATTATAAAAGCTTGTGGTGCATGAAAATTCAGGTTCTTTAGTCTCAAATGGCCCAAATTCCTAAAAGCCGCAAAAAATGCTGATTCAATTCAGGAATTTTTGAAAATAATTTTGTTGTTTGGAGATATAATAGACCTTCTGCACTATATGTCGCACGTGAAAATTGCATGAAAAAATTCTAGGTTACCCCTTGACCCCCTTAATTGCATTGATGAATTATACAGTCTACGTTGGTTCCGTGATAACCTTATATCTGCAAACTTTCACAGAAATGTAATAAATATAATAAATTGCTTCTTACTGAAATAGATGGAAAGTTGGATGCCAACCCTTGAGATAATGTTGTCATGGTTACCGATTTGCATTCCTTCATTAGTTTGTTAAATTAAACTTAATTAGTTTTCTGGGAATGTTTCAGAAACTGTTGGTTTTAGAGCCTTATAATGTAGTTTTCGAGGACCCTTGAGTTTTATTTCTGGCACCGAGGGGCTTTGTCTCGTCGTTGTACGCCATAATATAATACTAATAATAATAATATAACATAGGGATAGGAATATAATAGACCTGCCATACCACACCCGCAGATGTAAATCGCGTGAAAAAAATCTAGACTACCCCTTGACCCCCTTAAGCGCATTTTACGTATTGATGAAATTTACAGCTTAATTTGGTTCCATAATAACCATCTAACCGTTTGCAAACTTTCACACTAATGTAATTAATGGAATTGTATTGCATCTTACAGCAATAGATGGATCTCTGAGAATCTGTTGCCATGGTTATCGGCTTGCATTCGTTCATAGTTTATTAAATTAAATTAGTTTTCTGGGAATATCTCAAAAACGGTTGGACGTAGGACCTTAAAATGTGCTATTAGGGCCCCCGAGTTTTTTCTCTCACATTGAGGGGCTGAAAATGAGCTTTGTCTCGTCCTTCTACTCCTATTTCAGCATGTATTTTAAGGGGGTATGCCCCCTTTTATGAGAGGTATAGAGAAGAGTTACATCAATGATTAGTGTCGTGCCTCTTATGGATATATGTACCAAATTTTACGTTGATACACCCAGCCGTTCTCGAATTATAAGGGAACAAAGTTGTCCACAGACAATCAAGCAAACAGACAGACAGACCAAAACATTATTTTCGCGCGCATCTATCATAAAACAGTCTGAAACGTGTAAATAACTCAAATTTCCGTAGAAATTCAGAAAAAAATAGACAAATTTTCTTTTTTATGTATGTAGAGATATACTGCACCGCTCGATGTGACCGTGTTTTATTGCACAAATTTAGGTTTTACTCGCTAACCGTCGGAGATACCCGAAAAGTGATAAGAACCTTTTGGATAGAAAACTAAATGCTAAAGCTTGTGTGTACCATCAAAAGTTTGCTATTTCTTAGCGTTCTCTTTTTATTTGAAATGGAAATATGAAATTTTGAAACCAAAGGGTGTAGTGACGTCACAAAAGTAGGTTTTACTCGCTAACCGTTGGAGATACACGAAAAGTGATAAGGACCTTTCGGATAGAAAATTAAATTTTGAAGCTCGTGTGTGCCATCAAAAGTTTGCTATTTCCTACCGTTCTCTTTTTATTTGATATGGAAGTATGAAATTTTGAAACCAAAGGGTGTAGTGACGTCACTAAAATGGTCGCCATTTATTAATAGTGCAAAATATCGAAATTAAAAGCATCCTATATGTAAACCTGGTATTTCAGCTACATCCATGCAAAATTTCATTTAAATCGGACCAGTGGTTCTTGCGTTATTAGGTAACAGACAGACAGACAGACAGACAGAAAGACAGGCACACACCATCTCATTTTTATATATTAGTATGATGATTTATACACACATTCAGACATACATAGGCCTACTTACATACATACTGAACCCAACGGTATTAGGCTGACTGGTGTCGAACCTGGACCTCTGGGATAAATGAGAACAGACTAGAGATACTAGCAAGAAACGAACACAAGATCTTTTGAGGGAGTTTAAGCTATATAAACCCCTAGAGAAAGGACACATTAAATCACTGTTGTGATATGAACAAATTCTGACATTATTTGTTAATATAATGTAGAAAATATTAGCAGAATACGGCAGTATTGGGCTGTAGGAGGCATTCAATTCTGGACTTAGTGCAGAGCGTTGGAACTCTTGACAGATTGCAAATGAGCCTGGAATAGAGGCGTGGTTTCGTGGAGCTATGCCAGTCACTAGGATCTATTTATGCTGTCTGAGACAAGGAAGGACAGTAATATATGGGCAAGTGAATCCCCGACACATAAGGAGATGTCCAGTGGAGTGAGAAGATGCCAGAATAATTTAATGATTACTCGGGAATGGAGTAACTTCGAGACATGAGGATTGCACCTATGTGAATGTATTGCCATGAGGCTAATTATCAAGCCGTCAAACATTGAAATCGAGGCAGATTTAATGTAACGCGCAAGGACATTGTAGGAATGAGGCCAGCGCCATAATCTGACCATGTCTTCGGGGAAAAACCAACGACGCGGCTTGGGGACGCGCTGGCAAAGGCAATTAATATTAATTAATTGGCCGATCGATCCTCGGACACACAGGCGGATATGTGATCAGAGAGGCAAAATAGACCAGGAAAACGTTATTTCAAGACCAGAGAAGCACGGAGAGAGGAGATGAAACTCCAAGAAAATTTTAGACCTACTTTTTGCATCCAAACAGATATAAGGTCAGTGAAGCAAGCAGTCGAAGTCAGTTGAACCATACTCTAGTGCGGAGCGCACGTTGCCGGAGTCCAGGAGGGGGACGCGCGCACTTTAGTATGTTGAGTGCTCATCAACATAATAAACATGCAGTATAACGCACTAGTTAGAACAAGTAATAAGGACAGTCGTGCCATACTTTTATAGTCGGCATTACAAGTGATTACTATTGAGTACGCAGTAAATGTACAGTGGGGTATACAAGTTAAGACAATGTCATATTAGGCAATCGTACCTCATGACGAGGAGATATTATGTGGTATCATAATAATGTACGTGGAACTGTCCGCGGATTTGTTATAAGCAGATCATTCAGGGGGACTGTAAGTTCGGCCGAAGGACAATTGAAAGAGGTAATTGTACAAGTACAATGTACAAGTACAATGTACAATGGACGAGCTCAATATATAAGCTATTGGTTATACATAATAATAGGATGTCGAACTGCGCAGGTATAAACTTTCTTATACGAGTGATGAAATTTCGCGGGGATACCACTGTAATTAATGCTCAGGACGATGTGGAAGCATATCTATGCTGTATTGGGAAATTATCTAAGGATAGAAATTGATAGACAGATTGGGGACCGTTAGGAATCGTCAGGCAGAGTATCGAGCCTTTCGAACGAGATACGGGTGTATTTATGGAAGAAAGATCTTCAACTCCTGCATTTCTGAAATTCTGCATGGAAGGGTCAACCATTAAGAAATGTACATAGTGATCGTGTGATTTTAGTGATGGTCATTTAAATATATGTAAAATTACCAGTGTAATAATTGATATAACGTGTTTTGTGAAAAAGGAAGCGACAGCTTCGACATGGAGAAGCAAAGTGCAGTGTGTTTTGTAATGCAAAAATTATGCGAAATGTGTGTGAAAAGTGAAATAATGCCTTGCTAATTTGCAAATGATGGCAGGCATTAAGGGAGAAAATGTATGGTCGGAGCCACCAGATTAGCCAATGTAAGTACCCAAAACCATGATTTTGTAGTGAATGTAGTCCACTGTAGGTTGAGTGACGTCAAAATTGTAGAATATGCCAATAAGAGTCAATTTTGGGAGGTAGAACCTTCAGATAGTAATGTTGTATTGATTTTAGTCAAGTTGAGATGTCTTTGTGCATCATTGAGTGGATAAATCGTTACCACTAATGTAAAATGGCAATTGAGTTAAATAGAAAGTTAACGTAACGAACACGGATGTTCGGTTATTGATTATATAAATATGGTTACGTTGTGTCAGTATAGGGGAAATTTATGTCAGTAATAATAATAATAATAATAATGAGAATAAATGAATACACATCAGGGAGAATGTTTGTAAGCCAAATATATGTGCTAAGTTGGAATAGTTATGTATCCAAGCAGTAGTATTACGTGATGGGCTAAGCAAAGGAATTCAATATCAGGGAATATTATTATAATGGATAAATAAATATGCAAGAATATGAACTGGAAGGGTTTAATAGTGAATTGAATCGCCGCTTGATAAATAAGCTTATAAGAGTAATTGATAGAGAATATTTTACTAATTAAAGGACGGGATCATGTCGCAATGGTCATGGGAGCCAGGTTGTCTAATCGACGTGTGAAATCTCGTATAGCCAAGGGCATACAGAGATATTATTGTTGCCATAGCGTATTTAGTGAAGGAAACCCTAGCTCTGAGTATTGCTATGAAACGTTCTGGGTTCGAATCCAGTGGTGCATGGGAGGATAACAATGGGCACCTCAGCATGACACCTGATATTGACCGAGAACTAGTTATTGTGAATACATTCAGCTCCTGGGAGTGAATTTGGACGGCAGGAAGTGGTGCCTGACCGTGTTCTTTAACAAAAAGATGCCGGCTATCCCAATTCGACATGTGTTTGATGAATCTCGTTCCTTCTGATAAATGTAAATGGACCTGTTGAGGCCAGCTATTAATATCCTAAGGATAGGAATAAATGCTTAAACAATTCCATATTCCGTGTTGCATACAGTTGAGTTAGATCATGTGTTGTGCAGGTCATTGAGACGGCACTGTTGTATTTGAAGCCACGTGCTACTGCTTGGAAAGAAAAGGAAAAAGGGTAAGAGGGGGGTAACAAGTGTTGTGTTACAGCCCACTGCGGACCCATTGTATACAGGAAGGGCCAGGGGGAAGAGGCTTTAAACTACCCAGGCTTGGAGGGTGACGTTTAGAGTGGAAAGACTTTGAAACCCTGTGTTTGTTATAAAATAATTATTGTAGTATTGTATAATGAATTTGTGTGGTTTGAAACACATTGATATTTAAGGATCATTCTGATAACTTGATACTTGGCAAACTAATTGAGATGTTAAAAGTTGCATTTTTATACTGACATTGTCACCTATTTCCGAAAGTGGATACCAGATGTCACACGCTACGCCCACGCAAGGGTAGCATAACATCCCTCCCGACACAGCGGTAACGGAATCATTGAAATTGAACTCATTACGGCATACAGTGGAACTGCAGAAAAGGGTAGAATTACAAGTAACAGTGGAGTTGCAAGTAAATCTGATGTACAACTCATAAATTGGTTAATGCATGGTGGAGCATTTTGGTGGGAAGAGAAATGCAGAACATAATTGTACGCATAATGTAAAGTAGGATGAGTTCATAATAAACAACTAGATTGTGAAATTAAAGTGGTCACAATAGGTGACGTAAGATTGTAAGTACAGTTGTATGTGTATGTGTATGTGTATTTTACCAGTGCATCAGCGCACTTGAGAATGAATTTCATGTTAATCTCATGGTAAGTGAATCAATAATCATTTGGATTTGCGAGGATAAAATGCGAATAATAGTGGATTGAAGGAATAAGTTTTGCATTGTGTATTATTGTTGGGATTGTGTTTTTGTTTGTGTGAAGCCATGTTTTAGAGCTCAATTAGAGTCTTTAGAATAGAGTAGTGCCTTATTATTGTAGAGTTGATACCTTTTAGTCTCAGATCAAAAATATGCAACTGCTCAGTGGGTGAACGGTACACGCCTGAGGACTGATGCTAGCTGGAGGCAGAAGCATGTTTTCCATGGAAATTATTCACATGGGTACAATACATACATACATACATACATACATACATACATACATACATACATGTACATACTTATAAATACATACTTACATACATACTTACATACATACATACATACATACATACTTACTTACATACATACATACATACATACATACTTACATACATACTTACATACATACTTACGTACTTACATACATATATACTTACATACATACGTATATACTTACATACATACTTACATACACATATACTTACATACATACTTACATACATACTTACATACATACATACATACATACATACATACATACTCACATGCATACTTACATACTTATATAATACTTACATTCATACTTACATACTTACATACATACTTACATACTTACTTACATACATACTTACATACTTACATACTTACATACATACTTACAGAGGCAAACACATTGACCTCATAAACCTACTTTTCTTAATCTTTCAAATGAGAGAATTTAGCTAAAATGATGGACTTTTACTCCATTCTAAACGCTTTCCAAATACACAAAATTGCCCCCAAAATTCTAATGTGCCTTACCAGAGAACCACTGAGAGCAGTACTTCTTGTTTGTACACAGGGACCTCGGAATGTGACGCTGAAAATAGCGAACAAGATCTACGCCCGAGAGGGGTTTAACATCAAGGATGAATTCCGCCAGTCTACCAAAAACATCTTCCACTCAGCAGCTGAACAGGTGGATTTTGTACACAAGACCGAAGTAGTCAGACTTGCTATCAACCAATGGGCTGCGGACAACACCAATAACAAAATTCTAGACCTCATCCCTAAAGGTAAGTTGTATTCTTTGGAGCTGAGGTTGTAATATTGGTAACAATGTCCACACATTCCTCCACTGTCAACTTTCTATGAAAGAATGCGGTGTGTTATTTTAGGGAGATTTGGCTCAAAATTCAAAATAACACCATAGGTGTCTACATATAGCACGTCTTCCTACATATCAGAAGAAAAATAATGTGACCAATTTTATTGATAACCTAAACTACAAGATAGCGAGGTACACCTGCTTGAATAAGCTGAACACCACGTACTTCAAAGGTCAGAAAGAGAAGATAAATATGACCACCATGATTCAAAGAGTTAAAGTTCGAGTTTTGAGAATTGAAGTAGAGAGCAAACAATGTAGGCTACCATATTATTCTGAATCTTGATGATCTCACGGAATGCCGGGAGGATGTCCTTGTGGGAAATATACGAGGCTCGTTTTTTAAGTAATACCCGATGTGATATTACACCGTTGCAGCGCTGCGGTCGGCATTCCGTGCAGGTGCGCTGTGTACCTGCATCTATTGGCAAGGCTGAGACGCCATTACGGCAACAGTCGCCCATGTATGGGTGTGTTGACAAGCTTTTGAAATCGCACCGCCGATCGCGAGTCCTGCCGACTCGTAGACAAGAGAGAGAACTCCCCTGTAAGATATGCTGCCATTTGGCCAACACTGTCAGGCAAATTGCGTGATTACCAGGAGAACTTCGTATGTTTAGGAGTTCTCCTGACCACATATATTGTACCGTACATAATGAGAACAATTTGCTAGTTTGATCAGAATTCTTTTCCAAGAAGTGAAACTCATCCATTTTATTTCAGTATGTACAGTAGGCATATGTATGCTTGTATGTTGTTGTTGATTCATTTAGGAGCTTTGTAACATTGGGTCAAGGAGCCTCTTCTACTTGAATGTGTCTGATAACCTTTGTCATTACGCTGGCTGTGGTAGTGTATTTGAAATTGAGTGTAGTATGTGTAAGGAGGCGACCATGGCTTTACGTAAGTAACCATCCTGGCATTTGCCTGGAGTAGAAGTGGGAAACGACGGAAAATCACTTCTAGGACAGCTGAGGTAGGAGTCAAGCCCATATCTTCTCAGCTTTACCTCACGAGGCTGATTGCAGCCCACTCCAATCCTCGGACTAGAGCCGGGAATCTAACCCAGGACCTTTAGATCCAGCGTCTCATTACGTACCGCAAAGACCCCAGAAGGTGGCTATACAAGGCACAGTATGATCATGTACAGTCTATATGTTTAAATGAAATATGAATATATACGAGTAAAAGAGAATGTTCCTTGATAGTTTGTCTGTCTCGTAGGCGTAGCCTACCATTCATATAATTGCGATGAAAATTTGATGAGTTGTTCTGCACACTCGTGAAATTTTCTGTAGGAGTAAATCCATATCATAATAGATG
The DNA here is from genome assembly GCA_946902985.2 of Meconema thalassinum. Taxonomy (NCBI): domain Eukaryota; kingdom Metazoa; phylum Arthropoda; class Insecta; order Orthoptera; family Tettigoniidae; genus Meconema; species Meconema thalassinum. Next base: position 170,744,591 of record OX336391.1, read on the forward strand.
GTGCACGAATGCTTCTCTGGACAACACAACTCTAGTAGGCTAATTTTCCCTGACGTGATCTAATAGCTTCATCTCCACATAACTACCGCACCCAACATCAGAGTCAGCCTGTTTAACATATTATAACCTTGGTCTACCCCTACATTTCTTGTCCTCGAACCTTCCTTCCATAAAATTAAATTTTCTACATCTGGATGCCTTAGTATGTGCCCTCCCAACCTATATCTTCTCTTCAATAGCACTAGCTAGAAACACCTTTCCTATCCACTCGCCTTAATACCTTTTCCTTTGTTAGTTACTCTAGCTACCCACCTGATCATCATTCACCTGTAACATCGCATTTCAAATGCTTCTATTCTCCTCTGTTCTGCTCCCCCAACAGTCCAAGTTTCACTTCCATAGAGTGCCACGCTCCATACAAAGGCTTTCAACATTGATTTTCTAATACCTAAATCTATATTTGAAGTTAACAGATTTATTTTTGTAGACATGCTTTTCTTACCTGTGCCAACCTACCTTTTTATATCATCTTTGTTTTCTTCATAACTGCTTATTTTGCTTTCCAAGCAGAGGGATCCTACTCCATTTGCCTTTCACCAGCCAACTTGATGTCAGTAGGAGTTTGTGATTTATTTCGGCTGTATTCCATTTCATTTGTTTCCCATTGATTTTCAATCATGAATTCCTTCCTCAAGACTGAGTACATACCGTTTAAAAACTCATTCAAAACCTTTGGTGAGTTAAAATGACAGACAATGCGGGAGTCGAGACCATGACCTCTGGGCTCGTATACCTTCACTGTGACTACTGAGCTAAAGGAGCTGATATCTTAATTATCTTTGCGAAAGGTAAAGTCACGGATATTTATACCTTGTCCGAACATATTCTTCCCGTTATTCTGAGACCTGTTCCGCCTACTTCACTGAGCGCATGCGATGGTAATAGTGTAGTGTAGTAGTGACTGAAACACCATTACCACTCACGACCTCCATCTTTGTGCGCTATTACTCTGACCACGGAGCTACAGTCGTAAAAATCCAATTCTAGAATACTAATTCAATGTTGTTTGTGTTTCTTTGTAGACGAATTGGATAAAGAAACAGCTTTATTGCTACTTAATGCCATATACTTCAAAGGCAAGTGGCAATACGAGTTTGAAAAAAACGACACTTCTGAGGAAATATTCCATCTGGACACCAAGTCAACAACCAAAGCACAAATGATGCATCAAATGGAGTACTTTCAATACGGAGAATTCCATGACTTGCAATCTCGGGTCCTGAGGCTACCTTATCAAGTAAGTACTTGACAGTCACTTTCTTCTCTATAAGGAACTTAGAAGTGATAGAAGCCACATTTCAGTGTTGCCTAGTTCTATAAAAGAATGCTTTCCAGTCGGTCAACACAAATTGTGCTCAATTACATTAGGCGGGAAAACAAGTATTTATATACCCTAACATGAAGAATATTACTTAAGATATCTAACACAAAATAACACATGCTGTACTTAAAATAAAGTAGCACGGACAAAACGTACCACTTGATTTTCGAGGACATAACTTACCACCTAGGTCGTTATCTACCTAAGAACGGTTTTCCAGTAATCCCCAAATATTTACGCTAGGACATAACGTACCACTTGATGTCAGACGAGCATTCCAGTTACAGATTAATTTCCAAATAAACATCAGTGGCGATCACACTGTGCGGCCTTAAACATTTTGGTATTGTAACATGGAGTTGTGTACAACGAATAAGGGCGGTTTATGTGCGCACTTCGTCGGATATCTACAGGAAGAAACGTCAGCTGAAGGACGATACTGTTAATTGGATATGTGTAAAGCAACAAACGGAGAAGTGTTGTGTGTTTATAAAATCAAGAGGAGGTAAAGTGATGAGTGGCCCATCAAACAGTCATGTGTGTGGAGTTCCGAACGATGCGCAGCTAGAAGTAAAGAAACGCACGCAATTAGCAAAGAAAAGGGCGCGGGAAGAAGAAACACTTGTTTCAAATGGTACGTTATGTCCTCTCCTAAATATTTTAAAGTCATTAGCTGACTCTTCGCAGGTAATCAGCCGGCCAAGTGGTATGTTATGTCCGGTGGTACGTTATGTCCTACAACCTTAAAATACATATTTTAAAAATAACGCAACAATCATAACTCGGTGAATGGAACCACCCGAATGGCAGAGATGCCACTTCAATCTCGGAGAGGTGCACTAAACTCAATGCAGCCTACTATTTATCACGTAACCGTTACAATAAGAGGTGTATTTCAAAAAATGCAAAGATCTGTTATTATAAAACCGTTATTAGACCAAAGTTTTTATATGCAGCAGAGACCCTCTAGATGAACAAGAAAGGCAACATGGAGAAAGTTGAGAGACGTATCCTTCGAAAAATTCATGGATTGCTCCCAGATGGCTCTTATCGACTTAAAGCAAACACCGATCTATACCGTCAGTTGGAACCTGCCGCCACTATCATGCAACAGAGACGACTGAAATTCTACGTGCACGTCTTCCGGATGGGTAACGATAGAGTCACCAAGAAGACCTTCAACTTGATTGATGACTACAAGACTGGCAGCTTGTGGCTTAATGAAGTGAAACAAAACTTGAATAACGCTGGGATTGTAGACTGTGATATTCTTGACCGTTCCAAATTTTGCGATAGTGTAAACTCTTGGTCCCCACCACCCAAAGTGATTAAGACCCGACCACCCCTCGCACAGCAGAGGAAGGGCAAGTTATTGGCTGCACTGAGGAGATATTGGAGAACTAAGAAAGTGTCGCAGAAGCACTCGTCATAAGCGCTCCTTAGTGGGTTTCAATCATTAATAATAATAATAAGTAAACAATAACATCTGTAATTTAAATTGCCGCGTTACTTAAGTTTATATTTTACTAACTTATGTAATCTGAACATTGTAAATATATTTGTGCAAACGTGTAATTCATAACATTGTATATTTATTAAGTCTAAGTGAGCAAGATCTGAAGATGACCGCTTAACGATCGAAGCATGTCATCCAATTAAGTAGGCCTACCCCCTGCCCCATTTTTGTACATAAAAGCGTGTTATTTTGTGTTAAATATCTTATGTAATATTTCTCTTGTTAGATCATATAAATGCTTGTTTTCCCGCCTAATCGGGCACAATTCTTGTTGACCGACTGGAGAGCTAATCTGTAAGGAAACATGGAACAGTTTACGAAATCAGTTTGTTTAAGGAGTTGGTTGATACGAGTGTATTTCAAATAAAGAAATGAAACAATGCAATATTACATAAAATGACAAGGATCTTGGCTTACATAGAATTCAAGGAAAATTAAAAGTGGCAACCCCCCTTTTAAGAGAATATTTAAGTTAAAAACTGCCGTGAAGGAATACTTCCTAATCTAACCTCAAATATATACAGTATACTGTATAATGATGGCCTATCCTTATCACATAAGGTAAGCATCTAAAATACAAGAAAGCGAATGATTCCACAAATAGGAATCACTAGATTCCGAAATAAAGAAAGAAAAAAAATGAATCTAATCAAAATAATTAAATTAAATAACCCCCAAGAACAAGATTAAGCTATTATCGACCAATGTGTTTTACGTTAAAATAATTCGCGAAGACCATATTAAAATTAGCCTAAATATATATTAAACTTATGACGCCAACATGTGATACCAATCAAATGAACACCTATTATAACTTTGAGAGTTTGAACACATTTCATTATGTACTGTCGGTACAAATTGCTTTGACATTTAAGTAATTAATACATAATTCAATATTGTTTTTACTACCACTTAGCTTGTTGTCGTGGCATTAGCTGCGTCTAGAAATGAAAACAAACCAAGATAAATTTTCTGAACAGATTTCCCTTCCACAGTTCCAATAAGGACCGCGAATACATAGTTACCACTAGCATCGGTCGTTTCATCACAAAATAATTATTATGACTGGTTTCTCTGTAAGATTTTCAATAATAGCCTATTGGTCCTCATTTTCGCGGTGTATTTTGGTACTTATTCCCGCCTCATTCAGCCTGCAGTGGGAAGATCTCCCGACACCGATACATACTGTACTTCTTCGTCCAGGGCCGATAACCTGGATGTTAGGCCCCTTAAAACAACAATTATCATCATCAACTTCTTCGACCACGTCCTCACTGCAGGGTGGTCCACTTTTTCAAGTTTTTTGCCTAAAATAATTATTTTATTATTTGCACCCTGGATTAACTAACGAGTATTATCTTCACTTCCTTTTTAATAAAATAAAATAAAACACCTTCACTATCTGCTGGTGACGTTCCTAATCTTTCATTAGCATATCTTTTCCTTTTAGCCTATTTTCATTTATGACACAAGTAGTTCCGTAAAGAACTAAGTAGCCTATTTTCATATATCCTACTACCGACAAGCCAAGCTCTCTAATAGTTCTAATAGCTCTCTGCTGACTCGGTAGACGCGTGGGTTCGAGCCCCACCGTCAGCTGTCCTTGAAATGGTTTTCCGTGGTTTCCCCATTTTCAACACCAGGCAAATGCCGGGACAGTACCTTCTGACAGGCCACGGCCGCTTCCTTCCACATCCTTGCCCAGTTTCATTCATCTTCATCCATTCCACGTCGAAAAGGAAGACCTGCACTCGGCCTCTCAGGAGGCTACACGAAAAAAAATCCTACTTATGCTAATTGCCTCTATGAACATACAAAATTTCAGTTTGATTGCTGTAATATATTCGTAGATATTGAGAACCGTCTAAATATTACGGATGGTCACCATGTTGGATTTTTATAGAATATATGTAGGTCATGGAGTTCTGTACTATTAGATGAAGACTATTGCGTAGGTACATTATTCAAACGTTGACTTTGATCGCATGGTTAGGAAACAAGAATTGAAAACTTAATTTTTAAATTTCGCACAGCCGCCATCTTGAGGTTATGTAAAGATTTGAACTAAATTAGATGTCAGTGCATTTTAATGTGTATAATCATTTGCTGTACCATGTTTCACTGCGCTCGGATGGTTACATCGCGGAAAAAGTCTATTTAAAAGTTTCAAATTCGCTTGGCCGCCATGTTGGTTTTGTACTTAACAGGTTTTTGAAAGTCACATAGGTGATTTGCTAGTAGTGTACTGTATCACCGTGCCAAATTTCAGGGTGATATCAGTGATAGTATCGGAGATATACCTAGGTAGAATGCCGGTGAAATATTTCGCACAGCTGCCATGTTGGATTGGTGAGACGTAATAAAATTTAAAGGGCACGATAGGGGTCGGACGAAATAGTGCTATGTCCTTACTGAGGTTTATTGAAATCGCACCAACCGTTTAGATTTTATTAGGGGACACACACACATACGCGCGTACACACACGCACACACACATGGACAAAAGGTGATCTCATAAGCCTTTTTTTTTTAAGAATAAAAATAGGCTAAAATTGGCTTATGAGATCACCTTTTGTCCGTGTGTGTGTGCGTAGGCCATGTGTGGTTTCCCCTCCCCGTAATAAAATCTAAACGGTGGCGAAGCGATTTCAATGAAACTCGGTAAGTACATACTACAGGGACTTTGTTTTATATGCCGCGGGGGTTTTCGCTCGCCCGCTCGCCCGCGTTGCGAGCCTGTCTCCCGCCACGCACTTTGCCGTTATGCGGCGCCCACCCGGCACTGAGTCATTGAGTGTAGGAATTTGTACTTACCTAGTTCACAGCTGCTGCTGAAAATGTTCGCCATTCACTGCTACATATCGCTGGCACCTCTTTATCAAATTGGCATTTACTTTCTGAAGTTCCTCAGCTCCGATTGACTGTATTTCAGCTGTAATATAGTCCTTAAGCTCGTTTATAGTGTGAGGGTTTCTCGCATACACCGTGTTTTTAAGCGTCCCCCACAAATAAAAGTCACATGGTGATATATCTGGGCTTCGCGGGGGCCACATGTTCCGACTTATAATCCTCGTACCGAAAATGCGACGCAATTCAGCCGAAATACAGTCAGTCGGGGCTGAAGAACTTCAGAAAGTAATGCCAATTTGATAACGAGGTGTGGGTAGGTTTTAGCTGAGGATTAACTCTACATAAGGGAAGATGATCAAGAAAAAAAAAAAGGAAGTGGGTTTCGGTATGAAGAAAAAGTATGGATAGATAGGACGGCAGTCCAATGTAAAACATAAACTAAAACTTGATGTAAGTGCTCAACCACAGTTTCCACAGTACAATGACTGTAAGTCACCTAAAGTGGGTAGGGACCTGAACACAGCTAACGGTTAATGCAGCCGGAGCTTGGGCTATTTGCGAGTAAGCGGCATACGTACTTTCCTTCCCGAGCCAATAGTTTAATACTATGGGGATGGGTAGTGGTCTGGCAAGACAAAGGGTGATAAGAGATACAGATTTACCGTTTCTCCTTTCAAAGGAGTTAGATTTAAACGAATGTTTTGAAAGGCGTAAATAATTTGAATTCGCCGTGATATTTTTTAGTTTTGGGAACTGTTGGACTTCCAGCAAACGATCAAGCGCTCCCAGAGAAGGAAGCAATGAAGCGGTTTTAACGCTTTAGTAAATAATTTTACTGGTTTCTTTGAAAATTTTGGTAAGAATACCAATTGTTGCACTTAAGAAAAGCTAAGCTTTTACCCAGCAGAGTGCCGACTAAAAGTTTAGACCAGAAGAAATACTTGCATTTTGGGAACAGACCCTAATTCAGAGAGAAAATGTCAACAAGCAGGAAGCTTGCGGAGCTAGCTATACTTGCCTTAAGGGCTCGTTAGAATTAGCTATGACAGCTAAGAGAAGCTTTGAAAATGTTGTTACTAGAAGGTTTTGTTCAAATGCAACAAGTAGCAAAACTTTTATTATTTGGGTATTTAGTAGCGTGGTAAGGGGAAAGCTGCCTCACTTCTTTTTAAACCCTCCTCGTATCGGCCCCGAACCTGATATCTCGCTAACCAAACATGGGATTAGAACACACAGGGTGTCCTAACACTCGTAGTGACGCCCCCTACTTTCCTATAGCCTCTTTATTTAATTAAAAGACCAAAACTAAAAGGTCATTCGCGAGTAGTGGGGTAGTGTTGGTTTCCTCAAGTCGCGCTCGTGCTTGAATATGTATGCCTATGTTGGAAAAAGGGTTAGGTGGTGGGGAAGGAGTAGGGTCGAGTGAGGGGTCGTTTAGATTGTATTTTTTCCGCTCTAGGTGATGGTGAGGTTATTTTTTAAAATGGATGGAATTTGGAAACGCCATTTTGGGGTAAACGTGTGTTTTTTGACATTATGGCGATGAATGTTTTTTTTTGTACGCCTGCGCACTTGGGGATTTTGTAAAAGAGCGGGCTTTTTGAATGATGATTTATAAATGAGTTTTTTAATATGTATTTAAAGAAACCCAAAAAACTAATAGGTCATCGGCTTTTTAGTATATCGCAAACCAATAATCGGATTTAAACCTATGGGGTGTCGTAGGACTCGTGGTAAAATCCCCTTTTCTATGGACGGGGTATATCCACACCAAAATAAAAACTACCCTTACCCGGGGGTGTGAAATAGTATTTTTTTTTGTATGTGCGCACACGGACGGCTTTTGTCAAAAGAACCTAACTATACGTTTGTTAATATTTTTCTGAACCCCTGATGGGATTTTGCCATATGCAGTGTCCTAACCCTGGGGGTGACGCCCCGTTTTTGAATGTATGATTCGTTTTTGTCGAAAGGGCCTAACTACACTTTTGTTCATATCTCACGAACCAATCATGCTAGGGACTTGTATGCGGGGTTCCAGCACTTGGGGCGACGTCCCCCTTTGCGGGGAGAAACTACCCCCCAAAATTGAAAAATCTATATCTAGGAAACGAAGAACCCTAAAATTAGGTGTTTTAGCTTAAAAATAGGGGATGATATAGGCTTTTAGCTCGATTGATCATTTCACCCCTAAAACAGTAAATAGTCATGTTATGAGGAAACAAGATGTTCAGTAAAGAACATATAGCCTACTTTCTCCTAAATGTATGAGTATAGTTATAACTCGTTGTTATTATCAAAGAGTATAATAGAACTATTCTTTGTTGAAGACCTTAGAAACGATTTACCTCTAGCAAACGCCACAACCTAGATAAAAACTGCTACCATCATTGAAGAAAGAAAGATAAGAAGTATATCAAGAATGTTATGGATCTGGAGACATAATCGACCGGACTGGCGGCGTGGCTCAGCGGTAGCCTAACGTTCTCGCTTGCTGGGCCCTAGGTTGCAGGTTCGTATCCTGGCGCAGTCAGCTGGCATTTGAGGGTGCACAAATGCGAGGGAGCCGTGTCAGTACATTTACTGGCACGTTAAAGATCCCCTTCGGGCCAAAATTCCGGCACCCCGGTGTCTCTAAAATCAGCAGTAGTTAAAAGGGATGTAAAACCAATAACATTATTATTATTATTACGACCTGCCGTGGGCAACATCCAACTTTGAGTTGAGGCATGTCTTTACACGTCTGGTTGTGCATGGCTTTCACAACCCTAATTGAATTAACAAATCTTTCCATGACCCTACAGAGACGTGTGTATACAAACTATGTGGATATTTTCGATAATATAATCCTAACAGAGCGAGTGCATTCTAGCGGCCAGAAGAAGAAACTTTTCAATAAAATCTGGAAGTTACCTTTTTGGCAGCTAGATGTCTCGAGTAAATCTGCTGGCGAATTATGTTTTAATTAAATATATATTTTACACCATAATGTGCACAATATAACGCTTAATAACATTTTCAAGTAACGCAAAATAGGCTGTTACAAACCCTTTAAAATAAAAAGTTAAAATGTATCGTAGTATCATCTTGTCATTCTTCAAATTCGATGCGCATAGAATGATAATGGTATAGTAATCAATGGATCTCCACGTAGACTAGTCGTGACATCTATTGGTGAAATATCGAACAATATAATCCTAACAGAGCGAGTGCATTCTAGCGGCCAGAAGAAGAAACTTTTCAATAAAATCTGGAAGTTACCTTTTTGGCAGCTAGATGTCCCGAGTAAATCTGCTGGCGAATTATGTTTTAATTAGATATATATTTTACACCATAATGTGCACAATATAACGCTTAATTTTAAAACATCTGAGTCATTACAAAACAATAAACATATAACATTTCAAGCAAAAAAAAACTAGCTCTGATCGGGTTTGAACCATAGGCATTTGAGCGATAGGCTAACGCTCTACCACTGAGCTAATTGTGTCAACCAATATCGTTCTATTTAAAATGACTTACATAGAACTTGTTAGCAAATAATGATTTATACTAAACGATTTCATCACTGGAGTATATTATTTATATATAAAGCATTTCATGCAAAGTTTTTTTTTATCAGTACGCTATATTGCATGCAATACTCAAATTAGTGAAATATAAGTCCGGCACAAGATATCCGCTGCCATCTTGTCTTATTACTGAATCAGTTCAGCTTTTTAAAATCACGTCTGCACTATAGTATTACAAAATAAACTTTTAATTTCGAACGTGCCTCTTCCTTTAGAACAGTTAAAACGATTCTCGGCTCGATAATCGGAACTGGTGGGTCCCATGATATGGATTATAAAGTTTGCATAATTCGCACGGCCGCCATCCTGAAATGGTATGGCGGACGACCTTGTAGTTTGGTCACAAGACGCATCCTATACGAAGGTATGTTGTTACCAAATTTGGTAGAGATCGGATGATTTGGTTAGTCGTTATTTGATTTTACGTTTTGAACGTTTGAGTGGCCGCCATTCAGTTTTAGTAAAGATGGCGGCGATATAAAACATGACACTGAGGTGTCCTTTGCTAGTGCTACCTTTGTACCAAATTTCGTTCAATTCGCATTCACCGTGTTCGAATTGATAGGGGGGACAGACATTCAGAGAACACACACTCACACACACACACACACACACACACAGACTCACACACACACATACACACACACACACACACAGACTCACACACACACAGACTCACACACACACATACACACACACACAGACTCACACACACACATACACACACACAGACAGACACACTTTTTTCGCCCTGTGTTGATCTCATAAGTCTACTTTCATTTTTTGCAAAAATCGAAAGTAGGCTAAAAACGTGTTAAACACCTAAAAATTATATATGAACCTAAGATCTTTTGTTTTTGATGAAAAATAGCAGGGGGGTGAAAACAACCCCCCAAATTGAAAAATCCATATCTAGGAAACGAAGAATCCTAAAATTAGGTGTGATAGCTTAAAAAATAGGGGATGATATAGGCTTTTACCTCGATTGATCATTTCACCCCTAAAACAGTAAATAGTCATGTTATGGGGAAAAAACGTGTTAAACACCTAAAAATGATATATGAACCTAAGATCTTTTGTTTTGGATGAAAAGTAGCAGGGGGTGGAAACTACCCCCCCCCCCAAATTGAAAAATCCTTATCTAGGAAACGAAGAAACCTAAAGTTAGGTGTGATAGCTTTAAAAATAGGGGATGATATGGGCTTTTACCTCGATGGGTCATTTCACCCCTAAAACAGTAAATAGTCATGTTATGGGGAAATAACCTGTTAAACACCTAAAAATGATAAATGAACCTAAGATCTTTTGTTTTTGATGAAAAATAGCAGGGGGTGAAAACAACCCCCCAAATTGAAAAATCCATATCTAGGAAACGAAGAATCCTAAAATTAGGTGTGATAGCTTTAAAAAATAGGAGATGATATAGGCTTTCACCTCGATTGATCATTTCACCCCTAAAACAGTAAATAGTCATGTTATGGAAAAAAAGTGTTGAACACCTAAAAATGATATATGAACCTAAGATCTTTTGTTTTTGATGAAAAATAACACGGGGGTGGAAACTACCCCCCCCAAATTGAAAAATCCATATCTAGGAAACGAAGAAGCCTAAAATTAGGTGTGCTAGCTTAAAAAATAGGGGATGATATGGGCTTTTACCTCGATTGGTCATTTCACCCCTAAAACAGTAAATAGTCATTTTATGGGGAAAAAACGTGTTAAGCACTTAAAAATGATAAATGAACCTAAGATCTTTTGTTTTTGACGAAAATTAGCAGGGGGTGGAAACTATCCCCCAAATTGAAAAATCAATATCTTGGAAACGAAGAATCCTAAAATTAGGTGTGATAGCTTCAAAAGTAGGTGACGATATAGGCTTTTACCCCGATTGATCATTTCACCCCTAAAACGCCAAATAGTCATGTTATGGGAAAAAACGTGTTAAACACCTAAAAATGATATATGAACCTAAGATCTTTTGTTTTTAATGAAAAATAGCAGGGGGTGGAAACTACCCCCCCCCCAAATCGAAAAATCAATATCTTGGAAACGAAGAACCCTAAAATTAGGTGTGATAGCTTAAAAATAGGCCATGACATGCGCTTTTACCTGGATAGGTCATTTCACCCCTAAAAAAGTAAATAGTCATGTTATGAGGAAAAATGTGTTATACACCTAAAAGCATAAGCGTTTTGTGAAACCATGCTTTAATGGACATGTGTATGGAGGATGATTGTTATTATTATTAGGTAATTATGGATTAATGTGTGTATAGATAACTAACCAGTGGGGAGCGTGATGGCGCAGGTGCTTAGCTGCTCATCTTTACCCGGACGGCTAGGGTTAAAATCCCGGTGATAGCGGGGGTTGGAATTTTCCCCTGAAAAATCACGTGGCGTCAAGAAGGGCATTCGGCCTTAAATCCCCGGCCAAAACCAAAATGAGCCTGGTTGGCTCCGGCGACTCAAAATAATAGGCAAAAGCCGAAGAAAGAAAGGTAACTCACCAGTAATAGTAAGCATTGGTTTGAGGTGTTGAAGAAGTCAGGATGGCCAACCCTTTGCCATGGTTCACGAATGGACCCAAAAAGTTTTACCTGTCAAGACTCCGTATATCCTGTTGCAGCCTTTAGAAAAAAAATCGAACCGGGGCCTCTGTGGTGACAGTGGACTTATATTCATGATGCTTTTTAAACAAACATACGCTTGCTTACTACCGGTGGGTTGAATCTGCACAGAGACACTGGCTTTGGTTTGTCTAGTGTGCCTTGGTGATAACAGCACAGCGATCTTGTCATCAAGTTTCATATTACTCGTCTGCTTGATAGTGGACGTGCTCTGCACCGTGTTATCATACAGGACATGACTAGATCGTTGTTAGGTTTGACAAAGGCTTATTGAAGCTTATTGCAACCTTGAAATGAATGTCATGGTATAGTCGGGGTTGGAAGCCAAGACCTTAGGGTTGACAACCAAGTAGGTTAACCACTACAAGATGAGATGATCAAATAATAATGTAACAGAACATATAGAAACGTTTTCTATAGTTTAACGAATTGGCTAAGAGCCATACCATGAGAGGTGTAGGTAATGGAAATTGAATCCTTAGCTGATGATTATACTACTTGTAATCTATAGCCATGCCCACGTATAAGCTATCATGTTAGAAAAAGAATTGTATGGCTTGTTTTAAACGGAGAATAATTGTGTTTACTGTGAAACACAAATCTGAATTTAAAATTAATTTAAAATAATTAATAATATAAATTAACTAATTTAAAATTAGTTTAGTACGCTGAAGTTAAAATGAATAATGATCACGTTACAGACAGCCAGTTTCAAAGCCATGAGAACTAAGTGAACAAAGAATAAAATTCATGAGCCAGTGAGGAATTCAACATGCTGTCCTTTGGACAAAAGAGAAGCGTTCTACAAACTTAACCACCAAACTGTCCTATCGACCCTCAATGGTTTGGGTCATCGTAAAGATGAAAATTAAATCTAAGCTACTACACTCATATACTAGAAGAAGAAATGGAAAACAAAAGAGCAATAGGCCAAATAAAGGACAGAAAGAATAAAAAATGGCCCTCAACCCTCAAGCATGTGGATTGAGGGAGTTGGAAGGAAGGAGAGCCATGAAATGCAAATAGAAAGTATAATAGGAGAGGCTTTGCCCCAGAGGTAATGGATAACGAGGAGGAAAACTGGACTCAGCTCAGAAATCCCTTGGGGTCGCCAACTTTCAAACTGATCAGCGGTAAGCCCCTTGAGGGTGTAGCCATATGCAGAGTGCACCGCAAGTGGTGGGGCTATATACACCCTACCTCCTTGAGGGGGCTTGAGCAAAAGACAGGAAATAACATGAAAATTAAAACAAGGCTGCCTCCTCACACTAGTAGGATATCAGAAAAAATAAATAAACAAGTGCCAATGAAGTTGCAAAAGGAAGAGACTCCCTAGGGCTCGGATACCCTAATCATGTTGGGGTCGGTAGAGAACAAGAGTTGAGCAAGTGTGGTCGATAGGAACTAAGACAGAGAGGAGCCTAGCACATGTTAGTGGAAGCAATGACGGTCTCAGCTGGAACTCCGTGATCGTCAACCTACATGACACTAGATATGACGCCCAGGGGTGGAATTAAAGACCTCTTTTGTTTTATATCACTGGCTTTTAAGAACGCTAACACATTGCATGCCTTATAATGCAATACTGGTCCTAGGGTATGCAAAATTGTATTAGAAACTCAGCTAATAATAGTGTGCTTGCCCACGATTATTTTCCCTAGTATAGTACATGGGACTGATAACCATGATTTCCAAGCCCCTAAGTAAGACAAAAACAAATGATTTTCATTTTCCAATGAGTTGGGGTGAGGTGAGGTGAGTTTTCTATACACCAAACTGATGTGGTTTCCCACTTCTACTCCAGGCAAATGCACATTTGATGTTAAGGATACTGAAATGGTGTGCAAGTGCCCAATGCTAGGACCTGATTAGTGGCTTTTAAAAAATGGAATGAAATGGAGTACACTTCCCCCAAAACCAACAAGAGGAGTGTTCGGTCCCCCACAACAACCATTCTTAAAGTCAATATAAATGACTATGCACTTCAGCTCATGACGCTCTCCTCTCTCCAATCCTACCCCTTGGTGGTGAAAGGCACACTCTAATACAACCATCATAGTGACAGGTTATCTGTTAAATACCTAACTATCCCCAGATTTACCTTCAATTTTCCTAAAATCCACTACATTTTCCGCAAATTGACCAAATGACACAACATTCCAGCAAAATTCAACAAATGACTACCAGATTTATTGAAATTCCATTGATTTACCTAAGCATGGTTTAAACTACCTCAAGTTCATATAAAATTAGACGAATATAGATGAAAATTCACTAAAATTTACCAAACTTACCCAAAGTGGGCTACAAACCATGAAATTTATCCAATTTTTGTAAATTCACTATATGTACTCGAAAATTCCATAATATTGCCTTTACAAGTATGCTTTTATTGTTGTTGTTTCGTTTACCACACTCCCTGCAGACAAATATCTCAACATGACTTTCTCCTAGACTAGGAGCTCCACATTCGACATGAAGGCTGAGTTTCATTTCCCATAAACTTATCTCTGAGGTGGGTGTCAGGAAAAGGCATTCAGCTGTAAAAACCACACCTCACATAGACTTTCATAACCTCTAACGTTGAGGTTGTTAACATTAACGACATTGAATGATTGAACGGTTTCCTTTTCACAATTCCTGTCTATACTTTCCTCTTGAAGGTTGCTAAAAATGCAATTAAATGTAATAAATACCTTAAGATGGTTTCATTTGTTTAATGATATGGTGTTGATGATGGATATATACGTTAAGACTAATTTTTGTTAGGTCTTAACTGGCCTTGAAATTAGAAATTGACAAACCAAACATGGGTTATCTACCAGGGGAACACTTTGACCACTATGTTGGTTATTGACCAGTAAGTACAGTTCTAGTAATGAGACAGAAATCCAACACAAACAATGAGCGCGCAATGCGGTGGAGATTGGTACCACGATGTACTGTCGGTTATGTAGCTATGTGGAATGTACATCACATATGGTTTACTTGAAGGTTTGGAGGTTCCATTAAAGATATTTCTACAATAAACCATTTTCAACCGGTCATTCGTTGGTGTGAAAATATTTATTATATGGTATTTTATGAAAACGATTTATAAAAATTTTATACGTTTACTGTATTCTTATTTAATGTAAGCACTGGAGGCACTATCGATCAAAATACAGCACTATCTGGAATGTATATTGCATACTTGAAGGTTTGGTGATCCCATTAAAGGTATTCCTACAATAAATGATTTTTAAGTTCTCGTTTTATGGCATGATTATTTAATATATGCTATTTGCTATTAGGATTTGACACTGGAATTATTTTACAAGTAGTTATTTTAATGACCAACAGAGTTTAATGTTAACAAGGCGCAGCTCCATTTGAAATTTTGAATAACATGTTGCATGTTATACATCATATGCAACTACTGTAAGGCTTGTGATTTATTTAATGCCTTTAACCCTATATTAAACACTCAGTTTGCAATACTGATAACTGCAATGTTACTGAAAAAAATGAAACAAAACAAAAATCGGCATTGAAAAACCAAAAAGTGGTTGAGCATATATATAGTGGGGAAAAGAAAGGTTTTGTAAACACTAATGTTCAACATGACCAATTAAATCAGTAACTGTCAGGGTGGCCGAGTGGTTAAGGCGTTTGACTTAAGATCAAATTTCCAAATATATAAGGAAGCAAGGGTTCGAATCCCTTCCCTGACATAACTATTGCTTGAATATGCAAGAAAACAAGAAATATACACAAACTATGTTTATCAATTTAATCAATTTTTTATTATTTTTTTACAAGAGAATACAGCTCTTTTGGTTTATCATTTCTTTTAAACATAACACTTGTTGAAAATTATTTTTAGGGGATGGGGGTGTTGCTACGTTGACCCATCACTCAATAATAGCAGCTTTACAAAGTTCATTTTCTATATTTAATAGCTCTTTCTCATAACCAATATGACCAACCTTTTTACAGGCATGCAAGAGCTGTAGACGTTCGACTAATATATTAGGAACGTTCCATTTGCTATTTTTTATGAATGGTTTCAGAAACTCGGGAAGCAGTTCTTCATTATCACCATCATTATGATTATCATCATCCTCATCATTATAATCATTTTTATAATGATGATCATTATCATCTTTATCATTACCATCATAATTTCCACCTGTGTCCACAGTCTGTTCAATGGTTTGAGTTGCCTTTGATAGTGTTGAAAACTTCTTTTTAGATGTGCTAGAATGCTTTAACATTGTTATGTTATTATTACCACTATTACCTTTCCCCACTAACTTTTTGATTGGGTATATTGTCTCTGATAGGGTTGAGGGCTTTTGAGATGTGGGTGCATGTCTGAACATGGGTTTCATAGGAGGTGTTAAAGGTTTCTCATTAAACAACTCGCTAACAGCATGAGTGCGTTGTAGTGTACTATACTTGAGGTTAATATTATCTTGAGCAGCACTATCTTTCTCTTGGACTTGGTTTCTTGCTTTGGTTTGGGTTTTCCTTACATTTAGACTAGCGTGATTATTAAATTTACATTCATGATTGTTTGAAGAAAGTACGTCCAATTCTTTTGTTTTAAGCATTCCTCGACACTGTTTCGATCGTTGCTTTGAACAGCGCCAAATATCAGTTCAATTTTTATTGATTCGTTTCACAATATATGAATATCCTTTATAGTATGCATAAGGCTTACCATACCTAGTCACTGATACTTCCATATCAACTGTCAAACACAAGCTAATATATAGTAAAGACAACTTGGTAATAACAACAATAGTTTAATGTGGGAGCATATATACATGCAAAAAGTGGGAGCAAAGTTGGGGGGTAAAAAGTGGTAGCAAATGTGGGAGAAAAAAATAACTGTGAGCAAAAAGTGGGAGCAAATATGGGATCAAATGTGGGAGCAAAGCAAATATAAAAAGTGGGAGCAAATATGCTAACAAATATGTCAACAAATATACCAGCAAAAGTAAATACACAAGTCAAGATAGATTAAAGTGCAAAGAAAATATGTAAGCAAATATGAGAGCAAAAATGGTGATTTTCTAAAACAACTAGACATAACAAACTTAGTCATAACCTAACCTAACCTAACATAACCTAACCAAACCTAACCAAACCTAATCTCACCTAACCTCACCTAACCTCACCTAACCTCACCTAACCTAACCTAACCTCACCTCACCTAACCTAACCTCACCTCACCTAACCTAACCTAACTTCACCTAACCTAACTTGACTGAACTTTACCTAACCTAACCCATCATAACTTCACCTAACCTAAATTTACCTAATCAAACTTCACCTAACCTAACTTTCAACTCTCAGATCAAAATTAAATTCTAGGCATAGTTGAGTTGGAAGCCAAGACTTCAGGGATAACACACAAGTATACTAGCCACTTCACCGCAAAATGGGCAAATTATCATGCAACACAACATAAAGTAAAGGTTTCCTGTAGTGTAACTCATTGGCTGACAACCATAGTTTGGGAATTCAAACCCAAGACCTCAGGACTTTTGTTTTGAACATTATCAGAAATATTATTCCATTTACATTTTGCTGCTGCTTATAGTTATAAGAGTTGGCATTAATAAGGGAAGCAAAAAAAGTGGGAGCAAATGTGGGAGCCAATATGGGAGCCAATATGGGACCAAATATGGGAGCCAATATGGGGGCAAAAGTGGGAGGAAATATGGGAGCAACTGTGGGAGCCAATATGGGAGTCAATATGGAGGCAAATATGGGAGCAAATGTGTGAGAAAATGTGTGAGCTAATCATCTCACCTCGGATATCGCCAGTGAGTACTCATATCTACCGCTAGGTAGCGGAAACATACTTTGTGTGTTGTATGTAACTACCTTACAAAGTTTGACTGCATGCAAAACGTCCTTGTATAAGCTGTGCATATAATTTTCATATACAATTAAGACTAGGTGTTCAGAACTAACATGTATAGCCTCGTCTAGGGTATATAGAGGATCCTTAGCAAGAAAGACTGTCTATCCCAGGAGTGTAAAGCCTTGCCATATGCAGTAAGCATCTGTTGGCAGAAATGGTTCCTAATAATAACGGACTTAATGAATATGAAACGTGTTTTGAGTGTCGTCTTAAATCCTATTTTATACGTTGTGATACGTGTAAGGATTTAAGACGACTCACAAAAGACAACACCCAAAAGACGTTTGTGTCTTAAATCCTATTTTATACGTTGTGATACGTGTAAGACTTTTTTTTGCTTCCCATATTAATGCCAACTCTTATAACTATAAGCAGCAGCAAAATGTAAATGCAATAATATTTCTGATAATAATGTTCAAAACAATAGTCCTGAGGTCTTGGGTTTGAATTCCCAAACTATGGTTGTCAGCCAATGAGTTACACTACAGAAAACTTTTACTTTATGTTGTGTTGCATGATAATTTGCCCATTTTGCGGTGAAGTGGCTAGTATACTTGTATGTTATCCCTGAAATCTTGGCTTCCAACTCAACTATGCCTAGAATTTAATTTTGATCTGAGAGTTGAAAGTTAGGTTAGGTGAAGTTAGATTAGGTAAAGTTAGGTTAGGTGAAGTTATGATGGGTTAGGTTAGGTAAAGTTCAGTCAAGTTAGGTTAGGTGAAGTTAGGTTTGGTTAGGTGAGGTGAGGTTAGGTTAGGTGAGGTGAGGTTAGGTTAGGTGAGGTTAGGTGAGGTTAGGTGAGGTTAGGTTTGGTTAGGTTAGGTTTTGTTAGGTTAGGTTAGGTTATGACTAAGTTTGTTATGTCTAGTTGTTTTAGAAAAACACCATTTTTGCTCTCATATTTGCTTTCATATTTTCTTTGCACTTTAATCTATCTTGACTTGTGTATTTACTTTTTCTGGTATATTTGTTGACATATTTGTTAGCATATTTGCTCCCACTTTTTATATTTGCTTTGCTCCCACATTTGATCCCATATTTGCTCCCACTTTTTGCTCACAGTTATTTTTTTCTCCCACATTTGCTACCACTTTTGCTCCCACTTTTTACCCCCCCAACTTTGCTCCCACTTTTTGTATGTATATATGCTCCCACATTAAACTATTGTTGTTATTACCAAGTTGTCTTTACTAGAGATTAGTTTGTGTTTGACAGTTGATATGGAAGTATCAGTGACTAGGTATGGTAAGCCTTATGCATACTATAAAGGATATTCATATATTGTGAAACGAAGCAATAAAAATGGAACTGTTCTTTGGCGCTGTTCAAAGCAACGATCGAAACAGTGTCGAGGAATGCTTAAAACAAAAGAATTGGACGTACTTTTTTTCAAACAATCATGAATGTAAATTTAATAATTACGCTAGTCTAAATGTAAGGAAAACCCAAAGCAAAGCAAGAAACCTAGTCCAAGAGATAGATAGTGCTGCTCAAGATAATATTAACCTCAAGTTTAATACACTACAACGCACTCACGCTGTTAGCGAGTTAATTAATGAGAAACCTTTAACACCTCCTGTGAAACCCATGTTCAGACATGCACCCACATCTCAAAAGCCCTCAACCCTATCAGAGACAATATACCCCATCAAAAAGTTAGTGGGGAAAGGTAATAGTGGTAATAATAACATAACAATGTTAAAGCATTCTAGCACATCTAAAAAGAAGTTTTCAACACTATCAAAGGCAACTCAAACCATTGAACAGACTGTGGACACAGTTGGAAATTATGATGGTAATGATAACGATGATAATGATCATCATTATGAAAATGATTATAATGATGACGATGATGATAATCATAATTGCGACACCTGAAACAATGACACCGCCGCTTGGCCAGCAGCACGTCGGTAACTCGATAACCAACGCTCTGCTTACCACTGCGACACCTGGAATGGGCGGGCCCAACTTACCTTTGTTTGAGAGGTCCGGGTCACCTCCGCAGCAACATCACCTCCAGATTACATGTCCCAACAGAAGAGCTCCAAAAGGGGTGGAAGGAAGATGGAGAAGGGGACAACACACACAGGCTATTCAACAGACACCCCCCAAAAACCAACGGAACTGCCGTCGGTGAAATAATGCCACAACAAAAGATTAAAAATTTATAAATAAAAGGTTTAATATTAAAAATTTAAAGGAGCACCTTCACCAGAAACAGAACATGCATGCTTGCAAACAAAAGACAAGGATTAAATTGAAATTTAAAAGGTTAAAAAAAAGCCCAAAGCCCAAAGCTTAAAATAAAATTATATATATACAGGCATAATTAAATGATAACGGGCTTGGTAATTTACAAGGCAATGCAATATCGATCAAACATGCAGAAGCTCAGGCCACGCCGAAAAAGAAAGGATGAAATAAAATAAAACAAAATAAAATAAAATGGGATTAGAAAATAAATAAATGTTATGCACGACGGCGGAAAACACAAGGACATTTACCAAAAACCACAAAATAAAAATCAACAAGATTAAGTTCCATTTAAACAAAAAATATTTTAAGCTAACACACAACACGTTTGCTTTTCGAGGCCGGCGCCAATGGACTGACCTCGAGACCATAATGCATCTCTTCATAACATGGCCACAAAAACACAAGGAAACCGCATGCCTGATCGAAATTACGGCAAACAATTAATAAAATTAAATTTAAACATCAGCAGAAGGAAATGGACGGAGGAAAACAATTATGTCTAAATACTATTACAACGGTGAAAGGCACCGGATCATGAATAAATTACTATGTCAATCCCAAGATTGGCAAAAGAAAATAAATAATAATTTAAACGGAAAATAAATTAGAAATGTGTCTCCATAAGGTACGAAGAAAAGAGAACAAAATTAAAATAAATCAGGAAACGTAATTAAAACAGCAATAAAATTAGGCCTATAAAACAAAAGAGGAACAGAATTAAAATATTACTATAAGATGATATCGGAGCTCCATAACAAAAATAAATATGAAGATATAACGTAACGTACCTTACATCCTTCTCAGTGGAGACACACTAATAATAAAATAATTAACACATAATTTTTAAATTCTGTACGGCACTACATGTGCTTCAAAACTGGCTAACCCGGCACATGCGTCGTTTAGATGACACCACTCGTTCGCATCCAGTTGCGATTCTCCATCACGTTCATCGTCCAGGCGAAAGGAAGAACTTAAATTCTTATATAGCACAGGCGTTTCTTAGTTGAATATGTATTCAAATTTGGTAACAGCCAGGGGGCAAGCCCCCTAGCACACAGAGAGATTTTTCTTCACACCCGCGGCCGGCTTCTTGTTTACAAAACAGCCAGTCCATCAACTCCACAAGATGGCGGAGAATTTTTGCGTCAAGAAGCGAACTGCATTCATGTAAAATTTATTGTCCAATCACTGCTTGACACCTCAAACAACAATGTCATAAATAAGTACATAATTTGGCGGTATCATGAATACACTGGCATTTGTTTCATGACGAAGAATATAATTGTATTTCACACAAGACTGGAATAGTATGAGTTGAATAAGGTACAAGCACCGCATTCTATTGGAGAGAAACAGGAACCACGTTCAGACTTCCAAAGTCCGACAGCAGCTACCATCTCGTGGTCACAGGCGGAACTGAGCGACGAAGCGGTCGTTTCAAAACTTCAAGAACAGCATCCATGGGTAAATACATGTTTGAAATGTTGGGACGGGCACTTGCACGTAACAGTCTCCCTCCCTTAAGTGTGAACACGGTTCACGAATATGCCTAGGCATAGACAGTACTCCTTAACTTGTCGATTCACCAGAGATGTTTCCCGAAGATAATGTTCACCTGTTAACTCCAATTGATGGATGAAACCGCATCGTTTTGGTTAGGAAGAATGCAGGGTCAGATTATCAGTGATGGGATAATTGATCACCTCGCAAACCACTTAGTCAACAGCATCACTGTGTCCAAAAATCTTCAGAAATGCAGTACACCAGCACCAGCAGTGCTTTCAGAGTCCGAAACACGTTAGGAAAATTTTCAACAAGTCCAATGTAGGTCGCTTTAGACGAAGTAGGTGGAAGCAATGTGCCATATATCATTCGAC
This sequence comes from Meconema thalassinum, assembly GCA_946902985.2. Classification (NCBI taxonomy): domain Eukaryota; kingdom Metazoa; phylum Arthropoda; class Insecta; order Orthoptera; family Tettigoniidae; genus Meconema; species Meconema thalassinum. Next base: position 170,766,593 of record OX336391.1, read on the forward strand.
GCGTGGACAGCCATTTACAAAAAAATATAAGTTAATCTAATTTCAAAAAAAGGTTTACAGAATTACTAATCCTTACTACATTTTACAAAGAGAAACAAGGTTGAATTTAAATGAAGAAAATATTTCTGACCATGCCCTAGATCCGTGCTTACAAAATTTCATTAACAAGTTTACCTTTTTACAGATTCGAAGTACATTTCAAGATTACATGAGTTAGACGACTATACATTTAGAAGGAACTACGGTAGAGGAATGACCACTAAAATTCCCAAAGGGAACAGGAATACAAGGTTACCATGAGTTAGGTCTCCCACCGAGCCCACTTTACATGTTAGCATCTCTTATGAAACATCAAAATTAGGTACACTTTTACAATTTACCATTACAATGGGAACTTCCCAACATTTACATTTTGTATCCCGTCAGAGTTTTTAAACCCAATTAAATTCAAAATTCCACAAGGAACAGATACCAGAAGGCTTCAATGAATTTTAGGGATACTCTACATTATACAAAATTCGTTTTACAAAATTTACGGTAGCATTTCCTCATTAGACACCTCTCCACCTCGCTTAATGTGTGATAGATGCACTCTAGAAATTTTGTTGGCCTTAGGGTTTCGAACAAGAAGAGTAACAGGGGTCAAGAATGCCTCTACATAACATGGGCCTTTAAAACGAGGGGTTAACTTGCTTGAAACTAGATTACTGACGCCCTTGGGCTCGAAATTGCGAACGTACACAACATCACCAATTTCCAAATCAGCTGGCTTGCGACAGGCATTGTGTCGCCTGGCAAGTTGGTCATGTGATACCTTAATATTCTCTCTAGCCTTGTCGAATTTCGCCCTCATATCCTCGGGCGTGAAACTGTCTGGAAGGAGATCGTGCAGGTTCCACAGATTAGACAACGGAGAATTGGCCATAAAGGAAAACATTAACGAAAAAGGGGTGGCTTGCGTGCTCTCATGCACGGCGGTGTTGAAAGCAAAATTGAGCCAATGCAAATTTGAATCCCACTTGGAATGGTCGTCGTGGTGGAAAGCAATCAGAGCAGAACGGAGATTACGATTAACTCGCTCAGCGAGAGACGGGTTAGGAAAATAGGGAGTGGTGGTTACATGCGAAATAGCAAAATCAAATAAGAATTGACGGAACTGATGAGATACAAAGCGCTTGGCATTATCTGACACCAGATACTGACATGGCCCAAAAGACGAAAAGATGGAATTAAGACACTTTATGACGGAACTGGTCGTAGCCTGTCTGGTGGGGAAAATCCAACTAAACCGGGTGAAACCGTCAGTGCAAACAAGCGCAAATTGGTTTCCCCGACCAGAGCGAGGGAACGGTCCAACATGGTCGATAAAAAGCCTCTCCTTGGGTCTAGATGCTGGTTCAGATGACAACAGGCCAACCTTAGTAGAAACCGGAGGTTTGCTAATACTGCATGCAGCACAATTCCTAATGAGCCTCCTGATGTCGCCATCCATACCTTGCCAAATGAAAAACTGTCTGATTTTAGCTCGGGTCTTGAATACTCCTAGGTGGCCACCAATAGGAGATTCATGATAGTAACGAAAGATTTCTGGAATGAGGACCGACGTGAGCACAATTTTAGGTAGGCGGTCATGACGAGACGAACAATACAATACACCGTCCTTCAGAGAGTAGGGCTTGATCACTTCACCAGAATTGATTCTGTCAATAAGGCTAGATAAGGAGGGGTCTTCTTTCTGGAATCGTCTCACATCTTCAAAAAGCACAGGGGAATTGCTGAGAACGACATTGACACAATTTACAGCAGATACAAGGTTTACGGGTTCACATTCCTGAACATCCTCTTCAGCTGTTTCCTCGTACATACGGCTTAAAGAATCAGCTACCGCATTTTCGGACCCACGAATATGTTGGACAGTGAACTGGAACGACAGAATCCTAGTTGCCCACCTAGCAATTCTACCAGTTTTGCGGGGTTTCCCTAAGACCCAGCTCAAGGCTTGGTTATCGGTCTCGAGGAGAAACTTAGTGTGCTCAAGATACTTACGGAATTTTTCTAGAGCGAACAACACAGCTAAACCCTCAAGTTCGTATATAGAATACTTCCTCACTGCGTCCGTTAAGGTACGAGAAGCGTATGCAATGGGTTGCCTACCCATATCAGATTCCTGCAGTAGAACACAACCAACACCACGACCAGACGCATCAGTCTGCACAATGAACTGCTTCCCAAAATACGGAATGGATAACACAGGGGCGTTAGAGAGCGCAAGCTTAAGATCTTCGAAGGCTGCTTGCTGAGAGGGTCCCCACTCGAACTTCACAGCCTTTTTGCGTAATTGATTTAGAGGAGCAGCACGGTCGGCAAAGTTACTGATAAACTTACGGAAGAAGTTCACCATACCAATGTAACGAGCAACACCCTTGGCGTTCTTGGGTGGTTTAACATCTCTGATGGCCTGCGTACGAGACTGGTCCACGGAGATACCAGATTCAGAAACAATATGTCCCAAGAAGGAAATTTTGGGCTTGGCAAAGGAAACCTTGGACAATTTGACGGTAAGGCCAGCGTCACGTAACCGATCAAGAACAATTTTCAGATGATCAATGTGTTCCTCGAAGGACTCGGAATAGATCACCACATCGTCAAGGTAGTGGTACACAAACTTGAATTTAATTTCTGAAAATACCTTGTCCAGAAGTCTGCTCAACACAGCGGCTCCGGTGGATAGGCCAAACGGGACACGGGCATACTCAAACAGGTTCCAGTCAGTGGAAAAAGCAGTAACATGCCTGGATTCAGGAGAGAGGGGAATTTGGAAGTAGGAAGAATTTAAATCGAGGATCGTGAACACCTTCGCGTTGCGAAACCAACTAAAACATGTGTGAAGGTCCGGCAAAGGTATGGATTGCAAAACAACTTTTTGATTAAGAGCCCTATAATCGACCACCGGCCGAAAACCACCGTTAGGTTTTGGCACAAGAAATACAGGGGATGAGTAGGCAGAGATAGAGGGTTGGATTACACCTTCTTCTAACATCTTATCGATAATCTTACGAAGTTCAGCCATCTTGGGCGGGGCAAGGCGATACGGGCTGGAACGCACCGGCACAGAATCGGTTAGCTCAATCTTGTACTCCATCAAATGGGTTACACCCAGCTTGTCAGTAAATACATCGCTATACTCCTGACATAACCTCTTAATGGCATCCTTTTGAAGACTCGTTAAATTTTCCAGATCGAGATCCTCAATAGTCACAGGTTCACTAACAGAATTGACAGCATGAGAAGATAAAACCGGGTTAAATGATAATTTACTCTGTGGATTAAACTTAAACCATAAGTTGCGAGCACCAAAATCAAGAAGCATACCAACGTGTGACATGAAATTAGCTCCAATGACCACAGCACAAGAAAGATTTCTGGCAACCAAAAATTTAAATTTCCAAGAAAAATCTAGAATATGAATTTTGACTGTCATACTACCCAAAATACTTAAGTTTGAACAATTTGCCGAAATAAAAGATTCATTGTTAGGCTCTAACTCAGGAAATTTGCAAACACTCTTCATAGATACAAACCAGTCCTCACTTATAAAGGATGCGACACTACCAGAATCAAGCAATGCAGAAACGGGCTCGTCATTAACACAAATTTCAATAAACGGGGATATTCCTTTAGCCACAGGAGAAATTCCAAAATCGTTACTCACTCTAACACGATTACAATTAGGTGACGAGGACACCCGCACCACAGGTTTCACACAACGTTTAGAATTAGGCTGACTTGCCACGCCATTGTTCACCGACAGGTTAGGTAGGTCAGCGACATAAGCAGAATTAGCACATGAAGATTTAGCTTTCATAGAGTTATCAAGACTATCATTGGTAGGGCGACCAGAAACTTCACAGGGTTTTCCCAAATTCTTACGCACAGAAATGTCCTTGGAAGTAACACCCGAATTGGTCTCCTCAACGTTCTGTCATTGGCGATACACAGCCTGGTTACTCGGACACACCTTCTTGACATGTCCCACGCCACCGCACGTGTGGCACTTAATGTTGGGTCGAGGATGAAACATAACCTTTGGCGGGGGACGAGACATCAAGGAAGGAGGGGGACCAGACATCAAGGAAGGAGGAGGAACATTAGCTACCCGAAGGGAATCTGCATGTTTCACAGCCATAGCCTCTACAACGACCTGTTTCAGCTCGACAAATGACGAAGGCCTGGTACACATAGTCATGTATGACCTATATTGAGGCGAAAACCCATTTACAATTGAAGAAACCAACTGTCGCTCAGTTAAAGGGGATGCAAATACCTGGGCATACACCTTAATGTCACTGACATAGTCGCTAAGGGACTCGTCCAGCCTTTGGACACGATAAAGGAACTTTTGCTCGAGAGCACTTAGGGCGCTTGCAGGGACAAAAAACCACAACACTTCCCTAATAAACATGGCTAAGGACATGCGGAGGTGGATAGCTTCAACAAGCTTATCGCGCAGCATACCGGATGCAACTGGATACAAAAGTTGGAAAATCTGAATTTCCGACATCCCAAAAATCGAGGCATGGTTGCCCAACTCGACCACTTGCTTTAAAAATTGTACCACTTGGGTAACGTCATCAAGGTTGAAATGCTTTAATTTAGTTAAGAAACCAGAAATAGGATGAGGAATCGACCCATAATTAACGGTAGGCGAGAATGTAGCATTAGGAAAAGGGACATTGTTACCAGGGTAGCCCGCTCGCACACCCTCTACAGGCGACAAAACATTTATATTACTAGAGAAAGAACTGGGATACAATGGGTCGGCAGGACCCAGGAAATCATTAGGTGACCTAACATGAGAAGAATGACCGTATGCAGGATTAAGTGGTATGGACGAGCCAGCGCCAGGCAACAGAGGGGCAGGCAAACTACTACTGGTAATCGATCCCAAAACCTCAGACCTAGTAACCAGAGGTGATTCACGTTCAACCCCAGAAGGACTCTCCAAATTCACAAGGTTATCGCTTAAGTCAATTAAATTGAAAACACTATTGTTGTCGGCCATTTTGGAAAACACAGAATGCAGACAGCCAATAAAGAAGGAAACAAATTTCAGGAATTACAAGGACAGTTTACACTTTCACAACAGTACCACAACCACCAATTACCACCACCATAGATTAGGCTGACACTCGAACACCACCACCATACTACACAAAATCATGCACAAAGCTGTCCAGAACTGCATACGTCACTGCCTGCTTGGCTCGAGAACAGGGAGCTAAATTACAAAAATAGGCACAAAACATCAGGCTACCAGCTTCCGACGGGGCTCCAGGATGCCTTCACACGCAGCATATAGGCTATCAGAACATTAAGAAATCCCATTTCCCATGCCAAGAACACATGTCAGTCACTCACCGGGCTTCATTTTCAGTGGGGATGTTGCACACCAACAGGACAAAATACAGCAGCAAACACCTCGCTTAGAACAGGACACTTACATACAGCATACCACATGGATATCCAGAGGCAAACATGGAATAAAACAAATGACAAGGATTAGCTTTACACAACATCAAGTGCACTGGCCTGACAAAATCCCACCAACAACTGTGCCATCAGCCCTAGAGGGGTCCATAAAACAGCCTGTGGGTACTGGGGAGGGGATAGTTACGGATGTGAACTAGAACGCGGTCTGCTACCACTGCGACCACCTGGAAAGAATGACACCGCCGCTTGGCCAGCAGCACGTCGGTAACTCGATAACCAACGCTCTGCTTACCACTGCGACACCTGGAATGGGCGGGCCCAACTTACCTTTGTTTGAGAGGTCCGGGTCACCTCCGCAGCAACATCACCTCCAGATGACATGTCCCAACAGAAGAGCTCCAAAAGGGGTGGAAGGAAGATGGAGAAGGGGACAACACACACAGGCTATTCAACAGACCCCCCCAAAAACCAACGGAACTGCCGTCGGTGAAATAATGCCACAAAAAAAGATTAAAAATTTATAAATAAAAGGTTTAATATTAAAGATTTAAAGGAGCACTTTCACCAGAAACAGAACATGCATGCTTGCAAACAAAAGACAAGGATTAAATTGAAATTTAAAAGGTTAAAAAAAGCCCAAAGCCCAAAGCTTAAAATAAAATTATATATATACAGGCATAATTAAATGATAACGGGCTTGGTAATTTACAAGGCAATGCAATATCGATCAAACATGCAGAAGCTCAGGCCACGCCGAAAAAGAAAGGATGAAATAAAATAAAATAAAATAAAATAAAATGGGATTAGAAAATAAATAAATGTTATGCACGACGGCGGAAACACAAGGACATTTACCAAAAATCACAAAATAAAAATCAACAAGATTAAGTTCCATTTAAACAAAAAATATTTTAAGCTAACACACAACACGTTTGCTTTTCGAGGCCGGCGCCAATGGACTGACCTCGAGACCATAATGCATCTCTTCATAACATGGCCACAAAAACACAAGGAAACCGCATGCCTGATCGAAATTACGGCAAACAATTAATAAAATTAAATTTAAACATCAGCAGAAGGAAATGGACGGAGGAAAACAATTATGTCTAAATACTATTACAACGGTGAAAGGCACCGGATCATGAATAAATTACTATGTCAATCCCAAGATTGGCAAAAGAAAATAAATAATAATTTAATCGTAAAATAAATTAGAAATGTGTCTCCATAAGGTACGAAGAAAAGAGAACAAAATTAAAATAAATCAGGAAACGTAATTAAAACAGCAATAAAATTAGGCCTATAAAACAAAAGAGGAACAGAATTAAAATATTACTATAAGATGATATCGGAGCTCCATAACAAAAATAAATATGAAGATATAACGTAACGTACCTTACATCCTTCTCAGTGGAGACACACTAATAATAAAATAATTAACACATAATTTTTAAATTCTGTACGGCACTACATGTGCTTCAAAACTGGCTAACCCGGCACATGCGTCGTTTAGATGACACCACTCGTTCGCATCCAGTTGCGATTCTCCATCACGTTCATCGTCCAGGCGAAAGGAAGAACTTAAATTCTTATATAGTACAGGCGTTTCTTAGTTGAATATGTATTCAAATTTGGTAACAGCCAGGGGGCAAGCCCCCTAGCACACAGAGAGATTTTTCTTCACACCCGCGGCCGGCTTCTTGTTTACAAAACAGCCAGTCCATCAACTCCACAAGATGGCGGAGAATTTTTGCGTCAAGAAGCGAACTGCATTCATGTAAAATTTATTGTCCAATCACTGCTTGACACCTCAAACAACAATGTCATAAATAAGTACATAATTTGGCGGTATCATGAATACACTGGCATTTGTTTCATGACGAAGAATATAATTGTATTTCACACAAGACTGGAATAGTATGAGTTGAATAAGGTACAAGCACCGCATTCTATTGGAGAGAAACAGGAACCACGTTCAGACTTCCAAAGTCCGACAGCAGCTACCATCTCGTGGTCACAGGCGGAACTGAGCGACGAAGCGGTCGTTTCAAAACTTCAAGAACAGCATCCATGGGTAAATACATGTTTGAAATGTTGGGACGGGCACTTGCACGTAACAATAATGATGGTGATAATGAAGAACTGCTTCCCGAGTTTCTGAAACCATTCATAAAAAATAGCAAATGGAACGTTCCTAATATATTAGTCGAACGTCTACAGCTCTTGCATGCCTGTAAACAGGTTGGTCATATTGGTTATGAGAAAGAGCTATTAAATATAGAAAATGAAAATGAACATGCAACATGTTATTCAAAATTTCAAATAGAGCTGTGCCTTGTTAACATTAAACTCTGTTGGTCATTAAATTAACTACTTGTAAAATAATTCCCGTGTCAAATCCTAATAGCAAATAGCATATATTAAATAATCATGCCATAAAACGAGTACTTAAAAATCATTTAATGTAGGAATACCTTTAATGGGATCACCAAACCTTCAAGTATGCAATATACATTCCAGATAGTGCTGTATTTTGATCGATAGTGCCTCCAGTGCTTACATTAAATAAGAATACAGTAAACGTATAAAATTTTTATAAATCATTTTCATAAAATACCATATAATAAATATTTTCACACTAACGAATGACCGTTTGAAAATGGTTTATTGTAGAAATATCTTTCATGGAACCTCCAAACCTTCAAGTAAACCATATGTGATGTACATTCCACATAGCTACATAACCGACAGTACATCGTGGTACCAATCTCCACCGCATTGCACGCTCATTGTTTGTGTTAGATTTCTGTCTCATTACTAGAACTGTACTTACTGGTCAATAACCAACATAGTGGTCAAAGTGTTCCCCTGGTAGATAACCCATGTTTGGTTTGTCAATTTCTAATTGCAAGGTCAGTTAAGACCTAACAAAAATTAGTCTTAACGTATATATCCATCATCAACACCATATCATTAAACAAATGAAACCATCTTAAGGTATTTATTACATTTAATTGCATTTTTAGCAACCTTCAAGAGGAAAGTATAGACAGGAATTGTGAAAAGGAAACCGTTCAATCATTCAATGTCGTTAATGTTAACAACCTCAACGTTAGAGGTTATGAAAGTCTATGTGAGGTGTGGTTTTTACAGCTGAATGCCTTTTCCTGACACCCACCTCAGAGACAAGTTTATGGGAAATGAAACTCAGTTATCATGTCGAATGTGGGGCTCCTAGTCTAGGAGAAAGTCATGTTGAGGTATTTGTCTGCAGGGAGTGTGGTAAACGAAACAACAACAACAATAAAAGCATACTTGTAAAGGCAATATTATGGAATTTTCGAGTACATATAGTGAATTTACAAAAATTGGATAAATTTCATGGTTTGTAGCCCACTTTGGGTAAGTTTGGTAAGTTTTAATGAATTTTCATCTATATTCGTCTAATTTTAAATGAACTTGAGGTAGTTTAAACCATGCTTAGGTAAATCAATGGAATTTCAGTAAATCTGGTAGTCATTTGTTGAATTTTGCTGGAATGTTGTGTCATTTGGTCAATTTGCGGAAAATGTAGTGGATTTTAGGAAAATTGAAGGTAAATCTGGGGATAGTTAGGTATTTAACAGATAACCTGTCACTATGATGGTTGTATTAGAGTGTGCCTTTCACCACCAAGGGGTAGGATTGGAGAGAGGAGAGCGTCATGAGCTGAAGTGCATAGTCATTTATATTGACTTTAAGAATGGTTGTTGTGGGGGACCGAACACTCCTCTTGTTGGTTTTGGGGGAAGTGTACTCCATTTCATTCCATTTTTTAAAAGCCACTAATCAGGTCCTAGTATTGGGCACTTGCAAACCATTTCACTATTCTTAACATCAAATGTGCATTTGCCTGGAGTAGAAGTGGGAAACCACATCAGTTTGGTGTATAGAAAACTCACCTCACCTCACCCCAACTCATTGGAAAATGAATTTTTTTTTTGTCTTACTTAGGGGCTTGGAAATCATGGTTATCAGTCCCATGTACTATACCTGGGAAAATAATCGTGGGCAAGCACACTATTATTAGCTGAGTTTCTAATAAAATTTTGCATACCCTAGGACCAGTATTGCATTATATGGCATGCAATGTGTTAGCGTTCTTAAAAGCCAGTGATATAAAACAAAAGAGGTCTTTAATTCCACCCCTGGGCGTCATATCTAGTGTCATGTAGGTTGACGATCACGGAGTTCCAGCTGAGACCGTCATTGCTTCCACTAACATGTGCTAGGCTCCTCTCTGTCTTAGTTCCTATCGACCACACTTGCTCAACTCTTGTTCTCTACCGACCCAAACATGATTAGGGTATCCGAGCCCTAGGGTGTCTCTTCCTTTTGCAACTTCATTGGCCCTTGTTTATTTATTTTTTCTGATGTTCTACTAGTGTGAGGAGGCAGCCTTGTTTTAATTTTCATGTTATTTCCTGTCTTTTGCTCAAGCCCCCTCAAGAAGGTAGGGTGTATATAGCCCCACCACTTGCGGTGCACTCTGCATATGGCTACACCCTCAAGGGGCTTACAGCTGATCAGTTTGAAATTTGGCGACCCAAAGGCATTTCTGAGCTGAGTCCAGTTTTCCTCCTCTTTATCCATTACCTCTGAGGCAAAGCCTCTCCTATTATACTTTCTATCTGCCTTTCATGGCTCTCCTTCCTTCCAACTCCCTCAATCCACATGCTTGAGGGTTGAGGGCCATTTTTTATTCTTTCTGTCCTTTATTTGGCCTATTGCCCTTTTGTTTTACATTTCTTCTTTTAGTATATAAGAGTGTAGTAGCTTAGATTTAATTTTCATCTTTACGATGACCCAAACCATTGAGGGTCGATAGGACAGTTTGGTGGTTAAGTTTGTAGAACGCTTCTCTTTTGTCCAAAGGACAGCATGTTGAATTCCTCACTGGCTCATGAATTTTATTCTTTGTTCACTTAGTTCTCATGGCTTTGAAACTGGCTGTCTGTAACGTGATCATTATTCATTTTAACTTCAGCGTACTAAACTAATTTTAAATTAGTTAATTTTAAATTAATTATTTTAAAATAATTATTTTAAATTATTAATTATTTTAAATTAATTTTAAATTCAGATTTGTGTTTCACAGTAAACACAATTATTTTCCGTTTAAAACAAGCCATACAATTCTTTTTCTAACATGATAGCTTATACGTGGGCATGGCTATAGATTACAAGTAGTATAATCATCAGCTAAGGATTCAATTTCCATTACCTACACCTTTCATGGTATGGCTATTAGCCAATTCGTTAAACTATAGAAAACTTTTCTATATGTTCTGTTACATTATTATTTGAATATCTCATCTTGTAGTGGTTAACCTACTTGGTTGTCAACCCTAAGGTCTTGGCTTCCAACCCCGACTATACCATGGCATTCATTTCAAGGTTGCAATAAGCTTCACTAAGCCTTTGTCAAACCTAACAACGATCTAGTCATGTCTTGTATGATAACACGGTGCAGAGCACGTCCACTATCAAGCAGACGAGTAATATGAAACTTGATGACAAGATCGCTGTGCTGTTATCACCAAGGCACACTAGACAAACCAAAGCCAGTGTCTCTGTGCAGATTCAACCCAGCGGTAGTATGCAAGCGTATGTTTGTTTAAAAAGCATCATGAATATAAGTCCACTGTCACCACAGAGGCACCGGTTCGATTTTTTTCTAAAGGCTGCAACAGGATATACGGAGTCTTGACAGGTAAAACTTTTTGGGGTCCATTCGTGAACCATGGCAAAGGGTTGGCCATCCTGACTTCTTCAACACCTCAAACCAATGTTTACTATTACTGGTGAGTTACCTTTCTTTCTTCGGCTTTTCCCTATTATTTTGAGTCGCCGGAGCCAACCAGGCTCATTTTGGTTTTGGCCGGGGATTTAAGGCCGAATACCCTTTTTGACGCCACGTGATTTTTCAGGTGAAAATTCCAACCCCCGCTGTCATCGGGATTTGAACCCTAGCCGTCCGGGTAAAGATGAGCAGCTAAGCACCTGCGCCATCACGCTCCCCACTGGTTAGTTATCTATACACACATTAATCCATAATTACCTAATAATAATAATAATAACAATCATCCTCCATACACTTGTCCATTAAAGCATGGTTTCACAAAACGCTTATGCTTTTAGGTGTATAACACATTTTTCCTCATAACATGACTATTTACTTTTTTTAGGGGTGAAATGACCTATCCAGGTAAAAGCGCATGTCATGGCCTATTTTTAAGCTATCACACCTAATTTTAGGGTTCTTCGTTTCCAAGATATTGATTTTTCGATTTGGGGGGGGGGGGTAGTTTCCACCCCCTGCTATTTTTCATTAAAAACAAAAGATCTTAGGTTCATATATCATTTTTAGGTGTTTAACACGTTTTTCCCCATAACATGACTATTTACTGTTTTAGGGGTGAAATGATCAATCGAGGTAAAAGCCTATATCATCTCCTATTTTTTTAAGCTATCACACCGAAATTTATGATTCTTCGTTTCCTAGATATGGATTTTTCAATTTGGGGGGTTGTTTTCACCCCCTGCTATTTTTCATCAAAAACAAAAGATCTTTGGTTCATTTATCATTTTTAGGTGTTTAACACGTTTTTTCCCATAACATGACTATTTACTGTTTTAGGGGTGAAATGACAAATCGAGGTAAAAGCCCATATCATCCCCTATTTTTTTGAGCTATCACACCTAATTTTAGGCTTCTTCGTTTCCTAGATATGGATTTTTCAATTTGGGGGGGTAGTTTCACCCCGCAAAGGGGGACGTCGCCCCATGTCCTAGAACCCTTCAAACAAGTCCCTAGCATGATTGGTTCGCGAGATATGAACAAGAGTGTAGTTAGGCCCTTTCGACAAAAACGAATCATACATTCAAAAACGGGGCGTCATCCCCAGGGTTAGGATACTGCCTATGGCAAAATCCCATCAGGGGTTCAGAAAAATATTAACAAACGTATTGTTAGGTTCTTTTGACAAAAGCCGTCCGTGTGCGCACATACAAAAAAAATACTATTTCACCCCCCGGGTAAGGGTAGTTTTTATTTTGGGGTGGATATACCCCGTCCATAGAAAAGGGGATTTTACCACGAGTGCTACGACACCCCATAGGTTTAAATCCGATTATTGGTTAGCGAGATACTAAAAAGCCGATGACCTATTAGTTTTTTGGGTTTCTTTAAATACATATTAAAAAACCCATTTATAAACCATCATTTAAAAAGCCTGCTCTTTTACAAAATCCCCAAGTGCGCAGGCGTACAAAAAACATTCATCGCCATAATGTCAAAAAACAGACGTTTACCCCAAAATGGCGTTTCCAAATTCCATCCATTTTAAAAATAACCTCACCATCACCTAGAGCGAAAAAATACCATCTAAACGACCCCTCACTCGACCCTACTCCTCCCCCACCACCTAACCCTTTCCCAACATAGGCATACATATTCAAGCACGAGCGCGACTTGAGGAAACCAACACTACCCCACTACTCGCGAATGACCTTTTAGTTTTGGCCTTTTAATTAAATAAAGAGGCTATAGGAAAGTAGGGGGCGTCACTACGTGTGTTAGGACACCCTGTATGTTCTAATCCCATGTTTGGTTAGCGAGATATCAGGTTCGGGGCCGATACGAGGAGGGTTCAAAAAGAAGTGAGGCAGCTTTCCCCTTACCACACTACTGTATTTAATTTTCATAAAGAAAGCTTAAGCCTATAGGAAGAATCAGGGAAGATAAGGTCCTGCCTAATCGTTATTCTACTGAGAGATATAAAACGAAAAATTGAACCTTTTTATTTGACAAAGTGTAAAGTTATAAGAATTTAACAAATATAAAATGTACAATCTAATCTTAATCTTTGAAGTCTCAGACCTCTAGAGAAGTTAAGTTTACACTTAGCAATTAACAGCTTGAAGATTTATAACCTTTTATAAGTACTAAAATCTGCATAAGATTTTAAAAGTTGTGCTTAAGATTAACAAATTTAACGTTTATAACAAAGATTATAAGATAATTAACGCTTTAATAATTAGATCAGGTACAATGTAGGTACTTTTAGAATTCCTTTATGGAAATCAAAAAGGGCTATGAACAAATAATAAATTCAAAATTATAACAAAGAAAAAAGGGAAAAATTAAGAAGAAGTTTCTATAACTTCTTATAATCAAACAGAGATTACGAGAATGATATACTCAAATAGGGCAGGTCACTATTTGTGAAGCCTGAAGAGAAAAATTAGTTGGCTGGCTTATGAGTAGAAAGAGTAGTATTCCCCAGTTTTAGAAAAGGATGAACAATTAAGGTGTGGACTAGGCATCATTTTACACAGAATTAATTCGCGATATATGTAACAAAGTTGGAAGGGCACTTGGTGGCAAGCGAGGCGTCGTATAAATTGACATAAATTTATATTTTAATTAGATCGTTAGTAAGGTATTTGGGAGGGAGGAAATGGAAACCTTTAGGAAAAGTGTTGGCCAAATGTATTGCTCTCATACGAACGAGACGCATTTGGTAGTTGAATAGGCACTGTTTTTCACTATAGTCTATTGATGTAATTGAAAAGTTCTCTATTGCAGCACAGAAAGTTTATAAAGAGAAATGTTATTGCAGTTGTGTAGATCACTAGTTAAATTTTAGCTTGAACAAATTTATTGCTTTGTAGAGTTTATAGATTGCGGTTGACTGCTGAAGAAAAGTTCCCACGGAGGCAAGTAAATTAGAGTTTGAACAACAGTAAATGTGATGCGAATTCCTCAGTGAGGAAAACTATTCCCATGTTAGAGTGGAAAATATTAGGTTGCTTTACTTGTAGAAATGTCGCTTGACACAGAAAGTTCCGGAGTTATGATGACTGTTGAATAGGGCAGTAAGTTCCCAGGGAGGAAAAAGGCTAAGTTTAAAGACAGTGGATATTTTAGGTGATATCCCTCGTTGTGAGAAAGTATCTCAGTGAATTTGTACAAGGAGTACTGTTTCATTTTAGAAAGTTAACTTAGGTAGCCATCGCTTGATCAAAAAGATCTCTTGAAGGCAGTTATTGCTTAACATTTAGCAATTCCACACACTGTCTATAAAATTAAATTAAAAAGCATTTAGCTATTTAAGAACCCATGATGATATGTTTATACATAGAAGTCTGTACTTAGCTTTGTTTCATGAAGCAGGTGATATTTCTTGGTGACGGTTGGTTTAAAATTCAGACATGGCGTCTGATGTAAAAAAGTCTCAAGAGAGCAGGAGACTGGCCCGGGTAGGGCTTGCACTGTACTCGACGGCCGAACTATGAGTGAGGGCTGCTTAACGAGGCATCAAGTTACCAATGGTAGAAGATGGTGGGGGGAAAGGGACAAAAGAGCACATATCAGAATATACAACTTAAGAAAGATAAAATTCGTATAGCGAAGATAGAATTCTTCTTCGAGCGGTGGCTTCAAGGAGTTGTTAGCAGTCGACAATGACGAAGCCTGGTGGATGGGAATGGTGAAGAAGTCCTCTTGAGTGTGTAGATGTTGAGGAACTTCAATGATTAGCTGCTAGATGCCGCTAGGTTGTTCATGGAAGATATATATCTAGAACAGACTTAGAAGATACATAAGCAGATGCGTGGAGAAAAGAAAACATAAGGAATCACTGTTGGTGTTTGAGAAAAAGGAAAGAATGAATAGAAGCAAAGAGCAGGGAAAGCTAACTCTGTCTTACCGTGTATTCCAAAGAATACACCATACTGGGAGGTGTAAACACCAACAGAGAGCAGAAACACAATATTAAAGGTTGAGAGGAAGAGGGGCAATTAATGATAGGGGTCTTGTAATATGCCCATTTGAGGTCAAGATCTTCACTACCCTGACTCTTCCATCGCTTCCCGGGTAACACTCGATCACTCCTCCGGAGATCCACGCTAGAGGGGGAACGGGAAGGAGGAGAACTGCAAATAAGGAAATGACCAGGTGGTAGGGAAAGTAAATTATCAGAATCATTGAAATGCGGGGTCAACGGGCGCGAATTAACAACGCCGTCAATCAAAAAGTAGCTAGGAGCTGCGAGAAACAAAGCTTCAATGAAGATCGTAACAAGATGCGAAGAAAGGAGAGATAACAAATGTAAACAAAGCGTGTAGAAACAAGTACATTGATTAAGACTAATAATATACCAAATAAAAAAGAAACTATGCGAGTAGAAGGCAAGAACGCCACAGGTAACAATAATCTAGTAGCAATAAACGATGACCTTAACTTGTAATAAGCATCAAAAGGGTTAACTAGAAGAGTAATTAGGTCAACCAGATGTATGACGCAACAAGAATATATGCGAAGATACATCGAATGTAAAGACGAGATAAAACAAGTTTGTTCAACAACGAACAACAAAAGTGCAAAATAGTTACACAGAATACGAGAAATACGCGCAGCGAGAATGTATAAAGATTTCATTGAAAAAAATCGGAGTAAACTGCGGCTACGAGTGTGAGCAAGTAAACGAGATAGGTAAACAAGACCTTGACACGAATAGTGCAACGAGATAACGAGTATGAATAGCTGAAAAGGCCATTGACCAGAACCAGTTTTCCTTGGCAAGGAGGTGAGCGACTTCCTGAATTACGGGAGCAACTCGCATGACAATAGCTGGCAGAGAGCCCGAGTTGAGATAAGGAAAACTTGTTCTGACCTTTGTCACATATAGAGGAAGTAAGCAACGGCTCGACATTACGTGAGTTTGTATACAAACGAGATTGCCATACAAGCAGTTGAAAATAATCAAAAGGGGTAAATACAACCAGCCAAACATTAAAGCGGAACTTTAAGTACAGTAACACACGTAGTCATGCGTATCTCGACCATGAAAAACCAATTTAAAGACTGAGAAAACAGAACAATTAATCAATTTAACATAATTTTGAGGATTACAAAACTCAATCATTGCCAACAGAAAAAGTTTAATTCTTCTGAACAACGAAGAAAGGCCGGGAAATTGAGTGAGAAATTATGCCTGTGAATTATTGTTCTTGAAGTTAAAGAACCCAGATTGACAATCGGCTTCAAATGCTGCTTCCGAGTGTGAAGAAGAGGGAAGGAGGCGGCCACGACCATCCTACTAAATAGTGAAATGATTGAAATACAGCTCACAGCAAAGTGATGGTGACTGATAGCCATGGTTTTACACAGAGAGAAGATAGTTTTCGTTGGAAAGTTTAATCAATTACCGGCTACAAAAATGACAAAAGGCAATGAAACAAACGACTTAAGGCAAAGCGGACCTGAATTGCCACTTTGTGCGGAAATAAGGCAAAACCCATTAAATAGCTTACAGCAGTGTCGTAGTTGTTGACACAGAGACATCGTTTCGGCGAGTTGTTTTGAAATGTACCGAGATCGGAAACATAAGTGTTCTCTTCGTTAGAAAATGAATTTGAATCAGCGTTAACAAAATTACATTGCGAGTTTGTTTGAAAACTGGAACGATGGATTTGACCAGTAACAATCCAACCAAAATCGGTAAGTCTGGCAACCACGTTTAAAGATAGTCTGAGATTTTGCATGCGAAGGCAATTCCAAAAAAACATTGGCACTGAAAAGTATGTCAATGGGGCCTTGTATATTGAACAGAGGATCGGCTAACCTTAAATGAGAAGGAATATTCAGCCCTGAGATTTCAACAGAGTGGCTTGGAGTATCCTCTCCGATACTGTTGAGACTGAGGCAATTAAGTTTTAGAAAATTATTTCTATAACAAGTATCCTTTATGGTTAGTTTTGAGAAATGTAAAGCTTGTGATTTTAAGCTGTTAATGCCTGATACATTAATAGAGGTAGGAGTTACTGGTAAGCCTAGCTTTTTGATCAAAGAATTGGAAACAAAGACGTGGGTTGCCGCTGAATCAAGAAGACCACGTGCACGGACCCAGTTGCCAAATTTATCCTGAACTTCAATTTGAACAGTAGACAGTAATACTTGAGCACTACGCAAAGACTTAGCGTTTTGAATAAAGGATGAAGCATTATGACTGCTAGTATTGTCACTTTTTTGAGAAATGGATGCTGCTGATGACCTCAATTGATCATGACGATGCAATAAAGTGTGATGCAGTTTTTCACAATGGAAGCAGAGCCTGGTGGACGTACAATTTGAAGCTGAATGTTTTGGCGACAGACAATTAAGCAATATTTATTATTAGAAACAAATTTCCTTCTGTCGTCAACAGACAATTCTTTAAAGGATTTGCATGAATACAAAGCGTGAGACTTTTTTCAGAATGTGCATTTTAAGGACTTGTTGAGCGGCCTAGTTTTCTCTCCTGGACGGTTGAAAGTGGTAGAATAAGTTTGCTTGTTCTCGAGAGATGGGGCTTATGACCATTTGAAGAGACAAGTTTGGTATCCAAGATATTGTGTCACAGGGAACTAGTTTTAGCACTTTCGCACTGAAATGAGAGTGCTGTGGGGAATTGGCACCGGCTGTTAAGAAACAAGATGAGATGTTCAAATGAATATTCGTCCTTATGAGCTAGTTCGACTTCCCATGCTTTTGACGTCGAGAAGTCGAATCTAGATGTAGCGAGATAAATCAAGAAAGTGTCCCAAGTTTGGACCGGCTGCTTAAGTTGGTATATCGCTCTGACATGCAATTGCATGGAGTCTACCAGGTCTCTTAAAGAGGCGACGTCATTGGGCTTTACGGCTGGCAAGTTGAACAAGCAGCGCATGTGGCGAGCGACACACAAGCGTACGTTACCATATCTCTCTTTAAGAAGGTCAAAGGCAATGTTGTAGTTCTCTGCGCTTAAAGGCAGTGATTCAACCAAAGCCAAGGCCTGGCCTTCCAAGGAAAAACGCAAGTAATACAACTTGTGGATATCGAGAATATCTGCGTTATCGTGGATAAGGGAACAGAATAACTCGTAAAAGGAATTCCATTCACTTTCCTGGCCTGAAAAAAAGAGGCAGGCTTATCTTTGGAAGTGAAGGTTTCGGTTTATGAATGTCTTCACGGACTGAAGCGGGTGCGAACTGGGCGGGATTGATGACCTTAGTGTCCGGTTCTGGAAAACTGCGAATCAGTTGGTGGGCCTTTGCGATCCCTTCAAAGTACAAGGGTTCAACTTCGTCCCGATCAGATTGAAGTTCGGGGCAGGCGGATTCGATATCGGTTTGGATTTGGTCGAAGTAATCGTAAGACCGTTCGTAAAACTTTCAGCGTTGAGTTAAGACATCTAGATCACAATCGGCGGGAGTTAATTTATTAAGAAAATTTCTAAATCTGGTGAGTTGTCCTTTATAGGAAGAACGCCTAGCAATGAGAGTTTTATCCTTTTCTGTTAGCATGATGAAATGGGTAAATTGAAGTGTAACTTACGAAAATGGAGAGATTTTGAAAATGCTGTCAGGTTGGCAGCAGCAGACAGGTTACAAGTAAGACAGGCTGAAGAAGACAGGAACGACCTCTATCATCTTTACCAGCTTTGCACAGCCAAATTATAGCTGAAAAATACAAAGTAGATATTAATATGGTATATTGGCTTTCACGGCCGGTGAATTAAAACTCAGCAATTCTTCTAGTTTTGTGCCGTATCTGGTGTGGGGTATCGCCTAGGACACGAAGCTGGCTCATCGGCGGGCTCTTGGTGTCCTGTGGGGGTTCGGGCTGCACCTAATATAAAGGGAGGTGGCGCGCAGTTCGTCACTCCTGTGGGGGTCCGGGCGGGGACACCAAAAGCCCGCCGATGAGCCAGCTTGGTGTCCTAGGCGATACCCCACACAAGACACGGCACAAACCTAGAAGAATTGCTGAATTTTAGATATTAATAACTTGCAAAATATTGACAAATGGATTCTCCAGGGTTTCGGCACCAATTTAGGGTCGGTTTTAGCTGAGGCATGACGAATAGAAGGACCTAGTGTGAGGACTCCGCCATTTTAGCACGGTAGTTTCTGGTCCCGCCGCTACAAGCACTGTAAGCGATTATGTCCAACACGTGCTGTGTTTCCGTCGAGCCGGGTCGTAAAAAGTGCGTGAGAAGTTACTGTGTGAGATATTTGTGTGAATTAAATTGAATTTTCTTTGCTTTCAGTTCTTAAATTCAGTTCATTGTGTCTTGTGTACATCAGCGTTTTGTGTTTTGTGTACTTCAAACATATTTCTTATGTGGCTTGGTTCATTTAATAGTTCAACATGCCTTATTGTTTTGTACCTGGCTGTAAGTCAGGGTATGGTCGAGTAGTTGACGATATACGATTTTTTTCACCACCGAAGGATACAAATCAATTTGAAAAATGGGCCAGAGCTATTCCACGAAAGGATACGAAGTTAACGCGTAGTAGTAGAATTTGTCAAATTCATTTCTCTGCTGATTTGATAGTAAAATCAGATAATTTTATAGTGAATGGTGAAGAAGTGGAAATCTCTCGTGTGTGGTGGAAGTTACGTCCTGGAGCAGTGCCTCATTTTCCCCCTAATTTACCGAAGTAGTAAGAATAAGTCCCGTAAAGCTCCCAACAGGAAAAAGAATCTCGACACCACCAGAAAAAGAAGATTGAAGATGGGAGTGGAGCAACGAATGAGGCATTAAAAGGTCAGTCCAATGTTGATAAGAATTTGGGTCATTCTAGTGTACTTACTGATGCTGAAAAGACTATAATATTGCTCAAAAGGCGCCTAAAGAATGCTAACCGTAATTTAATTCGAGTTAGATCCCGCCTCAACTCAGCAAAATCGAGAATTAATTTGCTGGAGAAGCAGGTTCGAATTTCATAGGCATTTAATTACAAAGATAACGATTACAGTGGCGGATCCAGGCCTTGCGATGCCCTGGGCGATATGATAAGGTGGGGCCCACAACAATAGAAAAAAAATTATCGAGTAAAATGGAAAATAGTTTGGTAATAATAATAATAATAATATAAAGAATAGTTACAATATTTTGAATACACTACAGTACATTATTTTAATAATATGAAAGAAACCTTTAAGTCCCCTTGAATAAGATTATGTAAACAATGAAATATTAAAATATTACTTTGCGACTATTTTCCCGGCTGAAGACTTGTATTATTTCACTGAAATCTTAACTTGCTAAACGGTCTCGAGAGGTCATAGCTGCACTGAAGAAAGGAAGATGAATTATAAATTAGTTCGAAAAGTATACTTAATTAATTAATTAATTAAATGTAGAAAAATCCATGGCGCGGGGCCCCTAGGACCGCGGAGCCCGGGCGGTCGCCCTCCTCGCCCTCCCCTGGATCCGCCCCTGATAACGAACACCTTAGCAAGAAATGCCAGGAAAATCTCCCAATGGAATGAGGTACAGCAATGAATTCATTTTAGAGTGTTCATTGTTGAGAATAAAATCACCGAAAGGATCCCGTCATTGTCGGCGACATAATCTGTTGCCTGTGCCTTCAGAAAGTCACTTGAGAAAACTTTGTAAAGGACTTAAGTGCCCTTATGGAGTTAATACGCATCGTATAAATGCTATTTAAGACTATTTTAAGGAAGAAAAGAATGATAATTCACGTTACGGTGTTGTAATTTTCGAAGAAGAGAAGCTAAGAGAAGAAATCGAGTTAAATAGCTTTTCTGATAAAGGAGATGGATTAGTTGATTTAGGTGGACACACACCTGACCTCCAGAAGAACGTACTTGCAAATCACGTTCTAGTGTTCAAGTTCGTACCTTTCGTGCATAATTGGGTGCAGCCAGTTGTTGTTTATGCAAGCAAAAATGCTACTCCAGGGGGTTTTCTCGCAAAAATTCTAATATAGTCTAGGTGATTTTGCAGTTAGAAGAGGCTGGGGCGAGGGTGGCTGGCTTTACTTTACTTGTGTTGGTAGTCAATCAAATACAAAGGCCAGGAATTCGTTAGGAGTCAGTGGCAAGACAAGCTCTCTACAATCTCACATCCTTAATCCTGCAGATGTTACGAGAAAGATATGGGCTTTCTCCGACTGTATACTCCAGGAATCTGTGCGTTCCGTAACATGCAATGAAGACCGTAGTTCTTATTTCCGTGAATTATATTTTCCATTGTGCCCTGCCGTGCTATTTTAATTGTAACCGCTAATTACTTTTTAAATGAGTATTAGTTACAAAGTAATTCGTTTCCCTTAGCACCATCCCTAAGACCAGCTGACTCCGGCAGTGTGGAACTTGCCCACTCTAGCGCTGCCTGGCGAGGCGCGCTTGAACTTCAGGAGTCTCCTCACTTTCTCCTTCTATTCGTCATGGCTGAGGATTAACTCTACCTAAGGGAAGATGATCAAGAAAAAAAGGAAGCGGGTTTCGGTATGAAGAAAAATTATGGATAGATAGGACGGCAGTCCAATGTAAAACATAAACTAAAACTTGAATTAAGTGATCAACCACAGTTTCCACAGTACATTGATTGTAAGACACCTAAAGTGGGTAGGTACCTGAACACAGCTAACGGTTAATGCAGCCGGAGCTTGGGCTATTTGCGAGCAAGCGGCATACATACTTTCCCTCCCAAGCCAATAGTTTAATACTATGGGGATGGGTAGTGGTCTGGCAAGACAAAGGGTGATAAGAGATACAGATTTACCGTTTCTCCTTTCAAAGGAGTTAGATTTAAACGAATGTTTTGAAAGGCGTAAATAATTTGAATTCGCCGTGATATTTTTTAGTTTTGGGAACTGTTGGACGTCCAGCAAACGATCGAGCGCTCCCAGAGAGGGAAGCAATGAAGCGGTTTTAATGCTTTAATAAATAATTTTACTGGTTTCTTTGAAAATTTTGGTAAGAATACCAATTGTTGCATTTAAGAAAAGCTAAGCTTTTACCCAGCAGAGTGCCGACTAAAAGTTTAGACCAGAGGAAAAACTTGAATTTTGCGAACAGACCCTAAGTCAGAGAAAAAATCTCAACAAGCAGGAAGCTTGCGGAGCTAGCTATGCTTGCCTTAAGGGCTCGTTAGAATTAGTAATAACAGCTAAGAGATGTTTTGAAAATGTTGTTACTAGAAGGTTTTGTTCAAATGCAACAAGTAGCAAAACTTTTATTATTTGGGTATTTAATTTTCATAAAGAGAGCTCAAGCCTATAGGAAGAATCAGGGAAGATAAGGTCCTGCCTAATCGTTATTCTACTGAGAGATTTAAAACGAAAAATTGAACCTTTTTATTTGACAAAGTGTAAAGTATTAAGAATTTAACAAATATAAAATGTACAATCTAATCTAAATCTTTTGAAGTCTCAGATCTCAAGAGAAGTAAAGTTTACACTTAGCAATTAACAGCTTGAAGATTTATAACCTTTGATAAGCACTACAATCTGCATAAGATTTTAATAGTTGTGCTTAAGATTAACAAATTTAACGTTTATAACAACGAGTATAAGATAATTAACGCTTTAATAATTAGATCAGGTACAATGTAGGTAATTTTAGAATTCCTTTATGGAAATCAAAAAGGCTATGCACAAATAATAAATTCAAAATTATAATAAGTAAAAAAGGGAAAAATTAAGAAGAAGTTTCTATAACTTCTTATAATTAAACAGAGATTAAGAGAATGATATACTCAAATGGGGCAGGTCACTCTTTGTGAAGCCTGAAGAGAAAAATTAGTTGGCTTACTTATGTGTAGAAAGAGTAGAATTCGCTAGTTTTAGAAAAGGATGAACAATTAAGGTGTGGACTAGCCACCATTTTATACAGAATTAATTCGTGATATATGTAACAAAGTTGGGGGGGGGGGGGGGGGTACTTGCTGGCAAGCGAGGCCTCGTATAAATTGACATAAATTTATATTTTAATTAGATCGTTAGTAAGGTATTTGGGAGGGAGGAAATGAAAATCTTCAGGGAAAGTGTTGGACAAATGTATTGCTCTCATACGAACGCGACGCGGTTGGTAGTTGAATAGGCACTGCTTTTCACTATAGTCTATTGATGTAATTGAAAAGTTCACTATTGCAGCACAGAAAGTTTATAAAGAGAAATGTTAATGCAGTTGAGTAGATCACTAGTTAAATTTTAGCTTGAACAAGTTTATTGCCTTGTAGAGTTTATAGATTGCGGTTGACTGCTGAAGAAAAGTTCCCACGGAGGCAAGTAAATTAGAGTTTGAACAACAGTAAATGTGATGCGAATTCCTCAGTGAGGAAAACTATTCCCATATTAGAGTGGAAAATATTAGGTTGCTTTACTTGTAGAAATGTCGCTTGACACAGAAAGTTCCGGAGTTATGATGACTGTTGAATAGGGCAGTAAGTTCCCAGGGAGGAAAAAGGCTACGTTTATAGACAGTGGATATTTTAGGTGATATCCCTCGTTGTGAGAAAGTATCTCAGTGAATTTGTACAAGAAGTACTGTTTCATTTTAGAAAGTTAGCTTGGGTAGCCATAGCTCGATCAAAAGGATCTCTTGAAGGCAGTTATTGCTTAACATTTAGCAATTCCACACACTGTCTATAAAATTAAATTAAAAAGCATTTAGCTATTTAAGAACCCATGATGAAATATTTAAAACATAGAAGTCTGTACTTAGCTTTGTTTCATGAAGCAGGTGATATTTCTTGGTGACGGTTGATTTAAAATTCAGACATGGCGTCTGATATAAAAAAGTCTCAAGAGAGCAGGAGACTGGCCCGGGTAGGGCTTGCACTGTACTCGACGGCCGAACTATGAGTGAGAGCTGCTTAACGAAGCACGAAGTTACCAATGGGAGAAGATGGTGGGGGGAAAGGGAAGAAGGAGCACACATCAGAATATACAACTTAAGAAAGATAAAATTCCTATAGAGAACATAGAATTCTTCTTAGAGCGGTGTCTTCAAGGAGTTGTTAGCAGGCGACAATGACGAAGCCTGGTGGATGGGAATGGTGAAGAAGTCCTCTTGAGTATGTAGATGTTGAGGAACTTCAATGGTTAGCTGCTAGATGCCGCTAGATTGTTCATGGAAGATATATATCTAGAACAGACTTAGAAGATACATAAGCAAATGCACGGAGAAAAGAAAACATAAGGAATCCCTGTTGGTGTTTGAGAAAAAGGAAAGAATGAATAGAAGCAAAGAGCAGCGAGAGCTAACTCTGTCTTACCGTGTATTCCAAAGAATACACCAAGGTGCCAGCGATGCGTAGCAATGAATGGCGAACATTTTCAGCACCAGCTGCGAATTAGGTAAGTACAAATTCCTATACTCAATGACTCTGTGCCACGCAGGCGCCGCATAACGGCAAAAGTGCGTGGCGGGAGACATGCTCGCAACGCAGGTGAGTGGGCGAGCGAAAACCCCCGCGGCATATAAAACAAAGTCTGTACTACCTCGTCCGACATCAACCGTGCCTTTCAATGCTCAATACGTTTCACCAATCCAACATTGCGGCCACGCGAGATGTTTCACTGGCATTCTATATCTCCGCAACGGTTACTGATATCACTCTGAAATGTTGTACGGTGATAAAATGCACGACTATAAGTTCACCTATGTAACATTCAAAAATCTGTTAAGTACAAGCATGGCCTAGCAAAGTGGAAACATTTAAATGGACACTTCTCGCGATTTAACGATCCGAGCGCAGGTAAACTTGGTTTGGCAATGTTTATACAAATTTGAATCCACTGGCATCTAATTTAATTCAATTGCTTTCATGACCTCAAAATGGCGGCTGTGCGAAATTTTAAAACTAAGTTTTTATTTCCTGTGTCCTAATCATGAGATCGAAGTGAACGTTTGAATAATGAACTTATGCAATAATCTTCATCTAATGGGTCATAACTATATGGCATTATATAACAATCCAAAATGGCAGCCATCCGAAATATTTAAACGGTTCTCAATATCTAGGCTACACACTACAAATTGTAGTGGTAGGTACTTTTACATGCCATAAATCTATGACCGTGGCCCGCCGGTTTTACTTCCCCTCCAAAGGAAGGCATAGGCTTACTGAAGGACTTTAATGCTCTTAAAAATCCGACGACTTCGGCCGGGTTTGAACCCGCGATCTTGGGCATAGCAATTCAGCATGCTACTGACTATGTCACCGAAGCCGGTGATTCTTATCAGCTTAGATAACATACTTTCAATGTTTAATGCGACTGTATAACGTTTAATATTCAATGGGCAACGCTCAATCTCCATGACCATCGTGTATCACTCGGATAAAAATAGTAGCGTATGTTTTCACGACATATAATTACTGATCTGTGATCTCGAATGTTAATGTTCATCTGGTCTTTCGTTTTAATAATTCGCTATCTCCTTTTACTAGTGGCACTTTAGAATGTTCTATCATGCACTAAACTGCTTTCAAATAACTATCAGTCACATTCAATTCAACTGGAAAATATTCTAAATTCTCAAACTGTAAGGTTTTGGCTTTCATCGGGTCTCGTATAAATCTTGTCGACACTTTCATTTGTCACTCCCAGTTAAAGTACAACCTGGCGTTACCGCACTCGTTTTGGACTACATAGACGTGCCCGAACTCACCTAGTCCCCAAATATGAAAGGTCTGAAATCAAGCTCTCGTTCCCTCACTTATCTGAATGCTGTGGCATCTCTTCTCAATATTCGCGGGAATTCTAAGCGTGAACAAAGTAAAATAAATTTTACTCTGTTATTCTTGCTTGTTCCGTCAATGCTAAAACATAATACTTTTTCTTAAAATGTTCTCTAAAGTTTGAAGTACTTAATTCTTTTCTTTAATTTCCAAAAGTAATTATTATATCATATTAATAATTTTGTGGGATTATTCTCTGTAATCATTGGTCAAAACAAGTCACCTGACTATGTTCCCCTCTCTTGCACGAGTCTAGATTGAAGTGCGAGCCAACTATAAAAATAACACGTTTCTCACTTCAATCCCTTTTGTGACCGGCACCCTCCTTTACTTTCGTTTATTTATTTTACATCGCAGTCAGACTACTAATGGATATAAAAACTGCTCTCTATGTAAATGATTGCTATAAATGTTCGTATTTTATTTCTGATCAATAAACTTCTCTCTTCTATGAAGTGGGGGCGTGGTGGCTCAGCGGTCTAGCTGTATGCCTCTCACCAAGGCGGTCCGGGTTCGATTCCCGGTCAATGCATGTGAGATTTTCGCAGTGAAATGCCATGTCCTGTGGTTCGGATTCCACGTAAAAAGGAGGTCCCGTGGCTCATAATCACAAGATTCACGGTCACGTAAAACTACAATCTTCCTTCCTTTTCTTCTATGAAGTACAAATCATTTATGAATTTCAACACTTATTCAAGCAAATGAAAATGAAAATCCACAGCCTGCTTCCAGTCTCCGACCGGATCAGGAATGGAATGAATGAAGCCCCCCATCTAGCGGCGAGGATGTGAAGTGTGCCGGCTGCCGAAGTCTGTCGCACTCCTCTGGGGCAATGATTAAATGAATGACAGATGAAATGAAATGATAGTGGAGAGTGTTGCTGGAATGAAATTGTGACAGGGAAAACCGGAGTACCCGGAGAAAAACCTGTCTGCCTCCGTTTTGTCCAGCACAAATCTCACATGGAGTGAATAATGGACACAATATTGTTACTGACTTTCAAATTTGCATTTCAAGTTTTGTCTGTCATTGATCCCAGACTCTCTATTCCAGTACCTTGTACCAGTTCCCTTTCTACTCCTTCCCATCGTGTGTGTCCAAACAACATTAATTAGACTTCCAAACCATGTTTCCACTGTATTGTGTAGAGTTCCTTACCACCGATAATGTGTATAACATAATAGATATACTGTGTCTCTGCTCACAGGGGGACAGAGTCAGCATGCTGATATTCCTACCAACGAAGATTGATGGTCTGAGGGATCTGGAGAGGACCATCACATCACTCAATATAACTCACATATTGAAGAGTTTATACAAGGAACAAGTGTTAGTGCGTCTGCCTTGCTTCACCTTCGAGAGCACATTGGAACTCAATGCTCCCCTCAAAAAGGTAAACATTTCTCGATTTCTGATATTGATTCATCATTCCATCTTCCCAAGAAATTATTTCTTAGAGTTCCATTTCATTGCTCATTTTAAGCATTCTTTAGATTTGTGCAAAAAATGAAAGTAGACTCTAATGAGATCTACTCGGGACAAATGTTCGTGTGTCTGTCTGTGTATGTGTGAGTGTGTCTGTCTGTTACTCCCCCTCCCCTCCCCCAATCAATTCAAACATGAAGAAACCAAATTGTACCAAATTTGGTACAGTTGTAGCTCTACCAAAGGACACTTCAGAGTCATATTTATATCGCTGCCATCTTAAACAAAGCACAATGGTGGCCATCCAAATATTCAAACTTAAATCATATGAAGACTCGACGGGAAGAACGAGGTAAGTCACATTCTGTAAATTTTTCAGGAGAGAGAATTTAAACTAGTCGCCGGCCTCTCATCTCTGGGTCCGTGGTTCATATCTCGTTCACTCCATGTGCTGGACAAGGCGGAGGCAGACAGGTTTTTCTCCGGGTACTGCGGTTTTGCCTGTCACAATTCCATTCCAGCAACACTCTACACTATCATTTCATTTCATCTGTCATTCATTTAATCATTACACCAGGGGAGTGCGACAGGCTTCGGCAGCCGGCACAGTTCATATCCTCGCCGCTAGATGGGGACTTCATTAATTCCATTCCCTGACCCGGTTGGTCGACTGGAAGCAGGCTGTGGATTTTCAGCAGTGACTAGTGCTCAGGCCGGCCATGCCATGCACTTCAAGCTAATCGTCAAAATGGCGACTATTGTTAGCTGCCTGTCCATATTTCAGTAGGCCTAGCTTGAGATTGTTTCATGGAATGTACTGAACGAAATAATATGAATTTTATATGTAATTTTTTATAATAAAGGCATAATACGCTGAAGAAATCGTTCATTCGAAGACATTGCATGCTAGGCAGTTATACTAAGGTTATTGATAACATTCGCTTAGCAACAGATATCTTTAGCAAAGGGGTAGCGTCCCGGACTGTTACCCGTAGGGCTAGGGTTCAAATCAAAGTAGGGTGATTTAATTTGCTTGATATTTTATATTTATTGTTTCATAATTACTAAGACAATATGATATTAAGCATATAGAGTGTGTATTTGCAATGGAAATTAATATTTATACGGTACTTATATCACCACATATTTCAACACGCTACCACAGTGATTTTCAATTGTTGTCTTTGAACCGTGGTAGTCTACTACAGCCATCATTGCTAGTGACACGTTAAACCAAAATGTATTTTTTATGTTACTAGTAGGTAATGTTTTTGTTGGCAAAGGGATGGGTGTAGGACTTCTTAGCCAATGAACTACGGTAGTCTCTTTGTTGTGGAAGTATGCAATAAAACGTGCTTTGTAATTTGCATTTCTTTCCCATTAGAAAATACGCACTGCTGATGATGGTAGCACTGCCATTATACGGTTTGCTCAAAACATAACTAAAATATTGTGGTCTAACACAGCAGTGGATTCTGAGATATTGATAGTCCACGGCTCAAACGCTCAGCGAGAGTTAATTGGTTGTTGATAACACTGCTTTATCTGAGAATAGGCACATATACTGTACAGTATAAATGTTATGGCATACACTGTACATGCCCAATTTGGTAGAAATCCAGTGAAAGTTATTTTATGTGAACAGATTCTATGATATTGAGTCCAGGGTTCAAGTGTTCTTAGAATGTTACTAGGCAGTTGGTAGTGTGGAGAATTGAGAAATTGCAACTCTTGAGAGTTGCAATCTATGGATTTACGATTGTCTTTTGTTTACTTTGTTATTACTTCACTTGTTACATCTTGGTTAGGTTCAATAAAGATCAGATTATAGTGTTCCCGTTACCCATTTCTATTAACCACAACATTTGGTGCCGAAAACACTCGGGATATCGCATGATATCAAGTGATTCTGAGGAATAATCTGGTTAGGCCTATACTACAGGAATTGAAGCCTCTATTAAGTTTTTACCCTGCAATTGCATTACGAAACCTCAAGACTGTGAGGGAAGGCATTCTAATACACTTACCTATTCAACAGCAAAATTTTGTAAATCGATGAACCATCAAAATTTTAATTTTATGTTATTTTTGATTCTATCAAAAGATAAAGTGATTTTCTTTATTTTCAAAATGTCTCGTTTGTTTATTTCAGTATAGCAAAACAACATGTTTAATTTTAATGCTATTGGTAACACTGATAAATTATGTTTCTTTGCGCGCTAACACCAAGCGTTTCTGAGTTTGTGAATATTTTGTCATTGCAGGCGATATTATGCGTTTAATTATTTTTGTACGAGGAATGTGTATATGTGTTGAGTTTGTTAAGTATGGAAAACCCCTTGCATGTTTCTATTAACTATGTTTCTAAATATTTGAAATGTTTGGTGGGGGCGGGAGGTGGGGAACACCCCCAGCCGCCACTGGTTGCAACTAGTGCCAGGTCCAAAACATTTGGTTTGTTGCAACTGATACCAGTGCACAGTGGGTCAAAATCGAAATCCAGGGGGAAAAATTATTTTTACGTTTTAATCATGAATTTAGAGTGAAAGTAACGTATATAATTTGTTTGCTTCATAATAAACATCAGTTAAGACCTTTCTAAGCTACGTCTACACATGCAAGAAATTGTCTATGGCTAGGAGTTCGATAGAGCAATTAGTTATCTCTTCAGAACAATTTTCTACCCCTAATTTACTTTTAACAAAGTCACAAAGTTGCACTTTTGACATAATCGTCGAACCCAGTGCTTCAAACAGTTGTAAACGTGTGAGAACTGGTTGCGCGGCATCTTCTAAAACGTAAAATAACTAAGTAAGTTGCAAAAAGATGCAAAAAATCTTATAACAGGCGTAAACTACAAGACTTTATCTACATTTTAACATTAAGTAGAAAGTGACGCAGAGTGATGCAACATACTAAAAATCTAAGTGAAAGTATAATTTTAAAAATAATAGTTAAATATTATATAATGCAAATATAGCTAAAATTACGTAACAATTATGCCCATTAATAACTGAAACACGTTACAAAGATCATACCTTCAGTTGCATGTTCCATCTTAAAGCATCACACTAACCACAAAGACAACCAAACCACAGCCACTTACATTCACCCTCCAATTCAGACTGCTCGAACATTGGTGACAGATTTACACTAAGATGCGTTTATATCCCAGAATAATGAGCGGCAATTATATGAGAATGCTGTAGAAGTAATAAATTTTGATTTTTTAATTATGAAAATAAATAATTTTGTCCTCCTAGATTTCGATTTTGACCCACTGTGCAGTGGCAGCGCTAGTCGTTACGAGGCCCTGTACGGTACCAAGATTTGCGAGGTCCTTACCTCCGGGGAGGTCTGGGGGTCAATACCATCTAGGAATAAAAATAGGTGAAATAAATTGTGTGGATTGCAATTTATTATTGTTATTTTAAAATACAATACAGTAATACTATTTCAAAAACTTGCAGTAACAAAGAATGCTAAAAATGAACTCTTCTGCTCTTTTTCTGGCTGAAGTCTTTTATTAAAACGGTCTAGTCCATACTAAATGCTAATTCATTTTCTATGGACAGGATTGCGAGTGCTGAGAGTTTTAATTAATTTTAATTTTTAGAAACTTCTCTCGGTATCCGCAGCTGTGACGGGAATAGTAGCAACTATTATAAGTGCAATACTTGTATTTGGGTAAATTTAACTCATATTGTTCTTCAAAGCCGTTACAATTCCACTTTCTTATTTCTTACTTCTACCTCGATCATAAGGCCTACATGTCAATGTCCATGTGTCTGTGTATATATACAGTATATGGAGGTGAGTGGGTGTGTATGTCTGTCCTCTCCACTTATCAATTTATGAAATGACAACGCCAAATTTAATCATTTTTAGCAAAGGGCACCTCCATGTCGTTGGTTGGTTGGTTCTTAAGTTTAGGTACTGCGACAACGCGGTCATGTAGAACCGTGTACTTTGGGTGTGTGTTGAATCTGTCTGATAACCGGTGTTAATTGTGATGACTGTATTAGTGTGTGTTATCTGTTTTTTAATTCAAGTAAGGACTGCAGACTTTTGAATTTTTCAAATAGTTCCTACTTTTGCCGCCAAACGCCACCGTCAACGACTACTAGTTCATAATTTAGCTACCAGACGCCACCGCAGTCGGCTCTTGGCAACGAACGTAGAAATCTAAGATAGTTTTTTAGATTCTTAACCCATACAATTTAGCTTCACACAGGTGTAATTAGTGGAAGGTTCTTTAACATGCCATAAATCTATGACATGGGACCGCCGGCTTTACTTCCCCTCCGAAGGAAGGCATACTGAGGGATTTTTAACGCTCTTAAAAATCCGACGACTTCGGCCGGATTTGAACCCGCGATCTTGGGCATAGAAGCTCAGCATGCTACCGACTACGCCACCGAAGCCGCACCTCCATGTCATGACGTATATCACCGCCATCTCAACGTAAACTCAATGGTGGCCATATTCAAGGGTCAATGACTAAATCCAATACTGAATAAAATAATGATTCAACCAGTAGCAATTTTTTTGAAAAACGAAAATTCATATGTAAACCGTGAGATGCCTAAACTACAAGATCATCCATCATCTGAATAATGTATGGATGGCGGTCATGCAAACCATGTAAACATAACATGATCCCTTGAGGAAAACCTTCAAATAAGTTTCAATGCATTTTTCTTGTTGCAGCTCGGATTGGCTGAACTCTTCAGTGATAAGGCAGACTTCTCAGGCATTACAGATGCGAATGTTAGCGTGAGCAACGTTATGCAGAAAGCCTTCATTGAGGTCAACGAAGAGGGGGCAGAGGCAGCAGGATTAACACAAGGTATGTGTGTGCGAGTGTTTTGTATTCTTAGCATCCCAGAATTTGCCAGGAGTAGAAGTGGGGAAACCACGGAAAACCACTTCCAGGATGACTGAGGTGGGAATCGAACCCTTCGCTTCTCAGTTATGCCTCACGAGGCTGAGTGAACCCCGTTCTAGCCCCCACACCAGAATTACAATTTCTTGGCTGAGCCGGGAATCGAACCCGGACCCACGGGGCGACAGCCAATAACGCTAGTCGCCACACCACGAGTAGCATATGATAATTAGGCTTCCCTATCACTTGTTGAAGAGCTTCTCCAAGCTGAGGAGTTCAAATCTAGTTCATAATTCTGTCAGCAATTCAGGTAAGTTTTTTTTGTCGTGTGACCTCCTAAGAGGCCGAGAGCAGGTCTTTCTAGTCGACGCCCGTGGGCGCCCTGCGCGTCGGGATGAGAGATGGAATAGATGAAGATGAATGAAACTGGGCAAGGATGTGGAAGGAAGCGGCTGTGGCCTGTCAGAAGGCACCATCCCAGCATTTGCCTGGTGTTGAAAATGGGAAACCACGGAAATCCATTTGAAGAACGGCCGACGGTGGGGTTCGAACGCACGCGTCTACCGAGTCAATGAGAGCTTGGCCCCATGACCTAACGCTGCGCTTTTAGCGAGCGTAGCCACTGCTGTTGGTTTTCAGGTAAGGTAAGAACTGCATACGATCAATTTGAAGTAGTTCCTAATTTCTCTAACAACTGCTACCGTCAACGACTCCTAGCTGTGAACTTGACTACTAGATGCCACCGCAACCAGCACCTGGCGACGAAAGTTAGTACTTTAGGAGTGTTAATGATATCTAATCTACAAATTGGGCTTCACACAGTTGTAGTTAGTGGAAGGTTCTTTTACATGCCATAAATCTATGACTTAACTTCCCCTCCAAGGGAACACATACTGAGGGAGTTTTAACGCTCTTAAAAAATCCGACGACTTCGGCCAGGTTTGAACCCGCCATCTTGTGCATAGAAGCTCAGCATGCTCAATTGGTCAACATGTATGCAAAGTCTCCACAAGATCGGGAGACTGGCATTCTCGGTGTCCCCTTGTAAGATATTGACCTATGGTTGAGATTTAATTGAATTTGTCGTGTAATCACCAAATGTGAAATAAGATATCTTTTGGGAGTCAACATCGTACGATGTTAAATAATAGTAATAATAATTGTAATCTTTCCTCGATGGAGATGAACAGTTGGGAAGAGATTAGAGATTCCTTGATCAAAGCATTCGAAGATTTGGGAAACCCTCCAAGGAAAAGGGAACACAGGTGGTGGAATGAAAGATGTGACGAAGCACTTGAAATAAGATAAATTT
Organism: Meconema thalassinum; assembly: GCA_946902985.2. Taxonomy (NCBI): domain Eukaryota; kingdom Metazoa; phylum Arthropoda; class Insecta; order Orthoptera; family Tettigoniidae; genus Meconema; species Meconema thalassinum. The sequence goes on from OX336391.1 coordinate 170,800,272, forward strand.
TCTGGAAAAGGTGGAATTCCAACAAATGCGAAGAAAAATGGGAAGTCTTTAGGAATGAAAGGAAAGGAACAACCAAGATTATACGAGCAGAAAAGAGAAGATATGATACATCTCGAGTGGAAAAGCTGGAAGGAGAATTTAAAAAGAACAACACTAGAGAATTTTATCGCACCTTTAAGAGGAACTGCAAGGGTATCAACCACCGACTCTTTGCTTTATTCATTCATTCATTTATTTGCAATGGGGTGTGTGTCCCCCGGCGGCAAATTGGATATACATAACAAATAAATAATTATACATAACAATTCAATAACAATTATACAACAATTAAACTGGAGTATTTACACAAATAGTCAGTCTTTTCTTAAACACACCTATATGTTTGGGAAAGGGCTCTAAGACTGCGGCAGGTAGAGAGTTCCAGTTATCAATGGCACGGTGTACAAAATAACATTTACCATAATTTGTTCGCTGTGGTCGGCCCTTAACTTTGAAAGGATGATCGCTCCTACCCATGTAAGTGGGCTTTCCCAATCGCTTGCTAAGCTCACCCCATGCTGGTTGATTTGTATACGTGTTGTACATAGCGCAGAGTCTAGATTTCATCCTCCTAGCCTCCAGTGATTCCCACCCAAGTTTCTTTAATATACGGCTCACACTGCTCCTGGGATTAAAGTCACTGAGCACAAATCAAGCGGCCTTTCTTTGTACCATTTCCAACTCATTGATGAGCCCTACTTGATATGGATCCGAAACCACCGAGGCATATTCCAGAATAGGTCTTACAAGTGACAAATAGCCTAATTCTATAGCAGAGGTACTACTTCCTTTTAATACCCTCATTACAAAGTGCAGGGATTTGTAAGCTTTTGAAACTACACATCCTACATGACTACTCCATTTCATATCATTCCTTACGTGAACGCCCAAATATTTGCAAGAATCTTCTTCTACAAGTATTTCCGAGCCAATGTTATATTGAAAATCCTGCATTCGAACTTTCCCTATTTTTAAGAGACTACATTTTCTTGTGTTTATTTTCATTTTATTTTCAATCGCCCACTTATAGACCAGGTTCAGGTCCTCTTGAAGCACTGCATTGTCTTGTGAGTCATGTATCTTTCGATATATTACACAATCATCCGCAAACAATCGACAGTCACTGCGAATCCCATTTGGTAAGTCATTTATAAACGCCAAAAATAACAAAGTTCCGATTACGCTGCCCTGAGGGATACCCGACGTTACGGTAATTTCATCCGAGAATATGCCTTCGACTTTCACTTTCTGTGAACGACCCGTCAAAAATTCTTGGATGCATAAAATTACTCTTCTATCAATATTCGTCGAAGTTAATTTATGGAGTAGCATGTCATGCGGCACGACATCAAATGCCTTCGCAAAATCTATAACCACGGCGTCGACTGAAACTCCATGGTCTAACGATTCGCTAATGTCTTGAAAAAGTGATAGCATCTGACTCTCGCATGAGTAACCTTTCCGAAATCCATGTTGCCTATCATTAAACCATGATAATGTTTCCCACTGTTCCCTCAAGTAGTCGCAAATGAGATGCTCCATCTGTTTATAAACGATGGACGTAAGGCTAACCGGCCTGTAGTTGCCCAATTCAAGTCTGCTCCCTCACTTAAATATTGGCACTACCGTAGCTCTTTTCCAGTCATCTGGGATTTGCGCATTGTTAATGGGCACATTAAACATCACCTCCAAGTATCGTGCCACGACCCTACCTCCTAGTTTAAGTACTTCACTAACAATATTATCAGGACTCTTTGATACATTGAAACGTAGTTTTTGTATTAGCTTTACAATTGCTGACTGGTTTATTTGGAACAGGGGAGCCCCTGATTCGTCGTTAAGGTCCAACACACAGCTATTGGATTTATTGAACACACTACCGTAAAAGACATTAAATTCATTAGCAATGGCCTGTTTCTCAGTAATTAATTGACCGTCACCGGACATTATCATCGACAAATTATTTGAATTTCCCTTTCTTCTCCTAACATAAGTGTAAAAGCGTAATGATGGTAGCATAGTTACTAACAATAAAGAGAACTGCGAGCTCATGGCGAATTATTTTAAAAGGCTATTAAATTGCGAAGATCCACTTGCTAGACTAGACGCCAAAACACAAATTCACGAGAACCCAGATTCCCATTCACCAGGGCTTGATGAGGTCGAATTTGTAATCAAGGAGCTCAAGGATAATAAAGCACCAGGGGAAGATGGCATTTTGGCTGAAATGTGGAAGATTGGTGGAGAGATCGCTGCAAGAAAAATCCATCACCTTATAGAAGAAATATGGAAAACTGAACAGATTCCAAAGGACTGCAAATGTGCGCTCATTCACCCTCTTCATAAAAAAAGCACTCGAACAGACCCAAATAATTACAGGGGGATTTCTCTACTTCCAATCGCATATAAGATACTCTCTAAGATTTTGTTGAGCAGAATTGAAGAACAAGTTGATCACCTCATTGGAGAATACCAAGCTGGTTTCCGAAAAGACAGATCATGCGTTGAGATAATTTTCAACTTGAAAAGTATTCTGCGAACAAGGCTTAAGGAGCCTGAACTCTGTGGTCATCTTTGTCGACTTTCGAAAGGCATACGACTCGATTGACAGACAAACTTTATTTAATACCGTATCAGGAAGGAAAATGGTGCCTTTATCCAGCACTACTCCATCTGGAGAAATAGAAACATTTCCAGGAAGACCAAGCTTTGCCTTTTCAATAGCAACGTCAAGTCGATTCTTCTCTATGGCTGTGAAACATGGAGTCACAAAACCGATCAACGACCAGCTACAGGTGTTTATTAACAGATGTCTGCGTCGCATCATGGATGTGAGGTGGCCGGACATAATCTCAAATGAAGATCTTTGGACCATCACCAATCAACAACCGATTTGCATCCAGATCAAGGAGAGGAAATGGCGCTGGATTGGTCACACACTAAGGAAGCCGGATGGAGCTATTGAGAGGGCGGCGCTAGACTGGAATCCTGAAGGCGCCAGGAAGCGAGGTCGACCTATGAAGACCTGGAAGAGGACGATCGAAAATGAAATTGCAGAGGTGGACAAGAACTGGAGTCAAGTGAAGAGAATGGCCAGGAACCGTACTGCGTGGAGAAATTTCGCCAAGGCCCTATGCTACGGAAGGAGCGGCAGGAATTAACATAACGTAACAAAAGAGTTTGGAATTGACAAAAAAAACCAGAGGAATCATTAAACAAACACTGACGGATACCATCTCGAAAGAAAAGTTCTTCGGAGAAATTTCTGATCCATTTGAAATTAGGACTGGGGTCAGACAGCGAGATGGATTATCTCCAATTCTCTTCAACATCGTCTTGGAAAAAATAATGAAAACTTGGGGAGAGGATTTGAATATGAGAGGAAGGGGAAAATAGAATCTTGAAGTCAAGTGTTTAGCTTTGGCTGATGACCTTGCTCTCTTAGCTAAAAACCGAGAAGATGCTCGAAAGATGCTTGGCCGTCTTCATGTAATAGCTCGAAGAACAGGTCTTCAAATCTCCTATGAAAAAACGGAATATATGGAGTGCAGACACCAAAATAAGAAATATATGGAAGTAAATCATGGAAAGATTAAGAGGGCAAGGAAGTTTAAATACCTGGGAGAATGGATCCAACCCAACGGACTGGATAAGGAAGCAATAAAAGGAAGAACCAGAAAACTGGACCTGGCCTACAAACTAACCCAGAATAAATACAACAAACGAGCTTTAACATACAAGGCCAAAATCAGACACTACAAATCGGTAGTACAACCTGGAGGATTTTAAGTAAAAAGTGAGAACTTCAAGTACTAGAAAAGAAAGAAAGGAAGATTCTGAAAAAAAAAAATACTTGGACCACAGAAGACTACTGATGGGACATGGAAGAAGAGGAAAAATGAAGAACTTTACAAGTGTACTGAAAAGATCACAGACATAATGAAGAAGCGGAGGCTAAAGTTCTACGGACATTTGCTACGAATGAATGAAGGCAGGTTGACCAAAAGGATCTTCCGCTACATCATGGGGTTAAAGTTTACAACTAAATGGGTAGATGAGGTGAAGAGGGATGCAGCGGAATTTGGAAATACTCCACTGATGGCCTACGATAGAAGAGAGTTCCGCAGTCGAGTTGACGGAATAAAATCATTTCAGGAGAAACCACCAAGCAGGAGGCCCAAACGGATCATTTCCGAGGAGAGAAAACAAACAAGTGACAGGATGAGTAAGTTCTGGGAAGAGAAGAGAAAGAAAGCCAATAAGTCTTGAGTTCCTTGCGGTCAATAGTTGGCCAAATTCGATAATAAAATAAAATTGTAATGATCAAAATAATGTCGGCTATAAGTAATGTGGCTAGCTCACCACATTACTGAAAAAGAGCTACCCTTTTATAGGAGGCCTTTGCCCTTTAAGGGACATTCGAGGCTGTTCTTTATTCTTTTAGGAGTAATTGGACTTCAGAGTTCCCACACGTTATAGTGCCAGAGCTCATGGTTGAACTCAGTCCCATTCTCTTACAGTTACCATCCCGGAGAGTTGCGCAAAGCAACACAGATTTCTAATAAAAGAATGCTATACAAGCCTTACATTGCTATATTGAACATTTGAGCATTCTCAAGCATAACTTGACTCACCCCACTGGAATATGGATTACATATAATAACCATTTTCTTCAAATATTTTGTGTTCATATTTCAGAATAAATCATATTTGTTGTTTCAGTGCTAATACCGGTGCCCGCCAGTTACCCACCACCAACACCACCACCACCGCCAATCTTCAAGGCTGATCATCCCTTCATGTTCGTGATCGTCGATGAAGAACCAGACACCATCTTGTTCATGGGACGAGTCACCAAGCCACAATATGTGCAGTAATACAGTAATACCCTTTGTAGGGCAAAACTATTTTTTTTGTGTTTTTACATTTTAATTATTATAATTATTAATTAAATTTAGTAAGCCTCCGTGGCTTAGGCGGCAGCATGCCGGCCTCTCACCGCTGAGTCCGTGGTTCAAATCCCGGTCACTCCATGTGAGATCTGTGCTGGACAGAACGGAGGCAGACAGGTTTTTCTCCGGGTACTCCGGTTTTCCCTGTCAAAATTTCATTCCAGCAACACTCTCCACTATCATTTCATTTCATCTGTCATTCATTTAATCATTGCCCCAGAGGAGTGCGTCAGGCCTCGGCAGCCGGCACAGTTCATATCCTCGCCGCTAGATAGGGGCTTCATTCATTCCATTCCTGACCCGGTCGGAGACTGGAAGCAGGCTGTGGATTTTTTATTTATTAATTAAATTTAGTCAAATGTATTGATTTAAGAGCTACAATGTGGGCGTAAAATATGTAAATAAATAATAAATAAATAATGTTAATTCTTGTTTCTCTAATTTTAATGTTTATATACTTATTTTTAGCCTACTTTTCACATTTTGCAAAAATGAGGAAAAAGTAGACTTATGAGATCGGGCAAATGTGTGTCTGTCTGTCTGTCTGTCCTTCTGTCTGTCTGCCTGTCCTTCTGTCTGTCTGGCTGGCTGTGTGTGTGTCCCCCCCCCCTATCAACTCCTAAACGGCTGCAGCAATCGAAACAAAATTTGGTAGGAGTAAAGATCTATACCTGAATATCTCACGACCATATTTGAAAATGATGTCAGTGCTACCAACTGCTGAAAAATCGCAATTGAAATTTGAGCTCTATGTTGGATATCTCGGAAGGTATGAATGGGAGCTATTTGAAAATTGGCACACGTATAGATAATAATATTGCAGTTTAATTTCCAGGAGGCCATACATGGCAGTGTTGCTAAAATGATTATAAGCCTGCTGATAGGTCCAATATTTAAATGCATATAACTTCTACACTATCAATTGGAATTCAACCAAATTTCGTATGTGCTATGTGTTTATAAACAGATATAACTGAGCATATTACTAAGATCCACCAGGGCTGCCAACTGTTAATAAATGCTCTCAATTTATTTTTTCCATATACCAATATATCAGAAAGTATGCAAGCCGACAACTTTAAACTATGCAAACGTATAGTACCTGACATTCTGTATTAATTTGGAGTAACTTATATACGTTAGTGCTACCAACATGATTCTAAGCCTGCTGAGTGATCCAACTTTAAATACATGTAGCTTCTATACTATCATTTGGATTTCAACCAAAATTTGTATGTGCTATGTGCACCATAACAGATACGACTATGCGTATTCTTAAGAGCAACCAGTGTTGCCAACTGTTAAAAAATGGTGCCTCTATTTTTGTTTCCCTAATATAAATATATCATAAAATATGCAAGCCAATAGCTCTAAAATTTGCACACGTATAGTACCTGACATTCTAGATTAATTTGGAGTAATTAATATACGTCAGTGCTGCCAACATCATTCTAAGCCTGCTGATAGGTCCAATTTTAAAATGCCTGTAACTTCTATACTAACAAATGGATTTCATTCAAAATTAACACAACAAGAGATCATATTATTGCAGATTATTTCTGACCAATACATGTATGTCATTATTGCCAACATGATTTTAAGCGCGCTGTTAGATCCAATGTTTAACTGCATGTAACGTCCATGCTATCCATTGGACTTCAACCAAATTTTGTATTCTGTACCTTAAGAGATGGAAACAAGAATATATTCAGTCACCAGGGCTGCCAACTGTAGTTCTCTATTAGGCTACATTATGCCAGGTATACAGTATTTCGAACTAATTAGAAATTTCTATATTACCAATTTAATTTTGTCATTATTCTAGATAGATCCATATAGATTAATCAATGGCATGAATTTTAAATTTTAAGAAAAGTAGGCTCTTTAGTTCGTCGCGGAACTTCTTGTTAATTTTCAATTTATATTCTTATAGATTTCACTTTGATATTTTTCTATTGAATTAATTAATTAATTAACCAATTTCCATTTGATTTTATAATTATTTTCATAATATTTTTATAGTTATGTTTATTATTTTAAATTTTATATTTCTTTTATTTTTGTAATTTTATTTTTATTATTTCTATTTCTATATCTATATATTATATTTTATGTTCGACCCTCACTATTATGTGTCAGAAAACTGTATCATAATGATGGTCATTATAACACTGTTTTTCATTATGATACAGTTTCTCTAGCCAATCAGAGCTCGTTCATTGACCAATTAGGTAACGATGCCTTCGCGCATACGCTCAAAATCCAACATGTCGGACATAAACACAACTTCGAACTATAATAAATTACCGACATGGAATACGCACCGTCCATATGTTCGCGTAAATTAACTGGCGAATATGAGACAAGAAATAGCACTGTATCTTAATATCACCAACGCTAATTTCTAGACAGTTCATTATCTTCAAACGACTCCAGTGACAATATTACTGAGGGGCGGCAGATGTAAACATATGGCATTGCAAGCACACAGAGCGCATGCGTCGGTCGTTCAGAGATCTTGGAAGACAGAGATATAATACCCAACGCTCGCTCTGCGATCACAAAATTCAAGTAGCTGACTCTCAACAGATATTTATGAATATTTATGCTAAAACATATAATAAAGTTATAATTATCGTCGAACATAAACAGTCGTATGCAACTCGCCTATAATGGTAATTAAGACACTCGTATGGAAATTATAAAACTCGCATACGCTCGTTTTATAAAAATACTCGTGTCTTAATTTTAGCCATTATAGGCTCGTTGCATAATGTACTATTAACATTTTAATTGTTAATGTTTTTAGTTTAACATTAAAAAAATATCCAACACATTACGTCAAGCAGACACGTATATAATATTTGATTTTTAGAAATACTAGCACTTCAGCATGAAAATTCTCTGAAATTTGGCCTAAGGATTCAACTATCAGCATCTTTGAAAGCATAAACTGTCCTTATGACAGGTGGTTAATATAGAGACCACTATCCCATAAAGGGTTAAATAACTCAAAAGCTGCAAATATTATGATTGACAAATATATTTTACACAATCATTATTGTTTTTAGCCTACTTTCGATTTCTGCAAAAAATGAAAGTAGACTTATGAGATCAACACAGGGCGAAAAAAGTGTGTCTGTCTGTGTGTGTGTATGTGTGTGTGTGAGTCTGTGTGTGTGTGTGTATGTGTGTGTGTGAGTCTGTGTGTGTGTGTGTGTCTGTGTGTGTGTGAGTGTGTGTACTCTGAATGTCTGTCCCCCCCTATCAATTCGAACACGGTGAATGCAAATTGAACGAAATTTGGTACAAAGGTAGCACTAGCAAAGGACACCTCAGTGTCATGTTTTATATCGCCGCCATCTTTACTAAAACTGAATGGCGGCCACTCAAACGTTCAAAACGTAAAATCAAATAACGACTAACCAAATCATCCGATCTCTACCAAATTTGGTAACAACATACCTTCGTATAGGATGCGTCTTGTGACCAAATTACAAGGTCGTCCGCCATACCATTTCAGGATGGCGGCCGTGCGAATTATGCAAACTTTATAATCCATATCATGGGACCCACCAGTTCCGATTATCGAGCCGAGAATCGTTTTAACTGTTCTAAAGGAAGAGGCACGTTCGAAATTAAAAGTTTATTTTGTAATACTATAGTGCAGACGTGATTTTAAAAAGCTGAACTGATTCAGTAATAAGACAAGATGGCAGCGGATATCTTGTGCCGGACTTATATTTCACTAATTTGAGTATTGCATGCAATATAGCGTACTGATAAAAAATAAATAAACTTTGTATGAAATGCTTTATATATAAATAATATACTCCAGTGATGAAATCGTTTAGTATAAATCATTATTTGCTAACAAGTTCTATGTAAGTCATTTTAAATAGAACGATATTCGTTGACACAATTAGCTCAGTGGTAGAGCGTTAGCCTATCGCTCAAATGCCTATGGTTCAAACCCGATCAGAGCTAGGTTTTTTGCTTGAAATGTTATATGTTTATTGTTTTGTAATGACTCAGATGTTTTAAAATTAAGCGTTATATTGTGCACATTATGGTGTAAAATATATATTTAATTAAAACATAATTCGCCAGCAGATTTACTCGGGACATCTAGCTGCCAAAAAGGTAACTTCCAGATTTTATTGAAAAGTTTCTTCTTCTGGCCGCTAGAATGCACTCGCTCTGTTAGGATTATATTGTTCGATATTTCACCAATAGATGTCACGACTAGTCTACGTGGGGATCCATTGATTACTATACCATTATCATTCTATGCGCATCGAATTTGAAGAATGACAAGATGATACTACGATACATTTTAACTTTTTATTTTAAAGGGTTTGTAACAGCCTATTTTGCGTTACTTGGAAATGTTATTAAGCGTTATATTGTGCACATTATGGTGTAAAATATATATTTAATTAAAACATAATTCGCCAGCAGATTTACTCGAGACATCTAGCTGCCAAAAAGGTAACTTACAGATTTTATTGAAAAGTTTCTTCTTCTGGCCGCTAGAATGCACTCGCTCTGTTAGGATTATATTATCGAAAATATCCACATAGTTTGTATACACACGTCTCTGTAGGGTCATGGAAAGATTTGTTAATTCAATTAGGGTTGTGAAAGCCATGCACAACCAGACGTGTAAAGACATGCCTCAACTCAAAGTTGGATGTTGCCCACGGCAGGTCGTAATAATAATAATAATAATAATGTTATTGGTTTCACATCCCTTTTAACTACTGCTGATTTTAGAGACACCGGGGTGCCGGAATTTTGGCCCGAAGGGGATCTTTAACGTGCCAGTAAATGTACTGACACGGCTCCCTCGCATTTGTGCACCCTCAAATGCCAGCTGACTGCGCCAGGATACGAACCTGCAACCTAGGGCCCAGCAAGCGAGAACGTTACCGCTGAGCCACGCCGCCAGTCCGGTCGATTATGTCTCCAGATCCATAACATTCTTGATATACTTCTTATCTTTCTTTCTTTCTTTCTTTCTTTCTTTCTTCAATGATGGTAGCAGTTTTTATCTAGGTTGTGGCGTTTGGTAGAGGTAAATCGTTTCTAAGGTCTTCAACAAAGAATAGTTCTATTATACTCTTTGATAATAACAACGAGTTATAACTATACTCATACATTTAGAAGAAAGTAGGCTATATGTTCTTTACTGAACATCTTGTTTAAAAATATGTGTTTTGATGGTAGAAACAAGTTAATGTGTTTGAGTGAATTATTCACTGCTTCTGATTTCAATGCAATGTGAAATTTTGGAAATAATAAATGTGCTTGGAAAAGAAACAATGTTTATCAGAATATTAACAAAGTTTCCAGACTTATGACCGCCAGCGTTAAGTTGGCAAGTTGTAGATGGCGGCAAGCCATATAACAATTCCGTAAAGAGCAAATAGCTTATTTGTAGGGTATATGCTCCACTGGTCCTTTCTATTTCAAAACTCTCCCTGGCAATAAATAGAGCCATTTGTCAGTGTTGCTCAATTCTAATAAAGAAAGCATTACTTGCAAATACAATAGAAGTGGCTAAATTTCAAATTGAACAACTAGAAATTATAGCAAAAAAAATTGCGATTACAAATTTCATTAAAAAAACAGAAATGATGCCAACTTTTAAAGTCCACTGAACAATAATAAAGATATTAAAATTGTTCAGAAATTCAAATATCTTAGGGAAATAATAACATAGAACACAAATGAAAAAGAAGCAATAGAATACAGAACAACTAAATTTAAACAAGCACAAAGACTTACCTGGCCAACCTATAAAAAGAAATCTCTTTCGATAAACTTTAAGCTGAAACACTATAATTCCATAGTTAAACCAGAGGCAACTTATGCTAGTAAAACTTGATTCAAATTGAATGTAAAATCTACAACAGACAAATTACAGAAAACCTACAGAAGAATTATTAGAACAATTATTAACAAGAAACACCAAGTTGATGGACAGTGGAGATTGTTGCCTAACAAAATCGTCTATCATGAATGTGAATCAACAATAACTACAATGCGTAAAAGAAGAATTTCTTTTTCCGTCACATATCAAGACTGCCAGAAACCAGGATATTGAAACAACTATTTGATTACTTTTTGAAAAATAAAATCATTAATAATTGGTTCAAAGATGTTCAGGATGATTTGGAAGAATTGGGTATAACTCGACAACAAATCAAAGACAGAAAAGAGAAGAGGATTTTGAAGAACAAAAGCAAAAGTCTCAAACCAAAAACAGTTGAACGGAAATAATATACTATATCGGACACACAAAGGGCTTCCAGGTCGGAGAGGATGAGAAAGTTCTGGGAGGAGGAAAAGAAGAAATTTACTCAATTGGATTGATTTAAGTGCTCCAATGTGGGCGTAAAATATGTAAATATAATAATAAATAATAAAGAAAGTTTTTCTGTCGGTCAACGCAAAAAGCAGGTATTTGTACATAAAAAACGTGTTAGTTTGTAGGGTATGTAAATACAGTACTTGTTTACCGCCTAACATAATTGGCCACAATTTGTGTTGACCGACTGAAAAGCTTTCTTTAGTATTATTGCAGTTTGTTGGAGAGCAAGATGTAACTATTTTCTCAAATCCGCGCCTGAACACGGATAGAGGCCGTGTGATGCAGGCCGCATTACCAGCCAACAAAATACTAATTTTACACCTCAATTTCCAGCATCTCTCGACTCCTAATAAAACATTGAAATACTCCTCACACGGTTGTTTCTAGGTCCTTAAAACGTAATTTTTGGGTCTCCTTGTCTGATTATTATTTATACAAATATACACCAAATGAACCAATCTTTTATTTCTATGCCCAAAATCGCGAGTTCAAACCCGGCCGAAGTCGTCGGATTTTTAAGAGCGTTAAAAATCGCTCAGTATGCCTTCCTTCGGAGGGGAAGTAAAGCCGGCGGGCCCATGACATACATTTATGGCATGTACCTAGGTAAAAGAACCTTCCACTAACTACTGTGTAAAACTAAATTTGTAGGTTAGTTTCCATTAACGCTCTTGAATTTCTAACGTACGTCGCCAGGTACTGGTTGCGGTGGCATCTAGTAGCCAAGTTCAAAGATTGGTGTCTTTGACGGCAGCATTTAGTAGCAAAAGATGGAACTACTTGAAATTGATCGTCTGCATTCCTTACCTAAATTACAGATAACACACACTAATACAGCCATCACAATTAACACTGGTTATCAGACAGATTCTATACACACTCAAAGTACACGGGGCTACAAGACCGCGTTGTCGCAGCCCCTAAACTGAGGAACAAACCAATCTTTACGTACCGTACAGGGTTATATTTCTTGCAATGTAACGGTTAATAGAATCTAGATTTGTCCTGCTTGCGAAAATTCGATATTTTGCAATTGTGGCTAAAGGCCCTAAATCTATGGAATGAAGACGGCACTTGATAGTATTATTTTTACTAAGTGCAGCAGCTAGGCTTTATTAAACCGTTTTAATTTAATCCCTATTCTGCGTTACTATTATTTGGTCAGGGACTTACTAGGGCACTGAGGGCAAGCTACAAATATTTTATGGATATCCTTCTCCCTCATTCCACCTCATAGGGCCTAACTTCAACATCTTGTTTGGGAAGAGGCGCAATTCCAGTCAGACACCACTAATGGACCTCTGAGAATCGTTAGCAGTGACCCAGCACGCTGTTCACGAGTGGTGAATAAGTACAGAAGGTAAGTATTGTGGTGTGTATGGTAGCTGGTATTGTAAAGGGGGTCATTCACCTCTCTGACGTCACACCTCGTTTATACCATCTTGGTAACCTAAACATTACTAAACCTAATCTCTCATCATCATCTCCCCACCCCCTCACCACCCCAGTGCAATAATAATACTCATAATAATCTTCTTCTTTCTCTTTACATCATTCCCACTCCTATGTGGGGTCGATGTTTCTGACAGCTCTCCTCCATTTAACCCGGTCATGCACATCCTCTTCTGACAACTGTTTTTCTCTGAGGTCCTCCTGTACACAATCCATCCATCTTCGTTTAGGTCTGCCTCGCATTCTCACTCCCTGTATGTGCATGTCTAGCATCTTCCTCCCCACGTAGGATTCCTCCCTTCTTCTCACATGCCCGTACCATTGAAGTCGCTTTCCTTGTATCTTCTTAGAGAATTCTTCTTCTTCTTCTGCTTTTACGGCCTCATTGGACCACTTCAGTCAATCATTTCTTGGTCCTCTTCTTCAGTAAGTTTCCTTTCCGAGTCGCCCAGTAGCTCTTCATTCGCTCTGATCTTCTCAGGTGTTCCTCATCTGTAAATACCCTTTTTACTGTATTACGTTTGTATATTTTAGCCTGAAATCTTATTTTTATATCTCTCAGTTTTTTAAATTTTGTTGTTTTGTTTTGCAAGTCATCCGAGGTTATTTCAAATTCTTTCATATCTTCTCTAATTTCCTTAATCCATCCTACTTGTTGTTTCATATTCCAAAGTTTCACTACAATTTTTCTAGATAACCTGGTTTCTGGTGTCCTCATGATGTGACCAAAGAAAGAAAGCCGTTTCTTCCGAATAGTATCAGTGATGGGTTCCAGTTCTCTGTATACCACTTCATTTGGTACTGTCCGCCACTGTCCATCTTTCTGATATTTTTAGCCTAATTTCGATTTTTGCAAAAAATGAAAGTAGACTTATGAGATCACTACAGGGCGAAAAAAAGTGTGTCAGTCTGTGTGTGAGTCTGTGTGTGTGTGAGTCTGTGTGTGTGTACTCTGAATGTCTGTCCCCCGCTATCAATTCGAACACGGTGAGGGCAAATTGAACGAAATTTGGTACAAAGGTAGCACTAGCAAAGGACACGTCAGTGTCATGTTTTATATCGCCGCCATCTTGACGGAAACGTAATGGCCACACAAATGTTCAAAGTTTAAATCAAATTACGACTAACCTAATCATCCGATCTCTACCAAATTTTGCAACAACATACCTTTGTAGGGGCAGCATCCTTTGACCAAACTAATAGGTCATCAGCCTAATAGTTTGCGGATGGCGGCCATCTTTGTGTGAAAATCGATTGCCCCTATTAATTCGAACACGGTGAAACCGAATGGAACGAAATTTGGTACAGAGGTAGTACTAGCAAAGGGCACCCGAGTGTCATGTTTTATATCGCCGCCATCTTGACGGAAACGTAATGGCGGCCACACAAATGTTCAAAGCTTAAATCAAATTACGACTAACCTAATCATCCGATCTCTACCAAATTTTGCAACAACATACCTTTATGGAGGGAGCATCCTTTGACAAATCTAATAGGTCATTAGCCTAATAAATTGCGGATGGCGGCCATCTTTGTGTCGAAATCGATTACCCCTATTAATTCGAACACGGTGAAACCGAATGGAATGAAATTTGGTACAGAGGCAGCACTAGCAAAGGGCACCCCAGTGTCATGTTTTATATCGCCGCCATCTTGACGGAAACGTAATGGCGGCCACCCAAATGTTCAAAGCTTAATTCAAATTACGACTAACCTAATCATCCGATCTCTACCAAATTTTGCAACAACATACCTTTATGAAGGGAGCATCCTTTGACAAATCTAATAGGTCATTAGCCTAATAGTTTGCGGATGGCGGCCATCTTTGTGTCAAAATCGATTACCCCTATTAATTCGAACACGGTGAAACCGAATGGAATGAAATTTGGTACAGAGGTAGCACTAGCAAAGGGCACCTCAGTGCAATGTTTTATATCACAGCCATCTTGACGGAAACGTAATGGCGGCCACACAAATGTTCAAAGCTTAAATCAAATTACGACTAACCTAATCATCCGATCTCCACCAAATTTTGCAACAACATACCTTTATGGAGGAAGCATCCTTTGACAAATCTAATAGGTCATTAGCCTAATAGTTTGCGGATGGCGGCCATCTTTGTGTCAAAATCGATTACCCCTATTAATTCGAACACGGTGAAACCGAATGGAATGAAATTTGGTACAGAGGTAGCACTAGCAAAGGGCACCTCAGTGTCATATTTTATATCGCCGCCATCTTTACGGAAACGTAATGGCGGCCACACAAATATTCAAAGCTTAAATCAAATAACGATTAACCTAATCATCCGACCTCTACCAAATTTTGCATCAACATACGATTATGGAGGGAGCATCCTTTGACCAAACTAATAGGTCATTAGCCTAATATTTTGCGGATGGCGGCCATCTTTGTGTGAAAATCGATTCCCTCTATTAATTCGAACACGGTGAAACCGAATGGAACGAAATTTGGTACAGAGGTAGCACTAGAAAAGGCCACCTCAGTGTCATGTTTTATATCACCGCCATCTTGACGGAAACGTAATCGCGGCCACCCAAATGTTAAAGGCTAAAATGTAATTACGACCAACCTAATAATCTAGTCTCTACCAAATTTTGCAACAACAAATCTTTATGTGGGAAGCATATTCTGACCAAACTGCTAGATCATCAGCCCAATAGTTTGCAGATGGTGGCCAAGTATGTGTGCAAATCGATTCCCCCTGTCAATTCAAACACGGTGAAACAGAATTGAACGAAATTTGGTACAGAGGTAGCACTAGCAAAAGGCACCTCAGTGTCATGTTTTATATCGCCACCATCTTGACGGAAACGGAATGACGGCCACCCAAATGTTAAAAGCTTAAATCAAATTTCGACCATCTTAATAATTTGATCTCTACCGGATTTTGCAACAACATGCCTTTTTGTGGAAAGCATCGTATGACTGACTACAAGGTCATCAGCCCAATAGTTGGCAAATAGCGGCCATGTATGTGTGCAAATCCATTCCCCAGATCAATTCAAACACGGTGAAACCGAATTGAATGATTTTTTTTTACAGAGGTTGCACTAGCAAAGGGCACCTCATATTCATGTTTAATATCCCTATAGCACGTTGTATTTCAACAAGCTACTACAACCAACATTCAATTATACTCCTTGAAAAGGACAAAGAGTTATAACAATACCCATGCATTTAGGAGAAAGTAGGCTATATGTTCTTTACTGAACATCTTGTTTATTTATGCATGTTCTAGCTATTCTTCTTTCTACTTTTAAAATTTTATCGATTCTGTTTTTCTGAGTAACTTTAAAAAGAGTTTCACTTCCATAGGTCACCTCTGGTTGAACCACCGTCTTGTAATGTTTTAATTTTGTTGCGATTGATAGACATTTTCTTTTATATGTAGACCATGTTAATATTTGGGCTTTTATCATTTTATTAGTTCTTTCTTGCCATGCAGGTTTCTCATCCAAGTTGTAAGTTATAATTTCTCCTAAGTATTTAAATTGCTTCACTATTTTAACTTTTTTGTTATTTACTGTTATGTGGTTGATTACAAGTGGATTTGCTACCATTTTCTCTGTCTTTTCAAATGATATCTGAAGTACAATTTTTTGTGCTATATTTTGTAGGCTTATTATTTGATTTCTGGCCTCTTGAATATTATTAGCCAGTAACGCTAAGTCATCTGCGAATCCCAAGCAATTTAAGTCTATTTGATCTTTCTTGGTTCCAATTCTTATGTTCCTAGGATTTTCCCTGTACCATTCCCTCATTACATATTCCAAAGCACATTTGAAAAGTAGAGGCGATAAACCATCTCCTTGTCTTAATCCTGTTTTAATCGTAAACGGTTCTGATATTTCTCCTCTGAATTTTACTTTAGATTTGGTGTTTGTTAGAGTTAGTTTTATAATTTTTATTAATTTGGGATGAAGTCCGAAATTCCTTAGTATTTTCAGCAATGAAGATCTAAGTATAGAATCATAAGATTTTTTGAAGTCTACGAAGGTTATGACTTGCTGTTTTTGTCTACGTTCGTAGTAGTCCATTACTAATTTTAAGGTGATTATCTGTTCAGGGCAGCTTCGCCATGGCCGAAATCCACCTTGATATTCTCCTATTTCCAGTTCTAATTGATCTTTACAACGATTATATAGAATTCGTGACATGATTTTATATGTGATATCCAAAAGGGAAATTCCTCGATAGTTGTCAGGATTTGATTTTTCTCCTTTCTTGTGTAATGGATGTATTATAGCAGTAGTCCAATGGTCTGGCAGTTCTTCTTTGACCCAAATGTTCACTATGCATTGGTGTAATGAAATCTTTACTGGTTCTGCTGCATATTTCCACAATTCTGCAAATGTTTGATCTTCTCCACTCGCTTTGTAGTTTTTGAGCTCTCTCAGTGCTTTGTAGACTTCTTGGATTGTGGGTGGATTTATGTTTTCTGATGGTGTTTTAATAGTGGTGTCTGTATTTATTTAAAGCAGTTCTGGTGTATCTTCGCAATTTAGCAACTTGTTGAATGTTTCTGCTAAAATTTCTGTATTTCTTTTATTACTATGAGCTAACTCGCCATTTTTGTCTTTTAACATTAATGTTGGAGGTTCATATCTTTGTAGTTGTTTGCTAAAAATTTTGCAGTAATCTCTTGAGTTTGTTTTCGCGCTATTTGTTTCGATCATCAGAAGTATATCCTTTTGGTATAGCCGTTTAACCCGTCGTATAATAACAATAATAATAATAATAATAATAATAATAATCAGAACAGTGCAGATTGTGTTCCCCTCATGCTACGAGATCACACGCACAGATTTGAGCTGTATCAGCGGTTCACAACTAGTAATTTAGAACATTAGCACTTAGTACATTAGCACGTTAGAACGTTAGCATGTCGAATTTATAACATCTAGGAATTTTTCACACTGCTAGTTTAGTCAACTAGAATTGATCGTATTAAATGGTATGTTCGCTTTAACTAAATTTTCGTATGGCAAATTTATGTATTTATTTATTTATTTATTTATTGAGCAATATGAAGGAACACAGGCACCAGCCCAAATACATTCCTTCTTGACATTATCTGATTAAACAAAAACATGTATCACTGAAAAATAGAGAAAACAGATTACACAAATGAAGAACAGAAGATAAATACTACAAAGGAGATCGTTAAAATATAAACCATAAAATGAAAACAAAACTGTACAAAGTAGAAAAAAAGAATATACAAAAATAAAGGACAAAAGAGTACCCAGTATTCAAGGAACAGCTGCTTTTACTTGTTTATTGAATAAGTTAGCGCCAGCGAATAAATCTACTTGAACATCAATTGAATTATAAATTGATAATATTTTAACTAAGGCGAATTAGAATGGTGAACACTTTTAGATCTTGGGATGTGAAAGAGTGCTTGCTGTCGAGATCTTACTTGTGGTACATGAAAAGTGATGAATTGAAATAATTCTTGGCAGTCAATTTTTCCAGTTAAAATTTTCCTCAGCAGTTGCAAAGAACTTAACAACCTTCTATGGAGTTATGGCACGATGGTACATGGCACATTGACACATGACACTTAAAGTTTAGAATTTGTAGCAACAGGGTGACACAGGCACATGGGTACGTTCACCATGGATACTTTAAAACGCCAGGCAACCTGAAAGGTGGTGAGAGGGTCATAGCTTGTAGATGACCTCATAATCTGTCTCGAAGCGAGATTTTACCTGTGTTGTGGTCTCTTCATTTTCTTGGTTAGTCACGTGATATCTTACAATCTTTCCAAACAAGTTGAAACTTGTGTGATTGCGAGCATACAAGTTCCATGGATTCCACTAGCGAGTCTCATTTTGTTTATTCCAAGAACCAAAAATATAAATCTTCCTCCAAAATTCTAAAATGTATGGAATTTAGGGAATTTTCGGAATTCACATGACCTTGAGGTTTATATCGGCCAACAACTAGGTCAGGTGACATTGATTCGCCGGCCGACATTTTTATATTTTTCAATAAATCGATTAATCAATCGGCCACCCTCTAAAAAGATCGGAGAGTTAGGTTTGGCTAGGTGCGCACGGTGGCCATTTTGCACAAGAAGCCACCATTTTTGAATTTGGTTCAATAAATCGATAATCAGCGGTAACGTTATCGCTTCCTGTTCCCAAGGTTGCAGGCTCAAATCCCGGTGTAGTCAGCTGGCATTTGAGAGTGCGCAAATGCGAGGGAGCCGTGTCAGTAGATGTACTGGAACGTTAAAGATCCCCTCCAGGAAAAAATTCCGGCACCCCTGCGTCTCTAAAAGCCCCAGTAGTTAAAAGGGACGTAAAACAAATAACATTATTATTCATTTAGTAACATCAATCAATAATTGATAATTAATCAATCGATCGGGGGGGGGGGGGGGGTAAATGTACGCCGACTGAGGATTGAAAAGTGAAATGGAAACCTGTTAGGCCGTCTACTTTTTTTTCCGTCGTGTGACCTCCTGAGAGGCCAAGTGCAGGTCTTTCTAGTCGACGCCCGTGGGCGACCTGCGCGTCGGGATGAGAGATGGAATGGATGAAGATGAATTAAACTGGGCAAGGATGTGGAAGGAAGCAGCCGTGGCCTGTCGGAAGGTACCGTCCCAGCATTTGCCTGGTGTTGAAAATGGGAAACCACGGAAAACCATTTAAAGGACGGCCGACCGTGGGGATCGAACACACGCGTCTACCGAGTCAATAGAGAGCTCGGCCCCATGACCTAACGCTGCGCTTTAGCCAGCGTAGCCACTGCTGTCGGTGGCCGTCTACTCATAAGCCCATTATTTCATATGGTGAAAATAGGCTGAAATGATTATTTGTTACTTATGCTCTATTGCAGAGGTTCCCATTAGGTGGTGCGCGAACCCCCGGGGGTCCGCGACGGTTGGCAAGGGGGTCCGCGAAGATTCGTCAAGAAGTAACGCAATAATGAAAATCGAAAACTGAGAAATGACAAAGAGTTCCTTAAAAATAATAATTATGCGTTGCCAACCACAGCATAAGTGGCGCACTCTATGTGGTGCTGTGTTTATTAACCTTTTAAGTTTTCCGCTTGAGTGCGTTTTGCTCCTTTATCTCTGAGTTCTGCCTGGCAGCCATTTTGTGTGTTTACATATTTACATGAGATTTGAAAGTTGAAACTTTTGATTGAATTGTTAAGAGTCCGTTGAATACGGATCGTTGGTTGAAGAATGGATCTAAAAAACGAAGTAGGCTCTCTGCTACAGATAGTGACGAAGATGAATATGTGGTAATAAATAATGAAGTGAATGGGCCACCTGCTTCCTCTCTTGAGCCTAGCCATTCTAAGAGTAAACCTACTGCGAAAAGTAGGAAATACAACGTAAAATATTTGGAAATCGGCTTCACGTATTGTGGACTTGAAGATTGTCTTAAGCCTCAATGAGTGATATACTTTGAAACCCTTGCCAACGAGAGTATGAAACCAGCAAACTTCCAGAGGCATCTAGATACCAAACAATCGGCGCACAGAGGTAAATCCATTGAATTCTTCGAACTGAAATCATGCCAGAAAGTAATTACCAAACGTTCTGGTACAAATGTAGTCTAACTGAAAATGCAACGCTTGCATCCTACGAAGTATCTCAGCTTGTCGCATTGCCGAAGATCACATTCTACTTACAGAAAGTATTTTGTACAATATAATGCTGGGCGATGCTACCGCAAAGCTTGTAACTACCGTCCCGCTGTCTAACAATACTGTGCAATGGCGAATTACAGATATGTCAAGCAAAATTGAAGAGACGTTGTTGGCAAGGCTCAACATGAGTGATATGTTTGCTCTGCAGTTGGATGAGAGTACAGACATATCAAAAAGGCGATAATGTTGGTTTCTGTACTTTGTTGTATGTCATGAAGAAATATATGAAGATTTTCTTTTTTCCTGTGAGCTAGTACACACAACAGCAGACGACATTTTCGCAGCTCAGAACGATTATTGTAATAATTGTAATAATATTCTCTCTCGTCTGGGAGAAATATGTGGGTCTGTCTACAGATGGTGCGAAAGCTATGTCAGGATGCAGGGAGGGCCTTCAAGCTACAGTGAAAAAAAAAGTAGCTCCAATTATGAAGTGGACACGTTGCTGTATTCACCGCGAAGCATTAGTAGTCAAAAGACTGCCTAAACTGCTGCAAAGCACCCTTAAATAAGCGGTGAAAGCTCCTTAAAATACAGGTTATTTGCATTGCTCTGCAAAGACATGGGTAGCGAGCATGAGCAGCTTCTCATTCATGCTGAAGTGCAATGGCTTTCAAGTGGCAGGATCTTAACGAGGTTTTTCGAGCTGAAAGATGAGGAGCGGATTTCTCGTCTTGGGACGATATATGAGGTTTTAATAATAATATTTATTGCAGCCAAATAGCCATAATGCAGTATACACATATATTGTGCCCAATCGTCATCATATGGAACATGTGTTCGTATCCCAGCTAACTCACGGTCTTCGAGGTATGGGACATTCATGCCCACCATACGACCACATGCTCAGGTTTTGAGTCTGTCAGGTAACTACTCTACATGAAAGAAACAACATATTCCTAAATACAACATTTAATGATAGAAAATCATGGCTATACAACAAAAAAATGGATATTTTACATTTACTTCCCACAAGGATAATCAAGGTTATCTGTGAGTCTCTTCTTAAAATTAGTGCTATACTGCACTCAAGTCTATTCCTAGCATCCTATCATTGATAATCTCTGACATCTGCGAGTGTCCATAGTGTTCTTCACGTGGCACAATTTAACTCAAACTGGAATATCCCAACACAATAGTCACAATATCTTTAAATGACATTAATTCTACAATTATTAAACATTAATCCGTTTCTCACGGGGCATTTACTGTCATTAACA